>OY728132.1:847951949-852951949 GCA_963277665.1 Viscum album
AGGAGGATATTATGAGAACAAGACCCCCCAGTAGAAAATCCACATTTCATAGTGTCATTGGATGTTCCTATCTGCAGACGTGTGTATTGGTCCTTAGACTTTAAGATTATTATTAATGGGTATTACAACTCGCGCACTTATATGTATTGACGAAAACTGTGACGACACATTGTTCGCAGCCAGGTAGGATAGGTTGGGTGCATCATGAGTAATACGACATTAATAGATAATGTGAGAAAGGATTTGTCCCTTCTGTTCCATAATGGAAGTAGATATCTCAGGCCCTTTGATCGAATTGATATAGCCTAAATAAATCCATGTCCATGGTAAGGAATGGGAAAAGTCAATTCTGGAAAGTCAAAGAAATAATAATCGAGCACATGGTTTGATGGCACTAGCATGTAACCCACTTGATTAGAGATATCAAGGAAAAGGGATTATATTACACGGTAAGCGTTCATATGAGATGACACATCATTGCAGCATTAAATTCTTTATATATGGGTGCCATGGCATGTTGCTAGACGCTAACCTTGGACTTTAAGCAGGCTCCGCCTAATGCCATTGAGAAAGAGGCCTAGAGGGTCACACACTAAGTGTGTCCATGTATCTCAGTTAAATATTGATTCCTCATTGACTTATCACCACATACGAACGCTTACTGTATAATTTAATCCCTTTGTCTCGATATCTCATCAATCAGGTTTCATGGCAGTGTCATAAACCTATATGCTTGATCTGTTGTTCTTTGACTTCCTGAAATAAACTCATCGTTTACACCATGGCCATGAAATTTAATGTGACAGTTCTATTTCAATCAAAGGGCTGAGATACCAAATTCCATAAATGGAAGGGACAAATCCTTCCTCGACCTATACATTGACAACATTTCACTCGTGACGCACCCAACGTACCCTACTTCCCACCAACTGTCTGCGTGACGGTTTTTGTCAGTAAATCTAAGTGCGCGAGTCATGACATGAGTCAATGATAATCTTCCAGTCTAAGGACCATTACACACGCTCGTAGATAGCAATATCCGATGACACCAAGACATGCGGAATTACTATTGGCGTGTCTGTTCTCATAATCTCCCATCTTGGAGATTACCAAGTGAGAACTCCAGGAGAGAGAGTCTCGTATTCTTATGAGTACTCACACATGAAGGTTTGTATACTATGTGTCCTATCATAGTATGTCATCCAACCGCAGAACATTATTTAAGAATATTGTTATAGCATTTCAAGGTTCTCATCAAAGCGGGGATCTGTTATGACCTTATTAATGTAACAAATATTCCAGGACATTATTATAATATAGTCATGCAGAACAATGAACAATATATAATAATTGAACATTCATGTAATCAAAGTACAAAACAGTTGGTTCTGAGGACACCAACCCTTATAAACTCCCACTTGGACTAGAGTCAACTGCCTATGACCTTTAGTCCGCTAGACCTCACATGATTATCATGTTTCTGCTGAGTCAAGGCTTTAGTCAATGGGTCCGCCATGTTGTCTTCTGTGGAAATACTGCTCACTGCAACTTCACCTCTCTGAGAAAAATCCCTCAAGAGATGAAACTTCCAAAGTATGTGCTTTGTCCGCTAATGTGACCTTGTCTCTTTTGAAAGTTCCACCGCTGTAGTATTATCACAATAGAGTGTGATAGGATCTTTACTGCTTGGTACAACATCCAGCTCTTGGACGAAGCTTCGCATCCATACTACTTCTTTAGCTGCCTCAGAAGCTGCGATATACTCAGACTCCGCTGTAGAATCTTCCACCACACTTTGTTTTGAGCTCTTCCAGCTCACTGCACCTCCATTCAAACTGAAGATGTATCCAGTCTGCGACTTCATGTCATCTTGATTAGTCTAGAAACTAGCATCTACATGTCCTCTGATGACTAGTTCCTCATCTCCTCCATAAACCAGGAACATATCCTTAGTACGCCTCAGATACTTAAGGATAGTCTTGACTGCCATCCAATGGCGGTCTCCTGGATCAGCTTTATATCTGCCTACCGCACTTAATGCGTAAGTAACATCTAGCCTCGTACATAGCATAACATACATGACTGGCCCAATCGCATATGCGTAAGGGATCCTTGCCATTATCTTTCTTTCCTCATGTGTTTGAGGACACATTTTCTTGGAAATATGAATGCCATGTGACACTGGAAACAATCCCCTCTTGGACTGCTCCATACTGAATCTCTTCAGTATCTTGTCAATGTATGTACTTTGACTCAGGCCCAGCATTCTCTTGGATCTATCACGATGGATCTTGACCCCAAGAATATATGCCGCCTCGCCCAAGTCTTTCATGGAGAAGCATTTATGCAACCATTACTTAACTGACTATAAGATAGGTACTTCGTTTCCAATTTGTAATATGTCATCAACATATAATATTAGGAAAACGACTGCACTCCCACTAAACCTCTTGTAGACACAAGGCTCACATTCATTCTTAATAAAGCTAAATTCCGTTACAACTTCATCAAAACGAATGTTCCATGATCTTGATGCTTTCTTTAATCCATAAATGGATTTCTACAACTTGCATACCTTGTTGGAATCCTTTGGAGTCACAAACCCTTCAGGTTGTGTCATGTAGACATCTTCCTAGAGGTTCCCGTTAAGGAAAGCTGTTTTGACATCCATTTGACAAATTTAATAGTCATGGTAAGCAGTAATGGCCAATAGGATTCTGATGGATTTTAGCATCACAACCGGTGAAAAGGTTTCATCATAGTCAATTCCTTGACGCTGTCTAAAACCTTTTGCAACCAGTCGTGCCTTGTAGGTGCTGACTTTCCCTTCCATGTCCATTTTCTTCTTGAATACACATTTATTACCAATAGTATTTACATCAACTGGAGGATCTACCAAAATCCAGACTTGGTTTTGGTACATGGAATCCATTTCAGAATTCATGGCTTCTTGCCACTTGGCAACGTCTGTGCCTTCAACTGCTTCCTTGTAGGTAAGAGGACCATCATTGTCAACCAATAATGAGTCACCATCCTCGGTGACAAGAAAACCATATCATTCTGGTTCTCTCACCTCTATCGTGCTCCTACGCAGTTCTTGTGTCTTTGGAACAGATTGTTCTTCCACGGGGCTTTGTGGAATCTGTTCTTGTACCAACTCATGTGTCTCTTGATCCTCAACATCATCGAAGTCTATCTCGCTCCCACTATCTCTTTTGGAGATGTGCTCCCTCTCAAGGAATATGGCTTGTCTTGCCACTGTAACCTTTTTGTCTAAGGGGTTGTATAGGTAATATCCCCTTGTTTCCTTAGGATATCCTATAAAGATAGACTTTGTGCCTCGGGGTGCAAGTTTGTTACCTGAAGAGGCCTTAACAAATGCTTCGCTACCCCACACATGTAAATTCGATAACATGGCTTTTCATCCACTCCATAACTCGTATGGAATACCATTTATCGATTTAGTTGGTACTTGGTTTAGTATGTACGCTGCTGTTTGTAATGCATATCCCCAAAAGGATAATGGAAGACTCGCATGACTCATCATTGATCTCACCATGTCCAACAGGGCGCGGTTCCTCCTTTCACTTACACCATTCCACTGCGGTGTGTAAGGAGGAGTGAGTTGAGATAGAATCCCAAACTCCCGTAAGAAATCAATGAAGTCCTGATTAAGATATTCTCCTCCTCTGTCTGAGTGGAGTTTCTTAATCTTCTTTCCAATCTGGTTCTCAACTTCATTCTTTTATTCTTTGAACCGATCAAAATAATCTGATTTATACCTCATTAAATAGATATATCCATATCTACTAAAATCATCAGTAAAAGTTATGAAGTACGGGAACCCACCCCTTGCTTCAACTGGAAATGGTCCACACACATCTGTGTGAACTAATTCTAGAAGCTCTTTAGCTCTTTCACCTTTCCCACTAAATGGGGCTTTGGTCATTTTGCCTTGTAGACACGCATGACATAAACCAAGTGGTTTTAGTTCGAAAGAATCTAAATACCCATCTTGATGTAATTTTTTCAAACGTTTCTCATTGACATGACCTAGCCGGTGATGCCAAAGTTGGGTGTGGTATGAGTCATGTGAATTAACTTTGTTATCGATTTCCATTACTTGGTTTGTGTAGTCTAACACATAAAGGCCTTTATATAATTGTGCCCTACCGAAACAAATTCTATCTTTATAAAAATAGAAACATCCACTTCCAAACTTGAAGATGAATCCATCAGTATCTAATCTGGATACTGAAATAATGTTTTTGGTTATAGAGGGTCAATAATAACATCCTTTCAAAACCAAGACCATCCCCATAGGCAATGTGAGGTGGTAGTCCCTGACAGCTACAATAGCAAGTCTAGCTCCATTGGCTGCTCGTAGATCTGCCTCCCCTCGATCAATCTTCCTGAATCTACTTGGTTCCTGTATTTGGATACAGATGTGATCACCACAAGAATTATCTAATAGCCAATTATTAGAAACAGATAGATTTCATTCGATAACAAACACACCTGAAGCTTCCCCTTGCTTCCTTGGCTGGGTGTAGTTTTTCTTCCAGTGGCCCTTCTTGCCACTTGCAAAACAAAAAACATCCTATTCCTTTGCCTCCCCTTTGATCTTCCTTTTCTTGGAAGGCCTTGAAGAAGCTTTGGTCTTAAATCTCTTCACCTTCCCTTTCCTTTTATTCACCATGAGGACAGAAGGCTTTTCACAATTCATGTCAGTGTCCACTTGGCGAATGAGGATGAGAAGATCAGAGAGAGACTTCTCAATGTTGTTCATATTAAAGTTCACAACAAAGTTTGAGAAGCTCTGGGAGAGTGATGCAAGAATGAGGTCGGTACCCAGTTCTTCGGGGAGTTTAAACCCTATAACCTCCAAGCTCTCAATGTAGCCAATGAGCTTGACTACATGAGGCCCGGCTGGGGAACCCTCTCCAAGCTTGCTCTGAAATAGAGCCTTGGAGATCTCAAACCTTTCCTGTCTTGCTCTCTCCTGGTATAGACCACGTAGGTTCTCGAGCATGCTATAGGCATCCATGTCTCCATGAGACTTCATGAGCTCACTAGACATCGATGATAGCATCAAACATTGAACGTTGAGAGCATCATTCAAATGTTGATCATAGAACATGAAATCTTCATCACTCGCCCCTGGGGTAGGAGAATCATGAAGTGAGGACTCCATCACATAAAACTTCTGTTCACGGCGTAGGATAACCCGAAGGCGCCTAAACCATTCCTGAAAGTTACTGCCGGTGAGGATATTGTCTTTATCCAGTATTGATTGTAGAGAAAATGTGGTTGATGAGTTTGTCATCTTGATTCTAAAATTTAAAAGAGCATATTTATTAGTACTTTCTTGATTACAATTTATGAGAAATAATGAATGAATTAATTAATTCTCCCACTATTTTATCAATTCCCAATGGCCCTCACCATTGAACTCAGAATGACCAATTTCTTTGACATTCTAGTGGGAAGGATCCATATTTCCCTTCGCATAACCCCAACAAGGGTTGGTCAAGCTATTTGAAGGTATTTAGGTAGGCAGGTCTTTGCCAATTGTGAGCTTACAGTTCCTTGATCTGTTGAGTGGACTCCCCAATCCTGAAATCCTGACTTGGATTTCCTCAACTCTTGCCTCCAATATTACACCAAGTCTAGAAAGGGCTACTTCTATTGATGTAATATGGTTAAGTCAACCTGAAACCTTTCATAAGGGCTTCCTTTATAAAATTAAGTATCCCAACAAGGGTTGGTCAAACACATAGTTTTATTGAGTCTTGCCCTTAATCAGGTAACGGAAGGCTTGGTCTGACTTAATATGGTATTGAGGGATTTTATTCCTTTATGCGTAGTTTCGCATTATCACATGCTTGTTAATATTAAGTGATTCTTACTTCAGTGATTAACCATGTTATGATAATGTTTATGCATAGTCTGGTTTTTATTTTTTTCCATCTTTGCATGCTTGTTCATTTTATTAATTATGTGATCGCGACAACACATACATAATAAATAAACCATGCAATCAGACAGAAATAAAATAAGATGGCATGATCATGAGCTTCTATTGGTTATCTTATCTAGCGATTTTGATAAGCTAACCCTGACCTAGGGAAAACACCTTGAACCTGTTGGTTCGTGTTTTGTAGCTCCCACCTATCCACCTTTGTATTCTTCTTGCGTCGGTTTCACCTCGGCTTAGGGATTTTAACCGTCTCCTCTGGCTTGGGAGATCCTCCATTACATGGGTTTACATTAAAGAAACCATGGGCACACATGCTCTACATTTTATTGGAAGAAGTCTCGCAGACCAACAAATTTAAATTAAATAAATTTAAATGAAACCATACACATACAAAGGGTCTTTGGTCTAGCTCATGATCATCCATAGTATGCAATGGAATTTATGCATATTTAGAATTCAAATTCTTTTAATCGTTCTTTTATTTAAGATAAGACGCACTCGAATTCAATTAATTATGATCTTATAATTAATCAATTATTTATCTTAAATTCCTTTCTGAATTTCCTTGAGATTCTTCTCATCCATATTCCTTGTACGGGTCTTTGTACATTGGAGGAAACCTGGTGAAATTCAATTTCTGTAAAGTACACGGCGTGTAGTTTATAATTACACGGCGTGTATTTTTCTTTTCGCCCTTTATCCAAAGTACACACCGGGGCTTTGGCGTGTTTTCTCTACTTTGGAATTTTTGGAGTACACGACATGTAGATGAATCATACACGGCATGTAATTCCTTGTTACGCGGTAACTGGCCTGGCGATCCCGTGTACGTGGTACGCCACTTATCTTTGTACACAGTTTCACCTGGGCCGGAACGGACTACACGGCGTGTTGCTCCAACATACACGCCATGTATTCCTGTTTCCACGCGCCGTTCAATTCTGGTCAACATGGCGTGATTAAAACTTAGGCATACTCAATTCACACGGTGTGGTTTGGAAGACCAGTGTCGGTTCGTTGAACCTAAGTACACGACGTGTAGTTTTAATTACACGTCGTGTAATCCCATGTTGTACAGACAGAATGAGCAACTCCTCCGGATGAATTCCTCATTTTTATTTTAATCAAAATTAAAATTAAAAAGTCGTTTCTGTGATATGAATCGAGAAATGAAGGTGGAAGAATAGATCTCGTTTATTCAGATTAATAGAACGATATATATTTAGAATTGAATCAAATATAAATGCATAAATTATCAACATAAATGAAATAACTATAATCAACGTTGTAACCTCGCTCTGATACCAATTGAAGGTTCCGGGCACAGCAGAAGCGCGTGGGTGGATGTGCCCACTTGGATTTTTGTCATTAGTAATGATCAATCTAGGATCAATACGACGATAAACGCCAGTCTCCATGGATCGAATCACAGAAAAAGACAAAGAAGATGGTTTGTCCCGGAACCAAAAACAAGGATCGTTACAGGTTGATTATAATTAATTTAATTAACTATAAAGAAATACCTTTTGGGTGTTCTTTCTTTGTTGATGTTCTTGATCACGTTGTCGATGTGATCCATCGTTGTGTCGCAGAATCCAAGTGTAGACTCCCTCTAGTGGTGATCCACACGTGTACCTCATATCTCTGGACATCGCCAAAGGATTCTCCGGGTGCTAGTGTGGAGAAGACTTTGCTTGCATTTTTCGCCTTAGATTGTCTTGATCCTATGGAAGAGAATCTCTCTCGGTCTTGAGAGAGTTCTTGGAGGAAGAGGTTCTTTCGACCTTGAAATAATTCTCCAGAGATGTTTTGCACAATGATTCTCTTGTATAGGAAAAGAGTTTGGGTTGTGAGGATATTTATAATCGAGTTTGAGGTTGTAGAGTTATGACAATAAATAAACGCATTATGCGTTTCATTTATTTTATTAACTCTTATTGAAAACCCCATTATCGAATAATTAATTCCTTGACATGCGCTCACACTGATTATAATAAATATCATTTAATAAAATGATATTATATCCTCAAAATTCCGACTGGAAAAACTACACGACGTGTAATAATAAATACACGGAGTGTACATGTTTTTCATTGAAAACTACACAGCATGTACATTAAATGTACACGGTGTGTATATCTTGTTTTCATTTATTCAATTACTTTCCAAAATAAGACTACACGGCGTGTACATTTAATAATACATGGCATGTACTTGTTTTATTTTATTTTCCCTCCATCATTTAAAACAACTTAAGCTTCCTTGAATAATTATTAAACCACGTACGGGAATAATCTTTATTCAACTTGAGATACTTGGATACACTTAGTGTGTGACCCTCTAGGCCTCTTTCTCGTTGGCATTAGGTGGGCTTGCCTAAAGTCCAAGATTACTTTCTAGCAACGGGTCAAGGCACCCAAGAGAAAGAAGTTGACTCCGCATTGACGTATCACCTCATACGAACGATTACTGTGTAATTTAATCCCTTTGTCTCAATATCTCATCACGTAGGTTTCATGGCAGTGTCATAAACCTATATGCTTGATCCGTCGTTCTTTGACTGCCTGAAATAAACTCATCATTCACACCATGGACATGGAATTTAATGTGACAGTTCTATTTCAATCAAAGGGCCGATATATCAACTTCCATAAATGGAAGGGACAAATCCTTCCTTGACTTATCCATTAACAAAATGTCACTCATGACACACCCAACGTACCCTACTTCCCGCCAACTGTCTGCATGACGGTTTTCATCAGTAAATCTAAGTGTGCGAGTCATGACATGAGTTAATGATAATCTTCCAGTCTAAGGACCATTACACACGCTCGTAGATAGAAATATCCGATTACACCAAGACATGCGGAATTACTACTGGCGGGTCTGTTCTCATAATCTCCCATCTTGGAGATTACCAAGTGTGAACTACATGAGAGAGAGTCTCGTCTTCTTATGAGTACTCGCACATGACGGTCTGTATACTATGTGTCCTATCATAGTATGTCATCCAACCGCAGAACTTTATTTAAGAATATTGTTATAGAATTTCAAGGTTCTCATCATAGCGGGGATCTGCTATGACCTTATTAATGAAAAAAATATTCCAGGACATTATTATATTATAGTCATGCAGAACAATGAACAATATATAATAAGTGAACATTCATGTAATCAAAGTACAAAATAGTTGGTTCTGAGGACACCAACCCTTACACAAAGCACATACTCTGGAAGTATCACCTCTTGAGGGATTTCTATCAAAGGGGTAAAGTTGTAGTGAGCAGAGTGTCCATGGAAGAGAATTTGGCAGACCCCATGACTAAAGGCCTATCTCAGCAGAAGCATGAATATCATGTGAGAGCTAGCAGGTTAAAGGTTGTTAGCAGTTGGCTCTAGTCCAAGTGGGAGTCTGTTGGAGTTGGTGGCCTAGAACCAACTAATTTTTACTTTATTCATTAATAAATGCCTTATCACATCTTGATTATTCTTATGCGTGACAATGAATGTGATAATTTTCTAAGGACAGATGTTGCATTAATGGATCATAGCGGATCTCTGCTATGATGAGAACCCGGAAGTGCCATATCATTGTTCTTGAATATATGTTCTATGGATGGATGATGTTATTTGAGGGACAAAAATAATACAGGCCATTAGGGGCGAGGACTCATAAATATTTGAGGCACCTTCTCATGGTGTGCACCCTTGGTAATATCCAGGAGGATATTATGAGAACGAGACCCACCAATAGGAAATCCACATTTCATAGTGTCATTGGATGTTCCTATCTGTGGATGTGTGTATTGGTCCTTAGACTTTAAGATTATTATTAATGGGTATTATAACTCGCGCACTTAGATGTATTGACGAAAACTGGGATGACACACTGTTCGCAGCCAGGTAGGATATGTTGGGTGCGTCATGAGTAATACCGCATTAATAGATAATGTGAGAAAGGATTTGTCCCTTCTGTTCCATAATGGAAGTAGATATCTCAGGCCCTTTGATGGAATTGATATAGCCTAAATAAATCCATGTCCATGGTAAGGAATGGGCAAATTCAATTCCGGAAAGTCAAATAAAGAATAATCGAGCACATGGTTGATGGCACTAGCATGCAGCCCACTTGATTAGAGATATCAAGGAAAAGGGATTATATTACACAGTAAGCATTCGTATGAGATGACACATCATTGCGGCATTAACTTCTTTATCTATGGGTGCCTTGGCGTGTTGCTAGATGCTAACCTTGGACTTTAAGCAGGCTCCGCCTAATGCCATTGAGAAAGAGGCCTAGAGGGTCACAGACTAAGTGTGTCCATGTATCTCAGTTAAATATTAATACACGCCGTGTATTAATGATTACATAGTGTGTAGTTTTTCTAGTCGGTATTTTGAGGAAATAATATCATTATTGTGATATTAATTATAATCAGCGTGGGCTCATGTCAAGGAATTAATAATTCGACATGGGGGTTTCAATAAGAGTTAATGAAATAAATAAAACACGTAACGCATTTATTTATTTTCATAACTCTATAGCCTCAAAACCGATTATAAATATCCTCACAACCCCAACACTTTCCAACAGAGAATCGTTCTGCACAACAATTATGAAGAATTATTTCAAGCCCGAAAGAACTCCTTCCTCCAAGAACACTCTCAAGACCGAGAGACCAAGGCGATTGAAGGAGGATATCGCAAGAGAAGGTTCTTCCACGCTAGCACCTGGAGATCCCTTCGGCGATGTCCGGAGATACGTGGAACACGTGTGGATCACCTCTAGAGGAATCCTACACATGGATTCTATGACGCAATGACGAATCACTGAATCATGATTGGAAACATCAACAAAGAAATAATTCCACCAAGGTAATTCTTGTGAATTAATTAAATTAATTATAACCAAATATGATGATCCTATCTCTATGGTTCTGGGATTCCCTCTTTTGTTTTTCGTTCTTCGTTCCATTCTGAAGATCTGTCATTTTATATCGTGACGGATCTCGGTTTGAACATTGTTTAACACTAAAATTAGAGTTTGGAAAACCCACCAACGCACTTCTGCTATGCCCAGAACCTACATGAACAGATCTAGGGAAACTGAGGAGGTAATAGCTTGAAGGGGAGACAAAATCGACGGTAGGAGGAACTAGGGAGATTGAGGTAGAAAAGCAAAATACTAAATATATAAATAATTTATTATATTTTTTTCCTTCAGAAAACATAAAATCTAAGGCATGGGGGTATGGAATGATGTATCTCAATCCTGAAACTCTTAGGATACATGATTGGGATTGGTTTTTAACCCCTTTAGGATCAATAATTCTATCACACAAGTATGGTTCAGGATAAAGGGCCTCAGTTGGTTCTTATGGCTCCAAAAGATTCTTTAGGACATCATCGAACATCCCCATTAAATTTGATAAAGAAATAGATAGATAAAGGTTTTTTCATTTTTCTAGGGTACTCATTGAGGTTGATGTTATTTCTCCCATTACTGAAATGGTGATTTTAGTTTCTGGTGAGTTTAGAATTGAAATCACGATTACTCCTGAGAAACTTCCTGATTATTTCTCTAAATGAAAAAACATTGGGAATCTTGTTAGAAACTGTCACATGAACATGAAGTTATCAAACTTTATGAAGTTGGTACATCTTATTGAGCATTGAAAATTTAAGAAACCTCTTAATCATGTGGAAACTTCTCTAAAGGCTGGGAAAGAAGTCACAGATTTAGGGGCTGCACCTACTGGAACTGGTCAGGGTAGTGTTGGTCCTACTGACATTACTGCTGGTGGCTTGCTTGTGCAATCCAATTTAGTTTCTGAGATCCACAATGTCATGCCTTATATTTTCATTTTTATGTAGTCAATTAATCATGTGGACATGTCTATGAAAGCTGGGCAAGGTGTCAGGGCTTTAGAATATGTTTCTGCTGGAGGTCAAGGCAGTGGGCCCTCTTTTTCTACCATTGTTACAGATGGTTTGGCTGAACATATGCATGTTTTTCCTGCTGTTATTATGTAGTATGTGAATTCCTTTGATAAAAACTATTTTTGTGATGATACTAATGGTTTGAAGGGTTCTGGTATGGCTCCACTTCTGATGGCCCATGGGACAGTGAATGATTTTGAGGATGTCAGGCAGCCTGTTCCACTACAGGATGAGGAGGAAGCACCTTCTGAAGGAATGATCTCTAATCCTAGTAGTACTGAGCAAGGCTTGACTGAGCCTGTCATGTAGGATCTTCATGTTGTTGTCTCAAGTTGTGGTCAGTATACTAATGATGATATTGAAGCAGAAGATGTTTTGGAAGATTCATTCTTAAATGAGGGTGGAAGCAAGGGGAAAAAGGGAAGTGTGGGGGTATCCTCTCTATAGGTGAAAAAACATGTCAAGGGAAGCTTTTCAACTCATAATCAACTGACATTGATATCGGCTATTGGGTCTAAAAAGAAAGTTGGAAAGCATATCGTGTCAATAGTTCCTAACCTCCCATCTGAGAAGCATTTTTTGGGCTTGAAAGTGGGGTGAGTTTGGATCCTCATTTGAAGGGTACCTCCTCAGCTCATGATCAATTGACGGTAATAGAGAATCCTCTCAGCATGATTGATATATTGCATAGATCCCATAATAGGGATGTTTTTTGTGGGGAGTTTGGACGTGCTCATAGAGATTCTCATGCAGAAGGTCAATCCTCAGAGATAAATCACGATGACCCAGTCTTTGTTTCAAAAAATGGCTCCAACACAGGCCAAGAGGTTCATGTTGAGAAATATGTATCATTGGATATGGATGCTCATGATGGAACCTGGAAGACTCAAAAGTAATGGAAGAGGGGTCGACACCCAAGTGCTCGGGATGGCTACTGTGGATGGGGAGGTAGGCTTCAAAGAAGGTGTTCGGTTAATTGTCTATCATTTTGGTGGCATTGTGCCACTTTTTTCACTACACCCTTTCTTTTATTTTCTATATCATTGTATTCTAATAAAATTCTTGAGACCATGGATTTTAATACATGGTTCGTATTATTCCGAGAAAATATATTTATTTTAATTTTATAATTATGTAAATATGTAAAAAAAATTATTTATATATTTATAATTATATTTATAGATATATATATATCTATATAGTTAGAATTATAAAAACTTTTGTATTTATATAGTTAGAATATATAAATAATATATAAATTTAATATAATTATACCAATAAATATATAAATAATTTATTTTATGTATTTATAAATTTAATTGTAAATAAATATAAATATATATATATATAATTATATAAAGATATATAAATAATTTATTATATGTATTTATAAATTTTATTATAAATATATATAAATATATATATATAATTATATAAATTATTTATTGGGTATTTATAAATAATATTTCTTTATAATTATTTAAATATAATAATTAATCCTATTAATTGTGGGGGTGAGATTTGGGTGGGGGCGTGGGTTTTTGGAGAGCCCAAAATGCCACATGATGTGACGTTTTAGAGAAAGGAAAACAAAATTAAAAACACCACATCAGGTGGCATTTTGGGCAAAAAAATTCAAAGCGCTAATTGATATGGCACTCTGCAAACCCATAACCCCAATTATCACAAACCTAAACCCTTTAAATTAAATAAAAAATAAAAAATCCCTGTATACTAATTTTAACCATGCTCACTCTATCAGGAACCTTTTGAGTATATATATATATATATATATATATATATATATTAGGTGCTTGGGGGTACAATTACAGTCAAACACACACACACACCGCACACACACAACTATGAAAGGCAGGTCGTAGCTCTCCCAAGGGATAACCCACCCAACCAGCCGCTTTTTATTACATCACATATTTTTTACCCAAAGGCCCAATGGGCATGAAACCCGTTACATGGCTTGTAGACTCCAAATTTTGGCTCAAATTCCCATTCTGTGAATAATACATGGCTACTACAATACCTACTATAGTACCACAACCTCTACAGTAGTCACTGCAGAACCCGTCACTGCTACAGTGTCGCCTGCCACTGTTATAGTGCCCATCGGTGCTACAACATCGCCCACTGCTGCTACAATGCCCATCAGTGATACAGTACCCACCACTGCTACAGTACTACTATAATATGGGTTTTGAACCCCAACCTCATGTAGTATTACGGGGTTTCCTTACCAATAAGCCAAACCCCAACTACCATTTTGAGTGTATAGATTAATAATGTTTTAAAAAAAGTATTTATTATATTATAATTAAATAAATACCTAATTAAGTAATTATAATATTATAATAAATTTCATTAAATATATCTATACTTTACTAGGTTTATGATTCACTCATGTTATACCCATGGATCTATTATGTTCTAAAAAATACTTATAAGACTATATTAAATGTATTTAAATAATTAATATATTTAATATATTTAAAATTATAAAATTTTAATTATATATAAATACTTTTTAAATATATTTATTTATAATTATAATTACAAACTAAATATATATATATATTTAAATAATTATAAAATTACAATAGATACATCTATTATAATTTTATAAATATATTTATTTATAGTTATAATTATAAATAAAAATATATATGTAAATAATTATAAAATTTTAATAAATATATTTATTATACTTAAAAAGTTACAAATATATATAATTAAATAAATATATTTATAATAAGTACAATTATTTATATATAAATACAAATAGTTATAATTATAATTTACAATAAATATAGATATAATTAAATAATAATAAAATTATAAGAAATATATTAATTATATATATATTTATAAAATTATAAATATAATAAATATATTTGTTATAATTTTATGATTATTTAAATAAATAAATAAATAAATTTATAATTATAACTATAAATAAATATATATTTATATATAAATAATTATAAAATTATAATAAATATATTTATTATAATTACAATGTTATAAATATATATAATTAAATAAATATATTTATAAATATATACAAATATTTATAAAGAAATACAAATATTTATAATTATAATTCTAAATAAATATAGATATATTTAAATAATTAAAAAATTATAATAAATATATTAATTATATATATTTATAAAATTATAAGTATGATAAATACAGTTCTAATAATTTTATAATTATTTAAACAATTAAATAAATATTTATTTATTTATAGTTACAATTATAAATAAATATATATTTATTTAAATAATTATAAAATTATAATAAATATATTAATTATATATATTTATAAAATTATAAGTATAATAAATATAGTTTTTATAATTTTATAACTATATAAATAAATAAAGTTATATTTATTTATGATTATTTATAATAAAAATATTAATTGTATATATTAATTATATATAATTATAAATATAATAAATATATTCATTATATATATCAGGTGTTTGGGGGTACAATGACATCAAACACACACACACACACACCGTAAACACACATGGTTGGTGGATGCATATTTTCGGGTTACTGTAGGAGTAATGTGTAGTACTATAGTAGGAATTGTATCTGTATTATAGCACCCAAAACTAATCATCAATTTGGAACTTCAAACCATCGGTTTGGGCATACGGGCCATAGGGCCTTCAGGCAACTCAAAGGACTTCAGGCTATAAGGCCTTCAGGCCACAAAGACCATTGAGAAACCCAAATCCCCACAGAGTAGGTCCAGAAGAGGATTTAGAGCGAAGTAGTAGCCACCAGAGTAGAGCTAACTAGATTGGAAGAATGAGAGTGTATGACAATCTCCATCAGGACCATACACTTTGCAGCTTTGTACGGGGCAATACTAGACGATCAACAATGTGAGGTGGGGAGCTAGGCACCTACAATGATGCATATACTGGGGAGGGATGGTTCTAGTGGGTTGGGCCTTCAGGTCATGTATTGGGCATTATGCCTCTCGGCCTTCGTGTCATGTACTGGGCCTTATTCCACTGGGCCAACGATTCATGTTAGGGTTCCCTCTCAACACAATTAAAAAGGGAGATTATCCAAAAATCAATAAAAAATAAGGCCTTCGGGACATTCAGGAAACAAATATATATATATATATATATATATATAATATTTATAAATATATTTATTATATATATAAATATAACTAAATAAATATTTATTTATAGTTATAATTATAAATACATATTTATTTATTTATAGTTATAATTATAAATAAATATATTTATTTATTATATATAATTTTATAAATATATATAATAATATAAATACATTATTTACATTATATCTTTATCAATGCTAAAAAGCATTGATAAAGGCATGTTATATCATCGCTTTCTATTTTAACGTTTATAAAACATACCTTTATTAGCACTTTTTAACTAGCGCTGATAAAGTCTTTACCTGATTTTATAAATGAACCATAATAGTCAGATTCTTCTCTCACACACCTCAAGCTCTCACAGAACCCAACCCCTGCCACCGTTGACCCCTCCTCTTCCACCGAACCCTCCTCTGCCCAGACCCCTCCTCTGCCAACGCAAATCCCTCATCTGCTGCTACGAATCCCTCCTCTTTCACTGAAAATCCCTCCTCCACCACTGAAAATACTTCCTTGTCTGGATACTACAAGTTGATGTGGCACTGACATATATTAACCAAGGGGAAACAACTTAAAAAGTTGTCCCGGGCCTGAATCAGGGTAATCTGGTACATGACAACGGGCCTTGTTGCACGCCTATTTTGAAACTCCTGTGGGATATGCTTTGATAATTCACAAAATCTTCATGAACCATCATGAAGGGTTTAAATTGATGTTGTCTAGGAATAACCTAGGATAAACCTGAGGTGTCATTGTTTAAGAAATGTGTCATAATTTATACATCATATATGTGGTTATTATGATTATGTAATTCCTCACTATGATAATAGTTTCTTACTCAATGCTTTCTAGTTTTAGTCAATAGAGGGAACCAGAAGGAATTGGATTAATGTTGAATGTGATGAACAATCTATTTATGAGCAATAAAATGGGACGATCACTAGAGTCAAGGATGTTTTGATCATGCCAAAGCAATTTTTAAGGAACACGATCAATAGCGTGTACATTAACCAACTCTCAGAATAACCAATAAAGAGAAGGAAGGATTTCACTTAGAGTTCAGGAAATGGAGACCATGGAAGGAATAATATTCAGTTTCCTTTGTGTCATGAATGTGGAAAGAATCACCTATGTGAATTTCTTAGTGGAACAAGAAGGTGTTTTGACTGCAGAAAAGAAGGATACAAAGAAAGTAACTACAAAGGAAAGATGAAAGGTTCGATTAAAGAAATGGATGAGAATATTGGCCTCCTTAAGACATCATCAAAGTTAAACTACTTTAAGTGTGGAATGAATGGTCATTATGCAAATCAATGTCCTAAGTGGAAATCTCCCGAAGAGAATCAGCAAGGTGGTATGAGTAATGGTTATATTATTGATGATGATGAGACTACAAATGAAATGTGATAGTAAAGAGGTATTAAGTAATAGGATGAGGTATCCTTCTTATGGATTATGGATGAAGTGGAATAATTGAATCTTTGATGTATTCAGATTAACAAATTATGATATGTGAATGGTGAAATATACAAAGATTGTCCAATTTATGTTTTTTTCTAAGGATTTAAAAGATTATGTTGAATGTTTTCAATGTAATGGAAAAGTGATTTAATGAGAATGTGATATTTTTACTAAGGAATGATAACCCTTAATATGTCCCTTATGTTAAGATAATGTTGTTTGGATAAAGATATATTGGACATAAACAAATAAATTGGATAATATTGATTACCTCAGAACTGATAAAGGATCCATTAAAAAAATAGTCTATGTTATCAGGGATGAAGTTTACATCTTCTTGGATTTAAGGAATATATATAGTAATCTTCAAAATAAGGAAGAATACAAGTTTTCTATAATTATTTATGGTAATTTAGGTTATTACCATGTTTTAAGAGAATATAAGATGAGGGTATTCACACGTTTGGAATATGACAATCAAGAGCTAATTTGTGATATATGGGGGATCAATGATAAGCTAATTTTGTTACCATCTTTATACTATGTTGGATTTTCATCTTTTAAAAGGGTTATAAGATTAACCATTCATGAGAAATTAAGTTAAACTCCATAGAAAGTATTTATGTATTGAGATTGTATTGAAAACCTTGGTTAAAATTCTATTTAGTGATTAAACTTATTTAAAGGATGTAAAACATATTTTGGGAATTATATTAGTGTAGTTTTTGAAAAGGAAATCATGTATTTCAAGTGACAACTAATCAAGTCTGGTAAGGCTATAGTTCTTGAACCCTTGACCGAAGGATGATAAGGGTTTCATGCCTACCAATGGCCTATACAATGTCCTATTTAATGTGTAATGACTTATGATGAATGAATATTAATGATGAACCCGTAGTGTTACTTTTTATGTTTATATATTAATGTATATTGATTTTGAAGAATAGTTTGATAAAATTAGTTAGACTTTTCATTCTTTAATGGTCCTTAAGATCCATTAAAATTGTATTTTAGTGATTTAAGCATCAAAGTTAATTTATGGAAATCTATTTCTTGAAGTAATGGATGAATTGGAAATTTATTAAAGTATAACCAAAGAATGAATTTTTTATATAAATATATAAAGTAAGTATATTTTCTTGTATTATTTGTCAATAAAATAATTACTCAATGGTAAAAAAATGATCAAAAAAAATTTGTCCTGATAAATTAATTTTTTTGAACTAATGGCCTTTTAAAATATCATAGATTAATGAATTTTAGTCCCTAAACTTTTCATTAATCATTTACTTGTTTATTATTGATGCCCTCAATCACTCACTATGAATATTTACGATTTTTCTCCATGTCCATTTTTTCACTTGAACATATGTTCTCCTATGTGGAAACCTAGTTATATATTTATTTTGGTAACTGTTATCTTTCCATATTTCTTTTTTAAACTATGTTTTAGGATTATTTTTTATAATGTGGGTTTCTATGAAAGGAAATTTTGAGTATTTAATCTTTAATAACCGAGATTAATTTCAAGGGATAAATTCATTTTAAGGGGGGTAGAATGTATCACCTTGAGATTTTGTGATTTTTTTTGAATTAATTAAATCTTTTTGATATTTTTCATTTCAAAAAACATTGAAAATAGTTTAATTTTTATATTAAGGTACTATGTTTTTCTTACGTTATACACAACACCAATTTATGATGCACTAAACACAGCCTAATGTTTAACAAGATCTATATGGAACATCGAGGTTATCATACATGTAGTGGCCCAGACCTCTCTAGTCCATTACATTATAAAAATATGGTGTTTGGGGTGTTATGGAAGGTTAAGGTAGATTATTCCAAAAAATTGTAAAATTTCAAATTTCCAATGATAGGTCGCGACGGTGACTCACACCAGTGAGTCATGATGGTGAGTCGCATCGATGAGTCATGACGGTAGGCCGCGATGGTGACTTGCACTAGTGAGTCATGATAGTGAGTTGTGATGGTGACTCACTGAACAATGAATCAATGAATGGTAGCTCACTGAACGGTGCCTCAATGAATGGTAGCTCACCAAACCACGACTCACTGAATGGTAGCTCACCAAATGGTGACTCACTAATGGTAGCTCACTAAATGGTGACTCACTAATGGTAGCTCACCTAATGGTGACTCATACCAGTGACTCACCAAAAAGTGACTGGTACTAGTATCCCACACTGATGACTCATACCGGTGACTCATAGTGGTGACTCACCTAGCGGTGAGTCATTTCCAATAGTTTTTCAAAATTCTAGAATTCTACATTTTTTCCAGTTTTTCCCCTTTAACATTTTATTGGGTGTAAATGAGTCTAATACCATATTTAATGATTTTTAGATCTATTTCCAATCATATCTATCTTCTAAAAACCTGAGTCTCCCTTTGAATTCCAAACCGTGTGGTCCTAGTCAAGATCCACCTTTAATGGATTTTAAAAACTATTTCTCCCATTGATTTAGGATATGGCCTTTCTAAAGATAAGATCTTCTCTTCCTTGTGCAATTAATTTTCTATAGATATCAGACATACCCCGAACCCTTCTTCCCCGAGGGATCATGCGTTTTTACTATGGCCTTTGGATCACATTTTCCTAAGAGGTCTTCTTTTCTTGCTGCATACGCACCTCTTGTTTTGGTGAAAGAAGGGGTATTGATGGTCTGTTCTTCGTGGTAGGGATCCATTAATCTTTCTTTTATTTGTGTATCAAGAAGATTGGGTGTATAAATGTATCATTTTCAAAGATAGAAGAATAAAAAATCAATAAATATAATTGAATCAGCTTTAAATCAATAAACTGGGGTTGGGGAAAAGTAATGAAAGTTTGTATTTTATTTGTTTTATTGTTATTGTGAATTGTATGGGCTCTATGCCTATTAAAAATCATGGCCATTGGTGGTCTTTGTTTGCGCACCTTTGATGGCTTGTGAATGATGTTGATGGTCATCTGCTAAATGACAACATATATGAAATTGATTAAGCACCTATATTCAGTTGAATAAATGGATTCCCTGTGATCAAACTTGTTATGTGATAACCCCTGAATAAACAACTAGAATTAAATAAGGGATGCCTTATTAAATCTGGAAATTGTGCCTTGTATGGTTGTGTGGTGTTATTGGTGAGAGCACTACTATGTGTATGGGTGGTTCAGAAGGTGTGTTGGAATCTATGGTTGAGATATTGGTTGATTTCAGGGTGGATGAGAAGTGTTATGTAGCAGGGATGAATTTTGCTTTGTGGTTTGTTGTGTACCGTGCTTGATAGTTTCCCAGGTAAGGATGGAATGAATAACCAAAATTTTTATAAAAAAATGGGTTTGGGTTAAATGAATTTGGCTAGGGGTATGATTTGACATTATGGATTGTTGTGTGGTTGTTCATTTAGAGGTAGTAGAAAAGGGGATTTGTGAGTTTTTTGTGAGTTGAAAATCCATAAGTTGGTAATGAGTGATTGGTATCATATAAATGTATTACTTGTACTTTTATTGTGATTTCTATACACACCCACCCTAGTTTATCACTATGTGATGAACACTCCCATCTTCACAGGGGAGGGTGTCTTTCCTAAACATACTAGTGGGAGGATAGATAGATGGCCACACACTCTTCCCCGCTACCTCTTCTAGGCGGTGATTTCCCAATATTCTTTGGGAAGGTTTTGATTTGTGAGGCCCAGGTGTGTGCGGGTGATTTGTGATTTCTCAGGTTTCGTCAGGATGAGATGTGTTGTGATTTCCCAAGTGTATCTAGGATAAGGTTGTGGTTTGTATCACAAGTGTCTATGGGCGGTATATGATGTGGTTGTGGCCCAAGTGTCTGTGGTGGGATGTGATGAGCTTCATTTTCCCAGGTGACAGGACTAGATGTACGGATCAGGTGTGTGTGGGTGGCTTGTGATGTGGTTCTTTCAGAAGAGGTAGGAGTGCTAGTAAATTTTCCTTTAGGGTGTGAGAGTGGGTAATTAGTGGGAAAGTGGTGTGAGTACCATATCATTGATGGAATTACTATATTACTTTACTTTACTTGTGTTATTTTGTGAGTGTGCCTTGGGGAGGTTGGGGTGACTAGTATACCTTGTTAGGTGTTGTTGGGTTCTGTTGTTTTCTCAAAGGGGCATAGTATGCTTCTTCCACTTGTTCACAAGAGACTTTTTCATTTCCTATTGAGTATACCTATATGATAACCCTATGTATATAAAACTGTTTTCAAGTTTCTAGGAGGATTACATGGACCATGCTGGACCTTACTAGCTTGGATGTTGGTATAGTTGTCGTGTCACTACTTTGCCTTGTTTTTGGCACTTACTTTGTAGTTTTTATTGTACTTGTAAATGATTTATTTTAAAAACATACATATGGGATGGATTTTGGATTTATTTATATATTTAGTGCTTGGAGTTGTTTTGGGGTGGGTCATCTTATCTATGGATATTTTTTTCTTTAAAAAGGGAAATACCTCCCATTTTGTGAGATTGTATACCCTTGGCACTGGTTTCCACATTAGGGCCTCCTAGAGGTGGGATTCAAGGGTCATTATCTCCCTTTATTCATCTTGAAGAAGGAGGGTCATGACAGAATGGTATCAGAGCTGATGGTTGAGAGATAGGATAGAGTCTCGAGTTAGGCACAGTGAGGATTGCATGTGTTGGTAGGAAAACAGTGTTAGGTGATCTTGGTGCCTAACCTAGGCCAGGGAATACTGACTAGGACACAAGATTTTTGGGGCCCACATGATCTGATACAAGGACTCTAAGCCTACTGAATGACCAAGTGAGGCTACACCATATACAGGATGGAGACCCTAGGAAAGGTACATGAATCATAATGTCATGTGTTACTATTTGAAATGGGTGTTTTGGGAAATTTTAAATAAATAATGGATTTAAAAGTTAAAATGAATCTTTACAAAAAATTCCATACTACTCAAGATTAGTAATTCCCTGTTTACCTTTTTAGCAATGGCAATCAGTTGTCATCCATGTGTGGCTCAGGCAGTTGAGGCTTAGCAGGTTGATCCAATTGATTGGAGGAGGGTTGATCCAGTGGAGGAGGATGACTAGTGGTAGATAACGTTACATGATTTCCAGTGGTAGGCTCTGGGAAAGTACGAGGGTAGTGTTTGGAACATGGAGATAGAGAGTTGGCTCGAGGAGATTGTGATCACCTTCAAATTGATTTAGGATCCTATAAAGTACTAAGTTTATTTAGCAGTGATTCAAATGAGTGGAGCTTCACATCAGTGGTGGAAGCTATACCTGGGGGTAGAAGAAGGATGGTGACATTCTGTTTGTCAATTTTGAGAAATATTTCTGAAAAGAGTTCCTTTTATTGACCATGAAAGATGAAAAGATCCAGGAGTTACTCTCCCTCCAGCAGGGAAGTATTTTGGTACCAGAATTAGGGATAAAGTTCAAATATCTCCTTAATTTTACCTCAAATCTATTTCCAGATGGGGAGTCTCATATGGGACATATAGAGTAGGCACTTTATCCCTCTCTCTAGTATGCGGTTACTACCTTTACCTTGCCGGTGTACTTGGAAGTCTATAAGATAGAATAGGTAATTGAGAGGATGCACTCTCAAGGAGGTCTACCGTGAGAGGGGAGTCATAAGGTTTATTCAAAGGGAAATATTACTAGTAGTAGGTCTCAAGCACTAAGGCCTTTGAGGTTTTAACCTGTAGGGAGTCAACCTTAGTGGTTTTTGTTTCAATCTTCTGGTCCTCATGCATTTCATGTGGGATTAATGCTGATGTTTTTCATATATGGAGTTCATGGACATAATCTTAATTAGAGCCCAATGGATACCCAAGCTCAATATGGTGTTGGTGGGTAGGTTCAGTGCCCACCTTAACAGTAGTTTCTGGCTAGTCCGTTTTAGCAGTAGGGGCAACATGCTCATGGATTTGGTAATCAGTAGATGGGAAGAGGATATGTGCATGGTTAGTTACACGCGTAAAAGGTAGCAGTTCCTGCAGGACCAAAGATCGTTTGAGGTACGATCAATTTGTTCAGTACCCTTTATTATGATTTTTTGATTCAGGATCTTCACACTCTTTTTTTGCACCCAGTATATCCCATGCTCTAGTATTATACATTGAGATACTTCCTGTGTCCTTGGTGTTGAGTACACCAATCATAGGTTAGACCATCTTGTTTGTTGTGTACTGGGGATGCAGACTGATGATGGGACTACATCAGTCCCATGGGGGTATCTTCTTGCTATAGATGCAACCGTATTATATCATCCTTGGAATCGACTGGTTGTATTACATGTATGATATTATCTAATACTTCTATAGGAGAGTCATGTTTTTTCATACATGGATGGGAAATGTGTGGATCTTTTTGGAGAGTGGAGATGTCAGCAAGGCAGTCAGAGTGAAAATCATCTTCTTTCCTTGTTGGACAAGCTATGAGTAGAATCGGTGGATGCTGAGATGGTAGAGGATCCAAGACTTGTTGATGAGTTCTAGTATGTTTTATCTAAGGAGGTTATGACTCTACCCCCTCTATGCGACGTTTAGTTTGGGATAGACTTACAACCCGGTGCTTGTTTGATTTAAATGGATCCTTATTGGATGGAACCTTCTAAGTTATGGGAGCTGATGATTTAGATTGATGAATTGATAAATAATGTAATTATACAGCCCAGTGTGTCACCGTGGGGTGATCTAGTTTTTTTTTCAAAAAGGAAGATGGTGGTTTGAGGTTGTGTATAGAATACTGGAGGTTGAACCAGATTATGGTAAAAAATTGTTACCCTATACCAAGTATAAAGGATCTTTTTGATGAGTTGAGGGGAGAAAGTTGGTTTTATAAGTTTGATATGTAGTATGGATATTACCAGTTGAGGGTGAAGGAGGGATATATCCTGAATACTTCTTGCATTTGTAGTTATGGGAACTTCGAGTTCGTAGTCATGACATTCAGTGTTACGAATGCACCATCCATGTTCATGGGGCTTATGAATTCCATATTTACTGATTTTCTGGACCAGTTCAACATCATATTCATCGATGACATCTTGATCTACTCGAAGTCAGATGAGGAGTATACTGAGCATCTTAGGACTATCTTGTAGTTCCTTCGACACCACCAACTCTACGGAAAGTTATCCAAGTGTAAGTTTTGGACATAATAGGTACATATACTTAGGAATGCGGTGTCATAGAAGGGTGTAGTAGTGGAACAGTCAAAGGATGAGGTATTTTTTTCTTGTGAAGAGCCCAATAATGTGGTTGAGGATCATAGTTTTCTCCGTCTAGTGGGATATTTCCAGATATTTGTACCCAATTTATCTCAAGTTGCAGCTCTGTTGACATCCTTGACTAGGAAAGACCCTTTTTTTGGAAGGATCAATTATAGGTAGCATTTGATAATCTGAAGGGAATGTTGGTTAGTGCTTCAGTACTATGATTACCAAATTAAAGAGTGATGTTCGAAGTGTTTTGTGATGCTTCCCATTTGGGTTTGGGATGTGTCTTGATGCAACAATAGGAAATGATCTCTTATGGGTCTAGACAGTTATGTACCCATGAATGTAACTATGTCACCCATTATTTAGAGCTAGTAGCAGTTGTATTTTTGCTAAAGTTGTGGCGGCATTACCTCACAGGGGAGTGCTTTGTGGTCTTCAAAGAACCAAAGTTATTGAGGTATATCTTTTCCCAATGATATCTAAAATTGTGACAATGTAAGTGGATGAAGTTTATCTGGGATTATGACTTAGAGATCTCTTACACCTTAGGAAAGGGGAATTTCATGGCTGATTCATTGAGTAGGAATTCATATAAGAAGGTGGTTTAGGAATATATGGATTCATGTAAGGTGATGGAGGATTTGGTATCCTTGCACTAGGATGCAAAAATGGATGGTGGTAGAGGATGTTTGTTTCAGATGATGGTGCAATATTATCTGATACAGTAGGTGGAGGAGTGTCAGTGGGGAGACTTTGAGGAAGAGGTGATGTAAGATTGAATTGACCATGGTGATGCTCTATAGGGATGGTCAAAGTATGGTCAAAATTGGATGCTATCTTAGGGGAAGTTGTTTTTTCCTATGGCGATGTGCGAGGGAGTATTCTGTGAGGTTCATATATCACCCTTAGTTGTACACCGAGGAGTTTCCAAGATGTACCGTGGCTTGAGGATGTAGTTATGATGGACTAGGATGAAATGGTAATTGGCAGAGTCTATTTTGAAGTGCTTAGTGTTCCAGTAGGTTAAGGATGAGAACTGTGTTCTTAGTGGTTTATTACAACCCTTAGATGTCTCTGAGTGGAAGTGGGATGACATCTCAATGGATTTCATCATGGAGTTGCCCATAGACTTGGGAGGCTGTGATGTGATATAGGTAGTAGTGGATCAGTTGATGAAATTAGCTCACTTATTAGTGATTAAGGAGTCAGGCGTAATGGATGCCTTGCCTAGGAGGTATATGGATGAGGTGGTGTGACTACATGGAGTTCTGAGATCCATTATCTTAGAGGATCCTACTTGGCATCCAAGAGACATAGGATCAAATCCAGGTGAGGGTGAATTTCTAGGTTACAATAGTAGTACAATAGTGATTACTATTTGGTATTATAGCAGCCAACACTATTCATCAAATTTGGGACTTTGGGCCACCAGTTTAGGCCTACGGGTCTCAGAGACTTCAGGCCACCAAAGGAATTCGAGCCACTAGGCCTTCAGACTGTAAGGGCCTTTGGGCCACCAATGGCCTTTGTCTCATAGGGATTTCGGGCCACAGAAAAGACCAATAAGTAGGGAATAACACATAAGAGCAGACCCAGATGAGGATTTAGAGCATAAACAGTAACCAATATAGTAGAGATAACTAGATTGGAAGAATGAGAGGGTATGACAACTGCCATCAGGACTATGCACTATGCAGCTCTGCATGGGGAAATGTTATCCAATCATCCATGCGAGGTGGGGTGCTTGGAACCTTTAAGATGCGGATGCCAGGGAGGGGTTGTTTCATGTGTGTCAGGTCTCAGGCCTTTAGGTCATGTATTGGGTCATGCATAAGCCTTGTGCCTTGTGCCTACGGGTCATGTAAGGGTTCCCCTTAAACCCTTAAAAGGGATATTATCCAAAAATAAATAAAAAATAAGTCCTTCAAGACATTTGGTTTGGAGGGGATTATAGCATGCCTTTGGCACTCAGTTGTGCCTCAACACTACCTTCCACACTCAGATAGATGGGCAGACTAAGCAGATTATCCAGACATTGGAGGACATGTTGTGAGCATGCATCTTGGACTTTGGAAGATCTTGGGTGAGGCACTTTACCTTGGTAGAGTTTTATTACAATAATATCTACCAATCTTCCATTGGCATGGACCCATTAAAATATTTTTATGGAACTTTTTGTTTTTCAACCTTGTGCTAGACAGAGGTTGGAGAGACAGTTATTCTCAGTCCCGAAGTTGTGCATAGAGTGATAGGAAGGTTCATCTCATTTCAGAGAGGATGAAAGTGGAACATGACTAACATAAGTCTTATGATTTTCACAGGAGAAGGCCCTTGGAGTTTGAGGTTGGGTACCACGTGTTCTTTAAGGTTTCTCCTTGATGTGGGAAACATATGTTTGGAAGAGGGACTGAGCTTTCTCCCAGGTTTATCGAACCCTTTACGGTGTTCGGGTGAGTTGGTGAGGTGGCATACCAGTTAGTGTTGCCACCGTAGTTAGAGAGGATCCATTATGTCTTCAACATCTATCAACTATGTTAGTATCTTTACAATGAATCCCATGTCATTGACTATGGAGAGTTGGATATCAAAGATGACACGACATACATGGAGTGTCCAGTAGAGATCTAGGATTGTCAGGAGAAGGTGCATTGTGGGCAGACCATTCCCTTGGTTTGCATGTTGTGGAGGCATGGTGGCTTGGAGGAGAGTCCTTAGCTGCGATAAGTAGAGATGCGTGCCCAGTACCAAAATTTGTTTTGAGTTTTGTTTTTCTCTATTTATCCTTATTTTGTGATGTTTGAAACCAGTTTTATATGACGATATATTATCCTTTACTTGTGATGCGTATAGTGGAATGTTCAATGAATCCTTGACATGTGAAAAGGGGAGGACCTGATCCCTAATAAAGATGCATTAACTACAATGCGATTAAACCTATGCGGGTGAGTCAGTTCTACCCAGAGTGGATAATATCTTGATATAGAAGAATGAATTCCCTAATTCATGTATTCAAACAATTTCGATTTGTACTTATGTGGTGTGTTTTTCGGTTAGTTTGGTTAGCATATGTCAAAGGAGGTGTTCTTGTATGTTGAGGTTTCACTCAAGATTTCGGACAACATAGGGTGGTTTATCGTTGAACATTGATCTATTTAGTCAGTAGTGGTGTTTCAAGTGTGTCCAGATCCTTGAGAGGTATCTCGTGGGGTGGGTTTTCAGACCCCTCTTTCTTCTAGGGTGGGTTTTGAATTCTTGGTGGAGAGAATAGTTTGGGAGGTATCTGATGTAATGTCCTGGACCTCTCTGATCCATTACTTTGTGAAAATCTAGTGTTTGGAATGTTATGGAAGGTCAAGGCATATTATTCCAATAGTTTTTAAAAATTATACTTTCCAGTGGTAGGCCACAACAGTGACTTGCACCGGTGAGTCACAAAGGTGAGTTTTACTGGTGAGTCGTGACGGTAGGCTCTGATGGTGAATCACACCACTAAGTCACGATGGTGAGTCGAGATGGTGACTCACCGAACGGTAGCTCACTGAATGGTGACTCACCAAATGGTGGCTCATCAAATGGTGGCTCACTAAATGTTGACTCATACCAGTGACTCACCGAATGGTGACTCACACCAATAGCTCGCACTGGTGACTTGTTCTGGTGACTCATAGTGGTGGATCACCAAATGGTGAGTCATTTCAAATAGTTTTTCAGAATTCTAGAATTATCCAATTTTTACAGTTTCTCCCCTTTAACATTTTATTAGGTGTAAATGAGTTCCATACTGTATTTAATGGTTTTTAGAGATGTTTTAAATTGTATATATCTTATAAAAACCTGAGGTTCCCTATGACTTCCAAACTTCATGGTCTTCGTCAAGATCATCCATTAATGGATTTTAAAAACCGTTTCTCCCCTTGATTTAAGATCTGGACTTTCTAAAGATGAGATGTTCTCTTCCTTGTTCACTTACTTTTCTTTGGATACTGAATGTCCCTAGAACACTTATTCCCCAAGGGATCATGCATTTGTGTTGTGGACTTTGAATCACGTTTTCCCTAGAGGTCTTCTTTTCCTGCTGCATACACGCCCCCTATTTTGGTACAAGAAGGGAGTACTGATCGTCTGTTCTTTTAGGTAGGGATCCCTTTATCTGTCTTTTATTTTTGTATCATGTGGGGTGGGTGTATCGATTTATCCTTTTCAAAGATAAATAATACCAAATCAATAAAGATAATTGAATCGACATTAATTCAATAAACAGGGGTAGGGGAAAAGTGATGAAAGTTTTTTTATTCATTTTCTTATTATTGTGAATTGTTTGGGCTATATTCCTAATAAAAATAATGGACATTGATGGTATTTGTTAGTTCACCTATGATGGATTGTGAATATTATTGATGGTCTTCTATTGAATGAATATATATATGAAATTGATTAACCACATATATTTTGATAAATAAATGGATTCCCCAAGATCTAACTTGTTCTGTTATAACCCCTGAATAAAAAACTAGAATTAAATAAGGGATGCCTTATTAAATCTTGAAATTTTGTCTCATACGGTTATGTGGTTCTATTGTTGAGAGCATGACTGTGTGTGTGTGTGGTTTGGAAGGAGATTTGGAATCTCAGGTTGAGATATTGGTTGATTTTGTGGTGGATGAGAAGTGTTGTGTAGCGGGGCTGTGTTTTTCCGTGTGGTTTGTTATGTAATGTGCTTGATAGTTATCTGGGTAGGGATGGAATAAATAACTAAAATGTTTAATAATGAAGGAATTTTTGTAAAATTAATTTGGTTGGGGGTATGATTTGAATTTGTGGCTTGTTGTGTGGTTATAAATTTAGAGATAGAAATAAAGGTTGTTTGTGAGTTGTTTTTTGGTTGAAAACCCAAAGGTTGGGCCTAAGTAATTGGTATCATATATACATATTACCCCACACTAGTTGAGAAATATGTTCCGAACACCCCCATCACCATGGGGGAGGGTTTCTTTCCCAAACATCTTGGTGGGAGGATTTGTGGATGGAAACCCACTCTTCCCCACCCCCTCTTCCAGGAAGTGATAACCCAAGATTCTTTGGGCAGGTTGTGGTTTGTGAGGCCCAGGTGTGTGTGGGTAAGTTTTTTTCCCTGGTGTCTTCAGGATGTGACGTGTTTTACTTTCCTAGGTGTCTTCAGGATGAGTTTTTTTGTTTGTGTCCAAGATGTCTGTGGGTGGGATGTGATGTGGTTGTGGCCTAGGTGTTTGTAGGCGAGATGTGATGTGCTTCTTTTTCCCAGGTGACAGGACTAGCTGTGCGGCCCAGGTGTGTGCGGGCGGGTTGTGACATGGTTCTTTTGTAAGAGGTGGGAGATTCAGGATGTTTTATGTTAGGGTGTGAGAGTGTATAATCATTGGGAAAGTGGTATGAGGCACCCTAAAATTGATGCACTTAATATATTACTTTACTTGACTTGTGTTATTTGGTGAGTGTTCCTTGGTGAGGTTGGGGTGACTCATATACCTTGTTAGGTGTTGTTAGCTTCTGCTATTTTATCACAGGGGAATTAGTATTCTTCTTCCACTTGGGCATGAGAGACCTTGACTTTTCCTACTGATTATATTTTATTCTCACCTTATGTATATAAAATTGTTTTCAGGTTTCCAAGAGGATTATGTGGACTGTGCTAGACCTTACTAGCTCAAACGTTGGGACAGTTTCTATGTCTTTGTTTAGCCTTGTTTTTGGTACTTACTTTGGAGTTTTTGTTGTAATTGTAAAAATTTTATTTTAAAAACATGCATGTGGGATGGATTTTGGATTTAATTATATATTTAGTGTTTGGAGTTGTTTTTTGGGTGGACAATCTTATCTCCTGATCTTGTTTTCTATAAAAAGGAAAATGCCTCCAATTTTGTGAGATTGTATACCCTTGGTTCTATGTGCCACATTCTCGATAGGGACATATCCACCCAAGTGACCACATCTCCTATAGGTCCCCTAGGCCACCTCAGCGTAACACCCACACCATCCTTGACCAGGAACCTTTCACCTAGATGTACTTTCCACATGAGGTTAAACATCATGGTTGGGTCCTTGTCACATGACATTAAAAGGTGAGGTTCCCTATTATGTACCACTAGAACTACATGGGTTCTGATTCGTTTCACAAGGATACATAGGAATCCCATTATATGGGTTCGATCTCGACATCAAAACAACTTTTATCTCCCTATATGATATTAAACTCTAAAGTGACTCACCACGTGGCTTAAAACTAATATTGTCTTAATAAACAACCAAAAAATATCTAATTCATCTATAAAAGGGTAACAATGGTGGAGAAACTCAGATATATACAGACATCCCAATCAATGTAGAACCTCAAATATATACAGATGATTTTGAACCCATGAGTGTTCATAATTGATCACTAACTCAGAGTGAACTATGTATAAATACTTGGGATTGATAAAATGATTCATGAACATATTTTAAATCTTTATAAGAACAACGTAATAGGAAATATTTCCCCCTAAAAGTGGGTGATGAGATATAATTCCCATAATCTTAGCCAATGTGAGTTCTTAAGTGTCATTATACATGTTCCCCAACTAACACCTACCTTTGGAAAGTATGTCCATGAGTTTTCAAAGATATGAGAGGTGTTGTGTGTTTTTTGTTCCAAGAAAAAAACCCGTTGGAAATTGTTCGAAGGTAATGTACCTAAAATGAGTGATTTTACCTAATTCAACCTTCTATAATCAATAATTGGGTAAAAAATGATCCATCCTTGAATAAAAATGTTGAAATTGATGTGAATCCTTAACCGAAGTGGCAGTGTTACCCTAAGTCAAACCTCTTTTTCATATATAATGCAAGAGTGAAAAACAAGACCATTAATTATGCATGTGTTCATGAGATGATACTTTGTTGAGGTTTTGTTTTCAGTAGTTTTCACATATATTACTTTCAATCTTCACTAGAACTCCCTTCAATCCAATGGAATCTCAACGGATTTTTTGAACACACGTATCAGCCACTACATAGGTCAGGTCTTTAACCAAACCAATGACGTCATCTCCCACCCAACATCAACAATGATGGTTGTTGAATGCACTGGTATAAGAGTACCACCATAATGATACTCTCTCTTCCTTGGTGGTAGATTGAAAATCCCTACAGTTAATGAAGATCCTCCAGTTGTCCACCTAATGATAGTTAGGAGTCCATAACTAGATGTCCCTGGTAGCCATCTCAAACTGTTTCAGGATACTATCCCTAGAACTTGATAATGAGGTAATCCCTTACCATAGGGAGCTTCATGATGTGGTTATGAGTGACTTCAACCTGGAAACATAGTGGTCTCTCCCAAGGTCCCTTTCCAAAAATCATAGTCGTCAATGACATGCATCCCAATATCCTTACCATGAAGAGGAAACCACTCCATGGGCCTCAACTGAGGTCAAATGGACCCAATCCCCAAGGGAGGCCTCCAAGGGGAAATGATCAGACAACAAAGAACATTCCATCATCCTTATTATTTCTGTAGGAGACTTCTAGGTAAATACAATGGAAACCCATAAGCATATGTATATTCATGCTCACTCTTATGAATCCTATCACGAAAATATAGTGGAAAACCTTAAGAAGATGAAAATTCATGTTCAGTCACATCAATCCCTCCATGAAAATAGGGTGGAAAATTATAAGCTGATGAAAATACCTGCTAATTTACATGAATCCCTCTAATCAAATATGGTAGAAAATTACAAGCAGATGGATATTCTTGTAAATTAATATGAATCCCATTAGTAAGATATGGCCAAAAATGATGACCAGACATATTTTTATGCCCACACTTATCAAAACTTCCAATAAAATATAATGGAAAATCAAAAGTATAGGAAAATACAAACTAATTCACATAAATCCCACTGGTCAAATATGGTGGAAAAATAAAGGCATACACATATTCTAGCTAATGAATTTGAATCCACTTTGTCAAATATGATGTAAAACGATGAGAAGACGTATATTTTTTCTTATTATTAACAAGTCCATTGGTAAAATATGATAGAAAATCCCAAGAAGATCTGTATCCCTACTAATTCACATGATGTCTATCTATCAAATATGGTAGAAAGTTACAGGTAGATGCATATCACAATTAATTCACATCAATCCCATTAGTAAAAAACGGTGAAAAAAACTATGAGTGGATGAAAATTCATGTTGATAAATATCATTTTCATCATGAAAATACAAACTAAATTGGAGATAGAATTCGGTGTATCCCAATTGTAAGTTAGGGGAAGACTCATATATCTTCCCCTTAACAGGTGAACTATCTGTACTTACTGGTACGAAATGGAGAACCGGAGTAGAAACATATTCCTTCCCCAACACCGGAATAGAAATATATTTGTGTTCCTACCAAGGATGTCTCTCAGCATGCCTTAGACATGATGGGGGGTCATACATAAATCCATGACCATATTCTGTATATTTTACAAGTGGTCATCACATCTGCAACAATAAAAAAGAGTTTGGACCAAAAACATGCCTCTTCAATTGAGGTGAATCACCCACACAATAAGGTGGTCACTCAAGAGTATAAATGCATCCCTGGTCTTTTCCAAGAGGGTCGATAGAAATATTACATAATAAATAGACAACAGAATCAGGTGAAAATACTCATTCCAAAAGGGGGACACCGGTCCACTTTAATGGCCACTATAGGGTAGGCATATATCCCTTCAAGAATTATGGAATCTTACTAGTATATATTGGTTTAAAAATGAGATCCACTCAAATAGGAACCCAAAAATAAATTCCATCACTTAAAACAAACATCCCTAGTTTCACACAAGAGAGCGCCTAAAATGAAATCAAACTAAAGACAATTGGAAAATGAAGAGAAGACTCATAACCCTGATCTACTATAAGTTTGAGTTATTGAGTCCATAAAACATCTAATAATGGTACCTTAAGATCCTTTTGATATGTTACCAAACTATGAAATTAGAAGTAGCAATTAAAGAGGTCCTACTCACAACATTTTTACCAGTAGATCTGGAGGTCCCCCAAGAACATCTACCATGAAGTCTTCCTTCATGGACACAAACTGATCAATCGTGATATATTATCTTCTAATGAGAATCACAGTATCCCTCCTCATGTCCAGAAGGTCAAATAGAAATAAGTTCATACTCTTATTATCATCCACCCTGATGGTCATCCCTAGAGAATACCCTAAAAAATTCTCCATGCAATTGACCATCAAGCTATGATGGTATTCCTCACCATGATGGCATTCTCTACAAATGTCTTCCCTATAGTGATAAATTATTTTAGGAAGAAGTTTATCCCCTCTCTTTCATCCACCCAGAAGTTCGTACCCATTTTATACACTGTAGAAATTATCCCTACTTTCAGAAATCAAGTTGTGTTGGTATTCCTTGCCATGATGGAATTTTCTTTGAAGGTCCTCCTTATAGTGACACCTTATTTAAGCAAGAAGGTCCTTCCCTTACTATAGGCCACCCACAAGGTCCTCCCTAAGGTATACACCATATAAATTATCCCTTTAGTCAGATGTTGAGCAATGATGGTAGTCATCACCATGATAGAACCTGATGTGAGGGTCCTCCCTCTAGTAATATTTCATGTCGGCAGGAAGGACCTCCCCTTGCCAAGTCAAATACAAGAATACCCTCATACTCTGAGGTTCTTGGAAAGATGGGTCTAGACGTGTTAGATACCCTATCAGAGGAAAGTGACATCCTTTCTCAACCAAGAGACATCCCAAGAAAATTCTCATCCTTCGATCCACCCATGGACCATTCCCATAACAATGAGACCCCTATTGGCCAAACTACTAGCGACAAAATAGTCATGAAGTTACCATGTTGGAAAGATCAAGTAGAGGAGTCTCTTCTTAAAGAAAAAAATGATATGTTTCTCATGATAATACAATTGGTCAGGGATGATATACCCCTTATGTTTTGTCCCTCATATACTTATCAATTTGAAATTTCCAAGGCATTGTCAGAATAATGAGTACATAACATCTGTATCAATATTTGGACATCTCTCTGCCACATGAATGAAAAATTATTGCCTTACAATGGGTATGAAGACCATGTCAAAATATTAGGGGAGTTTCATCTTCAAATCAACTTGGAATCCCTCCCATATACGTGGTGACCACGATCAGATATGTGGTAAAAATATCTTCTATCAGCAAGCCTCAATGCGTTCCATGAGTAGCATAATTTAATTTCCAACACCCTGCCTGACATTCATACCTAGGGATGGGTGGAGCATAGACCTTTTCAATTAAACTGACAACATGTTCAGTAGAACTCATTGGAAATGATGCTTGGTAAAGTCATGACTCTAAGGTGTATATTAATAAAATTATATTCTTAGAAATATGGCACACCCAATAATAATTATCCTTGAATAAGTCTCAATATTTTCAGGACCAATGAGAGAAATCCATCGAAAAACTTCAGAACCCAGAAACCGATAAAAATCAGCAAGCTTCTCGCCTAAAGAAATACAACTACCAAGCACTGATTATGTCCTCATAAATAAATAGGTCTCGTGAAGACTTGGAATTTTATTCTGATCATGCTTGAAAAAGGATGGCTAAGATAAAAAAAGTGGTGATAGTAGCAGCAGCCACTTCTGTATTGGATTAGCCCCAGCCTATAGGGATGGGGGAATTTTTCTCGAGAAAATAACCCCATAAGACCAAAAACTTCAGGATGGGCAGGACAATAATAGAACTGGAGGGATAGGGGCATTTTTACCTCAACCACCCTCTCAATAGAAATGAGCCTTTTCCCATTTAGGTAGGGAGTCAAGTGGAATGGTCTCCTAGTTTTCCCCATAGGATGACTTATTTCCCATAGATGGAAGGTGTATGACTAGGTTGCATATAGGATACCTTCGAGTCATCCTTCAAAAATAATTGGGGTGAATTTTATTCCTACATGTGACAAATTACTGATAGATCATTTTCTTAAAGTATCGAAACAATCTGAATTCATTTTCTCAGTTTTCAATATGTTAATTTTGTTTTTTTACTAAAATATCATTTCAAACTGGAAACACACATTTTGAGTCATACTAGTCTCATCATCCAATGGTTTTACATGAGACTACTTCATACAATTCATGAAGAACTTATGAATTGTTTTCCAAAATTATGAAGACAGTCAGAGCGAGTTTGCTTGGTTTTTAGTGAGTGACATGTTTTGAGCTAAAATGTCAAGTTTAAACTGAAAACGAACAATTATAGTCATATTGGTCATACCATTAATCAAATTGAGGTGTAGTTGATTTATAAATGTCAAAAATGACTAATGTATCTTATTCCAAAAGTATCAAAACAATCTGAATGAATTTTCTCAATTTTCAGTATATAAGTTGTTCTTTTAACTTAAATTAATGTCAATTTTAAATAAAAAGAAACATTTGGATTTATACAGGTCACATTGTGCATTTTATTGAGGTGGGGTTTATTCCTACACATCACAAATGACTCATGGATCATTATCCTAAATTATCAAAACAATATGAATGCGTTTTCTCATTTTTCGGTATGTCAGTTGTGTTTTTTTACTAAAATTAATGCCAATTTTAAATAAAAAGAGACACTTTGAGTCATATCGGTCGAATATGTGACATATTGAAGTGATGTTGATTCCTACATGTCAAAAATGACTTATAGACCATTTTAATAAAGTATAAAAACAATATAAATGTGTTTTATCAAATTTTAGTATGCTAGTTGTGTTTTTTTTACTAAAATATCATTTCAAACTGGAATCACGCATTTTGAGTCATACCAGTTGCATCATGTGTCATTTTGAAATGAGAATACTTCATACAAGTCACAAAGAACTTATGAATAATTTTCCTAAATTATAAAGACAATTAGAGTGAGTTTTCTTGGTTTTCAGTGAGTGATGCATTTTGAGCTAAAATGTTAATTTTTAAACAGATAACGGACACTTTTAGTCATATGAGTCACACCATTCATTGGATTGAGGTGTGGTTGATTTCTACACATCAAAAATGACTTATGTATTGTTTTACTAAAGTATAAAAACATTCCAAATGCGTTTTCTCAACTTTCAGTATGTCAGTCTTTCTTTTTTACTTAAATTAATGTCATTTTTAAATAAAAAGACACATTTGGATTTATACTGGTCACATAGTACATTTTATTCAGGTAGGTTTTATTAATACATTTCAATAATAACTTATAAATAATTTTTATAAAGTATAAAAATAATTTTAATGCATTTGATCAGTTTTTAGTATATCAGTTTTGTTTTTTTACTAAAATATCAGTTCAAACTGGAAACACACATTTTGAGTCATACTGGTTGCATCGTGGGTCGGTTTGACATGATACTAATTCATACACATAAAAAATACTTATTAATTGTTTCCTTAAATTATAAATACATTAAAATAGGGTTTTCTTTGATTTCATTGAGTGATATGTTTTGAGCTAAAATGTCAATTTTAAATTGATAACGGACACTTTTAGCCATATTAGTCACACTGTTCATCAAATTAAGGTTAGGTTGATTCCTACATGTAAGAAATGAATTATGGGTCATTGTACTAAATTATAAAAACAATCCAAATGATTTTTCTCAGTTTTTAGTATGTTAGTTTTTCTTTTTACATAAATTAATGTCAATTTTAAATAAAAAGACATATTTGGATTTATACTGGTCACATTGTGAGTTTTATTGAGGTGTGTTTGATTAATACACATCAAAAATGAATAATGTATCATTTTACTAAATTATAAAAACAATCCTAATGTGTTTTCTCAGTTTTCAATATGCCAGTTATGTTTTTTACTAAAATTAATGTCAAGTTTAATTAAAAAAAGACACTTTGAGTCATACCGGTCACACCGTTCATCATATTGAGGTACGGTTGATTTTTACATGTCACAAATGACTTCTAGATTGTTTTACTAAAGTATAAAAACAATTATAATGAATTTTATTAGTTTTTAGTATGTCAGTTGTGTTTTTTTTACTAAAACATCATTTCAAACTGGAAACACGTATTTTGAGTCATACCAGTCACATCGTGCATCAGTTTGACATGATACTACTTCATAAACATCAAAAAGAACCTATGAATAATTTTCATTAATTATGAAGACAATTAGAGAGATTTTTCTTGGTTTTCATTGAGTGACACATTTAGAGCTAAAATGTAAATTTTAAACTGATAATGGTCATTTTTAGTGATATCGGTCACACAGTTTGTTAGATTGAGGTGCAGTTGATTCCTACACTTCACAAATGGATTATAAATAATTTTACTAAAGTATCATAACAATCCAAATAATTTTTCTTAGTTTTCAGAATGTGAGATGTTCTTTTTTACTTAAATTAATGTCAATTTTAAATAAAAAGACACATTTGGGTTTATACTGGTCACATCGTGCATTGTATTGATGTGGGGTTGATTCCAACATGTTAAAAATGACTCATGTATCATTTTCCTAAATTATAAAAATAATATGAATGTGTTTTCTCAGTTTTCAGTATGCCAGTTGTGTTTTTTTACAAAAATTAATGTCAATTTTAAAGAAAAAGAGACACTTAGAGTCATACCTGTTTTCTCATATTCCCATGTCAACCATGTCCAACCTAGACTTAATTCCATCCTTTTTTTCAGGTTCATTTAGAAACATGTAGATGACACTATCACATACATTTTTTTCAAAATGCATAACATCAAAAAAGTGTCTGATGTACAGACAATTCCAGTATAGTAATTCAAAAAAAACTGATCTCTTCTTCCAACTAGTTCTCATAAGGTTTTTCAAAAATGATTTACCAAAAGTAGTGTCCACATATTTTACTTTCTCAAACAGTTGATCACTAGTTAGTGGAGATGGTGTTGTACATTCTTCTGAACTTCCATAAAATGATGTCGTCTAAGATCAGTACTTATATCGTCAGGATATAAATTTGAGATGTCCTAAAACATAGTTTTTTATGAATTCTTAAACCTAATTGATTTTGTACCTTTTTCATAGATAGGAAACCCACGAATTGTTTTAATTTTATATCCTGAAAAATTATTATAAGCAGGAAAATCATTTATCATCCCATACAATATGGATCTCAATGTGAAATCTTCATTTCTATATGCATCATACAATGTAACACCTGAATCCCATAATAATTTCAAATCCTCGATCAATAGATCCATATAAACATCAATATCATTACCCTATTTTTTCAGTCCTGATATAATCATAGATAGCATGATGTGTTTTCATTTCATGCATAACCACGGTGGAAAGTTATAATTTACCAAAATAATTAGCCATGTACTATGAGTGCTTCTTTGAAAAACAAAAGGATTCACTCCATCTGTAGATAACGAAAGCTGAAGGTTTTTTAGCTCGTTTCCAAAATCAGGATACTCATGATTTATTCTCTTACACTGAGGAGAGTCTATTGGGTTATGTAGTTTCCCATATTTATTTATTATGTCTTCATACCACATCAATTTCTCTACGGTCTCCTCACTTTCGTATAGGCGCCTAAAACTTAGAATGATTGGAAAGTACCACACAACTTTTGTAGGACCAGATTCATCATTCTTATATTGAGAAGCACCACACTTTGGGCATTCTCTAATTGATTTGTGGTACTTGCAAAATAGTATACAGTCATTCAAGAAGGTGTGTATTCGTTAGATATCATACCCATCAAACAAAGAATTTGTGTGGCGTCGTATGTTTGTATTGGGAGATCATTATCTTCTAGGAGCATGTCATTAAAGAGAGCAAATAATTCTTTAAAATTGGCATCACTCCATCTTTTTCCTACTTTAAAATTATATAACTCCAGTATGACTAACAATGTTGTATATTTAGTGCAACCACTATATAAAGGCATATGCGCACAACTCTTTAACTGCTCAAACAATTTTGGGTAATCACGAAGTTCATCTTCAATTATTCTTTTCATTTCCTCAATATGATCTTCATCCTTATTCACATTTGTAATCACATCCTCAATATGGTATTATTAATTTCCAAACTTGTAATAATATCATATAATCCATAAAATGCATTTTTATCCTAGCCACTAGCTAGATTCTCTTTTTTCCCCATGTTTATTCCATCATTTATAACTTCAATCTATTCCTTGACAGATCAAGTGTTCTTCCAACTACTCTAGACTTACTTGTATTGAATAACATCATCGTAAACACAGACAAAGGATTTAAGAAGGGTCATATGCATGATCTTTTTCAAACTTGATTAACTCTTTCACTCCATCTTCATACTCTCTTATCAAACAATTGGTATCCATCTAGTCTTTATTCATATCCATCTTATTTGATTCAGAGATATTAGTATTCAACAACATAAATACACAAAATATTGATATAATGAAATGGTTTTCCTAATTCTATAAAAATATAAACTTAAAATATTATGAAAAAACCACAGTTTAACTTCCCTTTGAAGACTTTTTAAAAAATCACACTTAAAATCCCATTAAAAAACAACCATTTACACAGATTCTTCTTTAAAATAACACGCCATTTTTAAAATAAATCAATCAGTTCCAAACACTCTCTCACAAAACCACAATTCTAGTTTTTTAAAGCATTCAAGAAAACTTCATGACCCAACAATCTTAATCATTTAAAATGAGTTACATCCCTCTAAGAAACATTTCAAATCACTTGAATCATTTTAAAAGAGCCACTTATGCATTTTCACAAAGACATAGATACCAATAGAGACACTTTATAAAATATACATATAAAATACCTTGATTCATCACAAATCAATCAATGTTGTATGATTCCATCATATTATCCCATAGGTAGGTGTAATAATAATAATTTCCAAAAGCATTTGATATTGTTCTCCCTACCATTGGATATCCCTTATCCATTATTCAATTGCCCAGTTATATTAATTATCCTTCACCACAACACTAGATTCCCAACAAATAAGTTCCATAGTTAGTGACCACACTCGCAACCATGAAACACTTGTGTTCTAGTTTACTACAAACACTACATTATCCCAATGATCCTTGGCTCACACCAAATCAATTGGTTGTACACCCCAAGAACAATTTATATGCATCTCACATGAAGTACTATCAGTTTCTTCCTTTATAAATACACCAAAGAAAATATATAAGAATAAACCCATTACACGATCAAAAATTTCTCAAGTTTCATTCCTTTCACACAAAGAATTTCCTTATCCCGCTCATCACTAGAAGAAACAATGTTTCATTTCTGACCCTTTTAAGTACATCATGTATCAATTCAAAATAAGAAAATAACTATGGTACTAAACTAATATATGGTATGATTTTACATATTCTATTATCTAAAATCTTCAAAAAGACTTTATAAATGACATTACAAAGACTAGTCATTCAAAAATTATTAACTGAACTCATAATAGTAACCTCTAGAATCAAAGTGATGAGAGTATCGTTATAATTCTCAAGAGAATTATTACCTCTCCAAAACTCATTCACGAGGTTAACAACATCAAGTCCCAAAATATTCTAGAACCTTTTAAAAAAATCATAAATAATATCTAGGTTTTATACCATTGATGGATGAATCAACCTAAATGTCACGACCGTTTCATAACATTGAATATAAATATTTAATAATTCATTCATATAATTTTTTATGGTTGTAATAAAATAATAATTTAGATATTTAGATATAAAATTATGCTAATAATAAAATATGATTTGATAATCACTTGAATTATATCATTTGTCCCTTTAAGGGGAGTCACCATAAAGTGCTTACGGGTGGAAGGATTAATTATATGTTTTGTTATGGTTATTTGACTAGGGTTCCCAGAAAGTGTCTCATGTAGCTTTGGATAGGTAGGGATAAAAAAGTTATGTTTCCCTTATAAATAAAATTATACACTAATTAAACAAAATCTTGATTTCTTATTTTATGCTCAGTCATCAACTCATGTAGGGTTTTCTCCACTAACAAAATCTTGATTTCTTATTTTATAATCAGCCATCAGTTTCACCCTAATTAAACTCCAACTTAAACTTGGTGTATGAGACTTCATCAACACATGTAGGGTCTTCTACACTAACTTAACACTAAGACAATACAATGTCATATTATGTATGATATAGATCTGTAAAAATCCATTTCCATAAAGTTCTTCATCATATGATCTTAAATTTCACTCAATAAAATTCCATTTCAACTAAATTTGAACTACATGGAATATGGTTCATCTTAGATGACCTTTAATCTTCTTAGAAAGGTCAATTGGATATATCCTGACATCTCGACCACCAATATTATACCCATTCAATGACTTCATAAGATTCATACCCCCTTCCCCATAAAATGGTCCATTTTTAATTTTGGCTCATCTAAATAAAGATCTAAAAAAGACTTTCCAGTTTTTGTCTCATGTTGAATCTCATATTGTAGATATTCCTATATCAATAAAAGAATGCATATGATTAAAAACAAATAAATTTATAAATTTATAAGAACATTATTTAAATAATACTTACATCAAAGAAATCCAGGCTATTTATAAATCCTACCTTGGCATGTTTAGAGGAATATGGAGAAACTTGAACTTGAAAACCATCACTTGCTTCATTTTTAGAATCCTTTTTTTCATAATTTTCATAAAACTTATACAACCACTTCTTGACATCTGCAAATTTTTCTTCACAGGTAAAAGGATTAATCCTTAAATAAAAAATATTTACCAAATTAATATTCATTATTGGATCGAGAACTTCTCCAAGCGAAAGAACAACACTATATTTTATCCAATACTTGTCAAAATTACTTTTCATTCAAGAGGCCATGTCATTAACAAGATAGTCATCACTTGTCAGGTTTTCATTGAGCAAACATTCAATTTTCCATACTTTCATAAAGTAAAGATTTGATGTTGGATAAGATGATCCTGATATCAACTTGGTTATCACGTTAAACGAACTAAAAAATTCACATATAATTGATTCCCTTTTCAAGACTTATTCTAATGGGTAGTGTTGATATTTAGAATCACTCAAAACAAGATCATAAAAACCCATTTATACTTGATAGAACTTTCAATCATAGTAAAAGGTGTATTCCATCTAGTTAACATGTCAAAACGCAATCCAAATTTAGTGTCAAAACCACCAACATGATTAATCAACACTTGAAAAGTTTTCATTCTAGCCTCATAAGATTTAATATATTTTACACTTTCTTGAATTTTTAAGAGTTCATCACTATATGTTTTTAATCCTTTTTGAACAATAAGGTTTAAGATTTGAGAACAACATATCATGTGGAAAAAAATTCCATCACATAGTAGACTATTTTAATTATGAAAACATTTCTTAAAAAATTCATGCATGTTATCATTAGCTAATGTGTTATCCAAGGTAAGAGAGAAAAAAATTCAATGCCCCAATCTTTCAATGAAACAAAAACATTATTTTCCAATTCAATTCATGTATGGGGAAATCCATTTTACAGAAACATAATAACTTTTTATTCAACTTCCAATTATTATCTATAAAGTGAGCATTCAAACATATGTAACCTTTACTGTTGCAAGCAGTCCAACAATCAGATGTCAAACATATTTTTCCAAGACTAGAATGCATTATTTGTTTCAACTTTTCCTTCTGAGTGGAATAATATTTCATAACATCGGATGTTGCAGTGCCTTTACTATATGTCTTGACATCAAAGTTAAGTAACTTCATAAGTTATATGATTCTTTTATACTCAAAAAAACGAAATGGAAGATTGTGCTCTATGATACAGATAGAGAGGCATTCTCGAACTAGTTTTTCATCAAGTTTTCTAGATTCTAACCTCCCTTCAGGATCAATAATAATTTTGGACACTTCACCATAACATTTTTTCTTCTTATTAAAAATAATAAAATGATGATATAATGTTTAAGTACCACATTATTTTCCCCCAAAACAAAAAATTTTCCATGGAAGTTGCATTTGGCATGGATTTTATCTATTTTGGTGCACCAATTCCAAACATCTGATGTGATTTGTCTCATATTCATGGGCTCTAAATTAACATCACTTTATATGCCACCAATTCTAATATGATTTTCTTACTCGACATTATTTTCCCTCTTAGTTGTTTGTGATATAATTTTATCACAATTGCTTATAATTCCATATAGAATATCGTGATTCATACTGTAAAAAACAAAAAACATATAAATATTAAATTAGAATATGTTATGTTTTAAATTTTAATGCATTAATTGAACCTAGTTTATAGAGGGTTTGCATCGACGTGTGGTTGATCAGATACAGATTGTTTTATTGGCATAAAACTCTTAGGTAAAAACCTACAGTAAATAACAAAATATTCTATAGCTATCCTAGCTCAAATCTATTGAGAAAATGAAGAGAAAAAGATGTAAACTAACCTGTATTTTGGATGTCTCAACATTCAACACAAACTCATACCAGAAGAATAAGTAACCATCTAAATCGAGAAAAATCTTTAGCAGATCTAAATCCAAAGCAGTACGGCGCAAATTAACTTCATAAAATACAAACAACAACTCCAAATCTCTAAAGATAACCAAAGTTCATACCTCAAAATAGGCCAACACCATCCTGAAGCCCCAATCAAACAATGATTTTGGTTGAAACCTATAAGCTACACCATTGAGGTGCAACCCCCATAGCGGCACTCGAACCCAAAAGCAGCGGAACCTACAGGCTACATCATTGAGTCTCAACCTCAGTGTCGCAAACCAAGAAGCAGTGGAACCTACCATCTATAGCATTGAATCTCAACCCCACAGCAGTACTCTAACCTGCAGTAGTGAGTCACAACACGCAGTAAACACTATCGGCTGGAGTGGAAGTGAATGAAGACTATAATAGAATGATGACATGAGTGGAGGGAAGGGAATCCATCTATTTTCAGTGATTTTTGGAATTTGTAGGAGGGAATTGTTCCTGCGAAATGTGTGAGGGGTTTGGGGATGGATTTAAGGGGTTTTTGAGAGATGGAAGGATGTGAGAGGGTTGCGACGGGGTGAGGGTGACGGCCTGACAGAATAGGGAGAGTCGGGTAGGCCAGCACAGGATGTTGGGATGAGAAGGGGAGGGGAAATGTGGGGTGTTGGGGATTTTGGGGGAGCGGGGTTTTGGGGGGGGATGTAGATGAGTGTATTATTTTTTAATGGGATTTTTTTGGGAAATCTAGATGGGTGAATTATTTTTCAATGGGATTGATTTTTTTTTTGTGGGAGATGAGATTAAATGGTAAGTGAATTAATTCATTTTTTTATTTTATAATTTGGATATAGGTTTTATATAGTAGATAATATAAATTGGTTTTATTTTATTGAAAAATAAAACACTTATGGGCTTAATGGGACCTGCAGATACCCAACGGGTTTATCCGCATAGGCTACGGGTTTTATGGACGGAGCCATCTATGATCCAAATTTATGAGGACTTGAATATTAAAAGCACTTCCCTACAAAAATCCATGGGCTAATGGATCGACCTGTGGGACTGCAGTTTTTTTATAGCTCTATGTTTGACTGCTCACTTTGTTGATAATAATTGGAAGTTGAATAGCAAGTTATTATGTTTCTATAAAATGGATTTTCACCATTTAGGAATTGAATTGGAAAAGAAAGTTTTTGTTACTTTGAAAGATTGGGGAATTGACAAAAATAATTCTCTCTTATATTAGATAATGCATCAGCTAATGATAACATGCAGGATTTTTTGAAGCAACGTTTTCATAATCAAAATAGTCTGATATGTGATGGAAAATGTTTCCATGTGAAATGTTGTGCTCACATCTTAAACCTTATTGTTCAAGAAGGTTTAAAAACATCCAGTGATGCACTCTTTAAAATTCAAGAAAGTGTAAAATATGTTAAATCTTTTGAGGCTAGAATGAAAACTTTTCAAGTGTCGATTAAGCATGTTGGTGGTGTTGAAACTAAATTCGGATTGTGTCTTGACCTTTCAACTATATAAAATTAAATTTTTACTATGCATGAAAGTGTTATCAAGTATAAACAGGGTTTTTATGATATTTCTTTGAGTGATGCTAAATATCAATACTGCCAATTTGAAGAGGAGTGGAAAAGGAAATCAATTATATGTATGTTTTTGTGTTTGTTTTATAAGATAACCAAGTTGATATCAGGGTCATCTTATTCTACACAAAATCTTTACTTCATGCAAATGTGTATAATTGAATGTTTTCTCAAAGAAAACATAAAAACTGATTATCATCTTTTTAAGGACATGTCTTCTAGAATTAAAAGTAAATTTGACAAGTATTGGATAGAATATGGTGTTGTTCTTGCCCTTGGAGTAGTTCTCGATCCATGGATAAAGCTTGATTTGATAAAGTTTTGTTATTTAAGGCTTAATCCATTTACCTGTGAATAAAATGTTGTAGATGTCAATAAGTGGTTGTATAGGTTGTATGAAAATTATGAAAAAAAGGATTCTAACAATGAATCAAGTGATGGTTTTCAAGTTCAAGATTCTGCATATTTCTCTAAACATGTTAATGGAGGATTTTTAAATAGATTGGATTACTTTGATGTAATAATTATTTAAATTATGTTCTTATAAATTTATAAAATTATTTGTTTTTAATCATATGCATTCTTTTATTGATAAGGAATATCTTCAATATGAGATTCAACAAGCGACAAAAACTGAAATTTCTCATTTAGATCTTTATTTAGATGATCCAAAATTACAAATGAACTATTTTAATGATCTAGACATGATTCAATATTGGAAATATCACAAACATTGCTTTGGAGCTCTTACAAACATGGTGTGTGATATTTTAAGCATTCTAATTGTAACAATTTCTTCTTAATATTATTTTAGTATCAGAGGTCGTATTTTGAACAAGTAATGGTCTTCAATACTTGATAATCATCTTCAAGATATCATATATACTATAAATTGGTTAAATGTATTTAAATAATTTGAAAAAGGTATATATATGCCAATTTTTTTTAATTTTAATATATTAATTATATTATTCTTTCATTTTTATAATTATTAATAAACATGTTTTTTACTACCGAAGAAGATGACTATCATGATATCAAGGATGATGGTGCATCCAAATAATTGTCTAATTTTATAGATATCAATGAAGTGGATGATGATATGAAATATATCAATTGTATGTTTGTTTTTGTTTATTTGTATTTCATAACATATTGATTTGAATATATTTGACTTTTATTTTGAAAATTGGTAGTTTATAATTTAGTTTGTTAAATATATTTTTATGTCAAATCATGAGAAAAATGTGCCAAAGAAAACATTATATTGACTTAATATTTCATTTTTTACTAAATAATATGCTTTGTTTCTATGCAGAATATGAATTTTATGGTCACTTTTCATTCTATACTAATCATTTTTCTAACTGAAGAGGTGAATTCATTTAACTCCTTGAAGTTCTAAAATAAATATTTTATTTCATTGTTATTAAATTATTTAAATTATTTTTTTATTTTTTGGATATCAAGCTTGGCCTTTGTACTTTTGAAATATTTGTGGAACTCTAAGGATAGAACCCTGTAGAGGATGGAGTGGGAGTGGGTAGGATGTTGGAATGAGTGATATTTTTATGGAAAGTTTGTTTGTACTTTAGGCATTTAATGATGGAACTTTTTAATACATTTGATGTTTGGTTGTAATTTTATTTGTTAATCATTATTTATGTTTTTTTGTCAAATTTTTATATATAAAACTTTTTAGGTTTGTGGGATAATCCGCAAGCCCATGGGTCCCGTCAGGGTAGGGATAGGGCCTTAATTTTATGGTTCACATTTTTTGTGGTCCAGGCTGGTCTATTCTATTAAATTCGCAGCCCGCATGTTATGACATGTGGACTGGATTGTCCAGTGACACAACTTTCGTTGAAAATGAGTCAAATTTCAGAATTTATGTTTTCCTACAAACTATTGTATAGTGGAAAGTAGGATCGAACCCACATGGAAGGTAAAATTGACCAAAACTTTTCTAATTTTCTTTAAAACACCCCACAGTTGTTAGTAGTTAGAAGACTTCCTTTATTTTTTTTACTTTTTATATTTTTTTGTGTATTTTTATAGAATTAAAGTAACAACACTTTTTCTGTGTGTTTTTGTTCTAAACTATACTGAAACATGGAAAAGTTCAAAGGTAGAGAGTAACCGAAATTAAGTATGCTGATAAATGAAAAATCAAGAGAAATACGCCTGGGGAAAAATTTTATTCCACTAGCTTTAAAAGGATTCCTATTCACTTAAAAGTTGTTACAGTATACCACTATAAAAAAATAACTTAATTCCCTCACCAGGATTTAATTCATACAGTTTGATCAATCTCAGATTTCACCACTCCAAGAGAGTTCAACTGTGAAATTTTTGATTTAAAAAAAACAACAGAACAAAATCACTGTTAGTTTTGAAGTGTTCATTTTGATTTAAAAGTTTTTGAAGTTGTATCCTCTATAAAACTCACTAAATGATTGTGGAGTATTGAAATTAAGTGCAAGTGGAATGATGTGGCTGAATGAATTCAGAACTAATCTCACCGATCAATTCTAAATACATTAAAATGATAAAGTGAAAAGGTAGAAAAAATAACCAATAGAAGTAGCAATTCCCTGAACTAGAAGGTTTAGTCAAAAATCATGTTCATTATCATTATATAAAATGAAAACATACTAGAATATAGTAAAATAATTCAAACATAAGGAAATAAGAACTCCCCAAATGATGTTATACTTTTAGGCTCCTTCAACTCGAGGGCTGCCCACAGGGTCTACAGGAACTCCAAGGATTTGCTCCAATGTGAGGGAAGTAGTCCAATGTCGAATGATGATCCTTGTTGGAATGATACCACACCCCAATTTCTCCTCATTTCTCTTTCTTTAAACTAATTTTCATATGCTACATATAACCCAAAACATCCACTAACTTAATCTTGTTCTTCAATTTTTCACCGCACACGTGTGTTTTTTGGTTCATCGCACATCACACTAGCTTTTCCCTCATAACTAACATTCCGTGTGTTAGTTAAATGAACATAGATGTGTTTTCGTCTCATGCATGAATCTGCACAATAAAGAACAAAACAAGTAGTTAAAAACACGAAGAAAATAAATAAATAATTATAGTTATAGTTATTAATTTATTTTATAAATCACTAATAACATTTAAACTTTAAAAGTTTTATTAATTATATATTTTATTTAATATTAATTTATTTTATAAATCACTAATTACATTTAAACTTTAAAAGTTGTCGGTCTCACTGACAGAGGAGAGGAAGGGAGGCTAGGTATCCGTAGCAATAATATGTGACGGTGAGACCGATGATGGAAATGATATCGATGCATATGAGACAACACATCGGTAGTAGGATGGAAGGAATGGATCAGTAGCAAGAAGAAAAGAGGGGAGTGGAAATAGTGCACCCATGAAATGTGATACTGGTAAAAGGATCCAAGAAGGGGAGTGGTGGAACTGATGAGGGAGATCAGTGTGTCGCAAGACTATCGGTTAGAGGAATAATGGTGATGCGTGAGTGGGTTGAAGCAGAGGAGTGTCACTAATAGTTAATAAAAATAGGGATTCACTGATAGTTTGAATCGGTGAGACATGATGGAGAAAAAAATATGATTGGTATCGGTAGTAGGGGATATAAAGGTTTACGTTGGTGAGACGTCTCACCGATAGGGTATCGGTGAGACAAATAAAGGCTATCAGTAGCAGGATGCAGCACTAGGTAAGGTCGATGCAAGGTTATACTATCGGTATGAGGGTGAAGTCACTGATAGAAGAAAAATTGATCGGTGATTCATGGTACAGTGGATCGATGAGTGTGTGAGACACCGACAATGTAAAATGGTGTCGGTGACTCATATATTATCTGAACAACAAAAACATAAATCAAATTAATAAAACTAAAACTAAAACATAATTTAGATAAACATTTAATTAATATAATAAATTGAAAAACATAAAACAAAAATAAACTGAAACTAGTATAAATAAAAATTAATAAAAAAACAACTAAATTAACACATTAATTAATTAACTGAATTAAGAATTAAAATTAAAAATACATTATTTTTATCAAATTAAAACTTAAAAACTTAACTTATTTTAAAAACTAATAACAATATTAAACTGGAAATAAATAAATTTTAATTATTTTAATGAAACTAAATTAATCAATAAATTATTAAATTAAAAACTAAGTTAGAAAGATGAAAATAAAATAATTAAATGATAATTTAATTAAAATGTGATCAGATTTAGAGCATCACTACAAATTGATGAATTATTAGTCTAAAAAAATTACAATGAATAAATTAATATTTCAAGGACTAAAATTACATAATTGGTTATAAAAGTGGATAAGTTAGTATAATTAATTATAGAAATACTAAATTGTGATTGTTTACTAAAAAGAGTAAAATTAATTAATTAAATCATTAAAAATTAAATAAAATGATGTGGAAAACTCTGTAAAATAAAGGCCACATCAAATTCTCTCACACATAAACATTGTTTGTCCTCAAACAATCCCATGTTTTATTATCATTGAAAAAACTATAAAGTGTGTATATTGTAGCTCAAAATGTAACATGTCCATCACTTGGAAGTAGAGGAGAAGAACTGTCAATAGGATTTTCGAAAATATGTTCAAATGAAACTTTCCTTAAATCAATCTCTCACTGGTAGTCTAGAAAGATATGAATCATCAAGAAATGAAGATGTTCTGCCTCATATGTGATAATTCTTAGTGACTCATCTCAATTCAAATCTAAGATCTAAATCCAAGAGTGACAACATGTTAAATATATGTGGAATTAAGAACTTAACCAAAGGAACATTGTACTTTGACTCATCACCTATGTTCCAAAAATAATTAAAATTCTTGTGTGAATCACTTTATTGATACAACCTAAATGATTTAAATATAAACCAATTGTCCCCTTCTTCATTTGGAATTCATCATTCCCCTCACCTTAATGAACTCGTTTTTGACCCTAGACACTTTATTTTATTTTTCCCAAGCCATGTATCATGTGCTGAGCACTATGCATGTGCACTTATTAAAGATGTACAAAGTGCTCATAGTAAATAGAAATTCACCCAACATCTAGGGTATCAAAGATTTATCGTGGGATCCCAGATCCCCAAACTACTCCAGTTTCAAAAGATTTATATAAAAATAATTTAAATTATCTCACTAAGTTAATTACTTTAATAACTAAAAGTAAGATGAGTTCCCTAGAATCAATATCAAACTTCCATTTCCAAGGGTTATGATCATAAATACACTAACAGCTACCCATATCACACTCAAAGGTGGTTCCTAAACCAAATTTCTTTTAAATCACTAAGTAAGATCACTCATAAATCATCAATCCTAATTAATTTCAAATTCAAAGAAGTACTTAACTACTAATCAAGCATCATCCTTAGGCAATAACCATTTGAGAAATAGTGTAAAGCCTAAAATTGTGCAAGAATTTTGAAAACATTTAACCATTTTTGACAAAAAGTTTGAAGGTGCACTAGGAATTGATGGGCTTTCATTTAAGGAAAGTTTTGCTCAATTAAGAATTGACACCCTCCCCCACACTTAAAACCCAACTTTGTCCCCAAAGTTGAATTCTAAAGTGGAGAAGAACAATTTAACAAATAAATTTCAAAACATATTTTTAATTTAGTAGATTTATGACATGTATCAAGGGTCTCATTAAAGTTCAAAAATATTGTTTTCCACAATAATTAATGTACAAAAAGTTCACAAGAAATCACATACATTAACATTTAATCCAGTGATAAATATTGTCAATTCAGTTCCAGAAATAGCATGCCAATGTGTGGGTGCACAGTGGATAGGGTGTAAGCATTTTAAAAAATTATTTTCAACTAGATGTTCAATAAAGAAGACAAAGGCATGATAAACACCCCAACCTTAAGAAGATTCAAAAAACAAGCATGCATGTACCCCCCCCCCCCCACATAATTTCAAACAGTAAAGATATTAAACCATTGAAACTCTATTTTCAACTAGGAGGAACATGCAAGTTTTTAAAAAAAATAGTGACATGCATCAGATTTTTTAAACATCACCAGTCATGTTGTAGAATTTTTTAGTACAAGCAGAATTTATTTTTTCAAAATAAAGAAGATTTTTTCCAAATAAATAGTAAATAATTCACCTCTAGCATTTTATCAGCACTAATGTGTCACCGACAATAGTGCATTTGTGGCTCAGGTGCATCGGTGAGTCAATGACTCACTAATAGTAGTAAAACTGTGACTTTTAGTGAATTTCTATTAAATTGAACAAGAGCAGGAAAATTAATAAAGAAATTAAAATAATTCCCAGAAATGGTTTTTCATTAATCCTCGAGTATGGGAATTCCACTCCATTGATAACATCATCAACAACATCCTAAAAACACAGATCATGTAAACCAAGAACAAATATCGAACAATTTTCCCCCAAAAACAGAGAATACAAGAAGCACATTATTCAAGGTTCAAATAAAACAAATAAAAGGAAAAAAAGAACCATGGGTTACCTCCCATGCATTGCTATGTTTAAAAGTCTTTAGCCTAACTTTATTCAAGATTAGTTTTCAAGAATAGTGAAGGCAGTCAAGCCCTTCGATTGTCCCTCAAAATAAAGCTTCACTCTTTACCCATTAACCAACATGGGTTTGTTCTCTTCACCAAATATTTTTACAGCTCCATTTTTAATAACTCTAACAACAGTGAAAGGTCCAGACCACTTGGAATTTAGTTTTCTAGGAAAGAGTTTTAATCTAGAATTAAATAGAATGACTTTCTATCCAGGTTTGAACTATTTGGTTTGAATGATAGATTCATGAAATATTTTAGTCCTATATTTATAAATCCTTGAATTGTCATAACTTTCTCACCTAATCTCATCTAACTCACTCAGCTCAAGTAATCTTCTCTCACTAGCACCCCTAAAATAAAAATTCATAGCTTTAACTACCCAATATAATTTATATTGATACTCCATGAGAAAATGACAGAACTATCCAAACAAAATACTATAAGGAGACATACTTATTGGGTTCTTGAAAGCAGTTCTATATGCCCATAAATCTTCATCCAATTTAAGAGACCAATCCATCCTAGAATTTGACATAGTTTTTTCAAGAATCTGTTTCAGATCTCTATTTGAAATTTCCAATTGTCCACTGTACTTTGGTTGATAAGGAGTACCAGTTTTATAAACACAACCACATTTTTCCATTAAAGCCTTAAATTTTTAGTTATTAAAGTGTGTTCCATTATCAGTGATAAAGGATTTGGGAACTCCAAATCTTGAAAAGATATTCTTTTTTACAAATTTTATAACAGAGTTGGCTTGATTATTGGGAAGTGCTACTGCCTCAACCCACTTTGACACATAATCAACAACAACAAGAATATACTCATTCCCATGAGATAATGGAAATGGACCTGTGAATTATAAACCCCAGACATAAAAAATTTCTACCTCTAGAATTCCTTTTTGGGGTAACTCTTGTTTCCTACCAATATTTCCTAACCTCTAACACCTATCACAGCCAAATAAAAATCTCCCAGCATCCTTAAAAGGGTAGGCCAATAGAAACCAGATTGTAGGACTTTATGAGCTATCCTTTCACCTCCACAGTGACCTCCCCAAGGTGAGGAGTGACAACTCTAAATAATAGGCATCATCTCTTCCTCTAGATCACACCTCCAAATAATACCATCATCACATCTTCTAAACAGTATGGGATTATCCCATAGATAGTATTTATGTTCATAAATTAATATCTTCCTTTAGTTATTGGACAGATCTTTGGGTAAGACTCTTGTTTCCAAAAAATTGGTAAAATATGCATACCATGAAGACTTCCTGATAGAAACAGTGAGGAGATTTTCATTAGGGAAGGAAGAGTTGATATCCCTTGTATCTTCAGAATGGGTATGGGGAAGCCTAGATAAATGGTCAGCAACTAAATTTTAAACTCCTTTATTATCCCTTATCTCTAAATAAAATTCTTGTAATATTAGAATCCATACAATAGACCTGGGTTTAGTTTCTTTCTTAGACAACAAGTACTTTAAGGAAGAATGATCATTTAAAATAATGATTTTTGAGCCTAAAAAATACTATCTAAACTTTTCAAGAGAAAAAAAACAACAAGAAATTCTTTTTTAGTGGGGGTATAATTCTTTTGGTCCTCATCTAGTAGTCTATTAGCATAATACACCACATGTAACTTCTTATATCTCCTCTATCCAAGGAAAAAACCTACAGACATGTCACTAGAATCACACATAAGTTAAAAAGGTAGTTTCCAGTCCAGTGTTGTGATGATAGGTGTGGTAGTGAGATTTTATTTAAGCAGATTGAATGATTCCAAACATTTTTCATCAATGTTGAAAGGTGCATCCTCAACAAGCAGAGAACACAGGAGCTTAGTGATTTTGGAAAAGTCTTTTATTAATCTCTAAAAGAAATTGGCATTCCCTAAAAACTTCTAATACCTTTAAAATTTTCATGAGGTGGCAGTTTTTTAATAACATCAATCTTAGCAGTATCAACTTCCAGACCTCTCATGGATACTTTATGACCAAGCACAATACCTTTAGTGATCATGAATTAAAACTTTTCATAGTTAATAACAAGGATGGTTTCAATGCATCTTTCCAAATCTAATTCAAGATATTCTAAACAAGTATCAAAAGTACTACCCAAAATGAAGAAATCATCAATGAAAACCTCAATGATTCTTTTAATAAATTATAAAAAACTATCCATCACACACCTTTGAAAGGTAGCTGGAGTGCCACACAACCCAAAAGGCATGTTCCTGTAAGCAGATGTCCCAAAGGGGCATGTGAAGGTGGTCTTATCCTGATCCTCTGATGCAACAACAATCTGGTTGTAACCAGAATACCCATCTAGGAAACAGAAAAATTCATTTCAATAAGGCTCTCAAGCATTTGATCAATAAAGGAAATTGGAAAATGGATATTCCTAGTGGATAAATTAAGATTACTATAATCGATACAAACTCTCCATTTTGGGTCTTTTTTTACTTGGATTTCTTCATTTTTTTCATTTTTGACAATATTAAAACCTCCCTTCTTAGGGACAACCTGGACAGGGCTGACCCAAGTACTATCAGAAATGGGATATATGATACCATTATCTAGCAAATTAATTACTTCCTCTCTCACAAATTATTTAATGTTTAGATTTAATCTTGTTTGATACTATACCCTAGTCTTATGATCAGGTTCTATATGAATTTTTTGCATGCAGAATGAGGGACTAATACCCTTAATATGAGCTATGGTTTGGCCTATGGAAGATTTAAACTTATTCATAACATTCAAAAATCCTTCCACTTTGTGATTCATCCCACAAAAAAAATTGTTCATGGGATGAGGTGATATCACCGATACCCGTAGACAAAAAAAAGTCATTTGTGAGGCCATACTGTGATTTCAACCCCAACAAATGGATATCTTCCTCAAAAAAAATTATTTTTGGGATGAGGTAGTTTCACTAGATCCTACAAATGAACCAAAGTTGTTTGCAGGGCCGAGCGGTGATTTCCTCCCCCATGAATGACTTACCCTGCGAATGAAATCATTCTCGGGCAAGGACGTCCTCTTGGGCTCCTGTAAAAGAAGTCTTGTGACCCACAAGATAAGATTTTACATCTTGGTACTCAGTCTCTCCATTCCTCCATAAAATAAACCTAAGGGAAACCGAGGGAGGAGGAGAGAAAAGTGGTGATCTCTAGAGGAAATCCATGAATAGATCCAATTCATGTAGATTTCTATTTCCATTAGGTAAAAACCCAACACATAGCATTAAGGGTGAAAAAAAGAATGTTCGGAAAACCACAAAATTAAAACCCTTTGTGGACACCATCCTATGGGGCATAAACGGATGGCCCCTTTGTAGACTAGGACCCTGCATAGCAAAATTCTATGCAAGAAGAACTATTCCCCATGTGGTGAAGTACTATATGGGAGGAACATGACCCCGCATTGGAAAATGATACATGGATTGAACCTTGCCCTGTGTATTTCTATGCTACATGGACGATACAATCACTTGCATAGAAACATGCTACGTTGAGGGAAACCCATCCCATATAAGAACTTGATATGCTAAGTGGGGCCACCTAGGGTTTTCTATGATCTATCTCCCATCACTCCCATCAGTCATTACATTAGGCCACATATTTTCCCCTCCACCAACTAGTCCAATAACATAAGACCAAGGACTATTCCAAAGCCTCCTAATAAGTATGATCATAATATTAGAAACATCAGTGTGTCCTCTCAAGTTTTCATAACCATGGTATGCAGAGTCACATGTATAACCTCCTAAGCAAGATGGATCCTCAGAATTTAATTGTGTCTACATTCCTTTGGTAAAGAGGGTTCCAGCCTTGGAGGTGCTGAGATGAACCTCCCCATTCCAATAAGGGAAGGTGAGGATCACACTTTCCATTCCCTTTAACATGGAATGATATCCTCCCCACCTAGAACCAATTTTAGGACATCCCTTCCGAAGTAAGACCATAGTCTTTCTTGTGGGATGTAGCACTCTTTCTCCTATTCACTAGCCCGAGACATAGCTGGATGGATCACCATATGTGACTATCCTAGCTATGAAAATAAAAGAGTAGATTGGCACACTCTAGGCACACTCTCTCTTCATTTTTCCTTTTATAACCTTGTCCATTAGTGGACAGAGTGTATCATGAGATCTTCAGATCCACTACTTCCTCTTATTTCTCACACTAAGAAATATTCATGTCGGCTTAAAGGTTAGTGGCAATAATGAAAATTGCATCATCCCAATCCAAATGGGAATTCTCCATAGTTGTAATAAACACCCTCTATTTATATGGGACTTTTGTATAGTATAATCCCCAATCATATTAACTCAAATGGGACTTCCCCATAGATGAAATCCCCAACCTCCACTAAAATAGAAATGTCCCATTCGTAATCCCAAACCACATGCTCCTGTGAGCCTCTTATAAGGTGTAATACCCAACATAATGAACTATGTGGGATTTGATTCCCTACTAACTAGGATATGTAGGAAGCCAATCTGAGGTCCATACACAACACTCAAATTCACACCAAAGTTCTATGTGCCACATTCTCAATAGGGACATATCCACCCAAGGGACCACATCTCCTTCAGGTCCCCCGGGCCACCTCAGCATAACACCCATGCCATCCTTGACCCAGAACCATTCACCTAAATGTTCTTTACACATGAGGTTAAATATCATGGTTAGGTCCTTGTCATATGACATTAAAAGGTGAGGTGTCCTATTATGTACCACCGGAACTACATGGGTTCTAATTCCTTTCACAAGGATACATAGGAAGCCCATTATATGGGTTCGATCTCAACATCAAAACAAATTCCATATCCATGTATGATAATAAACTCTAAATTAACTCACCACATGGATTAAAACTAACATTGTCTTAATAAAAAACCAAAGAATCTCAAATTCATCTATAAAAGGGTAACATTGGTGGAGAACCTCATATACATATAGATATCCCTATCAATGTAGAACCTCAAATATATACAGATGATTTTGAACCCATTAGTGTTTATAATTGATCACTAACTCATGGTGAACAGTGTATAAATACTTGGGACTAATCAAAGGATTCATGAACATATTTTAAATCCATATAAGAACACCAGAATAGGAAATAGTTCTCTCTAAAAGTGGGTGATGAGCTATAATTCCCATCCTCTCATCCAATGTGAGTTCTTAAGTGTCATTGGGCATGTTCCCCAATTAACACCTGCCTTTGGAAAGTTTGTCCATGAGTTTTCAAAGATATGAGAGGTGTTGTGTGTTTTTTGTTCCAAGAACAAAACCCATTGGAAATCGTTCAAAGGTAATGTACCTAACATGATTGATTTCACACAATTCAACCCCCTATAACCAATAATTGGGTGAAAAACAATCCATCCTAGAAAATAAAATGTTGAAATTGATGTGAATCCTTAACTGAGGTGGTAGTGTTACCCTACATCAAACCACTTTTGCATCTATAATGCAAGAGGGCCAAACAAGACCATTAATTATGCATGTGGTCAAGAGATGCTAATTTGATGGGTTTTTTTTGTCATTATTTGTCACATATATTAATTTCAATCTTCACCGGAACTCCCTTCAATCCAATGGAATTTCACCAACTTTCGCAAACACGCGCATCGGCCACTGCATAGGTCGGGTCCTCAACTAAACTAATGATGCCATCTCCGACCCACAATCATCAATAATGGTTGTTTAATGCAATGGTATGATAGTACCACCATAATGATACTCTCTATTCCATGGAGGTAGATCGACAATCCTTGTAGTCCATGAAGCTCCTCTTATCATCCACCTTGTGATAGTCTGGAGTGCAGAACTAGATTTCATTGGTATCTATCTCAAACTGTTTCAGGATACTATCCCCAGAACATGATAACTAGTTCATACCTTACCATAGGGATCATCATGAAGTGGTTATGAGTGACTTCAACCTGGAAACATAGTGGTCTCACCCAGGGTCCCTTTTCAAAAATCATAGTCATCAATGAAGTGCAGCCCAGTATCCTTACCATGAATAGGAAACCACCCCATGGGCCTCAACTGAGGTCAAATGGACGCAGGCCCTAAGGTAGGTATCCAAGGGGAAATTATTAGACAATTAGGAAGATACCATCATTCTTATTCCTTCTATAGGATACCTCTAGGTAAATACAGCGACAACCCATAAGAAGACGTATATTCATGCTCACTCTCATGAATCCTATCATGAAAATACAGTGGAAAACCTTTAGAAGATGAAAATTCATGCTCATTCACATAAATCCCTCTATGAAAATAGGGTGAAAATTTATTGGTTGATGAAAATCCCTACTAATTCACATGAATCCCTCTAATCAAATATGGTGGAAAAATATAGGCATATGCATATTCCTGTAAATTAATATGAAGCCCATTAGTAAAATATGGGTGAAAATGATGAGAATACATATGTTTATTCTCAAACATATCAAGACCACCAGTAAAATATGATGGAAAATAAGAAGTAGATGAAAATACCAACTAATTAACATGAAGCTCGTTGGTCAAATATGGTGGAAAAATAAAGGTAGACACAAATTCCTGCTAATGCATTTGAAGCCACTTAGTCAAATACAATGTAAAACAATGAGAATACACATATTTTTGATCATTCTTATCAATTACATTAGTAAAATATTATAGAAAATCCCAAGAAGATGCATATCCCTACTAATTCACATAAAGCCTGTTTGTCAAATATGGTAGAAAATTATAGGCAGACGCATATCCCTGTTAATGCACATCAATCCTGTCAGTCAAAAAAGATGACAACCAACTATGGGTGGATGAAAATTCATGTTGATAAATATAATTTTCATCATGAAAATATAGAAAAAAAATTGAGTTATAAGATGTTGTATCCCAATTTTAAGTCAGGGGAAGACTCGTATCTCTTCCCCCTCACAGGTGAACTATTAGTACTTACTGGTAGGAAATGGAGAATCAAAGAAGAAACTTATTCATGCTCTAATACTGGAATAGTAATATATTCATGTTACTACCAATTATTTATCTTAGCATGCCTTAAATATGATGGGGTTCAAACATCAATACATGACCATATCCTACAAGTTTTAAAAGTGGTCAACACATCTGCGGCAACAACAAGGACTCAGGACCACAAACATGCATATTTAAGTGGGGTGAATCAACCACACTATAAGGTGGTCACTCGGGAGTATAAATGAATCCATAGTATTTTCCAAGAGGGTCTCTAGAAATATTCCATGATAAATAGGCAACATAATTAGGTGAAAATACTCATTCCAAAAGGGGGACACTGGTCCACTTTAGTGGCCACTATGGGCAGGAGTATATCACTTCTATAATTCTAGAATCTTTCTAGAATATCCTGGTTTCACAATGAGATCCACTCAAATAGGCACCCAAATATGAAGGCCATCACTTAAAAAAAACATCCACAGTTTCACACAAGAGAGTGCCTAAAATGAAATCGAACAAAAGACATTTGGAAAATGAAGATAAGACTCATAACCCTGATCTGATGTAAGTTTGAGTTCTTGAGGCCATAAAACATCTAATAATAGTGCCTCAAGATCCTTTTGATATGTTACCAAACTATGAAATTGGTTTTAGCAATTAAGAAGGCCCAACTCACAGCATTTTTACCAATATATTTGGAGCCCCCCCCCGAAAATCTACCACAAAGGTTTCCTTTCTGGACACAAACTGATCAATCATGATAGATTTTCTCCTAATGAGAATCATGGTATCCCTCCTCATGGCTAGAAGTTCAAACAGAAATAAGTTCATACCCTTACTATCATCTACCCTGAAGGTCCTCCCTAGGGAATACCCTATAAAAATTCTCTCTGCAGTCATCCATCGAGCTATGATGGTATTCCTCACCATGATGGAATTCTATACAAATGTCTTCCCCACAATGATACCTTATTTTAGGAAGAAGTTTATCCCCTTTATTTCATCCACCCACAAGTTCCTCCCCATTTTCTACACATTATAAATTATCCCTACTTCTGGACATCGAGTTGTGTTGGAATTCCTATCCATGATGGAATTTTCTACAAAGGTCCTCCTCGCAGTGTCACCTTATTTCGGCAACAAGGTCTTTCCCATTTTGTCTTCCACCCATATGGTCCTCCCAAGGGTATAATCTATATAAATTATCCCTTCAGTCATATGTTTAGAAATGATGGTATTCATCACCATGATAGCACCCATTGTGAGGGTCCTACCTCTAGTAATATTTCATGTCGGTAGGAAGGACCTCCCCTTGCCGAGTCAAATACACTAATTCCCTCATACTCTAAGGTTCTTGGAAAGATGGGTCCAGACATGTTAGATACCTTATCAATGTAAAGTGACATCCTTTCTCAACCAAGATACATCCCAGGAAAATGCTCATCCTTAGATCCCCCCATGGACCATTCCCACACCAATGAGATCCCTACAATCCACACTACTCACGAAAAAATAGTCATGAAGTACCCATGTTAGGGAGATAAAGTAGAGGAGTTTCTTATAGAATAAAAAATGATATATTTATCATGATAAGACAATTGGCTAGGGAGGATATACCCTTTTTTCTATTAGCTACTTATCAATTTGAAATTTCTAAGGCATTGCCAGAATAATGAGTACATGACATCTGTAACAATCTCTGGACATCTCTCCACCACATGAAAGAAAAATTATTGCCTTACAATGGGTATGAAAACCATGTCAAAATATTAGGGGATTTTCATCATCAAATCAACTTGGAATCCCTCCAATCTACAATGTGACCATGATCAGATAAGTGGTAAAAATATCTTCTATAAACATGACTCAATGTATTCCATGAGTTGCATTGTTTAATTTCCAACACCCTGCCTGACATTGATATCTAGGGATGGGTGGAGCATAGACCTTTGTAATTAAACTGACAACATGTTCAATAGAACCCATTGTAAATGTTTCCTTGTAAAGTAATTACTCCAAGGTGTCTATTAATAAAATTATATTCTTAAAAAATATGGTACACCCAATAAGAATTTTCCTTGAATAATTCTCAATATCGTCAAGAACAACGAGGGAAATCCATCAAAAAACTCCAGAACCATGAAACCGAGAACAATCAATAAGATTCTCAACTAAAGGAATCCAATCTATAAGCACTGATTATGTCCTCATAAACAAATAGGTCGCGTGAAGACTTGGAATTGTATTCTGATAATGCTCAAAAAAGGATGCCTAAGATAAAGAAATTGGTGATAGTAGAAGCATCCACTTCTGTATGGGATCAGCCCCAGCCTAGAGGGCTGGGGGATGTTTTTCCAAAAAATAACCCCATAAGACCAAAAGGTTCATACTGGGAATGAAAATAAGAGAACGGGAGGGCTAGGGGAATTTTTACCTCAACCACCCACTCAATATAATTTTTTTTCCCATTTCGGTAGGGAGTCCAGTGGAATGGTCTCCTAGTTTTCCCCATATGATGACTCATTTCCTGTAGATGGAAGGTGTATGACTAGGTTGCATATATGATACCTCCGAGTCATCCTTCACCAATAATTGAGGTACAGTTTATTCCTACACGTCACAAATTATATAAATATCATTGTCTTAAAGTATCGAAACAGCTTGAATGCATTTTCTCAGTTTTCAGTATGTTAGTTGTGTTTTTTTACTAAAATATCATTTAAAACTAGAAACACACATTTTGAGTCATACTGGTCACATAATGCCTCAGTTTGACATGAGAATACTTCAAACACATCACAAAGAACTTATGAATCATTGTCCAAAATTATGAAGACAATTGGAGAAAGTTTTCTCGGTTTTCAATGAGTGACACGTTTTGAGCTAAAATGTCAATTTTAAACTTATAACAAACATTTTTAGTCATATCAGTCACATTGTTTGTTGGATTGAGGTGTGTTTGATTCCTACATTTCAAAAATGATTTATAGATCATAGTCCAAAAGTATCAAAACAATATGAATGAATTTTCTCAGTTTTCAGTATGTCAGTTGTTCTTTTTACATAAATTAATGTCAATTTTAAATTAAAACATACATTTGGATTTATAAAGGTCACATCATGAATTGTATTGAGGTGGGATTGATTCCTACACATCAAAAATGACTTATGTATCATTTTCTTAAATTATCAAAACAATCCATATGTGTTTTCTCAGTTTTCAGTATGCCAATTGTGTTTTTTTACTAAAATTAATTTCAATTTTAAATAAAAAGAGACACTTTTAGTAATACTGATTGAACAATGTGTCATATTGACGTGAGTTTGATTCCTAAACGTCACAAATGACTTATATTTCTTTTTACTAAAGTATAAAAACAATATAAATGTGTTTTCTTAGTTTTTAGTATGACAGTTGTGTTCTTTTACTAAAATATCATTTCAAACTGGAAACACACATTTTGAGTCATACCAGTCGCATCGTGAGTCGGTTTGAAATGATACTACTTCATACATGTCATAAAGAACATATGAATCATTTTCCTAAATTATGAAGACAATAGGAGTGTTTTTTCTTGGTTTTCAGGGAGTAACACATTTTGAGCTAAAATGTCAATTTTAAAATGATAACAGACATGTTTAGTCATATAGGTCACATTGTTTGTTGGATTGAGGTGTGGTTGATTGCTACACATCCCAAATGAATTATTTATTTTTTCCTTAAAGTTTCAAAACAATCCAAATGCATTTTCTCAGCTTTCAGTAAATCAGTCATTCTTTTTACTTAAATTAATGTCAATTTTAAATAAAAAGACACATTTGGATTTATATCGGTCACATCGTGTGTTTTATTAAGGTGGGGATGATTTATATACATCAAAAATGACTCATGGATCGTTTTCCTAAATTATCAAAACAATATGAATGTGTTTTACCAGTTTTCAGTATGCCAGTTGTGTTTTTTTACTAAAATTAATGTCAATTTTAAATAAAAAGAGACACTTTGAGTCATACTGGTCACACTGTGCGTCAGATTGAGGTTTGGTCGATTCCTACACATCAAAAATAACTTATATATCATTTTTATAAAGTATAAAAACAATCTAAATGTGTTTTATCAGTTTTTAGTATGCTAGTTGTGTTTTTTTAACTAAAATATCATTTCAAACTGGTAACACACATTTTGAGTCATACTGGTCACATCATGTGTCAGTTTGACATGTGACCACTTTAAAAACATCAAAAAGAACTTATGAATTGTTTCCTTAAATTATGAAGACAATCGGAGAGAGGTTTCTTGGATTTCTGTGAGTGACACATTTTGAGCTAAAATGTCAATTTTAAACTGATAACGGACACTTTTAGTCATATCAGTCACACCATTCATCAGATTAAGGTGCAGTTGATTTATACACATTAAAAATGACATATTTATAGTTATCATAAATTATCAAAATAATCCAAATGATTTTGCTCATTTCTTATTATGTTAGTTGTTCTTTTTACTTAAATTAATGTCAATTTTAAATAAAAAGACACATTTTGATTTATACTTATCACATCGTGAGTTGTATTGAGGTGGGGTTGATTTCTACACATAAAAAATGAATCATTGATCATTTTACTAAATTATCAAAACAATACTAACATGTTTTCTTAGTTTTTAGTATGCTAGTTGTGTTTTTTTACTAAAATTAATGTTAATTTTAAATGAAAAGAGACGCTTTGAGTCATACTAGTCACACCATGCATAAAATTGAGGTAAAGTTTATTTTTACAAGTTAAAAATGACTTATATATTGTTTTAATAAATTATTAAAACAATTATAATGTGTTTACCTAGTTTTTAGTATGTCAGTTGTGTTTTTTTACTAAAATATAATTTCAAACTGGAAACACACATTTTGAGTCATATCGGTCGCATCGTGCATCAGTTTGACATGAGACTACTTAATACACATCAAAAATAACTTATGAATTATTTTCATTAATTATGAAGACAATTAGAGAGATTTTTATTGGTTTTCAATGATTGACATGTTTGGAGCTAAAATGTCAATTTTAAACTTATAACGGACACTTTTACTCATATCGGTCACATAGTTTGTCAGATTGATATTAAGTTGATTCATACACTTCAGAAATGACTTATGGATCATTTTCCTAAAATATCAAAACAACCCTAACGATTTTTATCAGCTTTCAGTATGTCAGTTTTTCTTTTTACTTAAATTAATGTCAATTTTAAATAAAAAGACACATTTAGGTTTATACCAGTCACATTGTGAATTTTATTGAGGTGGGGTTTATTCCTAAACATCAAAAATGACTCATAGATTGTTTTCATAAATTATTCAAATAATATAAATGTTTTTTCTCAGTTTTCAGTATTCCAGTTTTATTTTTTTACAAAAATTAATGTCAATTTTGAATAAAAAGAGACACTTTGAGTTATATTAGTTTTCTCATATTCCCATTTTAACCATGTCCAACCTAGCCTTAATTCCATCCTTTGTTTTTTCAGGTTCATTTAACAACGTGCTGATAACACTATCACATATATTTTTTTCAACATGCATAACATCAAAAAAGTGTTTGATGTACAGACAATTATTGTATGGTAATTCAAAAAAAACTGATCACTTATTCCAACTGGTTTTCATAAGGTTTTTTTATTTTTTTACCAAAATCAGTGTCTAAATATTTTACTTTCTCAAATATTTGATCACTAGTTAGTGGATATGGTGATGTACATTCTTCTAAACTTCCATCAAATGATGTTATACAAGATCAGTACTTATGTCATCGGGGTAGAAATTTCTGATTTCCTAGAAACACAGTTTTCGATGAATGTTTCAACATAATTGATTGTGTACCTTGTTCATAGATGGGACACCCATGACTTACTTTAATGCTATATCCTGACAAATTCTCATAAGCAGAAAAGTCATTTATCATCCCGTACAACATGGCTCTCGGCGTGAAATCTTAATTTCTACAAGAATCATAAAATGTAACACCTAAATCCCATAATAATTTCAAATCCTTGATCAATGGATCCAAATAAACATCAATATCATTACCCAGTTGTTTCGGTCCTAAAATAAGAATAGATAGCATGATGTATTTTCATTTCATTCATAACCACAGCAGCAAGTTATAATTTACCAACATAACCATCCATGTACTATGAGTGCTTCTTTGAAAACCAAAAGGATTCACTCTATCTGTAGATAACACAAGACGAAGGTTTCTTGGATCGTTTCAAAAATCAAGATACTCATGATCGATTCTCCTCTAATAAGGATATTTTTTTGGGTGACGTAGTTTCCCATATTTATTTCTTCTATCTTCATGCTATGTCAATTTCCATGTGGTCTCCTCACTTCCATATAGGAACCTAAACCTTGGAATAATTGGAAAGTATCATACAAATTTCGTAGAACCAGATTCATCTTTCTCTTATCAAGAAGCACCATACTTTGGGCATTCCCAAAGTGGTTTTTGGTCCTTGTGAAATAGTATATAGTCATTCGGGCAAGTGTGTATTCATTCGGAGATCATACCCATCAAATTTAACATTTTTTGGCATCATATGTTCAGATTGGGAGCTTATTATCTTATGGGAGAATGTCATTCAAGAGAGCAAGTAATTCTGTAAAACTGGTATCATTCCATCTATTTCTTGCTTTCAAATTATACAACTCCAATATGACTGAAAATGATATATATTTTGTGAAACCACTATACAAAGGTGTCTGTGCACAACTCTTGAACTGCTCAAAAAAATTGGGCAATCATGAAGTTCATCTTCAACCATCCTTATCATTTCCTCAATATGATATTCATCATTATTCACATCCGTAATCACGTCCTTGATATGGTCTTCTTTATTTTCCACGCTTGTAATCATATCATATGATCCATAAAATGAACTTTTATCCTAGCCACTAGCTATATTCTATTTTTCCCATGTTTATTCCAACATTTATAGCTTCGATATATTCTGTGATAGATCAAGTGTTCTTCCAACTCCTCTAGACTAACTTGTCTTGAATAACAATAGCATAAATAAGGATCAAGGATTTGAGAAGGGTCATGGGAATGATCTTTCAAAAACTTGATGAACTCTTTCACTCCATCTGCATACTCTCTTGTCAAACGATTGGTATCCATCTTGTCTTTATTCATATCCATCCTATTTGATCAGTGATTTAGTTTTTAACAAAAATAAATACAAAAAATATTGATATAATTTAATTGTTTTCCTAATTCTATAAAAATATAAACTTAAATGATTATGAAAAAACTACCATTCAAATTTCCTTTGAAAACTATTTAAAATATCACACTTGAAATAAAATTAAAAAATATACCATTTACACAAATTCCTCATTAAAATAACACGCCCTTTTTAAAATAAATCATTCAGTTTCAAACACTCTTTCACAAAACCACAATTCCATTTTTTTAAAAGCATTCAAGACAACTTCATGAACCAACAATCTTAATCAATTAAAATGAGCAACATCCCTCTAAGAAACATTTCAAAACACTTGAATCATTTTAAAATATCCACTTATGCACTTTCACAAAGACATAGATCTCAATAGAAACACTTTATAAAAGATACATAGAAAACACCTCAATTCATCCCAAATCAATAAATGTTGTATGATTCCATCACATTATTCCATAGGTAGGTTTAATAATTATAATTTACAAAAGCATTTGATATTGTGCTCCCCACCATTGGATATACCTTATCCATGCTTCAATTGTTGAGTTATATCAATTATCCTTCACCACAACACCAGAGTCCTAACGAATCTTTTCCATAGTTAGTGACCACAGTTGCAACCATGAAACACTCATGTTTTGGTTTACTACAAACACTACATTGTCCCAATGATCCTTGGCTCACACCAAATCAATTGGTTTTACACCTTAAGAACAATTTATATGTCTCTCACATGAAGTATTATCGGTTTCTTCCTTTATAAATACACCAAAGAAAATCTAAAATAATAAACCCATTACATAATCAAAAATTTCTCAAGTGTCATTCCTTTCACACAAATAATTTCTCTATACCACTCATCACTATAAGAAAAAATGTTGCTTTCCAGTGACCGCCACCGACAGCGAGGCGGTCTGAGTTTATTTTTCCCTGCTGTTGTTGTTTCGGGTGAGTTTCTAAAACCCGCGTTTTTGGTTTGCACTGGTTAATTTAAAGGCTGATTAATTTATCTGAGTTCTTGATGATTATTTTGAAGTGAGATGGTTTTTTCCACACTAATATTTGGGTACGACTACTGTTTTTTAGGTTGCGCGTCAGACTTTGAGTACATGCGCGCTTTTTTCGAAGCGCGTGTGTGCGAAATACTACTTTGAGTTAGAAAGCTTGGCTCGTCCAATTTATTGAGGTTGTGTGGGTAGTGTGTCGGGACCGTTGGACCACGCTCCGAAAACCGCGGGTGAGCGCGACTACATTTATCACTGAAGTTTGGGAAAGAATATATATATACATAATTATTGTACATCTTGCGCCAATTTAAATATGAATTTGAGTCTGCAAACCCTTACGGCCATTATCTGGTCCAGAGTCAGTTTACCTGAGTTGTTAATTTTAGAAATATATTACTGTTTATGTTGCAGGTTATATATATGAATCACTTTTATGTGTATAGGTATATATATATATGCACATCAAAGTCGCGCACGTGCGACTGCGTGACCGATAAAGCAAGTCGTGTTAACCTGGGTCCACTCCGAGGGAAAACTAAAAGCCAACATCTGAGTATATCGTCCATCTCACCTCGAGGTAGGTGGTTTTTTCCTTTCTGTATAAAGTCTTTGAGTATTTTTGTGTAATTCCACCAATTCCCTTGAACGGGGAATTGTGTGTTTCCTATTTTACCCTTGTTATTGTCTGCTTGCTTGATTGCTTGATCAGAGATCATTGCTTGTAAATTTGGATAATTTATACTGTGTCCTTGTGCTTTGCCTTGCATTTTTTGCTTATTAGGCGTTTTTCCAGTTTCCATGCCCAGTTGTAGGATAGTGGAACTGTTTCTTTATTATTTTATTGCGCCTTAGAATGATATCCAAGTAGTTCTTGAGGTTTACTTGGACGATACACACACGCTATGCATGTTTATTTCTGCACAGGATTGTGAGAACCTAGTGTAGTGGACCATAGGAAGAATGGACGTAAGGGCTTCTCCAGAGTGTCTTTTTATACGATGCGAGACCACAGGGGGAATTGACAATTAGTTCTTCCTCAGAGAGTCTGTAGTTCCTCGACGCGGGCCACAGGGGGAATGAGACGTTGAGTGCTTCCCCGGAGAGCTTTTAGCATGATACGAGACTATAGGGGGAATTGGCGGTGAGTGCTTCCTCAGAAAGTCTACTCTTAGCTAAACTAGAGGGGTGAGACTGTGTGTGCCTCTTAGAGGGTTTCTAGTAATGGTAGGTTGAACCATAGGGGTTAGGCTATGAGAGCTACCCAGAGGGTTACCCATTTCTTACTTGTTGTTGTCTATTTAATTATGTACTTTATATGTTAGAACTGTGAATTGTAGCTGCTGTGTATTTCCTGTTTACTGTTCCTGTACTATACTTGCCATGTATTAATTGACTATTAGGCAAAGATATTTGGGTGGTTTCCTACTGGGAATTTGTCTCAAACCCTGTTTGGGCTATGTTTTTGGGCCCAAGCAGACTGTGTTGGTGCAGGTATAGATAAGGTCAAGCGCCCTTCTACTTCGGGTACCTGACTTGTTGTTGAGTTGGAGAGCATGAGACCAAGCTAAGGCTTGCGATGCTGAGGAGACTTTTGGCTGCTTTTTTTTCCTTTTCATTGTTACTGTATTTCTTCCAGCCTGTTGTTTGGTTTGGATATTTTATTAAACTTATAACATGCCACGCGTCATATCTTCAGTTCCAGTGAATTATTATTTTATAAAGTCTTCCGATGTTAAATTCTGATGATAATGTTGTTTAATTCTTCCGCTATTATATATTTTTTCCTTCCTTTTATTTCCATTACCTATGAGGGCATAGTTTCCCCAACTATCTTACCTAAGGCCCTCGCTTCTAGTCGGCAGCCTCTGGCGTTCAGGGGAATGCGCTTGAGGTCGTGTGGTGAACCGGGTATGAGCATCAGTTGAGTGGCTCCGGATTCGGGTCATTACAAAGTGGTATCAGAGGAGGTTGTTCTTTATTTTCCTTTTGTCTTACTATTTCGGGGTTGGTAGATAGGAGACTAGGAATGTGTCGGCGCTTTGGTTAATAGTCATGCTTGGGACTGATCACCCCATGTATGGGAAATGACCAAGTGACCAGGGTTGGGATTGATATTCATACTGGTTGTTGTTACAGTTGATATGATTTCACCTTGGGTGAATGTTGTACTTTATGTTGCTTATTGATTATGAAAAGTTTTAAGAAAATTTTCCTTGGCCTGTTATGGCAAGAAAAAAATTGCATTACATGCATCATATTAGGCACTTATGGATTCATATGCATGCATATGTTCCATGCCATGTATTTTCATTAGTAAATTGCCCACTAATATTGATTGTGTGCCTTGAATATGTGACATGTCTTGCATTTATTTAGTATTTCTTGATTAGATAGCATGTTTCGGTGATACAATTAACAAGCTTGTGTGATAAAATGTCATGCTGCCTATCTTGTTATATGCCACTCTTTTATGTTATAACATGTTTGGTGATTTAAACATGTTGTGTTGTGATAGTTATTTGTAGTGACATTGTAGCTTGCTGATAAATGATAGGTTGTTGTGGATAAATGTTATTGGTTGTGAATATGACGGAACCTGTTTTTTTTAGTTGTAAGGTGTATGGGTACCTTATAACTGGGAAAAAGGGTAACCTGTGTATTAGAACTTATGAAAAAGGTTTCTAAAGTAAATAATAAAGTGAATTGATCTTGAATGTGACCCTCGGGGGCCACCTTTTTCAGTAAAAGGAATTTAGATGCTAAATTTTGTGCTAATATTTGAATAACATTGAATGATTAAATGTTAAGAGGAAGTTGTTCTAACTTTCCTGTTTTTCCATGGGTGTTGATTTAAAATCAAGTGAACTTGTTTCGAATAATACTTGTGTGTTTTTAGAATTCTTTCAAATGTTTAATGGTTGAAATGAATTAAATTTAAATGGTTAAAATGAAAATGGCTCTTGAGCCTAGTATTTAAATTGCTTTTCGTGACCAAGAGATAGATTCAACGCGTGGGCTTCATAAGGGGATAGTCCATGGTAGATAGCACACTTAGAGCCTGATATGCCTTGTTTCGGTTGTGAACTTTTAAGGTTGGTTCCTTTCGTGACGTTGTTCCTAGTAGGATTTTTTTTTCAGTTTATAGATACATCCTCATTCGGATGGGTGGTCGTTGACCCCTTTGCTTCTTATTAAAGGGATGACTTATTATGACGTCATCCGGGACAATCGTCGTGTGACGTGACACGACCCTTATGAAATCCTTCTTGTGTAGTCGAGTACGATTTTGGGTTCCTCCGTGGTAGAGTGACCTGTGCGTTAAGAAATAAGTTGCATCCCACTGCTCGGGAGAACTTTTGACTCGGGTATTTTGACATGTCGACCGGTTAAATTATCATCTTCTGTGTAATATGTTCATGTGGTGATTTAGGTCCTTGTAATATCACACATGAGTTAAGATATTCTCATATAGCACGTTGGTTAGCGGCTGATCTCTTTTTGCGACGACATGGAAAATATTAAGGTGGGTAGTGTCACTTTTGTTTCCATAAACGTGTCGATGCTTACTTGGTAGCATGAATGATCTTCTTAATGATCTTTGTTTCCTCTTAGTGCGCTCTCTCGAATGCGACGAGCATGTCCCCCATCTTGAACTCATGCTAGAGGCACTAGGATAGTGTCGGTTATACGCCACGCTAAAGATTTAAATATGTAGGCTTGTCTTGCGATCTCTTTTGTAGTTGTTCACGGGATGTGTGATTTCCTTAATCCTTGACCTTATTCATGCTAAGGCATGGTTGTTTTCAATAACCTTGTGAAGGTTAGACTTCAGAAACGTCAATGAAGATTAGGTCAGGACTTCGGTGTATGCACAGTTGGTAATCTAATGGTTTTAAATACACGTCGTCAGTTAAAGGACGAGTGTGGGTTTTGGGTCAGTGATGTATTCTGAGGAAGCATGTGTAACCTCTTTCTATTGGTTGATTGAGATTGACTGTTTTCGTTGATGAGATCCCTATAATGGCCTTGGATGTAAAGCTTCATTTTGGTGTTTGAGTTTTAAAGTTAGTTTTGGATCGGGTTTTAAAAGATCAAGTGTGGTTTTCTTAAAAAACACTTAAAGATGCATTGGGCGTTGGGAACGCAATGCGATCTTGTTGAACAGAACTTCACAACCCTTGTAGGTCAGGTGATGTTTTCGTTGGTTCCCGAAGGCTTCTTGGGGACGAGAAGTTTTTAAGGTGGGTAGTTTGTAAGAACCTGCGTTCTTAGACCGGATAAAATACGAGATTTTTAAAAAAAATCGTTTATCAGTGGGTCAATTTTAAAACCGCGATTCGGAACGAGGTTCCGAGTGCGTGAACCGGTTCAAGCGGTGACATCGGGCTGCGCATGGGTGGTTAGACCATGCGGGTCAAGTTGCCCAGTTGACCATTTTTCAAAATGTGTTATCTAATTAATTTGAATTAATGGATGTTTTAATAATAATTATAGTGAGAGATTATTATTATTAAATGTTGTGAAAATGCATTTAATAAAATGATGGTCAAACAAGATTAAATGTGTATGTTTTAATAATAATAATTTTGGAAGATTATTATAATTAAATATTATGCAGATGTATTTATTTAAGTGGTCGTCGAATTCCATTAAATGTAACGTTAAAGTTTGACCAAAGAGTGTCAAATTAAATTCATGGTTAACGGATTTTAATTGATGTTGTGGTTTAATAAAAGACGTGCTATTTAATTAAGTCACTCAATGAGAATAAATGGATGTTTAATAATAATAATATAAAGATATTATGTTTTATATTATGTTTTATTAATTAAATTCCTTGAAAGGTGAATTTAATTAATTGCGTGAAATAAATTCATTGATTACTTGGGTCAAAGATATTTTATTTTGATGGGAAGTTTTAATAATAATAATGTTAGGATATTATTATTATTAAATGTAATGCAGACACATTATTTAATTATTCTAAATAAATGGATGTTTTTAATAATAATAATGTTGGGAGATTATTATTATTATTATTTGCACAAAGGCGTTTATTTAAATGGTGGTGAAACACAATTAAATGTGAAGTTGTAGTTTGACCAAGAACGTTAAATAAAAATCATAGTTTAGTGGATTTTAATTAACGTTGAATTTTTAATTAAAGGGAGAATTATTTTTAATGCATTATCTTAATTGTGGCGGCTTCGCAATGAAGCGTTTAATTAAACGAGTGAGTTTAATTAAATGTTTGGTTATAATTATTAGTTTTGATCATTATTATAATAATAATAATTGGGTAATTAAATAAGGGTTATGGTTGACTTAATTAATTAAATAGATGGTTGGAGAGTCCATTTAAGGATTTAAGTGTAATTAATCCTAATAATAAATATTGTTGACCATTATTATTATTATTATTATATTCTTGTGAATGTTATTATAAATATAACATTAATGATGGCCTATAATATATATATATACATAGAGTGTAATATATATATATATATAGATTATTTTTAATATATATACAAGTAAGTAAAAAATAATAATTTTTTAAAAAAAAAAGAGGCGCTGGGCAAGGGGGCGTGATTCCCCCCTACCCTTTTTCTTCTTCAATCACACACCCCATGCGCATGGCCTTTCCCTTTTTCAATTTTTTTTCTCCCCTCTTATTCCTTCTTCTCCGCAAACTGCACAAGACTCCTTAAAACCCTATGCAGAACCTATAGCGGCGGCTCTTCCTCCTCCTATCAAGGCAGCGCACGACCCCTTCTCCGCAAGGTCTCCTCTTCTCCTGCGGGTTCCCCTGCTGCAGCGCGCCGGCGGCTCTCTCCTTCCATAGTGGCGGCCTGCTCTCCCACGCGGCTCTTTCCTGCTATCCCTCTCCGCACAGCGTGCACCAACTATAGGCCGGACCTCCATGGCATGACGCGGTCTCCTGTAACCCTAGGCGTGCAGCGGCCGGACCTCCCTTTGGATTCCCCCCTGCAGCGCCTTCTTCCTCCGCCTTCTCCGCACGAGGCGTGGCCTCCCCTGGTGAACCTCCTGTGCACCGTGTGACCTCCTCCCTTTGATGGAGGATTTCTCCCAGTTTCTCCTTGTTTTATCTCCGATTCTTCGAGGTATGGCTCTTGGATACGTCATACTATATCGCTGCGGCGATTTGTTTCGTTTTCGGTGTCCGATTGGGATTCGACCGAAACCCTCAGTTTGGGTTTAACCCGGTTGTTGCGCTCTCCTTTTTTTTGGGTGTGTGGTGTTTTATTGGGACCTGTTGGTTCGTGTTCCGGCAACCGCCACCGAAGGTGAGTCGTTCCGAGTTGATTTTTCTCTACCGCCGTTGTTTCGGGTGAGTTTCTAAAACCCTCGTTTTTGGTTTTCACTGCTTAATTTAAAGGCTGATTAATTTATCTGAGTTCTTGATGATTATTTTGAAGTGCGGTGGTTTTTTCTGCACTAATCTTTGGGTATGACTACTGTTTTTTAGGTTGCACGTCAGACTTTGAGTACGTGCGTGCTTGTGTCGAAGCGCATGTGCGCGAACTACTGCTTTGAGTTAGAAAGCTTGGCTCGGCCAATTTATTGAGGTTGTGTGGGCAGCGTGTCGGGACCGTTGGACCACATTCCGACAACCGTGGGTGAGCTCTACGTTTATCGCTGATGTTTAGGTAAGAATATATATATACATAATTGTTGTATATCTTGCGCAAATTTAAATATGAATATGAGTCTGCGAACCCTTGCGGCCTTTATCTGGTCCAGAGTTAATTTTAGCAATATATTACTGTTTACATTGCAGGTTATATATATGCATCACTTTTATGTGTATAGGTGTATATATATATATATATGCACATCAAATTCGCGCACATGCAACTGCGTGACCAATAAAGCAAGGCATGTTAACCTGGGTCCACTCTGAGGGAAAACTGAAAGCCAACATCTGAGTATATCATCCATCTCACCTCGAGGTAGGTGGTTTGTGCCTTTCTGTATACATTCTTTGAGTATTTTTGTGCAATTCCACCAATTCCCTTGAATGGGGAATTGTGTGTTTCCTATTTTACCCTTGTTATTGTCTGCTTGCTTGATTGCTTGAGTAGAGATCATTACTTGTAAATTTGGATAATTTATACCGTGTCCTTGTGCTTTGCCTTGCATGTTTTGCTTATTAGGCATTTTTCCAGTTGTCATGCCTAGTTTTAGGATAGTGGAACTATTTCTTTATTATGCTGTTGAGCCTTAGAATGATAGCCAAATAGTTCTTGAGGTTTACTTGGACGATACACGCACGTTGTGCATGTTTATTTCCACACAGGACTGTGAGAACCTAGTGTAGTAGACCATAGGTAAAATGGACGTAAGGGTTTCTCCAGAGTGTCTTTTAATACGATGCGAGACCACAGGGGGAATTGAGGATGAGTGCTTCCTCAGAGAGTCTTTAGTTCCTCGATGCGGGCCACAGGGGGAATGAGACGTTGAGTGCTTCCCTAGAGAGTCTTTAGTACGATACGAGACTAGAGGGGGAATTGACGGTGAGTACTTCCTCAGAAAGTCTACTCTTAGTTAAACTAGAGGGGTGAGACTGTGTGTGCCTCCTAGAGGGTTTCTAGTAATGGTAGGTTGAACCATAGGGGTTAAGCTGTGAGAGCTACCATAGGGTTACCTATTTCTTACTTATTGTTGGTTGTTTACTTATGTACTTTATATGTTAGAACTGTGAATTGTAGCTGCTGTGTATTTCATGTTTACTGTTCATGTACTTTACTTGCCATGTATTCATTGACTGTTAGGCATAGATCATTGGGTGGTTTTCTACTGGAACTTTTTCTCACACTCTGTTTGGGCCATGTTTTTGGGCCCAAGCAGACTATGTTGCTGCAGGTATTGATAAGGGCAAGCGCCCTTCTACTTCGGGTACCTGACTTGTTGTGGAGATGGAGAGCATGGGACCAAGCTAAGGCTTGTGATGCTGAGGAGACTTTTGGCTGCTTTGTTTTTCCTTTTCATTGTTACTGTATTGCTTCCAGCCTGTTGTTTGGTTTGGCTGTTTTATTAAACTTATAACATGCCATGCATCATATCTTCAGTTCCAGTTAATTATTATTTTATAAAGTCTTCCACTGTTAAATTCTGAGGATAATGTTGTTTATTGCTTCCGCTGTTATATATTGTTTCCTTCCTTTTATTTCCATTACCTATGAGGGCATAGTTTCCCCCAACTACCTTACCCAAGGCCCTCGCTGCTAGTCGGCAGCTTCTGGCGTTCGGGGGAATGCGCTTGAGGTCATGTGGTGAATCAGGTACAAGCATTAGTTGGGTGGCTTTGGATTCGGGTCGTTACAGGTAGGGATAACAAAAGATATGTTTCCCTTATAACTCAATTTATCCCCTAATTAAACAACATCTAGATTTCTTATTTTATACTCAATCATCAACTCATGTAGGGTTTTCTCCACTAACAACATCTAGATTTCTTATTTTATACTCATTCATCAGTTTCACCCTAATTAAAATCCAACATAAACATGGTGTATGAGACTTTATTAACACATATAGGTTTTTCTCCACTAAATCGACACTAAGACAATACAATTTCATATTGCGTATGATCTAGATCTATGAAAATACATTTCCATAAATTTCATTATCATGTGATCTTAAATTTCACTCAATAAATTTCTATTTCAACTAAATTTGAACTAAATGGAATATGGTTCATCTTAGATGACCTTTAATCTTCTTAGAGAGGTCTATTGGATATGTCTTGACATCCCAACCACCAATATTAGACCCATTCAATGACTTCATAAGATTCATACCCCCTTCCCCAAAATATAGTAACCTCATCCATATCTGGTCTTGAAATCTTAGACACTAAACATGGATAAAATATATTTAATTAAAACTATATTCCAATTCAAATAACTTGAGTTATGATTTACATTGTTCCCATTCCTTGTTTGAAGGTGTTAGATCACTCCTAGGTCTTGAGGCCCATTTTGGAAGTAACACCATACCCTTTATCATTAGTTTGTGAAATATGTCTATAAATTCCATGCACCCCTTCTTAAGGTAGTTTATACTAATACAGTCCACTACCCATTCATGTCAAGTTTTCACCTTGCACTTGTGGGAGTTGGTGGTCTAGAACCAACTACTTTGTACGTTATTCATTAAATAAAACCCTTATCACATCATGATTGTTCTTCTACATGACATGTCATGTGATAATGTCCTAAGGACAGCTGTTGCATTAAAGGGTCGTAGCAGATCCCTGCTATGATGAGAACCCGGAAGTGCCATAACACTATTCTTGAATGTATGTTCTATGGCTGGATGATATTATTTGAGGGACACAAATAATACAGGTCATTAGGGGTGAGGACTCATAAAACTTTGAGGCACCTTCTCATGGTGTGCACCCTTGGTAATATCCAGGAGGATATTATGAGAACGAGACCCACCGGTAGGAAATACACATTTCATAGTGTCATTGGATGTTCCTATCTGTGGACGTGTATATTGATCCTTATACTTTAAGATTATTATTAATGGGTATTACAACTCGCACACTTAGATATATTGACAAAAATTGTGATGACACACTGTTCGCAGCGAGGTAGGATACTTTGGGTGCATCACGAGTAATACCGCATTAATAGATAAATGCGAGAAAGGATTTGTCCCTTCTGTTCCATAACGGAAGTAGATATCTCAGGCCCTTTGATGGAATTGATATAGCCTAAATAAATCCATGGCCATGGTAAGGTATGGGCAAGTTCAATTCTGGGAAGTCAAAGAAAGAATAATCAAGCACATGGGTTGATGGCACTAGCATGCAACCCGCTTGATTGGAGATATTGAGACAAAGGGATTATATTACACGGTAAGCGTTCGTAGGAGGTGACACTTCATTGCAGCGTTAACTTATTTCTCTATGGGTGCCTTGGAGTGTTGATAGACGCTAACCTTGGACTTTAGGCAGGCTCCGCCTAATGCCACTGAGAAAGAGGCCTAGAGGATCACACACTAAGTGTGTCTATGTATCTCAGTTAAATATTAATTTAACAAGTTGAATAAAGATTATTCCTGATTGTGGTTTAATAATTATTCAAGGATGTCTGATCGAATTTATTTCGACACTAGTTATTCGAGAGAATATATTGTGGGCGAAATAATATATATTTATTAGCGAGTAATGCAGTTACATTTATTTAATAAATAAATAGCCATTACTCAAAGTCTAATAAATATGGTGGAGGAAAATAAATAAAATAGAAAAATAAAAGTACACGCCGTGTATATTTATATATAAACGCCGTGTAGTTTATTTTTCGGGATTCGTGAAAAAATATTATTTATTTAATTAAATGATATTAAATGTAATACGTTGGATGCATGTCAAGTAGTAATGATGGTCAACTGTCATTATTAAGACATGGGGTATTACTAAGAATTAAATGAAATGATTAAATTCTTATGAGCAATTAATTTATTTTATTATTCTAGGTATTATAAATCCTAATTACATTATTCTCAAAAAGGTTAGCCACTTTGGTTGTGCACAACGGATTGGAAATACTCTCAATCCAAGAGAGAATTCCCTTTCCACCAAGAATGCTTTCAAGTTACGAAAGAAAAATCCTCCACCGGATCAAGGTGATCGAAGATGGACATCGCAAGCGAAGGATCTTCCGCGCTAGCACCCGGAGTTCCCTTCGGTGACGTCCAGAGATACGTGGCACACGTGTGGATCACCGCTAGAGGAATCCTACACCCGGATTCTCCGACGCAACGACGGATCACAGGATCGTGACCAGAGACACCAACGAAGAAAGAATTCCATCAAGGTAATTCTTATGAATTAATTAAATTAATTATAACCAATATATGAAGATCCTATCTCAAGGGTTCCGGGACTCTTCTTTTCTTTTTCGTTCTTCGTTCTATTCTGAAGATTTGGCGTTTAATATCGTGACTGATCTCAGATTGAATGTCTTTTAACGCTAAAATTAAAGTTGGGCAAACCCACCAACGTGCTTCCGCTGTGACCGGAACCTTCAAGTGGTATTAGAGGGGTCATATTGTTGATTATAATTATTTAGTTTTTCGTGGGTAATTTACGCATTTAATAATTTAGTTATTTAAATTAAAGTTTAATCGTTCTGGAAATCTGAATATCGAGATCTATTCCTCCTCCCTCGTTTCTCGTTCACCTCACAGAAACGATTTTTTCTTTTAATTTTGATTAAAATAAAATAGAGGAACTCATCCGGAGGAGCCAAACATTTCTGGCCGTATAACACCAGAATACACGGCATGTATTCGGAAGTACACGCCGTGTAGTCTAGGTTCAATGCATTGACTGATCCGCCAAATCAGTTCGTGTATTGGATTCTTTCTAAGAATTTAATACACCATGTGTTGTCCAGAAACAGGTGGCACACAATTTCTGGAATACATGTCATGTGGTCCAATGAACACGGCGTGTAATCCCTTCGGGTTAGGGTTGGGTCGTGTACTCTGTACAGGGCCTGCCCGGTTGGAAACCGTGTAATGAAAAAACTACACGGCGTGTGTCCCACTTTACACGCCGTGTACTCCGAAAATTTCCGAAGTACATTAACACGCCCTGTACTCGGGCGTGTACTTCGGATGGACGGTGAAGAAAAGTACTCGCCGTGTAGTCAGAACTACACGCCGTGTACTCACCCAAATTACGCAGATTTATTAAAATTTATTATTATATTATACAAACCCTTGAGACTTGTACCATGGTGCAGGCATAAAGCTGAGGCACAACACGTGATAGGTGTTTTATATATATGTGTTTAATTTAACATCTGTGTAATAAATCAGAATTCACCGGGTTGCCTCCAAGGTACAAGTTACGTACAAGGATAATTTTAAATGAATTTATTTGTTTAAAATTATGATGGATGAGAATCTCAAGGAAATTCAGAAAAGGGATTTAAGATAAAAGGATTGATTAATTAAATAAAATTAATTGATTCGAGCGTGATTTATCTTAAACAAGAACGATTAAAGAATTGAATGCTAGTTTTATTTATGCATAAATATCGTTGCATGTATGGATGATCATGAGCTAGACCGAGACCTTTTTACGTGAATGGTTTCTTTTAATTTATTTATTTAAATTAAATTTATTGGCATGCGATCCATCTCCTCATTAATATGTAGGGCCTGCATGCCCAAGGATTCTTTTATGTAAAAACCCCCTTTTTACCCCTCACCTGCATGTGAGATAAATGCATATGTAATGGATGGAGCTCCCAAGCTAGTGGTGGCGGCTCAAGTCAGGAGCTGAGGTGAAAGCAATCCAAGGAGATACAAAGGTGGATAGGTGGAAAGCTGTAAACACGAACCCGCAAGGTTCAAGGTGTTTCTCCCCTAGGTCTTGGGTTAGTTTATCGACCGCTAGATAAACTAACCAATAGAAAAGATCATGATCATACCATTTATTTTATTTATGTCAGTTGCATGGTTTATTTATTGTGGGTGTGTTGTCATGATCACACAATTAATGAATTAAATGAGCATGCAAGATGGAACTAAAATAAAACCGGCTTATACGTAAATATTATCTTAGACATGGTTAATCAATTAAGTATATCCCACTTAATATTAACAAGCATGTAATCAAAGATAATAAAATGGAAATTTACATATAAGGATAAAATCCCTCAAAATAAATATTAAGTCGGAATAGCCTTCCATAATCTTGGTTAGAATCGAACCATAGTTCAAAGTGCTTGACCAACCCTAGTTGGGGTGATTTCAATTATCGGGGAATTCTAATTCAAGGTTTTGGGTTGACTTGACTTGGATCGCATCAAGGGTTGACTGCCACAGCAGGACTTGGTGTGACCAAGAGGCAAAGGTTAAGGAAATCCAAAAAGGATTTCAGGATTGGGGAGTCCACTCAGCGAATCAAGGAGCTGTGAGTTAATGTAGTTGGCATTTGGAATGCCTACCTAAAACCCTTAAAGTTTCTTGACCAACCCTAGTTGGGGTAATGTGAAGGGCAATATGGATCCTTGCCACTAGACTATTCATGCAACAGAATATTCCGAAGTCAATGGTGACGGCTATTGGATTTCAATAAAATAGTGGGAGACTAATAAGTATTAATTTATTTATTTGTATCAAATTTTGTAATAAAGTACTAAACCTTTTCTCATATTAATTTGTAGAAATGGCAAGAAAATGACTTCAAACATATCATTGCGCACCATACCCAAAAAAGAAAACCTTCTCACCAGCACCAATTTCCAAGAGTGGCAGAGGTGTTTACGTGTCATCCTTCACCACGAAAGGAAATTATATGTGCTGGAAGGGCCTATTCCAGTTGCGCCTGGAAAGAGGCTAGTGATGAGGAATTATCTCTCTACATGAAACACATGGATGATGCCACAGATGTCCAGTGTTTCCTGCTATTGGCCATTTCCAATGAGCTCTTGAAGAAACATGAAAACATGGACGCGTATAGCATGATGTCTCACCTTAAAGATCTCTACCAAGAGAAGGTGAGACAGGAGAGGTATGAGATCTCCAATGCTTTGTTTACCACGAAGCTTGGAGAGTCTGCGCCAGCTGGGCCTCATGTAGTCAAGCTTATTGGCTACATTGAACGCTTGGACATATTAGGGATTAAATTCCCAGATGAGTTGCGTACAGATCTCATCTTATCATCACTACCCAAGACCTTCTCTAGATTCAGTTTCAACTATAACATGAGCGGCAATGAGAAGAGTCTATCGGAGCTTCTGACCTTGATTCGCCAGGTAGATAAGGACATGGGGTGTGACAAACCCGCGGTCCTTATGGTGAACAAGAAAAGGAAGGACAAGGCAAAGGGGCCAAAGACTTATAAACGGTCTGAAGCCCCCGAGCACAGTCCCTCCAAGAAGGGGAATATCCAGAGGCAGGGCAAGGAACGGGAGGCAGTGTGTTTTGCATGTGGCAAGCAGAGCCACTGGAAGAGGAACTACACCCAGAAGCGTGGGAACGATAAAGGTGCATTTGTTATTGAGTGTAATCTTTCTATTTCTACATATTGGGTATTAGATACAGCTTGTGGGGATCACATCTGTATTCAAATGCAGGAACTCAATAGATTTAGAAAGATCGCCAGAGGAGAGGTGGATCTTTGAGATGCCAATGGCGTAAGGCTGGCTATGTTGTCTATTGGCGACTACCACCTCTCATTGCCGACTGGGATGATTTTGGTTTTACATAACTGTTATTATGTGCCTAGTGTTACCAAGAACATAATTTCTTTATCCTGTTTGGATGTGGATGGATTTGTTTTCAAATTTGGAAATAAGGGTTGTCTCTTTGATAAGAAAAATGTATTTTATGGTATGGAACATTTAAATAATGGTTTGTATGTATTGAATTACGAAAACCAAGTGTTGGAAATCGATAACGAAACAAACTCACATGACTCATATATCACCCAGTTATGGCATCAACGCCTTGGTCATGTGAACGAGAAGCGTTTGACATAGCTCTGCCAAGATGGCTATTTAGACTCTACTGAGCTAAAACCACTTGATAGATGTCACGCTTGTTTACAAGGAAAAATGACCAAGCCGCCTTTTGGTGGACAAGGTGAAAGGTCCACAAAGATTCTAGGATTGGTACACACGGATGTTTGTGGACCATTTCCAGTAGAAGCTAGAGGTGGATATTCTTACTTCATTACTTTTACTGATGATTTGAGTAGATATGGTTATGTCTACTTAATGAGGTATAAGTCAGAGTCCTTATAGAAATTTAAGGAATTCAAGAATGAAGTAGAGAATTAGCTTGGTAAGAAGATAAAGAAGCTTCAATTGGATCGAGGTGGAGAATATCTGAACCAAGAGTTCATTGATCTTCTATGGGAGTCTGGGATTCTATCTCAGCTCACTCCTTCTTATACACCACAGTGGAATGGTGTTAGTGAAAGGAAGAACCGCACCTTGTTGGACATGGTGAGGTATATGATGAGTCATGCGGATATTCCATTATCCTTTTGGGGATATGCATTACAAACTACAGCATACACATTAAACCGAGTACCAACTAAGGCGGCAAATGGAATTCCATCCGAGTTATGGAATGGAAGGAAACCCACTTTGTCGCACACACATGTATGGGGATGCGAGGCTTTTGCTAAGGCCTTCTCAGGAAACAAACTAGCACCCCGGGTCATGAAGTGTATCTTTATAGGATATTACCTATATAACCCTCAATACAAGAAAGTGACTATCGCCAGACAAGTCGTCTTTCTTGAGAGGGAGCACATCCTCAAGAAGGATAGTGGGAGAAAGATTGACTTCGACGAAGTTGATGCTCAAGATACACAGGAGTTGGTACAGGAACAAGTTCCATAGGTCCCCGTGGAAGAGGTTCCAGAAACACAAGTACTGCGTAGGAGCTCAAGAGAGGTAAGGGAACTAGATAGATTTGGTTTCCTAGTCACCGAGGATGGTGAATCATTATTGTTGGACAATGATGAACCTCTCTCCTACAAGGAAGAAGTAGAAAGCTCAGAAGCTGAAAGATGGATAGAAGCTATGAATTCTAAGATGGATTCCATGTATCAGAACCAAGTTTGGGTTCTGGTCGATTAGCCAGTTGATGTAAATCCTGTTGGATGCAAATGGGTATTCAAAAGAAAGCTGGACATGGAAGTTCAAGTTAGCACCTATAAAGCAAGGCTAGTGGCTAAAGGATTCAGACAGCGTCAAGGAATTGACTATGACGAAACCTTCTCACCATTTTCCATGTTTAAATCCATAAGAATCATACTTGCCATAGCATCTTACCATAACTATGAGATTTGGCAGATGGATGTCAAAACAGCATTCCTTAACGGGAACCTTCAGGAAGATGTTTATATGACACAACCAGAAGGGTTTGTGACACCAGGTGAAGCCAAAAGGGTTTGCAAGTTGCATAAATCCATTTATGGATTGAAGCAAGCATCCAGGTCATGGAACATTCGATTTGATGAAGCCATAAAGGAATTTGGTTTCATTAAGAATGTATGTGATCCATGTGTTTATAAGCGGTTTAATGGGAATGCGGTCTTCATCCTAGTGGTATATGTTAATGACATATTGCTTATTGTAAATGACGTACCAGCCTTACAGTCAGTTAAGGACTGGTTGAACAAGTGTTTCTCCATAAAGGACTTAGGAGAAGCAACCTACATTCTAGGGATCAAGATCATTCGTGATAAATCCAAGAGGCTTCTTGGACTAAGTCAGGGTACATACATTAACCAGATACTAAAGAGAATTAGTATGGAAAAATCCAAGAGGGGATTGGTTCTAGTGTCACATGGCTTACATATTTCTAAGAAAATGTGTCCCCAAACACAACAGGAGAAAGATAGGATGAGCAAGATCTCATATGCTTCGGCTATAGGATCCATCATGTATGCCATGTTATGTACCAGGATTGAAGTTGCCTATGCACTAAGCATGGTATCCAGATATCAAGCAGATCCAGGAGAACATCATTGGACTACTGTTAAGACTATACTTAAGTATCTGAGAAGAACTAAGGATATGTTCCTCGTGTATGGAGGAGATGAGGAGCTTGTCATCAGAGGGTATGCTTATGATGGTTTTCAAACAGATCAGAATGATCTGAAGTCGCAATCTGGATATGTTTTCTGTCTCAATGGAGGAGTTGTGAGCTGGAAGAGTTCAAAGCAACCAGTTGTCGCCGATTCTACAGCAGAGTCTGAGTATATAGCAGCTTCTGATGCAGCCAAAGAAGCCATCTGGATTCTGAACTTTGTCCATCATCTTGATGTGTTGCCTAGTAGAAAAGATCCCATTACATTGTATTGTGATAATACTGTAGCGGTGGCTCTTGCAAAAGAACCAAGGACAGTCGTTGCATTAAAGGGTCGTAGCGGATCCCTGCTATGATGAGAACCCGGAAGTGCCATAACACTGTTCTTGAATGTATGTTCTATGGACGAATGATATTATTTGAGGGACACAAATAATACAGGTCATTAGGTGTGAGGACTCATAAAACTTTGAGGTACCTTCTCATGGTGTGCACCCTTGGTAATATCCAGGAGGATATTATGAGAACGAGACCCGCCAGTAGGAAATCCACATTTCATAGTGTCATTGGATGTTCCTATCTGCGGACGTGTGTATTGATCCTTAGACTTTAAGATTATTATTAATGGGTATTACAACTCGCGCACTTAGATGTATTGACGAAAACTGTGACGACACACTGTTCGCAGCGAGGTAGGATACGTTGGGTGCGTCACGAGTAATACCGCATTAATAGATAAATGCGAGAAACGATTTGTCCCTTCCATTCCATAACGGAATTAGATATCTCAGGCCCTTTTATGGAATTGATATAGCCTAAATAAATCCATGTCCATGGTAAAGTATGGGCAAGTTCAATTCCGGGAAGTCAAAGAAAGAATAATCAAGCACATGGGTTGATGGCACTAGCATGCAACCCGCTTGATTGGAAATATTGAGATAAAGGGATTATATTACACGGTAAGCGTTCGTAGGAGGTGACATGTCATTGCGACGTTAACTTCTTTCTTTATGGGTGCCTTGGCGTGTTGCTAGACGCTAACCTTGGACTTTAGGTAGGCTCCGCCTAATGCCATTGAGAAAGAGGCCTAGAGGGTCACACACTAAGTGTGTCTATGTATCTCAGTTAAATATTAATTTAACAAGTTGAATAAATATTATTCCCGATTGTGGTTTAATAATTATTCAAGGATGTATGATCGCATTTATTTCGATACTAGTTATTCGAGAGAATATATTGTGGGCGAAATAATATATATTTATTAGTGAGTAATGCAGTTACATTTATTTAATAAATAAACAGCCATTACTCAAGGTCTAATAAATATGGTGGAGGAAAATAAATAAAACTAAAAAATAAAAGTACACGCCGTGTATATTTATATATAAACGCCATGTAGTTTATTTTTCGGGATTCATGAGAAAATATTGTTTATTTAATTATATGATATTAAATGTAATACGTTGGACGCATGTCAAGTAATAATGATAGTCAACTGTCATTATTAAGACATGGGGTATTACTAAGAATTAAATGAAATGATTAAATGCTTATGATCAATTAATTTATTTTATTATTCTAGGTATTATAAATCCTAATTACATTATTCTCAAAAAGGTTATCCACTTTGGTTGTGCACAACGGATTGGAAATACTCTCAAGCCAAGAGAGAATTCCCTTTCCACCAAGAACGCTTTCAAGTTACGAAAGTAAGATCCTCCACCGGATCAAGGCGATCGAAGACGGACATCGCAAGCGAAGGATCTTCTGCGCTAGCACCCGGAGTTCCCTTCGGCGACGTCCAGAGATACATGGCACACATGTGGATCACCGCTAGAGGAATCCTACACTTGGATTCTCTGACGCAACGACGGATCACATGATCGTGACCGGAGACACCAACGAAGAAAGAATTCCATCGAGGTAATTCTTATGAATTAATTAAATTAATTATAACCAACATATGAAGATCTTATCTCAAGGGTTCTGGGACTCTTCTTTTCTTTTTCGTTCTTCCTTCTATTTCGAAGATCTGGCGTTTAATATCGTGACGGATCTCAGATTGAACGTCGTTTAATGCTAAAATTAAAGTTGGTCAAACCCACCAACGCACTTCCGCTGCGCCCTGAACCTTCAGCACTTACCATTAAATAAACTAACTCACCTTTTATATAACAAGAACTATAACCCTAAACTATGTGAACCTCTCTTAAATGGTTTCTACACTAGAATTGGGTTCTCCAATCATTAAATGTTTACCTAAACAATGTTATTATGTAGATCACCACATATTTTTTATAAAATTTGTATGACATTAAACACAAGCCTAATTTTGGTCATAGTTGTTTGATCATAAACATCAGTTTCATTAGTCCAGCTTGCATGAACTGAAACTCAAAAAATAAAGAGACATGGTACTCACCCTATTGAACACATTCAAAGAGAATCCTGGGAAAAATTCATGTCCCCACCCACTAGTTATACACCTATCCTAGTTCTAAATCTATTATTATAGAAATAAAGGGATTTGGTATGAAATTGATGGAATTGGAAGGTTCATTTTAAAAGGATAAATTTTAAAAAATTCTTAAATTCCCATTGATGACAAATGATGGCTAATTTTATATCTAGTTTTTTTCATCCCATAGAAGCCAGGTCTGTTGGATTTAGGGTTATCACCACTCTTAACATCTAATAAAAATAAGATGATGTTTTATCCAACAAGTTTCGATTTTTATTCTCTCGTGGTTATTGGAGAAGTGATAGAACTATCATTAATAATAGAAAACAAAATTAAATTGTTGTAACATGTCCATGAAATGTAAAAAGTGATGAAAAAATGTATGTTGTGGGGATCTCAAAGATAATATCATCAAATAAAAAAACATCATTGGAATCTCACTAGATCCTAGGATGTAAAAATATTAGGCATATGCCAGTAGAATCAACAACCCAAGGTTTCCCATCTATACCAACACCATCGACAAAGAGATAAGGTTATCACATCCCTAACACAATAGGTGAAGCAATGTGGGAATCACATCACCCACTGTATAGGAAAAGCAATAAGGGAATCATGTTCAGTCACTATGACACACAAAATATCAGTAACATGGTTACCTTGGGTTCCTATGGCATAGTAAAAGTGGAGCTAAGAAAAAATTTGAACCTGATAAATTTATAAATTGATAATAAAACATAAGAAATAAACCTCATCTCACCCCCAACATCCTCTAAGGAAATATCCACCAACAACATCATACAAGCATCAAATAATAGCAATCAATACATATCCTATAAAAGGTAAATAGCCTATAGAAAACACTAATACAAGTGTTTCCTAGTAAGTGTGATAAAATTATAATGAAACTTTTTTTAATATAGTGATAACTTACCCTTCTGGTGGCAGCAGTAGAGTCTGGTGATGGCAGAGTTGGGTTAGGCAGCAGCGACAGTGGCAGCGGAGGGCTTCACAGCGGAGGTGGGGCTCACGGCGAAGGAGCGGCAAACGAGGGTTCGAGGTGGAGGTGGGTTCGTGATAGAGGAGTGATGGAGAAGTGGAGGATGAGGGTTTGCAGTGGAGGAGCAGCAAACGAGGGTTCACGGTAAAGGTGGGTTCGTTGTGGAGGAAGAGTGTGGGAGTGGAAGAGGCGGTGGAGAAGGAGGGGTCGACGATGGCGGAGCTGGGTTCAGGGCAGAGTACAGGTTGGCAGCACAGGGGTCAGCTTTCGCGAGAGCTTGAGGGGTGTGAGATAGAGGAGGTTGTTAGAGTTTTTTTATAAAAATCGGTGAACCTTTTATCAGCACTAGCTAAAAAGCGTTGATAAAAGTATGTTTTATCAGAGCTAAAATAGAAAGCATTAATAAAACATACCTTTATCGGTGCTTTTTTAGCACTGATAGAGATATCATGTTAATAATTTATTTATATTAATATATATATATATATTTATATATTTATATTTATAAAGCTATTTATATGATAAATATATATATATAATTATAACTACAAATAAAAATAAATTTATATTTATATTTAGAAAATTATAATTTAAATAATTATAAAATTATAAGAAATATACTTATTATATTAATAATCTTAGAATATATAAAATAAATATATTAATTATATATATTTATAAGATTATAGATATATACAACTATATTTCTTCTAATTTTATAATTATTTATATGAATATAGATTTATTTATAATTATATGAATATATATTTATTTATAATTATAATTATAAATGAATATATATTAATTTATTTAAATAATTATAAAATTTTAAAAAATTCATATTTGTATTTTTTATAATTTTATTAATATATATTTAATATATTTATTATTATTTTTATAATTATTTAAATATATTTTTATTTATTTATAACTATAAATATAAATATTTGTATTTATTTATCAATATTTCTATATATTTATAAATATATTTATTTAATTATATATAACATTATATACGAAAATATTAAATATATTTTTTAGAAACTAATAATTATTTAAATAAATAAATATTTATTTATATTTATAACTAATAAATATTTATATTTATAACTAATAAATATTTATATTTATTTGTATATAAAAATTATAATAAATAAATATTTATTTATAGTTGTAATTATAAATATATATATATATTTATTTGTTTAAATAATTATAAAAATATAAAAATATATTTATAATTTTATCAATATTATATATATATATATATATTTATTATAATTTTTAACTATTTAAATATTCTACATTTATTTATAATTATATTTATAACTATTTGTATTTATTTATATATATTTGTATATAAATATATATAATTAATATATTTATTATAATTTTTCAATTATTTAAATATATCTATACTCATTTAAGAATTATAATTATAAATATTTGTATTTATTTATAAATATTTGTATATATTTATAAATATATTTATTTAATTATATTATAACTTTATAAGTAGTATAATAAATATATTTTTTATAATTTTATAATTATCTACATATATATAGTTATAATTATAACTATAAATAAATATATTTATAAATATTTGTATATAATTATAAATATACTTATATATATGTATATAATTATAATATATGTATTTATTGTAATCTTATAATTATTTAAATATATATATATAGTTGTAATTATAATTACAGATAAATATATTTAGAAAGTATTTATATATAATTAAAATTTAATAATTATAAATATAATAAGTACATTTATTATTTAAATACATTTAATGTAATTTAATAAGTATTTTTTAGAACATAATAGTATATGTGGTTAAAATGAATTAATCATATACCTAGTAAATATACATAATAAAAAATGAGTCATCAATGGACAATATGAATAATAAGAAAGTGTGTAATGTATAAATGAACATTATAATACATAACATATGCACACGGGATCAATATATTTATTGACCAAATTCATTGGAAACACAAATATATTTAATAATTAATATATATATATATATATATATATATATATATATATATATGTTTAAAAAGGTATTTGTATATATTAATTATAAATAAAATAAATATATTATATATAACAAATATAATAAATATAATGAATCTAATGAATCTAATAAATCTAATAATCAAATAAATCGTAAAAAATATAAAAAAACTAATTAATTAATCTAATAAATATAAATCTAATAAATATCTATAATAAATCCAATAAATCTTAATATAATAAATTTAATAAATCTAATAAAACTAATAAATATATTTATTATTTAATGAAATATATTATAATCTTATAATTATTTATATATATAAAATTATAATCTTAGAAATATTTTCTTTAAAAAATTATATATATATTTGAATTATTAATATATATATATATATATATATATATATTATAAACATGCATTTTTTAGTCAATGTATGCAAATAAACATTATTTTTGAATATAAATATAATAATTTTATATAAATTATTATTAAAAACTTTAATCAGCGCTAAATATAGCGCTGATAAATGTATCCTTTTATCAACGCTTTTTGTCAGCGCTGATAAAAGCCCATCCTTTATCAACGTTTTTTGCATAGCGCTGATAAAATGAGGTGTTTCCCTTGCCTGGTTTTGTGGTAGGGGAAAGAAAAACGTTTATATGGAAAAATTTGAGGAAAACAATTGACGGGAATAGGTAAAAAAATATAAATAAAGACTAGCGTTTGAAACAAAATATAGAGTATACATTTGTAAAAATATATAAAATGCATAATTAAATAAAAAAATATGTTTAGATATTAGGATAATTAAAATTACAAAATTAATGGATTTTATTAAAAATAAAAAAATGTTATAAAGTTAATGTAGTTGCGATCTTCTTGTTCTTTCCATTAACGTTTGATTCATCCATTCAACCATGGGATGCATTCCATGTCACGACCCATCCCCCGGGTCCCTCATCGTGACTATCCCAAGCCCGCCTTCCATAGGCCATGGGCTGACAACTAGCACCAAAGGCGTAATTCCCTAGAACTCGGAAGGCATTGCCTTTATAAAACGTAAACACACACACAACCAAAGAACAAGCGGAAGTAAACACTAAGTAAAGCAGTATAACAAGTGTGCTGAAAGTACAAAGGGCCAGAAATACAAGCCCAACAGAAATATACAACTACAACTGAAGGAAAAGTACAACTGAAAAGACAACAACTGAATGGTGAAGCATCTCCTGGATTATCCTCCAGGTTCCTACCTGAAGGGTAGGTACAAATGTCCTCCTCAGCACTCCACGTCTATCAGTCTACTCCATGTGTCGTCACGCCAAGTGTCCACCTTCGGGTACCGTCCAGTCCTCGTACACTCTACCTTGGTCAGCGTTGTCCGTCGTCTGCATCCAACACAACGAGGTGCGGGCATAGCCTGTGCAGGGGTGAGTATAACGATACTCAGTAGGGACCCTGAGACCCTCAAGGTATCACAAAATCCAACAAGGATAAACCACAAAGAAATATATCAATAGATAACCTTTACTTAGGTATATGTCCATACATATACCTAAGTTATCAAGTAACCCATCTCAATCATGAGGAAAACACAAAGGTCATTGACTCAGCACAAACCAGGATTTTATTCATGATGTCCAAACCACGGCTGCTGGAGAACTCGTCCTCTATCGAGTACAGTGGGCCTGCCACTACAACCAAGTGCTTCCCACTAACCTTGGACTGCTGAATTACTCCACCTGTCGAGTACTGTGGGCCTGCTGCTACAACCAAGTGCTTCCCACCATGGGTCTGCCGCTACAACCAAGCGCACCCCCTAATGGCCTATAGAGGTACTCCTTTTGTCGAGTACTGCGGGTCTACCGCTACAACCAAGCGCTCCTCCATCGTGGGTCTGCTGCTACAACCAAGTGCACCCCACTAGGCCATACGAATCACTCCGAGTCGATCGATCAGCAATCATCAAGTCTCAGCCAACTACTAGGTCTCTACACTCTGTACGCTCATCTCCGTGAGGGTCCGCTCCACAAGCTACTGGTCGATACTTCCAAGTGTCATGTAATCTCACGTGGAAGTATCTCAAAGGACCGCCTCATCATAGGGGTCTCAACGCAACAGACAGTGCCTCAATCGGACGCCCGGTTTGCGAGTTATTAGCATTTCCGATCCAGGGGACCGGTTGGATTTCGGGTACAATCCAACCCATTCATGCTCAAACCACATCCAAAACCAGTTTATAGTATTCCAAAAGAACTGTCTCATCAAGAGGAATCCAACATAGTCAACGACACGTCAATCAAACGTCTGGTCCTTAAGTTATAAGCATTTTCACCCCGAGGGCCAGGTTTGTTTCGGGTTCGAACCAACCCGGCCATACCCAAACTTCTCCAAACCCTTGATTGTAATATACCAAAATTACCGTCTCGATCCAAGGAATCCTACGCAACTGACGGTGCGTCGATCGGAGGTCTGTAGCTCAAATTATGGACGTTTAAACGAATCTGGACCGAAAAAGGGGGGGTCTGGGCCCGGTCCGACCCGGCCCAACCCACCCTGGGTCAGCCCGAACTGGGTCGACCAAAATCGGGTCCTGGCCCGGCACGGCCAGTGTGGTCCGGCCCGGCCAGCGCGACCCGGCACGCGTGGCCCGCCCCGACCCGGCCGGGGGGGGAGGCGCTGGCTTCGGCCAGCTGGCGCGGCTCAATGTCGAGCCCCCTAATCCGGAACAGCTAAGCCGTTCTGGTTTCGTCGGGCGCCGCGGCTGAGCCGCGGCGGTCTGTTCCAGCGGCGCACCTTCGACGCCTTCCACGGACCACCGGACGCGCTCCGGTGGCCCATTTTGCCCACCGTCTGCACCAACGGCTCTCCTGAGACCCGCTCTTCACTACGACGGCTTCAAATCGTCATTGCGGCCTTGTTTCATCGTCGCCCATCAATCCGCGCACAAACGAACAACCAACGGAGGGTCATCAGGCCGTGTTTGTTCGGACCACGCTCTCCGCATTAGGTGTTATTAATTGGCCAAAGATAATCATGGTTTCACATAGAACGAATAACAATTTTATTCAAATAAAATTGAAACAATCCACCATACAATTCCCCCACAAATAACTATTCCAAACCTGCAAAAGAAAACGTTCGCAGATCAACTTTATAATGAGTTGATCCGCATTCTTTGTTTTAGAAGGGAAGAAAATGGGAATATAAATATACTCAAATTAAACCCCTACCTCGAAAAATATTCACGGTAGCCGAGCGTCGTGGATGACGGTGTCGATTCTGTCATCGTCGGAGTGTACCCGAAGAAGTGGTGTCTCCCCTCTTGTCGCGGAGAAAAGAAGAGAATTGGAGAATCGGGGAGCGTTCTTCGTTGAAGGTGGGTGTTCTTTGTTAGAGAAGAAAATGGTTCTTCATTTGAGGAGATGAATACTTCTCTCCCTTTTCTCAAGAGCTCTCACCCCAAAGCTTTTCCAACACAACAAAGCTCCCAAAATAAAATATTAGGCTTGTATAATATTTTATTAACACATCCAATTCAAAATTCAAATAACTTAATTAATTAAATGAAGAGTTGTTTAATTAATTAAGAGATGGGTTGGCAAGAATTAATGGAGGGAAGAAGGTGAAGAAGTCTCATAAATTAAGGGGGTTTCCAATTTATTGAAGGGAGTTTAAGGGAGTTTAGCGAGAGGTGAAAGGCTGGGGATCGTGTGAGCCCCACCTCTCAAATATCTACACATGGGAAGTTGGGTGGATGTGGGTCCCACTCGTAACTACCCATGGGAGGAATTAACCTCCTTATATAAATAAAACTGTTCTAACAATTTTATTTATCTTTTTAATTAAACCACAATTTATAATTTCAAACCTGCATAAAACACAACTACGGTAAAGGTCCCCTTAAGCAATTACAGGCGCTGCAAGTTCATCGGTGCCCTCGGATTTCAATTTCAATCACTGGTTCAAAAGATAGAAAAATCTGCTCGTTCTTTCACTGAACGTACCCAAGCTAAACTTCGAAAATTGATTCTGGGCACACCGGGCCTCGGAATCAAGTGTCGTCAGAAGCCACAGACTCGTAAAATTCCAAAGTATTCAAGAAAAAATTTTCCTTGAAATTTTTGGGTCTTTACATTACTCCCACTTCAGGGATTTTCATCCCCATAAAGCTACAACATAAACTTGGAAAACAAATGAGGGTACTAAGCACGCATCTGAGGCTCCCGCTCCCATGCGCTCTCCTGGAGGTTCCCGTGCTGCCAGCGAATGTGCGCCAGAGGAATCGACTATCCACATAGGACCTGATCCTATTGATCCTCAATCTCCACCGGGACCTCCACAAATGTTGCCCCGTCATAGATGATGTGGGATGGATCGTGCACGCATCTCCTCAGCTCAGATACGTAGAAGACGTTGTGCACCTAGTGCAATTGAGGTGGAAGGACCAAGCAATAAGACACCTCTCCTACTCTGCTGAGGACCTGGAAAGGTTCAAAGAATCGTGGAGATAACTTTCCACCCCGACCAAATCTCTGTGGACCTCGTCGAGGTGAGACCTGTAGGAAGACGTGGTCGTCACCCTCGAACTCCAGTGGTCTCGTCTCTTATCAGCATAGGACTTCTGTCTGCTCTGTGCAGTCTTCATCTGCTCCTGGATGATCTGCACCTTCTCCGTCGTAGCCTGAACCATCTCTAGTTCTACACGTGCTGACTCCATCACTATCCACAAAGGATATTTGAAACACAGTCAGCTGTTGTCTCGCTGCTCTTAACAACTGGATGCCCGATCTCCTACTAAGAGCATCTACTACAACGTTCCCCTCCCCATGAGTATAAACTATCATGAAGTCATATTCCTGGAATAATTCAAGCCATCACCATTTTCTTAGGTTCATGTCCTTCTGAGAGAAGATACACCTGAGACTATTGAGTTTGATAGAACCGTAAACCGTTCACTCAAGGAACAATGGGTGAGACTAGCCAATTTTAAGAACTCATCTCCACCCTTCTTCGTCTAAGTTCTACAAGAGCTGCTGAGATTTCTTCTCTGCCTAAAAGTGAAATCTGGTCTCATCCCCTGGATGAACTACGTACTTTCCCAATACAGTAAATCCTGACATGAATGGTACAATTCATGTCTTGGATGACGTCGTAAGGCCTCGACGCTACTACTAAGAGATCCAATGGTTACTCTCGCCTCCAAGGGTCGAGTCACACTGTCGGCATCAGTGTGTGGTCACTGGGTCTCCTCTAGTAGGAATCTCGAATGTGAGGGTCAATTCAACAGTTTAAACCGGAACCTCTTAGTATCAACCATACAAAAAGGACAGGTAAGTAAACGTCACAAAGATAAGTGTCTTTTATTACTGCAGCTCAAAGTACAAAGACACATAACAACCACAAACAACAAAAACACGGAAACTAGAAGCACCAAAAACAAAGGTCTCTATGCCTGGAACTAGTCTTACTCATGTCCACCTGCTTCTGGAGCTCCTTAGTCATTTTCTCCCGCTACCTAAAGTTGTGCTCTCCCATATCCACCCATTCCCTGCGGTCGGGGTGGACCTCCTGGTGGTGGTGGTGGAAACACCTCAAAGCGTTGTACACCACTGGCTGTACGACCATCTCCTCTGCCTCGGTCTGGTAGGTTCCTCTAATGCCTCTTTCTCATCTGCTGGACAGGTCTGGCAGTCTCGAGCCAAGTGACCCTGCTTGCCACATGCATAGCACATCCTGCTCCTTGTATGGCAGGCTCTGTTTCATGTGCCTCACACAACCGAACATGTATCCCGAGGTCGCCCACCTGTTGGCCTTGTCCTCTTGGACTTCTGTGTCATATGCCTACTGTCAGCTGCAGAAGACTCTGCTACGGTCAGAAAACCCTACAGTAAGGGCAGTAGCACCTGAGCACGCTCGGAGTGTAGAGTCACTGGTATAAACTCCACTCTGAAAAAACTCTCGAAGTTTCCCCAGGTGAAGGTTGTCTCGTCGCAAAACTGGAGCATCTGGCTCCACCACCTCTCAGATGCTCCCTAAAAGAGACTAATAGCTAGGTACACCATCAAGTCAGCGGGTGTCCCAGCTGTGTGGAAATCTCATGCTACAAACTCCAGCCAGTACCCAGCCGTCTGAAAATCTGACTCACCTCGAAACCTCAAAGTCCTCTGTCGCTAGAACTAGTGCAACGTGCTCAAGCAGCGTGCACTTTCAGCTGGTGTCTCAACTGGAAGAGGGACCTGTACTGAGGTCTCGCTGCTCGGTGGGCTACCATCACGATCCTCACTCGGAACCCACGCTGATTGACTGGGTGAAGACATCCTGAAAGAATAAGATGTGACATGGTCAAAAGACTATACCTGGTGAGATGACTTGGTTTGAGATGATTTAAAAGAAACTTTTCAAAACACACACGCAATCAGTGTTTTCGTGCATTGAGTCGGAAATCAGAATTCAGGTTCCTGGTGTATGGATCTGTCGGCCGCCCGCACCAACACTGGACTCTCTGAACTGAAAAACACACTTAGTACCCTTAACACTATTGCTTCACAGAAAGAAAATTTCAGAGTCCTAAGTTCTGCGGTAGAACTGACTCCTCTGATACCAATTTGTCACGACCCCTCCCCCGGGGCCCGCATCATGACTACCCTAAGCCTGCCTTCCATAGGCCATGGGCTAGAGACTAGCACCAAAGACGTAATTCCCTAGAACTGGGAAGGCATTGCCTTTATAAAACATAAACACACACACAACCAGAGAACAAGAGGAAGTAAACACTAAGTAAAGCAGTATAACAAGTGTGCTGAAAGTACAAAGGGCATAAAATACAAGCCCAATAGAAAGATACAACTACAACTGAAAGAAAAGTACAACTAAAAAGACAACAGCTGAATAGTGAAGCAGCTCCTGGATCGTCCTCTGGGTTCCTACCTGAAGGGTAGGTACAGATGTCCTCCTCATCACTCCGCGTCTATCGGTCCACTTCGTGTGTCGTCACGCCGAGTGTCCACCTCCAGGTACTGTCCAGTCCTCATAAAATCTACCTCGGTCAGCACTGTCCATCGTATGCATCCAACACAATGAGGTACGGGCATAGCCCGTGCAGTGGTGAGTATAAAAATAATTAGTAAGGACCCCGAGACCCTCAAGGTCTCACAAAATCCAAGAAGGATAAACCACAAAGAAAGATCTTAACAGATAACCTTTACTTAGGTATATGCCCATACATATATCTAATTTATCAAGTAACTCATCTCAATCATGAGGAAAACACAAAGGTCACTAACTCAGCTCAAACCAGGATTTTATTCATGATGTCGAAACCACGGCTGCTGAAGAACTCCTCCTCTGTCGGGAACAGTGGGCCTGCCGCTACAACCAAACGCTTCCCACTAACCTTGGACTACTAAGGTAGTCCACCTGTTGAGTACTGTGGGCCTACTGCTACAACCAAGCGCTTCCCACCATGGGTCTGCCGCTACAACCAAGCGCACCCCCTCACAGCCTACAGAGGTACTCCTTCTGTCGAGTACCGCGGGTTTGCTGCTACAACCAAGGGCTCCTCCGTCAAGGGTCTGCTGCTACAACCAAGCACACCCCACTGGGCCATACGAATCACTCTGAGTCGATCGATTAGCAGTCGTCAAGTCTCAGCCAGCTACTAGGTCTCTGCACTCCATACGCTCATCTCTGAGAGGGTCCACTCCATGAGCTACTGGTCGATACTTCCAAGGGACATGTAATCTAATGCGGAAGTATCTCAAAGGACCGCCTCGTCATAGGGGTCTCAACACAAAAGACGACGCATCAATCGGACGCCCGGTCTGTGAGTTATTAGCATTTCCGTTCCAGGGGCCTGGTTGGATTTCGGGTACAATCCAACCCGGCCATGCTCAAACCACATCCAAAACTAGTGTAGAGTTTTCAAAAAGAACTGTCTCATCAAGATGAATCCAACATAGTCAATGGCACATCAATCGGACGTCCGGTCCTTAAGTTATAAGCGTTTTCGCTACGAGGGCCCGGTTGGTTTCGGGTTCGAACCAACCCAGCCATACACAAACTTTGCCAAAACCTTGATTGTAATATACCGAAACGACCTTCTCAATCCAAGTATTACTACGCAACTGAGGTGCATCGATCGGAGATCCGTAGCTCAATTTATGGGCGTTTAAACGAATCTGGACCGAAAAAGTGGGGTCTGGGCCCGGTCTGACCCGGCCCAACCCACCTTGGGTCGGCCCAAACCGTGTCGACCCGACTCGGGTCCGGGTCCAGCCCGGTTGGGCGAGGCAAGGCCCGGTTGGGTGAGGCCCGGCCTGGCCAGTGCAGCCCGGTCAGGGTGGCCCGCCCCGACCCGGTAGGGGGGGAGGCACTGGCTTCGGCCAGCTGGCGCGGCTCAATGTCGTGCCCCCCAAATCCGGAACGGTTGAGCCATTCCGGTTTGATCCGCCACCATGGCTCAGCCGCGGTGGTCTGCTCCAGCAGCGCACCGCCGCCGCCTTCCGCAGACCACCGGACGCGCTCCGATGGTCTGTTTTTCCCACCGTCTGCGCCAGCGGCTCTCCCGGGACCCGTTCTTCACTGCAACGACTTCAAATCGCCGTTGCGGCCTTGTTTCGTCGTCGCCCGTCAATCCACGCACAAACGATCAACCAGCAGAGGGTCTTCGGGCCGTGTTTGTTCAGCCCACGCCCTCCACATTAGGCGTTATTAATTGGCCAAAGATAATCATGGTTTCACGTAGAACGAATAACAATTTTATTCAAATAAAATTGAAACAATCTACCCTATAATTCCCCCGCAAATAACTATTCCCAACCCGCAAATGAAAACGTCTTCGGATCAACTTGATAATGAGTTGATCTATGTTCTTTGTTTTAGAAGGGAAGAACATGGGAATATAAACATACTCAAATTAAACCCCTACCTCGAAAAAGATTCGCGGTAGCCGAGCGTCGTGGATGACGGTGTCGATTCCGTCATCGTCATAGTGTACCTGAAGAAGTGGTGTCTCCCCTCTTTTCACGGAGAAAAGAAGATAATTGGAGAACCGGGGAGCGTTCTTCGTTGAAGGTGGGTGTTCTTCATTAGAGAAGAAAACCTTACTTCATTTGAGGAGATGAATACTTCTCTCCCTTTTCTCAAGAGCTCTCACCCCAAAGCTTTTCCAACACAACAAAGCTCCCAAAATAAAATATTAGGCTCGGATAATATTTTATTAACACATCCAATTCAAATTTCAAATCACTTAATTAATTAAATGAAGAGTTGTTTAATTAATTAAGAGATGGGTTGGCAAGAATTAATGGAGGGAAGAAGGTGAAGAAGTCTCATAAATTAAGGGGGTTTCCAATTCATTGAAGGGAGTTTAAGGGAGTTTAGGGGGAGGTGAAAGGTTGGGGATCGTGTGGGCCCCACCTCTCAAATATCCACACATGGTAAGTTGGGTGGATGTGGGTCCCACTATTAACTTCCCATGGGAGGAATTAACCTCCTTAGATACATAAAATTGTTCTAATAATTTTATTTATCTTTTTAATTAAACCACAATTTATAACTTCAAACCCGTATAAAACGCAACTGCGGTAAAGGTCCCCTTAAGCAATTACTGGCACTACGACTTCATCGGTGCCCTCGGATTTCAATTCCGAGCATCGGTTCAAAAGATAGAAAATCTCGCTCGTTCATTCACTGAACGTACCCAAGCTAAACTTCGAAAATTGATTCTGGGCACACCAGGCCTCGGAATCAAGTGCCGTCAAAAGCCACATACTCGTAAAATTCCAAAGTATTTAAGAAAAAAAATTCCTTGAAATTTCCAGGTCTTTACATTACTCCCACCCCAGGGATTTATGTCCCCATAAAGCTATAACATAAACTTGGAAAACAAATGAGGGTACTGAGTACACATCTGAGCCTCCCGCTCCCATGTTCTCTCCGGGAGGTTCCCGTGCTGCCAGCGAATGCGCACCAGAGGAATCGACCATCCACGTAGGACCCACTCCTATTGATCCTCGATCTCTACCGGGACCTCAGTGAATGTCACCCCGTAATCGATGATGTGGGATGAATCTTGCACGCATCTCCTCAGCTCAGATACGTGGAAGATGTCATGCACCTAGTGCAATTGAGGTGGAAGGACCAGGCAGTAAGACACCTCGCCTACTCTACTGAGGACCTGGAAAGGTGTAAAGAATCGTGGAGATAACTTGCCACCCCGACCAAATCTCCATGGACCTCATCGAGGTGAGACTCGTAGGAAGACGTGGTCGTCACCCTCGAAATCCAGTGGTCTCATCTCCTATCAGCATAGGACTTCTGTCTGCTTTGTGCAGTCTTCATCCACTCCTAGATGATTGGCACCTTCTCCGTCGTAGCTTGAACCATCTCTGGTTCTACATGTGCTGACTCCATCACTATCCACAAAGTATATCTGAAACGCGGTCAGCTGCTGTCTCGCCGCTCCTAACAACTGGATGTTCGATCTCCTACTAAGAGCATATACTACAACATTCCCCTCCCCAGGAGTATTAACTATCTCAAAGTCATATTCCAGGAAGAATTCAATCCATCACTGTTGTCTCAGTTTCATGTCCTTCTGAGAGAAGATACACCTGAGACTATTGATTTGGAGAGAACCGTAAACCGTTCGCTCAACGAACAATGGGTGAGACTAGCCAATTGTAAGAACTCATCTCCACCCTTCTTCGTCTACGTTGTACAAGAGATACTGAGATTTCTTCTCTTCCAAAAAGAGAAATCTGGTCTCATCCCCTGGATGAACCACATTCTTGCCTAATACAGTCAATCCTAACATGAATGGTACAATTCATGTCTTGGATGACGTCGTAAGGCCTCGACGCTACTACTAAGAGATCCAACCGTTACTCTCGCCTACAAGGGTCGAGTCACACTGTCGTCATCAGTGTGTGGTCACTGGGTCTCCTCCAGTAGGAATCTCAAATGCGAGGGTCAAGTCAACAGTTTAAACCGGAACCTCTTAGTATCAACCATACAAAAAGGACAGGTAATTAAACGTCAAAAAGATAAGTGTCTTTTATTACTGCAGATCAAAGTACAAAGACACATAACAACCACAAACAAAAACAACACGGAAACTAGAAGCACCAAAAACAAAGGCCTCCATGCCTGGAACTAGTCTCGCTCCTGTACACCTATTTCTGGAGCTCCTTAGTCATATGCTTTAGCTGCCTAAAGTTGTGCTCTCTCATATCCACCCGTTCCCTACTGTCAGGGTGGACCTCTAGGTGGTGGTGGTGGAAACACCTCGAAGCGCCGTACACCACCGGCTGTATGACCAGTTCCTCTGCCTCGGTGTGGTAGGTTCCTCTACTGCCTCCTGCTAATCTGCTAGACAGTTCGGGCAGTCTCAAGCCAAGTGACCTTGCTTGCCACATGCATAGCACTTCCTGATCCTTGTATGGATGGCTCTGTTTCATGTGCCTCACACAACCGAACATGTATCCCGAGGTCACCCACCTGTTGGCCTAGTGCGCTTGTACTTCTATGTCCTCTGCCTACTGCCGGCTGCAGAAGACTCCGCTACGGTCAGAAAACCCTATGGCAAGGGCAGTAGCTCCTGAGCACGCTCAGAGTGTAGAGTCGCTGGTATAAACTCCACCCTGAAAAAACTCTCGAAGTTTCCCCAGGTGAAGGTCATCTCGTCGCAAAACTGGAGCATCTGGCTCCACCACCTCTCAGATGCTCCCTAAAAGAGACTAATAGCTAGGTATAACATCAAGTCAGTGGGTGTCCCAGCTGTGTGGAAAGCTCATGCTACAAACTCCAGCCAGTACCCAGCCGTCTGAAAATCTAACTCACCTTGAACCCTCAGATGCCTCTATCGCTGGAACTAGTGCAACGCTCTCAAGCGGCGTGCACTCTCAGCTGGTGTCTCAACTTTAAGAGGGCCATGTACTGAGGCCTCGCTGCTCGGTGGGCTACCATCACAATCCTCACTCAGAACCCACACTGACTGACTGGGTGAAGACATCCTGAAAGAAAGAGATGTGACACGGTCAAAAGACTATACCTGGTGAGCTGGCCTGGTTTGAGTTGATTTAAAAGAAACTTTTGAAAACACACACGAAATCAGTGTTTTCGTGCACTGAGTCGAAAATCAGAAGTCAGGGTCCTAGTGTATGGATACGTATGTCACCCGCACCAACACTGGACTCTCTGAACTGAAAAGCACACTTAGTACCCTTAACACTATTGCTTCACAGAAAGAAAATATTAGAGTCCTAAGTTCTGCGGTAGAACCAACTTATCTGATACCAATTTATCACGACCTGTCCCCCGGGGCCCACATTGTGACTACCCAAAGCCCGCCTTCCATAGGCCAGGGGCTGGCGACTAGCACCAAAGGCGTAATTCCCTAGAACTGGGAAGACATTGCCTTTATAAAATGTAAACACACACACAACCAGAGAACAAGCGGAAGTAAACGCTAAGTAAATCAGTATAACAAGTGTGTTGAAAGTACAAAGGGTCAGAAATACAAGCCCAAAAGAAAGATACAACTACAACTGAAAGAAAAGTACAACTGAAAAGACAACAACTGAATGGTGAAGCAGCTCCTGGATCGTCCTCCGGGTTCCTACCTGAAGGGTAGGTACATATGTCCTCCTCTGCACTCCGCGTCTATCGGTCCGCTCTGTGTGCCGTCACGCCAAGTGTCCACCTCTGGGTACCATCCAGTCCTCATACACTCTACCTCAGTCAGCGCTGTCTGTCGTCTGCATCCAACACAATGAGGTGCGGGCATAGCCCGCGCAGGGGTGAGTATAACGATACTCAGTAGGGACCCCGAGACCCTCAAGGTCTCATAAAATCCAACAAGGATAAACCACAAAGAAAGATCTCAACAGATAACCTTTACTTAGGTATATTCCCATACATATACCTAAGTTATCAAGTAACTCATCTCAATCATGAAGAAAACACAAAGGTCATTGACTCACCTCAAACCAGGATTTTATTCATGATGTCGAAACCACGGCTGCTGGAGAACTCCTCTTCTATCGAGTACAGTGGTCTGCCGCTACAACCAAGCACTTCCCACTAACCTTGGACTGCTGAGGTACTCCTCCTGTCGAGTACTGTGGGCCTGGTCCTACAACCAAGTGCTTCCCACCATGGGTCTGCCGCTACAACCAAGCACACCCCCTCATAGCCTACAGAGGTACTCCTTCTGTCGAGTACCACAGGTCTGCCACTACAACCAAGCGCTCCTCTGCCATGGGTCTGCTGCTACAACCAAGCGCACCCCACTGGGCCATACGAATCACTCTAAGTCGATCGATCAGCAGTCGTCAAGCACTACCACAAAACTGGGCTTTCTCGGCGCCACCCTTTATCAGCGTTAACGAAAAAGCGCTGATAAAGGGGGGTACCTTTATCAGTGCTAAAACAAGCGCTGATAAAGGTACCCCTTTATCATCTCTTTTTTTTAGCGCTGATAAAGGGACTCCCTTCTACAATGCTTTTTTTAGCGCTGTTAAAGGGTACCCCTTTATCAGTGCTTTTTTTAGCAGCGCTACTAAGGGGCTAATTTCAAAAAAAATCATTTAAAAAAATATATTAATTTTTAAATATATAGATATAGTTATATTGATATAAATATAATATATATATTTTAAATATAATTTTAAATATATTTTAGATAAGTATAAATATACAGCTACACTTAATATATAAGATATTTAGTGAAAAATGGCTTATAAAAAAATTAAAAAAATATTTTTAATTAATAATTTTCTAATTATTATGGATTAATAGTCATTTAATATCAATTCGAAGACTAAAAAATAAAAAAAAAATTAAAAGAGCCAAAATATGTTGAAAACGCAACTCAAACTTCAAACGGCCATAACTTTTGATCCGGGTGTCCGTTTGAGCTCTACCACAAATCAAATCAAAGCATGCGATGAGCTCTACGTCGCTGTGACCCGGGTACCCTAGTCAAGGTTTTTTCGAGGCCAAAAGAGGCCCAGAAGGCCTCCAAAACTGAGTTTTTAATCGGGGTACCCCGATTTTTTAACATTTTGTGGATTTTCAGCCTCGTTTAAGGGGGTATTGTTGGATTTTTTTGGTAGGGACTGAATTTATTTCATGGTATTACATTCATATTGATATTATGTCTTTGAAATTTTATCGTTTTTTATAATGCACTGCTATTTATAATCAAATATATAAAAATATATACATATTTTTTATATATTCACACATAAAAATTAATTTTTTAAATAAATAATTAAACATATTTACATATAAAATATATTAGTTTTATCTAAATAATAACTAATATCCATTTTATTTAAAATACCAATATATCAATATTTATATACCTATATATTAATCTAACTATATATGTACCTATATAATGTGTGTGGCTATTTGTGTGTGTCTATATATTAACAAACCGATATATATATATATATATATTATATATATATATATTCTAACATATGTATATGCATATATATATATATATAAATATGTATAATTATACTTACAGAAACACACACACACGTGTGTGTGTGTGTCGTATATATGTATTTTTTTATACACACACAAAACAAAACATATGTTATAATTGTATTGAAAACTAATCTTATAAATATATATTAATATACGAATAAATATATGGATAAAAAATATAACTAAATATATATAAATAAATAGATATAACTTAATATTAACATACGAATATACAAATAAATATATAAATATATATGTATATGTATATATATATATTAATACAACTATATAAATTTATATTAATACATGAATAAATATAACTATATATATATATCACTAATTAGAGAACAAATCAAATTATAGTAGTGGTAAAGGCTTAGCGCGCATGGGGGGAGGTCTTGAGTTCAAAACCTGGTAGAGGCAGGTAGGGGCGCATGCATGGGTGAATTTGTGGGGGGGGATATAGCGCTGTTAAAGGGGTGTCTACAAAGTGATGATAAAACGTGGGGCTTGTGGCTGGGCCTTGCGGGGTGCTGATAAATGGTGGGGGGGAAGCGTTGTTAAAATCCCCCTCCGATTTACAGATATTTTTAATTTTTTTTAACTTTTATCAGTGCTAAAAAAAAGCACTCATAAAAGCATCCTATATCAGCGTTTTTTAGTGCTGATAAAGGGGAACCCCCCCCCCCCCTTATCTACGTCGGCATTTAGAGCACTTTTTTAGCGCTGTTAAAGGCCTTTTTTAGCACTGATAAAAGCCGTATTTATAGTAGTGAAGTCTCAGCCAGCTACTAGGTCTCCGCACTCCGTACGCTCGTCTCTGGGAGGGTCTTCTCCACGAGATACTGGTCGATACTACCAAGTGTCATGTAATCTCATGTGTAATTATCTCAAAGGACCGCCTCGTCATAGGGGTCTCAACGCAACAGACGGCACGTCAATCGAACGCCCGGTCTGTGAGTTATTAGCATTTCTGTTCCAGGGGCCCGGTTGGATTTCGGGTACAATCCAACCCGACCATGCACAAACCACATCCAAAACCAGTGTAGAGTATTCCAAAATAACCTTCTCATCAAGAAGAATCCAACATAGTCGACGACACGTCAATCGAACGTCCGATCCTTAAGTTATAAGCGTTTTCGCTCCAAGGGCCCAGTTGATTTCGGGTTCAAACCAACCCTGCCTTACCCAAACTTCTCTAAAACCTTGAGTTTAATATACCAAAACGACCATCTCGATCCAAGGATTCCTACACAACTGACGGTGCATCGATCGGAGGTCCTTATCTCAAGTTATGGGTGTTTAAACGAATCTAGACTGAAAAAGGGGGTTTGGGCCCGGTCCGACCCGGCCCAACCCACCCTGGGTCAGCCCGAACCGGGTCGACCCGAATCGGGTCCGAGTCCGGCCCGGTTGGACGAGGCCCGGTCCGCGCGGCCCGCCCTGGCCCAGCCGGGGGGGAGGCGCTGGCTTCGGCCAGCTAGCGCAGCTCAATGTCGTGCCCCCCAAATCTGGAACGGCTGAGCCATTTCGGTTTCGTCTGCCGCCGCGGCTCAGTCACGACGGTCTGTTCTGGCGGCACACCGCCGCCACCTTCCGCGGACCACCGGACGCGCTCCGGTGGTCTGTTTTGCCCACCGTCTGTGCCATCGGCTCTCCCGGGACCCACTCTTCACTGCGACGGCTTCAAATCACCGTTGCAGCCTTGTTTCGTCATCGCCCGTCAATCCGCACACAAACGAACAACCAGCGGAGGGTCGTCGGGATGTGTTTGTTCAGCCTGCGGCCTCCGCGTTAGGCATTATCAATTGGCCAAAGATAATCATGGTTTCACGTAGAACGAATAACAATTTTATTCAAATAAAATTGAAAAAATCCACCCTACAATTCCCCCGCAAATAACTATTCCCAACCCGTAAAAGAAAACATCCGCGGATCAACTTGATAATGAGTTGATCCGCATTCTTTGTTTTAGAAGGGAAGAACATGGGAATATAAACAGACTCAAATTAAACCCCTACCTTGAAAAAGATTTGTGGTAGCCGAGCATCGTGGATGACGGTGTCGATTCCTTCGTCGTCGGAGTGTACCCGTAGAAGTGGTGTCTCCCCTCTTGTCGTGGAGAAAAGAAGAGAATTGGAGAACTGGGGAGCGTTCTTCATTGAAGGTGGGTGCTCCTCGTTAGAGAAGAAAATCGTTCTTCATTTGAGGAGATGAATACTTCTCTCCCTTTTCTCAAGATCTCTCACCCCAAAACGTTTCCAACACAACAAAGCTCCCAAAATAAAATATTAGGCTTGGCTAATATTTAATTAACACATCCAATTCAAAATTCAAATCACTTAATTAATTAAATGAAGAGTTGTTTAATTAATTAAGAGATGGGTTGGTAAGAATTAAAGGAGGGAAGAAGGCGAAGAAGTCTCATAAATTAAGGGGGTTGCCAATTTATTGAAGGGAGTTTAAGGGAGTTTAGGGGGAGGTGAAAGGTTGGGGCCTGTGTGGGATCCACCTCTCAAATATCCACACATGGGTAGTTGGGTGGATGTGGGTACCACCATTAACTTCCCATGGGAGGAATTAACCTCCTTAGATACATAAAATTGTTCTAACAATTTTATTTATCTTTTTAATTAAACCACAATTTATAACTTCAAACCCGCATAAAACGCAACTACGGTAACTGTCCCCTTAAGTAATTACTGGCGCTGTGAGTTCATCGGTGCTCTCAGATTTCAATTCCGACCACCAGTTCAAAAGATAGAAAAACCCGCTCGTTCGCTCACTGAATGTACCCGAGCTAAACTTTGGAAGTTGATTCTGGGCACACCGGGCCTCAGAATCAAGTGTCGTCAGAAACCACAGACTCGTAAAATTCCAAAGTATTTATGAAAAAAATTTCCTTCAAATTTACAGGTCTTTACATTCCATGATCTGTTTTTTCATATCATAGTCTTTTGTGTCTAGAGTAATACCCGAAATTCAGACTACAATAAAAATTGAGTGTGACATAAATAAAAATAAAGACAAATATATAAATATATATTTAAATATAATTATTAATAAAGAAAAATAAATATACATAAATACATATTGATACATATAACTTTTATATATCCACATAATATGTATAAATATATATAAATACTTATAAATATAAATAAATGTATATAAATACAATTAATATTAATAAATATAAATAAATGTATCTAAAATGCCACCCGCATCCCACCCCCAGAGATGCCAGCACCGCCCGGAGACGCCACCCGCTGATCAGACCGATCTCGCCAGCACCTGCCGCATAAGCACGGACCCAAAGTCACCCCAGCATGTTGCCACCTGGACCGACGACGCCCTCTGCCTACTCCGTCGCACCCGCATCATGCGACTGTTGCAGCCTGGACCGACAATGTCCTCCACCACATTTCACTCCGCTTGTCCCATTCTGAAATGACAGCGTTCATCCCTCCCACCGTCCCATTATTGAATATCATTTAAACATAATAAAACCATCATTTAAACAAAACGATGTTACCCACACATTTATGAATTTCTTATCATGATGACAATACCCAGCCAGGCATACGTGGCCCCTACCGATTATAAATTCTCCATTTCATTGTCCCCAACAGACACCACCAGGATGGACCCCCTAACACTTTTACCGGTCATCATCGGCCTTCTCCAGATGATGCGGGTTTCTCCAATCGACACAAATCCAACTGCAACCAATGTGTTAATACCAACATTCATATTACATTTAATCATAGGCCTCCCTCACACCATTGTGTACCATTGAACCTTCCAGGTGGTATACATATGGGTATTGATTGTCTACTTCAGAAAGGGGATACTCGCGGCCCCTCTTCCCCTTCTGATCCCCAGCCGTTTTCATCACCCTCTACACCCTTAGAATGGGTGTTTGCAAGATAAAGGGTCGACTGATGGCCTTGGTCAGACAAGAAGCATCTTCCTCCCCATTGGACCCGCTACTGCCAATATCCACACCCAGACACGGAACTACGGACAGTGGTGCAGAACAGAGGCGATGGGTTTTGACGGTGTAGGCCATGTTGTGGTGCTGCAGGAGACGGAGACAAACAGGTGTTGCGAGAGACAAAGGTCCGTGGCGGGATCCCAACATGGGTCTTGATCGGTGGTGTAGGACAAAGACAATGGGTTTCAACGGCGCAAACCGTGCTGTGGTGCTGCGGGGGACGGAGGCAAACAGGTGTTGTGGGAGATAAAGGTGTGTCGTAGGATCCCAACACGGGTCTTGACCGGCGGCGCGGGACAGAGGCGGCAAGTTTCAACGGCACAGGGTGCGGGACAAAGGCGGTGGGTTTCGACAGCACAGGCCATGCGGTGGTACTGTGGAGAGTTTTTTATGTGTTTTTGAAAATTTAATATCCAATGGAATTGCCATTACACCAGTCTGGATTTTGACAGAAGCTCTCACCCAGAGCTCCTTTTTATTTGAGGGCTTACCCAAAAAATCATTCAGCATTTCCAATTAGCATATGTTTGGTCATGTGTTAGTAAAAGAAAAGAAATGGTTTTCTATTTCATAAAAGAAAAGAAAATAAAAAAAATGATTTTCATTTCTCTTCATTTTGTTTGGATACAAAATTTAGTAAAAGAAAAAAAATGATTGTAATATCTCCCCATCTTGTTTGGTGACAATTTTTAAAAGAAAAGAAATGTTTTGAAAATATGACAAAAATAACCCTTATTAAAAAATATAGTTTTCCAATACTCAATTATTCCAGATAAAAAAATATTATGATTTTAAATTGTATCTTTTATTTTCAAATAAATAAATATATTTATTATAAATATATATATTTATAAATATATTTATTTACGTATAATTTTATAAATATGCATTCATGAAGATACATATTTATTAAATAAATTTATAGACACATAAATATTTTTTTAATATATTAGATATATATTTATAAGTATCTTTATATAAAAATATTTATAAATATATATATAACAAAATTAAATTTTAAATTACTCCCATATTATTAATTCAGATGGGTTCAGGTAATGTTCTTAAAAAATATAGTTTTTCAATACTTAATTATTCCAAATAAAAATATATTATAATTTTAAATTGAATCTTTGATTTTTATATCATGTCAATTATATAGACATTTAATTTTGAAAAATATATTAGCAAAGATTTCTTTTTTATTTTTATATCATGTTAATTATATAAACAACATTTTTCATTTTAATCAATCATTATTTTTCATGTCACTAAAATTAGCTAAACATTATTAATTCAAAATTATCATTAATTCAAAATAAATGTCAATTTAGAAATATTAACTTAATTTTTTTATAAATTATTTATATAAATTATTAATTTAAGATAATTAAAATTATTTATAATCAAAATTAACAATAATCTAAATTATTAACAAATTACGTTTAACAAAATATTTACATACGCATGAAAATAATAATTGTAATTATTAATAATAAAAAAGATGATAATTTATATAAATACTAATTCAATAAAATATTAAATAAAATAAAACAAGCACAGGGGCATGGTAGGAAATTTTAAAAAAACATCACTCATCAAGCTCGTTTCTTTCCGAATCACCCCGATTTTGGGGTGATTGTAAAACTCCAGTTGAGGAATTCTGTTTCTCTCCATTTCCCTCATCCACCATTTCTTTCGACCAATCATTATCTCACCAAACAATGGAAATCGGTTTCCATCCTCCATTTTCATTTTGTTTCCCCCCAAATCATCTGTTCCAAACAAGCTCTTAAAGATTCTGGTTCTCCCTTTCTTGTCCAGAACATACTACATTACTGATATGAGATTCAGAACTGTTTGAGGTATGTGGATTTTAAATACTATAAAATATAACTATAAAACCAATATAAATGAAACTTAAAACATGGATTAAACACATAAGAAATAGTTGAAAATAAAAAAAAATTATAAAAAATGTTGATGAAAAATAATTTATACGATTTCAAATCCACCTACTTGAATCTTAAAAATGTTTTAAGTATGTGACTTTAAAAGCATATAAAATATAAACTATAAAACCAATATAAATAAACAATAATACATGGATTAAATATATAATAAATAGTCAAAAATAAAAAGAATTTTGTAACAAATATTGATGAAAAATAATTTATAAGCTTTGAAAGCCACCAACTTAAAACTTAAAAGTGCTTTAAGTACATGACTTTGAAAGTTTAAAATTTTTTAATTATAAGACCAATATTAATGAAAATTAAAACATCGATTAAACATATATGAAATATTTGAAAATAAAAATAATTTCATAAAAAATTTTGTTGAAAAATAATTTATAAGGTTTCAAAACCACCTATTTGAAACTAAAAAATGTTTCAAGTATCTGGCTTTGAAAGACTATAAAATATAAACTCTAAGACGAATATAAATGAAACATAAAACATGGATTAAGCAAATAAGAAATAGTGAAAAATTAATTAGTTAATTAGTAATATAATTATTAATTATTAATTATTTATTATATAATAACTAATTAGTTAATTAGTAATATAATTATTAATTTTATAATTAATAATTAATAATTATAAACAAATATTATATTACTAATTAACTAATTAATTATTATATTATTAATACTTATATTACTAATTAACTAATTAATTATTAATAATTATAATGAATAATTATACTAAATAATTATATTACTAATTAACTAATTAACTATTATATAATTAAAAATTATATTACTAATTTACTAATTAATTTTTATATAATTAATAAGTATATTACGAATTAACTAATTAATTTTCAACTATTTCTTATATGTTTATTCTATAATTTAAGTTTCATTTATATTCATCTTATAGTTTATATTTTAGTCTTCCAAAGCCACATACTTTAAACATTTTTAAGTTTCAAATAGGTGGTTTTGAAAGCTTATAAATTATTTTTCATAAACATTTTTTATGATTTTTTTTATTTTTAACTATTTCTTATATGTTTAATTTCTTATATGTTTAATAAATGTTTTAATTTTCATTTATATTGGTCTTATAGTTTATATGTTATAAGCTTTCAAAGTCACATAGTTGAAACATTTTTGAGTTTCAAGTTGGTGGCTTACAAATCTTATAAATTATTTTTCTTTAACATTTGTTACAAAATTCTTTTTATTTTTGACTATTTCTTATATGTTTAATCCACTTTAAATGCTTCTCCCATTTGCATTGAGAACCATCAGTTATCTCCTCCCTCCCCATTAGATGCGGCAGCTTTACCCCAAGGCACTGCTCATGGTGATGTGCCCCCTCTTCTTGAGGATGCTGGCAATGTTGTGGATGTGTTGTCCCTTAATGATCAAGGAGTTGACACTTTGGGGGATAATGTGATGCATGACAATAAGGTGAATTATTCCTCGGTGTGTGATGTCTTTGACTCAGGAAATGCATTACCATATGACTCCTGACAACAAACTAAAACTTGGAAGCGAGGTCGTCATCGAAGATGTCGTTGTAGGGGGCGTGGACGCGCGGATTCGGCTGCTCCAAAGGATGATTTGAAACCATTGATTGAATCTAACTCTGATGACACGAACATAGAAAGACTCCTTCAACAGGCAAGAAGATTAGAAGAGAGGTATTCTAGAGGTCGGGGTCGCGGACGTGGACGAAGAATAAATTGGAATGACCTTCGAGAAGAAGAGAAAAATATTGGCTCTAAGATTAGGAAGAAACTTGGTCTTTAATATCTTTGATGAGGGCATTGACTCTTTCTGACCCCATCCTCTCACTTCCTTTGCACTGCATTTTATTTTATTCTATGGGCTTTGACCCTGCCTTTTAAAAAAATAGTTTATATTTTATAGCATTTCAAAGCCACATACATGAAACAGTTTTGAATCCCATATCGGAAATGTAGAATGTTCTGCGCATACCCACATCAGAAATACATAATGATTTCCTGGGCAAACCCTCTTATAAAAAAGAGCCCTAAGAGAGAACTTTTTTCTGAATCGAAATTACAGTAATGGCAGTATTGCTAGATATTAAATAGCTGACAAATTCTACTGAAATTTTTATATATATATATATATATATAAACAAAACAAAACAAAATAAAAATGTTAAAAAATACAAAAATAGTAATTTTTTTTAATTTAGATAAAATGTGGCAACGGGGTTGCCCCCTTTCACCCGAAACAAAAAGGCGGAAGCCCTGCCACTGCATTTAGTACGCATTTTAAAAAAAATTAACCTCCACCTTTTTAATATTTTTTCGAGAAAACATATTAATAAAACTCTATTATGGGAGACAGGTGTTGCGAGCAGCACAAGCAATGGTGGAGTGACAACATTCTGGGATACGGGGCAGAGACAACTACGGGTGGCGCATATGATGTGTAGGTACGACACTTTGGCGTGATGCGCTGGATGAATTAAAAAGGTGATGAGCTGGACCCATAAATAATAAAGAGTTGGGTCTTTAGACTATTAATGGGTGGGTTATCCCTCAGGGGGCTATAACCCACCTATCGTGGTTGAATACGTGTATGTGTTTCGGTTCCATTGTACCCATAAATACCTAATATATATATGTAGGATTATATATATATATATATTTGAATATATTTATATTTATATATATTTATATTTACATATATTTATATTTACATATATTTATATTTATTTAGAATTAAATTTATAGATACACATAACAAATTATTTATATATTTATTAGTATAATTATATTAAATTTATAAATTATTTATATATTCTAACTATATAAATATGAAATTATTTATAATTCTATCTATATAGATATATATTTATCTATAGATATAATTATAAATATATAAATAAAAGTTTCTATATATTTACATAATTATAAAATTAAAAATAAGTACATTTAAATAAAAAATATATTAATTATATATGAAACTATAAATTTATAATTATATATTTATAATTATATAAAAAAGATTTTATGAATAATAAAATATATTTATATTTATTTATAATTAAATTTATAAATACATATGTTCAATTCTTTAAATATGGTTCTAATTATATAAATATTGATTTATAATTATATACATTAAATTATTTATTCATAATTATATAAATATAATAGTTAAACTTATTAATTGTATTAATTGTATAAATTAGAATAATTTTTATATATAAATATTTATATTTTTAAATTAATTTGTAAATATATTTTAATAACTATATAATTATAAATATATTTATATTTATATCATTATAAATTTCATATAATTATAAATATTATTTATATATTTTAACATAATTATAAATATTATTTATATAATTATATATAAAATGCAGAAGGAGACTCGTTTGCAACTCATGTGGGGTGAAAGGTCACTCCACTAATATTTGGAGGCATACTGAGGTCAAGAGAACCTCTTCAATTGATAAGGATCCCAATGAAAGAAAATAGGGTTTTCTAGATCCTGACATCCAAGATCAAGAGAATGATATTCAATTGGAGGATGGTGGGCAGGCGCCTGCTCATATCTTGGAAAAGGACTTGAACAATAAGGTGCGTGAAGATGGAGATCCAATAGGTCACGATATTGATATTGCTAAGGATGATCAATCTGATCATCCTAAACAGTCAGGCTCCACCCATCTGGCCATTGGTAAAGATGTTAGTGGGAATGCCACCTCTAAGTCTGATTCTGAGGGTGCATCTGATTTATCAGACACTATGGAGGATCAAGCTGACCAGTACCTATCCTCCTCTTCTAGGAAAGGAAAGAAGTCTATTTAAATTTCCACTCTTTCATCTTCTCAACTCATGCCTAGAAAATCTAAGGCTTGTTTCAAGAAAGGTGATAATGATTGTCAACCATCTTTGATACTTAATGCTCTGGTGTCTGACTTATTGGATGGATCACCTTCCATCACTGCTGGCATGAGCCAAGCAATGGAAGATGTTGGTGGGAAAGGATATGTCATGAAGGATGAAACCGTTTCTGGTTTTATTAGTTTGCTTGACATTATAAATGGGACCAATAGTAAGGAGGTTTTTTCATAAAGAATTTGGAAATGCTCATGTAGTTGCAGAGCAATCCTCAAGTGACAAGGCAAGGAACAAGACTGATATGAAGGATTTTTTTAGAGGGCCCAAGTCTGGTTGGTAGGTAGGTGCCTCGAACTCTTCAGGATCCCATCCCAGCAGATGACTTCTCTAGTCCCCAAGCTGACATTGATAAGATGTTGCAACAACCCAAGACATGGAAGAGGGGTCTTCATCCGAGAGGGAGTGGCGGTTGCCGATCCACACGGTGATTTCATTTCTTTTGGTTGCTTTTCATTTTGTTTTGTTCTATGGTAGTGGTCTGACATTTCTTTCATCATGTCACTTCCTCATGTACTTTATGATGTTTCCTTAATAAATTTTGGGATCATGGGTTTATCCCATGGTTCACAATATTTTTATTAAGAAGCCTCTGACCATTTATTAAAATAGAAAGAAAATTAGCAAGGAAGAAAGGGAGGACAAAGCCACACAACACTCCCTCATCCAAAAAGGAAAACAATGGGGCATCATTCCCCAAAACCGTAATCAGAACCATTGCCCACATCAACAAATTCTCATTTACATTGTGAATGTTTTGGATTGAGAATCAAAAAATACATCTTCTTGAGCCTTTCTTTCTCCGGTGTAATCTAGGCCTACGAATAAGACCGGGTGGACACTCCGCATCCCCATCCATCATCACCCCCATGTCCCCAACCGTGACCTCGTGGATACTTCCCCCGTCACAAGGTCTGCTGAGTAAGTTCCTACAAAGGAAGGCTTGGCATATCCTGCACAACCTTTTCTTGTGGTCCTTCATGCTTTCCCAAAACGTGCACCTTAGCCAGACTGGAAGGCTCCCCTACCTTAGATGAAGAGGGATCTAACTAGACTTGGTTCTCCATGTGAGGAGTCTGTCCATAAACAGAACTGTACTTCTTATGCAGAACCAACTGAAACACATTTTCATCCACTAGATTGGATGCAGATAACTTCATGTCTTCCTTAGATAAGCTGCCATGAATAGCTTTGTCAGAACAGGAAATACCAACATTACCCATTGTTGCCTTTAAGTCAAGACCAGATGGGACCATTTTCATTCGGGATTTTCCTTTTCTAGAGGTATTCCGGGCACGTTCCTATAGAAGCTCTCTATCCACATCCCGTTGAATGGAGTTTTCAAACTCCGAGTCTTTATTTTCCTACTATGTGGTAGCAATCTCTACCAAAGTTCTCTTGGAAAACATTGGGTGCCCATCATCCACTACATACACACATGCGTCTGGCATATCAAAGTCAGGAGATTGTACCTTATCAGAGGATTGTCCCTCAAACATCCTATGTTGAAGTGAAACCAAGCCAGATGGCTCATCAACTCTTCTGTACACACCAGTGAGGGGTGAAGCACACACCAACACCTCCTCTCTCCCAATCAATTTAGGCTTCACCTTATGCCCCTCATTCACAGTATGGTTGGGATTCCCAGACCTCATATTGCATATATGCTCATCATGTCTGTGCATAAAACAATGATTGAAAACAAGGTTTCACTTGCAGATTGAAGACCCATGGCCAATTACCCTGCAATCAATAAAAAAGTGTGGCATCTTCTCATATTCAATTTTGAGATTAAGCTCATCATTGTCTTTAGAAAGGAAGACTATGTCAACCAAAGTAGTCTCTACCGTGTACATTTACATTTTCAGATTAAGCTATGCTCATCATATTCAATTTTCAGATTAAGATCATCATTACTTTTGAGATCCCTTCTATTTTTGGGGAGTCTCTACCGTGTACATTTTCATTTTAGTGGATTCCTATTTCTGGATTAGGTCCCGTGGTTTTTCCCTTTTTGGGTTTTCCACGTAAAAATTTCCAGTGCCGACTTTATTTTTCTGCACTTAATTTTTTGGTTATAACAGGAGAGATACATTGAGAAGGTTCTTCAGAGATTTTTTATAGATAGAGCGAAAGTGGTATGTACTCCTCTTGCTTTACATTTTAAGCTTAGTACCAGTTATTCACCTTCTACTGATGAAGAGAGAGAAGAGATGTAGCAGATACCCTATTCATCTGTCATTGGTTGTTTGATGTATTCTATGGTATGTACTAGACCTGATATAGCTCATGCAGTTGGTGTGGTCAGTCGTTTTCTATCAAATCCAGGTAGAGAGCATTGCAGAGCAGTGAAGTACATTTTTCATTATCTTCGTGATACTTCTGATCTGAGATTGTGTTTTTGGCAAAGGGGAACCTATGCTTTGTGGCTTTACATATTCAGATATGGTAGGATATATCGATTCGAGGAAGTCTACTTCAGGCTATTTGATCACTTTTACAGGGGGAGCTGTATCTTGGCAGTCTAGATTGCAGAGATGCATTGCTTTATCTACCACAGAGTCTGAGTTTATTGCAGCTATTGAGGCATGCAAGGAATTGTTGTGGATAAAAACTTTTATTCAAGAGTTCAATTTAAATCAAGACGGGTGTGTTTTATTTTGTGATAGTAAAAGTGCTATTTGTTTGGAAAAGAATTCTACTTTTCATGGTAGGTCATAACATATCGATGTTCGATATCATTGGATCTGCAACGTCCTTGATTCGAGACAGTCAGAGCTTGAGAAGATCCACACTAATGACAACGGGTCAGACATGTTGACCAAGAGTTTACCCAGAGGAAAATTTGAGGCTTGTCGACTGATTGCAGGGTTGACGGTGATCCCCACTTGAGTCGGAGGGGGAGTTTGTTGGGTGCCTTCCTAGTTGGTGCACCGCGTAACGCCTCCTCAATTGGAGCACCAAGTTGTTTCTATATTAATGAGGTGTTTTAATGCGGGTCAAGACCGCGTGAATTAATTCAAGCAGAGACGCGTTTCTGACGTGGCGACACATCTTTATGCTGATTGTTTTTCTATAAAAGGAGGCAGGAAAGAGGCTTTTACAGGACATCCACAATGTCAAGAGCAGATCCAATTTGGTGATCGCCTTTCATAGACGATCATTTTTTCTTTGCATCGGAGAGTATTACTTTTGATATCCCTTCTATTTTTGGAGAGTCTCTACCATGTAAATCTTCATTTTAGTGGATTCCTCTTTCTGAACTAAGTCCCGTGGTTTTTCCCTTTTTGGGTTTTCCACGTAAAAATTTCCAGTGTCAACTTTATTTTTCTACACTTAATTTTTTCGTTGCGCATCCACTTTTATTTGGGGGGAAAGATTTTATTTCCACTGCGCGTTCGCTTTTTCTATTGTTTGCGCGTTCGTCGCTTTCCCGTCTTTCCCAACATCTGATATCAGAGGGATTGGTTGCAGTTCTCGGTTACAGAACGCGGTGGCAGACATTTGATGGAGCAGTTTTTCAAGGACTCGAAGGATGTTATCAAAAGACAATGGTGGTACCAGAGGTGTTTCTAGGATATCAAAAGTCAGACTGACTAGTAGGAGTCATGAGGCGTGTCCTGTTGTTGATAACAGTCAGAGTTCGATTTTGGATTTCGTTTTGCAGGGGAGGCTGATATTTTTTTATCACAAGTGCAAAATGGTTGGAAATTATCCCCACTTGAGTAGGAGGGGAGACCGCGTGAATTAATTCACGCAGAGACGCGTTTCTTACATGGCGACACATCTTCATGCTGATTGTTTTTCTATAAAAGGAGGCAGAAACAAGGCTTTTACAGGACATCCACAATGTCAAGAGCAGAGCCAATTTGGTGATCGTCTTTCATCGGCGATCATTTTTCCTCTGCATCGGAGAGTATTACTTTTGAAATCCCTTCTATTTTTGGGGAGTCTCTACCGTGTACATCTTCATTTTAGTGGATTCCTATTTCTGGACTAGGTCCCGTGGTTTTTCCCTTTTTGGGTTTTCCACGTAAAAATTTCCGGTCAAATTTATTTTTCTGCACTTAATTTTGTCGTTCTGCATCCGCTTTTATTTGGGGGGGGAGATTTTATTTCCTTTGTGCGTTCACTTTTTCTATTGTTTGCGTGTTCGTCGCTTTCCCGTCTTTCCCAACAATCTTTGATGTAAAGGAGACATGGAAGTGGAATCAAGATGATGATTCCAGAGAGGTATGACTCACTCTAGAACATGAAGAAATCATTGAAGACGTACAATTGGAGGAACGAATAATTTCAGAATCGCTGACGTCGTCATCACATACTCCGACATCTAAAGAAATCAAACGAGAACTTTCTCATATACATCCTCAAAATGTTCGAAGCCTTAAGGATATATATGAGAGAACAGAACCAATGGAGGAGTATGTAAATTTGTACCGTCTCTCAAGGACTTCCGATCCAGTTAGATTCATGGAATCTAAAACCAATGGAATGTGGAGGAGACGGATAGATGTGGAAATCTATCTTAGCAATGCGACCAAAGACTACAAGCAAGAAGAAGGCTTTGACTTTGGTGAAGTCATTGCACTGGTTGGTCAGCCACCCGGATATGATGTAAATTCATGAGTTACAAGGATAACGATTTTAAGGGGGGATTTTGGATATTAAACTCGTTAGTCCTTGGACAGTTCCAAACTTCCACTGTTGCGATGGAGGTTTGAAGTCTTCAACAAAGACTGCTTGGAAAATCAATATTGGGTGGCACCTACTTTGCATACGTTTACTTATCTCTGTTTTTTGTTTGGGTTGGTGTGCGATTGTACTGCTATATTTGTGTTGTTGCGATCACCTCCTGTGATCTGCATGTGCGTGCGGTTTGTGTTACCGCTGCATCGATCCACCATCAGTTCTAATCAAACTGATTCAAGCCTAATCGAGTGCTCGCTCGAGCCCAAGTCGATCTCAAGTCAGGAAATTAATACTCAGTCGAGCACCGAGGCGAGCTCGAGCACTGAGCCGAGCTTGAGCACCAAGTTCAAATCCGATATGAAACATAGCGAGCCAAGGCATCAACAGGCTTTGAAGACCCCACAATCTACACCACCCGGAATCGGATCTTGACACGTGCAAGATAATCCGCAGCAATCCACAGGAAGCTCAGCATTGGCGTCACACACTGACCATCGACCTCCAGCATCCGAGCTGCTTTATCCACCCACTCGGGATGGTGGTCACCTGGTACCAACCTTGAGCACCTCCATCTTCTCAAAAACCACCCGGAACTCATCCCGGAGAGACCGATAAGAATTCTTCAGCCTCTCCTTCAAGTGGTAAGGCATTGTCATGATTTTGCCAGTTTTGGGGAAATCTACTGCGATAGCAGCCAGCTCAGCCAGATGGAGATACGCATTGTCAGAAGCTAAATTGTAAGTGGATTATTACCTTCTGGATAACTTGGCGATGCAAGTCAATGGCTTTTACAACATTATATTCCATAGGTAGCCAACTTTTCTTGCTCAGGGGGAGAAGATTTTCATCCCAAGTTACGAAGTAAAGGTCCCATCAAGATCACTCCCCGATGCTTCATGAGGATGAGGTCGATCTCTCTTCTGAGGAAAAACCAAACAATCGTACAGGTGATGCAAAGCAGACACATCTACAGCTTCAAGAATCCTGGTATCTCCTGGATGAAGACAAGGGTTTTTGCAACCACGACAAGACCCTGAATAATTTCTCTCTTTTCCTTTGTTTCAGAAAACCTCAAGTCGTGCTTCGCAAAAAAGCTTTCAAGTGAGGGAGTTGACACCTGGATGAAGCATTGTCCATATTCAAGCAACCCTAGCTCATAAAACCAGCCCATCAACCACCTTCCATAAGGAACAAAGATCCTAGCTTTTTCCCTGAGGGCCCAAAACTGTGCAGCCCTAACAGCAGACAACAAGCCCTGCAGATGTGGCTCTGTTTGAGGCCTGAAACCAGCAGCTAACATGATTGCAGGGACATGCCCTAGATCCGCACAGGATGCCATGATAACATCAAAAGCCACATCAACATCAACAACCATTTTGTTATGTTTGGAGATCATGAGATTCTGCATGTTCCAAAATATATCATCCTCCACATCCAGTGATGAAAGCAGTGTAACAATCTGTCTATTCAAGAATCCGGGCTGGAACCGTGTACAACTCTTGATATTCATAACATTTATCTTGTTTGTGAACTTTCCCATCCAACTCTTGATATTCATAACATTTATCTTCTTGTCATCAGCGAAAAACCAGGCAGAACGATCCTTCAACTGGTTAGTTGAGAATGCCAAAAACGAGTATTTTCAACCACAAAGAGAGAATCCATCGATGAGAATGTTCTTCACCCTCTGAAACAGCTTAGTTTTTTGGGGATGAGAATTCTCAGTAATTTCTTTCACAATAGCTGCAGCATAATATCTGAAGGCATTTGTGTTTAGTGTTTGCATGCCCTCATCCATGAAGGTAACCCTCAAAAAATGATCATAAACTTCTTTGTAATTTCTAAGAACCCTATTTGAAAGCTCAACCTCACTTCAACGATGTTATACAATGGCTTAGGATTCTTAAAAAAATTGGGATTTGTCAGCAACCGATTCAGCATGAACCGATCTCGCCTACGCCTGTCGCGTAAGCACGGCCCCAAAGGCACCCCAACCTGTTGTCGTCGCACCCGCATCACGCGACTTGGACCGACCACGTCCTCCGCCGCATTCCACTCCGCCTATCTCGTTCTACAATGAGAGCATCCATCCCTCCCACCGTCCCATTATTGAATATCATTTAAATAAAACCCATCATTTAAACATAAGGATGTTACCACACATCTATGAATTTCTTTTGACCATGACAATACAGCATACGCGGCCCCTCCCACCGTCCCATTATTAAATATCATTTAATCAGAATAAAATCATCATTTAAACATAACGACGTTACCCACACATTTATGAATTTCTTTCGATAATGACAATACCCCACCAAGCATACGCGGCTCCCCCCACCGTCCCATTATTGAATATCATTTAAACATAATAAAACCATCATTTAAACATAATGACATTACCCACACATTTATGAATTTCTTTTGACGATGACAATACCCCGCCAGGCATACGCGGCCCCTCCCACCGTCCCATTATTGAATATCATTTAAACATAATAAAACCATCATTTAAACATAACGACGTTACCCACACATTTATGAATTCCTTTTGACGATGACAATACTCCGCCAGGCATACGCGGCCCCTACCGATTATAAATTCTCTATTTCATTGTCCCCAACGGACACCACCAGGATGGATCCCCTAACACTTTTACCGCCCATCACCGGCCATCACCGGCCTTCTCCAGATGATGTGGGTTTCTCCATTAGACACAAATCCAACTGCAACCAATGTGTTAATACCAACATTCATAGGCCTCCCTGGCACCACTCTGTACCATGGAACCTTCCTGGTACGAAACATCGGGGTCTGGCTTTCCTACTTCGGAAAGGGGCTACTCGCGGACCCTCTTCCCCTTCTCATCCCCCCTGTCGTCTTCCTCATCCTCTGCACCTTTAGAATGGGTGTCCAGAAGATAAAGGGTCCATTGATGGCCTTGGTCAGACAAGCATCATCATCCTCCCCATTGGACCAGTTGCTGCCAATATCCGCACCCAGACGCGGAACTATGGACGACGGTGCGGGACAGAGGCGGCGGGTTTCGACGGCGCAGGCCATGCTATGGTGTTGCGGGAGACGAAGGCAAATAAGTAAATATATATATATATTTATGTATAATTTTATAAATATGCATTCATGAATATACATATTTATTAAATAAATTTATAGCTACATAAATATTTTTTTAATATATTAGATATATAATTATAGATATATTTATATAAATATATTTATAAATATATATATAACAAAATTAAATTTTAAATTATTCCATGGTTATTAATTCTGATTGGTTCGGGTAATGTTCTTAAAAAATATAGTTTTTCAATACTTAATTATTCCAAATAAAAATATATTATAATTTTAAATTGAATCTTTGATTTTTATATCATGTCAATTATATAGACATTTAATTTTGAAAAAATATATTTGCAATGATTTCTTTTTTATTTTTATATCATGTAAATTATATAAACAACATTTTTGATTTTAATCAATCATTATTTTTCATGTCGCCAAAATTAGCTAAACATTATTAATTCAAAATTATCATTAATTCAAAATAAATATTAATTCAAAAATATTAACTCAATTTTTTTATAAATTATTTATATAAATTATTAATTTAAGATAATTAAACTTATTTCTAATCAAAATTGACTATAATCAAAATTATTTACAAATTACGTTTAACAAAATATTTATATACGCATGAAAATAATAATTGTAACTATTAATTATCACAAAGATGATAATTTATATAAATACTAATTCAATAGAATATTAAATAAAATAAAACATGCATAGGGGCATGATAGGAAATTTAAAAAAAACATCACACGTCAAGCCCGTTACTTTCCGAATCACCCCGATTTTGGGGTGATTGTAAAACTGTAGTTGAGAAAATCTGTTTCTCTTTGTTTCCCTCGTCCACCATTTCTTTCGGCCAATCATTATCTCACCAAACAATGAAAATCAATTTCCATCCTTTGGTTTCATTTCGTTTCCCCCCAAATCATCCGTTGCAAAAGAGCTCTTAATGATTTTGGTTCTCACTTTCCTGCCCAAAACATTCTGCATTTCCGATATGAGATTCAGAACTATTTGAAGTACGTGGATTTGAAATACTATAAAATATAAACTATAAAACCAATATAAATGAAACTTAAAACATGGATTAAACGTATAATAAATAGTTGAAAATAAAAAAAAATCATAAAAAATGTTGATGAAAAATAATTTAAAAGATTTCAAAACCACCTACTTGAAACTTAAAAATGTTTCAAGTACGTGACTTCAAAAGCATATAAAATATAAACTATAAGACCAATATAAATAAAATATAAAACATGGATTAAACATATAATAAATAGTCGAAAATAAAAAATAATTTCATAACAAATGTTGATGAAAAATAAATTATAAGATTTGAAAGCCACCAACTTGAAACTTAAAAATGCTTCAAGTATATGACTTTGAAAGTCTGTAAAATTTAAATTATAAGACCAATATAAATGAAAATTAAAACATAGATTAAACTTATAAGAAATAGTTTAAAATAAAAAAAAATCATAAATAATGTTGATGAAAAATAATTTATAAGGTTTCAAAACGACCTATTTGAAACTTAAAAATGTTTCAAGTATGTGGCTTTGAAAGACTATAAAATATAAACTATAGGACGTATATAAATGAAACATAAAACATGGATTAAACATATAAGAAATAGTTAAAAATTAATTAGTTAATTAGTAATATCATTATTAATTATTTATTATTTATTATTTATTATATAATAACTAATTAGTTAATTAGTAATATAATTATTAATTATATAATTAATAATTAATAATTATATAATTAATAATTATAAATAAAAATTATATTACTAATTAACTAATTAATTATTATATTATTAATACTTATATTAATAATTTACTAATTAATTATTAATAATTATAATGAATAGTTAAAATAAATACTTATATTACTAATTAAATAATTAACTATTATATAATTAATAATTATAGTACTGATTTACTAATTAATTGTTATATAATTAATTAGTATATTACTAATTCACTAATTAATTTTCAACAATTTCTTATATTTTTAATCAATGTTTTAATTTTCATTTATATTGGTCTTATAATTTATATTTTATAAGCATTCAAAGTCACATAGTTGAAACATTTTTAAGTTTCAAGTTGGTGGCTTTCAAATCTTATAAATTATTTTTCATCAACATTTGTTACGGAATTCTTTTTATTTTCGACTATATCTTATATGTTTAATCCACTTTAAATGCTACTCCCATTTTCATTGAGAACCATCAGTTATCTCTTCCCTTCTGATGGGATGTGGTGGCTTTACCCCAAGGCACTGCTCATGGTGGTGTGCCCCCCTTCACGAGGATGCTGGAAAAGTTGCAAATGTGTTGTCCCTTGATGGTCAAGGAGTTGAAACTTTGAGGGAAAATTTGATGCATGATAATAAGGTGAATTATTCTCCAGTGTGTGATGTCCTTGACTCAGGACAGGAATTACCAGATGACTCCCGACAACAAACTAAAACGTGGAAGCGAGGTCATTATCCAAGATGACGTTGCATGGGGTGTGGACGTGCAGATTGGGCTGCTTCAAAGGGTGATTTATAGCTGTTGATTGAATCTGACTCTAATGACACAGACATAGAAAACCTCCTTCAACAGGTGTTGTGGGAGATGGAGGCAAACAGGTGTTGCGGGAGACAAAGGTGTGTGGCAGGATCTCAGCACGGGTCTCGACCGGTGGTGCGGGACAGAGGCGGCAGGTTTCAATGGTGTAGGCCATGCTGTGGTGCTGCGGGAGATAGAGGTAGACATGTGTTACGGTCTCCAGAGGTGCGTGGTGGGATCCCAACGTGGGTCTCGACTAGCGGTGCGAGACAGAGGCGGTGGGTTTCGACAACGCAGGCCATGCGGTGGTACTGTGGGGAGTTTTTTTAAGTGTTTTGGAAAATTTAATATCCAACAGTACTGACATTACACCAGTCCATATTTTGACAGAAGCTCTCACCCAGAGCTCCTTTTTATAAGAGGTCTTGCCCAGAAAATCATTCAGCATTTCCAATTTGCATATGTTTGGTCATGTTTTAGTAAAAGAAAAGAAATGATTTTCTAATTCATAAAAGAAAAGAAAGAAAAAATTATTTTCATTTATCTTCATTTTGTTTGGATAAAAAATTTAGTAAAAGAAAAGAAATTATTGTAATTTATCTCCATCTTTTTTTGTGACAATTTTTAAAAGAAAAGAAAATAAATGTTTTGAAATATGACAAAAATAACCCCTAATAAAAATATAGTTTTCCAATACTCAATTATTCTAAATAAAAAAATATTATGATTTTAAATTGTATCTTTTATTTTCAAATAAATAAATATATTTATTATAAATATATATATTTATAAATATATTTATCTATAAATATATTTATTTACATATAATTTTATAAATACGCATTCATGAATATACATATTTATTAAACAAATTTATAGCCACATAAATATATTTTTTAATATATTAGATATATATTTATAGATATCTTTATATATATATATATATAACAAAATTAAATTTTAAATTATTCCTTGATTATTAATTCAGATGGGTTCGGGTAATGTTCTTAAAAAATATACTTTTTAAATACTTAATTATTCCAAATAAAAATATATTATAATTTTAAATTGAATCTTTGATTTTTATATCATGTCAATTATATAGACATTTAATTTTGAAAAATATATTAGCAATGATTTCTTTTTTATTTTTATATCATGTAAATTATATAAACAACATTTTTGATTTTAATCAAATCATTATTTTTCATGTCACCAAAATTAGCTAAACATTATTAATTCAAAATTATCATTAATTAAAAATAAATATTAATTCAAAAATATCAACTAAATTTTTTTATAAATTATTTATATAAATTATTAATTTAATATAATTAAAATTATTTCTAATCAAAATTAACTATAATCAAAATTATTTACAAATTACATTTAACAAAATATTTATATATGCATGAAAATAATGATTGTAACTATTAATTATCACAAAGATGATAATTTTTATAAATACTAATTCAATAAAATATTAAATAAAATAAAACATGCATTGGGGAATGATAGGAAATTTTAAAAAAACATCACACATCGAGCTCGTTTCTTTCCGAATCACCCTGATTTTGGGGTGATTGAAAAACTGTAGTTGAGGAAATATGTTTCTCTTTGTTTACATCATCCACCATTTCTTTCAGCCAATCATTATCTCACCAAACAATGGAAATTGATTTCCATCCTCTGGTTTCATTTTGGTTCCCCCCAAATCATCCGTTCCAAATGAGCTCTTAAATATTTTGGTTCTCACTTTCCTGCGCAGAACATTCTGCATTTCCGATATGAGATTCAGAACTGTTTGAAGTATGTGGATTTGAAATGCTATAAAATATAAACTATAAAACTAATATAAATGAATCTTAAAACATGTATTAAACATATAAGAAATAGTTGAAAATAAAAAAAAATCAAAAATAATGTTGATGAAAAATAATTTATAAGATTTCAAAACCACCTACTCAAAACTTAAAAATGTTTCAAGTGTGTGAATTTGAAAGCATATAAAATATAAACTATAAGACCAATATAAATAAAACATATGACATGGATTAAACATATAATAAATAGTCAAAAATAAAAAATAATTTTGTAACAAATGTTGATGAAAAATAATTTATAAGCTTTGAAAGCCACCAACTTGAAACTTAAAAATGCTTCAAGTATATGACTTTGAAAGTCTATAAAATTTAAATTATAAGACCAATATAAATGAAAATTAAAAAATTGATTAAACATATAAGAAATAGTTGAAAATAAAAATAATTTCATAAATAATGTTGATGAAAAATAATTTATAAGGTTTCAAAACCACCTATTTAAAACTTAAAAATGTTTCAAATATGTGGCTTTGAAAGACTATAAAATATAAACTATAAGACGAATATAAATGAAATATAAAAAAATGATTAAACATATAAGAAATAGTGGAAAATTAATTAGTTAATTAGTAATATAATTATTAATTATTAATTATTAATTATTTATTATATAATAACTAATTAGTTAATTAGTAACATAATTATTAATTATTTATTATATAATAACTAATTAGTTAATTAGTAACATAATTATTAACTATATAATTAATAATTAATAATTATAAATAAATAATTATATTGATAATTAACTAATTAATTATTATATAATTAATACTTATATTAATAATTAAGTAATTAATTATTAATAATTATAATGAATAATTATAATAAATAATTATATTACTAATTAACCATTATATAATTAATAATTATATTATCGATTTACTAATTAATTGTTATATAACTAATAAGTATATTACTAATTAACTAATTAATTTTCAACTATTTATTATATGTTTAATCAATGTTTTAATTTTCATTTATATTGGTCTTATAGTTTATATTTTATAAGCTTTCAAAGTCACATAGTTGAAAAATTTTTAAGTTTCATGTTTGTGGATTTCAAATCTTATAAAATATTTTTCATCAAGATTTGTTACGAAATTCTTTTTATTTTCGACTATTTCTTTATATTTTTAATCCACTTTAAATTTTGCTCCCATTTGCATTGAGAACCATCAGTTATCTCCTCCCTCCCCATTGGATATGGTGGCTTTACCCCAAGGCACTGCTCATGGTGGTGTGCCCCCCGCCCCCATCATGAGGATGCTGGAAAAGTTGTAGATGTGTTATCCCTTGATGATCAAGGAGTTGACAATTTGAGGGACAATGTGATGCATGAAAATAAGGTGAATTATTCCTCTGTGTGTGATGTCTTTGACTCAATAAAGGAATTACCATATGACTCCCGACAATAAACTAAAACTTGGAAGCGAGGTCGTCATCCAAGATCTTGTTGCAGGGGGCGTAGACGTGCATATTGGGCTGCTCCAAAGGATGATTTACAACCGTTGATTGAATCTGACTCTGATGACACATACATAGAAAGCCTCCTTCAACAGGAAAGAAGATTAGAAGAGAGGTATTCTAGAGGTCGGGGTCATGGACGTGGACGAAGTACAAATTGGAATGACCTTTGAGAAGAAGAGAAAAAGATTCACTCTAAGATTAGGAAAAAACTTGGTCTTTAATATCTTTGATAAGGTAAGTGACTCTGTCTGACCCCATCCTCTAACTTCCTTTGTAATGATTTTTATTTTATTCTATGGGCTTTGACCCTCCCTTTTTTTTAAAAATAGTTTATATTTTATAGTCTTTCAAATCCACATACTTGAAATAGTTCTGAATCCCATATCAGAAATACAGAATGTTCTACGTAGGCCCACATCGGAAATACAGAATGATTTCCTAGGAAAACCCTCTTATAAAAAGGATCCTTGAGAGAGAACTTCTGTCTGAATCTAGACTGTTGTAATGGCAGTACTGCTAGATATTAAATAGCTGATAAATTTTGCTGATTTTTTTGTAATATATATATATAAACAAAAAAAAATTAAAAATACAAAAAATTGTATTTTTTTTATTTTAGCAAAAAAGAAGCAATGGGGTTTCCCCCTTTCACCAGAAACAAAATAGAAGCAGCCCCACTTCCACCTTTAGTACGCATTTTCAAAAAAAAACCTCCACCTTTTTTATATTTTTTTGAGAAAACATATTAAAAAAACTCTATTGTGGGAGACAGGTGTTGTGAGTGGCGCAAGCAATGGTGGAGTGACAGTGTTCTGGGATACAAAATGAAGACAAATACGGGTCGTGCAGATGATGTGTAGGTATGACACTTTGGCGTGATGTGCTGGATGCATTAAAAAAGTGATGATCTGGATCTATAAATAATAAAGGGTTGGGTCTTTAGACTATTAATGGATGGGTTATCCCTCAGGGGGCTATAACCCGCCTATCGTGGTAGAATGCGTGTATGTGTTTCGGTTCTATTGTACCCATAAATACCTAATATATATATATATATAAGATTATATATATTTATATTTATTTACAATTAAATTTATAGATACACAAAACAAATTATGTATATATTTATCAGTATAATTATACTAAATTTATAAATTATTTATATATTCTAACTATATAAATATGAAATTATTTATAATTCTATCTCTATAGATATATATTTATCTATATATATAATAATAAATATATAAATAAAATTTTATACATATTTATATAACTATAAAATTAAAAATAATCATATTTAAATAATAAATATATTAATTATATATAAAACCATAAATTTATAATTATATATTTATAATTACATAAAAAGATTTTATATATAATTAAATATATTTATATTTATTTATAATTTAATTTATAAATACATATGTTCAATTCTTTAAATATAGTTCTAATTATATAAATATTGATTTATAATTATATACATTCAATTATTTATTTATAATTATGTAAATATAATAGTTAAAATTATTAATTATATTAATTGTATAAATTAGAATACATTTTTATATATAAATATTTTTATTTTTAAATTAATTTGTAAATATATTTTAATAACTATATAATTATAAATATATTTATATTTATATAGTTATAAATTTAATATAATTATAAATATTATTTATATATTTTAACATAATTATAAATATTATTTATATAATTATATATAAAATGCAGAAGGAGACTCGTTTGCAACTCATGTGGGGTGAAAGGTCACTCCGCTAATATTTGCATGCATACTCAGGTCAAGGGAACCTCTTCAATTGATAAGGATCCCAATGAAAGACAATAGGGTTTTCTTGATCCTAGCATCCAGGATCAAGATAATGATATTCAATTGGAAGATGGTGGGCAGACGCTTACTCATATCTTGGAAAAGGACCTAAACAATAAGGTGCATGAATATGGAGATCCAATAGGTCACAATATTGGTATTAATAAGGATGATCAATCTGATCATCCTAAATAGTTGGGATCCACCCATTTGGCCATTGGTAAAGATGTTAGTGGGAATGGAACCTCTAAGTCTGATTCTGAGGGTGCATTTGATTTTTTAGACACTATGGAGGATCGAGCTGACCAGTACTTATCCTCCTCTTCTAGGAAAGGGAAGAAGTCTCTTGAAATGTACACTCTTTCAACTTCTCAACTCATGCCTAGAAAATCTAAGGCTTGTTCCAAGAAAGGTGGCAATTATTGTCCACCATCTTTGATACTTAATACTCCGGTGTCTGACTTATTGGATGGAACACCTTCCATCACTGCTAGAATGAGCCAAGCAATAGAAGATGATGGTGGCAAAGGATCTGTCATGAAGGATGCAACTGTTGCTGGTTCTATTAGTTTTCTTGACATTATAAATAGGACCAATAGTAAGGAGTTTTTTTGTGAAGAATTTGTAAATGCTCATGTAGTTTCAGAGCAATCCTCAAGTGACAAGGCAAGGAGAAAGACTGATCTGAATGATTTATTAGAGATCCCATGTCTGGTAGGCAGGCAGGTGCCTCAAACTCTTGAGGATCCCATCCCAGCAGATGACTTCTCTAGTCCCCAAGATGACGATGATAAGATGTGGCAACAACCCAATACATGGAAGAGGGGCCGTCATCTGATAGGGAGGGTCAGTGGCCGATCCACACGATGATTTCCTTTCTTTTGGTTGCTTTTCATTTTGTTTTGTTCTATGGTAGTGGTCTGACATTGCTTTCATTATGTCACTTCCTCATGTACTTTATTCTTTTTCCTTAATAAATTTTGGGATCATGGGTTTATCCCATGGTTCATGCCATTTTTGTTAAGAATCCTCTAAATATTTATTAAAATAGAAAGAAAAGTATCAAGCAAGAAAGGGAGGAGAGAGCCACACAACACTCCCTCATCCAAAAAGGAAAACAATGGGGCATCATTTCCCAAAACTATAATAAGAACCATCACCCACATCAACAAATTCTCATTGATATTGTGAGTGTTTTGGATTTAGAATCACAAAACACATCTTGATCCTTTGTTTCTCCAGTGTAATTTGGGCCTTCGAATACGACCAGGTGGACACTCTGCATCCCTGTGCATCGTCACGCCCATGTCCCCAACCGTGACCTCATGGATTCTTCCCCCATTACTAGGTCTTCTAAGGATGTTCCTACAAAGGAAGGCTTGGCATATCCTGTACAACCTTTTCTTGCAGTCCTTCATGCTATCCCAAAACATGCACCTTATTTAGACTGGAATGCACCCATAGCTTAGATGAAGAGGTATCCAACTACACTTGGTTCTCCATGTGAGGAGTTTGTCCATAAACAGAACTAAACTTCTTATGCAGAACCAAATGAAACACATCTTCAACCACTAGATTGGATATAGAGAACTTCATGTATTCCTTAGATAATCTTTCATGAATAGATTTTTCAGAATGAGAAAGACCAACATTACCCATTGTTTCCTTAAAGTATTGACCAGATGAGACCATTGTCATCCTGAATTTTCCTTTTCTAGAGGTATTCCGGGCATGTTCCTATAAAATCTCTCTAACCACATCCTGTTGAATGGAGTTTTCAAACTTTGAGTCTTTATTTTTCTGTTGTGTGGTAGAAATATCTTCCCATGTTCTCTTGGACAACATTGGGTGCCCATCATCCACTACCTACACACATGCGTCTGGAATATCAAAGTTAGGGAATTGTACCTTATCAGAGGATTGTCCCTCAAACACCCTCTATTGAAGTGAAACCAAGCCAGATGGCTCATCAAATCTTCTGTCCACACCAGTGAGGGGTGAAGCACGCACCAACACCTCCTCTCTCACAATTGAATTTGGATTCACCTTATGCCCCTCATTTACAGTATGGATGGGATTCCTAGACCACTTATTTCATATATTCTCATCATGTCCACGCACAAAACAACGATTGAAAATAAGGCTTCACTTGCAGATTGAAGACCCATGGCCAATCACCCTGCAATCAATACAAAAGAGTGGAATCTTATCATATTCAATTTTCAGATTAATCTCATCATTATCTGTAGAAAGGAAGACTATGTCAACCAAAGTATAACACATGACCACCTCTATTAGGAAGCGAGCATAGTTCCCAAATCTGATTGTTTCAGTTTCTTTTTCCAAATTAATGGGAACTCCAATAGCTAATGAAATATCATAAAGAATCTTTGGATGCCACAAGATCCAATTTTGGCCAAACACCTTAACCCACACTTGCACAAAATATTTTCTTACCTCTGTGGGATTAAATTTTTGATCCCACTCATGAATGTGCATGACGCTCAGTTTAAGGGAGACCAATCCAATTCTCCACACCTTCATTTTGAGATCCTCTAAGGTAAATAGGATGTAAAATAAGCCTCTTATTAGAAATATGCACTTCCAATTACTGAATCCACAGACCCCCGTCAGCCTGGCTATAAGATCATTAATAATCCATGGCTTGGTTCCCTTCGGTACAATAATGCGACCAATGATAGGATGACTACCAAGTTGTAGTTGTTTATAAGTTATAGTAGGGTCATCCATGATATGAAAAAATTTACCTTTTCCGTGAATCATACCATTTGTAACATCTTTGTAGAGGGAGAAACCACTACCATGACCATCCAAACATAGAGTAGGCACACCGCGAGTATCCAGACACAGGCCAGAAGGGGTGTGATCCAGTTTATGGAAACTCGCAACATGCCTGTGGGAGTTAAATCTAACAGGATCCAAAGATTATCCCATCAGAGGGAGAGAAGATCAAGGTACTGCAAGAGAAGTGTGCATGATAGTGAATAGGAGTAGGACGAAAGTGACCAACCAACCATGACGGTGGCTGGAACTTTTAGGTAAAAAATCGCAGCTCAAACGAAACGGCGGTCATATCTGTGAGTCAACAAACCACCATGATAGTCGAATCTACTTCAAGTTCACTCAAATGAAATAAAAGAAATAAATTTCAAACAAATTAAACAATGAATAGATCTAGGGAAACCGAGGAGGTAATAGCTTGAAGGGGAGAAAAAATCGACGACAGGTGGAACTAGGGCGATCGAGGTAGAAAAGTGAAATACTAAATATATAAATAATTTATTATATTTTTTTTCCTTCAGAAAACATAAAATCTAAGGCATGAGGGTATGAAATGATGTCTCTCAAGACTGAAACTCTTAGGATACAGGATTGGGATTGGTTTTTAACCCCTTTAGGATTAATAATTCTATCGCACAAGTATGGTTCAAGATAAAGGGCCTCAATTGGTTCTTCTGGAACCGAAAGATTCTTTAGGACATCATCAGACATCCCCATTAAATTTGATAAAGAAATAAAGAGAGAAAGGTTCGGTTATTTTTCTAGGGTACTCATTGAGTTTGATGTTCTTTCTCCCATTACTGAAATGGTGATTTTAGTTTCTGGTGAGTTTAGAATTGAAATCAGGATTACTCTTGAGAAACTTCCTGATTATTTCTCTAAATGAAAAAACGTTGGGAATCTTGTAATAAATTGTCACAAGAACATGAAGTGCTCAAACTTTATGAAGATGGGACATATTATTGAGCATTGAAAATTTAAGAAACCTCTTAATCATGTGGACAATTCTCTAAAGTATGGGAAAGAAGTCACAGATTTAGGTGCTACACCTACTGGAATTGGTCAGGGTAGTGTTGGTCCTACTGACATTACTACTGGTGGCCGCCCTATGCAATCCAATTTAGTTTCTGAGATCCACAATGGTGTGCCTTATATTTTCATTTTTATGTAGTCAATTAAGCATGTGGAAATGTCTCTGAAAGCTGGGCAAGGAGTCAGGGCTTTAGAAGATGTTTTTGCTAGAGGTCAAGGTAGTGGGCCCTCTTTTTCTACCATTGTTATAGATGGTTTGGTTGAACAGATGCATGTTTTTTCTATTGTGATTGTGTAGGATGTGAATTCCTTTGATAAACACTGTTTGTGTGATGATAATAATGGTTTGAAGGGTTCTGGTATGGCTCCACTTCTGATGGCCCATGGGGCAGTGAATGATTTTGAGGATGTCAGACATCCTCTTCCACTACAGGATGAGGAGGAAGCACATTCTAATGGAATAATCTCTAATCATAGTAGTACTGAGCAAGGATTGAATGAGCCTATCATTGAGGATCTTCATGTTGTTGTCTCAATTTGTGGTCAGTCTACTAATGATGATATTGATGCAGAAGATGTTTTGGAAGATTCCTTCTTCAATGAGGGTGGAAGAAAGGGGGAAAAGGGAAGTGTGGGGATATCCTCTCTATAGGTGAAAAAACATTTCAAGGGAATCTTTTACACTCATAATCAACCGACTTTGATATCCTCTATTGGGTCTAAAAATAAAGGTGGAAAGCATATAGTGTCAATAGTTCCTAACCTCCCATCTGAGAAGCAAATTTTGGGCTTGAAAGTGGGGTGAGTTTGGATCCTCATTTGAAGGGTACCTCTTCGGATCATGATCAATTGACGCTAATAGAGAATCATCCCAGCATGATTGATATATTTCATTGATCCCATAGTAGGGATGTTTTTTGTGGGGAGTTCGAACGTGCTCACAGAGATTCTCATGCAGAAGGTCAATCCTCAGAGATAAAGCAGGATGACCCAGTCTTTGTTTCAAAAAATGGCTCCAACACAGGCCAAGAGGTTCATGTTGAGCAATATGTATCATCGGATATGGATGCTCAGGATGGAACCAGGAAGAATCAAAAGTAATGGAAGAGGGGTCGACACCCAAGAGCTTGGGATGGCTACTGTGGATGGGGAGGTAGGCTTCAGAGAAGGTGTTCGGTTAATTGTCTATCATTTTGGTGGCATTGTGCCACTTTTTTCACTACACCCTTTCTTTTATTTTCTACCTCATTGTAATTTACTTTTCTAATAAAATTCTTGAGACCATGGATTTTAATACATGGTTTGCACTATTCCGAGTAAATATATTTATTTTAATTTTATAATTATGTAAATATGTAAAAAAATTATTTATATATTTATAATTATATTTATAGATATATATATATCTATATAGTTAGAATTATAAATAATTTTGTATTTATATAGTTAGAATATATAAATAATATATAAATTTAATATAATTATATCGATAAATATATTAATAATTTATTATATGCATTTATAAATTTAATTGTAAATAAATATAAATATATATATATATATATATATAAAGATATATAAATAATTTATTATATGTATTTATAAATTTTATTAAAAATATATATATATATAATTATATAAATTATTTATTGGGTATTTATAAATAATATTTCTTTATAATTATTTAAATATAATAATTAAACCTATTAATTTTGGGCATGAGATTTGGGTGGGGGATGGGTTTTTGGAGAGCCCAAAATGCCACATGATGTGACGTTTTAGAGAAAGGAAAAAAAATAAAAATGCCACATCATGTGGCATTTTGAAGAAAAAAAAATTCAAAGTGCCAATTGATATGGCACTCTGAAAACCCATAACCCCAATTATCACAAACCTAAACCCTTTAAATTAAATAAAAAAATAAAAAATCCTTGTATACTAATTTTAACCATGCTCACTATATCAGGAACCTTTTGAGTATATATATATATATATATATATATATATATATATATATATATATATATATATTAGGTGCTTGGGGGTACAATTACAATCAAACACACACACACCTCACACACACAACTATGAAAGGCAGGTCGTAGCTCTCCCAAGGGATAACCCACCCAACCAGCCGCTTTTATTACATCACATATTTTTTACCCGAAGGCCCAATGGGCATGAAACCCATTAAATGGATTGTAGACTCCAAATTTGGGCTCAAATTCCCATTCTGTGAATAATACATGGCTACTACAGTACCACAACCTCTATAGTAGTCGCTACAGAACCCGCCACTGCTACAGTGTCGCCTGCCACTGTTACAGTGCCCGTCAGTGCTACAACATCGCCTACTGCTGCTACAATGCCCATCGGTGATACGATACCTGCCACTGCTACAATACTACTATAATATGGGTTTTGAACCCCAACCTCATGTAGTATTACGGGGTTTCTTTACCAATAAGCCAAACCCCAACTACGATTTTGAGTGTATAGATATATAATGTTTTAAAAAAAGTATTTATAATATTATAATTAAATAAATACATAATTAAATAATTATAATATTATAATAAATTTCATTAAATATATCTATACTTTACTAGGTTTATGATTCACTCATGTTATACCCATGGATCTATTATGTTCTCAAAAATACTTATAAGACTATATTAAATATATTTAAATAATTAATATATTTAATATATTTATAATTATAAAATTTTAATTATATATAAATAATTTTTAAATATATTTATTTATAATTATAATTACAAACTATATATATATATATATATATATATATATATATATATTTAAATAATTATAAAATTACAATAGATACATATATTATAATTTTATAAATATATTTATTTATAGTTATAATTATAAATAAATATATGTGTAAATAATTATAAAATTGTAATAAATATATTTATTATACTTATAAAGTTACAAATATATATAATTAAATAAATATATTTATAAATAAGTACAATTATTTATATATAAATACAAATAGTTATAATTATAATTTACAATAAATATAGATATAATTAAATAATAATAAAATTATAAGAAATATATTAATTATATATATATTTATAAAATTATAAATATAATAAATATATTTGTTATCATTTTATGATTATTTAAATATATATATATATATATATAATTATAACTATAAATAAATATATATTTATATATAAATAATTATAAAATTATAATAAATATATTTATTATAATTACAATGTTATAAATATATATAATTAAATAAATATATTTATAAATATATAAAAATATTTATAAATAAATACAAACATTTATAATTATAATTCTAAATAAATATAGATATATTTAAATAATTAAAAAATTGTAATAAATATATTAATTATATATATTTATAAAATTATAAGTATGATAAATACAGTTCATATAATTTTATAATTATTTAAATAATTAAATAAATATTTGTTTATTTATAGTTACAATTATAAATAAATATATATTTATTTAAATAATTATAAAATAATAATAAATATATTAATAATATATATTTATAAAATTATAAGTATAATAAATATAGTTTTTCTAATTTTATAATTATTTAAATAAATAAAGTTAAATTTATTTAGGATTATTTATAATAAAAATATTAATTGTATATATTAATTATATATAATTATAAATATAATAAATATATTTATTATATATATCAAGTGTTTAGGGGTACAATTACATCAAACACACACACACACACACCGTAAACACACATGGTTGGTGGATGCATATTTCCGGATTACTGTAGTAGTAATGTAGTAGTACTATAGTAGGAATTATATTTTTACTATATCACCAAAAACTATTCATCAATTTGGACCTTTAAACCATCATTTTGGGCATACGGGCCATGGGGCCTTCAGGAAACTCAAAGACCTTCAGGCTATAGGGTCTACAGGCCACAAAGACCGTTGAGAAACCCAAATCCCCACAGAGCTGGTCCTGAAGAGGATTCAGAGCAAAGTAGCAGCCACCATAGCAGAGCTAACTAGATTGGAAGAATGAGAGTGTATGACAATCTCCATCGGGACCATACACTTTGTAGCTTTGTACGGGGAAATGCTAGATGATCAACAATGTGAGGTGGGGAGCTAGACACCTACAATGATTCATATACTGGGGAGGGATAGTTCTAGTGGGTTGGACCTTTAGGTCATATATTGTGCATTATGCCTCTCGGCCTTCGGGTCATGTTCTAGGCCTTATTCCACTGGGCCAATGGGTCATGTTAGGGTTCCCTCTCAACCCAATTAAAAAGGGAGATTATCCAAAAATAAATAAAAAAGAAGGCCTTCGGGTCATTCAGGTAATATATATATATATATATATTTATAATATTTATAAATATATTTATTATATATATAAATATAACTAAATAAATATTTATTTATAGTTATAATTATAAATAAATAAATATTTATTTATAGGTATAATTATAAATAAATAATTATTTATTTATTATATATAATTTTACAAATATATATAATAATATAAATACATTATTAACATTATATCTTTATCAACACTAAAAAAGCATTGATAAAGGCATATTATATCATCGCTTTCTATTTTAACGTTGATAAAACATACCTTTATTAGCAATTTTTAACTAGAGTTGATAAAGTCTTTACCTGATTTTATAAATTAACCGTAATAGTTAGCTTCTTCTCTCACGCACCTCAAGCTCTCATAGAACCCAACCCCTGCCACCGTCGACCCCTCCTCTTCCACCGACCCCTCCTCTGCCCTGACCCCTCCTCTACCAATGCAAATCCCTCAACTGCTGCTACGAATCCCTCCTCCGTCATTGCAAATCCCTCCTCCACCACTGAAAATACATCCTTGTCTGGATACTACAAGTAGATGTGGCACTGACATAGATTTACCAAGGGGAAACAACTTAAAAAGATGTCTCGGGCCAGAATCGGGGTAATCTGGTACATGAAAACGGGCCTTCCTGCACACCTATTTTGAAACTCCTGTGGGATATGCTTTGAGAATTCAAAAACTCTTCATGAACCATCATGAAGGGTTTAAATTGATGTTGTATAGGAATAACCTAGGATAAACCTGAGGTGTCATTTTTTAAGAAATGTGTTATAATTTAGACAACATATATGTGGTTTTCATGATTTTGTGATTCCTCACTATGATAATAGTTTCTTACTCAATGATTTCTGGTTTTAGTCAATGGATGGAACCAGAAGGAATTGGATTAATGTTGAATGCAATGAACAATCTATTTATGAGCAATAAAATGGGCCGATCACTGGATTCAAGGATGTTGTGATCATGCCAAAGCAATTTTTAAGGAACACGATCAATAGCGTGTACATTAACCAACTCTCAGAATAACCAATGAAGAGAAGGAAGGAGTTCGCTTAGAGTTCAGGAAATAGAGGCCATGGAAGGAAGAAGATTCAGTTTCCTTTGTGTCATGAATGTGTAAAGAATCGCCTACGTGAATTTCTTAGTGGAACAAGGTGTTTTGACTGCAGAAAATAAGGATACAAAGAAAGTAACTGCAAAGGAAATATGAAGGGTTCGATTAAAGAAATGGATGAGAATGTTGGCCTCCTTAAGAAATCATCAAAGGTAAACTACTTTAAGTGTGGAATGAATGGTCATTATGCAAATTAATGTCCTAAGTGGAAATCTCCCGAAGAGAATCAGCAAGGTGGTATGAGAAACGGTTATATTGTTGATGATGATGAGACTGCAAATGAAATGTGATAGGAAAGAGGTAATAAGTAATATAATGAGGTATCCTTATTATGGATTATGGATTAAGTGGAATAATTGAACCTTTGATGTATTCATATTAACAAATTATGATATGTGAATAGTGAAATATACAAAGATTGTCCAGTTTATGTTTTTTTCTAAGGATTTAAAAGATTATGTTGAATATTTTCAATGTAATGGAAAAGTGATTTAATGAGAACGTGATATTTTGACTAAGGAATGATAACCCTTAATATTTACCTTATGTTAAGGTAATGTTGTTTAGATAAAGATATATTGGATATAAACAAGTAAATTGGATAATATTGATTACCTCAGAACTGATAAAAGATCCATTGAAAAAATAGTCTATGTTATCAGGGATGAAGTTTACAACTTCTTGGATTTAAGGAATATATCTAGTAATCTTCAAAATAAGGAATAATACATGTTTTCTATAATTATTTATGGTAATTTAGGTTATTACCATGTTTTAAGAGAATATAAGATGAGGGTATTCACATGTTTGGAATATGACAATCAATAGCTACTTTTTGATATTTGGGAGATCAATGATAAGCTAATTTTGTGACCTTCTTTATACTATGTTGGATTTTCATCTTTCAAAAGGGTTATAAGATTAACCATTCATGAAAAATTAAGTTAAACTCCATAGAAAGTATTTATGTATTGAGATTGTATTGAAAACCTTGGTTAAAAGTCTATTTAGAGATTAAACTTATTTAAAGGATATAAATCATATTTTGGGAATTATATTATTGTGGTTTTTTTGAGAAAAGAAAAAAAATATTAGTGTGGTTTTAGAAAAGGAAATCATGTATTTCAGGTTACAACTAATCAAGTCTGGTAAGGCTGTAGTTCTTGAACCCTTGACCGAAGGTCGATAAGGGTTTCATGCCTACCAATGGCCTATACAATGTCCTAGTTAATGTGTAATGAATTTTGATGAATGAATATTAATGATGAACCAGTAGTGTTACTTTTTATGTTTATAGATTAATGTATATTGATTTTGAATAATAGTTTGAGAAAATTAGTTAGACTTTTCATTCTTTAATGGTCCTTAAGATCCATTAAAAGTGTACTTTAGTGCATTAAGCATCAAAGTTAATTTATGGAAATCTATTTCTTGAAGTAATGGATGAATTAGAAATTTATTAAAGTATAACCAATGAATGAAATTTTGTTTATAGAAATATATAAAGTAAGTATATTTCCTTGTATTCTTGGTCAATAAAATAATTACTCAATGGTAGGAAAATGATCAAAAAAAAGTTTTCCTAATAAATTAATTTTTTCTAGAAATAATGGCCTTTTAAATTATCATAGATTAATGAATTTGAGTCCCTCAACTTTTCATTAATCATTTACTTGTTTTTTATTGATGCCCTCAATCACTCGCTATGAATATTTACGATTTTCCTCCATGTCCATTTTTTCACTTGAACATATGTTCTCCCATGTGGAAACCTATTTATATATTTCTTATGGTAACTATTATCTTTCCATATTTCTATTTTAAACTATGTTTTAGGATTATTTTTTATAATGTGGGTTTCTATGAATGGAAATTTTGAGTATTTAACCTTTAATAACCGAGATGAATTTCAAGGGAGAAATTCATTTTAAGTGGGGTAGAATGTAACACCTTGAGATTTTGTGATTTTTTTTGAATTAATTAAATCTTTTTGATATTTTTGATTTCAAACAACAATTAAAATATTTTAATTTTTATATTAAAGCACTCTATTTTTCTTAAGTTATACGCAACACCAATTTATGATGCACTAAACACAACCTAAAGTTTAACAAGATCTATATGGAACATCGAGGTTATCATACATGTAGTGTCCCAGACCTCTCTAGTCCATTACATTATAAAAATATGGTGCTTGGGGTGTTATGGAAGGTTAAGGTAGCTTATTCCAAAAATTTGTAAAATTTTCAATTTCCAATGATAGGTCGCGATGGAGACTCACACCGGTGAGTCATGACGGTGAGACGCATTGGTGAGTCATGATGGTAGGACGCGATGGTGACTTGTACTAGTGAGTCATGATAGTGAGTTGTGATGGTGACTCACCAAACAACGAATCAATTAATGGTAGCTCACTGAATGGTGCCTCAATGAATTGTATCTCACCAAACCACGACTCATAGAATGGTAGCTCACCAAATGGTGACTCACCAATGGTAGCTCACCAAATGGTAACTCACCAACGGTAGCTCACCTAATGGTGACTCATACTAGTGACTCACCAAAAAGTGACTGGCACTGGTATCCCACACTGATGACTCATACCGGTTACTCATAGTGGTGACTCACCTAGCAGTGAGTCATTTCCAACAGTTTTTCAAAATTCTAGAATTCTCCATTTTTTCTAGTTTTGCCCCTTTAACATTTTATTGGGTGTAAATGAGTCTAATACCATATTTAATGATTTTTAGATCTATTTATAATCATATTTATCTTCTAAAAACCTGAGTCTCCCTTTGAATTCCAAACCGTGTGGTCCTAGTCAAGATCCACCTTTAATGGATTTTAAAAACTGTTTCTCCCATTGATTTAGGATATGGCCTTTCTAAAGATAAGATCTTCTCTTCCTTGTGCAATTACTTTTCTATAGATATCAGACATACCCAGAACCCTTCTTCCCTGAGGGATCATGCATTTGTACTGTGGCCTTTGGATCACATTTTCCTAAGAGGTCTTCTTTTCTTGCTGCATATGCACCCCCTGTTTTAGTCAAAGAAGGGGTATTTATCATCTGTTCTTCATGGTAGGGATCCATTAATCTCTCTTTTATTTGTGTATCATGCAGGGTGGGTGTATGAATGTATCATTTTCAAAGATAGAAGAATACCAAATCAATAAATATAATTGAATCATCTTTAAATCAATAAACTGGGGTTAGGGAAAAGTGATGAAAGTTTCTATTTTATTTGTTTTATTGTTATTGTGAATTGTATAGGCTCTATGCCTACTAAAAATCATGGCCATTGGTGGTATTTGTTTGTGCACCTGTTATGGCTTGTGAATGATGTTGATGGTCATCTACTAAATGACAACATATATGAAATTGATTAAGCACATATATTCAGTTAAATAAATGGATGCCCTGTGATCAAACTTGTTATGTGATAACCCCTGAATAAACAACTAGAATTAAACTAGGGATGCCTTATTAAATCTTGAAATTGTGCCTTGTATGGTTGTGTGGTGTTATTGTTTATTGCACGACTAGGTGTGTGGGTAGTTCAGAAGGTGTGTTGGAATCTATGGTTGAGATATCGGTTGATTTTAGGGTGGATGAGAAGTGTTATGTAGCGGGGCTGCATTTTTCTATGTGGTTTGTTGTGTACCGTGCTTGATAGTGTCCCAGGTAAGGATGGAATGAATAACCGATTTTCTTTTAAAAAAGGGGTTTGGGTTAAATGAATTTGGCTAGGGGTATGATTTGACTTTGTGGATTGTTGTGTGGTTGTTCATTTAGAGGTAGTAGCAAAGGGGATTTTTGAGTTGTTTGTTAGTTGAAAATACATAAGTTGGGCATGAGTGATTGATATCATATATATGTATTAATTGTACTTTTATCATTATTTCTATACACACCCCACCCTAGTTGAGCACTATGTGTTGAAAAATCCCATCTTCATAGGGGAGGGTGTCTTTCCTAAACATCCTATTGGGAGGATGGGTGAATGGCCACACACTCTACCCCGCTACCTCTTCTAGGCGGTGATTTCCCAGGATTCTTTGGGAAGGTTTTGATTTGTGAGGCCTAGGTGTGTGCGGGAGATTTGTGCTTTCTCAGGTGTCATCAGGATGAGATGTGTTGTGATTTCCCAAGTGTATCTGGGATGAGGTTGTGGTTTGTGTCACAAGTGTCTATGGGCGGGATATGATGTGGTTGTGTCCCAAGTTTCTGTGGGTGGGATGTGATGAGATTCATTTTCCCAGGTGATAGGACTAGATGTACGGATCAGGTGTGCGTGGGCAGATTGTGATGGGGTTCTTTCAGAAGAGGTAGGAGTTCTAGGAAATTTTCCTTTAGGGTGTGAGAGTGGATAATTAGTGGGAAAGTGGTGTGAGTACCCTATCATTGATGGGATTACTATATTAATTTACTTTACTTATGTTATTTTGTGATTGTGCCTTAGTGAGTTTGGGGTGACTAGTATACCTTGTTAGGTGCTGTTGGGTTCTGTTGTTTTCTCACAGGGGCATAGTATGCTTCTTCCACTTGTGAAAAAGAGACTTTTTCTTTTCCTACTGAGTATACCTATATAATCACCCTATGTATATAAAACTATTTTCAAGTTTCTAGTAGGATTACATGGACCATGATGAACCTTACTAGCTTGGATGTTGGGATAGTTGTCATGTCACTACTTTGCCTTGTTTTTGGCACTTACTTTTCAGTTTTTATTGTACTTGTAAAAGTTTTATTTTAAAAACATGCATATGGGATGGATTTTGGATTTCTTTATATATTTATTGATTGGAGTTGTTTTGGGGTGGACCATCTTATCTTAGGATATTGTTTTCTTTATAAAGGGAAATACCTCCCATTTTGTGAGATTGTATACCCTTGGCGCTGGTTTCCACCCTAGGGCCTACTAGAGGTGGGACTCGAGGATCATTATCTCCCTTTATTCATCTTGAAGAAGGAGGGTCATGACAGAATGGTATCAGAGCTGATGTTTGAGAGATATGATAGATTCTGGAGTTTGGCACAGTGAGGATTGCATGTGTTGGTAGGAAAACATTGTTAGGTGATCTTGGTGCATGACCTAGCTAGGGAATACTGACTAGGACACAAGATTTTTGGGCCCCACATGATCTGATACAAGGACTCTAAGCCTATCGAACGACCAAGTGAGGCTACACCATATATAGTATGGAGACCCTAGGAAAGGTACATGAATCATAATGTCATGTGTTACTATTTGAATTGGGTGTTTTGGGAAATTTGAAATAAATAATGGATTTTAATGTTAAAATGAATCTTAACAAAAAATTACATACTACTCAAGATTAGTAATTCCCTATTTACCTTTTCATCCATGGCAGTCGGTTGTCGTCCATGCATGGCTCGGGTAGTTGAGGCTTAGCAGGCTGATCCAATTGATTGGCAGAGGGTTGATCCAGTGGAGGAGGATGACCAGTGGTAGATAACTTTACATGATTTCTAGTGGTAGGCTTTGGGAAAGTACAAGGGTAGTGTTTGGAACATAGAGATAGAGAGCTGGCTTAAGGAGATTGTGATCACCTTCAAATTGATTTAGGCTCCTATAAAGTACTAGGTTAATTTAGCAGTGATCCATATGCGCAGAGCTTCACATCATTGGTGGACGCTATACTTGGGGGTAGAATAAGGATGATGACATTCTGTTGGTCAATTTTGAGAAGGATTTCTGAATAGAGTTCCTTTTATTGACCATGAAAGATGAAAAGAGCCAGGAGTTACTCTCCCTCCAACAGGAAAGTATGTTGGTATTGGAATTAGGGATAAAGTTCAAATATCTCCTTCATTTTACCTCAAATCTATTTCTAGATGGGGAGTTTCATGTAGGACATATATAGTAGGCACTTCATCCCTCTCTCTAGTATGCAGTTACTACCTTTACCTTTCCGGAGTACTTGGAAGTCTATAAGATGGAATAGGTAGTTGAGAGGATGCACTCTCAAGGAGGTATACCGTGAGAGGGGAGTCATAAGGTTTATTCAAAGGGCAATATTACTAGTATCAGGTAGCAAGCACTAAGGCCTTTGAGGTTTCAACCTTTAGGGAGTCGACCTTAGTGGTTTCTGTTTCGATCTTCTGGTCCTCATGCATTTCATGTGAGATTAATGCTGATGTTTTTCATATATGGAGTTCATGGACATATTTTGAATTAGAGCCCAATGGATACCCAAGCTCAATATGGTGTTGGTGGGCAGGTTCAGTGCCCACCTTAGCAGCAGTTTTTGGCTAGTCCGTTTTATCAGTAGGGGCAGCATGCTCATGGTCCACTGAGGGGAGATTGAGCAGGAGGAGGATGACCTTAGGGTGTTCCTCAGGGACCTAGATCCACACTTGGTCATGGATGTGGTAATCAGTATATGGGAAGAGGATATGTTCATGGTTAGTTACATGCGGAAAAGGCAGCAGTTCCTGCAGGACCAAAGATCGTTTGAGGTACGATCAACTTGTTTAGTACCCTTTATTATGATTTTTTGATTCAGGAGCTTCACACTCTTTTGTTGAACACAGTCTATCCCATGCTCTAGTATTATACATAAAGTTACTTACTGTGTCCTTGGTGTTGAGTACACCAATCATAGGTTAGACCAGCTTGTTTGATGTGTACTAGGGATGCAGACTGATGATGGGACCACATCAGTCCCATGGGGGTCTCTTATTTCTATAGATGCAACCGTACTATATCATCTTTGGAATCTCCTATTTTTATTACATGTATTATATTATCTACCACTTCTAGAGGAGAGTCGTGTTTTCATACATGGATGGAAAATGTGTGGATCTTTTTAGAGAGCGAAGATGTCAGCAAGGCAGTCGGAGTGCAAATCCTCTTCTTTCCTTGTTTGATGAACTGTCAGTGAAATTGGTGGATGCTGATATGGTAGAGGATCCAAGACTTGTTTAGGAGTTCTTGTATGTTTTCTCTAAGTAGTTTATGACTCTACCCCCTCAATGTGACATTTAGTTTAGGATAGACTTACAACCCAGTGCTTGTCCGATTTAAATGGATCCTTATTGGATGGAACCTTCTGAGCTGTGGGAGCTGGGGATTTAGATTGATGACCTGATAAATAATGGAATTATACGGCCCATTGTGTCACCGTGGGGTGATCTAGTTTTTTTTTTTGCAAAAAGGAAGATGGTGGTTTGAGGTTGTGTATAGAATACTGGAGATTGAACCAGATTATGGTAAAAATTTGTTACCCTATACCAAGTATAAATGATCTTTTTGATGAGTTGAGGGGATAAAGTTGGTTTTCTAAGATTGATATGTAGTATGGATATTACCAGTTGAGGGTGAAGGAGGGAGATATCCTGAATACTAATTTCAGGTGTAGTTATGGTAACTTCGAGTTTGTAGTCATGCCATTCAGTGTTATGAATGCACCATCCATGTTCATGGGGCTTATTAATTCCATATTTCCTGATTTTCTGGACCGTTTCATCTTCATATTCATTGATGACATCTTGATCTACTCGAAGTCAGATGAGGAGCATACTGAGCATCTCAGGACTATCTTGTAGTTCCTTCGACACCACCAACTCTACAAAAAGTTATCCAAGTGTAAGTTTTGGACATAATATGTACATATACTTAGGCATGCGGTGTCATAGAAGGGTTTAGTAGTGGACCAGTCGAAGGATGTGGTATTTTTTTCCTGGGAAGATCCCAATAATGTGGTTGAGGATCACAATTTTCTCGGTCTAGTGGGATATTAACAAATATTTGTACCCAATTTCTCTCGAGTTGCAGCTCCGTTGACATCCTTGACTAGGAAAGATCCATTTTTTTGTGGAAGGATCAATTATAGGTTGAATTTGATAATCTGAAGGGAAGTTTGGTTAGTGATTCAGTACTCTGATTACCAAAGGAAGGAGTGATGTTCGAAGTGTTTTTTGATGCTTCCCGTTTGGGTTTGGGATGTGTCTTGATGCAACATTAGGAAATGATCTCTTATGGGTCTAGACAGTTATGTACCCATGAATGTAACTATTTCAAACATGATTTAGAGCTAGTATCAGTTGTATTTTTTCTAAAGTTGTGGTGGAATTACCTCACATGGGAGTGGTTTTTGGTCTTCATAGACCCAAATTTCTTGAGGTATATCATTTCCCAATGATATCTGAAATTGTGACATTGTAGTTGGATGAATTTTATCTAGGATTACTACTTAGAGATCTATTACACCTTAGGAAAGGGGAATGTCATGGATGATTCATTAAGTAGGAAGTCATAGAAGAAGGTGGTTTAGGAATCTATTGATTCATGGAAGGTGATGGAGGAGTTGGTATCCCTACACTTGGATGCAGAAATGGATGGTGGTAGAGGATTTTTGTTTCAGATGATTGTGCAGTCTTCTCTGATACAGTAGGTGGAGGAGTGTCAGTGGGGAGACTTTGAGGAAGAGGTGATGTAAGATTTAATTGACCATGGTGATGCTCTAGAGGGATGGTCAAAGTACAGTCAGAACCAGATGATGTCTTAGGGGAAGCTGTTTATTCCTATAGCGATCTGTGAGGGAGTATTCTGTGAGTTTTATAGCTCACCATTAGTTGTACACCAAGGAGTTTCCAAGATGTACCGTGGCTTGAGGATGTATTTATGATGGCCTAGGATGAAATGGAAATTGGTAGAGTATATTTTGAAGTGCTTAGTGTTCCAGTAGGTGAAGGATGAGAACTGTGTTCTTAGTGGTTTATTACAACCCTTAGATGTCTCTGAGTGGAAGTGGGATGACATCTCAATGGATTTAATCATGGAGTTGCCCATGGACCAGGGAGGCTATGATGTGATATAGGTTTTATTGGATTATTTGATGAAATTAGCTCACTTATTAGTGATTAACGAGTCAGGTGTAATGGATTTCTTTCCTAGGAGGTATATGGATTAGGTGGTGTGACTACATGGAGTTCCGAGATCCACTATCTTAGAGGATCCTTCTTGGAATCCAAGAGACATAGGATCAAATACAGGTGAGGGTGAATTTCTAGGTTACAATAGTAGTACAATAGGGAGTACTGTTTGGTACTATATCATCCAATACTATTCATCCAATTTGGGACTTTGGGCCACCAGTTTAGGCATACGGGTCTCAAAGAATTCAGGCCACCAAAGGCATTCAGGCCACTGGGCCTTCAGACTATAAGGGCCTTTGGGCCACCAATGGACTTTGTCCCATAGGGCTTTCGGGCCACAGAAAAGACCAAGAAGTAGGGAAGACCACATAAGATCAGACCCAGATGAGGATTCAGAGTAAAAATAGTAACCAATAGAGCAGAGATAACTAGATTGGAAGAATGAGAGGGTATGAAAACTGCCATCAGGACTATGCACCGTGTAGCTCTGCATGGGGAAATGATATTCAATCATCCATGTGAGGTGGGGTGCTTGGAACCTTTAAGATGCATATGCCAGGGCGGGGTTGTTTCAAGTGTGTCAGGTCTCAGGCCTTTAGGTCATGTATTGGGTCATGTATGAGCCTTGTGCCATGGGACTACGGTTCATGTAAGGATTCCCCTTAAACCCTTAAAAGGGGTATTATCCAAAAATAAATAAAAAATAAGTCCTTTGAGACATTTGGGCTGGAGGGGATTGTAGCATGCCTTTGGCACTCAGTTGTGCCTCAACACTACCTTCCACACTCAGATAGATGGGCAGACTAAGCAAATTATCCAGACATTGGAGGACATGTTGCGAGAATGCGTCTTGGACTTTGGAAGATCTTGGGTGAGGCACTTTACCTTGGTAGAGTTTTATTATAATAATATCTACCAGTCTTCCATTGGCATGGACCCATTAAAATATTTTTATGGTATTTTGTGTTATTCACCCTTATGCTAGACAGAGGTTGGAGAGACAATTATTCTCAGTCCCGAGGTTGTGCATAGAGTGATAGGAAGGTTCATCTCATTTCAGAGAGGATGAAAGTGGAACCTGACTGACATAAGTCTTATGATATTCACAGGAGAAGGCCCTTGGAGTTTGAGGTTGGGGACTACATGTTCTTTATGTTTTCTCCTTGATGTGGGCAGCATAGGTTTGGAAGAGGGACCGAGCTTTCTCCCAGGTTTATCGAACCCTTTGCGGTGTTCGGGTGAGTTGGTGAGGTGGTATACCAGTTAGTGTTGCCACCGTAGTTGGAGAGGATCCACGATGTCTTTAACGTCTATCAACTCTGTCAATATCTTCACAATGAATCCCATGTCATTGATGGGGGAGAGTTGGATATCAAAGATGACATGACATACATGGAGTGGCCAGTAGAGATCTAGGATCGTCAGTAGAAGGTTCATTGTTGATAGACCATTCCCTTGGTTTGCATGTTGTGGAGGCATGGTGGCTTGGAGGAGAGTCCTTAGGTGCGATAAGTAGAGATGCGTTCCCAGTACCAAAAGTTGTTTTGATTTTTTTTTCTCTATTTTTCATTATTTTGTGATGTTTGAAACGTGTTTTATATAATGATATATTCTCCTTTACTTGTGATGTGTATAGTGGAATGTTTAATGAATCCTTGACATGTGAAAAGGGGAGGACCTGATCTCTAATAAAGATGCATTAACTGCAATGCGATTAAACCTATGCAGGTGAGTCAGTTCTACCCAGAGTGGATAATATCTTGATAATGAGGAATTAATTCCCTGATTCATGTATTCAGACAATTTGGATTTGTACTTGTGTGGTGTGTTTTCCGGTCAGTTTGGTTAGCATATGTCAAAGGAGGTGTTGTTGTATGTTGAGGTTTCACTCAAGATTTATGACAATATAGGGTGGTTTATTGTTGAACATTGATCTATTTAGTTAGTAGTGGTGTTTCAAGTGTGGCCAGATCCTTGAGAGGTATCTCGTGGGGTGGGTTTTCAGAACCCTTTTTCTTCTAGGGTGAGTTTTGAATTCTTGGTGGAGAGAATAGTTTGGGAGATATCTGATGTAATTTCCTGGACCTCTCTGATCCATTACATTGTGAAAATCTAGTGTTTGGAATGTTATGGAAGGTCAAGGAATATTATTCCAATTATTTTTAAAAATTATACTTTCCAATGGTAGGTCACAACAGTGACTTGCACTGGGGAGTCACAAAGGAGATTTGTTCTGGTGAGTCATGACGGTAGGTTATGATAGTGAATCACCCCACTAAGTCACGATGGTGAGTCACGATGGTGACTCACCGAACAGTAGCTCACTGAATGGTGACTCACCGAATGATGTCTCATCAAATGGTGGATCACTAAATGTTCACTCATACCGGTGACTCACTGAATGGTGACTCGCACCAATAGCTCTAACTGGTGAGTCATGTTGGTGACTCATAGTGGTGGCTTACCTAATTTTTAGTCATTTAAAATAGCTTTTCAGAATTCTATAATTATCCAGTTTTTTTTAGTTTCACCCCTCTAACATTTTATTGGGCGTAAATGAGTTCCATACTGTATTTAATTATTTTTGGAGATTTTTTCAATTATATCTATCTTATAAAAATCTGAGGTTCCCTATTACTTCCAAACTTCATGGTCTTGGTCAAGATCTACCATTAATGTATTTTAAAAATCGTTTCTCCCATTGATTTAAGATATGGACTTTCTAAAGCTGAGATTTTCTCTTCCTTTTTCACTTACTTTTCTTTGGATACCAAATGTCCCTAGAAAACTTATTCCCCAAGGTATCATGCATTTGTGTTGTGTCCTTTGAATCACATTTTCCCTAGAGGTCTTCTTTTCCTACTGCATACACTCCCCCTATTTTGGTACAAGAAGGGAGTACTGGTCGTCTGTTATTTTAGGTAGGGATCCATTTATCTCTCTTTTATTTTTGTATCATGTGGGGTGGGTGAATGGATGTATCCTTTTCAAAGATAAATAATTCCAAATAAATAAAGATAATTTAATCTAAATTAATTCAATAAACAGGGGTAGGGGAAAAGTGATGAACGTTTTTTTATTCATTTTCTTATTATTGTGAATTGTATGGGCTATATTCCTACTGAAAATAATGGTCGTTGATGGTATTTGTTTGTGCACCTATGATGGATTGTGAATGTTGTTGATGGTCTTATATTGAATGAATATATATATGAAATTGATTAACCACATATATTTTGATAAATAAATGAATGCCCCAAGATCAAACTTGTTCTGTTATAACCCCTAAATAAAAAACTAGAATTAAATAAGGGATGCCTTATTAAATCTTTAAATCTTGTCCCATATGGTTATGTGGTTCTACTTTTGAGAGCATAACCGTGTGTGTGTGTGGTTCGGAAGGAGAGTTGGAATATCAGGTTGAGAGATTGGTTGATTTTGGGGTGGATGAGAAGTGTCGTGTAGCGGGGCTGTGTTTTTCTGTGTGGTTTTTTATGTACTGTGCTTGATATCTATCTGGGTAGGGATGGAATAAATAACTAAAATGTTTAATAATGAAGGAGTTTTGGTTAAATGAATTTGGTTGGGGGTATGCTTTGAATTTGTGGCTTGTTGTGTGGTTGTAAATTTAGAGGTAGCAATAAAGGTTGTTTGTGAGTTGTTTTTTGGTTGAAACCCCAAAGGTTGGGCCTGAGTAATTAGTATCATATATACATATTACCCCACACTAGTTGAGAACTATGTGCCGAACACCCCCATCACCATGGGGGAGGGTGTCTTTCCCAAAAATCTTTGTGGGAGGATGTATGGATGGAAACCCACTCTTCCCCGCCCCCTCTTCCAGGTTGTGATAACCCAAGATTCTTTGGGCAGGTTGTGGTTTGTGAGGCCCAGGTGTGTGTGGGTATGTTTTTGTTTCCCTGGTGTCTTCAGGATGAGATGTGTTTTACTTTCCTAGGTATCTTCAGGATGAGTTTTTGGTTTGTGTCCCAGGTGTCTGTGAGTGGGATGTGATGTGGTTGTGGCCTAGGTGTTTGCAGGTGAGATGTGATATGCTTCTTTTGCCTGGGTGACAGGACTAGCTGTGTGGCCTAGGTGTGTGCGGGCGGGTTGTGACATGGTTCTTTTGGAAGAGGTGGGAGCTTTAGGACATTTTATGTTAGGGTGTAAGAGTGGATAATCATTGGTAAAGTGGTATGAGGCACCCTAAAATTGATGCACTTAATATATTACTTTACTTGACTTGCGTTATTTGGTGAGTGTTCCTTAGTGAGGTTGGGGTGACTAGTATACCTTGTTAGGTGTTGTTGGGTTATGCTATTTTCTCACAGGGGAATTAGTATTCTTCTTCCACTTGGGCATGAGAGACATTTACTTTTCCTACTAATTATACTTTTATTCTCACCTTATGTATATAAAATTGTTTTCAAGTTTCCAAGAGGATTACGTGGACTGTGCTGGACCTTACTAGCTCAGACGTTGGGACAGTTTCTATGTCACTGTTTAGCCTTGTTTTTGGTACTTACCTTGGAGTTTCTGTTGTAATTGTAACAATTTTATTTTAAAAACATGCATGTGGGATGTATTTTGGCTTTAATTATATATTTAGTGCTTGGAGTTGTTTTTTGGGTGGACAATCTTATCTCCTGATCTTGTTTTCCATAAAAAGGAAAATGCCTCCAATTTTTTGAGATTGTATACCCTTGGTGCTGGTCACCACCTTGGGGCCTACAAAATGTGGGACTAAGGGGTCATTATCTCCCTTTATTCATCTTGAATAAAGAGGTTTTTGACAATACATTACATGTATGATTGACTTTCCTCGATGTCTTGCGTAACACACAAGACCAAGTGTTACCAAACTATATTATATTATTAAAAATATTATTATTTATTATAATAAAACATAGCTGATGAGTTAAGATAATGGTTATGAATAGTATTAACTAAATTTTGAAAATATGTGGTTTAAACAAAATAAAAAATGAAATAATTAGCTAAAAATTGATTATAAATTAATATTATTAATTGACCATAAGAAAATATTTCATAGAAAAATATTTTTTACTCATAAATTTGTTTTATCATAATAAAATTAATTTATTACAATTATAGAATGATATTAATGAAATATATATTTTATATTTTCAATAAAATATTTTTGATATTCATTCAATATATTTGATAAGTATAAGATAAGAACAAACTCAATATTTCACATAAAAACCAAATATTTTATAAAGGCATTTTTACCACCTTTTAATGAATAACATATTTTAATTTTTGGAAAGTTTATAAATCCTATATGTAAAAATAAACTTCATATTTTAATTAAATACAATAAAATTATGTTAGGGTAAATTTTTGGCACTTTTCTGTGAAGTTTCAGATTTTAATGAATAGTGTAAAAATGCTGAATTTTAAATCCAAACTGATTTTTATAAAATTTATTTATATGGTTAAATTATATTTTTAATTGGTTTTGATGTTTAATTATATTATATTTTTATCAACCAATCCAATTTAGATCATTGGAATCAATTTCACCTTGAAATTGACTATAAAAACATACCAAACTTTTGTATGTTTTTACTTTAAAAATCTGCATTATCATCAAATCTTTGGGGTTGAAATTAAATTATTTCTACAAATTATGTTATTTAAATTTGTAAAAATGTATTCCATATTTATAATCAGCATAATTTATAATACGTTCAACTAGGTTTTTATCCAAAAATATTAGTGACATTAATTAGAATTAATTACAACGATTAAGAAAAAATTAAGCTTAAAAGGGGAATAAACCTTAAAATTAAGGTCCCAAATAACCTATCCACTTGTCCAACACCAATTGTATGGACATTATTTATCCATTAACCTTAAATTATTTATTTTTTTTAGTTTTGAATGATTTTTTAGGTAAAAACATGGGCACACCTAACTTGTTTTCAAAATACCAATTGAATCCTTTTCCTCCCCAATAAAATGTCACCACCTCTCCGCCTCTCTAAGGTCCATACAAAACACTCAAATTCACACCAAAGTTCTATGTGCTACATTCTCAATAGGTACATATCCACCCAAGTGACCACATCTTCTACAGGTCCCCCGGGCCCCCTCAGCGTAACACCCACACCATCCTTGACCAGGAACCTTTCACCTAGATGTACTTTCCACATGAGGTTAAACATCATGGTTGGGTCCTTTTCACATGAAATTAAAAGGTTAGGTTCCCTATTATGTACCACTATAACTACATGGGTTCTGATTCGTTTCACAAGGATACACATGAATCCCATTATATGGGTTCAATCTCGACATCAAAACAACTTTTATCTCCCTATATGATATTAAACTCTAAAGTGACTCACCACGTGGCTTAAAACTAATATTGTCTTAATAAACAACCAAAAAATCTCTAATTCATCTATAAAAGGGTAACATTGGTGGAGAAACTCAGATACATACATACATCCCAATCAATATAGAACCTCAAATATATACAGATGATTTTCAACCCATGAGTGTTCATAATTGATCGCTAACTCAGGGTGAACTATGTATAAATACTTGGGATTGATCAGAGGATTCAAGAACATATTTTAAATATTTATAAGAACACCGTAATAGGAAATATTTCCCCCTAAAAGTGGGTGATGAGATATAATTCCCATCCTCTCAACCAATGTGAGTTCTTAAGTGTCATTGTACATGTTCCCCAACTAACACCTGCCTTTGGAAAGTATGTCCATGAGTTTTCAAAGATATGAGAGGTGTTGTGTGTTTTTTGTTCCAAGAAAAAAACCCGTTGGAAATTGTTCGAAGGTAATGTACCTAAAATGAGTGATTTTACCTAATTCAACCTTCTATAATCAATCATTGGGTAAAAAATGATCCATCCTCGAAACAAAATGTTGAAACTGACGTGAATACTTAACCGAAGTGGCAGTGTTACCCTACTTCAAACCACTTTTGCATCTATAATGCAAGAGTGACAAACAAGACCATTAGTTATGCATGTGTTCATGAGATGATACTTTGATGAGGTTTTGTTTTCAGTAGTTTTAACATATATTACTTTCACTCTTCACTAGAACTCCCTTCAATCCAACGGAATCTCACCAGCTTTTGTGAACACACATATCAGCCACTACATAAGTCAGGTCCTCAACCAAACCAATGACGTCATATCCCACCCAATATCAACAATGATGGTTGTTGAATGCACTGGTATAAGAGTACCACCATAATGATACTCTCTCTTCCTTGGAGGTAGCTCGAAAAGCCCTATAGTTAATGAAGATCCTCCAGTCTTCCACCTAGTGATAGTTAAGAGTCTAGAACCAGATGTCCCTGGTAGCCATCTCAAACTGTTTTAGGATACTATCCCTAGAACTTGATAATGGCTTCATCCCTTACCATAGGGATCTTCATGAAGTGGTTATGAGTGACTTCAACCTAGAAACATAGTGGTATCTCCCAAGGTCCCTTTCCAAAAATCATAGTCGTCAATGAAGTGCATCCCAATATCCTTACCATGAAGAGGAAACCACTCCATGGGCCTCAAATGAGGTCTAATGGACTCAAGCCCCAAGGGAGGTCTGCAAGGGGAAATGATCAGACAACCAAGAACATTCCATCATCATTATTCTTTCTGTAGGATCCTGTTAGGTAAATACAGTGGCAACCCATAAGAAGATGTATATTAATGCTCACTCTCATGAATCCTATCACGAAAATATAGTGGAAAACCTTAGGAAGATGAAAATTCATGCTCATTCACATCAATCCCTCCATGAAAATAGGGTGGAAAATTATAAGCAGATGAAAATCCCTGCTAATTCACATGAAGCCCTCCAATAAAATATGGTAGAAAATTACAAGAAGATGTATATTTCTGTAAATTAATATGAATCTCATTAGTAAAATATGGCCAACAATGATGACCAGACATATTTTTATGATCAAACTTATCAAAACTGCTAATAAAATATAATGTAAAATTAGAAGTATATGAAAATACCAACTAATTCGCATAAAGCCCACTGGGCAAATATGGTGGAAAAATAAAGGCATACACATATTCTAGCTAATGCATTTGAATCCACTTTGTCAAATATGATATAAAATGATGAGAAGATGTATATTTTTTCTTATTATTAACAAGTCCATTGGTAAAATATGATAGAAAATCCTAAGAATATTTGTATCCCTACTAATTCACATGATTTCTATCTATCAAATATGGTAGAAAGTTACAGGTAGATGCATATCACAATTAATTCACATCAATCCCATCATTCAAAAATGGTGACAAACAACTATGAGTGGATAAAAATTCATGTTGATAAATATCATTTTCATCATGAAAATACAGACGAAATTGGAGATAGAATTCGGTGTATCCCAATTGTAAGTTAGGGGAAGACTCATATCTCTTCCCCCTAACAGGTGAACTATCTATACTTACTGGTAGGAAATGGAGAACTAGAGTAGAAAGATATTCCTTCCCCAACACCATAATAGTAATATATTTGTGTTTCTACCAAGGATGTCTCTTAGCATGCCTTAGACATGATGGGGGGTCAAACATCAATCCATGACCATATTCTGTATATTTTACAAGTGTTCATCACATCTGCAACAATAAATAAGAATTATGACCAAAAACATGCCTCTTCAAGTGAGGTGAATCACCCACACAATAAGGTGGTCACTCAAGAGTATAAATTCATCCTAGGTCTTTTCCAAGAGGGTTGATAGAAATATTCCATGATAAATAGACAACTGAATTAGGTGCAAATACTCATTCCAAAAGGGGGACACCGGCCCACTTTAATGGCCACTATAGGGTTGGCATATATCCCGTCAAGAATTATGGAATCTTACTGGCATGTATTGGTTTCAAAATGAGATCCACTCAAATAGGAACCCAAATATGAAGTCCATCACTTAAAACAAACACCCCTAGTTTCACACAAGAGAGCGCCTAAAATGAAATCAATCCAAAGATAATTGGAAAATGAAGATAAGACTCATAACCCTGATCTACTATAAGTTTGAGTTCTTAAGGCCATAAAACATCTAATAATGGTGCCTTAAGATCCTTTTGATATGTTACCAAATTATGAAATTGGAAGTATCAATTAAGAAGGTCCTACTCACAACATTTTTACCAGTAGATCTGGAGGTCCCCCTAGAACATCTACCATGAAGGCTTCCTTCATGGACAGAAACTGATCAATCGTGATATATTATCTAATAATGAGAATCATAGTAGCCCTCCTCATGTCCAGAAGGTCAAATAGAAATATGGTCATACTCTTACTATCATCCACCCTGAAGGTCCTCCCTAGAGAATACCCTATAAAAATTCTCCCTACAGTTGACCATCAAGCTATGATGGTATTCCTCACCATGATGGCATTCTCTAAAAATGTCTTCCCCATAGTGATAACTTATTTTAGGAAGAAGTTTATCCCCTTTCTTTCATCCACCCAAAAGTTCCTACCCATTTTCTACACTGTAGAAATTATCCCTACTTCCAGACATCGAGTTGTGTTGGTATCCCTCTCCATGATGGAATTTTCCGCGAAGGTCGTCCTTACAGTGACACCTTATTTAAGCAAGAAGGTCCTTCCCTTACTGTCATCCAACCACAAGGTCCTCCCTAGGGTAAACACCATATAAATTATCCCATTAGTCAGATGTTGATCAATGATGGTAGTCATCACCATGATATCACCTGATGTGAGGGTCCTCCCTCTAGTAATATTTCATGTCGGCAGGAAGGACCTCCCCTTGCCAAGTCAAATACAAGAATACCCTCATACTCTAAGGTTCTTGGAAAGATGGGTCTGACGTGTTAGATATCCTATCAATGGAAATTAACATCCTTTCTCAACCAAGAGACATCCTAGGAAAATGCTCATCCTTCGATCCACCCACGGACCATTCTCATACCAATAAGACCCCTATTAGCCACACTACTAGAGACAAAATAGTCATGAAGTTACCATGTTGGAAAGATCAAGTAGAGAAGTCTCTTCTATAAGAAAAAATGATATGTTTCTCATGATAATACAATTGTTTGGGTATGATATACCCCTTATGTTTTGTCCCTCATCTACTTATCAATTTGACATTTCAAAGGAATTGTCAGAATAATGAGTACATAACATCTGTATCAATCTTTGGACATCTCTCTACCACATGAAAGAAAAATTCTTGCCTTACAATGGGTATGAAGACCATGTCAAAATATTAGGTTAGTTTCATCATAAAATCAACTTAGAATCCATCCCATATACGTGGTGTCCATGATCAGATACGTGGTAAAAATATCTTCTATCAGTATGCCTCAATGCGTTCCATGAGTTGCATAATTTAATTTCCAACACCCTGCCTGACATTCATACCTAGGGATGGCTGGAGCATAGACCTTTTCAATTAAACTGACAACATGTTTAGTAGAACTCATTAGAAATGATTCCTGATAAATTCATTACTCTAAGGTGTATATTAATAAAATTATTTTCTTAGGAAAGATGGAACACCCAATTAGAATTCTCCTTGAATAAGTCTCAATATTTTCAGGACCAATGAGGGAAATCCATAGAAAAACTTCAGAACCAAGAAACTGAGAAAAATCAACAAGCTTCTCACCTAAAGAAATCCAAAAACCAAGAATTGCTTATGTCCTCATAAATAAATAAGTCATGTGAAGACTTGGAATTTTATTCTGATCATGCTCGAAAAAGGATGGATAAGATAAAAAAAGTGGTGATAGTAGCAGCAGCCACTTATGTATGGGATTAGCCCCAGCCTATAGGGATGGGGGAATTTTTCCCAATAAAATAACCCCATAAGACCAAAAAATTCAGACTGGGTAGGACAATAACAGAACTGGAGGGCTGGGAGAATTTTTACCTCAACCACCCTCTCAATAGAAATCAGCCTTTTCCCATTTAGGTAGGGAGTCAAGTGTAATGGTCTCCTAGTTTTCCCCATATGATGAATTATTTCCTGTAGATGGAAGGTGTATGACTAGGTTGTATGTAGGATACTTTCGAGTCATCCTTCACAAAGAATTGGGGTACATTTTATTCCTACATGTAACAAATTACTGATAGATCATTTTCTTAAAGTATCAAAACAATCTGAATTCAGTTTCTCAGTTTTCAATATGTAAATTGTGTTTTTTTACTAAAATATCATTTCAAACAGGAAACACACATTTTGAGTCATACTGGTCTCATCATACATTGGTTTTACATGAGACTACTTCATACACTTCACGAAGAACTTATGAATCATTGTCCAAAATTATAAAGACAATCAGAGTGAGTTTTCTTGGTTTTTAGAGAGAGACATGTTTTGAGCTAAAATGTCAAGTTTAAACTGATAACGAACACTTTTAGTCATATTGGTCACACCATTCATCAGATTGAGGTGTGGTTGATTTATACATGTCAAAAATGACTAATGGATCATAGTCCAAAAGTATCAAAACAATCTGAATGAATTTTCTCAATTTTCAGTATGTAAGTTGTTCTTTTTACTTAAATTAATGTCAATTTTAAATAAAAAGAAAAATTTGGATTTATACAGGTCACATAGTGCATTTGATTGAGGTGGGGTTTATTCCTACAAATCACAAATGACTCATGGATCTTTATCCTAAATTATCAAAACAATATGTATGTGTTTTCTTATTTTTCGGTATGTCAGTTGTGTTTTTTTACTAAAATTAATGTCAATTTTAAATAAAAAGAGACACTTTGAGTCATACCGGTCGAACTGTGTGTCATATTGAGGTGATGTTGATTCCTAAATGTCAAAAATGACTTATAGACCATTTTCCTAAAGTATAAAAACAATCTAAATGTGTTTTATCAAATTTTAGTATGCTAGTTGTGTTTTTTTACTAAAATATCATTTCAAACTGGTAACACGCATTTTGAGTCATATTAGTTGCATCATGCATCATTTTGAAATGAGACTACTTAATACATGTCACAAAGAAATTATGAATCATTTTCCTAAATTATAAAGACAATTAGAGTGAGTTTTCTTGGTTTTCATTGAGTGCACATTTTGAGCTAAAATGTTAATTTTTAAACTGATAACAAGCACTTTTAGTCATATGAGTCACACCATTCATTGGATTGAGGTGTGGTTGATTTCTACACATCACAAATGAATTATGGATTTTTTTACTAAAGTATCAAAACAATCCAAATGTGTTTACTCAGCTTTCAGTATGTCAGTCATTCTTTTTTACTTAAATTAATGTCAATTTTAAATAAAAAGACACATTTGGATTTATACTGGTCACATAGTGCATTTTATTGAGGTAGGGTTGATTCCTACAAATCACAGATGACTCATGGATCATTTTCCTAAATTATCAAAACCATCTGAATGCATTTTCTTGGTTTTCAGTATGCTAGTTTGGTTTTTTTTACTAAAATTGATGTCAATTTTAAATAAAAAGATACACTTTGAGTCATACTGGCTGCACCATACATCAGATTAAAAATTGGTTTATTACTACACGTCAAAAATAACTTATAGATCATTTTTCTAAAGTATAAAAACAATTTTAATGCATTTTATTTGTTTTTAGTATACCAATTGTTTTTTTTACTAAAATATCATTTCAAACTGGAAACACACATTTCGACTCATACTGGTTGTATTGTGGGTCGGTTTGATATGAGACTAATTAATACAAATCACAAATACTTATTAATTGTTGCCTTAAATTATAAATACATTCAAATAGAGGTTTCTTTGATTTCAGTGAGTGACACGTTTTGAGCTAAAATGTCAATTTTTAATTGATAACAGACACTTTTAGTCATATTAGTCACATCGTTCATCAAGTTAAGGTTCCGTTGATTCCTACATGTAAGAAATGAATTATGGGTCATTGTACTAAATTATAAAAACAATCCAAATGATTTTTCTCAGTTTTCAGTATGTTAGTTTTTCTTTTTACATAAATTAATGTCAATTTAAAATAAAAAGACACATTTGGATTTATACCAGTCACATTGCGAGTTTTATTGAGGTGGGTTTGATTCATACAAATCAAAAATGAATCATCGATCATTATCCTAAATTATCAAAACAATCCTAATGCGTTTTCTCAGTTTTCAATATGCCAGTTGTGTTTTTTTACTAAAATTAATGTCAATTTTAAATAAAAGGAGAAACTTTGAGTCATACCGGTCGCACCGTTCATCATATTGAGGTGCGGTTGATTTTTACACGTCAAAAATGACTTATATATTGTTTTAATAAAGTATCAAAACAATTATAATGAATTTTATTAGTTTTTAGTATGTCAGTTGTGTTTTTTTACTAAAACATCATTTCAAACTGGAAACACGTATTTTGAGTCATACAGGTCACATCGTGCATCGGTTTGACATGATACTACTTCATACACATCACAAAGAACTTATCAATAATTTTATTTAATTATGAAGACAATTAGAGAGATTTTTCTTGGTTTTCATTGAGTGACACATTTGGAGCTAAAATGTCAATTTTAAACTGATAATAGAAATTTTTAGTCATTTCGGTCACACAATTTGTCAAATTGAGGTGCAGTTGATTCCTACACTTCAAAAATGACTTATGAATCATTTTAATAAATTAGCATAACAATAAAAATAAGTTTTCTCAGTTTTTAGTATGTCAGATGTTCTTTTTTACTTAAATTAATGTCAATTTTAAATAAAAAGACACATTTGGGTTTATACTGGTCACATCGTGCATTGTATTAAGGTGGGGTTGATTCTTACATGTTAAAAATGACTCATGGGTAATTTTCCTAAATTATCAAAACAATCCGAATGTGTTTTATTAGTTTTCAGTATTCCAGTTGTGTTTTTTTTACAAAAATTAATGTCAATTTTAAATAAAAAGAGACACTTTGAGTCATACCAGTTTTCTCATATTCCCATGTCAACCATGTCCAACCTAGACTTAATTCCATCCTTTGTTTTTTCAGGCTCATTTAGAAAAATGTTGATGACACTATCACATACCTTTTTTTCAACATGCATAACATCAATAAAGTGTCTGATGTACAGACAATTCCAGTATAGTAATTCAAAAAAAAACTGATCTTTTCTTCCAACTAGTTTTCATAAGGTTTTTCAAAAATGGTTTACCAAAATTAGAGTCCACATATTTTACTTTCTCAAATAGTTGATCACTAGTTAGTGGAAATGGTGTTGTACATTATTCTGAACTTCCATCAAATGATGTCGTCTAAGATCCGTACTTATGTCATTAGGATAAAAATTTACGATGTCCTAAAAACATAGTTTTTTATGAATGTTTCAACCTAATTGATTGTGTAACTTTTTCATAGACCAGAAACCCATGAATTCCTTTAATGTTATATCCTAAAAAATTATTATAAGTAAGAAAATCATTTATTGTCCTGTACAATATGGATCTCAATATGAAATCTTCATTTATATAAGCATCATACAATGTAACACCTGAATCCCATAATAATTTCAAATACTCGATCAATAGATCCAAATAAACATCAATATCATTAACTGATTGTTTCACACCTGATATAATCATAGATAGCATGATGTGTTTTCATTTCAAGCATATCCACGATGGAAAGTTATAATTTACCAACATAATCAGCCATGTACTATGAGTGATTATTTGAAAACCAAAAGGATTCACTCCATCTGTAGATAACGCAAGATGAAGGTTTTTCAGCTCGTTTCCAAAATCAGGATACTCATGATTGATTCGCTTCTACTAAAGAGAGTCTATCAGGTGTCGTAGTTTCCCATCTTTATTTATTATGTCTTCATACCACATCAATTTCTCTACGGTGTCCTCACTTTCATATAGGTGCCTAAACCTTGTAATGATTGGAAAGTACCATACAACTTTTGTAGGACCAGATTCATCTTTCTTATATTGAGAAGCACCACACTTTGGGCATTCTCTAAGTGATTTTTGGTACTTTAAAAATAGTATATAGTCATTCGAGAATGTGTGTATCCATTATATATCATACCCATAAAACAAAGAATTTGTGTGGTGTCGTATGTTCGGATTGCGAGCTCATTATCTTCTAGGAGCATGTCATTCAAGAGAGCAAGTAATTCTGTAAAATTGGAATCACTCCATCTATTGCCTACTTTCAAATTATATAACTCCAGTATGACCAAAAATGTTGTATATTTAGTGAAACCACTATACAAAGGAATCTGCGCACAACTCTTTAACTACTCAAACAATTTTGGGTAATCACGATGTTCATCTTCAATTATCCTTGTCATTTCCTCAATACGATATTCATCATTATTCACATTTGTAATCACATCCTCAATATGGTCTTATTCATTTCCACACTTATAATCATATCAGATGATCCATAAAATGCATTGTTATCCTAGCCACTAGCTAGATTCTCTTTTTCCCCATGTTTATTACAACATTTATAACTTCGATCTATTCCGTGATAGATCAAGTGTTCTTCCAACTACTCTAGACTTACTTGTATTGAATAACAACAACGTAAACACAGATAGAGGATTTGAGAAGGGTCATATGCATGATCTTTTGAAAACTTGATTAACTCTTTCACTCCATCTTCATACTCTCTTTTCAAACGATTGGTATCCATATAGTCTTTATTCATATCCATCCTATTTGATTCAGTGATATTAGTATTTAACAACATAAATACAAAAAATATTGATATAATGAAATGGTTTTACAAATTCTATAAAAATCTAAACTTAAAATATTATGAAAAAACTATAGTTCAACTTCCCTTTGAAAACTTTTTAAAAAATCACACTTAAAATCCCATTAAAAAACAACCATTTACACAGATTCGTCTTTAAAATAACACGCAATTTTTAAAATAAATCAATCAGTTATAAAAACTCTTTCACAAAACCACAATTCCATTTTTTTAAAGCATTCAAGACAACTTCATGACCCAACAATCTTAATCATTTAAAATGAGTGACATCCCTCTAAGAAACATTTCAAAACACTTGAATCATTTTAAAAGAGCCACTTATGAATTTTCACAAAGACATAGATCCCAATAGAGACACTTTATAAAATATACATATAAAATACCTTGATTCATCCCAAATCAATCAATGTTGTATGATTCCATCATATTATTCCATAGGTAGGTGTAATAATAATAATTTCCAAAAGCATTTGATATTGTGCTCCCTACCATTGGATATCTCTTATCCATTCTTCAATTGTCCAGTTATATCAATTATCCTTCACCACAACACCAGAGTCCCAACAAATAAGTTCCATAGTTAGTGTCCACACACGTTACCATGAAACACTTGTGTTCCAGTTTACTACAAACACTACATTATCCCAATGATCCTTGGCTCACACCAAATCAATTGGCTTTACACCCCAAGAACAATTTATATGTATCTCACATGAAGTAATATCATTTTCTTCCTTTATAAATACACCAAAGAAAATATATATGAATAAACCCATTACATGATCAAAAATTTCTCAAGTTTCATTCCTTTCACACAAAGAATTTCCCTATGCCGCTCATCACTAGAAGAAACAATGTTTCTTTTCTGATCCTTTTAAGTACATCATGTATCAATTCAAAATAAGAAAATAACTATGGTAATAAACTAATATATGGTATGATTTTACATATTCTATTATCTAAAATTGTCAAAAAGACATTGTAAATGACATTACAAAGACTAGTCATTCTAAAATTATTAACTGAACTCACATCAGTAACCTCTAGAATCAAAGTGATGAGAGTATCATCATAAGTCTCAAGAGAATTCTTACCTATCCAAAACTCATTCACAAGTTTAACAACATCAAGTCCCAAAATATTCTATAACCTTTTAAAAAAAATCATAAATAATATCTAGGTTTTGTACCTTTGATGGATGCATCAACCTAAATGTCACGACCGCTTCATAACATTGAATATAAATATTTAATAATTCATTCATATAATTTGTTAAAGTTTTAATAAAATAATAATTTATATATTTAGATATAAAATTATTCTAAGAATAAAATATGATTTGATAATCACTTGAATTATATCATTTGTCCCTTTAAGGGGATTCACCATAAAGTGCTTGCGGGTGGAAGGATTAATTACATGTTTTGTCATGGTTATTTGATTAGGGTTCCCAGAAAGTGTCTCATGTAGCTTTTGATGGGTAGGGATAAAAAAGAAATGTTTCCATTATAACTCAATTTATCCACTAATTAAACAAAATCTTTATTTCTTACTTTATGCTCAGTCATCAACTCATGTAGGGTTTTCTCCACTAACAACATCTAGATTTCTTATTTTATACTCATCCATTAGTTTCACTCTAATTAAACTCTAACTTAAACTTGGTGTATGAGACTTCATCAACACATGTAGGGTTTTCTCCACTAACTCTCCACTAAGACAATACAATGTCATATTTCATATGATATAGATCTGTAAAAATCCATTTCCATAATGTTCTTCATTATATGATCTTAAATTTCACTCAATAAAATTCCATTTCAACTAAATTTGAACTACATGGCATATGGTTCATCTTATAAGACCTTTAATCTTCTTATATAGGTTAATTGGAAATGTCCTGACATCCCAACCACCAATATTAGACCCATTCAATGACTTTATAAGATTCACACCCCTTCCCCATAAAATGGTCTATTTGTAATTTTGGCTCATCTAAATAAAGATCTAAAAAAGGCTTTCCGGTTTTTGTCTCATGTTGAATCTCATATTGTAGATATTACTATATCAATAAAAGAATGCATATGATTAAAAACAAATAAATTTATAAATTTATAAGAACATAATTTAAATAATACTTACATCAAAGAAATCTAGGATATTTATAAATCCTTCCTTGGCATGTTTAAAGGAATATGGATAACCTTGAACTTGAAAACCATCACTTGTTTCATTGTTAGAATCCTTTTTTCATAATTTCCATGAAACTTATACAACCACTTCTTGACATCTGCAACTTTTTCTTCACAGGTAAAAGGATTAATCCTTAAATAACAAAGATTTACCAAATCAATATTCATTATAGGATCGAGAACTTCTCCAAGGGAAAGAACAACACTATATTCTATCCAATACTTGTCAAATTTACTTTTCATTTTAGAAGCCATGTCCTTAACAAGATCATCATCACTTTTCAGGTTTTCATTGAACAAACATTCAATTTTCCACACTTTCATAAAGTAAAGATTTGATGTTGGATAAGATGATCCTGATATCGACTTGGTTATCACGTTAAAAGAACTAAAAAATTAACATATAATTGATTCCCTTTTCCAGTCTTCTTCTAATGTTTAGTATTGATATTTAGCATCACTCAAAACAAGATCATAAAACCCCATTTATAATTGATAGAACTTTCAATCATAGTAAAATTTTTATTACATCTAGTTGACATGTAAAAACGCAGTCCAAATTTAGTGTCAACACCACCAACATGATTAATAGACACTTGAAAAGTTTTCATTCTATCCTAAAAAGATTTAATATATTTTACACTTTCTTAAATTTATCCAAGTTAAGAGAGAGAAAAATTCAATGCCCCAATCTTTCAACGAAACAAAAACATTCTTTCCCAATTCAATTCATGTATGGGGAACATCCATTTTACAGAAACATAATAACTTTCTATTCAACTTCCAATTATTATCTATAAAGTGAGCAATCAAACATATGTAACCTTTACTGTTGAAAGTAGTCCAATAATTAGATGTCAAACATATTTTTCCAAGACTATAATGCATTATTTGTTTCAACTTTTCCTTCTGAGTGGAATAATATTTCATAACATCGGATGTTTCAGTGCCTCTACTGTATGTCTTGACATCAAAGTTAAGTAACTTCATAAGTTATCTGATTATTTTATACTCAAAAAAACAAAATGGAATATTGTGCTCTATGATACAGATAGAGAGTCATTATCGAACTAGTTTTTCATAAAGTTTTCTAGATTACAACCTCCCTTCAGGAACAATAATCATTTTTTACACATCACCATAAAAGTTTTTCTTCTTCTTACAAATAATAAAATGATAAGATAATGTTGAAGTACCGCATTATTTTCCCCCAAAACAAAAAATTTTCCATGGAAGTTGCATTTGGAATGGATTTTATCTATTTTGGTGCACCAATTCCAAACATCTAATGTGATTTGTCTCATATTAATGGGCTCTAAATTAACATCACTTTCTATGCCGCCAATTCTAATATGATTTTCTTGCTCGACATTATTTTCCCTCTTAGTTATTTGTGATATAATTTCATCACAATTGCTTATAATTCCATATAGAATATCGTGATTCATACTATAAAAAACAAAAAACATATAAATATTAAATTAGAATATGTTATGTTTTAAATTTTAATGCATTAATTGAACCTATTTTATAGAGGGTTTGCATCAACGTGTGGTTGATTAGATACAGATTGTTTTATTGTCATAAAAATCTCCGGTAAAACCCTAAAGTAAATAACAAAATATTCTATTGCTATCCTAGCTCAAATCTGTTGAGACAGTGAAGAGAAAAAGATGTAAAATAACCTGTATTTTGGATGTCTCAGCATTCACCAAAAACTAATACTAGAAGAATAATAAACCATCTAAATCAAGAGAAATCTTTATCAGATCTAAATCCATAGTAGTATGTTGCAAATTAACTTCAGAAAATACAAACAACAGCTCCAACTCTCTAAAGATAACCGAAGTTCATACCTCAAAATAGGTCATAACCATCCTGAAGCCCCAATCAAACAATGATTTTGGTTGAAACCTATAAGCTACACCATTGAGGTGCAACCCCCACAGCGTCACTTGAACCCAAAAGCAGCGGAACCTATAGGCTACATCGTTGAGTCTCAACTTCAGTGTCGCAAACCAAGTAAAAGTGGAACCTACCGGCTATAGTGTCGAATCTCAACCCCACAGTAGTACTCTAACCTGTAGTAGTGAGTCACAACACGTAGTAAACACTATCAGCTGGAGTGTAAGTGAATGAAGACTGGAAGAGAATGATGACATGAGTGGAGGGAAGGGAATCCATGTATTTGTAGTGATTTTTGGAATTTTTAGGAGGGCATTGTTCATACGACATGTGTGAGGGGTTTGGGGATGTATTTTAAGGGGGTTTTGGAAAGATGGAGGGATGTGAGAGGGTTGCGACGGGGTGAGGGTGACAGCCTGACAGAAGAGGGAGAGTCGGTTAGGTAGGTACAGGATGTTGGGATGCGAAGGGGAGGGGAAACGTGGGGTGTGGGGGATTTTGGGGGAGTGGGGTTTTGGGGGGGGGGAATGTAGATGAGTGCATTATTTTTTAATGGGATTTTTTTGGGAAATGTAGATGGGTGAATTATTTTTCAATGGGATTGATTTTTTTTGGGAGATGAGATGATATGGTAAGTGAATTCATTCATTTTTTTATTTTATAATTTGGATATAGGTTTTATATATTAGATAATATAAATTGGTTTTATTTTATTGAAAAATAAAACACTTTTGGGCTTAACGGGACCTACAGATACCCAACAGGTTTATCCGCACAGGCTACGGGTTTTATGGACCGAGCCATCTACGGTCCAAATTTATGAGGACTTGAATATTCAAAGCCCTGACCTACAAAAATCCATGGGATAATGGATCGACCTGTGGGACTGCAGTTTTTTCATAGCTCTATGTTTGACTGCTCACTTTGTAGATAATAATTGTAAGTTGAATATAAAGTTATTATGTTTTTATAAAATGGATGTTCCCCATATATGAATTGAATTGGAAAAGAAATTTTTTTTTTACTTTGAAAGATTGGGGAATTGACAAAAATAATTCTCTCTTATATTGAATAATGCATCAGCTAATGATAACATGCATGATTTTTTGAAGCAACATTTTCATAATCAAAATAGTCTGATATGTGATGTAAAATGTTTCCATGTGAAATGTTGTGCTCACATATTAAACCTTATTGTTCAAGAAGGTTTAAAAACATCCAGTGATGCACTCTTTAAAATTAAATAAAGTGTAAAATATGTTAAATCTTTTGAGGCTAGAATGAAAACTTTTCAAGTTTCGATTAATCATTTTGGTGGTGTTGAAACTAAAGTCAGATTGTGTCTTGACATGTCAACTATATGAAATTAAAATTTTTCTATGCCTAAAAGTGTTATCAAGTATAAACAGTTTTTTTATGATATTTATTTGAGTGATGCTAAATATCAATACTGCCAATTTGAAGAGGAGTGGAAAAGGGCATCAATTATATGTGTGTTTTTGTGTTCGTTTTACAAGATAACCAAGTTTATATTAGGATCATCTTATTCTACATAAAATCTTTACTTCATGCAAATGTGTAAAATCGAATGTTTTCTCAAAGAAAACATGAAAAGTGATTATGATCTTTTTAAGGACATGTCTTCTAGAATTAAAAGTAAATTTGACAAGTATTGTATAGAATATGGTGTTGTTCTTTACCTTGGAGCAGTTCTCGATCCATGGATGAAGCTTGATTTGATAAAGTTTTGTTATTTAAGGATTAATCCATTTACTTATGAAGAAAATGTTGTAGATGTCAATAAGTGGTTGTATAGGGTGTATGAAAATTATGAAAAAAAGGATTCTAACAATGAATCAAGTGATGGTTTTTAGAATCTTTCTCTAAACATGCTAAGGGAGGATTTTTAAATATATTGGATTAATTTTTTGTAAGAATTATTTAAATTATGTTCTTATAAATTTATAAAATTATTTGTTTTTAATCATATGCATTCTTTTATTGATAAGGAATATCTTCAATATGAGATTCAACAAGCGAAAAAAAAAACTGGAATGTCTCATTTAGATCTTTATTTAGATGATCCAAAATTACAAATGAACTATTTTAATGATCTAGACGTGATTCAATATTGGAAATATCACAAACATTTCTTTGGATCTCTTACAAACATTTCATGCGATATTTTAAGCATTCTAATTACAATGGTTTCTTCAAAATATTCTTTTAGTATCAGAGGTCGTATTTTGAACAAGTATTGGTCTTTAATTCTTGATAATCATCTTCAAGATCTCATATATACTAGAAATTGGTTAAATGGATTTCAATAATTTGAAAAAGGTATATATATTCCCCCATTCTTTGAATTTTAATATTTTAATTATATTGTTCTTTCATTTTTATAATTATTAATAAACATGTTTTTTTAATACAGAAGAAGATGACTATCATGATATCAAGGATGATGGTGCATCCAAATAATTGTCTAATTTTATAGATATCAATGAAGTAGATGATGATATGAAATATATCAATTGTATGTTAGTTTTTGTTTATTTGTATTTCATAACATATTGATTTGAATATATTTGACTTTTATTTTGAAAATTGGTAGTTTATAATTTAGTTTGTTAAATATATTTTTAAGTCAAATCATGAGAAAAATGTGCCAAATAAAACATTATATTGACTTCATATTTCATTTTTTACAAAATAATATGCTTCGTTTCTATGCAGGATATGAATTTGATGGTCACTTTTCATTCTATACTAATCATTTTTCTAACCGAAGAGTTGAATTCATTTAACTCCTTGAGGTTCTAAAATAAATTTTTTATTTCATTGTTGTTAAATGATTTAAATTATTTTTTAATTTCTTGGATATCAAGCTTGGCCTTTGTACTTTTGAAAGAATTTTGGAACTCTAAGGATAGAACCCCATAGAGGATGGAGTGGGAGTGGGTAGGATGTTGGCATGAGTGATATTTTTATGGAAAGTTTGTTTGTACTTTATGCATTTAATGATGGAAATTTTTAATACATTTGATGTTTGGTTGAAATTTTATTTGTTAATCATTCTTTTTGTTTTTTTATAAAATTTTTATATATAATTTTTTTTAGGTTTGTGGGATAATCCGCAAGCCCATGGGTCCCGTCAGGGTAGGGCTAGGGCCTTAATTTTATGGTTCACATTTTTTATGGGCCGGGCTAGTCTATTCTATTAAATTCGCAGCCCGCATGGTATGACATGTGGACTGGATTGGCCTGTGACACAACTGTCATTGAAATTGAGTCAAATTTTAGAATTTATATTTTCCTACAAACTACTATATAGTGGAAAGTAGGATCAAACCCACAGGGAAGGTAAAATTGACCAAAACTTTACTAATTTTCTTTAAAACACCCCATGGTTGTTAGTAGTTAGGAAACTTTCTTTCTTTTTTTTACTTTTTATATTTTTTTGTGTATTTTTATAGCATTAAAGTAACAACACATTTTTTCTGTGTTTTTGTTCTAAACTATACTGAAACATGGAAAAGTTCAAAGGTAGAGAGTAACCAAAATTAAGAATTCTGATAAATGAAAAATCAAGAGAAATATGCCTCAGAAAAAACTTTATTCCACTAGCTTTAAAAGTATTCCTATTCACTTAAAAGTTTTTGAAGTATACCACTGTAAAAAAATGACTTAATTCCCTCTCCAGGATTTAAGTCATACAGTTTGATCAATCTCAAAGTTCACCACTCCAAGAGAGTTCAACTGTGAAAGTTTTGATTTAAAAAAACAACAGAACAAAATCACCATTAGTTTTGAAGTGTTCATTTTGATTTAAAAGTTTTTGAAGTTGTATCCTCAATCAAACTCGTTGAATGATTGTGTAGTTTTGAAATTAAGTGCAAGTGGAATGATGCGGCTGAATTAATTCAGAACTAATCTCACTGATCAATTCTGAATACATTAAAAATGATAAAGTGAAAAGGCAGAAAAAATAACCAATAGAAGTAGTAATTCCCTGAACTCAAAGGTTTAGTAAACAATCATGTTCATTATCATTATATAAAATGAAAACATACTAGAATAGAGTAAAAGAATTCAAACATGAGGAAAGAAGAATTCCCCAAATGATGTTTTACTTTTGGGCTCCTTCGACTCGAGGGCTACCCATAGGGTCTACAGGAACTCCTCTAAGGATTTGCTCCAATGTGAGGGAAGTAGTCCAATGTCGAATGATGATCCTTGTTGGAATGATACCACACCCCCATTTCTCCTCATTGCTCTTTCTTTAAACAAATTTTCATATTCTGCATATAACCCAAAACATCCACTGACTTAATCTTGTTCTTCAATTTTTCACCGCACACGTGTGTTTTTTGGTTCATCGCACATCACACTAGCTTTTCTCTTGTAACTAACATCCCGTGTGTTAGTTAAATGAACATGGATGTGTTTTAGTCTCATGCATGAATATGAACAATAAAGAACAAAATAAGTAGTTAAAAACACGAAGAAAATAAATAAATAATTATAATTATAGTTATTAATTTATTTTATAAACCACTAATAATATTTAAACTTTAAATGTTTTATTAATTATATATTTTATTTAATATTATTATTTTATTAAGTTATTTATTTTTATTTATTAATATTGTTAATGTTAATTATAATTAATAATTTTATTAAATTATTTTCTAGTTTAGATTATTTTAATTTATTATAAAATATTACTATGTATTTAATTTTATTAACAAATTTTATTATTAAATAATTATTTAATATGAAAAATTAAATTATAATTAGTTAATTTTAATTTAATTTAGAAGTTATTGTTAACTAATTTAGTTTAATAAAGTTTAATTTAAGTAAATTAAATTAATAATTCTTTTTTATTCAAATTAATTATTTTATATTTATTATTTATTTGTAATTATTAATATTTAGTATTTTAGTTTTATAAATTTTATTAATTTTATATTTTATTCTATAACTTATTTATTTATTTTATAATTTTTATATATTATAATTATTATATATTTTATTTGTTTGTTTGTTTGTTTGTTTTGTTTTTATTATGTTTCTTCTCTTTTTTTCTCTCTCTAGAATTCTTTTCCCCAATTCCGACACAGGAGAGGTGTACAGTTCTTCTTCGGAGCAGGAAGTGTCGATGATGTCCCACCTCTTCTCTAGCACGGCTCATGGCTCTGCTTGCAGCGAGCTCCTCGGAATACCACAACAGCGGCGGTCTGCTCATCCCCATATGGCCAGTAGTAGACTTTATCAGCGACTGTAAAAGCTCCTATTGGAGTCATCCTCGGTTCATGGTGAGGCTTGGTTTCAGCAGAGGTGGCGTATGACCCCAGGACCCCTGCTCTGGTGCGACTTCAATCACAGTTGTGGTGTGATATCCAGGAAATGGTGTAGATCCAAATCTCAGCAGTGGCTTCACCTCAAAAAGCAGTAGCGGCGAGCTTTTATTGTTTCTCAGCCTCCTCCTTCCAACTTTTTCTAGCGGCTCTACGAATATTGCATCTGTGACTCCCCTCTATAGTGAATCATGAATCTAGATCTAGGAATGATTTTCATTTTGTGTATAGATCATGTTTGGATTTGGAGTGGTTTGATGTTGGTTGTAGATTCTGCGGAGATGGTGGAAATGGTAGAGGGTTATGTGGGTGTGTTGTTGATTTGATACCAAAGTTGGGTTTATTGTTCGTGGTTTTGCGATGTTTTGTAGTGCAGAGTTTCAATGATGGGCTGTGAAAAAATTGTGAAGGATGCTTGGAGGTTTGAGGGGGGGGGAGTGATGGTTGTCGGTAGAAAGAAAAGTTGTCGGTCTCACCGACAGAGGAGAGGAAGGGAGGCTAGGTATCGGTAGCAATAATATATGACGGTGAGACCGATGATGGAAATGATATCGATGCATATGAGATAGCGTGTCAGTCGTAGGATGGAAGGAAAGGATCAGTAGCAAGAATAAAAGAGGGGAGTAGAAATAGTGCACCCATGAAATGTGAGACCGGAAGAAGCATCGAAGCAGGGGAGTGGTGGAACTGATCAGGGAGATTAGTGTGTCGTGAGACTATCAGTTAGAGGTATAATGGTGATGCGTGAGTGGGTCAAAGCAGAGGAGTGTCACCAATAGTAAATAAAAATAGGGATTCACTGATAGTTTGAATCGATGAGACATGATGGAGAAAAAAAATAGGATTGGTATCGGTAGTAGGGGATATAAAGGGTTGCGTCGGTGAGACGTCTCGCCGATAGGGTATCGGTGAGACAGAGAAAGGCTATCACTAGCAGGATGCAGCACTAGGTAAGGTCGACGCAAGGTTATACTATCGGTATGAGGTTGAAGTCACTGATAGAAGAAAAAGTGATTGGTGATTCATGGTACAGTGGATCGATGAGTGTGTGAGACACCGACAATGTAAAATGGTGTCGGTGACTCATATTTTATCTGAACAACAAAAACATAAATCAAATTAATAAAACTAAAACTAAAACATAATTTAGATAAACATTTAATTAATATAATAAATTGAAAAACATAAAAGAAAAATAAACGGAAACTAGTATAAATAAAAATTAATAAAAAAACTACTAAATTAACACTATAATAAATTAATTGAATTAAAAATTAAAATTAAAAATACATTATTTTTATCAAATTAAAAATTAAAAACTTAACTTATTTGAAAAAACTAACAACAATATTAAACTAGAAATAAATAACTTTTATTTATTTTAATGAAACTAAATTAATCAATAAAGTATTAAATTAAAAACTAAGTTAAAAAAATGAAAATAAAATAATTAAATGATAATTTAATTAAAATGTGAGCAAATTTAGAGCATCACTACAAATTGATGAATTATTAGCCTAAAAAATTACTATGAATAAATTAATCATTTCAAGGACTAAAATTACATAATTGGTTATAAAAGCGGATAAGTTAGTATAATTAATTATAGAAATACTAAACTCTTATTATTTACTAAAAAGAGTAAAATTAATTAATTAAATCATTAAAAATTAAATAAAATGATGTGGAAAACTCTGTAAAATAAAGGCCACATCAAATTCCCTCACACATAAACATTTTTTGTCCTCAAACAATCCCATGTTTTATTATCATTGAAAAAACTGTAAAGTGTGTATATTGCAGCTCAAAATGTAACATGTCCATCACTTGGAAGTAGAGGAAAAGAACTGTTAATAGGATTTTCAAAAATATGTTCAAATAAAACTTTCCTTAAATCAAGCTCTCACTGGTAGTCTAGAAAGCTATGAATCATCAAGAAATGAAGATGTCCTGCCTCATATGTGATAATTCTTAGCGACTCATCTCAATTCAAATCTAAGATCTAAATCCAAGAGTGACAACATGTTAAATATATATGGAATTAAGAACTTAACCAAAGGAACATTGTACTTTGACTCATCACTTATGTTCCAAAAATAATTAAAATTCTTTTGTGAATCACTTTATTGATACAACCTAAATGATTTTAATATAAACCAATTTTCCCCTTCTTTATTTGGCATTCATCATTCCCATCTCCTTAATGAACCTGTTTTTGACCCTAGACACTTTATTTTATTTTTCCCAAGCCATGTATCATGTGTTGAGCACTATGCATGTGCACTTATTAAAGGTGTACAAAGGGATCATAGTAAATAGAAATGCACCCAATATATAGGGTCTCAAAGATTTGTCATGGGATCCCAGATCCCCAAACTACTCCAGTTTCAAAATATTTATATAAAAATAATTTAAATTGTCTTACTAAGTTAATTACTTTAATAATTAAAAGTAAGAGGAGTTCCCTAGAATCAAGATCAAACTTCCAGTTCCAAGGGTTATGATCATAACTCCACTAAAATCTACCCATATCACACTCAATGGTAGTTTCTAAACCAAATTTATTTTAAATCACTAAGTAAGATCACTCAGAAATCATCCATCCTCGTTAATTTTAAATTCCAAGAAGTACTGAACTACTAATCAAGCATCATCCTTAGGCAAGACCCATTTGAGAAACAGTGTAAAGCCTAAAATTGTGTAAGAATTTTGAAAACATTTAACCATTTTTGACAAAACGTTTGATGGTGCACTGGGAATTGATGGGCTTTCATTTAAGGAAAGTTTATCTCAATTAAGAATTGCCCCTATCCCCCACACTTAAAAACCCAACTTTGTCCCCAAAGTTGAAGACTAAAGTGGAGAAGAAAAATTTAACAAATAAATTTCAAAACAGATTTTCAATTTAGTAGATTTATGACCTGTATCAAGGGTCTCATTAAAGTTCAAAAATATTGTTTTCCACAATAATTAATGTACAAAAAGTTCACAAGAAAGCACATACATTAACATTTAAGCCAGTGATAAATATTTTCAATTTAGTTCCAGAAATAGAATGCCAATGTGTGGGTGCATAGTGGATAGGGTGTAAGCATTTTAACAAATTAGTTTCAAATAGATGTTCAATAAAGAAGAAAAAGGCTTTCTAAACACCCCAACCTTAAGAAGATTCAAAAAACCAACATGCACGTACCCCCCCACACACACACACACTTAATTTCAAACAGTCAAGATATTAAACCATTGAAACTCTATTTTCAACTAGGAGGAACATGCAAGATTTTTAAAAAAATAGTGACATGTATCAAATTTTTTAAACATCTCTAGTCATGTAGTAGAATTTTTTAGTACAAGAAGAATTTATTTTTTCAAAATAAAGTAGATTTTTTTCCAAATAAATAGTAACTAATTCACCTCTAGCATTTTATCAGCACTAATGAGTCACTGACAACAGTGCATCTCTGGCTCAGGTGCATCGGTGAGTCAATGACTCACCGATAGTAGTAAAACTATGACTTGTAGTGAATTTATATTAAATTTAATAAGATCAGGAAAATTAATAAAGAAATTAAAATACTTCCCTGAAATGGTTTTTCATTAATCCTCGAGTATGGGAATTCCACTCCCTTGATAACATCAACAACAACATCTTAAACACACAGATCATGTAAACCAAGAACAAATATCAAAAAAAAATTTCCCCAAAAATAGAGAATACAAGAAGCACATTATTCAAGGATAAAATAAAACAAATAAAAGGAAAAAAAGAACCATGGGTTACCTCCCATGCATTTCTATGTTTAAAATTCTTTAGCCTGAATTTATTCAAGATTAGTTTCCAAGCATAGTGAAGGCATCCAAGCCCTTCGGTTGTCCCTCAAAATAAAGCTTCACTCTCTACCCATTAACCAACATGGGTTTTTTCTCTTCACCAAATATTTTTACAGCTCCATTTTTAAGAACTCTAACAACAATGAAAGGTCCAAACCACTTGGAATTTAGTTTTCTATGAAAGAGTTTTAATATAGAATTAAAGAGAATGACTTTCTGTCCAGGTTTGAACTCTTTGGTTTGAATGATAGAATCATGATATATTTTAGTCTTCTATTTATAAATCCTTGAATTGTCATAACTTTCTCACCTAATCTCATCTAACTCACTCAGATCAAGCAATCTTCTCTCTCTAGCACCCTTAAAATAAAAATTCAGAGCCTTAACTACCCAATATGATTTATATTGATACTCCATAAGAAAATGACAGCACTTTCCAAAAAAAAATCCTATAAGGAGACATACCTATTGGGTTCTTGAAAGTAGTTCTATATGCCCATAAATATTCATATAATTTAAGAGACCAATCCTTCCTAGAATTTGACAAAGTTTTTTCAAGAATCTGTTTCAGCTCTCTATTTGAAATTTCCATTTGTCCACTGTACTGTGGATGATAAGGAGTACCAATTTTATAAACACAACCATATTTTTCCATTAAATCCTTAAATTTTTAGTTCTTAAAGTGCGTTCCATTATCAGTGATAAAGTATTTGGGAACTCCAAATCTTAGAAAGATGTTCTTTTTTACAAATTTTATAACAGAGTTGGTTTGATTGTTGGGAAGTGCTACTGCCTCAACCCACTTTGATACATAATCAATAGCAACAAGAATATACTCATTCCCATGATATGATGGAAATGGACCCATGAATTATAAACCCCAGACATAAAAAATTTCTACCTCTAGAATTCCTTTTAGGGGTAACTTTTGTTTCCTACCAATATTTCCTAACCTCTAACACCTGTCACATCCAAATAAAAATCTCCCAACATCCTTAAAAGGGAAGGCCAATATAAACCAGATTTTAGGACTTTATGAGCTATCCTTTCACCTCCATGGTGACCTCCCCAAGGTGAGGAGTGACAACTCTAAATAATAGGCATCATCTCTTCCTCTAGAACACACCTCCAAAAAATACCATCATCACATCTTCTAAATAGTATGGGATCATCCCATAGATAGTATTTAAGTTTATAAATGAATATCTTCCTTTATTTATTAGACAGATCTTTTGGTAAGACTCCTTCTTCCAAAAAATTGGAAAAATATGCATACCATGAAGACTTCCTGATAGAAACAGTGAGGATATTTTCATCAGGGAAGGAAGAGTTGGTCTCCCTTGGATCTTCAGAATGGGTATGGGGAAGCCTAGATAAATGGTCAGAAACTAAATTTTAAACTCCTTTCTTATCCCTTATCTCTAAATCAAATTCTTGTAATATTAGAATCCATATAATCGGCATGGGTTTAGTTTCTTTCTTAGACAACAAGTACTTTAAGGAAGAATGATCATTTAAAATGATTACTTTTGAGCCTAACAAACACTATCTAAACTTTTCAAGAGAAAAAACAACAACTAGAAATTCTTTTTTAGTGGCGGTATAATTCTTTTGGGCCTCATCTAGTAGTCTACTAGCATAATACACCACATGTAACTTCTTATCTCTCCTCTATCCAAGGAAAAAACCTACATACATGTCACTAGAATCACACATAAGTTCAAAAGGTAGTTTCCAATCCAGTGTTGTGATGATAGGTGTGGTAGTGAGATTTTATTTAAGCAGATTGAATGATTCCAAACATTTTTCATCAATGTTGAAAGGTGAATCCTCATAAAGTAGAGAACACAGGAGATTAGTGATTTTGGAAAATTCTTTTATGAATCTCCAGTAGAAACTGACATTCCCTAAAAACTTCTAATACCTTTAACATTTTCATGAGGTGGCATTTTTTTAATAACATCAATATTAGTAGTATCAACTTCCAGACCTTTCATGGACACTTTATGACCAAGCATAATACCTTTAGTGACCATGTATTGACACTTTCACAGTTAATAACAAGGATGGTTTCAATGCATCTTTCCAAAACTAATTCAAGATATTCTAAACAAGTATCAAAAGTACTGCCCAAAATGGAGAAATAATCAATGAAAACCTCAATGATTCTTTCAATAAAGTCTGAAAAAATAGCCATCACGCACCTTTTAAATGTAGTTGGAGCGCCACACAACCCAAAAGGCATCTTCCTGTAAGCAAATGTCCCAAAGGGGCATTTGAAGGTGGTTTTCTTCTGATCCTCTGATGCAACAGGAATCTGGTTGTAACCAAAATACCCATCTGGGAAACAGAAAAATTCATTTCAGTAAGTCTCTCAAGCATTTTATCAAGAAATGGAATTGGAAAATGGCCCTTCCTAGTGGATGCATTAAGCTTCCTATAATCGATACAAACTCTCCATTTTGGGTCTTTTTTGACTTGGATTTCTTCATTTTTTTTATTTTTGACAATAGTAAAACCTCCCTTCTTAGGGACAACCTGGACAGGGCTGACCCAAGTACTATCAGAAATGGGATATATGATACCATTATCTAGCAGCTTAATGACTTCCTCTCTCACAACTTCTTTAATGTTTGGATTTAATCTTGTTTGATACTCTACCCTAGGCTTATGATCAGGTTCTATATGAATTTTTTGCATGCAGAATGAGGGACTAATACCCTTAATATTAGATATGGTTTAGCCTATGGCAGATTTAAACTTCTTTAAAACATTCAACAATCTTTCCTCTTGATTATCTTTCAACTTAGCAGAAATTATAACAGGAATAGTGGAATTGTCACCCAAAAATGAGTATTTAAAATGAGAAGGGTGTGGTTTAAGTTAAATAGTGGGTGGTTCCACACTAGAATGAAGGATCATAGGCCTAGTAGGTCCATGGTATTCAACATAACTCTTTTAAGGAGTCTGAAATGATGAAAGATTTCCAATTTCATGTTCAGTTTCAGAGATAATAGTGCTATTGTCCAAAGTGGACACCACATCATCCATATTTTCCATAACATAATTTAACAAATTAATCAAAGAAGAATCATCTATTTGTCTCAAAATTTCTCCCTCAACATAATCAAATTGTTCATTAGTGTTGAGTTAATAGATTTACCCTCAATTTCACTCAAAAATATCCTAAGTTCAGAAATAGAGGACTCTCCTACAGCAGAAACTGGACTGTTGTCCAGTTCTAGAAAATTTTCCAGATTATCTATTTGAGTAGAATTTTCAATTTGTGAGACATATAAATTATGATTTTAAACTTAAAAATGAATTTTGTCAATAGATTATTTATTTTCAGATTCTTCAGAGTTTTCATTTGAGTTTTCATCTTCTAAGGACTCTATCATTGAACTGTTTTCAAAAAAAGTTGGTCCTTTGAAATTTTTAAACACATTAAACTCTTCTTGTTGTTCTCCAATTTTAAAGATATGTTGACCCATAAAAATATCAATAACAGCACCACATGTTCCCAAGAAGGGCCTACCCAAAGTGATGGGAACCTCTTAATCACATTCCGTGTCCATGACTAAAAAGTCAGAAGGAAAAAATAGATTCACAGCCCCAACTAGTAGGTCATTTACCCTACCCACAAGATGAGTGAAATATCTATTAGCTAACTACAGTATGATTGTGGTGGTTTGAAGATCACAAAGCCTCAATTTTTGAAATATTTAGTCTGGGATTAGATTAATTCTAGTGCCTAAATCACACAAACAATTGAGATGATCAAAATTTCCTAGGGTGAAGGGGATGATAAAGCTACATGGGTCTTTTAATTTAGGTGGGATTTTATTTTTAAGTATATCACTACACTCTTCAGTGAGGCTATAGGTAGAAAACTCATCAAGGGTATTTTTATTTGAAACAATTTTCTTAATAGATTTCAAGTAAGATGGGATTTGAATCAAGGCTTGAATGAATGGAATGTTCACTTTCAGTTTAGACAAGAGACCAAGGAACTGAAGAAGTTCAGCCTTGGTGTTGCTTTGAGGTCTCAGATTCTTAGGGAAAGGGATGGGTGGGGAAAAATTTAAGAATAGTAGTAATTTCCCTCCCCTCTTTATATAATTTTTATTTTATTTTATTCTTTTTATTTTTAGAATAATTTTCCGCATGAGTATCAAGTGAAGAATTCAGATTATCTTCATTTTCAAGACCTTTCTGGGAATTTCCATATTGTGTATATAGAATATTTTTGTTTCTAGTATTAATTAGATATTCATTTTGGGTATTTTAAGTGAGTTTTTAAGTAAAAATTTGAGTATTCATCCCACTCCTAGTGATAACAACCATGATTTTCTCCCTATGATTTAGTTCAGTTGTACTAGGCAACCTACCATGGTCCCTAGAAGTAAAATCTCTAGCTAATTGACCAAGTTGAGTTTCCATATTCTATATTCTCACATCATTTTACATTTTATCATTTTCATATTTGGTTTCAGGATTATTTAATTTATTCATGAATATTTCTTCATGAGAGTTCATTTTATTCAAAAATAGATCCAACTTAGAATACATTTGATTATCAATATTTCCTTGTGCATTTGAAGACTCACACCTTTGTTGATTTTGAAAATTTTCTCTTGGTTGGTTTGAGTAATTAGGGGTAGTGAATTGTTTAATTAGACCTTGATCTTTCCATGATAAGTTTGGATGGTCCTTATAGTCTTGGTTGTAATTATTTGAAAATGGATCTTCTTTGGGATTCATTCTAGGACCATAATTGACAAAATTTGAGTTCTATTATTGTTGGGATAGCATGTCAAAGTTGGGAAAAAAGGTTTCAGTATGACCAAACATTCTAAACTAGACACATTGTTCCCTTAAATATTGATTGGTGTTTTGACAGCCCAATGGATTAACAGATTTCTTAGAGTTCTGGTTCATTAAAGATTGAAGTTGGATGGCGATTTCAGAAAGTTGATATTGAGTTTCATTCATTGAACCAGTATTAGCATTAACATTTCTATTGAATATTTTTCTTCTTGAATTTTTATGTTGAGAATTAAGGGAAATATTATTGAAAATTTGTCTCACTTATTCATCATTTTTATCATTATAATTACTCCTAGTATCCTGATCAACTAGGTTATGTCCAGAGGAGGATAACCCTTCATAGAATGTATGCATGAGAAGGTGGGATAGGAGTTGATGATGGGGACACTGTCAAATAAGGTCCCTAAATCTATCTCAATATTCATTGAAAGCTTCTATATCCTCTTGGTAAAAACGAGTTATCTTTGTTCTCAATTCACCTTTCAGTCTTTTGGGATAAAATTTTATTATGAATGAGTTGTAAAGCTGATCCAAATTTTTGAAAATGTTCTCATCTAGACTCAAAAACCATTTCCTAGCATTCCCTTATAGGCAAAAGGAAAAAACAATCATCCTCATTTCATTCTCTATGATCCCTAGAAGAGGTAGTTGTTGTGCAGTGTTATAGATGTCTATAATGAAGGAAAAAGATTCCTTATTAGAAAGTCCATTAAAGGTAGGTAACAATGAGATGTGGGATTTTTTAAGCTCATAATTTCAGGCTCCAGGAGATAACTTAATGGAAGGTGGATTTCTTGAAACTTGAGGAAGTTGTAACTCCCTCATCCTAGGCATTTCATTTTCTTCTAAGAGTTCATGTGGATGATTTTGAAATAAATTATGTGTAGGAACCCTATTGTCTAAGTTCTCCACTATTGTTTTATTTTTCTTCTTAGAGTAGTGAGATGTTTGTCAGGTTCAGGGTTCAAAGGCTCTATTCTAACACCAGAGGTTTTTGTGCTCATGAAAAGTGATAAAAGATAAAATTCAGTACAAACAATAGTACAATAACTAAGCAGTACAAACAACAGTAGTAGATAAGTAGCAAATGAAGCAGATTTTTTTACAGTTATCATTTTATCAAAAAAATTTAGATTTTTTAATGTGATTTTTTTAGTTTTTTTTATAAAATGAATGGATCATGCCTTCCCAGAAAATGGCACCAAAAATGGAACAATTTTCATTGAAATTGAGTCAAAGTTTAGAATTTTTGTTTTCTTGAAAACTATTGTATAGCGAAAAGTAGGGTCGAACCCACAGGGACGGTAAGATTGACCAAAAAAATTGAATTTTCTTAAAAACACCCCACTGTTGTCAGAAGTGAGGAGACTTTATTTTTTAAAATTTTTATATTTTTTGTGTATTTTTAAAACAATAAGCAACAACAATTTTTTTGTTCTAAACTATATTGAAATAGGGAAATGTTCAAAAGAAGGGAGTAACATAAATTAAGAATACTGATAAATGAACAATCAAGAGATATACACCTAGGAAAAAACTTTATTCTACTGGATTCAAAAGGATTCTTATTCACATAAAAGTTGTTGAAGTATACCACTATAAAAAAAATAATGACTTACTTCCCTCTCCAAGAGTTAATTAACATAGTTTTATCAATCTCAGAGTTCACCACTCCAAGAGAGTTCAACTGTGAAAGTTTGGATTTAAAAAGTACAATAGAATAAACTCACCATTAGTTCTGAAGTTTTCATTTTGATTTCAAAGTTTTAGAAGTTGTATCCTCCATAAAACTTGTCGAGTTATTGTGGAGTTTTGAAATTAAGTGTAAGTGGAATGATGCAGCTGAATGAATTCAAAACTGATTTCACCAATAAATTCTGAATATATTAAAAATGATAAAGTTGAAAGGAATAAAAAATAACCAGTAAATGTAGTAATTCCCTGAACTCAAAGGTCTAGTAAACAATCATGTTAATTATCATTATATAAAATTAAAACATACTAGAATAGAGTACAAGAATTCAAACACGAGGAAAGAAGAAATCCCCGAATGATTCTCTGCTTTTTGGCTCCTTCGACTCCAGGGCTGGCCACTGGGTCTATAGAAACTCCTCCAAGGATATGCTTTGATGTGAGAGAAGTAGTCCAATTTCGAATGATGATCCTTGATGGAATGATTCCAAACCCCCATCTCTCCTCTATGAACTGTCTTTAAACTCACTGGCATCTGATGCATATCACCCACAACATCCACCGACTTAATCTTGTTCTTCAATTTTGCACTGCACAGGTGTGTTTTTTTTTGGTGCATCACACATCGCAGTAGCTTTTCCCTCGTAACTAACTTCCTACCAATTAGTTAAATGAACATGGATGTGTTTTATTCTCCAGCATAAACCTGCAAAATAAAGAAAAAAACAATCCGTTAAAAACCCGAAGAAAATAAATAAATAAATATTTAAAATTATAGTTATTAATTTATTATAAAGTCTTTAATAAAATTAAAAAGTTTTTAAATTAGATATTATTTAATAAGTTATTTTATTAAAATTATTATTTACTGGTAATTATATTTTAAAATTATATTTTTATTAACTAAAATGAAATAATATTATTACTAACATAGTTAATATTATAAAAGTTAAGTTATAATAATTTAATTAAATATTTAAATATTATTAAGTTTAATTAAATTATTTATTAATTAATTTTATAAATCATTAATAACATTTAAACTATAAAAGTTTTATTAATTATATATTTCAATTATTATTATTATTTTATTAATTAATTTACTTTTTTTATTAATATTTTAATGTTTATTATAATTATTAAGTTTATTAAATTATTTTTTAGTTGTGTTTATTTTAATTTATTATAAATTATTATTAAGTATTTAATTTTATTAACAATTTTTATTATTAAATTATTATTTATTATGAAATGTTAAATTATAATTAATTTAATTTAATTTAATTTAGAAGTTAATATTAACTAATTTAGTTTAATAAAGTGTAATTTAAGTTAATTAAATTAATAATTTTGTTTTATTAAAATTAATTATTTTATATTTATTATTTATTTATAATTATTATTATTTAGTATTTTAGTTTTATAAATTTTATAAATTTAATATGTTATTCTATAACTTATTTATTTATTTTATAATTGTTATATATTATAATTATTATATAATTTATTTGTTTGTTTGTTTTGTTTTATTTTTATTATGTTTCTTCTCTTTTTTTTCTTTCTCCAGACTTCTTTCCCCCAATTTCAGCAGAGCATAGGAGTAGGGTTCTTCTTTTTCAGAGTAGTGAGTGCCAGTGATGTCCCACCTATTCTCCAGCATGGCTCGTGGCTCTTCTTGTAGTGACCTCCTCGTAATACCACAACCGTAGTGGTCCACTCATCCCCATGCAGCTAGCAGTAGACTTCATCAGCAACTGGCAAAGCTCCTACCGAAGTCAGCCACAATTTGCGGTGAGGGTGAAGTCACCGATAGAAGAAAAGGTGACCAGTGTTTCATGGTATAGTGGATTGGTGAGTGTGTGAGACACCGATAGTGTAAAATGGTGTCCGTGACTCATATTTTATCTACACAACAAAAAATTAAATCAAATTAACAAAACTAAAACTTAATTTAGATAAACATTTAATTAATCTCATAAATTGAAAAACATAAAACTAAAATAAACTTAAACTAGTATAAATAAAAATTAATAAAAAAACTAAATTAACTGAATTCAGACTTAAAATTAAAAATACACTATTTTTATCAAATTAAAACTTAAAAACTTAACTTATTTTAAAAACTAACATCATTATTAAACTAGAAATTAATAAAAAAAATTATTTTAATGAAACTAAATTAATCAATAATGTATGAAATTAAAAACTATGTTATAAAGATGCAAATAAAATAATTAAATGATAATTTAATTAAAATGTGAGCAGATTGAGAACATCACTATAAATTGATGAATTATTACTCTAGAAAAATTAGTAAGAATAAATTAATCATTTAAAGGACTAAAATTACATAATTGGATATAAAAGATGTCAAGTTAATATATTTAATTATAGAAATACAAAAGTGTGATTATTTACTAAAAAGAGTAAAATTAATTAATTAAATCATTAAAAATTAAACAAAATGATGTGGCAAACTGTGTAAAATAAAGGCCACATGAGCCCGGTCCATTAACAGCTCTTGGTACTGATGTAGATCGGCAACATGATATCAGACAAAGAATCGGTCTCTACAACAAGGCCGACAGGTGGCGTGAATAGCGAAGCATGCTTCTACCTCGGGCCATAGTTGGTGTTGATGATCTCTGAGATAGGATAGTGGTGAATATGATGGAATGGACTCTAAAAATGGTTGGAAAAATAGCCTGGCAATGTTGTAGGTAGGATATGGATAGGAGACAACCTTGGGATGGGCGACGACCACGGAGCGCGGTACCATCAAATGTGGCACGGGTTTTTTCAGCAAGGGATTTTATCCCCAAACTGTGCCTTCAGATATGCGGGCTATTAAAGGTGTTTTTGAATCAATTCTCTTGAAAGGTTTCTAAGGTGAATTTGATAGATGAGACAATTTGATTGGTGATCTATGAGTTAGATCATGTTGGGGTTGGGGGTTGGTCTTTTTTTGTTGGGTCTTTGTGACCCTTTCATGTTTGGTGGAACTTATGGTGCCACATGTATTGTAATGTTGTGTATCACTATTTATTTCATTTATATTAAAATTTTCAGGACTGAGAATGCTCGAGTCCTTAACATTCCTTGTATATTTATATAAATATATATATTTATTAATATATAATTATAAATATAATAAATATATTTATTATTTAAATACCTCTTCAAAATTATATATATTTATACTTTTATAATTAAATATTTAAATTACAAAATTATTTGAAAAATCATTTAAAAAGGTTTATTATATAAATTTCAATCAAATTTTAAATGTAAAAATATAATAAATAATAATGAATAAATATTATTCAGATGAATTAAAAACATATTGAAAATATTACATGTATATTTAATAAATATTTGTATAAATAAATATTACAGAATGATTAATTATATTTTTAACGTTATTAATTAATATATAATAATAAATTAATAAATTAAATTAAATAAATTGAAAAAATATCATAATGTAAATTTGTAACATTTACGTAAATTAAAAAACATACTTACATACACATACACATCAAGGTACACGCATATACATGCACACATGTATATATATTAAGTCCTGGGTATTTTGAATACAAGAAGAAAAGAATTCAATCAAAATTGGAAAAGGGTTGAAATAAACCTAGAAGAAGATTGAACAAGAAGGTTCACGGGGGATGAAACTATGAAGGATGAGTTGATCCCTATGAATTTCAAATCGGTTCATGGACTACTGATCTGCATTGTGTTCCGCCACTTTTTGATTCGTCCCACAAACAAAATTGTTCATGGGATGAGGTGGTATCACCAATACCCACAGACAAAAAAAGTCATTTGTGAGGCTATACTATGATTTCAACCCTAAAAAATGGTTGTCTTCCTCAAAAAAAATTATTTGTGGGATGAGGTAGTTTCATTGGCTCCCACAAATGAACCAAAGTTGTTTTCAGGGCCGAACGATGATTTCCTCCCCCCATGAATGACTTCCCCTATGAATGAAATCATTCTCAGGCCAGGACGTCCTCTTGGGCTCCTGTAAAAGAAGGCTTGTGACCCACAAGAGAAGATTGTCCATCTTGGTACTCGGTCTCTCCATTCCTCCATAAAATAACCCTAAGGGAAATAGGGGCAGGAGGAGAGAAAAGCGGTGATCTCTAGAGAAAATCCATGAATAGATCCAATGCATGGAGATTTCTATTTCCAGTAGGTAAAAACCCACACATAGCATTAAGGGTGAAAAAAATAATGTTCAAAAAACCACGAAATTAAAACCCTTTGTGGACACCATCCTATGGGGCATAAATGGATGGCCCCTTTGTATACTAGGACCTCGCATAGCAAAATGCCATGCAAGAAGAACTATTCCCCACATGGTGAAGTACTATATGGGAGGAACATGACCCCGCGTTGGAAAATGCTACCTGGATTGAACCTAGCCCTGTGCAGTTCTGTACTACATGGACGATATAGTCACTTGCATAGAAACATGCTACGTTGAGGGAACCCCATCCCATATAAGAACTTGATATGCTGAGTGGGGCCACCTAGGGTTTTCTATGATCTATCTCCCATCACTCCCATCAATCATTACATCAGGACACATATTTTCCCCTCCACCAACTAGTCCAATAACATAAGACCAAGGACTATTCCAAAGCCTCCTAATAAGTATGATCATAATATTAGACACATTCGTGTGTCCTCTCATGTTTTCATAACCATGGTATGCAGAGTCACATGTATAACCTCCAAAACAAGACGGATCCTCAGAATTTCATTGTGTCTACATTCTTTTGGTAAAGAGGGTTCCATCCTTGGAGGTGCTGAGATGAACCTCCCCATTCCAAGAAGGGATGGTTAGGATCACACTTTCCATTCCCTTTGACGTGGAATGATATCCTCCCCACCTAGAACCAATTTTAGGGCATCCCTTCTGAAGTAAGACCAAAGTCTTTCTTATGGGATGTAGCACTCTTGCTCCTATTCACTAGACTGGGACATAGCTAGATGGATCACCATATGTGACTATCCTAGATATGAAAATAAAAGATAAGATTGGCACACTCTAGGCACACTCTCTCTCCATTTTACCTTTTGTAACCTTGTCCATTAGTGGACAGAGTGGATCAGGAGATCTTCAGATCCACTTCTTCCTCTTATTTCTCACACTAATAAATATTCATGTGGGCTTAAAGGTTAGTGTCAATAATGAAACTTGCATCATCCCAATCCAAATGGGCATTCTCCATAGTTGTAATCCACATCCTCTATTTATATGGTACATTTTTATAGTATAATCCCCAATCATATTAACTCAAATGGGACTTCCCCATAGATAAAATCCCCAACCTCCACTAAAATAGAAATGTCCCATTATTAATCCCAAACCACATGCTCCTCTGAACCTCTTATAAGGTGTAATCCCAAAAATAATGAACTATGTGGGATTTGATTCCCTACTAACTAGGATATGTAGAAAGCCAATCTGAGGTCCATACACAACACTCAAATTCACACAAAAGTTCTATGTGCCACATTCTAAATAGGGACATATCCACCCAAGGGACCACATCTCCTCTGGGTCCCCCAGGCCACCTCAGTGTAACACCCATGCCATCCTTGACCCAGAACCTTTCACCTAAATGTTCTTTACACATGAGGTTAAAAATCATGGTTAGTTCCTTGTCATATGACATTAAAAGGTGAGGTGTCCTATTATGTACCACCAGAACTACATGGGTTCTGATTCCTTTCACAAGGATACATAGGAAGCCCATTATATGGGTTCGATCTCAACATCAAAACAACTTCCATATCCCTGTATGATAATAAACTCTAAATTAACTCACCACGTGGCTTAAAACTAACATTGTCTTAATAAAAAACCAAAGAATCTCTAATTCATCTATAAAAGGGTAACATTGGTGGAGAACCTCATATACATACAGATATACCTATCAATGTATAACCTCAAATATAAACAGATGATTTTGAACCCATGAGTGTTCATAATTGATCACTAACTCTGGGTGAACAGTGTATAAATACTTGGGACTGATCAAAGGATTCATGAACATATTTTAAATCCAAATAAGAACACTGGAATATGAAATAGTTCTCTCTAAAAGTGGGTGATGAGATATAATTCCCATCCTCTCAGCCAATGTGAGTTCTTAAGTTTCATTGTACATGTTCCCCAATTAACACCTACCTTTGAAAAGTATGTCCATGAGTTTTCAAAGATATGAGAGGTGTTGTGTGTTTTTGGTTCCAAGAACAAAACCCATTGGAAATCGTTCAAAGTTAATGTACCTAACATGAGTGATTTCACACAATTCAACCCCCTATAACCAATAATTGGGTGAAAAACAATCCATCCTAGAAAATAAAATGCTGAAATTGATGTGAATCCTTAACCGAGGTGGTAGTGTTACCCTACTTCAAACCACTTTTGCATCCATAATGCAAGAGGGACAAACAAGACCATTAATTATTCATGTGGTCAAAAGATTCTAATTTGATGGGGGTTTTTTGTCAGTAGTTATCACATATATTAATTTCACTCTTCACCGGAACACCCTTCAATCCAATGGAGTATCACCAACTTTTGAAAACACACGCATCGACCACTGCATAGGTCGGGTCCTCAACCAAACCAATGACGCCATCTCCCACCCACCATCATCAATGATGGTTGTTGAATGCACTGGTATGAGAGTACCACCATAATGATACTCTCTCTTCCATGGAGGTAGCTCTAAAAGCCCTATAGTCCATGAAGCTCCTCCAATCATCCACCTTGTGATAGTCTGGAGTCCAGAACTAGATTTCATTGGTATCTATCTCAAACTGTTTCAGGATACTATCCCCATAACTTGATAACTAGTTCATAACTTACCATAGGGAGCATCATGAATTGGTTATGAGTGACTTAAACCTGGAAACATAGCGGTCTCACCCAAGTTCCCTTTCGAAAAATCATATTCATCAATGACGTGCAGCCTAGTATCCTTACCATGAAGAGGAAACCACCCCATGGGCCTCAACTGAGGTCAAATGGATGAAGGCCCTAAGGGAGGTCTCCAAGGGGAAATTATTAGACAATTAGGAAGATACCATCATTATTATTCCTTCTATAGGATACCTATAGGTAAATACAGCATCAACCCATAAGAAGACGTATATTCATTCTCACTCTCATGAATCCTATCAAGAAAATACATTGTAAAACCTTGAGAAGATGAAAATTCATGCTCATTCACATCAATACCTCTATGAAAATAGGGTGGAAAATTATAGGTTGATGAAAATACCTACTAATTCACATGAATCCCTCCAATCAAATATGGTGGAAAAATATAGGCAAATGCATATTCCTATAAATTAATATGAAGCCCATTAGTAAAATATGGGTGAAAATGATGAGAATACATATGTTTATTCTCACACATATCAAGACCACCAGTAAAATATGATGTAAAATTATAAGTATATGAAAATACCAACTAATTAACATGAAGCCCGTTGGTCAAATACGGTGGAAAAATAAAGGCAGACACAGATTCCAGCTAATGCATTTGAAGCCACTTAGTCAAATACAATGTAAAACAATGAGAATACATATATTTTTGCTCATTATTATCAATTAAATTAGTAAAATATGATATAAAATCCCAAGAATATGCATATCCCTACTAATTCACATAATGCCTGTTTGTCAAATATGGTAGAGAATTATAGGCAGATGCATATCCCTGTTAATTCACATTAATTCTATCAGTCAAAAATGATGACAACCAACTATGGGTGGATGAAAATTCATGTTGATAAATACAATTTTCATCATGAAAATATAGAAAAAAAATTGAGTTAGAAGCTGTTGTATCCCAATTTTAAGTCAGGGGCAGACTCGTATCTCTTCCCCCTCATAGGTGAACTATTAGTACTTACTAGAAGGAAATGGAGAACTGAAGAAGAAACTTATTCCTACTCCAATACCAGAATAGTAATATATTCATATTACTACCAATGATTTCTCTTAGCATTCCTTAAACATAATGGGGGTCAAACATCAATCCGTGACCATATCCTATAGGTTTTACAAGTGGTCAACACATCTGCGGAAATAACAAGGACTCGGGACCACAAACATGCATCTTCAAGTGGGATGAATCAAACCCACTATAAGGTGGTCAATCAGGAGTATAAATGCATCCCTAGTATTTTCCAAGAGGGTCACTAGCAATATTTAATGATAAATAGGCAACATAATTAGGTGCAAATACTCATTCCAAAATGGGGACACTAGTCCACTTTAGTGACCACTATGGGCAGGAGTATATCACTTCTATAATTCTAGAATCTTACTAGAATATCCTGGTTTCACAATGATATCCACTCAAATAGGCACCCAAATATAAAGGCCATCACTTAAAACAAACAACCAAAGTTTCACACAAGAGAATGCCTAAAATGAAATCGAACAAAAGACATTTTGAAAATGAAGAGAAGACTCATAACCTTGATCTGATGTAAGTTTGAGTTCTTGAGGCCATAAAACATATAATAATAGTGCCTCAGGATCCTTTTGATATGTTACCAAACTATGAAATTGGTTGTAGCAATTAAGAAGGCCCAACTCACAGCATTTTTACCAACAGATTTGGAGGTCCCCCCAGAAAATCTACCACGAAGGCTTCCTTTATGGACACAAACTGATCAATCATGATAGATTATCTCCTAATGAGAATCACGGTAGCCCTCCTCATGGACAGAAGGTCAAACAAAAATAAGTTCATACCCTTACTATCATCCACCCTGAAGATCCTCTCTGGGGAATACTCTATAAAAATTCTCCTTGCAGTCATCCATCGAGCTATGATGGTATTCCTCACCATGATGTCATTCTCTACAAATGTCTTCCCCACAGTGATACCTTATTTTAGGAAGAATTTTATCCCCTTTCTTTCATCCACCCACAAGTTCCTCCCCATGTTCTACACATTATAAATTATCCCTACTTCTGGACATCGAGTTGTGTTGGAATTCCTCTCCATGATGGAATTTTCTACAAAGGTCCTCCTCACAGTGTCACCTTATTTCAGTAAGAAGGTCCTTCCCATTTTGTCTTCCACCAATATGGTCCTCCCAAGGGTATAAGCTATATAAATTATCCCTTCAGTCATATGTTGAGAAATGATGGTATTCATCACCATGATAGCACCCATTGTGAGGGTCCTACCTCTAGTAATATTTCATGTCGGCAGGAAGGACCTCCCCTTGCAGAGTCAAATACAATAATTCCCTCATACTCTAAGGTTCTTGGAAATATGGGTCCAGACATGTTATATACCCTATCAATGTAAAGTGGAATCCTTTGTCAATCAAGATACATCCCAGGAAAATGATCATCCTTCAATCCCCCCATGGACCATTCCCACACCAATGAGATCCCTCCTAGCCACACTACTCATGAAAAAATAGTCATGAAGTACCCATGTTAGGGAGATAAAGTAGAGGAGTTTCTTTCAGAATAAAAAATGATATATTTCTCATGATAATACAATTGGATAGGGAGGATATACCCCTTATTTTTTTCCCTCAACTACTTATCAATTTTAAATTTCTATGGCATTTCCAGAATAATGAGTACATGACATCTGTATCAATATCTGGACATTTCTCCACCACATGAAAGAAAAATTATTCCCTTACAATGGGTATGAAAACCATGTCAAAATATTAGGAGATTTTCATCATCATATCAACTTGGAATCCCTCCAATCTACATTGTGACCACGATTAGATAAATGGTAAAAATATATTCTATAAACATACCTCAATGTATTCCATGAGTTGCATCATTTAATTTCCAACACCCTGCCTGACATTCATATCTAGGGACAGGTGGAGCATAGACCTTTGTAATTAAACTGAAAACATCTTCAATATAACCCACTGTAAATGTTTCCTTGTAAAGTCATTACTCCAAGGTGTCTATTAATAAAATTATATTCTCAGAAAATATGGTAAACCCAATAAGAATTTTCCTTGAATAATTCTCAATATCGTCAGGACCAATGAGAAAAATCCATCGAAAAACTCCAAAACCATGAAACCGAGAACAATCAACAAGATTCTCAACTAAATGAATCCAATATCTAAGCACTACTTATGTCCTCAGAAACAAATAGGTCACGTGAAGACTTGGAATTTTATTTTGATCATGCTAAAAAAGGATGCCTAAGATAAAGAAACTGGTGATAGTAGAAGCATCCACTTCTGTATGGGATCAGCCCCAGCCTAGAGGACTGGGAAATGTTTTTCCAAATAATAACCCCATAAGACCAAAAAGTTCAGACTGGGAACAAAAATAAGAAAATGGGAGGGTTGGGGGAATTTTTACCTCAACCACCCACTCAATATAAATTTTTCTTTTCCCATTTAGGTAGGGAGTAAAGTGGAATGGTCTCCTAGTTTTCCCCATATGATGACTCATTTCCTTTAGATGTAAGGTGTATGACTAGGTTGCATATAGGATACCTCTGAGTCATCCTTCACCAAGAATTGAGGTACAGTTTATTCCTACATGTCACAAATGATAGATTTATCACTGTCTTAAAGTATTGAAACAACTTGAATGCATTTTCTCAGTTTTCAGTCTGTTAGTTGTGTTTTTTTACTAAAATATAATTTAAAACTAGAAACACACAATTTGAGTCATACTAGTCACATCATGCTTCAGTTTGACATGAGACTAATTCATACACATCACAAATAACTTATGAATCATTGTCCAAAATTATGAAGACAATCAGAGAAAGTTTTCTCGGTTTTCAATGAGTGGAAAATTTTGAACTAAAATGTCAATTTTAAACTTATAACAAACACTTTTAGTCATATCGGTCACATTGTTAATTGAATTTAGGTGTGGTTTATTCCTACATGTCAAAAATGATTTATAGATCATAGTCCAAAAGTATCAAAACAATATGAATGCATTTTCTCAGTTTTCAGTATGTCAGTTGTTCTTTTTACATAAATTAATGTCAATTTTAAATAAAGAGATACATTTGGATTTATAAAGGTTATATCATGAATTTTATTGAGGTGGGGTTGATTCCTATACATCAAAAATGACTCATGTATCATTTTCTTAAATTATCAAAACAATCCATATGTGTTTTCTCAGTTTTCAGTATGCCAATTGTATTTTTTTACTAAAATTAATGTCAATTTTAAATAAAAAGAGACACTTTGAGTAATACCGGTTGAATCGTGTGTCATATTGAGGTAAGTTTTATTCATAAACATCAAAAATGACTTATAGTTCTTTTTTCTAAAGTATAGAAACAATATAAATGTGTTTTCTTAGTTTTTAGTATGACATTTGTGTTCTTTTATGAAAATATCATTTCAAACTGGAAACACACATTTTGAGTCATATCGGTCGCATCATGAGTCAGTTTGACATGATACTACTTCATACATGTTATAAAGAACTTATTAATCATTTTCCTAAATTATGAAGACAATAGAAGTGTTTTTTCTTGGTTTTCAGGGAGTGACACCTTTTGATCTAAAATGCCAATTTTAAAATGATAACAGACACATTTAGTCATATCGGTCACACTGTTTTTTGGATTGAGGTGTGGTTGATTCCTACACATCCCAAATGAATTATTTATTTTTTTCCTAAAGTTTAAAAACAATCCAAATTCATTTTCTCAGTTTTTAGTAAATCAATCGTTCTTTTTACTTAAATTAATGTCAATTTTAAATAAAAAGACACATTTGGATTTATACTGGTCACATCGTGTGTTGTATTGAGGTGGGGATGGTTTATTTATATCACAAATGACTTATGGATCATTTCCCTAAATTATCAAAACAATATGAATGCATTTTACCAGTTTTCAGTATGCTAGTAGTGTTTTTTTACTAAAATTAATGTCAATTTTAAATAAAAAGAGACACTTTGAGTCATAATGGTCACATTGTGCATCAGATTGAGGTTAGGTTGATTTCTACACATCAAAAATAACTTAAATATCATTTTTATAAAGTATAAAAACAATCTGAATCTGTTTTATCATTTTTTAGTATGCCAGTTGTGTTTTTTTACTAAAATATCATTTCAAACTGGTAACACGCATTTTGAGTCATACCGGTCACATCGTGTGTCGGTTTTACATGATACCTCTTTACAAACATCAAAAAGAACTGATGAATTTTTTACTTAAATTATGAATACAATCGAAGAGAGGTTTCTTGTATTTCAGTGAGTGACACATTTTGAGCTAAAATGTCAATTTTAAACTGATAAAGGACACTTTTAGTCATATCAGTCACACCATTCGTCGGATTAAGGTGTGGTTGATTCCTACACATCAAAAATGACTTATTAATAGTTATCATAAATTATCAAAAGAATCCAAATGATTTTGCTCAGTTTTTATTATGTTAGTTGTTCTTTTTACTTAAATTAATGTTAATTTTAAATAAAAAGACACATTTTGATTTATACTGATCACATCGTGAGTTGTATTGAGGTGGGGTTGATTCCTACACATAAAAAATGAATCATTGATCATTTTACTAAATTATCAAAACAATCCTAACATGTTTTCTTAGTTTTTAGTATGCCAATTGTTTTTTTTTTACTAAAATTAATGTCAATTTTAAATAAAAAGAGACGCTTTGAGTCATACGAGTCGCACAGTGCATCAAATTGAGGTAGAGTTGATTTTTACAAGTCAAAAATGACTTATATATTGTTTTACTAAAGTATTAAAATGATTCTAATGTGTTTACCTAGTTTTTAGTATATCAGTTGTGTTTTTTTACTAAAATATAATTTCAAACTAGAAACACACATTATGAGTCATATCGGTCGCATCGTGCATTAGTTTGACATGAGACTACTTAATACACATCAAAAAGAACTTATTAATAATTTTCCTTAATTATAAATACAATTAGAGAGAGTTTTATTGGTTTTTAGTGATTGACATGTTTGGAGATAAAATGTCAATTTTAAACTGATAACAGACACTTTTACTCATATCGGTCACACAGTTTGTCAGATTGAGATTAAGTTGATTCCTACACTTTACAAATGACTTATGGATCATTTTTCTAAAATATCAAAACAATCCGAATGATTTTTATCAGTTTTCATTATGTTGGTTGTTCTTTTTACTTAAATTAATGTAAATTTTAAATAAAAAGACACATTTAGGTTTATACTAGTCACATCATGCATTTTATTAAGGTGGGGTTTATTCCTAAACATCAAAAATGACTCATATATTATTTTACTAAATTATTCAAATAATATGAAGGTTTTTTCTCAGTTTTTAGTATTCCAATTTTGTTTTTTTACTAAAATTAATGTCAATTTTAAATAAAAAGTGACACTTTGAGTAATATCGGTTTTCTCATATTCCCATGTCAACCATATCCAACCTAGCCTTAATTTCATCCTTTGTTTTTTCAGGTTCATTTAGCAACGTGCTGATGACATTGTCACATACATTTTTTTCAACATGCATAACATCAAGAAAGTATTTGACGTACAGACAATTCCTGTATGGTAATTCAAAAAAAACTAATCTCTTCTTCCAATTGGTTTTCGTAAGGTTTTTTTTATTTTTTTTACCAAAATCAGTGTCTAAATATTTTACTTTCTCAAATATTTGATCACTAGTTAGTGGATATGGTGATGTACATTCTTCTAAACTTCCATCAAATGATGTTATCCAAGATCGGTACTTATGTCATCGGGGTAGAAATTTCTGATTTCCTAGAAAAATAGTTTTTGATGAATGTTTTAGCCTAATTGATTATGTACCTTGTTCATAGATGGGACACTCGTGACTTACTTTAATGTTATATCCTGAAAAATTCCCATAAGCAGAAAAGTCATTTATCATCTCGTACAACATGTCTCTCGGTGTGAAATCTTTATTTCTATAAGAATCATAAAATGTAATACCTAAATCCCATAATAATTTCAAATCCTCGATCAATGGATCCAAATAAACATCAATATCATTACCCGGTTGTTTTGGTCCTAAAATAAGAATTTATAGCATGATGTATTTTCATTTCATGCATAACCATGGCAACAAGTTATAATTTACCAACATAACCATCCATGTACTATGATTTCTTCTTTGAAAACCAAAAGGATTCACTCTATCTGTAGATAACACAAGACGAAGGTTTCTTGGCTCGTTTCCAAAATCAAGATACTCATGATCGATTCTCCTCTAATAAGGAGAGTTTTTTGGGTGACATAGTTTCCCATATTTATTTCTTCAATCTTCATTCCATGTCAATTTCCCTGTGGTCTCCTCACTTCCATATAGGCACCTAAACCTTGGAATGATTGGAAAGTACCATACAACTTTCATAGAACCGGATTCATATTTATTGTATTGACAAGCACCATACTTTGGGCATTCTCAAAGTGGTTTTTGGTCCTTTTGAAATAGTATACAGTCATTTGGGAAGGTGTGTATTCATTCGGAGATCATACCCATAAAATGTAACATTTTCTTGGCATCGTATGTTCGGATTGGGACCTCATTATCTTATGGGAGAATGTCATTCAATAGAGCAAGTAATTCTGTAAAACTGGTATCACTCCATCTATTTACTGCTTTCAAATTATACAACTCCAATATGACTGAAAATATTATATATTTTGTGCAACCACTATACAAAGTCGTTTGTGCACAACTCTTTAACTGCTCAAAAAAAATTGGGCAATCATGAAGTTCATCTTCAACCATCCTTATCATTTCCTCAATATGATATTCATCATTATTTACATCTGTAATCACGTCCTTGATATGGTCTTCTTTATTTTCCATGCTTGTAATCATATCAGATGATCCATAAAATGCACGGTTATCCTAACCACTAGCTATATTCTCGTTTTCCCATGTTTATTCCAACATTTATAACTTCGATCTATTCTATTATAGATCAAGTGTTCTTACAACTCCTCTAGAATAACTTTTCTTGAATAACAACAGTATAAATAAGGATCAAGGATTTGAGAAGGGTCATATGCATGATCTTTCACAAACTTGATGAACTCTTTCACTCCATCTTCATACTCTCTTGTCAAACAATTGGTATCCATCCTGTCTTTATTCATATCCATCTTATTTGATCAGTGATTTAGTTTTTAACAAAAATAAATACAAAAAATATTGATATAATTTAATTGTTTTCCTAATTCTATAAAAATATAAACGTAAATGATTATAAAAAAACTACCATTAAAATTTCCTTTGAAAACTATTTAAAAAATCACACTAGAAATAAAATTAAAAAACATACCATTTACACAAATTCCTCTTTAAAATAACACGCCCCTTTTAAAATAAATCAATTATTTTCAAACACTCTTTCACAAAACCACAATTCCATTTTTTTAAAAGCATTCAAGACAACTTCATGACCCAACAATCTTAATCATTTAAATTGAGCAACATCCCTCTAAGAAACATTTCAAAACACTTGAATCATTTTAAAATATCCACTTATGCACGTTCACAAAGACATAGATCTCAGTAGAAACACTTTATAAAAGATACATAGAAAACACCTTGATTAATCCCAAATCAATCAATGTTGTATGATTCCATCACATTATTCCATAGGTAGGTGTAATAATTATAATTTACAAAAGCATTTGATATTGTGCTCCCCACCATTGGATATCCCTTATCCATGCTTTAATTGTTGAGTTATATCAATTATCCTTCACCACAACACCAGAGTCCTAACTAATCTATTCCATAGTTAGTGACACAGTTGCAACCATGAAACACTCATGTTCTGGTTTACAACAAACACTGCATTGTCCCAATGATCCTTGGCTCACACCAAATAAATTGGTTGTATACCTTAAGAACAATTTATATGTCTCTCACATGAAGTGTTACCGGTTTCTTCCTTTATAAATACACCAAAGAAAATCTAAAATAATGAACCCATTACATAATAAAAAATTTCTCAAGTGTCATTCCTTTCACACAAAGAATTTCTCTATGCAACTCATCACTAGAAGAAACAATGTTGCTTTCCCGATCCTTTTAATTAAATCATATCTCAAGTCAAAATAAGAAAAGAACTATGGTATTAAACTAATTGAAGGTATGATTTTCCATAGTCTATTATCTTAAAAATTTCAAAAATACTTTATAAATGACATTACAAAGACTAGTCATTATAAAATTATTAACTAAACTCATATCAGTAACCTCTATAATCAAAGTGATGAGAGTGTAATTATAAGTCACAAGAGAATTATTACCTCTCCAAAACTCATTCATGAGGTTAAAAATATCAAGTCCCAAAATATTCTAGAACCTTTTAAAGAAAATTTCATAAAAAAAATCTAGGTTTGGTGCCTTTTATGGATGCATTAACCTAAATATCACGACAACTTCATAACGTTGAATATCAATATTTAATAATTCATTCATATTATTTTTTAAAGTTGTAATAAAATAATAATTTATACATTTAGATATAAAATTATTCTAAGAAGAAAATATGATTTTATAATCACTTGATTTATATCATTTATCTCTTTGAGGGGATTCACCATAAAGTGATTACGAGTGGAAGGATTAATTACATGTGTTGTTATGGTTATTTGACTAAGGTTCCCAGAAAGTGTCTCATGTAGCTTTGGATAGGTAGGGCTAACAAAATATATGTTTCCATTATAACTCAATTTATCCCCTAATTAAACAACATCTAGATTTCTTATTTTATACTCAATCATCAACCCGTGTAGGGTTTTCTCCACTAACTACATCTATATTTCTTATTTTATACTCAGTCATCAGTTTCACCCTAATTAAAATCCAACATAAACATGGTGTATGAGACTTTATTAACACATATAGGTTTTTCTCCACTAACTCAACACTAAGACAAGACAATTTCATATTGCATATGATCTAGATCTATGAAAATACCTTTCCATAAATTTTATTATCATATGATCTTAAATTTCACCCAATAAAATTCTATTTCAACTAAATTTGAACTACATGGCATATGGTTCATCTTAGAAGACCTTTAATCTTCTTAGAGAGGCCCATTGGATATATCCTGACATCCCAACCACCAATATTAGACCCATTCAATGACTTTATAAGATTCATACCCCCTTTCCCAAAATATAGTAACCTCATCCATATCTGGTCTTGAAATCTTATACACTAAACATGGATAAAATATATTTAATTAAAACTATATTCCAATTCAAATAACTTGAGTTATGATTTACATTGTTCTCATTCCTTGTTCGAAGGTGTTAGATTGCTCCTAGATCTTGAGGCCCATTTTGGAAGTAACATTATACCCTTTATCATTGGTTTGTGAAATATGTCTATAAATTCCATGCACCCCTTTCTAAGGTTGTTTATACTAATATAGTCCACTACCCATTCATGTCGAGTTTTCACCTTGCACTTACCATTAAATAAACTACCTCACCTTTTCTATAACAAGAACTATAACCCTAAACTATGTGAACCTCTCTTAAATGATTTCTACACTAGAATTGGGTTCTCCAATCATTAAATGTTTTCCTAAAAAATGTTATTATGTAGATCACCACATATTTTTTATAAAATTTGTATGAAATTAAACACCAGCCTCATTTTGTTCATACTTGTTTGATCGTAAACATCAGTTTCATTAGTCCAGCTTGCATGAACTGAAACTCAAAAAAGAAAGAGACATGGTACTCACCCTATTGAAAACATTAAAAGAGAATCCTGGGAAAAATTCAAGTCCCCACCCACTAGGTATACACCTATCCTAGTTCTAAATCTATCATTATAGAAATAAAGGGATTTGGTATGAAATTGATGGAATTGGAAGGTTCGTTTTGAAAGGATAACTTTTAAAATATTCGTAAATTCCCATTTATGAAAAATGATGGCTAATTTTATATCTAGTGTTTTTCATCCCACAGAAGCCAGGTCAGTTGGATTTAGGGTTATCACCACTCTTAACATCTAAGAAAAAGAGGATTATGTTTTTTCCAACAAGTTTCAATTGTGATGATCTCGTGGTTATTGGAGAAGTGATGGAACTATAATTAATAATAGAAAACAAAATTAAATTGTTGTAACATGTCCATGAAATGTAAAAAGTGATGAAAAAAATGTGTGTTGTGGGGATCTCAAAGCTAATATCATCAAATAAAAAAACATCATTGGAATTTCACTAGATCCTAGGATGTGAAAATATTAGACATATTCCAGTAGAATCAACAACCCAAGGGTTCCCATATATACCAACACCATCGACAAAGAGATAAGGCTATCACATCCCTAACACAATAGGTGAAGCAACATGGGAATCACATCACTAACTGTATGGGAAAAATAATAAGGGAATCATGTTCAGTCACTATGACACACTAAATATCAGTAACATAGTTACCTTGGGTTCCTATGGCATAGTAAAAGCGGAGCTAAGAAAAAATTTGAACATGATAAATTTATAAATTGATAATAAAACATAAGCAATAAACCTCATCTCACCTCAAAAATCCTCTAAGGAAATATCCACCAATAACATCATACAAGCATAAAACAATAGCAATCAATACATATCTTATAAAAGGGAAATAGCCTATAGAAAACACTAACACAAGTGTTTCCTAGTAAGTGTGATAAAATTATAATGAAACTTTTTTTAATATAGTGATAGCTTACCCTTCTGGTGGCAACATTAGAGTTCGATGATGGCAGAGATGGGGTAGGCAGCTGCGACAGTGGCAGCGGAGGGCTTCACAACGGAGGTGGGGTTCACGGCGAAGGAGCGGCAAATGAGGGTTCGAGGTGGAGGTGGGTTCGTGATAGAGGAGTAATGGAGAAGCGGCAGATGAGGGATTGTGGTGGAGGTGTAGCAAATGAGGGTTCATGGTAGAGGTGGGTTCGTTAAGGAGGAAGAGTTTGTGGCATTGGAAGAGGCAGTGGCGAAGGAGGGGTCGATGATGGCGGAGCTGGGGTCAGGGCAGAGTCGAGGTTGGCGGCACAGGGGTCAGCTTCCGTGAGAGCTTGAGGGGTGCGAGAATGGAGGAGGTTGTTAGAGTTTTTTTATAAAACTCGGTGAACCTTTTATCAGCACTAGCTAAAAAGCGCTGATAAAAGTATGTTTTATCAGCGCTAAAATAGAAAGCGTTGATAAAACATACCTTTATCAGTGCTTTTTTAGCACTGATAAAGATATCATGTTAATAATTTATTTATATTAATATATATATATATATTTATATTTATATTTATATTTATAAAACTATTTATATGATAAATATATATACATATACACATATATATATATATATATATATAATTATAACTAAAATAAATATATATTTATATTTATATTTAAAAAATTATAATTTAAATAATTATAAAATTATAAGAAATATACTTATTATATTAATAATCTTAGAATACATATAATAAATATATTAATTATATATATTTATAAGATTATAGATATATACAACTATATTTCTTCTAATTTTATAATTATTTATATGAATATATATTTATTTATAATTATAATTATAAATGAATATATATTAATTTATTTAAATAATTATAAAATTTTAACAAATTCATATTTGTATTTTTTATAATTTTATTAATATATATATTTAATATATTTACTATTATTATTATAATTATTTAAATATATTTTTATTTATTTATAACTATAACAATAAATATTTGTATTTATTTATCAATATTTCTATATATTTATAAATATATTTATTTAATTATATATAACATTATATACGAAAATATTAAATATATTTTTTAGAAACTAATAATTATTTAAATAAATAAATATTTATTTATATTTATAACTAATAAATATATATTTATTTATTTGTAATTAAAAATTATAATAAATAAATATTTATTTATAGTTGTAAATATAAATATATATATATTTATTTATTTAAATAATTATAAAAATATAAAAATATATTTAAAATTTTATCAATATTATATATTTATTTATTTATTTATTATAATTTTTTAACTATTTAAATATTCTACATTTATTTAGAATTATATTTATAACTATTTGTATTTATTTATATATATTTGTATATAAATATATATAATTAATATATTTATTATAATTTTTCAATTATTTAAATATATCTATACTCATTTAAGAATGATAATTATAAATATTTGTATTTATTTATAAATATTTGTATATATTTATAAATATATTTATTTAATTATATTATAACTGTATAACTAGTATAATAAATATATTTATTATAATTTTATAATTATCTACATATATATAGTTATAATTATAACTATAAATAAATATATTTATAAATATTTGTATATAATTATAAATATACTTATATATATGTATATAATTATAATATATGTATTTATTGTAATCTTATAATTATTTAAATATATATATATATATATTTGTAATTATAATTACAAATAAATATATTTAGAAAGTATTTATATATAATTAAAATTTAATAATTATAAATATAATAAGTACATTTATTATTTAAATATATTTAATGTAATTTAATAAGTATTTTTTATAACATAATAGTATATATGGTTAAAATGAATTAATCATATACCTAGTAAATATACATAATAAAAAACGAGTCATCAATGGACAATATGAAGAATAAGAAAGTGTGTCATGTGTAAATGAACATTATAATACATAACATATGCACACATGATCAATATATTTATTGACCAAATTCATTGGAAACACATATGTATTTAATAATTAATATGTGTGTGTATATATATATATATATTTAAAAAGGTATTTGTATATATTAATTATAAATAAAATAAATATATTATATATAACAAATATAATAAATATAATGAATTTAATGAATCTAATAAATCTAATAATCAAATAAATCTAAAAAATCTAAAAAAACTAATTAATTAATCTAATAAATATAAATCTAATAAATATCTATTATAAATCCAATAAATCTTAATATAATAAATCTAATAAATCTAATAAATTGAATAAATATATTTATTATTTAATGAAATTTATTATAATCTTATAATTATTTTTATATATATAATTGTAATCTTAGAAATATTTTCTTTAAAACATTATATATATATATATATTATAAACATGCCTTTTTTAGTCAATGTATGCAAATAAACATAATTTTTTAATATAAATATAATAATTTTATATAAATTATTATTAAAAACTTTAATCAGTGCTAAATATAGCGCTGATAAACGTATCCTTTTATCAATGCTTTTTGTCAGCGCTGATAAAAGCACATCCTTTATCAATGTTTTTTGCTTAGCACTGATAAAATGAGGTGCTTCCCTTGCTTGGTTTTGTGGTAGTGAAAAGAAAAACGTTTATATGGAAAAATTTGAGGAAAAACATTGATGGGAATAGGTAAAAAAATATAAAGAAAGAATAGCGTTTGAAACGAAATATATAGTATATATTTGTAAAAATATATAAAATGAATAATTAAATAAAAAAATATGTTTAGATATTAGGATAATTAAAATTACAAAATTAATGGAATTTATTAAAAATAAAAAAAATGTTATAAAGTTAATGCAGTTGTGAGCTTCTTGTTCTTTCCATTAACGTTTGATTCATCCATTCAACCATGGGATGCATTCCATGTCACAACCCGTCCCCCGGGGCCTGCATCGTGACTACCCCATACCCGCCTTTCATAGGCCAAAGGCTGGCAACTAGCACCAAAGGCGTAATTCCCTAGAACTGGGAAAGCATTGCCTTTATAAAACGTAAACACACACACAACCAGAGAACAAGCGGAAGTAAACACTAAGTAAAGCAGTATAACAAGTGTGCTGAAAGTACAAAGGGCTGGAAATACAAGCCCAACAGAAAGATACAACTACAACTGAAAGAAAAGTACAACTGAAAAGACAATAGTTGAATGGTGAAGCGGCTCCTGGATCGTCCTCTGGGTTCCTACCTGAAGGGTAGGTACAGATGTCCTCCTCAGCACTCTGCGTCTATCGGTCCGCTCCGTATGCTGTCACGCCGAGTGTCCACCTCCAAGTACCATCCAGTCCTCGTACACCCTACCTTGATCAGAGCTGTCTGTCGTCTGCATCCAACACAATGAGGTGCGGGCATAGCCCGTGCAGGGGTGAGTATAACGATACTCAGTAGGGACCCCGAGACCCTCAAGGTCTCACAAAATCCAACAAGGATAAACCACAAATAAAGATCTCAACAGATAACCTTTACTTAGGTATATGCCCATACATATACCTAAGTTATCAAGTAACCCATCTCAATCATGAGTAAAACACAAAGGTCATTGACTCAGCTCAAACCAGGATTTTATTCATGATGTCGAAACCACAGCTGCTGGAGAACTCCTCCTATGTCGATTACAGTGGGTCTGTTGCTACAACAAAGCGCTTCCCACTAACCTTGGACTGCTGAGGTACTCCACCTGTCGAGTACTATGGGCTTGCTGCTACAACCAAGCGCTTCCCACCATGGGTGTGCCACTACAATAAAGCGCACCCCCTCATAGCCAACAGAGGTACTCATTCTGTCGAGTATCGCGAGTCTGCCGCTACAACCAAGCACTCCTCTGCCGTGGGTCTGCTGTTATAACCAAGTGCACCCCACTGGGCCATACGAATCACTCTGAGTCAATCGATCAGTAGTCGTCAAGTCTCAGCCAGCTACTAGGTCTCCACACTCCGTACGCTCGTCTCCGGGAGGGTCCGCTCCACGAGCTAATGCTCGATACTTCTAAGTGTCATGTAATCTCACATGGAAGTATCTCAAAGTACCGCCTTGTCATAGAGGTCTCAACGCAACAGACGGCGCGTCAATCGGACGCCCGGTCTGTGAGTTATTAGCATTTCCATTCCAGGGGCCCGGTTGGATTTCGGGTACAATCCAACCCAGTCATGCTCAAACCACATTCAAAACCAGTGTAGAGTATTCCAAATAAACTGTCTCGTCAAGAGAAATCCAACATAGTTGACCGCACGTCAATCGGACGCTCGGTACTTAAGTTATAAGCGTTTTCGCTCCGAGGGCCCGGTTGGTTTCGGGTTCGAACCAACCCGGCCTTACCCAAACTTCGCCAAACCTTGAGTGTAATATACCGAAACGACCGTATTGATCCAAGGATTCCTACGCAACTTACGGTTCCGTCGATCGGAGGTCCGTAACTCAAGTTATGGGTGTTTAAATGAATCTGGACTGAAAAAGGGGGGGCTGGGCCCGGTCCGACCCGGCCCAACCCACCCTAGGTCAGCCCGAACCGGGGCGACCCAACTCAGGTTCGGGCCCGGACCAGCCAGCGTGGTCCGACCCGGACCAGCGCGGCCCGACCCATGTGGCCCGTCTCGGCCCGTCTGGGGGGGAGGTACTGGCTTCGGCCAGCTAGCGCAGCTCAATGTCGTGCCCCCAAAATCAGGAACGACTGAGCCATTCCAGTTTCGTCTGCCGCCGCGGTTCAGCCACGACGGTCTGTTCCGGTGGCGCACTGCTGCCGCCTTCCTTGAACCACCAGACATGCTCCGGTGGTCCATTTTTTCCACCATCTACACCAGCGGCTCTCTTGGGACCCGCTCTTCACTACGACGGCTTCAAATCGCCGTTGCGGCCTTGTTTCGTCATTGCCCGTCAATCCGCGCACAAAAGAACAACCAACGGAGGGTCGTTAGGCCGTGTTTTTTTGGCCCGCGCCTTCCGCGTTAGGCATTATGAATTGGCCAAAGATAATCATGGTTTCACGTAGAATGAATAACAATTTTATTCAAATAAAATTGAAACAATCCACCCTACAATTCCCCCACAAATAACTATTCCCAACCCGCAAAAGAAAATGTCTGTGGATCAACTTGATAATGAGTTGATCCATGTTCTTTGTTTTATAAGGGAAGAACATGGGAATATAAACATACTCAAATTAAACCCATAACTCGAAAAATATTCACGGTAGCCGAGCGTCATGGATGACGGTGTCAATTTCTTCGTCATCAGAGTGTACCTGAAGAAGTGGTGTCTCTCCTCTTATTGTGGAGAAAAGAAAAGAATTGGAGAATCGGGGAGCGTTCTTTGTTGAAGGTGGGTTTTCTTCATTAGAGAAGAAAACCGTTCTTCATTTGAGGAGATGAATACTTCTCTCCCTTTTCTCAAGAGCTCCCACCCCAAAGCTTTTCCAACACAAAAAATCTCCCAAAATAAAATATTAGGCTTGGCTAATATTTTATTAACACATCCAATTCAAAATTCAAATCACTTGATTAATTAAATGAAGAGTTGTTTAATTAATTAAGAGATGGTTTGGAAATAATTAATAGAGGGAAGAAGGTGAAGAAGTCTCATTAATTAAGGGGGTTTCCAATTTATTGAATGGAGTTTAAGGGAGATTAGGGGGAGGTGAAAGGTTGGGGCTCGTGTGGCCCCCACCACTCAAAAATACACACATGGGAAGTTGGGTGGATGCGGGTCCCACTATTAACTACCCATGGGAGGAATTAACCTCCTTAGATACATAAAATTTTTCTAACAATTTTATTTATCTTTTTAATTAAACCACAATTTATAACTTCAAACCCGCATAAAACGCAACTGCGGTAATGGTCCCCTTAAGCAATTACCAGCGTTGCGAGTTCATCGGTGCCCTGAGATTTAAATTCCAAGCACCGGTTAAAAAGATAGAAATACCCACTCATTCGTTCACTGAACGTACATGAGCTAAACTTCAGAAATTGATTCTAGGCACACCGGGCGTCGGAATCAAGTGTCGTCAAAAGCCACAGACTTGTAAAATTACAAAGTATTTAAGAAAAAAAATTCCTTGAAATTTAAAGGTATTTACATTACTCCCACCTCAGGGATTTATGTCCCCGTAAAGCTACATCATAAACATGGAAAACAAATGACGGTACTGAGCACGCATCTGAGCCTCCGGCTACCATGTGCTCTCCTGGAGGTTCCTATGCTATCAGCGAATGCGCACCAGAGGATTCGATAGTCCACGTAGGACCCGCTCTTGTCGATCCTCGATCTCCACTGGAAACTCTGTGAATTTCGCCCCATCATCGATGATGTGGGACGGATCGTGCACACATCTTCTCAGTTCAGATACATGGAAGATGTTGTCCACCTAGTGCAATTGAGGTGGAAGGACCAGTCGGTAAGACACCTCGCCTACTCTGCTGAGGACCTAGAAAGGTTTGAAGAATTGTGGAGATAACTTGTTTCCCCGACCAAATCTTCATGGACCTCGTCGAGGTGAGACCCATAGGAAGACGTGATCGTCACCCTCAAACTCCAGTGGTCTCGTCTCCTATCAGCATAGGACTTTTGTCTGCTTTGTGGAGTCTTCATCCGCTCCTAGAAGATCTGCACCTTCTCTGTCGTAGCCAGAACCATCTCTGGTTCTACACGTGTTGACTCTATCACTATCCACAAAGGATATATTAAACGCGGTCATCTGTTGTCTCGCCACTCCTAACAACTGGATGTCTGATCTCCTACTAAGAGCATCTACTACAACGTTCCCCTCCCCAGGAGTATAAACTATCTTGAAGTCATAGTCCTGGAAGAATTCAATCCATCACCATTGTCTTAGGTTCATGTCCTTCTGAGAGAAGATACACATGAGACTATTGAGTTGGAGAGAACCGTAAACCGTTCGCTCAACAAACAATGGGTGAGACTAGCCAATTGTAAGAACTCATCTCCACCCTTCTTCGTCTACGTTCTACAAGAGCTGTTGAGATTTCTTCTCTGTCAAAAAGAGAAATCTGGTCTCATCCCCTGGATAAACCACGTTCTTGCCTAATACAGTCAATCCTGACATGAATGGTACAATTCATGTCTTGAATGACGTCATAAGGCCTTGACGCTACTACTAAGAGATCCAACCATTACTCTTGCCTCCAAGGGTCGAGTCACACTGTTGGCATCAGTGTGTGGTCACTGGGTCTCCTCCAGTAGGAATCTCAAATGTGAGGGTCAAGTCAATAGTTTAAACCATAACCTCTTAGTATCAACCATACAAAAAGGACAGGTAAGTAAACGTCACAAAGATAAATGTCTTTTATTACTGCAGCTGAAAGTACAAAGACACATAACAACCACAAACAACAACAACACGGAAATTAGAAGAACCAAAAACAAAGACCTCCATGTCTGGAACTAGTCTCTCTCCTGTCCACCTACTTCTGGATCTCCTTAGCCATATGCTTCAGCAGCCTAAAGTTGTGCTCTCCCATATCCACCCATTCTCTATGATCGGGGTGGACCTCCTGGTGGTGGTGGTGCCAACACCTCAAAGCGTCGTACACCACCAGTTGTACGGCCAGCTCCTCTGCCTTGGTCTGGTAGGTTTCTCTACTTCCTACTCCTCATCTGCTAGACAGTTCGGGCAGTCTCGAGCCAAGTGACCCTGTTTTCCACATGCATAGCACTTCTTACTCCCTGTATGGCTGGCTCTATTTCGTGTGCCTCACATAACTGAACCTGTATCCCGAGGTCGCCCACCTGTTGGCCTAGTCCGCTTGAACTTCTATGTTATCTGCCTAGTACCAGATGCAAAAGACTCCACTACGGTCGGAAAACCCTATGGCAAGGGCAGAAGCTCCTGAGCACGCTCAGAGTGTAGAGTCACTGGTATAAACTCCACCCTGAAAAAACTATCGAAGTTTCCCCAGGTGAAGGTCGTCTCATCGAAAAACTGGAGCATCTGGCTCCACCACCTCTCAGCTGCTCCCTAAAAGAGACTAACATCTAGGTACAGCATCAAGTCAGCGGGTGTCCCAGCTGTGTGGAAAGCTCATGCTATAAAATCCAGCTAGTACCCAGCCATCTGAAAATATGACTCACCTCGAAACCTCAGAGGCCTCTATCGCTGGAACTAGTGCAACGCGCTCAAGAGGTGTGTGCTCTCATCTGGTGTCTCAACTGGAAGAGGGCCCTGTACTGAGGCCTCGCTACTCGGTGGGCTACCATCATGATCCTCACTCGGAACCCACGCTGACTGACTGGGTGAAGACATCCTGAAAGAAACAGATGTGACATGGTCAAAAAACTATACCTGGTGAGCTGACCTGGTTTAATCTAATTTAAAAGAAACTTTTGAAAACACACACACAATCAGTGTTTTCGTGTAATGAGTCAGAAATCAGAAGTCAGGGTTCTAGTGTATGGATATGTCAGTTGCCCGCACCAACACTAGACTCTCTGAACTGAAAACCACAATTAGTACCCTTAACATTATTGCTTCACAGAAAGAAAATATCAGAGTCCTAAGTTCTGCGGTAGAACCGACTCCTCTGATACCAATTTTTCATGACCCGTACCCCGGGGCCCACATCGTGACTACCCCAAGCCTGCCTTCCATAATCCAGGGGCTGGCGACTAGCACCAAAGGAGTAATTCCCTAGAACTGGGAAGGCATTGCCTTTATAAAACGTAAACACACACACAACCAGAGAACAAGCAGAAGTAAACACTAAGTAAATAAGTATAACAAGTGCGTTGAAAGTACAAAGGGCTAGAAATACAAGCCCAATTGAAAGAGGCAACTATAACTGAAATAAAAGTACAACTGAAAAGACAACAACTGAATGGTGAAGCAGCTCCTGGATCGTCCTCCGGGTTCCTACCTGAAGGGTAGGTACAGATGTCCTCCTCAGCACTCCATGACTATCAGTCCACTCTGGGTGCTTTCATGCCAAGTTTCCACCTCCAGGTACCGTCAAGTCCTCTTACACTCTACCTCGGTCAGCGTTGTCCATTGTCTACATCCAACACAATGAGGTGCGGGCATAGCCCGTGCAGGGGTGAGTATAACGATACTCAGTAGGGACCCTGAGACCCTCAAGGTCTCACAAAATCCAACATGGATAAATTAAAAAGAAATATCTCAACAGATAACCTTTACTTAGTTATATGCCCATACATATACCTAAGTTATCAAGTAACCCATCTCAATCATGCAGAAAACACAAAGGTCATTAACTCAACTCAAACCAGGATTTTATTCATGATGTTGAAACCATGGTTGCTGGAGAACTCCTCCTCTGTCGAGTACAGTGGGCCTTCCGCTACAACCAAGCACTTCCCACTAACCTTGGGCTGCTGAGGTACTCCACCTGTTGAGTACAGTGGGAATGCTGCTACAACCAAGCGCTTCCCACCATGAGTATGCTGCTACAACCAAGCGCACCCCCTCATAGCCTACAGAGGTACTCCTTCTGTCGAGTACCACGAGTCTGCCGCTACAACCAAGTGCTCCTCCACTATGGGTTTGTTGCTACAACCAAGCTCACCCCACTGGGCCATACAAATCACTCTGAGTCGATCGATCTGCAGTCATCAAGTCTTAGCTAGCTACTAGGTCTCTGCACTCCGTACGCTCATCTTTAGGAGGGTATGCTCCATGAGCTATTGGTCGATACTTCCAAGTGTCATGTAATCTCACGTGGAAGTATCTCAAAGGACCGCCTCATCATAGGGGTCTCAACTTAATAGACGGCGCATCAATCGAACACCCGGTCTATGAGTTATTAGCATTTCCGTTCCAGGGGCCCGATTGGATTTCGGGAACAATCAAACCCGGCCATACTAAAACCACAACCAAAAACAGTTTATATTATTCCAAAAGAACCTTCTCATCAAGATGAATCCAACATATTCGACGGCATGTCAATTGGGCATTCGGTCATTAAGTTATAAGCGTTTTCGCTCTGAGGGCCCTGTTGGTTTCAGGTTCGAACAAACCCGGCCATACCTAAACTTTTCCAAAACCTTGAGTGTAATATACCAAAACGACTGTCTCGATCCAAATATTCCTACTCAACTAACGGTGCGTTGATCGGAGGTCCGTAGCTCAAGTTATGGGTGTTTAAACGAATATGGACCGAAGCAGAGGGGTCTGGGCCCGGTCCAACCCGGCCAACCCACCCTGGGTCTGCCCGAACCGGGTCGACCCGACTCGGGTCAGGATCCAGACCATTTGGGTGTGTCCAGTCCCGGTTGGGCATGGCGTGGCCCGACCGGCGCGGCCCAGCCCGAGTGGCCCGCCCCAGCCCGGTCGGGGGGGAGGCGCTGGCTTCGGCCAGCTGGCGCGGCTCAATGTCGCGCCCCCCAAATCCGGAAAGGCTGAGCCGTTCCGGTTTTGTCCGCTGCCGCGGCATGCCGCCGCCACCTTCCGCTGACCACAGGATGTGCTCCGGTGGTTCGTTTTTTCCACCGTCAGCGCCAGCAGATCTCCCGGGACCTGCTCTTCACTACGACGACTTCAAATTGCCGTTACGGCCTTGTTTCATCATCGCCCATCAATCTGCGCACAAACGAAAAACCAACAGAGGGTCATTGGGCTGTGTTTGTTCGGCCTACCCCCTCCGTGTTAGGAATTATGAATTGGCCAAAGATAATCATGGTTTCACGTAGAACGAATAAAAATTTTATTCAAATAAAATTGAAACAATCTACCCTATAATTCCCCCGCAAATAACTATTCCCAACCCGCAAAAGAAAACATCCACGGATCAACTTGATAATGAGTTGATCTGTGTTCTTTTTTTTATAAGGGAAGAACATATAAACATACTCAAATTAAACCCCTACCTCGAAAAAGATTCGCGGTAGCCGAGCGTCGTGGATGACGGTGTCGATTCCGTCATTGTCGGACTGTACCTGAATAAGTGGCGTCTCCCCTCTTATCGCAGAGAAAATAAGAGAATTGGAGAACCGGGGAGCGTTCTTCATTGAAGGTGGGTGTTCTTATTTAGAGAAAAAAACCGTTCTTCGTTTGAGGAGATTAATACTTCTCTCCCTTTTCTCAAGAGCTCTCACCCCAAAGCTTTTCCAACACAACAAAGCTCCCAAAATAAAATATTAGTCTTGGATAATATTTTATTAACACATCCAATTAAAAATTTAAATCACTTAATTAATTAAATGAATAGTTTTTTAATTAATTAATAGATGGGTTGGAAAGAATTAATGGAAGGAAGAAGGTGAATAAGTCTCATAAATTAAGGGGGTTGCCAATTTATTGAAGGGAGTTTAAGGGAGGTTAGTGGGAGGTGAAAGGTTGGGGATCGTGTGGGCCCCACCTATCAAATATCCAGACATGGGAAGTTGGGTGGATGTGGATCCCACTATTAACTTCCCATGGGAGGAATTAACCTCCTTAGATATATAAACTTGTTCTAACAACTTTATATATCTTTTTAAATAAACCACAATTTATAACTTCAAACCCGCATAAAATTCAACTGCAGTAAAGGTCCCCTTAAGCAATTACCGGCACTGTGAGTTCATCGGTGCCCTCGGATTTCAATTCCGAGCACCGGTTCAAAAGATAGAAAAACCTACTCGTTCATTCACTGAACGTACACGAGCTAAACTTCGAAAATTGATTCTGGACGCACCGAGCCTCGGAATCAAATGATGTCAGAAGCCACAGACTCATAAAATTCCAAAGTATTTAAGAAAAAAATTTCCATGAAATTTCTAGGTCTTTACATTACTCCCACATCAGGTATTTACGTCCCCGTAAAGCTACAACATAAACTTGGAAAATAAATAAGGGTACTGAGCACACATCTGAGCCTCCCACTCCAATGTGCTCTCCTGAAGGTTCCCGTGCTGCCAGCGAATGCGCACCAGAGGAATCGACCATCCACATAGGACCCGCTCCTGTCCATCCTTGATCTCCACCGGGACCTCCGTGAATGTTTCCCCGTTATCGATGATGTGGGATGGATCGTGCATGCATCTCCTCAACTCAGATACGTGGAAGATGTTGTGCACCTAGTGCAATTGAGGCGGAAGGACCAGGCAGTAAGACACCTCACCTACTCTGCTGAGGACCTGGAAAGATTCGAAGAATCGTGGAGATAACTTTCCACCCCGACCAAATCTCTGTGGACCTCGTCGAGGTGAGACTCGTAGGAAGACGTGGTCATCACCCTCGAACTCCAATGGTCTTGTCTCCTATCAGCATAGGACTTTTGTCTGCTCTGTGCAGTCTTCATCCGCTCTTGGATGATCTGCACCTTCTCCATCGTAGCTTAAACCATCTCTGGTTCTACACGTGCTGAATCCATCACTATCCAAAAAGGATATCTGAAATGTGGTCAGCTTCTGTCTCGCCACTCCTAACAACTGGATGCTTGATCTCCTATTAAGAGCATCTACTACAACGTTCCCCTCCCCAGGAGTATAAACTATCTCGAAGTCATAGTCCTAGAAGAATTCAAGCCACCACTGTTGTCTCAGGTTTATGTCCTTCTAAGAGAAGATACACCTGAGACTATTGAGTTAGAGAGAATCGTAAACCGTTTGTTCAACGAACAATGGGTGAGACAAGCCAATTGTAAGAACTCATCTCCACCCTTATTCTTCTATGTTTTACAAGAGCTGCTGAGATTTCTTGTCTGTCAAAAATAGAAATCTGGTCTCATCCCCTGGATGAACCACGTTCTTGCCTAATACAGTCAATCATATCATGAATGGTACAATTCATGTCTTGGATGACGTCGTAAGGCCTCGATGCTACTACTAAGAGATCCAACCGTTACTCTTGCCTCCAAGGGTCGAGTCACACTGTCGGCATCAGTGTGTGGTCACTTGGTCTCCTCCAGTAGGAATCTCGAATGTAAGGGTCAATTCAATAGTTTAAACCAAAACCTCTTAGTATCAACCATACAAAAAGGACAGGTAAGTAAACCTGACAAAGATAAGTGTCTTTTATTACTGCAGCTAAAAGTACAAAGACACATAACAACCACAAACAAGAACAACACAGAAACTAGAAGCACCAAAAACAAAGGCCTCCATGCCTGGAACTAGTCTCACTCTTGTCCACCTGTTTCTAGAGCTCCTTAGTTGTAAGCTTCAGCTGCCTAAAGCTATTCTCTCCCATATCCACTCATTCCATGCGGTCAGGGTGGACCTCCTGGTGGTGGTGGTGGTGGAAACACCTCGAAGCATCGTACACCACCGGTTGTACGGCTAGCTCTTCTGCCTTAGTCTGGTAGGTTTCTCTACTACCTGCTGCTCATCTACTAGACTGGTCGGGCAGTCTCGAGCCAAGTGACCCTACCTTCCACATTCATAGCACTTCCTGCTCCTTGTATGGCTGGCTCTGTTTCATGTGCCTCGCACAACTGAACCTGTATCCCGAGGTCGCCCACCTTTTGGCCTAGTCCTCTTGGACTTCTGTGTCATCTGCCTACTGTCGGCTATAGAAGACTTTGCTATGGTCAAAAACCCAGTGGCAAGGGCAGCAGCTCCTGAGAATGGTCAGAGTGTAGATTTGCTATTATAAACTCCACCCTGAAAAAACTCTCGAAGTTTCCCCAGGTGAAGTTCGTCTTGTCACAAAACCGGAGCATCTGGATCCACCACCTCTCAGCTGCTCCCAAAAAGTGACTAACAGCTAGGTACACCATCAAGTCAGCGGGTGTCCTAGCTGTGTGGAAATCTCGTGCTACAAACTCTAGCCAGTACCCAGCTGTCTGAAAATCTGACTCATCTCGAAACCTCGGAGGCCTCTGTCACTGGAACTCGTGCAACGCGCTCAAGCGGCATGCACTCTCAACTGGTGTCTCAACTGGAAGATGACCCTGTACTGAGGCCTCACTACTTGGTGGGATACCATCACGATCCTCACTCAGAACCGATGCTGACTGACTCGGTGAAGAAATCCTGAAAGAAACAGATGTGACATGATCAAAAGACTATACCTGGTGAGCTGACCTGGTTTGAGCTGATTTAAAAGAAACTTTTGAAAACACACACACAATCAGTGTTTTTGTGCACTGAGTCGGAAATCAGAAGTCAGGGTCCTGGTGTATGGATACGTCAGCCGCCCACACCAACACTGGACTCTCTGAACTGAAAACCACACTTAGTACCCTTAACACTATTGCTTCACAGAAAGAAAATATCAGAGTCTTAAGTTCTGCGGTAGAACCGACTCCTCTGATACCAATTTGTCATGACCCATCCCCCAGGGCCCACATCGTGACTACCCCAAGCCCGCCTTCCATAGGCCAGGGGCTAGCGACTAGCACCAAAGGTGTAATTCCCTAGAACTGGGAAGGCATTGCCTTTATAAAACATAAACACACACACAACCAGAGAACAAGCGGAAGTAAACACTATGTAAAGTAGTATAACAAGTGTGATGAATGTACAAAGGGCCGGAAATACAAGCCCAACCGAAATATACAACTACAACTAGAAGAAAAGTACAACTGAAAAGACAATAGTAGAATGGTGAAGCAGCTCATGGATCGTCCTCCGGGTTCTTACCTGAAGGGTAGGTACAGATGTCCTCCTCAGCACTCTGCGTCGATCGGTACACTCTGTGTGCCGTCACGCCGAGTGTCCACCTCCGGGTTCCGTCTAGTCCTCATACACCCTACCTCGATCAGCGCTGTTAGTCATCTGCATCCAACACAAAGAGGTGCAGGCATAGCCCGTGCAGGGGTGAGTATAACGATACTCAGTAGGGACCCCGAGACCCTCAAGGTATCACAAAATCCAACAAGGATAAACCACCAAGAAATATCTCAACAGATAACCTTTACTTAGGAATATGCCCATACATATACCTAAGTTATAAAGTAACCCATCTCGATCATGAGGAAAACACAAAGGTCATTGACTCAGCTCAAACCAGGATTTTATTCATGATGTAAAAACCACGGCTGCTGGAGAACTCCTCCTCTGTCAAGTACAGTGGGTCTGCCGCTACAACCAAGAACTTCCCACTAACCCTAGACTGCTGAGGTACTCAACCTATCGAGTATTGTGGGCCTGCTGCTACAACCAAGCACTTCCCACCATGGGTCTGCCGCTACAACTAAGCGCACCCCCTCATAGCCTACAGAGGTACTCCTTCTGTCGAGTATCGCAGGTCTGCCACTACAACCAAGCCCTCCTCCTCCGTGGGTCTGCTGCTACAACCAAGCGCACCCCACTAGGCCATACGAATCACTCCGATTCGATCGATCAACAGTCGTCAAGTCTCAGCCTGCTACTAGGTCTCTGCACTCCGTACGCTCGTCTCCGGGAGGGTCCACTCCACAAGCTACTCGTCGATACTTCCAAGTGGCATGAAATCTCACGTGGAAGTATCTCAAAGGACCACCTCATCATAGGGGTCTCAACGCAACAGACAGCCCGTCAATCAGACGCTCGGTCTGTGAGCTATTAGCATTTCCATTCCAGGGGCCCAGTTGGATTTCGGGTACAATCCAACCCAGCCATGCTCAAACCAGATCCAAAACCAGTGTAGAGTATGCCAAAATAACCGTCTCATCAAGATGAATCCAATATAGTCGACGGCACGTCAATCGGACGTCCGATCCTTAAGTTATAAGTGTTTTCGCTCCGAGGGCCCGGTTAGTTTCGGGTTCAAACCAACCCGGCCATACCCAAACTTTGCCAAAACCTTGAGTGTAATATACCAAAACGACCGTATCGATCCAAGAATTCCTACGCAACTAACGGTGCGTCGATCGAAGGTCCGTATCTCAAGTTATGGGCGTTTAAATGAATCTGGACCGAAAAAGGGGGTCTGGGCCCGGTCCGACCCGACCCAACACACCCTGGTCAGCCCGAACCGGGTCGACCCGACTCGGGTCTGAGTCCAGCCCGGTTGGGCGCTGCCTGGCCCGGTCGGTGCAGCCCGGCCCGCGTGGCCCGCCCCGGACCGGCCGGGGGGGAGGCGCTGGCTTCGGCCAGCTGGTGCGGCTCAATGTCATGCCCCCCAAATCCAGAATGACTGAGCCTTTCCGGTTTTGTCCGCCACCGTGGCTCAGCCGTGGTGGTTTGTTCTAGTGGGACACCACCGCTGCCTTCCGCACATGCCACCAGACATGCTCTGGTGGTCCGTTTTTTCCACCGTCTGTGCCAGCGGCTCTCCCAGGACCCGCTCTTCACTACGACGGCTTCAAATCGCCGTTACGGCCTTGTTTCATCATCGCCCGTCAATCTGCGCACAAACGCACAACCAGCGGAGGGTCGTCGGGCCATGTTTGTTCGTCCCATGCCCTCTGCGTTAGGCATTATCAATTGGCAAAAGATAATCTTGGTTTCACGTAGAATGAAAAATAATTTTATTTAAATAGGCCAAAGATAATCTTGGTTTCATGTAGAACTAATAATAATTTTATTCAAATAAAATTAAAACAATCCACCCTACAATTCCCCTGCAAATAACTATTCCTAACCCACAAAAGAAAACATCCACGGATCAACTTGATAATGAGTTGATCCGCATTCTTTATTTTAGAAGGGAAGAACATGGGAATATAACCATACTAAAATTAAACCCCTACTTCAAAAAATATTCACAGTAGCCGAGCGTCGTGGATGACGGTGTCGATTCCATCGTCGTCGGAGTGTACCCGTACAAGTGGTGTCTCCCCTCTTATCACGGAGAAAAGAAGAGAATTGGAGAACTGGGGAGCGTTCTTCATTGAAGGTGGGTGTTCTTTGTTAGAGAAGAAAACCATTCTTCTTTTGAGGAGATGAATACTTATCTCCCTTTTCTCAAGATCTCTCACCCCAAAGCTTTTCCAATACAACAAAGCTCCCAAAATAAAATATTAGTCTTGGCTAATATTTTATTAACACATCCAACTCAAAATTCAAATCACTTAATTAATTAACTGAAAAGTTGTTTAAATAATTAAGATATGGGTTCGCAAGAATTAATGGAGGGAAGAATGTGAAGAAGTCTCATAAATTAAGGGGTTGCAAATTTATTGAAGGGAGTTTAAGGAAGTTTAGGGGGAGGTGAAAGGTTGGGGCTTGTGTGGGCTCCACCTCTCAAATATCCACACATGGGAAGTTGGGTGGATATGGGTCCCACCATTAACTTCCCATGGGAGGAATTAACCTCCTTAGATACATAAAATTGTTCTAACAATTTTATTTATCTTTTTAATTAAACCAAAATTTATAACTTTAAACCCGCATAAAACGCAACTACGGTAAAGGTCCCCTTAAGCAATTACCAGCACTGCGAGTTCATCGATTCTCTCAGATTTCAATTCCGAGCACCGGTTCAAAATATAGAAAAACCCGCTTGTTCGTTCACTGAACGTACCCGAGCTAAACTTCGGAAATCAATTCTGGGCACACCGGGCCTCGGAATCAAGTGTCGTCAGAAGCCACAGATTCGTAAAATTCCAAAGTATTTAAGAAAAAAATTTCCTTGAAATTTATGGGTCTTTACATTCCATGATCTGTTTTTTCATATCGTAGTCTTTTGTGTCTAGAGTAATACCCGAAATTCTGACTATAATAAAAATTGAGTGTGACATAAATAAAAATAAAGACACATATATTAATATATATTTAAATATAATTATTAATAAAGACAAATAAATATACATAAATACATATAGATACATATAACTTTTATATATCCACATAATATGTATAAATATATATAAATACTTATTAATATAAATAAATGTATAAAAATACAATTAATATCAATAAATATAAATAAATGTATATAAAACGCAACCCGCATCCCGCCACCAGAGATGCCAGCACCACCCGAAGACGCCACCCACTGATCAGATCGATCTCGCCAGCGCCTGCCGCGTAAGCATGGACCCAAAGGCACCCCAGCCTGTTGCCGCCTGGACCGACTACGCCCTCCGCCTGCTTCGTCGCACCTGCATCATGCGGCTATTGCAGCCTGGACCAAAAACGTCCTCCACCGCATTTCACTCCGCCTGTCCCATTCTGTAATGACAACGTTCATCCCACCCACCGTCTCATTATTGAATATCATTTAAAAATAATAAAACCATCATTTAAACATAAAAATGTTACCCACAAATTTATGGATTTCTTTTGATGATGACAATACCCAGCCAGGCATACGCGTCCCCTACCGATTATAAATTCTCCATTTCATTGTCCCTGACGGACACCTCCAGGATGGACCCCCTAACACTTTTACCAGTCATCACCAACCTTCTCCAGATGATGTGGGTTTCTCCAATTGACACAAATCCAACTGCAACCAATGTGTTAATACTAATATTCATATTACATTTAATCATAGGCCTCCCTCACACTACTGTGTACCATGGAACCTTCCAGGTGGTATACATCTGGGTATTGATTGTCTACTTCAGAAAGGGGCTACTCACGGCCCCTCTTCCCCTTCTGATCCCCCCAGCCGTTTTCATCACCCTCTTCACCCTTAGAATGGGTGTCCACAAGATAAAGTGTCGAGTGATGGCCTTGGTCAGACAATCATCATCATCCTCCCCACTGGACCCGCTGCTGCCAATATCCACACCCAGACGCGGAACTATGGACGGCGGTGCGGAATAGAGGCGACGGGTTTCAACAGCGTAGGCCATGTTGTGGTGCTGCAGGAGACGGAGACAAACAGGTGTTGCGGGAGACAAAGGTGCGTGGTGGGATCCCAAAATGGGTCTCGATCAGTGGTGCATGACAAAGACAGTGGGTTTCGACGGCGCAAGTTGTGCTATGGTGCTGCGGGGGACGGAGGCAAATAGGTGTTGCGGGAGATAAAGGTGCATCGTAGGATCCCAACACGGGTCTCGACCGGTGGTGCGGGACAGAGGTGGAAGGTTTCAACGGCGCAGGGTGCGGGACAACGGCAGTGGGGTTCGACAGCACTGGCCATGTGGTGGTACTGTGGAGTGTTTTTTATGTGTTTTTGAAAATTTAATATCCAATGGTATTGCCATTACACCAGTCCGGATTTGACAGAAGCTCTCACCCAGAGCTCTTTTTTTATAAGAGGGCTTACCCAGAAAATGATTCAGCATTTCCAATTAGCATATGTTTGGTCATGTTTTAGTAAAAGAAAAGAAATGATTTTCTAATTCATAAAAGAAAAGAAATGAAATGAAATGATTTTCATTTCTCTTCATTTTGTTTAGATACAAAATTTAGTAAAAGAAAAAAAATGATTCTAATATCTCCCCATCTTGTTTGGTGACAATTTTTAAAAGAAAAGAAAAGAAATTTTTTGAAAATATGACAAAAATAACCCTTATTAAAAAATATAGTTTTCCAATACTCAATTATTACAAATAAAAAAAATATTATGATTTTAAATTGTATCTTTTATTTTAAAATAAATAAATATATTTATTATAAATATATAAATTTATAAACATATTTATTTATGTATAATTTTATAAATACGCATTCAGGAATATATATATTTATTAAATAAATTTATAGACACATAAATATTTTTTTAATATATTAGATATATATTTATAAGTATATTTATATAAAAATATTTATAAATATATATATAACAAAATTAAATTTTAAATTACTCCCCTATTATTAATTCATATGGGTTCGGGTAATGTTCTTAAAAAATATAGATTTTCAATACTTAATTATTCCAAATAAAAATATATTATAATTTTAAATTGAATCTTTGATTTTTATATCATGTCAATTATATAGACATTTAATTTTGAAAAATATATTAACAATGATTTCTTTTTTATTTTTATATCATGTAAATTATATAAACAACATTTTTCATTTTAATCAATCATTATTTTTCATGTCACTAAAATTATCTAAACGTTATTAATTCAAAATTATCATTAATTCAAAATAAATGTTAATTAAAAAATATTAACTCAATTTTTTTATAAATTATTTATATAAATTATTAATTCAACATAATTAAAATTATTTATAATCAAAATTAACTATAATAAAAATTATTTACAAATTACGTTTAACAAAATATTTATATACGCATGAAAATAATAATTGTAATTATTAATAATAAAAAAATATGATAATTTATATAAATACTAATTAAATAAAATATTAAATAAAATAAAACAAGCCCAGGGGCATGGTAGGAAATTTTAAAAAAAACATCACACGTCGAGCTTGTTTCTTTCCGAATCACCCTGATTTTGGGGTGATTGTAAAACTCCAATTGAGGAATTCTGTTTCTCTCCATTTCCATCGTCCACCATTTCTGTCGACCAATCATTATCTCACCAAACAATGGAAATCGGCTTCCATCCTCCGATTTCATTTCGTTTCCCCCCAAATCATTATTTCCAAACGAGCTCTTAAAGATTCTAGTTCTCCCTTTCCTGTCCGGAACATACTACATTTTCGATATGAGATTCAAAACTGTTTGAGGTATGTTTATTTTAAATACTATAAAATATAACTATAAAAACAATATAAATGAAACTTAAAACATGGATTAAACACATAAGAAATAGTTTAAAATAAAAAAAATCATAAAAAATGTTGATGAAAAATAATTTATACGATTTCAAAGCCACCTACTTGAATCTTAAAAATGTTTTAAGTATGTGACTTTAAAATCATATAAAATATAAACTATAAGACCAATATAAATAAAAAATAATACATGGATTAAACATATAATAAATAGTCGAAAATAAAAATAATTTCATAACAAATGTTGATGAAAAATAATTTATAAGCTTTGAAAGCCACCAACCTGAAACATAAAAGTGCTTCAAGTACATGACTTTGAAAGTATAAATTTTTAATTATAAGACCAATATAAATGAAAATTAAAACATTGATTAAACATATAAGAAATATTTGAAAACAAAAATAATTTTATAAAAAAATTTGATGAAAAATAATTTATAAGGTTTCAAAACCACCTATTTGAAACTTAAAAATGTTTCAAATATATGGCTTTGAAAGACTATAAAATATAAACACTAAGACGAATATAAATGAAACATAAAACATGGATTAAGCATATAAAATATAGTTAAAAATTAATTAGTTAATTAGTAATATAATTATTAATTATTTATTATTTATTATATAATAACTAATTAGTTAATTAGTAATATAATTATTAATTATATAATTAATAATTAATAATTATAAATAAATATTATATTACTAATTAACTAATTAATTATTTTATTATTAATACTTATATTACTAATTAACTAATTAATTATTAATAATTATAATGAATAATTATAATAAATAATTATATTACTAATTAACTAATTAACTATTATATAATTAATCATTATATTATTGATTTACTAATAAATTTTTATATAATTAATAAGTATATTACTAATTAACTAATTAATTTTCAACTATTTCTTATATGTTTATTCCGTAATTTAAGTTTCATTTATATTCATCTTATAGTTTATATTTTAGCCTTCCAAAGCCACATACTTTAAACATTTTTAAGTTTCAAATAGGTGGTTTTGAAATCTTATAAATTATTTTTCATAAACATTTTTTATGATTTTTTTTATTTTTAACTATTTCTTATATGTTTAATCAATGCTTTAATTTTCATTTATATTGATCTTATAGTTTATATGTTATAATCTTTCAAAGTCACATAGTTGAAACATTTTTAAGTTTCAAGTTGGTGGCTTACAAATCTTATAAATTATTTTTCTTCAACATTTGTTATGAAATTCTTTTTATTTTCGACTATTTCTTATATGTTTAATCCACTTTAAATGCTTCTCCCATTTGCATTGAGAACCATCAGTTATCTCCTCCCTCCCCATTAGATGCGGCAGCTTTACCCCAAGGCACTGCTCATGGTGATGTGCCCCCTCTTCATGAGGATGCTAGCAATGTTGTAGATGTGTTGTCCCTTAATGATCAAGGAGTTGACACTTTGAGGGATAATGTGATGCATGAAAATAAGGTGAATTATTCCTCAATGTGTGATGTCTTTGACTTAAGAAAGGCATTACCAGATGACTCCTGAAAACAAACTAAAACTTGGAAGCGAGGTCATCATCCAAGATGTCGTTGTAGGGGGCGTGGACGTGCGGACTCGGCTGCTCCAAAGGATGATTTGAAACCATTGATTGAATCTGACTCTAATGACACAGACATAGAAAGACTCCTTTAACAGTCAATAAGATTAGAATATAGGTATTCTAGAGGTCGGGGTCGTGGGAGTGGATGAAGAATAAATTGGAATGACCTTCGAGAAGAAGAGAAAAATATTGGCTCTAAGATTAGGAAGAAAATTGTTCTTTAATATCTTTGATGAGGGAATTGACTCTTTCTGACCCCATCCTCTCACTTCCTTTATATTGTTTTTTATTTTATTCTATGGGCTTTGACCCTGCCTTTTAAAAAAATAGTTTATATTTTAAAGCATTCCAAAGCCACATACATGAAACAGTTCTGAATCCCATATCAGAAATGTAAAATGTTCTGTGTAGGCCCACATCAGAAATACAGAATGATTTATTGGGCAAACCCTCTTATAAAAAGGAGCCTTAAGAGAGAACTTCTGTCTGAATCCAAATTGTTGTAATGACAGTACTACTAGATATTAAATAACTGACAAATTATGATGAAATTTTTTGTTATATATATATATAAACAAAACAAAACAAAATAAAAATGTTGAAAAATACAAAAATAGTATTTTTTTTAATTTAGAGAAAATGCGGCAATGGGGTTGCCCCCTTTCACCCGAAACAAAAAGGCGGAAGCCTCGCCACTGCCTTTAGTACGCATTTTCAAAAAAAATTAACCTCCACCTTTTTAATATTTTTTTGAGAAAACATATTAAAAAAACTATATTGTGGGAGATAGGTGTTGCAAGCAGCACAAGCAATGGTGGAGTGAAAACATTCTGGGATACAGGGTAGAGATAGCAACGGGTGGCGCATATGATGTGTAGGTATGACACTTTGGTGTGATGCACTGGATGCATTAATAAGGTGATGAGCTGGACCCATAAATAATAAAGGGTTGGGTCTTTAGACTATTAATGGGTGGGTTATCCCTCAAGGGGGCTATAACCCACCTATCGTGGTTGAATACGTGTATGTGTTTCGGTTCCATTGTACCCATAAATACCTAATATATATATATATATATAGGATTATATATATATATATATTTGTATATATTTATATTTATATATATTTATATTTACATATATTTATATTTACATATATTTATATTTATTTACAATTAAATTTATAGATACACATAACAAATTATTTATATATTTATCAGTATAATTATATTAAATTTATAAATTATTTATATATTCTAACTATATAAATATGAAATTATTTATAATTCTATCTATATAGATATATATTTATCTATAGATATAATTATAAATATATAAATAAAAGTTTCTATATATTTACATAATTATAAAATTAAAAATAAGTATATTTAAATAAAAAATATATTAATTATATATGAAATTATAAATTTATAATTATATATTTATAATTATATAAAAATGATTTTATGTATAATTAAATATATTTATATTTATTTATAATTAAAATTATAAATACATATGTTCAATTCTTTAAATATAGTTCTAATTATATAAATATTGATTTATAATTATATAAATTCAATTATTTATTCATAATTATATAAATATAATAGTTAAACTTATTAATTATATTAATTCTATAAATTAGAATAACTTTTATATATAAATATTTATATTTTTAAATTAATTTGTAAATATATTTTAATAAGTATATACTTATAAATATATTTATATTTATATCGTTATAAATTTAATATAATTATAAATATTATTTATATATTTTTACATAATTATAAATATTATTTATATAATTATATATAAAATGCAGAAGGAGACTTGTTTGCAACTCATGTGGGGTGAAAGGTCACTCCGCTAATATTTGGAGGCATACTGAGGTCAAGAGAACCTCTTCAATTGATAAGGATCCCAATGAAAGAAAATAGGGTTTTCTAGATCCTGACATCCAGGATCAAGATAATGATATTCAATTGGAGGATGGTGGGTAGGCGCCTGCTCATATCTTGGAAAAGGACCTGAACAATAAGGTGCGTGAAGATGGAGATCCAATAGGTCACGATATTGATATTTCTAAGGATGATCAATCTGATCATCCTAAACAGTCAGGCTCCACCCATCTGGCCATTGGTAAGGATGTTAGTGGGAATGCCACCTCTGAGTCTGTTTCTGAGGGTGCATCTGATTTATCAGACACTGTGGAGGATTGAGTTGACCAGTACCTATCCTCCTCTTCTAGGAAAAGAAATAAGTCTCCTTAAATGTCCACTCTTTCATCTACTCAACTCATGCCTAGAAAATCTAAGTCTTGTTTCAAGAAAGGTGATAATTATTTTCAACCATCTTTGATACTTAATGCTCTGGTGTCTGACTTATTGGATGGATCACCTTCCATCACTGCTGGTATGATCCAAGCAATGGAAGATGTTGGTGGTAAAGGATCTATCACGAAGGATGAAATTGTTGCTGGTTTTATTAGTTTGCTTGACATTATAAATGGGACCAATAGTAAGGAAGTTTTTTCATAAAGAATTTGGAAATGCTCATGTAGTTGCAGAGTAATCCTCAAGTGACAAGGCAAGGAACAAGACTGATATGAAGGATTTATTAGAGGGCCCAAGTCTGGTTGGCAGGTAGGTGCCTCGAACTCTTGAGGATCCCATCCCAGCAGATGACTTCTCTAGTCCGCAAGCTGACATTGATAAGATGTTGCAACAACCCAAGACATGGAAGAGGGGTTGTCATTCGAGAGGGAGTGGTGGTTGCCGATCCACATGATGATTTCCTTTCTTTTGGTTTCTTTTCATTCTGTTTTGTTCTATGGTAGTGGTCTGAAATTTCTTTCATCATGTCACTTCCTCATGTACTTTATGCCTTTTCCTTAATAAATTTTGGGATCATGGGTTTATCCCATGGTTCACACTATTTTTATTAAGAAGCCTCTGACCATTTATTAAAATAGAAAGAAAAGTAGCAAGGAAGAAAGGGAGGACAAAGCCACACAACACTCCCTCATCCAAAAAGAAAAACAATGGGGCATCATTCTCCAAAATCATAATCATAACCATCACCCACATCAAAAAATTCTCATTTACATTGTGAATGTTTTGGATTGAGAACCACAAAATACATCTTCTTGAGCCTTTCTTTCTCCAGTGTAATCTGGGCCTTCGAATAAGACCGGGTGGACACTCTGCATCCCCATCCATCATCATGCCCATGTCCCCAACTGTGACCTCGTGGATACTTCCCCCATCACAAGGTTTGCTGAGGAAGTTCCTACAAAGGAAGGCTTGGCATATCCTACACAACCTTTTCTTTCGGTCCTTCATGCTTTCCCAAAACGTGCACCTTAGCCAGACTGGAAGGCTCCCCTACCTTAGATAAAGAGGGATCTAACTAGACTTGGTGCTCCATGTGAGGATTCTGTCCATAAAAAGAACTGTACTTCTTTTACAGAAACAACTGAAACCCATCTCCATCCACTAGATTGGATGAAAATAACTTCATGTCTTCCTTAGATAAGCTTCCATGAATAGCTTTGTCAGAACAGGAAATATCAACATTACCCATTGTTGCCTTTAAGTCTTGACCAGATGGGACCATTTTCATCCTAGATTTTTCTTTTCTAGAGGTATTCTAGGCACGTTCCTACAGAAGCTCTCTATCCACATCCCGTTGAATGGAGTTTTCAAACTCTGAGTCTTTATTTTCCTACTGCGTGGTAGCAATCTCTACCCAAGTTCTCTTGGAAACCATTGGGTGCCCATCATCCACTACCTATACACATGCGTCTGGCATATAAAAGTCAGAAGATTGTACCTTATCAGAGGATTGTACCTCAAACATCCTTTGTTGAAGTGAAATCAAGCCAGATGGCTCATCAACTCTTCTATCCACACCAGTGAGGGGTGAAGCACACACCAACACCTCCTCTCTCCCAATCGATTTAGGATTCACCTTATGCCCCTCATTCACAGTATGTTTGGGATTCCTAGACCTCATATTGCATATATTCTCATCATGTTTGTGCATAAAACAATGATTGAAAACAAGGCTTCACTTGAAGATTGAAGACCCATGGCCAATTACCCTGCAATCAATACAAAAGTGTGGCATCTTCTCATATTCAATTTTCAGATTAAGCTCATCATTATCTTTAGAAAGGAAGACTATGTCAACCAAAGTAGAACACATGACTGTATCTACTAGGAAACGAGCATAGTGCCTAAATCTGACCGTTTTAGTTTCTTTTTCCATCTTAATGGGAACTCCAATAGCTAATGCAATATCATAAATGATCTTTAGATGCCACAAGATCCAATTTTGGCCAAACACCTTAACCCACACTTGCACAAAAGAGTTTCTTACCTCTGTGGGATTAATTTTTTGATCCCACTCATGAATGTTCATGATGCTGAGTTTAAGGGAGACCAATCCAAGTCTCCATGCCTTCATTTTGAGATCCTCTGAGGTAAATAGGATGTGAATGAAACCTCTTCCCAGAAAGATGCACTTCCAATTTCTGAATCCCCTAACATCCGTCATCTTGGCTATAAGATCATTCATAATCCATGGCTTGGCACCCTTCGGTACAATAATGTGACCAATGATAGAATGACTACCAAGTTGTAGTTGTTCATAAGTTACAGCAGGGTCTACTATGATATGAATAAATTTCCCTTTGTTTCGAATCATACTAGTTGTAACATCTTTGTAGAGGGAGAAACCACTGCCATGACCATCCACACATAGATCAGGCACACCGCGAGTATCCAGACATAATCCGGTAGGGGTGCGAGCCAATTTATGGCAACTCGCAACATGCGTGTGGGAGTTAAATATAGTAGGATCTGAAGATTCTCCCATCAGAGGGAGAGAAGATTGAGGGACTGCAAGATAAGTGTGCATGAAAGTGAATAGGAGTAGTCCAGAAGCGACCGACCAACCATGATGGCTACTGGAAATTTTAGGTAAAAAATCACAGCTCAAACGAAACGGCGATCAGATCTGTGAGTCGACGAACCACCACAACAGTTAGATCTGCTTCAGGTTCACTAAAATGAAATCAACAAAATCAATTTCAAACAAACTAAACAACAACCAGATCTAGGGAAATCTAGGAGGCAATATCCATAAGGTGTTACAAAATTGATGGCAGGCGGAACAAGGCGACCGAGGTAGAAAACCGCAATACTAAATATATAAATAATTTATTATATTGTTTTCCCTTCAAAAAACATAAAATCTAAGAAATGGGGGTACGAAACAATGTCTCTCAAGCCTGAAACTCTTAGGATACAGGATTGGGTTCCATTTTTAACCCCTTAAGGATCAAGAATTCTATCGCACAAGTATGGTTCAAGATAAAGGGCCTCAACTGGTTCTTCTGGCACCCAAAGATTCTTTGGGACATCACCGAGCATCCCCATTAAATTTGATAAAGAAACAGAGAGAGCAAGGTTTGGTTATTTTTTTAGGGTACTCATTGAGGATGATTCTCTTTCTCCCATTACTAAAATGGTGATTTTAGTTTCTGGTGAGTTTAGAATTGAAATCACGATTACTCCTGAGAAACTTCCTGATTATTTCTCTAAATGAAAAAATAGTGGGCATCTTGTTGGAAACTGTCACATGAACATGAAGTGCTCAAACTGTATGAAGATGGGACATCTTATTATGCATTGAAAATTTAAGAAACCTCTTCATCATGTGAACACTTCTCTGAAGGCTGGGCAAGAAGTCACAGATTTAGGGGCTACACCTGCTAGAACTGGTCAGGGTGGTGTTGGTCCTACTGACATTACTAATGGTGGCCTGCCTGTGCAAGCCAATTTATTTTCTAAGATCCACAATGGCATGACTTATCTTTTCATTTGTATGTATTCAATTAAGTATGTGGACATTTCTTTGAAAGTTGTTCAAGGAGTCAGGGCTTTAGAAGATGTTTCTGTTGGAGGTCAAGGTAGTGGCCCCTCTTTTGCTACCATTATTGCTGAGGGTTTAGCTGAACAGATGCATGTTTTTCCTACTGTGATTGTGTAGGATGTGTATTCCTATGATAAACATGGATTCTGTGATGATACTAATGGTTTTAAGGGTTCTTGTATGGCTTCACTTCTGATGGCCCATGGGGTAGTGAATGATTTTGACGATTTCAGACAGCCGGTTCCACTGTAGCATGAGGGGGAAGCACTGTAAAGACCTGAAAATTCCATGTATTTTTTTAAATTATTTGGTATTATTATGAGTCTTTGAAAATTAAAGGTGCATGATTCTGAGGCCCGGTGTGCCCAGAATGAATTTCTAAACTTTTCTTAAGGTATGTTCAGTAAACGCGCGGGCGGCGTTTTCTATCTTTTGAACTGGTGCTCGGATTAAAAATTAGAGGGAACCGTTGAATCCACAGAGTCGGGATTTTCTTAAGTTAAGTTTCACTTCAACCGCAGTTGGTTGGGAGAAAAAGTTAAATTTTGGACTTTACAAAAAAAATAACTTAACAAGTTATTTTATTTCTTTTTCTCCAGCGGATGAGCGATGGTGGTGGGGACCAGTGACTTGTCATGCCAATTAATGGATTGAATCACCTTTAATTTTAACTATACCATTGGTGAATTAAGAGGTTCATTCATTAAATGAACCTCATTAATTCCTTGGTGCATTACTCACCTTTTCCCCCTCTATTTAAGTGAATCTCGGGGTGGAGTTTTGACAAGGCTTTACCAAGCAAGGAACCTCTGGTGAAGTGACGTGATGTCTTCTACCAATGGAGGACGGAAGCTTAAGATGTGATGATCTGGGATTGACGAACGCAGATGACCTCACCCTGACGGGGACTCTCCTTCCACCAACGACCGCAACACCTATGACGGTTCATGAGGTAGGGGTTGTTTATTAATTCAAGAAATTCCCTTGATTCTATTCCTTGTTCTTGAATTTGTGGGAGGTTGTTGTGGGGGTTTTGAATGGGGTTTATCATTATTTTAATGGGATTTATAAATTAACCCCTTTTTATAATGCTAATGTAGAGGGCGTGATCCGAACGAACAAAGCTCGGACCCTCCGCCGCTTTATTTTCATTGCGTCCATCGAAGGAAGGTTGTTCCAACTTGACAGAACCTTGAAACTGAGAGGCGTACAACAATGGAGGCATCCTGGGAGGATCGTAGGCGCATCCGGAAGGAAGAACGGACCACCGGAGATCACCTGGTGGCCCGCGGAAGCTCCACCGGTGCGGCATCGGCTCGGCGGCTGGCGTTCACCGGCCGTGGAAGAGGGCGACATCGTTGGGCACCACGGTGGACCTCAAGGGCCGGATGGCAACTGGACGACCTCATTGGTGAGGCGGCACGCCGTTGCGTTCCACGGAGAAGGAGTCGCGGAAGGACGGAGAACCTGCGCCTTCCGGGTCCCACAGACCATGGGGTGGCACCACGTGGCGCTGCTAATTGAAGATCTGAACGACTCTTCTTAATCCGTTTGGGAGCTGGCGGGCACCCCATTAGCGGGTTGTGCCAGCGCACCAGGTCACGTCGCCCAACAGGTCAAACCTAGCCGGCGAGCTGGGACGGTCCACGGCCCAGCAGGCCGAGCCCGCCCTGGCCCAGTCCAACTGGGTTGGGTCCATCTGACCGGGTCGGACCAAACCCGGACATCTCTAGGGCCCTGATACACATAAGTAATCGTATCTTGCGAACCATACGTCCGTTTGATGAACCGTCTGCGGCACTGGGTTCCTTGGAGAGAGACATTCCTTTTGAGATACTACACAATAGTTTTGGAGAAAGTTGGAGTACATTCGGGTTGGATCGACTTCGAATCCAATCGGGCCCTCGATACTAAAATGTCAATAACTTATAAATCGGGCGTCCGGTTGACGCGTTGTCTGTTATGTTGGGACCCTTATGATGTGATAGATCATCAGGTTTTTTCTTATTGGGACTTAGTGTTGGTTGAAATAAGACCGATGGATTGAGGAGTGGTTCTCCCAGAATCAAGTGTACTATGAGCAGGAATCCAGTGGCTGACAGTGAGGCGAAGGTTGGAGACAGATCATACAGAGGTTAGTATCGAGCGATCCTATGTGGGTCATCACCTAGAGATCTTATGTGCTTCAGCACCTAGTGATCCTGTGTGGATCAGCAGTACGTGACCAGATGAGGACCAGCCTTAGAGCGGCTTGTCTTGGATCAACGACATATAGATCCTGTTGGGTCAGATCCTATGTGGGTCAGCACTCAGCAATCCTGTGTGAGTCAGCGATGTGCCCGTAAAGGGCTCCGCACTAGGGTTTCCCTACCCCGCCGTCATCTTCCTCCTCCCCCAAGGAGGATCGGATTCCCTCTAGTGCTTCGGTCAGACGGGATCATGGTTTGCGCGTCTCCAGTGGCGGCTTCTCCTCCATGGGCTTGAACATCTCAGAGGATCTCATCGTTTGCTGCCTTCTGTTTTGGACAGGGCTTTTCTAGCGGCACGGTGAGTCCATTGTTTGAGTTTCCTACTACTACGGTGAGGTTTTTGTCACGTTTCTGCGTCGTCTGGATACATTGGGTGGATCTGGTCACCGTGTGTGGGATTGAAGGTGGCGGAGGGTTTACGGTCCTACTTTGGTGCGGGTTTGCTTCTTTCCCTGGTTTGAGTTTTTCGTTCTTGGATGTGCGTTTTTGTTGTGATGTTGGTTCGAGGTTGGATCTGGATTCGTTTTGTGGTTGGTCTTATTTGGCGATGCTGCTGCGATGTGGTATCTGTGATGGTGTTGAGGTTTTTTCTGGTGACTTTGACAATGGTGGTGTGTGATGATCGGTTATGTGAGGATGGGGACCTGCAACTAGTTTGTACATGTTATTCGTGTGATCTGGTTTCACCGAATAATAATGGTGGATTGTTGCAACTGAGATTTATGCACTGTTTGATGTTGTTTTTTGACTTTTTTTGTGGTTTTTCCGATTTTGGATGGAAATTGGACAAGGTTGGTCTTCTGTAGGTACTGCGAATTTGGATTTGGAGAGGAGTTTGAATGTTTTATTGGTCCGAGGTTGCACTGCGGTTTCCTGCGGAGTAGGGTGCGGCATCCGGATGGCTTGGTCTTCCTCATTCTGGCCTGTTCATAGCCCTTTGTGGATGTTCTCTTTTGAGGGCCCATCTCACTTCACTGGAGGGTTGGGTGGAATCTGACTGGAGTCCACCGCGGGTTTGTGGATTTGGGTTAGTGTCGACGGTCACATCGGTGGGCGTTTGAGGAGACCAGATCTGAGGTTTGTCCAGCTCTCCTGATGTTTGTTTCCCCTAGTTCGTGGTACCTCGACCATTTCTTGGTGTTTTCAGCTCCAACTGTGATGGTTTGTCAGTTTGAAGGCTTGAATGGTTTTCATCCATTGTGATTGGATGATTATTTGTTGTGAAGTGGTGAATTTGTGATGTGGTGAGGTCATGTATGGTTTCTCACTTTTTCCTTAAAAGTGTTTTCATAAGAATAAAAAACAATTTTCAATCAGTCTGTGTGAGTTAGCACATACCGATCCTATGTGGGTCAGATCTTGTGTGGGTCAATAAGGATTAGTACCTATCGATCTTGGGTGGGTTGGATCTTGTGTGGGTTAGCGGGGGTTAGTACCTATTGATCCTGGGCGGATCAGATCTTGTGTGTGTCAGTGGGGGTTAATACCTACTGATCCTATGTGGGTCAAACTCTGTATGGTCAACAGCAGTGCCTATCAACAGAATAAGATGATTTAGCTTCTCGACTAATCATATGTACTTATGTGCTTTACCTATTCCTGGTTTGAGATGTGTCTATTGCTTTGTTCTTTGTGATTGAGATCATGATTTGTGGTTTTCCTTTGTGGAATTCTGAGAGACCTTCAGGGGTCTCGGGGTCCCTACTAGGTATCTATATACTCACCCCTGCACGGGCTTCACCCGCACCGTGTTGTGTCTTGTGCAGATGATGAGCAGCTTGGCTAAGACTTGAGGGAGTCAGGACTAGGTGGTACATGATTAGTTGACGTGGAGAGTAGTGGAGACGAGTTGTACCTACCATTCAGGTAGGATCCTCGGTGGAATATTCTAGGAGTTGTTTTTTGTTTTTCAATTGTAGTTTTACTTTTCAGTTTGGCTAATATTCCGGCCCCTTTTACATTCAGTACACACCTTTACTACTCCTATTTTACTTCGTGGTTTCATCTTGTTGTGTTCTTGGATTGTATTTTTGTATAGGTTTAAAGGTAGTGCCTTCCCGTTTTAGGGATACGCCTTTCCGATGCTAGTCGCCAACCCCTGACCTATGAAAGGCGGGCTTTTGGTAGTCACGGCATGGGACCTGGGGGATGGGTTGTGACAAAGTTGTATCAGAGGAGTCAGTTCTACTGAATAACTAGGACTCTGATCTTTTTAATGGAGCAATAGTGTTAAGTGCTTTGAGTATGGTTTTTAGTTCGGGGAGTCTAGTGTTGGTGCAGCGGCCGACATATCCATACACCAGGACCCTGAATTCTGATTTCTGACTTGGTGCATTAAAACACTGATTGTGTGTGTTTTGGAAATGTTTTTACTTTGATCTCTTTTGAGTCAACTCACCAAGTATAACTTATTGAACGTGGAACACCTATTTTCTTTTTAGGATGTTGTTGTGTAGACAGCCAACCAATATTCCCAAGAGAGTACATGATGACGACCCACCCAACAACGAGGCTTCGATGCAGGGCCCACTTGTTGTGGTAGCACCTTCGGGTGGTGCACTAGTAGCACCACCACCCATGGGGCAGAAGATGCCGCCAGCCCCACCAGCAGACCGTGCACGCCGACTGAGCATGTTGCACGAGTTCCAGAGATAGAGGTCTCTGAGGTTTTGAGGTGAGACAGATCCCCAGGTAGTTGAGGACTAGATGGAGGTTGTGGCTAAATTTTTTCGCTTGGTTGAGACACCGGTAGAGAAGATGGTTATCCTAGCTGCTAGCCTTTTCTAGGGAATAACAGGGAGATGGTGGATCCTGACGCTCCAGACACATGACGAGGTGACCCTCACCTGGATGGACTTTGAGAGCCTCTTTAGGGTGGTGTTTGTTCCAGAGACACTACGCTCAGTACGTATCTGGGAGTTGTTGCACTTACAACACGATAGCTTATCAGTGGCCCAGTACTTGGCGAGATTCACTGACCTCTCGCTCTACTCCACCGACATGGTATGAGACTCATTCTTCAAGGCATGGACCTTTGATCAGGGTCTTCAGTGAGAGATTAGAGTGTCGATGATATCGCTGAATTTCTCGACATAGGTTGGAGTGCTTGAGCGAGCATTGTTGGTGGATAGCTTTATAGCTAAGCAGGCACCGACGGTGAGAGCCACCACCAGACGACAGGTAGTCAAGTCATCTGCAGGGGGTATTAGACAAATGAGGCAGAGGTCCAAGCGGGCCAGAACCACTGGTGGACGACCCCGGGATGCAGGGTCGAAGGTTTGGAGCTCGCGAGGCAAAGAAGGTCCGCTGGGAGGTAGATTGTGCTTCACGTGCGGCGAACAGGGCCACATGGCTCACTACTACCCAACCCACCATACCGACAATCAGTAGACGGTCAAGGGAATACTAATGTAGAGACAGATATTCAAGCGAGGAGGTACAGAGGGCGGCAGACGAGGCAAAGGAGCAAGTCATGCAGCAGGCGATGGGTGGCGATTTGAGGTTCCACCATCACCACCACCAGGAGGTCCACCCCGACCATAGGGAGAAGGTGGACAGGGGAGAGCACAGCTACAGGAAGCAGAGGCCTACAACCATAGCGCTCTGGAGATGATTAGAGGTACGATCTATGTCTATTCCACCCTAGATGTAATACTTATAGGCATAGGTTCCAGTCACTCTTTCATTTCCACGACACTCGTTCAAATCTCGGAGATTCTGATGGAGTCATTGGCTCGATCCTTGTGATTAGAGACTACTACGGGAGAATATTCGATGATGACACACTGGTGCAGGCAGTGTGACCTCACTCTAGGAGGTGAGAGATTTTCCTAGGATCTCCTAGTAGCAACGTCGAGACCTTACAATGTCATCTTGGGTATGGACTATCTATCCACAGCCCATGCTCAGATCGACTGTTTTAGGCGCAAAGTGTGGTGTGTCCACGAGGATGGGATCATGTTTACCTTCACTGGTGAGAAGGAAACCTTTGTAGCATAGGATAGACTATCTAGAAGGAGGGTGAAGCCGATTACTCATCGGTTGACAAGCCTCACCCTCAGAGCAGTTGACGTGAGGTGTCCGAGTTATCCTGTAGTGGTGGACCAGTTTGCTGATATCTTTCCTAATGATGTTCTGGGACTACCTCTACATAGAGAGGTAAACTTTTACATCGGCCTATACCCTAGGACAACACCAATATCTACACCAGCATATCGGATGGCTCCTGTGGAGCTTCGGGAGTTGCGGGTACAGCTGGAGGACTTGCAGTGAAAGGGGTTCGTAAGGCCCCTATGTTTCTCTATGGGCATCCCTGAACTTGTTCGCCAAAAAGGTGGATGGGAGATTGAGGATTTGTATGGACTATCAGCGCCTAAACCAGGTGACCATAAAGAACAAGTATCTACTCCCAAGGATAAATGATCTCTTCGACCAGCTGAAGGGAGATTTTTGGTTTTCAAAGATAGACCTCAGATCAGGCTATCATCAGCTCAGAGTATGGGACGATGACGTACCGAAGACAATCTTCAAATGTTGGTATGGCCATTACGAGTTCTTGGTGATGCCTTTCAGAATGACCAACATTTTGGCAGTGTTCATGGGGCTCATGAACAGGATCTTTCAGTCATACCTCGATCACTTTTTGGTGGTCTTCATCGACGACATCTTGGTATACTCGGCGTCGGAGGAGGATCACGCCACGCACCTGCAGATAGTTCTGGATACACTCCAAGAGCACCAGCTTTATGGAAATCTCTCAAAGTGCTAGTTCTAGATACCATGTTATCTCGGAGGATGGAGTTGTTGTGGATTCGACAAAGATAGAGGCAGTACTTTCTTGGGAGCCACCCAGGAGTGTGACTGTGGTGTAGAGTTTCCTGGGATTGGATGGGTACTACCTGAGATTTGTACCTGACTTCTCCAGGGTAGCAGCACCCTTGTCATCTTTGATGAAGAAGGGGCAGCCTTTCTTGTGGACAAAGAAGTGACAACAGAGTTTTCAGAAGCTGAGGCAAAGACTGACGAGTGCCCCCATCTTGAGGCTACCAGGAGAGGGCGTTGGGTATGTAGTCTACTGCGACGCATCAGGGACTGGACTAAGTTGTGTCCCGATGCAAGAGCGAGCAGTGATCACCTACATCTCACAGCAGTTGAAACATCACGAGCAGAACTACGCTACCCATGACCTGGAGTTAGCAGTAGTGGTCTTTGCAATGAAGATGTGGTCACACTACTTGATGGGTGAACAGTTTACTATTTACTTTGATCAAAAGAGTCTCAGGTATATCTTCTCACATAAGGACCTGAACTTGATACAATGACGATGGCTAGAGTTCCTCTAAGACTATGACTTTGAGATAGTATATACTATTGGGAAGGGGAATATAGTAGCAGATGCACTCAACATGAGGTCTGATCTAGAGCTGCTGAGTGAGGAGACATAGTAGCTAGCCGTGTTACAGTTATCCTTCATGGATAAAGATAGAGCAGCTTACCTCCAGTCTATGACTGTCACTTCCCCACTTCTTTAGCGAGCTCAGGAGGCACAGCTTGGGGACGTTGACTGCGAGGTCCGAAGTGCTCAGATAACCACAGGACGAGCTCCTGAAGGATTTTTTGAAGGTGGGGAGCACGTCGTTCTCTTCAGAGGACGCACTATGGTACCAATGACGTTATAGGAGGAGGTGTTGAGGGAGTTCCATACATCCCCTTTAGCGGTACATCTTGGAGTGGTAAAGATGTATTGGGACCTCCGGCTTTAGTACTGGTGGTCAGGGATGAAGAAAGCAGTGACAGAGTTTGTATACCAATGCCTCACTTGTCAGCAAGTGAAGGCCGGGCATCATGTACCAGCGGGTTTAGCTCATCCACTTGAGGTACTATAGTAGAAGTGGGATGGTATATCCATGGACTTCATGACATGGCTACCATGTATGTCCAGGGGCCACGATTCCATCTGGGTGATCGTTGACTGACTCACCAAGTCAGACCACTTCCTACCCATCCGAGAGTAGCGATCAGTAGAGAGCTTGGAACACCTCTACATGTAGAAGATAGTGCAACTTCACGAAGTTCCATCGACGATCATATCAGATCACGACACACGTTTTACATCCCACTTGTGGAAGAGATTGCAGGAGGCGTTCAGAACTTGGCTACATTTGAGCACCGCCTTTCACCCTCATACAGATCGTCTCAGTTCGCAACGCACATTTTAATTAATAATTTAAATTTAATAATGCAACATAAATGCAGTTTAACTAATCACATTTATTTACAAGACAACTCTCGTTGGAGTGACTGTTATTTGAATGAACGAGAATAAAATGGAAAATTAAATCAAATAATTCGTGTACATTTTAAGTCTCACACACATAAGAATTTGACTCAATCCAAATAACTAGATTAGTTATTGAAATTAATACTCCACAAATAATCAATAACTAATTAATTATCTCAATCGATCAGACAAGTCATAATTTAATTTTATTACACAGAAATTCTAGAAATTATTCTAGATTAAATTAACATAAAATAATTGTAGAAAATACATGATTTCAAAACATTATTACCATAATGAATTAGACTGAGAGTGTAGCACTTCTGTACTCAAAACACATAATTTAGTTCATGTGAAAGTACTTAACAACTCGACTAATTATAATAATTACATAATAATAATTATTCAATAATTTATACATCTTAAAAAAATCTAAAACTTGAAAATTAGAAGATTATTAGACTATTGATTTCACGACAAATGGTATAATTTAAATTGATTTCATGAATTTATCTTAAAATCAATTTCAAATATGTATCTGAAACAATAAGAAGCTCTGATACCAACTATTAAAATCATAATTCTGTAAAATCCTTTTGATTCCATACCCAAAAACACCTAACAAATATGCAAATTTTTCAAATACATAAATGAAACACATAAAGATAAAACTAATATGAATTGATTAGTTTCATGTAATTATGCGTGGTCTTCACCCCCTTTGCTCTATAAGAAGAGATGGAGTCCTTATTTTAGGGTAAGGGAATAAAACATGAGGTGGAGTTGTATGTCTTTTATGGGAAAGAGGTATATTTGTTGACATCCTTGATAACACACATTATAAATAATTGGCGGGACATTACCATATTAAATTCAATTTCTATCTCATCCATCAAGGACTAGAAATCAAGCCTTGAATTATTTGGATGTGGATGCATTAATTTATTTGAGTTGTACCAATTTATGACTAATTTAATCTTGCAGAACAAATTATATACTGGACCCCATTGAGTTCAACATTTAAGGCTAGCAAGCTTATAAGTATGTGAGAGATCGGGTAGGGTTTACCGATAGAGGGATTTCTGATTTGGGAGAGATTGGATAGGGTGGGGGTTAGTCGGTCTCTTGGAGGGAAAGCATGACACATTTATTGGAGGTTTTCCCTTCTTATTAGAATTATAGATTTACCATTGCTTTATTAGATAACAAGTTGAAGAAATAGTTTCTACTAAATGATAGGTCGATGAAATAAAATAAAAATATAGTATTATGATTTTAATAGTAAATAAATGAAAAAATTTAAATAATTAAAAATTGCTTCAGGTGTAGTGATAAAACATTAATTTCCCATGATTCTGGTTGCATTTTATAGTATAAATAAAAAAGGAATTATCAAAAATAAAAAGTGCTACGACATTAAAAAAGATACAGTACTACAATTTCAATATTGAATAAATGCCAAAAAAATCTAGATATTAAAAATTGCTTTAGGGCTAGTAATAAAACATTAATTACAAAGAGAACACATTTAACAGTACTAACAAAAAAGGACTTATCAATAAGGAAAAGTGCTTAAAACAATAACTACATTCTTTTCATTTTTTTAATTGTTTGCTTAAATTATTGAAAAAAATCACTTACACAAGTGGCAGTAAAACATATTTTTCAATAATTAATAGACACATCTTAGTGAAATCTTAAACATGATTTTAACTTTATCTAATAGTGAAATATTAAATAAATATTATTTAAACCTAAAAATACATTAAATAATCTTTCATTATCAATGATCATTTTTACTTTGAATGTAATGGAAATTATTTTTTGGAAATAAAAGTTTTAGATAATGTAATTTTTTAGATTGTAAAAATAATAAAATTCATAAATTTACCGTAAATTGAGGTATATTATTAAATAAAATTTAAATCATACATATCAGTAAATAGCCCCAAACCACCAACAATCTCCCAGAACCTCATATTATTCTCCTAGGATTAAATGAACAAAACCTGGTAAAAAACCCACCTTTTTTAAATGAACCAAACCGGGACTTGGACATTTTACTCAGCTTCTGCCAGTTTGTCTTGTACCATGCCTGGGCTGCACTCTTTGTTGATGTTGCAGGTGGAAGAAGAAGAAGAATATCAGCAGATAATACAATCCAGGATCATTTCCACCATCTCATTGATCCATTTAAGATCCAACTCCTATGTAAATCTATGTAGCTCTTTAACTTCACCTGTAAATTTCAACTTAAAAATGATTACGTAATACGAGGTGATTCCATTTCAAAACTGATGAACCAAACTTTCCCTAATCAACCATGTCATGGCAGCTTTTGATAATGTTGTGGACCAGCTCTTCCCTGATCATTGCTGGGGTTGTAAATGAGCTCGAGTACTCACGAGCTACTCGAGCTCGGCTCAACAGATACTCAAACTCGACTTGGTTTTTTTCAAGTCGAGCTCAAGCTAGTACTAACTCGATCCGAGTTCGAGTATTATAACAACATAATCGAGTAGCTCACGAGCATAATAAAGCATTTAATTTTTTAATATATATTTTTTTATTCTATATATATATAAATATATATATATATATTTAATTTCGAGCTCGAGCTTTCGATCTCGAGTACAAATTCGAGTTCGATCTCAAATTCGAACTATATTTTGTAATTAAAATTATGAAAAGGTGTCCTTGTTGGATATTAAACTCAATAGTCCTTGGACAGTGCCAAACTTCCACTGTTGTGATAGAGGTTTGAAGTCTTTAACAAAGGCTGCTTGGAAAATCAAGATTGGATGGTACCTACTCTGCAGACGTTTACTTATCTCTATTTTTTTTTGGGTTGGTGTGCGATTGTACTGCTATAAATATGAATGTCATGTGTGTTTTATTTCATTAGAATAGAGAAGAAATAAATATCGTGTTGCTGGTGGTATATATTTGTGTTGTTGCGATCACCTATAGTGATCTGCATGTGTGTGCAGTTTGTGTTACCACTGCATTGATCCTCCATCAGTGGTATTAAAGGTAGTTGAAGGTGAGCTGCGCCGCTACGCCAGGAGAAATCTGTGTGTACCACCGCCACCAAAAATCTGTATCTAGTGCTACCCAGTCGAAGAAGAAGGTGAACAGTTAGGTTCATCTTTAGTTCGTTTCTTTTTTTTTCTATCACTTTGTGAGATTGTCAAAAGAACAAAAAGGGAAAGTTTTTACACCATCTATGTCTTTAATCTCTCTCTCTCCATCAAAGGTAAAAAAAAATCATTCTATCTCCAATTTGTATAAAGCAAATTGCTTGCCCCACGGCAATCACCTCATCCCACCATATTCATATAAACAAACGTTTGTTTGTTTTTTCATTCCTCCTTCGCCCCATATAGAGGGAAAAAAATATCAAACAAATTCTCTATTTTGCATCCGTCTCCCCCTCTTTGCCTTCTCATATTAAAAAAAATTTCAATTTCAATTCTTCAAGCTTGCCTATTCAAAAATATATATATCAGTTTGCAAACTCCAAAAAAAATTGTGCTTCCAAATATCTACATCGGTTATTGTTCATCAAAAAATTGTTTGTCATCATGGAGAATTTATTAGCCCAAGCTGTGATCCCAAAGCCAACGAAGAACAATTACGATAATTGGTGCATCCAAATGCGTGCGGTACTTGGCACCCTATATGTCATGGATATCGTGGAGGACGGATACACCGAGTCAGAATCCAATGCATTAGAGGCTGCTCTACCAGATGTTCAAAAGGCCACTCTTCGGGCATAACGAAAGCGAGAATACAAGGCGAAATCTAACATTTATCAAGGCCTTGACGAAGTGACTTTCAAAATAATTGCTTTGTTGAAATCATCAAAGGAGATCTGGGATATTCTTCGCAAAGCATTCCAAGGCGCTGACAAAGTGAAGCGGATTCGACTTCAATCTCTGCAAAGTGAGTTCGAATCCCTATTTATGAAAAATTCTGAAATTGTTACCGAGTATCATACTCATGTAATGGTTGTGGTGAACCAACTACGATGAAATGAAGAAGACGTTGCTGACATATGGGTATGTGAGAAAATTTTGTGATCCCTTAATCCAAAATTTCATTACATAGTCGTTGCCCTGGAAGAAATAAAGGACCTGAAGACAATCTCTATCGAAGAACTCGTGGGGTCTCTTCAAGCCCATGAATTAAAGGTGAACTGTCAGAGTGATACCAATGGAGTGGAGCATGCCCTACAATCAAAGTTGTATCTCAACAACTCTGAAAAGAATAAAGGACATCTCAAAGAAACCGAGGTAGGGGATACCATGGACAACAATTTGATCCAAGAAGAGGATGGGGAGGACATGGTGGAAGAAGCTCAACTCGAGGAGGTCATGAATATCAAACTATACTCCATGAAAACATGGATGAGGAAGAATGGGTGGATTCAACAATCGTCAACCAAAGAAAAGAAACATACAATGCTATAACTGTCAAAAATATGGATATTATAGCAATAAATGTTGGTACATGCAACCCATGGAGAATGACACTGAGGAGGCACATATCATCGAAGCAGAAGATCCTTTTGACAAGTTCTATGTGTTGATGTCACAAACATCAACACAAAATCAAGGTATGTGGTATCTTGACTCTGGAGCTAGCAATCACATGACAGAGCACAAACATCTTTTTACGAACCAGGATGAGCGGGTTTGAGGAGAGATTTCTTTTGGCGATCTCTCGATAGTATTTGTCTATGGAAGAGGTGATATTCTGATCAAGCAAAAAGATGACAATCATGCTTTCATCTCCGACGTCTACTATGTACCTGACATGAAGACCAACATCTTGAGCATCGGGTAGTTGGTGGAAAAAGGCTTTCATATAAGCCTTCAAAATAAACAAATGGTGATTGTTGATGACAAAGGTTGATCACAAAAGTACCGATGGCGAAGAACCGCATGTTTCTGCTCATGATCCAACTCAAAGTACCACAATGTTTGACAACGATACGTGATGATAAAGACTGGCTATGGCATCTCAGGTTCGAGCATTTAAACTTTGAAAGTTTAAGATTATTAGGAAGTAAGAATATGGTGAATGGGCATTCTATCATTCGACACCCGAATCAAATATGTAAAAGATGTGTTCTAAGCAAACAACATAAAAACAGCTTTGCAATGAAGACCAATTGGAAAGATCCAGCGCCATTGGATCTAGTTCACACTGATGTGTGTGGTCCATTAAATCCAAAATCAGATGGACATAGGAGGTATTTTCTGACATTTATCAATGATTATAGCAAGAAAACATGGATATATTTCCTCAAAATGAAGTTAGAAGTGTTTGGCATCTTCAAATAATTTAAAGCGCTGGTTGAAAATCAAAGCAAGCATCACATACAAACTTTTCGATCTAATTGAGGTGGGGAGTACACATCCGATGTTTTTCAAGAGTGCATCAAGCAACATGGAATTCAGCACCAGTTGACACCAACTTACACACCCCAACTCAATGGAGTAGATGAGAGGAAAAATTGCACCATTCTCAACATAGCGAGAAGCATGTTGAAAGACAAAGGAGTGCCCATGACTTTCTGGGCTAAAGCGGCCTCATGTACGGTGTATCTACTCAATAGATGTCCAATGAAAAACCGTGAAGAAATAACGCAATATGAAGCCTGGAGTACTCACAAGCCAAGTGTGATCCATCTTAGAGATTTTGGTTCTATTGCCTATGTTAGGATCCCGAAGCCAAAATGAACAAAACTCGAGAACAAAGGTATGAAATGTGTCTTTATGGGATACGAAGACCGAGCAATGGGATATCGTTTGTATAATCACATCATGAAGAAGATTACGTTCAGCATAGATGTTATCTTTGTCGGGCGCCTTCCTGGTTGGCGCACCACGTAACGCCTCCTCAAATGGTGCCCACGCAGTTTCTCTATTAATGAGGTGTTTTAATGCGGGTCAAGACCGCGTGAATTAATTCATGCAAAGACGTGTTTCTGATGTGGCGACACATCTTCACGCTGATTATTTTGCTACAAAAGGAGGCAGTAACAAGGCTTTCACAGGACATCCACAATGTCAAGAGTAGAGCCAATTTGGTGATCGTCTTTCATTGATGATCATTTTTCCTCTGCATCGGAGAGTATTACTTTTGAGATCTCATCTATTTTTGAGGATTCTCTACCGTGTACATTTTCATTTTAGTGGATTCCTCTTTCTGGATTAGGTCCTGTGGTTTTTCCCTTTTTGAGTTTTCCATGTAAAAATTTCCAGTGCCAACTTTATTTTTATGCACTTAATTTTGTGGTTATATCAGGAGAGATACATTGAGAAGGTTCTTCAGAGATTTTCTATGGATATAGTGAAAGTGGTCAATACTCCTCTTGCTTTACATTTTAAGCTTAGTACCAGTTATTCACCTTCTACTGATGAAGAGAGAGAAGAGATGTAGCACATACCCTATTCATCTATCATTGGTTGTTTGATGTATTTTATGGTATGTACTAGACCTGATATAGCTCATGCAGTTCGTGTGGTCAGTCGTTTTCTATCAAATCCAGGTAGAGAGCATTAGAGAGCAGTGAAGTACATTTTTCGTTATCTTCGTGGTACTTCTGATCTGAGATTGTGTTTTTGGTAAAGGGGAACCTATGCTTTGTGGCTTTACATATTCAGATATGGTAGGAGATATCGATTCGAGGAAGTCTACTTCAGGCTATTTGATCACTTTTGCAGGGGGAGTTGTATCTTGGCAGTCTAGATTGCAGAGATGCATTGCTTTATCTACCACAAAGTCTGAGTTTATTGCAGCTGTTGAGACATGCAAAGAATTGTTGTGGATAAAAACTTTTATTCAAGAGCTCAATTTAAATCAGGACAGGTTTGTTTTATTTTGTGATAGTCAAAGTTCTATTTGTTTGGGAAAGAATTCTACTTTTCATGGTAGGTCATAACATATCGATGTTCGATATCATTGGATCTACAACGTCCTTGATTCGAGATAGTCAGAGCTTGAGAAGATCCACACTAATGACAACGGGTCAGACATGTTGACCAAGAGTTTACCCAGAGGAAAATTTGAGGCTTGCCGACTGATTGCAGGGTTGACGGTGATCCCCACTTGAGTCGGAGAGGGAGTTTGTTGGGTGCCTTCCTAGTTGGCGCACCACGTAACGCCTCCTCAATTGGAGCACCAAGTTGTTTCTCTATTAATGAGGTGTTTTAATGTGGGTCAAGACCGCGTGAATTAATTCAAGCTGAGACGTGTTTTTGACGTGGTGACACATCTTCATGCTGATTGTTTTGCTATAAAAGGTGGCAGGAACGAGGCTTTTACAGGACATCCACAATGTCAAGAGCAAAGCTAATTTGGTGATCGCCTTTCATAGACGATCATTTTTCCTTTGCATCGGATAGTATTACTTTTGATATCCCTTCTATTTTTGGGGAGTCTCTACCATGTAAATCTTCATTTTAGTGGATTCCTCTTTCTGAACTAGGTCCCGTGGTTTTTCCCTTTTTGGGTTTTCCACGTAAAAATTTCCGATGTCAACTTTATTTTTCTGCACTTAATTTTGTCGTTGCGCATCCGCTTTTATTTGGGGGGAAAGATTTTATTTCCGCTGCGCATTCGCTTTTTCTATTGTTTGTGCGTTCGTCGCTTTCCCGTCTTTCCCAACATCTGGTATCAGAGGGATTGGTTGAAGTCCTCGGTTACAGAACGCGGTGACAGACATTTGATGAAGCAGTTTTTCAAGGACTCGAAGGACGTTATCGAAAGACAGCGGCGGTACCAGAGGTGTTTCTGGGATATCGGAAGTTTGATTGACTAGTAGGAGTCATGAGGCGGGTTCTGTTGTTGATAACAGTCAGAGTTCGATTTTGGATTTCTTTTTGCAGGGGAGGCTGATATTTTTTTATCACAAGTGCAAAATGGTTGGTAATGATCCACACTTGAGTCGAAGGGGGAGTTTGTTGGGTGTCTTCCTGGTTGGTGCACTGCGTAACGCCTCCTCAAATGGTGTTCATGCGGTTTCTCTATTAATGAGGTGTTTTAATGTGGGTCAAGACCGCGTGAATTAATTCACGCAGAGACGCGTTTCTTACATGGCGACACATCTTCACGCTGATTGTTTTGTTATAAAAGGAGGCAAAAACAAGGCTTTTACAGGACATCCACAATGTCAAGAGCAAAGCCAATTTGGTGATCGCCTTTCATCGGCGATCATTTTTCCTCTGCATTGGAGAGTATTACTTTTGAGATCCCTTCTATTTTTGGGGAGTCTCTACCGTGTACATCTTCATTTTAGTGGATTCCCCTTTCTGGACTAGGTCCCGTGATTTTTCCCTTTTTGGGTTTTCCACGTAAAAATCTTCGGTGTCAACTTTATTTTTCTACACTTAATTTTGTCGTTGTGCATCCGCTTTTATTTGGGGGGGAAGATTTTATTTCCGCTGTGCGTTCACTATTTCTATTGTTTGCGCGTTCGTCGCTTTCCTGTCTTTCCCAACAATCTTTGATGTAAAGGAGACATGGAAGTGGAATCACGATGATGATTCCAGAGAGGTACGACTCACTCTAGAACATGAAGAAATCATTGAAGACGTACCATTGGAGGAACGAATAATTGCAGAATCGCTGACGTCGTCATCACATACTTCGACATCTGAAGACAACAAATGAGAACTTTCTCATATACATCCTCAAAATGTTCAAAGCCTTATGGATATATATGAGAGAACAGAACCAATGGAGGAGTATGTAAATTTGTACTGTCTCTCAAGGACTTCCGATCCAGTTAGATTCATGGAATCTAAAACCAATGGAATGTGAAGGAGACTGATAGATGTGGAAATCTATCGCAGCAACGTGACCAAAGACTACAAGCAAGAGGAAGGCTTTGACTTTGGTGAAGTCATTGCACTGGTTGGTTAGCCACCCGGATATGATGTAAATTCATGAGTTACAAGGATAATGAGTTTAAGGGGGGATGTTGGATATTAAACTCGTTAGTCCTTGGACAGTGCCACACTTCCACTGTTGCAATGGAGGTTTGAAGTCTTCAACAAAGACTGCTTGAAAAATCAAGATTGGGCGGAACCTACTTTGCAGACGTTTACTTATCTCTGTTTTTTGTTTGGGTTGGTGTGCGATTGTACTGCTATATTTGTGTTGTTGCGATCACCTCCTGTGATCTGCATGTGCGTGCGGTTTGTGTTACCGCTGCATCGATCCTCCATCAGTTCTAATCAAATCGAGTCAAGCCTAATCGAGTGCTCGCTCGAGCCCAAGTCGAGCTCAAGTCAGGAAATTAATACTCAGTCGGGCACCGAGCCGAGCTCGAGCACCGAGCCGAACTCGAGCACCAAGTTCAAGTACCAAGCTCGAGCTCGAGTACTGAGATACTCAAAGAAGTGAGGTTTTATAGATGAAAATAACTTGTGGTTAACAAATTAAAATAATTATTTTATATCTAATTTTAAAAAAGATTACTAAAATTTAGAAATTAATTTTGAAATATGATGCAAAACAAAAAATGTGACATTTGACGGGTTTTTTCTTTTATGTGGTTCAATACCCTTCTCCACAATGAGTTGGGTTGTGTGCATGATATTTGTTAGGGGCTGCACTGCAGGGCAGTCCCCATTAAACATCGTACTGGATGTATGGATTGAATTTTGTTACACAAGACTCCAAACAAGTTAAAACATGTTTACTATTCTGTAAACATTAGGCAAACCAAAACTAATCTGGCAGCAAGATTATCATAAATAAGAGGATATAAATACCAAGTTCATAAAAACAATATACAAAAACACCTCTCTAAGCAGAAGTGAAAAATGATCCAATTTGATCAAATCCAAATCAGTTTGAGACAGCAGAATCAAATGGGACTGGACATCAACCTAAACAGTTCACCATAAAGCAATAAAAAAAATAATAAAGGACAACTGGATTTTTATGTGCTTTGTCCAATTAGCCTATGTGCATAGGGCAGGGATACTAAAGTTCCTCTAGGAAAAATAAATAGGGGTACAATAGATACAAGAAGTATAAAACAAAACCAGAGAAGGCGAAGGCACGTAAGGAAACTATTTAAAGGTCCATTTCTTACAGCTCCAGAAATGGCGATGAAACTGAGTGGTGGATTCAACATATACCACGGACCTTGGAAAATCTCACAAGATGGACAACAAAACACAAAATAAAACTAGCCAACAAGAGATCAAGAACTGAAAGAAATGAAACAATAGATTGAGACCCACTTACGAGGGATCAGTCTCACATATGTGTCCCTAGAGACCCTACAGCAAATCAGGAGGCCCATAAATATCTCCATCCTCAGCTCCTCTCTCAAAAAAAAACAAATCCCCAAACCAAGGAGCTCTAGCCCCAATTGAATCTCTCCCCATGAGATGGAGCTATGTGCTCCCTGATCAAGGAGGCATCCCGGTGATAACAATAGTGCATGGAAAGTGAAACAACATTGAGGCCTGTGCAACTGGCAAGGAACACGTGGGAGACTGAGAATCAATCTATCCAATCCATCAAACAATAAACCGGGGATATACAGTACCAATTGATAGAGCGATGGGGGTGAGAGCGGATCTAGATGAAAACGCCCATGAAGGAAAACACACCCTAAAGCAAATCTATAAATCACATAGCCATAGGATCTTTTGAAGTAGCTCTCTCATACCTGAAAGAAGACAAAAAAAACCAGAGTTGTATCCAATTACTCATATATAAAAAAACATATAAAAACCATAATTCAAGGTATGATACAAACTCAGACATGAAATAGTTCCAAAAATGCAACAACATTATCAAAAGAAGAAAAAACTACATAATGCAGCACAATCTTCACTACATTGGATATTCCAGTAAAACAGGTTACCTGGAAACGATTCTTATTCTTATAATGAATGGGTTTGATGGACTCGATCCCCAACCATCAAATCCGATCTGAAACATAGCGAGCCAAGGCATCAACAGGCTTTGAAGACCCCGCAATCTCCACCGCCCGGAATCAGATCTTGACACGTGCAAGATAATCAGCAGCAATCCATAGGAAGCTCAGCATCGGCGTCACACACTGGCCATCGACCTCCAGCACCCGGGGCTGCTTTATCCACCCACTCGGGATGGTAGGTCACCTGGTACCAAGCCGAATCCTTTCGCTCGTACTCACCATTCCTCTCCTCATCATCAACCTTGAGCACCTTCATCTTCTCAAAAACCACCCGGAACTCATCCCGGAGAGACCGATAAGAATTCTTCAGCCTCTCCTTCAAGTCGCCCTGCTTGCGGCTGTTGGTGCCCCTAGAGAGTGACCATATGTGCTCCATCACTACCTCATCCTCCTTCCTCACCTTGTACTGCTCCAACAGCCCCCTCACCTGCCCATCGTAAGAGCACTTGTGGCCCCACGCACCCTCAATATAGCCAAAATCCCCTGGGACCTCGAGATCCTGATCGTAATGGATGTCTACAGTCGGGTTCAAGTCTGGGTCTGAGGATAATGTTTCCCCATCCTCATTGTACATCCCATGGATCTTTTGGTAAAGCTTGCCGAGGATTTTGGTCGACCGGTAGGACTGGAATTCTTCCTTGCCCATGAAGTCCGGATACTTCTTGGGCTTCAAGTGGTAAGGCATTGTCACGATTTTGCCAGTTTTGGGGAAATCTACTGCGATAGCAGCCAGCTCAGCCAGATGGAGACACGCATTATCCATGGCGCCTTTCTCATTGAGGTTGGCGTGGACCATGTGGGCGTTGCAGATGGTGCCAAGGGGCTCGTTCACCATGCTCCTTTAAAGAAATCTATTATGTCCTGCAGTATAACAGAGGAAAGCAGATGACCTATTCTGAACATTGAAAAAAATTCAGAAGCTAAATTGTAAGTGGATTATTACCTTCTGGATAACTTGGCGATGCAAGTAAATGGATTTTACAACCCTAGATCATCAAAGCAGCCCATCAAGATCACTCCTCGATGCTTCATGAGGATGAGGTCGATCTCTCTTCTGAAGAAAAACCAAACAATCGTACAAGTGATGCAAAGCAGACACATCTACAGCTTCAAGAATCCTGATATCTCCTGGATGAAGACAAGGGTTTTTTGCAACCACGACAAGACCCTGAATAATTTCTCTCTTTTCCTTCGTTTCAGAAAACCTCAAGCCGTGCTTCGTAAAAAAGCTTTCAAGTGAGGGAGTTGACACCTGGATGAAGCATTGTCCATATTCAAGCAACCCTAGCTCATCAAAGCAGCCCATCAACCACCTTCCAGAAGGAACAAAGATCCTAGCTTTTTCCCTGAGGGCCCAAAACTGTGCAGCCCTAACAGCAGACAACAAGCCCTGCAGATGTGGCTCTGTTTGAGGCCTGAAACCAGCAGCTAACATGATTGCAGGGACATTCCCAAGATCCGCACAGGATGCCATGATAACATCAAAAGCCACATCAGCATCAACAACCATTTTGTTATGTTTGGAGATCATGAGATTCTGCATGTTCCAAAATATATCATCCTCCACATCCAGTGATGAAAGCAGTGTAACAATCTGTCTATTCAAGAATCCGGGCTGGAACCGTGTCCAAGAACAAACTTCCAATGTTGTGTGACTCGATATGAATTTCTCCATGCTGGGCCTCAAATACATACGTTTTTCACTGATTCTAGGCCAGCATGCCACGACCCCCTTGCAGCCAGCGTATCGTATTTGATATGCACAAGGTGGGCTGCTGTCCAATTTCAACTTCTTGGCAACTTCCAACGCAAGATTGGGTGTTATCATTCCAATTCCATCTGAAAAAAAACATATTTACCCCTCTCTACATCTGGGTACTGTGTGTCAACATCATCCAACGGAACTTCCACTGTGTAAGTAGAAGAAAAGCATAGCCCCATCCTTGCAGCAGACTTCACAACATTCTTGTTTGTGAACTTTCCCATCCAACTCTTGATATTCATCACATTTATCTTCTTGTCATCAGCGAAAAACCAGGCAGAACGATCCTTCAACTGGTTAGTTGAGAATGCCAAAAACGATTATTTTCGACCACAAAGAGAGAATCCATCGATGAGAATGTTCTCCACCCTCTGAAACAACTTAGTTTTTTGGGGATGAGAATTCTCTGTAATTTCTTTCACAATAGCTACAGCATAATATCTGAAGGTATTTGTGTTTAGTGTTTGCATGCCCTCATCCATGAAGGTAACCCTAAAAAAACAATCATAAACTTCTTTGTAATTTCTAAGAACCTTGTTTGAAAGCTCAACCTCAGGGGGCATGCAATAAGCTTTAGCAGGGGTAATTACCAGCCTCCTCACTTCAACGATGTTATCCAATGGCTTAGGATTCTTAAAAAAATTGGGATTTGTCAGCAACCAATTTTGCACAAGATTCAACCACTTATACAAATAGATGCGTCCCAATGTAGGTATGTTGACATCCACCTTTGTGAAAAACAGAATTCAGCATGAACCGATCTCGCCTGCGCCTGCCGCGTAAATAAAACGCCACCCGCATCCCGCCACCGGAGACGCCAGCACCGCCCCGCCACCCGCTGATCAGACCGATCTCGCCTGCGCCTGCCGCGTAAGCACGGCCCCAAAGGCACCCCAACCTGTTGCCGCGTGGACCGACGACGCCCTCCGCCTGCTCCGTCGCACCCACATCACGCGACTTGGACCGACCACGTCCTCCGCCGCATTCCACTCCGCCTGTCCCGTTCTGCAATGAGAGCGTCCATCCCTCCCACCGTCCCATTATTGAATATCATTTAAATAAAACCCATCATTTAAACATAACGACGTTACCACACATTTATGAATTTCTTTTGACGATGACAATACCCCGTCGGGCATACGCGGCCCCTCCCATCGTCCCATTATTGAATATCATTTAAACATAATAAAACCATCATTTCAACATAACGACGTTACCCACACATTTATGAATTTCTTTTGACGATGACAATACCCCGTCAGGTATAGACGGCCCCTCCCACCATCCCATTATTGAATATCATTTAAACATAATAAAACCATCATTTAAATATAATGACGTTACCCACACATTTATGAATTTATTTTGACGATGAATATACCCCACCAGGCATACGCGACCCCTCCCACCATCCCATTATTGAATATCATTTAAACATAATAAAACCATCATTTAAACATAATGACGTTACCTACACATTTATGAATTTCTTTTGACGATGACAATACCCCGCCAGGCATACACGGCCCCTCCCACCGTCCCATTATTGAATATCATTTAAACATAATAAAACCATCATTTAAACATAACAATGTTACCCACACATTTATAAATTTCTTTTGACGATGACAATACCCCGCCAGGCATACGCGGCCCCTCCCACCGTCTCATTATTGAATATCATTTAAACATAATAAAACCATCATTTAAACATAATGAAGTTACCCACACATTTATGAATTTATTTTGACGATGACAATACCCCGCCAGGCATACGCGGCCCCTCCCACCGTCCCATTATTGAATATCATTTAAACATAATAAAACCATCATTTAAACATAACGACGTTACCCACATATTTATGAATTTCTTTTGATGATGACAATACCCATCCAGTCATACACTACCCCTACCGATTATAAATTCTCTATTTCATTGTCCCCAACGGACAAAACCAGGATGGATCCCCTAACACTTTTACCGACCATCACCGACCTTCTCCAAATGATGCGGGTTTCTCCATTCGACACAAATCCAACCGCAACCAATGTGTTAACATCAACATTAATCATAGGCCTCCCTGACACCACTTTGTACCATAGAACCTTCCTCGTACTAAACATCGGGGTCTTGCTTGCCTACTTCGGAAAGAGGCTACTCACGGACCCTCTTCCCCTTCTCATCCCTCCTGTCGTCTTCCTCATCCTCTGCACCTTTAGAATGGGTGTCCAGAAGATAAAGGGTCCAGTGATGGCCTTGGTCAAACAAGCATCATCATCCTCCCCACTGGACCTGCTGCTACAAATATCCGCACCTAGACGTGGAACTACGGACGGCGGTGCGGGACAGAGGCGGCGGGTTTCGACGACACAGGCCATGTTGTGGTGCTGCTGGAGACGAAGGCAAACAAGTGCTGCAAGAGACAGAGGTGCCTGGCGGGATCCCAAAATGGGTCTTGACCGGTGGTGCGGGACAAAGGCAGCAGGTTTCGACGGCGCAAGCCATGCTGTGGTGCTACGGGGGACGGAGGCAAACAGGTGTTGTGGGAGACAAAGGTGCGTCACATGATCCTAGCGCGGGTCTCGATCGGCGGTGCGGGACAGAGGCGGCGGGTTTCAACGGCGCAGGCCATGTTGTGGTGTTGCGGGAGACAGAGGCAAACAGGTGTTGCGGTCTCTAAAGGTGCATGGCGCGATCCCAACGCGAGTCTCGACCAGCGATGCGGGACAGAGGCGGCGGGTTTCGACAGCACAAGCCATGCAGTGGTAGTGTGGGGAGTTTTTTTATTTGTTTTTTAAAATTTAATATCCAACAGCATTGCCGTTGCACCAGCCTGTATTTTGACAAAAGCTCTCACTGAGAGCTCCTTTTTATAAGAGGGCTTTCCCAAATCATTCGATATTTCCAATTAGCATATATTTTTTTGTGATTTAGTAAAAGAAAATAAATGATTTTCTAATTCATAAAAGAAAAGAAAAGAAAAAAATGATTTTCATTTTACTTCATTTTGTTTAGATACAAAATTTAGTAAAAGAAAATAAATGATTGTAATTTTTCTCCATCTTGTTTGGTGACAATTTTTAAAAATATGATAAAAATAACCCTTATTAAAAAATATAGTTTTCTAATACTCAATTATTCCAAATAAAAAAATATTATGATTTTAAATTTTATATTTTATTTTCAAATAAATAAATATATTTATTAAATATATATATATATATATATATATTTATGTATAATTTTATAAATACGCATTCATGAATATACATATTTATTAAATAAATTTATAGCTACATAAATATTTTTTTAATATATTAGATATATATTTATAGATATCTTTATATAAATATATTTATAAATATATATAACAAAATTAAATTTTAAATTATTCCCTGATTATTAATTTCGATGGGTTTTTGTAATGTTCTTAAAAAATATAGTTTTTCAATACTTAATTATTCCAAATAAAAATATATTATAATTTTAAATTGAATCTATGATTTTTATATCATGTCAATTATATAGACATTTAATTTTGAAAAAAATATATTAGAAATGATTTCTTTTTTATTTTTATATCATGTAAATTATATAAACAACATTTTTGATTTTAATCAATCATTATTTTTCATGTCACCAAAATTAGCTAAATATTATTAATTCAAAATTATCATTAATTCAAAATAAATATTAATTCAAAAATATTAACTCAATTTTTTTATAAATTATTTATATAAATTATTAATTTAAGATAATTAAAATTATTTCTAATCAAAATTGACTATAATCAAAATTATTTAAAAATTACGTTTAACAAAATATTTATATACGCGTGAAAATAATAATTGTAACTATTAATTATCACAAAGATGATAATTTATATAAATACCAATTCAATAAAATATTAAATAAAATAAAACATACACATGGGCATGATAGGAAATTTTAAAAAAACATCACACATCAAGCTCGATTCTTTATGAATCACCCCGATTTTGGGGTGATTGAAAAATTGTAGTTGAGGAAATCTGTTTCTCTTTGTTTCCCTAGTCCACCATTTTTTTCGGCCAATCATTATCTCACCAAACTTAAAAATGTTTCAAGTATGTGACTTTGAAAGCATATAAAATATAAACTATAAGACCAATATAAATAAAACATAATACATGGATTAAACATATAACAAATAGTCGAAAATAAAAAAAATTGTAACAAATGTTGATAAAAAATAATTTATAAGCTTTGAAAGCTACTAACTTGAAACTTAAAAATGTTTCAAGTATATGACTTTGAAAGTCTATAAAATTTAAATTATAAGACCAATATAAATGAAAATTAAAACATCGATTAAACATATAAGAAATAGTTGAAAATAAAAATAAGTTCATAAATAATGTTGATGAAAAATAATTTATAAGGTTTCAAAACCACCTATTTGAAACTTAAAAATGTTTCAAGTATGTGGCTTTGAAAGACAATAAAATATAAACTATAAGATGAATATAAATAAAACATAAAACATGGATTAAACATATAAGAAATAGTTGAAAATTAATTAGTTAATTAGTAATATAATTATTAATTATTAATTATTAATTATTAATATATAATAACTAATTAGTTAATTAGTAATATAATTATTAATTATTTAATTAATAATTATAAATAAAAATTATATTACTAATTAAATAATTAATTATTATACTATTAATACTTATATTACTAATTAACTAATTAATTATTAATAATTATAATGAATAATTATATTACTAATTAACTACTTAACTATTATATAATTAATAATTATATTACTGATTTACCAATTAATTGTTATATAATAAATAAGTATATTACTAATTAACTAATTAATTTTCAAATATTTCTTATATGTTCAGTGAATGTTTTAATTTTCATTTATACTGGTCTTATAATTTATATTTTATAAACTTTCAAAGTCGCATAGTTGAAACATGTTTATGTTTCAAGTTGGTGGCTTTCAAATCTTATAAATTATTTTTCATCAACATTTGTTACGAAATTCTTTTTATTTTTGACTATTTCTTATATGTTTAATCCACTTTAAATGTTGCTCCCATTTGCATTGAGAACCATCAGTTATCTCCTCCCTCCCCATTGGATGCAGGGGCTTTACCGTAAGGCACTGCTCATGGTGGTGTGCCCCCCCTTCATGAGGATGCTAGAAAAGTTGCAGATGTGTTGTCCCTTGATGATCAAGGAGTTGACACTTGGAGGTAAAATGTGATGCATGGAAATAAGGTTAATTACTCCTCTATGTGTGATGTCTTTGACTCAGGAAAGGAATTACCAGATGACTCCCAACAATAAACTAAAACTTGGAAGCGAGGTCGTCATCCAAGATGTCATTGCACGGGCATGGATGTGCGGATTGGGCTGCTCCAAAGGATGATTTGCAACCATTGATTGAATCTGACTCTGATGACACAAACATAGAAAGCCTCCCTCAACAGGCAAGAAGATTAGAAGAGAGGTATTCAAGAGGTCGGGGTCACGGGCGTGGATGAATTATAAATTGGAATGACCTTCGAGAAGAAGATAAAACTATTGGCTCTAAGATTAGGAAAAACTTGGTCTTTAATATCTTTGATGAGGGCATTTACTCTATCTGACCCCATCCTCTCACTTCCTTTGTAATGATTTTTATTTTATTCTATGGGCTTTGACCCTGCCTTTTAAAAAGATAGTTTATATTTTATAGTCTTTCAAAGCCACGTACTTGAAATAGTTCTGAATCCCATGTCGAAAATGTAGAATGTTCTACGCATGCCCACATCGGAAATACAGAATGATTTCCTGGGCAAACCCTCTAAAAAAAGAGCCCTGAGAGTGAACTTCTGTCTAAATCCAGACTGTTGTAATGGCAGTACTGCTAGATATTAAATAGCTGATAAATTCTGCTGAAAATTTTGGTTATATATATAAACAAAACAAAACAAAATAGAAATTTTAAAAATACAAAAATAGTATTTTTTTTATTTTAGTGAAAAGGAAGCAATGAGGTTGCCCCCTTTGAGCCGAAACAAAAAGGCGGCAGCCTTGCTTCCTCATTTAGTACACATTTTCAAAAAAAATTAACCTCCACCTTTTTAATATTTTTTTTGAGAAAACATATTAAAAAAAACTCTATTGTGGGAGACAGGTGTTGTGAGCAGCGCAGAAAATGGTGGAGTGACAACGTTCTGGGATACGAGATGAAGACAGCTATGGGTGGCGCAGATGATGTGCAGGTAGGACACTTTGGCGTGATGCACTGGATACATTAAAAAAGTGATGAGCTGGATCCATAAATAATAAAGGGTTGGGTATTTAGACTATTAATTGGTGGGTTATCCCTGAGGGGGCTATAACCCGCCAATCGTTGTTGAATGCGTGTATGTATTTCGGTTCCATTGTACCCATAAATACCAAATATATATATATATATAGGATTATATATATTTTAAATTAAATTTATAGATACACATAAAAAATTATGTATATATTTATCAGTATAATTATATTAAATTTATAAATTATTTATATATTCTAACTATATAAATATGAAATTATTTATAATTCTATCTATATAGATATATATTTATCTATAGATATAATTATAAATATATAAATAAAATTTTATACATATTTACATAACTATAAAATTAAAAATAAGTATATTTAAATAATAAATATATTAATTATATATAAAACTATAAATATATAAATAAAATTTTATACACATCCAATGGTAGGTCACGACGGTGACTCACACCAGTGAGTTGTGACGATGAGTCGCATTGGTTCTCACTTTCCTGCGCAGAACATTCTGCATTTCCGATATGAGATTCAGAACTGTTTGAAGTATGTAGATTTGAAATACTATAAAGTATAAATTATAAAACCAATATAAATGAAACTTAAAACATTGATAAAACATATAAGAAATAGTTGAAAAAAAAATAATAAAAAAAATGTTGATGAAAAAAAATTTATAAGATTTTAAAACCACCTACTCAAAACATAAAAATGTTTCAAGTATGTGACATTGAAATCATATAAAATATAAACTATAAGACCAATATAAATAAAACATAATATATGGATTAAACAAATAATAAATAGTTGAAAATAAAAAATAATTTTGTAATAAATGTTGATGAAAAATAATTTATAAGCTTGAAAACCACCAAATTGAAACTTAAAAATGCTTCAAGTATATGACTTTGAAAGTCTATAAAATTTAAATTATAAAACCAATATAAATAAAAATTAAAACATCGATTAAACATATAAGAAATAGTTGAAAATAAAAATAATTTCATAAATAATGTTGATGAAAAATAATTTATAAGGTTTCAAAACCACCTATTTGCAACTTAAAAATGTTTCAAGTATGTAGCTTTGAAAGACTATAAAATATAAACTATAAGACGAATATAAATGAAACATAAAACAAGGATTAAACATATAAGAAATAGTGGAAAATTAATTAGTTAATTAGTAATATAATTATTTATTATTTATTATTTATTATTTATTATATAATAACTAATTAGTTAATTTGTAATATAATTATTGATTATATAATTAATAATTATAAATAAAAATTATATTAATAATTAACTAATTAATTATTATATTATTAATACTTATATTAATAATTAACTAATTAATTATTAATAATTATAATGAATAATTATAATAAATAATTATATTACTAATTAACTAATTAACTATTATATAATTAATAATTATATTATTGATTTACTAATTAATTGTTATATAATTAATAAGTATATTACTAATTAACTAATTAATTTTCAACTATTTCTTATATGTTTAATCAATGTTTTAATTTTCATTTATATTGGTCTTATAGTTTATATTTTATAAGCTTTCAAAGTCACATAGTTGAAACATTTTTAAGTTTCATGTTTGTGGCTTTCAAATCTTATAAATTATTTTTCATCAAGATTTGTTACAAAATTCTTTTTATTTTCGACTATTTCTTATATGTTTAATCCACTTTAAATGCTGCTCCCATTTGCATTGAGAACCATCAGTTATCTCTTCCCTCCCCACTGGATGTGTTGGCTTTACCCCAAGGCATTGCTCATGGTGGTGTGCCCCCCCTTCATGAGGATGCTGGAAAAGTTGCAGATGTGTTGTCCTTTGATGATCAAGGAGTTGACACTTTGAGGGACAATGTGATCCATGACAATAAGGTGAATTATTCCTCTGTGTGTAATGTCTTTGACTCAAGAAAGGAATTACCATATGACTCCTGACAATAAACTAAAACTTGGAAGCGAGGTTGTCATCCAAGATGTCATTGTATGGGGCGTAGACGTGCAGATTGGGATGCTCCAAAGGATGATTTACAACCATTGATTGAATATGACTCTGATGACACAGACATAGAAAGCCTTCTTCAACAGGAAAGAAGATTAGAAGAGAGGTATTCTAGAGGTCGAGGTCGTGGACGTGGACGAAGTATAAATTGGAATGACATTTGAGAAGAAGAGAAAAATATTGGCTCTAAGATTAGGAAAAAACTTGGTCTTTAATATCTTTGATGAGGGCAGTGACTCTGTCTGACCCCATCCTCTCACTTCCTTTGTAATGCTTTTTATTTTATCCTATGGGCTTTGACCCTGCCTTTAAAAAAAATAGTTTATATTTTATAGTCTTTCAAATCCACATACTTGAAATAGTTTTGAATCCCATATCGGAAATACAGAATGTTCTGCGTAGGCCCATATCGGAAATACAGAATGATTTCCTGGGAAAACCCTCTTATAAAAAGGAGCCCTAAGAGAGAACTTCTATCTGAATCTAGACTGTTGTAATGACAGTACTGCTAGATATTAAATAGCTGATAAATTCTACTGATTTTTTTGTAATATATATATATATACACACAAAACAAAACAAAATAAAAAATTTAAAAATAAAAAAATAGTATTTTTTTATTTTAGGGAAAAGGAAGCAACGAGGTTGCCTCTTTTCACTCGAAACAAAATGACAGCAGCCCCACTGCCGCCTTTAGTACACATTTTCAAAAAAAAATAACCACCACCTTTTTTATATTTTTTTGAGAAAACATATTAAAAAAACTCTATTATGGGAGACAGGTGTTGTGAGCGGTGCAAGCAATGGTGGAGTGACAACATTATGGGATACGGGATGAAGACAACTACGGGCGGCGTAGATGATGTGTAGGTACGACACTTTGGCGTGATGCGCTGGAAGCATTAAAAAAGTGATGATCTGGATCTATATATAATAAAGGGTTGGGTCTTTAGACTATTAATGGATGGGTTATCCCTCAGGGGCCTATAACCCGCCTATCATTGTTGAATGTGTGTATGTGTTTCGGTTCCATTGTACCCATAAATACCTAATATATATATATATAGGATTATATATATTTATATTTATATTTATTTATATTTATTTACAATTAAATTTATAGATACACATAACAAATTATGTATATATTTATCAGTATAATTATATTAAATGTATAAATTATTTATATATTCTAACAATATAAATATGAAATTATTTATAATTATCTCTATATAGATATATATTTATCTATGGATATAATTATAAATATATAAATAAAATTTTATACATATCTACATAACTATAAAATTAAAAATAAGCATATTTAAATAATAAATATATTAATTATATATAAAACTATAAATTTATAATTATATATTTATAATTACATAAAAAAGATTTTATATATAATTAAATATATTTATATTTATTTATAATTAAATTTATAAATACATATGTTTAATTCTTTAAATATAGTTCTAATTATATAAATATTGATTTATAATTATATACATTCAATTATTTATTTATAATTATGTAAATATAATAGTTAAACTTATTAATTATATTAATTGTATAAATTAGAATACATTTTTATATATAAATATTTCTATTTTTAAATTAATTTTTAAATATATTTTAATAACTATATAATTATAAATATATTTATATTTATATAGTTATAAATTTAATATAATTATGAATATTATTTATATATTTTAACATAATTATAAATATTATTTATATAATTATATATAAAATGAAGAAGGAGACCCGTTTACAACTCATGTGGGGTGAAAGGTTACTCCTCTAATATTTGCATGCATACTCAGGTCAAGGGAACCTCTTCAATTGATAAGGATCCCAATGAAAGACAACAGGGTTTTCTAGATCCTGTCATACAGGATAAAGAGAATGATATTCAATTGGAAGATGGTGGGCAAACGCTTTCTCATATCCTGGAAAAGGACCTAAACAATAAGGTGCATGAAGATGGAGATCCAATAGGTCACAATATTGATATTGCTAACGATGATCAATATGATCATCCTAAACAGTCGGGCTCCACCCATTTGGCCATTGGTAAGGATGTTAGTGAGAATACCACCTCTAAGTCTGATTCTGAGGGTGCATTTGATTTTTTAGACACTATGGAGGATCGAGCTAACCAGTACCTATCCTCCTCTTCTAGGAAAGGGAAGAAGTCTCTTGAAATGTACACTCTTTCATCTTCTCAACTCATTCCTGGAAAATCTAAGGCTTGTTTTAAGAAAGGTGACAATGATTGTCAACTATCTTTCATACTTAATGCTCTGATGTCTGACTTATTGGATGGAGCACCTTCCATCACTACTAGAATGAGCCAAGCAATGGAAGATTATTGTGGCAAATGATCTGTCATGAAGGATTCAACTGTTGCTGGTTATATTAGTTTTCTTGACATTATAAATAGGACCAATAGTAAAGAGTTTTTTCGTTAAGAATTTGGAAATGCTCATGTAGTTTCAGAGAAATCCTCAAGTGACAAGGCAAGGAGAAAGACTTATCTGAAGGATTTATCAGAGGTCCCAAGTCTGGTAGGCAGGTAGGTGCCTCAAACTCTTGAGGATCCCATCCTAGCAGATGACTTCTCTAGTCCCCAAGCTGATGATGATAAGATGTGGCAACAACCCAAGACATGGAAGAGGGGCTGTCATCTGAGAGGGAGGGGCGGTGGTCGATCCACACGATGATTTCCTTTCTTTTGGTTTCTTTTCATTTTGTTTTTTTCTATGGTAGTGGTCTGAAATTTCTTTCATTATGTCACTTCCTCATGTAATTTATGATTTTTACTTAATAAATTTTAGGATCATGGTTTTATCCCATGGTTCACACCATTTTTGTTAAGAAGCCTCTAATTATTTATTAAAATAGAAAGAAAAGTAGCAAGCAAGAAAGGGAAGACAAAGCCACACCACACTCCCTCATCCAAAAAGGAAAACAACGGGGCATCATTCCACAAAACTGTAATCAAAACCATCACCCACATCAACAAATTCTCATTCATATTGTGAATGTTTTGGATTTAGAATCACAAATACATCTTGATCCTTTCTTTCTTCAGTGTAATATGGGCCTTCGAATACGACCGGGTGGACACTCTACATCCCCGTGCATCGTCATGCCCATGTCCCCAACTATGACCTCATGGATACTTCCCCCATTACTAGGTTTGCTGAGGATATTCCTACAATGGAAGGCTTGGCAAATCCTACACAACCTTTTCTTGCAGTTCTTCATGCTATCCCAAAACATGCACCTTATCTAGACTGGAATGCTCCCCTACCTTAGATGAAGAGGTATCCAACTACACTTGGTTCTCCATGTGAGGAGTCTGTCCATAAACAGAACTGGACTTCTTACATATAACCAACTGAAACACATCTTCAACCACTAGATTGGATACAGATAACTTCATTTCTTCCTTAGATAAGCTGTCATGAATAGCTTTTTCAGAACGAGAAAGACCAACATTACCCACTGTTGCCTTCAAGTATTGACCAGATGAGACCATTGTCATCCTGGATTTTCCTTTTCTAGAGGTATTCCGGGCATGTTCCTATAGAAGCTCTGTAACGACCCAATCTTTTTGAGTAGTATATTAACTTACTCTTATTGATTTAATAAGATGTTAATGGTTAATGCAGAAAGAGGAGTCGATGGCTTCATCCAGTAGACTCAACCCTTACGAAGCCCACTTATCAGAGCTTGGGAAGGAGGTAGCATCTGTGGGCTTCGCTTTGGACCAAGCCCAAGCCGATCTCCAGCATGTCAAGCTTGAACGAAAACGCTTGCAGGAGAAGTTCAAGTTAGTGGAGATTGCTACTAGGGCAATGTTATCTGAGCCTCCCTCAGATTCTCTCACCATATCACACCTTACACTTAGGTCTTATGCCAGTGTTATAAGGGGCTATGTGATGAGACCCTAGTTTCCTTGTGTAATCCTCTCGGGTGAATAAATTGAGATTTCTTCCTTTAGTGATGTTTGTGAAATTTCAAATGCCTAGATAATTTTAGAATGTATTTTATTGATGAATTTTGAAAAAGGGATATTTTGAAATATTTATGTAAACCCTAAATAACTAATGATGTGTAATGATTTTCAAAAAATGGTCTTCTACAAAAGTGTTCATTAAGGAATTTGGAGTCTAATAAGATCAACTTAATTTTTGATGAATAGTAAATTATGAATAGTGATTTTACGCTTAGGATTAGTAATGTGACCAAATGGATTAGTAATTTTCACTTAAAGAAAGTTTTAATATAATTTAGACACCTTGGTTAAGTAATGTGATTCAATAAAATGGGTAAATAACGGTTTCATAAATTATTAATCAAGTATTAGTTTTTTCGGATGAATAGTGTTTTTTAATTAAAAATTTAATTAAAAATAATTAGAAAATTATTTTTATAAAAATGACTTTATTTTTGAACTCAGAGCATCGATATTATGTTAAGGTAATTTTTGGGGATTTTTCTGAAAAAAATGAATTTTCGATGAATAGTGTTTTTATTTAAAAATTAAATTAAAAATATTTAGAAAAATATTTTTATAAAATGGATTTCATTTTTGAAATCAGAGCATTGATATTTGGTTAAGGTGAAATTTTGGGATATTTCTGAGAAAGTTGAATTTTCAGTGAATAGTAAAAATACCGTTTTAGGGTTTCGGTATGTTTAATGACATCATAATGATGTCATGATGATGTCATGAGATCTTTTGAGGGTTGGCCGGCCAAGGGTGATGAATTATTGTTTTGGGGGCCCCATGTGGCCTAACTCCATGATAAATGCCAAGGGAGAGCCCATGGGTTTGAGAAAAGCACATGTGAGGTGTCCTTTGGCCATTAATGCTTTGTCCCCTCACTTTCCCTATAAATACCCACCCTTTCCTCCCTTGGTTTTCACTCCCAACTCTTCCCCAACGAAGTTCTGGTCTTCTTACCTTCCAAAGAGTCCTCCCAAGGTGCCCCCAAGCCCTCAAGGTCCAATCCTTTGAGTTTCAAGAGTCACGTTTTAAGGTAAGGGATCCGACCCCTCTCTTTCTTTTCGTGTAATCTCTTTTATGTCATTCCTTTTATGCTCCATGTGATTATGTGAGAGGATGTTCTTTTATATTCCTCTTACTGCCCTTTCATGTTTATATGATGAGAGATCCCCTCTTATTCTCATCATTTCGTTTTATGAAAGCTTAAGTGACGCCGTTAGGCTGCCGAATGTTTAAGTGATTCTTTCACCCTTCTCATTTTTTTTCAAGTTCGATTTTCATGTCAAATCTTTCAAGTTCCTTTTTATTATGTTGGGGTATGATCTCTATATCTATCATACTGATCTCTTATGATCATATGATGAGAGACCCTATTTTATTTGTCCAATTCATTTTTGTTGAAGTTTAAGTGACGCCGTTAGGCTGCCGAATTTTCATAAGAGAAATCAAATTTTTGTCTTCCTTCCATGTTTTTCGTTTCAATTGGTATGTCCTTGAAATTGCATCACCATGTCCATATATCCTTCTTATTCTGTCCCTTTACCTTTTCATGGGTCAATTATGATTGTTCAACCCATGTTCCCTCTCTTTTCAAAGTTTCTAAAACCTTGTAACATAGCTGTTATGCTGCAGAATTTTCGTCTCAAAATGCCTCTCTTTTCTCAAAATTATTTTATGTTATAAAGTGAATACTCAAAGATCCTATTTCTAAAGGGGTATTCACATATATATAAAAATGATCTATTTTAAATTCTGGGATTTACATACATGATACCCGCTTTCCCTTTCCGTGGGTTTAAAGTAACGTAAAGATCATGTCTTTAAAGCAGTTTTTAAAACGTTATGATTATGAAATGAAACCCATTTATTTTATGCTATATGGGTTATTTATGAAATGTTTAATGATGATATATGTGGATCACATGAAAATAAAGACAAATTTAAGGGTGTGCCCTGATAGCGCTCCAATGCATTGGGTAAAGACTTAATCTCTAGAGATGACCATTTTAACGACGCCTTGGTGAATAACCTTGGTAATTTTTAACGACACCTTGGGGATGGACCTTGGTGAAACGAAACGATTGTCAATATTAAATGTTGTAGCCACATCTTCAAGTTATGAAAAATGATTATTTTTATTATGATTTACCTCATGATTTCTTTCTCATGCCTTCAAGTTCTTTTCATGTCCTTATTGAAGTATCTCAAGTTCACTTGTAAAATTTTTCTCTTGTTTCCCTTACTGGGCCTTCTGCTCACCCTTTCTTTTGATGTATGTCCCCAGGTTATGAGATGCATAATGAACATAGGATGAACTAAAGGAGAATCCTTTCAAGTGTTTAAGAAGAATGTTTTTATGTTTTTTTATGTATTATGATCCTTGTTTCCAAGACACTAAACCTTAACGATCCTCAGTTCCGTGTAATGAAATGAAAGTTTATGTTATAAAATGGCGGGATGCTATAGTTGGTATCAAAGGATGGTTTAGTTATTTGTGGAAATTAGGATATAAAAACTTTAGGAAGAACCCTATAGAAAAGTTTAAATATAGGAAAACTTCCTGGTATTTTGGTAAGTATTGAGTAAGTGGTTTATCAAACAAATACATCCCTGTCTGGATACAAGCAGGTAGAGGCGGCTCTGGCACAGATGTACATAGGGGTAAAACCCGAAAACACCGCTTTGAGCTAGACTCGAACGGGAACTGGTGCACGATAACGGGCATTGCTGCACTCTTGGTTACGACACTCCCGGGGGATATGTTTGGTTAATCACAAGCTTTCTATGAATCATTATGAAGGAATTATAGAAAAGTGTAATTGTCTAAGCATTAAGTCTTAGTTAAAAGATTCATAAATGAAATAAGTTTCTTACTAAGGTTTTATTCTTTTAGAAAATGGCGGGCAATAGGAGGAACCGTGCCGATTGTGACCGCAATGCACCATGTGCTGACGGCCCTCCGATGGAAGCCGGAATGGAAACATTCATGCGAATGATGAACCAACTGACTCAAGTTATGAGTAATAACTTGAATCAAGCTGAGAGGCCGACCTCACCACGAAGGGAACAACACTCTGTTGAGTCCTTCATGCGTCAACGACCGCCAACATTCAGTGGATCTACTGACCCATTGGTTGCGGAACAATGGATAAGCTCCATTGAAAAGATCTTCTCTGTACTGCATTGTTCGGAACAAGAAAAAGTCACCCTTGCTGTTTACCGCCTGGAGGGAGAAGCTGATCAGTGGTGGTCACTGATCAAAAACACGAAGCCACGAGGAGAGATGGAAGCTATGGAATGGGAAGAATTTCGGGGGATTTTCTTTAACAAGTATTTCCCTCGTTCCATGAGAACGAAAATGGAGAAAGAGTTTCTCGAGCTGAAGCAGAAGGAGAACGAATCTGTCGGAAGCTACGAGATGAACTTCACAAGGCTTTCCCGTTATACCTCAAGCTTTGTCATGGACCCTAATGGGAAGGTTGATAGATTCTTTGGCGGACTACGACCTCATCTGCGGAAGAATCTAGCCAACAGGGACTATGATAGCTATGAAGAAATAGTTCGAAGTGCTATGAAAGTCGAGCTGGAGTTTGGTGAGACACAGTGGTCTCATAAGCCAAATGAAAAGAAGAGATCGTTGGAGCCCAGTTTAGGGAAGTCTTTTGATCAGGGAAGAGGTGGAAAGCAAATGCAACTTACCACATGCAATAAATGTGGGAAGAATCATCTGGGGAACTGCTTGAACGGAAGTGGCAAGTGCTACAAGTGTGGAAGAGGAGGCCATATTGCTCGGAATTGTCATAGTGAGGTGAAGCCTCAGCTTCCCAACACTAACGACAGAGGAAAGATGGTTCTGGCCCTACCCGAAGTCACATGCTTCAAGTGTGGACAGCTTGGGCACTTTGCTAACCAATGTCCCAATCCGAGGGCAGTGGAGGGGAATCACCACCAACCTCAGCAGAGGCCAAGAGAGCAAGGTCGTGCTTTCGCTATCACAACAGCTGAAGTTGAAGTCCCGAACGATGTGGTAGCAGGTACTCTTGTTGTCCTCTCAAAACTAGCAAGTGCTTTATTTGATTCTGGTTCTACGCATTCCTTTATTTCTTCCAAGTTTGCAAAGAATATAGAATCAATCCCCGAATTGCTTGAGGTAGAGTTGTCAGTCAAGACTCCAAGCGGGATTATCCATGCATCAACAGTGTTTAGAGACTCTAGTGTTTACTTTGGTGAGCACAATCTTATCGCAAATCTAGTAGTCATTCCCATGATGGAATTCGACGTTATACTAGGGATGGACTGGCTCTCAAAGTATAATGCTAAGATCAAATGCAGAAGTAAGGAAATCTCAGTAGTCTTGAATGAACGACCTACAGTTATCTTCCGTGGAGAGATATCCCGAACTGATCCCTATCTAGAAGCACCTCATATAGCTTTCTTTATGGAGTTAATCGGTGATGAGGAAGAAGGGAAAGGGAGCATACAAATTGAAGATGTTCCGATTGTTCAGGAATACATGGATGTATTTCCTGAGGAGTTACCTGGACCTCCCCCAGAAAGAGAGGTTGAGTTCTCCATTGAACTCGTACCTGGGTCTCAACCGATATCAAAGACTCCGTATAGAATGGCAAATGTGGAGCTAGAAGAGTTAAAGAAACAACTCCAGGACTTATTGGAGAAGGGGTTTATCCGACCGAGTGTGTCTCCTTGGGGAGCACCAGTTCTCTTTGTGAAGAAGAAGGATGGATCAATGCGGCTATGCATTGATTATAGAGAACTGAACGGGATCACAGTGAAGAACAGATACCCTCTACCAAGAATTGATGATTTATTTGACCAACTTCGTGGGGCTCAATTCTTCTCTAAGATTGACCTTCGATCTGGTTATCATCAACTGAGGGTGAAGAAGGAAGATATTCCAAAGACTGCCTTCCGATCAAGATATGGTCATTATGAGTTTACTGTTATGCCCTTCGGCTTGACTAATGCTCCTGCTATTTTCATGGATTTGATGAATAGAGTCTTTAAGGACTACCTTGATAACTTTGTGGTAGTTTTTATTGATGATATTTTGATATATTCAAAAAGTTGTGAGGAGCATGAAGATCATCTGAGGGTTGTTTTGAAAACTCTACGGAAGGAGAGGCTCTTTGGGATGTTCAGCAAGTGTGAGTTTTGGTTACAACAAGTGGCTTTCTTGGGGCACATCGTAACCAATGAAGGAATCTCGGTTGACCCTACAAAGACAATGGTTGTGGAGGAGTGGCCTCAACCCACAACAGTAACTGAGATTCGTAGTTTCCTTGGCTTAGCGGGATATTATAGGAGGTTTGTGAAAAACTTTTCATGGCTTTCTAATCCACTAACTAAGTTGACTCGAAAAGGGGTTAAGTTCATCTGGACAAAGGAATGCGAGGAAAGTTTCCAAGAGCTGAAGAAGAGATTGGTTACTGCACCGGTGTTAACACTACCCTCTATCGGAGAAGGATTCGTTATTTTTAGCGATGCATCTCTGAAAGGGCTTGGGTGCGTCCTCATGCAAAATGACAAAGTAATTGCTTATGCATCTCGACAGTTGAAGATTCATGAGCAGAATTATCCTACGCATGATCTAGAGCTGGCGGCAGTTGTTTTTGCTCTAAAGATATGGAGGCACTATCTTTATGGGGAGAAATGTGATATATACACTGACCACCAAAGTCTAAAGTATATTTTCACTCAGAAAGAATTGAACATGAGACAAAGGAGATGGTTGGAGCTTATTAAAGACTATGATTGTTCAATTCATTATCACCCTGGAAGAGCAAACAAAGTCGCGAATGCGTTAAGCAGGAAAGATCCTGTTGTTCTGGCAACAATGAGGATCCTGGGAGATCCCTTGATTAAAGATCTAGTAAAACTGGACATGGGAATTATAAGGAAAGGGACATCATCAACCCTATCCCAAATGATTTCTCAACCTTCATTACTAGAGAAGATCAAGAAGGCTCAAAAAGAAGATCCTTTGCTGCAGGAGAAGTTCGAGGCTGTAAAGGATGAGAAGTTCCCTGATTTCAATATTGATCAAGAAGGTGTATTGAAATTTCGTACAAGACTATGTGTTCCATCTATTCCGGAGATAAAGAAAGAACTGATGGATGAAGCTCATAGCTCTACTTTCTCTATACATCCGGGAAGCACTAAGATGTATAGAGACCGTCGTGATCATTATTGGTGGGATAACATGAAGAGGGAGATTGCCGATTACACTACAAGGTGCCTGGTGTGTCAGCAAGTAAAGGTAGAAAGACAACTTCCTAAGGGGGTATTACAACCGCTACCCACACCAGTATGGAAGTGGGATAATATCACCATGGACTTTGTAACTGGTCTCCCAAAAACATCCAAAGGAAACAATGCGATATGGGTTATTGTGGACCGTCTCACCAAGACATCCCATTTTATCTCTATTCGGGAAGATTTCTCTCTAGATCAGCTTGCCAAGATATACGTGAAGGAAGTGGTAAGGCTGCATGGGGTACCACTATCCATCGTATCTGATCGTGACCCAAGATTCACATCAAAATTCTGGAGAAGTCTTCAGCATGCTCTGAATACTGAATTGAATTTTAGTACGGCCTATCATCCTCAAACTGATGGCCAATCTGAAAGGACTATTCAGACACTCGAAGACATGTTGAGATTATGCTCAATGGAATTTAAAGGTGGATGGGATCAACACCTCCCATTAGTGGAGTTCTCCTATAACAACAGCTTCCATTCGAGTATTCAGATGGCACCCTATGAAGCTCTATATGGAAAGCGGTGTAGAACTCCTACTTGTTGGGATGAAACTGGTGAGAGGAAGCTTCTTGGGCCTGATCTCGTGCAAGAGATGACAGAACAGGTTCTTGCCATCCAACAACACATAAGGGCTGCTCAGAGTCGGCAGAAGAGCTATGCTGACAATCGTCGAAGAGACTTGGAGTTTGGGGTGGGTGACAAAGTCTTCCTTCGAATCTCTCCATGGAAGAGAGTCATGCGGTTTGGGAAGAAAGGGAAGCTCAGCCCTAGGTACATTGGCCCCTATGAAATCCTTGATCGCACAGGAGCAGTGGCCTATCATCTAGCACTTCCACCGAACCTAGCTCAAGTTCATGATGTCTTCCATGTATCTCTCTTGAGGAAGTACATACCCGACCCTTCGCATGTACTGAACCCAGAGGTGGTACAACTTGAACATGACCTCTCTTATGAAGAGCATCCAGTGGAGATCTTAGACCGTAGAGACAAGGTCCTACGAAACAAGACTACCCACCTTGTGAAAGTGTTGTGGAGGAATCATAAATATGAAGAGGCGACTTGGGAGCCTGAGGAAACAATGAAGCAAAAGTACCCTCACCTTTTCGACTAGGCCTCAAGTGTAAATTTCGGGGAAGAAATTTCTTAAGGGGGGAAGAATGTAACGACCCAATCTTTTTGAGTAGTATATTAACTTACTCTTATTGATTTAATAAGATGTTAATGGTTAATGCAGAAAGAGGAGTCGATGGCTTCATCCAGTAGACTCAACCCTTACGAAGCCCACTTATCAGAGCTTGGGAAGGAGGTAGCATCTGTGGGCTTCGCTTTGGACCAATCCCAAGCCGATCTCCAGCATGTCAAGCTTGAACAAAAACGCTTGCAGGAGAAGTTCAAGTTAGTGGAGATTGCTACTAGGGCAATGTTATCTGAGCCTCCCTCAGATTCTCTCACCATATCACACCTTACACTTAGGTCTTATGCCAGTGTTATAAGGGGCTATGTGATGAGACCCTAGTTTCCTTGTGTAATCCTCTCGGGTGAATAAATTGAGATTTCTTCCTTTAGTGATGTTTGTGAAATTTCAAATGCCTAGATAATTTTAGAATGTATTTTATTGATGAATTTTGAAAAAGGGATATTTTGAAATATTTATGTAAACCCTAAATAACTAATGATGTGTAATGATTTTCAAAAAATGGTCTTCTACAAAAGTGTTCATTAAGGAATTTGGAGTCTAATAAGATCAACTTAATTTTTGATGAATAGTAAATTATGAATAGTGATTTTACGCTTAGGATTAGTAATGTGACCAAATGGATTAGTAATTTTCACTTAAAGAAAGTTTTAATATAATTTAGACACCTTGGTTAAGTAATGTGATTCAATAAAATGGGTAAATAACAGTTTCATAAATTATTAATCAAGTATTAGTTTTTTAGGATGAATAGTGTTTTTTAATTAAAAATTTAATTAAAAATAATTAGAAAATTATTTTTATAAAAATGACTATTTTTGAACTCAGAGCATCGATATTATGTTAAGGTAATTTTTGGGGATTTTTCTGAAAAAAATGAATTTTCGATGAATAGTGTTTTTATTTAAAAATTAAATTAAAAATATTTAGAAAAATATTTTTATAAAATGGATTTCATTTTTGAAATCAGAGCATTGATATTTGGTTAAGGTGAAATTTTGGGATATTTCTGAGAAAGTTGAATTTTCAGTGAATAGTAAAAATACCGTTTTAGGGTTTCGGTATGTTTAATGACATCATAATGATGTCATGATGATTTCATGAAATATTTTGAGGGTTGGCCGGCCAAGGGTGATGAATTATTGTTTTGGGGGCCCCATGTGGCCTAACTCCATGATAAATGCCAAGGGAGAGCCCATGGGTTTGAGAAAAGCACATGTGAGGTGTCCTTTGGCCATTAATGCTTTGTCCCCTCACTTTCCCTATAAATACCCACCCTTTACTCCCTTGGTTTTCACTCCCAACTCTTCCCCAACGAAGTTCTGGTCTTCTTACCTTCCAAAGAGTCCTCCCAAGGTGCCCCCAAGCCCTCAAGGTCCAATCCTTTGAGTTTCAAGAGTCACGTTTTAAGGTAAGGGATCCGACCCCTCTCTTTCTTTTCGTGTAATCTCTTTTATGTCATTCCTTTTATGCTCCATGTGATTATGTGAGAGGATGTTCTTTTATATTCCTCTTACTGCCCTTTCATGTTTATATGATGAGAGATCCCCTCTTATTCTCATCATTTCGTTTTATGAAAGCTTAAGTGACGCCGTTAGGCTGCCGAATGTTTAAGTGATTCTTTCACCCTTCTCATTTTTTTTCAAGTTCGATTTTCATGTCAAATCTTTCAAGTTCCTTTTTATTATGTTGGGGTATGATCTCTATATCTATCATACTGATCTCTTATGATCATATGATGAGAGACCCTATTTTATTTTTCCAATTCATTTTTGTTGAAGTTTAAGTGACGCCGTTAGGCTGCCGAATTTTCATAAGAGAAATCAAATTTTTGTCTTCCTTCCATGTTTTTCGTTTCAATTGGTATGTCCTTGAAATTGCATCACCATGTCCATATATCCTTTTTATTCTTTCCCTTTACCTTTTCATGGGTCAATTATGATTGTTCAACCCATGTTCCCTCTCTTTTCAAAGTTTCTAAAACCTTGTAACATAGCCGTTATGCTGCAGAATTTTCGTCTCAAAATGCCTCTCTTTTCTCAAAATTATTTTATGTTATAAAGTGAATACTAAAAGCTCCTATTTCTAAAGGGGTATTCACATATATATAAAAATGATCTATTTTAAATTCTGGGATTTACATACATGATACCCGCTTTCCCTTTCCGTGGGTTTAAAGTAACGTAAAGATCATGTCTTTAAAGCAGTTTTTAAAACGTTATGATTATGAAATGAAACCCATTTATTTTATGCTATATGGGTTATTTATGAAATGTTTAATGATGATATATGTGGCTCACATGAAAATAAAGACAAATTTAAGGGTGCGCCCTGATAGCGCTCCAATGCATTGGGTAAAGACTTAATCTCTAGAGATGACCATTTTAACGACACCTTGGTGAATAACCTTGGTAATTTTTAACGACACCTTGGGGATGGACCTTGGTGAAATGAAACGATTGTCAATATTAAATGTTGTAGCCACATCTTCAAGTTATGAAAAATGATTATTTTTATTATGATGTACCTCATTATTTCTTTCTCATGCCTTCAAGTTCTTTTCATGTCCTTATTGAAGTATCTCAAGTTCACTTGTAAAATTTTTCTCTTGTTTCCCTTACTGGGCCTTCTGCTCACCCTTTCTTTTGATGTATGTCCCCAGGTTATGAGATGCATAATGAACATAGGATGAACTAAAGGAGAAGCCTTTCAAGTGTTTAAGAAGAATGTTTTTATGTTTTTTTTATGTATTATGATCCTTGTTTCCAAGACACTAAACCTTAACGATCCTCAGTTCCGTGTAATGAAATGAAAGTTTATGTTATAAAATGGCGGGATGCTATAAGCTCTCTATCCACATCCTGTTGAATGGAGTTTTTAAACTTTGAGTCTTTATATTCCTGCTGTGTGGTAGCAATATCTGCCCATATTCTCTTGGACAACATTGGGTGCCCATCATCCACTACCTACACACGTGCGTCTGGAATATCGAAGTCATGGGATTGTACCTTATCAGAGTATTTTCCCTCAAACACCCTCTATTGAAGTGAAACCAAGCCAGATGGCTCATCAAATCTTCTATCCACACTAGTGAGGAGTGAAGCACGCACCAACACCTCCTCTCTCGCAATTGAATTTGTCTTCACCTTATGCCCCTCATTCATAGTATGGATGGGATTCCCAGACCTCTTATTACATATATGATCATCATGTCCGTACACAAAACAATGATTGAAAATAAGGCTTCACTTGCAGATTGAAGACCCATGGCCAATCACCCTGCAATCAATACAAAAGTGTGGCATCTTCTCATATTCAATTTTCAGATTAAGCTTATCATTATTTGTAGAAATGAAGACTATGTCAACCAAAGTAGAACACATGACCACCTCTACTAGGAAGCGAGCATAGTTCCCAAATCTGACAGTTTCAGTTTCTTTTTACATCTTAATGGGAACTCCAACAGCTAATGAAATATCATAAATAATATTTGGATGCCACAAGATCCAATTTTGGCCAAACACCTTAACCCATACTTGCATAAAATAGTTTCTTACCTCTGTTGGATTAAATTTTTGATCCCACTCATGAATGTGCATGACACTCGGTTTAAGGGAGACCAATACAAGTCTCCACACATTCATTTTGAGATCCTCCAAGGTAAATAGGATGTGAAAGAAGCCTCTTCCCAGAAATATTCACTTCCAATTGCTGAATCCACAGACCCCCGTCAGCCTGGATATAAGATCATTAATAATCCATGGCTTGTATCCCTTAGGTACAATAATGTGACCAATGATAGAATAACTACCAAGTTGCAGCTGTTCATAAGTTATAGTAGGGTCATCCATAATATGCACAAATTTCCCTTTGCCATGAATCATACCAACTGTAACATCTTTGTAGAGGGATAAACCACTACCATGACCATCCAAACATAGAGCAGGCACACTGCGAGTATCCAGACACAGGCCAGTAGGGGTGCGATCCAATTTATGGCAACCTGCAACATGCCTATGGGAGTCAAATCAAGCAGGATCCAAATATTATTCCATAAGAGGGAGAGAAGATCGAGGGACTGCAAGAGAAGTGTGCATGACAGTGAATAGGAGTAGGTCGGAAGTGACCAACCAACCACGATGGTGGATGGAACTTTTAGGTAAAAAATCACAGCTCAAATGAAACGACGGTCAGATCTATGAGTCAACGAACCACCATGATAGTCGTATCTACTTCAAGTTCGCTCAAATGAAATCAAAGAAATTAATTTCAAACAAATGAAACAATGACCAGATCTAGGGAAACCGAGGTGGTAATAGCTTTAAGGGGTGACAAAATTGACGGCAGGCGAAACTAGGGCGACCGAGGTAGAAAAGCGAAATACTAAATATATAAATAATTTATTATATTTTTTCCCTTAATAAAACATAAAATCTAAGGCATGGGGGTATGGAAAGATGTCTCTCAATCCTGAAACACTTAGGATATATGATTGGGATTGGTTTTTAACCCCTTAAGGATCAATAATTCTATCGCACAAGTATGGTTCAGGATAAAGGGCCTCAGTTGGTTCTTCTGGCACCAAAAGATTCTTTAGGACATCTTCGGACATCCCCATTAAATTTGATAAAGAAATAGAGAGAGAAATGTTTGGTCATTTTTCTAGGGTACTCATTGAGGTTGATGTTCTTTCTCCCATTACTGAAATGGTGATTTCAGTTTCTGGTGAGTTTAGAATTGAAATCATGATTACTCCTGAGAAACTTCCTGATTATTACTCTAAATTCAAAAACATTGGGCATCTAGTTTGAATTTGTCACATGAACATGATGTTATCAAACTTTATGAAGATGGTACATCTTATTGAGAATTTAAAATTTAAGAAACCTCTTAATCATGTGGAAACTTCTCTAAAGGTTGGGAAAGAAGTCATAGATTTAGGGGATGCACCTGCTGGAACTAGTCGGGGTAGTGTTGGTCCTACTGACATTACTGCTGCTGGCCTGCCTGTGCAATCCAATTTAGTTTCTGAGATCCACAATGGAATTCCTTATATTTTCATTTTTATGTAGTCAATTAAGCATGTGTACATGTCTCTGAAAGCTGGGCAAGGAGTCAGGGCTTTAGAAGATGTTTCTGCTGGAGGTCAAGGAAGTGGGCCCTCTATTTCTACCATTGTTATAGATGGTTTAGCTGAACAGATGCATGTTTTTTCTACTATGATTTTTTAGGATGTTAATTCCTTTGATAAACACTATTTTTGTGATAATACTAATGGTTTGAAGGGTTCTGGTATGGCTCCACTTCTGATGGCCCATGGGGAAGTGAATGATTTTGAGGATGTCAGGAAGCTTATTCCACTACAGGATGAGGAGGAAGCACCTTATGAAGGAATGATATCTAATCCTAGTAGTACTGAGAAAGGCTTGACTGATCCTGTCATGGAGGATCTTCATGTTGTTGTCTCAAGTTGTGGTCAGTCTACTAATGATGATATTGATGCAGAAGATGTTTTGGAAGATTCCTTCTTCAATGAGGGCGGAATCAAAGGGGAAAAAGTAAGTGTGGGGATATCCTCTCTGTAGGTGAAAAAACATGTCAAGGGAAGCTTTTCCACTCCTAATCAACTGAATTTGATATCGGCTATTGGGTCTAAAAAGAAAGGTGGAAAGCATGTAGTGTCAATAGTTCCTGACCTCCCATCTGAGAAGCATTTTTTGGGCATGAAAGTGGGGTGAGTTTGGATCCTCATTTGAAGGGTACCTCCTCGGCTCATGATCAATTGACGGTAATAGAGAATCCTCTCAGCATGATTGATATATTGCATAGATCCCATAGTAGGGATGTTTTTTGTGGGGAGTTCGGATGTGCTCACAGAGATTCTCATGCAGAAGGTCAATCCTCAGAGATAAATCAGGATGACCCAGTCTTTATTTCAAAAAATGGCTCCAACACAGGCCAAAAGGTTCATGTTGAGCAATATGTATCATCAGATATGGATGCTCAAGATGGAACCTAAAAGACTCAAAAGTAATGGAAGAGGGGTCAACACCTGAGAGCTCAGGATGGCTATTGTGGATGAGGAGGTAGGCTTCAAAGAAGGTGTTCGGTTAATTCTCTATCATTTTGGTGGCATTGTGCCACTTTTTTCACTACACCCTTTCTTTTATTTTCTATCTCATTGTACTTTACTTTTCTAATAAAATTCTTGAGACTATGGATTTTAATACATGGTTTTCACTATTCTGAGTAAATATATTTATTTTAATTTTATAATTATGTAAATATGTAAAAAAAATATTTATATATTTATAATTATATTTATAGATATATATATATCTATATAGTTAGAATTATAAATAATTTTTTATTTATATAGTTAGAATATATAAATAATATATAAATTTAATATAATTATACCAATAAATATAAAAATAATTTATTATATGTATTTATAAATTTAATTCTAAATATATATATATATAATTATATAAAGATATATAAATAATTTATTACATGTATTTATAAATTTTATTATAAATAAATAAATATATATATATAATTATATAAATTATTTATTGGGTATTTATAAATAAGATTTATTTACAATTATTTAAATATAATAATTAAACCTATTAATGGGGGGTGAGATTTGGGTGGGGGTGTGGGTTTTTGGGTAGCCCAAAATGCCACATGATGTGACGTTTTAGAGAAAGGAAAAAAAATTAAAAACGCCACATCATGTGGCATTTTGGAGAAAAAAATTCAAATCACCAATTGATATGGCACTCTGCAAACCCATAACCCCAATTATCACAAACCTAAAAACTTTAAATTAAATAAAAAAATAAAAAATCCCTGTATACTAATTTTAACAATGCTCACTCTATCAGAAACCTTTTGAGTATATATATATATATATTAGGTGCTTGGGGTAAAATTACAGTCAAACACATACACACACCACACACACACAACTATGAAAGGCAGGTCATAGCTCTCCCAAGGGATAACCCACCCAACCAGCCGTTTTTATTACATCATATATTTTTTACCCAAAGGCCCAGTGGACATGAAACCCATTACATGGTTTGTAGACTCCAAATTTTGGCTCAAATGCCCATTCTGTGAATAATACATGGCTACTACAGTACCTACTACAGTACCACAACCTCTACAGTAGTTGCTACAGAACCCGCCACTGCTATAGTGTCGCCTGCCACTATTACAGTGCCCGTTGGTGCTACAGCATCGCCTACTGCTGTTATAATGCCCATCGGTGATACAGTACCCGTCACTGCTACAATACTGCTATAATATGGGTTTTGAACCCCAACCTCATGTAGTATTATGGGGTTTCTTTACCAATAAGCCAAACCCCAACTACCATTTTGAGTGTATAGATATATAATGTTTAAAAAAAAGTATTTATAGTATTATAATTAAATAAACACCTAATTAAGTAATTATAATATTATAATAAATTTCATTAAATATATCTATACTTTACTAGGTTTAGGATTCACTCATGTTATACCCATGAATCTATTATGTTTTCAAAAATACTTATAAGACTATATTAAATATATTTAAATAATAAATATATTTAATATATTTATAATTATAAAATTTTAATTATATATAAATACTTTTTAAATATATTTATTTATAATTATAATTACAAACTATATATATATATATATATATATATTTAAATAAATATAAAATTACAATAGATACATCTATTATAATTTTATAAATATATTTATTTATAGTTGTAATTATAAATAAATATATATGTGTGTAAATAATTATAAAATTGTAATAAATATATTTATTATACTTATAAAGTTACAAATATATATAATTAAATAAATATATTTACAAATAAGTACAATTATTTATATATAAATACAAATAGTTATAATTGTAATTTACAATAAATATAGATATAATTAAATAATAATAAAATTATAAGAAATATATTAATTATATATATATTTATAAAATTATAAATATAATAAATATATTTGTTATAATTTTATGATTATTTAAATAAATTGATAAATAAATAAATATATATCTTTATAATTATAACTAAATATATATTTATTATAATTTTTTTAATTATAAATAAATATTTATTTGTTTATTCTAATATATATATATATATAATTATAAAATTATAATAAATATATTTATTATAATTACAATGTTATAAATATATATATTTAAATAAATATATTTATAAATATATACAAATATTTATAAATAAATACAAATATTTATAATTATAATTCTAAATAAATATAGATATATTTAAATAATTAAAAAATTATAATAAATATATTAATTATATATATTTATAAAATTATAAGTATGATAAATAAAGTTCTTATAATTTTATAATTATTTAAATAATTAAATATTTATTTATTTATTTATAGTTACAATTATAAATAAATATATATTTATTTAAATAATTATAAAATTATAATAAATATATTAATTATATATATTTATAAAATTATAAGTATAATAAATACAGTTTTTATAATTTTATAATTATTTAAATAAATAAAGTTATATTTATTTATGATTATTTATAATAAAAATATTAATTGTATATATTAATTATATATAATTATAAATATAATAAATATATTTATTATATATATCAGGTGTTTGGGGGTACAATTACATCAAACACACACACACACACACACACACACACCGTAAACACACATGGTTGGTGGATGCATATTTCTGGGTTACTGTAGTAGTAATGTAGTTGTACTATAGTAGGAATTGTATCTGTACTATAGCACCAAAAACTATTCATCAATTTGGACCTTCAAACCATCGGTTTGGGTATACGGGCCATAGGGCCTTTAGGCAACTCAAAGGCCTTCACGCTACAGGGCCTTTAAGCCACAAAGACCGTTGAGAAACTCAAATCCCCACAGAGCAGGTCCAGAAGAGGATTCAGAGCAAAGTAGCATCCACCAGAGCAGAGCTAACTGGATTGGAAGAATGAGAGTGTATGACAATCTCCATCGGGACCATACACTTTGCAGCTTTGTATGATTAAATGCTAGACGATCAACAATGTGAGGTGGGGATCTAGGCACCTACAATGATGCATATACTGGGGAGGGATAGTTCTAGTGGGTTGGGCCTTCAGGTTATGTATTGGGCATTATGCCTCTCGGCCTTCGGGTCATGTACTGGGCCTTGTTCCACTGGGCCTATGGGTCATGTTAGGGTTCCATCTCAACCCAATTAAAAAGAGAGATTATCCAAAAATCAATAAAAAATAAGGTCTTCGGGTCATTCAGGTAACAAATATATATATATATATATATATATTTATTTATTTATTTATAATATTTATAAATATATTTATTATATATATAAATATAACTAAATAAATATTTATTTATAGTTATAATTATAAATAAATAAATATTTATTTATAGATATAATTATAAATATATATATATATATATCTATTATATATAATTTTACAAATATATATAATAATATAAATACATTATTAACATTATGCCTTTATCAACGCTAAAAAAGCATTGATAAAGTCATGTTATATCATCGCTTTCTTTTTTAACGTTGATAAAACATACCTTTATTAGAGCTTTTTAACTCGCACTCATAAAGTCTTTACCTGATTTTATAAATGAACCATAACAGTCAGCTTCTTCTCTCACACACCTCAAGCTCTCAGAGAATCCAACCTCTGACATCGCTGACCCCTCCTCTGCCCTGACCCCTCCTCTGCCGATGCAAATCCCTCATCTGCTGCTATGAATCTCTCCTCCGCCACCACAAATCCCTCCTCCACCACTGAAAATACTTCCTTGTCTGGATACTACAAGCATATGTGACACTGGCATAGATTTACCAAGGGGAAACAACTTAAAAAGATGTTCTGGGCCTGAATCAGGGTAATCTGGTACATGAAAACGGGCCTTGTTGCACACCTATTTTGAAACTCCTGTGGGATATACTTTGAGAATTCACAAAATCTTCATGAACCATCATGAAGGGTTTAAATTGATGTTGTCTAGGAATAACCTAGGATAAACCTGAGGTGTCATTGTTTAAAAAATGTGTCATAATTTAGACATCATATATGTGGTTTTCATGATTATGTGATTCCTCACTATGATAATAGTTTCTTACTCAATGATTTCTGGTTTTAGTCAATGAATGGAACCAGAAGGAATTGGATTAATGTTGAATGCAATGAACAATCTATTTATGATCAATAAAATGGGTCGATCGCTAGAGTCAAGGATCTTGTGATCATGCCAAAGAAATTTTCAAGGAACATGATCAATAGCTTGTACATTAACCAAATCTCATAATAACCAATGAAGATAAGGAAGGAGTTCACTTAGAGTTCAGGAAATGGAGACCATGGAAGGAAGAAGATTCAGTTTCCTTTGTGTCATGAATGTGGAAAGAATCGCCTACATGAATTTCTTAGTGAAACAAGAAGGTGTTTTGACTGCGGAAAATAAGGATACAAAGAAAGTAACTGCAAATGAAAGATGAAGGGTTCGATTAAAGAAATGGATGAGAATATTGGCCTCCTTAAGACATCATCAAAGGTAAACTACTTTAACTGTGGAATGAATGTTCATTATGCAAATCAATTTCCTTAGTGGAAATCTCTCTAAGAGAATCAACAAGGTGGTATGAGTAATGGTTATATTATTGATGATGATGAGACTACAAATGAAATGTGATAGGAAAGAGGTATTAAGTAATACAATGAGGTATCCTTCTTCTATATTATGGGTGAAGTGGAATAATTGAAGCTTTGATGTATTCAGATTAACAAATTATGATATGTGAATGGTGAAATATACAAAGATTGTCCAATTTATGTTTTTTTTCAAAGGATTTAAAAGATTATGTTGGATGTTTTCAATGTAATGGAAAAGTGATTTAATGAGAATGTGATATTTTTACTAAGGAATGATAACCCTTAATATGCACCTTATGTTAAGATAATCTTTTTTGGATAAAGATATATTGGATATAAACAAGTAAATTGGACAATATTGATTACCTCAGAACTGATAAAGGATCCATTGAAAAAATAGTCTATGTTATCAGGGATGAAGTTTAAAACTTCTTGGATTTAATAAATATATCTATTAATCTTAAAAATAAGGAATAACACATGTTTTCTAGAATTATTTATGGTAATTTAGGAAATTACCATGTTTTAAGAGAATATAAGATGAGGGTATTCACATGTTTGGAATATGACAATCAAGAGCTACTTTGTGATATATGGGGGATCAATGATAAGCTAATTTTGTGACCTTATTTATACTATGTTGGGTTTTCATCTTTCAAAAGGGTTATAAGATTAACCATTCATGTAAAATTAAGTTAAACTCCATAGAAAGTATTTATGTATTGAGATTGTATTGAAAACCTTGGTTAAAAGTCTATTTAGTGATTAAACTTATTTAAAGGATGTAAATCATATTTTGGAAATTATATTAGTGCGGTTTTAGAAAAGGACATCATGTATTTCAGGTGATAACTAATCAATTTTGGTAAGGCTGCAGTTCTCTAACCCTTGACCGAAGGACGATAAGGGTTTCATGCCTACCAATGGCCTATACGATGTCCTAGTTAATGTGTAATGACTTCTGATGAATGAATATTAATTATGAACCAGTAGTGTTACTTTTTATGTTTATAGATTAATGTATATTGATTTTAAATAATAGTTTGAGAAAATTAGTTAGACTTTTCATTCTTTAATGGTCCTTAAGATCCATTAAAAGTGTATTTTAGTGCTTTAAGCATCAAAGTTAATTTATAGAAATATATTTCTTAAAGTAATGGATGAATTAGAAATTGATTAAAGTACCACCAAAGAATGAAATTTTGTTTATAGAAATATATAAAGTAAGTATATTTCCTTGTATTCTTGGTCAATAAAATAATTACTCAATGGTAGGAAAATGATCAAAACAAATTTGTCCAAATAACTTAATTTTTGTTAAACAAATATCCTTTTAAATTATCATAGATTAATTAATTTGAGTCTCTAAACTTTTCATTAATCATTTACTTGTTTTTTATTGATGCCCTCAATCACTCGCTATGAATATTTACACTTTTCCTCCATGTCCATTTTTTCACTTGAACATATGTTCTCCTATGCGGAAACCTAGTTATATATTTCTTTTGGTAACTGTTATCTTTCCATATTTATTTTTTAAACTATTTTTTAGGATTAGTTTTTATGATTTGGGTTTCTATGAAAGGATCTTTTGAGTATTTAATCTTTAATAACTGATATGAATTTCAAGGGAGAAATTCATTTTAAGGGGGGTAGAATGTAACACCTTGAGATTTTGTGATTTTTTTTTGAATTAATTAAATCTTTTTGATATTTTTCATTTCAAACAACATTGAAAAAAGTTTAATTTTTATATTAAAGCACTATTTTTTTCTTACGTTATACGCAACACCAATTTATGATGCACTAAACACAACCTAAAGTTTAACAAGATCTATATGGAACATCGAGGTTATCATACATGTAGTGGCCCAAACCTCCCCAGTCCATTACATTATAAAAATATGGTGTTTGGGGTGTTATGGAAGGTTAAGGTAGCTTATTCCAATTTTTTTTAAAATTTTCAATTTCCAATGATAGGTCGCGACAGTGACTCACACCGGTGAGTCATAACGGTGAGTTGCATCGGTGAGTCATGATGGTAGGCCATGATGGTGAATTTCACTAGTGAGTCACGATAGTGAGTTGTGATGGTGACTCACTAAACAACTAATCAATGAATGGTAGCTCACTAAATGGTGCCTCAATGAATGGTAGCTCACCAAACCATGACTCACCAAATGGTATCTCACCAAATGGTGACTCACCAATGGTATCTCACCAAATGGTGACTCACCAATGGTAGCTCACCTAATGGTGAATCATACAAGTGACTCACCAAAAAGTTACTGGCACTGGTATCCCACACTGATGCCTTGTACCAGTGACTCATAGTGGTGACTCACCTAGCAATGAGTCATTTCCAATAGTTTTTCAAAATTCTAGAATTCTCCATTTTTTCCAGTTTTTCCCCTTTAACATTTTATTGGGTGTAAATGAGTCTAATACCATATTTAATGATTTTTAGATCTATTTCCAATCATATCTATCTTCTAAAAACCTGATTCTCCCTTTGACTTCCAAACTGTGTCGTCCTAGTCAAGATCCACCTTTAATGGATTTTAAAAACTGTTTCTCCTTTTGATTTAGGATATGGCCTTTCTAAAGCTAAGATCCTCTCTTCCCTGTGAAATTACTTTTCTATAGATATTAGACATACCTAGAACCCTTCTTCCCTGAGGGATCATGCATTTGTACTATGGCCTTTGGATCACATTTTCCTAAGAGGTCTTCTTTTCTTGTTGCATACGCACCCCCCATTTTGGTGAAAGAAGGGGTATTGATCATCTATTATTCGAGGTAGGGATCCATTCATCTCTCTTTTATTTGTTTATCATTTGGGGTGGGTGTATGAATGTATCATTTTAAAAGATATAAGAATACCAAATCAATAAATATAATTGAATCATCTTTAAATCAATAAACTGGGGTTGGGGAAAAGTGATGAAAGTTTCTATTTTATTTGTTTTATTGTTATTGTAAATTGTATGGGCTCTATGCCTATTAAAAATCATGGCCATTGGTGGTATTTGTTTGTGAACCTGTGATGGATTTTGAATGATGTTTATGGTCGTCTGCTAAATGACAACATATATGAAATTGATTAAGCACGTATATTCAGTTAAATAAATGGATGCCCTGGGATCAAACTTGTTATTTGATAACCCCTGAATAAACAACTAGAATTAAATAAGGGATTCCTTATTAAATCTGGAAATTGTGCCTTGTATGGTTGTATGATGTCATTGTTGACAGCACGACTATGTGTGTGGGTGGTTTAGAAGGTTTGTTGGAATCTATGTTTGAGATATTGGTTGATTTCGGGGTGGATGAGAAGTGTTATGTAGCGGGGATGCATTTTTCTATGTGTTTTGTTGTGTACCATTCTTGACAGTTTCCCAGGTAAGGATGGAATGAATAACTGATTTTTTTTAAAAAAGGGGTTTGGTTAAATGAATTTGTCTAGGGGTATTATTTGACTTTGTGGATTGTTGTGTGGTTGTTCATTTAGAGGTAGTAGCAAAAGGGATTTGTGATTTTTTTGTTAGTTGAAAATATATAAGTTGGGAATGAGTGATTGGTATCATATATATGTATTACTTGTAATTTTATTGTGATTTCTATACACACCACATCCTAGTTGAGCACTATGTGATGAACACTCACATATTCACAAGGGAGGGTGTCTTTACTAAACATACTAGTGGGAGGATGGATGGATGGACACACACTCTTCCCCGCTACCTCTTCCAGGTGGTGATTGTCCAAGATTATTTGGGCAGGTTTTGATTTGTGAGGCCCAGGTGTGTGCGTGCGATTTGTGCTTTCTCAGGTGTCGTCGGGATGAGATGTGTTATGATTTCCCAAGTGTATCTGGGATGAGGTTTTGGTTTGTGTCACGAGTGTCTATGGGTGGGATATGATGTGGTTGTGGCCCAAGTGTCTATGGGTGGGATGTGATGAGCTTCATTTTCCTAGGTGACAGGACTAGATGTACAGATCATGTGTGTGTGGGTGGGTTGTGATGTGGTTCTTTCAGAAGAGGTGGGAGTTTTAGGAAATTTTTCTTTAGGGTGTGAGAGTGGCTAATTAGTGGTAAAGTCGTGCGAGTACCCTATCATTGATGGGATTAATATATTACTTTACTTTACTTGTGTTATTTTGTGAGTGTGACTTAGTGAGGCTGGGGTGACTAGTACACCTTGTTAGGTGCTATTGGGTTCAGTTGTTTTCTCGCAAGGGAATAGTATGCTTCTTCCACTTGTGCACAAGAGACTTTTTCTTTTCCTACTGAGTATACTTATATGATCACCCTATGTATATAAAACTATTTTCAAGTTTCTAGGAGGATTACATGGACCATGGTGGACCTTATTAGCTTGGATGTTGGGATAGTTTTCGTGTTACTACTTTGCCTTGTTTTTTGGCACTTACTTTGTAGTTTTTATTGTACTAGTAAAAGACTTATTTTAAAAACATGAATATGGGATGGATTTTGGATTTCTTTATATATTTAGTGCTTGGAGTTGTTTTGGGGTGGACCATCTTATCTCAAGATATTTTTTTCTTTAAAAGGGAAATACATCCCATTTTGTGAGATTGTATACCCTTGGCGCTAGTTTCCACCCTAGGGCCTACTAGAGGTGGGACTCGAGGGTCATTATCTCCCTTTATTCATCTTGAAGAAGGAGGGTCATGATAGAATGGTATCAAAGCTGATGGTTGAGAGATAAGATAGAGTCTGGAGTTAGTCACAGTGAGGATTGCATGTGTTGGTAGGAAAACAGTGTCAGGTGATCTTGGTGCATGACCTAGGCCAGGGAATACTGACTAGGACACAAGATTTTTGGGCCCCACATGATCTGATACAAGGAATCTAAGCCTACTGAACAACCAAGTGAGGCTACACCATATGCAGGATGGAGACCCTAGGAAAGGTACATGAATCATAATGTCATGTGTTACTATTTGAATTGGGTGTTTTGGGAAATTTGAAATAAATAATGGATTTTAAAGTTAAAATGAATCTTAACAAAAAATTCCATACTAATCAAGATTAATAATTCCCTATTTACCTTTTCAGCTATGGTAGTCGGTTGTCGTCCATGTGTGGCTTGGGTAGTTGAGGCTTAGCAAGCTGATCCAATTGATTGGAGGAGGGTTGATCTAGTGGAGGAGGATGACCAGTGGTAGATAACGTTACATGATTTCCAATGGTAGGCTCTGGGAAAGTACGAGGGTAGTGTTTGGAACATGGAGACAGAGAGATGGATCAAGGAGATTGTGATCACCTTCAAATTTATTTAGGCTCCTATAAAGTACAATGTTCATTTGGAAGTGATCCAGATGTGTGGAGCTTCACATCAGTGGAGGACGCTATAATTGGGGGTAGAAGAAGGATGATGACATTCTGTTGGTCAATTTTGAGAAGGATTTCTGAATAAAGTTCCTTTTATTAACCATGAAAGATGAAAAGAGCCAGGATTTACTCTACCTCCAGCAGGGAAGTATGTTGGTACTAGAATTAGGGATAAAGTTCAAATATATCCTTCATTTTACCTCAAATATATTTCCAGACGGGGAGTCTCATGTGGGATATATAGAGTAGGCACTTCATCCCTCTCTCTAGTATGCAGTTACTACCTTTACCTTGTCGGCGTACTTGGAAGTCTATATGATGGAATAGGTAGTTGAGAGGATGGACTCTCGAGGAGTTATACTATGAGAGGGGAGTCATAAGGTTTATTAAAAGGGCAATATTACAAGTATTAGGTCTCAATCACTAAGGCCTTTGAGGTTTTAACCTGTAGGGAGTCGACCTTAGTGGTTTTTGTTTCGACCTTCTGGTCCTCATGCATTTCTTATGGGATTAATGCTGATGTTTTTCATATATGGAGTTCATGGAAATATTCTGAATTAGAGCCCAATGGATACCCAAGCTCAATATGGTGTTGGTGGGCAGGTTCAGTGCCCACCTTAGCAGCAGTTTCCGGCTAGTCCGTTTTAGCAGTAGGGGCAGCATGCTCATGGTCCACTGAGGGGAGATTGAGAAGGAGGGGGATGACCTTAGGGTGTCCCTCAGGGACCTAGACCCATGCATGGTCATGGATGTGGTAATCAATATATGGGAAGAGGATATGTTCATGGTTAGTTACACGTGGCAAAGGCAGCAGTTCCTGTAGGACCAAAGATCGTTTGAGGTATGATCAACTTGTTTAGTACCCTTTATTATGCTTTATTTGATTCAGGAGCTTCACACTCTTTTGTTGAACCCAGTCTATCCCATGATCTACTATTATAAATATAGAGACTTCATGTGACCTTGGTGTTGAGTACACCAATCATATGTTAGACTATCTTGTTTGATGTGTACTAGGGATGCAGACTCATGATGGGACCACATCAGTCCCATGGGGGTATCTTCTTGCTATAAATTAAACTGTACTATATCATCCTTGGCATATAATATTTGTATTACATGTATGATATTATCTACTACTTCTAGAGTAGATTCATGTTTTCATACATGGATGGACAATGTGTGGATATTTTTGGAGAGTGGAGATGTCAGCAAGGCAGTCAGAGTGAAAATCCTCTTCTTTCCTTGTTGGACGAGCTATTAGTGGAATCGGTGGATGTTGAGATGGTAGAGGATATAAGACTTATTGAGGAGTTATTTTATGTTTTCTCTAAGGAGGTTATGACTCTACCCCCTTGATGCGACGTTTAGTTTGGGATAGACTTACAACCCGGTGCTTGTCCGATTTAAATGGATCCTTATTGGATGACACCTTCTGAGTTGTGGGAGCTGAGGATTTAGATTGATGACCTGATAAAGAATGGAATTATACGGCCCAGTGTGTCACTGTGGGGTGATCTATTTTTGTTTGCAAAGAAGGAAGATGGTGGTTTGAGGTTGTGTATAGAATACTGGAGGTTGAACCAGATTATGGTCAAAAACCGTTACCCTCTACCAAGTATAGACGATATTTTTGATGAGCTAAGGGGATAAAGTTGGTTTTCTAAGATTGATATGTAGTATGGATATTACCAGTTGAGGGTGAAGAAGGGAGATATCCTTAAGACTATTTTCGGGTGTAGTTATGGGCACTTTGAGTTCATAGTCATGCCATTCGGTGTTATGAATGCACCATCCATGTTCATGGGGCTTATAAATTCCATCTTTCCTGATTTTCTGGACCGTTTCATCATCATATTCATCGATGAAATCTTGATCGACTCGAAGTCAGATGAGGATAATACTGAGCATCTTAGGACTATCTTTCAGTTCCTTCGACACCACCAACTCTATGGAAAGTTATCCAAGTGTAAGTTTTGGACATGATAGGTACATATACTAAGGCATGCAGTGTCATAGAAGGGTGTAGAAGTGGACCAGTCGAAGGATGAGGTATTTGTTTCTTGGGAAGAGCCCAATAATGTGGTTGAGGATCACAGTTTTCTTGGTCTAGTGGGATATTACCAGATATTTGTACCCAATTTCTCTCGATTTGCAGCTCTGTTGACATCCTTGACCAAGAAAGACCCAAATTTTTTGTGGAAAGATCAATTCTAGGTAGCATTTGATAATTTTAAGGGAAGGTTGGTTAGTGCTTTAGTACTCTGATTACCAAAGGAAGGAGTGATGTTTGAAGTGTTTTGTGATGCTTCTCATTTGGGTTTGGGATGTGTCTTGATGCAGCAATAGGAAATGATCTCTTATGGGTCTAGACAGTTACGTACCCATGAATGTAACTATGTCACCCATGATTTAGAGCTAGTAGTAGTTGTATTTTTGCTAAAGTTGTGGTGGCATTACCTCATAGGGGAGTTCTTTGTGGTCTTCATAGACCCAAAGTTCTTGAGGTATATCTTTTCCCAATGATATCTGAAATTGTGACAATGTAGGTGGATGGAGTTTCTCTAGGATTACGACTTGGAGATATCTTACACCAAAGGAAATGGGAATGTCATGGATGATTCATTGAGTAGGAAGTCATAGAAGAAGGTGGTTTAGGAATCTATGGATTCATGGAAGGTGATGGAGGAGTTGGTATCCATGCACTTGGATGCAGAAATAGATGGTGGTAGAGGATGTTTGTTTCATATGATGATGTAGTCTTCTCTGATACAGTAGGTGGAGGAGTGTTAGTGGGGAGACTCTGAGGAAGAGGTGATGTAATATTGAATTGACCATGGTGATGCTCTATAGGGATGGTCAAAGTATGGTCGGAACCAGATGCTGTCTTAGGGGAAGTTATTTGTTCCTATGGTGATCTGTGAGGGAGTATTCTGTGAGTTTCATAGCTCACCCTTAGTTTTACACTGAGGAGTTTCCAAGATGTACCGTGGCTTGAGGATGTATTTATGATGTCCTAGGATGAAATGGGAATTGGAGGAGTCTATTTTGAAGTTCTTAGTGTTCCAGTTGGTGAAGGATGAGAACCGCGTTCTTATTGGTTTATTACAACCCTTAGATGTCTCTGAGTGGAAGTGGGATGACATATCAATGGATTTCATCATGGAGTTGCCCATGGACCAGGGAGGATGTGATGTGATATAGGTAGTAGTGGATCATTTGATGAAATTATCTCACTTCTTAGTGATTAAGGAGTCAGGCGTAATGGATTCCTTGCCTAGGAGGTATATGGATGAGGTGGTGTGACTATATGGAGTTCCGAGATCCATTATCTTAGAGGATCCTACTTGGCATCCAAGAGACACAGGATCAAATCCAGGTAAGGGTGAATTTTTAGGTTATAATAGTAGTACAATAGCGAGTACTGTTTGGTACTATAGTAGCTAACACTATTCATCCAATTTGGGACTTTGGGCACCAGTTTAGGCATACGGGTCTCAGAGACTTCAGGCCACCAAAGGCATTCGGGCCACCGGGCCTTCAAACTTTAAGGGCCTTCGGGCCACCAACGACCTTTGTCCCATAGGGATTTTGGGCCACAGAAAAGACCAAGAAGTAGGGAAGACCACATAAGAGCAAACTCAGATGAGGATTCATAGCAAAAATAATAACCAATAGAGAAAAGATAACTAGATTGGAAGAATGAGAGGGTATGACAACTGCCATCAAGACTATGCACCGTGTAGCTCTACACGAGAAAATGCTATCCAATCATCCATGCGAGGTGGGGTGCTTGGAACCTTTAAGATGAAGATGCTAGGGAGGGGTTGTTTCAAGTGTGTCAGGTCTCAGGCCTTTAGGTCATGTATTGGGTCCTGTATGATCCTTGTGCCTTGGGCCTACGGGTCATGTAAGGGTTCCCCTTAAACCCTTAAAAGGGGTATTATCCAAAAATAAATAAAAAATAAGGCCTTAAAGACATTTGGGCTGGAGGGAATTGTAGCATTACTTTGGCACTCAGTTGTGCCTCAACACTACCTTCCACACTCAAATAGATGGGCAGACTGAGCAGATTATCTAGACATTGGAGGACATGTTGTGAGCATGCGTCTTGGACTTTGGAAGATCTTGGGTGAGGCACTTTACCTTGGTAGAGTTTTATTATAATAATATCTACTAGTATTCCATTGGCATGGACCCATTCAAATATTTTTATGGGATTTTGTGTTATTCACCCGTGTGCTAGACAGAGGTTGGAGAGAAAGTTATTCTCAGTCCCGAGGTTATGCATAGAGTGATAGGAAGGATCATCTCATTTCAGAGAGGATGAAAGTGTCACATGACCGACATAAGTCTTATTATTTTCATAGGAGAAGTCCCTTGGAGTTTGAGGTTGGGTACCACGTGTTCTTTAAGGTTTCTCCTTGATGTGGGCAGCATTGGTTTGGAAGAGGGACCAAGCTTTCTCCCAGGTTTATCGAACCCTTTGCGGTGTTTGGGTGAGTTGGTGAGGTGGCATACCAGTTAGTGTTGCCACTGTAGTTAGAGAGGATCCACGATGTCTTCAACGTCTATCAACTCTGTCGGTATATTCACAATGAATCCCATGTCATTGACTGGGGAGAGTTGGATATCGAAGATGACACGACAAACACGGAGTGGCCAGTAGAGATCTAGGATCTTCAAGAGAAGGTGCGTTGTGGGTAGACCATTCTCTTGGTTTGATGTTGTGGAGGCATGGTGGCTTGGAGGAGAGTCCTTAGGTGCGATAAGTAGAGATGCGTTCCCAGTACCCAAAGTTGTTTTGAGTTTTTTCTCTCTCTATTTTTCCTTATTTTGTGATTTTTGAAACTTGTTTTATATGATGATATATTATCCTTTACTTGTGATGTGTATAGTGGAATGTTCAATGAATCCTTGACATGCAAAAAGGAGAGGACCTGATCCCTAATAAATATGCATTAACTACAATGCGATTAAACCTATGCGGGTGAGTCAGTTCTGCCCAGAGTGGATAATATCTTGATATGGAGGAATGAATTCCCTGATTCATGTATTCAGACAATTTGGATTTGTACTTTTGTGGTGTGTTTTCTGTTCAGTTTGGTTAGCATATGTCAAAGGATGTTTTCTTCTATGTTGAGGTTTCACTCAAGATTTCGGACAACATTGGGTGGTTTATCATTGAAAATTGATCTATTTAGTCAGTTATGGTGTTTCAAGTGCGGCCAGATCCTTGAGCGGTATCTCCTGGGGTGGGTTTTCAGACCCCTCTTTCTTCTGGGGCGGGTTTTGAATTATTGGTGGAGAGAATAGTTTGAGAGGTATCTAATTTAATGTCATGGACCTCTCTGATCCATTACTTTGTGAAAATATAATGTTTGGAATGTTATGGAAGGTCAAGGCATATTATTCCAATAGTTTATAAAAATTATACTTTCCAATGGTAGGTCACAACGGTGACTTTCACCGGTGATTCAAAGAGGTGAGTTTCACTAGTGAGTCATGATGGTAGGATATGACGGTGAATCACACCACTAATTCATGATGGTGAGTCACGATGCTGACTCACCGAACGATAGCTCACTAAATGGTGACTCGTTGAATGGTGGCTCACCGAATGGTGGTTCACTAAATGTTGACTCATACCGGTGACTCACCGAATGGTGAATCGCACCAATATCTTGCACTGGTGACTCGTACTGGTGACTCATAGTGGTGTCTCACCAAATGGTGAGTCATTTCAAATAGTTTTTAAGAATTCTAGAATTATCCAATTTTTCCAGTTTCACCCCTTTAAAGTTTTATTGGGAGTAAATGAGTTTAATACTATATTTAATGGTTTTTGGAGATGTTTTCAATTGTATATATCTTATAAAAACCTGAGGTTCCCTATGACTTCCAAACTGCATGGTCTTGGTCAAGATCTTCCATTAATGGATTTTAAAAACTGTTCCTCCCATTGATTTAAGATCTGGACTTTCTAAAGCCGAGATGTTCTCTTCCTTGTTCACTTACTTTTCTTTGGATACCGAACATCCCCAGAACACTTATTCCCTAAGGGATCATGCATTTGTGTTGTGGCCTTTGAATCATGTTTTCCCTGTAGGTCTTCTTTTCTTGCTACATACACGCCCCCTATTTTGGTACAAGAAGGGAGTACTGATCGTCTGTTATTTTAGGTAGGGATCCCTTTATATCTCTTTTATTTTTATATCATGTGGGGTGGGTGTATGGATGTATCCTTTTAAAATATAATTAATACCAAATCAATAAATATAATTGAATCGACCTTAATTCAATAAACTGGGGTAGGGGAAAAGTGATGAAATTTTTTTTATTCATTTTCTTATTATTGTGAATTGTATGGGCTATATTCCTACTAAAAATAATGGTCGTTGATGTTATTTGTTTGTGCACCTATGATGGATTGTGAATGTTGTTGATGGTCTTCTATTGAATGACTATATATATGAAATTGATTAACCACATATATTTTGATAAATAAATGGATGTCCCAAGATCGAACTTGTTCTGTTATAACCCTTGAATAAAAAAATAGAATTAAATAAGGGATACCTTATTAAATATTGAAAATTTGTCTCATATGGTTATGTGGTTATGCTGTTGAGAGCATGACTGTGTGTGTGTGTGGTTCATAAGGAGAGTTGGAATCTCAGGTTGAGAGATTGGTTGATTTTTGGGTGGATGATAATTGTTGTGTAGTGGGGCTATGTTTTTCCGTGTGGTTTGTTATGTACTTCGCGTGATAGCTATCTGGGTAGGGATGGAATAAATAACTGAAATGTTTAATAATGAAGGATTTTTGGTTAAATGAATTTTTTTGGGGATATGATTTGAATTTGTGGCTTGTTGTGTGGTTGTAAATTTAGAGGTAGCAACAAAGGTTGTTTGTGAGTTGTTTTTTGGTTGAAAACCCAAAGGTTGGGCCTAATTAATTGGTATCATATATACATATTACCCCACCCTAGTTGAGAACTATGTGACGAATACCCCCATCACCATGGGGGAGTTTGTCTTTCCCAAACATCTTGGTGGGAGGATGTATGGATGGAAATCCACTCTTCCCCGCCCCCTCTTTCAGGTAGTGATAACCCAAGATTCTTTGGGCAGGTTGTGGTTTGTGAGGCCCAGGTGTGTGTGGGTAAGTTTTTGTTTCCCTCGTGTCTTCGGGATGAGATGTGTTATACTTTACTAGGTGTCTTCAGGATGAGTTTTTGGTTTGTGTCCCAGGTGTCTATGGGAGAGATTTGATGTGGTTGTGGCCTAGGTGTTTTCAGGAGAGATGTGATGTGCTTCTTTTTCCTGGGAGACGGGACTAGCTGTGCGGCCCAGGTGTGTGCGGGCGGGTTGTGACATGGTTCTTTTGGAAGAGGTGGGAGCTTCAGGAAGTTTTATGTTATGGTGTGAGAGTGGATAATCATTGGGAAAGTGGTATGAGGCACCCTAAAATTGATGCACTTAATATATTACTTACTCGACTTGCGTTATTTGGTGAGTGTTCCTTGGTGAGGTTGGGGTGACTGGTATACCTTGTTAGGTGTTGTTGGTTCTTCTATTTTCTCACAGGGGAATTAGTATTATTCTTCCACTTGGGAATGAGAGACCTTGACTTTTCCTACTGGCTATACTTTTATTCTCACCTTATGTATATAAAATTGTTTTTAGGTTTCCAAGAGGATTATGTGGACTGTGTTGGACCTTACTAGCTCAGACATTGGGACAGTTTCTATGTCGTTGTTTAGCCTTGTTTTTGGTACTTACTTTGGAGTTTTTGTTGTAATTGTAACAATTTTATTTTAAAAACATTCATGTGGGATGGATTTTGGCTTTAATTATATATTTAGTTCTTGGAGTTGTTTTTTGGATGGACAATCTTATCTCCTGACCTTGTTTTCTATAAAAAGGAAAATGCCTCCAATTTTGTGAGATTTTATACCCTTGGTGTTGGTCTCCACCTTGGGGCCTACTAAAGGTGGGACTAAGGGGTCATTATCTACCTTTATTCATCTTGAATAAAGAGTTTTTTGACAATATATTACATGTATGATTGACTTTCCTTGATGTCTTGCGTAACACACAAGACCGAGTATTATGAAACTATATTATATTATTAAAAAAAATTATTATTTATTATAATAAAACATAGTCAATGAGTTAAGATGATGGTTATGAATAGTATTAACTAATTTTTTAAAATATGTGGTTTACACAAAATAAAAAATGAAATCATTGGCTAAAAATTGAATATAAATTAATATAATAACCAATTGACCATAAGAAAATATTTCATAGAAAAATATTTTTTACTCATAATTTTTTTTATCCTAATAAAATTAATTTATTAAAATTAGAGAATGATATTAATGAAATATGTATTTTATTTTTTCAATAAAATATTTTTGATATTCATTCAATATATTTGATAAGTATAAGATAAGAACAAACTCAATATTTCACATAAAAACCAAGTATTTTATAAAGGCATTTTTACCACCTTTTAATGAATAAAATATTTTAATTTTTATAAAGTTTATAAATCCTATATGTAAAAATAAACTTCATATTTGAATTAGATACATTAAAATTATGTTAGGGTAAATTTTTGGCACTATTCTGTGAAGTTTCATATTTTAATGAATAGTGAAAAAATACCGAATTTTAAATCAAAACTGCTTTTTTATAAAATTTATTTATATGGTTAAATTATATTATTAATTGGTTTTAATGTTTAATTATATTAAATTTTTATCAACCAATCCAATTATGATCATTGGAATCAATTTCACCTTGAAATTGACTATAAAAAAATACCAAACTTTTGTATGTTTTTACTTTAAAAATCTGCATTGTCATCTAATATTTGGGGTGGAAATTAAATTAATTTCTACAAATTATGTGATTTAAATTTAGAAAAATGTATTCAATTTTTAGAATCAGTATAATTTATAATATGTTCGACTAGGTTTTTATCCAAAAAATATTAGTGACATTAATTAGAATTAATTACAACGATTAAGAAAAAATTAAGCTTAACAGGGGAATAAACATTAAAATTAAGGTCCCAAATAACCTATCCACTTGTCCAACACAAATTGTATTGAAATTATTCATCCATTATCCTTAAATTATTTATTTTTTTAGTTTTTAATGATTTTTTTTAGGTAAAAACATGGGCACACCTAACTTGTTTTCAAAATACCAACTGAATCCTTTTCCTCCCCAATAAAATGTCACCACCTCTCCCCCTCTATAAGGTCCATACAAAACACTCAAATTCACACCAAAGTTCTATGTTCCATATTCTCAATAGGGACATATCCACCCAAGTGACCACATCTCCTACAGTTCCCCCATGCCACCTCAGCGTAACACCCACACCATCCTTGACCAGGAACCTTTCACCTAGATATACTTTCCACATGAGGTTAAACATCATGGTTGGGTCCTTGTCACATAACATTAAAAGGTGAGGTTCCCTATTATGTACCACTATAACTACATGGGTTATGATTCCTTTCACAAGGATACATAGGAATCCCATTATATGGGTTTGATCTCGACATCAAAACAAATTTTATCTCCCTATATGATATTAAACTCTAAAGTGACTCACTACGTGGCTTAAAACTAATATTGTCTTAATAAACAACCAAAAATATCTAATTAATCTATAAAAGGGTAACATTGGTGGAGAAACTCAGATACATACAGATATCCCAATCAATGTAGAACCTCAAATATATACATATGATTTTGAACCCATGAGTGTTCATAATTGATCGCTAACTCAGGGTGAACTATGTATAAATACTTGGGATTGATCAAAGGATTCATGAAAATATTTTAAATCTTTATAAAAACATCGTAATAGGAAATATTCTCCCCTAAAAGGGGGTGATGAGCTATAATTCCCATCCACTCAGCCAATGTGAGTTCTTAAGTGTCATTGTACATGTTCCCCAACTAACACCTGCCTTTGGAAAGTATGTCCATGAGTTTTCAAAGATATGAGAGGTGTTGTGTGTTTTTTGTTCCCAGAACAAAACCCGTTGGAAATTATTCAAAGGTAACGTACCTAACATGAGTGATTTTACCTAATTTAACCTTCTATAATCAATCATTGGGTAAAAAATGATCCATCCTCAAAAATAAAATGTTGAAATTGATGTGAATACTTAACCTAAGTGGTAGTGTTACCCTAATTCAAACCCCTTTTGCATCCATACTGCAAGAGTGACAAACAAGACCATTAATTATGCATTTGTTCATGAGATGATACTTTGATGAGGTTTTTTTTCAGTAGTTTTCACATATATTACTTTTACTCTTCACAAGAACTCTCTTCAATCCAATGGAATCTCACCAGTTTTTGTGAACACATGTATCAGCCACTGCATGGGTCAGGTCCTCAACCAAACCAATGGCGTCATCTACCACCCAACATCAACAATGATGGTTGTTGAATGCACTGGTATAAGAGTACCACCATAATGATACTCTCTCTTCCTTGGAGGTAGCTCGGAAAGCCCTACAGTTAATGAAGCTCCTCCAGTCGTCCACCTAGTGATAGTTAGGAGTCCAGAACCAGATGTCCCTAGTATCCATCTCAAACTGTTTCAGGATACTATCCCCAAAACTTGATAACGGGTTCATCCCTTACCATAGGGAGCTTCACGAAGTGGTTATGAGTGACTTCAACCTGGAAACATAGTGGTCTCTCCCAAGGTCCCTTTCCAAAAATCATAGTCATTAATGACGTGGATCCCAGTATCCTTACCATGAAGAGGAAACCACTCCATGGGCCTCAACTGAGGTCAAATGGACCCAATCCCCAAGGGAGGTCTCCAAGGGGAAATTATCAGACAACCAAGAACATGCCATCATCCTTATTCTTTCTGTAGGATCCTTCTAGGTAAATACAACAGAAACCCATAAGCATATGTATATTCATGCTCACTCTCATGAATCCTATCAAGAAAATATAGTGGAAAACCTTAAGAAGATGAAAATTCATGCTCATTCACATCAATCCCTCCATGAAAATAGGGTGGAAAATTATAAGCTGATGAAAATCCCTGTTAATTCACATGAAGCCCTCCAATCAAATATGGTAGAAAATTACAAGAAGTTGCATATTCATATAAATCAATATTAATCCAATTAGTAAAATATGGCCAACAATGATGATTGGACATATTTTTATGCTCACACTTATCAAAACTGCCAGTAAAATATAATGGAAAATCAGAAGTATATGAAAATACCAACAAATCCACATAAATCCCACTGGTCAAATATGATGGAAAAATAAAGGCATACATGATGTTTTTAATATTTTAATGACTTATTATATACCCCCTTTACTGATTTTATATGAAATGTGCATAATTTGTGTGAAATATTAATGTTTTAATACTAAGTATAATTTTTGAGCATTTTTAGAAGTAGTCCAATTGAGTCAGTTTAATATTTTATTTATAAATCTCCCCCTAATGATCAAAATTATGTGATTATTGTTTTTTAGGATTCCTAATTCAATATAAAACATTTCATTATAAGGGATCATGGGCCAATTCTGTCATTTGAAGGATCACATGGACCACACACGATGACCCAAAGAATTTGTGAAGAAATTGGACTAACCATAATGATTGAGTTACTGGTCTAAATCCCGAAGCCCAAATTTTATGACACTTTACCATATGTTTTTTATTATCCAAAATAATCACGGATAAAAATTTCAGGGCCCAAATCTAAGAACAAGGGTCCCAAATGAAGCTTTGAATTCTAGCCCACCATTCTAATCGAGAATTAAAATCCAGACACTATTCAGGACATATCTCATGATGTAATCATCAAATCGAGCTGATATTTTGCAGTGTGAAAGATTAGATATAGGTGGAAGACTTTTTTGAAAAAATAATTCGTCTTTGAAGGCATATTACTATTCAAAAACCCTTTAACATTTTGGACTTCAAAAAATTGAATTGAAATGGACATATTAAATTTGTTTAATCAACCGGCCATAACTTTGGCTCCATTGGCCCAAATGCCTCCACATTTTGAGAGAGGTCGGAAAACTTTATTATCTACAACTTTGAAGAAGGAGATATCTCGATATTCGGCTGTATTAATAGTCAACATGGCGATTCAAGTGGAGGGACATATTGGGAATGAAAACAGTCCACTTCCTTGGGATATAAATGCATCCCCCTCATCTCCTTCAAAGGGGTTGGCATTTCAGAAGAGAGGAGCACATATTGGCATGAACAAAGTCTTTCCAAATGATTGGGAGGACCTTCCATACTCAAGTTTTCACTTGAGATACCCTTCCTCCTCTATTTGTTTTCTTTCACTTTTGTGTTGTTCTTAGTTTGTAATCTTGTAAGTTTGTGTTTTGTAATTCTGTTTTAATGCAAGTTTATTCTTAAATATCTCTTATTATCATCCAAATTCTGTAGATTAATATTAATGTTATTAAAATATTTTAAATACAGTTGAATCCCCTTACCTTCTTTTGCTTCCTCATTCAGTCGAAAGTCCGTTTTTTTAATTCACATCATTGTTAGTGTGTGTTTGTTTGACACACCAATACTTTATTATCCCTTTCTTTTTATTATATTATTAATTTATAATAATAATCATTATAACCAGATTATTAAAAACCCAAATGACTGAGTAAATATCTCATTGGGGTGAGTCAAAATTTAGGGATGTTAACTGATTAAGAGTATTTTCTTGATGAGTATTTGTTAATTTAACATTGTGTATGTTGGACTTAACATGTCATGGATTAATGACATATTTTGTTTAATATGTTGTTTTCATAGATTATTGGAACCATAAATACACTACCACAATCATGTACTGATTGAGATTATAATCCTAGTTAAGTTAAGGCTTGGATTAAAGCTTTAACACTTAGTAATTCTAATCAACATCAACTTGTGACATGGGTGTTAATTTAATGCAATATAAAGCAAAGCTCAAGGATATCACAAGATTAACTACCTAATGATGAACTCAACCCAATATTTATCAATTTTTTAAATCAAACATCATCCATAAATTATTTCATAAGCTCTGCAAACAAACCCCCCCCCCCAATCATAATACAATTAACTAAAAACAAACAACTATTACAAAGTATCATCGCCGAGGATTCAACCCGAGTGCTGCTATACACATTAGCAGAGCACTGGAACCTTGATCGGTCGATAGGCAACAATCGGACGTGTGTTTAAAATGGTTCTGTTTCTAGGGATGGTGCTTTAAGTAGTCATTAGTTTTTGGTTATTGTAAAAAAACAAAAAAAAAAACAAAATTTAAAAAAAAATTGAAAAAAAACACAAAGAAAAACCCATCTTCTCATAAAAATCATAAAATGAAAAAAAGAAAAAGAAAAAACCATCTTCCTTTTCCTTCCAACATTTCTCTGAATGCCCCGTAGCCTCCCAAACAATACCTCGGATTTGTTTAACCCTGAAATTGAGCGAACACTTCGCCAACTTAGGAGGAACATAAGAGATAATCAACTCATTCAAGAACCAGTCATTGGCCAACCAATTGAATTAAATATGGACAATCCCAAGGAACAAACACTAAAAGAACTTGCTGCCCCTGATATGAATTACCAACCTATTGGTATTCAATATCCAAACATAGAAGCTGACTTCGAACTCAAATCAGGTTTGATTCATCTTCTTCCTCATTTCCACGGGCTAGCCGGTGAGGATCCGCATATCCACCTTAAAGAGTTCCAAATGGTGTGCTCTACCATGAAGCCTCAATGGGTTTCTGAGGAACAAATCAAACTTCAAGCATTCCCTTTCTCCCTAGTTGACACTACTAAGTCATGGCTCTACTACCTTCCTCCTGGTTCTATAACCACATGGAATGACATGAAGTGGCTCTTCTTAGAGAAATTCTTTCCTGCTTCTCATACTGCTTCTATCCGAAAGGAAATAAGTGGTATCTGTCAGTTCCCAAGTGAATCATTCCATGAATACTGGGATAGGTTTAAAAATATTGTTGCAACCTTCCCACACCACCAAATACCTAACCAACTCTTGATCCAATACTTCTATGAGGGGTTATTGTCTATGGAGAGAACTCTCATTGATGCCGCAAGTGGCGTTTCTCTTGTTGATAAAACTCCTGAAGCTGCAAGAGATCTCATAAGTAACATGTATGTAAACATACAACAATTACATAAAAGAGCACATGCTCAAGTCAAACAATCCCAAGATAATCAATCAATTGAGCCGAACAAGATGATCGAGTGGATGAGTGAACTTACAGGTCTTGTGTGACAACTAGTTGTGGCTACAAAATCCTCAACCTCATCTTCTCTGCAATCAATATTTCCTAGACCTGTCAAAAACTACGGAATCTCTAAATCTTCATCTCATCCAATAGACACATGTCCACAACTTCAAGAGGATCAATCTGATTCACTGAACCAATGGAGCTCAATGCAGCATATGCTCAGCGGAACACTAATCCTCAACTATCAGGTCAGTTTGTTAGAACCTTCAACCAACCTCACTCTGATCCCTTCTCTTCTTCATATAACCAAGGCCATAGGTATGGTAATACCATATCTCATCCTCCTCAATTACCTCCTCAAAACCCAAACCAATTATAATATGGTCAAGGTGTTGGTAACTTGCAACAACCTTATCCTTTTCTTCCTCAACCTCAACGAAACAATCCTCCTCCTGGATTCCATTATCCTAGTGATCCCTCCCAATTCCAAAACCAATACATTCAATTTCCCAAGAACCAAAATAAAGGTAATCCCAATTCAGGAAAAGCCTCTTCTTCTAAGAAACCATGGGAAAGTACAGTGGAAGATCTTGCCTCTTTCACCCGTTCTAGCCTCAAGAACATTGAAACCCAAATTGGTCAACCTGCATCCCACCTTAGTCAACAACAACCATCCAATTCTTACCAACTTCTAGCTCAACCATTACCCAACCCCAAGGGTAATGTAAGTGAAATTGCACTTAGACCGAGAAATAAAATTGTTATGCCTCAAGATAAGTCCTCCAACCCTCCTTTGAATGTTGACCTAGAAAATGAAAATAAAAAGAAACCTGAAAAGGAACCTGAATCCAATCCCTCACCTCATTCTATTCCACATAGGAACCCAATTCCTTCTCCTCAAGCCATTTCTAAGCCAAAGAAGTCCTTTGAACCCAATCCTAAAATGCTTGACATGTTTAGACGTGTTGAAGTCAATATTCCCCTATTAGATGCAATAAAAAAATTCCTAAGTATGCCAAGTTTCTCAAGGAGTTTTGTACCCACAAGAGGAAACTTAGGACCTTAGAAAATGTTTCTACCCAGTAGTCTATTCCCATAAAGTGAAAAGATCTAGGGACCTTTACAGTTCCATGCCAAATTGGAAGTTCCAACTTTGATGATGCACTCATAGACCTAGGAGCCTCAATTAATGTCATGCCCAAATCCATATTCTCCAACCTTGGTATAGGTCCCTTACATACAACGGGTGTTGTCATTCAATTGGTCAATCGAAGTACTGATAGTCCTGAGGGAATAATTGAGGATTTCCTTGTCCGAGTTAATGATTTTATCTTTCCTGCTGATTTCTATGTCCTTGACATGGAAGGTGAGATGAACTCTTCTTGATCTCCCCTAATTCTAGGAAGACCATTCCTCATGACTGAAAGAACCAAGATTGATGTCCATTCAGGCATCTTATCCATGGAATTCGGTGACCAACTGGTCAAGTTCAACATTTTCCAAGCCATGTGATACCCATATATGGATTACTCTACATTCTCAATCCATGCTTTCGAGGACACTTCTAAGAGTCAATTGAACCTCATTACATTATGTTCATCCTGTTCTGATGATAAAGGATCTTGTGAAATCCACAACATGATTAACCAAGTCATAAATGGTGAAGTTGATGTGGAACTCTCATTCATAGACTCCATCAATCTAGAGGAACTTGAAAACTCTCTTGAATCCCACATCAACTCTAATCTCTACTGCTCCACCTTGGATAGTATTAAGGAAAATGAATCTGAGGCAACTGAAGTCCCTTCATCTATTACTGAGATGTCTAACCCACAAATGAAAGATGAGACTGATCTAAAACCTCTTCCTAAACACCTGAAATATGCATTCCTTTTCTGTGATCACTCATATCCTGTCATTATATCTGCTTCACTTACTGAAACTGAAGAGTCCAAAATTGTTCAGGTGTTAGAGGAAAACAAAAATGCCATAGGTTAGACCCTAGATGACATACTAGGTATCAACCCTGCCCTTTGCATGAATCACATCCATCTTGAGGAATCATCCAAACTAATTAGACAACCACAGAGAAGACTCAATCCACTCATACTTGAGGTAGTTAGGGAAGATATCACCAAGATTCTTCAAGCTGGTATTATTTACCCAATTCCTAATAGTGAATGGGTTAGTCCAATTCAAGTTATACCTAATAAGGGAGGGATAACTATTGTCACAAAAGATCATGGATAGGTAGTCACAACTCGAGTGAAGAACAAATGGCGTGTGTGCATCGACTATAGGAAATTGAATGTTGAAACAAGAAAAGATCACTACCCTCTTCCACTCCTTGATAAAATGCTATAACAATTAACTAGAAAGTCACAATATTACTTCCTTGATGGATACACTGAAAACTTATAAATCCCAATCGCACCTCAGGACTATGAAAAGACCACTTTCACATGCCCCTTTAGAACATATGCATATAGAAGAATGCCTTTTAGACTTTGCAATGCTCCTAAAACATTTTAGAGGTGTATGATGAGTATCTTTTCTGAATTCATTGAACACTGCATGGAAGTCTTCATGGATGAATTCACCATTTATGGTGAGTCATTTAAATCTTTTTTGAATTCACTCTCTCTAGTCCTTCAAAAGTGTGTCAAGTGTAACCTTGTGTTAAATTTTGAAAAATTTCACTTCATGGTTGCAAATGGGATTGTTCTAGGGCACATAGTTTTAAAAGATGGTATTGAAGTCGATCCTACCAAAAATGAAGTGATCCAATCACTTACTCAATCCAAATCTGTTCAAGACATCAGTTCATTTCTTGGTCATTCCGGTTTCTATCAGAGATTCATCCATAACTTTAGTAGGATTTCCCTCCCACTCACTCGATTACTCCAAAATGATGTCACTTTCCATTTTTATGAGGTTTGTAATAGATCCTTTGTTGAACTCAAAACTTCTCTAACATCTTCCCTAATAATCCAACCCCCAGATTGGTCCTTACCCTTTGAGTTGATGTGTGATGCTTCTGATAGAGCCATTGGGGCTATTCTTGGTCAAATAAGAGAAAATATTCCTCATGTCATGTATTATGCCTCAAAAACATTGGATGAAACTCAATCTCACTACACTGTCACTGAAAAGCAACTTTTAGCATTGGTTTTTGCCTTAGATAAATTCCAGCCCTATCTCTTAGGTGCCAAAATCATCATCTTCACAGACCATTCTGCTATAAAGTTCTTACTCAAGAAAAGTGATTCCAAATCGAGGCTGATAAGATGGATCCTAATGCTCCAAGAGTTTGACCATGAAATCAAAGATAGACCAGGAAAAGAAAACCCTGTGGCTGATCACTTGAGTAGAATTTCTAATTCTTCTCATTCTGAAATCATCGATCCTGAATTCCCCACTGATCACCTTTCATCTCTCACTCCAAAAATACCATGGTATGACCCAATTGTAAATTACTTGGTTTATGGTTTTTTTCTTGAAAATATTTCAAAATAACAAAAAATGAAGTTGAAAAGTGATTCAAAATACTATTTTTGGGAAGAAAATAAACTTTGGAAAACTGGGGTAGACATGGTAATTAAGAGATGTGTTGATGAAGATGAACATTCCTCCATCTTAGAATTTTGTCACTCACTTCCTGGAGGTGGCCACTTTGGACCAAAAAGGACCTCCTAAAAGGTCCTAGACTCTATATTCTTCTGGCCTTCACTCTTCAAGGACTCACATGAGTTCTTTCAATCATGTCCCACTTTCCAAAAGTTTTTCACAATTTCAAAGAGAAATGAAATGCCCCAAAAGCCTTTAATTTTCTGTGAGATCTTCGATGTTTAGGGTATCGATTTCATGGGACCATTATCCCCTTATAATGGATTCTCATACATTATTCTTGCGGTTGATTATGTTTCTAGGTGGGTTGAGGCCAAACCCACTAGAAAGGATGATTCACATACTATTAGTGAGTTCTTAAATACACACATCTTCCACAGATTTGGCATGCCTCGTGCCTTGATCAGTGACTTAGGAACCCATTTTTGTAATAGAACCATGGAATCTCTTTTGAAAAAGAATGGGGTTGTACATAAAACTTCAACTGTATATCACCCCCAAACAAATGGAATGGTTGAACTTTCTAATAGAGAAGTAAAAAGAGTTATTAAGAGAATTGTAAAACCCACCAGAAAAGACTAGCCTGAAAGACTTGGTGAAGCACTTTGGGCTTATCGAATAGCCTATAAAACACCCATTGGGATGTCTCCTTTTAGGATAGTTTTTGGTAAATCATGTCATCAACCAGTTGAAATCCAAAATAAGACTTTTTGGGCTATAAAAACCTGTAATTTTGATTGTGAAAAATCTGGTGAAGAAATATTGTTGCAATTGGATGAACTAGAGGAGCTTAGACGTGATTCTTACGAGAATTATAATATCTACAATGAAAAATCCAAGGCACTCCATAAAAAACACATCCTAAGAAAGGTATTCCATGAAGGTGATAAGTAATGCTCTTCAATTCTGAATTTAGGCTTCACCCAGGTAAACTTAATTCTCGTTGGGAAGGTCCTTTTTTTATTACTAATGTTTACCCATTTGGTGCAGTGTGAGTCCAAGACCCCTCTTCCAAAAGGACATTCACGGTTAATGGACATCGGTTAAAGCATCACCATGAGAGGACACACAATCCTAGATCAACATCGACTTCCACTAAATCCCCAACTTCTCCAGTCGACCTACCACTAGATGGAGATGTCAACCCACCAAATCCAAACCAGGGGGCACCTCTTTCCCTTTAACTCTCTCTTTATCTCTTCATTTCTCTACCTCTTTATTCTTCTTCTTCTCTCTTTCATTTTTTTACCACTTTCTTTTTCAAACCCTTTATTTTTCTATTTCTATTTTGTGTGGGTGTGTATTTTAAAGAACACAAAAAAAACTAAAAAAACTAAAAAAATGTAAAAAAACCAAAAGAGTTATACTTACTCACCATCAATTTTAAAATTTTTTCCAACCATTTTGTGGAGTCAAAAGACATGGTTTCATCTCAATTTTTTTTGTTTTCATCATATATTTGGATAAAGAATTTTGTGTCAAGAATAATACATTTTGAATTCTCAATTTGTGATTTGGAAAATGCTTTTCCCAAACTGTGAGGAACAACATTTTCTTCCATACCAAGGCCACCTATGGCCATATTTTCAAAATGTGTGTTTTCACCCCCATTTTTGAGTCTTGAGTTTATAGACCTTTGAGATGAATTTTCTACTTTAGTGTGAATTAATATGATAGAGGAATTTTCTGAAAAACATGAGAACCATAATATCCAAATAGCCTCCCATTTCCCTTAAATTAATCCTCCTTTTGAAAGCCCTTCGAGCCTATGAAAAACTTTTCTTTGATAGCCACATTACAAGCCTAATACCTTTTCCCACCCAATATCAACATGGATTTTCATTGCATAATTTTTTTTTTGAAATTAAACTATGTGGGGGGGATGGATTTCATTATGGGTACCCTTTGTTGATTTATGAAGGTTCTGGGCACAGTGGAAGAGTGTGGGTGGATGTGCCCACTTGGCTTTTTTTTCATTAGAAATGATCAATCTAGGATCAATACGACGATAAATGTCAGTCTCCACGGATCAAATCACAGAAAAAGACAAAGAAGAAGGTTTTTCCTGAAACCACAAACAAGGATCGTTATAGGTTGATTATAATTAATTTTATTAATTATAAATAAATACCTTTTGGTTGTTCTTTCTTCGTTGATGTTCTTGATCACGTTGTCGATGTAATCCATCGTTGCATCACAAAATCCAAGTGTAGAATCCCTCTAGTGGTGATCCACATGTGTACCTCGTATCTCTGGATGTCGCCAAAGGATTCTCCAGGTGCTAGCATGGAGAATCCTTTGCTTGCATTGTCCGCCTTAGATCGTCTTGATCCGATGGAAGAGGATCTCTCTCGGTCTTGAGAGCGTTCTTGGAGGAAGAGGTTCCTTCGGCCTTGAAATAATTCTCCAGAATTGTTGTGCACAACGATTCTCTTGTGTGTAGGAAAAGAGTTGGGGTTGTGAGGATATTTATAATCAGGTTTGAGGTTGTAGAGTTATGACAATAAATAAATTCGTTACACATTTTATTTATTTCATTGACTCTCATTTAAAACCCCCCATGTCGAATAATTAATTCATTGACATGTGCCCACGCTGATTATAATAAATATCATTTAAAACAATATTATATCCTCAAAATCTCGACTGGAAAAACTACACGGCGTGTATTAATAAATACACGGCGTGTACTTTTTTTCATTGAAAACTACACAGCATGTACATTCAATGTACATGGCGTTTATATCTTGTTTTCATTTATTTATTTCCCTTCCATAAAGAAAACTACATGGCGTGTATTTATTAATACACGGCGTGTACTTGTTTTCCATGAAAAACTACACGACGTGTAATCTTTAATACACGGCGTGTATATCTTGTTTTTCATTTCCTTCTTCCTCCATCATTAAAACGATTTATCCTTCCTTGAATAATTATTAAACCACGCACGATAATAATATTTATTCTACTTGAGATACTTGAATAAACTTAGTGTGTGACCCTCTAGGCCTCTTTCTTGTTGGCATTAGGAGGGCTTGCCTAAAGTCCAAGATTACTGTCTATAAATGGGTCAAGGCACCCAAGAGAAAGAAGTTGATGCCACATTGTCGTATCACCACATACGAACTCTTACTGTGTAATTTAATCCCTTTGTCTTGATATCTCATCAACCAGGTTTCATGGCAGTGTCATAAACCCATATGCTTGATCCGTCGTTCTTTGACTTCCTGAAATAAACTCATCGTTTACACCATGGACATGGAATTTAATATGACAGTTCTATTTCAATCAAAGGGCTGAGATACCAACTTCCATAAATGGAAGGGACAAATCCTTCCTCGACTTATCCATTAACAACATGTCACTCATGACGCACCCAACGTACCCTACTTCCCTCCAACTGTCTGTGTGACGGTTTTTGTCAGTAAATCTAAGTGCGCGAGTCATGACATGAGTTAATGATAATCTTCCAGTCTAAGGACCATTACACACGCTCTTAGATAGTAATGTACGATGACACCAAGACATGCGGAATTGCTACTGGCGGTTCTATTCTCATAATCTCCCATCTTGGAGATTACCAAGTGCGAACTCCATGAGAGAGAGTATCATCTTCTTAAAAGTACTCACACATGACGGTCTATATACTATGTGTCCTATCATAGTATGTCATCCAACCATAGAACATTATTCAATAATATTGTTATAGCATTTCAAGGTTCTCATCATAGTAGGGATCTTCCATAACCTTATCAATGCAACAAATATTCCAGTACATTATTATATTATAGTCATGTAGAACAATGAAAAATATATAATAAGTGAACATTCATGTAATCAAAGTACAAAACAGTTGGTTCTCAGGACACCAACCCTTAAAAACTCCCACTTGGACTAGAGCCAACTGCCTACGACTTTTAGTCCGCTAGACCTCACATGATGATTATGTTTCTACTGAGTCAGGGCTTTAGTCAAGGGGTCCACCACGTTGTCTTCCGTGGAACTACTTCTCACTAAAACTTCACCTCTCTGAGAAAAATCCCTCAAGAGATGATACTTCTGAAGTATGTGCTTTGTCCGCTGATGTGACCTTGCCTCTTTTGCAAGTGCCACCGCTACAGTATTATCACAATAGAGTGTGATAGGATCTTTACTGCTTGGTACTACATCCATCTCTTGGACGAAGATTCACATCCATACTGCTTCTTTAGCTGCCTCAGAAGCTGCGATATACTCGGACTCTACTGTAGAATCTGCCACCACACTTTGCTTTGAGCTCTTCCAGCTCACTGCACCTCCATTCAAACTGAATATGTATCTAGTCTGTGACTTCATGTCATCTTGATCAGTCTGGAAACTAGCATCTACATGTCCTCTGATGACTAGTTTCTCATCTCCTCCATAAACCAGGAACATATCCTTAGTACGCCTCAGATACTTAAGGATAGTCTTGACTTCCATCCAATGGCGGTCTCCTGGATCGGCTTGATATCTGCCTACCACACTTAATGCATAAGCAACATCTAGCCTCGTACATAGCATAGCATACATGACTGACCCAATCACAGATGCGTAAGGGATCCTTGCCATTCTCTTTCTTTCCTCATGTGTATGAGGACACATATTCTTGGAAAGATGAATGCCATGTGACACTCGAAACAATCCTCTCTTAGACTATTCCATACTGAATCTCTTCAGTATCTTGTCAATGTATGTACTTTGACTCTGGCCCATAATTCTCTTGGATATATCACAATGGATCTTGATCCCAAGAATATATGTTGCCTTACCCAAGTATTTCATGGAGAAGCATTTATGCAACCATGCCTTAACTGACTATAAGACAGGTACTTCATTTCCAATTAGTAATATGTCATCAACATATACTATTAGGAAAACGACTGCACTTCCAATAAACCTCTTGTAGACACAAGGCTCACATTCGTTCTTAACAAAGCCAAATTCCATTACAGCTTCATCAAAATGAATGTTCCATGACCTTGATGCTTGCTTTAATCCATAAATGGATTTCTGCAACTTGCATACCTTGTTGGCATCCTTTGGAGTCACAAACCCTTCAGATTGTGTCATATAGACATCTTCCTAGAGGTTCCTGTTAAGGAATGCTGTTTTGACATCCATTTTCCAAATTTTAAAGTCATGGTAAGTAGCAATGTCCAATAGGATTCTGATGGATTTTAGCATCGCAACCGGTGAAAAAGTTTCTCACAGTCAATTCCTTGACGCTGTCTAAAACCTTTTGAAACCAGTCGTGCCTTGTAGGTGCTGAATTTCCCCCCCATGTACAGTTTCTTCTTGAATAACCATTTATTACCAATAGTCTTTACATCAACTGGAGGATCTACCAAAATCCAGACTTGGTTTTGGTACATGGAATCCATTTCAGAATTCATCACTTCTTGCCACTTGGCAACGTCTGTTCCTTCAACTGCTTCCTTATAGGTAAGAGGATCATCATTGTCCACCAATAATGAGTCACCATCCTCGGTGACAAGAAAACCATATCATTTTGGTTCTATCACCTCTCTCGTGCTTCTATGCAGTTCTTGTGTCTCTGGAACATATTGTTCTTCCACAGGGCTTTGTGGAATCTATTCTTGTACCAACTCTTGTGTATCTTGAGCCTTGACTTCATCGAAGTCTATCTCGCTCCCACTATCTATTTTGGAGATGTTCTCCCTCTCAAGGAATATGGCGTGTCTTTCCACTGTAACCTTTTTGTCTGAGGAGTTTTATAGGTAATATCCCCTTGTTTCCTTGGGATATCCTATAAAGATACACTTTGTGCCTCGGGGTGTAAGTTTGTTACCTGAAGAGGCCTTAACAAATGCCTCGCTGCCCCACACATGTAAATTTGATAACATGGCTTTGCGTCCACTCCATAACTCATATGGAATACCATTTATCGATTTAGTTGGTACTTGGTTTAGTATGTGTGTTGCTGTTTGTAATTCATATCCCCAAAAGGATAATGGAAGACTTGCATGACTCATAATTGATCTCACCATGTCCAATAGGGTGCAGCTCCTCCTTTCACTTACACCATTCCACTGCAGTGTGTAAGGAGGAGTGAGTTGAGATAGAATCCCAAACTCCCGTAAGAAATTAATGAAGTCCTGATTAAGATATTCTCCTCCTCTGTCTGAGCGGAGTTTCTTAATATTCTTACCAAGATGGTTCTTAACCTCATTCTTGTATTCTTTGAAACAATCAAAAGAATCTGACTTATACCTCATTAAGTAGATATATCCATATCTACTAAAATCATCAGTAAAAGTTATGAAGTACGAGAACCCACCCCTTGCCTCAACTGGAAATGGCCCACACACATCTGTGTGAACTAATTATAGAAGATCTTTAGCTCTTTTACCTTTCCCACTAAATGGGGCTTTGGTCATTTTTCCTTGTAGACACGCATGACATACACCAAGTGGTTTTAGTTCGAAAGAATCTAAATACCCATCTTGATGTAGTTTTTTCAAACATTTCTCATTGACATGACCTAGCCGGTGATGACAAAGTTGGGTGTGGTATGAGTAATGTGAATTGACTTTATCATCGATTTTCATTACTTGGTTTGTGTAGTCTAACACATAAAGGCCATTATATAAATGTGTCCTACCAAAACAAATGCTATCTTTATAAAAGTAGCAATAATCATTTCCAAACTTGAACATGAATCCATTAGTATCTAATCTGGATACTGAAATAATGTTTTTAGTAACAGAAGGCACATAATAACAACCCTTTAACACCAAGATCATTCCAGTTGGCAATGTGAGGTGGTAGTCTCCGACATCTACAGCAGCGAGTCTGTCTCCGTTGGATGCTCGTAGATCTACCTCCCCTTGATCAATCTTCTTGAATCTACCTGGTTCCTGTATTTGGATACAGATGTGAGCACCACAAGTAGTATCTAATACCCAATTTGTAGAAACAGATAGATTTCATTTGATGACAAACACATCTGAAACTTCTCCTTGCTTCCTAGGCTGGGTGTAGTTTTTCTCTCAGTGGCCCTTCTTTCCACATGCGAAACAAACAACCTCCTATTCTCTTGCCTCCCCTTTGATCTTCTTTTTCTTCGAAGGCCTTGAAGAAGCTTTGGGATTAAATCTCTTCGCCTTCCCTTTCCTTTTATTCACCATAAGGACAGAAGACTTTTCACGCTTCGTGTCATTGTCCACTTGGTGAATAAAGATAATAAGATCTAATAGAGACTTCTCAATGTTGTTCATGTTGAAATTAACAACAAAGTTTTAGAAGCTCTGGGGGAGTGATGCAAGAATGAGATCGGTACCCAGTTCTTCAGGGAGTTTAAACCCTAGAACCTCCAAGTGCTCAATGTAGCCAATGAGATTGACTACATGAGGCCCGGATGGGGCACCCTCTCCAAGCTTGCTCTGAAATAGAGCCTTGGAGATCTCAAACCTTTCCTGTCTTGCTCTCTCCTAGTATAGAGCATGGAGGTGCTCGAGCATGCTATAGGCATCCATGTCTTCATGAGACTTCATGAGCTCACTAAAAATCGATGATAGCATCAAACATTGAACGTCGATAGCATCATTAAAATGTTGATCATAGACCAGGAAATCTTCATCACTCGCCCTTGGGGTAGGAGAATCAGGAAGTGAGGTCTCCAGTATGTAAAACTTTCATTCATGGCATAGGATAACCTGAAGACGCCTAAACCATTCCTAAAAATTACTGCCGATGAGGATATTGTCTTTATCCAGTATTGATCGCAGAGAAAATGTGGTTGATGAGTTTGTCATCTTGATTCTATAATTTAAAAGAGCAGATTTATTAGTACTTTCTTGATTACAATTTATGATAAATAATGAATGAATTAATTAATTCTCCCACTATTTTATCAAGTCCCAATAGCCCTCACCATTGAACTCATAATGTCCAGTTGCTTTGAAATTCTAGTGGAAAGGATCCATATTCCCCTTCGCATAACCCCAACAAGGGTTGGTCAAGGTATTTGAAGGTATTTAGGTAGGCAGGTCTTTGCCAATTGTGAGCTTACAGTTCCTTGATCTGTTGAGTGGACTCCCCAATCCTGAAATCCTAACTTGGATTTCCTCAACTCTTACCTCCAATATTACACCAATTCTAGCAAGGGCTACTTCTCTTGATTTAATATGGTTAAGTAAACCCGAAACCTTTCATAAGGTATTCCTTTATAAAAGTAAGTGTCCCAACAAGGGTTGGTCAAACACATTGTTTTATTGAGTCTTACCCTTAATCAGGTAATGGAAGGCTTGGTCTGACTTAATATGGTATTGAGGTATTTTAGTCCTTTATGCGTATTTTTATCATTATCACATGCTTTCTAATATTAAGTGATGCTTGCTTAAGTGATTAACCATGTTCTGATAATGTTTACACATAGTCTAGTTTTTATTTTATTCTATCTTTGCATGCTTGTTCATTTTATTAATTATGTGATCGCGACAACACATACATAATAAATAAACCATGCAATCAGACAGAAATAAAATATGATGGCATGATCATGAGCTTCTATTTGGTTAGCTTATCTAGCGGTTTTGATAAGCTAACCCTGGCCTAGGGAAAACACCTTGAACCTGATGGTTCGTGTTTTGCAGCTCCCATCTGTCCACCTTTGTATCTTCTTTCGTCGTTTTTGCCTCAGCTTCAGGATTTGAACCGTCTCCTATGGCTTGGGAGATCCTCCATTACATGGGTTTACATTAAAGAAACCATGGACACGCAGACCCTACATTTTATTGGAATAAGGCTCACAGGCCAACAAATTTAAATTAAATAAATTTAAATGAAACCATACACATACAAAGGGTCTTTGGTCTAGCTCATGACCATCCATAGCATGCAACGACATTTACGCATATTTAGAATTCAAATTCTTTTAACCGTTCTTTCATTTAAGATAAGTCGCACTTGAATTTAATTAATTATGATCTTATAATTAATTAATTCATTATCTTAAATTCCTTTCTGAATTTAATTGAGATTCTTATCATCTATATTCCTTATACGGGTCTTTGTATATTGGTGGAAACCTGGTGAAATTCCATTTTTGGAAAGTACATGGCGTGTAGTTTATAATTACATGACGTGTATTTCTTTTCACCCTTTATCCAAAGTACACGCCAGGGGATTTGGTGTGTTTTCTTTACTTTGGAAATTTTGGAGTACACGACATGTAGATAAATCATACACGGTGTATACTTCCTTGTTATGCGGTAACCAGCATGGCGATCCCTTGTATGTGGAACACGGTTTTTCCTTGTACACGGTTTTACCTGGACCGGATCGGACTACACGGTGTGTTGTTCCAACATACACGCCGTGTATTTCGGTTCCCACGCGCCGTTCAATTCTGGTCAACACAGTGTGATTAATACTTAGGCATATTCAATTTACACGGCGTGGTTTGGAGGACCAGTTCTGGTTCATTGAACCTAAGTACACAGCGTGTAGTTTTAATTACATGCCGTGTAATCCCGTGTTATACAAACAAAAAGAGAGGCTCCTCCGGATGAGTTCCTTGTTTTTATTTTAATCACAAATTAAAATTAAAAGGTCGTTTCTGTGATATGAATCAAGAAACGAAGGAGGAAGAATAGATCTCATTTATTCAGATTTATAGAACGATTTATTTCGAATTGAATCAAATATAAATGCGTAAATTATCAACAAAAATTAAATAACTATAATCAACATTGTAACCTCGCTCTGATACCATTTGAAGGTTTCGGGTGCAGCGGAAGCGCGTGGGTGGATGTGACCACTTGGCTTTTTTTCATTAGCAATGATTAATCCGTGATCAATACGACGATAAATTCCAGTCACCACGGATTGAATCACATAAAAAGACAAAGAAGAAGGTTTGTCCCGAAACCACAAACAAGGATCGTTACAGGTTTATTATAATTAATTTTATTAATTATAAAGAAATAACTTTTGGGTGTTCTTTCTTCATTGATGTTCTTGATCACATTGTCGATGTGATCCATCGTTACGTCGCAGAAGCCAAGTGTAGACTCCCTCTAGTGGTGATCCACACGTGTACCTCGTATCTCTGGACGTCACCAAAGGATTCTCTGGGTGCTAGCGTGGAGAAGCCTTTGCTTGCGTTGTCCACTTTAGATCTCCGATAGAAGAGGATCTCTCTCGGTCTTGAGAGTGTTCTTTGAGGAATAGGTTCTTTAGGCCTTGAAAGAATTCTCCAGAATTGTTGTGCACAACGATTCTCTTGTGTGTAGGAAAAGAGTTGGGGTTGTGAGGATATTTATAATCAGGTTTGAGGTTGTAGAGTTATGACAATAAATAAACGCGTTACGCATTTTATTTATTTCATTGAATCTCATTTGAAACCCCCCATATCGAATAATTAATTCATTGGCATGTGCCCACACTGATTATAATAAATATCATTTAAAACAATATTATATCCTCAAAATCCCGACTGGAAAAACTACATGGCGTGTATTAATAAATACACGGCATGTACTTGTTTTTCATTGAAAACTACACGGCGTGTACATTCAATGTACACGGCGTGTATATATTGTTTTAATTTATTTATTTCATTTACATAAAGAAAACTATACGGCGTGTATTTATTAATACACGGCATGTACTTGTTTTCCATGAAAAACTACACGGCGTGTAATCTTTAATACATGGCGTGTATATCTTGTTTTTCATTTCCTTCTTCCTCCATCATTAAAACGATTTAGGCTTCCTTGAATAATTATTAAACCACGTACGGGAATAATCTTTATTCTACTTGAGATACTTGAATACACTTAGTGTGTGACCCTCTAGGCCTCTTTCTCATTGGCTTTAGGCGGGCTTGCCTAAAGTCCAAGATTACTGTCTAGTAACGGGTCAAGGAACCCAAGAGAAAGAAGTTGATGCCTCATTGACTTATCACCACATACGAACGCTTACTGTATAATTTAATCCCTTTGTCTCGATATCTCATCAATCAGGTTTCATGGCAGTGTCATAAACCTATATGCTTGATCTGTTGTTCTTTGACTTCCTGAAATAAACTCATCGTTTACACCATGGCCATGAAATTTAATGTGACAGTTCTATTTCAATCAAAGGGCTGAGATACCAACTTCCATAAATGGAAGGGACAAATCCTTCCTCGACCTATACATTAACAACATTTCACTCGTGACGCACCCAACATACCCTACTTCCCACCAACTGTCTGCATGACGGTTTTTGTCAGTAAATATAAGTGCACGAGTCATGACATGAGTCAATGATAATCTTCCAGTCTAAGGACCATTACACACGCTCGTAGATAGAAATGTCCGATGACACCAAGACATGTAAAATTTCTATTGGAGGGTCTGTTCTCATAATCTCCCATCTTGGTGATTACCAAGTGCGAACTCCATGAGAGAGAGTCTCGTCTTCTTACGAATACTCGCACATGATGGTCTGTATACTATGTGTCCTATCATAGTATGTCATCCAACTGTAGAACATTATTTAAGAATATTGTTATAGCATTTCAAGGTTCTCATCATAGCGGGGATCTGCCATGACCTTATCAATGCAACAAATATTCTAGGACATTATTATATTATAGTTATGCAGAACAATGAACAATATATAATAAGTGAACATTCATGTAATCAAAGTACAAAACAGTTGGTTCTCAGGACACTAACCCTTACAATTTCACCAGGTTATCATATGCTTGAGGGCAAGCATGAATTTCAGTGTGGGGGATAGGTTGTCATTTAGTGTGTTTTGGGGTATGTAATGTACTTTCATTTATATAATTTTGTAAATGTTATTGACAAGTGTTCAAAAAAATCACTAAAAAAATCAAAAAAAAAAGAACAAAAAAAAAATGGGTTGTTTCTTCGGTAGGTCAAAAATCACTCTTCCTAAACCTTTGATCTTGTTATAAATATTACAATTAGTGTTGTGAGGAGATCGATCATGGGTTGGGATATGAGTGTGAGATCTTTTCTAAGTTCAACTTTCAAAAAAAGAGAAAAAAAAGAACACTTTCATTATATTCTTATGTCATTGGGAGAAGTTTTGTGGTTTGTAAATATTTCTTCTTCTCATCCCCTTAAAAAAATTTCCTCTATTGTGTCTTTCTTCACACAATCATTCCCTTGTAAAATATGTGTTTTCATTTCCTTCCATGTTTTATTTAAAAAAAATATGCATTGCTTTTTCTATATTGGTGTTTTACCCCTCTTCTTCTCACTCTTGAAAATTTTATTCCTACCATCCCATAGCCATATAAAAACCCCTTAAAAATACCTCTTGATTCTTGTGCACTTTGTATAGGGATTGGAAGCTGAGATCTCTTTCAAACTCTAATATTTTCACTTTTGGTTGGTGAAAGAGATAACCTCCACAAATGAATTTTATCATCTTGAGAGGTGTGAGTTTCGAGTGTCCACACTTTCCATTTATAAATTTGAGCATGAAAAAATAATTTAGTTTTGGAATATTGATTCTGTAACAACTTGTGGTGGAATTCAAAATGGATGAGTGAAATAATCTAAGCCTCCCCTGATTGGAGAAAACAAAATTTTAATATCTGTTGGTGAGTGAAAATGATTTTGTTATGTTTTTATATTTGTTTCACATGAGGACATGCACAAGACTAAGTGTGGGGGAGTTGATGTTATTAATATTTTCATGACTTATTATATACCCCATTTAATTATTTTATATGAAATGTTCATAATTTGTGTGAAATATTAATGTTTTAATACTAAGTATAATTTTTGAGAATTTTTAGAAGTAGTCCAATTGAGTCGGTTTACTATTTTATTTATAACTCTCCCCATAATGATCCAAATTATGTGATTATTGATTTTTAAGATTACTAATTAAATATAAAACATTTAATTATAATGGATAATGGGCCAATCCTGCCATTTGAAGGATCACATGGACCACACAAGATGACCCAAAGAATTTGTGAAAAAACTGGACCAGACATGATGATTGAGTTACTGGTATAAATTCTGAAGTCCAAATTTTATGACACTCTACAATATGTTTTTTATTATCATAAAGAATCATGGATAAAAAATATAGGGCCCAACTCTAAGAAAAAGGGGCCCAAATGAAAATTTGAAGTCTAGCCCACCATTCTGGCCAAGAATTAAAATCCAGACACTATTCATGACATATCTCATGATGTAATCATCAAATCGAGCTGAGATTTTGCAGTGTGAAAGAGGATATATAGGCGGAAGACTTTGATGAAAAAATCATTCGTCTTTTAAGGAATATTACTATTAAAAAACCCTTTCACATATTGGACTTCAAAAATATTGGATTGAAATGGACAGATTAAATTTATTTAATCAACCGGCCATAAATTTGGCTCCATAGGTCCAAATGCCTCCACATTTTGAGAGAGGTCATCCAAATTTATTATCTAAAACTTTTAAGAAGGAGATATCTCGAGATTCAGCTGTATGAATATCCAACATGGTGATAAAAGTGGAGGGACATATTGGGAATGAAAACAGTTCACTTCCTTGAACTATAAATGTATCCCCTTCCTCTCTTTCAAAGGGGTTGGCATTTCAGAAGAGAGGACCACATATTAGCACGATTAAAGCCTTGAAAAAGGCTTGGGAAGACCTTCCATACTCAAATTTTCACTTGAGATACCCTTCCTCCTCTCTTTTTTTCCTTTCACTTTTGTGTTGTTCTTCATTTGTAATCTTGTAAGTTTGTGTTTTGTAATTCTGTTTTAATGAAAATTTCTTCTTCAATATCTTTTATTCTCATCCAACTTCTGTATATTAATATTAATGTTCTTAAAATAGTTTAAATACAGTCGAATCCCCTTCCATTCTTTTTCTTCCTCATTCAATCGAAAGTCCATTTTTTTAATTCTCATCATTGTTTGTGTGTGTGTGTTTGACACACCACTCCTTTCTTATCCCTTTATTTTTATTATATTCTTAATTTATAGTCATAATAATTATAACCAGATTATTAAACACCAAAATGGATGAGTAAATATCTCATTGGGGTGAGTCAAAATTTAGGGATGTTAACTGATTGAGAGTATTTTCTCAATGAGTATTTGTTAATTTAACATTGTGTATGTTGGACTTAACATGTCATGGATTAATGACATATTTTGTTTAAATGTGGTTTCCATGGATCATTGGAACCATAAATACACTACCAAAATCAAGTACTAATTGATATTATAATCCTAGTTAAGTTAAGGCTTGGATTAAAGCTTTAACACTTAGGAATTCTAATCAACGTCAACATGTGACATGGGTGTTAATATAATGAAATATAAATCAAAGCTCAAGGATATGACAAGATTAACTAACTAATGATGAACTCACCCCAATCTTTAACAATTTGTTAAATCAAACATCATCCATCAATTATTTCATAAGCTCTGCAAACAACCCCCCCCCCCTCCAATCAGAATATAATCAACTAAAAACAAACGAATATTACAAAGTATCACCGCCGAGAATTCGACCCGAGTGATGCTATACACATTAACAGAGCACCGGAACCTTGACCGGTCAATAGGTGATAATAGGAAGTGCGTTTCAATACACATATTCTTGCTAATGCATTTGAATCCACTTTTTCAAATATGATGTAAAACGATGAGAAGACATATATTTTTTCCTGTTATTATCAAGTCCATTGGTAAAATATGATAGAAAATCCCAAGAAGATCTGTATCCCTACTAATTCACATGATGTCTATCTATCAAATATGGTAGAAAATTACAGGTAGATGCATATCACAATTAATTCACATCAATCCCATTAGTCAAAAACTGTGACAACCAAATATGAGTGGATGAAAATTCATGTTGATAAATATCATTTTCATCATGAAAATACAGACGAAATTAGAGATAGAATTCGGTGGATCCCAATTGTAAGTTAGGGGAAGACTCATATCTCTTCCCCCTAACAGGTGAACTATCTGTACTTACTGGTAATAAATGGGGAACCGGAGTGGAAACATATTCCTTCCCCAACACCGGAATAGTAATATATTTGTGTTCCTTCCAAGTATGTCTCTCATCATGCCTTGGACATGATGGGGGGTCAAACATCAATCCATGACCATATTCTATATATTTTACAAGTGTTCATCACATCTGCAACAATAAAAAAGAGTTATGACCAAAAACATGCCTCTTCCAGTGAGGTGAATCACCCACACAATAAGGTGGTCACTGAGGAGTATAAATGCATCCTTGGTCTATTTCAAGAGGGTCGATAGCAATATTCCATGATAAATAGACAACAGAATAAGGTGAAAATACTCATTCCAAAAGGGGGACATCGGTCCACTTTAATGGCCACTATAGGGTTGGTGTATATCTCTTTAAGAATTATGGGATCTTACTAGAATAATTTTTTTTCAAATTGAGATCCACTCAAATAGGAACCCAAATATTAAGTCCATCACTTAAAACAAACATCCCCAGTTTCACACAAGAGAGAACCTAAAATGAAATCAAACCAAAGACAATTGGAAAATAAAGATAAGACTCATAACCCTGATCTACTATAAGTTTGAGTTTTTGAGGCCATAAAACATCTAATAATGGTTCCATAAGATCATTTTGATATGTTACCAAACTATGAAATTAGAAGTAGAAATTAAGAAGGTCCTACTCACAACATTTTTACCAGTAGATCTGGAGGTCCCCCTAGAACATCTACCATGAAGGCTTCCTTCATGGACACAAACTGATCAATCATGATATATTATCTCTTAATGAGAATCACAGTATCCCTCCTCATGTCCAGAAGGTCAAATAGAAATAAGTTCATACTCTTAATATCATCCACCCTGAAGGTCCTCCCTAGAGAATACCCTATAAAAATTCTCCCTGCAGTTGACCATCAAGCTATGATGGTATTACTCACCATGATGGAATTCTCTACTGTTGACGCTCCTTTTCGTAACATTGTCTAAAAGAATGGAAAGGGAAATAACTTAGAGCAAATTGATTCATCCTTTGAAGAAAATATCAAAAATAGACAAAGGGATGAACAAGGAGAATATTGCCCATGAGTCGCGCAAGTTTCTTCATAGTCGCGCAAGTCCACTTGCGCGGCGCATTATGGTCGCGCAAGTGACTTGCGCGACCTAAGTGATAACCGTCCAGGGTCTTCTCCTGCCTATAAATAGACCCTGTGGGCCCCCTATTTGAGGAGGAATTTTTTCCAGAAACTCAGATTTGAGCTCCCGGCGCCCTAGTCTCTTCTCAAAGCTTTCGGAACACTTCTAAGGTAATTTCTTACCTAGAACGGAAGATCTAAAGAGGAGGAGGAAGGACTAAGTGTTGAAACTCATCAACACTTGTGTGCCTAGGTGGCCAGCCCTTAAGGGAAATGGCCACACTTGCGCGCCGCCTTACTTCTTCAATGGAACCTGCGTGCCCCTCTTCTGGAAGAACCTCAAGGGGATTCTAAAGGCTTTAATGAAGAGTCTCTCAAGTATTACCCTGCTGGGTGAACATCGTGCAAGTACCCAACGTGTCGCACAGGTATACCTGCGCGACCAAGACTTGTGCGCCCACTTAGTACCTGCGTGCCTGCCAGGACATGCACGCCCCTGCCTTTTTGGGTGCCCTTCTTGCCCATTTCACCCGTCTTAAGCCATTCGACCTTTACTATTCAAGATTCAGTCTTCAAGACACTCTTCAAAGCCATTTATGGAATGATTTCTTGATTTGACTTCCTTATCTGAAAGTAATTCTGTGGAATATCTCTCAAAACCTAGTGATTTATACATCTTTATGTCACTAAAGATTGAGATTTCATTCATTCAACCTCATCCTTTGATGGGAGAATCCAACCTGGGCTTCCTTTTCAGGAATAAGTCCCAGTCATAATTCCTTTAACCTAGGCTTCCTTTTCAAGAATAAGTCCTAGTCATAATTCCTTTAACCTGGGCTTCCTTTTCAGGAATAAGTCCCAGTCATAATTCCTTTTACCTGGGCTTCCTTTTCAGGAATAAGTCCCAGTCATAATTTTGGGCATCCTCCTTAGGAGTAAGCCCCAAGTCCCTTAATTTTTTCAAATCTCTTAAACTGGGCCTCCTTTTCAGGAATAAGTCCCAGTCATAATTCCTTTAACATGGGCTTCCTTTTCAGGAATAAGTCCCAGTCATAATTCCTTTAACCTGGGATTCCTTTTCAGGAATAAGTCCCAGTCATAATTTTGGGCATCCTCCTTAGGAGTAAGCCCCAAGTCCCTTAATTTTTTCAAATCTCTTAACATGGGCCTCCTTTTCAGGAGTAAGACTCAATCTTAATTTCTATTAACCAGTCCTAATTTACCTTTGATCTGGGATTTCTTTTCAGAAATAAAACCCAATCATAAGTCCTCTCCTAATTTGGGCCTCCTTTTCAGGAGTAAGCCCCAAGTTAGAGTATTTAAAATCTCCATGAAGCACATATACCTTTATGGACCCTGTTCCTGGATTTATTCCCTAAAGTAAATCCAAATCTTCATTTATATGGGTAGTCATACATACATAAGTCCCACCTTATTTCTTATGATTGCATATTTCATGGCACAATTGTCTAATTTTTACCAATACCTCTTGTTTCTCACATTGAGCATGACTCACATGATCTTAGAGTGTAAAAGTAATTATGACATCCTTATTTGAGCCATCAATCATAAACATCATACTCCCTTACTCTAACTACGTGGGTTCTGATTCCTTTTCCAAAAACAAAGGATACGCAGGTAGCCCATCTACGGGTTCAATCCCAACTCTGAAATAATCCATGTCCTTCTGAATGACAATAAACTTCAAGTTCCCTACTGAGTGGCTTTAAAACCAGCATGGTCATCATAATGACCAAGAGACTTCTATATAAATGTGTTGAAGGGTACCATTGGCCAAGAATCTCTAATAAATACAGATGATTCTCTATCGATGAAGAACCTCGAATACATATAAAAGATTCACTAAATTTCCTACATATCGATCATTGATTGTTAGATCTAAAGGAAAAATCATTTTTATACTTGGTAACGTCATAAGGATTCACGAACATAACTTAAATCTATAAAGAGAGTCCCGGAGTAGACAATAATTCCCCTCAAAAAGGTGTGATGAGTCCGACCTCCCATCCTCTCGACCAATGAAAATTCCTAAGCCTTATCAGTCCACAAACTAATGAGCGCCTACCTTTGGAATGTAGGTCCGAATGGATGTGGAATCATTGGATGTTTCCGGTTCTACGAACAAACCCGTTAGAAACCGATCGGAATGTTTGAACCTCGCATCAAGGAGGTCATTTTGGAAATCCGAGAGAAACAAAAAATGGTGAACCCGACATGAATCCTTAACCAAATTAAAATGATGTTTTACCTATTTGTTGGGACCCTATTTAAACTCAGTGAGAGGGCCAACAAAAACAATCATTAACATATGTTCTCATCCAAAAGATGTAGTAGCTGAATTTATCTTGATTACATCTGTTATATCAAACAGGCACTCTTTTCCAAGATCTTCTGCATTTCCATAATGGCCTCTCTCAAATTCACACCTGTGAATAATACTGCTGTAAATGTCACTGCTCTTATTCCTGCTAGATCGTCATCCGCTCTGAGGATGACATCACCTACTTAGCGTCTTCAACGCTGGGTATCAAATGCGCTGGTTAAGGAATATCGTCAACATGGTACCATCCCAACTCTGGAGGCTGCCCGACAAGCCCTCCAAGAGAACAACTCACACCGGTCGTCCGGACAACGACAACCAGTGATCAAGAAACAGGCGGTGCTGACTACCGTCTCCAACCGTTTTAGGTCGTTATCCCCATAACGCAATCACCATTCACTCCCTTATTCTGAGGAAGTGAATGAGCAGGTCTCTCAGGGCCTTAATTCAAGAAGACATGAGTCCTTCCTGAAGGCTCCCACCAACAATCGCCATCAGACTCGTGTGGCAGTGCTCCCTCAACATGATGAGGGTACCAACTCCAGGCGTTCGGCTCAGGTTCCTCGAACCCGAACAGGCAAGACGAACCACCAGAGGCGGAATCCGGTCAACAGTGAGCAGGTTCTCATCTCTGCCAGCACCGGAGAAGTCCACCAACCTAACTTGGTGGCAAGCAACAAGCGGGCACATACACCTGCCCGTTTTAATTCCGCTGTCCAGTAGACTCATCTGGCATCATCACGCCAATCCTTCCAGGCAATTCCGGCAGAGTACTATAGGCAGGAACATACACCTGTTTATACATCATCAGCTAGTCAGTAGGCTCGTCTGACTACATATAATGGATCTCGTCAACCACGTTTGGCGAAGTGAAATTAGCAGGCACATACACCTGCTAGTATTAATCAAGCCTACCAACAGTCTCGCTTGGTAGCATTCGGAGAAGTTAGTCGGAAAGCCCCGACAATAAATAGGAAGAAGACTCAACTCTCTGCCCCCACACTTGAGTACTATCAGGATTCACTGACAGGAAAAGGAGGATAGGAGAAGGCACATACACCTGCTCCAAGCCCGGAATGGACGTATATTCCCGTTCCGGCAGCTGAAGTCACCAAGCATATTCTATCAATGGTGAAAGAGCAGAAGCAAATACCTGCTCATATTCTGGATGCCTGCCAGGATATTATAACAACTTCAGCGGCATCTCAGGGAAAGACACATAAATCTATCACTACCAGTGGAGTGACACATCAACAATTCACTTCGGAACAGACACACACATCTGTTCTAGTCCAAGAGGGTTTTGGGGCATACTCCCCCATATCATACGGACAACCAAGTCAGGCACATACACCTGATTTGAGTAGAGATTGTCAGTCTAACCTGGCTATCTTTTATGATCATGCACATACACCTGCTCAGAGCATCCACTTTCATCAATAATTGGTTTCCAAAGCGAGTAAGAAGGTTTCTAAGAAAAAGACCCACCCAGCACATTCAGGAGATCAAGGGCCAATCTGCAACAAGGCCTTGCTTGATGCTGGAGTTCTTGAAGCCCTAAGACAATTATCTATTGGAATTCAAGATTCTACTCCCTCATTTCCCAATAGTGGGAACATTAATTCTGAAGGTCTTCAACAGACACTTCCTCATGAAGGCTTGCTTCATGACAATTTGGTTGATATCGAAGTTTCATCTTCAGATGAGAGCCACAGGAACCCTCTGTGTGGTCAGAAGACCAAGGAGTAAGAGATTTCATCTTTTACTGTAACCCATTATGGTGGTCCTCCACATGATGGTGAATTTCGTTGCAAAATTCCTCTCTGTAGTAGTGATGCACATTGCCCGGAGAATGCTCTAGTGGACAATGTAGTGCCGAGAAATCCCTCTTATCTTGAGGCACTTTCAAATGCGAAACCAGTCATGTCTGATGCTTCATCACTAGCAGGTGAAATAATTTCTCAATCAGAAGATAGCCCAGGGTGTAGGTCATTCTCTGAACCACCCCTAAGTCAGTCATCTTCTATTTTGATCAATGATCTCTCTACCAAACTTGTTGAATCCAATGAAGCAAGAAGGAAACACCAACTCTGGTCAAAACAGGTAGAAGAATCTTCATTTAATGATAAGAGGAAATGCTGAACATGAGAAAACAACTGGAAAAAGGTGAATTACTAGTCATGTTTTGGCCTCTGGCTGACTCAGTATAATATTCCAGAAATGTTGACAGAAGATGAAATTCATGATATTCGTCTAAACATATGGAAAACTCTTTTTCAGTTGAAAAAGAAGGTATTATCTTATGATGAATATGAAAATCATATTAAGATAATAGAAGGGTTACAACATCAGATTGATTTAGCGTCTCTATCAGTCTCTCGATATCCGAAGGCTGAAAAGTAGCAGAGAGCCCTTCAACATTCATGCCTTGGCGCACTAAGAAGATTGCGTCAATTAATTTCCAATGCCCCATCTGGTATTCATGTCAGAGGGTGGGGTGTTCATGGAGCACTACATTTCACAGTGCTCTCCAATCAACAAAGCCCACCGAAAATGGTCTCATGCAATGTTATTTCCCATAAATGGCCACAGTCAATGGGATTTGTTTGTAATCAAAAGCTTGCCCAAGAACAGGCTTCAACTAGTTCCTCTCAAAATCAAGAACACAGAGAACAAGTTGTTTAATTACTCTTGAATCAAGCAAACGAGAATATTAAACAGACCTCTCATTTGGAGCAAGCACGTCACCAAGTGATAGAAGTGTCAGAAATCATCCAACGGTCTTTTGAACCAGGTGATAAAAGCGGATACAGGTTAATGCATCCAGCTAATTTCCAGACTAAGGTTTGTAAGATTAGGAGGACTTTCAAGAAAGTCTCAGACATAGCATGTCAAGAACCACCCCAGCTCGCCAGACTGGGGACTCTTTTAAACCAACCCTCGGAATCAACAAATAGGTTCCGAGGAGTTGAGCGGGAACAGCAGGAATAGCCCCAGTCCACCGGAATGGGGACTTTTTCAAATCATCAATCCCCTCCTCAGATAACGTCAGTCTTTTCTCGATTGGGGAATAAGCCTCAAGAGGAACGAAGATCCAAATTATCAGAAAATTCCCTCCAAATTATGGTTCGTCAAGAAACTCCTGAGGGATTGAATCAACAAAAGGTAATGTATCATCAAAGACATGGAAGAAGACAATATCACAGAAATGATGATAGGAGGGATGTGATGAATTATGAATCAATCAATGTCATCAATGTTGTTGTTGCTGATCCACCAGATGAGGCTCACTCAGGGGACTAAGATAAAGAGGTTCCTACTCAAGGATATGTACGCACTGATACAAATGAAGAAGGTGTGCGTACACGAAATCAAAGGATTACTCAGAACCTAGGTAATCCTTCGAGTAACTCACTTCCCCCTCTCCAAAAAGGGTCCAAAAAAGGAAGGGGAATGAATCAGGTTACATATCCTTCCTTTGAAGAAGGCCAATCACTCTCACTAAAGAAAAGGTTCGCACAACAAGAGGAAGAAATGAAGGAATTAAGAAGGTTGAATGCAGAACTACTTCAGAGTAGTCTTCTTCTTAAGCGTGTTAGAGTCAGTCAGCCAAAGGAATTTGTTACAGCTACTGAGATGGATCAAGAATATCCTCCTCTTTCAGTACACCCTCACAGGTCTAATCCTATGGGTCAAGTACAACAACAGTTGGCAGTGCTACCATCAGTTGCAGCACCAATCGCCACATCTGTCCAAGCTCCAGTCATTGCACCTACCCAAGTCCAAGTTCAACCGGATGTTTCTCAAAAGTTAATAACTACTATTGAGTCATTAACAGCTCGGTTAGAAACTATGGAAGGGAAACGTGCACAAGTTCAACCAGAAAAGAAAGTTTACCCTGAATGGGTAGATTCAATTTCTCCTCCATCCAGTTTTGGGAATCCTGTATTCCCTATTTTCAATGGATCAAGCTATCCTGAGCAACATTTGACTCATTACGTGTCTTGTTGCGATCCTGTTATGGGAACTCTAGAGCAGCAAGAAGCAGTGAAACTCAGATGCTTCGTGCGAACCTTGTAAGGACCAGCTTTTGTTTGGTATACAAGCTTGCAATCCCAGTCAATTACTGGATGGGAGGATTTTCGCAAAAAAATCCTCCTTCAGTTCAGCTCAACTTTTCCAAAGACAATAGTTTTCAATCTTACAAACTATAAGCAAAGGGGGAATGAAAGAGTCTCTGATTTCATTGCTCGCTGGAAGGGATTAACATATTCCTTGAGTTTAGAACTCCCTCAAGAAGAATTTTTGCCAATCTGTGTGGCAAATCTGCATGAAGAATTACGCACGCCATTAATCCCTGTGAAATACATAGGAGGGTTTCGAGACCTTACTTCAATCTCTCAGCAGATTGAAGATTCCCTTATACAGGCTAAGGCTAAATCTCGTATAATTCCATCAGCTCCAGGAAGGAGAATGGGTAAAGCAGAAACTGCTAAAGTTATGCTTAAACAAGCGTCTGTACCTATTTCTACTTCAAAACCTTTATCTTATCGAAGGGCTCCACCTCCTGAGCGCCAACAACAAAGGCCGTTTCGTCTAGATGATCAAAGAGATAAAAGACGAAAACAATTTGAGGATTTGAAGAGCAAAACATACTCTTTCCGAAATGAACAAGTTCCTGGTTACTTCATTTCGGATCTGGAAAATAATCTGGTTCAATTGCCAAGGCCCAAAAGGCCAAACAAGGAAGGTGATAAAGACCGTCCCAATTATTTCCCCTTTCATCAAATGTTGGGGAATCCCATCCAGGAGTGTTTTGTCTTCAAAGACCTCCTGCAAAATATGGTCGACTCGGGACAAGTCAAATTGAAAGGTTCTTCAGATCAGGTAGCATGTGTTACTGCTATAGTTCCAGAGGAGGAAGGTGAATGGAAAGAAGTCAAAAGCAAAAAATGCACAGAAGTATGATGATTGGATGGTCAGAAAGATAATCAATCGAACTCATGATATTTTGCGAACACAATTAAAGAAACCAATTGTGTCTTATACCATGAATGATGTGGCAAAATCCTCTTTGTCAGAGGGAAAGTCCTCAAAGAAACAGCATAATTCAAAGAAGAGAAAAGAATTAGAAGAAGATGAGTATGTGTTAAATCCTAAGTTGTCTTTGACTCTGGCAGACTTTATGCCATCTACTTCAAAGCCACGGGCACCGCCCCACCAAACGGAACAGCCTAAACAGGCTAATCAGGCAGAGTCTTCATTAGATGAAGAGTTAATCTTTGGTTCCGTTAATATGATTCAATTAACAGATCCATATGCCAGTCGCAGTTTCAATTTTGATGAGCCTGAATTCCCTGTATCAAACAAGGGAATCAGAGGAAGTTCCAGAGGTTCAGAATATAGGGGAAGACGTGGATATTTCAGAAGCCACTACCCCAATTCTACCCCTGCTAGAATTGTGTATGCAGCAGAAACTCGTGGTAGAGCCCTTCAATGAGCTCAGCAATAACAAGCAAGTTCTTCTACCAATAGAAAATTCAGTCCTGGCACAATTATTTTGGAAGACCGATTGAAGATTCCATCTTTTTCATCTCAGCAAGTAAATGGATCTAATCGGTCTAATCATCCAAAACCAAGGATGTTGCCAACTCCTATCCCAATACAAGATGCATCAACTTCCAAAGCATCTGCTTCCAAGGTACCTGCTAAACCACATATTCCTGTTGGGAAACGCAGACCCCTAGATCAAAAGTATGATATATTGAAACACTTGGCCCAAGTACCAGCCAAGTTATCAATTCTGGATGCTTTGAATCTGTCAAAAGATCTTCGGGAAGCACTCATCGAGGCTTTGTCAAGTCCTCAGGAGTTTGAAACTGAAATTGCTGCAGTTGAAGTCTATCACATAGAGAATAATCCTGCAGAATTACATGCAATAATATCTTTTACTGATAAAGACGAAGATGATGTCACGCATGGGAATATCAGACCTTTGTATTTATCTGGCAAGGTCAATGGTGTAGACGTCCGAAGAGCTTTCATTGACAATGGTTCAGGAGTCAACCTCATGCCCATTCGTACACTTCATTGATTGGGCCTCACGGAATCTGATTTATCTCCTTCTACCATGATGTTATAAGGATATGATAAAAATGAACAAGAACCACTGGGACAAGTTACACTCAGAACTCAGTTTGTAGATCTTGTATCCAATTCAGATTTCATGATTGCTGATCAAGACTCAGCTTTCAACGTCTTGCTTGGAAGACCCTGGCTACAACAGCATGCGGCTATCCCTTCATCATACCATCAATGTCTCAAATACTGTTTCGATGGTCAATTTGGAACATTATATGGTGATAAGGCCCCATTCAAGACATGTGAGTCTCAATACATTGAGGTGGAATTCTATCACATGAAGGGAAAGGAGAAATCCACAACAAAGGAAATTACCAAAGTTAATGCTACATATGGTTTGGAGAATATTATAGTAAATCCATTTACACATGTGAGTACAGATTATGTGTTTCCTATCAGTCAAATTGACAAGGTATACTCAAATCAAAATACTCTTATGGAAAGATCCGTAATGTCAATTACGGCAATCGATCCAGACAACATGGGAGAAATTGGTAACCCACCAAGCAGTAATGAAAGCACAAATGGTGACGTCTTCAATTCATCTGTTGAAATCCAACAAGTCTATACTTCTCCAATAAGGCCATAAGGAGTTATAGCAACATTAGAGGTGAACAATGATGTCGATTCTCAATCCATCATTTCCTCTTTATTACCCAAAGAAAACTCTTCATCATCAATAGGGTCAAAAATGGAAGCTTCCTCTTCAAAATGTGAAAATTTTGACATCTCTTATGATCATGAAAATTATGCTTTGTCATCTACTATGCAAGTAGAAACAGAAGAAATAACACATGATCAAGAAGAAGAGGAAGATCTTAGAGATGCTCCTCCAGCATTTGAAGAGGGTATCTCTACCACTGTGGATGAACTCAGAGAAATAAATATGGGTACAAAGGAAGATCCATGCCCCACTTTAATCAGTGCGGCCATGACCCTTGAAGATCAAGAGATGTATATTTCTTTTCTAAAGCAAAATAGATATATTTTTTCTTGGAACTATACAGAAATTCTCGGGCTTGATCCTGATGTTGCTACTCATCATTTGGGTTTACCAGAAGAACATCTAGGATTTAAGCAAGCCGCGAGAAGAACACACCCAACTTATGATTATAAAATTGAAGCTGAAGTGGATAATCTTATCAAAGCTAAATTCATCAGAGAAGTTCATTATCCCAAGTGGTTGGCTAATATTGTCCCTGTAAAGAATAAGAACGAACAAATTAGAGTTTGCATCGATTTCAGAGATCTTAATCGGCGTTATCCTAAGGATGATTTTCCAGTTCCGATTACAGAACTTCTAATTGATGAAACAACTGGCTACGAAGTACTTTCCTTCATGGATGGATATTATGGATATAATCAGATCCAAATGGCCTTAAAAGATGAGGAATCCACAGCCTTCAGAGCCCCTCAGGGTGTGTTTTGTTACCGGGTAATGCCCTTTGGCTTAAAGAATGCAGGTGCAACATATCAGCGCACCATGCATTGTATCTTCAAACCCTTCTTAGGGAAGTTTGTTGAATGCTATGTAGACGATTTGGTGGTTAAATCCAAACAACATTCTAATCACTTGGATAATTTGGAAGTCATATTCCGCAAGCTTCGATAACATAATTTGAAGATGAACCCCTTAAAATGTGCTTTTGGGGTAACCTCAAGAAAATTTCTCAGCTTTGTTGTATGCCATCATGGTACTGAAGTCGATCCTGAGAAGACCAAGTCAATCCTTGGTATGTCACCTCCTCAAAATTTGAAATAATTAAGAGAATTTCAAGGACACTTAGCCTATATTCGGCGTTTCATCGCCAATTTGGCAAGTAAAATTTTACCCTTTACCAAATTGATGAAGAAGGGAGTCACTTACCAGTGGACTGAAGAATGTCAAGAAGCATTCAATATTCTCAAGAAATACCTCTTGAGTCCACCAGTACTTATGCCACCTGTTGAAGGAATACCACTTATCCTCTACATAACAGCTCTAGAACGATCATTGGGTGCCTTTCTTGCTCAAAAGAATGATGCTGGGAATGAAAACAGCCTCTACTATCTTAGTCGAACCATGCTTGAAGCAGAAACCCGGTATTCAAGTATTGAGAAGTGCTTCCTAGCATTAATCTTTGCAGTTCAGAAGTTGAGACACTACCTGCAACATCACGAGGTCCAATTGGTATCTTGCAATAACCCGCTCAAATTCATCCTTAGTCGTCCAATGGTTACAGGACGTCTAGCAAGGTGGGCAGTTATTTTGCAGCAATTCGACATTCAGTATGTGTCTCAAAAGGCGATAAAGGGCCAAGATTTGGCTGATTTCCTGGCTGAACACCCTTCAGTGGAAGACACGTCTTCAGATATTGAACTCCCTGATGAGGAAGTCTTCTCTATTCAAGAAAGTCCTCAAGCATGGGAAATGTATTTTGATGGTGCTTCCAGAAGTCCAACAGGGAAGAAAATGGAAAATCCTAAATTCAACAAAGTTGGCTTAGGAATTGTGCTCATTTCTCCAGAAAAGGCAGTGTTACCTTATTCCTTCTTATTATGGGAAGGTGGTACCAATAATGAAGTCGAATACCAAGCTCTTATCGTAGGCTTGGAATTAGCGCTTCAAGCACAAGTGAATCACTTAAAGGTGAAGGGTGATTCAGACCTGGTAATCAAACAAGTCAATGGGTATTATGCCATCAGAAAAGAAGAACTAATCCCTTTGTATGATTACATCAGAGAGTTAATGGCGGAATTCCCTTCAGAACCGACATTTTCTTATGTCCCAAAATCACAAAATGCTCAAGCTGATGCGCTGGCTAATATAGCCACAGCTCTGGCAGATCCAAATCGGGATGAGACAACCATCAATATTGCCCACCGTCGTGCAATTTCACCTTATGTTCGAATTAGAACAGAGGAAATTAATGAAATTAGTCCCATTTCTGATCCGTATGGTCATACTACAGGATGGATTTCACCTATTAGGGAATACCTTCAAAATGGAACACTTCCACCTGATAGAGCCGAGAAAGAACAAATCCGGCGACGTGTGGTCAATTTTACTCTTTATGATAGCCCAAATCACCTAAAGAAAATTCTCTATAAATGTGGTTTTGATGGAGTTCTCTTCAGATGCATTGATGGTGAAGAGACAATGGCTGTCATGAAAGAAGTGCATGCAGGAGTCTGTGGTGCCCACCAGTCTGGACATAGATTGTCAGATCAAATTCGAAGGCTTGGATACTTTTGGCCTTTAATGATACGAAATTGTGTTGATTTCACAAAGAAGTTACATTCATGCCAAGTACATGATAACTTCGTTCATCAACCTCCAGAGTTGCTTCATACAGCTAAATACTCATGTCCATTTGCCACATGGGGAATGGATGTGGTGGGACCTTACCCTTTGGCTATGGCCAAGCAGTTTAAGTACATTCTTACTGCTACTGACTTCTTTTACAAATGGGCGGAGGCAATACCTCTCAAGGAAGTCAGTTCTAAATGCATTGTTAGCTTCATCAAGTCTAACATCATTACCAGATTTGGTGTCCCTCATACCATATTGACGGAAAATGGCACCAATTTTTGTTCATCCGAGGTGAAGAAGTTGTATCAAGAATACAACATCAAATCCAACCATTCATCTCAGTATCATGCAGTGGCCAACGGCCAGATAGAAGCCTTTAACAAGACTCTTTCAAATATACTGCAAAAGATGGTGGATAAAGATAAGAGGTCATGTCCTGATAAACTCTTTCATGCTTTATGGGCTTATCGGACTACCACCCGCATTGCAACTCGGTCAACTCCATATTCATTGGTATATGGAACAGAAGCTGTCTTGCCCATTGAAGTTAAATTACCCTCGCTCTGAGTATCCATTTTCGATCAGTCATCTACAGATGAGCAATCTCAAAAGCGATTGAATGAATTGGAATGGTTAGATGAGAAAAGATTGTGCACTTTGCACCACTTGGAAGTCTATCAGAATCGAATAGCACAAGCTTTTAACAAAAAAGTTCATCTTCGTTCATTCACTCATAGAGAATTGGTATTAGTTATCAGAACTCCAATGATACCAGGAAAGAAACCTCCCAAACTTGAACCAAAATGGGAAGGACCTTATTCAATACATAGGGTCTACTCCAATGAAGCTTATTCATTAATCTCGATGGATGGAGAACTCATTACTACTCCAACCAATGCCAGATTTTTGAAGAAGTATTTTGTATAAACTGCAAAGTATGTATTATGTCCTTTCTATAAGACGTTAAACTATACAGCAATGGTCCAGTATGACCTTAAACTACAACTTGGTCCAACATGACGTTAAACTGTGTCTCCAAAATGGTCCAGTATGACCTTAAACTGCAAATTGGTCCTGTATGACCTTAAACTGCATCGTCAACGGTCCATGCATATGACCCTAAACTATTTGAAAGTCCCTTACATCCAGCAAGACGTTAAACTGTGACATCCTTACTACATGACTTTAAACTGTATAAAAGTCCCTTAAGTCCGGAAAGACGTTAAAATACATAACCATCAAAGGTCATGTATGACCTTAAACTACACTTTTGTCCAGTATGACATTAAACTGCACCTTCCACGGTCCATGCATATGACCTTAAACTATTCGCACTTTTTTCCAACATGATGCTAAAATGTGGAAAAAATCCCCAATGCGTCCAACATGACGTTAAATGGTGTACTATTTTGTCCTCACTGCATGACATTAAACTGCACAGTCCCCCTTTCGTTCAACATGACGTTAAACTCTATTTTCCCCATCGTCCTAACTACATGACGCTAAACTATACAGAAAGTCTGTGATATGTCCTACATGAAATTAAACTATACTTTTGTCCCTGCTATATGACATTAAACTGTGCAGCACCAATAGTCCTAACTGCAAGACTTTAAACTGCAAGGTCCCTTCATACGTCCTACATGACGTTAAACTATGCATTGTTAAGGTTGTTGTTACCTATTGTTTCTCACATCAAGTATGACTCACATGATCTTAGAGCAAACCTCAACCATAACACTCTCTCTGGGCCGCTGACCATGTGTAAGTCCCAACATCATTTTTTTAGGTCGTTGTTCCCAAGAACAACTTGATCATTAATTCATTCTTTAATTGAACTACACGGACTTTGATCCTTGCCTTCTAGGCTGGGTATGTAGGCAACCTCCTAAGGTTCAAGCCCAAAACCAATCTCTTCACATCGGTTCACCTCCATCTCATACGATGTTGATTCGTGAAACCGCCCCTAGAATCAATATCTTTACATTGGTTCACATTCGTCCTTGTTATACGACATAAACTATACAACACTTTTTTCCAGTATGACAATAAACTAAAATATTCTTTGATACCCTCACCTGATAGGGAACCATTATTTACATTGATTTTTCAATCATGTTTCATTTCAAAGGCTATATGCATACATGGAAACGCCCAAACCTTTTATCTTGGGTTAAACCATCATTGTACTAAAGTCCCCTTTCACCCTTTATATGTATGAACCAAATTTGTACAAAGGGTATTTTTAGAACTATGTGGGCTTGATTCCCATCCTTATGGGATACGTAGGAACGTTCGAGTGTCCCTCGAATCCAGCCCCAAGTCTTTGGTCCTAACCCCAAATTCCATTTTCAGTCCCTTCGTTGAAAAGTCCTCATGAAAACACACATTGTGTATTTATTACAATGGTCCAAGCTCTATGACCCTAAACTAAGATCTCTAATCCTTTTGTCCCACACGACGTTAAACTATAGTTTAAGAACTATGTATGGCTTGATTCTCATCCTTATGGGATACGTAGTGAAGTCCAACATTTCAATTCAGGACCTAGCCACAACATGATTATGGTTAGCATTGATATGTGTATCTCTGTATACATTGAACAATATCCATCTTTATGTGTCATAATCCTACCCTTAAATATTTTCAGATCTTCATAACCCTTTTCATGACTTCTATTCACAAAAATGTCAAAATTCTGAGAGTTCTTTTTCCTGACTATACAGCACGTGCCCATAGGTGGCCTTGCATAAACAGTATACATAACAGACTTGTTAGCCAAGAGATACTATTATTTGACTATGCAGCCAATGCCCTTAGGTGGCCCTGCATAATTCAACCCCCTAATGGGTTTTTCGGATAGTGGTAACTTCATTCTTGGGAAGAATGCCTCTTTTGTCCTTATTTGTCTTAAATAAAAGTATGTAGGGATCCGAAAAAATAGTCATCCTTAACATATTTTTCCCATATCCTTTTTCATGATCTGAAAGTATTCAAGTCTATGGTTTATATTCTCCTTCCCTACGTTTGGGTCAGACCTTCGTAGGAGTGATATTCATCTAGTTCTTCAATAATCTTTTTTTGGAAATATCTTCTCCATATTCACGTACCTCTTTCCATACAGCAAACTCTATACTTTGGAAGATTTGAATCTCCATAAACTTTCACTGGCTTTTAGCACTAGGAAAGTAAATTTCTGAGAGTTCTTCTGCCTGACTATGCAGCACGTGCCCATAGGCGGCCTTGCATAAACAGTCTATATAACAGACTTGTTAGCCAAAGGATACTATTTTATTTAACTATGCATCCAATGCCCTTAGGTGGCCCTGCATAATTCAACCCCCTAACGGGTTTGTTAAATAATGGTAACTTCATTCTTGGGAACTACTTCTTCTAATGCCTTTTAGCTCTTTTTCATATCATTCCTCAGATTCAAATATTCTTAAGTCTTAGTTTACATATTTTCCCTCATACTTTAGTATGGTACTATGTTTTCAGATGAGTTGTCAAGGAATTGAGTCAATTCTAATCCATTTCGGTCAAAACTATTTCGACCTTAAACATTAGCCTTTTTTATGTCTGATGTGCATGACTTTAAACTGCCCACAAAAGACAAAGGAACTCTGAATAAAATTCAAGTTCCAGCTCACTAAACATACATTTAGTATGATTTAGGTAACATTGAGCAATTAAAAGGTTTGAAGTTTGTAGGGTTATTTACATTAATCCTAGTAAAAATCAAACTATGATTACTAGGCCCATTGGATTAGGTAAAATATAAAGCATGTAGCAAAAGAGAATGTAGGTATAAATGAGTGAAGGTGAAAGTGTTTTTCATTGATACATAAGAGTTAGAAGGACATCCACATATTGGAGTCTCTTCTCTTTTTCAAGAATTACAAGAGGCTTTCAACATAAGTCTTCAATTGATGAACCACATCCTGAGCTTCATCAACAGCTACTTGAAGCTCATGCACTCGACCAACTTTACTCTTTTCAGCCTGATGGAGTGATTTCTTGGCATCCATAATGGTCTTCATACCGTTCGTTTGAACTCCCTCCAGTGAATTATTGAGTTGGTCAAGTTCCCCAGTAATAGCATCCAACTGTTGCTGAAGGTGGATCTGCTGGATGACTTTTTCTTTGATTTTATGCTTCAGCTCCTTCATCTTAGCTGTATAATCAGCCTCAGCTTGGGATACCGCAGCCTCAAATTTGTCGATGTTAACTGACAATTTCACCCTGGTCAGATCTTCGCGGCACTTTTTCTCCTGCTCCCTCCTGAAGATGATCTGTTTCACTGCAGTATGGATATTTTCATATCCAAAACCGCCAAGTCCTATTATGAAAAACTGGGAGGACAATCGAGGAATTTTTTATGATAACTCTTCTAAAGGCACCTCAGATATGATTTTCTATATGTTGTTCCATGCCTTGCGTCATGAAAAGATGAAATCTTTAAGCATCTCTGGGTCTGATTCAACATCATTATCACAGGGGGTAGGTAATCTGGGATTAATGCACTTAAGGAAGTGCCCTGTTCTTCTCTTTCCCCCCTGGCTTGTGTTTCTTCGCTTTCAATTCCCATGGGGGCAGAGGCTGAGGCCTCACCTCCAGACCTATACACTATAGTTGATGGACCTGTATGATTAATTGAAAGCGTTTTTTTATCTTAAAAGGATAAAAAAAGAATCGATTGTCTTGAAAATTAAGTACAATCACAAATATTGTTACCCGACGGTGGGTCAGCAACCTGAGAAGACTCCTCCCCATCTTTCCCAGTATCAAAAGGATCTTCAAGATGGGTCTCAAGATGGTTTACTGGGTTTAACTATACTTGAGATAATGCTTCTGCAATGGTAGGGTTGACATCAATGTCCACACCCTCTTCAGGCATTGGCAGTTCAGCAGTTTCTATGGATGGAACTTCATATCATTTTCATTCATGATTAGAAGTGTAAATTAGAAGAAAATTTACTGGGCGAAGGGTAACACTCACGCCCAAGGTCTTCTAAATCACATGAAAACTTAGAATGATCATAAAATTCTTCGAAATTCATTCCATGATTCATCATTTCATCCAATGATATTTCAGAATCCTGGTTAGTCTCACCAGTGGGAGCGTTTGTTGCATCTTCTTGATGACTTACGTCCTACAACTCCTGACCCTGGACAACATCAGTTGCATCAGTTGAAACAGTTTCCAGAATCTCTAATGCAGGAGTTAAACCTGAAGTATCACATAATGGAAGTCAGTCGGCATTTCATTCAATATTTTTATGAAGCATTGTTGACTTACCAGAAATAGGTTCTTCTCTTCTTGCAACAGAAGCAGAAGGGATACTGGGAATAGATGCTAGCTCTTCTCTAGGAGCACCCAAGTCAGCTTGGATCTGTGATTGTTCCACAGCACCCTCCATGGTCTTTGAAGGAGGATCAGTCCTTTCCCTCATGGGGGAAATTGAAGAATCCCCTGCAATCCCCAGAAATATGAGTAACCATGTGGTCATAAGTATAAACTCGTGATTACTTGAAGGACTTACCGCTGCTAATGAAACGTTTAGCTATGGACTTCCTCCTCTGTTGCCTTTGCTTCTTTGGTTTTTTGGGAGTATCAGTAGTCTCCCTTATTGGCACTTGGATTGGTAAATGGAAGGCTATGTCCAGCACCTCATTCATGGCCTGCTGGCCTGGAGATATCTCGCCTGGCTCATGAGGAGAATCAGCAGCAGCCCCGATGACAGTACCACCAGGGATATACTGTGGTGAAGGAACCCCAGTTCCTTTCTTTGAAAGCTATAAGATGAATAAAATAACTTCCTTAAGTAACAAAGCTTTGACTGAAATCAAGTCGCAAAGCAAATAAGGAAAGAAAATTTACATCTTCAGGAGCCAAATACTCATGCCACTCCTCATCTCCAGAACCACCAGCCCCCATAGTGGCGCCACGATTAATCATTTCCTTAACCAGCTTGGTGACAGGAACAGACTCATCAGTGGCATATATGAGCGTTTCCAGCTCTCTTATGTAAGACCGCACTTCATTGGGGTTATCCTTGTATTGAATATTTTTAGAAGCCATAAGATTCCCTATTCTAGGAAGTTGTAGGCCCTCACACAAATCCATCCAGGCGGTCTCAGTACCGCAATATAAACTCTGCCATAGCTGGACAGCCTCTGGTCTTAGATATGAAGGTTGTGAGGAAGGTCCTACAATTTTTGACTTCAATTTCTTCCCAGCTTCTGCAACTATAGATAAAGAATAAAAAAGTAAGACTTATTTCTTTATAAAGTAGCAGTGATTAAATTACTACAATGAAGTAACTCACTAGGATTTGATAGAGTGGGTCTTTTAATTCTGGTCGGAGGATTATATCGGGCACGAAACCGATTTTCCGCTGGTTGTGCCTCATCATCCCCATCATGGGAATCCGGTGAATCAGTTCTAGAGGAGGAATCTGACGAATCAACTTCAGGTGGGGAAGCATCACCTTCATGAGGAAGAGTTTCTTTCTCTACAGTCCTCTTCCTTTTCCCCACCTGATAAACTGGGTGATTCAATATCCCTTTGGGGTATGATGCTATCCAGTGTTCGACATAATATGTAGTCAAATTATGTGCCACTTTTTCAACTGGTAGATCAAATACTGCCCCAGTTTTCTCCCTTGATGTCAGCAGCCATAGTTACTGAGAAACCATCGGATGTTGCTCTAACCTGACATGTACCGGAGGAGATACAGCAATCTGTTGCAGACATTTGAATTGACGTGCAAACCTATATGGAGCATAGGCCTCGCATATGATTTCTCCGTCAATCCTAGCAACTAGCACACCATCCCTGCAAGCTAGAATGTATGCCCTCAAATCCAAATGGGTTGTCCCATCATCAATAAACCGCCCAGTTGGCGGACTTCCATAGGGAAAGAATTTGAATTCCTTAAACATGCTCAGCCTCACTTTCATGTCATAATCATTAACATCTAATGGAGAAACTCCAGAGAATGCTTGCACTGACGTCCTGAAAGAACTTCCAGGAATTTGTAATCCATTCTGTACATTGTAAGTCCTGAAGTGAGTGGCGATCCATCCCCACAAAACTTAGAATAGTCCCACTATTCTTAAAGGAGATTTACCCATGAAGACATTAAGTAAACTCCTGTGAATCTTTGCTAAAATGGGGGTAGCCAACCCAACCATTTTTCCCTCATCCAACTTTGCCGCAATGACGAAGGTCCCTGTCCTGACGCCTCCCTTCAAATCCCTGACCGGCAAGAGATAAAAACTGAGCCACATTGCCAAGAATCCCGCCAGACGAGTCTTCTTTGGGATTCTTTGATTCACTTCATATCCCCACTTCTCGAACTCTCCTTCTTCTAGAGTTGGCTAGAATGTGACAGGAGAACCCCTCTTCTCAAGTTTTGGGCAGGTGGTAGGACGTTTGGGCCTCTTATCCTTGAATTTCTTTATCTTGGATCCTTTTTCTTTCATATCCTTCTCCTTTGGCTCCCTCTCTTTCTTCTCAATAAGAAATACATTCATCCATTCTTCTGGATGAATATCCTTTCTAGAATGAGTTAATGAGGTCTCTGAACTCTTGATCCTGTGGAAGATCTTAAATAATTCCCAAGATAAAGTAGGATTCTTCTCTGAATCATTCCAAGTCACCTTGGGAGGAATGAATTCATCATACATATTGCCCAAAATTGGAGCCCCTAAAATCTTGTGGACATCCCACAAACTGATACCTACTTCTCCATGAGTCATATGGAAAGAATTAGTTGCTGGGATCCAGTGGCTGAGTATCTCCGGCACGAAGTTATCATGTCTGTAAACATATGTTTGCCCAACCCAGACAGCTTCGTATATTGCAACTTTCTTCAAATCCTTGACAAACTCTGCACAGGTTTGTCGCATCTAGTATGCCCACATCCAAGTTGGCTTCACGCCTCCCTCAGGACGGAAGTCCTAACTTTTCTTCCAGCCTTTGGATTGATCCATCTGAGCATTTCGGAATATTGAAGGATGACAATGTGGTTGCAGCTCAGGTGTATGATTTTTTAGATCTGGTGTGCAAGGGCTATGATGCATCATGTAGGCCTTCTCCACTATTCCAGCACTTAGAAATACTCCTCCACCTGAGATATTTGCTGAAGCAAAGTTGGTGTAATTCTGAAACCACGAAAATGGAAGATAGTTCTTTGCTTCTGGAATGGTGACTTCTTGTAGATGACCATAGCAATACAAAGGCAGATAAGTGCTTTGTGGGAAGTCACAATGATATTTCTTCAGATAATTAGACAAATTCGGAAGAGTTCTATCTTTGACAGTATAATAATCATGGCCAATGATGTTCATTATATCATCTATCTGCTTGTTAGCCAGTTCATCAACTATTCCGGGTCTAAGAGCCATTGATTCTTCACAAAAGTTGAATAAATTAAATTCTTAAATGGATTGATTTTTCATAAACTTTGTGAAGAAATTCGAAAAAAATGGAAAAGGCACTAAGGCGTTCAAGTCTAAACTTGGCGCGCAAGTGTTCTTGTGTCGCACTAGTTTTTACCGTGCAAGCCTAAACCGCGCAAGTACAAAAACCTAGACAGTAGTGCGGCGACAAGGAAACAGTGGAAAGAAGAGACTTGCACAGATAAGATGACTTGCGCGGCGAGAGCTCGATAACTCGGAAGAAGATTTTATGCGTGGCCAAGGACCGTGTATTTATAGGCCAGGAGGCCTATCTGCGCGCCTACACACATTGCGCTCAAGCCTTGCGCGACTCGAACCTGCGCGCCACGTGTTGCCCACAGAACACTTGCGCGCCGCCTTTCCATTGGTTTTCTTCTTTTCCTCAGAGTCAAATTCGCATTTTTTTTATCCAACTCTGAGGGGGGACTTTTGTTGATGCTCCTTTTCGTCACATTGTCTAAAAGAATGTAAAGGGAAATGACTTAGAACAAATTGATTCATCCTTTGAAGAAAATATCAAAAATCGACAAAGGGATGAACAAGGAGAAGATTGCCCATGAGTCGCGCAAGTTTCTTCATAGTCGCGCAAGTCCACTTGCGCGGCGCATTATGGTCGCACAAGTGACTTGCGTGACCTAAGTGATAACCGCCCGAGGTCTTCTCCTGCCTATAAATAGACCTTGTGGGCCCCCCATTCGAGGAGGAATTTTTTCCAGAAACTCAGATTTGAGCTCCCGGTGCCCTAGTCTCTTCTCAAAGCTTTCAGAACACTTCTAAGGTAATTTCTTACCTAGAACGGAAGATCTAAAGAGGATGAGTAAGGCCTAAGTATTGAAACTCATCAACACTTGCGCGTCTAGGTGGCCAGCCCTTAAGGGAAATGGCCACACTTGCGCGCCGCCTTACTCCTTCAATAGAACCTGTGCGCCCCTCTTCTGGAAGAACCTCAAGGGGATTCTAAAGTCTTTAATGAAGAGTCGCTCAAGTATTACCCTGCTGGGTGAACATCACGCAAGTACCCAACGTGTCGCGCAGGTATACCTGCGCGACCAAGACTTGTGTGCCCATGCAGTACCTGTGCGCCTGCCAGGACTTGTGCGCCCCTGCCTTTTTTGGGTGCCCTTCTTTCCCATTTCACCCGTCTTAAGCCATTCCACCTTTCCTATTCAAGATTCAGTCTTTAAGACACTCTTAAAATCCATTTATGGCATGATTTCTTGATTTGACTTCCTTATCTGAAAGGAATTCTATGGAATATCTCTCAAAACCTAGTGATTTATACATCTTTATGTCACTAAAGATTGATATTTCATTCATTCAACCTCATCCTTTGATGAGAGAATCCAACATGGGATTCCTTTTCAGGAATAAGTCCCAGTCATAATTCCTTTAACCTGGGCTTCATTTTTAGGAATAAGTCCTAGTCATAATTCCTTTAACCTGGGATTCCTTTTCAGGAATAAGTCCCAGTCATAATTCCTTTTACCTGGGCTTCCTTTTCAGGAATAAGTCTCAGTCATAATTTTGGGCATCCTCCTTAGGAGTAATCCCCAAGTCCCTTAATTTTTTCAAATCTCTTAAACTGGGCCTCCTTTTCAGGAATAAGTCCCAGTCATAATTCCTTTAACCTAGGCTTCCTTTTCAGGAATAAGTCCCAGTCATAATTCCTTTAACCTGGGCTTCCTTTTTAGGAATAAGTCCCAGTCATAATTCCTTTAACCTGGGATTCCTTTTCAGGAATAAGTCCCAGTCATAATTTTGGGCATCCTCCTTAGGAGTAAGCCCTAAGTCCCTTAATTTTTTCAAATCTCTTAACCTGGGACTCCTTTTCAGGAGTAAGCCCCAGTCTTAATTTCTCTTAACCAGTCCTAATTTACATTTGATCTGGGATTTCTTTTCAGAAATAAAACCCAATCATAAGTCCTCTCCTAATTTGGGCCTCCTTTTCAGGAGTAAGCCCCAAGTTAGAGTATTTAAAATCTCCATGAAGCACATATACCTTTATGGACCCTGTTCCTGGATTTCTTCCCTGAAGTAAATCTGAATCTTCATTTATCTGGGCAGTCATACATACATAATTCCCACCTTATTTCTTATGATTGCATCTTTCATGGCACAATTGTCTAATTTTTACCAATACCTCTTATTCCTCACATCGAGCATGACTCACGTGTTCTTAGAGTGTAAAAGTAATTATGACATCCTTCTTTGAGCCATCAATCATAAACATCATAATCTCTTACTCAAACTACGTGAGTTCTGATTCCTTTTCCAAAAACAAAGGATACGTAGGTATCCCATCTGTGGGTTCAATCCCAACTCTGAAATAATCCATGTCCTTCTGAATGACAATAAACTTCAAGTTCCCTACTGAGTGGCTTTAAAACCAGCATGGTCATCATAATGACCAAAAGACTTCTATATAAATGTTTCTAAGGGTACCATTGGCCAAGAATATCTAATAAATACAGATGATTCTCTATCGATGAAGAACCTCGAATACATATAAAAGATTCTCTAAATTTCCTACATATCGATCATTGATTGTCAAATCTAAAGGAAAAATCATTTTTATACTTGGTAACGTAATAAGGATTCACGAACATAACTTAAATATATAAAGAGAGTCCCAGAGTAGACAATAATTCCCCTCAAAAAGGTGTGATGAGTCCGACCTCCCATCCTCTCGACCAATGCAAATTCCTAAGCCTTATTAGTCCACAAACTAATGAGCACCTACCTTTGGAAAGTAGTTCTGAATGGATGTGGAATCATTGGATTTTTCCGGTTCTATGAACAAACTCGTTAGAAACTGATCAGAATGTTTGAACCTCCCATCAAGGAGGTCATTTTGGAAATATGAGAGAAACATCTACAAATGTATTCCCCATAGTGATAACTTATTTTAGGAAGAAGTTTATCCCCTTTCTTTCATCCACCCATAAGTTCCTACCCATTTTCTACACTGTAGAAATTATCCCTACTTCCAGAAATTGAGTTGTGTTGGTATTCCTCTCCATGATGGAATTTTCTACGAAGGTCCTCCTTATAGTGACACCTTATTTAAGCAATAAGGTCCTTCCATTGATGTCGTCCACCCACAAGTTCCTCCCTAGGGTATACACCATATAAATTATCCCTTTAGTCAGATGTTGAGAAATGATGGTCGTCATCACCATGATAGCACCCACTGTGAGGGTCCTCCCTCTATAATATTTCATGTCGGTAGGAAGGACCTCCCCTTACCAAGTCAAATACAAGAATACCCTCATACTCTAAGGTTCTTGGAAAGATGGGTCCAGACGTGTTAGATACCCTATCAATGGAAAGCGACATCCTTTGTCAACCAAGAGACGTCCTAAGAAAATGCTCATCCTTCTATCCACCCATAGACCATTCCAATACCAATGAGACCCTGATTAGCCACACTACTAGTGTCAAAATAGTCATGAAGTTACCATATTGGAAAGATCAAGTAGAGGAGTCTCTTCTAGAATAAAAAATGATATGTTTCTCATGATAATACAATTGGTTGGGGATGATATACCCCTTATGTTTTGTCCCTCATCTACTTATCTATTTTACATTTCAAAGGCATTGTCAGAATAATGAGTACATAACATCTGTATCAATCTTTGGACATCTCTCTACCACATGAAAGAAAAAATATTTCCTTATAATGGGTATGAAGACCATGTCAAAATATTAGGGGAGTTTCATCATCAAATCAACTTGGAATACCTCCCATATACGTGGTGACCACGATCAGATATGTGGTAAAAATATCTTCTATCAGCATGCCTCAATGCGTTCCATGAGTTGCATAATTTAATTTCCAACACCCTGCCTGACATTCATACTTAGGGATGGGTGGATCATAGACCTTTTCAATTAAAATGAAAACATGTTCAGTATAACTCATTGGAAATGATGCCTGGTAAAGTCATTACTCTAAGTTGTATATTAATAAAATTATATTCTTAATAAAGATGGCACACCCAATAATAATTCTCCATGAATAAGTCTCAATATTTTCAGGACCAATGAGGGAAATCCATCGAAAAAATTCAGAACCACGAAACTGAGAAAAATTAGCAAGCTTATCACCTAAAGAAATCCAACTACCAAGCACTGCTTGTGTACTCATAAATAAATAGTTCACGTGAGGACTTGGAATTGTATTATGATTATGCTCGAAAAAGGATGGCTAAGATAAAAAAGTGGTGATAGTAGCAGCAGCCACTTCTGTATGGGATTAGCCCCAGCCAATAGGGCTGGGGGAATTTTTCCCAAAAAAATAACCCCAAAAGACCAAAAAATTCAGATCGGGCAGGACAATAATAGAACGGGAGGGATGGGGGAATTTTTACCTCAACCACCCTCTCAATAGAAATCAGCCTTTTCCCATTTAGGTAGGGAGTCAAGTGGAATGGTCTCCTAGTTTTCCCCATATGATGACTTATTTCCCGTAGATGGAAGGTGTATGATTAGGTTGCATATAGGATACCTTCGAGTCATCCTTCACAAAGAATTGGGGTAAATTTTATTCCTACATTTCACAAATTACTGATAGATCATTTTATTAAAGTATCGAAACAATCTGAATTCATTTTATCAGTTTTCAGTATGTTAATTGTGTTTTTTTACTAAAATATCATTTCAAACTGGAAACACACATTTTGAGTCATACTGGTCTCATCGTCCATCGGTTTTACATGAGACTAATTCATACACTTCATGAAGAAATTATGAATCATTGTCCAAAATTATGAAGAAAATCAGAGTGATTTTGCTTTGTTTTTAGTGAGTGACATGTTTTGAGCTAAAATTTCAAGTTTAAATTGATAACAGACACTTTTAGTCATATTGGTCACACCATTCATCAGATTGAGGTGTGGTTGATTTATACATGTCAAAAATTACTAATGGATCATAGTCCAAAAGTATCAAAACAGTCTTAATGAATTTTCTCAGTTTTCAGTATGGCAGTTGTTCTTTTTTACTTAAATTAATGTCAATTTTAAATAAAAAGACACATTTGGATTTATAAAGGTCACATCGTGCATTTGATTGAGGTGGGGTTTATTCCTACACATCACAAATGACTCATGGATAATTATCCTAAATTATCAAAAAAAATATGAATGTGTTTTATCATTTTTCGGTATGCCAGTTGTGTTTTTTTACTAAAATTAATGTCAATTTTAAATAAAAAGAGACACTTTGAGTCATACCGGTCGAACTGTGTGTCATATTGAGGTTAGGTTGATTCCTACATGTCAAAAATGACTTATAGACCATTTTCCTAAAGTATAAAAACAATCTAAATGTATTTTATCAATTTTTAGTATGCTAGTTATGTTTTTTTTACTAAAATATCATTTCAAAATAGAAACACGCATTTTGAGTCATACCAGTTGCATCATGCGTCGTTTTGAAATGAGACAGCTTCATACATGTCACAATGAACTTATGAATCATTTTACTAAATTATAAAGACAATTAGAGTGAGTTTTCTTGGTTTTCAGTGAGTGACACATTTTGAGCTAAAATGTTAATTTTAAAACGGATAATGGACACTTTTAGTCATATGAGTCACACCATTCATTGGCTTGAGGTGTGGTTGATTTCTACACATCAAAAATGACTTATGGATTGTTTTACTAAAGTATTAAAACAATCCAAAAGCGTTTTCTCAGCTTTCAGTATGACAGTTGTTCTTTTTTACTTAAATTAATGTCAATTTTAAATAAAAAGACATGTTTGGATTTATATTGGTCACATAGTGCATTTTATTGAGGCAGGGTTGATTCCTACACATCACAGATGACTCATGGATCGTTTTCAAAAATTATCAAAACAATCTGAATGTATTTTCTTGGTTTTCAGTTTGCTAGTTTGGTTTTTTTTACTAAAATTGTTGTCAATTTTAAATAAAAAGATAGACTTTGAGTCATACTGGTCGCACCATGCATCGGATTAAAAAGTGTTTTATTCCTACACGTCAAAAATAACTTATAGATCATTTTTCTAAAGTATAAAAACAATTTTAATGCATTTGATTAGTTTTTAGTATATCAGTTGTGTTTTTTTACTAAAATGTCATTTCAAACTGGAAACACACATTTTGAGTCATACTGGTTTCATTGTGGGTCAGTTTGACATGAGACTAATTCATACACATCACAAATACTTATTAATTGTTTCCTTAAATTATAATTACATTCAAAGAGGGTTTTCTTTTATTTCAGTGAGTGACACATTTTGAGCTAAAATGTCGATTTTAAATTGATAACGGACACTTTTAGTCATATTAGTCACATTGTTCATCAAATTAAGGTTTGGTTGATTCCTATATATAACAAATGAATTATGGGTCATTGTACTAAATTATAAAAACAATCCAAATGATTTTTCTCACTTTTCAGTATGTTAGTTGTTCTTTTTACATAAATTAATGTCAATTTTAAATAAAAAGACACATTTGGATTTATACCGGTCACATTGTGAGTTTTATTGAGGTGGGTTTGATTACTACACATCAAAAATGAATCATGGATCATTTTCCAAAATTATCAAAATAATCCTAATGCATTTTCTTAGTTTTCAATATGCTAGTTGTGTTTTTTACTAAAATTAATGTCAATTTTAAATAAAAAGAGACACTTTGAGTCATACCGATCGCACCGTTCATCATATTGAGGTACGGTTGATTTTTACATGTCACAAATGACATCTAGATTATTTTACTAAAGTATCAAAACAATTATAATGAATTTTTTTAGTTTTTAGTATGTTGGTTGTGTTTTTTTACTAAAACATCATTTCAAACTGGAAACACACATTTTGAGTCATACTGGTCGCATCATGCATCGGTTTGACATGATAATAATTTATACACATCACAAAAAACTTATGAATAATTTTCCTTAATTATGAAGAAAATTATAGATATTTTTCTTTTTTTTCATTGAGTGACACATTTAGAGCTAAAATGTCAATTTTAAACTGATAACAGACATTTTTAGTCATATTGGTCACACAATTTATCAGATTGAGGTGTAGTTGATTATTACACTTCACAAATGACTTATGAATCATTTTCCTAAAGTATCATAACAATCCAAATAAATTTTCTCAGTTTTCAGTATGTCAGTTGTTCTTTTTACTTAAATTAATGTCAATTTTAAATAAAAAGACACATTTGGGTTTATATTGGTCACATCGTGCATTGTATTGAGGTGGGGTTGATTCCTGCACATTAAAAATGACTCATGGATCATTTTCCAAAATTATCAAAAACAATATGAATGTGTTTTCTCAGTTTTCAGTATGCCAGTTGTGTTTTTTTACAAAAATTAATGTCAATTTTAAATAAAAAGAGACACTTTGAGTCATATAGATTTTCTCATATTCCCATGTCAACCATGTCCAACCTAGAATTAATTCCATAATTTGTTTTTTAGGTTCATTTAGAAACATGTCTATGACACTATCACATACATTTTTTTCAACATGCATAACATCAAGAAAGTGTCTGATGTACAGAAAATTCCAGTATATTAATTCAAAAAAAACTGATCTCTTCTTCCAACTAGTTTTCATAAGGTTTTTTGAAAATGGTTTACCAAAATTAGTGTCCACATATTTTACTTTCTCAAATAGTTGATCACTATTTAGTGGAGATGGTGTTGTACATTCTTATGAACTTCCATCAAATGATGTCATCTAAGATCAGTACTTATGTCATCAAGATAGAAATTTGTGATGTCCTAAAAACATAGTTTTTTATGAATGTTTTAACCTAATTGATTGTGTACCTTTTTCATAGACAGGAAACCCATGAATTTCTTTAATGTTATATCCTGATAAATTCCCATAATCAGGAAAATAATTTATCATCCCGTAAAATATGGCTCTCAATGTGAAATATTCATTTCTATAAGCATCATACAATGTAACACCTGAATCCCATAATAATTTCAAATCCTTGATCAATAGATCCAAATAAACATCAATATCATTACCTGGTTGTTTTGGTCCTAATATAATCATAGATATCATGACGTGTTTTCATTTCATGCATAACCATGATGGAAAGTTATAATTTACCAACATAATCAGCCATGTATTATGAGTTCTTCTTTGAAAACCAAAAGGATTCACTCCATCTGTAGATAACGGAAGATTAAGGTTTCTCAGCTCGTTTCCAAAATCAGGATTTTCATGATTGATTCTCTTCCACTGAGGAGAGTCTATTGGGTGACATAGTTTCCCATATTTATTTATTATGTCTTCATACCACATCAATTTCTCTACGGTCTCCTCACTTTCGTATAGGCGCCTAAACCTTGGAATGATTGGAAAGTACCATACAACTTTTGTAGGACCATATTCATCTTTCTTATATTGAGAAGCACCACACTTTGGGCATTCTCTAAGTGATTTATGGTACTTGAAAAACAGGATATAGTCTTTTGGGAAGGTGTGTATTCATTAGATATCATACCCATCAAACAAAGAATTTGTTTAGCGTTGTATGTTCGGATTGGGAGCTCATTATCTTCTAGAAGCATGGCATTCAAGAGAGCAAGTAATTCTGTAAAATTGGAATCACTCCATCTGTTGCCTACTTTCAAATTATATAACTCCAGTATGACTAACAATGTTGTATATTTAGTGAAACCACTATACAAAGGCATCTGCACACAACTCTTTAACTGATCAAACAATTTTGGGTAATCACGAAGTTCATCTTCAACTATCCTTGTTATTTCCTCAATACGATCTTCATCATTATTCACATTTGTAATCACATCCTCAATATGGTCTTATTCATTTCCACACTTATAATCATATCATATGATCCATAAAATTCATTGTTATCCTAGCCACTAGCTAGATTCGCTTTTTCCCCATGTTTATTCCAATATTTATAACTTCGATCTATTCCGTGACAGATCAAGTATTCTTTCAACTACTCTAGACTTACTTGTCTTGAATAACAACAGCATAAACAAAGATAGAGGATTTGAGAAGGGTCATATGCATGATCTTTTGCAAACTTGACTAACTCTTTCACTCTATCTTCATACTCTCTTGTCAAACAATTGGCATCCATCTAGTCTTTATTCATATCCATCCTATTTGATTCAGTGATATTAGTATTTAACAAAATAAATACACAAAATATTGATATAATGAAATGGTTTTCCTAATTCTATAAAAATATAAACTTAAAATATTATGAAAAAAACTACAGTTCAACTACCCTTTGAATTTTTTTTAAAAAATCACACTTAAAATCCCATTAAAAAAACAACCATTTACACAGATTCCTCTTTAAAATAACACGTCATTTTTAAAATAAATCAATTAGTTCCAAACACTCTTTCACAAAACCACAATTCTATTTTTTTAAAGCATTCAAGACAACTTCATGACCCAACAATCTTAATCATTTAAAATGAGTGACATCCCTCTAAGAAACATTTCAAAACACTTGAATCATTTCAAAAGATCCACTTATGCATTTTCACAAAGACATAGATCCTAATAGAGACAATTTATAAAATATACATAGAAAATACCTCGATTCATCCCAAATAAATCAATGTTGTATGATTCCATCATATTATTCCATAGGTAGGTGTAATAATAATAATTTCCAAAAGCATTTGATATTGTGCTCCCTACCATTGGATATCCCTTATCCATTCTTCAATTGTCCAATTATATCAATTATCCTTCACCACAACACCAGATTCCCAATGAATAAGTTCCATAGTTAGTGACCACACTCGCAACTATGAAACACGTGTGTTCAAGTTTACTACAAACACTGCATTATCCCAATGATCCTTGGCTCACACCAAATCAATTGGTTTTACACCCCAAGAACAATTTATATGTATCTCACATGAAGTACTATCAGTTTCTTCCTTTATAAATACACCAAATTAAATATATAAGAATAAACCCATTACATGATCAAAATTTTCTCAAGTTTCATTCCTTTCACACAGAGAATTTCCCTATGCCGCTCATCACTAGAAGAAACAATGTTTCTTTTCTGATCCTTTTAAGTACATCATGTATCAATTCAAAATAAAAAAATAACTATGGTAATAAACTAATAGATGGTATGATTTTACATATTCTATAATCTAAAATCTTCAAAAAGACTTTATAAATGACATTACAAAGACTAGTCATTCTAAAATTATTAACTGAACTCATATCAGTAACCTCTAGAATCAAAGTGATGAGAGTATCGTTATAAGTCTCAAGAAAATTCTTACCTATCCAAAACTCATTCATGAGGTTAACAACATCAAGTCCCAAAATATTCTAGAACCTTTTAAAGAAAATTTCATAAACAATATCTTGATTTTGTACCTTTGATGGATGCATCAACCTAAATGTCACGACCACTTCATAACATTGAATATAAATATTTAATAATTCATTCATATAATTTGTTAAGTTTTAATAAAATAATAATTTAGATATTTAGATATAAAATTATGCTAAGAATAAAATATGATTTGATAATCACTTGAATTATATCATTTGTCCCTTTAAGGATATTCACCATAAAGTGCTTGCGGGTGGAAGGCTTAATTACATGTTTTGTTATGGTTATTTGACTAGGGTTCCCAGAAAGTGTCTCATGTAGCTTTGGATAGGCAGGAATAAAAAAATATATGTTTCCCTTATAACTCAATTTATCGACTAATTAAACAAAATCTTGATTTCTTATTTTATACTCAGTCATCAACTCATGTAGGGTTTTCTCCACTAACAACATCTAGATTTCTTATTTTATACTTAGCCATTAGTTTCACCCAAATTAAACTCCAACTTAAACTTAGTGTATGAGACTTCATCAACACATGTAGGGTTTTCTCCACTAACTCGGCACTAAGACAATACAATGTCATATTCCGTATGATATGGATCTGTAAAAATCCATTTCTATAAAGTTCATCATATGATCTTAAATTTCACTCAATAAAATTCCATTTCAACTAAATTTGAACTACATGGCATATGGTTCATCTTAGATGACCTTTAATCTTCTTAGATAGGTCCATTGGATATGTCCTGACATCCCAACCACCAATATTAGACCCATTCAATGACTTCATAAGATTCATACCCCCTTCCCCATAATATAGTAACCTCATCCATATCTGGTCTTGAAATATTAGACACTAAGAATGGATAAAATATATTTAATTAAAACTATATTCCAATTCAAATAACTTGAGTTATGATTTACATTGTTCTCATTCCTTGTTCGAAGGTGTTAGATCACTCCTAGATCTTGAGGCCCATTTTGGTAGTAACATCATACCTTTCATCATTGGTTTGTGAAATATGTCCATAAACTCATATGCACCCCTTCCTAAGGATGTTTATACTAATATAGTCCACTACTCATTCATGTCGAGTTATCACCTTGCACTTACCATTAAATAAACTACCTCACCTTTTCTAGAATAAGAACTATAACCATAAACTATGTGAACCTCTCTTAAATGATTTTTACACTAGTATTGGGTTCTACAATCATGAAATGTTTACCTAAACAACTTTATTATATAGATCACCACATCTTTTTTATAAAATCTATATGACATTAAACACCGGCCTCATTTTGGTCAAAGTTGTTTGATCATAAACATCAGTTTCATTAGTCCAGCTTGCATGAACTCAAACTCGAAAAGGAAAGAGACATGGTACTCACCCTATTGAAAGCATTCAAATAGAATCCTGGAAAAAATTCAAGTCCCCACCCACTAGGTATACACATATCCTAGTTCCAAATCTATCATTATAGAAATAAAAGGATTTGGCATGAAATTGATGGAATTGGAAGGTTCATTTTGAAAGGATAACTTCCAAAATATTCTTAAATTCCCATCGATGAAAAATGATGGCTAATTTTATATCTAGTGTTTTTCATCCCACATAAGCCAAGTTAGTTGGATTTAGGGTTATCACCACTCTTAACATCTAAGAAAAAGAAGTTGATGTTTTATCCAACAAGTTTCAATTGTGATGCTCTCATGATTATTAGAGAAGTGATGAAACTATCATTAATAATAGAAAAAAAAATTAAATTGCCGTAACATGTCCATGAAATGTAAAAATTGATGAAAAAATGTGTATTGTGGGGATCTCAAAGCTAATATCATCAAATAAAATATCATCATTGGAATCTCACTAGATCCTGGGATGTAAAAATATTAGACATATACCAGTAGAATCAACAACCCAAGGGTTCCCATCTATACCAACACCATCGACAAAGAGATAAGGTTATCACATACCTAACACTATAGGTGAGTCAACATGGGAATCACATCACTAACTGTATGGGAAAATCAATAAGGGAATCATGTTCAGTCACTATGACACACAAAATATCAATAACATAGTTACCTTTAGTTCCTATGGAAAAGTAAAAGTAGAGCTAAGAAAAAATTTGAACATGATCAATTTATAAATTGATAATAAAAAAAAAGCAATAAACCTCATCTCACCTCCAACACCCTATAATGAAATATCCACCAATAACATCATACAAGCATCAAATAATAGCAATCAATACATATCCCATAAAAGGAAAATAGCTTATAGAAAACACTAACCCAAGTGTTTCCTAGTAAGTGTGAAAAAATTATCATGAAATTTTTTTGATACAGTGATAGCATACCCTTCTGGTGGCAGTAGTAGGGTCCGGTGACGGCAGAGTCAGGGTAGGCAGCAACGGCAGTGGTAGTGGAGGGATTCACAGTGGAGGTGGGGTTCGCGGCAGATGAGGGTTCGAGGCGGAGGTGGGTTCACGAAAAAGGAGTAACATAGAAGTGATAGATGAGGGTTCATAGTGGAGGAGCGATGAACGAGGGTTCATGGTAGAGGTGGGTTCACTGTGGAGGAGGAGTTCGCGGTGGTGGAAGAGGCGGTGGTGGAGGAGGGGTCAGTAATGGCAGAGCTAGGGTCGAGGCAGAGCGGAGGTTGGTGGCGTAGGGGTCAGCATCCATGAGAGCTTGAGGGGTGTGAGAATGAAGGATATTGTTATAGTTTTTTATAAAACTCAGTGAACCTTTTATCAGCGCTAGCTAAAAAGCACTGATAAAGGTATGTTTTATCAGCACTAAAATAGAAAGCGCTGATAAAACATACCGTTATCAGTGCTTTTTTAGCACTGATAAAGATATTATTTTAATAATTAATTTATATTTATATATATATTTATAAAATTATAAAATATTCCCCTCTCCATAAGAGAATATGTACAAGATATATATATATATATATACATATGTATAACTACGTATATGGGTGCAAGCCTTCACGGACAATCGAAACCCACTACAAACAATACTAGGAACTCAAAAACATCACGGCAAGGACCGACACACCACAGATAAAATAATAGGGACTCAAAAACACTTAAAGAACATAAATTAAATAGGGAATGACAAGGTAGTGGAATAAAATCTCACCTCGGATGGCGACGGTGAACCGAAATGGATCCAATCCACTTCGCCTTCAGTGGAGGATGCCGGAACACGCAAGAAGGGGTCTCATGAGAGGAACCTCACACCCTAACATCAAAAGAGAAACAAAAAAATTGAATTAGCCCAAACCCTAGGTTCAGCCAAACCTCATCAAGCGATGGAGAGACCAAAAATCTGTCGAAAATGGGGAGAATAGAGAGCTGATGACCTTACTTAGGAGATTTGAAGAGAAACCATTGGAAAATTGGTGGAAGAATCATCGATCGAAGGATCCATAGAGGGGGTTCATCACGCACTTAGAGAGGGAGGGGGAGAGGTGTCGCATGCTGGGTAGGGGGAACCCCTTTTGTTTCCCTTTTTCTTAAAACCTATAATGAATAATAATAATAATAACCCCTGCAAGCGATTGGGTGGCTGGGGGGTTGGGTTATGGGGCGTCGGTCACGGGGTCAAGTCCCTGAGCCTTCTTTGTAGCATGCGTTTGCGAATAAACTCACCTTTTAATAATAATAATAATAATAATAATAATAATAATAACATCAATAATAATAGCAATTATATTATTATTATCATTGTTATTAAAACATTTTTTATTTTTATTTTTTTCATTTATTTTCATTTAATTTATTTCTATTTTAATTTTTATTTAATAAATTTATTTTCGTTAAATTGCCATACCGCATGGTTTGGGTCACATGGTTAGTCAAACCTTGCACCAACCGTACGGTGAATAGTGTTGAGGTATTTCCTCCAAAATGCCAATCGTGTGATCTAGGCGAACGGTTTGGAAAATCATGCGCATCTCATGTGCACCGCCACTGCCCCATCTAAATAAGGCCGCATGGTTTTCTACTGAGGGCCGCACGATTTCAGACAAACTGTGTGCCTCTTTCAGTCCACCAAAACTTAGAATTCTCAGCCACAATGCTTCCAAAACTCAACAAGAAACGTGGGTAACCTCTCGAGCCTTCACCCAAGTCCAAAAAAATAACTTTGAAATGTTACAACTTTCAGAATTACTTTCTGAAGCACAATTTTAAAAATAGCCCATCCAGTAAATGAAAAATTCAAATTCCTCTGGATTTTCATCCGGTTCAAAAGCACAAGTCGTTACATTTTCCTTACCAAACCTTTCCATCTTGTTTTTTTCTAGAATGGTAAAATTAGCACTTTTAGGAGATTCAATTCTTCTTGATCGCACATGTTGATTAACTTTCCCATTTTTGGTCTCTCACTTTCTGCAGTATAGATGATATTAAAAGGACCAAACTGAGACAGGGGAGATATCATAATAAAACGAACAAGAAAACCTTCTAAAATATCCATCCCCATGCCCTTAAGCTGAGTCCATGTCATTCATTCTTATGGTGTTCCCACGAATACCACTAATTCCATTGTACTTCATGATGACCATTTTGGAGATTAATGTGGTTGTAAGAATTTTATAAGTATTTTGGAATTGTTTTTCAACTAAAGTGAGGATGGTCTTAGCATTTTCATATTATTTAACCTTTTCAAAATCCACAACAGTGTCATTATCTATAGACCATTCCCACTTTTCAAAAGATTTTTTCTTGATGGAACTTCAAGCTGTAAATGGGTAAGGTTTATCATTATGCAAGTCCCAATCAAGACCCATAACACAAAGGATAAGAACATGCTCCTTCCATTTCTTTGAGTTTATACCAATTAGGATCTCAATGGATGAAACATATCTTGTAAGTGAAGTTGAATAATCATAGTAATAATCATGCACATTATCAATGATCATGAAAATATACAATAATAAGTATCACAAATTAATAAACTAGAAGTAGACAGTTCAAAAAAAGAAAATAAAATACACAAAATTTCCTTAAGAGAAAAGTTGTATTATTTTTAACTCATTGGGATACAAACATACACACAAATTTTCTCCTTAAACATTAGTATTAATATAATATAAAATTAAATCACATCACCATTGGGTAGAAATAATTTAATTCCATTTTACATCGAAAAAATCCACCAAGAAAATTAAAATCACAATTGTTCAATGGGCTAATTGACGATTTTAACTTCACAAGTGTATCATAAAGTTGGCTTCACTAAAAAAAGTTATATTTTTGCAACTTTCATTAGGTCAAATACAAACACACATAAAATTTCTCTATAAAAATTAGTATTAAAATAACATATAATTAAATCACATCACCATTGGGAAGGAATAATTTAATTCCATATTACATTGAAAATTTACAATTAGAAAATTAAAATCACAATCATCTGTTGGCATAATTAATGATTTTAAATTCAAGTGTAACATAATTACGGTTTTACTATTCCTACTTCAAATAAAAGTTTTTCATTAGATCAACCATTATGGAAATAGCAAGAAACACTTAATAAATTAAATTTTGCATGGGATACTCAAATCATAATTTACATTAATTAATAGTAATGCAACATAAATGTAGTTTTAACCAATCTCATTTATTTACATGACAACTCTCGTTAGAGTGATTGTTATTTGAATAAACGAGAATAAAAAGGAAAATTAAATTAAATGATTCGTGTACATTTTAAGTCTTACACACAATAATTTAACACAATCCAAATAACTAGATTAGTTATTAAAATTAATACTCCATACATAATCAATAACTAATTAATTATCTTAATCCATCATACAAGTCATAATTTAATTTTACCACAGAATTTCTAGAAATTATTCTAAATTAAATTAACATAAAATAATTGTAGAAAATACATGATTTCAAAACATTATTACCATAAGGAATTAGGTTGGGAGTGTAGCACTTTTGTACTCAAAACACATAATTTATTTCATGTGAAAGTACCAAACAACTCCACTAATTATAATAATTACATAATAATAATTATTCAATAATTTATACATCTTAAAAAAATCTAAAACTTGAAAATTAGAAGATCATTAGACTATTGATTTCATGACAAATGGTCTAATTTAAATTGATCTCATGAATTTATCTTAAAATCAATTTCAAATATGTATCTGAAACAATAAGAAGCTCTGATACCAACTATTAAAATCATAATTCTGCAAAATCCTTTTGATTCCATACCCAAAAACACTTAACAAATATGTAGATTTTTCAAATACATAAATGAAACACATAAAGATAAAACTAATACGAATTGATTAGTTTCATGTAATTATGCATGGTCTTCACCCCCTTTGCTCTATAAGAAGAGATGGAGTCCTTATTTTAGGGTAAGGGGATAAAACATTAGGTGGAGTTGTATGTCTTTTATGGGAAAGAGGTATATTTATTGACATCCTTGATAACACCATTATAAATAATTGGTGGGACATGAACATATTAAATTCAATTACTATCTCATCCATAAGGACTAGAAATCAAGCCTTGATTTATTTGGATGTGGATTCATTAATTTATTTGAGATGTACCAATTTATGACTAATTTAATCTTGCAGAACAAATTATATATTGGACCCCATCGAGTTCAGCATTTAAGGCTAGCAAGCTTGTAGGTATGTGAGAGATCGGGTAGGGTTTATCGATAGAGGGCTTTCTGATTTGGGGGAGATTGGATAAGGTGGGGGTTAGTCGGTCTCTTGGAGGGAAAGCATGACACATTTATTGGAGGCTTCCCCTTCTTATTAGAATTATAGATTTACCATTGCTTTATTAGATAACAAGATGAAGAAATAGTTGCAACTAAATGATAGATCGATGAAATAAAATAAAAATATAGTATTGCGATTTTAATAGTAAATAAATGACAAATTTTAAATAATTATAAATTGTTTCAGGTGTAGTGATAAAACATTAATTTCCCATGATTCTGGTTACATTTTATAGTAAAAATAAAAAAGGAATTGTCAATAATGAAAAGTGCTACGACATTAAAAAAGATATAGTACTACAATTTCAATATTGAATAAATGCCAAAAAAATCTAGATATTAAAAATTGCTTCAGGGCTAGTAATAAAACGTTGATTACAAAGAGAATGCATTTGACAGTACTAACAAAAAAAGGACTCATCAACAAGGACAAGTGCCTAAAAAAATAACTACGTTCTTTTCATTTTTTTAATTGTTTGCTTAAATTATTGAAAAATTCACTTACACAAGTGGCAGTAAAACATATTTTTCAATAATAAATAGACACATCTTAGTGAAATCTTAAACATGATTTTAACTTCATCTAATAGTGAAATATTAAATAAATAATATTTAAACTTGAAAATACATTAAATAATCTTTCATTATCAATGATCATTCTTACTTTGAATGTAATGGCAATTATTTTTTGGAAATAAGAGTTTTAGAAAATGTAATTTTTGAGATTGGAAAAACAATAAAATTCATAAATTTACCATATATTGAGGTATATTATTAAATAACATTTAGAGCATACATATCAATAAATAGTCCCAAACCACCAACAATCTCCCGCACCCTCATATTATTCTCCTAGGATTAAATGAACAAAACCTGGTAAAAAAACCCACCTTTTTTAAATGAACCAAACCTGGACATGGACATTTTACTCAGCTTCTGCCTGTTTGCCTTGTACCATGCCTAGGCTGCACTCTTTGCTGATGCTGCAGGAAGAAGAAGAATATCACCAGATAACACAATCCCGGATCATTTCCACCATCTCATTGATCCATTTAGGATCCAACTCCTATGTAAATCTATGTTGCTCTTTAACTTCACCTGTAAATTTCAACTTAAAAATGATTACGTAATACAAGGCGATTCCATTTCAAAACTGATGAACCAAACATTCCCTAATCAACCATGTCATGGAAGCTTTTGATAATGTTGTGGACCAGCTCTTCCCTGATCACAGCTGGGATTGTAAATGAACTCGAGTAGTCGCAAGCTACTCGGGCTTGGCTCGAAAGATACTCAAACTCGACTTGGTTTTTTTTCAAGTCGAGCTCGAGCTAGTACTAACTCGATTCGAGTTCGAGTATTATAACAACATAATCGAGTAGCTCACAAGCATAATCGAGCATCTAATTTTTTAATATATATATTTTTATTCTATATATATGTATTTAATTTCGAGCTTGAGCTTTCGATAGTATTTGTCTAAGAGGTGATATTCTGATCAAACAAAAAGATGACAATCATGCTTTCATCTCCAACGTCTACTATGTACCCGACATGAAGACCAACATCTTGAGCGTCGGGCAATTGGTGGAAAAAGGATTTCATATAAACCTTCAAAATAAACAAATGGTGATTGTTGATGACAGATGAAAGTTGATCACAAAAGTACCGATGGCGAAGAACCGCATGTTTCTGCTCATGATCCAACCCGACGTACCACGGTGTTTGACGACGGTACGTGATGACAAAGACTGGCTATGACATCTCAGGTTCGGGCATTTAATCATTGAAAGTTTAAGATTATTAGGAAGTAAGAAGATGGTGAATGGGAATCCTATCATTCGACACCCGAATCAAATATGTGAAAACTGTGTTCTAAGCAAACAACATAGAAGCAACTTTGCAACGAAGACCAACTGGAAAGCTGCAGCGCCACTGGAACTAGTTCACATCGATATGTGTGGTCCATTAAATCCAAAATCAGAAGGACAAAGGAGGTCTTTTCTGACATTTATCGATGATTATAGCAAGAAAACATGGATATATTTCCTCAAAATGAAGTCAAGTGTTTGGCATCTTCAAAAAATTTAAGGCGCTGGTTGAAAATCAAAGCAAGCATCACATACAAACTTTGCGATCTAATCGAGGTGGGGAGTACACCTCCGATGTTTTTCAAGAGTACCTCAAGCAACACGGAATTCAGCACCAGCTGACACCGGCTTACACACCCCAACTCAATGGAGTAGCTGAGAGGAAAAATCGCACCATTCTTAACATGGCGAGAAGCATGTTGAAAGACAAAGGAGTGCCCATGACTTTCTGGGCTAAAGTGGCCTCATGTACGGTGTATCTACTCAATAGATGTCCAACAAAAAACCTTGAAGCAATGACGACGTATGAAACCTGGAGTACTCACAAGCCAAGTGTGAGCCATCTTAAAGTTTTTGGTTCTATTGCCCACGTCAGGATCCCGGAGGCAAAACGAACAAAACTCGAGGACAAAGGTATGAAATGTGTCCTTATGGGATACGGAGACCGAGCAATGGGATATCGTTTGTATAATCCCATCACAGAGAAGATTATATTCAGCAGAGATGTTATCTTTGATGTAAATGAGACATGGAAGTGGAATCAAGATGATGATTCCAGAGAGGTACGACTCATTCTAGAACATGAAGAAATCATTGAAGACGTACCATTGGAGGAATGAAAATTTGTAGAACCGCTGACGTCGTCATCACATACTCCGATATCTGAAGACATCGAACGAGAACTTTCTCATATATGTCCTCAAAACGTTCGAAGCCTTGCAGATATATATGAGAGAACAGAACCAATGGAAGAGTATGTAAATTTGTACCGTCTCTCAAGGACTTCCGATCCAGTTAGATTCATGGAATCTAAAACCAATGGAATGTGGAGGAGACTGATAGATGTGGAAATCTATCTCACCAACACAACCAAAGACTACAAGCAAGAGGAAGACTTTGACTTTGGTGAAGTCATTGCACCGGTTGGTCAACCACCCGGATATGATGCAAATTCATGAGTTAGAAGGATAACGAGTTTAAAGGGGAATGTTGGATATTAAACTCGTTAGTCCTTGGACGGTGCCAAACATCCACTGTTGCGATGGAGGTTTGAAGTCTTCAACGAAGACTGCTTGGAAAATCAAGATTGGGCGACACCTGCTCTGCAGACTTTTATTTATCTCTGTTTTTGTTTGGTTGGGTGTGCGATTGTACTGCTATAAATATGAATGTCGTGAGTGTTGTATTTCATTAGAAGAGAGAAGAAATAAATATGTTGTTGCTGGTGATATATATTTGTGTTGTTGCGAACACCTCTAGTGATCTGCATGTACGTGCGGTTTGTGTTACTGTTGCATCGATCCTCCGCCGGTCCTAATCAAACCGAGTCAAGCCTAATCGAGTGCTCGCTCGAGCCCAAGTCGAGCTTGAGTCAGGAAATTAATACTCAGTTGAGCACCGAGCCGAGCTTGAGCACCAAGTTCAAGTACCAAGCTCGAGCTCGAGTACTGAGATACTCGGCTCGGCTCGACTCGATTACACCCCTAATCACAACTAAATGCTTGATTAAGTGTTAGTGGTAGTGAATTGTGGAAAACAGTTTGGGTAGGACACTTATTATCTTTCATATTCTCCTGGCATGAGAAATGTCGGAACCCCACTCCTTGAATGTCTTCTATTTTTTATCTTGTATCTACAAAAAAAATGCCACATTTTGGTGGAAAACCAAAATGATGAGGGCTGCAAACAGGTTCAAGGTGTCTGCTTTCTTGTGCAAGCATTAGACTCGGGTGAATCTGCTTGGCTAAAACCAGATGCTCAGTGGTTCTGGATTGAATAGGTACTGGTGAAACTGGTACAAAACTAAATGGCTGCAAGGAGGCTGTGTACTAGACTGGTTGAAGTGGTCTATAAGTAGATTTGGGCCAGTGATGTTAGGTTTCCTCAAGGATAAGGAAGCCTTCATCGTGTGGGCAGTTTAGTAGAAATTCAATAGATTAGACGAGTATAGAGTATGTTTCAGGCCTTGAATGTGGATTAGGCTCCCTTGGCTGCTACATCATCATCCTTCAATGAACCATCACTCAAAGAAGTGAGGTTTTATACATGAAAATAACTTGTGGTTAACAAATTAAAATAATTATTTTATATCTAATTTTAAAAAAGATTACTAAAATTTAGAAATTAATTTTGAAATATGATGCAAAACTAAAAATGTGACATCTGACGGGTTTTTTATTTTATGTGGTTCAATACCCTTCTCCACAATGAGTTGGGTTGTGTGCATGATATTTGTTAGGGGCTGCACTGCAGGGCAGTCCCCATTAAACATCGTACTAGATGTATGGATTGAATTTTGTTACACAAGACTCCAAACAAGTTAAAACATGTTTAATATTCTGTAAACATTAGGCAAACCAAAACTAATCTGGCAGCAAGATTATCATAAATAAGAGGATATAAATACCAAGTTCATAACAACAATATACAAAAACACATCTCTCTAAGCAGAAGTGAAAAATGATCCAATTTGATCAAATCCAAATCAGTTTGAGACAACAGAATCAAATGGGACTGGACATCAACATAAACAGTTCACCATAAAGCAATAAAAAAATAATAGAGGACAACTGGATTTTTATGTGCTTTGTCCAATTAGCCTATGTGCATAGGGCAGGGATACTAAAGTTCCTCTATGAAAAATAAATAGGGGTACAATAGATACAAGAAGTAGAAAACAAAACCAGAGAAGGCGAAGGCACGTAAGGAAACTATTTAAAGGTCCAGTTCTTACAGCTCCAGGAATGGCGATGAAACTGAGTGGAGGATTCAACATATACCACGGACCTTGGAAAATCTCACAAGATGGACAACAAAACACGAAAGAAAACTAGCCAACAAGAGATCAAGAACTGAAAGAAATGAAACAACAGATTGAGACCCACTTACAAGGGATCAGTCTCACATATGTGTCCCTAGAGACCCTACAGCAAATCAGGAGGCCCATAAATATCTCCATCCTCATCTCCTCTCTCAAAAAAAAAAAACCAAATCCCCAAACCAAGGAGCTCTAGCCCCAATTGAATCTCTCCCCATGAGATGGAGCTATGTGCTCCCTGATCAAGGAGGCATCCCGGTGATAACAATAGTGCATGGAAAGTGAAACAACATTGAGGCCTGTGCAACTGGAAAGGAACACGTGGACGACTGAGAATCAATCTATCCAATCCATCAAACAATAAACCGGGGATATACAGTACCAATTGATAGAGCGATGGGGGTGAGAGCGGATCTAGATGAAAACGCCCATGAAGGAAAACACACCCTAAAGCAAATCTATAAATCACATAGCCATAGGATCTTTTGAAGTAGCTCTCTCATACCTGAAAGAAGCCAAAAAAACCAGAGTTGTATCCAATTACTCATATATAAAAAAACATATAAAAACCATAATTCAAGGTATGATACAAACTCAGACATGAAATAGTTCCAAAAATGCAACAACATTATCAAAAGAAGAAAAAACTACATAATGCAGCACAATCTTCACTACATTGGATATTCCAGTAAAACAGGTTACCTGGAAACGATTCTTATTCTTATAATGAATGGGGTTTGATGGACTCGATCCCCAACCATCAAATCCGATCTGAAACATAGCGAGCCAAGGCATCAACAGGCTTTGAAGACCCCGCAATCTCCACCGCCCGGAATCGGATCTTGACACGTGCAAGATAATCAGCAGCAATCCACAGGAAGCTCAGCATCGGCATCACACACTGGCCATCGACCTCCAGCATCCGGGGCTGCTTTATCCACCCACTCGGGATGGTAGGTCACCTGGTACCAAGCCGAAGCCTTCCGCTCGTACTCACCATTCCTCTCCTCATCATCAACCTTGAGCACCTTCATCTTCTCAAAAACCACCCGGAACTCATCCCAGAGAGACCAATAAGAATTCTTCAGCCTCTCCTTCAAGTCGCCCTGCTTGCGGCTGTTGGTGCCCCTAGAGAGCGACCATATGTGCTCCATCACTACCTCCTCCTCCTTCCTCACCTTGTACTGCTCCAACAACCCCCTCACCTGCCCATCGTAAGAGCACTTGTGGCCCCACGCACCCTCAATATAGCCAAAAGCCCCTGGGACCTCGAGATCCTGATCGTAATGGATGTCTACAGTCAGGTTTAGGTCTGGGTCTGAGGATAATGTTTCCCCATCCTCATTGTACATCCCATGGATCTGTCGGTAAAGCTTGCTGAGGATTTTGGTCGACCGATAGGACTGGAATTCTTCCTTGCCCATGAAGTCCGGATACTTCTTGGGCTTCAAGTGGTAAGGCATTTCACAATTTTTCCAGTTTTGGGGAAATCTACTGCGATAGCAGCCAGCTCAGCCAGATGGAGACACGCATTATCCATGGCGCCTTTCTCATTGAGGTCGGCGTGGACCACGTGGGCGTTGCAGATGGTGCCAAGGGGCTCGTTCACCATGCTCCTTTGAAGAAATCTATTATGTCCTGCAGTATAACAGAGGAAAGCAGATGACCTATTCTGAACATTGAAAAAATTTCAGAAGCTAAATTGTAAGTGGATTATTACCTTCTGGATAACTTGGCGATGCAAGTCAATGGCTTTTACAACCCTAGCTCATCAAAGCAGCCCATCAAGATCACTCCCCGATGCTTCATGAGGATGAGGTCGATCTCCCTTCTGAGGAAAAACCAAACAATCGTACAAGTGATGCAAAGCAGACACATCTACAGCTTCAAGAATCCTGATATCTCCTGGATGAAGAGAAGGGTTTTTTGCAACCACGACAAGACCCTGAATAATTTCTCTCTTTTCCTTCGTTTCAGAAAACCTCAAGCCGTGCTTCGTAAAAAAGCTTTCAAGTGAGGGAGTTGACACCTGGATGAAGCATTGTCCATATTCGAGCAACCCTAGCTCATCAAAGCAGCCCATCAACCACCTTCCAGAAGGAACAAAGATCCTAGCTTTTTCCCTGAGGGCCCAAAACTGTGCAGCCCTAACAGCAGACAACAAGCCCTGCAGATGTGGCTCTGTTTGAGGCCTGAAACCAGCAGCTAACATGATTGCAGGGACATGCCCTAGATCCGCACAGGATGCCATGATAACATCAAAAGCCACATCAGCATCAACAACCATTTTGTTATGTTTGGAGATCATGAGATTCTGCATGTTCCAAAATATATCATCCTCCACATCCAGTGATGAAAGCAGTGTAACAATCTGTCTATTCAAGAATCCGGGCTGGAACCGTGTCCAAGAACAAACTTCCAATGTTGTGTGACTCGATATGAATTTCTCCATGCTCGGCCTCAAATACATACGTTTGTCACTGATTCCAGGCCAGCATGCCACGACCCCCTTGCAGCCAGCGTGTCGTATTTGATACGCACAAGGTGGGCTGCTGTCCAATTTCAACTTCTTGGCAACTTCCAACGCAAGATTGGGTGTTATCATTCCAATTCCATCTGAAAAAACATATTTACCCCTCTCTACATCTGGGTACTGTGTGTCAACATCATCCAACGGAACTTCCACTGTCGCGTAAGTAGAAGAAAAGCATACCCCATCCTTGCAGCAGACTTCGCAACATTCTTGTTTGTGAACTTTCCCATCCAACTCTTGATATTCATCACATTTATCTTCTTGTCATCAGCGAAAAACCAGGCAGAACGATCCTTCAACTGGTTAGTTGAGAATGCCAAAAACGAGTATTTTCGACCACAAAGAGAGAATCCATCGATGAGAATGTTCTTCACCCTCTGAAACAGCTTAGTTTTTTGGGGATGAGAATTCTCAGAAATTTCTTTCACAATAGCTGCAGCATAATATCTGAAGGCATTTGTGTTTAGTGTTTGCATGCCCTCATCCATGAAGGTAACCCTAAAAAAACGATCAGAAACTTCTTTGTAATTTCTAAGAACCCTGTTTGAAAGCTCAACCTCAGGGGGCATGCAATAAGCTTTAGCAGGGGTAATTACCAGCCTCCTCACATCAACGATGTTATCCAATGGCTTAGGATTCTTAAAAAAAATGGGATTTGTCAGCAACCAATTTTGCACAAGCTTCAACCTCTTATACAAATAGATGCGTCCCAATGCAGCTATGTTGACATCCACCTTTGTGCAAAACAGCATTCAGCATGAACCGATCTCGCCTGCGCCTGCCGCGTAAATAAAACGCCACCCGCATCCCGCCACCGGAGACGCCAGCACCGCCCCGCCACCTGCTGATCGGACCGATCTCGCCTGCGCCTGCCGCGTAAGCACGGCCCCAAAGGCACCCCAACCTGTTGCCGCGTGGACCGACGACGCCCTCCGCCTGCTCCGTCGCACCCGCATCACGCGACTTGGACCGACCACGTCCTCCGCCGCATTCCACTCCGCCTGTCCCGTTCTGCCATGGGAGCGTTACCGTCCCATTATTGAATATCATTTAAATAAAACCCATCATTTAAACATAACCACATTACCTCACATCTCTGAATTTCTTTTGATGATGACAATACCTCACCAGGCATACACGGCCCCTCCCACCGTCCCATTATCGAATATCATTTAAACATAATAAAATCATCATTTAAACATAATGATGTTACCCACACATTTATGAATTTATTTTGACGATCACAATACCCCGCCAGGCATACACGGCCCCTCCCACCATCCCATTATTGAATATCATTTAAACATAATAAAACCATCATTTAAACATAATGACGTTACCCACACATTTATGAATTTCTTTTGACCATGACAATACCCCGCCAGGCATACGCGGCCCCTCCCACTGTCCCATTATTGAATATCATTTAAACATAATAAAACCATCATTTAAACATAATGACGTTACCCACACATTTATAAATTTCTTTTGACGATGACAATACCCCGTCAGGCATACGCGACCCCTCCCACCGTCCCATTATTGAATATCATTTAAACATAATAAAATCATCATTTAAACATAATGACGTTACCCACACATTTATGAATTTATTTTGACGATGACAATACCCCGCCAGGCATACGCGGCCCCTCCCACCGTCCCATTACTGAATATCATTTAAATATAATAAAACCATCATTTAAACATAACGACGTTACCCACACATTTATGAATTTCTTTTGTCGATAACAATACCCATCCAGTCATACGCTGTCCCTATCGATTATAAATTCTCTATTTCATTGTCCCCAACGGACACCACCAGGATGGATCCCCTAACACTTTTACCGACCATCACTGGCCTTCTCCAAATGATGTGGGTTTATCCATTCGACACAAATCCAACTGCAACCAATGTGTTAATACCAACATTAATCATAGGCCTCCCTGGCACCACTATGTACCATGGAACCTTCCCGGTACTAAACATCAGGGTCTTGCTTGCCTACTTCGGAAAGGGGCTACTCGCGGACCCTCTTCCCCTTCTCATCTCTCCTGTCGTCTTCCTCATCCTCTGCACGTTTAGAATGGGTGTCCAGAAGATAAAGGGTCCAGTGATGGCCTTGGTCAAACAAGCATCATCATCCTCCCCACTGGACCCGCTGCTGCAAATATCTGCACCCAGACGCGGAACTATGGATGACGGTGCGGGACAGAGGCGGCGGGTTTCGACGGCGCAGGCCATGCTGTGGTGCTGCAGGAGACGAAGACAAACAAGTGCTGCAAGAGACAGAGGTGCCTGGCGGGATCCCAAAATGGGTCTTGATCGATGGTGCGGGACAAAGGCAGCGGGTTTCGACGACGCAAGCCATGCTGTGGTGCTACGGGGGACGAAGGCAAACAGGTGTTGTGGGAGACAAAGGTGCGTCGCAGGATCCCAGCACGGGTCTTGACCGGCGGTGCGGGACAGAGGCGGCAGGTTTCAACGGCGCAGGCCATGTTGTGGTGCTGCGGGAGACGGAGGCAAACAGGTGTTGCGGTCTCCAAAGGTGCGTGGCGGGATCCCAACGTGAGTCTCGACCGGCGGTGTGGGACAGAGGCGGCGGGTTTCGACAGCACAAGTCATGCACTGGTAGTGTGGGGAGTTTTTTTATTTGTTTTTTAAAATTTAATATCCAACAGTACTGTCATTGCACCAGTCCGCATTTTGACAAAAGCTCTCACTCAGAGCTCCTTTTTATAAGAGAGTTTGCCCAGAGAATCATTCGACATTTCCAATTAGCATATATTTTGTCATGATTTAGTAAAATAAAAGAAATGATTTTCTAATTCATAAAAGAAAAGAAAAGAAAAAAATGATTTTCATTTCACTTTATTTTGTTTAGATACAAAATTTAGTAAAAGAAAATAAATGATTTAGTTTTTAAAAAATTTAAAATCCATTTTCACTGAATTTATTATATATTAAAGGTATTAGTCTATTTATTCTTTTCTAAGACATATTTAAAAAAATATATATTATATTTATATCAATATAAATATACTTATATAAAAATATGATAAAAATAACCCTTATTAAAAAATATAGTTTTCTAATACTCAATTATTCCAAATAAAAAAATATTATGATTTTAAATTTTAAATTTTATTTTGAAATAAATAAATATATTTATTATATATATATATATATATATATTTATGTATAATTTTATAAATACGCATTCATGAATATACATATTTATTAAATAAATTTATAGCTACATAATTTTTTTTTAATATATTAGATATATATTTATAGACATCTTTATATAAATATATTTATAAATATATATAACAAAATTAAATTTTAAATTATTCCTGATTATTAATTACGATGGGTTCGGGTAATGTTCTTAAAAAATATAGTTTCTCAATACTTAATTATTCCAAATAAAAATATATTATAATTTTAAATTGAATCTATGATTTTTCATGTCAATTATATAGACATTTAATTTTGAAAAAAATATATTAGCAATGATTTCTTTTTTATTTTTATATCATGTAAATTATATAAACAACATTTTTGATTTTAATCAATCATTATTTTTCATGTCACCAAAATTAGCTAAACATTATTAATTCAAAATTATCATCAATTCAAAATAAATATTAATTCAAAAATATTAACTCAATTTTTTATAAATTATTTATATAAATTATTAATTTAAGATAATTAAAATTATTTCTAATCAAAATTGACTATAATCAAAATTATTTACAAATTATGTTTAACAAAATATTTATATACGCATGAAAATAATAATTGTAACTATTAATTATCACAAAGATGATAATTTATATAAATACCAATTCAATAAAATATTAAATAAAATAAAACATACACAGGGGCATGATAGGAAATTTTAAAAAAACATCACATGTCAAGCTCGATTCTTTCTGAATCACCCCGATTTTGGGGTGATTGAAAAACTGTAGTTGAGGAAATCTGTTTCTCTTTGTTTCCCTAGTCCACCATTTCTTTCAGCCAATCATTATCTCACCAAACTTAAAAATGTTTCAAGTATGTGACTTTGAAAGCATATAAAATATAAACTATAAGACCAATATAAATAAAACATAAGACATGGATTAAACATATAATAAATAGTCAAAAATAAAAAAAATCGTAACAAATGTTGATAAAAAATAATTTATAAGCTTTGAAAGCCATCAACTTGAAACTTAAAAATGCTTCAAGTATATGACTTTGAAAGTCTATAAAATTTAAATTATAAGACCAATATAAATGAAAATTAAAACATCGATTAAACATATAAGAAATAGTTGAAAATAAAAATAAGTTCATAAATAATGTTGATGAAAAATAATTTATAAGGTTTCAAAACCACCTATTTGAAACTTAAAAATGTTTCAAGTATGTGGCTTTGAAAGACTATAAAATATAAACTATAAGATGAATATAAATGAAACATAAAACATGGATTAAACAAATAAGAAATAGTTGAAAATTAATTAGTTAATTAGTAATATAATTATTAATTATTAATTATTAACTATTTATTATATAATAACTAATTAGTTAATTAGTAATATAATTATTAATTATTTAATTAATAATTATAAATAAAAATTATATTACTAATTAAATAATTAATTATTATATTATTAATACTTATATTAATAATTAACTAATTAATTATTAATAATTATAATGAATAATTATATTACTAATTAACTACTTAACTATTATATAATTAATAATTATATTTCTGATTTACCAATTAATTGTTATATAATAAATAAGTATATTACTAATTAACTAATTAATTTTCAAATATTTCTTATATGTTCAATCAATGTTTTAATTTTCATTTATATTGGTCTTATAGTTTATATTTTATAAACTTTCAAAGTCACATAGTTGAAACACGTTTATGTTTCATGTTGGTGGCTTTCAAATCTTATAAATTATTTTTCATCAACATTTGTTATGAAATTCTTTTTATTTTTGACTATTTCTTATATGTTTAATCCACTTTAAATGCTGCTCCCATTTTCATTGAGAACCATCAGTTATCTCCTCCCTCCCCATTAGATGCAGGGGCTTCACCGCAAGGCACTACTCATGGTGGTATGCCCCCACTTCATGAGGATGCTAGAAAAGTTGCAGATGTGTTGTCCCTTGATGATCAAGGAGTTGACACTTGGAGGGAAAATGTGATGCATGGAAATAAGGTTAATTATTCCTCTGTGTGTGATGTCTTTGACTCTGGAAAGGAATTACCAGATGACTCCCAACAACAAACTAAAACTTGGAAGCGAGGTCGTCATCCAAGATGTCATTGCACGAGCGGGGATGTGTGGATTGGGCTGCTCCAAAGGATGATTTGAAACCATTGATTGAATCTGACTCTAATGACACAGACATAGAAAGCCTCCTTCAACAGGCAAGAAGATTAGAAGAGAGGTATTCCAGAGGTCGGGGTCGCGGGCGTGGATGAATTATAAATTGGAATGACCTTCGAGAAGAAGAGAAAACGATTGGCTCTAAGATTAGGAAAAAACTTGGTCTTTAATATCTTTGATGAGGGCATTTACTCTATCTGACCCCATCCTCTCACTTCCTTTGTAATGATTTTTATTTTATTCTATGGGCTTTGACCCTGCCTTTTAAAAATATAGTTTATATTTTATAGTCTTTCAAATCCACGTACTTGAAATAGTTCTGAATCCCATATCAAAAATGTAGAATGTTCTACGCAAGCCCACATCGGAAATACAGAATGATTTCCTGGGCAAACCCTCTAATAAAAAGGAGCCCTGAAAGAGAGCTTCTTTCTAAATCCAAACTGCTGTAATGACAGTACTGCTAGATATTAAATAGCTGATAAATTCTGCTGAAAATTTTTGTTATATATATAAACAAAACAAAATAAAATAGAAATTTTAAAAATACAAAAATAGTATTTTTTTTATTTTAGTGAAAAGGAAGCAATGGGGTTTCCCCCTTTCAGCCGAAACAAAAAGGCGGCAGCCTTGCTTCCGCATTTAGTACACATTTTCAAAAAAAAATTAACCTCCACCTTTTTAATATTTTTTTGAGAAAACATATTAAAAAAAACTCTATTATGGGAGACAGGTGTTGTGAGCGGCGCAGAAAATGGTGGAGTGACAACGTTCTGGGATACGGGACGAAGACAGCTACGGGTGGCGCAGATGATGTGCAGGTAGGACACTTTGGCGTGATGCACTGGATGCATTAAAAAAGTGATGAGCTGGATCCATAAATAATAAAGGGTTGGGTCTTTAGACTATTAATTGGTGGGTTATCCCTCAGGGGGCTATAACCCGCCAATCGTTGTTGAATGCGTGTATGTATTTCTGTTCCATTGTACCCATAAATACCTAATATATATATATATATATATATAGGATTATATATATTTTAAATTAAATTTATAGATACACATAACAAATTATGTATATATTTATCAGTATAATTATATTAAATTTATAAATTATTTATATATTCTAACTATATAAATATGAAATTATTTATAATTCTATCTATATAGATATATATTTATCTATAGATATAATTATAAATATATAAATAAAATTTTATACATATTTACATAACTATAAAATTAAAAATAAGTATATTTAAATAATAAATATATTAATTATATATAAAACTATAAATATATAAATAAAATTTTATACACATCCAATGGTAGGTCACGACGGTGACTCACACCGGTGAGTTGTGACGATGAGTCGCATCGGTGAGTCATGATGGTAGGCTGCGATGGTGACTTGCACTAGTGAGTCACGATAGTGAGTTGTGATGGTGACTCACCGAACAACGAATCAATGAATGGTAGCTCACCAAACAGTGCCTCAATGAACGGTAGCTCACCAAACCACGACTCACCGAATCATAGCTCACCAAATAGTGACTCACCAATGGTAGCTCACCTATTGGTGACTCGTACGAGTGACTCAATGAACAATGACTCACACTGGTATCCCACACTGATGACTCGTACCGGCGACTCATAGTGGTGACTCACCTAACGGTGAGTTATTTCCAATAGTTTTTCAAAATTCTAGAATTCTCCAGTTTTTCTAGTTTCACCCCTTTAACATTTTGTTGGGTGTAAATGAGTCTAATACCATATTTAATGATTTTTAGATCTCTTTCCAATGATATATATATTCTAAAAACTTGAGGCTCCCTTTGACTTCCAAACCCCATGGTCCTAGTCAAGATCCACCTTTAATGGCTTTTAAAAACTATTTCTCCCATTGATTTATGATCTAACCTTTCTAAAGCTAAGATATTCTCTTCCTTGTGCAATTCCTTTTCTATAGATATTAGACATACCTAGAACCATTCTTCCCCAAGGGATCATGTATTTGTACTATGGCCTTTGAATCACATTTTCCTGAGAGGTCTTCTTTTCCTGCTGCATACGGACCCCCTATTTTGGTGAAAGAAGGGGGTGTTGATAATCTTTTCTTTGAGGTAGGGATCCATTCATCTCTCTTTTATTTGTGTATCATGTGGGGTGAGTGTATGAATGTATCCTTTTTAAAGATATAAGAATGCCAAATCAATAAATATAATTGAATCATCTTTAAATCAATAAACAGGGGTTTGAGAAAAGTGATGAAAGTTTTTGTTTTATTTGTTTTATTGTTATTGTGAATTGTATGGGCTCTATGCCTTCTAAAAATCATGGTCGTTGGTGGTCTTTGTTTGCGCACCTATGATGGATTGTGAATGATGTTGATGGTCATCTACTGAATGTCAACATATATGAAATTGATTAAGCATGTATATTCGGTTAAATAAATGGATGCCCTGATATCAAACTTGTTATGTGATAACCCCTGAATAAACAACTAGAATTAAATAAGGGATGCATTATTAAATATGGAAATTGTGCCTTGTATGGTTGTGTGGTGCTATTGTTGAGAGCACGACTGTGTGTGTGGGTGGTTCAGAAGGTGTGTTGGAATCTATGGTTGAGATATTGGTTGATTGCAGGGTGGATGAGAGGTGTTATGTAGCAGGGATACATTTTTCTATGTGGTTTGTTGTCTACCGTGCTTGATAGCTGCCCAGGTAGGGATGGAATGAATAACTGAAATTTTTAATAAAAAAGAGGTTTTGGTTAAATGAATTTGTCCAGGGGTATGATTTGACTTTGTGGATTGTTGTGTGGTAGTTTATTTAGAGGTAGTAGCAAAGGGGGGTTTGTGAGTTGTTTGTTAGTTGAAAATCCATAAGTTGGTAATGAGTGATTGGTATCATATATATGTATTACTTGTACTTTTATTGTGATTTCTATACACAACCCACCCTAGTTGAGCACTATGTGATGAACACTCCCATAGTCACAGGGGAGGGTGTCTTTCCTAAACATCATAGTGGGAGGATGGATGGATAGACACACACTCTTCCCCGCTACCTCTTACAGGCAGTGATTGCCCAAGATTATTTGGGTAGATTTTTATTTGTGAGGCCCAGGTGTGTGTGGGAAATTTGTGCTTTCCCAAGTGTCGTCAGGATGAGATGTGTTGTGATTTCCCAAGTGTGTCTGGGATGAGGTTGTGGTTTGTGTCCCAAGTGTCTATGGGTGGGATATGACATGGTTGTGGCCCAAGTGTCTACGGGTGGGATGTGATGAGCTTCATTTTCCCAGGTGATAGAACTAGATGTACAACTTAGGTGTGTGCAGGCGGGTTGTGATGTGATTCTTTCAGAAGTAGTGGGAGTGCTAGGACATTTTCCTTTAGGGTGTGAGAGTGGCTAATTAGTGGGAAAGTGGTGCAAGTACCCTATGATTAATGGGATTACTATATTACTTTACTTTACTTGTGTTATTTTGTTAGTGTGCCTCGGTGTGGTTGGGGTGACTAGTATACAATGTTAAGTGCTATTGGGTTCTACTGTTTTCTCATGGGGGAATAGTATGCTTCCTCCACTTGTGCACAATAGACTTTTTCTTTTCCTACTGAGTATACTTGTATGATCACCCTATGTATGTAAAACTGTTTTCAAGTTTCTAGGAGGATTACATGGACCGTGCTGGACCTTACTAGCTTGGATGTTGGGATAGTTGTTGTGTCACTACTTATCCTTGTTTTTGGAACTTACTTTGCAGTTTTTATTGTACTTGTAAAAGTTTTATTTTAAAAACATGCATATGGGATGGATTTTTGATTTCTTTATATATTTAGTGCCTGGAGTTGTTTTGGGGTGTACTATATTATATCAGGATATTTTTTTCTTTAAAAAGGGAAATGCCTCCCATTTTGTGAGATTGTATACCCTTGGCACTGGTTGCCACCCCAAAGCCTACTAGAGGTGGGAGTTTGGGCTCATTATCTCCCTTTATTCATCTTGAAGAAGGAGGGTCATGACAAAATGGTATCAGAGCTGATGGTTGAGAGATAGGATAGAGTCTGAAGTTAGGCACAGTGAGGATTGCATGGTTTGGTAGGGAAACAGTGTCGGGTGATCTTGGTGCATGACCTAGGCCAGGGAATACTGACTAGGACACAAGATTTTTGGGCCCCACATGATCTGATATAAGGACTCTAAGCCTACCGAATGATCCAGTGAGTCTACACCATATGCAGAATGGAGACCCTAAGAAAGGTACACGAATCAAAATGACATGTGTTACTATTTGAATTGGGTGTTTTGGGAAATTTAAAATAAATAATGGATTTTAAAGTTAAAATGAATCTTAACAAAAAATTCCACACTACTCAGGATTAGTAATTCCCTATTTACCTTTTCAGCTACGACAGTCGGTTGTCGTCCACGTGTGGCTCGGGTAGTTAAGGCTTAGCAGACTGATCTAATTTATTGGCAGAGGGTTGATCCAGTGGAGGAGGATGACTAGTGGTAGAGAACGTTACATGCTTTCTAGTGGTAGGCTCTGGGAAAGTACAAGGGCAGTGCTCAGAACATAGAGACGGAGAGCTGGCTCAAGGAGCTTGTGATCACCTTCAAATTGATTTAGGCTTCTACAAAGTAATAGGTTCCTTTGACAGTGATCCAGATGTGTGGAGATTCACATCAGTGGTGGATAATGTACCTGGGGGGAGAGGAAGGAGGCTTACATTCTATTGGTCAATTTTGAGAAGGATTTCTGAACACAGTTCCTTTTATTGACCATGAAAGATGAAAAGAGGCAGGAGTTACTCTCCCTCGATCAGAGAAGTATATTTGTACTAGAATTAGGGATCAAGTTCAAATATCTCCTTCATTTTACCCCAGATCTATTTCCAAATGAGGAGTCTCATGTGGGATGTCTAGAGGAGGCACTTTATCCCTCTCTCCAGTATGCGGTTACTACCTTTACCTTGCCGACATACTTGGAAGTCTATAAGATGGAATTAGTAGTTGAGCGGATTCACTATCGAGGAGGTCTACTGTGATATGGGAGCCAGAAGGGTTATTCAAAAGGAAATATTACTAGTAGTAGGTCTCAATCACTAGGGTCTTTAAGGTTTCAACCTGTAGTGAGTCAACCTCAGCAGTTTCCGTTTTGACCTTCTGGTCCTCATGCATTTCATGTGGGATTGAGGCCGATGTTTTTCATATATGGAGTTCATGGCCGTCTTCTAAATTAGTTCCCAATGGATACCCAAGCTCAATATGGTGTAGGTGGGAAGGTTCATTTCCCACCTTAGTAGTAGTTTCCAGCTAGGCCATTTTAGCAGCAGAGGCAACATGCTCATGGTCCACTAAGGGGAGATGGAGTAGGAGGAGGATGACCTTAGGGTGTTCCTTAGGGACCTCGACCCATGCATGGTCATGGAGGTGGTCATCAATATATGGGAAGACGATATGGGCACGGTTAGTTACACATGGCAAAGGTAGCACTTCCTACAGGACCAAAGATCATTCGAGGTTCGATCAACTTGTTTAGTACCCTTTATTATGATTTGTTTGATTCAGAAGCTTCACACTCTTTTGTTGCACCCGGTATATCCCATGCTCTATTATTATACATAAAGATACTTCTTGTGTCCCTGATGTTGAGTACACCAATCATAGGTTAGACCAACTTTTTTGATGTGTATTGGGGTTGTAGAATGATGATGAGACCACATCATTCCCATGGGGGTATCTTCTTACTACAGATGAAACCATACTATATCATCCTTAGAATCAACTGGTTGTATTCCATGTATGATATTATCAACTGCTTCTAGAGGAGATTCTTGTTTTCAAACATGGATGGACAATGTGTGGATTTTTTTAGAGAGTGGAGATGTCAGCTAGGCAGTCGGCGTGCAGATCCTCTTCTTTCCTTGTTGGATGATCTATTAGTGGAATCAGTGGACGCTGAGATGGTAGAGGCTCCAAGACTTTTTGAGGAGTTCTTGGATGTTTTCTATAAGGAGGTTATGAATCTACCCCCTCGATGCGATGTTTATTTTGGGATATACTTACAACCCGGTGCTTGTATGATTTAAATAGATCCATATCAGATGGTACCTTCTGTGTTTCGGGAGCTGAGGATTCAGATTGATGACCTGATAAAGAATGGAATTATAAGTCCCAGTGTGTCATAATGGGGTGATCTAGTTTTGTTTGCAAAGAAGGAAGATGGTGGTATGAGGTTGTGTATAGACTACTGAAGGTTGAACCAGATTATGGTAAAAAACCGTTACCCTCTACCAAGTATATAAGATCTTTTTGACAAGCCAAGGGGAGAAAGTTGGTTTCCTAAGATCGATATGTAGTATGGATATTACCATTTGAGGGTGAAGAAGGGAGATATCCCAAAGACTGCTTTCAGGTGTAGGTATGGGCACTTAGAGTTCGTAGTCATGCCATTCGGTGTTACGAATACACCATCCATGTTCATGGGGATTATGAATTCCATCTTTCCGGATTTTCTGGACCGGTTCTTCATCATATTCATCGATGAAATCTTGATTTACTTGAGGTCAAAGGAGGAGCATACTGAGCATCTTAGGTTTGTCTTGTAGGTCCTTCAACACCACCAACTCTATGGAAAGTTGCTGAAGTGTAAGTTTTGGACATGATAGGTACATATCCTTCGGAATGTGGTGTCAAAGAAGGGTGTAGCAGTGGACCAACCGATGGATGAGGTAGTTGTTTCTTGGGAATAACCCAATAATGTGGTTGAGGATCACAATTTTCTCAGTCTAGTGGTCTATTACTAGATATTTGTATCTGATTTCTCTTGAGTTGCAGCACCGTTGGTATCCTTGACTAGGAAAGACCCAATTTTTTTTTGGAATGATTAGTGCTTGGTATAATTTGACAATCTGAAGGGAAAGTTGGTTAGTGCTTTAGTACTCTGATTACCAAAGGAAGGAGTGATGTTCAAAGTGTTTTGTGATGATTACCATTTGGGTTTGGGATGTGTCTTGATGCAGCAATAGGAAATGATCTCTTATGGGTCTAGACAGTTACGTCCCCATGAATGTAACTATGTAACCCATGATTTGGAGATATTAGAAGTTGTATTTGTGCTGAAGTTGTGGTGACATTACCTCATAGGGGAGTGCTTTGTTGTCTTCATTGATCCCAAGTTCTTGAGGTATATCTTTTCCCAACGATATATGAACTTGTGACAGTGTAGGTGGAAGAAGTTTTTCTAGGATTACGACTTAGAGATCTCTTACACCTTAGGAAAGGGGAATGTCATGGTTGATTCCTTGAGTAGGAAGTCATAGAAGAAGGTGGTTTACGAATCTATGGATTCATGTAAGGTGATGGAGGAGTTGGTATCCCTGCACTTGGATGCATAAATGGATGGTGGTAGAGGATGTTTGTTTTAGATGATGGTGCAATCTTCTCTAATGCAGTAGGTGGAGAAGTGTCAGTGGGGAGAATCTAAAGAAGTGGTGATGTAAGATTTAATTGACCATGGTGATTCTCTAGAGGGATGGTCAAAGGATGGTTGGAACCAAATGTTGTCTCAGGGGAAGTTGTTTGTTCCTATGGTGATGTGCGAGGGAGTAATATGTGAGTTTCATAGCTCACCCTTAGTAGTATACCAAGGAGTTTCCAAGATGTACCATGGATTGAGGATGAATTTATGGTGGCTTGGGATGAAATGGGAATTGGAGGAGTCTATTTTTAAGTTCTTAGTGTTCTAGTAGGTGAAGGATGAGCACTGTGTTCTTAGTGGTTTATTACAACCCTTAGATGTATCTGAGTGAAGTGGGATGACATCTCAATGGATTTCATCATGGAGTTTCCCATGGATCCGGGAGGCTGTGATGTGATATAGGTAGTAGTGGATCAGTTTATGAAATCATCTCACTTCTTAGTGATTAAGGAGTTGGGAGTAATGAATTCCTTATCTAGGAGGTATACGGATGAGGTGGTGTGACTACATGGAGTTCTGAGATCCATTATCTTAGAGGATCCTGCTTGGAATCCAAGAGACATAGGATCAAATTCATGTGAGGGTGAATTTCCAGGTTACAATAGTAGTAATATAGAGAGTACTATTTGGTACTGTAGCAGACAACACTATTCATCCGATTTGGGCCTTTGGGCCTCTGGTTTGGGCCTATGGGTCTTAGGGACTTCGGGCCACCAAAGGCATTTGGGCCACTGGGCCTCCAGACTGTAAGGGCCTTTGGGCCACCAATGAGCTTTGTCCCACATGGATTTTGGGCCATAGAAAAGACTAAGAAGTAGGGAAGACCACATAAGAGCAGACCCAGATGAGGATTCAGAGCAAAAATAGTAACCAATAGAGTAGAGATAAGTAGATTGGAAGAATGTGAGGGTATGGAAACAGCCATTGGGACGAGGCACCATGCATCTCTACATGGGGAAAGGCTATCCAATCATCCATCCGAGGTGGGGTGCTTGGAAAATTTAAGATGAAGATGCCAGGGAGGGGCTATTTCAAGTGTGTTAGGTCTCGGGCCTTTAAGGTCATGTATTGGGTCATGTATGGGCCTTGTACCTTGGGCCTACGGGTCATGTAAGGGACCCCCTTCAACCCTTAAAAGGGGTATTATCCAAAAATAAATAAAAAATAAGGACTTCAAGACATTTGGGTAGGAGGGGATTATAGTAAGCCTTTAGCACTCAGTTGTGCCTCAACACTACGTTCCACCCTCAGATAGATGGGCAGACAGAGAAAATCATCCAGATGTTGGAGGACATGTTGCAAGCATGCGTCATGGACTTTGGAAGATCTTGGGTGAGGCAATTTACCTTGGTAGAGTTTTATTATAATAATAGCTACCAGTATTCCATTGGCATGGCCCCATTAAAATATTTGTATGAGATTCTGTGTCATTCACCCTTATGCTGGACAAAGGTTGGAGAGATAACTATTCTCAGTCCCAAGGTAGTGCATAGCATGAAAAAAAGGTTTATCTCATTTGAGAGAGGATGAAAGTGGAACATGACCAGTATAAGTCTAATACTGTTCATAGGAGGAGACCCTTGGAGTTTGAGGTTGGGGAACATGTGTTTTTGAAGGTTTCTCCTCGATGTGGGCAACATAGGTTTGGAAGAGGTACTAATCTTTCTCCCAGGTTTATTGAACCCTTTGAGGTGTTCGGGTGAGTTGGCGAGGTGGCATACCATTTAGCATTGCCACCATAGTTAGAGAGGATCCACAATGTATTCAATGTCTCTCAACTCCGTCGGTATCTTCATAATGACTCCCATGTCGTTGAATGGGGAGAGTTGGATATCGAAGATGACACAACATACATGAAGTTGCCAGTCGAGATCTAGGATTATCGGGAGAAGGTGCGTTGTGGGCAGACCATTCCCTTGGTTCGCATGTTCTGGATGCATGGTGGCTTGGAGGAGACTACTTAGGAGCGAGAAGTAGAGATGTGTTCCTAGTACCCATAGTTGTTTTGAGTTTTTTTCTCTATTTTGCCTTATTTTTTGATGTTTGAACCTTATTTTATATGATGATATGTTCTCCTTTCCTTGTGATGTGTATAGTGGAATGTTCAATGAAGTCTTGACATGAGAAAATGGGAGGATTTGATCCCTAATAAAGATGAATTAACTGAAATGTGATTAAACCTATGCAGGTGAGTCAGTGCCGCTCAGAGTGGATAATATCTTGATATGGAGGAATGAATTCCCGGATTCATGTGTTCGGAAAATTTGGATTTGTACTTGTGTGGTGTGTTTTTCAGTCAGTTTGGTTAGCAGATGTCAAAGGAGGTGTTCTTGTATGTTGATGTTTCACTCAATATTTCAGACAACATAGGGTGGTTTATCACTGAACATTGATCTGTTTAGTTAGTAGTGGTTTTTCAAGTGTGGCCAGATCCTTGAGAGGAATCTTGTGGGGTGGGTTTTCAGACCCCTCTTTCTTCTAGGGTGGGTTTTGAATTCTCGGTGGAGAGAATAGTTTGGGAGGTATCTGATGTAATGTTCTGGACCTCTCTGATCCATTACTTTGTGAAAATATAGTATTTTGAATGTTAATTAATTTCAAGGAATATTATTCCAATAGTTTTTAAAATTTATACTTTCCAATAGTAGGTCACGACGGTGACTTGAATTGGCGAGTCACAAAGGTGAGTTGTACTGGTGAGTCGTGACGGTAGGCTATAATGGTGAATCACACCACTAATTCATGATGGTGAGTCACGATGGTGACTCACCAAATGGTAGCTCACCAAATGGTAGCTCACTGAACGGTGACTCACCAAACGGTGGCTCACCGAACGGTGGCTCATTGAATATTGACTCATACCAGTGACTCACCTAATGGTGACTCACACCAATATCTCGCACCGGTGACTCGTACTAGTGACTCATAGTGGTGGCTCACCTAATGGTGATTCATTTCTAATTGCTTTTCAGAATTATAGAATTCTCTAGTTTTTTCAGTTTCACCCCTTTAACATTTTATTGGGCGTAAATGAGCTCCATACTATATTTAATTGTTTTTGGAGACATTTTAAACTGTATCTATCTTATAAAAACCTGAGGGTCCCTTTGACTTCCAAACTGCATGGTCATGGTCAAGATCTGCCATTAATGGATTTTAAAAACCGTTTCTCCCATTGATTTAAGATCTGGCCTTTCTAAAGATGAGATATTCTCTTCCCTCTTCACTTACTTTTCTTTGGATACCGAACATCCCCAAAACCCTTATTCCCCAAGGGATCATGCATTTTTGTTGTGGACTTTGAATCATGTTTTCCCTGGAGGTCTTCTTTTCCTGCTGCATACGCACCCCCTATTTTAGTACAAGAAGGGAGTACTGATCGCCTGTTCTTTGAAGTAGGGATCCCTTTATCTCTTTTTTATTTTTTTATCATGCAGGGGGGTGTATGGATGTATCCTTTTAAAAGATAACAGAATAACCAATCAATAAAGATAATTTAATCAACCTTAATTCAATAAACAGGGGTAGGGGAAAAGTGATGAAAGTTTTTTTGTTCATTTTCTTGTTATTGTGAATTGTATGGGCTATATTCCTATTGAAAATAATGGTAGTTGATGGTATTTGTTTGTGCACCTGTGATGGACTGTGAATGATTTTGATGGTATTCTACTGAATCACTACAAATATGAAATTTATTAACCACATATATTTTGATAAATAAATGGATTCCCTGAGTTCGAACTTGTTCTATTATAACCCCTGAATAAAAAACTAGAATTAAATAAGGGATGCCTTTTTAAATCTTGAAATTTTTTATCATATGGTTCTGTAGTGCTACTGTTGAGAGATTGACTGTGTGTGTGTGTGGTTTGGAAGGAGAGTTGGAATATCAGGTTGAGAGATTGGTTGATTGTGGGGTGGATGAGAAGTGTTGTGTAGTAGGGCTCTGTTTTTCTATGTGGTTTGTTGTGTACTGTGCTTGATAGCTGTCTGGATAGAGATAAAATGAATAACTGAAATGTTTAATAATGAAGGAGTTTTGGTTAAATGAATTTGGTTTGGGGTATGATTTGACTTGTGTCTTGTTGTGTGGTTGTAAATTTAGAGGTAGCAACAAAGTCAATTTGTGAGTTGTTTTTTGGTTGAAAACCCAAAGGTTGGGATTGAGTGATTGGTGTCATATATACATATTACCACACCCTAGTTGAGAACCATGTGCCGAACACCCCCATCATCATGGGGGAGGGTGTCTTTCCCAAACATCCTGGTGGGAGGATGGATATATGGAAACCCACTCTTCCCCACCCCCTCTTCCAGGTAGTGATAACCCAAGATTCTCCTGGCAGGTTGTGGTTTGTGAGGCCTAGGTGTGTGCGGGTAAGTTTTTGTTTCCCTGGTGTCTTCAGGATGAGATGTTTTGTTCTTTCCTAGGTGGATTTAGGATGAGTTTTTGGTTTGTGTCCCAGGTGTCTACGGTCGGGATGTGATGTGGTTGTGGCCTAGGTGTCTACAGGTGGGATGTGATGTGGTTTTTTGCCTAGGTGACGAGACTAGTTGTGTGGCCCAGGTGTGTGCGGGCTGTTTGTGATGTGGTTCTTTCGGAAGAGGTGGGAGCTCCATGAATTTTTATGTTAGGGTGTGAGAGCGGATAATCATTGGGAAAGTGGTGTGAGGCACCCAATCATTGATGTGCTTAATATATTACTTTACTTGACTTGCATTATTTGGTGAGTGTGCCTTGGTGAGGTTGGGGTGACTAGTATACATTGTTAGGTGCTGTTGGGTTATGCTATTTTCTCACAGGGTCATTAGTATTATTCTTCCACTTGGGCATGATAGACCTTGAATGTTCCTACTGATTATACTTGTATTCTCACCCTATGTATATAAAACTGTTTTCAGGTTTCCAAGAGGATTATGTGGACCGTGATGGATCTTACTAGCTCAGACGTTGGGACAGTTTTTGTGTCATTGTTTAGCCTTGTTTATGGTACTTACTTTGGAGTTTCTATTTTAATTGTAATAGTTTTATTTTAAAAACATGCATGTGGGATAGATTTTTGATTTCATTATATATTTAGTGCTTGGAGTTGTTTTTTGGGTGGAAAATCTTATCTCCCGATCTTGTTTTCTATAAAAAGGAAAATGCCTCCCATTTTGTGAGATTGTATACCCTTGGTGCTGGTATCCACCTTAGGGCCTACTAAAAGTGGGACTCAGAGGACATTATCTCCCTTTATTCATCTTGAAGAAGGAGGTTTGTGACAATACATTACATGTATTATTGACTTTCCTCAATGGCTTGCGTAACACACAAGACCAAGTGTTACCAAACTGTATTATATTATTAAAAATATTATTATTTATTATAATAAAACATAAAATATGAGTTAAGCTGATGGTTATAAATAGTATTAACTAAGTTTTGAAAATATGTGGTTTACACAAAATTTAAAATAAAATCATTGGCTAAAAATTGATTATAAATTTATATAATAACCAATTTACCATAAGAAAATATTTCATAAAAAAATATTTTTTACTTATAAAATTGTTTTATCCTAATAAAATTAATTAATTAAAATTAGAGAATGATATTAATGAAATATATATTTTATATTTTCAATAAAATATTTTTTATATTCATTCAATATATTTGATAAGTATAAGATAATAAATAACTCAATATTTTGCATAAAAACCAAATATTTTATAAAGACACTTTTACCACCTTTTTATGAATAAAATATTTTAATTTTTGGAAATTTTATAAATCATATATGTAAAAATAAACTTCATATATGAATTAGATACATTAAAATTATGTTAGGGTAAATTTTTGGTACTTTTTTGTGAAGTTTCATATTTTAATGAATAGTGAAAAAATGCCGAATTTTAAATCAAAACTAATTTTTTATAAAATTTATTTATATGGTTAAACTATATTTTTAATTAGTTTTAATGTTTAATTATATTAAATTTTTATCAAACAATCCAATTTAGATCATTGGAATCAATTTCACCTTGAAATTGACTATAAAAACATACCAAACTTTTGTATGTTTTTACTTTAAAAATCTGCATTGACATCTCATCTTTGGGGTTGAAATTAAATTAATTTCTACAACTTATGTGATTTAAATTTGGAAAAATGTATTCCATATTTGGAATCACTATAATTTCTAATATGTTAAACTAGGCTTTTTTCCAAAAATATTAGTGACATTAATTAAAATTAATTACAATGATTAAGAAAAAAATAAGCTTAACAGGGGAATAAACCTTAAAATTAAGGTCCCAAATAACCCAGCCACTTTTCCAACACCAATTGTATGGAAACTATTCAGCCATTAACCTTAAATTATTGAGTTTTTTTAGTTTTTAATGACTTTTTAGGTAAAAACATGGGCACACCTAACTTGTTTTCAAAATACCAACTGAGTGCTTTTCCTCCCCAATAAAATGTCATCACCTCTCCCCAATAACGACTTTACCCACACATTTATGAATTTATTTTGACGATGACAATACTCCACCAGGCATACACGACCCCTCCCACCATCCCATTATTTAATATCATTTTAATATAATAAAAACATCATTTAAACATAACGACGTTACCCACACATTTATGAATTTATTTTGACATTGACAATACCCCGCCAGGCATACACGACCCCTACCGATTATAAATTCTCTATTTCATTATCCCCGAAAGACACCACCGGGATGGATCCCCTAACAATTTTACCAACCATCACCGTCCTTCTCCAAATGATGTGGGTTTCTCCATTTGACACAAATCCAACTGCAACCAATGTGTTAATACCAACATTCATATTGCATTTAATCATAGGCCTCCCTGGCACCACTCTATACCATGGAACCTTCCTGTTACTAAACATCGGGGTATTTCTTGCCTACTTTAGAAAGGGGATACTCGCGGACCCTCTTCCCCTTCTCATCCCCCTGCCGTCTTCCTCATCCTCTGCACCTTTATAATGGGTGTCTAGAAGATAAAGGGTCCAGTGATGGCCTTGGTTAGACAAGCATCATCATCCTCCCCATTGGACCCACTGCTTCCAATATCTGCACCCAGATGCGGAACTACAGACAGTAGTGTGGGAAAAAGGTGGTGGGTTTTGACGACACAGGCCATGCTGTGGTGATGCGGGAGATGGATGTGAACAAGTGCTGTGGGAGACAGAGGTGCCTGGAGAGATCCCAACACGGGTCTCGACCGGTGGTGCAGGACAAAGGTAGCGAGTTTCGACGGCGCAAGCCATGCTGTGGTGCTGCGGGGGATGGAGGAAAATAGGTGTTGTGGGAGACAAAGGTGCGACACAGGATCCGAGCACGGGTCTCGAACGACGGTGCGGGAAAGAGGCGGTGGGTTTCAATGGCACAGTCCATGTTGTGGTGCTATGGGAGACAGAGGCAAATAGGTGTTGCGGTCTCCAGAGGTGCGTGGTGGGATCCCAATGCGGGTCTTGACCGGCGGTGTGGGACAAAGGCGGTGGGTTTCGACAGCACAAGCCATGCAGTGGTACTGTGGGGAGTTTTTTTATTTGTTTTTGAAAATTTAATATCCAATAAAAGCTCTCACTCAGAGCTTCTTTTTATAAGAGGGATTGCCCAGAAAATAATTCAGCATTTCCAATTAGCATATATTTTTTCATGATTTAGTAAAAGAAAAGAAATGATTTTATAATTTATAAAAGAAAAGAAAAGAAAAAAAAAATGATTTTCATTTCACTTCATTTTTTTAGATACAAAATTTAGTAAAAGAAAAGAAATGATTGTAATTTCTCTCCATCTTATTTGGTGACAATTTTTAAAAGAAAAGAAATGTTTTAAAAATATGATAAAAATAACCATTATTAAAAAATATAGTTTTCTAATACTCAATTATTCCAAATAAAAAAATATTATGATTTTAAATTGTATCTTTTATTTTCAAATAAATAAATATATTATATATATATATATTTATAAATATATTTATTTATGTAAAATTTTATAAATGCTCATTCATGAATATACATATTTATTAAATAAATTTATAGCCACATAAATATTTCTTTTAGTATATTAGAAATATATTTATAGATATCTTTAAATAAATAAATATATATATATATAAATTAAATTTTAAATTATTCCTTGGTTATTAATTCGGATGGGTTCGGGTAATGTTCTTAAAAAATATACCTTTTCAATACTTAAGTACTCCAAATAAAAATATATTATAATTTTAAATTGAATCTTTGATTTTTATATCATGTCAATTATATTGACATTTAATTTTGAAAAATATATTAGCAATGATTTCTTTTTTATCTTTATATCATGTAAATTATATAAACAACATTTTTTTATTTTAATCAATCATTAATTTTCATGTCACCAAAATTAGCTAAACATTATTAATTCAAAATTATCATTAATTCAAAATAAATATTAATTCAAAAATATTAACTCAATTGTTTTTATAAATTATTTATATAAATTATTAATTTAAAATAATTAAAATTATTTCTAATCAAAATTAACTATAATCAAAATTATTTATAAATTATGTTTAACAGAATATTTATATATGCATGAAAATAATAATTGTAACTTTTAATTATCATAAAGATGATAATTTATATAAATACTAATTCAATAAAATATTAAATAAAATAAAACATGCATAGGGGCATGATAGGAAATTTTAAAAAAACATCACATGTCAAGCTCGTTTCTTTCCGAATTACCCTGATTTTGGGGTTATTGTAAAACTATAGTTGAGGAAATCTGTTTCTCTCTATCTCCCTCATCCACTATTTCTTTTGGACAATAATTATCTCTCCAAACAATGGAAATCAATTTCCATGCTCTGGTTTCATTTTGTTTCCCCCCAAATCATCCGTTCCAAACGAGCTCTTAAAGATTATGGTTCTCACTTTTCTGCCCAGAACATTCTGCATTTCCAATATGAGATTCAGAACTGTTTGATGTTTGTGGATTTGAAATACTATAAAATATAAACTATAAAACCAATATAAATGAAACTTAAAACACAAATTAAATATATAAGAAATAGTTGAAAATAAAAATAATCATAAAAAATGTTGATGAAAAATAATTTATAAGATTTTAAAACCACCTACTTGAAACTTAAAAATGTTTCAAGTATGTGACTTTGAAAGCATATAAAATATAAACTATAAAACTAATATAAATAAAACATAAAACATGTATTAAACATATAATAAATAGTCAAAAATAAAAAATAATTTCATAACAAATGTTGTTGAAAAATAATTTATAAGCTTTGAAAACCACCAACTTGAAACTTAAAAATGCTTCAAGTATATGACTTTGAAAGTCTATAGAATTTAAATTATTAGACAAATATAAATAAAAATTAACAAATTGATTAAACATATAATAAATAGTTTAAAAGGAAAATAATTTTATAAATAATGTTGATGAAAAATAATTTATAAGGTTTCAAAACCACCTATTTGAAACTTAAAAATGTTTCAAGTATGTGGCTTTGAAAGAATATAAAATATAAACTATAAGATGAATATAAATGAAACATAAAACATAGATTAAACATATAAGAAATAGTTGAAAATTAATTAGTTAATTAGTAATATAATTATTAATTATTTATTATATAATAACTAATCTGTTAATTAACAATATAATTATTAATTATATAATTAATAATTAATAATTATAAATAAAAATTCTAATATTAATTAACTAATTAATTATTATATTATTAATACTTATATTAATAATTTACTAATTAATTATTAATAACTATAATTAATAGTTAAAATAAATAATTATATTACTAATTAACTAATTAACTATTATATAATTAATAATTATATTACTAATTTACTAATTAATTGTTATATAATTAATTAGTATATTACTAATTAACTAATTAATTTTCAACCATTTCTTATATGTTTAATAAATGTTTTAATTTTTATTTTTATTGGTCTTATAATTTATATTTTATAAGCAATCAAAGTCACATAGTTGAAACATTTTTAAGTTTCAAGTTGGTGGATTTCAAATCTTATAAATTATTTTTCATCAACATTTGTTACGAAATTCTTTTTATTTTCGACTATTTCTTATATGTTTAATCCACTTTAAATGCTACTCCCATTTGCATTGAGAACCATCAGTTATCTCTTCCCTCCCCATTGGATGTGGTGGCTTTACCCCAAGGCACTGCTCATGGTGGTGTTCCCCCCCTTCATGAGGATGCTGGAAAAGTTGCAAATGTGTTGTCACTTGATGATCAAGGTGTTGAAACTTTGAGGGAAAATATGATGTATGAAAATAAGGTGAATTATTCCCCAGTGTGTGATGTCTTTGACTCAGGACAAGAATTTATAGATGAATCCCAACAACAAACTAAAACATGGAAGTGAGGTCATCATCCAAGATGTCGTTGCAGGGGGCATGGATGTGTAGATTGGGCTGCTCCAAAGGATGATTTTTAGCTGTTGATTGAATCTAACTCTGATGATACATACATAGAAATCCTCCATCAACAGGTGTTGCGGTAGACGGAGGCAAACAAGTGTTGTGGGAGACAAAGGTGTGTGGCAGGATCCCAGCACGGGTCTTGACCGACGGTGCGTGACAGAGGTGGTGGGTTTCAATGGCGCAGGCCATGGTGTGGTGCTGCGGGAGACAGAGGCAGAAATGTGTTACGGTATCTAGAGGTGCGTGACGGGATCCCAACGTGGGTCTCAACCAGCGGTGCGAGACAGAGGCGGCGGGTTTTGACAGCGCATGCCATGCGGTGGTACTGTGGGGAGTTTTTTTATATGTTTTGGAAAATTTAATATCCAACAGTTTTGCCATTACACTAGTCTGGATTTTGACAGAAGCTCTCACCCAGAGCTCCTTTTTATAAGAGGTCTTGCCCAGAAAATCATTCAGCATTTCCAATTATCATATGTTTGGTCATGTTTTAGTAAAATAAAAGAAATGATTTTTCTAATTCATAAAATAAAAGAAAGAAAAAATGATTTTCATTTCTCTTCATTTTGTTTCGATACAAAATTTAGTAAAAGAAAAGAAATGATTGTAATTTATCTTCATCTTGTTTGGTGACAATTTTTAAAAGAAAAGAAAAGAAATGTTTTGAAAATATGAAAAAAATAACCCCTATTAAAAATATAGTTTTCCAATAATCAATTATTCTAAATAAAAAAATATTATGATTTTAAATTATATCTTTTATTTTCAAATAAATAAATATATTTATTATAAATATATATATTTATAAATATATTTATTTACGTATAATTTTATAAATACGCATTCATGAATATACATATTTATTAAATAAATTTATAGCCACATAAATATATTTTTTAATATATTAGATATATATTTATAGATATCTTTATATATATATATATAACAAAATTAAATTTTAAATTATTCCTTTATTATTAATTCATATGGGTTCGGCTAATGTTCTTAAAAAATATAGTTTTTAAATACTTAATTATTCCAAATAAAAATATATTATAATTTTAAATTGAATCATTGATTTTTATATCATGTCAAATATATAGACATTTAATATTGAAAAATATATTAACAATGATTTATTTTTTATTTTTATATCATGTAAATTATATAAACAACATTTTTGATTTTAATCAATCATTATTTTTCATGTCAACAAAATTAGCTAAATATTATTAATTAAAAATTATCATTAATTCAAAATAAATATTAATTCAAAAATATTAACTCAATTTTTTTATAAATTATTTATATAAATTATTAATTTAAGATAATTAAAAATATTTCTAATCAAAATTAACTATAATCAAAATTATTTAAAAATTACGTTTAACAAAATATTTATATATGCATGAAAATAATGATTGTAACTATTAATTATCACAAAGATGATAATTTATATAAATACTAATTCAATAAAATATTAAATAAAATAAAACACGCATAGGGGAATGATAGGAAATTTTAAAAAAATATCACACGTCGAGCTCGTTTCTTTCCGAATCACCCCGATTTTGGGGTGATTGAAAAACTGTAGTTGAGGAAATCTATTTCTCTTCGTTTCCCTCGTCCACCATTTCTTTCATCCAACCATTATCTCACCAAAAAATGGAAATCTATTTTCATCCTCTGGTTTCATTTCATTTCCCCCCAAATCATCTGTTCCAAACGAGCTCTTAAAGATTTTGGTTCTCACATTCTTGAGCAGAATATTCTGCATTTCCGATATGAGATTCAGAACTGTTTGAAGTATGTGTATTTGAAATACTATAAAATATAAACTATAAAACCAATATAAATGAATCTTAAAACATGGATTAAACAAATAAAAAATATTTGAAAAAAAAATGTTGATGAAAAATAATTTATAAGATTTCAAAACCACTTACTCAAAACTTAAAAATGTTTTAAGTATGTGACTTTGAAAACATATAAAATATAAACTATAAGACCGATATAAATAAAACATAAGACATGTATTAAACATATAATAAATAGCCAAAAATAAAAAATAATTTCGTAACAAATATTGATGAAAAATAATTTATAAGATTTGAAAGCCACCAACTTGAAACTTAAAAATGCTTCAAGTATATGACTTTGAAAGTATATAAAATTTAAATTATAAGACAGATATAAATGAAAATTAAAACATCAACTAAACATATAAGAAATATTTGAAAATAAAAATAATTTCATAAATAATGTTGATGAAAAATAATTTATAAGGTTTCAAAACCACCTATTTGAAACTTAAAAATGTTTCAAGTATGTGGCTTGGAAAGACTATAAAATATAAACTATAAGACGAATATAAATGAAACATAAAACAAGGATTAAACATATAAGAAATAGTTGAAAATTAATTAGTTAATTAATAATATAATTATTAATTATTAATTATTAATTATTTATTATATAATAACTAATTAGTTAATTAGTAATATAATTATTAATTATATAATTAATAATTAATAATTATAAATAAAAATTATATTACTAATTAACTAATTAATTATTATATTATTAATACTTATATTAATAATTAACTAATTAATTATTAATAATAATAATGAATAATTATAATAAATAATTATATTACTAATTAACTAATTAACTATTATATAATTAATAATTATATTATCGATTTACTAATTAATTGTAATATAATTAATAAGTATATTACTAATTAACTAATTAATTTTCAACTATTTCTTATATGTTTAATCAATGTTTTAATTTTCATTTATATTGGTCTTATAATTTATATTTTATAAGCTTTCAAAGTCACATAGTTTTAAGTTACATGTTTGTGGCTTTCAAATCTTATAAATTATTTTTCATCAAGATTTGTTACGAAATTCTTTTTATTTTCAACTATTTATTATATGTTTAATCCACTTTAAATGATGCTCCCATTTTCATTGAGAACCATCAATTATCTCTTCCCTCCCCATTGGATGCGGTGGCTTTACCCCAAGGCACTGCTCATGGTGGTGTGCCCCCCTTCATGAGAATGTTGGAAAAGTTGCAGATGTGTTGTCCCTTGATGTTCAAGGAGTTAACACTTTGAGGGACAATGTGATGCATGCTAATATGGTGAATTATTCCTCTGTGTGTGATGTATTTGACTCAAGAAAGGAATTACCATATGACTCCCGATAATAAACTAAAACTTGGAAGTGAGGTCGTCATCCAAGATGTCATTGCAGGGGGCATAGACATGCAGATTGGGCTGCTCTAAAGGATGATTTGCAACCATTGATTGAATCTGACTCTGATGACACAGACATAGAAAGCCTCCTTCAATAGAAAATAGGATTAGAAGAGAGGTATTCTATAGGTTGGGGTCACAGACGTGGACGAAGTATAAATTGGAATGACCTTTGAGAAGAAGAGAAAAAGATTGGCTCTAAGATTAGAAAAAAACTTGGTCTTTAATATCTTTGATGAGGGAAGTGACTCTGTTTGACCCCATCCTCTCACTTCCTTTGTAATTATTTTTATTTTATTCTATGGGCTTTGACCCTGACTTTTTTTTAAAAATAGTTTATATTTTATAGTCTTTCAAATCCATGTACTTGAAATAGTTTTGAATCCCATATCGAAAATACAGAATGTTCTGCATAGGCCCACATCGGAAATACAAAATGATTTCGTAGGAAAACTCTCTTATAAAAAGGAGCCCTGAGAGAGAACTTCTGTCTGAATCTAGACTGATGTAATGGTAGTACTGCTAGATATTAAATTAGATAATAAATTCTGCTGATATTTTTTGTAATATATATATATAAACAAAAAAAAACAAAATAAAAATTTTAAAAATACAAAAAACAGTATTTTTTTAATTTTAGTGAAAATGAAGCAACAGGGTTGCCCCCTTTCACCCGAAACAAAATGGAAGCCGCCCCATTACCGCCTTTAGTACACATTTTAAAAAAAATTTAACCTCCACCTTTTTAATATTTTTTGAGAAAACATATTAAAAAAACTCTATTGTGGGAGACAGGTGTTGTGAGCAGCACAAGAAATGGTGGAGCGACAATGTTCTGGGATACGGGATGAAGACAACTATGGGTTGCACAGATGATGTGCAGGTACGACACTTTGGCGTGATGCGCTGGATGTATTAAAAAAGTGATGATTTGGATCTATAAATAATAAAGGGTTTGGTCTTTAGACTATTAATGGATGGGTTATCTCTCAGGGGGCTATAACCCAGCTATCGTGGTAGAATACGTGTATGTGTTTCGGTTCTATTGTACCCATAAATACCTAATATATATATATATATAGGATTATATATATTTATATATTTATATATTTATATTTATTTACAATTAAATTTATAGATAAACATAACAAATTATGTATATATTTATGAGTATAATTATATTAAATTTATAAATTATTTATGTATTCTAACTATATAAATGTGAAATTATTTATAATTCTATCTATATAGATATATATTTATCTATAGATATAATTATAAATATATAAATAAAATTTTATAAATATTTACATAACTATAAAATTAAAAATAAGAATATTTAAATAATACATATATTAATTATATATAAAAATATAAATTTATAATTATATATTTATAATTACATAAAAAATATTTTATATATAATTAAATATATTTATATTTATTTATAATTAAATTTATAAATACATATGTTCAATTTTTTAAATATAGTTCTAATTATATAAATATTGATTTATAATTATATAAATTCAATTATTTATTTATAATTATGTAAATATAATAATTAAACTTATTAATTATATTAATTGTATAAATTAGAATACATTTTTATATATAAATATTTCTATTTTTAAATTAATTTGTAAATATATTTTAATAACTATATAATCATAAATATATTTATATTTATATAGTTATAAATTTAATATAATTATAATTATTATTTATTTATTTTAACATAATTATAAATATTATTTATATAATTATATATAAAATGTAGAAGGAGACTTGTTTGCAACTCATGTAGGGTGAAAGGTCACTCCGCTAATATTTGCATGCATACTCAGGTCAAGGGAACCTCTTCAATTGATAAGGATCCCAATGAAAGAAAACATGGTTTTCTAGATCCTGGCATCCAGGATCAAGAGAATGATATTCAATTGGAAGATGGTGGACAGACGCTTGCTCATATCCTGGAAAAGGACCTAAACAATAAGGTACATGAAGATGGAGATCCAATAGGTCCCAATATTGATATTGATAAGGATGATCAATCTGATCATCCTAAACAGTCGGGCTCCACCCATTTGGCCATTGGTAAGGATTTTAGTGGGAATTCCACCTCTAAGTCTGGTTCTGAGGGTGCATTTGATTTTTTAGACACTATGGAGGATGGATCTCACCAGTACCTATCCTCCTCTTCTAGGAAATGGATGAAGTCTCTTGAAATGTACACTCTTTCATCTGCTCAACTAATGCCTGGAAAATCTAAGGCTTGTTTCAAGAAATGTGACAATTATTGTCAACCATCTTTGATACTTAATGCTCCGGTGTCTGACTTATTGGATGGAGAACCTTCCATCACTGCTAGAATGATCCAAGCAATAGAAGATGATGGTGGCAAAGGATCTGTCATGAAGGATGAAAATGTTGCTGGTTCTATTAGTTTTCTTGACATTATAAATATGACCAATAGTAAGGAGTTTTTTTGTGAAGAATTTAGAAATTCTCATGTAGTTTCAGAGCAATCCTCAAGTGACAAGTCAAGGAGAAAGACTGATCTGAAGGATTTATCAGAGGGCCCATGTCTGGTAGGCAGGCAGGTGCCTCAAACTCTTGAGGATCCCATCCCAGTAGATGACTTCTCTAGTCCCCAAGATGACGATGATAAGATGTGGAAACAACCCAGGACATGGAAGAGGGGCCGTCATCTGAGATGGAGGGGCGGTGGCCGATCCACACGATGATTTCCTTTCTTTTGGTTGCTTTTCATTTTGTTTTGTTCTATGGTAGTGGTCTGACATTGCTTTTATCATGTCACTTCCTCATGTACTTTATGATTTATCCTTAATAAATTTTGCAATCACGGGTTTATCCCATGGTTCACACCATTTTTGTTAAGAAGCCTCTAATTATTTATTAAAATAGAAAGAAAAATAACAAGCAAGAAAGGGAGGACAGATCCACACAACACTCCCTCATCCAAAAAGGAAAACAATGGGGAATAATTCCCAAAAAATGTAATAAAAACCATCACCCACATCAACAAATTCTCATTCATATTGTGAATGTTTTGGATTTATAATCACAAAATACATCTTGATCCTTTCTTTCTCTAGTGTAATCTGGGCCTTCGAATACGACCGGGTGGACACTCTGCATCCCCGTACATCGTCACGCCCATGTCCCCAACTATGACCTCATGGATGCTTCCCCCATTACTAGGTCTGCTGAGGATGTTCCTACAAAGGAAGGCTTGAAATATCCTGCACAACTTTTTCTTGAAGTCCTTCATGTTATCCCAAAACATGCACCTTATCTAGACTGGAATGCTCCCCTACCTTAGATGAAGAGTTATACAACTACACTTGGTTCTCCATGTGAGGAGTCTGTCCATAAACAGAACTGGACTTCTTATACAGAACCAACTGAAACACATCTTCAACCACTAGTTTGGATATAGATAACTTCATGTCTTCCTTAAATAAGCTATCATGAATAACTTTTTCAGAACGAGAAAGACCAACATTACCCAGTGTTGCCTTCAAGTCTTGACCATATGAGACCATTTTCATCCTGGATTTTCCTTTTCTAGAGGTATTCTAGGCATGTTCCTATAGAATCTCTCTATCCACATCCTGTTGAATGGAGTTTTCAAACTCTAAGTCTTTATTTTCCTGCTGTTTGGTAGCAATATTTTCCCATGTTCTCTTAGACAACATTGGGTTCCCATCATCCACTACTTACACACATGTTTCTGGAATATCAAAGTAAGGGGATTGTACCTTATCAGAGGATTTTCCGTCAAACACCCACTATTGAAGTGAAACCAATCCAGATGGATCATCAACTCTTCTGTCCACACCAGTGAGGGGTGAAGCACGCACTAAAACCTCCTCTCTCATAATTGAATTTGGATTCACCTTATGCCCCTCATTCACAGTATGGATAGGATTACCAAACCTTTTATTGCATATATACTCATCATGTCTGCGCACGAAACAACGATTGAAAATAAGTCTTCACTTGCAGATTTAAGACCCATGGACAATCACCCTGCGATCAATACAAAAGCGTGGAATCTTCTCATATTCAATTTTCAGATTAAGATCATCATTATCTGTAGAAAGGAAGACTATGTCAACCAAATTAGAACACATGACCATCTCTACTAGGAAGCGAGCATAGTTCCCAAATCTAACCGTTTCAGTTTCTTTTTCTAGCTTAATGGGAACTCCAATAGATAATTCATATCATAAAGAATCTTTGGACGCCACAAGATCCAATTTTGGCCAAACACCTTAACCCACACTTGCAAAAAATAGTTTCTTTCCTCCGTGGGATTAAATTTTTGATCCCACTCATGAATGTGCATGACGCTCGGTTTAAGGGAGACCAATCCAAGTCTCCACACCTTCATTTTGAGATCCTCTGAGGTAAATAGGATGTGAAAGAAGCCTCTTCCAATAAAGTTTCACTTCTAATTGCTGAATCCACAGACCCCCGTCAGCCTGGCTATAAGATCATTAATAATCCATGGCTTGGCTCCCTTCGGTAAAATAATGCGACCAATGATAGAATGACTAACAAGTTGCATCTGTTCATAAGTTATAGTAGGTCCATACATGATATGCACAAATTTACCTTTGCTGTGAATCATACCAACTGTAACATCTTTGTAGAGGGAGAAACCACTACCATGACCATCCAAACATAGATCAGGCACACTGTGAGTATCCAGACACAGGCCAGCAGGGGTGCGATCCAATTTATGGAAACCCGCAACATGCCTGTGGGAGTTAAATCTAGAAGGATCCAAAGATTATCCAATAAGAGGGAGAGAAGATTGAGGGACTACAAGAGAAGTGTGCATGACAGTGAATAGGAGTAGGCCGGAAGTGACCAACCAACCACGATGGTGGCTGGAACTTTTAGGTAAAAAATCACAGCTCAAACGAAACAACGGTCATATCTGTGAGTCAACGAACCACCATGATAGCCGGATCTACTTCAAGTTTTCTCAACTGAAATCAAAGAAATTAATTTCAAAAAAATGAAATGATGAACATATATAGGGAAACCAAAAAGGTAATAGCTTGAAGGGGCGACAAAATCAATGGTAGGCGGAACTAGGGTGACTGAGTTTAAAAAGAGAAATACTAAATATATAAATAATTTATTATATTTTTCCCTTCAGAAAACATAAAATCTAAGTCATGGGGTTATGGAACAATGTCTCTCATTCCTGAAACTCTTAGGATACAGGATTGGGATTGATTTTTAACCCCTTAAGGATCAATAATTCTATCACACAAGTATGGTTCGAGATAAAGGGCCTCAGTTGGTTCTTTTGGCACCCAAAGATTCTTTAGGAAATCATCGGACATCCCCATTAAATTTGATAAAAAAATAGAGAGAGAAAGGTTTGGTCATTTTTCTGGGGTACTCATTGAGGTTGATGTTCTTTCTCCCGTTACTGAAATGGTGAATTTAGTTTATGGTGAGTTTAGAATTGAAATCATGATTAATCCTGAGAAACTTCCTGATTATTGCTATAAATTCAAAAACATTGGGAATCTTTTTAGAAATTGTCACATGAACATGAAGTGATCAAACTCTATAAATATGGTACATATTATTGAGCATTGAAAATTTAAGAAACCTCTTAATCATGTGGAAACTTCTCTGAAGGCTGGGAAAGAATTCACAGATTTAGGGGCTCCACCTGCTGGAACTGGTCAGGGTAGTGTTGGTCCTACTGACATTACTACTGGTGGCCTGACTATGCAATCCAATTTAGTTTTTGAGATCCACAATGGAATTCCTTATATTTTCATTTTTATGTAGTTAATTAAGCATGTAGACATGTCTCTGAAAGCTGGGCAATGAGTCAGGGCTTTAGAAGATGTTTCTGCTAGAGGTCAAGGTAGTGGGAACTCTTTTTCTACCATTGTTACAGATGGTTTAGCTGAATAGATGCAAGTTTTTCCTGCCGTGATTGTGTAGGATGTGAATTCCTTTGATAAAAACTGTTTGTGTGGTGATACTAATGGTTTAAAGGGTTCTGGTGTGGCTCCCATTCTGATGGCCCTTGGGGCAGTGAATGATTTTGAGGATGTCAGGCAGCCTGTTCCACTATAGGATGAGTAGGAAGCACCTTCTGAAGGAATGATCTCTAATGCTATTAGTACTAAGAAAGGCTTGGCTGATCCTATCATGGAGGATCTTCATGTTGTTGTCTCAAGTTGTGGTCAGTCTACAAATGATGATATTGATGCAGAAGATGTTTTGGAATATTCCTTCTTCAATGAGGGTGGAAGCAAGGGGAAAAAGGGAAGTGTGGGGATATCCTCTCTGTAGGTGAAAAAACATGTTAAGGGAATCTTGTCCACTCCTAATCAACTGACTTTGATATCAGCTATTGGGTCTAAAAAGAAAGGTGTAAAGCATGTAGTGTCAATAGTTCCTGACCTCCCATCTGAGAAGAATTTTTTGGGCTTGAAAGTGGGGTGAGTTTCGATCCTCATTTGAAGGGTACCTCCTCGGCTCATGATTAATTGACAGTAATAGAGAATCCTCTCAGTATGATTGATATATTGCATAGATCCCATAGTAGGGATGTTTTTTGTGGGGAGTTCTGACGTGCTCACAGAGATTCTCATGCAGAAGGTCAATCCTCATAGATAAATCATGATGACCCAGTCTTTGTTTCAAAAAATGGCTCCAACACAGGCCAAGAGGTTCATGTTGGGCAATATGTATCATCGGATATGGATGCTCAGGATGGAACCTGGAAGACTTAAAAGTAATGGAAGAGGGGTCGACACCCGAGAGCTCAGGATGGCTACTGTGGATGGGGAGGTAGGCTTCAAATAAGGTGTTCGATTAATTGTCTATCATTTTGGTGGCATTGTGCCACTTTTTTCACTACACCCTTTCTTTTATTTTCTATCTCATTGTACTTTACTTTTCTAATAAAATTCTTGAGACCATAGATTTTAATACATGATTCGCACTATTCCGAGTAAATATATTTATTTTAATTTTATAATTATGTAAATATGTAAAAAAAAATTTATTTATATATTTATAATTATATTTATAGATATATATATATCTATATAGTTATAATTATAAATAATTTATTATTTATATAGTTAGAATATATAAATAATATATAAATTTAATATAAATATATAAATAATTTATTATATGTATTTATAAATTTTATTGTAAATAAATAAATATATATATAATTATATAAAGATATATAAATAATTTATTATATGTATTTATAAATTTTATTATAAATATATATAAATATATATAAATATATATATATAATTATATAAATTATTTATTGGGTATTTATAAATAATATTTCTTTATAATTATTTAAATATAATAATTAAACCTATTAATTGTGGGGGTGAGATTTGGGTGGGGGTGTGGGTTTTTGGAGAGCCCAAAATGCCACATGATGTGATGTTTTAGAGAAAGGAAAACAATTAAAAACACCACATCATGTGGCATTTTGGAGAAAAAAAATTCAAAGTGGCAATTGATATGGAACTCTCTAAACCCATAACCCCAATTATCACAAACCTAAACCCTTTAAATTAAATAAAAAAATAAAAAATCCGTGTATACTAATTTTAACCATGCTCACTCTATCAGGAACCTTTTGAGTATATATATATATATATATATATATATTAGGTGCTTGGGGGTACAATTACAGTCAAACACACACACACCTCACACACACAACTATGAAAGGCAGGTCATAGCTCTCCCAAGGGATAACCCACCCAACCAGCCGCTTTTATTACATCATATATTTTTTACCCGAAGGCCCAGTGGGCATGAAACCCATTACATGGCTTGTAGACTCTAAATTTTGGCTCAAATGCCCATTTTGTGAATAATACATGGCTACTACAGTACCACAACCTCTACATTAGTCGCTACAGAACCCGCCACTGCTATAGTGTCGCCTGCCACTGTTACAGTGCCCGTCGGTGCTACAACATCGCCTACTGCTGTTACAATTCCCATCAGTGATACAGTACCCGCCACTGCTACAGTACTGCTATAATATGGGTTTTGAACCCCAACCTCATGTAGTATTATGGGGTTTCTTTACCAATATGCCAAACCCCAACTACCATTTTGAGTGTATAGATATATAATGTTTTAAAAAAAGTATTTATAATATTATAATTAAATAAATACCTAATTAAGTAATTATAATATTATAATAAATTTCATTAAATATATCTATACTTTACTAGGTTTATGATTCACTAATGCTATACCCATGGATCTATTATGTTCTCAAAAATACTTATAAGACTATATTAAATATATTTAAAAAATAAATATATTTAATATATTTATAATTAATTTTTTTAATTATATATAAATACTTTTTAAATATATTTATTTATAATTATAATTACAAACTAAATATATATATATATATATATATATATATTTAAATAATTATAAAATTACAATAGATACATCTATTATAATTTTATAAATATATTTATTTATAATTACAATTATTAATCAATATATATATATAAATAATTATAAAATTGTAATAAATATATTTATTATACTTATAAATTTAAAATATATATAATTAAATAAATATATTTATAAATAAGTACAATTATTTATATATAAATAAAAATAGTTATAATTATAATTTATAATAAATATAGATTTAATTAAATAATTATAAAATTATAAGAAATATATTAATTATATATATATTTATAAAATTATACATATAATAAATATATTTATTATAATTTTATGATTATTTAAATAAATAAATAAATAAATAAATAAATAAATATATTTATAATTATAACTATAAATAAATATATATTTATTATAATTTTTTTAATTATAAATAAATATTTATTTATTTATTCTAATAAATAAATAAATAAATAAATATATAAATAATTATAAAATTATAATAAATATATTTATTATAATTACAATGTTATAAATATATATAATTAAATAAATATATTTATAAATATATACAAATATTTATAAAGAAATACAAATATTTATAATTATAATTCAAAATAAATATAGATATATTTAAATAATTAAAAAATTATAATAAATATATTAATTATATATATTTATAAAATTATAAGTATGATAAATACAGTTCTTATAATTTTATAATTATTTAAATAATTAAATAAATATTTATTTATTTATAGTTACATATATAAATAAATATATATTTATTTAAAAAATTATAAAATTATAATAAATATATTAATTATATATATTTATAAAATTATAAGTATAATAAATACAGTTTTTATAATTTTATAATTATTTAAATAAATAAAGTTATATTTATTTATGATTATTTATAATAAAAATATTAATTGTATATATTAATTATATATAATTATAAATATAATAAATATATTTATTATATATATCATGTGTTTGGGGGTACAATTACATCAAACACACACACACACACACACACACACCGTAAACACACATGGTTGGTGGATACATATTTCCAGGTTATTGTAGCAGTAATGTAGTAGTACTATAGTAGGAATTGTATCTATACTATAGCACCCAAAACTATTCATCAATTTTGACCTTCAAACCATCAGTTTGGGCATACGGGCCATAGGTTCTTCAGGCAACTCAAAGGCCTTTAGGCTACAGGGCCTTCATGCCACAAAGACCATTGAGAAACCCAAATCCCCACAGAGCAGGTCCAGAAGAGGATTCAGAGAAAAGTAGCAGCCACCAGAGCAGAACTAACTAGATTGGAAGAATGAGAGTGTATGATAATCTCCATCAGAACCATACACTTTGCAACTTTTTACGGGGCAATGCTAGGCGATCAACAATGTGAGGTGGGGAGCTAGGCACCTACAATGATGCATATACTGGGGAGGGATAATTCTAGTGGGTTGGGTCTTTAGGTCATGTATTGGGCATTATGCCTCTCGGCCTTCGGGTCATGTACTAGGCCTTGTTCCACTGGGCCTACGGGTCATGTTAGGGTTCCCTCTCAACCTAATTAAAAAGGGAGATTATCCAAAAATCAATAAAAAAGAAGGCCTTCGGGTCATTCAGGTAACAAATATATATATATATATAATATTTATAAATATATGTATTATATATATAAATATAACTAAATAAATATTTATTTATAGTTATAATTATAAATAAATAAATATATATGTATTATATATAATTTTACAAATACATATAATAATATAAATAGATTATTAACATTATATCTTTATCAACGCTAAAAAAGCATTGATAAAGGCATGTTATATCATCGCTTTCTATTTTAACGTTGATAAACATACCTTTATTACCACTTTTTAACTAGAACTGAGAAAGCCTTTACATGATTTTATAAATGAACCATAATAGTCATATTCTTCTCTCACACATCTCAAGCTCTCACAGAATCCAACCCCTGCCACCGCCGACCCCTCCTCTTCCACTGACCCCTCCTCTGCCCTGACCCCTCCTCTGCCGACGCAAATCCCTCATCTGCTACTACTAATCCCTCCTATGAAACTGCAAATCCCTCCTCCACCACTAAAAATACTTCCTTGTCTGGATAATACAAGTATATTTGGCACTATCATAGATTTACCAAGGGGAAACAACTTAAAAAGATGTCCCGGGCCTGAATCGGGGTAATCTGGTACAAGAAAAAAGACCTTGTTACACACCTATTTTGAAACTCCTATGGAATATGCTTTGAGAATTAACAAACTCTTTATGAAACATCATGAAGGTTTTAAATTTATGTTGTCTAGGAATAACCTAGGATAAACCTGAGGTGTCTTTGTTTAAGAAATGTGTCATAATTTAGACATCATATATGTGGTTTTCATGATTATGTGATTCATCACTATGATAATAGTTTCTTACTCAATGCTTTCTGGTTTTAGTCAATAGAGGGAACCAGAAGGAATTGGATTAATGTTGAATGCAATGAACAATATATTTATGAGCAATAAAATGGTCCGATCACTAGAGTCAAGAATTTTGTGATCATGGCAAAGCAATTTTCAAGGAACACGATCAATAGTGTGTACATTAACCAACTCTCAGAATAACCAATGAAGAGAAGGAAGGAGTTCACTTAGAGTTCGGGAAATGGAGACCATGGAATGAAGAAGATTCAGTTTCCTTTGTGTCATGAATGTAGAAAGAATCACCTACGTGAATTTCTTAGTGGAACAAGAAGGTGTTTTGACTGCGGAAAAGAAGGATACAAAGAAAGTAACTGCAAAGGAAAGATGAAGGGTTCTATTAAAGAAATGGATGATAATATTGGCCTCCTTAATAAATCATCAAAGGTAAACTACTTTAAGTGTGGAATGAATGGTCATTATGCAAATTAATGTCCTAAGTGGAAATCTCCCGAAGAGAATCAGCAAGGTGGTATAAGTAATGGTTATATTATTGATGATGATGAGACTAAAAATGAAATGTGATAGAAAAGAGGTATTAAGTAATAGGATGAGGTATCCTTCTTCTGGATTATGGATGAAGTGGAATAATTGAAGCTTTGATGTATTCAGATTAACAAATTATGATATGTGAATGGCGAAATAGACAAAGATTGTCCAGTTTATGTTTTTTTCTAAGGATTTAAAAGATTATGTTGAATGTTTTCAATGTAATGAAAAAGTGATTTAATGAGAATGTGATATTTTGAATAAGGAATGATAACCCTTAATATGTCCCTTATGTTAAGATAATGTTGTTTGGATAAATATATATTGGATATAAACAAGTAAATTGGACAATATTGATTACCTCAGAACTGATAAAGGATCCATTGAAAAAATAGTATATGTTATCAGGGATGAATTTTACAACTTCTTGGATTTAAGGAATATATCTAGTAATCATAAAAATAAGGGAGAATACATGTTTTCTAGAATTATTTATGGTAATTTAGGTTATTACCATGTTTTAAGAGAATATAAGATGAGGGTATTCACAAGTTTTGAATATGACAATCAAGAGCTACTTTGTGATATATGGGGGATCAATGGTAATCTAATTTTGTGACATTCTTTATACTATGTTGGATTTTCATCTTTAAAAAGGGTTATAAGATTAACCATTCATGAAAAATTAAGTTAAACTCCATAGAAAGTATTTATGTATTGATATTGTATTGAAAACCTTGGTTAAAAGTCTATTTAGTGATTAAACTTATTTAAAGGATGTAAATCATATTTTGAGAATTATATTACTATGGTTTTAGAAAAGGACATCATGTATTTCAGGTGACAACTAATCAAGTCTGGTAAGGTTGCACTTCTTGAACCCTTGACCGAAGGATGATAAGGGTTTCATGCCTACCAATGGCCTATACGATGTCCTAGTTAATGTGTAATGACTTCTGATGAATGAATATTAATGATGTACTGGTAGTGTTAGTTTTTATGTTTATAGATTAATGTATATTGATTTTGAAGAATAGTCTGAGAAAATTAGTTATACCTTTCATTATTTAATGGTTCTTAAGATCCATTAAAAGTGTATTTTAGTGCTTTAAACATCAAAGTTAATTTATGGAAATCTATTTCTTGAAGTAATGGATGAATTAGAAATTGATTAAAGTACAACCAAATAATTAAATTTTGTTTATAGAAATATATAAAGTAAGTGCATTTCCTTGTATTCTTGGTCAATATAATAATTACTCAATGGTAGTAAAATGATCAAAAAAAGTTTTCCTAATAACTTATTTTTTGTTGAACTAATGGCCTTTTAAATTATCATAGATTAATGAATTTGAGTCCCTCAACTTTTCATTAATCATTTACTTGTTTTTTATTGATGCCCTCAATCACTCGCTATGAATATTTACGCTTTTCCTCCATGTCCATTTTTTCACTTGAACATATGTTCTCCTATGTGGAAACCTAGTTATATATTTCTTTTGGTAACTATATCTTTCCATATTTCTTTTTTAAACTATGTTTTAGGATTATTTTTTATGATGTGGGTTTCTATGAAAGGAACTTTTGAGTATTTAATCTTTAATAACTGTGATGAATTTCAAGGGAGAAATTCATTTTAAGGGGGGTAGAATGTAACACCTTGAGATTTTGTGATTTTTTTGAATTAATTAAATATTTTTGATATTTTTTATTTCAAACAACATTGAAAATAGTTTAGTTTTTATATTAAAGCACTATATTTTTCTTACGTTATACGCAACACCAATTTATGATGCACTAAACAAAACCTAAAGTTTAACAAGATCTATATAGAACATCGAGGTTATCATACATGTAGTGGCCCAGACCTCTCCATTCCATTACATTATAAAAATATGGTGTTTGGTTTGTTATGGAAGGTTAAGGTAGATTATTCCAAAAATTTGTAAAATTTCCAATTTCCAATGATAAGTCGCGACGGTGACTCACACCGGTGAGTCATGACGGTGAGTCGCATCGGTGAGTCATGATGGTAGGCCGTGATGGTGACTTGCACTAGTGATTCACGATAGTGAGTTGTGATGGTGACTCAACGAACAATGAATCAATGAATGGTAGCTCACTGAACGGTTCCTCAATGAACGATATCTCACCAAACCACGACTCACCGAATGGTAGCTCGCTAAATGGTGACTCACCAATGGTAACTCACCAAATGGTGAATCACCAATGGTAGATAACCTAATGGTGACTCATACCAGTGACTCAAAAAAAAGTTAATGGTACTGGTATCCCACACTGATGACTCATATCGGTGACTCATAGTGGTGACTCACCTAGCGGTGAGTCATTTCCAACAGTTTTTCAAAATTCTAGAATTCTCATTTTTTTCCAGTTTTTCTCCTTTAACATTTTATTGGGTGTAAATGAGTCTAATACCATATTTAATGATTTTTAGATATATTTCCAATTATATATATCTTCTCAAAACCCGAGTCTCCCTTTGACTTCCAAACCATGTGGTCCTAGTCAAGATCCACCTTTAATGGATTTTAAAAACTGTTTCTCCAATTGATTTAGGATATGCCCTTTCTAAAGATAAGATCTTCTCTTCCTTGTGCAATTACTTTTCTATAGATATCGAACATACCCAGAACCCTTCTTCCCTGAGGGATCATGTGTTTGTACTATGGCCTTTGGATCACATTTTCCAAAGAGGTCTTGTTTTCTTGCTACATACGCACCCCCTGTTTTGGTGAAAGAAGGGGTATTGATCATCTATTATTCAAGGTAGGGATACATTCATCTCTCTTTTATTTGTGTATCATGAGGGGTGGGTGTATGAATGTATCATTTTCAAAGATAGTAGAATACTAAATCAATAAATATAATTGAATCAGCTTTAAATCAATAAACTGGGGTTGGGGAAAAGTGATGAAAGTTTCTATTTTATTTTTTTATTGTTATTGTGAATTGTATGGGATCTATTACTACTAAAAATCATGTCCATTGGTGGTCTTTCTTTGTGCACCTGTGATGGATTGTGAATGATGTTGATGGTCATCTACTAAATGACAACATATATGAAATTGATTAACCACGTATATTCAGTTAAATAAATGGATGCCCTGGGATCAAACTTGTTATGTGATAACCCCTAAATAAAAAACTATAATAAAATAAGGGATGACTTATTAAATATGTAAATTTTTCCTTGTATGTTTGTGTGGTGATATTGTTGAGAGCACGACTATGTGTGTGGGTGGTTCAGAAGGTGTGTTGGAATCTATGGTTGAGATATTGGTTGATTTTGGGGTGGATGAGAAGTGTTATGTAGCGGGGATGCATTTTTCTATGTGGTTTGTTGTGTACCATGCTTTATAGTTTCCCAGTTAAGGATGGAATGAATAACTGATATTTAAAAAAAAGGGGTTTTGGTTAAATGAATTTGTCTAGGGGTATGATTTTACTTTGTGTATTGTTGCATGGTTGTTCATTTAGAGGTAGTAGCAAAGGGTATTTGTGAGTTGTTTGTCAGTTGAAAATCCATAAGTTGGACATGGGTGATTGGTATCATATATATGTATTACTTGTACTTTTATTGTGATTTCTGTACACACCCCACCCTAGTTGAGAACTATGTGATGAACACTCCTATCTTCACAGGGGAGGGTGTCTTTCCTAAACATCCTAGTGGGAGGATGGATGGATGACCACACACTCTTCCCCACTACATCTTCTAGGTGGTGATTTCCCAAGATTCTTTGGGCATGTTTTGATTTGTGAGGACCAGGTGTGTGCGGGCGATTTGTGCTTTCTCAGGTGTTGTTAGGATGAGATGTGTTGTGATTTCCCAAGTGTATCTAGGACGAGGTTGTGGTTTGTGTCACAAGTGTTTATGAGTGGGATATGATGTGGTTTTGGCCCAAGTGTGTATGGGTAGGATGTGATGAGATTCATTTTCCTAGGTGACATGACTAGATGTATGGATCAGGTGTGTGTGGGCGGGTTGTGATGTGGTTCTTTTAGAAGAGGTGGGAGTGCTAGGAAATTTTCCTTTAGGGTTTGAGAGTGTCTAATTAGTGGGAAAGTGGTGCGAGTACCCTATCATTGATGGGATTACTATATTACTTTACTTTACTTGTGTTATTTTGTGAGTGGGCCTTGGTGAGGTTGGGGTGACTAGTATACCTTGTTAGGTGCTGTTGGGTTCTATTGTTTTCTCACAGGGGAATAATATGCTTCTTCCACTTGTGCACAAGAGACTTTTTATTTTCTTACTGAGTATACCTATATGATCACCCTATGTATATAAAACTGTTTTCAAGTTTCTAGGAGGATTACATGGACCATGCTCAACCTTACTAGCTTGGATGTTGGGATAGTTGTCGTGTCACTACTTTTCCTTGTTTTGGGCACTTAATTTGCAGTTTTTATTGTACTTGTAAAGGTTTTATTTTAAAAACATGCATATGGGATGGATTTTGGATTTCTTTATATATTTAGTGCTTGGAGTTGTTTTGGGGTGTACCATCTTATCTCAGGATATTATTTTCTTTAAAAAGGTAAATACCTCCCAATTTGTGAGATTGTATACCCTTGGCGCTGGTTTCCACCCTAGGTCCTACTAGAGGTGGGACTCGAGGGTCATTATCTCCCTTTATTCATCTTGAAGAATGAGGTTCATGACAGAATGGTATCAGAGCTGATGGTTGAGAGATAGGATAGAGTTTGGAGTTAGGCACAGTGAGGATTGCATGTGTTGGTAGGAAAACAGTGTCAGGTGATCTTGGTGCATGACCTAGGTCAGGGAATACTAACTGGGACACAAGATTTTTAGGCCCCACATGATCTGATACAAGTACTCTAAGCCTACCGAACGACCAAGTGAGGCTACAAAAAATGTAGGATGGAGACCCTAGGAAAGGTACATGAATCATAATGTCATGTGTTACTATTTGTATTGGGTTTTTTGGGAAATTTGAAATAAATAATGGATTTTAAAGTTAAAATGAATCTTAACAAAAATTCCATACTACTCAAGATTAGTAATTCCCTGTTTACCTTTTCAGCTATGGAAATCAGTTGTCATCCATGTGTGGCTCGGGCAGTTGAGGCTTAGTAGGATGATCTGATTGATTGGAAGAGGGTTGATCCAGTGGAGGAGGATGACCGGTGGTAGATAACGTTACATGATTTCCAGTGGTAGGCTCCGGGAAAGTACGAGGGCAGTGTTTGGAACATTGAGACAAAGAGATGGCTCGAGGATATTGTGATCACCTTCAATTTGATTTAGTCTCCTATAAAGTACTAGGTTTATTTGGTAGTGATCCAGATGTGTGGAGCTTCACATCAGTGGTGGACGCTATACCTGGGGGTAGAAGAAGGATGATGACATTCTGTTGGTCAATTTTGAGAAGGATTTCTGAATAGAGTTCCTTTTATAGACCATGAAAGATGAAAAGAGCCAAGAGTTACTATCCCTCTAGCAGGGAAGTATGTTGGTACTGGAATTAGGGATAAAGTTCAAAGATCTACTTCATTTTACCTCAAATCTATTTCCAGATGGGGAGTATCATGTGGGACATATAGAGTAGGCACTTCATACCTCTCTCCAGTATACATTTACTACCTTTACCTTGCCGGCGTACTTGTAAGTCTATAAGATGGAATATGTAGTTGAGAGGATTCACTCTCGAGGAGGTCTACCATGAGAGGGGAGTCATAAGGTTTATTCAAATGGTAATATTACTAGTAGTAGGTCTAAAGCACTAAGGCCTTTGAGGTTTCAACCTGTAGGGAGTCGACCTTAATGGTTTCTATTTCGACCTTCTGGTCCTCATGAATTTCATGTGGTATTAATTTTGATGTTTTTCATATATGGATTTCATGGAAATATTCTGAATTAGAGCCCAATGGATACCCAAGCTCAATATGGTGTTGTTGGGTAGGTTCAGTTCCCACCTTAGTAGTAGTTTCTGACTAGTCCGTTTTAGAAGTAGGGGCAACATGCTCATGGTCCACTAAGGGGAGATTGAGCAGGAGGAGGATGACCTTAGGGTATTCCTCAGGGACCTAGACCCACCCATGGTCATGGATTTGGTAATCAGTAGATGGGAGGAGGATATGTGCATGGTTAGTTACACACAGTAAAGGCAACAGTTCCTTCAGGACCAAATATCGTTTGAGGTACAATCAACTTGTTTAGTACCCTTTATTATGATTTATTTGATTCAGGAGATTCACACTCTTTTTTTTCACCCAGTATATCCCATTCTATAGTATTATACACAGAGAGACTTCCTGTGTCCTTGGTTTTGAGTACACCAATCATAGGTTAGACCAACTTGTTTGATGTGTACTGGGGATGCAGACTGATGATGGGACCACATCAGTACCATGGGGGTCCTTCTTGCTATAGATTCAACCCTACGATATCATCCTTGGCATCGAATAGTTGTATTACATGTATGATATTATCGACTACTTCTAGAGGAGAGTCATGTTTTCATACATGGATGGACAATGTGTGGATATTTTTGGAGAGCGAAGATTCTATAAAGGCAGTCAGAGTGCAAAACCTCTTCTTTCCTTATTAGACGAGCTGTCAGTGGAATCAGTGGATGCTGAGATGGTAGATGATCCAAGACTTGTTGAGGAGTTCTTGTATGTTTTCTCTAAGGAGGTTATGACTCTACCCCCTCGATGCGACTTTTAGTTTGGGATAGACTTATAACCTAGTGCTTGTCCGATTTAAATGAATCCTTATTGGATGACACCTTCTGAGTTATGGGAGTTGAGGATTTAGATTGATGACCTGATAAAGAATGGAATTATATGGCCCAGCGTGTCACCATGGGGTTATCTAGTTTTGTTTTCAAAGAAGGAAGATGGTGGTCTGAGGTTGTGTATAGAATACTGGAGGTTGAACCAGATTATGGTAAAAAACTGTTACCCTCTACCAAGTATAGATGATATTTTTGTTGAGTTGAGGGGAGAAAGTTGTTTTTCTAAGATTTATATGTAGTATGGATATTACTAGTTGAGGGTAAAGGAGGGAGATATCCTGAATACTTCTTTTAGGTGTAGTTATGGACACTTCGAGTTTGTAGTCATACCATTCGGTGTTACGAATGCACCATCCATGTTCATGGGGCTTATGAATTCCATCTTTCTTGATTTTCTAGACTAGTTCATCATCATATTCATCGATGACATATTGATCTACTCTAAGTTAGATGAGGAGCATACTGATATTCTTAGGACTATCTTGCAGTTCCTTCGATACCACCAACTCTATGGAAAGTTATACAAGTGTAAGTTTTAGACATGATAGGTACATATAATTAGGCATGCAGTGTCATAGAAGGGTGTAGCAGTGGACCAGTCAAAGGATGAGGTATTTGTTTCTTGGGAAGATCCCAATAATGTGGTTGAGGATCATAGTTTTCTCAGTCTAGTGGGATATTACTAGATATTTGTACCCAATTTCTCTCGAGTTGTAGCTCCGTTGACATCCTTGACCAAGAAAGACCCAACTTTTTTGTGGAAAGATCAATTCTAGGTAGAATTTGATAATATGAAGGGAAGGTTGGTTAGTGATTCAGTACTCTGATTACCGAAGGAAGAAGTGATGTTCGAAGTGTTTTGTGATGCTTCCCGTTTAGGTTTGGGATGTGTCTTGATGCAACAATAGGAAATGATCTCTTATGGGTCTAGACAATTACATACCCATGAATGTAACTATGTCACCCATGATTTAGAGCTATTAGCAGTTGTATTTTTTCTGAAGTTGTGGCGGAATTACCTCATAGGGGAGTGCTTTGTGGTCTTCATAGACCCAAATTTCTTGAGGTATATCTTTTCCCAATGATATCTGAAATTGTGACAATGTAGGTGGATGGAGTTTCTCTAGGATTACGACTTAGAGATTTCTTACACCTTAGGAAAGGGAAATGTCATGGATGATTCATTGAGTAGGAAGTCATAGAAGAAGGTAGTTTAGGAATCTATGGATTCATGGAAGGTGATGGAGGAGTTGGTATCCCTGCACTTGGATGCAGAAATGGAAGATGGTAGAGGATGTTTGTTTCAGATGATGGTGCAGTCTTCTATGATACATTAGGTGGAGTTTCAGTGGGGAGACTCTGAGGAAGAGGTGATGTAAGATTTAATTGACCATGGTGATGCACTAGAGGGATGGTCAAAGTATGGTAGGAACCGGATGCTGTCTTAGGGGAAGTTGTTTGTTCCTATGGTGATGTGCGAGGGAGTATTATGTGAGTTTCATAGCTCACTATTAGTTGTACACCAAGGAGTTTCCAAGATGTACCATGGCTTGAGGATGTAGTTATGATGTACTGGGATGAAATGGGAATTGGTAGAGTCTATTTTGAAGTGCTTAGTGTTCCAATAGGTGAAGGATGAGAACTGTGTTCTTAGTGGTTTATTACAACCCTTAGATGTCTCTGAGTGGAAGTGGTATGACATCTCAATGGATTTCATCATGGAGTTGCCCATGGACCAGGGAGGATGTGATGTGATATAGGTAGTAGTGGATCAGTTGATGAAATTATCTCACTTCTTAGTGATTAAGGAGTCAGGCGTAATGGATTCCTTGCCTAGGAGGTATATGGATGAGGTGGTGTGACTACATGGAGTTCTGAGATCCATTATCTTAGAAGATCCTTCTTGGCATCCAAGAGACATAGGATCAAATCCAGGTGAGGGTGAATTTCTAGGTTACAATAGTAGTACAATAGTGAGTACTATTTGGTACTATATCAGCCAACACTATTCATCCAATTTGGAACTTTGGGCCACCGGTCTAGGCCTACAGGTCTCAGAGACTTCAGGCCACCAAAGGCATTTGGGCCACTGGGCCTTCAGACTATAAGGGCCTTCGGGCCACAAATGGCCTTTGTCCTATAGGGTTTTCAGGCCATAGAAAAGACCAAGAAGTAGGGAAGACCACATAAGAGAAGACCCAGATGAGGATTCAGAGCAAAAATAGTAACCAATAGAGCAGAGATAACTAGATTGGAAGAATGAGAGGGTATGACAACTACCATCAGGACTATGCACCGTGCATCTCTTCACGGGGAAATGCTATCCAATCATCCATGTGAGGTGGGGTGCTTGGAACCTTTAAGATGCAGATGCTAGGGAGGGGCTGTTTCAAGTGTGTTAGGTCTCAGGCCTTTAGGTCATGTATTGGGTCATGTATGAGCCTTGTGCCTTGGGCCTACGGGTCATGTAAGGGTTCCCCTTAAACCTTTTAAAGGGGTATTATAAAAAAATAAATAAAAAAGAATTCCTTAAAGACATTTGGGTTGGAGGGGATTGTAGAATGCCTTTGTCACTCAGTTGTGCCACAACCCTACCTTTCACACTTAGATAGATGGGCAGACTGAGCAGATTATCCAGACATTGGAGGATATGTTGCGAGCATGCGTCTTGGACTTTGGAAGATCTTGGGTGAGGCACTTTACCATGGTAGAGTTTTATTATAATAATATCTACTAGTATTCCATTGGCATGGACCCATTCAAATATTTTTATGGGATTTTGTGTTATTCACCTTTGTGCTGGACAGAGGTTGGAGAGACAACTATTCTCAGTCCTGAGGTTGTTCATAGAGTGATAGGAAGGTTCATCTCATTTCAGAGAGGATGAAAGTGGCACATGACTGGCATAAGTCTTGTGATGTTCAAAAGAGAAGGCCCTTGGAGTTTGAGGTTGGGGACCACGTGTTCCTTAAGGTTTCTCCTTGATGTGGGAAACATAGGTTTGTAAGAGGGACTAAGATTTCTCCTAGGTTTATCGAACCCTTTGTAGTGTTTGAGTGAGTTAGTGAGGTGGAATACCAGTTAGTGTTTCCACTGTAGTTAGAGAGGATCCACGATGCCTTCAAACTCTATCAACTCTATCGGTATCTTCACAATGAATCCCATGTCATTGACTGGGGAGAGTTGGATATCGAAGATGATGCGACATACATGGAGTGGCCAGTAGAGATCTATGATCGTCAGGAGAAGGTGCGTTGTGGGCAGACCATTCCCTTGGTTTGCATGTTGTGGAGGCATGGTGGCTTGGAGAAGAGTCCTTAGGTGCGATAAGTAGAGATGCGTGCCCAGTGCCCAAAGTTGTTTTGAATTTAGTTTTTCTATATTTTTCCTTATTTTATGATGTTTGAAACCTATTTTATATGATGATATATTCTCCTTTACTTGTGATGTGTATAGTGGAATGTTCAATGGATCCTTGACATGCGAAAAGGGGAGGACCTGATCCCTAATAAATATGCATTAACTGCAATGTGATTAAACCTATGCGGGTGATTCAGTTCTGCCCAGAGTGGATAATATCTTGATATGGAGGAATGAATTCCCTGATTCATGTATTTAGACAATTTGGATTTGAACTTGTGTGTTGTGTTTTATGGTCAGTTTGGTTATCATATGTCAAGGTGGTGTTCTTTTAAGTTTAGGTTTCACTCAAGATTTCAGACAACATAGGGTGGTTTATCATTGAACATTGATCTATTTATCAGTAGTGGTGTTTCATGTGTGGCCAGATCCTTGAGAGGTATCTCGTGGGGTGGGTTTTCATACCCCTCTTTCTTCTGGGGTGGGTTTTGAATTCTTGGTGGAGAGAATAGTTTGGGAGGTATCTGATGTAATGTCCTGGACCTCTCCGACCCATTACTTTGTGAAAATCTAGTGTTTGGAATGTTTTGGAAGGTCAAGGCATATTGTTCCAATAGTTTTTAAAAATTATACTTTCTGATGGTATGTCACAACAGTGACTTGGACCGGTGAGTCACAAAGGTGAGTTGTACTGATGAGTCGTGACGGTAGGATTTGATAGTGAATCACACCACTAAGTCACGATGGCGACTCACCGAATGGTAGCTCACTGAATGGTGACTCACCGAATGGTGGCTCACAAAATGGCGGCTCACTAAATGTTGACTCATACCGGTGACTCACCGAATGGTGACTCGCACCAATAGCTCACACTGGTGACTCTTACTGGTGAATCATAGTGGTGGCTCACCCAATGGTGAGCCATTTCAAATAGTTTTTCAGAATTCTAGAATTATCCAATTTTTCCAGTTTCACCCCTTTAATGTTTTAGTGGGCGTAAATGAGTTCCATATTGTATTTAATGGTTTTTTGAGATGTTTTCAATTGTATATATCTTATAAAAACCTGAGGTTCTCTATGACTTCCAAACTGCATGGTCTTGGTCAAGATCTGCCATTAATGGATTTTAAAAACCGTTTCTCCCATTGATTTAAGATCTGGACTTTCTAAAGATGAGATGTTCTCTTCCTTGTTCACTTAATTTTCTTTGGATACCAAATTCCCCTAAAACACTTATTCCCCAAGGGATCATGCATTTTTGTTGTGGCCTTTGAATCACGTTTTCCCTAGAGGTCTTCTTTTCCTGCTGCATACACGCCCCTATTTTGGTACAAGAAGGGAGTAATGATTGTCTATTCTTTTAGGTAGGGATCCCTTTATTTCTATTTTATTTTTGTATCATGTGGGGTGGGTATATGGATGTATCCTTTTCAAAGATAAAGAATACAAAATCAATAAAGATAATTGAATCAACCTTAATTTAATAAACAGGGGTAGGGGGAAAGTGATGAAAGTTTTTTTTATTCATTTTCTTATTATTGTGAATTGTATGAGCTATATTCCTAATGAAAATAATGGCTGTTGATGGTATTTTTTTGTGCACCTGTGATGGATTGTGAATTTTGTTGATGGTATTCTATTGAATGACTATATATATAAAACTGATTAACCACATATATTTTGATAAATAAATGGATGCCCCAAGATTGAACTTGTTCTGTTATAACCCCTGAATAAAAAACTAGAATTAAATAAGGGATGCCTTATTAAATATTGAAATTTTGTCTCATATGGTTATGTGGTTATGATGTTGAGAGAATGAATGTGTGTGTGTGTGGTTCAGAAGAAGATTTGGAATCTCAGGTTGAGAGATTGGTTGATTTTGGTGTGGATGAGAAGTGTTGTGTAGCGGGGCTGTGTTTTTCTGTGTGGTTTATTATGTTTTGTGCTTGATAGTTATCTGGGTAGGGATGGAATAAATAACTGAAATGTTTAATAATGAAGGATTTTTGGTTAAATGAATTTGGTTGGTGGTATGATTTGAATTTTTGGCTTGTTGTGTGGTTGTAAATTTAGAGGAAGCAACAAAGGTTGTTTGTGAGTTGTTTTTTGGTTGAAAATCAAAAGGTTGGGCCTGAGTAATTGGTATCATATATACATATTACCCCACCCTAGTTGAGAACTATGTGCCGAACACCCCCATAACCCCGGGGGAGGGCGTATTTCCCAAACATCTTGGTGGGAGGATGTATGGATGGAAACCCACTCTTCCCCGCCCCCTCTTCCAGGCTGTAATAACCCAAGATTCTTTGGGCAGGTTGTGGTTTGTGAGGCCCAGGTGTGTGTGGGTAAGTTTATATTTTCCTGGTGTCTTCAGGATGAGATGTGTTGTACTTTCCTAGGTGTCTTCAAGATTATTTTTTGGTTTGTGTCCCAGGTGTCTACGGGCGAGATGTGATGTGGTTATGGCCTAGGTGTTTGTAGGTGAGATGTGATGTGCTTCTTTTGCCTAGGTGAAGGGACTAGCTGTGCGGCCCAGGTGAGTGCGGGTAGGTTGTGACATGGTTCTTTTGGAAGAGGTGGGATCTTCAGGAAGTTTTATGTTAGGGTGTGAGAGTGGATAATCATTGGGAAAGTGGTATGAGGCACCCTAAAATTGATGCACTTAATATATTACTTTACTCAACTTGCGTTATTTGGTGAGTGTTCCTTGGTGAGGTTGGGGTGACTAGTATACCTTGTTTGGTGTTGTTGGGTTCTGCTATTTTTTCACATGGGAATTAGTATTCTTATTCCACTTGGGCATGAGGGACCTTGAATTTTCCTACTAATTATACTTTTATTCTCACCCTATGTATATAAAATTGTTTTCAGGTTTCTAAGAGGATTACGTGGACTGTGCTGGACCTTACTAGCTCAGATGTTGGGACAATTTCTATGTCGCTGTTTAGCCTTGTTTTGGTACTTAATTTGGAGTTTTTGTTTTAATTCTAACAATTTTATTTTGAAAACATGCATATGGGTTGGATTTTGGATTTAATTATATATTTAGTGCTTGGAGTTGTTTTTTGGGTGGACAATCTTATCTCCTGATCTTGTTTTCTATAAAAAGGAAAATGCCTCCAATTTTATGAGATTATATACCCTTGGTCCTGGTCTCCACCTTGGGGCCTACTAAAGGTGGTACTAAGGGGTAATATCTCCCTTTATTAATCTTGAATAAAGAGGTTTTTGACAATACACTACATGTATGATTGACTTTCCTTGATTTCTTGCATAACACACAAGAGCAAGTGTTACCAAACTATATTATATTATTAAAAATATTATTATTTATTATAATAAAACATAGACGATGAGTTAAGATGATGGTTATGAATAGTATTAACTAACTTTTGAAAATATTTGGTTTACAAAAATTAAAAAATGAAATCATTGGCTAAAAACTGATTATAAATTAATATAATAACCAATTGACCATAAGAAAATATTTCATAGAAAAATATTTTTTACTCATAAAATTGTTTTATCCTAATAAACTTAATTTATTACAATTAGAGAATTATATTAATGAAATATATATTTTATATTTTTAATAAAATATTTTTGATATTCATTCAATATATTTGATAAGTATATGATAAGAACAAACTCAATATTTCACATAAAAACCAAATATTTTATAAAGTCATTTTTACCACCTTTTAATGAATAAAATATTTTAATTTTTGGAAATTTTATAAATCCTATATGTAAAAATAAACTTCATATTTGAATTAGATACATTAAAATTATGTTAGGGTAAATTTTTGGCACTTTTATGTGAAGTTTCATATTTTAATGAATAGTGGAAAAATGAAGAATTTTAAATCAAAACTGATTTTTTATAAAATTTATTTATATGGTTAAATTATATTTTTAATTGGTTTTAATTTTTAATTATATTAAATTTTTATCAATTAATCTAATTTAGATCATTGGAATCAATTTCACCTTGAAATTGACTATAAAAACATATCAAACTTTTGTATGTTTTTACTTTAAAAATCTGCATTGTCATCTAATCTTTGGGGTTGAAATTAAATTAACTACTACAAATTATGTGATTTAAATTTGAAAAAATGAATTCCATATTTTAAATAATTATAATTTATAATATGTTCAACAAGGTTTTTATCCAAAAATATTAATGACATTAATTAGAATTAATTACAACGATTAAGAAAAAATTAAGATTAACAGGGGAATAAACCTTAAAATTAAGGTCCCAAATAGCCTATCCACTTGTCCAAAACCAATTGTATGGACATTATTCATCCATTAAACTTAAATTATTTATTTTTATTAGTTTTTAATGATTTTTTTAGGTAAAAAAATGGTCACACCTAACTTGTTTTCAAAATACCAACTGAATCCTTTTCCTCCCCAATAAAGTGTCACCACCTCTCCGCATTCCTAACACCTCTAAAACCACATATGTTTGGCCAATATCTTCCAAATAAATTTAAAAACATCCCAAAATTATTCATTTAATCTTCCCTTTTGTGAAGCAAGCAATCCAAGTAATTATTTTGGAACAAACCAAAAGGAGTTACCCAATTAAGAGGTAATGTCTTCTTTCAAGCTCCTTTCTTTTATTTTCATTCTACACCTCCTAAAATCTTATTATTCCATGATTGTATAAAAAAAAAATTATCATCAACATACTATGATGTTTTTATTCTATAGTTTCCACCTACACTTACACACACTCCCATTTAATGGGTAACAAATATACTGTTTACGTGTATGACGCACTACTACCACACAAAATGATGATTGTTCATTTTTCCTTTACCACCACTCATGGTAGAAATTATGATGTAAAATATTTTTATATATGTTATATATGATATTTATTATGTATATATTCTTGTATAACTATTTTATAACACATATTTTTAAAATTTTTATGTTGTGTAAAAACTATAATTTCATTTGAAGAAGTGTGGACTACCGCCCCCTCAAAGCGATGTGATTCGTATACACACTACATGGAATGTATTGAGGATAAGTTTAGTAAAATTATATGATATATATATGATATAATAATTCTAATATAATAATTATATATATAAATATATATACATATATTTCATTTACTTTCTTTCTTTCAATACAACAATAAAATGGAAATAGTGTTCATGCGTACGTATGGCCTACCATCTCCATGAACGGTGTCTTTCATTTTATACTTCTATATTTATTGATTATTAAAATACACATATAATGAACAAAAATTATATTTATATCATTTTTTACATTCTGGAAATCATGATATATGTGTAATTATGAAAGATATAACAAATTAAAACACATGCAAAGAACAAAGCAGATATTACCAGAAGTGACACCTTAACATAAAATTGTTAACAAGAAGGAAATATAACATCGTAATAAAAATATATATGGTATTATATATAAGAATATGGTTATGTGATAGATGTATAATAAAATTATATTTATTATACATGGAGTTTTTATAAATATGATGAGAGTCAAGACACAGGGTATGGGGATTTCATCTCATTTTTCATTTCTGTGAGAAACATACTTTATTCACCACCCTTTCCTTTTGTGTGGTGTATATAATTACCATGGTTGTATTATATGATTCTTATACTTAAATTTAATATTATTCACATACTTATTTTATGATATTTCTTTCATGGGGTGTATGTTTCAAAAGTTACCAAATTAGTAATGTAATTTTGTCTCAATTTGCCTTCTTTGAGATACATGCCATGTTATTCACCTATATTTTTCTATGAGGTATATATACTAAATTTGAAAAGTTAAATCATTAATATTATTATTTTAATGATATTAAAGCTTCATTTAATCTCATTTTATTACATGGGGAGTATGGTTCAAAGTTACCAAGTGGTAATATTTTATTGAAACAATCTCATCACTTTTTGAGATTATTTATAAGTATGCTTCCTTTGATGAAATATTATGATCCATATATTAATAACTCTCATTAATTTTATTATCCTATAGTTATTCACTATATCATCATGTATTGGAACTATTTTTCCACTCTTTGATACATAATATTGTTAATATATTTTTATGAATGTATAAATTTACCACTCTCTTCAGTCAGAAATATAAATTTCTTCAAAACCATGTTTTCTAAAATATTTCCACCAAAATATTAAAATATTATCCTATGATCATTAAAATTCATTTTACCCATTTTATACTATTTAAACAAAAGGGTTTCTAAAAAGGAATATTCTTGTCATTTTCCCATTGAGGCAGTTTTATAACATTTTTATGGTGCAAAAGGAATGTTCGGTGTGTATGGATTTACCCGCCACCATGACCGACATTACCTTGAAGCATAATTTATAATATTAAAAAGTTATTCTTTTTAAAAGAAAATGTTTTTTTAATATTCCAGACCTTCATTGGTTTTAAAATAGTCTTTCAATTAAAATGGTTTTTAAAATGGTTTTAAGATTATTTTATAAGTTTTCATGGAAAATGATTTTCAAGTGGTTTTCATTATTATTTTATATGTTTTCAAGGAAAATGATTTTCATTTTTTTAATATTTTTTTATATGTTTTTAAGGGAAAATGTTTTCAAAAGGTTTTTAAGCCTCTTTTTATAAGTTTTCATGGAAAAAGGTTTCCGAAATGATTTCAAACATTCTTTAGAAGTTTTAAATGAATTTTCAAAGGAAATAATTTTTATAAAGGTAAGTTTTAAAAAGAGTTTTTCAAAGATAAAGGATTTTTTTCTCAAGAAATGTTTTTAAAAGATATTTCAAAATTATTTCCCATATAAGATGACATATGTCAGTGTTACTCGTGCCTTTCTAGGGAAATGATTCAATGTTTCCATTAATATTATTTCTTTGAATGGTTTATGTTTTTTTGGCATGATGTTTATGAAACCTATTTTTCTTTCATGGGTTATATGACTTTAAAAACCCTTTCTATTCACAAGTTATTATTTTGATGAAATGATTATAACACCTGTATCTTTTTTCCACAGGTTATGATATGATTACATGTTTATGATACCCATTTCATTTTATGGGTTATGTTATTATTACTATTTATGATCTTATGGTGCATGTATGTATGATTTCATTATGAGATGGGTGTGACCTATATCACCCTCTAATGAATTGGGTAAAGATTTATATATCATGATATTGACTAATATGGTCATGGGAGTGAACCATTACTACCAAGATGATATGATAAGTGAACTCATGCTACTAATATGTCAATAGAAGTGAACAATGACTACCAAGATGGTATGGGGAGTGAACTAATGCTACTAAGATGGCCATGGGAGTGAACCATTACTACTAAGATGGTATGGGGAGTGAACCCATACTTCCAAGTTGGACTTAGTATCCATGATTTGACTACTATGAAAATAATATTATATGTTTATATGTTTTCCATAATTCCATGTTTTATTCCTATGTTATATTTTCATGGATTATGTTGTTTATTTACCTATGATTCATATCTTATGAACTTCCAATATTTATACCATGATTCCTATTTATTATCTTTGACGCTGAGTATGATCTTCTATTTTCATGATCATGTTCTCATAACCTTATGCTCGTGATTATTTTAACATATCTCTCTTGTTTACCCTTACTGAGAATCTGAGATCACCCCTTTTTATGTTTCCTTATAAAGATATATTTCATGCATGATATGTCAAAAAGGGGTGCTAGTTTTGGAGAACCTAGAGAGAGATAATGCATCTCTATTATGTACTAGTGTTTACATTTCCATGTTTCCAAAGGCACTAAACTAATACATTATTTGGACTTCTATTTGTGTAATGTTTTAAGTATTCCACAAAAGTGATGTATTTTCTATGTATGTTAAGACTGGGTTGTTATATATTTGGATAGTTTTAAATTGTTATTTAATCTTCTTATTTATTATAATGAGATAAGATCCATGTAACCATATTGGGAATATTTATAGTTACTTTCTATGATACATTTTGATATATTCTTATATTAATATGTATGTAGCACCATTATATAATTATATATGATTTAAAAATTCAAATCATTACTTATTTAAATTCGGATGATAAATGGACGAATTAATTGGAAATAGTTTACAACAAAATAAAAATGGAGGTATTATTAAATCCCATGTATTATTAAATCCCATGGATTATTATTTATTGATTTATTATAAATAATATTAGTGGATCTTGGAGATGATTTATAGTGAAGATAAATGATGTAAATATATCATGTTATAGTATATAAATGTATATTGTTGACATAGATTGGTTGGATTTATCAAACATTATGTGGATACATATTGTTAGGCAACATCATATGGTTGATTGAATGATGTTTTCCCATAAACATGGGAAGGTTGAATGAGTTCTTGGGACATGTGTATTTATGGCGAATATTTTATAAATAAATTTAATGATTATGATGAATTATATAAATAGACATGTTAAAAACATGGGGATGATGGATTAGGGTCTATTGAAGGTCACATATAAACATGAAAATTCAGAGATATTGGATATAAGAGTGAAAGAGAATGAGTGGATGCACATGTACTAAAGGAATATTATGACGAATAAGACCATGAGACCTACCCATAAGATGATTATGACTGGGATATGCATTGAAAGATACCTCCATATTATTCAAGAATAGAAGATGGATTATAAGGGAATCTATAACTTATATAGATGAGAAACTAAATTAAGTATAGATACAGAACCCTCATAGGCAAGTTGAATAAATGTTTATATTTGAATTATTTTCAACTAAAATATATTTATGTTATTCTTTTATTCCTTAGTATATTTTGAACAAAAATATTGGAGTTTTTCCGAGGTAAGGACTATTGATGTGAAGATTGCAATTCATTGGAGTCATGTTACAAAAAAGTGAAAGGGAGATGTTATCATATTTTATAGGATTGCTGGATAATTTTCATATATCTTATAAAAAACATGAATATTTCATTATTAATTGAAATCCATTATAATGGAAACCATAATGTCATGGATAGAGAAATTAATATATCATAATATGTAATAAAGTTTCTCATTATCATATTAGATATTTAAATTTTGTGACAAGGTTATGTCTTGTGTAAATATATAAAACAAAATATCTTAATTACTGATGTGGTGATCGAAGGGGTAAGGAGATATCATGGATTTTAATTAATTCATTGATTATCACTAGATATATTATATGGGTTTTGATATTGGATAATATTATAATCACTGAAGATGATAATATATATTGAAAAATTTGATGGGGTTGTAGAAGGTGAAATTCTATATAACATAGGTGATGCATTAAACAAGTGTATACAACATTTAAGCGAGGTACTTTATAAAATATAGATATAAAAATATTTCAAATAATGATGAAATTTTAGAAAGTTACAATAGAGATCAATACCAATGATTGAATACAGACAAAAAAGATAGTTTTATCTATATTTATGACATGGGATATTTACATCAAATCATCAAATCACATGAAATATTGAAGAAATATCCAATGATGGGATGAAGATTCATGGATTGTTTAAAATAATATATTTATCCTTAAATATATTTTGGAGAATATCGATCAATTAATTTAAATATTAGGGTGTCTGTTCCACATGAAAGATTTAGAGAAAAACAAATTCATTGTATAGAAATATTCATTATACTATATTTTTTTAAAAGATAAATTTACATAAATTTACATATAAATATTTATCATGAAAAGAGAGAATATTTTTAAGGGGAATGATGTATTGGTTGAAATGAACTAATTATGAGAATAATAATTGAGAATATGGAAAAGTGAGATGTTACACAAAGAATTAATTCATGAAACATTAGTGTATTAAAATATTTTTGGTAAGATAAAGAGTGTCAAGGATAATGAAGAAACATCATTCATGATTTTATGATTATTATGAGAAAATAAGAAGACATAGTAAGATCTTTATAAATATTTGGACTAGTAATGAGGTCAAATATACCCATAGAAGTTGACGCCAACATGTATAAATCCAAATGAGCTATTGAGAAAGTTTTTGAAACATATAAATATAGATGATATGAAAGTGTATGAAATGGGGGAATATCCTATATATCCAGAGAAAACATGTAGAGAGATAGAGATATGGATAGGGATTAAATATGGACATATAAAAAAAATGTAAATCTTAAGTACCACAACAATGTGATGAAATTTCTAGACACAACAGAAGAACCTACTAGGTTGTGCCCAAATCAAATATTTCTTAATGAAATGAATGATATGATATATAGATGATGATATATTTTCATGACCAATGAATTAATCAATATATAAATTGATATAGATGAAAAAACTAAAATATATAATCTTTAATGTTATATTTATAATAAATATAATATAAAAATAATTCATTTTCTTCGATTCCATCTTTGATGAAGATTTTGATCATTAGAACCTCTATCTAATTATACCATCGTTTTTTTGAGATGATCCAATATAGAATCCCTTAAGCAGTGATCTACACATGATCTTATGATCAAGAATCATCATCAATTATACTCCATGTGAGATCATGGAGGCACCAATCATCTTTAATTTCTCATTTTTATTCCCACACAATACTTTATAGTGAAGGTATGGTTCTTATTCTCTCATTCTTGAATGGGGGAGGATGGTTGAAGATCACAGTGATCGAGATATTTCTAGATTGTAGTGTCCAGTGAATTTCATTTGTTGTCAATGAATGTTTGGTGGAAGATTTCAATGTGTTTATTTTTTTTTAAAATCCGACTATTGTAGAGATGGTTTTTAGTTTAGTAAAACATGTGTCTTTTTAAGTGACATGTTATTTACCATAGTTAATGAAGTTAAAAATAATAAGAGGCAATTTATTAGGAGAAATATTTTTTATTTGTAGAAGAATCCATATATAAGGGGAATTCATACATGAATATTTTTTAGCTGGATAATCTTTGAGAATTTGGTGAATTTTTTAAATGGTGAGTATATTAAAATATTGGATGCACGAACCAGTCATCCAAGGGAAGAAGCACCACTAGGGAATAATAGATCTATCCTCTTTGATATTTGTAGAAGACTCTATGCATGTGGGGAATTCATACATGAATATTTTTTTAGTTGGTTATTCTATGAAAATTGGTGAAGTTTTAAAGGGTGATTATATTAAAATATTGCCTCCACCAACCCACCATCCAAGGGGAGAAGCACCACAGGGTAGCTGAGCTCTACCCTCATCCAACCAGTATAGTAGAGGCCTAAAAAATATAGGGGTGCCTATGGAAGGTGAAAGATAAGCGGAGCGCCACCGTGTGGGGTGACATGGAGGTAAAGGTGGGTATAGAAGTATGCCCTCAAGAACTGGTACAAGGTGGTACCAGGGAGGGAGAGGATATTTCTAATTCATTTCTGTAATAGCTATTATTATAAGGGAGTGGCCAGAGTTAGGCCATTTAAATGTGTGATTTATCTAGATAAACCAGAATTGCTAAATCTTCACATATCTTCATCCTGGCCATCTGATCATTTTAGCCGATATCCACTTTAAAACACAGAAAGAAAATGAGTCATCGGATATATTAAAATTTTATCTCGGCTATCCATTTCGTGCTTCATGTTTCCTTCTCTATCAAATTGTTGTATCTGTTCATTTTTATATCTGATCCATTCAATTATTAAGAAACATTATAATCTACCTCAAGCTGTCATGGATTTCTATTCACCGAGATCCTCATGCAGCAACATCATCTGAATATCATACCCAACCTTATGATCACTATTTTATCTTCCATAATGTTTCAATGTGATCGAATTCACATGAAACTTTTTTTTCATGTGTAAAAAAAAAATAAACTGATGAAACTTAGCCTAGAGAAAAAAATGTTTTATCCAGTGTTGGTGATCATTTACTAAGTTATCTATTTGTTTGATGGGACATCGTGATTCTAGAAGGTTCTGTGATATGTTTCCTTACCTATAAATATGTCATGCCGAGCTCATTTTCTAGTAGCATTTTATCTCCCATCTGAGTGTTGTTTTTAGATAGAAATAGTGATGTGAATTACTTTGGTTCATGAAGGTTTCCACACTACTAATGTTTGTGTTAAGAATACTAGACTTCGTGACTGTTCGACATGTACTTTGCACACATAGATAGCCTCACGATGAATTGAGTATCACATATCTCATTGTTGCGTGAAGACTTTGAGATACCCCAAGATAATATATAATTACACTATAATTATTAAAGAAGAACTTTCACACATACACTATTAAGAGTAAACATATTAGACAGTGGACTTGCATGATTTAACAGCCTACACCCATTCGGGTTAGCATGAAAGAAGAAGAGGTAAAATGTTTTTGATGTTCTTAAATAAATCTTTGAATAATAAAGAGAGTGAATGTATTAAAAGAAGTGTATATTGTGTTCTGATTCCATAAGAAAAACACCAATTTCATGTATCCATGCATACCTATGCATGTGTGAATATATACACTTTGAGGAACAAATATTTTGGAAAGTGAGTGCGCAAAGTTTTTTCAAGTGTTTAATGTGTGCAAGGTGAATGCACAAGGAGATAAAGTGTGTGAATTTTGATTGAAAAAATGACCAGTGTGTGTGATTAAGAATATTTATGAAAAACACATACATGAATTAATTCATATGAACATCTATGTTTGATAAATAAAAAGTAAGGCCATGCAATGTATTAAATATATGCATGGTGTTTGAAGAAATGAACATGAAAAATACATTTCATACTAAGGAGTATTTTTTTATTGAATTTAGGTAAGTGATTCAATCAGTGTATTAGAATATTTTAATAACTATGTTTCTAGTGTTCAGTGAGACCATGTCTTCAACAAAAGAAAGAATGTTTACCCGAGAATTTTTGTACTGAGACAACTGATTATATTTATTTATTAGAATTATCTAAGTCCAGCATTAATGCAAATTAACTTGAACTATATATGAGTTAGTTTAATCCAGAAAGCTTTTGGAGTAGGATCAATTGATCATCATATCTATGGATCAATTATTCAAGAATAAGTTGAAGGCTGCAGCTTGGGGGTATAACCAGTTGTTGAAGTTTGTGATTGGGGGGGGGGGTTCTAAACAATCATGGTGAAGAAGGTACAGTTGGGGGGTCTAACCAATTGTTGAAGGCTAATTGGAATAGGGGGTATAACCAGTTTATAATGGGGGGGGGGTCTAACCAATTACTATTGCGATCAACGTCTTATATAGTGGATAATCTGTATTGGAGGGTCTGACCAACACGACATGGATTAGGACTTCGTACCAAACCTTGTAAATCCCTGTGTTCTGTGTTTTTTTGTTTATTATTGTTTGCAGGGTGAGGCTGAGTATTAAAGATGGGGGATTTAAACTTTAATCAATCATATAGGTCGAATAAAAAGTTAAAATAATTTGTAAAAATACTATACCACTGTTTCACCCCCCTCTTAATGGTATCTAACTGATCCTTAGACACTTCATATAGAATCTTCTATCTTGGAAAGAGAAAATTTCTATAGGGGCTGTTTTGTGTGTAAAAATGTATAACCCTAGGAAATGATAATATCAGGTATTTATATGTCTTGGATAGAGAATAATTAATTTCATATAGTCCCATTTAAAAAAAATATTTTTTTAATATGAAAATCACATATAATTATGGTGTATATATTTTTATGGTCAATTAATTCTGAATAAATATTAATCCATGACCTGAAGAATAAATTCTTATTTTGAAAATTAAATTCTAAGATAATTTAATTGATATGAATAGAAGCACTAATCATGTGATCCACTAAGCCTCATCATCAATTGAATTAGGAGGGTCCTCCAGAAATCTAATATCAGTATCTATCAACACGTAAAGTCACCCATGAGGAAGAAGATAATATATTAAAAAATAAAACTGCATTAGAATTATAAATGAGTAATATAATCCCTTTTCATCAATATGTCATTAAGAAGTTTTCATACTCTTTACTTCATCCTATATGCTTAAAATGTCATTACTTCACTATTTAAAATGTATCCATCAATATACCATGGGAATGGAATTTGTATCGATAGTTTTGTTCTAGTAAATTCTATGAGATACAAAATTTTATAATGTTGGAAGGGATATATCCTTTCCAAACTAGTTTATATAAAACATATCACTTGTGATGCACCCAATGCACCCTACATGGACATGAACATATGGTGTCACAATATTCATCAATATATAAAAGTACTCTAATCATGATATGTTTCAATAATAATAATAAAATCCTTGGTTCATTACACACATTCACTGATAGGAATATCCAATTATGCATAAATATGTGGAATTCCTACTTGTGGGTCTATCCTCATAAACTTCTATCTTGAAGATTACTATATGAAAACTTCATGAGATGATGTCTCATACTATTATGAGTGTCCAACACTTGATAGTCTACATCATATATGTCTGATCATATGACTCTATATAACCATAAGACATATATTTATGAATAACACCATAAAATTTCAAGGATCTCTTCACAATAAGGAATTTATATAATCTTCTCAATATGATAAAAACTCTAGGAATTTTGTATATTATTGTCATGTTGAAGAAAAATAAATATTTTATAAGATATTAATGTAAAAATTCTCTAATACATGAGTAATATATTGTACAAATTAGTTGAATATAGGGAACCAACACCAATAGAGTCCCACTTGGACTAGATCCAACTTAAAATTACATTGATTTCACTAACTCTCACATGATGTTTCATGTTTTTTTGATAAATAATTTTAGTCAATGGTCCTAACATATTTCCTTCTATTTAATCCATATTTAATATGATTCTAATTATATATGAAAATTACTTCAATATATTATACTTAAAAATGTTTATTTTGGTCATTGATGTGACCATGACTCCTTTCAAATATCCAATGTTGTAGTATTATCATAGTATAGTGTGATAGTATCATTAAAAATAGGTGAAACATTAAAATATTGTATGAATTTGAATATCCAAAATACTTATTTTGATGCATTAGAAACCACAATACACCCAGAATCTATTTCAGAATTGAAGACTATAGCTTTTTGGGAGCACTAATTGCTTAAGAGACTTCTATTGAGAGTACAAATATATCATGATTGTGATTTCAGATCATCCATATCTATTTGGAAACTAGAATTTATATATCCTCTAATGAATAAATCCACATCTATTCCATAAACCAAGAATACACCCTTAGTATACATGAGACACTTAAATATAGTATTTATATCCTTCTAATAATGATCTCATAAACCAGCTTGATATCATTCTATTTCACTCAAGGCATAGGAAAAATCTAACCTAGTACAAAACATTCCATTTATGATATGATCATATCATTGATGCATATGGGATACATTTCAAAATATGTCTCTCATAATGTGATTGAAGACACATTTTATTGCATAGATGTGTGCAATGTGATATTGTAAGTAATCCTCTCTCAGATTCCTTCCTATAAAATTTATTATATATAATTTCAATGTGCGTAACTTGAATTATTCAAAGAAACCTCTTGAATATATATCTATGGATTTTTATAGCATGAATGTATGTTGATTCACCTAATACCTTCATAGAGTGGTGTGGGTTTAATCATGTCTTAATGGACTGTGATATTGGTATTTCATTTATAATAAGTAATATGTCTTCATTATAAACTATATGATAAATGATTATTCTCCAACTAAACTGATTGTAGTAACATAGATCACGATAATTCATTATGAATCCAAATTTTATTATGGATTTATTAAAATGAATACGCCATGAAATATAATTTTTAATTTATCTATTAATATAACTCTATAATTTTCATAAAATGTTTTAATATTTTAGAGTGACAAACCATTCTAGTTTTTCCATATAGATATCATATTGTGGGTTCCAACCAAGGAAGGTTTTTATCACCTTTTGTTAAAATTCATTTTTTATGGTAAGATTATTTGTAATGGAATATTATTATGGAATTTTAAATTGAAGTTATTAAAATGGTTTTAACATAGTCTATTTGTTGACACTTTTAAACCCTTTTGAAACCAGTCATGCCTTATAGGTAATGAATTAACTATGAAAGTTTAGTTTCATATTGAATTTAAAATTTCATTCAATAATATTTACATAATAAAGAGGATATAGAAAGATAGATACATTATCTTAGATCATATAGTCTATCTCATAATTCAAGGTTTCATGAAATTCGGAAGCTTCTACGTAACTTACTACTTCCTTATAGGTTATAGGTTCATTATTACTAATATATAAATTTTCTATATCCTTGATGACTAGAAAACCATATATTTTTGATTCACTAACCTAACTTATACTCCAAAACAATACTTGTATCTGTAGAACATCCTCTAACACATGGTTTTATTAAATTTCTTCCTATGACAACTCTTATGTAGCTTTATCCATGAATTCATTTATGTATATCTCACTCCCACTACTTTTTTATAGGTGTGATCCATATCATGAATCATGGAATAAAATTCTACTGTTACACTTTTATCAAAGGGGTCATATAGTTAATGTCCCCAAATTTCCTTCAGGTATCCTATAAAGATAGAATTTGTGATTTAGTGTGTTAGTTTGTTACCCAAAGATGCCTTTAAAATTGATTCAAAATCCCACATATGTATATTCATATACAAAAATTTCTTCTAACACCAATATTCATATAGAATATCATTTATCCATTTAGTTGGAACTTGGATTAGTATGTGTGAAGTCTTTTGCAATGCATATCATTAAAAGGATAAAGAGAGACTTCCGAGAATCATTATTGATCTAACTATGTCAAAAAAGGTGAGGTTACATCATTCCATTATGTGTATAAGACTTAGTGAGTTGATATGAAATCAAAATCTCACATTAATAATCAATGATTTTTTATGATATTCTCTACCATGATCAGAGTGAAGTATCATTATTTTTATATTAAGTTGGTTCTAAAATTTATTATTGCATTACATGAATTTATCAATGGAATATAAGTAATAACTTATTATATAGACATATCCATATATAATAATTCCATAATTAATAGTTATTAAGTATTAATATCCACCCCTTTCCTCAATAAGAAATGGTCTACACATGTTTGTATGAACCAACTCCATAAGTTCTGTGGCCCATTCACCCTTTCCATGAAATATATATTTTGTTATTTTTTGTTTCAAACATGTATTACATATTCCATGTGTTTTTGTTCAAAATAATCTAAATATTAAATTTTTTATATTTTACTGAAGTTATTTTTTTTCATAACCAAGCTATTAATTCCAGAGATGGGTGTGATATGGGTCATGAAAAAGAGATTGATTATCGATTAGTATTACTTAGATCATGTAATAAATCACACAAAGACTTTTATTTAAATTTTAAATACCATAAAAAATTATTTCATTAAAAAAAATATTTTTTCATATAATTTTTTTAAAATTATACATCCTTATTATGTTCCAATATAGAAATAATGTTCTTCATAACATATAGAAAATAAAAACAACTCTTAAAAACTAAAAACATTATGATATGAAATGACAGGTCATAATATCTAATAGAAACTACATAAAATCACACTCTACTGGTGGGTCACATATCGAACACACCTCATTTAATTTACCCGATTCTACATAGTTATTATTAATGGATACAAATGTTAGTGCCAAAAGCTGTATTTAATACCTAATTTTTAGAAACACATAGATTTCATTCAATAAAAAACATGCCTCAATATTCTCATTCTTCTTATAGTGGACCTTATTTCCACATGAAACACAAATGACATCTTACTACCTAAATTCACATTGATCTTCCTTCTACTAGAATAATGTTTCAAATAGGCCATATGTTAGTGTTATGAAATTTCTACTTGTCATTCCACTTGTTTACTAAAATAACAGAAGGTTGTTCACTTTTCGTGTCCTTATTAACCTAAAGGTGAAAATGGAAGATATCTATGAGATACTTCTCATTAATTTTATTTTAAAATATTCAATAAACATAGAGAATAATTAATAAGAAAATTAATGAATGAAATTATTTCATAATTCATCAGGTATCTTAAAACCTAGAATCTATAGACACTCAAAGTAGAAAATTATATTGACTATAGGAGGACTAGCTGGTGAACCATTTCCATGATTACCTATGAAAAGTGCCATAGATATCAACAACTATTTCTATTTAGGAATTTCATTATATAGATCATGTATATTATTTAACATTTTATTGACATTCATGTTCTCATGTGAATTTATGAGTTCAAAATATATGGATTATAGAATCAAACAATGATCATCTACCATAACATTCATGTGTTTTTCATAGACAAAAAAATCTTCATAAATCAACTACTAGTTAGGTGGATCTAAAATGAGGGACTCTGGCATGTAAAACATTTATTCATGGTGTAATACTGTTCATGAGTGCCTATAACACCCCTTAATGTTACTTATAGTATGGATATTTTCCTTCTCTAATATGGATAACATGGATATCATGTTTATAGAATTTTTAATTTTATTAAAAATGTATAAAAATAGATATTTATTTCTTTATATAATAACAAAAATATATGAGACAAATTTAATTTAATTATTTTACATGGAAATCATTATTTTATCATTTCTCAGTGGCCCTCACTATTGAAATTATATTTTGGTGCCACATGGAAAACTAATTTGATACGATCCATATTTCATTTATCATAACCAATGAAAGGTGTTAGTTAATTAATAAATGTTATTTATATTGGAAGTATTTACAATAGTGGGATTGTAGTGTTTAGAGGGGATCCCCATAGACTACCTAAGTTTACAATAATACAAACATAAGTAACATCACCCATCCACCATATTTTTACATATAGACTAGATCAACAAAAAAATAAAACCTCAAAACATCACCTCACTCAATTGAGTATAACTAAATCAAAAAGTTTTTTTACCCTACTCGATATAGAAATTCGACCATAAACACACTTTATGAATCACTAAAAAAACCATTCAATGACACAAATCATAAAATAAATAAAATAAAAGAAATTGGGAAAGATAAAATTTTATCATTCATCAGATGATTTATCATACATGAAAATGAGAAACACTATGACATTATTATAATTCACTTTATGTACAAAATTTATATTCAACTGAATCAGTTCATCAGTGAGATTAATTACAAATATCTAAGCACTCAAAAATATTTATATCCATTATGAACTTAAACCAAAAACTGTGCGTTAAACTAGTATATTGTGATGATTGGGCCCAATTAATTTTATGGAATTACATTGTTGATAATTTGTAACTTCATTTATATTGATCACTTTCATCAGTAAACATCTAGAATTTTCTATAGAAAACCATCCTTATAGATAGCCTTTTGACCATTATGAGATTCTCTTGATGTCACTAGAAGATATAAACTTTTGATGACACAATTGACAATGAAGATAAAAACTATCATTTTCTACATACCAGGTACAACCTATTTTCAGAGGCCATATTACTCGTAATCATAAATCTAGTGCTTGAAAATATGGAAATATGAAAATAGGCTTCGTCTAAACAAAATAAAACTTGAATACTTATTTCAGGAAAACACCTATGGAAACTCCCAAAAAAAATTCCACTCTTAATTCATAGTGTGATGTGTTCCTCCACCTATTACTATTATCACATTCACTATTAATGAATGATATTTCCTTTTACTATCTTGAAAAAATGTTTTTGTGATCATGTCTGATAAATTATGGATACCAGTTATATTATGAAGATATAACACCATCTCCTATCACATGTTCTAATAAAGTTGTAAATTAGGTTTATTTTCTTCATTCTTACATGGAAAGATAGATTTTTATCCAATTTAATCAGAATTTTACTCACAAAAAATAATATTCCTACCTTCTAACTTCTTATCATCTATTTGAATATTTTTTTATCCAAACCATATCATTCCAAAATTTTATTTGAGGTATATACTCACATTCCATTTTAATTAAGATAATGAACTTTTATAGCCATAAAATCCCATTATTTTTTGTTCCTTAATTTTTTTACATGATTATAGTTTTTTCCATTCAGGTATATATGTCTCTAGAGATGTAAGAATCAAGAAATCATGAAATGAATCTAATTACCCAAATCATAAACTTGTATTTTATGTTCCTTTAAAATACCAAAGGACCCACTTTATAGAATACTAGTTTTACCTTATAGGGCTTTACATAAGTTAAATATAAACCAAAAATAAAATCCATATCTGATTTGTTACAAAAAATTAGTGTACATTAAGATTCCTATAATTAATCATTAGTAAAATTATACACTTGACCATGCTTATATTACATTACAGGTTCTTGTGCTATTGAAATTTTATATTATTTAGAATAGGGAGTCAAGACTTCTCTATATCAGATCATTACAAATACATTGATGTTGTTCTAGATGTATTATTTCTGATATAGAACTAATGTTTCATATCTTCTATATTTCATGATTATCATACCCAGTATCTTATTGGATTACCTGAGATCATTCATCAAAAAACTTCAAAACAACTTATTTTTGATCAATTGAATCTTCCTATCATCTAGTACAACCAACAACACATCATCAATGAACAATTCAAAAATGAATAATTCCAATCATTCCATTTATTCTTATAATAACAATGATCAGTGACTCACCTTATGGATCAATTTTTTGATATAAATGAGTTGATCTTTTGAATAAATTGTTGCAGTGTTTTATTAAATATATAAATAATTTTCATAAACTTGTAAACTATGTTGTAGTTTCTATCATCAATGAAAAATATTGATATCTTCATGTATATATATTCCCATAACTCACTATGATGAAAAATATTTCATAACCTCTATCAATTAGAGACATAATTTTATCAATGTTGTCATAGATTTTACTATCTAGATAAATGAATTATAAGATATCAGTGAGAAATTTTTCAATAATCCAACATCTTCTTTCTATTGAAATCCCATAGAAGCAAGTCATGATTTTAAATGATTCATTCCATAATAATCCTATTTAAATTAGAAAACCGACTTATTCTCCAATTCATTTTTTCTATTTCAAAACTCCTTCATCTCCCATTTTCCATTTGTTTTTAATGATTTTTCTATTAATTCATTTATTGAATTACACTATTTGTTATTAATATGTGTACTCATATTTCATTCTATCTAGTTCTCCTATATCATAAATAAGCAATAAATTTATATTAACCAAAATTATCTAAACATGTATTCTCACTCGGGTTCATATCCTCAAATGAGTAGGTTGTTCGGAACTACTTCTATCACCTATATCTTCTACAACCTAATATTATAGTACTAGAACATGAGATACCATTACACTTGGATTTTCTATCATTTTATATGATATACTTATTCCTAATCATCTACATACTTTCGTATTCTCATAAATCCTCACTGGATATTGTGATCATTCAGTGCTCTTACTATAATAAAATTGGTATTCGATAGATTATTTATCCAATTAAAATTTTCTATCGCTATATTTTAGTACATTAAAATAACATTTTAATTAAATAGAATATCTCTACTCCTGATGATTTTTTGTATCATTACCCCATATTCAATATCCAAAATATTCATTTCTATATCTGATAATGAAACATAGTTTGTATTTTTCCTAGAGTTTATATTTATCCTTAGTGTTAATATTCACATACTGCAATCTTATGAATACTTTATTATGATGATCTTTTGGTCATTAATTAGACCATAGATCCTCTAGGTGTTTGTTCAATACTATATATGGTTGGATTATATTAATGAGATATTCTACTATGTTGAGTGATTATACCTATATTCCCCGAGTAAGTTATGAATGGAACATTATCCTCCCCAAATTCTCAGTTAGAGCTTGATTCATTTTCATTACAACAATATTATTCTATATAGTTTCACACACCATCATATCAGAATTATCCCTTCCATCATGAAAAAATTCTAGAAGTTGTTTAAGGTATATTCACCTCTATTATATTTTTAAATACACTTCAACATCCAGACACATTCCCATACCACCAAACCTTCCAAGGGAATGAAAACCTAAAATATTAAAAATTTATGATTCATAATGTAAATCCATAAATATCAAGAAGCATAATCAATGAAGTTTATATCATTGATAAAGACAATGTTGGAATGAATAGGGGTGTTTCCCCAAATGTGTTAGTGAACCAGTTCTATCATCTATACCCTATGCTTCCATCCAACTAAGTTTTAGGGTTCCATTTTCTTCTATCTCAACAAAAAACATTCAAATTTTTCTAATTCCATGTGATCATGTGTCTATTTATCCAAATGTTTTTTAATTTTATTTTTTGTCAATAAAGGGTCAATATATATCGATGATTATATGTGGATATTCATGGAACAATCATGGAGAATATACACAATATTAAATGTTTTGATTGACTGAACTGATCAAAAAACATGATGAATTAAGAAAATGGATTTTGATGAGATGAAAAATGTTTATATCAAGTGAATCCATCCCTTATTTGGATTAAGAATAAATAAATATAATTCCATGAAAAAATATATTTATATTTTTTATGAGGAGTTGTTGAAAAAAATTGAGAATATGGATAGAATTTTTTTTACTTTCTTATCCATCATATTTCACTTAGATATTTTGGTTTGATTTATCATCCAAAAAATTGGCCTAAAAATACATCAGATTAACCATATTATCCCATCATTGTTGGAGGAGGACCATAAGCACACAAGAGTTAAATTTAATTTAGTTATCATGGTGATAGGAGGATGCATAACACCCTTTTTGAGAAGAAAAGGGAGCATGGTTGCCCACATAAATCCCACAGGTGTGTTCACATGGTTGAGCATGCTTTGATGTTGGCAGGTGGGATAACAAAGGTGAGGTGTGGGCCATGAAGCCTGTGGCATCAATGTGGTTCCAGGAGTGGACCTTGGGATACAAACAATTATTTATCTCATGAGAGACATTATCATATAGAATGTGAATCAACCAAGTGAAAGGTCAATGTGGGACTCCCGAATACATTCCCTATTTATTAGTCATTAAAACCTACAGAGAAATTACACATCATATAATGATATGCATCTATGTCATCTGATCAAAAAAATCAACTGTCTTTTACTAAATGGAGACCCTATCCCAATAATGGGGCTTTAAAAGACCTTACTAACTACACCACATCAATTATAAACTCACTGTAATTATATGGAAGTCTAGATACCCATGCTACATATTTTCTCTACATTGTGGGAGGTCATTATTTAACAGAGGATAAGATTACAGAAAGTATTATCCTATAGTAGGATATATCATAATATATTATATTTCACAGTAATAATAAGGTCTAATTATACAATTGTTATATAAATTTTAATTGTGGTTAACCATGTAAATGGTGGATATGACATAGTAACCATACCCAAATTAAAATTAAAACACAAGGAAAATGACTATGTCATATAATCATATTCCATGAGGTAGATATATTTAAATCAAGGTTTTTGGTTGTTTTCCCACACCAAAGAGACATTAATTACACCATGGTGGATATATTAATACATTAAATGAAATTTTTAAATGAACTTGAAGTAGAGAATGTGAAAAAAGTAACAGCTTCTGACAAACCATTAAATGTGAAATTTATTCATGAGAAATATTAAAAAATATGATTCTAGAATAATGTGAATGATAAAGTTCCCACATAATGAGTTGTGGTATTTATAGAGATGAATTCACATGAATAAGAAAGAGATTATAGGTATTTTAGGTAATAAATATGTGGAAATAGGACATATTTTTTTTGGTATTCATATTTGAAATAAATGTGAATAAATTTGTTATTCATTACACATTTAAATATGAAATTACATTCACAATATTTTTTTGTATAAATTTGTGAATTTAGGTGTTTATGATTTTTGAATAAAAACTCTATGATAATTATTATGTACCTAATAAACCAAAGTATTATAGAAGATATTTGTGCCAAGAATTCATTAATATGAAGAAAGAACAATTCCCCAAGAATTTGAAAATATTGAGGAAGATGATTATATATTGTGATCAGATATTGTGTGAGAAAGACCATCAACTCAGATTCACCAAGTGTAATGGTTCTTGAGTTGTACATGAAAATGTGTGATCTAGTTGTCCTACAGATGAGGGTTAAAAAAAGATCTTTCTATAGTGGATCTATCCTTCTAAATAGGATGGATGAATCTAAGGGGTATAACTAGATATTGGAATATTGTGACTAGGGGTATAACCAATCATTGTAAAGGAGGTGAATTGGGAGGGGGGTATAACCAATTTTATGAATGTGTATTGCAGATGGGGGTATAACTAACATGTAATTGGGGGAAATAACCAGTTTTTATGGTGATCACAATCTAATGTAGCGTAGAATTTGTTTTTTTGGGGGGTGGGGGTATATATAACATGGAAAGAAGTAGGTATTTATTCTGAATGTTGTATGTCAATGTGTATGTTGACATTTATTTATAGAGTTAATCGAGGTGAGTTTGAGAGACACAAGAATATTGTATCGATTATTTTACCATCTATAAATTATGAATTCAAGAATAAAAATTTATAGAATGAAAATTATCAATGATTTATCCCCCACATGTATATCTCACATGAATTTAGGCTCTACAAGTGGTATTAGCGGTAGGTTACCCTATAAAATTTACAATATCTATATATAAGAAAGTATAAGCTCTATGAATACTATCATAACTTATGAAGTGTATATTTGAAGAATTTACTGGAGTTCCTCAGATATAAGATTCAAAATCTATACCTATTATATAAAATTTAGATGTTTCAAAAATGAATATTATGAACATGATAAAAAGAGAATCAATAGAGATGAGAAAAAAATTCAGTAATGAAAGAAGAATTTTCAGATGAATCCTGATGTGATAAAGAAATTATTAAAAAACTCTTTAGTTATTTGGTCTCTAAAATAATATATTATTTGAAAAAAAGTACCTATTGATGTACTTGATATTATATTTCAATATATTAAGAGTCTTTATAATGAAAAATGATATATATAACAAGAAAAAGATAGAGTATAGAAAATACTATCCATGAAGTTACATAATTGTTATTATCTCATCATATATGAAAAATATAAGGTTTAAAACTTAATCATATTAACTATAGATCTAACTTTTATGAAGAATCAAAGGAAAAAATTCCGACTCTTTAAAAAAATATCTATTTTATGAAGAATTAAAATTATGTTTGGGTCAGAAGCATGTGATAGAAACAATTCTTTTATAATTTATCGATGCACAAGAGAAACATTATATACCCTATAATTTTTTTAAGAATATGAACTATAGAATGAAATAAGAAATATTGAGGAGTTTGATAATTCTATTTAAAAGAATTGTATAAAAAAATAAGATCATATCAAGAATTTGAATAATGATTGAGAAGAGAGTTCAAGATCATTATAATTGGAGTGAGATTATTTCAATAAAAATTTCATAAACTAGAGTCAATATTGAAATATTTAGAGAACATATTTTATGTTACACACCAAATTATTTAATATAAGGATATATTTGCAAAAATGATTAATTAATTTGATGATTCCAAGAAGACTCTAAATTCTGTAATAAGAATTATGAAATCATGTGATAATGTATCCACATAAATATCCTCGAAAGATTCAATATATTTTACATCTTAATCTATTTATACTAATGTGATTTTATCTATTAGTACATGATACAAATTGAAAACATTATTTTTGTGGGAGATAAATTCATAAGTAAAACATACCACATCCTTAAAACTGGATGTATTGAAATGCAAGAGCACATGATCCCCACAAAAATATCAAAAGAAGAATAATGTTGTATAATATTATCAAGGTGTAAAAGTTAGCTAGAATTTTTCATAGAAAAGGTAACACTTATTTGTTATTTATTGATGAATATGTGTATAATTTTCTTATAAAGACAATAATTTTTGTAACAATTTCATAGATTTTGATAACTTTCAAATGCCATTATCAAGGGGGTAAATTTTATAAGAAAATAAAATATTTAAAACAAGTGTAAAGTATGTAACCCTTGGAATATGATCAAAAAGAGAAAAACACCGATCAAATTAGTCCAAATAATTTTATAAAGAATGGAGAAAGGATTATGAACATACAATGAATAGGTATATCCACCATTTCAGGAAAGGATATATCATGGATCACTAAAATAGTCCATGAAAACCAAAATTAATTTTGGGATAATGAAAACAAATAAAGAATCAATTTAGGAATGGAATTAGAATATAGGATTGATTTAAGATATCCTGGATAAAAATTTAAATAAGTTTCATAAAAGTGATTATAGTTTCATTTTGAATAAATATTATGGATACTCCAAGAAGATTAATAATTTCATAAATAAATGGAATACTTTTTATATGGATCAATAAAAATTAGAAATACAATTAGTCAATTTTTAGATATATATAGAAAAAAGGAAATGATGAGGCCTTTCAAAGTGAAGAGAAGATGATTGTTGTACATGAGGTGTCATATAATGAAAATAAATGAGTCACTATTTCAAAGAAAAATGAGGAACAAATAAAGAAAGTTTGAGAGGAAATTCTTTGCATCAATATGCTCACTATAAATCATTGTTATCTAATTGTTGTTTATCATAACTAACAATAAGGGAATTAAAGGAGATGTGATGATCATTATGGTGTTTATCAATTTCCATAATGATGAATTTAGTGGGTCCCTTTAGTGGATAAAAACTAATGTTGCGGTATGATCATCATACTTGATTATCTTCCTAGTTTATGTAAAACTACTTATCAAGGGGTAGTCATGAATTATAATAAAAATGAGATGTATGATAAGTAATTTTTTTATTCTCATGAAATTTTTACGTGTTTTTTAATATGTGGCAATGATACCTCATAAACCATTTCCTCAAATTACCATTGAAATGAAAATGATAAATGAGATTGAGGATGGTATCACATATCAATATTCATTAGGGAAAACTTTTATTTTTTTATATCACTATAGTATAGTAAATTTTGTTTTCCCTTGTAGAATTAGTGTTTATGTAGTAAAATCTCATTAATTTGAGAAATAATGTGGTTATACTCATTAAGAATTAGAATACCCATAAATAAATCATTATATTTTCTATCAATAATAGGGAGAAAAAAGGAATATAATTGAAATGTTCCCTTAGTGAATAGGTTAATAGTATTAAAAAAAATCCATATGTGGAGATTGTTGAACCCAAAGAATATAAATTTTACTTGTTTTTAATAAAGGGATAATATGTTTTGGAGATTATAAGTGGTGATTTAGTGAAAAATCATAATGAAAATTCTCTATATGAAATGTTACTATAAATTGAATTTATCTTGAATCATAAAGACATGTGAAAACATAATTTGATGAGATTCACATTTTTTATATCAAGTGGATCCATCCCTTATTTATATGATGAGAAATTAAATATAAAACCCTGAAAAAATATATATTTATATTTTTTTATAAGAAATTCTTGGAGAAAATTGTGAATACATCTTGGATTTTTTATTTTGACTCTATTATCTTCAATGTTTCAGTTAGAAATTTTTATTATAAAAGTTTGGAAAAAATTGGCCAGAAAATCTAGAAGATGAAGCATCTGAATCATGTATTTTGGGAAGAGACCTCAACCATGCATAATATCAATATAACATAGCTATAAAGGTAGAATGAGGATTCATAACACCCACCGTGAGCACACAATGGATATTTTTAGTCCACAGAGGGCCCTAAGGTGTGTTTGAAGGGGTGAGCACAATTGTAAGTTAGCAGGTGGTCTAACACATTCGAGGTGTAGCATGTAAATCCTATGTGTGCAGTGTGGTTTTAGGAGTGGAATCTGGGATACTAGTATTTATTTAGCTCATGAAACAAATTATAATATATATCATGAATCAGTTGGGAGAATGTTTGATGTGGGACTCTCAAATGGTCATACTATTTATATGTATTTAAGACATACTGATAAAATATGTATCATCCTATAAGATGAAATCAAGATATTCAATCGAAAAATTAAACATCTTTTACCATGTGAAAACCCTAGCTCAATATTGTTGTATTATAACTCCTTACTAGCTACTATGAATAGATTATGAACTCATTTTAACGCAATGGAAGTTAGGATTACCATTCCATAAATTATCTCTCATACAAGGAAGGTTAGTATGTAATAGAGGAGAAATTTTACAAAAAATATTACACTATAATAGGCTACATTGTAGTATATTAAATTTCACCATAAGATAAATCCTGAGTTTTTAAGTGGTTATTAATATTTTTAGGGAATAATTCTATGGAGATAGTGTCTACACCTTAGTAGACACACATGAATTAATAGTGAAACCAATGATAATCTAAGACTCTATAGAAGATCTTGTCAAGATATAGTCATTTTAATGTCGACACTATTACGGATTTCCTCACGCTGAAAAGTCTTAATTTCCACCATGGAGGCTATTTATATAGGAGATGAAATTCATAAATACACATGAGGATGATCATGTGAAGGAATAATCCATGTTAGAGAAACTAGTGCATTAGACATTTATGAATGATAAATATTAAATATTTTTATTCCCAAAAAATGTTTATGTCAAAGATCTGACATGATGTGTTACAATATTTAAAGTAATGAATTCACGTGAAGAGTAAACGGAGCCCATTCCTGTTAGGAATTAAATATGATGAAATATGATACCCAACACATTTAAGTATTCATGTTTAAAAACTATGAGAATAAATGTGTATTTCCAAACACATTTAAATGATATTTTGTGGGAAAAATATTTTGTGGCTACATTTGTGCATGCATAAACTAATGATCGTTGAAGACTAATAGTGTAATTTTTTTGAGATTACAATACACCAATGTATAATAAAAATAATAAAATTGATGCTGAGACTTCATTAATTAGAATGAAGAGCACTTTCATGAGAATTTTACATGAATGAGTTAAATGAGTATGTATTGAGATAAAAAGTTGTGTGAGAAATGCAAGTAACTCTGATTCATCAGGATAAAAAATTAATGAAATGTACTTGAAAATTTTAATCCAACAACCTTGTTGAGTAGGATTTTCAAAATATTATTCCATAAAGGATCTATCCATATGAAAAGGAAGGATGAGGTTTGGCGATATAACTAGTTTCTGGAATATTGGGATTGGGGTGGGGGGGATATAACCAATCACTAGAGAAGAAGCTACAGTTGGGGGGATTTCCCAACTGTTAAGGTTGGATTATAGATTCCGGTATAACCAGCTTGTTTTAGGGGGTATAACTAGTTAATATATGGAAAACTTTTGATATAGTAGATAATCCATACTGGGAGTTTTGACCAACTTGACAAGGAGTATGAATTTTAACCAAGCCTTATTAATCCTTTTGTTATATGCCTTTGATTTAGAACATTGTTCAAGGTAAGGCTATGAGACAGAAAAAGAGAGTATTGAGGCTTTAACTGGCCAAAAAGGTTGAGTTAAAAATGGGAAATTTTTAAAAAGACAAGGATTTTTGGTTCAACCCCCATATCAGTGATATAAAACCTATCTGGGATCTATAATTTTAGTATTACCTTTTCCATTAGAACCATTATATTCTTCTCATTAAGGTGACATATCTCATAAAACCAAAAGTACATATATTAATTTTTTTACCAATAAAATTCTAGATGATAATTGGTTCAAATAAACATTTCTATATTTTACACCACTTTTCAAGAACCATGGATCCATGGGTAACATTCTATTCACCCTTGAATATGTTAGTTCCATAACACTCTTTATCAAGCTACCTAATATAAACAATACTTTTTATAGACCTAAAAGATGTGTTACTTCTGTGAGATTCATGAATCCTACACTCTTTATTTTTATTTTAAAATCACCTTTTAAAATTTATTATAGGGAATAACCATATTATAGACGAACTTACCAATCATTGAATATATATAAATTACCATGCCTATTCCTACTATAGTAGAGTGATAAGATGCTCTATAGTCAATCACTTATGCTTCTACCAAAGTATTAACAATCAGTCTATTTTTTTTCTATATTCCATTATACCAATAAATTTTAAACTACTAGATGTTGATTAATTTCTAGTTCTATCCATTTAAATTTTCAGTTCTTCTTAATATTCCAATGGTTCCTATAACTCCATTATATAGCACTTGTGAAAGACAAATTTCATTGTCTTTGTCGACACTTTCCTTATGAACATTTTTTCTGATAGACTTGATTCCATTGAAGTGAATATCCTTATCCATAATCAATGATTTAATTACCATATGGTACTCGATCTTACCTGAAACACTCTATAATTTTTATGAAATATATTTTTTAGAAAACAATTCTATTTCTTTGATGTCTTTTATTTCACGCAACACTGGTCTAGCTTGTATTTCACGCAAAACTACGTTTCTATGAAACGTCATTTTATTATTATAGTTATATAAATAGGAAAATTATAACCCATACATTAGAATGGTAGGTATGAATATGATTAACTGAATTATGAATGTGTGGTTTAAACATATAAAACCCTTTTAAAAATAAAAGTAAATATTTTTCTAAAAAACTATTTAAATGCACACAAGTGAGTTTTATTCCAATAAAATAAACCAATCACTATTCTTGGATCATAAAAAATGAGATATATATATATATATATATAATTTTTAATATGATGTTTAACATTCATACTATGTGTTTTCTAGACATGATATAAAAATAGATCATGTTTTATGCTTAAAACTATTTTTTTTCAAAAAGCAGTTTATATTCTTTTAATTGAGAACTTGTATTAAATTTTTTTTGAAACTCTTATAATTTATATTTTATAATATTAATATATTATTTTTATTATTTATATAAAATTTTAATTTATATTATTTTATGATATTTTTTTGATAAGTATCATGTTTTTATGAATAGTGAAAAATACTGAATTTTAATTGAAAATAGAATTTTAGTCAAAATAATTTATAACATTAAATTAAATATTTAATTTTTTTAAATTATAATTAGATAAATTTTATATCATTTAACCCAATTTAGGTTATTTTAATCAATTTCACATATTATTGTTTTTAAAAACATTTAATCTTTTGAACATTTTCACTTTAAAAACCAATTTTATCATTTCATCAATAGGATTAATTTTAAATAAATTTTATCCAATTATATGTATTTAATATTGAAAAATGTATTCCAAATTTTTAATTATAGGGTAAAAAATTATTAAGTATTCCCCTTTTATTTTTGAATAATATTAATAGTAATCATAGTAATTTCGATTACCACGGTTAAGGGTAAATCAGGTAAGGGTAAAAATAATATTATAAATATTAGAAAATGACCCTAAAATTTTCCACAATTTTATTGGATGTTTATTTTGAATCCATAAAAATTAAAGGATCAGTTATGTGACCATTTATGGTCATTTGGATGATATTATGATCTCTATAAAATTTTATTCAATGAAAAGTCAAACTAGTCATACAATTGTTTTTAACAGGTTAAATATTTTTAATATGGGGATATATAGTGGATATGTTCGACTATATTTTTTAATTTGAAATATATTAAATTTATATTCATAATGGAGTTTTATTTTTAATTTTTATTGAATAAATAAAAATCATAAATAATTAGACAATGATGATTTATTATTTTTTCAATTAATGAGAAAATCAATTAAATGATATTATAAATAATAATATATATATATAATTGGAATTAATTAAGGTGATAGATGAATTTTCTATGTTAAAATGAAATATTTTGGGTGTATTAAATGGTTTTTTTCAAATATATCTTTTTTTTATTTTCTTAAAGTCAATGTAATGAATAGTGCAAAAATTGACACTAATGATATATTATGAATATAATATTTTAATAATTTATCTTAAGATAATAAAAGTATTAAATTAGGAAAATGGGATGATATATGCTCTAAAATATCATAAATTGGGCATTTATGGTCCAATTAATAATTTATAAGTAAAAATTACATCATCTTTATTTTGAAAAATTACTTACCATTGTTAAAATTAAAATGGGTTAACTAAGGGTTAATAAAAATGATAAGGTTTAAAATAATACCAATACTAGTATAAAATCTATTGTTTGATAATATTATAACCCTATAATATCTTTTAATTTAATCAATTTCCTTTTGGAGGTATTAGGATATAGATTGTATTTATTATAAATTAATCTTTTGAAAAATTCCAAAAGTTCCCCTCCCTTCACTAATAAAAGGACACCTTTTATTCTCTTTTATAAACACATCAAAAACTATATGGTTAATCCAAAAAATATCCAAATATCCTAAAAAAATCCTGATATTCAACTTAGAATAATTCCATTCTTCATAAAGACAACCATCAAAGTCCTTTTGTTAATATCAAAATGAGATACCCTAAGAAGAGGAAACATTCATCAATGAACATTTTTTTATTTCTACTTAAACTCCTTAAATTATTTTAATTTCATGTTTATATAATAATATAATATTTTTAAATATATATATATATATATATATATATATATATATTGTTTTGTTAATTGTACAATATAAAAAGTAACACACATCCATCAAATAAGATATGAAATCATCGTTCGTGCATACGGAGGACTACCGCCTCACGAACTGATGTCGTTCATTCATAAATTACCACCTTTCATGGTTGGGAATGATGATGGATTTATATATTATATATTATATATATTATTTTTATATTTTTATTATGATTAATTAATTTTTATATAACACATAACATAATGCTCTCTATTTCATGGGAATACATTAACTTCGTTCGTGTGTACGATGGACTACCGCCTCGTGAAGAAATGTGATTCGTTCACACATTAAATGAAATATATTAAGAATGATTTTAATAAAAATATGTGATAAATATGAAATAAAAATTATTCTGGAATGATAATATATCATATAATTTTTTCTTTCTTTTAACCCAATAGGAAAATGAAAACATTGTTCATGTGTACATACGACCTACATCTCCATGAATGATGTATATTATTTTATAACACAAAATTTTATGAATCACCATAAATACATATATTCTGAATATAGGATATATTTATGGAACTATTATAATTATAGAGATTATGAAATCATGATCTAAGTAAGAGGACCACGAATAACAAGTCAAAACAAGTTAAAAAAAAATTTGTTATTACCTGAAACATAACTTTATCATGGAATTGTTAATAAATGAGTAATATAAAGTCATAGGAAAATATTATATGTTATTATATATATGAATATTTTTATGTGGTAGATACATAATAATCTCATATTTATTATACATGATATTTTAATGTAAATGATGGAATTCATGACTTAATGTAATACAATTTATAGTCCCACTTTTATTTCTATGAGACTTATGCCATATTCACCACTCATTTCATTTTTGTGGTGTATATAAAAAAATTTGTGTAATATATTATATTTATCCTTAAATTTATGGTTATTTACATATTAATTTGTTTATGTCTTTAATGGGGTTTATGGTTCAAAAGTTACCAAATTTAAGATGTAATTTTGGATAAATCTTCTTTCTTTGAGACACATGTTATGTTATACACATATATTATTAATAAAAGGTGTACATACTACCCTTAAATATTTTGTATCATGAATATACTTATTTTTATAATATTATATGTTTAATGTAATGTTATTCTCTCTTTATTCAGAAATCACTGTTCCTTCAAAACAATGTTTTCAAAATATGTCTTCAAAAAATGTTTTAATAGAATTCTTAATGATCATTTATGAATTTTCAAGGAAAATGATTTAAAATATGTTTAAAATGGATTTAAAATATTTAATTATATGTTTTCATGGTTATTTTAAATTTAAATGGTTTTATAAATGTTTTATTATTTTAAAAAGTGTTTCTAAATGCAAAAAGATATTTTCCTCAAAAATTATTTCATGTTATCCTTTAAAACCATTTTAAATCAACGAAAACATTATTTTATATTACATATGATTTATTTGGGTTATGATTCAAGTATTAAATACTTACTCATTATATGGTTGGATTATGTTTTTGATGAATGATTTATGCTCTTGTGGAACACATATGTATGGTTTTCATAATTTTGATGGGTGGAAATTAAATCTCTCTCTAATGCATTGGGTAATGATAAATTTTCTATAATATAAAAGGGTACATAGGAGGTCATAATAATCCCACAACAAGAGGGTACATGGGAGGTAATCTGTATCATGTAATAAAAGGGTACACAAGAGGTCATCCTAAGCCTACTATAAGAGGGTATACAGGAGGTCATCCTAAGCCCAAAACTAGAAGGTACACTAAAGGTCATCCTAATCCCATAGTTGATACACAACTGATTATCCCAAGACTAATATACTATGAATTTCTTGGTGGGTATCATTAATATAAGATATTTTAAGCTTATGTGTATGCCAAAAATTTCATGTTTTATGTCAATGTTATGATATCATGGATTATGTTTAATGATTCCCTTATGATTCATTCCTTATGAACTGAAAGTATTTGTTCCATTATTAATGTATAAGATCTTTGAGATGTAGGTTATGATCTCCAAACATTATACTTATGTTCTCATACCCTTATTTTATTCTTATTTATCTCTCATGTGTACCCTTACAGAGAATCTTAGCTCATCCTTTCCTATGTTTATTTTCACCAACATACGAAGAAAGATATTAAGTATGATATGTCAAAAAGGGTTCTATTTATGATGAAATAGTTGGGAGAATATATACATGAATTTTGAGCTGGTTTTTTATTCTTCAATGTCTCAAAAGGCACTAAACTAATACATTCATTGGGAATTTGATGTTTTAATGTATGAAATATTCCTTAACAATGATGTAATGTATATGTATGAAAATACTCAGTTTTTATATTACCTATTCATGAGCTGATAATTCATGATATCCTTAAACAACAACATTTTTTCCACTAGATTTACTATATATTTCCACCATAGCATCCTAGATCCCCAGAAGTGATCATAATGAAAGTAGTTCCCATAAATCATCCATGAATGTTACCTTTATATATTACAGATTACCATAGATCTTGTTAATGTCATTATTGTGGTATGCTTCTTGAATCTATCCCAATAAACTTATGTTAAACTACTTTATCATCATGAATTCCTTTATGAGTCATTGATTTTTCATACATGTTCACCAAAACATTCCTAACTCCCATTTTATTATTATTCCCCTGCATTTTGAAGGCAACATTCCTTACCATGTGAATACTCACTAGTTATATCACCTTTCCATCCAACTATTCCAATTTATCCATATCCATTTTCCCCCAAAATTCACCAGTGATTTGATGATATATATCCTTTTGAATTAGATAGTCATTTAACAACATTCTATAGAAGCTAAAATTTATCCCATCAATTTTTTTAATCGGAATATTACCTTTAAATGAATATGTATCTTTCATTGAATATAAAATCCCACTAAAAACAAAATCACATCAAGGAAAAAGAGAAATAAACCTATGTTACCTCTATATATTGAACCGAACTACCATCTCTAATACCACATGTTGGGGGGGGGGGTATCCCACCAACTCTCTGAGTTCATGATAAGACAAAAAAATATACAATTTTTGATCCCAAAAATATTCACATGTAGATAAAAGAAGGTAAAAAATATAACCTAAGTAACATCACATCCATCAATTAGGAATTTTAGATATAAAAATTCATTTCACCCAATCCAATTTGTACAATCAAGTATACAATACTTCAAGAAAAATAAACGAATCATTTAGTGTAATATAAATTCAAACAGTAGAAATATATGAATGTATTAATGAAAAACATAATTAATGTTATTTGGATGAGTTTTACTAATTGAATGGGACAAACACTATAAATTTCCATTCATTCATTATAATTTCAAAAGTTATATTCAACTGATAAGTTCAGTCAGCATGATTCATTATAATGTATTGTGGAACCTTTACTCTTTTGATCCACATTGTAGTGTAAGCATGAAACATTCATTAAAATGGTACTATATGAATATCTCCCCCCTATATCCATTTATAAGAAACTCCAGCCTATCATCCATGCCACATAGCCTTCCCAAATTCATTGAGAGATTATATATGGAATTTCACTATTAAACCCTAGTAACTTTTTTGTCCTTAACCTCTTACATTAGTAAAATTATAAAGTCTTAATTTGAGAAAACTTCTTCTATATTGTTATTTGAAAATTTTAATAAACCATTGATGTCATCTGAATATATGAACATCGAATGACACTATATAAACTAAATGGGTAAATAAATCTAGTTTATGAAAATACTATGACATGAATTGATGATTTATCCCAACATGAATCTCCTTGATCTATTGATTAGACTTCCCAATCCATAAATTCATACTCGGATTTCCCCAACACTTTCCTACAATATACATCAAGTATAAATCCAAATACTTCTATTGATTTCAACATGGATTAGTCAACCTAGAATAATAATAAGAACTTCTTGATAAACTTAAATGTTCAGAAAAGGGTCATACCAAAACATAGATCTATGGATCCATTATAAATCTAGTAAAAATTTCATATTTTGACTTCATATTTTATTAATGGATTCTGTTTATTATGTGTAAAATTACTTAATTTATGTATTTACATGTCTTGTTAATATTAAGCAGATTTTACTTAAGTGATTCATTATACCTTGATAATATCTTTGTACACAATCCATTTTATTTTATTCCATATAAGCATGAAATTTATTTAATTCATTTATTTATGTGATTACAATAAAGAATCCATAAAATAAATAACAATTCATAAGACAAAATAAAATATGTGGCATAATCATGAAATTTTTTTATTGGTATGTTTAGTGAGTAGAAAATTGTGATCCATCATATCCCTTGTAGGAATAAACCATATCACCTAGGAAATTATAACCATGGATACACCTACACAAATCTGTATTTAGAGGGAGAGTGGGGGAAAGGGAGAAATCATCAATATAATACCTTTCCCTCCTAGATACTAGAGAAAACACCCCCACTGATATTGGGTTTCTAGTTTCCCTACTAACATTGGTAGGTTATAATATGAGGCCAAAAAATATATATTAACAATTTCATGTACAAATCATACTAAGGGAAACCCCAGAAATAGATCATCCTTCCACCATCGTTTCACATTACCCCCATCCTCCACCGGTAAGAACATGAGATAAATGATCACACAAAAATTTAATATCTTATCAATTAATTCTCTATTATTTCATATTTTACAATATTTACATTTTAATATTATTAATACATGTTTTGATGGAAATATTAATTTTTTCTTATATTTTCAAGTATTTCATCACTATTAATATAATATTAAACAGTTAACAATACTACCATTAGTAGCACTCTATACCATGGGATGATTATATGTTCATTTAATATTAATAATATTATCTGGGTACTCTAGAACTCCACCTATATTACCATAATAGATCTACAAATTCTATGAAGGGAATATGACATCATCAAGCAGTTTGAAACATATAAAATATCATCCATCCCATAGGCCATACAATAAGCATCAAGTAAAAAAATCATCCATGAAATCCACAATCTCAACACATCCTAACCACCCTAGTGCCCCACATCATTGTGCATAATACAAATTATCCTACCATCATGGGTATTATCCATCACCACAACTCTATCTCCCATCCCCTTTTTCATTCAAGAAAAAAATCCACAAAAGTTTATCAATCATTCAAAACAAGACTCCAAAATACTCTAGATAACACATAATTTTAATAAGTATTCTACACACATAGAAGTAGGCACTATTGTCTGAGAACCAAGGCTTATAATCCTTCCACTTCATGAATTAACTTGAGTAGAATCATATAATTTATCATTTTGAAAGAGCTATTTATATCACTACCATGAATTAAGAATTTTTCTATTCATAGGTTTTCAAAAATAAGAAACCTATAAAATAGATATTATCCAATGATATGAAATAAATTAAACACGTTTTCTTATTACAATAATTTCCATAAAAAATAAGAAGAAGTTATATAAAATTTACATGCCTCATTCTTAAAAAAATCATTTCAATTATTATAGATTTTTTCCAAATTTCAAGAAAACTGACCATTCTAAGAAGAAAAACATCTACAACATAAATATATCACTCTATCAAAGAAAAAGAGGCATAAAAAAGCATATAATCAAAAGTGATCACCTACCCAAAACACTACCTCATGTTTCATTTTAGATCCATGTTCATATATTTATTATGTTAATTCCACACTTACCCAATGGATTAATGAAGGATAATCCCACACATTCACTTAAAAGAATATAAAATTAACACAAACCATACCTCAATATGAATATATAATTATTATATAATAAATAACAAAAAAATATGTTCCAAATTTATGATTACCTCATCCTCGAAGAACCGATGATCCCTAATACATCACCCTAAATAAGATACATCTATTATTTATTGATAGAAACAAAAAGAAAAAAAAATATTTTTCCATATAATTAAGGTATAATAAATGAAGTGGATGAATCAATTTGAAAATTAAAAACAATCCCTGTATTACTAAGAATCGACCTCTTAAGGACAATGTTCTATTACACTAAAAAAAGGATGAAAAGAATTCCAAAAAGCATACTAATGTCACCCAAATGTCAAGATAGATGTCATAAGAATAATTAGTTACTAGTGGGATAAAAATTTATAACTAGATACTTGTTAAAATACTAGGGATATGACATATAAAAATTATCATAGGTCTCAAGGGTTTCCCTATGCAACAATGAAACATCGGGTTTTACGGTGCAAGGAACCTCATCCTATCGGCCCTTGGATCTCATGACATAGATCATTTCTAGATATCACGTGATTAGAATAAATGATATGACACTAAATATTCACTAAAACAATTACACCTCTCAGGAGGTAGATACATCAAATCATTTCTCATAGGGAGGATACACCATTGCTTACCTCTACGTTACAGATACATCTCTAGTGGTAGAGACAAAAAAACCATCGCTAGACCCCCATGATAGAAGATCTATATCCTCAAAACAATCTATCCATTTAATTGACATTAAAGTCACCAAACTATAGAAAAATCATTCTATGTGAATTTAAAATCATATTCACTTCTTCTATTCTATCATCCTCATAGACCCCTCCAATCACCCAAAATGCAAAGGAAGAGATCGGAAAAAAACCGAGCTTTTACCGCACTTATGGGATTGGATTTTGTTTATTGATATTAATATCATAGTTTTTAACATATTAAAATTTCTTTACAAAATTCCAATGTTATATAATAATTTTACCACAAAACCATCCTAAATTCAATAAAATACTTTTTTAATAGTCAAAATTTCAATTTAGAATTTAAATTTCATTTTAAAATTAAAAAATAAAGTAAATTCTTGTAAATACAAAAATAATTATTTATACATATTTATATCATAGAAAATAAATTATATATTATTTAAAAATTATTACATAATTATGAAATCATAAAATATATTGAAAACAGAAAAGTACAATTTTTCTATTTACTAGAAATAATGTAATTTAAATTGTTCTCAAAATTTCACCCTAACCTAATTATGAAATTTTGATTAAAAATATAATTTTTTTATGATAATAACTTTATAAGTATGAGAAATAATTATTTCAAATAAAAAATAGCATATTTTTTATAAAATTATCTTTTTAAATGGAAAAATATTATTTATATTTCTTAAAGAATTCTAAATTTTATATTATCATAAATATTTATTCTAAAAATTTATAATTTTATATGATATAATTTTTAAAATTTATTTTATATATATGTATATATATATTACATTTAAATTTCATTTTATACTAGTATATTTTGATTTATTGTGTATTTTTACTATACCAATTGTCCAATAATGGTCACATTGCAACAATAATGTAATGTTTATATTCTAATGGTAACATTTTCTATTATAAACTATATATAATTCACCATTTTCATTAAATGTTATTCAAATAATTTAACTATTCTACACTTCACTTTATAATGTCTATCATATTCCCACATCTTCTTTTTCTTTTGATAGTATTTTTAATAGGAGTGACCTTCATTGGTGAATACAAGCCTATATAGTTTACATTAGTGTTCACATTATTCTTTTTCATTAATCTTATTGTATGAATCCTTCTTATTACGTTCAATATTATTTCATGAGGTGTACTATTTCTTTGAAATGTAAGTGTATGATCTTTTATTGTGAGACATAATAATATAGTCATTTTAAAATATGAGTTCTTTTTTTTTGTATTAATAAAAATAAATCTTGTGTAAATATGATGAATCATTGATGTATACATACTATAAAATCTCACTAAATCTATTGAATTGATCCTAAAAAACTCAAAATAGATTATTAGAAGGGGGGATTAATTTTGAGAATTTTTTTTGGGAAATCCTACTTACATAATTGGAAAGCATATTATAAGAATTTATTTCAAATCATAAATTCAAAAATCCTAATTTATTATTGATTTTTTGGATGTATTATAAATGTTAGATATAGTGATGATTTTCCTTCATAATTATTGTGACTAGATTGTATTCATAATTTTCCCTTGGTATCTCTCAGACTAAAGTTATGCATAAATTATGGCATGAAATCATTAATGGGAAAAAAATGTGAAAATAAATCCCAAATTGTGTTAACTTGAAGATGAAGAACATTCATATCTTTCTCCTAGATAAAATGAAAATTCCTACTAATGCGGTGATTCAAAATAGAGGGGAACTACATGAATCTAAATACTTTTATTAAGTGTTTTAAAATATGGTGCAGAAAATCCACACATTCCTTTACAAAGATCAGATTGGCCCTATCTAGGTGATGCTTAAAAATATATTGAATAATCATCTCAACTTTAACATGATAAACACTTTGTGTCATCTTAGGGAATTGATAACTCCTTTAACCCCTTATATTTTCTATATGGAATGAATTTTAATCATCTCATCTAGTTATGAGATTTGGGATTCATTCAATTTGAACTCTCAAGGTGAAACTATCTCATTTTAAGGGACTATCAAGATAAAAATACTCTATTCCAACATAAATATTTCTTATTGTTTTGATATTGGGGGATAATTCTATTTACTTGTTATTTATATTATAGTTTCCCATATAATCATCAGATGGGTTCATGTGTCTCCTACTAGAAATTATTTACGATAGAATCCTCCTATTATAGGTTATAAGATCAACATTGGTGGGTCATATCTGTGAGGGTATATACATAAAATAAGGATAATGAGAGGCTATAATGTTTTAATTTTTAAGTATTTATTGTAATTTCATGTCACATGTATTTTACTCATTGTTTAAGATTAGTATTTATTCCATGGGATGAAAAAAATATAGAGTTAGGTAAATCTATTTTTCTAAGGTTGTTATGTAATTTTATGTAATTATTAAATATATACACCCCTTTAAACTATACATTGTATATTTTTTAATACCTATGAGTGAAAAGAACATCATGATAAAAAAACAATGCTATAATACACATGGTGTAAAGGGAATAATAAGGTGTGGAGTACACTAGCCTCTTTAGGTGATCCATTGGATGGATTCACGATCTTATCCACCCATGATTATCCCTTTTCAGACTGCAAAAATATTGTATACAATGATTTTCATGGTGTCTATTTCATTAAAAATACACTTATTTTACTTTTATATTGATTTATTATATACCTTATTCTTAATATGTTTATTATCCTTAATAAAAATATATGATTGAGAGAGATCCATCCAAAAATCACACTACATAAAATGCCCAAAATATATCAATGGTAATTCCAATAATTTATAAAATTAATATAAATAAAAAATATCATTTATTTATGATATAATACTAAATTATCTACAAATAGTATAGAAAAAACCACATAGATTATTTATTACCATTCTCCAAAAAATCCCAATTTTAATGGGGGTTTCATAATGCTTCATTGACCCCCCAAGTTCAAATCCATAAATTAATTAAAAGAAATTATGAATAGTCAAAGAGTGGAAAGTGGAGGAAATAAATAAGTTGGGTGAAATTTATCATTTATTGGAGGATATTAAAAGGTATAAAATGAACTAAAATCCCTAAAAATTAATTAAAATAGAGTCCTCCAGAGTTAGGGTTGAACTTTGGTAGGTAAGTGGTTATTGGGTTGAAAGGGGTATTTTATGGGACTTTTAAAGCATGAATGGTTAAGTCATAAGGGAAGTAAACAATATACCTAACCTGATTAATTTAAATCCTCTTCAAATAAGGTTTCACAAATTTCTACTCAATTTTTTTACCGATGCATCTAAATACATAATATTATAAATTCTTTAAAAACTCATTTTTACATTGTTTTTTACCTAAATTAAATGAAACACATTTACTTAAAAAAATGATTCCAATGGATATTCCAATGATTTTTAACCCAAAAAATCATTCCCAAATAAATTAAAACATTCTATCATATTATTTACCTTTTTTATTTACATTCTCCTCCCTAGTTCATTGGAAATCTCTCTACTTCAAAATAATTCATAGTTAGGGAGTGTAGGATTGGGAATAATTTTATTTTATATTGATAGGATAATCATATAAGTATGTTTATTCATTCTATATATACATTAATTTGATATGGATTAAACAAAAAAATATTGAGTGGATTGGGTACTCCAATTAATATTTCCATGGACAAAAATAATTTATGTTTGGGGAGGTTATAAGTTTTTTTGTATTTATATTCATACTAAATGTATTTTTAGTTTAATAAAATGTTATGAAATTTCATATGTTAATTTTAAAGGGAGATAAATAATCAATTAATGGGGTTTTATAGTTTTTAAATAACTTAACCCACTCTAAGGATGAATTATTTAGAAGAGGAGAAGTTTTTTGGTAACATTAATAAAGTGAATGGAAATAAAAACTATGAATAAGAAGAAATAATTTTAACAATAATGATTGAAATAATTTATGTTTTATAAAATATTTATATCTTTATTATAATGTTTTATTTATAAGTGTTGATATATATATTCAATAAAGGTATTAAATGGGGTGAAATTTTATTTTTTGGATTGGTTTTGTGAAGTATACCCCTTAGAGTAATGGATACCTATAGGGCACTAAAAGTTGCATATATAAACAAGAAGATACAGTTAGGAATTAGGATTATATATACAGTTTACTAACCATTTGACCTAATTATATATCCACTAAAAACAGTTCTAAATTCTCATTTCTATAATAATAACATCCCCTTAATTCCCTCAACTAATATGAAACTCATGGGATATCTATTTTGAAAAATTTAATTTGGATTTTATATCTTATTATTTCTATAAAAGAACTTAGATTGTGTAAAATCCAATATTTAATTACATTCCACCCATTCTATCTATCTCTTTACCTTTTTCTAATTAATCTTTATGTATCTTGATATTTGAACTTTATAGTTTCACCAGAGTATAGATAAACCCTCTCGAATCATAGATATTTTACTCAAGGATACTAGATGAGGAATTAATAAGTAGTTTCATTTCTATTATTCATTGATTAATTAGTAAATCATGTTGGGACTAATGGCATGTCACACTTCCTCTATAAATCAAGAATGGTCCATAACTAATCTACTACTATTCTATGAATTTTGGATTATCCTGAATATGGATATTACATGGTGCCATATATCCTACGTCGCACAAGGGGAGGGGGTATTTATATTGATATTAATTATTAATTTTGTGACACCCAACTATAATGAGTCATTTTATAGATTAGGTGGGATACCTTAGAAATTCCATGACATGTTTTAACTCTGGAGAGGAAAATACCAAGTATAGAAGTTTTGGAATTATACTATGTGTAGTATCAGAGTAAATGGAGTATCTTTTTAACCCCTTTGGTAACTATGAATGGGAGTTTATTGCACACAAGGTTGGGAAAAATTCTATTTGGTTTTCATTATAGGACATTAAATAGTATACTTCTTTTCAAGGAACTGTGTTTTTCCCTGAATAAGTTTATTTCATTATTCAATATAGGTTGTGTACCATATACGGTAAGGGTATATTTCTGAGGTGATTGATATATCATGATAAAAAACCTAGCTATAATGAGGATTTTTCAAGATTAGGTGGTATATCCTATAAAAAAAACCATGTTGTTAATTCCAAAGAAAATAATATCTTTTACAAAAGAGTTTGGTGGGTCCTATATATTGATAAGTCTTTTTTATTTGTTAATTTTTTATTGAAGGATTATTGAGTATCTGTAGGAACCTAGTTCTTCTTTGAGTTATATATTCCTTATTTTAAATATTTTCTTAGTTTAAGTTTTTTAATATAGCCTAATTCAAACTCTCTTTGAGTTCATAGATGTATCAAGGGTGTTCGAGGCTGGTTTGGAGTTCAGAACCCAACTTTTAGGTTGAAAATGGCATAGTGCATAGTTAGTTTAAACTGTGAGGGGAAGGCCACATGGTTTTATAAACTATGAGAGGCTTGGACAGAGAGCAGGAGGAGGTAGCATGGTTTGGACAAACCATGTGATATGGGCTGCACAATCATGTGCCTCATCTACAATTTTTGTGCAATTCAAAATGGTATGTGCATGTTTTTTCAAATAGTATAGGTAAAGCATGCGCTATAGCCCTTCCCACATGCAACTGTGCATGGTTGGTGCATGTTTTGTCAAGCCATTCACCTAAATCATGAGACCCAAATATTTTGGTAAAAATTAATAATTTTAAATTAAATTAAAATATTTTTAAACCTAAACATTTCATTCTCCTCCCATACACATAAAATCCCCTAGGAGATCCTCCTTTAATGCCTAAGGTAGGGATTGAGGTAACTTATTCCTCCATTCTTAGAATCAAGTACCATTTTTTTCATTAAACCAAAATTAGTGAGTTCTAAATTTATTTTTTTCCTTTCCTCTTTTAGTTTGGTATTGGATGAACTATTTGGGTGCAAGCTAATATGACCTATTATTAGGTTCTTTGTTTGTTCTTTGATTTTCTCCAAGTATGATCCAAATAAAGAGTTTATATTGGATGATTTATTGACTACAGACCTAAGGTAAGTTGTCTCATTCAATTAGCTAAAAGTAAGGAAATTGATATATTTTTTCATTCCACACACCCACTTTCTGGGTTCCACCTTTCAATTAAATTGAATTCATGGAATTTCTAAGCATGGCCTCTGTAGTTAAAAGTATCCTTCTAATTCTTGTTATAGGCTAACAACCTCGAATGGAACCACCCCTTTGGTTGTGTTGTACAATATAATGGGCCACCATGGGTGGATTGTCTTTAAATACCATTGAGGTGTTCCTTAACCCCCTGATGAGGGATTTAAATTGATAAATTGAAATGTTAATTGCAATTGTATTAAATTTTAATTGAATGAAATAAATGGAAAGAATGTAATGATCATGGACATTGTCCCATGTTATGTAATTTCTTGATTAAGCATGAGATACCCATGTGAGTTCAATAGTGGATATTTTATAGATTGGTTGATAAGATTGAATTACTTCTTTAGTGTTTTTCCTACATGGGTAATGAAAGGAAAGCCTTCTAATCTTGGCCAATGACTTGAGACACCCTGAGGTGAGGTTATATTGATTTTCTATTGGTGTCAACCTTATAATGTTAGAATGAAATTGATTAAATGATTTTGAATAAATATATTGGATTCTCATATACCTTGAGTGAACCATAGATTCATTTTAGATTTCCATTGATAGTATCAATGGTTTTTCATGCTTATGCCCAAGTGAAACTTGGATTCCTTATATGGTTTTATAGGGATAGAATCATAAGGGATTTAATGCTATATTCCAAGTGATACATGGATTCATTTATGAATTACATGGATGTATTCAAAGGTTATTTGATTATTTTTCATGAGAGATACACATGGATTCCTTATAGGACTGCGATGGATGGATTCAAATGGCATGAACTTTATACAATACCTAGAGTGATACCTGCATTCTTGAGTGGTTTTACATTGGCAGGATCATAGGGTGTTGGATCATGTTATACCTAGAGTAACACCTGGATTCCAACATAATAATACTGAGGATGGACTCATGTTATAAATTGTTTAATGAATGAAATTGAAATAATATGATGCATCTGCCAAGACAAAGAGGAATCTTGGATTAGATCTTGACTTATTCCTTATGGATGTAATTTTACGGAATCCTTAATTCAGGTTATCATAGGGTACATTGGGCTATGTGTAAGGTATTAATAGTTATAAATTAAATAGAATTGAACTATTTAAATAAATTATTTATAAATTAGGATATGGATTTATAGGATGTTTACTTTTGAGTACTTTTTTTATTTGAGGCTTTATACCCTAAAATATTGTTATATATATATATATATATTCAATGACATATTGGCACCAAAACATGGGTGGTTTCCTATTAGTATTATGTATCACACCCTTCTCAGGAACCTTTGGTACCTGAGTAGATTATATGATTACAGGTTTTGATAAGGGAAAGCTCCCTGATACAGGTTCCTAATTTGCTGCTTAGGAGTAGGAGAGCATGGGACCAAGATGAGGCTTGTGATGCTAGCTGGGAGAGTTTTTGGACTTTTTTATTTTTATATGTATTGTACATCTTACATATTTATATATTTTGGCTGTTTTATTAGTGACATATGATATGTATCATCATTTGTATTTGAGATGTCTTTTGGAACTTCTTATATGCGTAAAAGTCTTCTACTATTTACTTTTGTCATATTTATGTTTTACTATTTCCTCTATTTATCTGATATTGATTATATGATGTTCTACACTTAGGTTGTAAGGGAATATTCTTCCCATTAACACACCTAGTCCCTCAATTCTAGTCAGCAGTGTCTAGATTTTTGGGAGATGTGCCTTAGGCCATGTGACCCATTGGGCCCGAGGAACCTTTTAGTGGAATCTGGTTCCGTGACATTACAAAGTGGTATCAAAACCATTATTTTTTTGGTTTTATTTATTATTTGGAGATAAAAGACATGTATAAGAAGGAATTTTATTTTCATAATGAGTTGTACCCGAGCGTAGCTAACCCGCATATAGGAAAAAGACACATTTCCTCAAATTAAATTGTTGTTTCTTAGATTTTGACTATTATAGTTGATATTATTACACCATTTGGTGACACAATTGAATTGTGATATTATTATTGATATTATTTTGGTTTATATTGTATTGAAGTATGATGATATCAGGGTATTCCATCTCATGAATCATACTAGGCACTTGTTAGAAATCACATGTCACGAATTATGCCATGCCATTTAGAATGAATTATTGAGTGCATGATTTTGTGATAGGTGTTATGATAGTTATGTATTCTATTGTGATAGACATACTAGAATGTGTTGTGGTGTGAATTTCATAGACACCACACTTCAATTCCTAAAGAGTATGGGCCCTCTTGGATTGGGATTTGGAGGAACATTATTTAATCCTTTAAAGTGAAATGTCATATAAATATGAAATGTGTATGGATTCAAATGGAAATGAATAAATGAGATTGAACTAGAAATTGAAACTGATTATGGTAGAGAAATTAACCTAGACACAAAAATAGTTTTAGGAAATTGGTATTATATCTTGATTATATATGATCTTTAGGATTCCTAGACTTGACTCATGGAGTAGGTAGATGGGAGTGTTTTTATATAGGAAGTATTGTAACTATCCTATTTATGTATCTGCACGTTTGAGTTGTGAACTTTGATAATGACCTCGATCTAATTTTATAACTTGGAATGTCTAGAGGTACTCCACCACGACGTCCTCCAGTAGTATGCTAGGAAGGTGGCGACGATGAAACTCTGGGACACAGTTTTGGCTAGGTATATACAGTATAATAGGCCCATTAGAAGAATGATCATGGACCTTCAAATATCATAGGTAGTATTCTAGTAACCTCTACTTTATCTTTTTCACTTTTTGATATAAGGGATTCTCATAGATTTATATATGTGTCCACTGCACGGAGCCTTGGGATCATTTTTAAGACTTTTGAAGGATTTATGATGCTTGATACTCCATTGGGTATTAGAACAGAGGATGTACATTAGTGTAGGGATTTCCCCCTTGATTTAGTGGGGTCACTTCTTATGGGACCTATTTTTCCTCGAGATGATATGTTTTGATATCATTTTCGGGATGGACTGGTCAGTTTCCTTTCAGAATTTCATTCATTGCTATTGCCTAAGGGTGACATTAACATCACTAGAGGGAGGAAAGTTTATTCTCAAGGGTGAATGGGATGTCCATGTGAGTTGAGATAGACCTGAGCATCATGAGATAGGCAGAATGACATGCCAGATTGTGAGTTTATATATGGATGATCAGGAATGATCATGGACCTTCAAATATCATAGGTAGTATTCTAGTAACCTCTACTTTATCTTTTTCACTTTTTGATATAAGGGATTCTCATAGATTTATATATGTGTCCACTGCACGGAGCCTTGGGATCATTTTTAAGACTTTTGAAGGATTTATGATGCTTGATACTCCATTGGGTATTAGAACAGAGGATGTACATTAGTGTAGGGATTTCCCCCTTGATTTAGTGGGGTCACTTCTTATGGGACCTATTTTTCCTCGAGATGATATGTTTTGATATCATTTTCGGGATGGACTGGTCAGTTTCCTTTCAGAATTTCATTCATTGCTATTGCCTAAGGGTGACATTAACATCACTAGAGGGAGGAAAGTTTATTCTCAAGGGTGAATGGGATGTCCATGTGAGTTGAGATAGACCTGAGCATCATGAGATAGGCAGAATGACATGCCAGATTGTGAGTTTATATATGGATGATCAGGAAACACATTAGGTAGATTTCACTCTAATGGTTGATCATTTTAGGGACATCTTCCAGGATGAAATTTCCAGATTACCTCTAGTGAGATAGGTATATTTCTATATTGAGATATTGCAGAGATTAACTAGTATCCATTCCTCTTTACTTTATGGATACTATTGAGAAGAAATAGCTTAAGAGATAACTAAAGGATTTAGATACAAAGGGTTTTATTTGACCTAGTACTTTTTAGTGGGGTTTGCTGGTACGTTTTGTGAAAAATGTGGATGGTACCCTCAGGCTATGTGTGGATTACCAGAAATTGAACTATATGACTATTAAGAGCTGGTATCCTTTAATGAGTATATATGATATCTTTGAAAAACACCCGGGAGTACAGGTGTTCTCAAAGATTTATTTAAGATCTGGTTATCATTAGGTGAATGTTGGACCCTCATACATACCTCACACAACTTTTCATTTTAGGTATGGTCTATATTAATATTTTTTTAGGTCATTCAGTCTCATGAACGTGCTAGAATACTTCAAGGAACTGATGAAATGTGTTTTCCATCCTTATCTTGATTCATTAATTTTGGTTTTTGTGGATGATATCTTGGTGTATTCTAACTCATGACACAACCATGATAAACACCATGAGATTTTATTGAATACAATGAGAGAGCATCCATTATACGGTAATCACACAAAGTGACACTTCTAGATGGATCAAATTCACTTCCTAGGTCACATTATCTTAGAGATAAGAGTATCACTCGACCCATAGAAGGTGATAGCTATATTTTCTTGGGAGAATCCCATGAAGGTCTTTGAGGTATGAAGTTTATTGGGTATATCTAGTTATTATAGGAATTTCATACAGGACTTATCACACTTATAAGTGCACCATAAGGGTTTGACTAAGAAGGGTGTGAAGTTTGTGTGGTTAGATTATTATGAAATTACCTATCAGGAGCTGAAAGGGAGATTTATTTTAGCATTAATACTATTTTTTTAGATCTTGTAAGGAGTTACATGGTTTAATATTATGCATCATGTATCAGGATGGGATCTATTCTTATTCAAGCAGATAGAATCATGGTGTATGGGTCTCCTCATTTGAGGACACATGAGTGGAATTACACAACAAACGATCTTGAGTTAGCTTCAGTTGTTCAAGAATTACATTATTGGAGGAAATATTTACTGGAAGAGCATTTTTTGGTGTACACAGGACATAAAAGCATCAAGTATATATTTACACAATGTGATCTAAATATGAGGAAATTATGGTGGGTCAAGTACCTTCAGTCTTTTGGCATCATGCTTTCCTACTTTCCTAGCACATGAAATTCATTGGTTGATGCTGTAACACCCCGACCCCAGAAGCCCGGAGTTGGTGAATTATTTAATTACATTGGCATGATTACAAGGAATTAATATCCCAAAGTACCAAATAGTTTATTAGTTTTGGAAGTCCAGATACATATATAGGATCAAAATTATAAAATGAAATGAAAAAAATGTATAAGTTTTATTGGGAACATCCACAACACTAAGTTTATCCCTAAAATTCATTCATAATACACCTCTTCACATCCTGGGAAAAAATAAAACATAAGAAAATGGGTGAGATCAGATGATTAGTAAGGGTAAACAATACAGCGAAAGATATCATAAACAAAAACATTAGGCATGGTGAATAACTAAAAACATATTCCATTAAAAATAAACTTGTACATACTATGGAAGGAATAAGAACTGAATAAATAATGACATAAAAAAATCATGGGTAATCTAATAGTTGAATAACCACATGAACTTTAAATTACAAGTTCATAATGAGGGAAATGAATATTCTAGACATTTTGAAACATACCATCAAGGCCTTATACAATACATCTAAAAATGATTAAGGCCTCCACCAAAACCATATCTCAAAATGGGAAAGGCCTCAGCAAAGTCCATATCTATTTGTCTAATGAGACATAATAATGCATCAAGGGGATATAGAGGGACCCAACCATCACATACTAAGTCCAATGAATTCCTCATATGAAAGGGGTGAACATAATCACCATATAAATTCATATTGAAACTCACAAATGAAATGTAAATAACTTTCCCCAATCATTGAATATAAACACCAACCATTAAGAAGAATATGACGAATGGTACCAAGATAGGACATCCATAGTCAAACTAATCAAAAACCCTTAAAAACATATTTTAGATTATATCATAAAAGATAAACCTCAATTAATTATAATCTTCAATAAAGTATGTTGATATATATTAATATATTTTTAAATGATACCATTGACAAATTCTTGAGGAAATAATCCTTAAACATTCCAAAGTGTCCCATACCACCTTGAAAAATTCAAATAATAATCCCTTAGAATATCATGAGAATAATTATAATCTTTATATGATATACCAATGGTTAGTATATACACCACATTCCTGGAATAAGTGGTGAACAAGGCGTATACCTCATAAAAGTTAAAGTGAGATGAGAAAAATCCTTTTTTACTTTGGAAAGAAGAGTTATTTTGGAAAATTATTTGTGTATAAAACATGAAATCAGATTTTAAACATGTATATCCATGAAAATTAAAGGTAAGGGAATTGAAATTATATCTGAGGCATAAATTTTGTCCCATCATGTAAAAAGAGTTGTTAAAGAAGCTTTAAAAAATAAAACATTTTAGTGCGGTTTAAGGAAAACATTAAAGAGATTTTAAAGCGGAAATGAATGTTTTATTTCATAAATCCAGAAATTAAACAAGGTAGTTATTCATGATTTTTTTTGATTTTATAAATATAATTATGGATTAAAATAAATTATAGATCACACTTCAAAATAGGTAAAAATTCGAGAAGTTCCCTTGAATCAAGCTTGTATTTTGAGAATAATTTTGAAAGATCATTTTAAAATAGGTAAATACCCATAAAATAAAGAAGGATTATTATTGGTAAGAATATATAGAACACTAAAATAGAATTTATGATGATTAAATAATAATACATAATAATTTCATTGAGGTAAGTAGACAATAAAAGTAACCTGAATGAAAATGGAGGTTTGGGTGGAAAACCCTTACCACTTTGTAATCTGTCAATTCATATGACCCAAAATTAATAACATTCAAATGATACTTTTAATACCATGAAAATAAATATATTAATTATATGTTACATCAATGGGCAGTATACATACACCATACACAAGTAATAGTAGTGAATAAGGAATATCTCACAAAAAATTGAAGTGAGATGAGGAAACCCCTTACCTTAAGTCTGAAGGTGTTCTCCACTTGATCTTAATAACCTAAATAATAAAATTTAGGTTCATTAATTAATAATTAAAGAACCTAATATTAATTTAATTTATCTATTATAACCTTATTAAGTTCATTCATGGATTTTTTGATGGGTTAAGTGGTTCAATTTCATTGTTCGGGTTCGTTTGTTTCATGATTGTTATACATATATACATGAACAGAGAATGGTGTAAAATGAGTATGGTTGTCCATAATTGAAGATATATATTATTACTGAACATATATAAGGTTAATTTTTTGTAAATTTTTTTTGGTTATTTAGAGTGAAGATGAATAATTATATAAATTATTTAATGATAATTGTTTGGGTTAATTAGTAGTTTTTGAACACAACGAACTCATTTTTCTTTATAAATCAAAAAAATATGTAAAAAAAGATTAAAAAACCATATATAAGACATAATAAATTTATTATAGTCTATTTAAACCATAAAAATTGTTTCATTACCAGAATTTAGGATAGTAATAGAAATTGAAAACCCATCGTCCTTGAATGTGGTAAATTAGCACATCTTGGATGGTGGTTTTTACTACTAGCATAAAAGAAGGGTAAAAGAGAGATGATAGTAACTTATTAATTAATCATAAAAAAATTAAATTACATGTAAGGTAATGGATTTTTAATAACATTTGGATGAGGATAGGTAAGGATAGAAAAAAAAACAAAGGAGCTTGAAAAGGAAGTAAAAGAATTGAAAAGAGGAATTTACCTCTTGAATTAATCTTCCTTGAGAACCTCTTTAGGGGAGTGGATTTGGTCTTTTTATGAGATTAAGGGATTTTGGAAGTGGGGGAGGAGATTGGTAGGATATTTGGGTAGATATAGACAAGGTACAAGGATTGATAGGAGTGAAGATAAGAGGTAATGAGGGGTGGTATTTATAGTGGAGGGGAGGAGGGGTTTCTCATTATTTTAATCATTAGTTTAATATTTTTTCTCAAGAATATGAATATTCATGATTAACATGACCAAAAAATATTAATAAGTTGATGTTATTTCTAACCAAGTGTTCCTACATCAGCCTTACCTCACCTATGACTCAATAAACCATGTATTTAGCATTAATCGTAAATTATCTTATTTTACTATTTAACAAAAATTCATGTATTTTAGAAAAATCCCAAAAATTCACCCTAATTTTTTTTAAATGTAGAATCCAAAAATGGAATCCATTTTATAAAAATTATTTTCTAAATATGTGAAATTTAATTTTTAAATAAAATCATTATTTACTTGAAAAGTACAAATTTTATTTTTAAAACTGCTTTTATAATACTTTCAAAAAGTAACTATGGTATTATAAAATTATCCTAATATCATAGGACAATAAAATATTTATTTAGAAACCCATTTTAATAAAATTAATTAATTTATCAATTTAAAATTGTAATTAAATATTGATCACTCACGAAAATGCGAATACTTAATTAATAATGTATAAAATATTATACTTTATTTATAAGGTGCCTAAATTTTATTTATACTTTCATTGGTGAGATTACTATTAATAAGGGTAATATTACTATTCATAAGGGTAACATTACTATTCGTAATGGTATATTACTATTCATAAGGATATGTTATTATTAATAAGGGTAGGTTACTATTCACCAAAAATTCAATTTGTTCTATCAGACTCCAAAAATCACCCTGAACGCAACCGTGTATGTTATATTTTCAAAATTCAAATCATAGAATTGGGAAAATTATGTTTATTGGATTGGTTATAAAAAATTATTATTTTTTAGAGACTTAGTGTTTCATGCATTCAATATTAAATTTATTTTTAAATCCTTGGGGTGTTACATTCTCCCCTCTTTACAAAAATTTCATCCTTGAAATTTTGAAATTGAATTTTGAAATTTAATGGTTGATACTTGAAAATTACCTTGTGGGAAACCCACATTCAAAATATTGTTAAAATATCCTCTTAATAAGTGCAAAAGAGAAATGAATCAGTTATTACAAAACTAAGCATTCTAATTGGATAACATGGTTAGGAAAGAATAATAAAACTATCATGTTATGATGGGAAGTGATAGAGAACATTATTAGATGAAATATCATTACAAAAAAACCATAAAATATAGTGATGAAAAAAATGATAATATGAAAACATTTTTGTTTGAGGATATTTTTATAGTGTTGAGGAATTATTACATTATATAAGAGTATAAATATTTGTTTATATTTTATAAACACAATCTTATCCTTTTTTGTGCCTTGAACTATATATAATTCATATCTTAGGATAGGTTGCATCATGTGGTGACATTAAACTCTAAATCTGCATACAATGATCAAGTTAAACCATTTCATAAATGGTTTAACTTTACAAAATATCATGATCTGATACTTTAGAATCATTCCCATATCCATCCTTTCTATATACATATAGACGAGGTCCTTGTAAATCCTCATTTTTTTAGAACTCTATGATCCATTATAATCAATACATATACTACCTTATTTTCCTTTAATGAACATGAAGAAGCTCTAAATTTTCACATTCCAAACATGTGAATATATTAATCATATATCCTCTTGAAATATGGTAATAACACAAATTACCATAAAACCTTATTGGAATCATGAAATCATCCTTACACATGCCATTGGATATATTCCTTATATCAATAATTTTTTTAAACTCCATCAATGATAGCATAGACCACTTTTAGACAAGTCAATAATCAGTTTTGAGGTAGTGAGTACCTATCAAAACCAATTATTTCTTCATCATTATCTAAATCATCAGGAATATATTTAGGGTTGTCTTTCCCTCATCTATATAATTTCCCAAGATATTAAATTTATATTGAGTCACTTATCCTTGGTACAATTAGTCATACGAACTCAAATTTTTAATGAAATAGTACTCCAGCACAATGCTTACCCGAATGACCCGAAGGCCTTCTTTTTTATTTTATTATGGATAATCCCCATTTTAAGGGTTAAAGGGGAACCCGTACATGACCCGTAGGCCCAAGGCACAAGGCTCAACTTGACCCGTAATACATGACCTGAAGGCCCATAGGCATACCATGCCAATACATATTAATCTATAAGACATATTAATCATTCCACTTTATATGTGGCAATGTCATGACTTGATCATTATCTAGTAACTTCATTTGGGGCATATTCCTTTGACGCTTGGGACATTGATTAACATAGTGTCCCATTTACATATAGTTGAAGCACTGTACATTCCATTTTCTTACCCCTGTAATCATGAACTTTGTGGACCTTTTCTCTACACTTCTAATAGAATACTTTTCCTTTTATGTAGGCTACAGGGTATTTCCTTCCACAAGTACCACATGTTGGAAAACTACCATTTTTATTATTCCCTTTATCTACTCTTTCCTCTTCCACCCTCTTCTTCTCTTACTTCCCTTCAAAGAAATAGAACTCAGATAATTATTTATATACAATGTTAACACATGATATTTTCTCCCCATATAATTAGGATACTTTGGAGTCTATATCCCTTTGAAATGATGGATTAAGACCATAAGAGATACGATCCTTCTTACTATTTGCATCACGTGAATTGGTGAAGTTCTCATTCCATCTACTTGGTGCCATTTCTAATCAATTCCATATACTAAATTAGATCATAAAATTATGAACTCTATATAACCCTAAACATGGTATAGTACATAACATAAATTTATGCATCACAAATCCTAGAACCACATACTTTGGATATTTTAGGGGAAAAAATCCTTCATAATGGATTGTAATAAAAATGTGAATTATCCTAAGAATATCCTTCTGGAGTGTCAAACTAGGTGATTAGTAAGGCCTATTTTCATGTACTAGGTTACCCCAAGTCAAGCTCGAAACACCTTTTTGGAGTTGTTACTCCTAGGTACATTTGTGCCAGAACCACGTCCACCTGTAGTGCCCAAACATGGATTTATTTTCTAATAAGACCCAAATAATCTATTCCTTACCAAAATTCTAGGATGTTATTGTATGTGTATCATAAAGTATATCTTAGGGTTTTGTTTCCTAATCTACATTTTCAAAATATAGTTTCCAAGTTTTCTACTAAACTTCTTTTGATACCAACTGTAACACCCCGACCCCAAAATCCCTGAGTCAGTGCATTATTTCATTACATTAGCATGATTACATGGAAGTTGTATCCTGAAGGACCAAATAGTTTAGTAGTTTTGGAAAACTAGATATATACATAGGTTTAACATTACAACTTGTAATGAAAATAAAACATGTAAGTTTTATTGGGAACATCCACAACACTAATTTTATCCTTACAATTCATTCATAATACACCTCTTAGCATTCTGGGAAAAAATAAAACATAAGAAAAGGGGTGATCTTAGATGCTCAGTAAGGGTAAACAATACAACATAAGATATCATAAACATAAATATTAAGAATGGTTAATAACTAAAAACACATGACATTAAAAATAAACTTTTACATACTATGTCATGAATAAGAGTTGAATAAATAATGCCATAATAAAACATAATCATGGGTATTCTACAAGTTGAATAATCACATGAACTTTAAATTACTAGATTCATAATGAGGGAAATGCATATTTTGTACATTCTAAAACAAACCATCAAGGCCTCAGCCAAGCCATCTAAAAATGATTAAGGCCTCAGACAAAACCATATCTCAAAGTGGGCAAGGCCTCAACCAAGTCCATATCTATTTGTCTCATGATACCAAACGATGCATCGAGGGTCTATAGTGGGCCCCAAACATCACATAATAATTCCAATGCATTCCAAATATGAGAGGTGTGAACATAATAAACATATACATTCATATTTAAACTAACATATGAAATGTAAATAACTTTCCCTAATCATTGAACATAAACACGAACCATTCAGAATAATATGGTGAATGGTATCAAGATAGCACATCCATAGTCAAACTAATAAAAAACCCTTCAATAACATATTTTAGATGATATAATAATATATAAACCTCAATGAAGTATAATATTCAACAAAGGATTTTGATATAGATGAATATATTTTTAAATGAGACCATTGAAAAATTCTTAAGGAAATAATCCTTAAACATTCCAAAGTGTCCCATACCACCTTAAAACATTAAAATAATAATCCCTTATAATATAATGAGAATGATGAGAAACTCGATATGATATAACAAAGGTCATTACATACACCACATGCATGTAATAAGTGGCGAATAAGGCACATACCTCATAAAAGTTAAAGCGAGATGAGAAAGATCCTTGTTAGTTTGGAAAGAAGAGTTCTTTTGGAAAAATATTTGCGTAAAAAACATGAAATAAGATTGTAAACATGTATATCCCCAAAAATAAAAGGTAAGGAAATTGAAATTATAATTGAGGCATAAATTTTGTCCCATCATGTAAAAAGATTTGTTAAAGAAGCTTTAAAAAATAAAACATTTTAGTGCGCTTTAAGGAAAACATTAAAGAGATTTTAAAGAGGAAAGGCCTGTTTGATTTCATAAAACCAGAAATTAACCAAGTTAGTTTTTCATGATTTTTTTAATTTTATAAATATAATTATGGGTTAAAATATATTATAGAATAAACTTCAAAATAGGTAGTAATTCGAGAAGTTCCTTTGAATCAGGCTTGTATTTTGGGAAGAATTTTTGATATATCCTTTTAAAACATGTAAATCCCCATAAAATAACAAAGGATTATGGTTGAAAAACATATATATAACACTAAAATAGAATTTATGATGATTAAAAAATAATACATAATAATTTCATTTAGGTAAGTAGATAATAAAAGCAACCTGGATGAAAATGGAGGTTCGGGTGGAAAACCCTTACCACTTTGTAATCAATCAATTCATAATACTAAAAATTAAAAATATTCAAATGATACAATAAATACCATGAAAATAAATAGATTCATGATATTTTACATCAATGGGTAGTTTTAATACACCATACACAAGTAATAATAGTGAATAAGGAATATCTCACAAAAAATGGAAGTGAGACGAGGAAGCCCCTTACCTTTAGTCCGAAGGTGTTCTCCACTTGATCATAATGACCTGAATAATCAAACTTAGGTTAATTAATTAATAATTCCATAACTTTATCTTCTTGTAATTGATTTATTATAACCTTATTAAGTTCATTTATAGATTTTTTATGGTTTAAGAGGTTCAATTTCATTATCTGGGTCCGTTTGTTGCATGATCAGTATACTTATATACATGAAATAAGAATTGTGTAAAATGAGGATGGTTGTCTAGAATTGAAGTTATTTTTTATTATTGAACATATATAAGGTTACATGTTTGTAAATTTCATTTGTTTACTTGGAGTGAATATGAATCATTATATAAATTATTTAATGATATCCATTTGGGATAATTAGCGGTTTTTAAACACAACAAACTCATTTTGATTTATAAATAAAAAATGTGTACAAAAAGATTATAGAACCATAGACGAGACATAATACATATATTATAGTCTGTTTTAATCATAATAATGGTTTCATGACCATAATTTAGGACATTAATAGAAATTAAAAACCCATCATCCTTGAATGTGGTAAATTAGCACATCTCGGATGGTGTTTTTTACTACTAGCATAAAAGAAGGGTAAAAGAGAGATGATAATAAATTATTCCATAATCATAAAAAAATTAAAGTACCTGTAAGGTAATAGAGTTTTCATAACATTTTGATGATGAGAGGTGAGGATAGAAAAGACAATAAAGGAACTTGAAAAGAAAGTAAAAGAATTGAAAAGATGAATTTACCTCTTGAATTAATCTTCCTTGAGAGCCTCTTTAGGGGAGAGGATTTAGTATTTTTATGAGACCAAGGTCTACTAGACATGGCGGAGAATCTTGGGAGGATATTTGGGTAGAATTTATACAAGTCACAAGGCTTTAGAGGAGTGAAGAGAGGAGGTAAGGAGGGGTGGTATTTATAGTGGAGGAGAGGAGGGGTTTCTCATTATATTAATCATTAGTTTAATATTTTTTCTCAATACTATGAATGGTCTTGATTAATGTGGAAAAAAATAGTAATAAGTGAATTTGAGTTCAAAACAAATGTGACTACATCAGCCTTACCTCACCTATGACTCAATAAACCATGTATTTAGCTTTAATCGTAAATTGTCATATTTTACTATTCGTAAAAAATTCATGTATTTTAGAAAAATCCCAAAAATTCACCATAACTATTTTTTGAAATTTACAATACAAAAATAGACTCCATTTTATAAAAATAATTTTCTAAATATTTGTTTTTTAAATTTCAAATAAAATCATTATTTATCATATTTTATTATTCATAAAAAAATTCATGTAGCTGGTTTTTTCCTAAGACATTCAACCTTTCAATAAGTGAAGGTGGAACACCAGTAACTAGATAAAAATTTACAGAAGCTATCCATTCCCATGTGTAAATGGAATGATGTTATGATAGATTTTTTGATAGGTTTTCCAAGTTCTCCTCAAGGTAATGATGTCATAATGGTTGTTTTAGATAGGCTCACAAAGATTTCAAATTTTATACCTATGAAGGAATCCTTCAGTGTGGATGAACTTGGAATTTTATACATCTATGAGATTGTAAAAATATATGGGGTCCCACATACGGTTTTTTTGATAGGTTTTCTTGGTTTACTACTTTATTGTGGCAAGGACTGCAGAGGGAATTAGGTAAATGAGTTATTCTAAGCATCGTATACCACCCCCAAATAGAAGGCCAGTCTAAGGTCATGATTTAGGTATTTGAGAAAATGATTAGATCATGCATCCTAGATTTAGGGTAATCCTGGGAGAGGTATATACCCCTCATTGAATTAGCCTACAAAAATATCATTGAGGAAACTATTCAGATAGCGCCTTATGAGTCTTTATATAGTAGGCCCTGTAGATCACCCCTGTATTGGTTAGAGGTTGGAGAGTCATTTATTCTTGGAACTCATCTTGTTAAGGAGACTATAGATCATGTTAAGTTGATCTAGATGTGGATAAATAATGCACAATTTGGATAGAAATCATATACCGATCATTGAAGAATTCAACTGGAGTTTGAGGTTTGGGATCAGATTTTCTTGCATGTTTCAATGAGGTTGGGACACAGGATAATCGAGAGACATGGTAATATTTCATCGAGATATGTTGGGTCATTTATGATTATAGAGTGGTTTGGTCTAGTAGAATATCGGTTGTAGATACATCAGAGGTACCAGGCCATGCACTATCTCATCTATGTATCTCTACTAGGCCATAATTATTTAGACCCATCACATGATTTTTAGAGCGAGGAGGTTGAGATTTAGGTAGATGCATCCTTTAAGGAGTATCCTATATTTATTTCGGATCATATCATAAATCTTATCTGAGGCTAGTTAGTTCATATCATATGGGTGCTATGGAAATATGGTTGGGTGTAGGATGAGACCTGGGAGTGAGAGGAAAATTTATGATCACACTGGAAGAAGTTTTTCTTATAAATTCTTGACCACCAATGTGAAGGAAATTAAGAGATGAATTTCTATAAGCGATGATATTTTTAAGATCTTGGTTATTTTGTGAGGTAAATATTCCTTATTTTATATATTCTTGTTGTTTATGTGTTTTAATATGGCCTGATTCTAATTCCATTTGAGGTCATATAGGTATTGAGGGTGTCAAGGGATGGTTTAGAGCATGGACCCAACTTTTGGGATGAAAATGGCCTGGCTCATAGTTAGTTTAAACCAGTTGGGATAGGCCGCGTGATTTGAAAAACCGTGTGAGGACTAGACAGAGAGAAGGAGGAGACTTTATAGTTAGGAAAAACTGTTCAAGTTGGGCAACACAACCGTGTGCCTCATATGCAGTTTTTGATGGTGGGTTTCATCACAGTCTATGCATGGTTAGTCAAATTATGTGGGTAAACTGTGTTCTATTCCCCTTCCTATAGACAACCTTGCACTGTTGGCATGCAATTTTTCAAACTGTGCGACCCAAATATTTTGGTAAAATTTATTAATTTTAAATTAAATTAAAATATTTTAAGCCTCAACATTTACTTTTCCTCATATACACATAGAATCCCCTTGGAGGACCTCCTTTGATGACTCAGACAGGGATTGAGGTAACTTCTTCCTCCAAGTTTGGAATGATGCACTGTTTTTCACATTAGATCTATCTTGGTGATTTATCCATTCCTTTTTTGACTTTAATATTTTGTTTGATATTAGATGTGCTATTTTTGGAAAAAATAATATTCCTTATAGTTAGGTTATTCTTACATTTTTCAATTTTCTCTTGTTCTAAGACAAATTAAGAGTTGATACTGGACAAGATATCAACTATGGACCTAAGGTAGGTGGTCTCATGCCTTTTTCTAAAAGTCAGGTTGTTTGTATATGTGGCCATTCTACAAACCCACTTTTTGGGTGTCACCTTTAAATGAAACTGAATTCATGTAATTTCTAATAATGGCCTATGTAGTTATATAAGCCTGTTGATGCTTGTTATAGGTTATGATCTTTGAATGAAACCAACCCTTTAGGTGTGTTTTATAATGGAATGGACCACCGTGGGTGGATTTTCTTTAAAAACTTTTGAGGTGTATCTTATAACACTGAAAATTGATTTAAATTGATCAATTGAAATGTGAATTACAATTTTATTGAATTTTAATTGATTGAAATAAAGGGATGGAATGGAATGACCATGTACCTTGGACCATGCTATGAAATTTCTTGATTAATCATGAGATACCCATGAGAGTTAAATAGTGTATATGCCAAAGATTGGTTGATAATCTGTAATTTATTCTTTATTGTTTTTCCCATGTGGGTAAATGAAAGACAATCCTTCTAAGCTTATCCAAAGACTTGAGACACCCTTGAGATGAGGTTGTATTGATATTATCTTAGTGTTGATATTATAATGTTAGAATGAAATTGATTAAATGAATTTGATTAAATATATTGGGTGCTCATATAAATTGATTGACTCATGGATTTATTTTATAATTCCATGGACGGACTCAATAATTTTTCATGCTTATGTCTGAGTGACTCTTGTAATCCTTATACGAATTTCCAATGATAGACTTATAGGGGATTTACTGTTATATGCCGAGTGATACATGAATTCATTTACAAATTCTATGGATGGAATCTAAAAGAATTTGATTATACATCATGAGTTATACTTGGGGATTACTTATAGGACTTCCAAAGATAGACTCGAATAGTAGGGAATTTATACCACACCTAGAGAAATACCTAGGTTCTTGGGAGGTTCACCATGGGAGGGATCATAGGGTGTTGGTTCATATTATACCTTGTGTGATACATGAATTACAATATAAGAATGCAAAGGATGAACTTGGGTTATAAATTGTTTAATGAATAAAATGGAAATAATATGACGCATCAGCCAAGCTAAAGAACAAGATTGGATTCGGTCTTAACTTATACCATGTGGATGGATGGTTTAGGCATCATTAATTCGTGTTATCATGGGGGATTCCTGAATATGTGTTGGGTCACGATACATATAAATTAAATGGAATTGAACTATTTAAATGAATTGTTTATAAATTAAAAATTGGATTTATAGGATGTTTACTTTTGAGTAATTACTTTATTTATTGCTTTATAGCCTACACACTTTTTATATGTATTCACTGACTGATTGGCATAATAACTTGGGTGGTTTCCTACTAGGATTATGTCACACACCCTTTTTGGGAACCTTTGGTACTTGAGTAAATTATATTATTTCAGGTGTGGATAAGGAAAAGATCCATAATATAGGTTCTTGATTTTTTTCTTAGGATTATGAGAGCATGGGACTAAGCTGAGGCTTTTGATGCTTGCTGGGATAGTTTTTGGCCTTTTTGAACTTTTTTTATATGTATTTTAAATCTTCCATGCATACCTATTTTGGATATTTTATTAGATTCATATGACATGTATCATCATTTTTATATGATATGTATTCTGGAATTTATTATATAAGTAGTGGTCTTCCACTATTTACTTTTTTCATTTGTATGATTTTCTACTTCTTTTATTTATTTGATATTGATTATCTGATGTATTAAACACTGGTGATTAAGGCATAGTCTTCCCACAAACACACCCAGGCCCTCAGTACTAGTTATAAATCTCTAGTATTTGGGGAGATTTTCTTGAGGCCATGTGACCCACTGGGCTCAGAGAACCTTTCAGTTGCATCCGGGTCCAAGACATTACAATATCCATGATGCTTGAATGTCTATATCAATATGTTGATGAATAAGAGTTTTATGTAAGTTGGATGTGGTTGAAATAGAGTAAGAATACATGTTATGGATGTTACTAAATATATATTAAATTATTGAAGGAAAAACTACTTGAATATGAGAAGTATCATAGATAATTTACAATGATAATTATTATATATCTATGAATATTTTTGAATTAAAAAATAATTATTAATGAAGTGGAGGATATGGATGGATGTTGTATTGATTTTGGAAGTACTATTATTTTTCCTAAGTAAATAATGAGTTATTAGGAAAAAAACTGCTAACTCAGGGCCAACTCAACACCCATGAAACTAGGCTAAAATGGAGAGATCCAAGAAGATAATAAAGGTGTATCCATCCATGAGTGGATATAAACGGGCATTATTCCAATAGATTTTTTGGTAATTATACTACACGGTGTAGGTTAACATGACATCCCTTGTATTGAACCAACTACAGTATAGATTTCATCAAGATATGGATGAGGAATTATAGTATATAAAGGTGGAACATGTCAAGGATCACATCAATGAGGGACATAGTTTTAAATTGATAGTGTTCATTAATAAAAAAATGAGTGCCTTCAAGCTAACAAAATTGCAGTTTAATCGTATTCCACACATTGATCATTTTCATTATAGGTGTTTCTAGTTGTTTCATGGTATTATTTTTTGAGTTATTGAAGATCAAATGTAGTAAAATTATGTTTCATAAATATTGATATTCCATGTTTTTTCATTTGAGGATGAATGTATATATTTTGAAGAGTAGAATAAGAAGAGTGACATGCTAGGAATCCAAATCTAAATCAACCAAATTCTGGCCTATATTTAGGTAAAATTATAAAGGGTGTCTAATTTTCAAGTCATTCCTCATTGAGAGGATAAATACAATTAAATTACATATAATTTATGAATATATAAAATTCAAAAAAATAATAAGCAATATGTCAGAAAATTTATTCATTGTAAAGGCCTCAGATTTTGTTTAATAGTCCTTTTGATTTTTAATAGACCTATATAAAGGAATTTCAGTCATTTGTGTAATAACCCATTATATTATTTAATGAGAATCCATTATATACATAATAGTCATAAATTTTATTCTATATAAAGGTAAAATAATTTTTTCACTATCGATGTAAGACTCATTGAGACCTATATAAAGGTAAGAAAAAATCTACATAAAGGTAAAATACATTTTCATAAGGGGATTTTAGACATTTTTAAAGCTATATAAGGGTACACACATTTTGTGTGAATGTATTATCGAGATACATAATTGAAATCATCCCTTTTAGAAAGGCGAGTCTGTCAATGTACTGTAGGATTTGATTTCATGTTTCATAATATGAAATTTTTATCCTGATTCTTGTTGTTGTTTTAAGAATGAATGAAGGGTAATCAATCCAAAAAATTCCTTGTAAACTAATATTATATTTAAACAAATATCACTATAGTTTTATCATGATCTAATAAAAATGGTGGAAGAAGAATTTATGTGATCATTCTATAAATAAAATGGATTACCACAACTATAGATTGATTCATGCATATGCTGTTATGAATACGTGAGAATTATCATTGAGAGAAGTGTAAGAATGCCAAGGATTGTGAAAGAAAATTAAGAAGGATAATATTATATCACCATTAATAGAAGTTAATTTTCTTGTTTATATATAGTTTTTATTTCCATTTAATTAACATGGTTTTTGAATATATTTATAAAGAGATCAATATATATGGATCTGGTCATAATGTAGAAGCGATAATTCTAGAGGATTTGAATTAGTGAAAATCATTGTAATTCAAATCATGTATTCATGTGGTTCAATGAATATTAAATATGATTAAACTAACTTTTATTATATTCTACATATAAAGATAATCTATATTCTATTTAAAAATTGGTTATGTTGAGTTGATATGACATTTTACAATACTAAAAAATATTCTTATATATTAAAAAATACTAGACACTACTTTATTCTTGAAGAAGGCTTGAGTGTTGAAGATAAGAACACGAGGAAGATCCAATTTAGTATGTGTTTCATTGAGTAAAATGAGAAACATGAAAATATGAGAGATGGAATAATAAGACAATTTTATATTCTTGTTTTCAGGTATATAAGAGAAATGAAAAAAGTGAATGCATTTTTAGTACTGTAATAAGAGGACTATAGTATCACTGAATAAACATAAGTACTCTGAATTGTTACTATAAAGAATAAGAAAGTTTTTGTATGTGTTTTTGTTCATAAAAAAATAAATGGTGACTTTCTAATATGAAATAAAAGAAAAATATACTGAAATAGGCAGTACACCAATAACTTACATATATCTCAAATGGATATAAACATTCTTATTGTAATCTCTATATCATTATAAAGGTATGAGATATAATAGGGTATGGGATAAACCAAAAAGTATGTGAGATACATAATCTATATTTCTTCTATAATATAATGAATTACTCATAGTTTTTTACTAGTTGGAAGTTTGATCCTAGGTTTTGGTAGTTCACATCAAGAACGAGCCTTAAAACTTTAAGGGTGAACCTTATAAATCACTCAGCACTATGTGTCTATGTGTGTGTCTATTTGGACGTGTAGCATGAGAAATCTAGGTGATAAGAAAGAACAATAAAGACAATTCACCTTAACAATGAAAAATATAAAATGAAAATAGTTTAAAAGAATAAAATGAATAAAATGTCACCAACAATGATTCACCACCTTTATTAGTGTTGCGTTCATCCCTAACTAGTCCCCTATATTTGTATTAGATCTAGGATCACATCTAATAATATTCCTTATATTTTAATTTTTTTTTTATAATTTGAAATTTTATTCCCAGTTTATAATGAAGTGTACTTATTGTGTATTCATATTTATTTTTAATCAGAATTTGACTTTAACCAGTGGTATGTTGAGTATGAAAAATAAGGATAAAATAGTTTTAAGAAGTTATGAATCATATATAAATTCTAATTATTGAACATAAATTATAAATTATCATTTATATTTATCTTTAAAAATCATGTGATTATTTCACTAATATATATTTTAAAACTTTTAGTATTTGTAAAACCGTTGTTTCCGACACTTTTGCTGGGGTGCACATCCATATGTGAGGACAAGATGGCTGTTTCCCTGCATTCCTGCTTTCCAAAGGTTGGTGACATCTATTTCTTATTCAAGGATGTTTTCTCCTTGATTGAAATGGGATGATGGGATGTCAGATCCTCCTCTTGTGGATTCCTCGTAATTCATTGCCTAGTCTAGGTATCCCTCATAGATTTAGACATTGTTTATGAAACTCTTCCCTGGTGCTATATCTTCATGGATTTCAGTTAATTACACTGCTTCTGTCAGGACATTACAAGGGGTTAAGTTAGGACAACAACCTTCGATCGGGGGATTAGTCAGGTTAGACATCACTAGAATGTCTGGATGCTAAAACCCTGATGCGTCTGGGTTTCATCCCTTTATGATAGGGTTTATCAAGGGAATGAAAGCCCAAGGCATCCCACGTCAAGTGCGGGGAATTATATTCCATAGGCATGTCCCTGAGTTTTTCCTCATCTTCCCATGTTAACATAGGGTATGGCATGATTTTAACATCTAGTAGAGACAAATCAGACTAATTGTAACACTAATAGGAGTGTATTAGATTAGTACATCCCCATAAGGGAGTGTCTGGAAGGTTTACTAGATGATGGATCATAATGACCAATGATGACGGATCCAAGGTGGTGTGTCCCATAGAGGGAAGATGCCACACTGTGAAAACTGATTTAGACACCTCTGAGGGAAGATCTGGGGAAGTGCATCCTAGAAAGGGGGACATCAAGGTTTACCATTGTTTGGGATTGAACCCAGGGAGGTTTCTTATGTACTATGTGTTGGAAATTGGGATCAAAACCCACGTAGTTTGAATGGGTGATGAATCATACCATGTGAGGATTACGCATGGTCAGCTTCCTGAATTGATGGAATGTCTTCACTAGGATGTGGCGGCCTGATTAAGAATCAGAATAGATGATGGAGGATTGAATGATGTAGATGGGGAATGAGATGGAATTTTCATGAAGGTGACAATAGTGTTGGAATTGAACCTCACAGAGGATTCCTAAAAATCCTTATGGTAGGGAATCAAAGTCCATGTAGTTTGGTGGGTGATGGGACAACTAAGGAGGTGGCCCGTTAGAATGGACACATGGGTGGCACCCAAAGGAAGTAGAACCTTCAGGTTGGGGCATGACCTTCTTGAAACACAAAGGATCAATAGAGAGACCAGGATGGGACATGGGTGATGGGATTAAACCTCAAGGAGGCTTCCTATGTATCCCCATGATGGGGAATCAAAGTACATGTAGTTCAGGATGGGGGAATAGAATTGGGGTGTGCACAAAGGATAGTAACCCAAAAACATATTGGGGGTTATGCATGGTTAGCAGCCCAAGAGTTGGTCTGACGCCGCTAAAGGACCGACCAGGGATGTGGGTCCCAGCACAGGGGACACCGAAGTTTACCAATGTTTGGGGTTGAACCTCTGGGAGGCTTCCTACATACCCTACCTAGGATATAGAGATCAAAACCCATGTAGTTTGAATGTATACAATTTAATATCATGCAGGATGTGGGTGAAGTTACATAAAGAGGTTAGGACTGATGGGTGATGGTATTGAACCTTAGGGAGGCTTCCTACATACCTTACTTGGGAAGGGAAAAGATCAAATTCCATGTAGTTTGGTTATGGGGGAATGAGGATTACATAATAAGGAGGCCCATGGAGGATGCCATGGTCGATGCTTACTCTAAGCCCACGTGAGTCAGGCTTGGTGTGAGAAACCATAGGATGCAAAGACCTAAAGATCACATCACGAAAGGTGTGTCTGTGAGGAATAGAGTGGGGATTACACATGGTCAGTGGCCCAAAGAGGAAATAGGGGCTTACACTTGGTTAGTATCCCAAAGAGGAAACATGAGCTTATACTTGTTTAGCATCCCAAGAGTTGGTCTGATGCTGCTAAAGGACAAACCATGGATGTGGGTCCTATAATATGGGACACCTAAGTTTACCAATGTTTGGGGTTGAACCTCAAGGAGGCTTCCTACATACCCTGCCTAGGAGATAAGGATCAAAACCCTCGTAGTTTGAATGTATACAGTTTAATGCCATGCGGGATGAGGGTGAACTAACATGAAGTGGTTGGGACCGATGGGTGATGGGATTGAAACTCAGGGAGGCTTCCTACATACATTAATCATAAAGGTAAAGTATCAAATTCCACATAGTTTGGTTATGGGGGAATGGGGTTTACACACTAAGGCAGCCCAGGGAGGATTCCATAGTAGGTGCTTACTCTAATCCCATGTGAGTCATGCTCGGTGTGTGAAAAAAGAGGTAGAAAAGACTTGATGATCACATCATGAAAGGTACATCCATGAGTAATAGAGTGGGGCTTACGCGTGGTTAGTGGCCCAAATAGAAAATAGGGTCTTATTCTTGGTTAGTGTCCCAAATAGGAAACAGGGGCTTACGCTTGGTTAGCGGCCCAAAGAGGAAACATGGGCTTATGCTTGGTTAGCGGCCCAAAGAAAAAACAAGGTCTTACACTTGGTTAGTGGCCTAGGGAGATGGATATTGGGACATACTCTAGGATAGAGGCCCAATGGCTATAAGTCCCAAAGGGAGAGGGATGGGGTATCAAAGGTCCCTATGAATATCTATCCTCTAGCCTTTGCACCTAGAAGAAGTGAGGAGGATAAATTATGCCACCTCTTGAAAGAAAGGCTAGGGACTTATACCAAGATGTTTTTCCTCCTCCACAGACATATGTCATTCTAGTGAGGAAGATATCATTCCATTTGAGGAAGATCTCACTCTTGTAGAGACTAGCGGGTGTGGAAAATGTCTGATATGGGGAACCTCATGTATATTGCCTGGGGTGAGGCCATATTTTAACATCATGTGCTGAGGATGATGATGATCAGAAGTTCAACGTCTTGCAGCTCGAATGATGAGGATTTCTTCCGCACCCTTAGGACTTATATAACCAGGGCACATTAAACCTTGGTGAAGGGAAGGCACCAAAAATTCCATTTACAGACGGGGTTATGAAGTGATCCATTGAGGGGATCATGTTAGCGTGGCTATGTGAAGAAGCAATATCCATTAGTGTGCCTATGTGAAGAACCATGAGGCTATGTAAATCAATATGAATCACCACCCAAGGGACCTTGAAATCACTTCACATGAGCCTAGAGGGACATACAAGAAAGGGGCATGTAAAGCATGAGATCTTGGAAAGAGGTGCTTTGAAAAGAGGATGATTTTCATGAAGGATGGGTTATTTTCAAAGAGGATGGCCCTTGCAAAGGGAATGGGCTTCGTGAAGAGGTTGGTCTTCATGAAAAATATGGTATTTTCTAATGGGAACATTTAATGGAGTAGAGCTTCACCTTAGAAAACAACTCTTTCTTTGGAGATATCTTCGTGAAGGCTCTACGCTTTGCAAAAACTTGAGCACCCCGAAGGGGATCCTTCCTCTACAAAGGTCATATACTTTCATGAAGGTAATATCCACCATAGGTGGAGGCTGGAAATAATAGAAAGTGGTATGGATCATAGAGGCAAAGTACCTTTGTCAATCAATCTGTGGGTTTCACAAAGGTCAGTGCGAAACATGAGATCGGAAGTTGAAAGGGTGGAGTCACAATGGTTTGGAAGGGGGGTGATCCATCTATTTATAGGAAACCATAGTCAGTGAGGGTCAAATAACACACCATAGAAATGAGTGATTCCGCAAGGAGAAGACACTCCATCGGCTGGTGTCGGCCTCATAGAGGGTGTGAGATACCACAAAGAGGCCCATCGAAACGACCACTATGGAGCGGGCCATGGAGGCCGATGATGCCATGGAGGGGATGTGGGATGACATCAAACTCACTCTAGGCTGCGATTCCATATAGACTATCATGGAGGTGGTCTCATAGAAACAGGCCGGCTGTGTGGAGATCTTCGCGAAGGATAACCTTTGGGATTCCTTGGAGGGACTTAGGCCCCTTTGGAGTGCTGATTCACTCTACCGTATACTTGAGTCTTCTTGCTGAGTGGGACAAGTTTTTCAGCACCAAAAAATGACCCACTTATAATTAGAGAAAAAAAAGAAGTTCAAATTCAAATGGTAAGATGCTGATGATATATGGAAAATTGAACCTGTAGCAGATCGCGAAGATGGGTCATAGAGGCGGGTGCGAAGCTGCATCGCGAAGGCCGGTGCACCACCAATTCACGAAGGGATCCTTACAGAGAGGCACCATTCCACAAGGGTGAAGGGCATCGTGAAGAGCCTGGGTGGGTTACCCTAAAGAGCCTCGGCTGTTCGCCACAAATCCAGTGCCCACTGTACCTATATATAGGGGCTTAGAGTGTTTTTTCTGCATCTGGATCTTCACGAACAACGGTTCTTGCACTCTTTCTTCATGAAATGATATTCTCTTCTAATGCTTTAGAGAACTAGATTTCTTAGGTTTGGTTCTTCTTGAATGATATTTAGTGAACCGGGGCATCATGATTTGTTGCTTTCTTTGCGATGTAGGCCGAATCCATGGCTGCTTCACATCAAAGAGGTGGTTTGCGACTGTATTCATGAAAGGTCTTCATGAAGAGTCTTTAAGAATGATAATTTTCTCAATTTTCATGCCCTGACCAAAATTTCTCAAAGTACTCAGATCCAATGGCCGCTCAGGTGGTTGTGCGAGAAGTTCATGCCAATGCTTCTTAGAGGGAGGCCTTGATAAATAACATAAAATATGTGAGTAAATCCAGAGTACTTCTGATCACAAATCATTGAAAGAGTGGATGATGGAGGTGCAGAAGGAATATCCACTATGAAAGTGCCTACCATTGTTTGTTTTTTGCTTGCGGGATGAAGTCTCTATCCCCAACACCAGCAAGGACGATCCAACCTACTGATTTAGGAGCATTCCTAAGAAACACTAGTGGTAGAAGGATATGGATGGGCATATCAGAAAAGATCATACCCCGGTCACATCACATTGTCTATACAACCATGTTAATAGTATCGATGGAAAGGAATTGACACAAGAAACATCCCCACCCTTGTACAAGACGATCATAAAGTCCGGTCTCGGAAATCTAGAAAAGGGGTGGATCACAAGCTGGGACTTGCACCAGGGTGGAAACTTCACCAATGACTGGGCCTGGGCCTACTGCTCCTGTGCATCCTGTGAAGAGTTTGAGATTTTCTTGAGGCAGGTAGGCCTATTTGAAGTAGCCTGGGCTTCCCGATTCAGAATTTCTCAACAGAGGTAATTTATACCAGAATTTCTAAGCTGGTGGTCACCAGGTACCAACACTTTTCATTTGAATCATGGGGAGGTTGGTATCAGCCTATGGGACCTTAATCAGATTTCCATCATCCCAATATTGGGATGGATGTATGATAAATTACTCCCTTCCACGAATGTCCAGGGGGATAGGGAGCAAATGATACCTTTGGTGATTACATTTATAAGTCTAGTACCAGGTATAGATGAGGATAAACAGAACAACTGAGATATCCACTTTAAGAAATGGTTTGGCTATTTACTGAATTTCCCAGCAGAAGAGGGAACACTACCAGCGAGGCCCCCCATATGTCTGCGAGGAGCTCATCAGGGTAAATAGGGTTCATAATGGAGGATCCAATAAGATAGCTAGTATAAACTGTGGGGATATAATGTCAAGATTGAGCACCGGGAGATAGTTAGGCTGGACAAGTTTATCTCAACGCTGATTTGTGGGTGGATATTACCATTCAGAGATTCCCACATGGGAGTACAACCAAGTACATTTATCATAGAGGCTCAACTGGATAGTGGGGACTACATTAACCTAGGTATACCAGTGCTATAAAAGCCGTACCATCTACTTCGGCACATTAGTGAGGTAATGAGGATGCTACAGGTGTGCATACCACTCCACTTTTTGTATATATAGATTGCATGACACATGGGGGGATAAAAATATCTTAACCCCATCACTCCACCTAGGATACATTCTTGACTGACAATTTTAAACATTGCGGGGATCGCCCCTTAAAGATGGATGCAATGACTGTGTTGGGAAAGATGGGGCGAGCATAAAAATTCATCTTCCACCCATTTCCTTTGCCAACTAGAGCCTATACCGATGACAGCACGGATACCATAGAGAAGTGGTCATATCTTTTATCCTTATGTGGTGGTGTTCTGGTGGTGTAGGTAGATTGTGAACCCATATATGAACCATATACCCCGCACTAGTTTGCCTGACAATTCCGGTGCATGCATAGGATGACTCCCTAGGTGTATAAAAATGTGCGCCATGAGATCCACCCATGCATGATGTGACAAATTTGGATAATGTTTACAAGCGAGGATGGGAATATGTGGAATGATTTTCCTCCATATAATGTTGCATTTAGACTGGTTCACGAGTATGCACAAAGCTGGGAGGATGCCTACCCCGGTGAGATGATGAATCAAGTGACTATCCTGACCAACAAGGTGGTTTCTACACCTCTACTCCAAACAATGATGATGGGTGGACATCAATAAGGAGGTTAAAACATACGCTAGGGAGAAGAGGATTTAATAACAGGTGTGAAAGACCATGAATTAGCAAACCTTGGACCAGTGCTGGCTGGAAGTGAAGTGGGAGAGGTGGTAGTGTTGGGCTCGGTGGCTCCATCTAGGAGGGCCTAGGAGGGTTGTGAATCATCCCAGGTCTTCCACAGGGTCGCCCCTCAAGCTCTCAGGAAGAAACTACATCCAGTATAGATCCCCTATAATGCCGTCTTTCCAGAGGCATAGAAATATTGGGAAAAGAGAAAACAATACCTTGACATTAACAGACTATGGAAAAATTTGAACATGCATGGTATGTCACTGGGGGAGATTGGCTTTACGAAGGGAGGATTTAATGCTACCCATTCCGAGGGAATAAATTTTGTAATAGATCTCAAAGAAGTAATACATTCCTGTGGTGACATGCGGCTAATGTCGCACCGGGTGAGGGTGTTGCTAAACATGACTACTCCTACAGAACTGACAGCGGATCAACTAGAAGAGAATTTACAATTTCCCAACCATGCAGACTAATCTTGGGGGGAATAAGTTAATGATAGAGATTTTCACCGAGCAATGGAGGGGACTTCCAAGGGAGCCTATCCTGAAGAATGTGAGATAACGGCCTCGGGGGGAATATCCTTGGGAGAATTCACCACAACATTAGAAGTGAGTTCCTACTCCCTTTAATTACACCAGTTCCCTTCCTACCTTATCTTAATTTCTCTACTAACACTTATCTATGCAAGATAATTTTCAATCGGACACTCCTGCTGACAAGGATAAAGGCACGACTGGCACAGAGAACTAAACACTAGGGACTGCACCCATAGAGATGGTGATTACGAAATCCAACAGTACTGAGGGAGTAGGGGTAGACTCCTTGGAATCATAAGAGCCCACAATCATATACGGAGGGCTGCATACTAGCCTCCCAATGATGGTAGACCTGAGACGAGATCGAGTGGCTGACCAGGGTAAGTCTCATACTTCAGAGCTGTACCCGTTGTTCGGTCGGTCAAATTGGCTAATGCGACCCATGCTTGAACAATTTATAGGATAGTGAAAATGTTGCTGATGCAAATGGATGGAAGACATGAGGATCCACTCCATATAGGGGTGCTGATCCCTATAGCATTGAGTTCCCTAGTTGACCAACCCATAGTTCCCTATGAGCGGCTGGTTGTAGTGGGTGATACTATTGGTGAAACAGAGTCTGGAATTGGATGAGTGGACATCATCGAAGTAGAATCCAATGATGAAGACCAACCTGAGGAAGACCCTACTGCTAAAATCCTAGAGGAATTTCTTGAATATGAACCTGCCAACCTAGAGGACCATGAAGAGTCTGATATCGATGAAGAGGATAGGAAGACTATTCATCACCAATCATGGAAGCTGATCAATCATTTTATCAATCATACCCCACAAGAATAATGGATAATCTAGATGGGGAGGCTTCATTCTCGACTACACGAGCTATGCACTGGAGGAGTAGATGCCTAACTCCCTTATGCACTTATTCGAGACTACCTTGCTGAGTGGGTGTAGGAGGATGCATGCATATTTAGTGTTAGTTGAAATAATATCAAGACCGTTAATGTCCAAAGACTTCGGGAGGTTGATCATGAGATCCAACAAGTGAGGGAGTGGGAAAATGAGCATTCCATTTTCCTCAATGCACAATCAGGACTCATATCATTACTAAAGGCCTGGATAGTAGAGGCTAAGGAACAGATGAGACAAGATAATCAAGAGATGGATATCAACCAAGCCGATGAGGATTGGGGCCAGATCAAGGCCGATGAACTATGCCCCATCACCATTGAGGAGGAGTAGGAGCTTAACAGGCAATAACAGATCCTCACTAGTGGAAATGTAGCCTATACCAACACTTATTTCCCAATAGTTTGGAAAAACCATTGGGATAAAGAAGATATATCAACGGTTCTAATAAACTGATGGCATAGGAAATTATATGTTGGGTTTTCCCAATAGTTTAACAAAACCCTTGGGAAATATAAATATTACCTATGGTTTTTAATAACTGTTGGAAAAAATCAACCCAATTTATGAATCCCTCCCAATTTTCATCCCCCATGTAAACCCTCCCCGACCTCCACCTCTCAAACCTCCCCTCCCTTACCCAACCTCGACCTCCTCAACCTCATAGCCTCTGCCTCCACCTCCCATCCCCTAGCCTCTCTTGTATCACTCTCCTCTGGTGATGTTCCCCCTTCCCCTCTCGGCTCCCTCTCTAATGATGATGTCCCCTCCCCTCTGGGATCCCGGTGATGTTCCCCCCTCCTCTAGGATCCCTCTTCTGGAGACATCCCCTCTTCCCTCTTGGATCCCTCTCCTTTGATGACATCCCCTGGGCCTCTCTCCAGTCGCGCGTGAGACCCCCCATAACCGAACACCCCGTGCGACGTCCCCCTCTCTCATATCCCTCTCCTCTTGCCATTTCTCCCAAATTTATTAAGGGTTATTGATCATCATTTCCAAGTAAGAATTAGTCTTTTTTTAAAAAATGAGGCAACAAGGAATGCACTGTTAGGTTCATAGTTAGGATAACCATTCATATTAATTGTTCATTTTCTAGAGTTTTGGGTAGTAACCAACTCCTGTTATGGTGAATTATTAGGTAAATTGTGACTTTTTTCAAAATAGAGTCTTCTAGAAATGTAGGGTTAGATTCACAGGTTGTAAACCATTCATTCTAAAAATTCATTCAATAAAAAGTTCATGATTTTTTAAAAACCTCATATTTTCCTCTATAGACCCCTATTAAACCTGATATTGTGTTAGATTTTTTTTTAATCATGATATATATGTGATGAGGTTGTATCTTCATTAATATGTGCAATGATGTGGGTTAATTGGAGGTGAGTTATGATATATGAGATTTTATGGGTTATTGTGAGGAGTTTCTTTCCCTTTAATTGATTGGTTAATAAAACATAAGTTGGTGCTACATATATTAAGTAATTGTAATTGGTAAAGTAAAATGTTGGTCTCAGATTTCTGATTTTGTTATTTGGATGGTATTCTCTATCAAAAGTGGGTATGTCTCTATTGACTATGGGTATATTTTCTAATTGACCAATGTATTTATTAAACTTACCTGCAATACACATTTCCCACAATACAGAAGCACCGAAGAAATCATAGATAGGCACTACACACCATAGGAAAGCCATGGGAGACACCCCTTGACTTCTACTAATAGTGAAGGGGCCATTAAAAAAGTAATTAAAGTCGATTGGCACTCAATCCTTGATAAATTACAATTGCTAGTAGAAAAGATACCAACACATTTATTCTTAGTATAGTATAATGAAATGGTTTACACCCTCATGACCAAGTATACCATCTGGTTGATGGACTGGTGCCCAACCAAGTTCAAGAGCAGGATCAACTACTAAACATTTATTGTGATCTATGTGAAGTTCTTTACATATTAAAGAGGGTTATGTACACAATATTAAACTCAACTAATATAGCATAGGTGCATATTCATTATCTAAGTGTACTAGTATGGTGTTTCCAACAATGTGCTTTATAAAGAAAATAATGAAAAATGAAGAGATTATTAAATAGAACTATTTCTTCCTTGCTCGTAGGAACATGATTTGACCCATGAGAATTATGGTTCTTATATATTGGGTGGTGACATGTATAGTCATAGGATACAAGTATGTTTTTGTTTAGTTTTTATTTTATTTTCCTTATCGCATTGGCCACTTAGGTCTTTTACTACTTTCTAAGGATGGAGGGTAGTGATGCTATCCTGACTAGTTGATGTAGATCACTTGTATATTATAATACCATGAGGTGTGAGTGTGAGGAAACATTGGAAGCTAGAGTATCCTTGGGGTATTCCATGATATGGAATTGTTTTTATAAAACATTGTGTGGGAACATTTTTTGAGTATGTTGGAGTCATGAAATAACCCCAAGTTTTTCCATGAGATATCATAAATAACCCCAAGTGTCTCCAAGTGTCTCCATACATTGTATCATCCTCACATGGGTTGGAAACTCACCCAATCCTATCAAACATATCCTAGCCTATCCTCTTAGTCACATAGTCTAGACTAATCTCTCAAGGATTATCCCATGCCTCGATACACATCTCATCATCCAACTAGACAAAGAGTATTATTCACCTCATGATTGTCCTAGTCACAAAATCACACCATGTCGAACCCATCTACATTCTTATCTCATCCAAATGGGAATCCTCTAGGGTCCCTCAAACCCATCCTAGTCTCTACTCACTGACCATAATCCTCATCCCACACACTATAGTCTTCTCTCATCATATTGACCATTCCTCAATTATATTCTCAATAATCTAGTCAAGAACCTCATAAAAATCATGTATTATATCCCAGCCCCACAAACCAAGTTTCATCCTGAGCTAAATCACACCAAGCCTCTTAGAATTATAAGGCCAATCTATCCGATAATACCCATTACCCACACTATCATCTCATCCTTCATCTCTTTAGTTGAACTATTGAATCATTAAATGGAGTAAAATATTTAATAATAAATTTTATAGACTCAAAGGTACCATCCCACTCTAAGAACCCACCAAGATTCCAATCCATCCCCATAAGTATTTCTTCATGAAATGCTAGATGTACATTTTCATCACCTATCACTACAAGGCCCTATCCTCTTAGGAATATTTTAATTGATCTAAATACTCATCTAGTCCATACACATATCATCCTAATTTTAAGACATATGTTATACCACTCATATCCCAATTGATATTTTATCCACTTGGATTCCTAGTGACAGGGTGATCTCATTCCCATAAAATCACTAAAGAACCTTCTCTAAACCTAGGTGACTTGTGAACACCATATCTATAGGTTTACTATGTTAATCTATTTCCTTTCATTTACTGTCCTTAGAGTCCATGAATCCCATGGAACATAGTTATAATCAATCCCTTGGAAATCAATGACCGAATAATCATGTTAGTATTTAAGGGCCTATAGAGGCTCTTAATACTTTCTTTATACAAGAATAGATACTTACGAAATTTGATGATTAAAGTTATAAAAAACACTAATTACTTGATGAATTTGGGTGAGGTTTATTAGCTGAATACCTCAAACATTTCTTCTTATATTTTTTCTTTGAGGAAATTACTTTATAATGGGATGGCATTTGATGTGTTGGAGGTGGCACCAGCGGAGGTATACATCCCTTGCATGGTGAGACCACATATCAGATTCATATGAACAACATGCATAAACCATAGAGATATGTTCAAGGATTTACTATATTATATGGTGATAATATAGCCATCAATATTAAACTACTTATATCATTAATTTATTGATAACTCATTGAATCTTATCTTGTAATATCAAATGATTTTTGGATCTGTAACTACAAACACTAATGCCCAGTATTTACCAAACATCAAAATCTCTACTCATCACCATAGTTAATATCGAGAAAAAATTAAACCACACCCATATATCCCAAGACAACATTGTATCATAAACCACTAATCCCCAAAGATATGGTGCTCTCCACAATAATACATGGAGCACACAGATCAATTCCAACAAATGGTTGTCCGCATCATAGGAATCACCTATCAATAATGTATCCCCAATTGTCTATTGACTATATCAATATTGTTCCCACCTTAACACAAATAATCTTATATAAAAACACTGGTCTATCATCCTCTAGTTGAATTAACCTAGAAATGATCAGTCCCACCCACCAATGTGATATCACATCTATTGATCATGATGTTTAATTACTAGAAGGCATCAGTAGATCATCTAAATTTACACACTTACAATTAGTCTAATTACATGGGTATATCACCCACTTTCAAGCACCCATACTTATTGAGAATTGGTATACTAGACCAACCCACTCAAATATTAGGTCACATCTAGGAATATATGATGAAATAATTATATGATGATTCCTAACAAGTAAAAAAATAGATAAATGATTTGGTTAAGTGGAATTCCACCAAGAAGCGATATAGGAAAACATAATATAGGTTATTGGTGACATAATGAGTTATTAGAATCTTTCATAGCCAATAAAAAAGGATTAATTACCAACATAACTGGTTCCTGTACTGACCCACCAAGGGTCAATATACATCCCTTGCATGGAGAGACTATGTAGTCGTCATCAAGGAAAATCTCACCATATGATACATAATACCATCAATTAGAAGTAATATTTTGGTTCAACTATGTAGAATACTTATAATAAGTTATATAGGAAAACACCAAATAGTTTTTTTAATTTAAACAGTTGATCCCTCATCGTTAGTGACATCAATCACATTAAAGTGAAGAAATGTCAACTAAACCCTACATTCCAAGAATTATTCATGTGGATAAGCCCCATGTGAACATGCTAAGAACTAAAACCATAAATAATAATGGAAAATACATGCATCATCTTTAAATAAATATCTCAACTGTAAACATAAAAAACAAGAATAATAAGACCTCATCCCTTGTATCGAACAAAACCAAACTAAGATGAAACTCGATCCAAATTGATTATATACCATTAATAGGAAGAGTAATTGTTAATTAATAGGTATTTACTATTTGATAGTATCATTTTGAAACATGGATCTATTTCCTCCTTGATTGAAGGAACATGATTTAACCCATGGGGTGTTTTAGTTCTTATATGTTGGGTGGTGACGTGTATAGTCACAGGAGAAAAGTATGTTTTAGTTTAGTTTTTATTTTTTTTCTTTATCGCATTGGACACTTAGGTATTTTACTGCTTTCTATGAACAGAGGGTAGTTATGTTCTGTGAAGGAGGCCTGAAGGGGTTCAGAATGATTTATTCTGCTGGCTTTGATTTGAGGTAAGATTATATGGTTACTACTTGTCCCGCACCTCATGTATTTAGGGATTTCAGCATTTTTGACTCCATATTATGTTTTTCGTAGGGTGTTGGAACATTTCATGTTGGTTCAGGTGGATTTGGTTCTCCTCTACCAATCTAGGAAAGGATTTAATGTCATTGGTTGGTTTCTCACTGGTTATGTAGCATCCTTTATGTGTTTTAAGGTTTCTAATATCTTTTGTGTAGTGTGTTGATCCCTGCTCGTTGGTTTTCAGTCACCAAGTCAAGGGAGACTCGCCTGCTTGTGTACAGGTAAGTAAGTATATGTATGTGGATTCCCCCGTTACGTGTATAGTCACCCATGTCAGTGATTACGCATGTATGGGGATAGGTGTTTCCATATATATATATATATATATAAACACATTCATAAGCAGGTGAGTGGAGACTGGTATATGCATATAATCATATGTGCAAGGATCCCCTTGAACATGCTCATGGCTATGTGGGTGTTTGCATAGGGGATTTGTGTCCTTGTATGTGTGTGAATGTGTGTATACCTAGTGGGGGAGCAGTATATTTTAGTTAGAAAGCTCCAAGAGATGAAGTGGATGGCTTGGTTCCACCTTGAGGTAAGGTCCCACTCCTAGCCTCTTTAATTCAAGAATGATTTAAATTAAATTTAGCTTCTTTATTAATTCTTCTTAATTATATTGAATTCCATATCTTGAATAACTATTCTTTAATACAATTGTTTCATTTGATAAATAAAGTATTGTTTTTATAATAAAACCCCTCCAATGGAGGTGCGCTGTCTGTGAAAACTCACAGTGATAGTTATGTTGATATAGTTGCTTAACTTATTGCATTTGATTTTTCTTGAATGAGTTTTAGAATAAATGTTAAATATAATTAAATTAATTTTGTGATAAATAAATTCCATGATTTTATAATAAAACCCCTCCAATGGAGGTACACTATCTTCTAAACCAAAGAATAGTGATGGTCATTTGAATCATTTTTAGTAGAGACACCTACAAAACATTGCAACATCTAGTTCTTCTATATTGATATAGAATCATTGTGAGATCCACACCTAACATCACCTTCAATCCCTGTTGATCTACTCCATCCCAATCCAGTACATAATCTTTTCTTAATGTATAGGATAGACTCACGTATCCAAGCCCTAAACTAATACTTATCACTCAATATAGGTCATCACTCAACTCCCAACATCTACCATACTACTAAAGGTAATGTCTCATACCACTATATATCACATACCAACCTTCTCATTCAACAAACATCCATGTTAATACATTATGATCAATGTAAATCCATTTTATAAAATAACACCATATTAACCATGGTAGGTCTAATATTAGATTCCAAATGCTCCATTATCACTCATGGTTGGGTTTATCTAGAACCTTATCATTCAAGGTGAGTCCATTATCTTGACCACTACCTTTTCAATCATGGTAGGGTTAGATATCATGTTATAATATGATAACTTCATTATCACTCAAGTAAGGGTCCTTCCAACACCTTATCACTCAAGGTGTTGTCATTCCTTAAGATATATCGCTATACTTGTTAGAATTGTTGAAATAATGGGTGCCCTAGACCCAACTATGTCGTACTTTTGATTACCATATCATGTGTACAATTAGTTATACATGATTTTATCTTACCATTATAGTGTAGACTTCTCTTCTTCCATTATTATAATGGTAATGTTCAAAGAATAATTATTGTATCAAGAGGTTATAGGAGATCCCGGGCTATAATGAGAACCTCAAGATACTATGACATTAATCTTAAATATATGTTATATAGTCTAGATACATCTTACTGACTAGATACAGTAGATGTTTGACTATCAGGTGCTGGGGGCTCATAATCATTGAGACTTCTTCTCATAAAGTTCAATATTGGTGATCTCTAGTAGTGAGATCATGAGGACAAACCTTCCAATAGGAACATAACATGTTTTCATTTTCATTGGTTGTTCCTATCTACACAAATGTGTATTGGTATCCTAACTTTAGACCATTACCAATGTGTATCATTTGATTGTGTACTTTGATGCAAGGAAAAAAACCATGGTATTGAAATCGTGGTGAGGTAGCTTGTGTTGGGTGCGTCGTTGGTGGTATGACATTGGTTGAATGACCAAGAAAGGATTTGTCGCTTCCATGTTTAGGAAGTTGTAAATCTCATGCCTAGTTGATCAGGATGGTGTTGCCTTCATAAGTATTTGGCCAAAGCTGTACAAAGGTAAATCCATTCAGATAGATCAAAAAATAATAAAGCAAGAAAAGGATGATGACACTAGAGTGCGTCATGCTTTATGAGATATTTAATGACAAAGAGATTATAGTACATAGTCAGTGTTCGTAGGTTAGTTGTCATTGCTATGACAATATTTATCTCTTTAGGGGCCATGATGGGTTTCTAGGCTCTTCTCTTGGTCTGTGGATTTATTCACTCCTATTGAGATAAGGGCCTAGAGGGTCACTCACAATAGTGTATTAAAAAATCTTCCCTATACAGTTGAATAGGTATATGGACATAGTGGGCCCCTCCATAGGGTCCGAGCATTGTGCAAGTTTTCCACCACCAAAAGAATTAAATAAATTCATTAATATTCAAGTTTTGAATATTTGGGATTTAATTTATGTAATCTATTTATATGTTTAGTAAATACGAGAAAAATATTAATCAAACAAATATTATTTTAATATTCAAGGTTTGTTTAATATTAAGAGAGACAATGAGTCGAGTTAAATGGATCAGGTTTTATCACGTAATATATATTATATATATATATATATATTACAAGTATGTGATAAAATAATAAATAATATTGATATAATTTAGTTCATTTAAATTATTTATTTACTGGATGTTGAAAATAACGGTGGACGGGGAACCCTACCGGGCATTTTATTAATTCCACTATAAATAAGAGAGGAGGATATCTCTCTTGGTGTTCTAATAACTATTCATTCATTCATGGAATGAAAGTTTAGAGACTCTCTCTCCTCCTGCTCTCTAGAGAGAGAAGCTCTTGATCCAAGATGCTCAGATAAAGATCTCTCTTCAGCATTGATGGAATCTCGATGCGGTGATTGTCGGGATGTCAAAAGCACCATCAAATCTTCGCGCTAGCACTTGGAATTTGACGGTCGATGCTCCTGTGGGTTTTTGATGTGTGTGTGGGTGATCAAGAGGGTTCTTACTTTGGATACTTCAAGAAACGATCGCCATCGATGAGTTGTAGACGAGTGCAACTTCAGATTTGAACTGGGTATGTTTTCATTTTTTGTTCTCCTTATAATTATGTGAGATCCTTAGGCCTCTCCGGGGCTCATATCATCAGCGTCAAAATGTACCGCCGATCTGTCGATGAAAATTTTAAAATCCCCAGCCCACCGGCTTCTGCTGCGGGCCTTAGAACCTAACAATGGTATTAGAGGGATTACATAAATTTTATAAGCCAAATGAAATTAATTAACATAAAATTAAGTAGAGGGTTCAAAGACAGTCCCAATGGTTCAAACCGCGCAGCAATCCAATGCCTAATGACTGAGTTATGGTCATTTTAAATTTTTCAGAATGGATCCAAGTTTGCAGTTTGAGTTTGGGTTATTAAAATTTTATTCCTTTTAGAAATTTTAGAAAAGAATATATATGAAAATTATAATTTTTCATTTGTATAATTTTTATAATAATAATTTTATTATTATAATAATATTCATATTATTATTATAATAATAATATAATAATAAATTATTATTTCATTATAACAATTTTATTATTATTAAATTAAAAGCTAACTAGCCTTTTGGAAAACCAAAAGTGGTGTGGTTTTTCATAGAGGAGACTTGGATTTTTTTTAAAAATGAGGTGTGGAAAATTTTTATGTAAAGACTTGACTCAAATAAAAAAAGGGGAAGGAGAATAAGAATTCAAAAGAAGTCTTAATAAGAAAACCCAAGGGGTTTGGGGTTCCTCCTGAAAGAAAAAAAAATAAAAAAAACCATTTTTGCTGGGGGTCCGCGCGGACCCCCCTCTACATGGCGCAAACCTTGGGCCGCTGCCGACCCATCACCCAAAGGGCCCCTTCTGTCTTACATATGCTCTTACCCCACTATGCATGCCGCACCCCAACTGATCTCCTCCAGTCCTACGCCACCCAGCAGGTCTGGTCGTCCCGATGCCCTAGCCCCGCATGCAGACCTCCTCCTGGAAGCTGCCCAGCTCGAGCTCTCCAAGGTCCCAACATCCGCCTACCATCGCGTACCCAAAATAGGCACCAGGCCCTCCTCCAGTCTCACTGCTACATCCCAACCAAGGCCTCCTCCAGGGCACCACGTCTCTCAGCTGTCTCACCTTTCCCAATACAGGTGACCCGCACGACGCCCTTCTCCCACACGACACCTCCTCTCCTAGAACCGGTGCCAGAACCGCTGCCCTGTAGCACCCCTGTCCAGGCCGAAGGAGCTGCCCTCCTCCTATTTCGGGCCTTCCCTACATGCTGGTAGCCTCTAGGCTGATCTCCCGAGGGCACCGACCCGCCTCGGCCGAGGGCCTCCTTGGATCCCTACAGCAGCTGGCCACTGCCACTCTACCCGGTGCGCCTCACACTGGTTTTTTGCCGGCAATCCCGCCATCGGGCACAACTCCCCTCACCGGGCCACCATGAGGCGGCTGACAACCCCGTACCACCATGGAGGACCAATATCTCCTCCTCTCTCAACTGGACCTACCAAGGTCGCCAGCCTCACCGCCGTTCGGGGTCGTGTAACCTAGCGGAGCTGCACTGGTCAAGGAGGTACATTTATTTTGTCTACAAGAATTTTATGTAGAGAAAACTTTGGTCCCAAAATAGTCCGAGCAGGCCTACCCAACCCGGAACATGTTTGGGAGGATCGGCCAAGCCTAGTTTGGCCTTGGACGACCTCATAGGGCCCTGCGCGAGTTTGGCCCGACCCGCACCGGCCTTGCAGTCGAGTTTCAAGGATTGACCAATTTAAATTAACCAAAATTAATTAATTTAATTAATTTAATTTTAGTTTCAAAATTAAATTAATTAAAATTAATTTTGGTTAATTATTTTATTACCCAGATAAAATTAATTCAATTTGGTTATAAAATTGAATTAAATTAATTAATTTAATTTTGATATTAAATTAAATTAATTACTAGATTGATGCATAATTAAATTATTTGAATTTATTAATTCATTTAATTTAATTATTTAAGCCTTGTACTTCTTTAATGTATTTTAATTTTATTGTGCTTTATTATACCCGTCTGCTAGTCTTAAGCACCGACTCTTGTATGTCTACACTTATTTATTTATTAAATTAATTATTTAACTATGTGAAATGATTGTAATTAATTAAATATATGGCTTTCACATCGTCTTTATTTTCGGATGAAATGTATAAGGGCCTACACACCCAATTTTTACCTAATGTACATTTATCCCACTAGTCCCCCTACCCTGCGCGTGAGTATTATTGTACTTCAAACAAAGAAAATGCAAGGGGTGATGTGGATCCTTCCAAGACAAGGTGATACTCCAAGACGTGACATGGATCCCACCAAGAAAAGGTAATACTCCAAGATGTGACATTGACCCCGCTAAGACAAGGTGATGTTCCAAAAGAGAAGCAGACATACAAGATGGGGAAAAGCTACATCAAGAGTCAAGTTTCAACTCAGGTATGATGCCCTTAGGTCATTTAGATGACCAATACCAGTCGAATAGTAGTTTTCCTTTATGCGTTTATTTATTATTTTATGCATTTTAGAATAGTGAGAAAATACATAAAATAATAGATAATAAAACGCATAAAGAAGCGACATATGTTTTTATATTAAAGTTCAGTTGTGAGTACGACAACATAGATGAAAAAGTTTAATAAAAATGTATTACATTTGTCTAGAGAAACCAATAAAACCCTCAAATAAAATATTAAGTCATTAAGGCCTTCTGTTATTCAAGTTTGAACAAAACCAGGTGCTCAAGGTGCCGATCATGCCATAGATGAGGGTGCCTCTTAATACCGGGGAGTTCTTATTAGAATGGTGGGTTGAATTAACTAAAATTATAGTAAAATAATAGCCATATCTAGCTTGTTGTAATTTTATAGGTTATCATTGAGGAAATCAAAAAAATGATTTTTGAAGTTGGGACTTCACTCAATAGATCAAGGAACTGCGACTTAATGCGGTTGGCCATCCAAAAGCATACCTTGGACCCTCTGAGTAGTGGCATAACCATAGCTTGTAGACTATGATAGGGATTTAGGGATCCTTTCCACTAGAATACTCAAGAGTATTCCGATTCTAGTACATAAAGTTCCTAAAATTCGAAAAATTAGTGGGAGACATTTAAATGATTAAATAAATCAGTAATGCCACATTCGGTAATCAACATTAAAAGTACTAATATAATAAAGTTTATTTTTTTAGTGAATGGAAAGTAATACCATAAGTAATAACTACGATTAATATTGGACAAAGTTAATGTCCAAACAAGCATGAAATTCTAGGTATAGTATAGGTGCTTGTGCACAATACTACTATATCGGAAATTCAAGGTGCTTGTGTCCCAACCTGTTAAGTCACCTCAACAAGCGAGGGTGTAAAATTGCTTATAAGAGACTAATGAATTAAGCATATGATGGTTCTTTCATAATGATATCATCAATATTTGATGTTAGTTATGGTCACTACATAATAACATGGATGATGTTACATGTAGTCTCATCTCTAAGAAAATTTCAAAGGAGAAAGTGAAGCAAGATATGAATGTGATGATTGAACTCGCTTTATGTAAAGTGAAAGACAATACAAAATATTTCATATCATCCCATTATTATACATTTTACACCCAATTAATCTAGTTTTTTTAAGGATACACATGAACATATAGAGTAATCACTTCATTACCTTTAAGGTAACATTCAACAAGTAATAAGAATATTAAAGATAACACCATCTTTTGTTCTTATAGCAGACATACTAAAATATAAGGCCAAAATTCCTTTGAAAAGTTACAAAAAAGGAACCTTCATCATATAATTCAAATAAAATAGTTTGTTTATTTAATGTGAGGTTATTTACATCACATATTGAAATAAATTTTTCGAAGTTTAAAAACACAATGAACTTAAATACAAGAAGCAAGTACCCGCTTCTCATTTAGTTTATATTCATCAAATAAAATCAATGTTTCTAACATAATTCTTGGGTATTGAATACAATATGCTAATAAAATATGTGTATTTAAATACATTAACCATGTAAGCATAGAAACATTACTAGGAGTAAGGTGTCTTCTCTAAGAAGCTGAGAAAGGGTGATTCCTAGGTCAATGATAAGAAACACCTAACTTCAAATTTCTATGTAATTGACTCAAACTAAAAAATATATTGAGTATAACCAAAAAATTGTATCTCATGTGCCCATTTGGACATGATTATAAATTATTCCATGTTTTGGAATGAATGTTGTTTGTGGTAACATACTCAACAAATAGTTCACTGCTACTTGAATCAATGGAAATACATGATGAATATAAAATGTAAGACATACCCAGTTGTGGCAATATATTTCTTTGTAATGTAAAAATAAAAGTGGACATCAAGAATATACCTAGTATGGTATTTAGTCTTGGAATATCTAAACACCTTTGGTATTAATGACATCTTTAGTTTAGACAAAGAAACCTTTAGAAATAAAGGTATGCGACAAAGCTTTCGGGGTTAGTTCAACAAGAGAGTGTGAACTATCCAAAGGAAATCTAGAGGTAAAGATACTTCATAAGATTCCTTTATGTTATTAAGGAATGTAATAGTAAATTATATGCATGGTCAGAAGATATGAGTTTCTTCGTATCGACATGCTAAAGAATATCTTGACTATGAAATCATCGATCATGATAATGTAGCATGGAGTAATTCCTAAATGCATGTTACATTATCTACATCACTATATTGATGTTTATAAGGAGAATCAATGATAATGTCTTAATGTTTAAATTGGTCAACAAAATGTTGCATGGATCAATTCCTAAATGCATATTTTATACATCAAAGTTATGATGTAAGTTGTATCAATGTTGAAACTTGTAGAAACTTCAATTATATTTCATGATATGCTTTGAAAATAATGGAATAAACCCATAACCAATATTCCAACTAAAATGACAAATGGATATCATACGAGTCATAGTATGATGAAAATTCATTATGTCATAGATCATGTGTTAGGATGAAAAGAGTTTTTTAAGATATAAAAATATGAACATGCATCAAGCTAAACACATGGTGCATCTAGGTAATTATCCTAATAGTTTCTTAGGATATTACATAAATCCCTAAGATAGAAAAGATATAGTCAAGTATTAGACTACATTTCTATATATGTGTGAACATCTTTATTAGAGATAGTGGGAGCAATATTGACTTGGGTTTAGTCAATGCTCAAGATGAACAAATGGTTGACATAGGAACAAGTACCACAAATACTTGTGGAATAAGAATGTTCCAGAGACACATACTATTTAGAAAGGATGAAACCATGGTGATGGTTTTAATTTCACTGCGACCGATGAAACATTATTCATTAAGAATAATAAATCCTATAAGTAAGCGATATATGGAAATTAGCTATGATTGACAAGATTAAAATTCAATAATGGATTCCATGTATCAAATTTCAAAGGGGATTATAAATTGAATACTACAGTGGGTATTCAAATGAGATGATACATGGATGGTACAATCCTGGTACCAATAAGGCTTGATTGGTCAAAAAAAGTAGGTATGCCTAAATCCATTATAATTTTACTTGTCATAGATAAATTCCAAGATAATTAAATTGGTCATTGGATGTCAAGATCATCTTTTGTGGATGGTGTCTATACTACGCAAACTGAAAGGGATGATGACATCAAATGATTCCAATAAAGGTTAAAAGTTACTAAAATCCAGTTCTGGATTAAAGTAAGCAACAAGATATTAGATAATTCATTTTAAATGAATATTTTATTTGTGTCTACCAAAGGTTAGTGGGAGTGCCAATGTTTTCCAAACAGAAATATGTTTTACAATATATGGAAAACCGATCTTGATCTTACAGTTAAATAATATTAGAATAAAAGAAATTCTCCAATGATTAACATAAAGTAGCAATTGGAGTTCTAGGGAACAGGATCTACTGAGGTAGATCCATAGGTTTCTTGGTCCAAGTCAATCGTACATATAGTGAAATTATATTGAAAAATACAAGTTAGAACAATTCAAGTTCAGAATTATTGCCAATTTCACATGGCTTAATCTCTCAAGGTTAACATGTTAAGAGCATGGGAAGAGATTAATGTTGTGAATTGATACCATACTCATCAGCAATGGATCAATCATATATGGCATGTTATGTACAATAATTGATATTTCTTGGATATAGTTTATTGTAGGAAGATATCAATTATTTCGAGGAGCACTGCAAGTGATGCAGTCAGAGCTATCATCTTTTACTTCTATGAGTACAAATGATATATACCTGGTGTGATGAGAATAAGGTATACTAGTTATGGTGGGACACATACTAGTAATCCATAGATCAATTTTATCTAGTATCGCAGTTAGGAAAAAGTGATGAGCATGTCAAGCTCATAAAAGCTAGTGGTAGCCATACCTATAAAGACCGAGTACGTTGCAGCTTCTAAGGAAGCTAAGAAGCAGTTATTAATTGAAACAATATTCTTCAGTTTTTGGATTTTCACCTAGTGAGAAAAGTATTATCATAATGTAAATTATGATATTCTTACTAGTCAAGTTGTAAAGTTAAGAAAATGGACAAAAGTGATATACACGGGGATACCTCATCTTGAAAAGTTTTTCTCAAGGAGATGAGGTCACATACATCAGATATTCCATGCGGTGAAAATGTGGCCGACCTAGTAGTTAAATCCATTACTCAACAAAAGCATGATTTTTATCATGTGAGTATCTAACAAGTTTGGTTAGCAAGTTGGCTCTAATGCAACTGGGAGTGTAGAAATATTGGGTGCCCTAGACCCAAGTATGTCATAATTTTGATTACTATATCATGTGTACAATTATATATACATGATATTATCTTACCATTATAGTGTAGACTTCTCTGCGTCCACTATTATAATGGTAATGTCCAAAGATTAATTATCGTATTAAGAGGTTATCGGAGATCCCAGGCTATAATGAGAACCTCGAGATACTATGAAATTAATCTTAAATATATGTTCTATAGTCTAGATACATCTTACTAGCTAGACACAGTAGATGTTTGACTATCAGGTGCTAGGGGATCATAAGCATTGAGACTTCTTCTCATGAAGTTCACACTTGGTGATCTCTAGTTGTGAGATCATGAGGACATACCCGCCAATAGGAACACCACATGTTTTGAGTGTCATTGGTTGTTCTTATCTATGGACATGTGTATTGGTCTCCTGACTTGAGACCATTACCAATGTGTATAATTTGATTGTGTACTTTTATGCAAGGAAAAAACCATGGTATTGAAGGTATCTTGTGTTGGGTACGTCGTTGGTGGTATGAAATTGGTTGAATGGTCAAGAAAGGATTTGTCGCTTCCAAGTTTAGGAAGTTGTATATCTCAGGCCTGGTTGATCATGATGGTGTTGCCTTCATAAGTATTTGGACAAATCAGTACAAAGGTAAATCCATTCAGATAGATCAGAAAATAATAAAGCAACAAAAGGATGATGACACTAGAGTGCATCCTACTTTATGAGATATTTAATGAAAAAGAGATTATAGTACACAATCAGTGTTAGTAGGTTGGTTGTCATTGATTTGAAAATCCTAATCTATTTAGGGGCCATGATTGGTTGCTAGAATCTGCTCTTGGTCTATTGATTTTTTCACTACTATTGAGATAAGGGTCTAGAGGGTCACACATAATAGTGTATTCAAGAATCCTCCCTATTCAGTTGAATAGGTATATGGACATAGTAGGCCCCACCATGGGGTCTGAATGTTGTCCAAGTTTTCAATCACCAAAATAATTAAATAAATTCATTAATATTCAAGTTATGAATATTTGGGATTGAATTTATTTAATGTATTTACAAGTTTAGTAAATACGAGAAAAATATTAATCGAACAGATATTATTTTAATATTCAAGGTTTGTTTAATATTAAGTAGGATAGAGAGTTGAGTTAAATGTCTTGGGTTTTATCCCGTAATATATTATATATATATTAAAATTATGTGATAAAATAATAAATAATATTAATGAAATTTAGTTCGTCAAAATTATTTATTTATTGGATGTTGAAATAAATGGGGGCCAGGAAACCCAATTGGGTATTTAACTAATTCCACTATAAATAAAAGAGGAGACTATCTCTCTTGGTGTGATAATCACTATTAATTCATTCATGGAATGAAATTTGAGAGCCTATCACTCCTCCCACTCTCTATAGAGAGAAGATCTCAATCCAAGATGCTTGGATCAAGATCTCTCTTTAGCATCAAAGGAATCTCGATGTGGTGATCGTTAGGACGTCAAAAGCATCATTGGATCTCCATGATAGCACCTAGAATTCAACAATCGATGATCCCACAGGTTTTTGAAGCATGTGTGGATGATCTAGAGGGTTCGTTCTTTGAATCCTTCAAATGATGATCTCCATTGATGAGTTGTAGTTGACCGTAGATTCAGATTTAAAACGGGTAAATTTTCATTTTTTTGCACTCCTTATAATTTATGTGAGACCGTCAGACCTCTCCAGAGCTCGGATTGTCGGCGTCGACAAGTACCATTGATCCACCGACAAAAATTTTAAAATCCCCATCCCACCGGCTTCCACTGCGGGCCCCATAACCTAACATGAATTTGTCACCCAACATGTGTATGAAATAAATACAAGGGAATTTGGTCCATATCATAGCTCACCATATAGGTACAAGGTTCTAGTCACTTGGGACCTACACCCATCTAAAAAATGTCTCACCATCCAAGTACAAAATGTCAGTCCTGTTGGTACTCATATATCTTACACCAAGGAATCCACTAGAGTCCTTGAGACTCAAATCAGTCTCATACACAAAAAAGAAATAATTACAAGTCATCACCACCACACTAGTCTATCCTATCATTCACATAGTCTAGAATCATATCTCGGGGATTATCCCATGCCTCAATGAACATCTCATCATCCAACTAGACAAAGAGGATTTTTCAGCTCCTAGTTGTCCTAGTCACAAAATCACACCATGTCGAACCCATATATATATTCTTATCTCATCCACATGGGAATACTCTAAGGTCCCTTAGACCCATCCTAGTTTCTACTCACAAACCATAATACTCATCCCACACACTATAGTTTTCTCTTGGGATTTCGACCATTCCTTAATTATATTCTCAATAATCCGGTCAAGAACCTCATCAAAATCAGGTATTATAACCCAGACTTACTAAACAGGTTCCATCCTAAACTAAATCACACCAAGAATCTTGGAATTATAATGCCAATCTATCCGACAATACCCAATACCCACACTAGCACCTCATCCTTCATCTACTTAGTTGAACTCTTGAATCATTAAATGGAGTAAAACCTTTCATCATAATTTTTATAGACTCAGAGGGACTATCCCAATCTAAGAACCCACCAAGACTCTAATCCATCCTTATAAGTATTTCCTCATCAAACACTAGACGTACAATTGCCACACCTATCACTACAAGGCCCAATCCTCTTAGGAATATTTTACTTGATCTAAACCCTCATCTAGTCCATACACATATCATCATAATTATAAGAAATATGTTAGACCACTCATATCCCAATAAATATATTATCCACTTAGATACCTAGTGACAAGGTGATTTCATTTCCATAAAAATCACTGAAGAAACTTCTCTAAACCTAGGCGGCTTGTGAACACCATATCTATAGGTCTACTTTGTTAGTTTATTTACATTCATTCACCATAATTAGAGTCCATGACTCCCATGGAACATAGTTATAATCAATAAATTTTAAATCTATGACTGAATAATAATGTTAGTGTTTAAGGGTCTATAGAGTCCCTTAATACTTTCTTTATACACATGGAATTCAAATGTTTTTCTATGTTGATAATTCAAAATAAGGGAGGAATATCCACATCTTCGAATATTTCCCATGATTCCCTAGATAAAAGTGGTTTCCTATGAATACAAAATAATGATTGTATGTTCTCATAAGACTCCATGGGATCTTATATCTTTTACCCTAGAGAAGATACAGATTGGAATAATTAATCAATTGATGAAATCCCTACCTCTAAAGCCTATCATAGTGCCTCTACCTTGGTAGCAACATAATGTATGGCCTGCTCTACCACATCATGGAGCCTATATTGTTCTCTTACTGTATTATTTTCAATATTCAACATGAATAATTGGTGAAAAAACTCCTATTTAATGCTATCAATTTCAACACTCCCAACATTGAATGAATTTTGCTGAGTCACTAATTCCATTTCATGCTGAGAGAATTTTTCTAGGGCATTATTTTGATGTTGTAAAACCAAACATGGAACTTACAATACTGATAGATGCAATTCAAATTCCCTATTATTATCCTTAATTGTGTCTACCTCCTTCACCCTAGTATGTAATACTTGATATTCAAAACCACTAGAGCTAAGGGTTTTGATCATGTACCAGAAGTGGTCCAAATGGTCCTTGAACTCTTTAAAGGTCCCCTATAAGATCATTCTTTATATCTCTCCCCACACTTTTCACCTAATTTTTTTTATTGAAATGTAGAGTAATTTTAGCCTTATCCTAGTCCTAGTCAGAGAAAATATATGTATTTAGGAACAAGGTTGTGAGTGAGGGACTCATACTCACATCCCTTGGTGAGCATGGTGTATAGATGGCTTCAATAGGAAGAGATACTGAGGCCAAAGGATCTGGGATCTTTGATCCTTGAGGAAAAATTTCCATAATTAATCACATATGTCCTATTAGTCAATGTACATAAATAATGTTGTCAAATTAATAAAAATTATGTTAACTTATGAGGTTTTACCTTTTTCAGTTAATGTAGTAGCTAGTTCTTTCACCTCATCTTTGAACTAAGGGATGATAGAAATATGTTCCTATGCCACACATAATTGATGCACTGATGATTACCCTTCCACTAACACAATATGTTCAAGGATAACTTTAGGGACACCACCACTCTAAAGTGGTGGAATCCTAAACAAAGTTCAGAAAATTTGATACAGACCCGATTGTATATTCAATTTCAGGATAAATGATTACCATCTCCCAGTGATTTCTCCATTCTAGATATACCTGTCAGAGAATAGTTACCCATATTAGGAGATTATAAGAGTGTTAAAAGTCATGTCAGATCAAAATTTATGAGTAATATTACACCCACATCAGACATCAGGTTCAACCCTTCTTGAACCTTGGTTGTTTTTTACTCTCCTTGGACCTTGTCCAAGCCTGGGGCACGCTGAAGGGATGGAAGGTGTATCTTTATTGGATATATAAGTTTTTTATCTTAAGGAACTTGAAGATAACTGGAACAATTAAGTAGGTCAGGAAGATATACTTAATAATTTGATGATTAAAGTTAGAAAACACACTACTTACTTGATGACTTTGGGTGAAGTTTCTTAGCTGACTACCTCACAGTGCCCTCTAGGAAAATGTATGGCTTGATTACCACTATACATGATACATAGTGATGTCTAGACATCATGTAATGGACCCAGATATAAACAAAATTTTCATTCCATCCAAGATCTTAGGGATTGTGATAGACTTAAGTCGATCCCCAACCAGTGTAATTCTTAGATGATGCCCCTTCCTCCGAGTATGAGCTATATCTGTGTGAGAGGTTTACCTGGTTTTTCTTGGGTGATAAGGACAAACTAAATTTACATAAGTAATTATTTCCCACCATATCATTTTCCATCATTATGTACATGATCACTATCTTTATAAAAATACACTAGTCCAAACACTATGGCCTTAAAAGCTATGAAGTCATACTTTAGGTGTTCCTAATATTCCCTAGGCTATGAAAACATGATAAGTTCAATTCCACTTATTTATTTATTTTCTATCTATCCCCTTGTTCCTTGCTTCAAGACCTTAAAAATTACACCCCTACACTTTAGGATATACGACCTTAAGGGTTATCCCCTTTGGTTAAAGTTATGAGACCATAAACTAAGCTGTTTTTGGATCACCCTTCATCTTACCACTATATCATACCTAGATCCAATTTTTTATACCATATCCACATTCTTGAAGATGTAACCCTAAGAGTAATTGAATAATTCTTGAGTATTTTCTCCCTTGTAACATCCTTCCCATGGTCCATATCCTATGGGTGGTGCCTAAATCAAGGAATCACCACTGGAACTTAGGCACACCTTCCCATACACTAGAGGATACCGATTAAAAATGAGGTTCTAGGGTTGTACCATTGGAGGACTATAACCCATATCAGAGTTCACAAAAATAGATGAAAATAAACCAATCAACATCTATGCAATAAACATTAGAACACAAATGATAAAAAATAACCGAATTAAAATTAAATACCTAAAAACTAACACACACTGGTCTCCCACTAAATTGGCCCCATATATAAAAAAATGAATATAAAAGGAAAAATAGACTCCAATCCATCCTTGAGTCTGACATCATCTCAATCACCAATCCATCTAAACTGCTCCATCATTATCATGTAACAATAATCCTTTACCTAATTTGATCCTATATGCAAGTAATAATTTTTCTTGGGGACCAAAGTGTCACAGCCTCCCAAGCATGGTGAGAGTACAACATAGTAGGGAACCGCTAATATAGTTTTATACATAACTAGTAAATGTGTGTCAGTGCATGTGATATTCTTAGATAAATAAATTTATAAACTATTTAATATAAATAAATAAATCACTATTGATCCTCAGGATCTAATGTGAAACTTGTGATTGACCACACCTACCTCGTCTTATGCTAAAGTGTCTCTGATCATGTCATGAAACTGTTCCAACTAGTATATCATTTAAAACCAATTCCTATCCTATTGGGGAAATCCAATATCAAAGTATTATGTTCAACCACTGTTTCCTAGGTTAATGGCCCTAGGAAATCTAATTGCAGCAAGACCACAACCAATTCCCCCTAAGAAATCAAATACTATCAGTCATAATGGTATATTACTAAACATCCTAAAAAGTGAAGCATCATCTAGTATCATCCAATTCCTATAATCATAGGGAAATAAAGTTTCAATGTCCATAGAGTTGATTCCAATACATCTTGGGAATTCTCACATCTATAGTCACATCATCAAATATAGGGGTATTACATAAGGAATTCCATAGATATGAAGGATGAATCCTAGTATCCTAAGAATTCCATACTCATAAGGATCAAGTTTGAATCTCTGCATCCTAATAATTACACATTCATCAGGACCAAGTTTGAATCATTGTATCCTAAGAGTTTATATGTTTGATTGTAGTGAGTTTTTGTGTTTGATTACAGTGAGTTTTTGTGTGTTTTTTGTGTGATTGTAGGTGATTGTAGTGAGTTTTTTGTGTGCTTGAAGTCATTTTTGTGTGTGCTTGTAGTGATTTTTTTTGTGTTTTCTTTGTGATTGTAGGTTTAGTGTGTGTTTTCTATGATTGTAGTGTGTTTTTGTGTGATTGTAGGTTACAGGTTGCCTATGTGTTTTCTGTTTGCTGTGTGATTGAAGGTTTCTATTTTTGTGTGATTGCAGGCTGTAGTTTTTGTGTGTTTTCTGTGTGTTTGCAGTGAGTTTTTGTGAGTTTTTGTGTGTGTTTGTAGTGAGTTTTCTATGTGTTTTCTGTGTGATTAAAGGTTTTAGGTAACCTGCGTGTTTCTATGTTTTCTAATTGTAGGTTGTAGGTTAAATCCCTACATTTTATTACAAGTTGAATCCATGTTTTTATAGGTTCTGGCTCGTTGGAAATGGTTAGATGGAAGAGAGGTGGCTACTATTTTTTTACTGAGAAGAGGAAATACCAACGGGTCTAGGAACCGTTGGTATACACATTGAGCAGTGTATGCCAATATTTTGAGAACCATCAGTATACCTATTTCCCAATGATTTCTATGAAATAATTGGAATAGAGTGTGTTGTAGGTGGTATACCAACAGTTCTTAAACTATTGGTGCATACCCATACCCCTAGACCTATGGAAACAATTCACTGAACCATTGCAATAGGTGTATACAAACGGTTCACTAAACTATTGGTCTAGTTGTATAAACCCTATAAACCCACGATTATTAACCATTGGAAAAAAAATTACCAATGCTTGCATTGAATCGTTGGTAATTTTAAAATCCAAGAAACTATCCCAATGATTCAAGTTGGAACTATTGGGATATGGCTATCCCCACACCTCCCAATCCAATGGTTCAGTAAACTGTTAGGATAGAGTATCCCAACGGTTTGGTAGCTTTTACTAATGGTTTTTAACTATTGGTATAATATTATTTTATAGTATTTCTTGGATTCCACAAGATATAGAGTAGTGGAGTTGGGATGCTCTATTGAAGAGGTCAACCTGCCTATGGAAGGGGACAACCCCTGAGCACTATAAATTATGTGAACTCATTAACATACTTTCATTATTTGCTTGTTTATATTGGTTGTGTTCATGAGTTACCTTATTTATTTTGGTTGTTACATTTCCATCACATTTGTGAAATATCCAGCGATCAATCCCTAAGATCACGTGGGTCATGCCTGATATGAGAAACAAGGGATGGCTGCATCATTATTCCATTTTAATATGAGAGTGAAAACCAATATCTTGGCATCTAGGGTATGAATGAAAAATATGAGTATCCTAGAAGAAAGAGGGAGGCCTAACTGAAGAATAAAGTTCTCAGAACAGTCAAATTGTTTCTTTTCCAGCATGATCTAATGTACAATTGGGGTAACACCAGGGGCATTAGAATCGATCTTAATAGGGGGGGGGGGTAGAAAGCGTGAACTACGATACCCAAAATTTAGAACACTGTATGGATTTAATTAAAATGAAGGATTACTATTGACCGTGATTGAAACACAACATCCCTATTATGTTATCCTAAAATGGGGATAAAAAATGAGGACCAACAGCTGAACATGTTTGAAACACGAGGCCTAAATCAAAATATCATCCATAGTCTTTCAGAATGTTAGCCCAGGATAGTAGGTGAGCCATAGGCTGAGCATCTACATAGTTAGGGGGTTACTTTAGATGTGAAAGGGTATGAGGATCCAAATAAAGGGGAATGCAAAGTGTGGAGGGTGGAGTGATGTGTTTTTTGAATGGAGTCTAACAATCTTGAAATTACACCACTGTGTTGAAAACACATTAGGTGATCACATCGGTCTAATCAGGGATAATACTCATTTTCTGAAAGGATATATCTAGAGAGAACCTTGAGTGGCCCTTAGTTTTACATCATTCCAATGAGGACGATAGACACATAGTTTAATGTTATATAGTAAGGATGATAGAAATGTAGGTTAATGTCATATGATGAGGATAGAGGCAGTGAAAAATCTTGAAAGGGGGACAAGGCCAGGATGAGTGTATTAGAGGGTTTACAAGTGCGTGGATGGATTTGGGAACTAGACATCCAGATCTCACTACATATCCTGCTAGGGTGGGAATCAATCCCTACATAGTTCTAAAATACCCGTGAAGTTTAACATCATGCGAAAAAGACGAAAGGGTGAAGTGATCTCTGAAGGGGTACATGATGTAGTAACTATAAAATTGACATGAATAAGGAAATAGAGTCTATAACACACCCTATAACCATGGGGTAAAACTTAGGTTAAGAGACCAAAGATGGATAAATTTGGGATGGGCCTGAGATAAAATGTTCAGGCATTCCTATATACCCCATTAGGATGGGAATCAAGTCATACATAGTTCTCAAATTGCAGTTTATCATCATGTGGGATGAAAGGAATGTGTGGTTTGGCTGCACCAATACATGTCCTACCAAATCCACTAAGCCCATGTGAGTTGTGTTTGATGTGGGAAACAAGGAGTTGTGATGGTATTTTCCTGGTATAGGGAGGCACACATTAGGGGCAATGGAATGCTAGATAAATTACATCCCAATAATACCGACCCACCTACTTAACACACATAGATACATGGAGGGGTAAAACCAAGTGTGTTGGAGTTCCATTTAAACACAAGGAAGTGAAAATATATGAATCATGGAACTATATATTTGGATCACAATGATGGTGGTGTGACGATGGAGGAAAAATGTTCACCATGTTTGAAACACAACATATATTTCGTGTTATCCTAGCATGGGGATAAACAAATGAGGGTCGAATGATGACCATATTCAAGACATGGGGACTATATCAAAATTTTGTCTGAGGTCTTCTGGGGCATTGGCCCAAGATGGTAGATGAGCCAATGTGTCATGATACCAGACTGTAAAGGGGGTCCCTTCAGACAGGGAAGAGGATAGAGATCCAAATAAATGGCTCATGGAGCGTGGACATGAAATGAGGGAATGTCCATGTGAAATTACAAAATTTGGTCTCTCCACCATGATGCATTTGAGTAGGCCAATGAGACGTGTCATATAGAGGGAGTTGAATCCCATTCTAAGAAAAATGGTCCTGGGGATGCAAACTACTATTTTAAGGTCATATAGTGGACCATTGTGAGGGGACTTGGTTTAATAGAATGTGCGTAGGGTGGAAAATTAGAAAAACCCAATGTGGGTGAGGACTAAATAGGCCTTCTATCTTGTGACACATTCTTGGTGAAAACATGCACACATTTTAAAGTCATGATTCTTGGACTAGGGTATGCAATTTAACGTCATGCACATGGAAGAATGGAAGATTTTTTGTACCTGGGGCTGGACTCAAAGACTAAATGTCTGGGAGTTACTACGTATCCTATGAGGATGGGAATCAATCCATACATAGTTCTCACAAAATATTAGTTTATGGTCATATAACTTGAACTAGGCTAGGAAGAAACAAGGGAGACACATGGTGCAGTTGTTGTAAAACTCAACCTAAATGAGAATATTGGATGTCCATGCTATACCACATGCTCTATGGGGAAACTTCAGGTCAGGGAACCAAAGGTGGAATTTGGGCTGAGATCGTGTTGAATTTTCTGGGTGTTCCTACGTATCACATGAGGATGGGAATAAATCCATATGTAGTTCTGGAAAGATTTGTGCAGTTTTACATCTTGCAGCAAGGACGTAGGAGAATGGAAGAAAGATCCACATAGGGAAATACAAGGCATGGCTATCTCAAACCTGACATGAATGAGGAACCAATTGGTCCTCACCACACCACATTCTTCCAATAGAGTTCATGCCATGGGGAAATAAAGAGGAAAATATTTGAGAAACCCAGGGTTGGACTTGAAGAATAAATGTCTGGGTGTTTCTATGTATCCCATGAGAATGGGAATCAATCCATATATAGTTCTGGAATATGTCATAGAGTTTAACATCATGTGAAAAGGATTAGGGTAGGAGATAATAGATCATAAAGGGGGAGTAAATGGTGAGACTATTGCACACCTGACGTTAATGAGTACATAATCCCAAATACTCCATACCACACAATCCTATAAGAGTCAGGGCCAAAAGGAAAAACAAAAGAGATAATTAGTAGAGCATGAGATGGACCCAAAGACGAAATGTCCGAGCATTATTACACATCCCATAAGGATGGGAATCAACCCATACGTTTTTATGGAAATATTCATGCAGTTCAGTGTCATGCGATATGGACAAGGGTAGATCTTAGTTTATGTTCATAGAGCTCATACCAAAAGAAGTGAGACTCTTACAAGAATGCACAAACCTTGAACAAATCCCTAAGACCACGTGATCCATGCTCAATTTTGGAAACAAGGGTGGATAAGATCTTCACAACACATGTAATACAGAGAAAGGGGAAATGACGTGAAGCCTCAGATGACACCACACTGTGGATTCGTCCTCTTAATGCACAAACACACACCGATGGATAACACCAAGAGTTTAGAAATTCCACTTAGACATGATAGAGTGGAAATGATGTGAATCATGCAACCAATATTTTAGGCTTAATGGTAGTGGAATAACGATGGAGGATAACTATTGACCATGTTTGAAACACAACATCCATATTGTGTGACCTGAAATGGAAACAAATAAATGAGCATCGATCACTGACCATATTCACAATACGGAACTTGTGTTAAATTATCATTAAAAATCCATGGGGACATCAGAACAAGATGGTAGAAGAGAACTTAGGCCTATAATCCATGTCATTCGGAGGTCCTTTTGAATGTAAAAGATGATGAAATCCCAAATAAAGTGAAACATGAAGCATGAAAATGGATGAAAACATGTCTTTGTAGAATCCAACACTCTAGGTCCTAAAACCAAGTGCTCCTGGGCATGTTGGTGAATTTCCAAAAAGGGTTGAGGGGTATAATTTGAGAGTAGATGACTCGAGAAGATGAGTGGAGGACATGGGGATGGAGAGCTTTCAAGGGGGGAGTACATAGTGTGGATATTACAAAACCAATGTGAATGAGGAAAAAAAGAGTCCAGACCACACCATATACCCCCTTCCCCCCATTAGAGGAATTAGGCCAATTTTTTGGAAGGAAGAGGCGGTTTCTAAGAAATAGGGCTGGAATCGAAGAAAAAATTTCTAGGAATTTCTACATATCCCATGAATATGGGAATCAAGAAACATGTAGTTTTGGAAAGATTCATCTAGTTTAAAATCATGTAGAAAGGACGAGGATAAGAGGGGGTATCTCTAAGAGTAATGTGTATTCCATGGAAAATAACCTGATGTGAATGAGGAAATAAGCTCACATACGCCACAACATTCATAATTCTAGAAGAGAACTCAGCCTAAGTGGTCAAGAGAAAGAATAAATGAACCCATGATGGACCAGAAAATGAAATGTTTGGGTGTTCCTACGTATCCCATGATGACAAAAATCAATCCATACATAGTTCTCGAGATTCCATGAATTTTAACGTCATGTGACAAGGATGTGGTAGATCTTAGTTTATGGTCATAGAGTTTGGACTGTAGATGCCCAGTTTAATGTCATGTGTGTGCGATAGATGGGAAAAAAGATTGAATCACTGTGCATGTTATTTGGTAGACCACTGAATGACAACATTTATTGAGCATAACTTATGACCATGTTCGTAACACAATACCCATTTCGTGTGACCTAGAAAAGGAACAAACAATTGATCATCAACCACTGACCATATTCTCAATGTAGTACTTTTGTCAAATTTTCATTCAGGATCCTTTGGGATGTTGTCCCTAAATGGTAGGTGATCCAATGTGGCATGGGAGTAGGCCATTATAGGGGTCCTTTTGGATGTAAATAAATGATGTAAACCCAAGTGGTGGGATGCGTGAAGCATGGTGGTACCCTGCGCAGTTTAACATCTTGTAGTAAGGATGGAGATAATGGAGGGGTGTCTCAATGAGATGTGTTTAGTGTGGGAAAAACAGCCTGATGTGAAGGAGGATGTAAGTTCATACCACACTGCACAATCATAAGTGAGAACTTGGGGCATGAGGCCAAAAATGTTTAGGGACCCAAGGATGGGCCATGAATTATAAGTCTCGGCCAGTTTACAGTTTATCATCATGAAAGACTAGTACTGAGTAGTTTTACATCCTTCAGCCTGGACGAATCACGCAGTTTAAGGTCATGCGATGAGGATGAGAGAAAGTGAAGAATTTGGGATAATCCTGAGATAAATTGTCTAGGTATTCCTACATATCCCATAACGATGGAAGTCAAGCCATATATAGTTCTAGAATGATTCGTGTAGTCTTATGTCATGTGGAAAGGACGAAATAATTTAAAGTCATGTGGTAATGTTCAAGAAAAATATTGATTAAGGAATTTAGAATTGGTGGGAGGAGTAATATGCTCACCATCCATGGTGAAATGGGAGTATGAACCATTTGGGTAGACCTTGTGAATGATATAAGGGCTCTCCCATTTGGGCTCCAGCTTTAGTGGATTCCTACCAGGTATCATTGACATTCTCATGGACAACACTATGTCACCTTGTCAGAAAGAGAGGAGGAAAACCTTCTTACTGAAAGCTCTGGATATCTTGTTTTGATGCATCTCCAAATTGTGTAGGGCACAAATCTTGTTCTTGTTGAGTGCTTCCAGTTTAGCCAGATGAATTTTGGCTACTTTTTTTGGTGTCTTCTGATCGTAGACAACTGTGTGTAACAAAGGAAACTGAATATCAATGGGTAGGACTACCTCCATTCTATACACTAGGGAATATGGGGTCACTTGAGTGGAATTACAAGTCATCATCTGATAAGATTATAGAGAATTGCGGAGTTTTTCAGGAAAAAAATTCTTATTATGACCAACCATCTTCTGCAGAATGTTAGAGAGAATTTTTTGGAATGCCTCGATCTTCCCATTTTCATATGCATGATAGCAAGCGGTATGATTAGAACAAATATTTTACTTGGTGTGAAACTTTTTCAGCTCAGCTGCTCAGAATTTGGTGCCGTTATCGGTGAGGATGACATGAGGGACTCCGAATCGGTTGATGATATTAGAGATCAAAAAATCAATGATAGAATGGGACTTGACTTCCTTGAGAGGAACTGCCTCTTCCCACTTGGAGAAGAAATCCATAGTGGTCAGGATGAACCTGCACTGGCAAACCTTCACCGGTGGATATGGTTCCATGACATCGAGTCCCCAAAATGTAAAGGCCAAGATTACTTGGTAGAGTGGAGAGGTTATGGAATCCGATGCACAAAATTATCATGGATTTGGAATGCATGGAACCTCTTGGAAAACTTGATACAGTCACAGATCATAGTGGGCCAAAAATACCCCAATCTCTAGATCTGATGAGAGAGTTTCATCCTTATTTGATGAGCCCCGTAGGAACTGTCATGAACCTCCTACATGACCTGAGAAATATCACCTCCTTGAATGAAACAGAAGATAATCCCATCAAACCAGTGTCTGTAGAGGACCTTCTCAAGACTAGGACCAGTCTAGAGGGTGAAATGCAATGCGTTCTATTGGATTCACTCATGCTCGACTCGATCTTATAGGAGATTACCATGCTGGAGATACTCGATAAAGGGGATACCCCAGTTAGGAGTCACTTCCAACACTATAGAAGGGGGACCTGGGGGTCCAGACGTGGAGGAACTGATGGTATGGTGGATTACCTATAGGCTATCATCATCATCTGGAGTAATGGGAGAGATGACTCTCTAATGTGCCACATAGATAATCAAACCATCCTGATCAGGATTTGCAAGAGATACGGCCAGGCTGGCTAAGGCGTCAGCTCGACCATTATGTGAATGAGGTACATGAGTAACTTCTGACCAAGATGGGAACTGGGTCATCAGCTGTCAGGTATGTTCTAATAGTGGTACGAGCTCCGGCTTCCTAATGACATAGTCAACATTGATCTTATTGATGACTAGTTGTGAGTCCCCTTTCACATGTAAGTGGGGAATTCTGATCTCAAGGGCCAGCTCGAGACCGATGATGAGATCCTGGTACTCTGCCTCATTGATGGTAAAAACTTCTAAGAAAAGGGATGAATATGGTAGAATATCTTGCATCAGTGTGATGAAGACGACACCCCAACCCACTCTGTTGATTCTAAGATCATTTAGTTCTCTACCATTAGGGCCTCGGGAATCTTCCTCAAAATTAATTTTCCAACACAAAATGGATCGATCTATTGAGAGGATTTCCACATCCAAAAAATCAAGATTCAAAGACTAGTCCACGAGGGCTAGATGAGAAGCAAGGAAGTCTTCCAATGCCTATCCCTTGATGGCCTTTTGGGAAAAAACTTGATGTAGAACTATTGGAGGATCACTTCCCACCAAGATATATGGCCTGGCAACATGAAGTGGTTTAGAATGTACTTTAGAATATCCACTCAAAACACTAGATGTATCTCATGGTGCTGCAAGTAATGTCGCAATTTCTGCATTGTGAATACCAACACAAGGCAGCTCTTCTCGATGAAGGAATACCTGGTCTCTATTTTGAGAATCATACGACCGAGATAGTATAAACTATTATCGATTAACTCATTGTTCTTCTAGGTGAGAAGGGCACCGATAGATCTTTCTAGAGTAGTCACATAAAGGACCAATGAATTTATGGAAATGGGTGACATTGGGACTAGAGGCTACAATAGGTACTGCTTTATTTCCTCAAAAGAAGTATGACACTCCTCATCCCACTAATAATCGAAACCTTTATTCATGATATGGGAAAAGGTCTTACACTTTCCATCCATATTTGAAATTAATTAGTGAATATAGGCTATGTGGCCTTGAAATCCTCAGATATCCATAATGTTACTCGAAGGAGACACCTGACTAATGGCCTTGATCTTCTTCGAATCAATCTTGATGACTCAATATCTAACAACGAAGCTGAGAAACTTTCTGAAGGTGACCCTGAAGGCATAATTCAAGGGGTTCATATTCAGATGATAGGATCAGAGGAAGCCAAACTCTTTCTCAAGATCTCTGAGATAGTCTTGGCACTAGAGAGATTTTACTATCAGATCGACCATGTAGCATTCCTCCAATTTCCTGAGGATTGGATTAAATATGTGATGAATGGAACTCTGACAGGTGGAACCTACATTATTTAGTCTGAAATGCATTACCTGGTAGCAGAAAGTACCATGCAGTGACTTGAAGGCTGTATAATATTCATCCTCAGGGGACATTTTAATTTGGTTATACTTATAATACCCATCCATGAAGGAGAGATCTTGGAACCCAACAATGACATCAATCAATAGTTCTGTCACAGGAATGGGAAAGTTATATTTTGGGCAGTGAAGGTCAAGATCCTAGAAGATGATGCAGACTCTGATCTATCTATTCTTATTCCTAACATGAACAATGTTAGCTAACCATCTGGGACACTAAACCTCTTTGAAGAAGTTGGATCTGATGAGTTTATCAACCTCATCCTCGACCATGGCACAATGAGAAGGGTGCATCTTTCTGGGAGGCTATTTGAACTCGTGATGATTTGCTTAAAGACCAAGGTGGTGGACGGAGATCTAAGGATCTAGTACTAGAATCTCATCATAACTCTAAGAAAATACATCACAATGATGCTTTAGGAAATCCATGTATTTCTATTTTTCTTTGATAGGCATTGTAGTGATGATCAATGTTGGTTTCAGATCTAACTCATTACCAAGTCTCACCTATACCAATTCATCGAACGTGGTGGAGAAATCCTCTTCAAAAGCAGGAGGAGCATCATCCAAATCCTCTTCTTCATTCATATAGGAGGGATCCTCAGAGGGATTTGATTCTTCCGAGTTAACAGATCCTGATGGGACACTGGTGCCAGCCTGACTGGCAGTGGACACCACATCACAGAGCTCCTGTACTACCAAAACCATAATGATGAAAGCTGTCGACACGATCCCATCTAGAAATCGACCCTAGGGGACCTGTTTGATGATATCAAAGCAATAGTGGCATGTTGACTTGAGATAGTATATCCCATCCTAGCGAAAAAAGAAAGTATGACTTATTTTCATTATCATGGGGTGAACATCCTAATACCTTATGGGAGTAGGGGGCTCTGGGATCACCTGAGCTTGATTTGTATAGGAATACAAGGTGATATTTAGGTATCTATTAGACATGGGAATATTCTTCCCCCTCATACTATAGACAACAAATCATTTCTCCATGTCTGGGGTCGTGGACTCCAATCGGTGGATCAGGAAAATGTAGGTAGCATACAGGTCTATCCATGGGTCCGTCGTAGCCATAGCGTGTTCAACATCATTAGCCTAAATCTTCTTGTCCTTTCTCTTATAGTAGTCAGAATGCAGGTAGTGGGATTCACAAGAGGAAAAGGGAGATGCATCACCTTGGAGTACACCTACTCAACCATTAAGGGAGTACTTAAGGCATTAGTGATATGGAGAATGGACTGCCACATGCAGGTGGATCCACGAAACTCCATACCATTGAAATTTCCAGTGATGTACAGTGGGAGGATGTTCCCTTATATGAGAGAACCTTCATCTTTTCTTGAGAAAGAGATAATGGCCTGGCATTCTGCATGCTCGACTACCTTATCATGGAAGGATTCTGTGGCTACTACCTCCATCTCAAATTTTAGGGGGATTCTTAAAGCCTCGACAAGGGCTTCACACATATACAATGATAAGAGAAGAGCCTCAAGGATAGAGTGATTCACAAGAATTATATAAATATGATTAATAATATCATACTTTTGTGCCAAGCATGAACTTCTACTGACATGAGGTCGTTCTGTGATAGGATGTGTGATGGGCCTTCTAGCTAATCTGGCGACCGACTAGTACTGGGAATGTCCCGCTGATCACTAGTCAAAATGCGTGGAGCAACTACTAGATTAGGTCTATATGACTAAGGCCAATATAAAACAGAATTTTTCTAATCATAGCACATTCGTGGTGGCTCCTCCTGATCAAGTAGCACAAATGGTGGTGGAGGCAGATCTGGTGAAATAATATGAGAAGGATGTGTGTGTTGAGATCTACATTAGGCCTGTTGTTTGGTTTCAGTGTCATGCATAGCTTGTCTAGAACATTGACCAATTCATCCTATAAAATCATATAACTGAGGCTCTATTGACACTAGCATCGGCTGGGGATGTTGGTAGGATCCGTCTGGTGCACTTTGTCATTGGGAACCATATAGGGGTTTGCCAGCTCCATGATATTAACCGAAGCATACCCTTGGTCATCAGTTGAATAATCCTCTATCACTGGACATATTCTGGAGGAATTATCCAACTTTAGGGGCATGAAATCACTAAGATTACAGAATGATGATGGCATTAGCGGGGGACTTTTCATTCCCTTGAGTTGCTGATGCTTGCCCTTCAGGGGAGAGGAATACTAAGATATTGTCTCAGAAGTAGTCGCTGCGGGTAACACAGTGACTTCTAAAGGCTTGGGTTGGTTCAAACATGCACGAATAATACCATGGGCATAAGAGATTTTCCTATGGTCCATCCAATCATCATATTTTTGAGACCAGTGGTTAGAAACCTACTAACACTCACCTTCTCTATCACCATGGTCATCATGACTTATGAACACACATTAAACCTATGATGGGGCCAGACCTAACCTAACTATGTTGTTATCAACCTAGTTTTGGAACCAGTATTTAAAGACATAACACTGCTTGAGGGTGTTCCCCAGGATATTATGATAGGGGAGTAATTGGGGTTATTAGTGATATCCTCCTCTTCGGGCCTCCTATATTATGGAACTGTAGAATTCCATGTTCTAAGGCACTTTAGTAATAAATGGGGACCCGAGCCTCATTAAATTAGTAGGTCGGGTTCCTTAAATCTTATAAGGGGGCTCTAGGAGCCTGACCCTGATGAGGGGCTAGAGGAGCCTGTTAAGTAGGTGAAACCTGATTATCTCACCTAGGTGGTGGTAGTGCGTTATGAGGGGGTGCATTCCGATTCTGAGGTGGGCACTGCTGGGTTGGATTCTACACCTGAGGTGGTGGTCCTCAACATGGTTGTGGAAGTGGATCCATTGGTAATAAATACACCTACCCAGGGGCCTCTATTTGAGCTACTATAGTGGGCTTGGCCTTAACGTCTCTTCTCACAAGAACTACAGGAGGCAATTAGCGTGCCTACTTGGCCTACTACAAGGCTTCCTCTAGACACTGGACTTTTTTATAGAAATACCAAAATCCCCCTGGGTAGTTCTGAGTGATGAGATAAGGGACCAATTTAGTTTTGACATTCCCCATGCACATTGTTAGCAGTTTTTCCCAAGTCAGCAGTATATCAAGAAAATACATAAGGCCTTTCCACCTAGAGACAAAGTCTGCGACATGCTTATCAGGCCTCTACTTGAACTTGAAGAGGTCAACAATACTCATATTCCAGGTGGTGGAACTAAACTGGTAAAGAAACTGCTTATGAAGATCCTCTCAACCATCTACTGACCTAATGGGTAGCTGACTATACCAAACAAACACGTTCTTTCTAATGTTTGAATGAAACACCAAATATTGGTGGCCTCCTGCTGTGCTGGAGTTCCCAGCATGGGTGCAAACCATGAAATAAAGTGGTCCAAATGCTGTAGTGGATCTCCCATCCCATTAAAAGGGGAAAAGTTAAGATTTTAAAAACCCAGGGGAGCCGACATATCATCCACCCATGTCATATATGTCTTTCCATTAGGTGGGATCACCACTTATCGAGTTTCTAGTGCCTTGAGGTGGTAAATGAGCTCTTCTATTGGATCATCTGGGTAGGGATTCTTTTATTGATGAGGATCCCTGACAACCATTGCGTTGGAAGGTTCTTCAACATGATATGCAGTCCCAGTGGATCGTGGAGCGACCAGTGGGAATTTATATAGGGCCATTGGGGGAATGACCTGTGGAGAAGCTGAGGGAACCTAAGATGGGTCCCAAAGGTTATCGCACAACTCGGTTGGATTTGGTGATTCATATTTCACCCTATTTCTATAAAATCTAGCTTCTTCCCTATCTATATGGGCAAGATGGTCAATGTCACCCAGAGGTAACTCGTCGGGAGGAGGGTGTACCTTCCCCAACTGTCCCGGTCGAGGATTACTATAGTCTTGTCACTGTTTCGTAGCATGATTAGCGAGAAGGTCATCAACCATCTTTTTATGTACCATGAGCTATTGATGCAACACATCCTTTTCGGAGTCATCTTCCATCTTCTGCACTGATCCAGATGGGTCATCAGGTTTGATGGTCCCGACGTGCTCTTTTACCTTATTGGGATTCCGACCGAGGGATAATGACTTGGAAGGTGGATGAAGACCCAGTAAATTTATTTGTTGGAGAGTAACCCTACCCAAAGGGTCTAATAGGTGTGGAATACCATGGGGGTAAGTTCCCTTCAAGGATTTCTAACTCGCTATCTTCCTCTTATAGGTCATCCATGTTAACTATGACTTTACTTGAGGGCATATCTTCAATATCACCTGGAAAGTCGGGCTGGCACCGGATAAAACTAGAATGAAGCACAAAATAATTTCCCCAAACACATATATGAACATTTGGGGGAGGAATCCTGCTTAATAATTCTGTAGAGAACTTTAAATCTTTCGACACATCATTGTTGGAGGGTCCAATGGTGGTCAGGAAACTCAGGGAACTGGGCCACAATTAGTGCAACCAATTCAACCACACAACATTGCTGGCCAATATCTTCAGAGTGTTCCTAAATCTTGGGGTAAGAAACCTTCCAATGACGGAGATGGAAGTGTGTCGCCCAAAGGTTTTGGAGAAAGCATGCGACCTCCTCCTATGTAAGAGATTCCGGTGTACTAAAGTTCGTGGTTGTAAATGGCCATAACATCTTTGGGAAATGGTCTGTTGCAAGGATGCCCCACAAGCTACTCAGCTCAAAATTAGTTTCCAGCCCTTGGTTATCCCATTCATTGACTAGGGGTGGTTTAGGGAATGGTAATGACACTGAAGCAGACCATTGATATGGTAGACCGGCCTATGGAGAATACGATGAGTGAGCTGAAAAGCCGCCACATATTGGTCTGTCTTACAAAGAATGCAACAACTACGCCACCACATCTTGATAAGATAGACTAGAGACCATGACTTCCTAAATAGGGGCTATTATTACCAATGATGGGTCATGATATTGGTCATCCACTATTAGTCCCCCAAAACAACTCTATGTGATCTCTGGTTGAGGTAGAGAAAGATCCTATTGACGATAGGGAGGATTGCATGGCCAGGCCTTAGAAAGAAGCCAAATCTTCCTCCTCCTGGATGTATCTTTAGAGGGAGGTAGGTATATGGTGGAAATAACTTTTCAGAAGTATGAGGCTTATATTCCTTGTTCCTTACCCAACCCCCTGATATAGAGGATTGAGGTGAGGGTTCCATTATTGAATCGCACTCTTCCTCAGTGTCTGAAAAGTAGACAGGTTTAATCGCAGTCTAAAAATTCTCAGTATTCTTCCTTTGGTGGTGGTAACCCACCCTCCTACCCCAGGATGGTTATTCAGGCCAGGGTGGGTTTTTTATATGAGGGGGACATTCAGATGAACTGATATTGTGGAGGAAAGTACTTCCTCCTAGGTGAGTCGGGGTGTAAGGAGAACTTGGAAAAATGTCAAAATAAACATGAGGAGGGCCTCCATGTACACTGGTTGGTGTGTAGGAGAATCTTTTTGGAAAGTGTTGGAGTGGGTAGGACCTCCACTGGAGCTGGTGGGAGCATGGGTAGTACTTCCATGTTTGTTTCTCTTAGTAATGACGATATGAGGGGGGCCTTTATACTGGTCAAACTGAACACGAGGAAGACCTATGCATTGGATGTCAATGAAGCGAGGTAGACATTCACTTCTCTAATTTCTGAGATGAGGAGGACCTTCATCGGTTTCAGTAAGAACATAGGAAATACCCATGTGCTGATGGTTGATTGGGAAGGGAGTATCTTTGCATAAGAGACCTACGATATGAGGAAAAACTCTATACCTGGGACCATGGGTGTGAAATAAACCTCCGTGCTGGATTCCAGTGTGGTGGGGTGGGCCTTTACCCATACTAATGGTGGCATTGGGGGGGGGGGGGACCTCCATGCCAATATTGGGACTAGTGAGGGCCTTCACTCTCATTGATGGTGGCATGAGGAGGACCTTTGTGCTGGATGTCATCGCCGTTGGTCGGCCTGCGATGGGTAGTACCTCTGCCGGCGACCAAGATAGTTGTCCCAACCTCCCATGGGGTGATTGGGGCCTTGATTTGGGTCAGACATATAAGTTCCCCTATTTAGCATAAACAGGGCCTTAAAAGTATGCATTGGCGGTGGCATAAGCCACTATAGTTTTTAATGATGATGCCCCATAGTGAGCATCATCCTTAGATTGCACCCGACGTTGGCATCGGGTTAACCCAACTAGGGACAGTGGTGAAGGTGTGTAACTCACCTGATCCTTAGCCATTTGGATTGGGTGGTGGCACTTAAGTGGCCTGGTGGGAGACCTCCTTGACAGCCCCTTGGAACAGGATCACAACTGGGCAGGCCCAAACTTTCCTTACCTCGTTGGCGTTAGGGAGTGAGTCATCAAATCATTTTAGGGAGAGACTCTCAAAACTATTTTAGGTTGGAGTGGGGAGTAGCATATCCCTGCGATGTACTTGGGGTTAGTGGAGACGACAAGGAACAAAATCATGTATGTCCTAATGGGCCATATTCTGAGTTGGGATACTCCCTTATTCCTCATATCTTTGACAAGGTTGTTTATCACCCACCTATGAATGAGTTTAGACGGTGAAATAGGGCATGGGCGCCCAACAACCATGGATGTGGAGGCTTTCATAGAAGAGATGGGGCCCCGTGGGATTACGACTTTGGTGTTTCCCTAGCCCTTGTGTCGGTTGGTGGGTGGTTATTGGTTTCCTAACATAGAAGCTTGGGTCCTACAAAGCAAGAAGATTCAACCATTAGTGCTGAAAGGAGGAAAGCGATGTCCTGTGACCTAGAGTCATTCCATCTCCCATGATTGGTAAGAAGGATCCAGAATGAAAACATTACAGATTGGGATTTCCAATGTTCAACTATTGTAATCTATGGTGAGTTTTACACCAGACCAACTATTTGCATGGTGGGATCTACAACCGAATAACTGGATCCAGTGACACACTTATCCAATGATGTCTTAAACTAATCTCCATATTGAGGAGAATAAATTTACGTCAGGTTCTCCATTTCTGTTTCTGAAGATTTCACCGGGGCGTGCATCCATCTATGAGGATACGCTGGATGTTTCCCCACATTCCCACTTTCCAAAGGCAAGTGGCATCCGTTTCTTATTCAGGGAAATTTTTTCCTTAATATAAATGGAATGATAGGATGTTGACTCCTCCTATAGTGGATTCCTCCTCAGAATTCATCACCTATTCTAGGTCTCCCTCATAGATTTATATGTTGTTTGTGAAACTCTTCCTCGGTACCATATCTTCATGGATGCTGGTTAATTACACTACTTTTTTCAGGTCATTCCAAGGGGTAAAGTCAGGGAAACAACCTTTGATTAGGGGAGTAGTCACATTGGACATCGCTGGCATGTCCAGATGCAGAAAAACTGATGCGTTTGGGTTTAATCCCCTTATGATGGGGCTTCTTGAGGGAGTGAAAGCCCAAGGTATCCCAGGCTAAGAGAGGGGAATTATATTCCAAAGGAATTTCCCTGATGGTTTCCTCAGTTTCCCATGTTAACACAGGGTATTCCGTGAGTTTAACATCTTTCGGAGATGTCACACCCCGACCTATATTTTATTTTATTTTATAATTTTCTTTTACATTTAAAATTTTGTTGGGGTTCATGTTGAGTCCCGAACGAAAGACTTTTGAGTTATGTCAAAAAAAATGGATGTTTTGAGTTGACGTTGCTGAGCACCTAGGCAGAGTGGGTTTTAGATACCCCACGTGACACCGCTTAGACATCGACATGATCCAACTACCTTCGGAAAATTAAGATGGGTAAAGTTGTGATTTATTGGGTTATTTAAAATTTTTATTATTGTTAATAATATGATAATTATTCTTAAAGATTAAATGATAATGATGATGATAATAATAATAATAATAATAATAATAATAATAATAATAATAATAATAATAATAATAATAATTATTATTATTTTAGGTCGGTGCGTGGGCACCGCATGACTACTGGAAGTCATGCGGTTAGTCCAGGTACCGTACGGTTTCAGTATTTGAAGCGAGAAAATAAAAATAAATTGGATGAGTTGAAAGTTAAAAATTTGGTTAAATAAACAACATACGGGGTAATGATAATACTATTTATCATGAATAATAATATTGGATTATCATTAAGAATTATTATTAAACTTATTATTATTTTTATCATTTCTGTATTATTATTGAAGTTGTTATTATTATTTGGTGTATTATTAATATTAGTGTTATCATTAGTATAGATTAGAGTTTTTATTTATTTATTATTATTATTGTTTTTGTTTTTTGTGTTATTTTTTATTATTTTTTTTTTATTATTTTTTTTTATTTTCTATTTTTTTCTAACCCTAGAGCCCCCCTTTTATTTTTTTTCTTCTCACCCGACACATGCAACGCCGCCACTCCCCTTCTCCCCTGTCACTTCCCTTTTCTCCTATACCTTGCTCTTCTCCCAGTGCCGCACCAGCCTACTCCATCTCCCCCCTCAGCCTACCTAGAACTGCCTAGCAGCCCCTTCAGCCACCGCACTGCAACCCCGCTCGGCCCTCTGGCCTCCTCTCCCCTCCCACCTCCTCACGACTAGACCACACAGTAGCACCAACCGCTCCCCTCTGCACAGCGTGGTGCCCCTGCTACCGAATTCTGGATCCCGCATGCTCTGCCTCTACCCAGCAGCCTCGTCACTCTCCCCGTCGCCTCTCCTACAACACACCCCTCCTTCCCTCGTGCAGCAGCAACACATGACCCGAAACCCTGCTCCTCCCGCCTATACAGCACTCCAAGCCAACACCCCTTCTCCCGGATCACTCGCACCCAGGATCTTCCTTCTATCCACATCCACCCAGTTCCACCTCCTGCAGGTACCAACTGACCAACTCCAGTGACCCGCAACCCCTCTCCCTTTGGCCGGACCCAGTCTGCGCTCCTCCCATTGCGACAGTCCACACTTCTCATCCTGTGAAGTATCCAGGACACACCCTCCTACCCATGCAGCTCTAGAACTATATTTCCCTCCCTCTCCGCACAGGCCACCACACCCTTCCACTTACCCCCTGGAACCCCGTCACACCGCACGCCCCCTAATGGTCAGCTTCCTCTGTTTCCACATTGTGCAATAGACAACTACCTCAGCCTACTCCTGATTAAGCCCGCAGTGTCTCCTCATTGCATATCCCTACTTCCTGTGCAACCTCCCTACCCTCTCAACCCTCACCAGCATTGCTGCCTCCAGCCACGATGCCTTGACCCCCTTTCCTTACTCCAACCGACTAGTGCGCAACTGCCTCTGACCTGCGGGACATATTTCCGGACACCACATAACTCCGACCAGCTGGTGTCGTCCAGTCACATGACTTTCGACCTGTCACGTACCCTTTGACCAGCCACGTATCCTTCTCGGCCATGACCCCCCTACCAGTGACTTTTTCGGTTCCCCACAGCCTCTCGCTAACCTTACGGGGTGGGACGACCAGTTCTGTCAGCTCCCATACCACTTTTTTTCTTGTGACCAGCTGCGCACCTTGTTCTCGATTGGGCGCGCGACGAGCATCCGCCACCAAAGGCAAGTAGTTTGGGTTCGTTTTGTTTCGCCTGCATTGGGGTTCAGGTGAGGTATGCACTATTTCTTGTTTTGATTATTTTAAATTAATGTTTATGTTTGTTTGTAGTTATCATTGTGATGTTTAATTGTCAGGTTACTTCTGGTCAGAGGTTCTGTGTTTTAGATTATTTTACTTTTGTTGCAGCACATTGGTGGGGTAACCCCACGTTATCGTGATCATCAGATTTCACGTGCTTGTGCGCGAGTGTGAGACGTGCCCCGTCGTCGTCGTAATCGAGCTATGAGTCGAGGTAGGTCCCCCACTGCACTCTCCTTTAAATTCAGAATTTATTAATTACTTGAAATTTTATTAATTTTAATACATAGAAAATAATATAAGATAATTAATTTTTAAATGATTATTTGGTGCAAAAAGATCTGTTTATTTTATATACGACACTTGAAATATTTTCTTAATGAATAGACACCGAGTAGTGAAAGAATACCAATTTGGCCTTTAAACATAATTCACAGAATTTCAAATGTAGTTCTGGTTTATTGATAAATGTTTTCTTCTGAAGTGTGAACAAGTGTTTTGGTTCTCTTGAGAAATGAGGATTTTCTTTAAAATTGGTGAAGGCCCGTTTGAAACTTTAATAAAATAAATTATTTTGGAAAACTCGCTCTGGGGTGACTCAGGGGTGATATTTGGTGTACATTGACTGCATGAGTTGTGTGTGATGTTTGTGCTACTTGATTGACTTTTTTGACTCACCCATTTCCTTTTTTATGATACGTGTTGACATGGGAACCTGGAATAGTAAGAGAATCTTATGAGAATGATTGCTGCACTAGTTTAGATTACGCACTAGCTAATGGCCCTTAGTACGGATTATACTCTACTAGGGGATTGGGCCCCTCAGTTAGGCCATGTAGGGAAACACTAGGCATTAGGGAATTATGACGTCATCGAGAGTAGACGTGCCTTTAGGATGAGTCACATGTATAGTACGTTCTGGATTGTTCACGAGCTACTAGGTTCGACCCATGTTTTATTTAGTGTTTATTTGTGTGTGGAGGATGGTTGAGAGGTCTATTTCGGTTGTTGCCCCAATGTGACACTTTTTCTATTACCCTTAGTGTGTTTTGTGTGTTGTGTGTGTGGTTTTCCTTTTTACTAACAACTAGAATTTGGATTTCTAAATTGTTCAAAAAAAAAAGTTTTAAATTGCAATGCACCTGTTCCTTCCAAACATTAAACTTGTTTTTAAATTAAAAAGAGGACAATAGACTGTTACTTGTTTTGGAAATGAAAGTGTGTGTGAAAACCAATATTTTATATAATTTAGTTCAAACCTGAAATTGGAAAATTCTATATTTAAAGGTAGTGCATTCGGAATAGTTTGTTGGGCATGCCTACTAAGTTTTAATACTCATGCCTATAGTGTTTTCCTATTTTTAGTTTTTCTTTCAGGTTCGAATCAAGCTTAATCACCATGGGTGAGAGTTGGTTGTGGATTGGTGAGTGACTCTCAAGGTCGTGAGGAGTTTTGGTCATGGTCAGGTTAGTTTTTTGTTGTTGTTGGTCATTATTTCTTTTCGTGCTGTTTATATACTTCATGATATTATACTTTTCTACAGCTTTATTTATTTTAATTGGGATAAATCATTCCCAATTGTCCTTTATTGATGCCTTTGAACTTTTCGCCAGCCTAGGAGGATCAGGAACGCCTCTCCGGCCATGTCGCAGACTGTCTTGGGTGACCAGTTCAAGGTCGACCTGGGTTAGTTCGTGAAAAAATGGCATCAGAGGAGGTCGGCTCCTGAGCAGACCTTGTTTTTCAGAGTGCCCATTATTATTTGGGGTTTTCATGGTAGAAGGAGTAGGATTGTTGGGACTCTGGGTGTATGGATGAGAAGGACGTCATGAACCCTTGCTCGTCCCAAACCTCAGATTACCATGGGATGTTTGGGTTGTTGATTGTTGAGTTGGTATGGAGTATGATAATCTCCTATGATACCAAATGAATGATTGAAAAGATACTGTAGATACTCAATATACAAGAGGGGGGGGGGTGAATTGTATACTTTAAAAAAAATTCTTAAGGATATTTTGTATAAACAAAATTCATAACACCTCTAAGTCTACACACTCGCTTAATTCCAGAAATATGATTCCGAGAAAGAAATTATAGAAAAGTGAATCTGAAAATGAAACTTAACCAAAGTTTACAAAGATAAAGATTATACCTTAAAGCATATATAATATTACTAAATCAGAGTGTATAAGTATAAGGAAGTATAATAAATTTATACTTTCCTCAATAAACAAAATTCAGTGGAAAACATGAAACAAAACAAGTAACAAGTATTAAAAAAATTTTAACCCAAAGAGAGGGTATCCAACAACCTTGGATAAAGGTACCTTGATTTATACTTTCAAGAAATTCTGTCTTACCCACACTAGGGTAAGCCCTCGATACAAAGATCGGAGTCTGTCTTGCTATCCCCGCAAGCCCTCAACTTCAAGGTAGTCGGCACCTCTATCTTCCTATCCCTGGAATCCCCGAACTTCAAGGTAGTCAACACCTCTGTCTTCCTATCCCTGGAAGCCCTCAAATGTACTCAGTAACATTTAGAGTCACATGAAGAAAATCTAAACAAGGAGTTCAGTATGCACAAGGTATGGAAATTATCTCTCTCTAGAAATCACTTTAGCAACATGTAATCTCTATATTGATCAACTTGTTGTGAACTCATTCAAATGAGCTCCTATTTATAGGAACATTCTCAATAGTCATCTCCCTCCTCTAATGGTCATATTTTTCCTTGAATTTCGGAGGGACCTATACACGTGTCACTCAAAAAATGGTTAGTTAGTAACTGAAAGCATGACATCGCTTTTTAATAAAAACATGAGTAAGAAAAAATATGGTTACATAACCAAAATCAATTATTCCAAGTTTAAGAAAAAAAGAGTTCGAAGTCTAATAAAAAATACATTCAGATTTTATAATATAAGGATATTCGGATTCTATTTTCTAAGGAATTATGAACCACAATTCTATAGAATTTGGAGTCTGAATTTCAAGGAAATTCAGAATTTGGATTCACAAGAATTCGAAATCTGAACTTACAAAGTTCAGAGTCTGAATTCATAAGAACTCCGATTAAAAACTCCTAAGAGTTCAGAGTATGAATTCAGATAAATTGGAGTCAAAACTCTTAAGAGTTCCAAGTCTGAATTCAGAGAATTCGGATTCAGAATTCAGATCCTGAAAACAGAATTCTCTATATCTAAGTATTATATGATTTTGAGATTTTAGGTATGAATTTTTTTTTACACTTAGACAAGATAATGAACAATGAAAAAAAATGGTAAGGATAAATTTCCTTGGGGAAGGAAAATTTTCCTTATGAAAGTAAAACATATGGTAAAATGAAATTTTACTTGAGATAAGGTGTTTGTGATTTTAAAAACATGAGGATTGGTAAAGTCATAAGGAAACCTTATTGACTCAACAATCTCCCCAAACATGAAGTAATGGAAAATTCATAAGAAAACCTTATTAACTCAACAGTCTCCCCCTTTTTGGAAAGCACAAACATCCTTACGAAAAAAATAAGGACGAAAATATTTTCCTAGACTTTGGAAATAAAACTTATCTCCATTATCATATGGGAAAAGATGAATACGACTAACTCCCCATTAGGCTTTGGAACACTAAGGATCATATTCTAGATTTCCAAAATGAGATTTTTCATTATCTTGAGTATGAAAATCTCTATAATGAAAACTTCCCCTTAGATAAACTCTCCCTTACATAGGGGTATTTCTTCTTTACTTAGTATTATTTTTCCCTTTCTCCCCCTTTGTGATTTTCAAAAAGAATTTGAGGGAATGGAAAAGAAATTATGGTATCTTAAATATTAGTACGACACATCCAATAGAAAAGAAACCAAAAATTTCATTATGATTAGAATGAATTTGTACAAGGAAGAAAACTACAAAAAAATATTGGATTGTAACAAAGTTATCCTTCCTTTTCCTTCAGCATCAACTTCTTGACTATAGTCTTTAGATTTTTGAGATCTTTATGATCTTACTCTACTCGCTTAAGAATCTGTTCCTGATCCTCAGATTTCTTCTCTAAATCCTTGATTCTTTCTTCATGAGACTTAAGAGCCTCTGCCTGAGCCTTTAGGACTTCTTCCTGCTTGACAAGTTTTTCTTCTCTCACAATCCAAAGATATCTTTCTCTTTTTTAGCTTTGGGAAACTGAATACAACTTCCCATTTAGATCCTTCACTTCTTGAATCCGAGAATTTTGTTCCAAAGATGAATTTTCTTTAAAACTAGTTGTAAGATACATTATCCAACCATATTCAATGTCAAATGCTTACTTGACACCATCTTGGAATTCATCAAGTTCTCTCAAATATTCTATTGTCTTCTTTGACCATCCAACCATTTTCTTATAGGACCTTTTGTGGGCATCATAGTTAATGAATAAATTCTTGAGATCAGCCTCAAGCTGGACACACTTGTCCATCACCATGGACACTGAATCTGATTTCTGATTGAGGTAGTGTTAGAGCATCTGATATCTGAAGTCAATGCTTGGGAAAATTGGAATGGTGTCAACCAGATTCTTCAAAGACTGGACAACAAAATCATGTCATAGAGATGATGATTCCAAATATGAAAGTTTGCTTGGTGAGGGATCTTTCTCTAACTCAGAAATTTTACTCTTTGAAGATTCACCAGATTTCTTTTTCTTTAAAACAACTTTGGTAGGTGTATCAACAATCAAATATTTACCCTTATCAGTTCTCGGAATGATTTCCTCATCTGGAGATTCATGTTCACTGTCAGACAACTAAACAATTCTATCTTCATATATCTTCTCCTTCTCAGATTCTACCTCAACATCTTCAGGATGAATAAAATGATGATTAAAACTCTCTTCCTTAGACATCTTGTTCACTTCATATTTAGCTTTCTCATATTTTTATTTCTGATATTTCCTAGGTGTAGCATGTTTTGAAGATTCTACTTCTAAAGTTCATATTGAAAATTTCTCAGATGGACTTTATTTCTCATGGAAGTCTTCAACTTACATTATGAGATCTTTAGTGTCACAACTTCTTTCTTCTTCTTCCACTTATTCCATAACTTTTTCTACTTCAAAAACCTTTTCTTGGGATTTTCCCGTAGTCATGAATTTCTTCCCCGGGGTCTCAGGTAAAGCTTCTACCATGAAAGATTTTGGTACTGGGATATTCTCTAATTCTTTATCAGTATCTCTCAGAAGGGATTGGACAATTTTAGTCTCAGACATCTTCTTCTTTTTTTTCTTTTCTTTATCTTGATTCTCAAGCCCATCTGCTGTCTTTTCTTTTAAGGCTTCGGCTTCAACAGGATCCAGAACAAAACTTGGATCCCCTGCTTTCTTATTTTTCTTATCTTCCCTTCATTTTTCTACAACCTCATCTAGATAAGATTTTTTTTCTTAGGTTTTGGAGGTGCGGATTGGGATTCCTTATTTTTGGGGGTTTTTCCTTCCTATTATACTTCCTTTAGCTTCCTCTTCTTTCCAACTTTTTTTGATGGTTCAACCACTTCTTGATTTTTCAGAACAACTTCAGCTTCTTCCTCTAGTAGGTCATAAAATTATTCAGATTCTTTGGAAAAACTAATGTTCATCCTCTTCAAAGCATCATCACTGACTAACATGACTTTGCAATTTCTAGGCTTCGAACTGTAAGAAATTTTGAAAGATTCTAGACACCGAACAATCAACTTAGAAATAATGGATGGGTACATGATAATCTAAGCCTTCATATTTACATGATTGATATTCTCAATCATAATTAGAATATTCTTAATCAAATTAACCTTCCTCAGGTTCACCAGAAAATCTAGGATGTACATATCACTCTTTTTAATGTGTCCTTATTACATTTTTTCAGAATGATAAATCCTTGAACCCATAATTCAAGGATCCAATTATTTGTAGAGAGGTGATCAATCTTCGGAGTCTTGACATCATTAAGAATGAGGAACTCCATGGATTTTACCTTTAAAAAGATTCCTTTTACATCCGGCAACTTGTGGGAACATAATTCAGCTTCCCCTTCGTATGGAATACCAACTAAGCTGGCTGACTTATTATATGATAGAGCATAGGTCTTTCCATAGCTTTTGAAGGAAAACTTATCTCTACCTTATTCCTTGAAAAAACTAACTGATTCATAAAACTCAACAAGAAAATCTAGGTATACCAAATCTTGATCCCCTAACTTCGATATGCAAACACTCTCCCATCCATTCAATTTGATGTTCTTCAAAATGATTGAAACATACATAGCAAAGAAGTTCGGATGCACCAACCTTTCTTTGTACACCTACCACTCCGGAATTGGCTTGATAGTAGACATATATTTCTAAGAGGATTCTTATACAGACATTCAAAATTGAGAAAACTCTGAGAAGTTTGGAACGGGCTTAAGTAGAAGGGCAGAACTTCAGCACACAAGAGAGTGAAATCGATGTGGGACAACCATCAGGGGTCCTTTATATAGGTATTTGATGTGACAGTTCCTCTTCCAAACTCAATCCAATGGCTGAAAATCCTTCTGATCAAATCTGACAGTTGATATGATAGCTTCAAGGAAAACTTAATAGAATATGATCTTTTGAGGTTTTTAAGAAATCATTTAGATTTAGGAAAAAGAAAATCCTAAATTTTTTTAAAAAAAAATGAAAATACCAGCAAGTAAATGATGATTATGAAAACTTAAGAAAGGAAACATACCTTTCGGATTTCCATGAATATTATTCTTAATGGAGAAAATTCTTCTTGAAGATCTTTATATTCCTAAAAATTTTGATTATGAAGAATTTAAAAATCTTACTATGAATTTTTAGAAAATATTTATTACGAAAAAATTTGATAATCTTCATTAAAAAAACTTAGAAAATCTGGCTATGAAAATTTTCATTATGAATGATTTGAAAAATCTGACTACGAAAATTTTCATTACGAAAGATTTGAAAAAATCTGACGACAAAAATTTTAGAAAATCTTTATTACGAGAACATAGAAAATATGGCTATGAAAATTTTCATTATGAAATATTTGAAAAATCTAACAACAAAAATTTTCATTATGAAAGATTTGAAAAATCTGACTACGAAAATTTTCATTACGAAAGATTTGAAAAATATGACTACCAAAATTTTCATTACGAAAGATTTGAAAAATATGACTACGAAAATTTTCATTACGAAAGATTTGAAAAATCTAACAACAAAAATTTTCATTATGAAATATTTGAAAAATTTGACTATGAAAATTTTGATTACAAAAGATTTGAAAAATCTGACTACAAAAATTTTCATTACAAAATTTTTGAGAATGAAAATTAAAAAAAAAACAAGCAAATGTACCCCCCTATGAAAAGGAGTTTATTAATATAAGGAGATTGATTTCAATAGAAAGTTAATGAGGAAGATTACCTTATAGTTATCATTCCTAACTTCTATTTAATGTATTCAAATCTATCGGAGGGTAAAGATTTTGTGAAAATATCAGCAAGTTGATCTTTTGTTCCAATAAATTGAAGAATAATATCCCCTTTTTGTGTGTGATTCCTAATAAAGTGATGCCTAATATCTATGTGTTTTGCACAAGAGTGATGTGCATAGTTTTTTCTAAGGTCAATGACACTGGTATTATAACACAAAATTTCTTTTTTGGTAAAACTCATACCATAGTCTGTGAGTGTGTGTTGCACCCACAACACTTGAGCACAAAAACTTCCAGCTACTACATGTTCAACTTCTGTAGTGGAAAGTGCTATTGAGTGTTTCTTATTGCATGAACAAGAAACTAATTAATCTCCTAATAAATGACAAGTTCCAGATATACTTTTTCTATCCATTCTACAACCACCAAAGTCAGCATCTGAAAAGCTTTTCAGAATAAAATTATTTCCAGAAGTATAAAAGAGTCATAAATCCATGGTTCCCTTTAAGTAGTGAAAAATTCTTTTCACTGCCTTTAAATGAGATTCCTTAGGATTGGATTGATATCTTGCACATAAGTATACTGAAAACATTAAGTCTGGATGACTAGATGTCAAGTAAATTAAGCTTCCTATCATACCTATAAAGGATGTTTGATCTACTGGTTTCCCAGCTTCATCAAGATCAAGTGTGTTTGAGGTACCAATGGGAGTACTAATACTCTTAGTGTCGTCATATCCATACTTTTTGAGAAGATCTTTAATATACTTATGTTTAGATATATAGATTCCTTCTGGTTTTTGAGAAATTTAAAAACCATGGAAAAATGTTAACTCATCCATCATACTCATTTCGAACTCATATTTCATTAGATTTGAAAAGGAATCGGTTAAGGATTGCTAAGTTGAACCAAATATAATGTCATCAACAAAAATTTGAACAACCAAAACATTTTTCTTATCTTTCTTTATAAAAAGGTTTGGATATTTATTTCCCTTAACATAATTATTTTGAAGCAAAAATCCTGTAATCCTATCATACCAAGCTCGAGGGTCTTTATTAAGTCCATACAAAGATTTGGTAAGTTTATAAACATGTTCAGGATGTTTTGTGTCTTCAAAACTAGGAGGTTGTTCAAAAAAAACTTCCTCTTGTACAAAACCATTAAATAAATCTAATTTCACATCCATTTGAAAATGTTTGAAGTTTAATAATGCTGCAAAGGAAAGAAGAATATGAATAGATTCAAGTCTAGCTACTCGAGCATAGGTTTCTTCATAGTCTATACCTTCTAGTTGATTATATCCTTTAGCTACCAATCTAGCTTTATTTCTTAGTATGATTCCATTTTCATCACATTTATTTATGAAGACCCATTTTACTCCAATAACAGAAGTTTTCTTTAGTCTTTCAACAAAGGTCCAAAATTTATTCTTTTTGAGTTCATTTAGTTCATCTTGTATTGATTTTATCCAATCATCATCACCTAAAGCTTCATCATTGATTTTTGGTTATAATTGAGAAAGGAATGATAGATGTTCTACTTTATTTCTTAAGTAACTTCTAGTCCTTACATTTTGATTTATATCACCAATGATACTATCACTGGGATGATTCTTAAGAAATGACTGATTTGGGTTTTGTAAAACATGTTCATCAACATAGGGTAGAATGTATTTTGGGTTAAATGTTTCAGAAACATTTTCTTAGAAATTTTCCTTATCATAAGGATCTTTTAACAATGGTTGATAATCAATTTTTGAAAACACATCCGAAGATGTAGGTTGGGGTTTTTTAAAAACAAAGGGATTAGTTTCATAAAATTTGACATGTACTGTTTCTTCAATAGTACAAGTGTTTTTATTGAAAATTCTATAGGCCTTAGAAGTTGTGGAGTAGCCTAAGAAAATTCCTTCATATGATTTTGGTGAGAATTTGTGTAGATTGTCTTTAGTATTCAAGATGAATACCTTGCAACCAAAAACCTTGAAGTAGGAAAGTCTAGGTTTTTTACCATTACATAACTCATAAAGAGTTTTATTAAGAAAAGGTCTAATCAAAACACGATTTATAGTATAACAAGTAATGCTTATAGCTTCATCCCAAAAATGTTTGGATACAGAATATTCACTCAACATGGTTCTTGTTATCTCTTGAATAATTCTATTTCTTCTCTCAACAAAACCATTTTTTTGATATGTTCTAGGTTCTAAGAAGTTATGAGTAATGCCTTTTCTACTATAAAAAGTTTCAAAATCAGAATCTTGAAATTATCCTCCATGATCACTATGAATAGTTATCAAAGGAAGGTTTTTCTCATTTTTAACTTGGGCTCTAAAACTTTTGAAATAAAAAAAATTCAGATTCCTTTGCTAGAAAATAGACCCATGTAAATATAGTGTAATCATAAACTAAGGAAAATACATAATATTTGACTCCGATGCTTCCAGTTTGTGTTGGTCCAAAAAAATCCATATGCACCAACTGTAATGAATTAGTGGTTGAGACTTCACTGACATATTTAAAACATGATTTATGTTTCTTTCCAAATTTACAAAGATCACAATCTTTTTAAGAATCAAATCTAAGCTTCAAAAGATCCTTAACTAGTCCTTTATTAGAAAGTTTGCATAGATTCCTAAGTTTACAATGTCCTAACATTTTATGCCACAACCAAGAATGATCTTCCATTGAACTAAGGCAAGGTAAGTCTTGTATCCTAAGGTCTTCTAAGTTTAGTGTGTAAACATTCTCTTTCCTATGATCAGAAAGAATAATGTTTCATATACAAATAATTTCTCCCTGAGCATTATCTCCGAAAGTTACTTTTCCTCCTTTTGTCTTGATAATATTTTCAAAGTTGTTTTTGTTACCAGTCATATACTGGGAACATCCACTATCCATGTTCCAAGTATTTTTGTTGGTACTTTCCTTATTTTCCTAGAAATAAGAATGTTAGAATTTCAGAATCCAAACATTCTTGGATCCAGAAATTTCAGAAAGAAAAATCATAGGTACCCACATTTTCTTAGAAAAATAGGCTTTATGAAATCCTAAAGACTGAGTTTTTTTAAGAAACAACATTTTTCCCAGTGTCCACCACAATAAAACTTGGTGCATAATGGATCACTTTGAGGAACAAAATAATTGTTGTTAAAAATCAGTTTTGAACTTGTATAACCAAAACTAGAATTATTCCTAAGAGGTCAGATTTGAGAATACATTTTATCAAAATTTTCTTTACCTAAGGTAAAGTTTGAAAAAAACTTCCTTAAGGAAAAAATTTCTGAATTTAGTTTAACAACTAAGTTCTTATCTTCCAAAACATTAGTTTTAGAACTAGAGTTAGGCTCAAAAACATTTTTCTTAGAAATTACATTTTCTAGATCCTTAGAAAGTTTATCGCTCTCAGAATTTAATTTCTCAAGGTTTTTTAAAATAATTTCAAAATCAAGGGTTTTCTTATCAATATATTTAGAAAGATCTGATATTTCTTTAGTAAGTATTTAAATCCTAGAATTTTCCTTATCAAGATTTTTTTTGTGTTTAGAATTTTATTTCTCAAAAAGCTTATCAAACCTAGAAACTTCTTTATAGGTAGGTAAAGTATTATCTTCATCAGAAGAAGATTCTTCATCAGAAGAGTTTAATATTTTCTATCACTATAACTAGAATTCAAAGATACATTAGTCATGGATTCATCATTGTGTACCTTATCCATTAAATAATTATTTTCAATAGGTAGTCTGGATATTAGACCAAGATTCTTTTGTCCAGAAGATTCGTAATCTGATGATTCATCTGAAGAGTCTCCACCACTGGCACTCCAGGTGTCATTAGATTTCAAGACTTTCTTAGATTTAGATTTCTATTACTTCTTTCTGTTTCTCTCAGAATGATTTTCATTTCTTTCCTTTCTCTTAAGCATAGGACAATAAGGTCTTATATGTCAAACTCTCTTGCATTCATATCATGTAACTTCTGAATCTTTCTTATTTTTCCTCTCTTTCTTCTTATATTTGGATTGAAAATTCTTCTAACCAAGAATCTTGTGCATCCTTCAAGCAAGATTAGCTAACTCATTTTTCTGAAGATTCACTTCAAATGGATTCAGATTGGATAATAACCTTATTAGATTTAGATCTAGTAACTCTCTCATGAGTTTTGGATTTCATATGGTTTGAAGTATTTGTAAAAGAAACTCCTCTATTCCAATTCTTCTTTTTAAAATTATCAGAATATCTCTTCATTCTAGTCTCATGTTGAAGAAGAGTTCCAAAATGCTCATCTAGAGAAATCTGAGTGACATTTCTATTCTCATCAATAGCAGTTCTCTTGGATTCTCACTCATTGGGCATGATGTCTATGATTTTAGCCACAAGAGCTTCATAATCTAATCCCTTTTCTCCCATGGATTGTAAACTATTCACAATTATCACAAACCATTTCTGTACTTTTCTTATCGGTTCTCCATAAGGAAAGTTAAAGCCATGGTATTCAGCTCTTAGCATTGCTCTTCTTGTCTCTATTACTTTAGAAGTGCCAAAATGTGTAACTTCAAGTTTCTTCTAGATACTATTTGCAGCTTCACATGAAGATATTTGACTATAGATATTCCAAGTCATGGAACATAGAAATGTATTGCATACCATATAATTCAGTTGATATTCATGCTTTTCTTGATTGGTGAAAGTGCTAACTTCCTTGTCAGGGATTTTATATCCTCTAGTAAGCATAACAAAATTATCTACTCCAGTGTTGATAATAAATGTATTCATACGATCTCTCCAATAATCATAATCATTCCCATAAAAAATAGGTGGTCTGGTTGGATTCAGGTTGTCTATGGAACCAATATTGATTCCTGCCATCTCAAACAAAATATCTTTCCACACAAACTTGTCAGTAATAAAAGTTTGTAAACAAGAAAAAAATATCCTAAGCAAGGAAAATATAACTACAGTATATCTAAGAATAATATGAATCCGAACATTATGAGTCCGAAAATTTGATTCTGAAAATAATAAGAAGAATAATTCTCTTCTGAATCTAATCGTGAGATTAATTTAGATTGAACCAACCCTCTGATACCAATTGTTGAGTTGGTATGGAGTATGATAATCTCTTATGATACCAACCGAAGGATCGAAAAGATACTGTAGATACTCAATATACAATATGGGGGGGGGGGGGGTGAATTGTATACTTTAAAAATAATCCTTAAGGAAATTTTGTCTAAACAAAATTCACAACTCCTCTAAGTCTACACACTTGCTTGATTCTAGAATTATGATTTCGAGAAAGAAATTCTAGAAAAGTGAATCCGGAAATGAAACTTAACCAAAGTTTACAAAGATAATGATTCTACCTTAAAGCGTATAGAATCTTAATAAATCAGAGTGTATAAGTATAAGGAAGAATAAGAAATTTACACTTTCCTCAACAAACAAAATTAAGTGGAAAACTTTAAACAAAACAAGTAACAAGTAGTAAAAAAATTTTACCCCAAAGAGAAGGGTACCCAACAACCTTGGATAAAGGTCCCTTGATTTATACTTTCAAGAAAGTCTGTCTTACCCACACTAGGGTAAGCCCTCGATATAAAGATCAGAGTCTGTATTTCTATCCCCACAAGCTCTCAACTTCAAGGTAGTCGACACCTCTATCTTCCTATCCCTGGAAGCCCTCAACTTCAAGGTAGTCGGCACCTCTGTCTTCCTATCCCCAGAATCCCTCGAATGCAATCAGCAACATTCAGAGTTACACGAAGAAAATCTGAACAAGGTGTTCAGTACACACAAATCATGGAAAGTATCTCTCTCCATAAATCACTTCAGAAGCATGTAATCTCTATATTGATCAACTTGTTGTGATCTCGTTCAAATGAACTCCTATTTATAGGCACATTCTCAACAGTCAGATCCCTCCTCCAACAGTCATATTTTTCCTTGAATTTAGGAGGGACCTGTACACATGTCACTCAAAAAACCGTTAGTTAGTAACTGAAATCACGACATCATTTTATAATAAAAACACGAGTAAGTAAAAATATGGTTACATAACCAAAATCAATTATTCGAAGTGTATGAAAAAAATAGTTCAGAGTCTAACCAAAAATAAATTTGGAGTTTATAATATAAGGATATTCAGATTCTTTTTTCCAAGGAATTCGAAACCTGAATTATAAAGAATTCGGAGTCTGAATTTCAAGGAAATTCAGAATCTGGATTTATAAGAATTCGGAATCTGAACTTACAATGTTTAGAGTCTGAATTCATCAGAATTTGAAGTCAGAACTCATAAGAGTTCAGAGTCTGAATTTTGAGAATTCGGAGTCAGAATTTGGATCCTAAAAACAGAATTCCCTATATCTAAGTATTATATGATTCCGATGTTTTAGATATGAAACCTAATTTTACACTTAGACAAGATAATGAACAATGAAAAACATGGTAATGATAAATTTCCTTGTAGAAGGAAAATTTTCCTTATGAAAGTAAAACACAGGGTAAAATGAAATTTGCCTTAAGATAAGGTGTTTGTGATTTTAAAAACATGAGGATTGGTAAAGTCATAAGGAAAAATTATTGACTTAATAATCTCCCCAAACAAGAAGGAATGGAAAAGTCATAAGAAAACCTTATTGACTCAACATTGATGTATTTTTATTTTTATGGTTTGTTTGGTATTGGGAAATGAAATGAGAGTTGGACAGGTGACCCCTGTGAGATCGCATGGTCTTACAAGCCATGTTGATATGGGGACATTACAATAGAGTGCTCCTTGTGATGGTGGTGTGACTGGAATATGGCCACCAACGATATGTCTACGTCACCCATCGACACTGGTTTCTCCTTGTGGTTTGTCTGGGTCTTATTTACTTTAAAGAATTGTTTTTCAAAGTTTTATTTATGATATTGTGAAAAGTTGAATTTGAAACAGAAATGACCACATTTTGATATCGCTCCTTGTTATCTTATTCCTTAGTGATCACCCCCATGAAGGTTTGATGGATGTCAAAGGTGCAGCCTCGTGTGGTGCATCCTTAGCAAATCCTCCAGTTGATTAACCTATAGACTATATTCTGGAGTTCCGAAAGTTGAACCATCCCCTATTTTATGGTCAAGAAGATCCACTTGAGGTGGAGGAGTAGTTAAAGAAGATTGAGAGGAAGTTCAGTTTCATTGGGTTTCATGAGTCATTAAAGCTGAAGTTGGATACCTTTATGCTTGAAGGTCAAACCTGGAAATGGTGGAAGTCCGTGTCTCGAAATAAACCTCGAAAAGATCTAACATGGGAGTTTTTGAAGTCATCGTTCATCCAAAAACACTTCTCTAAGTTGAAAAAGATAATTAAGAGGATGGATTTGTGCTGTATTCAGTAGGGAGTTGAATTGAAACTAGAATTATATCGATGTTTCATAAACTTAGTTCCGTATGATTAGTGGGTTTTTGCGAATGATCCTGGGAAGGCTCGACAATTTGAGTTTGGACTTCGACCTAAACTACGATCGAAAGTGGAAGAGATAAACCTAACCACCTTCTCAGATGTTATGGGGAAAGAATTTCTTGTTGAAGTTGAGTTAGCAAGGGGACATGAGGTGGTGAATCCTCCCCCGGCCTTAGGAAGCAGTGTAGAGGATGGCGAGAGGAAGAATGAAAAGCACCCTGATGCTGGTGGGTCTACTAGAGGAATCAAGAGGCCATTAGACCTCCAGTCATCTTCTTCATAGGACAATGTCATGATCTATCATCAGTGTTGCAAGAAAGGTCACAAGAGGCTGACGTGCCTGAGTACTCCGAGACCCTGCCACACCTGTGGACGTTCTGGTCACTTGCAGTGATTCTGCTGTGGTGTTTCCAAGAAGCACGCTGAAGCTATAGCTGGATCATTGAAGGTCACATCAGCCCGTTAGCAGGAGTAGGGAGATTTTTGGGGACCATTTTGAGGTTTTCTCTTTGTAGTGTTTCTTGGGTGTAATAATCGTCTCTTGTAGCATTTTGCGGTGTTCCTTTTCTTTCAGTCATAAGAATGGTTGTGGTTGAACCTCTTTGAAACTTTTATTTAATTGGAAGTGTGTTTGGTGAAATTCTGGTTTCTGTGTTCTATTTGGGAATTTCTAAAGCCTGACTGTGGGGCAGGAGATGCTTCAATCATCAGTGCTCTAGCCATAGGCCCTGGACTGAAGCTGGCATGTGGTCAGGAGAACCCCAGCGGTGAAAAAGGGTCTTGGTTTAATCCCGGTCTTTAGTGTGGCATGGTTTGTGTTCTTCTGAGGGTGTGAAATCTTTTAGGTAGCAGTGGCGGTAGTTTTGATGTTTGATTGGTTGGTCCCTTCCCACCCCTACCCTTATGGTGGGGTTTCTGGTCCGTATGGAAAGCTTTCAAGTTTGGTTAATCTCGTCAGTCCTTATGGTGGGGAGACCCATCACGGGTCTTGTTGAATTAATTTTGGATTGATTTCTATGGTGGGGAGTCCGTTCGGGCCTCCCCGTGTTAGTATCAGAGTTTCATTTCGGGTTTTGTTTTGGTGGTGTTTAAAGTGTTAGTGTTTTGATGATAAGTTTCATGTCATGAGAGTTCGATGTTTGTTTGGATTGATAAAATGGAGGTGCTTAAACTTTTGGGGGTGAGTGAAACTTAAGGAGTTTCATCATTGGGTCTTGATCTTATCGTGGATTTTCAGGGGTGGAAAGTGTTATGGTGGAGAGAATTGTCACACCCCGACCTATATTTTTTTTATTTTATAATTTTCTTTGACTTTTAAAATTTTTTTGGGGTCCGGGTTGAGTCTCGGATGAAACACTTTTGTGTTATGTCAAAAAAATTACTGTTTTGAGTTGACATTGTTGAGCGTCCTGGTAGAGCGCATATTGGACACCCCGTGTGGCGCCGCTTAGACATCGGCACGATCCACCTACCTTCGTAAAATTAAGATGGGTAAAGCTATGATTTATTGTGTTATTTAAAATTTTTATTATTTTTAATAATTTGATAATTATTCTTAAAGATTAAATGATAATAATAATAATAATTATTATTATTATTATTATTATTATTATAATAATAATAATTATTATTATTTTAGGTTAGTGAGTTGGCACCGCATGACTACCGAAATTCATGTGGTTAGTCCGGGTACCGTACAGTTTCGGTATTTGAAGCGAGCAAATAAAAATAAATTGGATGAGTTGCAAGTTAAAAATTTGGTTAAATAAACAACTTAAAGGGTAATGATAATACTCTTTGTCATGAATAATAATATTGGATTATCATTAAGAACTATTATTAAAGTTATTTTTTTAACATTTTTGTATTATTATTGAATTTGTTATTATTATTTTGTGTATTATTAGTATTAGTATTTTAATTAGTATAGATTAGAGTTATTTTTATTTATTATTATTATTTTTTTTTGTTTTATGTTTTATTATTTTATTTTTATTATTTTTTTTCTTTTCTCTTTTTTTTAACCCTAGCGCCCCCTTTTATTTTTTTTCTTCTCACCCGGCACATGCAGCGCCGCCACTCCCCTTCTCCCCCGTTGCTTCACTTTTCCCATATGCCTTGCTCCTCTCCCAGTGCCACACTAGCCTACTCCTGCTCCCCCCTTGACCTGCCTAGCACTACCCACTAGCCCCTTCGGCCACCACACTGCACCCCTGCTTGGCCCTCCTGCCTCCTCCCCCCTCCTGCCTCCTCACGACCAGCCCGCGTAGTAGCACCGACCGCTCCCCTTTGCACAGCACGGTTCCCCTATTGCTGAATTTTGGATCCCGCCTTCTCTGCTTCCACCCAATAGCCCCATCCCTATCCCTGTCGCCTCTCCTAAAACGCGACCCTCCTTCCGCTCTTGCAACAACGACGCATGACCCGCATCCCTTCTCCTCCTTCTTCCACAGGGCCCCAAGCCAACACCCCTATTTTCGGCTCACCCACACCCAGGCTCTGCCTGCTATCCACCTTCACCCAGTTTTTCCTCCTACAGGTACCAACCGGCTAGCTCCGATGACCCGCAACCCCTCTCCCTTTGGCCGGACCCAATCCGAGCTCCTCCCAATGTGACATCCCACACTTCTCATCCTGCACAGCAGCCAGGCCACACCCTCCTGCCCGTGCAACTCTATCACTGTACCAACCTCCCTCTCCGCATAGGCCACCACACCCTTCCACTTACCCCATAGAACCCCGTCACACCGCACACACCCTCATGGTTAGTTTCCTCTATTTCCGCGTTGCGCAATAGACAGCTGCCTCAGCCTCCTCTTGATTGATCCCACATGATCTCCTCGTTGCGCATCCCTACTGCCAGTGCAAATCCCTATCTTTACAACCCTCACCGACATCGCTGTCTCCGGCCGCGATGCCCTGACCACCTTTCCTTACTCCAGTCGACCAGTGCGCACTTGCCTCCAACCTGCGTGACATCTTTCTAGCCGCCGCATAACTCTGACTAGCCGGTACCCTCCGGTCGTGTGACTTTCGACCTGTCACACGCCCTAAGACCGGCCGCGCACCCTTCTCGGCTGTGCAACCCCCTACCAGTGACTTTTTCAACACCTCGCAGACTCTCGCCAACCTTTCGGGGCGAGATGACTTGTTCTGTTAGCTCCCATCCCACTTCTGTTCCCGTGACCAGCCGCGTGCCTTGTTCTCGATTGGGCGCGCGACGAGCATCCACCACTAAAGGCGAGCGGTTTGGGTTCGCACTGTTTTTCCTGCATTGGGGTTCATGTGAGGTGTGAACTATTTCTTGTTTTGTTTATTTTAAATTAATGTTTATGTTTGTTTGTAGTTATCTTTGCGATGTTTAATTTTCAGGTTACTTATGGTCAGTGTTTCTATGTTTTAGATTATTTTACTTTTGTTGCAGTGTGTTGGCGGGATAACCCTACATTACCATGATCATCGGCTTTCACGTGCTTGTGCGTGAGTGTGAGATGTGCCACGTCGTTGTCGTAATCGAGCTGCGAGCCGAGGTAGGTCCCCCACTGCACTTGCCTTTAAATTCAGAATTTATTAATTGCTTTAAATTTTATTAATTTTAATACATGGGAAATAATATAAGATACTTAATTTTTAAATTATTATTTGGTGTAATTTTTTTTTTTTTTATACACGACACTTGAAATATTTTCATGATGAACGGACAACCAGTAGTGAAATAATTCCCATTTGGTATTTAAATACAATTCATAGAATTTCAAATTTAGTTCTGGTTTATTGAAAAATGATTTCTTTTGAAGCATGAACAAGTGTTTTGGTTCTCTTGAGAAATGAGGATTTTCTTTAAAATTGGTGAAGGCCCGTTTGGCACTTTAATAAAATAAATTATTTTGGAAAAATCTCTTCGGGGTGACTCAGGGGTGATCTTTGGTGTATATTGACTGCATGAGTTGTGTATGATGTTTTTGATACTTGATTGAATTTGTTGACTCACCACTTTCCTTTTTATTATATGTGTTAACATGGGAACCTGGCATAGTAAGTGCATATTTTGGGAACAATTGCTGCACTAGTTTATATTACATACTGTCTAGTGGCCCTTAGTACAGATTATACTCTTCTATTGGATTGGGCCACTCAGTTAGGCTGTATAGGGAAACAACGGGCGTTAGGGAGTTACGACGTCATCAAGAGTAGGCATGCCATCAGGATGAGTCACATGTATAGTACGCTCTTGATTGTTCATGAGCTCCTAGGTTAGACCCATGTTTTATTTAGTGTTTATTTGTGTGTGGTGAATGGTTGAGATGTCTAGTTTGGTTGCTGGCCCCTGTGTGCCACTTTTTCCATTTCCCTTAGTGTGTTTTGTGTGTTGTGTGTGTGTTTTTCCTTTTTACTAACAACAAGAATTTGGATTTCTAAATTGTTCAAAAAAAATGTTTTAAATTGAAATGCACCTGTTCCTTTCAAACATTAAACTTGTTTTTAAATTAAAAAGAGGGAAATGTAATGTTACTTGTTTTATAAATGAAAGTGTGTGTGAAAACCAATATTTTATATAATTTAGTTCAAACCTGAAAATTTTAAATTATTTATTTAAAGGTAGTGTATTGGGAATAGTTATTTTGGGCATGCCTACTAAGTTTTAATAATCACGCCTATAGTGTTTTCCTATTTTTAGTTTCTGTTGTAGGTTCGACTCAATCTTGCTTGCTGTGGGTGAGAGTTGGTTGTGGATTGGTGAGCGTCTCTCAGTGTTGAAAGGAGTTTTGGTCATGGTTAGGTTAGTTTGTTGTTGTTGTTGGTCATTCTTTCTTTTCATGTTGTTTATCTACTTCATGATATTATACTTTTCTACTGCTTTATTTATTTTCATTGGTCAAAATCATTCCCAATTGTCTTCTATTGATGCCTTGGTTCTTGTCGCCAGCTCAGGAGGATTGAGAATGCCTCTTGGGACATGTCGCAGACCGGATTGGGTGACCGGTTCAGGGTTAACCCAGGTTGGTTCATGACAGGAGACAGATCAGACTGATTGAAACACTGATAGGAGTGGATCAAATTGGTACATCGCCAAAAGGGAGCGTCTGGAAGGTTTACTAGATGATGGATCAGAATGCCCAATGAGGACGGATCCAATGTGGTGTGTCCCATAGAGGGAAGATGTCACACCATGAAAACTGATCTGGACACAACTGAGGGAGGATCAAGGGAAGTGTACCAGAGAAATGTGGACATCAAGGTTTATCATTGGTTGGGATTGAACCTCTAGGAGGTTTCCTATGTACCCTGTGTAGGAAATAGTGATCAAAACCCATGTAGTTTTAAGGGGTGATGAATCAAACCATGTGGGGATTATGCATGGTCAGCTGCACGAATGGATGTCATGACTTCCCTGGAATGTGGAGGCCTAGGTAAGAATCAGGATATATGATGGAGTGTTGGATGAAGTGGATGAGGAATGAGATAAAACCATCATGAAGGTGATGGTAGTGTTGGAATTGAACCCCATAGATGCTTCCTATGTATCCTCGTGGTGGGGAATCAATGTCCATGTAGTTCAGTGGGTGATGGGACACCTGAGGAGGTGGCCTGTAAGAATGGACGCATGGGTGGTACCCAAAGGAAGTAGAACCTTCAGGTTGGTGAATGGACTTCTGAAAAAAAGGCTCAAGGGAGATACTAGGATGGGACATTGGGGATGGGATTGAACCTTAGGGAGGCTTCCAACATATCCCTATGATGTGGAATAAAATTCCATGTAGTTCAAGATGGGGGAATAGAATTGGGGTCTGCACAAAGGATAATGACCCGAAAAAATGATGGGGGTTACGCATGGTTAGCAGCCTAAGAGTTCATCTGACACTGCTAAAGGATGGATCGGGGATGTGGGTCCCAACACTAGGGACACCAAAGTTTACCAGTGTTTGGGATTTAACCTCAGGGAGGATTCTTACATATCTTACCTAGGAGATAGTGTTCAAAATTCTTGTAGTTCGAATGTATACAATTTAACATCATGCGAGGTGAGGGTGAACCGGCATGAAGTTGTTGGGACCGATGGGTGATGGGCTTGAACCTCAGGGAAGATTCCTACATACCTTACTCAGAAAGGGAAAGGATTAAATTCCATATAGTTCAGTTGTGGGGGAATGGGGATTACACACTAAGGCAGCCTAGGGAGGATGCCATGGTTGGTGCTTAATCTAATCCCACATGAGTCATACTCAGTGTGAGAAACAAGAGGCAGCAAAGACCTGATGATCAGGTCACGAAAGGTGCTTTTTCAAGGAATAGAGTGGGGGATTACATGTGGTTAGAGGCCCAAATAGGAAACATGGGATTATGATTGGTTAGAATCCTAATGAGGAAACAGGGGCTTACGCTTGGTTAGCAGCCCAAGAGTTGGTTTGACACTGCTAAAGGAAGGACCTGGGATGTGGATCTTAGCACAGGGGACACCGAAGTTTATAAGTGTTTTGGGTTGAACCTCATGGAAGATTCCTACATAACATGCCTTGGAGATAGAGATCAAAACCCACATAGTTTGAATGTAAACAATTTAACATCATGTGGGACAAGGGTGAACCGACATGAAGTGGTCGAGACCGATGGGTGATGGGAATGAACCTTAGGGAGGCTTCCTATGTACCTTACTCAGAAAGTTCAAGGATCAAATTCCATGTAGTTTGGTTTTGGGATAATGGGTCTTACAAAATAAGGTGGCCTAGAGAGAATGCCATGGTCGGTGCTTACTCTAAGCTCATGTGAGTCATGATCAGTGTGAGAAACAAGAGGCATCATAGACATGGAGATCATGTCATGAAAGGTGCGTCTACGAGAAATAGAGCAGGGCTTATGCATGGTTAGCGACAAAAAGAATAAATAGGAGCTTACACTTAGTTAGATACCCAAATATAAAATGGAGGATTATGCTTGGTTAGCATCCCAAAGAGGAAATAGGGGATTACTCTTGGTTAGCATCCCAAAGAGGAAATAGGGGCTTACGCTTGGTTAGTGGCCTAGGGATATAGAGATTTGGACTTATTCCAGGACATTGGCGCGATAATGATAAGTACCAAAGGGATATGGATGGGGTATCGAAGGTCTCTGTCCCCATATCTACTCTATAATTTTCACACATAAGAATAGAGGAGAAGAAAGGATGCTACCTCCCACAAGAAAGGCTAGGGGATTACACCAAGATGGTTTCCCTCCCCCATAGACAGATGTCATTCCAGCAAGGAGGATATCATTCTATGTGAGAAAGATATCACTCCCATGGAGACTATCGAGCATGGAAAACATTTGATACGGGTTACCCCATGTATATTGATTGGGGTGAGGCCATAGTTTAACATCCTATGCTGGGGACGATGATGCTTGGCAGTTTAACATCTTGCAGCTTGGATGATGAGGATTATCTCCCCACCCCTAGGACCTACATAACCAACATGATTTAACCCTTAGTGAAGGTAATGCACCAACAATTCCATGTGGAGATGGGGTTGTGGAGTGATCTATTGAGAGGATCACGTTTTCATGGCTATGTGAAGAAGAAATAGCTGTTAGTTTTCCTATGAGAAGAAGCATGAGTCTAAGTAACACAATATAAAGCACCACCCAAGGGACCTTGAAATCACTTAGAATGAGCCTGGAGGATCGTATGGGAAATGAGTGTCTAAATCCTGAGATCTTGGAATGAGGTGCTTCGTGATGAGGATGAGATTTACAAAGGATGGGGGATTCGCGAAGAGGATGGACATCTTGAAGGGAAAGGGCTTCACAAAGAGGTTGGGCTTCATGAAGAATAGGGTCTTCATTAATGGGAAACTTTAATGGATCATAACATCACCTTAAAAAACAACTATTTCTTTGGAGAGAGATTCGCGAAGGCTCTACGCTTTGGGAAACCTCAAGCACCCTGATGGGGATTCTTCCTAGGAAAAGGTCATATGCCTTCAATAAGGGGATCTCCACCATAGGTGGAGGCTATAAAGAACACAAAGAGGTATGTCTTGTGGAGTCCAAGTACCTTTGGCAATACATTTGTGGGTTTCGTGAAGGTCTATTCAAAATGAGAGCTTAGAAGTTGAAAGGGCGGAGTCACAATGGTTTGTAAGGGGGTGAGACCTATATTTATAGGCAACCATGGTCGTCGAGGGTCGCAAAACTCACTATAGAGATGAGTGATGCCACATAGAGGAGCTACTCTGTCCGCTGGCATCAGCCTCACAGAGGGTGTGAGATGTCGCAAAGAGGCTCATCAAAATGGACTCTGCGGAGCAGGTCGTGGAGGCTAATGACACCATAGAGGGGCAGCGGCCCGATGTCAGACTTGCACCAGGTTGTGAAGCCACAGAGACTATCGAGGAGGCGGTCTCGTGAAAATGGTCTAGATATGTGGAGATCTTCGTGAAGGAGAACCTTTGGGATGGCTTAGAGGGACTTAGGCCCCTTTGGAGTGTTGATTCAATCTACCATATCCTTGAGTCCGCTCGTTGAGTGGGATGATTTTTTTAGCACCAACAACCATTTATTTGGAATTTTTAGTTTTATAAGTGTTGTATCATTTTTGTGTACATTTAATATGACAAAATATATTATTTAAATAAAATTAAATTATTTGAAATAATTTTTTTATATTTTCTATCAATAATTTATATTTTGTCTCATCCCAATCATGAAAATATATCTATGATATAAAATGAGGAAAATTCCATTTTTAAGTATAAAAAAGCATTCTCTTGGTACCTATACAATATGTCAATGAAATCCAAAAAATTTTCCAAAAATTTATAGGTCTATAAAACTTTCATAAAAACATATAGGTAATAGATTTTGAGTTATTTTTGGAAATTTCTACAAAATTTCATTTTTTACCTCCATATATCTTTAAAGGGATAACTCTTTTTTTACTCTGTAAATAATTTTTTTAACCAAAAACCAAATCAAACTTTAAAAAAAAAAATTCTATTTTTTAATTCTATATCTAAGGATTAAATTTTAATAATTTTTAGATATCAATTTTAATATTAGTCTTCAAAATTCAATGAAAAATAGATTTTAAAAATTACATTTCTAAGCATAAAATTTGAACTTCAACCAATATCAAATATAATGCTACCTAAAATGGATTTAATTAGATTATTTTTTTTAAAAAATTATATTGTGATACATTAGAATAAAATCCAACAAAAATGGTACATTTAAATTAATTTATTTAAATATAACAAATGACAGTTTTAAAAAATTTTATATTTTTAGTGTTCACTAAAATATCAATATTTTTAGTCAAATTTCAACATATAATCTTAATCCTATAATGAAAATATAATTTCAAAAATGATATACTTTTTTTTCAAATAAAATATCTATAAGTAGATGAAATTAATTATAATATCTTAACACAAAATGAAACTTTTTTCAAAAAAATATTTTCTTGATTCATAAAAAGACTTTATTTTAATTCAATTACTAATAATAATAATTAAATGAATTTTATTTAATTCAATTGATTATATAATCTACTTAAATTATTAGAATCAGTTATTAATTGTGATTGATCTAATATCTTATGGTAAAAATACATTTTACATAGTAATATAATTTTAAATATATGATATTCATTTCCATAAATAACATCAATTTTAATAAATACATACTAAAATAATAGATGATTCCAAATGAAAATTTAACCTTTATTTCTCAAATAAAATCCCATTTTAGAAACTAATATATTTTTTACATTAATCATATAATGTTAAAAATATTGTGAACATATTAAAAAATAAATTTCATCACCTAATCAAAAATTTACTTTTGTATCTCATGGTTATATATACGATAGATCATATGTTATTAAATTATAATACCTCTTTTATGAGAATTAAAAATAATAATATTTACATTAATGATCATATTAACCTAAACGATTATCTATAACTTTAAAATTATGACCAAAAAATATTAATGCATGATTAATAATATAACCTTAACACTACAACCCAAGTTAAACTCATGGGTTAAATATATCTCAAATATATATTAAAACTAAATAAATTTCTATCATGTACTCCTATAATATAAATCTTAAAAATAGTACTAACATCATTGAACTATTTATCAAACATTGACTCATTAACCCATGATGAAACCTAAAAATCCTAAAAATCCTCAAATAAATCATAAAAACCTATAAATTTGTCTAAACATTTATTATGATACAAAATATAACATGATGTATCTTAAAAAAACCATAATTACATGATTTAAAACAAGGGTTTCACATTCATAAATTTTGATAATCATTTTTAATTATAGAGAATTAGGAAAATCAATTACATATCAAACCATTAAAAAATAATAGTGGACACTTCCACTCAAAATTCACCCCCTAAGGATCATATGTTTATACTCATGATTCATTTCAATATATGTCACCGTTGTACCTTATATAATCCCTACACATATTTATGACCTATGAAAAACATCTAAAAATGTGAGATAAGAACAAAAATCATACTAAGGGGTATAAAAATAAAGGAATCATGTTAATCCATTAAAAATTCATAAAATACCATAAATAAGATTTCATTTTATATAATAATATTGTGATCACAAAATAAACATTTTTTCCACTGAAATCAACTTCAAATGCCATAATGTTCATAAATTTTTATTTTAATTATATAGGAAAAATCCTATCCATAAAATTATCATAGGAAAACATGAGTACTCAAGAAAAAAATATTTTTAATTTTAGATGATCATAAAACTTATTTAAATTATATATTCATTTTCTTACCTTATCAAATTATAATATTTATTTTAAAATATGTATAATGTATTGAAAAACATATAGGTAACTTGGGACATTATCCTTATAATCTACCTTATAACAGAATCACTAAACTATAGAATTTCAACATCTCTTAGGAGTAACCTATCATCAGTAAACTCCATACATTACCTAATGAATTGGAGTGATATAATTGGATTACCTATCATTCATACAAAATTTTCAACAAATATATAATGAAAAATACATATATATCTGGAAGAGTTACCCAAATATCAATTTTATTTTGAATTGAAGACCACATGAAATGTCCCTTTTTATAATCTAATAAAAATTAGAATAATTTTTTATTTTAATAAAAAATAATTTAAAAAAAATAATTTACATAATATGGAGAAAAATATTTTCTTTGAAAATAACTATGAAAACAAGTATGGGAATATTCATATCATAGAATGGTAATGATGTTGAGAAAATATTTTCATTCAAAAATCATTAGAAGACAGATTATTTTCACACATTGGTAAATAATATAAAAAATTATTCATATAGAATATGTTGAAATGATTCATTGTAATAATAATTATTAATATATTAATAATAAATAAGAAAATTCATAAAAAAATATAAAATAAACGTGAATTTTAAGGAAAAAATTAAGAATGAAAACATTAAAATTTTATTTTTAATATAAAGTATCTTACCCAGAGTCAAGAATCATTTTGTTTTTTATGTTTACCCTCATGTGTAATTGAATTATATTACATTTTTTAATTTCATCATAAAAATATTCATCTCTATTAAATTATATTTATTACCTTTATGTAATTTGTTACTGAGTTTTATTTAGTTACTAAAATGGCTTACGTCTCATTCTATGCTTTAAGGAAGTTTGAATTATAAGTAAAAAATTAATTTGGTTGGTTGAATACTGAAAACATTATCATGGATATATCATATTTAAAATTTTAATAATGAAAAAAACTATTATGATTATAAAATAAATACATTATTATAACAATCCATGTAATGTGGGTGTGATAATTGAAATATGTAGTATTATGGAGGTAGTAGTCTGTACATAAAGATAACCTAAGATTCCATTTTTCTACTATATCAAAAAGAAATAAGTTATATAATGTTTTAATTTTCTAAGACCATAATTATGTTATAAAGTTTATATTTATTAATTAATTGTATACCTTTTAAAAACCATGTGAGATACTGATTGAAAATAAAATTCATCTATTTTTGGAGGTGGTAGTTCACACATACCCAAGAGAAATGTTTTCTTATCCAATAGAATTGAAAAGAAGATGAAAAGTGATTCATAAAAAATCATAAAAACATTTACGTATATGGAAGATAATAAATTTATTATTTCTTAATAGTTAAATAATATTTTAAGGAGGTATAAGAATAAATAAACACAAAAAAACCGGTAGTAACAGTACATATTTTGTGGAATACCTCCATTGGAAAATATATTACACTTTCCCAAGTAGGAATTTTTTTATTAAAAGAACCTATTGAAAAAGGGGGTTTTAGGGAAGGTATTTGGATTATATTGGTCATGATAAACATCTCAAGAAGTGTGAATAAGAGAGGAGTTAAAATTCCCTTTTATAATAAAGGTGGGGGAAGTATTGTAAATTCACGAAATTAAAATATAATAAGTTTTTAAATCATATAAAATAGACCCAATGTGATATACATTCAATGATAAGGAGTATAAGGTCACAATATAATCAAAAAATAGAATTTATATTGGTTATTTTTTCCTTTTAAACCATAACTATTTATTTAACCTCCCACTTATATCTATTTATATTTAAAATTATAAAAACATCAAGATAACAATGTAATTCAAATAAAAACACTTCAATAAACATTTATCCTCTAAATATATCTTTAAAATTTATATAATACCATGATGAATATAAATATAATAACTTTAAATATTTTTTAAACTTTTTTTATTTTTTATTATTATTGCACAAGCACTATTTCAATGTTCCTTAAACATTTTGTGTACTTATATTATATATAAAATTTAAAATTAAATTATTAATAAGAAATAAAAATAGTATAAATCATTATTTTCATCTTGGATCATTGTTAATTTATATATACTCTTATCCTTATTGTGAATTTTTTTATGATATAAAATTATAGAAAATGAGTTTTATTAAATATAACACTTCCATATCTGTTAATTCAACCAATATTTCAATGGGCGCTACCCAAAATTGTCATAGAAGGCAGCTAGGTTGAGTAAACTCCCATAAAAACAAAAATGTTACAAATATTTTTGTATTTTTTTTCTTTTATACTCATTTGAAAAAATTACCTTATTATACCATTACTATGGTAACTCATTTTTTCACTCAAAAACTTATTTTTGTGACACAAAATAATTTTGATGGAAAAGGATGCGATAATGACTCATTTATTAATAAAAAATAGGAACACCGAGATAGGAATGTGGTCAGATAGAACATAAAATTATTAAATTAAAGAATAAAAATACCTCATAGTTAATAATCTAGAATATTTTATTTCTTATTATCCCCTCCCAATATAACTCATCTTCCAAATAGTTGAAATTGTTGGCCTATGACTTCCTCCGACCACCGAGAGGTGTTGAACTAGTTCCCATAGTAGGATTGAGATAAGAGTAAACTCTACTTAGCCTTCACTTCTTTATTATAATCAAAGAGAAAAATTCATAATATTTAATCTTTAACTTAGTAAAAACATTACTATATAATATCTTTAGTGATGGAGAATCATCCTCTAAGCCTTCCAATTTTCATATAATATTAATGAATTTCCATTTATTGTTCATCTCCATTCTGATTTGAGTTCCTTTATGAGTGAGGTGACAATGATCCTTTTCCAGTTGAGTTGAAATAATCACCTATCCATATGTCCCTTAAGACGGGGGTTCTCTCTGATTTTCCTAATGAGGGAACTATTCCAGATGGCACCTTGTTTTGTCCTTATGAATGTTGCCAACATAGACTAATATCATCCCTCATCTAGTTCAAAACTCAAATCTAAAAGTTAAAACACACTCATTAGGCCTCATAACATTTTTCAAATAGTATATCAACCCGATAAAATTGTTTCCCACATCATATCAAGATAATATTCATGTTTCCCTTCATTATCTCATGTTATATAAAGTTTTAGCCAATTAATTTTAGCGACATGCCGGTCTCAAAAATCACATAATGAAATCCATAAATATATGTGCCATATGATCACATTTTTTGAAAACTTTTTAAAAGACCCTAATTAGAAAAAATGAAATGGATATTCATTTTAGACCATTTTTTAAAAATTAAATAATTAGAAAAATGAATTTAAAAATTCATAAAATAATAATAAAAATATTCTTTAAAATACTTTTAAAATATGGGGATATTGATGAAAAATTATTCTCTAATGAAGAATGAAATTAAGTCCATTTTCATTAAAATAATTATTCCTGAATATTGAGTACATAAAGAGAGGAAATGAAGGCAAAACATATATTCTAATGAAATTAACTAAATGGAAGAAAATTCATGAAAATTATTATAACATCCCATTACCTTTATTGGGTATGTTTCCCGTTTTTCTAAGTTCCCTTATGGTTTTAAAAGTCCTTTTATTTGATTTTTCTGGGTTTATTACAAACATCAGAATAGGTACACACCATGTACCTGGAGTATACATCATGTACGTGGTTTTGGTTTCATGTTATGGATTAGGAGATCATGTTGTGAATGAGAAGATCATGCCGTGAGTTGGTACAGATCATGTACTTGAGGTACACGTTGTTTAGGGGTTAAATAGAAAATTTTTAACCCGAGGTGATGGGTTTTTTGGTGTAACTTATCCAACATGGACTACACGTCGTGACAAAGGGGCACACATCGTGACCCAGCCTGCGTCCAAGTTAAATTCACGCGTTTAGTAGTTTTTCTCATCTATTCTTTAAATATCTCTTGGATCTCAGACCAAAGCTCCCCATAGGTGATTTTCAAAGGAATATCACCTTCCAAATCGATTCGATCAACTCCGATTCATCACTTCTTATATGGTGTGTCTCTCTGGGTAAGTGTTCTCTTCAATTTTTCTTTACGGTTGACTGTGACAATGCCCTAGACTTGCGTTATCAGATCCAAGTTGCATGTTCTTTATTGTCATCATCTAGATCCGTTGTGATATCTTGTCTTGAAGGTATCCTAGAGTTCTTTCATGAGAATCCACCATCCTTTAAAGGGATGACTAAACCTCAAGAGGTGGAGGATTGGCTAGAATGGATCGATCAAATCTTTTACTTTCTAAAGAAACCCAAGAATATCAGTGTGAAGTTTTTAATGTTCAAACATGGGGGTTTCAACAAGAATTGGTGGGACTCTATCGTCAAGGGATAAATACACGTGGACTTGGATTGGAAAGGTTTCAAAACCCTATTCTTTCATTAGTTTGTACAAAGTCTTTGATGTTGGAAAAATATCTAGAGTTCTTGTCGTTGTAGCAGGGAGAGAATTCGGTGTCACCATACACCAACCAGTTTGCTGAGCTTGTCTGTTTTCTCTGAACGTTTTATGGAATGACCAGATGAAGGCGTAAAATTACCTATATGAATTGTGACTATACATTTGATCACAGGTGTTTATATTGAAGATTTATACCTATGAAGAGATAATGGACTGAGAAATTATGGAAGATATGGACATGGAAAGAAAGGCCAACATTACTTCCTCTTCTCTTCCATCAAGTAACATCTTTAGTGGCATGCATGGGAAGAAGAGGAAGTGGAAGGACCATTATAGGAGAGGTGGAGGTGGGTCTCAATAGTGAGTGTTCTCTATACTTTCCATTCCAGATGGCATTGTGACTATGATTTTCTATTAGTGTGGTAAGGGAGGTCACACCAGAAATTCTTGTCCTAGGCTAGTGAAGACATGCAATAGCTGTGGACATGTTGGTCACTTACATAATTTCTGTTAGGATATGAATATGACTCATTATAATTAGGGTTCGTAGGTTCCAAAGGATACTACGGTGCAGTAAAAATCTTTAAAGACTATATTTCTCCAGCCATAGGTCTCAGGAATGAAGCATTTACATTCAGTAGATGAGTGTCCAATGGAAGTTGTTATAGGTCTGACAACAGTGGGAGGTACGCTCCTTATTGAATCTTTAGTAGCTACTTCTTTGTTTGATACTAGTTCCTCCCACTCATTTATATATGTACGTTTTGTTGATATGATTAAAATTATAATGGAACTTATTCCCTTTAAAATGGAGTTAGCGATACCTCTTGGACAGAGTAAGGAGTGGGGGTTTTAGTGTCCTTCTTGTTCATTGATGATAACTGACATGGAGTTGGTCGAAAATTTTCTCATTCTTGATCTAGATCTATTTAACATCATCATCAGTATGAATTGGATTTTCACTCATCGATATGAGGTTGATTTTTATCATTAGTGTGTTTCATTTCATTCCTTCGAGGGGAGATCTCATGTGTTTCATGGAGAGTGGGACATGAGGTTAGGTCATGCAGGACCATCCTACCTAGAGCTCAGGAGATTGTTAGTTATTGTTGTGTTTGAGCCTAATGAAGTTTCTTCTGTTGAGAAAATTCTTATTGTTGTCAGATAATTTACTAAAGTTTTACCGAACGACTTCTCTGGTCTTCCTATAGGGAGAGAGGTAGAGTTCATGATTGACCTAGTACTAGGTACACAACCGATATCGATACCTTATTACTGTATGGAAACAACAGAGTTGAAAGAACTCAAGATTTATTTGGAAAACCTGTTATAGAAAGGTTTAGTTCACCCTAGTTTTTTCCTTGAGAATCCTATGTTCTCTTTTCCAAGAAAACTAATGTTTCACTTCTATTATATGTAGACTATCAGAAGTTAAACTAGGTAATGGTTAATAAAAAATATCCTTTTACTCATGTGGATGATTTGTTTGATCAGTTGAAGTGAGAAAAGTGGTTTTCAAAGATCAATATTTAGTCGGGTTATCATCATCTCAGAGTCTGAGAGTCTGATATACCAAAGAAGACCTTCAAGAGTAGGTATGGACATTATGAATATCTTGTGATGCCTTTCAGTATGACTAACGATCCTGTAGTTTTTATATCCTTGATTAATTATATATTCCACCAATATCTTGACACTTTTTTGGTAGTTTTTGTTGCTGATATTCTGGTTTATTCAAAGTATGAGCATGAGAACAAGCACCATCTAAGTTTGGTTTTGGAGATTTTGGAAAATAACTATCTCTATGGAATTATTTCAAAATGAACTTTCTATAAACGAGAAGTAATGTTTTTGGGGAATAGAATTTCTGATCAAGGATTATCAGTTGATCCAGAGAAGGTAAAAGATATTTTTTCCTAGAAGGAACCATATAATGTCTTTAATATACAAAGATTCCTTGGTTTTTCTGGATACTAACAATAGATTTTCAAGGATTTCTCCAAGATGGAATCACCTTTGACAACTCTTACTAAGAAGGGAGTAAAATTCTCATGGGATGCGAAGTTTGACTGTTCTTCTGATGAACTGAAACAACTTCTAAGATCAAAACCTATTCTGATCTTACCTAAGCTCGGTAAGGGGTATGTGGTGTTCTTTGATGCATCTAGTGATGGTTTGGGATACATGGTAATGCAGGATGATCATGTGGTAGGTTATGGATTTCTTCAGATCCAACCACATGAGAAGAACTACCCCACTCAAGATTTAGAGCTTTCTGTGGTGATGCATGCGCTTAAATGTTGGTGGAACTATATCTTTGGCTAGAATTTCATATTCTCCTCTAATCATAAGAGTCTGAGAAATATATTTTACTAAAAGGAATTGAATATCTGATAGAGGTGATGGATAGAATACCTTCAAACATTTGACTCCGACATTGCTTACACCTTAGGGAAAGGGAATGTTTTGGCAGACTCTCTATGTAGGAATGTACCATTACAGGCTGTTCTGGAATTAAAGGAAGAGTGGAATATTATAGGGGAATTTTTCTTAGTTTCACTTGGATGCTCAGGAGGATGTTTTAGGGATGGTTCTGATTAGTGTTCAGTTATCATCATCTCTTATGGAGTCTATCTTGTAAAGTCAGTAGCTGGACAATGAGTTTCAGAATATTCAAGAAAACATTTATAACGGGGAGACAGTTCCTGGTTGGTCTCTTTCTTCAGAGGTCACACTTAACTTCAGAAAGAGAATTTTTATCCCGATATCTATTAGAAGTTTAGTTTTGTTTAATTGTCATATATCTTCATGGTTCATTCATTCAGGTGCTAAAAAGATGTATTATGACATGATAATACAATTTTGGTGGTCGGGTATGAAGTATGAAATTTAATATTATGTGTCCCACTGTTACACCTACCAACGGATAAAGGTATATCACTTTAAGCCCTCTGGTTTTCTACAGCCTCTCCTGGTGCTGGGTTAGAAGTAATATGAGGTGTCCATAGATTTTGTTGTTAGGTTTCCATGGATTACTTGAGGAAAAAATTCTCTCTAGGTGGTTGTTCATTGGTTGATGAAGTCTGCTCACTTCATTCTGATCAAAGACACTACTAAAGTTGAATATTTGGGTAAGTTGTATGTGCAGAAGACCGTGAGGTTATAGGGGAGTCCTTTTTCCATTGTTTTAGATAGGGATCCTAGGTTTACCTCAAGGTTATGGAGGAGTCGTCAAGAAGAAATGGAGACTCAGGTCAAGTTGAGCACAACTTTTCATCCATAGAGAGATGGCCAGATGGAGTATGTAATTCAGATCCCAAAGGATATGCTTTGTACCCGTGTCTTGAATTTTCATGGAGCATGGGATAACCATATAAGACTTGTTGAGTTTTTTTACAATAATAATTACCAGTCATTGATCAGAATGACTCCTTTTGAGGCATTGTATGGTAGCCAGTGAAGATCACATCTTTTTTGGGAAGAGGTGGCTAAAGTAGCTTTGGTTGGACCAGGAATAGTTCAAGAGATGTCGATAATGATTCAGGAAGTGCGACGATGTCTTGTTATAGCCCAGAGTGGACAAAAATCATATGGATATTAGTGGCATTGTCCTTTGGAGTTTTTCATTGGTGATTGGAATTTCTTGAAATTTTCTCCTCATTTGGGTCACTGTCAGCTCAGAAAATAAGGAAAGTTGGCTCTGAGATATGTTGGACCATTTGAGATCACTAAAAGACTTGAAAATGTTTCTTATCGGTTAGTATTTCTAGCTCAATTGATAGGAATTCAAGATGTTTTCCACATATCCCAACTCAGGAAGTATCACCCTGACCCCTCTCATGTTCTAAGTTGGGGAGAAATTGATCTAGAATCAGATGTTTTTGTTTTAGAGAAGCCATTTGAGATCTATAACTCTCAAATGAAAGTCTTGCATAGGAAGTCAATTAAATTGGTTAGAGTTCTATAGAAACAAGGATCAAGTTCTCATGAGACTTAGGAAAGCGAGTCTATGATGAGGGAGCATTGTAATCATCTCTTTATAGAGGATACATCTTCCACATGACATATTAGGGACGTAAATTCTTTATGGTGGGGAGTTTGTAACATCATGTTACCTTGATCGGGTATGTTTCCTCTTTTTATAAATTCCCTTATGGTTTTAAAAATCCTTTTAGGTGATTTTTTGGGTTTACTACAGACTGCAGAATAGGTACACACCATGTACTTGAAGTACATGTCGTTTACTTGGTGCTGGTTGCATTTCATGAACTGGGAGATCATGTCGTGAATGGGGAGATCATGCTGTGAGATAGTACACATCATGTACCTGAGTTACACTTCATATAGGGGTCAAATAGAGTATTTTTAAACTAAGGTGATGTGTTTTTCAGCATAACTTATCCAACATGTACTACACAACATGACCAAGGGGTACACATCATGACCCAACCCATGCCTAGGTTAAATTCACATGTTTAGTAGTTTTTCTCACCTATTCTTTCCATATATCTTGTTTCTCAGACCAGATCTCTCCCTAGGTGATTTCTAGAGGCATCTCACCTTTCATATCTATCTGATCAACTATATTTCATCATTACTTATATAGTGCATCTCTCTAGGAAAGTGTTCTCTCTGATTCTTCCTTGCGATTGATCGTGATAGTTCCCTAGCCTTGCGTTATCAGATATGATGATCCAAGATGGATGTTTCCTTTTTTCCTCATCTAGATCCATTATGAGATCTTCTCTCAAAGGCCATTCCTTGGCTAGTTGTGGTGCAGTAGATGTTCATTCTTAAGGTACATGGGATTTATTCTATCTGTCAACCCCTTTTCTTCTATTTTTAATCAATACTTTGAGGAGTGGGTTTGATTATAATGCCTTCATTGATGGTGTTTTTGGATTTCATTGCTTTTGGATTCTGTTGTGGTCATGTGAAACCTGAACATTGAGGGAGGTGGTTCCCTCTCTAGCCTATGATAATTAAACTCTTTGTTTTTATTTGAATTACTTTTATTAATTGATTTATGAAATTTGAATGATTGTTGTGTGTGTTGAAAAAGGGTTTTGAAAGAAATTTTTTTACCTGGATTTTGATAAATGGATTATAAATGGGTTTGAATGGTTTTCAAGACATTGAAATGAGTTTTGGAAAAAGAGCACATGGGTTACCTTGGGTACATATGTTGAAGGTTTAGCTTGAGTCCATCATCCATTTCTTTCTAATTATCAAGAAGGTTAGTCTTGGTGATTTCCATTGTTCTATAGGCCCATTTTTCTTGGAGACCATATTGAAATTTTGGGGGGATTACTCTTGGGGTTTTCCTCTGTTTCCTAGGCCATCTATTCTAGGATTAGTTTTGTGCCCTTGATTATTTTTGGTACGAGTATTCTTCTTCCTAGACCTGTAGTATTCCTTTATGTTGTGATACCCGTTCTTCTATTTTTCATTTCTTGTCTTTCTAAGTTAGCCTTAATATTCATGTTTATACTTGTGAAAAAATGATATGGAAAAAATGCTTTGAAACTGATATACCTGATTTTGTTTAGAACTGTAGAAAAGGGAATATTTACCATGTTTTCTATAAAACTTCTTTACTTCTTATCATGCCATGTTTAAAATTTTAAATAAGCATAAAATAATTTTTATACAAAGGCTTTATATGGAACACCTAGTTTGGATCCTACTGAGCCTATTAGCTCACACCCTGCGCATTGCTTCGGTGGTGCGTAGACCTTTTCTTGTCTTCTAGTGCAGAGAAAGGAATGGTGTTTTAGTGAGATGATAAGGTTCATGTCATCTGGGATGGGTAGATGGTGGTTAGACGGTTGGAGTTCTTCCATTCCATTGTTGGAGTAGAACTTTGGTCTCGAGCCCCTTGCAATCAGACTTTACTTTTAGAGTTTTTACCTACTATTTATGTTGTTATGTTTATGTTGTTTTCCTTAGAGTTATGGCATATATATTTTTTATTCATCCACTATTTCTTCTTTGATTTATATATATTATGTGTGGTCATTCAGGTTGGGAAAAATTGTTCCCTCAGTTTTGTTATTCGATGCTCAGGTGCTTGTCACCTACTCGTGGGGATCAGGAACGCCCTTCAGATATGTGACTGGTCAGGTTAGTTTTCAGGTTTCAGGGTAACCTGGGTCAGTTCGTTACAATTATTTTTAGGCAGATCATGAAATTTCATCATTAGAAACTTAATCATAGAGAATCTGAGTAAACAATGAGATTGTACAATAAAACACTTACCACTTTAGTAACATTTTAAATGTAAACCCCATGAAAGAGATAACCTAAAATGGATATTTAAATCCACTTATTTTTTAGGATAATAATCTTAAAATACAATCCTGGGAATTATACAGAACACATAAAAGAAACAAGTGGTGAATATGGATTATGTCTCATAGAATCAAATGTGAGATGAAAATATTTTACATCAAGTTTGTCTTTACAAAAAAGTGAACAATAATCCTATATAATAAAAATATATTTATTATAAATATATTATAGAACCATAATAATATATATCATAGCATATTTTTTTTACTTATATCCTTTTATCACATTTTTATTAATATTTTTTATTACAAGACTTGTTTCGTGTCATGAAACTGTTTTTCCTATATGTTTTGATTCAGTATTTTTAATCCTTAATCTTTGAGAAACATACCATAATTTTCATAATGTTAACCATTATATCAGAATATTATATTTTCATTATATAAATTTTTAAAATTATTCAAACAATTTTGAGATAGAGTGATGAAATTCACCGTTCATTGGGATGGTGGGTCGAATGTACACATGAATGATGGTTCAATTTTTTGACATATAAAATGAAAGACATGTAAGTAATAATTAAAAATTATATAATTATTTTAATGTAATATATATCACATAAATTCGTTTAAATTATACTTATTAACTTTTTTTTATTGTAATTGAAGAACAAATCCCATCACTTTGTGAGGCGGTAGTCCTCTGTATAGATGAGTGTCCTTATCATATCATACATGGAAGGGTAAGTAAAAGATAAATGGGAATTAATAATTTTAGAAGTATAATTATGTTATAAATATAATATATATTCTTTAATTCTAACACTATCACATTTCATGAGAATTGGTTGTGTAAAATTAATTACATCCTTTCGAGAGGTGGTAGTCCGTCGTACACACAATCAACAGTTTCATTTCCCATTTGATTAAAGAGGAGGAGAATAAATGTTTTGAAATAAAAATAATAAAATATATGTATATGGGAGATATTTATTTTATTATATGGATGGAATTGAATAATATTTGAAAGAGGTTGAAGAAGAAACTAAATTAAAATGCTCACTTAATAATGATACCAATTTTTAAGACAACCTCCCTAGGTTGACACCAAAATTCTTCATAGAATGTTTTCCTTATCCAGGTAATCCCTCTATATTGTGGGTATAGAAGTAAGGAAAGTAACTTCATAGGTATTATATGAAAAAATGGATATGGATATTTGAAGAGTATAGGAGAAGGGGTGGCCTTTTATAAGTGGGGGAGAGGACACACTAGAAATTTTAGAAATGAATATATTATACCCAAGTTTCACCTGCCATAAGGATCCTATAAGACCCATTATTGAACATAAAATGATATACGGTTAAAATATGTCCCTAAAATAGTATGTATAAATTTTTCATGTTAATTTTAACCATAATATTTTTAGTTTAACCCCTGATAAACCTATTTTCATCTTAATCGTGGTAATTTAGTTTTACTATTTTTACTATCCATTATGGTAAAAAATCATGTTTAATTTATTAGATAATATTAATTTAAAATATTCCAAATATATAATCCATTTCATCAAACTAAAATAAGATATGTTTAGGAATTTAATTTAAAATAAAACCCATGAGTGCGATGAATATGCAGTTTTCCCAAGAAGATGTTTTCATGAGTATAAAACATTAATATATCAAAATAGAACACAAAATTGATTCAAATGACCTAAAATGGATTATTAATTATATAAATGATTTAATTTTACTTTTAAACCACTTTATACCAATTTTTTTTTTTAATTTCTTTCAAAAATGAAACATTTTAATAAATATCCTTATTTTCAGTATTCACTGAAAAAATTATTTTTCATAAAATTCCCAAAATATCACTATAAGATAATTAGAACATGTTGATTTTAAAAATTAATTAATGTTTTCAAAATAAATTTTCTTAAATTATTTTAAATTAATTCTAAAATATGTGCACAAAATGAGACAATATTAATTTTTAGAGAAATAAACTCTTATGAATAAATTTGGATGTATTCATTTCTCATTATTTGGAAACATTTTAGATGAATGATACAATTTTTTTCAATATATAATATGTAAATTTAGTTTAAATAATTCAATTATAGTTATTAATTTAATTTTATAAAATAAAGGCACATTTCTCACATAAAAATATTATTTCATAAAAAATATTTCATTTATTTTCAATTGCACATTATTTCAAATTATAATTAATTGATAACTAGGGAATACATTATATGTATCTATAAATAATAATTTTTCATAATTAGTTAATCTTATTCATTCCAAACATTCTAAAATCTTGGTCATAACTCTCATAATGATATATTAATTGCATATCGTGGTTCATTAAATATTAGTGTTGTGTGTAACTCAAGTTATTGAAGAACTTTCAGTTATTTGAAAAAATTAATTAAAATATTTGGGTGATACAATTTATCCCCCTTAACATGATCTTTTCCAAAAAAAATTATATCTCTCTGATACAAATAAATGATGATACTTCTACCCCAGCATATCCTTTTGTTTCCATGTAGCTTCCTCAAGCATATGGTTTTTCCATAAAACATTTAACATGTGAGTGGTGTTATTTTGCATCACATTATTTATAAAATCCACAATATCCACCTATTTATATTTATATGGATGATATTACTCCAGCGGTACACCATCTGAGTTGAGAAAATTTGTGTGTTAGGTATTTACCTATTAGGAGAGATATGTGGAACACATCGTGAAATTGAGAGAGATCTGATGGAAGTGACAAAAGATAATTTACTATCCCAATATGAACATGAATTTCAAATGGACCAATATATCTAGGGATCAATATTAGTTTCTAACAAAACATTACATTCTTTATCCATAGAGATATAAATAAGAATACCTAGTCACTAACTTTAAACTCCCATCCACGTGGTTCATTATTAGCATATCTTTTCTACCGATTTAGTGTTTCCCTTATGTATAGATGAATGGATCAAAATTTATTTTCCATTCCCTCACTAATATCTAGTCTTAGAAGATTTATTTCTCCAACATCATTACAAGATATTTGAGTCGTACACATCTTTAAAAATAAATATTCATAAGAATCCATCTTAATTATTGATTTAAAGATATAATAATAAAACTCAACTAGAGGAAGGTATTGATCCCAATCAGATATGAAATTCATTAAACATAATTTCAAAATAACCTATATGCTGTAAATTGTTTTATTATATTGTCCATCTATTTTAAGGTGATATTAATTTTGAAACTCAATCATGTGTAAATGTATTACTAAATAATTTTCAAGAACGTTGAGGTAAATTTCATATATTGATCATATACAATACAAATTTAAACTCCACTCTATCTTAACACACAATTTTTTTTATTAAAAGGAGAAAAGGCAGAAGAGATTACAAGAAACAATTATGGGTCCTGTAATAATTCAACCCTAGGGAATTAACCCAAACAAACTTGATTCCCTATGTAAGAAAAGAACCATTTTGGAAAATAACATGACTCCATCATTCTGAGATGATTTAGATGCCAGGAAGTCTACCACAACATTTCCCTCTTTCCAAGTGTAAAGAATGCTCATGTGATTATTCAATATATGATTCCATCTTCTGATAGAATATTCAATAGACCAAGGAATATATAACTTACCAGATAAAGAATTGAACATTATTAAAAAATCAGTCTCAACCACTCTGATAGGGATGCCTCTTTGGTTACAAATTATAAGACCAGTGAGAATAGAATGATATTCCGCTTGAAGGGAATCACCAGTCACAATGAAGGAAGAGAAATCCCCCACCACAAAAACTTTTAAGTCTCTAAACACCCCACCACCTCGCATTAAACCTATACACCAAGAAGCATTAGTATTTAACTTGATCCACGAGATAGGAGGCTCCCATTTGATCTATTTCCCTTGGACAGAGCCATTGTTGATGGAAGAAATTAGAGGAGTCGATGCCATAATAGAAGGGGTGTTCCCCATATTATTACACAAACTATACAAATCCAAATTTAAATTTATGATCTTGAGAATAATACCTATTGAGGACACCGAAGTATCCTGGTTCCTCCTGCAATTATTGGCAGACCAAATAATCCAACAACCTACTACAAAACTCAGCACCCAATCCTTCCATTCGGAACCCATCCTGTCTACTCCATGCTATCTTACCACTTTATTAATGTAAACTCTAGATTTATGATCAAGGGAGAATTATTCTCTATTGACAATGAACTTTTTTAACTTTACATAAGGAATTCAAATACAACCCAAATTTATTTACGTCCTTTAGATGTTTTGGGGAGTTCAACAAAAAAATTCATGGTCTTTTTTTCCCATTTCCATTCTGGTATGGGTAATCTTTGTATCATCCCCTTAAACTCTTTTATCTCATAATTAAATTTCTAATATAAATACACCAAAATAAAAAATATACAATATATCAATTCATTCTATCCCACTAAAAATACTCTTTAAAATCTACATTCATCATTGTAATTCCAAGACTCAATATGAGTGTATAAATATATGATTATTTTAATAGTTCCTTTTTCAAATCATGTATTTATGGAACACATATGTGGTTCATTAGCTTTATAATTCCATTCCAATCATGGTTATACTCAAGAACATTTCTAACCATCTTATACTACACTACATCTTCCTTCTACACATCATTAATATTCACATGGATTAGTGGTTTGATACCCACTTGATAAAGAAAAGATTTATCCCCTTCCATCATGATTTTTACATATATCCCTTGAAAATATATAAATATCAGATCATTTTTGATCCATGTCATAGATAATATAGCATAATCCTTTCAACTAAAATAATTGACCAGTTTGTTTTCCTTCCCAAGGTGGTAATGTATTGAGCAGTCATAAACATTAATAAGCTCCAACCATATTTTTTGGAAAATTTTCAAAGATTTCTGAGTGAATACATACTTATAAATTTTTTAGTCAGTATATATATCAAAAATTTATCCCTAAATATAATGGTTCAATATATTCATTTCAAAAATTACTACGAATTACTCCAAATCATGAGTTGGGTATTTTTATATCGCAAACCATTAATTTGAATGAGGAATAAGATATCACCATATCATTCAACATGAGGATTCATCTAATTACCTTCATAAATTCATCGATATAGATTATAAAACCTTATCCACTACATAGAAGTGAGAGGATAGGTTCACTGACCAATCTTCTCTTCATCTCCTTGAAATTATCCTCACATTAATCCTTCTAAAATAACTCAGATCCTTTCTGAGTTAACATGATGAGTATATTATAAAAAAGTAGATAATTCTTCAATAAGTGCCAATAAAATACACCCAAACCAAGAAAACAATGGATATTATTAACCATGGTTAGTTTGGGCCATTTTTAAAGAGATAAAATCTATAAAGTCTCTACCAAAATACACTCACATGATATTATATGACCTGAAGAATGAATCATTCTGAATCCAAAATTCACACATGGTAAATGTTCATTCAACCCATATTTACTTAGAGTTTTTATCTACATACACTTCCTATATCATTTAGTAAATAATAATATAATCAATAATAACTAACAAAATTGATAAAGGTAATCCCTTATGACTCAATTCATTAAATCCATTAAAATAGAAGAGGATTTTGTAAGACCAAAGGGAATCACTATAAATTCACGGTGTCTATACCTCGTTCACCAGGATACCATAGGTATTTCCACACTTTTGATACTAAATTGTTAGCACCAATATTAAAGATAAATCTTAGAAAAAATATTTATCTCCACATAATTCAGAAAGAAAATCATTGATATAAGGTAGAGGGTATATGTTCATGATAATGATCTTGTTACATTCTCGATAGTTAGCGCAACAACACATTATACCATAATTATTCTTAACAATTATAATAGGCTCACCCCATGGTGATGAAATAAGGAATATAGATCCCTAATAATGTTTATCCAAGAGTTTCTTCTTTAATTATTTCAACTCAATCGGGGTCATTTTATATAGATTCATTGAAATAGGATAAAAACCACGTATGAGTTCTATTGAGAACTCAACATCATGAATTGTAGGAATATCAAGAAATACTATGAAAAGACATCAAAAAACTCCTAAAAAATAGTAACGTATTCAATGTTTAGTTTCTCCCTATAAACCAGAGATAAATAGCCTTCATTTATCAGAATAAATATCTAAAGATAAATTTAACTTCCATTATAAGATCATGATCATGCTTTCACCAAAAGATTACCACTTGAATAAAAAAATAATTATTATCATATCTTAATCAATTAAATATTCTTTTCAATATCTGACACATTAGGTGTAACCTATGTTAATAATGACCATAAACTATTAAAATCCTTCATAATGGTTCATATAGAAAATTTGAATTGACAAAAGCTTATCCCTCATGAGTTTCAAATTAGATATATGGTAAAGGAATACTCACCATGCACCTGATTGATGGCTGTGATATACTTGACCAACTCTTTTCAGGATTATAACCCCTAGATGAATATTTTCCATATACAAATCCACATGTAGAAAAAAACAGGGTTTTTTTCTAGGAAAACCACATATTATCTTCCTTTTAAAAAAAATTATGATGTTATCCTATACATAGGTTTATCCCTAGGATTCTCAGTAATAATTTTCCATCCTAGTTTCCAAAGGATAAGTAATCCGATACTTTTACACCAACTATAATGACTAGTATTTCCATACATAAATATTATAAAATTTTGGATTAATATTCATTACATTACACAAATACATGGATAAGGACTGTAAATATTTAGTGTCTTTAGGAAACTTGATACACAAAAAACTAGTTTATAGGTGAGCTATATAATCTATCCCTATGTTCTTCATAAATATCACCCTTCTTAGACATTTCATACAATATTCCATTATTCATAACCTAGGGAAAGGAAACATTAGAAATGGTGCGATTATATACTCACTAAGGGTAAATATTAGAGATATTAATATATGATTGTTGGTACCCATAATTGCGCATCTTTCACTTTTCTATTTAAAATTAGAGAAATGTGAACACATTAAAAAAAATTAATACAATTTTCATAAAGGATGTGGAAATGGTATGTTTAAAGGTTTACAATTTGGTATAAGGGAAAGAACATTGGGCCTGTATTGCACTCATCTTAAAATTTTATTCTATGTAGTTGTGAGTACTCATACCTAAATTTTACAAAAAATTTGGCCAACCCAATGACTAGACAAACCAAGGCTCAAACATAGGTATATGTGGGACCAAGGTTAGACATTCCCAATAGATGCTAGCCTGGGCTAGCAAGCTAAAAGCCTAGAGAAAATAGAGCCTGAAAGAACTGGGAAGGGCCATGTATATAGTCTATGGTACTTAATCCTGAAGGTGCACATAGATTTGGCACAAATCCCACATGGATCAATCTCAGGCGGAGGTGTGTATAGGTGGAATGAGTACTGAACCCGATTTTACAATTGACCAAATAGTTGGTGCATCATTTTTTATATACTGAATGGATGAACCATGGATAATTTGATGTGGGGTAACATTTTTTCGTATAGTTCACGTAATGAAATCACAATAGTCTAATCACACCATTAGACAATCTCAACCATCAGTATCAATCCCACACGTTGTGTTTTTGAATGAAATTGATTCTGTGCTACAAAATTTTTAAATCAACCGATCCTATGTGGTGTAATAACTCATCTTCCACCTATCCACACCCTGGTTTGACATCGCAAGGCATGCCTAAATCCCAAACTACATCACCGTCATCACCAATCCTTCACTACTAGATGAGAAATTTTGAGAAAACCATTATAAGCCGGATCAAGACTCTAATTGATATCACATGTGGCATTCCATGAGATCTCCCAACAGTGCTTGAATAATTTACATGATCATCCATTGATCATGCAATCAAAGTGAGGACAATCAATGAATTTATAATGAGAAGTTTATAACTGCGAGACCTTCTGTCTTCAATATGATTTTTTATCTGAATTAATTCAGATTTATTAGATATCATAGCTTCATAGAAGAAAACCAAAGCATCCTGAGACACTGAACATGTGATCATGAAAGGATCATCCTATGAAATAGGGAAGATCATGTGAAACTGCCTTTTGGCCATGAGATGTCAAGCTAGAAAATCTCCATAGGCTTAGTTAGAGCATGTGGAATCACCTCTATGAAAATCATCATCAACCTCGATAAAACAAATCCTATAAAAAACTTATCCCCTTTAATAAACACACAAGAGGGAGAGGAGAGTGAGATGAAGAAAAGAAGTAAGGTAGAGGAGAAGGGCACACTGACGATTATCCCTAGAGGACCCCCTCAAGTGATTTCCAGAACCAACCACACGATCTTTTAAATATCAGGTGCTCACATGACAGACTAAGTATAATGTGATTCCTGGTTCATAAATGGTATTCACTTGATCACATGATACCACATTGGGTTGGTGAACTCACTAGGTATAATCTTCTCCCATGCAGACAACCCCAATATGAACACTCGAGGAATGTTGGCATGATCTCTTGCAAAGTCTCTATTCGAATCACACGGCCACATGAGTGATAAAACCTCATGTGCTACATAAAGTAATTTCCTTGGGTATAAATCAAACTCATATAAGTGTATGAAGGAAAACAAAAATGGACATGAACATTGCAGTGCCGCAAACCCTCAATATCCTGGTGCCCATCTCATTGGCCTCGTGGTGCAGACATGTGTACTCATGCTCCCCATATTCCATGAACCTACCTTCACAAATGAAGTGAAAACCATGTCTATGAAACTTACAAATTATTAGGTATACTTATTATGATTCCATGAACCCCCAATCTTGTGACTCTCAAACATATTCTTGGAAGAAATGACTTTGGTGGTGAGAAACATCTCATGTGTTTGGTCATGCGAAGGAGATACCAAGAATGTGTACCGATGCATGAAAGAGGGTTGATAGTCTTTGGTCGATGTCCCTTTCTAGGAATGAGACACTAGTAGTCAACCTCAATGCATGTCCATGGATTCCCTCTAATTCTCCCTTGAAGATTAAGTGATATAGAAATGAATATTGGACAAGACCCTACATTTCATGCGAAGCTATGCGGTAACACCCTCAGTCTTGCGATGTCCCACGATTAGCCTCATGGTGGTTGTTTTATGATGTTCAACATATATTCCATGAAATCCTCCTAAAAATTAAATGTCTACTATCACCCATGCATGTTGGGGTTCTAATATTAATCTCCTAATACAATAAAAGAGGATCTATCACAGCACCTTATAAAGGTCATGAAAATCGCATGAGTGCATTCATCATGTCATATCATGAAGGAACCCATAAAAAATAATGTAGGAAAAGGGTAAAACCCTTGATACTGTGCACCATGGAAACTAACACAATGTTTATGGTTTATTAGTAAATATTTTCACATGTTCAAATACTCACTGACAATTCCCTTTTGAATTCATGAGAATCACATTAACAAAGAGTCATCGCACGAGTTCCCACATGAAGTATATATATAATTATGATAAGACCATTCCATATCCATGCATACATATACCTAGGTGAATAATTGTTCATATAGACTTATGTAATCATCCCTTTGGTCGTGATATTGTGGAACTCGAACAAATGGAATACCCTAAACAAATCTGAAAGACCCCACAGTGTGAATAGTTTAAGGAAACATGATCACAAGCTTCATCGGTGATATAATGATTTCCTTTGGTGACATTTTACATGTCATTCTAGTCACATAGAAATACTTTTATAAGTCATATTGGACATATGATAATCCTTGTAAAAGTCAATTTCATCACACAAAAATTATTAGAAAACTCAAAATGGCCTCACAACATCTTATTGAGATGTTGGCATGATCTTGTGATTTCCCTTTAACATGTAACTATTTCCATCTAACGAAAAGTCATTATGATCAAGAGACAACCCATTGACATGACTTCATTTTTTCAATACATACTTTTCACAAGTAGATATGATCTCACATTTAACTGTTTCATGGAATTCACCATCACATGATTCAATGTGTGACCAATATTACATACGGTTCTTTTCATATACTACGTACTGATAAGATATGTATTCCTAAATGAAGTGTTGAAATATATATATAATATTTTGTTCTATGTGTCAATCCGTGTTGTCAGTGCAGTGCGTATGGTGGAAAGAATGGTCTTAAATATACATGGTGTATATCGCTTGTTATTCCTATGAAGTAAACAGTGTGTATGACAACCATAAACATCGTGTATCATCCCAAAAATATGAAAAAAATATTAAAGAATTTTTATACAATTTTACCCAAGAAAATCACTTGGATTGTAAATTTTCAATCAAACCTTTTCATACGTCATAAAAATCTAGCTACATGATGTGTAGTTTTTTATTTAATTAATTAGTTATATCCTTCTATTTATTAACATAAAAAATGTAACACAGTAATTTACTTATGTTAGTTTCTTTGAGTTAAATTGGGTGTACAGGAAGCTACATGACATGTGATTCATTACTCATCACATGCACTTTAACACCCAAATCTTCCATGGTACACTTTTATTTGAATAACACAATAGCGTGCAATGTACACAACACCGAGTTCAAGAACACCCCGACCTATTAAACTAGCCATTTAGAAAGTAGTTATGAATATTAATAACCACATTCTTAATTTTATATATATCCCATATAATTTTAACATTAACCTTTTTTGTTTCTTAGACATAATATAAAGATAAATCCAATTTTTCAAATAAAAGAAGTATTTTTCAAAAAAATGCAGTTTTTCCACCTTTTAATGGAGAACCCTTTATAAATCCAATATTTGAAACTTTTATATATTAAATTTGATGAAATTAATTTTTTATTTATAATAGGTACATAAAAATTTAGTTTGAACAAAGTTTTGGTGTTTTTTTGATAACTTTTATATTTTAATTAATATTGAAAGATACTAAATTTTAATTGAAAATAATTTTTTTAATAAAAATAATTTGTAGTGATAAATTATACATTTGAATGGGGTTGAAGTATAACTAGATTATACTTTTATCATTTAATACAATGTTGATCATTGGAAGTAATTTCACTTTTAAACCGGACATAAACACATATCAATCTTTTGATAGTTTTTACTTCTTAAAAGCTCGCCTTCTGGTTTTGGAAAGAAGAATTAATTTTAAATTAACTAATGAAACTTATATTCTTTGAATTTGGTAAAATAGAAATTATTTTTGGATTTAAAATATAAAAATTAGATTATAGTGATTTTTTGTTATTTTTCTGAAAACATTCAAATTTTGATGAATAGTGAAAAACACTGCTTTATTATTTAAAAATAAAATTCTTATTTAAATAATTATTTATTTTATTTAAATTTATTTTATGTCATAATAGATAAATAATACCAATATTATTTCAATTTAATTCATTGGAGTCATTTTATAATAAAATTAGATGTATAAAATTTTATTGATTTTTTAATGTCTTCTACCCACCTTCTAGGAACGTTAGATAATTTTCATAAAACGTAATTTTGTTTCTTTTGTGAATTTAATTTAAAAAATATGAGAGACACGGTTGAAATAATTAAGTAAAATGTGGTTCAATAAGATGAAAATAATTTTTGGTGGATAGAAACTTTTCAATTTTATTTACCATGGTTAAAAGCAAATAGGGTAATTATAGGTGAAAATGATATTATAATTACCCTAAAACATGTCATAATTCTATTGGATAAGTGTATTTAGACCAAAACCAACCTTAGGAATAAAATTTGATCTTTTTGGGTCCACATCGTTTGGATTATGACATTTATTATTATTTTATTTAAAGAAAAGTTAAAAGTTTTAAATTCAAATTTTAATAACTAAAACATTTTTAATATAGGGGTATAAATAAGATAATTTAGACTATAAATATTAATTATAAATATAAAAATATTTCCTACATCATGGTATTTTATTTATAATTTTTAGAAATTAAATAATTAAATTTATTTATGACACAATGATGATGTAGTAATTACCTTATTAATGAAAGATTAAAATAATTGATATTATAAATATTAAAATAAATGTAAATTGAGAATTTTGAGGCATTAAAATTATTTTATAGGTTAAAATTACATGTTATAGTTGATTCAATTTATTTTTTTCTGAATAAATCAGATTGTTATGACTTTTCACAAAAACCAAATACTAAATAATGTCAAATTTGACATAAATTAGTTTTTAAAATGAATATTATATTATTAAAGGATATAATAGTCCTAAAAATCTAAGGTTCAGACAAAAGACTTATATAATACTACATATGTCATTAATGAACCATTTTGGGATTTCTTGTCTTTTTATAGTAAGTTTATTAACCATATTATATAAAAACACAAGGATACATGGTAAATGTTAAACTATTTAACCAAGAATTAGATCTAAAAGATAAGATTAATATGGTGACCTAAACCTGTATAAAACCTATTGGTTGAAATTTTTTAGACCCATAACCACCTTATCCTCAAAATAAATCTTTTTGGAGCCATTATATACCGAATATGATTGTATAATAAAATAATATTTCAAGGTTTTCCTAAAGTGACCCTCACCTCTCTTATGAAAGGGAACTTCCCCTTCTCTAAAAATCACACCTCCAAATCCATTTGGCTCGGCCAACCCCTACTAAAATATCCTACCAACTACCCTAAATTCAACTTATAGGCCTTAATTTTATCATAAATCCATCCTAAGGATCCCTTTTGATCAAATCAAAAGTAAGCACCCGAAGAAGAGATAATTGTTTCATCACCTCTTTTATTGTTCTTTTCTTCTTCCACTTCCACTTTCTTTGTTGTTTCCATTCCAAAATAATAAATCCAGTACCTTCTAAATAATTTTATGTTATTATAAATATGGTACAACCATATTCATTATTCTATCCATCCTATGAATGACAAAGTCACCATACATGCGTACGTACGGCTTACCGTCTCCACATCATGGTGTAGTTTGTTATTCAACACTTAATTATTTGGATAGGTATAATAATGAGCATAATTGATGTAAATAAACAATATAACATGTTAATGATTATGTATATATGAAATACCATCCAATTACATATGATTTCATCATCAATAGAATGGTATCGTCGCTCGTGCGTACGTACGGATTACCGTCTCCACAAACGCGATGAGATTCATTACCCATCATAGCCATTCAAGAATAAATATCATTTTATGATTAAAAAATAACTTTTAAGAACATAATATCATTCTGGATATGAATCAAATACATTCTATCCATAACAAACATGAATTACATAACAAAACATATAAAGAAAAACGAATCAGTTAACACCTGAAACAATGATACTACTGAAGTATTATTAATAAATAAATATTAAAAAATAATATATGACATAATATTTATGTACATGGTTCCTGTATAATTTAATAACAATTATTTAACTATTATAAAGGAGGTTAACGTACCCTTAACTAATGAAAAGTACAAGGTAAGGGCTTTCTTATCTCACTATTAATTCCGTGAGATTTCCATTATCTGTCACTTATTTATTGCATGTGGTGTATTGTGTGCTGCCATTTGATATATATTATCATGATTATATTTATATTCATGGTATTCTATGATTAATTTGGTGGTTATTAACTTTTTCTCATACGACTTGATTGATTACAAAGTGGTAAGGGTTTTTTATCTCACTTTTTATTCCCGTGAGATTCATGCTATATTTTCCATTATTTCCATTTGAGTAGTGTATGTACTACCCATGATTGTATTATTGGTGTAATATAATTTAATTTGTGGGTATTTAAATCTTCAAATTATGATCCTTCTTTCACAGAGAGTATGTTTCGTAAGTTACCAAATCGGTAATGGAATTTAAAATTTCAATTTCCACTCATTGGGCTTTACGCATACATCATTGATTATATTACTCCAAGATTATGTGTAGAATCACTATTTATTATTTATGTAGTAATTTACACTTCCCTTTGTGTGGATATAATTTTGACACACACAATCACTCCATTGATAAATTCTCATGCCATTGATATGAACTTGTTAAGGGTAATCTTAACTCAATTTCCATTCCTCGAGTTAAACATCCAAGCCATCAGTATTGTTTTTACAAGAATATGTGTGAAATACCTATGATTTATTTACAATGAATGTCCAATTTTTTTTAGTGTATTTATATTTTTCACACATAATTATTTCATTTATTTATCATTAATCTAAGGATATGGTCTTTATAATGAATTTCATCTCAATTTACATTCCATTGAGACCGCTTTGTCGTTATGAACCAATTCACTTTTATATGGTGTATATATACTCCTCTGACATATTATATCATGAATACCTTTATTACCATGATATTATAAACTTTGATTAATTTTATTCCTCAATTACTTGTATTCAATCATTTATCATTTGGTTAGGAACTCTTTAACTAAAATATCCTTTTAATTGTTTTAAAGATTGAGTCTTCTAAATCCTTCTCATTTATGTCCATGTTTTAAAAATGGTTTTAAGTATTTATTTATATGTACATGAATGTTTTTAAATTAAAATTCCTTTAAAATATTCAAAGTGGTATGAGGCAATTTGATTCAAAAATCTTTTTTAAATGGCTTCTTTGATAAATAGTGTGACTTTTAAATGTTTTCAAGAAAAAGAAAATATTTCTCTCATATATTTTTACTGAATAATTTCATCTATATAAATATACTTCATTATTCTTTATTGAGGTTGATTTATTATAATACAATATTTCATATTGTATTGAATGAGTTATTTTTGACTGTGTATGTGCTATTTTTATACCATTCATGGTTTGTAGTTAAAATATTGACATTTCGTATGCTATTTTTAATAAAAAAATTTAGATTATGTTTCAAAATTTTCATATGAGGAATGCGTTGGACTTAATAAGTGATGGGTGGAGCCTGCTATAACTCCTCGATGCACCGGTAGGTCTAATAAGACAAACTAGTGTCTTGGAACAAGGCCTTGAAAAAATCTTTATTTGTAGTCTTGGCATGAGGACTTAACTATGTGGTTATGATGTCCTCCATTATGCATTCCATCATTATGAAATTTTCTATTGATATTACATGTGATTATTCAACTATTACAATATCCATGTGAATACGTAAATGAAATTATTTGATTTATATTTTCCATATTATGCTGAATTTTAAGTTTAAAAGGCTTATGTTTTAGTCTTATACACTTCCTTAAACGTTTATGATTATTTATGATAGTTTCTGCTATATTGTTTTCCTTACTGAGCATCTAAGATCACCCCTTTCTTATGTTTTATTTTTCCCAGGATGTGAAGAAGTATATTATGACTGACCTACAAGAATAGACTAAGGGATATAAGAGTGTTCAAATGAGATACAATGTTGTTTTTTTTCATTTTATAATGTAATGTAAAACTTATGTATGTATCTAGTACTTCCAAGGATACTAAACTAATCGGTCTTTCGAGACTTGATCTATTGTGATCATGCCAATGTTAAGTAATAATGAACCAACTCTGGGTAACTAGGGTTGGGGAGTTACATGTGCTCCACACCTAGGGACTCAGTGTGTATTTTTCAATGGTTGTTACTTGTTTCATGGTGTGTACAAAACACTGAACATCATGTAATTCATGTCACTTGGTTGGAAGTCTATACACATTATATATTAATTCCATGCTATATACTTTGACCACACAACATCCACAATTCCTTTAGATAAAAATTGTGTATAATAACACAAAAAATATTCTAGCAATAAGTCATCTAACTAGTCATACTGGGTTACAGTAGACAATTAATATGTTGTGTGTAATGATGCTACATGTAGTTATCCCATATTAGAAGATGTGATTTAAGGGACTCATCCTGGGGTGGTTAACTATTGGTACATGACATGTAATTTTTTACTAAATTCAATGTATGTGTATAATCTGGCCATAATCCTAAACACATCTCGATGGGATCTCCAACCTTTCTTCAACTATTCTTATAATGTTCATAATCATATGAAACTGAAGGATAAATTTTCTCATCATTCATATTAACTAACAAAAAATTTAAAATTAAATCAATATTACAATAATAAAATTTTATCAATAAATAATATATAATTTTAAATTTATATGTTACTATTGTAATACAACATAAAGGTTTTATGGAATAGTATAAGAGGACGCCCCATCCCCAACACAGTTTTCCATAAATTTATTTGAACAAAATCCTCATAACTAAATGATGAAAAGCCTAGAATATTCATGGGTGGATATTTTAACATTTAATTTATAATTAATTTATATGTAATAATTACGTTGGTGTGATAATTCATTTTATATCAAAGATTAATTTTAAATTCTAACCATATCATATTTTTGTGAATGATCAAATGTGGATTCCATCTAGTGGTTTCCATATGTTCTCCTTGAATCTCATAATGATGAAGTTGGAACTCTCGTTGTTAATATGGAAGGACTAAACCTATTACATTGTTCACTATTGATCATAACATGATTAAATTCACTTTGAAAAGAAAATCTATTTTTCTATCAATCTTGAAAGTAAGGAGAAGGATGATCACCTATCATTCCAGAATGATTTTTTGGAGAATTTCATTATGAAAAAAAATTCTCTACATCACCCATGAAATGATATAAGTTAGGTTATATACATAGTTTTAGAATAGTATTTTTTTCCTATAGACTCTAGAATAAATTCTATATTTTATGTAAAACCCATGAAAATAAGGAAATGAATGATTATATTTCATGATGTGTTCTAACTCAATAAAATTTAAATATCTTTTCTTATGTAATTTTTTTAATATTTATTTAAATGTTATTAAATAAACTATATCATTTCATATGGAACCTTAAATTGACTTCTTAACCCTCCTCAACATTTTTAAACCTTGAATAATGAATATTTATTTATATAAATAAATATTAGTTTTTCATACATTTAATAAATAAATAAATATTATATTCACTATCGAATAAATAAATATTTAGCTAACATTTACACAACCAAATAAATAATTACTTATCACCTTGAGAATAAACAAGATGTCATGACCCCATTCCTCTAAAGGTTCCCCTCTGGGTCCGTTATTGAAGTAGAGATGTGATAATCTTCAAGTACCATTACTAGTGGGCTGTGGGTTAAAAAAATGCCATGAGGGTATAAAAAAGTCTCATAAATAGGTGGAATTATCCAATGAACAAAAAAACATCCTGATATAGGATAAAAAATCACAAAGTAACTCCATTATGTATTATAAAAGTAAGACCAAAACTATCCCCCAACACATGAAAAAATTAAACATACACAAATAGAAGTCTCCAGGTAAATACCAAAAGAAAAGTTATATAGTATCAGCTCAACAATAGATCCAAAATTCAATATAGTAATGCCTAGTTTAGTACCCAAGGACCACTTATAACATGAAAAAATTATATTTATAGAGTGAGAATAACAATTATATTCAGTAGGAACACTGTCATGATCCCCTCCCCACAAGGTGTACCCCTCCTGGGATAGTAATGTGGGAAGGAAGACAGTGACCCTTGATTCCCACCTCCAGTAGGTCCTAGGGTGAAAACTAGCACTGAGGGTATAGTAAACACAAAATGAGAATCATTAACCTCTAAGAGAACACATGCTAAAGAGAGAGATAATACATACACCAAAAAATTCAACTCATACTATAATATAAAAGAAATCCCAAGTACACATATGTATTGTAATGCAAGAACTACTACAAATGAAAAGGAAAATTGTAAGTACCCACAGAAAGTAAAAACAGTAGTGACCACAAAGTCTGAACAACTCTTGTAACGCCAATCTAGTAGTAACCAACCTGATCTTCAACCTACTCCTAGTGACCTGAAAAAAAGTTTATATATACATAGGGTGAGTTTAACAATATACTTAGTAGGATCCTCTCTAGATCCTATCATGGAAAATTAAAGAAAGCATTCTAAAGAACAGTGAACAACAAGTGAAACTAACTTGTTAGCTAAATAGGTATACTAAGTTCTTATCCTCACCATGGATATTCTCACCAAGTATTTCATACAAGAGTATATAATATAATAAAGAATATCAAGGGTACCTCGCTACTACTTTCTCATTGGTTTCCCGCTTTACCCCAATGTCACACATCCTAAGCATCTCTCTCCAAAAAGGATTTCCCCCAGACACCTGGGTGAAGCACCACAATATGCACCTCATACAACAAAACCACTACATATATGTAACGAAAGTAAATAGGTAGTTTCCAAGAGCCACTACATCTCGCATAACGTGTATCATACGCCGATCATCATACCACAAGACATTACAACCCATACACTGAGTAAGGATCCTCAAGACATCACATCCTATACACATTACACCTATAGTAGTCCATTAGAAACTATATCGAGAATATATGTGTGTGAATAACCATAAGCCATTAAATCCATCTACACACATATATGGGGAAAACTAACCATTGTTCCTACCATCACAAGTAACTACCAATAGAAGAGAGCGAGGCCAAAGTGGGTAGTAATTTATCCATCCTCCCACCGACATTTTGGGGAAAACACCCCAAGGCTCAAAATCCTCAGGGTTTCAATTTCTCTAACTGACAGGGTGTAATAGTATATAGAAACACAAAAAGTACAAAATATACTATAGATAACAACCACACTATGAGAATAACCTAGTCTTAGACTTAAATTTAGCTAACGTCTCTCGGAATCCTGGCCACCACTGCTAAGACTAGGTATCCTATAAGCACACAACCATTTAAAGAGATTTTTTAAATTAATTTATTCCATTTTTATCAGCTGAACATTATGTTAATTAATTATTTAAACATTAATTAACCTTTAAAAATTCCACATTATATTTCATTAATGTCACACTGAAGTTTCTTTCCCTCTAGGAATAACCAAACCAAGTCTACAACTTCTCAGAAATATTAACTCAGCATTGCATCCCAACAAGATCTAACCCCATGGGTTAACATCATTTATTCAATCATTTATTAAAAACATTATAACTTTCCTATATTCCCAGGAATTCTAGAAAAAAAATTATAAGCTAATAAACACAAGGGGGATCAACCCGGTGAGTATATGGAATACCCGTCAAGTATTTTCCACCAATAATAGGATCATAGACCCATCCTCCCTTGAGAAGATAAACACGGAAAGCACATGGCATACCGCGTGTCTTAGTCCCTTTTGGAAGGAGGGAAAGCAAGAATAGTTGTCTTGAGAAATGGGGAAAGTAATGAAGATAAAAAACCAACAATATTCAGAAAAAATAAAATCATTCACATTCAACCAGTTTCATCATCTTCAGTGTCCTCCCTGACACCCTCATTCATAAACCGATGCATCTAGCCACTCTAGGTGTCAACTGTTACCACAAACAATGAGCCACCATACCCCTACACATCACAATAGCCATCCAGGATCACATCACAACACAAGTAGTAGGAAATGAACATCATATCAACTGGGCTCTTGGATCTTAAACAAGGAATTATTCCTTTACAAGTAATGATCTCTCACAGCTCCAAGCATACAACTCTTGGCCTTTACAAGCAAGATGGTAACTTAGAACCCTACCATGAATTATATTTTATAAAAAACAAGTTATTTAATCCATATGGAATTAACTGATTCATTATAAGTAGGTTACAATTATGGGAAACCTAAACTTCAAGCTATCATTTCTATCACAAATAATTAAACATGCTTACTGCATTAATTTTATTTACATAAAATTACAACAAAAACAACTAGATTCATTTACACGCCTCTTTATATTTATCAAAATAATTATAAATGAATTCCAACATTACATTATTTATGAATGTCATCAAGAACAACATTCTAACAAGAAAACCATAGATATCACACTATCTAGAAAATCAAGAGGAAAACTGTTATCATGGTGAAAAGAAAAAATAGGTGATCAAAAAAATTCTTTTAATCTGGTTCAAGTGTTTAATTAGGTCAATTTCATTGGGATCCAAAGGGAAAAAACATGATAACTATATAGTTACATGTAAAAGGATAGAGGAACCATGAATCCCCAACCTCAAAAGGTTTCTGACATTCTTCGCTTGAGAATAGATCAAAGAAGTGGATCACGATCACCTTTCCTAAAACAAATGCATCCACCTAAGGATTTAATAGCCCAAACACATCAAGAAAATAAAAAAAAAATCCCATAGAACCATGGAGATCAAATTCCATATCATGGAAAAGGTAAACGAGAGAAAATGGATCAAAGAAAACCAAAGAACGAAGGTAGATATTACCTTGGATTGAGGACATATTGAAGAAGGAAGCAAGGAACCTATCCAGGATGAAGTAATACCCAAATGTTGAAGAGGGAGGCATTCGAGTCATTTGGGATCAAGGGAGGGTACGTTCAGGCCATAGGGTTTGAAAAACCCGAGTGGTTGGGTGTCTTTAATATACCCAACGGCGGGCTAGTACATGATGTATACCTACCTATCACATTGTGTACCACCTCAAGGCCTACTTATACTGAAAAACACATTGCCTCAACACTCTGTTTTATTTTTCTGAAACCTGAAAGGTACACGTTGTCTCCTGCTTGTACACATCGTGTATCCCCTATTTCCAGCTTCTCGTGACCAAACTCAAGACTTCTTCCGAGCCTTCTCCAAGCACCATGGTCTTCAAAAAAAAGAAAAGGGTCAATCCAAATAGATCTGGGAATTTACATTAGATACCAATCAAAAAAATTTCATCCTAGAGAATCTAAAACCAACCTAGAGAGGAAACAGAGTAGGGGTTGTCCGATCAACCACCCCATGAGATACCTCTCAAAGATTTCACCACCACAAAAGATCAACCACATCAAAATAACAACGTGACACCTTGCGACAAACATAACAAGATCCTAAACGCTCTCCTAGGGGAGATACCTCTCAAGGAGAGAAAGACACAACAAGCAACAAAAGAAAGCCATATCATAGACAAGAAAGGTCTACAACCACAAAACAAACATTATTACAAAGAAAGAGACAAACATCAAAAAAATAGAGGTACTGAGCATGTATCTATGACTCATGTTCCCATGTAATATCATCCATGCCATTGTGTCACCACAAGAAATGAACCAAGGAAAAATAACATCTATGAAACAACTTCTTTTTGTGGTCTAGGATCTTCACAGGCCACTCCTTGAAGGTCACATCATTTTTAACATCAATATCTACCCAATTGATGATGTGAGAGTCATCATGAAGATGAAAACAGATCTACGACACATGAAAAACATCATGTATCTAGATCATCTATGGGGGAAGTGTTACTAAATATGCCATGACTCCAACATAAGCCAACACCTAAAAAGAACTAACAAACTGGGGATACAACATACTCCCACAACCAAACCTTCATTTCCCAAGATGAAGAGTCACCTTCAGAAATAGGTGACCCCCAACATCAAATTCCAAATGTCTCCTCCTTTGATCAACATATGATTTATAACGATCTTGCACTACCTTCATCCTCTCACAAATCATTAGAACCATCTTTGTCGTATTCTGCACTAGCTCCGGTCTGAGAATTGATGACTCCCCGACCCCAGTCTAGCACAATGGAGAACAAAAAGGTTGGGCGTACCAGGTTTCAAACATCTCCATACCGATGGTGGAGTGAAAACTATTATTGTAAGCAAACTCCACAAAGGGTAATTTTCTCATCCAAAAACCTCCAAAATCCAAGACACAAGAGAACAACATGTCTTCAAGAGTTTGGATGGTCCAATATGTCTAGCTGTCTGTCTGCGGATGGAAAGTAGTGATAAGGCATAGCTAAGTAACAAAAGCATGCATGAGACCTCTCCACACCATAAAGGTAAAAAATGATCTCGATTAGAAATTATCATCCTCAGGACTCTGTGGAGTCTCGCCACCTCCTCTAGATACTTCCTTGAAAAAACCTATACTAATCTCGAGTACTTGATTTCTATAAAGTGGGATGATTTCTTCAAATAATCCAATACCACCCATATAGCATCATGTCCTCCCTAAGATTGAGGTAAACCAGTAACAAATTCCATTGAGATGTCCTACCACGTCCACTATGGAATATATAGCAGCTGGAGAAAACCACCAGGGACACAATGTTCGATCTTCACCTTTTGGAAAACCAAACATCAAGACCCAAACTTCGCTACTGCATGCTTCCGCCCAAGCCACCAAAACTGACTGTTAAAGGCTCGGTACATCTTTATCAAGCCAAGATGAACTACTAAAGGTGAACTTTGGAACCCTATGAGAACTATTTCATGCATCGCTAGAGGAACAAAAATTCTTCCCTGACATAATACTCGATGTTGTTCATCCTCAGACCAACCATTAGGGGCCTTGTCAAAAACAACTCGCTCTCTCCAAACCTCCACCTCTAGATCCCCAACCGGGACTCTTCCACCTACTGCACCAGAGATGACTACACCACCATCTGAATAAGACAACCCCTGCCCCCAAATTCTCCCATATCGAGATGTAATGCTTAAAGTTATTCCATCACTCTACAATAATCACCATATTCATGCATTGCAACACTACACGACTTCCTGCTCAGCGCATCAGCTACAATGTTCCCTTTTTTAGGTGTATATGATATTTTGAAATTATATTCTTGTAAGAACTTCATCCACAAATTTTTCCGCAAGTTCAAGTCATACTGGGAGAAGACATACCTCAGGCTCTTATGATCCATGAAAACTAAAAAGTGCTCTCCAATGAGGTCATGTCTCCACAAATTCAGAGAAAACACCACAACTGCCAAGTCAAGATCATGGTTGGAATAGTTAAATTTATAAGGACACAACTTCCAAGACCCATAAGAAACAACCAATCTCTTTTACATCATAACACAACCTAACCCCAAATGTGAAGCATCACAAAAAAAAATTAAACTGAACTCCCTCTATTGAAAAAAAGAACCGGTGCACTAACCAACTTCTCCTTTAGATACTCGAAATCTTACTAAAACCAATCAGTACACATGAATTCCTAATACTCCCCTATCAATGATATCAGAGGAGTACCAACTTGAGAGAAATCAGCTACTAACCTCCTGCAATAGCCTGCAAGACCAGGGTAACTTTCCACCTCTGTCACTGTCTTGGGGGATACCCAAGACACAACTTATTCTATATTCAATGGATATATAGTTACTACCTGTTGGGATACAACATAACCCAAGAAACGGGCTTATCGAGCCCAAAAATCACACTTCGACAACTTTGCAAACAATTTCTGTTGATGAAGAACTTGTAAAATGGAGCGTAGATGCTTTGCATGCTCCTCCTCAAACATGGAGTACACAAGGATGTCATCAATGAAAACCACCATGAACTTATCCAAGAACTCATGGAACATAGCGTTCATCAACCCCATAAACACAGCTAGAGCATTCGTCACACCGAACGACATTACAACGAACCCATAATTCCCATGACGACAACAGAAATCAGTCTTTAGGATATCCTCATCATTCACATGCATATGATGATATCCTAACTTCAAGTTGATCTTTGAGAACCAAATTTCATCATTTAGTTGATCAAATAAATTGTTAATCCTTATAATATGATATCGATTCTTCACTATCACTTTGTTTGAGTGATGATAATAGATACACAACCACAAAATGCCATCATCCTTTTTCACAAACAAAACCAGTGCACCCCAAGGTGACACACTCAGCTGAAAAAAACCACACTATAATAGACTATCGAGCTATACATGTAGCTTTCATAACTCAGAATGGTCCATCCTATATGGATACATATAGATAGGATATGCTCCAGGATGTAGCTTAATCCCAAAATTTATCTCTCGTTGAGGGGTTAATGCTACAACTTCTTATGGAAATACATTAGGGTCTCACTCACCAAAAAACACCGCTGGCTCTCTATCTGCATCGAAGAACACCACCTGCCCCCAGAATCAATCTACGATAGCCTACACTGAATACAACCAATCCATTCTAAGGATGAAATAATATGGTTGTATCCCTAAACATAGGAAATCTCTCCAAGAGAAGTGATACCCAAGCACTAAATCACAATCTATACATACTTCAAAAAAGTCAACTCGACCTCCTACTGGCATAGTCAAAGCCAAGGGAACTAGAAGCCTCTACACATCAAGTCCTCAAGAATGGAAAATGAAAGGTGATATGAAGGGGAGAATCTATCTTGAATCAAACAAGGCATACACCCAAGTAGAAAATAAGAAAAGGGTACCTCAAACGATGTCTAGATCGCCTGGAGCTTGCAATGCTATAGCATGAAGCAGACCACAAACTCTTCCACGACCTCTCTGACCCTGATGAAAACCACCACCATGGACGCGCTCTGCTCTCTATGGATGTGGAGCATACTGAGGATGTCCTCTTCTTGCACCATCTTATCTCTACTGATCCAAAGCTAGTGCAACCTATTGCTGTTGCCTCGGTTGGAACTACCTCAAAAAGGGAACCTGGAGTGGAACACCTGGTGCAAAATGACTGCTCTGAAAGGCTGGGCACTATTTCTAATGATTACCTTGACCTCCACAATAAAACAAGCACCTGATCTCTTGGAATATGACTAAGAGACTTTGACCCCAAAGAAATGATATGCTAAGGGCTGGGACCTACCCTCAGCCGAACATAAACTCTTCTGCCCTGAAAACTGGGGACCCTGAACCACAAATCTACTTCATGAGTAATCATGACGACTCCCATCTCATGATGATATGGTTCTAGAAAATGTACTCTCGAGGACCTCTTCCCTCTCCAGAACCTCTAGATATGTCTTCAGTATAAATGGGGTGAACTGAAATTATATCTCTAGATGAAAAGCCTCCTCAAAATAACTCACCTTAGGCTCCGCATCTAGAAAGTGGTTAGAAGTATATTGTAAAAGGTTCCTAAAATTGATTCCAAACTCTCGCACAATATTGATCTCCCATTGAAGGGTAAGAAGCTCTTGGAGACTAGACGCCTTCACAATCGAATAAAGAATCTTAGATCTGAACTTGTCTTGGAACTCCTCCCATGAGATTGTTGACTCATCACAATCCCTAAGGAATAAGAACCACCACTGCCTCACTGACCCAAGAAACATCATCAAAACCAAAGAAACAAAGTGATCCTTCTGAGCACGGATCAAACTGACAGCTATCTCAACCTCCTCTAACCAGTCTTCCATGATTTCATCTGAAATATATCCCTCATACATGTGTAGACTCTGGCGCTGAAACTCTCAGAGTGTCCTCCTTCAAGTGTCATAGTCATCAACCTATACCCTTTGGTGATCTATTAGCACAACCTGCTGGACATCTTCTATGAAAACCTGAAAAGGATTTCGACCTGGATCCATACTTACAAAATAAAAAATAGTTATAGATCCTAAACCTAGATTATGGAAGACTCAACTTTAATTAATTAATTGTTTTATTTTATTCATTTTATGTTAACCTATTCCAAGGTCTACCCATTCAAACATAGGCAAAAAGAAGAATGATGGATGATCCTTTCCTAGGTCTATACCCTGAAACCAATATCACCTCGTTTAGTGTCCATTGTAACCTTAAAGGTCTATGCATCATATCACAAGGGGCACTAAATGCCTATGTCTCAAATAGTCTCCAGTGCTTAAATCACTTTCTAAACTTAACCAACACCATTTCCCTACTAACCCATGTTACACCACCTATTACTAACACCAAACTACATCCTATCCCTCAACCAGACCTTTGATACCACTTTTTCACTAACCCCTCCCCACAAGGTGTACCCCTCTTAGGATAATAATGTGAGAAGGGAGATAATGACCCCAAAGTCCCTCCTCCAGTAGGCCCTGGGTTGGAGACTAGCACCAAGGGTATACTAAACACATAATGGGAGGCATTACCCTCTAAGAGAACACATGAAAAAGAGAGAGATAAGATATACACCAACTAAATTCAACTCATAGCACAATATAAATGAAATACCATGTACACATATGTAATGTCATGTAAGAACTACTACAACTGAAAGGGAAAACTATAAGTACCAAAAGAAAGTAAAAACAGTAGTGGCCACAAAGCCCAAACATCTCTTCCAACCAAAAGTTAGTAGTAACTGGCCTGATCTCCAACCTGCTCCAAGTGACCTGAAAAAATAGTTTATATATATATAGGGTGATTATAATAGTATACTCAGTAGTATCCTCCCCATAGCCTCTTGTGAAAAAGTAAAGAAAGCTGCTAAAGCACAGTGAACCACAAGTGAAACTAACTCGTTAGCTAAATATGTATACTATGTTCCCACCCTCACCATGGATACTCTCACCAAGTATAAAATACAAGAGTATATAATATAATAAAGAATATCAAGGGTACCCCGCTAATACTTCCCCACTGGTTTTCTTCTTTTCCCCAACGTCGCACGTGCTAAGAATCTCTCTCCAAAAAGGCTTTCTCGTAGACACCTGGCGAAACACCACAATATGAACCTCATGTAACACAACCGCTAAATCCATGTAACCAAAGTAACCAGGTAGTTTCTGGGATCCACCACAGCTTGCATAACATGTATCATACGTCAGGCATTATACCCCAATCCATTACAACCCATACACCGAGTAAAGATACTCAATCCATCATAGCCTATACATGTTACACCTATAATATTCCATAGAAAACTATATCCAGAATATATGTGTGTGAATATCCCCAAGCCATTATAGACCTCTATACACATATATGGGTAAAAATAACCCTTGTTCCTACCAGCATAAGTAACTACCAATAGAAGAGAGTGGGGCCAAAGGGGGTAGTCCGCCATCCATCCTCTCACCAGAATGTTTGGGAAAACACCCCCTAGGGATCAGAATCCCTAGGGTGTTAGTTTCACTAACTGATGGGGTGGAGTAGCGTATAGAAAAAAAATATAGAATATACTATAGCTCACAACCACACTATGGTCATAACCTAGTCTTGGAATTAAATGTAGCTAACATCTCTTATACTCTGGACCGTCACCGCTAAGACTAGGTATCATATAAGCACACAACCATTTAAATAGATTTATTACATTACTCCATTCAATTTTTATCAATTTCACTTTATATTAATTAATTATTTAAACATTAATTAATCATTAACAATTCCACATTATATTTCATTTTCAACGCACCAACATTTCATTCCCTTTAGGCATAACCAAACCAAGTGCATAGATTCTCAGAAATATTACCTTAGAATTTCATCCCAGCAAGATCCAACCCCATGGGTTAACATAATTTATTCAATCATTTATTAATAGAATTATTACTTTTCCATATTCACAGGAATTCTAGAAAAAATTTCTAAGCTACTAAACACAAGGGGGATTAACCCAGTGAGTAGATGGACTACCTGTCAAGTATTTTCTACCTATAGCAGGAGAGTAGACCCATCCTCCTTCAAGAAGCTAAACATAGAAAGAACATGGCATACCCCACGCGTCTTCACCCCTTTTCAAAGGAGAGTAAGCATGAATAGCTACCTTGAGTAGTGGGGAAAGTAAAGTAGATAAAAAACCAACAATATTTAGAAAACATCCAACCCGTTTCATCATTTTCCGTGTCCTCCCAAACACCCTCATGCATAAACCGATGCATCTCGCCACTCTAGGCGTCAACTACTGCCACAACCAATGGTCCTCCCTTACCCCACATATCACAAAAACCATACAGGCTCACATCACAACACAAGTAGTAGGAAACAAACATCATATCAACTGGGATCTTGTACCTTAAACAAGGCATTCTTCCTTCACAAGTAATGAGCTCTCACAGATCCAAGCATATAGCTATTGGCCTTTACAAGCAAGAGGATAACTCAGAACACTACCAGGCATTACCTTTTATCAAGAAACCAGTTATGTAATCCATCTTCAATTAACCGATTAATTATTAGTAGGTTCCAAATATTGTCAACCTAAACTAAAAGCTATCATAAATATCAAAAATAATTAAACATATTTCTGCATCAATTTGATTAACATAAAATTACATGAACAACAACAACCATACTCATTTACATACCTATTTATATTTATACAAATAATTATCAATTTATTACGACTTTACATTCTTTACCAATTTCATTTAGAACAACATGATAACACTAAAATAATAGATATCACACAATCTAGAAAATCAAGAGGCAAACCATTATCACTGTGCAAAGAAACAACATGGTATTAAACCAATTATTTTAATCCGGTTCAAGTATTTAATTAGGTCAATTACATTTCAATCTAAAGGGATAAAACATGATAACTCTACATTTTCATGTAAAAGGATATAAAAACCATGAATCCCCTAATATAAAAGGTTTTTAACGTTCTTCGCTTGAGAATAGATTAATGCAGCGGATCATGATCACCTTCCCCACAAAAACTGCATCCACTTGAGGATGTCGCGGAAAAAACGCATCGACAAAAAAAAAACTCCCTTAGAATCGTGGAGTTCAAACAACAAAGCATGGAAAAGATAAACATGAAAAAATGGATCAATGAAAACCAAATAACAGAGGTAGATCTTACCTCAGATTGAAGAAAGATCAAAGAAGGAAGCAAGGAATCAATCCAGGATGAAGGAATCCCCAAATGTTGAAGAGGGAGGCTTCTGGGTCATTTGGGGTCAAGAGAGGGTGTGATCAAGACATAGGGTTTTAGAAACCCGAGTGGCTAGGTGTCTTTAAAATACCCATCAGTGGGGTAGTACACGACGTGTACCTCCCCATCACATTATGTACTGCCTCAAGGCTGATTTATGATAAAAAACACGTTTCCTTGGTGCTCTGATTTATTTTTATGAAACCTTAAAGGTAAAAGTTATGTCCCCCTTGGTCACATCGTGTATCCCCTTGTTTATAGATTCTCATGACCGAACTCCTATAGAATTCCTCTAAGCCTTCTCTGAGCACCTTGGTCTTTGAAAACACACAAAGGGTTGATCCATGTGGATCTCGGTCCTTAAAAACACACCCAAGGTCTCCTTCTACATGTGGAGACAACATTATAATGTGCCAGCAAAGAAATAGAGGAATCAATAAGAACCTAAATATATCTACTAAAGAAATGAATCCTCTCCCATCCATTCCATACATATAATATCACATACTATCCATTTATGATGTGGTTTAGGAAAAATCCTTACCTATCCTACCCTTGTATGGTCTAGAATATATTTATATCACAATCCATCATCAAATCACATCACTTACACATCACATAAAAATTGTATTATCATATCATGAACATTAAGGAAAAATAACTCATGCCCTCCTCCCACCATGAATGACCCCCCATATACCATGCCATATCCCATGAAAAGGAACATGGGCCTGCACATCACATCTATCCCAAAGAAAACTAGGCCATTATTTCACATCCCACTAGAAGAATCCTGGTACATCACATCACATCACTTCTAGGTAATATCCAACATCAATCCATATAATCACTACTCAGGGAGGAGCAAGTAAGAGGGTGTAGGTAGCCATCTATATTACCATAATATTGGATGTTTGGGAAAACAACCAGAACAAAAAACCTATATATGTTAGTAATTTTATCAATATTGGATGGGGAACATATAGAAAGAACATAAAATACATGATATATAAATTTCACACAATACCCAAACTATTGGTCCACAGTTCCTTCACTTAATACACCACAATTACTCCACTATACCCCATGTCAACCATCACAATCGCTTCCAACATTTTATATAACACAACACACAACCACCACTTAAAGCTACACATTCCAATCTTAAATTTCCATTTCCATCATTATCTTGAATTAATACATTTAAAAAACTTCCACTACAAATCCATTTTGTTCACATTTATATAATTCATTCATTTAATGTTAATTTCATTTAAGCTACTTACTGCACATCAAAATCATCATGTTATTATTCATTTAAAAACCCACGTCATTCAATTTGAGCATTAAAAATAATTCCATAGATAACATGGCTAGTAAAAAACCATACCATAGAACCTCCGCTACTACAAAACATGCCTTTAACAATGCTAGAATCAAACTTTATCAGTACTATAAATTTGCTGACTAACTTAGCACGGTTACAAGTTCATTGATTTTATCAGTGCTAAAAAATCACTAATAAAGGGTAGATTTATCAATGAAAATAAAATCACTAATAAAAGACCCCATTTATCAGTGCTTTTAAAAGCACTGATAAAAGTATGGTTTAGTAGTGATTTTATTGGAGCTGATAAAAGTATGATTTATCAGCAGTATTAAATGCACCGATAAAGATATGCATTATCATAAACAATATATGTTCTAATAAATGTTTACTTTATCAGCACATTTAGTAGCACTAATAAAGATGAAAACTACAGTGTGATGCTGCAACACACTACATGACTTGAAACAGGAGCAGTGTACTGCAAAAACACAAAACATCAGAAAAGACAAAACAAATTATCAAAATATAATAAAAATACTTAATTTAAATAAAATAAAATTTCTAACACAAATAAAATATAAATAAAACACTATTATAGAGTTTGTTAATTTTTTTACTAAATTTAATGTAAATTTTGAATAAAATGGATCACTTGGAGTCATACCATTCACACCGTGAGTCGAATTGATGTGTGACTGATTATGACATGTTAAAAATGACTTATGGATCATTTTACTAAACTAACAAAACAATTGATATGAATATTATTGTTTTTGAGTATGTCATCTACTTTTTTGATTAAAATTAATGTCAGTTTTGAATAAAAAACACACTTGGAGTCATACTGATCACACCGTGCATCAGATTGAGGTGAGGCTAATCCCTAAAAATCAAAAAATTACATATGGATTGTTTTCCAAAAGTAAACAAAAATACGAATGCATTTTCTTGGTTTTTAGTTTGTCAATTGTTTTTTTCACTGAAACTAATGTCAATTTTGAATAAAAAAGACACACATGAAGTCATGCCGGTCAGACCATGAATCAAATTGAGGCACATCTGAATTATACATGTCACAAATTACTCATGGATTTTTTTATATAGTATCAAAACCTTCAGAATGCATTTTCTTAGTTTTGAGTATGCCACCTGTGTTTTCTAAAAAATCTCATTTTAAACTGGAAACATGCACTTTGAGCCATACAGGTGGCATCATGTGTGGTTTTTACAAGAGACTAATTCATACACATCAAAAATTAATTATGAATCATTGTACCAAATTATCAATACAATCCGACCATGTTTTATCATTTTTTAGAGAGTGACACTTTTTGTATTAAAATATAAATTTTAAACTGATAACAGACACTTGAAGTCATACCATTCAAATAGTGTATCAGATTGAGGTGAGATTAATCCCTACATATCAAAAATAATGTATAAATAATTTTCCTAAAGTACCAAAACAATCCAAATACATTTGATAGGTTTTGAGTATGCCACATGTTTTTTTTACTAAAATGTAACTTAAACTAGAAAGATGCATAATGGCTCTTATATTAAGCAACTTGTGTTGTGCGAACTTTTAATTTTTTTTATCAAATATGATCATCGTATGACACTTATTCTACTTCATTTCTGAAAAATTTTATTATTTGCAAGCCAGTGCTTCTTATCCTCATCCACCTCAGTCTCCACCTCAGCCTTCACCTCTACCTCCTCCTCCACATCGATCTCTGACTCTGACTTCAACTATGCCTTCGTCTCCACATCTGCCTCTTCCTACACCTCTGAATCCAACTCTACCTACACCTCCAAAATTTCACAATAATTTTATTTTTTGTAGTTTAGAACTTCTAAACAAATTTATTTCCTCCAATACACTTCTTCATGAGAAAGAGATAAAAAATAATATTTAAGTATTCTAACAGTAATGATTCCCACCCCAAATATCTTTTCACGGTCATAACTCTTACTAGATCACTAACATAGTAGGTAATCACCTAAATTTATTTTCAGCATGTATTCTAAAAAAAGTATGCTGTCAAATCATCTCTAAACAAATTTATTTCTTCTTTTGAGTAACTCTATTTTCATAAATCTTGATAGTTATGAGAAAATATATACAAACAAATTATTTTGAAATATATTTAATTAAATTTTAATTACCTTAAAAAATTACCTGCTGGGGGATGCTGATATTTTCATGCTCTGTGATTTCTCTCATAAATTTGCAAACATAATATCCACAATTGATTGAATTATTTTGTTTCATACACTGCAGAAACATTGACCAAAATAAGTAAATTCTTTTGAAATGTTTTGATAGTTAAATATTTCTATATATAACTTAACTTGTTTTCATTTATAGTAATCTATAGGATTTATATTTTTATACACCAACTTTATGCCATGATCTATCATGTATTTAAAGACCGCCCTATCATAAAAAAATTCTCATTAAAACATTTACTGAACTTATAATTAAAAGTTTATCTATAAGATTTTTATTTTAGTGTATTACATATTAAAAATACACATCATGTGTGTTCGATTGGTTACAAATCTATGCATTGAATTCAAAAAATAAATATTCAGGGTGTCTATGTTGACTACTATCAACATATAGTGATTTCCAAAAAAACAAAAAAAAGTAATGAAAAAATTAAATATATATTTTATGTGATTAGATCATGGAGTTTTACACTTGAAATGTAGGAAGAAAAAAGAGTTTATTGTCTGATTTTTTATTAAACGCTTTGAGTAGCTCATCTTTTTTCTTGTTAATTTCTTCCCCATTCAATGTAATTTCTGGTGTAGAAATGATATCGGGATTAATGAATCCAAACCATGATTTTCAATATCTTCCCTTTATATGGTTGTAATATAAATTTATGTACAAAATATGAATAGTCATTAACTTTAATAAACATATTTATCTCACTATATGGACAGTAGTATTATGAAAATGTACCTTATGTATGTATTCAAAACTGAGATGCCTAGCCATTCATCCTTGATAATCTCAGTTAGAGTCTCAAGACCAATTAAATCTTCGAAGGAAACTCCATATATGTATTCTTCATATTCAATTTAAGACATAGTTTTATCTTTATAAGTGTTATCTACAATAAGTTGTATTGATAATAAATATTTCTCTTGAAATGGAAGGGAGAAGGTCCTCTTGGAAGGTCATTTTTTTGGTCGATTAATTAGATTTTTTGGATTTTAACTTTAGTTTCTCTTCCTCTTTATCAATATGTAATATAATAACTATTTTTAGACCTTTTATCATCAACTGTTACATGTTTTTCATATTTTTTTAAAGATGTACCTCATATATCTTTATAATATTTTATGTCCATGCTATGAAAGCTCCAATAGTAGCTTTGACCATTGTAATATTCAGACCATCAAGTGGAACAAACAACTCAATAGATGGATCATAAGCTACATCAATCCCCACTTGCATTTGATTTTTTTGAGAGGGGTTGATTGTATAGATGGTTTACCAAGATATTATACACTGTACCCATTATAACAGGGCATAACATGGGTATTGAAAGATAAAAATCACATAAAACTATACCCTATAGAATTTTAGTAAGATAAAGTTATTAAAAGTTGTTTTATTCACATTTAGGAGAAATATTAATGGAAAAATTGACTACCTTAGGTATGGTATGCGGTTTGGGGGAATGACTAGACTCAAAGATAGTGGGATAATTTGGTTCATGTACAGATCTTTTCTCCACCAGCGGTTCTATTTGATCCTTTTTTATACATTGGTATGCCCAAACAGAATGTAAAATAATATCATGTAGCGAATCTATTTGTGTTTGAATTATTCTAATTATATTATATGTATCTTTATGTGGTTTTATATTCTTGAAACATGTTTGAGAGACTCCAAAACCTAATACTCTAACGTGGCCATATTGTATAGGTCACTTCAAATCTACTGACAATCACTTTTCTTCGTGTATGGACATTGTCGATTCTTGTGTCTAAACCATATAAAAAAATATGAACATATTTATTTTTATGTAATATTGTTATAAATCATAAAAAATTACAATTATTTCCTTCTTACACATTCTTCCCCTACTGCTTTTGTGTTTTCATCAACTAATTTACCATCCATATTTACACGAGACTCCTTCTGTACCACATTACGTGGGATGTAAGTGGATTAAAATATTGATTCATCAATCTACATATAAACAAAGAAACATATTCTTTTTTATATCACATAATTAAACATTTATTATTGATTTAAAATACATACCAATTTCTTATCTAATGAAGCATACCCCATCCTTCCTTTGCGATAGGGGTATGCTAGTTTTGATGCACATCTTTATTTTCAGCACTCTTTTTCTATATTATAAATTAAATTTATTGAATCAAGATGGATAAAATAAATAATTTTAAATAATATATTATCGATCACAATGCACTTGAAATGATTTCTCATTGCAATGATGTCTAAAAGCAACCCATGTTTCCTGCATTATAATGTGTGCATAACTATGTGGTGGGTGGGGATTTATTTTCCCCTTAGTATACCTATGATGTAACTTCTTTAGAAGAGTCCAGAATATTCTATGGGATTTTATAGTTACCATTAAGACAAATTTCTTACATAAATATTCTAAAATAAATTAAGTCTTCAAGGAATAATAAAAAAAAAATCAACATTTCATTATATAATTTTTTAGTAAAATAGAGAAAGTATATTTCAACATTATCATTATATCTTTCCAACAGATTTATTTCGTTACATGTTGGGCGTGGCTCCATGAGTTAATATCAATCAGCACACTCATCCTTATTGTGACCCCAATATAACTAATAAATGTTGAATTTTTGGGGTCAATAGGTTATCTATGTTGATTCCAACCAACCTAAAATTTTATACCCTAACTTCTTGACTTTATAATTTTATTCAAAACATTGATACTGCGTCTTTCTTATTTTTTTTCACTCTTTTCATCAACATGTTGTTGATCCCATAATAATTCCCCAGTTTTATCACCAATAGTTTGTTCTTGCTCAGGATTGGAAACATCATCTTGTTCAGAAGACATTTTTTGCATGAGTAGTCAAACATTTACTTTGTCTTTAATAACAACAATACAATACACTTCATGTATAAAAGTCCACAATTGCATGAATCATTCATGAAAATATTTACTATCTTGAACAAATATTTAATACTTCAATACTATAGTATAACTAACCTTAACTACCTTTATTTAATTCATCCTTAGATGCTTGATTTCCTTATATCTATTGATGATGTATTTGAGGCTACTCATTTCCTCTTTCAAACTAGCCTTCCTCCCATCACTGTTCGGGAGGTATCTCATCAATGAACTTTAGAACCACAATGATGGGAGGAAGGATAGATTAAAAGAGGGAGTCTAATAAATCATCAAGAGATGGAAGATAATCAATCGTCTATAGATTAAAGTATCCTAGGAACCTACACTAATGGGATCACTCAAAAAGTCTCCTCAATTAAAGAAGAATAAGAATACCTCCACTCTAATTGTCTTGAAGAAATGAGTCTCACCCCACTTAAATTGGATGTAACTTCTGTCTACTCAAGGATTCCTTACCTTCCAGTTTTAGATATTTTATAATCTACCATAATGTCCATCCAATAACATACATGCCTTTAAATGGTGGATTTTTCAACTTATACTCATATTGATCTAGAATTTTTTTACTCTTATAAATGAAATGAATCTATTTAATGAAATCCTAAATATATTTCTTATGCTAATATATATTCTTAATTTTACCTTGATCTCATCCTTGATGCAACTATTCCTTAAACCCTGTGAAAAAAATTTCAAAACATCAGATGAGTAAAAAATCTTAGTAAGTGATATGAAAAGAAAGGAAACTGTTAGTTCAGTAAAAATATGAAAACCCTTAAAAAACACTTTCCTTGAAAACATTACATTTTCTACATTAAGGTAAATATCATTAATTTAGAATGATAATTTATTTTAACTTTTTAAGATAAATAATTACTATAAAATCTCATTATAAAGAAAACAAAATTCATGTAGGTACTTTGGGTACATCATCACTTAGAACCCTTTCATAACCCTTACAATTTGAATAACCTTATGGTTGAATTCTATCACCAGAGTACCCAAAAAATTTGACCGCTATCTGGGTGAGCCCATCATTAAATATATAACAGGTTCATTCAACACTATCTGAGAACACAATTCATTTATAATGTCTAATAACATCAACATGTAATAAAACAATTCATCATTTGATAAAACACATTTAAACTTGTATGCAAATCACTTTCAGATACCATTATCTTTCAAAATCCCATTTTCAACAGAAAATACAAATTTATTTTGAAATAAGATTTTCAATACCAAAATAAACAAAAGATAAAGAGTCTTTTCAATTAATGTAATAATAATATTGTAAGAGGGAAAAAACTAATGGCCATGACAGCAGAAAAGTCAATGTCCCAATGTACATTAAAAATAGAACATTCCTTTTACCATTTGTGAAAATATTCCATATAAAACACATAAAATATTCATTTTGAAATGCATTTAAGGAAATAAAATAATAATTAAAATGTCCTTTATTACACTTTTATATCCATATAAATAAATATGTAAAATAATATCAAGAATATTGACATGAAGATTTTTTTAAAATTAAATCGTTAAAAATTCAATGTTTCCCATGCCACTTTGAACATTTAAATCCTAAGAACAATGAAATATTAAAATTAAAAAAAAATTAAAAAACATGAGAATAGATAAACTATATATAATGTAAAAGGGGATGTATATTCACCTTATAAAAGAATAATCTTCATAACATCATGATATGTCTCAATGAAAGGAGACTGAGAAAAAATCCCTTACCTTGAGTTAATTTGACACATATTTTATTTATATTATGGAATAATAAAAATATATTAATTATTTAATTTATTTAGAAACTTATTTTCATGTTTATTATTCCTATTATGTCAATTATTTCCTTGTTATAACAATTAGTTAATTATTCAAGTTAATGTCAGATGTTTTTAGGATATTCAATACATGAGTCCAAAATAACTTTGGTAAGTCGAATATGGTTAAAGAGGTTATTAGTCCATTATATACATAATAATATTCATTAAATAATAATAATAATTTTAAGTAAATAATATTTTTAAATCCATTCATTAAATATGGTTATGAATAATGAACTACTTTACAATCATGGAGACGGTCAGCCGTACGTACGCATGAGTAACATTTCCATTTTTCAATGATCATTATGAAAAGAAGGTATGTATTATTTTATATTTATAGAATGATTAAAATATAATTAATATAATATTAATAATTTAAATGTATATATATATATATATATCATCCATGTGATGTGTGGATAAAGAATGAATCACATCGCTTCGTGGATGTGAAAGTTCACATGTAGGCACAAACGACATTATCATTTTTATGTGCACGAAAAGGTAAGATTTTAAATGATATATTATTATTTTTTGATGATAAATATGTCATGAATATCATATATAAACATTAATTCCATAATTATAACCAGTATTGAGAGATGGTGATGGAAAACAAATTTTATCAGTTCACGAGGTGGTAGTCCGCAGTACAGACGAATAAAGAATTCATTTTCCTTTTGATGTAATTGGAGACAAATTTAAGTGATTATATTAAAATAATAACATATTAGTATATTTATTATACTAATGTATTATTTAATCATATATTAAGAAGATTTTAAGGATTTGGAATAAGAAATAAAAATAAACACCCAATTAAAAATGACACCTCTTCTTCGAATGACCTCCTTTGATTAGCACTTTAACACCTCAATGAACATTGATATGCCTAAAAAAGAATCTATAATGTGGATATGTATTATAATATTGTATTTGGAAAGATATTGGCCAAAAAAATAGGTTCTGAGGTGTGATGAATAGAGAAAAATGGGTTCCCTTTTATAGGAGAGGGCAGAGGCAGTCTTTGAATTCTTCAAATTATTAAATAAATATAAATTAATTTTCTAATATAAATGGTCAAAATGTAATATAATTATAATATGGGATTATTATGGGTCTAAATATAATCATAAAATAAAAATTAGATACATTTTGATATTTTTTTAATCCTTATCTTTTTGTTTCAACCCTTACTTTTACCTTTTAATTTTTACCGTGCAATCATATAATCTACACTTTCTGAGTTTATATAATTAATATAAAATTAAAAACATCCAAAGAATGAATTATGGATAAAATTTTAGGAAATACCCCAATAATTGGGTCCAATTGTGTATTTTTATTAATTTTATATCATTTAATAAAATAGTATTTATTTTAGAATATAAACAGTTTCAAATTTGACACTATTCAATATTTGAATTTTTAAAAATATTATAACAGAAAAATAAGTATGAAAAAAATCATTTAAATCATAACTAAAATTTCAAAGTAATCCATAAAATTAATGGAAAATATTAATTATGTAAAATTATATTTATTTTAATATTATTAATATCATTTATATTTATTTCTTCTATTAATTAAGAAATTATTGCATCATTATTCTGTCACCATATAATTTAATTATTTCATTCCTAAAGATTATAAATAAATTACCATGATGTATTTAGTCATTTTAGACTTCTATATAATGTTTATAGTCTCTCGTATCAATTATATCATCCCATATTAAATTTTTTATAGGTATGAGAGACATGATTATGACATCTTTGTCATTACTTTAAATAAAATATTATAAATGTCACAATCACACACCCGTGGCATCCAAAGGCTATAATTTAGGCCAAAGGATTATATTGGAAAAAGATAAATCATTAAATAAAATTAGGTTATGTGTTAGGGTAGTTTTATAAAATTTATAATATTTTTTTACCTTTAATTACTCAATTTACCCTTAACTGTGGTAATAAAAAAATTACTAAAGTTATTATTCATAAATCCTAAACATAAAAAAGGACTGTTTACTAAAATTTAACCTACTTATTCTAAATATGGTATCCATTTTTCAAAATTAAAAACACATAATTCTCATAAATTAATTTAAAATTAATCCCGTTGATAGAACAAGAAAACATGTTTTTAAAGTAAAAACGTTTAATAGTTCACAATGTTTTTATATCCTATTTCAATGTTAAATTAATTCAAAAAAAAATAAATTTGATTTAATGATAAAATAATTATCTAATTATACATTAAATAAAATAAAAAATATAATTTAACAATATAAATTATTTCAATGAAAAAGCTTTTTCAATTAAAAATGAAATATTTTTTCACTATTCATAAAAATGACTCTTATCAGAAAAATACTAAAAATTTAACCAATATAAATTTTGATACTTAAATTTCAATGAATAATTTTCTTTTTCAAATAAAAATTTTACAAGTACCAAAAAATATATTTAAAATAGGAATTCCATCAAAAGGCGATAAAACTACCTTTTTTGAAAAATATTTTTTTAATGCCTAAAATTGGATTTATTCTAATATCACATCTAGAAAAAACATAAGCTGAATTTTAAATGTTAGAATAAATATTATATATATATATATATAAATATATTTCATTATTATAACCCAAAAAGAGTGTTTTTATTATTTATTGGTATAAAACACATTTGTGCACATTTAAATAGTTTTTCTGAAAAAAACATTTCATTTTTTTAAAAAGGGGTTTACGTTCATTTATAATTAATAAAACAAAGAATTATACATGAATTTTTAAACCATATTATCATAAATCATTTAGTATTGTTCATTCTTGCCATTCTAATGACAAGGTTATAACATTAACATTTGAACAACAATATTTATTTATTCATTTAAGTTCGATGTGTCATATCATTTACTCAGTCAAACATAGTTTTTTGTTCTTAAAACTCAGTATGATACAACTTAGTTCTTAGATTCCCTTTCTTATCAAACCATATGACACCCTTCCTTGGAGATACCATCAAAATACATGATCTCCCACTTGAAATTACAAATCATTTCTATGGTTTTCAGCATAACTCTTTTTCCAAATTTTAGATTCTTTAATATAAGCATGAATAGTATTTACCTTTTTCGTTGTCTCTTAAATAAGTTTTGGTCCAATAAGTTTCCTCTCACCCACTTTTTCCCAACAACATTGAGTATGAAATATCTTTCTATATAATTATTCATATTGAACCATTTGGACACTAGAATGGAAACTATTATTTTAGGAAAACTTTAGTAAATGTAAATATTGATCCCATATACTTATAAAGTCAAGTTAGAATGATCTAAACATATCCAAATATGTTTGAATTTTCCTTTTAGACCGTTTTTAAGTTTGATGGAGATTATTAGTACTCAAATGGAGCTCAATATTCAAATCCCTCTAAAGAATCTTCCAGAATTTTGATGTCAAATGGGGATCTCAATCAGACATAATTGATAGAGGTGCACCTAAAGTCTTAAAACTTCATTAATATATACTATTTATTAGTGATAAAGAGTTAAATACTCACTTATAGTATGAAAATCTGATTATTTTGTATGGAAATAAATAGTAACCCATATCATATCATTATTTCTGGGGTTATTTGGTAATCTTATGATGAAGTCCATTGTAAAACCATTCCAATTTCACATAGAAATATTTAGATGTTTCATGACTCATCTTGGATGCTATCAGTTATCTATACATCTTGTTACTAATAGGTTGTATGGAGAAGTTCAAGGTATGATCATCATCTAATAGTTACTTTCTTTTCCTAAGTATTGATGAAACACATAAAATCTTTCAAAATTTCATAATTCCATCCTTATACACGATGTATTCCAATATTTCAACCTTAATTAATTTAATTTTATTTTGAAAATTCTCATCATCATATTGAGAGAATTTTATCTTCTCCAATAAATATGGTTTAATAGTCATTAAAAAAAGGAGTGATCTTTCCTCTTCCTTAAAAATTACCATATAAATATTTACTTAATCTATGAATATAATATATTTGTCAATCCAAATTTGGGTCATAATTCCATGATATTTCATACTCAATACATATTTTATGTTATTTTCCTTTCCATGGTGGTAGTGTATTGAAAAATTATAATCTTTGAGTAACTAATGTCATCATCTCTACCTATTGTTGAGTTATTTCTATGTAAATAAGTATTTCAAAATATTTTGATCTATATATATCAAAAAATATCACTATAGAGATAGTGTCTCCATATCTTTATACCAAATAATATGGATGCTAAATGAATATCATGAGTAGGATAATTTATTTCCTGAATATTTAACTACATTAATGCATATGAAATAAAATTATCAGTTTTTATAAGGAAACAAACCAATCCATTCTTCAATGCAACATTGTATTTCAAAAACCCAATGGAAGAGTAAAAAATAGTGTATTGACCAATCTTATCTTCAATTCATCAAAAAATTATGAACATTATTATTTCCATACAAAATTAACCCCTATATATGTGATAAGTTTTAATGGTTAATCCAATGAGGAAAAATTATGAATGAAATGATAATAGTAACCTGCTAATCCAATGAAACTATATACCTCAGTTTTATTTGTTGGTTTAGTCCATTATTGGACTGAGTTTTTCTTCAAAAGATCAACTAGTATTCCATCCTTATTTACAATATGTTTAAGAAAATAAACTATTTGAAGCCAAAATTCACACTTGCTAAACTTCCCACATGACTCGTTCATTCTAAGAGTATTTAGAACAATATGAAAGTTGTTCTAATGGTCCTCATAGATTTTCGAGTATACCAAGATATCAAAAATATATAACAAAATGAAATTATCAAGATATTCTGTAAATACACTTTTCATTAGATCCATGAAAATAGAGGGTGCAATAGTTAGTCCAAATGGAATTACTGTAAACATGTAATGTTCATTCCTAGTTTGAAATGTTGTCTTAAAAAATCATTATTTGTTACAAATAATTGATGATATCCTGAGCAAAGTTCAATCTTTTAAAAATATCATGTTCTATGATGTTAATAAAATAAATCATCAATATGAGGAAGATGATAATTATTATTTATTTTAATAACATTTACTTCTCTACAGTTAATGCACAACCTCAAGTATCCAAATTTCTTCTTAAAAAATAGAAAAGGGGCTGCAAATAGAGAAACACTAGGGTGAATAAATCTATTATTACTAAAATCTTGTAGTTGTTTATCCAGCTCTACTAATTACATAATGTCCATTCTATAATGAGTCATTGATATTGGTTAGGCATCCGAGATTACATCAATGATAATCTCAACTTCATTCTCTAAGGGGAATACAAGTAATTACTTAAGAAAATATCAATGCATTCCCACAAAATTGGTACATACCAAATTTTAATATTACTATTATCACCCCAATAATTCATTCTCTCTTCTTCCTCTTGAATTTCATTCAGTAAGGCCATATGAAGATGATTTGGATAAGAATGTGATGATGAGGATTTTGATCTAAAGATAAGGGATTCTACATCATATTTACAGATCATTATATCCTTATTATTACAACAAATTTTTAAATTTTTTTTAAAGGATGTTCATACAAAGGATTATATCAAATTCAACCATATGTATAATTATGAGGTAAATAATTAAAGCTTAGTTATTTACCATAAAGTGGACTGATTGAAACATTTTTGTTGTAGTGAGAATTCCCTTACGAGTTTTTGCTAACAACTCCCTTATAAAATCAAAAGTAAATGTCCTATACATTAGTTTTGGTGATCACATGAGCATGTTTATCTCTCTTTGGCCTCTTCTTTGGTAGATTTTCCTGACACATGGGTCATTGATTTGAATAATGCCATATTTCATTATAGTTGAATAATTAAACATCATTGAATATTTTATTCCACTTTCATTCATTAGACTGATGACCCTATTATCTATACTTATAATGGACTCCCATTATTTTCAAGAATTTCCCATAATGATTCATTTCACAAATTTCTCATAATAGGAATTGAATCATTCCCTTATTATTATTTGATGATTCACCTTTTCCATGGTTATCAGAAGAAATATTCTTCTCCTGGTTCCCCTTGAACATATATGATCTATAAAATTCCTTCTCTATTTTTATGACACATAATACTATTTAATCATATGATAAAAATGTTTGATAAGCCAATTCCTTTTGAAAAAATGGATTAATATCTTTATAGAAATGATAAATATTGTTTTCTAAATCTTATATATAATATGTAGCTTACCCAGCTAGTCTTGTGAAGGTATCCTTATACACCACAACATTCCATTATTCCTTTTTTCTTTATATTAAGAAATTTCCTCTTCATTTCAGTTTATTTCTCTCAAGGGAAATATTTGACAAAGAATTTTTTTAAAGGTATTCCACTCTAAGTAATCTATTTCATATACCGAATTAGTATTATGGATCTATGACCCCTATTGATTAGAATCTCCCTTGAGGCAATATACCAGTAGTTCTACCTGCTCATTTTCATTGCATACCAATGGAAGAAATATATTTTCGATTGAGGTGGTCTACTTATCATCTACTGCCAGATTAGCATCCCAACTAAAAGATGTGTTCTTTTCCACGTTAAGAAATCCCACATAGGTGTATTGTGGTTATTCATCATAACATGAGTATGTTTTCCTAATATTTTCATGATCTGATCATATCCAACACTGACTATTTTGAATTGCTTAGTGGGTAATTCCCTACATTATCCGCGAGTATTTATTCCCTTTCATCCATTGGGAACCATTAATAAATAATGACAAACACTATGTTATATCAAAATGATAATGAGTATTTATTAAAAAATTTACTATAAGTAATTAATATAATTTTCATGTTAATTTGACATCTAGTTTCAAAGGGTTCTAATAAACCTTCTATGATACCAACTATAACAACCTCGACCCCAATTTCTTAGAGTTTGTATTTATTATTATTATAATAGAATAAATATAATAGATCACATAACCATATATCAATAATTTTATTGTTTTTGAATAACTATATACATATATGGTTCCCTTACTTCATTTTTAATTAAATATAGAACATAACAAAGGAAAATAATCTACTTCCTTGACACTTATTCAATGTTTTCATCATCATGTCTAGGGTAAGGAAAACAAACAAAATGGTGTGATATAATTCTCAATAAGGGTTACATACCATATACATATGAATCAATAATAAGTGAATAGTAGTCAAAATGGAAAAATCAATATGGAAAGGTGATTACTTTGAAAAACACATTCCATCAATAAACTATGAATTCAAATGGCCTCATAGATTTTGTTATAGTGAAATTATCTTGGAAAATAATAACTAAATACTGAATGATAAAAATTATTAATTATTTGATGTTGTGTATCTAGAACATAAACCATTATATTGTAGATAAAATTTATATTAGGTGGTATAATACCATATGATTCTTCTTGGAAATAAACACAAAGTGTTTATTGCAAACTGATTTCATCTCATGAGACTACCAATTCATTGAGGGTCCTTCATTAACCAGTCCCAAACTTAGAGGGCTTTAATTAAAAGGTCTTCATCCCATGTCATAATAGTACAATGAATTATTCAAATATAAATTTAATTTATGAAAAATATGCCTTATCAATATATAAATATTCATTATATAATACATATTTATTAATATTTCTCTAGTCAAAACAACATTCAAAGTAAACATCATATATAAAAATGGTATACGGCTTGGAAAATAATCATATATATGGTACAAGAATTATGGATATTGAAGAGAAATATAATTTCAAATGAAAACTAATCTAAAAGGACAATTAGGTACATCACATCAAAATTATTAGGTGTACAATACAATATAAGTCTCAATGAAATAGTAATTGAGATGGAGTTCCTTACCTTAATTCCTGTTTAATTATATCGATTTGAACCTTCTAAATAAGAAACATATATATTTTTAAAAACTGATCCAAAAATAAATTAAATTCATTTATAAAAATATTTATCAAATATAATTATTATATTATATTTTTTATTTTTTATGTAATTGAAGCGTTTTGATATCATGTCATTCTTAAAAATATAATTTTTTTCTTTGATTTCTCTATTTTGTAAAATGTTATGTTTACATGTATAATTAATTCCAAATGTATATAATACATTTAATTACATATTTATATGTTATATATAATGAATTCTATCTATTAATGAGGTGGCTATAATTTTTTTGTCAATGTCTTCGTATGTGTTTAACTGAACTCTAACGTTATATTATCATAAGACCGGGATAATGGAGTATGATATATAATATATATATGTATTATATATGATACTATAAGTAGATTAACATCATTGAAATAATTTTAACATCCTACATAATTAATTTTAGATTATATGGGTTTGAAAGGAATTGAGAAATGAAGGAGGATAAGAATAAAATAGAGAGGAGTTAATGGAGGCTTACACTTTCCTTGGTTTGGCTTCTCTTTCAAAACACTATAAATACCTTGGTTCCAGTATTTGGATGGATCAAGAACATCCCCATGGTTTATATGAGGCTTAAGAGAGTATATTTGGGTTGTCATTTGGCTTTGGAATGGGTGGGATGGGTGGTTTTACAAGGTAAGGTAGAGGGGTTATTTACACTTGAGGAGAGGGTTTTTTTGAATAAAATGTTAAATAAAATATTATATCGATGGTGAGACTTGTAATAGTAATTTTTTACAATATAAATATTATATTAATATAATATAATTATTTTATGACATGAAAACACATTAATAATTCAAATTAATTTCTTAATTAAAAATTAATGTGGAAAAAATTGTTATTTTAAAGAATCACTTTTGAATTTATGTTTTGTAAAATGGTTTTTAGGTTTTGGAAATTGATTTTATTATATTTTAATGAATAATTTTTCAAATTAAATATATAATATCTAAACTTGATGTTCTAGAAATAATTATTTCATTAATACATCAGGAATTATGTATTGTAAGTTACATCTAATACATGAAATCTGTATTTTACTATTCATTAGAACATCGATATATTTCAGAAAATTACCAGAAAATAAACCTTGGTTGATTTTTATGTGATAATACAAAAAATGGACTCCATTTATGAAAAGAATTTTCTAAATATGATAAATTTAATTTCTAATTATAATTATAATTTATATGAAAATACCACTTTTAATATTATAAGAGATTTAATGTGTAACACCCCGACCCAAGAATACTCGATTCAATGCATTATTTTAGTACATTGGCATTGATGAAAGTGTAAAATCCTATAGGATGATCAGTTTAGTAGTCTTGAAAAATATTTTACATAATATAACTTCACATTACAATTTAAAATCAAGACTAAAACATAGAGAATCATTTGAACATCATGATTCTCCTAGCATAACCCTATATATAAGTCACAATATATATCTTCATATCCTAGAAAAAATAAAACATAAGAAATGGGTGAGATTATATGATCATTAAGTGTAAAATATACAATTAAATTAGTCATAAATAAGAAAAAACATTTTAGGAAATTTATATAACTACAACATAAGCCTTTTAAATAAAATATTAAGCATAATATGGATCAAATAAATCAAATAAATCCATGTAATCATCCACACAGTTATTATAATCGTACAATATTCACATGTAAAATGAATTAGTAATCTCATAATGAGGGAATTTATAATTCATGACATCAAAACCATACAATCAAGGCCTCATGCCAAGACCATACATAAACGGGTAAGACATAAGCCAATACCCAAATTATTTTATCTCCTGAGACCTACCGATGTATCGAGGGGATATAGTGGGCTCCACCTATCACTTACTAATCCAAATAAATTCTTCATATGAAAAGGGTGAATCATAACTAACATAAACATTCATATTAAAACTAGCATAAAAAATGTTAATGCATTACCCATAAACCATGAATGGTATCAAAATAGAACATCCATAGTCAAAAATATTATAAACCCTTCAATACAATATGGTAGATTGTATCATAATAAAACAACCGCAATTAAGCATAAAATCAATCAATATATGTTGACATATGTGAAAATAATTTAAATGATTTCTTTGAAAAACTATCGAGGAATATAATCTTTAAACATTCAAAAGTATCTCATACCACTTTGAAGTCATTTATTTAAAATCCACACATTTATAAAGGATTTTTTTTATTTAAATGGAATATTTTAAACTTGTAAATAAGCTTCCAAACATTATGAATTCATGATGGAAGTAAAATATTCTAATGCATAATAAGTTAAAAATAAACATTCTTTCATTATTTTTGTTCAAAAAGTCTTAAAGTACCTCATTGGGAAATTGACGAAACGATTCTACTCAAAACATTTTATAAAAATTAGAACATGGGTGAAAGGATTAAATAATATTTAGAAGAATATTAATAATAATTTTAAATACTTTTTTAATAAAAATATTCATGGATGATATGTATGTCTTAGTAAATACTTAAATATAAACAATCCCAAATAATAATCAGATTGCAAAATTAACCCTTACCTTAGGTTTGATTCCCTCTATATGTATATGAAACTCTTTTATAGTGGTTTTAAACATATTATTAACTTATAATATAATCATAAAAATATTTATGATATCATATATGATTCATTTATTACTTTATATAACCTGTTTATTTACAATTCCAAGTAAATTCACTATTTTGGGTAATAACTGCTGTATTTAACATATGTGTTTTGATGTGTTATTCCAGATTATATTCCTTAGATAATGATTTAATTAATTAAAGAATTTAAAAAATTATTTATATATTATAAATATATTTAGTATATAAATATATAAATGATATATATATATGAAATGGAAGACACCATTCATAGAGACAGTAAGTCGTACGTACGCATGAGTGCTATTTCTATTTTCTTATCGTATTGAATGGAATATGGTAAATGAAATATATATATTATCACAATATCATTATTATTTAATATATTTAATATTTATTCATTATAAATAATTTTATAATCATTCTTTAATGGTTAATTTGTATAATGAATCTCATCGCGTCGTGGAGACAGTAGGCCATACATATGCATATGCAATGGTATCATTCCCATAATTGTAAAGTTGTAAAGAATTGGGTTTTATATTAATTATAAATGATAAATTTTATTCCATATTTATTATTTATATCTATTATATCCATCATCATACCCATCAAAATAAATTAGTAATAAAAAAATATTACACCACAACGCGGAGATGGTAGGCTGTACGTACGTACACACGATGATATTGTTTTTCATAGGATGGATAAAAGGTGGAATATGGTCATACCATATTCATTATGATATCTAATTATATATATTATACGTTATTTATTACTTTAAAATGAAAAAACACACAAATAGGAAGTAGAAGAAGAAATAATCTTAAAGGAGTCGGTAAAGACGATTACCTATTTTTCAACGAACCTCCTTTGGATCTCTTCTTAGGGACACAAGGGGTGGTATTTTTAAAAGACAAGGAACTCATGAACATGGAAAAAACTTTTTGGAGGGAAAATGGGTAGAGTTCAGTTAATTAAGATGGCTCGAAGTGGTGTGAGGATGTGAGGTATGATGTGCGCTTTTATATGGGAGGTGAGAGGTACTTTTGTAAATCCTCGAAATATTAAAATATAATATGAATATTATAGATCAAAATACTAAAAAATGTCCCATAAATGATAATTAGAAGACTATTTTGACCATATACTATACCATTGTGATTATTTAACATTTTTTTTATTTTTAAATAATTTAATAATAAAGTAATCCAGTTAGATATCATTATTGTCAAATTTAATACTATAATTGTAATTTGTCTTAAAATACATTAAGTCAAAGTGGGAATTATAATATAGTGCTTTAAAACATCTGTAAAATATTTTATATATGTTTGAAATTAATTAGACACATTAAATAATCCATTATATAATAATATTAATATTATTAAAATCATTTATTATATTTTTTTGTTAATTATATAAATATTGTTTTGTAATTGATGAGACTTTTAGGAAAATTATATAACTTATAAAAATTAAAAATAAATTTATATATTGAAACTAATTTCATTTATATCAAAATATAAATTTATATTCGTTCATAGAATGAATTTTGGACCTATGTGGACACATAAATGATATTAAATACAAGATAGTGATATTTGGTAACTATATTTGATTTAAATAAAATATAATTTATTTTCATAGAAAAGTGTCCATTAAAAAACAAAAAATTTATCATAATGTGATAAGGTTTGAATAATATTCATCCAATAATTTTTGGACATGTTTTAGTTCTATTTTAAACCTTATAATTTTAATTTACCCTTAATTAATCTATCGAATTTTAATTGAGGTAATAACATTTTAAATATTAAAAGTTTTTAAATTTTTACTTATATGGTGTGAATTGTACATAAATTGAAATTTTAGACAATATAATAATAATTTTTTATTTTTTAATGGTTTTTAGGATTTCTAAATAATTTAACAAATTATTATTTTTCTAAAATATCAATAGAGTCAATTTTGACCCTTTTCATTACATTGACTTTAAATAAAATTCAAACAAAAATATCACTTTGATCCAAACCATTTAAAAAAATCATAAAATGTCTTAGTCACCTAGAAAATTATTGGGGAATATTAACTAATTCAAATTTTATTTATTTTAATATTTTAATATCATTTATTTGATATTTTGTTTAATAAATCAATTACTACATCTTCATTTTATCACCATTTAATTTGATTATTTATTTTCTAAAATTATATAAAAATTATCATGATATATATAAAAACTTTATATTTATAATTACTATTTATAGTTTACCATATCACTTATATAAACTCATATTAAAAATGATTTATTTATTAAAATTTGAGTATGATATTTTTAACTCTTCTTTAAATAAAATATAATAAATTTTATAATCATACACAAGGGGATAAAAGGGAATCAAAATTTTTACCTAAGGATTATTTTGTATGAAAATAACTAATATAATGAAATTAGTTAAAGTATTATGGTAATTTGTAAATATTATAAAATTATTTTTACCTTTAATTACATGATTTTCCCTTAACTGTGGTAAATAATTTTTTTTACCAAATTTACTATTCACAAAAAAAATTAATTTGATCCTATTAAAATATAAATATAATAATTATTACAACTTATTATTTCCTATTTTCAAAATTTCACTCATTGGAGTTGCTAAATTAAGTTTAACGATAATTTGGTGAGAAAATGGGTAAAAGAGATATTTAAAACATTAATAAGTTTTTATATATAATTTTAATTTTTTTTCCAATGAAATAAATTATATTAATATATTTATTATTGACATATTGATAATTTAATTATTAAATTAACATATAATAATTATTGAAATGAAAAATTTAGTTTTTGACTACAATGAAGTATTTTTCATTATTCGTTAAAAAATGAAACTTTTCAAAAAAATATGAAAAATTGAACCTACGATAATTTTGATATTAAAAATTCATAAGAGAAGTCTATTTTGAAAAATAAATTTATAAATTTTATAATTTTGTTAATACTAATCATAATCACCTTTTTAAATGGCTAATTTGATAGATAATGGTTCGCTCACACTCAGTGTTGTGTGCAACACAATATATCAAAGAGATTAAATTTTAAAAGGTATATACAATAAGATATTGTGGGTTTAGATTATATCCTAATTAAATAAATTATGTATGTGCAATTTTAAAGTGTTCTTTGAAAATCAAAGCTTAATACTTGAAAATTCTTTTTTGGGAAACCCACATCAGAAATATGGTTAATAAAACATTCTATTAATAAGTGGAAAAGGGAAATGTGAAGGTCACCCCTAAATTATGATTTCAAATATGAGAAAATTGGTGGTTAGTAGAGTTATGTAAATGGGGGAAAATTTAAATAATTATAGGGAGTGATTTAGGTCATAAATAAAAAATAAGTGAATGATAAATTGAAATTTGAGGGCCTGAAAGTAATAAATCTATGATGATTTAAAATAACATTGATTCAAAAAAAATAAGGTATTAGGATAACATATTTTTTAGATACATTTTCCTAGAGTTGAGGGATTATTTGAATATCTTGATAAGAACTCTAGAAAACTTATTTGATTTCATTCCATGTCTCAATGTTATTCTTTGGTTATTCTTTGATCTATTTTCACTTCATTTTGTTCACCTAGAGATAGATATTCAAGACGATTCTTTATGAATGAGTCAATTTTAATGAATGGTATGGTCTAAATTTTTTTTCATTAATCCTTTAAATGTGTACTAAAACCAAAAAGGTTATCACATAATATCCAATAAATCAAACTTAAACCCCAAACAATAATATATAGTTTTTAACATATCCCATTCCAACCTTAATACTTTTCCATAATACTTTTATCCAAATTAACAGTCCAAAAAGGTCTCTAAATTTTCAAAATCATTCACAACATCAGAACCCCCAAATAATGTAATGTGGATCTTATTGTCACATAACAAATATTTTATCACCAATAAATCCTTAATAAAAAATCTTATACTTCTAAATCATTAATAAAGAAGCACTGCAGTACAATACTTATATATCTCATGAATATTATAACCATAGAACCATTGATATAATAATTCTTGAATCCAAATACAAAACAACCTTGATCATTCCACTTCACTCTTAAACTATTAACTATGATTAAACATCTTATTCCTTAACACATCCTCTATCTCATTTTTATTTTGTAATATCTTCAATATCAATAGTATAACCATTACTTGTATAACCTTGTTGATTCTAACCATTTACCAAAACTCAAAGATAAATATGATAAAATCTAATCATAGTGATATAGTCACGAAGAATCATTTATAGGATCTATAAATGATGGAATATTTTTATCAATCCACAAGTTTATATGATTAACCTCAATTATCAATAATGAAATCTAAAGAATGATATCACAAACAAAGAATTATCCAAAAAGTCTATATTGGGGTTATGTTTTCTAATATTTGTTTTCTAAATTTAGTTTCCCAAATTGTTTCTAAACTTCCTCTAAAACCAACTGTAACACCCTGGCCCCATAATTTAAGAGCCCCTCCATTATTTTAATATATTGGAATAGATACAAGTGTTTAATCCCAAAGGACTAATCAATTTAGTAGTCTTGGAAAATAGATTACATATAAGAACTTACCATTACAAATCAAAATCTAAACTAAAACATAGATAATACTTTGAACATCATGAACCTCCTAGATTATCCCTGAATAATTTTTATATTATACATCTTTGCATCCTATGAAAATAAAACATAAGAAATAGGTGTGTTCAGATGCCCAGTAAAGGTAAATAATATAGTGAAAGCCTCTATAAATAAGTATAAACTTTTATGGAAATGTATATAACTACAAAAAAATCATTTTAGAAGTAATCTTGAGCATAATATTATGATAATAAATCAAATAAATACATATAATCATACACATGGTTATTCTACTATTCGATTGATCACATGTAAAATAAATTACTAATCTCATAATGAGGGAATGCATAATTATGGACATCATAACCACTATCGGCAGGGCCTCGTGCCTAGACCATACATAAATGGGTAAGACATAAGCCATTACCCAAACAAGTTTATCTGATGGGACCTACAGATGCATCGAGGGGATATAGAGGGCACCACCTATCACTTACTAAGTCCAATGCATTCCTCATAACAAAATGGTGAAACATAACTAACATAAACATTCATGTTAAAACTAGTACAAAAAATGTTAATACATTAACCATTAATCATGAATGGTATAAAAATAGCACATCTATAGTGAAACATATCATAAAATATTCAATATAATATAGTAGATTGTATCATAAGAAAACAACCTCAATTAAGTATAAAATACAGAAATGGATGTTTAAATAGATGAAAATAATTTAAATGATTTCTTTTAAAAATTCCCGAGGAAAATAATCTTTAAACATTCCAAAGTGTCCCATTACACTTTGAATTAATTTATTTAAAATTTGGGAATTTATAAAAGAAAATGTTTCATTTTAAAATGTTTTTTTCTAAACTTGTAAATGGAGCTTCAAAACATCAAAGAATCATGATGGTAGTAAATTTTATCATGTTGTTTATGTTAAAAATAAACATTCTTTCTATATTTTTGTCGAAAAATTCATAAAGTTACTCATTTATAAAATGATGAAAATATTCATTTCAAATCATTTTATAAAAATTAGAACACAGGTAAAAGACTTAAAATAATTTTTATAATAATTGTAATAATAATTTTAAATATTTTTTGATGAAACCTGGAAATAGATGATACAAATTTTCTCAAAAAGACTTACATATAAACAATCTTAAATAATAATGATATTTCTATATTAACCCTTAAATTAGCTATGATTCCCTCCATATATGTCTAAAAATCATGTATAGTGGTTTTAAAAATAATATTAACTTGTTAAATAACAATAATAACATTTATTATATCATATATGATTCTTTTAGGACTTTATATTACTCGTTTATTTACAATTCCAAGTTAAAGCAATGTTTTAGGTAGTAACTGATTTCTTTATCGTATGTGTTTTGACTTTTTTTCTTGATTTTTTTACTTAGATCGTGATTTAATTAATTAAATAATTTTAAAAATTATTTATATAGCATAAAAATATTTAGTATATAAATATATACAAGATAGATATATGAAATGGAATACAATTTTCATGGATACGGTAAGTCGTACTTACGCTTGAATGCTATTTCTGTTTTCTTATCATATGGAATGAAAGAATGTAAATGAAATATATATATATATATATATATATTATTTCATTATAATTATTATTTAATATATTTCATAATTATTAATTACATATATTTTTACAATAATTCTTTATTGGTTAATGTTGAGAATGAATCTTATCACTTCGTTGAGACAGTAGGCTATACGTACGCTTGAGCGACGATATCATTTACTTAATAGGAAAGTGGTAAAGAATTAGATTTCATGTAATTATATAGATTCAATATAATTACATATTTATTATTTATATCCATTATATCCATCATTATACTCATCCAAATATAGTAGTTATGAAAAACAGATTACATCACAATGTAGAGATGGTAGGTCATACGTACTCACACATGGTGATATTGTTTTTAATAGGATGGATAAAAGGTGGAATATGGTTGTACCATATTCAAAATAAAATTTCATTATATATATGATACTATAATTATTACTTTATAATGGAAAGAACACATAAATATGAAGTAGTAGAAGAAATAATATTAAAGGAGTCGGTAAAGATGATTACCTCTTCTTTAGTGAATCTCCTTTGGATCTCTTCTTAGGGATAGTAAGGGTGGTATTTTTAGAAGACAAAGAACTCATGAACATGGAAAAAACTTTTTTGAGGGAAAATGGGTAGAGTTCAGTTAATTAAGATGGCTCGAAGTGGTGTGAGGATGTGAGGTAGGATGTGCCCATTTATATGGGATGTGAGGGGCACTTTTGGAAATCCTCAAAATATTAAAATATAATAAGAATATTATAGACCAAAATACTTAAAAATGTCCCATAAATGAAAATTAGAATAAAATTTTGACCATATACCATCCCCTTGTGATTATTTAACATTTTTTTATTTTTAAATAATTTAATAATAAAGTAATTCAGTTATATATTATTATTGTCAAATTTAATACTATTCTTGTAATTTGTCTTAAAATACATTAAGTCAAAGTGGGAATTATAATATAGTTCTTTAAAATATCTTATAGATATTTTAAATTAATTAGACACATTAAATAATCCAATATATTATAATATTAATATTATTAAAATCATTTATTATATTTTTTTGTTAATTATATAAATATTGTTTTGTAATTGATGAGACTTTTAGGAAAATTATATAACTTATAAAAATTAAAAATAAATTTATATAATGAAACTAATTTCATTTATATCAAAATATAAATTTATATTCGTTCATATAATAAATTTTGGACCTATGTGGACACATAAGAGATATTAAATACAAGATAGTGATATTTGGTAACTATATTTGATTTAAATAAAATATAATTTATTTTCATTGAAAAGTGTCCATTAAAAAAATAAAACTTTATCATAATGCGATAAGGTTTGAATAATATTCATCCAATAATTTTTGGACATGGTTTGGCTCTATTTTAAACCTTATTATTTTAATTTACCCTTAATTAATCTATTTAATTTTAATTGAGGTAATAACATTGTAAATATTGAAAGATTATAGATTTTTACTTATATGGTGTGAATTGTACATAAATGGAAATTTTAGACCATATAATAATAATTTTTTATTCTTTAATGGTTTTTAAGATTTCTAAATAATTTAACAAATTATTATTTTTCTAAAATATCAATAGAGTCAATTTTGACCCTTTTCAGTACATTGAATTTTAATAAAATTAAAAAAAAATCACTTTGGACCAAACCATTTAAAAAAATCATAAAATGTCTTATTCACATAGAAAATTATTGAAAAATATTAAATAATTCAAATTTTATTTATTTTAATATTTTAATATCATTTATTTGATATTTAGTTTAATAAATCAATTACTGCATCTTCATTTTTTCACCATTTAATTTGATTATTTATTTTATAAAATTATATAAAAATTATCATGATATATATAAACACTTTATATTTATAAATACTATTTATATTTTACCATATCACTTATATAAACTCATATTAAAAATGCTTTAGTTATTAAAATTTGAGTAAGATATTTTTAACTCTTCTTTAAATAAAATATAATAAATTTCATAATCATACACAAGGGGATAAAAGGGAATCATAATTTTTACCTAAGGATTATTTTGTATGAAAACAACTCATATAATGAAATTAGTTAAAGTATTATAGTAATTTGTAAATATTATAAAATTATTTTTACCTTTAATTATATGATTTACCCTTAACTGTGGTAAATAATTTTTTTTACTAAAGTTACTATTCACAAAAAAATTAATTTTATCCCATTAAAATATAAATATAATACTTATTACAACCTTTTATTTCCTATTTTCAAAATTTAACTCATTGGAGTTGCTAAATTATATTTAATGCTAATGTGGCGAGAAGATGGGTAAAAAAGACATTTAAAACTTTAGTAAGTTTTTATATATAGTTTTATTTTTTTTCCAATTAACTAAATTATATTAATATATTTATTATTTATATATTGATAATTTAATTATTAATTTAATATATACTAATTATTTAAATGAAAAATTTAGTTGTTGACTACAATGTAGTATTTTTCATTATTCGTCAAAAAATGAAACTTTCAAAAAAAATTGAAAAATTCAACCTACAACAATTTTGATATTACAAATTCAAAAGTGAAGTCTATTTTGAAAAATAAATTTTATAATTTTATAATTTTGTTAATACTATCCATAATCACTTTTTTAAATGGCCAATTTGATAGATAGTGGTGCGCTCACACTTAGTGTTGTGTGTAACACAATCTATCAAAGAGATTAAATTTTAAATGGTATATAAAATAAGATATTGTGGGTTTAGATTATATCCTAATTAAATAAATTGTGTATGTGAAATTTTAAAGTGTTCTTTGAAAATAAAATCTTGATACTTGAAAATTCTTTTATGGGAAACCCACATCCGAAATATGGTTAATAAAATATTCAATTAATAAGTGGAAAAGGGAAATGTAAAGGTCACCCCTAAATTATGATTTCAAATATGAGAAAATTAGTGTTTTGTAGAGTTTTGTAAATAGGGGAAAATGTAAATAATTATAGGGAGTGATTTAGGTCATAAATCAAAAATAAGTGAATGATAAATTGAAATTTGAGGGCCTGAAAGTAATAAATCTATGGTGATTTAAAATAACATTGATTCAAAAAAAATTAAGGTATTAGGATAACATATTTTTTAGATACATTTTCTTAGATTTGAGGGATTATTTTAATATCAAGATAAGAAATCTAGAAAACTTATTTGATTTCATTCCATGTCTCAATGTTATTCTTTGGTTGTTATTTGATCTATTTTCACTTCGTTTCATTCACCTGGAGATGGATATTCAAGATGAATCTTTATAAATGAATCAATTTTAAAGAATGGTATGGTCCAACAATTTTTCATTAATCCTTTAAATGTGTACTAAAACCAAAAATGTTAGGATATAATATCTAATAAATCAAACTTAAACCCCAAATAATAATATACAGTTTTTAACTTATCCCATTCCAACCTTAATACTTTTCCATAATACTTTTATCTAAATTAACAGTCCAAAAAGGTCTCTAAATTTTCAAAATCATTCGTAACATTAGAATCCCTAAATAATGTAATGTGGATCTTATTGTCACATAACAAATATTTTATCACCTGTAAATCCTTAATAAAAAATCTTCTGCTTCTAAATCATTAATAAAGAAGCAGTGCAGTACAATCCTTATATATCTCATGAATATTATAACCATAGAACCATTGATATAATAATTATTGAATCCAAATACAAAACAACCTTAATCATTCCACTTCACTAATAACTATTAACTATGCTTAAACATCTTATTCCTTAACACATCCTCTATCTCATTTTTATTTTGTAATATCTTCAATATCAATAGTATAACCATTACTTGTATAACCTTGTTGATTCTAACCATTTAACAAAACTCAAAGAAAAATATGATAAACTCTAATCATAGTGATATAGTCACAGAGAATCATTTATAGGATCTATAAATGATGGAATATTTTTATCAATCCATAAGTCTATATGATTAACCTCAATTATCAATAATGAAATCTAAAGAACGATATCACATACAAAGAATTATCCAAAAAGTCTATATTTGGGTTATGTTTTCTAATATTTGTTTTCTAAATTTAGTTTCCCAAATTGTTGCTAAACTTCCTCTAAAACCAACTGTAACACCCTGGCCCCATAATTTAGGAGCCCCTGCATTATTTTAAAACATTGGCATAGATACAAGTGTTTAATCCCAAATGACTAATCAATTTAGTAGTCTTGGAAAATAGATTACATATAAGAACTTACCATTACAAATCAAAATCTAAACTATAGCATAGAGAATACTTTGAACATCATGAACCTCATAGATTATCCCCGAATATTTTTTATATTATACATCTTTGCATCCTAGGAAAATAAAACATAAGAAATAGGTGTGTTCAGATGCCTAGTAAAGGTAAAAAATATAGTGAAAGCCTTTATAAATAAGTATAACATTTTATGGAAATGTATATAACTAAAAAAATCCTTTTAGAAGTAATATTGAGCATAATATTATAATAATAAATCAAATAAATACATATAATCATCCATATGGATATTCTACTATTTGACTGATCACAGGCAAAAGAAATTACTAATCTCATAATGAGGGAATACATAATTCTGGACATCATAACCCCTATCGGCAGGGCCTCGTGCCTAGACCATACATAAATGGGTAAGACATAAGCCATTACCCAAACTAGTTTATCTGATGAGACCAACAGATGCATCGAGGGTCTATAGAGGGCACCACCTGTCACTTTCTAAGTCCAATGCATTCCTCATAAGAAATGGGTGAAACATAACTAATATAAACATTCATATTAAAACTAGTATAAAAAATGTTAATACATTAACCATAAATCCTGAATGGTATCAAAATAGCACATCTATAGTCAAACATATCATAAACTCTTCAATATAATATAGTAGATTGTATCATAAGAAAAAAACCTCAATTAAACATAAAATACAACAATCGCTGTTTAAATAGATGAAAATAATTTAAATGATTTCCTTTAAAAATTCCCGAGGAAAATAATCTTTAAACATTCCAAAGTGTCCCATTCCACTTTGAATTCATTTATTTAAAAGTTGGGAATTTATAAAAGAAAACGTTTCATTTTAAAATGATATTTTCTAAACTTGTAAATGGAGCTTCAAAACATCAAAGAATCGCGAGGGCAGTAAATTTTCTCTTGTTGTGTATGTTAAAAATAAACATTCTTTATATATTTTTGTTGAAAAATTCATAAAGTACCACATTTAGAAAACGATGAAAAGACTCCTTTCAAATAATTTTATAAAAATTAGAACACAGGTAAAAGACTTAAAATAATTTTTATAAGAATTGTAATAATAATGTTAAATATTTTTTGATGAAACATGGACATAGATGATAAATATTTTCTCATAAATACTTACATATAAACAATCTATAATAATAATGATATTTCTAAATTAACCCATAACTTAGCTATGATTCCCTCCATATATGTCTAAAAATCATGTATAGTGGTTTTAAAAATAATATTAACTTATTAAATAACCATAATAATATTTATTATATCATATATGATTCTTTTAAGACTCTATATTACCTGTTTATTTACAATTCCAAGTTAAAGCAATGTTTTAGGTAGTAACTGCTTTCTTTATCGTATGTGTTTTGACTTTTTTTCTTGATTTTTTTACTTAGATCATGATTTAATTTATTTAATAATTTAAAAAATTATTTATATATCATAAACATATTTAGTATATAAATATATAAAAGATAGATATATGAAATGGAATACAATGTTCATGGATATGGTAACTCATACTTATGCTTGAATGCTATTTCTGTTTTCTTATAATACAGAATGAAAAAATGTAAATGAAATATATATATATATATTATTCCATTATAATTATTATTTAATATATTTCATATTTATTAATTAAATATTTTTTTATAATAATTCTTTATTGGTTAATGTTGAGAATGAATCTCATCGCTTCGTTGAGACAGTAGGCTATACGTACGCATGAGCGACTATATCATTTACTTAATGGGAAAGTGGTAAGGAATTGGATTTCATGTTAATTATATAGATTCAATATAATTACATATTTATTATTTATATCCATTATATTCATTGTTATACACATCCAAATATAGTTGTTATGAAAAACAGATTACATCACAGCGTAGAGATGGTAGGTCATATGTACTCACACATGGTGATACTGTTTTTAATAGGATGGATAAAAGGTGGAATATGGTTGTACCATATTTAAAATAACATTTTATTATATTTATGATACTCGAATTATTACTTTATAATGGAAAAAACACATAAATATGAAGTAGAAGAAGAAATAATCTCAAAGGAGTCGGTAAAGATGATTACCTCTTCTTTAGTGAATCTCCTTTGGATCTCTTCTTAGGGACACTAGGGGTGGTATTTTTAGAATAAAATGAACTTAATAACATGGATAATAATTTTTGGAGGATAAATGGGAAGGTTTTGGTATATTGAAATGGATAAAATTAGTGTGAGAAAGTGAGGGAGAAGGCACCCTTTTATAAGAAAGGTGAGGGGCACTTTTAGAAATCCTCAAAAAATTAAAATATAATAAGTAAATTATAGATCCAAATACTTAAAAATGTAACATTAATTAAGAATGTAAGATATTTTAAATCGTATCTTATCCCCTTGTGATTATTTAACATTTTTTTATTTTTAAATAATTTAATAATAAATTAATTCAGTAAGATATCATTATTGTCAAATTTAATACTATTCATGTAATTTGACTTTAAATACATTAAGACAAAGTGGTAATACAAATAGAATTATTTAAAACATCTATAATAAATCCTATAGATCTAATAAATTATTTATACACATTAACTAAAACAAAATATAACAAAATTAATATTATTAAATTCATTTATTCTACTTTTATTTTAATTAAATAAATATTTTTTTAGAGTTGAACATAATTTTAGGGTAATTATATAACTTCTAAAAATTAAAAAGAAAGAAATTATATAATGAAAATAATTTTATTTACATAAAAATAGACATTTATATTCATTCATAGATTAATTTTGGCCTTATGTGGACACATAAAAGATATTAAATACAATATAGTGATATTTTGTAACCATCATTGATTTAAATAAAATATAATTTACTTTCATGGAAAAGTTTCAATTTAACAACTAAAAATGGATTATAATGTCATAAGGGTTGAATAGACACAATCCAATAATTTTTTACACGTTTTGGTTCTATTTTAAACCTTATAATTTTGATTTACCCATAAGCAATCTATCTAATCTTAATTGTGGTAATAACATTTTAAATATTAAATGGTTATAAATTTTTACTTATATGATGTAAATTATTTATAAATGGATATGAAATTAAATTTTAGACCATATAATATTTATTTTGTATTTTTATTGTTTTTTATGATTTTTAAATAATTTAATAAATTATTATTTTTCTAAAATATCAATAGTGTAAATTTTGACACTATTAATTACTTTAACTTTAAATAAAATCGTAAAATGAATATAACTTTGAAAAAAACCATTGAATACTATCCTAACATCTCTTATTCACCTATAAAATTCGTGGGGAACCTTAACTAATTCAAAATTTATTTTTTTAATAATTTTAATATCATTTATTTAATATTTCCTTTAATAAATGAATTACTCCATCATCATTGTTTCACCATTTAATTTAATTTTTTTGCCTAAAATTATAATTAAATAACTATGATGTAGATAAATATTTTATCTTTTGAACACTATTTTTATTTGACTATATATCTTATATAACCTCATATTACCAATGATATAGTTATTAAAATTTGATTATGATATTTTTAACTCTTCTTTAAATAAAATATAATAAATGTCATAATCTTACAAAAGTAGCTGAAAAAGGATCATAATTTTAGCCTTAAGACTAATTTTGGTCAAATTCCAATTATCCTATGAAAATAGTATAAGTCTTATGGTAAATTTTAAGTATTATAATATTATTTTTACCTTTAATTTCCTGATTTAACCATAACTGTGATAAATATATAAAAATGTACAAAAGTTACTATTCACAAAAATTAAGTTGATACTATTAGAATATAAATATAATTCTGATTACAATCTTGTATGTTCATTTTTCTAAATTCAACTCATAGAAGTTGCTAAATTATCTTTAACGCTAATGTGGCGAGAAGGCGGGTAAAAGTGACGTTTAAACATCAGTGAGTTTTCATATCTAATTTTAATATTAAAATTTTCAAATGAACTAAATTGGATTAATATATATTTTATTGATATATTTTGATATTAGAAATCAATTTAATATATAATATTTATTTAAAAAATCTAGTTTTAACTACAATGTAGTATTTTTTACTATCACGACCCATCCCTATAACAACCTTACTCTTTATTACACACATAAACATGATTTATTACCTATATTGTGCTTAAGAAAACTCTGAGGATCAAGAGGTCTAGTGTATTTATAAATTAGGAACATTACATAACAACTTAGAACATAAAACACAACATCTTTATTAAAAACTTCCTTTATATGACCACAACATTCTCTCGTACCGAGCATTTTATTGGATAACTTGAGGAAATACCTTTGAAAAGGGTGAGATATAAAGCCCAATAAGGGAGAAAACAAGTCATAAAATCAATAATACAGTACATTTTAGGCAATAGGCATATCAATAGAGCATAAGAGAAACATGAACATAAATGCATGATATAACATGATTATCATTACATGGAAATGTGGCAACAACATTTAACATGATATTAGCATGAGCCAAGCCTTATTTTACATAGGGCGTGAATAAAACCTAATTGAACTTGAATTATAATTAGTAAACCCTCATTTCACTTGATTTATCATGATACTAATCTTTACCCAATGCATTGGAGCACTATTAGGGCACACCCTTCTTAAACATTTCATTTCATGCATAAGTGTGTGACAAGGATCATATAACAGGGATTAATTAAACATCATAATTTATTCCATGATGAAGGAATTTGGAATTTATATATGAGACTCTATAATCAATAAGTAAATGTGGATAAAGTTTAATACCTTTGATAGAGAAATGGGCATGGTATTTACTACAAAATGACTTTGGCTTGGAAAATCGAGGTATAATTTTTGCAGCATAGCGACATGACATAGGAATTCATAAAAATTGTTGATGAGAGAGAAAGGGGTGTATCATAATATGTAATTGAAATGTACAGTAATGGGGGTCATATATATACATGTCCCAACACATTTAATGGAATTTAGATTCATAATATAAAATAATTTCTTGAATGTGAATGAGGAGAGAGAATTACCTTACGAAATTTTGGCATGGCAACAGGCGTACATAGGAAGAATTAATGGGAGAGAAAGGGTTATCTACTCATTAAAACATAATGAGGTAAGTATAGGATATTTGATAAATCATACCCCAACATTTTTAATTTAAATTAAAAGGTCATAACAACGTAAAGAAATTTGGACAAAAATAAGAAAGGAAGAAATCCCTAACGTGGAAGTGTGATCCCAAAGTATTGGGAGGGGATTGAGAGCTGATTATTGGGAGATTGGGGAACCTTGGGAGGATTATATAGAGATGTGGATAGAGGTTGGTCGAGCTCCATTGGCTTTGAGTGAAGAGGAAGTGAGAGATTGGGTGGGTTTATTAGGAAAAGAGAGGGAATTCTTTATTATTTAGGTTTTAGACCATACACATTAAACTAATCAAAACCACAAGCCATCCCATAATTTCTACCCATGATTTTTTCTCAAGGAGAGTGGAAAAAATTATTTTATAAGGTAAATTTCTGAACTTCATAAAACATTAGGCTTGCTTATGTGGAGGTGAGTCACACTCTCAAAAAAATCATTTTAAAAATATAAAATGTTTTATAAGTCTTGGAGGGTCCACTAAGGCTTAGTAAAATAAATAAAATAAACCTATAATCACATTATTTTAATGGTAGAAATTTATTGGACAAAAATCACATTTATATTATTTTATTATATCACTATTGGGTCATTATGATGTCATAAACACATTATATATTTAAACGATATTTAATTTTTACACAAAAATTCGACTGTTTTAAAAAATTATGAAAAACACACCATTGGATAATTTTGAAGTCCTGATTCCAAAAATAATATTCAATTTATCTAAATAATTTTCTAAATATGTGATTTTAAATTTTATAATAAAAACCGATATTTATAAAAAATTCATCGGTTTTGACAAAAACAACTTTCAATACTTAATAAAAATTACAATTGTATACATAAAAATTACACGATAATTTATATTTAATAAAAAGTAATTTATTAATCATATTTTATTAAAATATTATTTAATTCAAAGATCAATTAAATCATCAAAGTAGATTTCTTAACTGAATAATAACTAAAAATAATATTTGTGCTTTAAAAACTATTGACAAAGTAACCGTAATAAAATAAATGTATATTATTTATTATATAAAAAAACAATGCACATAATCATAGTGATGAAGTCTTGTTACATAACCCCTTATAACACCCGCATAATACCTACAGGCAAGGTGTGCGATGGTGATAGACTCTTGGGGTGGCTCGGATAACATCAGTCAGGTGGTAATCTCAATCAACTTCCACTTCTCTCGTAGGCGATTCTGTTAAAGCTTCATGTGTTGAAGATCGGCTTGGTCTTGGTCAAGAGTGAAGCCCAGTTATTCCACCTCCTTTCCGAACTCTAAAAAATGGTATTCGTATGGAGAAATTCTACTGGATGAGGCCATTGCTTCCTTTGTCTAAGAAAATTGGATTTTTTAAAGCCCTATATTTATACTAATCATGTGATCGTAGTTCAATAGATATATTATAAATGGTCAGAATTCTTAATAGTATTTTAAAATCAAAAAACATAAAACCATTTAATTTCATCTGTTATATAACCATTTTACATAATAATATATTTAATTAGATCAGAAGGAAGTAAAATTTTGAGTCATTATAATATTCCCCCCTTAAGAAATTTCACCCTCAAAATTTCCTTTTCCCACACTAAAAAAGATGAAGGTAACTCTGCTTCATCACTTCCTCCGATTCCCACGTTGATTCTTCTTAGGAGAGGTAATTATATAATGGTAAAAACTTTGGATTGTGTATATGCAATGGGTCAAATATGTAATTCCTCAAGAGTGATACATGGAATACATTATGTACTTTAGATAGGTTCGGTAGGAGTGCTAGTCTATAGTTCACTACTCCAATGTGATCAAAGATCTCAAAAGGCCCGATGTACCTTGGACTAAGCTTTCAATTCTTCCCAAATCTAATAACTCTCTTCCACAGTGACATGAATATGAATATCATGTCTCTGACATCAAACTCTAGGTCTTGTCAAGGATTATCAGTATAGATCTTTTGTTGACTCTAAATAGATTTAATGTGTTGTTGGATGGTCTTAACCTTCCCCACCATTTCATTGACCATTTCTAGACCTTGGATTTTTTTCTCCCCAACTTCATACCAACATGTCGGTGTTCTACACCCTTTCCCATAAAGGGATTTATAAGGAGCCATTTTGATGCTTGATTGGAAACTATTATTGTAAGAGAACTCAACTAGAGGAATATGCTGATCCCATAATCTTTTGAAGTCTATTGAGAATGATCTCAACATTTCCTGAAGTTTTTGGATAGTACGCTCATATTGGCCATCAGTTTGGGGATGATGAGTTGTACTAAAGTTCAACTCAGAATTTAGAGTGTGTTGGAGACTCTTCCAGATCTTAGATCTAAATCTTGGATCTTGATTGAATATAATACATAGTGGTACTCCATGCACCCTTACCACTTATTTGATGTATATCCATACTATTTGATCCAATGATAAATCCTCCCAAATTAAAATGAAGTGTGTTGTAATTCTAATATGATCCACAACAACCTAGATATCATTTTTTCATTTGTATGTCTTTGAAAGTATAGTGACAAAGTCCATGGTGATGTTTTCCCATATATATGATGGTGTGAGTAATGGTTGCATCATCCCCTTATACTTTTACCTCTCATACTTTACTTGATGACAAACTAGGCACTTTTATGTATACTTAGAGATCTCCTTCTTCATTTTATTCCACCAATAATTCTCTCATAGATATTGATAAATCATTGTGTTTCTTGGGTGAATGGAGAAATTTGAACTAGGTTCATCATCCAAAAGTTCTTTCTTTAACTCCAGATTTTATGGAACAAACAATCTTGAACCAACTCTCAAAATTACTTATTCATTAAAATTGAACTATGAGGATTTCCATTTCCTAATAGTTTCCACTTTCTTCTAAATTCCGACATCATTATTTTGAGCATGCTTTAACCTATACAAAAGAGATAGCTGAGCAATAATTTGTGAAAGGGTTGATGATGTTACATTCTTTATGATTACCATTTCCATCTTCATCAAATCTAATTGGATTGGATCCTTTGTAATTCTCATCAATGATATAATTTCTGGGTCCTTTCTAATTAGAGAATCTTCCACCTTGTTCACTTTCTCAGGGTGGTAATGGATTGAGAAATCATATTCTTTGGTCTAACCATCTTGGTTGGCGCATATTCAACTCTTTCTATGTAAATATTTACTTGAGGCTTTTGTTGTCCATATATATTTCACACTTCTCCCTAAAGAGGTAATGTCGCCATATTTTTAAAGTGAAGATCACTTCAACAAACTCTAGATCATTTGATGAATAGTTCAGCTCATGAACATTCTATTTTTTTTGAAGCATAAGCAATGAATTTTTCATTTTGCATCAACACACAACCTATTCCCTTCTTCAAATCATTACTAAATACCACAAAAAGTTCTCCAATTGTAGGTAGTGTGTGCATGATCATAATGATAAGCCTCTTTTTCAACTCCTTAAATATTTCTTCACATTAATCACTCTAAGAAAACTTGACTCCCTTCTAAGTTAGATTGGTAAAAGGGTTTGACAATCATGAGAAATTTCTCACAAATCGGTTATAATATCTAGCTAACCCTAGGAATCTATAGATATGAATCACCGATGTTGGCCTCGTCCATCCCTTAATTGTAGCTATCTTGGAGGGATCCACAGATATCCCTTTTCTTGTGATGATATAACCCCAGAATGATACCTCCTTAAACTAGAACTCACACTTGTTATACTTTCCACAGAGCTTCTCCTTTCTCAAGGCCTTTAGTATAGTGATTAGATGCTCCTCATTCTCCTCATTGTTTTTGGAGTATATTAGAATATCATCTATAAATACTACCACAAATTTTTCGAGGTATTCTCTAAAGACTCTATTCATCAAGTCCATGAATTGATGGAGAATTTTTAATCCCAAAAGATATTACTATGAATTCATAGTGCCCGTACATTTTACAAAAAGCATTGTTGGGGATATCCTCCTTCTTCACCCTTACTTGGTAATATCCTGATCATAAATCCACCTTGAAGAAGTATTGTGCTCCATGTAGCTAATCGAAAAAGTCATAAATCTAGGGAGGAGGATACTTGTTCTTTATCGTGATTTTGTTGAGCTCATGATAATCAATGCAAAGGTGCATTGACCCATCCTTCTTCTTGAGAAAGAGGACTGATGCACCCCATAGCGAAGCACTTGGGTGTATAAACCATTTATCCAGATTCTCTTGAAGTTGTTTCTTCATCTCATCAAGCTCCGCAACAACCATTCAATACAGAGTCTTGGATATTGGCAATGCCCCTAGTATAAGATCAATTTAGAATTGAACATCTATTCTAGGAGGAAGACCAGACAATTCCTCAAGAAACACTTTATAAAATTCCCTCACAATAGGCATGTCTTCAAGGATGGTTGCTTCTTTAGACTCAATCATATGATCCAGATACGCATTCTCATAGGGTAGTAATATCCACTCTTGAGATGATAGTGATAAAGAAGATTCATCCTCCTTGCACTTGTACAGAATCGAGGGTCGATTCTCAATATGAATATTTATTTCCCTCTTATGGAAATTTATATTGGATCTATATAAGGAAATCCAATACATTCCATAAATTGCATCAAATTATACTAGAGGGAGTATGATGAGGTTCTCTGAGAAGTTCAATCCAAAAATTATGATAGGGGAGGAGTTATATTCATGGGATGAAATGATTTCACCTTTTTCCGTACTCACAGATATCTTTACTTCCATAATTTGTGGTGATATTGGGATTATTATGCTAAACTTTTGGGATATAAAAGAACGCATAAAACTAGAATAAAAAAGTACATTATCTATTCTTGAATGAATAACTAGCATAACTGTCACCACTTCATTGTCGGGGTTCACTTTGGTAGTAGTGATGGAAAAAGCTTACACTTACTACCTTGAAGGTTGTTAGTTGCCTATGAAAATTCTTATCTTAGGGAACTGATTTGCAAAGTGCCCCAATTTATTATAGTTGAAGCAATGAACAATGCATTGAGGGTGAAACGAAGCATTCCTCTCCTCTATCATAATTGTGGTTTTTTCTTGTCAGTAGTTAATGGATAGGCTCCCTTATCTTCCACACCTAAATAATTTTCTTATCCCCATAAAGAAAATTATGGGGTTCTTCTTTCCACACCTTTGGCAAGTGGGGTGTTGGATTTTCTTAGCACCATTGTATTTATCCATCAGACCACCAAAATTAAATTCCACCATACGCTTCTTATCCCCATGATATTCTTAAGATTTGCTGATATCTATTTTGACTTTGAGGGCACATCAGACAATATTCTCATAGCTCTCGGAGTCATGGATCACTAAGGCTTTCTGTAGTCTAGCTTTTATCCCACCAAAGAAGTAGACAACCTTGAATTCAAGGGTAACGACAAAGCTGATGGAATATCGTGCAATCCTTGTGAAGTTTTCCTCATACACTCCGACAAATTTGTCATCTTTTTGCTTGAGGGCAAGGAAGTACCTTTCCATCTTAAGTTGGAGGGTGTGAGGAAAATATTTACCGATTTTTTTTTCTAAAAATCCTTCTATTCCAACAGCTCGATATCATCGCCAGGATTTGTATTTTTAATCAAGGTACACCATTGATTAACTTCACCCTTTATATGATAAGAATCCAAAAGTACCTTCTCTTGTTCAGAACATTGAATTATGTAGAATATATTCTCAATAGAGTTGATTCGTTGTTTGATGATTGAGGGACCAGATGATCCATTAAAAGTAGGAGGTCTTTATCTCATGAATCTCTCTATTGCGACTTGTTCTTTCTTGTGGGGGGGGGGGTGAAATTTCCTCTTGACCCATGTTTCTATTAAAAACTCGAGTTAACCGAGAGAGTATCATGACAAAGTTTGTGATTCCCGCTCCTATTGGATTGGGAATCTCATTAAAACAATCATCAAATTGATCTTCTAATCGGTTGTTAGACCGAGTCTTCCTATTACCAGCCATTGGCTAGAATAAAAAGAAAGTTAGGGGTAACACATAAAGGGTAATCCAAATACAGAAATAGATGACTTATAAATTAATTTTATTTCTTTAAATTTCAAATTCTTAAGATTCAATCTATGTTATCCATGATCTAATTACCAACATATATTCTTAGGGGAATTTTATTAATTCCCTTAATAATGGTTCATAATAAGCTTATGATTTTACCAAATCATATCCCCCAGGAGTGTCATAACCAAGAGTGCATTAAGGCTCGTTGTCATGCACCGGTTCCCATTTGAGTTTAGCTCAAAGCGGTGTTTTCAGGTTTTACCCCTAGATACATCTATGCTAGAGCCATCTCTACCTACTTGTATCCAGATAGAGATGTATTTGCTTGATAAAACACTTACTCAATACTCACCAAAATTTAGGGTTGTTTTTTTATTATACATAGTCATATCCCTAAGGCTTTCACTGGGGTTTTTTAATCCTAATCCAAAAAATAACTAAACCCATCCTCTAATACCAACTATAGAAACCTTGCTCTATATTACAAATATAAATATGATTTATTACATAATATTGTATATAAGAAAACTCTTAGTATTGAGAGTTATAGTGTCTTGTGAAATTATGAACATTACATAACAACTTAGAACATAAAACACAACATCTTTATTGAAAACATCCTCAAAATGACCACAACATTCCATCATACCTAGAATTACATGGGATAACCTGAGGACATACATCGAAAAAGGGTAAGATATAAATCCCAGTAAGGGAGTAAACAAGGAATAACATAAATAATACAATACATGTTAATCAATAGGCATATCAATGGATCATAAGAGAAACATGAACATAAAGGAATGATATATATTGATTATCAAAACATGGAAATGTGGAAATAACATTTAACATGATATTAGCATGATCAAAGGCTCATTGCACATGGATCATGAGTAAACCCTAATTTCACCTGAATTATAATGAGTAAACTGTCATTTAACTTGATGTAATAGGATACCAATCTTTACCCAATACATTGGAGTGCTATCAGGGATCACCCTTCTTAAACATTTAATTTCATGCATATGTGTGCCACATGGATCATATAACATGGATTAATTAAACATAATCATTTATTCTATGATAAATTAATGTAAAATTAATACATGAAACTCTATAATAAATAATTAAATGTGAATAAAGGTGAATACCCTTGATAGAGAAATGGTCACAATATTCACTACACAATGACTTTGGCTTGGAAAATCATGGTACAATTTCAGCATGCATAAATAGCGTGACATAAGAATTCATAAAAATTTTTGATAAGAGATAAAGGGTTATCTCATCATATTTACATGAAATGAAAAGTAATGGGGGTCATATAGATACATTACCCAACATATTTAATGGAATTTAGATTCATAATATAAAATAATTGCTTGAATATAAATGAGGAGAGATAATTCTCATACGGAATTTTGGCATGGTAACAGGTGTACATGGGAGGAATTAATGAGGAAGAAAGGGGTATTTAACCATTAAAACATAAGGAGGGTATTATAGTGGAGGTGAGAAATCATACCCAAAAATTTTTAATTGAAAATAAAAGTGCATAACAACGTAATGAATTTTCGATAAAAATGAGAAAGGAGGAAATCCCTTATTTGGATGTGTGAACCCAAAGGCTGGGTAGGGGCTTGAGAGAGGATTCTTGGGAGCTTGGGGAACCTTGGGAGGATTCTATATAGAGGAGGGAAGTGGTTGGTTGTGCTCCAAATTCTTTTAGTGAATAATAAGTGGAAGCTTGGGTGGGTTTTTATCGGAAAAGAGAGGGAATTATTCATTATTTGGGTTTTGGACCGTACACATTAAACTAATCAAAAACACAAACAATCCCATGGTTTCTACCCATGGTTTTTTTCCAAAGTGGAGTGGGAAAAATTATATTATAAGTCCAATGACCGAAATTATTAAAATATTAGACTTGCTTATGTGGAGGCGAGTCACACTCTCAAGGAAATCATTTTAAAAAGATAGTATGTTTTATAAGTCTTGGAGGGTCCACTAAGAAATTTTAAAATAATTCAAATAAACCTAAAATAAAATTATTTTAATGATAAAATATATATTGGCCGAACATCCCATTTATAGTAATTTATTATATCACTATTGGGTCATTATGATGTCACAAACACATTATATATTTAAACAGTATTTAAATTTTACCAAAAAATTCGACTGTCTCTAAAAATTATGAAAAAATCACCATTGGATAATTTCGAAATCATAATTACAAAAATAATATTCACCTTATCTAAATAATTTTTTAAATATATGAATTTTTAATTTTAAAATAAAAACTGACATTTATAAAAAAATAATGGGTTTGGACAAAAATAGCTTTCAAGACTTAATAAAAATTACAATTATATAAATAAAACTTATACAATAATTTATATTTAATAAAAATTAATTTAGTAATAATATTTTATTAAAATATTATTTAATTAAATATTACATTAATTCATCAAAATAGATTTCTTAATTGAATATTAACTAAAAATAATATTTTTGATTTAAAAACTATATACAATGTAACAATAATAAAATGAATTTATATTATTTATTATATAAAAAACAATGCACATAATCATAGTGATAAGGTATTGTTACATAACCCCTTATAACACCTGTATAATACCTAAGGGTAAGGTGTGTGATAGTGACAGGCTCTTGGGGTGGCTTAGATAACATCTATCGGGAGGTAATCTAAATCCACTTACACTTCTCCCATAGGAAATTCCGTTCAAGATTCACATGTTGAAGTTTGGATTGGTCTTGGTCAAGAGTGAATCCCAGTGATGCCACCTCCTTTATTATCACTAAAAAATGGGATTTTTATGGATCCATTCTATTGGATGTGTCCATCACTTCCTTTGTTTGAGTAAATTGGATTTGTTAAATCCGTATATTTATACTAATCATGTGATCACTATTCAACGACTATATTAGAAATGATACAAATTTTTAATGGTATTTTAAAATCAAAAAACATAAAACCAAGGAAGTGCATGCGTTATATAACCATTTTATAGAATAAAACATTTAATTAGATCAAGAATAATTTTTATTAGTAAATTTTTGAGTCATTAAAATCCCAACGTGGCCCATGTCGTGACTCCCCAAACCTACCTCCAATCGGCTAGGGGATGGTGACTAGCACTGTGTTGGCATATCACTAACATGGAGGAATTTACTATGTGCTTGTATGCACACACACATCTCTAAGACAAAAAAATGCTGAAATGTAAAAACTATAAAGAACCAAATGCATGCATACCAATATATCCCACGTAGAGTATGATAGGAAAGTAAAGTTCAGTAATTTAAACCGGGCTAGAATACAAGCCAACCAAAAATAAGTCTGTAAACCAAAAATTCCAACTAGTAAACAAATATTCTTGTACTGCTATCTATAGACGTAGGAAAAACATGGCCTACTTGATCTCACAAATCTCCATCCAATCCTGGTCTACCTAGGACTCCATCAAAAGTTTTCTAGTCTGCACAAGACATGACACATGCGGGGAAATCCCTTGCAGGGGTGAGTATAAAAATACTCAACCGGACACCCCAAAACCATTAAATAATACACAAAGGAATAGGTATAGTTATCTCTACACAAGTATATGTCTATAGCACATATAAGAATAATCATATATAATCAATTCAAGACATACAATATAGAGGTAAGTCACAACGTCCGCATACAAACACTAGTGATTCATCTTGAATATTTCATGAAGAAAAAATCTAGGAGAAAAAACTCTTAATTATGATAGCACTGATGATGTACGTTTGAGAAGTACTATTTATTGGGAACCTTCAGGAGAGAGATTCTCTGATAGATCTAAAGAGAGAGATAAAATACATCAGATGAGGATCACAACCTAGTCCATGGGGTGATACCAACAAATCTATATGGATTAACCCACTAAGTAGAGAATCCAATCCTAGTGAAGTTGGTCATGTGAATACTAAAGTCTCTACCTAGGGTTATAAGATGAATAGAGGATCTCACACCATTCCTGTAATGGGATTCCAACAACTCTATCCAGTAAGTCATACTGAAGGGATTATACTTCTATGAGTAAGAGATGATATGAACCAACCTTTAAAGAAATGATTAAGGGCAAAAAACCTAACAAATATTGTCTAAGATACTTTGGACAAGAGGTTTGAGACTTTTAGAAATGGGTATATGGCATGTAGTAGGGTAACATAATGTGTCCCATGACCTGGAGTACTGCCTGTATACAATGAACTGTGTCATTCCAATTGTGTCATGTAGAAGATAGGTAAATGGTGTGTATAAGGATTCACACACCATTTCCTTCAATCTGGGGTCTTCCTTTGTACTCTATCCTTGTGAAAGTACATGGTTTCAACCCGCGTATCTCTTCCCATGTACTAGTACATGGGGTAGTCCGTGTACTTGGCCCCGGACAAGTCATGTGGGGAAGTACACACTATGTTGGAAACCCATGTACTCGATCCCCTGTCCACATATCTCATGAGATACAGACCGAGTCTCGATAAAGGTCCTACATGCCATGTGATATAGGTTACATGTCGTGGGAAATTTAACTATCTCCCAAAACCCTAGCCACTGCTCAGTAAGAGAAATACACTGTGTAATCATAGATTACATGAAAAGTTCTTTTGGATTTTCAAGAACCTCATAGTCCTCCACCACATACCTTTACTGATCTACCATATCCTATTTATGTGATCCATTCATCTATAAACTTCATATTGGGGGTCTTCTCATCAACCTAACACTGAATCAAGGTGTTTTAGGCCTTCAATCAGCTTGGAAATCCAATTTCATTCATCCAAACATAAATTTCCTGAAGAATGGTATTCTCAAATCACTTTTATTCATCAGTTACCATCGCCGTCACACCTCCATTAGGTCATCCCAATGTTGGATATTAAATTTCAGATCATTTTTCCAAGAAATAAATGTGTAACGATTGATCATTCAAAAATTCAATGAAGAATGAAAAATGTGTAGAAATATCAGGGGAGAAAAAGAACAATGAATAAAACTAAGGAATGAACCTCACTCGTTATTCATTCTAGCGTTGATCCATTCCCATAAGAAAAATTAATAAATCTAAATAAAAATTTTCAATAAACAAACCCCAATAATTCCTCCAATTTAAATCCCACCCTCCAAGAATGATTGAACTGTGGATCAACCTGTTCATTGGTTGGTTCGTATTAATTGTTGAATCTATGAATGGAGAATGAAATACAAAATAAAAAATTCTACATAGAATTTGTGTTGATCAATGAATAATATCAGTTGTCACATCATCATTGTTGTCAAGATCCATCAAGAAAAACATCCATTGATCTTGGATCCATGGTTTTGTCATCGTTCACTGAGGGAACTCTTTAGGGTTTCTCTCCAGAACCTCTAGAGGATTTCTAGTGTTATGAGATTAACTTTGGATCCCTTACTAATGGATTAATTAAAATAATAGGTGTTTCTACATCATTATGTGGATGCGTCCCTACGTTGCTGCATCGATAAAATAAATAAATAAAATAAATTCTCAATTTATTTTATTTATAAAAAATGTCTGAAACTAATTTTCATATTTTATCCTATGAAACCAAATATAGGTCACACATAGGGTAAAACTACTGATCTAAATGTAATAGTACAATCTATTTTCTAATATGGGCACTTGTTTATATGTCATTCAAATTTTCTGGAACACTACGCAAAGTGATATTTAATATATTTAATATTTAAAAAAAAAATTTACTCGGTAACCTGGGCCTTAGAATCCCACACCATATTAGCACATGGACTTTAATTAATTCCATACAATATTGAAAAATAATACATAGAAAATATGAGACATTTCATTCTTACCACATTGGGGCTTTACATCCCTAAAAATCCAAAATAAAGGCTATTAAAAAAGATGTGGGTACTGTGCATGGATTTTAGACTTCCACTCCCATGTACTATCCTTAAGATTCCCATACTTCCATTATACATGGCCCAAAGGGAATATCTTTCCCATGAAGGACCCTATCATTTCAGTCCTTGATCTTCACTGGGTACTCAGCAAAAGTCACTACATCCTTAATGTCCATATCTACCCAATTGATGAAGTGTGATGGTTCATGCACATACCTTCTCAACTATGACATGTGGAAGACATCGTGTATCCGATCTAACTATGGAGGTAGATCTAAGTGGTACTCCACCTCTCCAACTCTAAATAGTATCTAAAAAGGGCTAATTAACCTTAGAGATAAATTTCTACCCCAACCAAATCTCCACAACCCACGATGAGGTGAAACCTAATGGAACACATGGTCACCTTCCTCAAAATAAAAAGACCTACACATCCTATAGACATATGACTTTTGATGGCTCCTTGTAGTGTTCAACCACTCCTAGATGATATGCACCTTCTCGGAAGTAACTTGTACCAACTCTAGGAAACTAAGTTCTAACTCTCCTGGGCCAGTCTATCAAAGTGGTGACCTATAGGGTTGCTCATACAGAGCCTTAAATGGGACCATAACATTGGTATAATGGTAGATATTTTTGTACACAAACTTCACATGCAAGATCGTATTTTTTCCTCTAGAACCTAAATGATATACTCCATCTGGTCATCTATCTGAGCGTGAAGTGTCATTATAAGCACAACTGATTCCCAAATACCTCCTGTAACCCCTTCCAAAACTAGGATGTAAAACGAGAATCATGATCTAAAATAATCATTGACAGAAATCCATTATTCTGATCTATCTCTAGCATGAAGAGGCATCCCAATCTCTCTACTGAACTCTTCTCTCATATAGCTAGGAAGTGGGGTGACTTGGTGTTTCAGTCAATGATCACCAAAATGACTTAATTTACCCTTGACGTACATGGTAGAACCATCCCAAAGTCCATCAATATCCCATCCCATTTCCATTACGGCACCTCAAGGGGTTGATCCAAAACTACTAAAACATGGTTCTCAGCCTTCACCTGCTGACAATTAAGGCATCGAGAGACAAACTATACAACTACCTTCTTCATCATTGGTCACCAGAACTGATGTCAGAAGTCATAGTACATCTTCCCCATGCCTAGGTGTACCACCAAAGGGGATGTATGATAATCCCTCCGATGATCCTCCTACAATGCCACTGGTACTACTCTGTATCCTATGAAAAGAATTACATTCTCCCCACATTTTGAATATGCATTAGGATCATTCCCTATGGATATCTAAGAAATCATATGATCACATTTAGTATCCTCAAGCTATACCTCCCTAACTCGTTGTAAGTGTGTGTGTGTGGGTGGGTGGGGGGGGGGGGTTGTAACAACCATATACTGAAGGTAATATACACCATATCCATTAATAAATGATAACATCCATGATACCTATTACTCTAAAAAATTATCCAGAAACTACAAAATTAATCTTTTACAGAGAGAATCTTACACCACATTCCCCTTCCTAGAAGTATAGATAATCTCAAAGTCATAATCCTGGAGGAACTCTAGCCATCACCTCTCTCTCAAATTGAGATCCTTATAAGAGAAGATATACCTGAGACTCTTGTGATTGGAGTAGATGATAAGTCACTCATCCATCAGGTAGTTTCACTACATTTTCAATGCGAAGACTACCACTACCAATTCAAGATCACGGGTCACATAGTACATCTCATGTGGTCTCAGATAGAATAAACCACATGAAATATCCACTTTCCTCTAAATCAAGACACAACAAAGTCCAGCCCTTGATGCATTACAAAACATTATGTACTCAACATCCTCCTCCGAATATCTCAAGATTGGAGTACTCATCAAACACTACCTCAACTGCTAAAAATCCTGCTATAAATTCTCTGTACACATGAAAGGATACCCCTTTTGAGTCAAATCTATCTTAGGTATTGATATACTAGATAAATCATGTATGAATCTTTGGTAATATCAAAGATACCCAAGGAAGATCTGTACCTCGGTCATGCTTTTAGGTGGTTCCCATGATAACATTGCCTCAACCTTGGATGGGTCCACTGCCACTCCATCCACTAAGAGAACATGTCCACGAATGTGGAAAACATGAATCTAGAACTAGAACATCAAGAGTATCCCATAAAGCTGGTGCTCTTAGAGTATGTACATAACCATCCTTAAGTGCCATGTGTGCTCCTCCTCAGACACTGAGTACACAAGGATATCATCGATGAAGACTACCATGAACAAGTCTAAGTAAGGATGAAAGATCTGATTCCGGAGTCCCATGATCATAGTTGGCATGTTTTTCATTCTAAAGGGAATCACTAAATACTCATTGTGACTATAGAGACATCTAAAATACGTCTTTGGTATATCTTCATCCCGTACTCACAACTAGTGGTAGCCTGATCAAAGGTCAACCATCAAGAACCATTATTACTCTCTCAATTGATTTAAGAGTTCATAGTTCATTGATAGTGGATACTTTTTTTTTCTGGTGACTTGGTTCTTGAGTTGGAAGTACACACACCAACTCAAGATCTTTTATGCCTTTTCGGAAAACAAAACTGGGGCCTTCTAGGGTAAAACAATGGGTCTGACGAATCCCTTCCTCTGCAAGTCCTTCAAATGCACCCTCAGTTCATGAAGCTCTGCGGGTTTCATCCAATATGATGGTGTATATATCAATTCCAAATTAGGGGTTAGATTAATATAGATTTCTATATCCCGGTGGGGAGGTAATCATTGAACATCTTCAGGAAAGACGTCCTCGTACTCCGCCACTACTACTGGGAACTGGAGACTGGAAACTCATAAAAAATACTACCTTGAGGGTTATGATAGACTATGTATGTGTAATTGGATTCAAAATCTTATGAATGATTCCATCTAATGCTTCCTGGGTTTCCTTTTCACCCAAAAAGTAAAACCTCATCTGTCACTGCAGACACACCACACCCTTCGCCTAAAATAGTCAATCTGGGCATGGACTGTGGATAACCAATCCATACCAGGAAGGACATCATAAGGCCTCAACGCTACCACTAAGAGGTTTAAAACAAATATCTTAACTCCAGGGGTTAGGTCACACTAGTCAGAATTGATGTGTGATCGTCGAGTCTTCTCAAGTAGTTGCCACCAAGCGTAAGGGTCAAGTCAATGGTTCAATTAGAATCACAAGATCTTTTACAAGAAATGTGATGAGAAAGGAATTACTATAAACTATGTCTATAAGTTCATAAATTAGAGTATAAAATGTATAGATCATAACTCAAATCATCCTTAGAGCCCCTAGGTCATATGCCTCAACCTCATGCAGTTTTCCCTGCCCTTGTCCTCTAGCCCCCCCTGAGCCTGATATGAACCACATGGGAGTTGTGGTGGTAGAAAGTCAAAATGTCGACCACCTACTACTACTCTCCCAGCTCTTATTACACATTTTTTGACCTATGTATATTTCTTCACCTACCACTACCTCTACCTCGGTGTTATATCCACTATCTTCTTGTTAGCAGCACAGTTGGATGGATAATCTTGAGCAAGATGTCACTTGCTGTCACATGAATAATACAAGATCTACCTAGGTTGACTGAATCCACCATCTGAAGCCTGAACTATAGATACTGTATCATAGGACCTCCTCCTAAAATTTCCCCCACATACGGATCCTTGAGACTGATTTTGTCTTACTATTGCTGAGGTATCTATGCTTATCTATACACTATTGACTGTCAATGGCCGTCTTAGCTCATCCAAGAAGCCTTCATACATAAAATCCCACTCAAGAACCACATCATAAGTAGGATTGGTCAGAGGGATAATAATGGCTCGAATGTCTCTATGAAAACCTCACTCAAAGGTCTTATCCCTGAATTATTGATCTATGACCATATCCATCATGTACCTAGAAATGTTAGTGAACCTTGATGAATAATCAACTATTGTCATACTACCCTGCTGGAGCCGAAGAATCTTCTAAATACACATATATCTCAGTGTAACTAGTGAGAACTCTTTTCTAAAGATGAAGTTGAAATCTGTCTATGAGAGAGTCACCTCATCATGAGTCTGAATGGCCAAACTCCACCATATCCCCACTGAACCCTATAGATGGCTTGCTTCTAGGACCACCATATGATCTGCTAGTGTCATTAATAGATGAAAAACTTAGGTCATAGCTTCAAGCCAGTCCTCTTCCACCTGAGGGTTGGTCTCCTCTTGGAACCTAAGGGGTATTTGTATCTGAAACCCATAGAGAGCTCCCATCCTGTACTCCCTGTCTGCTAGTACTATGGTTACCACGTGCTGCTCCATAGGTTGTGGTATAGCTGGTGCATCACCTAAAGGTAACATATAGGGAATTGGTCCTTATATCAAAGCCTTTTCATTGAGGGAGTCATCATCATGATCAAGGTGCTGAATCATAGTTGGTATGTTTCATAGAGGCATCCAGTAATAAAAAAAGATGTACTATAGTCAATGAGTATATCTAGAGAGCTGACATAAGAATGACATGGAAGACACAACCTATTTCTATATGATGCATGTACAATTATTTTCCATACAACCAGTTTTCTTATGTACCGAGTCAAAAAGCAGGTTAACAGAGTCCTGGTGTATGGATACATCGACCATCCACACCAACACTAGTGTCCCTGGCCTAAAATCTGAACTCGAAACACTTAACACTATTTCCCCAAAACAATTTCACATAATCCCAGTCCTAACGTAGAACATGATCTAATACCACTCTTTCATGACCCATCCTAGTGGGACCATATTGAAACTCCCCAACCCCACCTCAAATAGGCCATGGGTTAGTGACTAGCACCAAGTAGGCATATCAATAACATTGGGTGACTTTTCTATATACATGTTTTCACACGCACATCCTCAAGAAAATAAAGTACTAAAATGTAAAAACTACTAAGAACTAAATGAATTCATATCACTATATCCCTACCAGAGTACAAATGGAATTTAAAGTGTAGTAAAAGTAAACCAGGCACGAATATAATCCTAGAAAACAGAAGTCTGTAAACTAAAAAGTCTATCTTGTAAAAAATGGTTCTAGGACTGCAGTCTATTGTTAGAGGAACACCTCAACCTGTGTGATCTCACAAACCTCCATCTTTTACTGGTCCACCTAGGACTCTATCAAAAGGTCACTCATCTGCATAAGATAATACTTGTGTGGTTAAATCCTATAAAGTAGTGAGTATAACAATTATAAAGACCTGGAATTTTCCATGTAATTTTTTTAATTATATAGAATTATTACAAGTCTGTGAAAATTGACAGGACATGATTCTGAGGCTCGGTGTGCCTAGAATGAATTTATAAACTTTTTTTAAGTACATTCAGTAAACGCATGAGTGGCATTTTGTAACTTTTGAACCGGTGCTCGGAATTGAAATTTGAGGACACCGTCGAACTTTTAGAACTGATATTCGCTTAAGGAGACCTTCACCTTAACCACAGTAGGCTGAGGGTAGAAGTTGGTTTTTATTTTTTTTTGGGAGAAGAAAAATAAAATAAATATCTTTTTAGTTTTCTTTTTTGAAGCCTCCATTTTGAATCTTGGTGGTGGGGACCACCTGAACTCTTCTTTAATGTGAGGAAACCCTTGGTTTTTCCCAATTTAATGAGCCAACATTAATTGTTTTAAATTACTTAACTTAATTAATATTAGATACTCACCTATTATGGGGGATATGGTAGGAAAAGGAGAGGACATGGGATAGACTTAGAGAACTTGGAAGAACATCCTCCAATTAGGAAACTCCTTCAATGAAGAACATCCTCTAGATCCAGAATGAGGAAGCTTCCTTGGACCATGTTGCGGGAGCGACAGATGTCGGCGTCTTCATCATCTTCATCATCTTCATCTCCTTTCTCACACCACCTCCAATGAGAAAATGAGGTAGGTAAGTATTTATATTATTATTTGTGGTTTTATGTTGATTCAAATCCTCTTGAACCACCTACTATTGATCTAAAGTGGAGGGTGTGAGAAAAACCAACATGGCCCGATCCCTTCTCTCCCTCTCTGTTGATGTGTTATTCGTGGGAGAAATCCGGGATGAGAAAAAGCCGGACAACGCCACATCATCGATGATCGACACTAGTAGGGAACAAGGCGGTGGTCGTCACTCCGATCGGCCGAGATGGTGGTGGCGGCTCAACTGCACTGCTGGAGGAGGTCGCGATCCGTCGGCCGCGACAGAGGAGGACGACGACCGACACACCGACTAACCATGTGGAATTGGGGTGGCGTGCGTCCATGCCACCTGTAGAGGAGGAGGCCGCGACGCGTCAGCCGGGGTGGAGAAGGGGAGAGGTTGGCACGCCGACCGGCCGTGTGGAGGCAGGGCGGCGCACGTCCGCACCACCAGATGAGGAGGAGGCTGCGATTACTTAGCCACAACAGTGCACCCGAAGGGTGTCCGACACCAGACCGACCATGGGAGGACAGTGACGCCGTTGTGCCACTAGAAGGGAGAAGCTGGATAGAGCCGCCGTCCGGCCACATCACATCGAGTTGGATTGCTCTGGAAGGTCCCATGTGACAGCAGGCAGTGCCACGTGGCGCCGCCGAGATGGCTGAAATTGAACGACCATTTGTCCGTTCAGGCATCTGGGGGGGGGGGGGCTCCCCTAGTTGTTAGCTAGGGTGGACCTCACCATGTCATCTAGGTGGACCCCACCTGAAAATATTCCCCCTTTGCGGGCCGGACCGGACCACAACCCTACCCACCCGGGCCAGACCCGGGTCGGACCAGACTTGGGCCCATCTCGACCCAGATACGCCTTTTTGGCCATAACTTTAGAACCGAGTGTCCGTTTGATGAACCACCAACAACAATGGATTCCTTGGATTGAGATAGCCCTTTCAGTATAATCCACTTGAGTTTTGGATATAGTTGGAGTATGGTCAGGTTGGATTGAACCCGAATCCAACAGGGCCCTCGGGACTAAAAGGATAATAACTTATAGACCAGGCGTCTGATTGACGCACCATCTATCATGTTGGGTACCATATGACATGATGGACCTTCGTGATACTTCTTCATGGGACTTCATAGTAGTTGAAGTATCTACCGATGGGTTGAGGAGAGGAACCTCTTGTAATCAAGCATGCTTAGTACGGGAACCCTGTTGCTGACTGTACTTGAGGAATCATCAGATCCTATGTGGGTTATCTTCGGATTGTGTGTGGGTCAGCGTTCAATGATCCTGTGTGGGTCAGCACATACCGATCCTATGTGGGTAATATCTAGATCCTAGGTGGGTCATTTTCAGATCCTGTGTGGGTCATCTTCGATCCTGTGTGGGTCAACATCAGAGATTCTCGATGAAGTAAGATAATCTAGCAATACAAATAATCATCTATACTTTCGTACTTATGTTATAACTGGTGTGAGTTGAGTCTTTACCTTTTTGGTACTTAACTTCGTGTTATTCTTATGTGTGGCATTACCTTTATGGTACTTAACTTCGTGGTATTATTCTGCGTGGAGTTACCTTTGTGGTACATACCTTCGTGGTGTTACCTTCATGGTATTATTTCCTTCATGGAATAGTTGTGGTTTTGGATAAAGTGTTGGGCATTACATTTCTTCATTAATGAGATGGGTATACTTGATAACTTAAGTATATTTATGGGCATATAACTAAGTGGTATTGACTGTTGTTTTCATGCTTTTTGGTTTATCCTTTTTGGGTTCTGAGAGACCTTAGGGGGTCCCAGGGTCCCTACTGAGTATCATTATACTCACCCTGCATGGGCTACACTCGCACCTTACTATGTCTTGTGTAGAAGATGGATAATGCTAATAGAGGTTGAGGGTACCGGGTCTGTAGGCTGCTCACAGGTGGACCTTAGACGAGGCATACCATAGAGACGACCGTTCGAGAGCTGTACCTACCCTTTAGGTATGATCCTTGGAAGATGTTCACAGGAGTTGTATTTAGTTTTACTTGTACTTTCTAGTTGGGCTTTTATTCCTACCCCTTTTCTTATTGTAAACACCCTGTTTACTATATCGTTTACTTTGGGCTTGTATCTTGCTGTGTTTTTGGTTTGTGTGAGTTTACAGGTTTAAAGGCAATGCCTTCTCAGTTTTAGGGATATGCCTTTCCGGTGCTAGTATCTAGACCCTAGCACATGGATGGCAGGCTTGGGGTATTCATGGCACAAGCCCCGGAGTATGGGTCATGAAAAATTGGTATCAGAGGAGTTGGTTCTACTGGAGAACTTAGCCTCTGATCTTTTGATTCAGAAATAGTGTTATGTGTGATGAGTGTGGTTTTTAGTTTTTGGAATCCAGTGTTGGGGCGGCGACTGACGCATCCATAAACTAGGACCCTAACTTCTGATTTCTTACTTTTTGAACCAAAACACTGATTGCATGTTTGTTTTTGAAAAGTTTTCTTTGTGATCTCTTTGATTCAACTCACTAGGTATAACTTATTGACTATGGCGCACCTGATTCTTTTCAAGATGCCTCCATGTAGAAATCCATCCAGGGTTCTTGGTAGAGTACGCGATGAAAACCCATCGAGCAACGAGGATTTATGTAGGGCCCCCTTATGGCAGTTGTACCATCGGGTGGTGTACCAACACCACCACTACTCATTGAGCAGCCTATGCCACCAGCCCCAATAGTAGAGGGTGCACACCACTTGAGCATGTTGCATGCGTTTCAATTCCAGAGGACATTGAGGTTTTGGGGAGATACAGATCCATAGGCGGCTGAGGACTAGCTGGAGGCCGTGGTTAGAGTTTTTCCACTGGTAGGGACACCAGCTGATCTTATGGTGATCCATTCTGCGAACCTTCTTCAGGAAGTAGTGGAAAGATGGTGGAACTTTATGCTCCAGGTTCACAATGAGGTCACTCTCATCTGGTCGGACTTCAAGATCCTTTTTAGGGCAAAGATAGTCCCGACAACCTTACGCTCAGTGAGTATACATGAACTTCTCCACTTTCAGTAGGGTAGCATGACCATGGATCAGTATTCAGCGAGGTTCATTGACCTCTCACGCTACTCCACCAACAAGGTTCAGAAACATTTATTCAGTGCCTAAACCTTCGAGCATGGGATTAGATAGGATATTAGAGCTTCAATGATTTCTCTCAGTATCTCGACGCAGGCGAGGGTGTTAGAGCGAGCACTATTATTGGATATTTTCCTTGCTGAGCAGTCACTGACATCAAGACCCACCACCAGACTTCATGCAGTAGAGTAATATGAATCTGGTAGTAGATAGATGATATAGAGGTCCAGGATGACCAAACCTATAGGTGGATGACCGCATGAAACAAGGTCGGTTATGCGAGGCACTCGAGACAGAGCTGGACAGGCGAGGAGCATGCAGTGTTACTCGTGCAATGGGTAGGGTCACATGGCTCGCGACTGCCCGACCCACTGTATAGAAAACCAGAAAAATATCGAAGGACTAACTGGGTAGAGGTGAAGATTTGGTCAAGGAGGTCCGTTGTTAGGAGGCAGACGTGGTAGAGGAGCTAGCTGTGCAGTAGGTAGTGGGCGGCGATTTGAGGTTCTACTGCCACCACATCTAGGTGGTCCACCCCGACCACATGGAGTAGGTGGACAAGGACGAGCTCAAATCCAGGTAGCTGAGGCCTAAAACCATGGTGCTTTGGAGATGATATGAGGTACTATCTGTGTCTACTCTACCTTAGCTGTAGTACTTATAGAAACATGTTCCAGTCACTCTTTTATTTCCATGACCCTCATTCGGAGCTCAAAGATTCTGGTGCAGCCATTGGCTCGATCCTTATAGGTATATATTCCTATGGGAGACGAATTGACAATTACACACTGGTGCCGGTAGTGTGATCTTTCTTTAGTAGGAAAGATATTTGGTTGAGATCTTCTAGTAGCGGCATCGAGGCCTTACGATGTCATCTTGGGTATGGATTGGTTATCTACAGTCCATGATCAGATCGACTGTATTAGGAACAATGTGCCGTGTGTTCTTGAGGATGGGACCAGGTTTTCCTTCACTGGTGAGAAGGGAAATTTTTTAGCACATGATGGAATTACCCGGAGGAGGGTTCAGCTGATCACACATCAGTTGTATAGCCTTACCCTTGGGGTGGTTGATTTTGAGAGTCCGAGCTATTCTATAGTGGTGGACCAGTACACTGATATTTTACCTGATGTTGTTTCGGGTCTACCTCCTCCCAGAGAGGTGGAATTTTATATTAACTTCTACCCTGGGATGACAATGATATCCACAACATCATATCAGATGGATCCTATGGAGATTTGAGTACAACGAGAGTACTTGCAGAGCAAGGGATTCATTAGGCCCAGTGTTTCTCCTTGGGAAGCCCTGATTTTGTTCACCAAGAAGGCGGATGGGAATTTGAGACTATGTGTGGACTATTGATGCCTAAACCAGGTGACCATGAAGAACAAGTATCCATTACTGAGGATTGATGATCATTTTGATCAGTTGAAGGGATCACAATGGTTTTCAAATATAGACCTCATATCTGGCTATCACCAACTTAGGGTACGATACGAGGATGTGTAGAAGAAAACCTTCAGATGTCGGTATGTCCACTATGAGTTCTTGGTTATGCCATTCGACATGACCAATTCCACAACAGTGTTCATGAGACTCATGAATAGAATCTTCTAGCCATACCTCGATCACTTTGTAGTAGTCTTCATTGATGACATCTTGATATACTCAGCTACAGAAGAAGAGAATGCCTATCATCTGTAGATAGTTTTGGACACACTCCGAGATCACCAGCATTATGGTAATCTCTCGAAGTGCCAGTTCTATATATGAGAGGTACACTTCCTAGGACACATTATCTTATAGGTTGTAGTTTTGGGGGATCCAATGAAGATTGAGGCTATCCTTGCTTGGGAGCCACCCAGGAGTGTGACGGAGGTGCGAAGTTTCCTGGGTTTGGATAGATACTACCAAAGGTTTGTGCCTGACTTTTCTAGAGTTTCACCACCCTTATCAGCATTGACAAAGAAGGGGAAACCTTTTGTTTGGTCAGAGATATGACAACGGAGTTTCTAGGAGCTCAGGCAGATACTGACGAGTGCCCCCATCTTGAGGCTACTGGAGGAGGGCGTTGGGTACGTAGTCTACTGCGACGCATCTGGGACCAGGCTTAGATGTGTCCTGATGCAAGAGCGAGTAGTGATTGCATATGGTTCTTGACAGCTGAGACAACATGAGAAGAACTATACTACCCATGACCTGGATTTAGTAGCAGTGGTCTTCGCCTTGAAGATGTGGTGACATTACTTGATGGATGAACATTTTAAAGTCCAATATGATCACAAGATTCTTTGGTATATATTCTCTCAGAAGGACTTGGACTTGAGATAGTGGCATTGGCTTAAGTTCCTCCAGCACTATGAATTCAAGATAGTATATACTCCTGAGAAGGGGAACATAGTATTAGTTGCACTCAGCAAGAGATCTGGTATACAGTTGCTGAGTGAGGTGACAGGGGAGATAGCCTATTTGCAGATATACTACATGGATCGAGATGAAGAAACTTATCTTTAGTCTCTGACTATCACTCCCCCACTCTTTCAGCGAGTCAGGGAGGCAAAACTTAGAGACACTAACTACGAGGCTCAACGTGCTCAGATATCCATAGGACAGGCACCTGATGGATTTTCTGAAGGTGGGGACCACATTATCCTCTTTAGAGGACATACTATGGTATCAGTGGTGCTTAGGGAGGAAGTGTTGAGGGAGATCCTTACATCCCCTCTAGAGGTACATCCAGAAGTGGTGAAGATGTACCAGTACCTTCGGCGTCAGCACTGGTGTCCGAGAATGAAGAAAGCAGTGGAAGAGTTTATCTCACGCTGCCTCAATTGTCAACATGTGAAGGTAGAGTATTAAGTTCCAACATGATTAGTTTAGGAACTAGAGGTTCCAGAGTAGAAGTGGGATGGAATTTCCATGGACTTCTTGATAGGAATTCCACACACGTCTAGGGGTTATGATTCTATCTAGGTGATCATTGAATGACTCAAAAAATCATCCCACTTTCTACCTATCAGAGAGTAGGGAACAGTAGAGGGAATGGGATGCCTCTACATGTAGAATATTGTGTAGCTTCATAGGGTTCTATCTACGATTGTCTCCAATCATGATTCATGTTTTACTTCCAGGCTATAAAAGGGATTATAGGAGGAATTTGGGACATAACTTCGGTTGAGCACTGCCTTCCATCCTCAGATGGATGGTGAGATAGAGAGGACCATTCAAACCCTCAAGAACATGTTGAGTGCTTGTGTCCGTGACTTCATCCACAGCTGGGAGGATCACCTTCCCTTGGTGGAGTTCACATACAACAACAATTATCACTCCACTATCGGTATGGCACTATTAGAGGCATTGTACGGTCGACCTTGCAGATCACCTCTATGCTGGACTGATCCAGGGGAGTCAAAAATCATGGGACAATAGATGGTATGGGCTACCACAGAGAAGGTGTAGGTCATTTAGGAGCAGATAAAGACTGCATAGAGTAGGAAGAAGTCTTATGCTGACAGGAGATAGAGACCTCTGGAGTTTGAGGATGGTGACCATGAATTTCTCTGGGTCTCACCTTGATGAGGTTTGTAGAAATTTGGCCGAGGCATCAAGTTATCTCCGAGGTTCATCAGACCCTTCTAGGTCCTCAGTAGAGTTGGAGAGGTGGAGTATCGCCTAGATATTCCCCCTTAGTTTCACCAGGTTTATGAATTTTTCCACGTATCCCAACTGAGGAGATACGCACTTGATCCCTTGCAAATCATTGACTAGGGAGAGCTAGACATCAATGATGGGCCGATGTTTTTAGAGGTTCTAGTGGTGATTGAGGATCGACAGGAGAGAGTCCTTCATGGGTGATCAATACCTCTAGTGCACATTCGTTGGCATCACAGGAACCTACAGGAGAGCACAAGGGAGCGGGAGGCTCAGATTCATGCTCAGTAACACCACTTGTTTTCATAGTTTATGTTGTGGCTTTTAGGGAAGAAAATCCCTAAGGCGGAGAGAATGTAAAGGCCCAGAATTTTCTATGTAATTTTTTTAAATTATATGGAATTATTACGAGTCTTCAAAAATTGATGGAGAGTGATTCTGAGGCCCAGTGTGCTTGGAATGAATTTTTGAACATTTTTTAGGTTCGTTCAGTAAATACGCGAGCAGAGTTTTGTAACTTTTGAACTGGTGATCAAAATTGAAATCTGAGGACACTGTTGAACTTGCAGCACTGATATTCGCTTAAGGAGACCTTCACATTGATCGCATTTGGCTGAGGGTGGAAGTTGGTTTTTCATTTTTTTTGTGGGAAAAATAAAATAAATAACTTTTTATTTTTCTTTCTTGAAACCTCCGTTATAAATCTTGGCAGTGGGGACCACCCGAATTCCCCTTTAATGATTGGAAACCCTAGGTTTTCCCCAATTTAACAAGTCAACATTAATTGATTTAATTTACTAAACTTAATTAATATTGGTTCCTCACATCTCGTGGGGGAGATGGTTGGGAAAGGAGAGGACTTGGGAGATACTTGAAGAACATGGAAGAACATCCTCCAATGAGGAACCTCCTTCAACGAAGTATATCCTTCAGATCAAGAACGAGGAACCGTCATTGGAGTGTGTTGTGGGAGCGACAGACGTCACCGTCTTCATCATCTTAATTGTATTCATCTCCTTCCTTATGCCACCTCTAATGAGAAAATGATGTACGAAAGTGTTTATATTGATCTTTTTTTTATTACATTGATTCAAATCCTTTTGAACCACCTGATACCAATCTAACACGGAGGGTGCGGGCCAAACAAACATGACCTGATCCCTCTAATCCATCTATGTTGATGAGTTTTCCATTGGAAAACTCTGGGATGAGTGGAATCCTATAGTGCCACGTCACCGACGACTGACGCCGGTAGGGCACAAGGTGGTTTCCAGCACTTTGGTCGACCGTGATGGTGGCGGCGGTGCAACCGTGCCGACGGAGGAGGCTGCGGCCCATCGACCATGGTGGAGGAGGAAAACAGCCAGCACGCTGGCCGACCGCCTGGAACCGAGGCAGCGCATGTCCGCGCCACCGGTAGCAGAGGGTGTCGCTGCTTGGCAGCCGTGGCGGAGAAGGGGAGTGGCCGACACGCTGGCCGACCGCGTAAAGGTAGGGTGGCATGCGTCTACACTGCATTGTGAGGAGGAGGCTGTGGATTCTTAGCTGCGGTGGTGCACCCAAAGGGCGGCCAATACCTGGCCGACCACAGGAGGAAAATGGCATTATTGCACCACTGGAAGGGGGAAGCCAACTGAAACTGTCGGCCAGCTGCGTCACGTCGAGCGGTACCACTCCAGTGGGTCCCACGTTCCAGTAGGTAGTGCCACGTGGCGGCGTCGGGATAGCCAAAACCAAACGACCATTTGACTGTTCAGGAATCCAGGGAGTCGCCTCCCCCAGGTGTCGGCTAGGGCAGACCCCGCCATGGAGAGCCATGCTGCGGGCCACCCAACAGGCTGGGCCACCCTTTTAGTGGGCTGGACCGGACCACGAACCATCCCTTTTTGGCCTGACCGAGGTCGGGCCGGGTCGACCTGAACAAGGTCGGTTCAGCACAGGCCTGGTAGGTTCAGGTTGGTCCAACTGCGTCAAGTTGGACCCAATACCATCTAGACCCAGATACGCCTTTTTGGCTATAACTTGACAACCGAGTGTCCGTTTGACGAACCGTCAGTGGCACGATCCTTTTGGTATAATCCCCTTAATTTTTGGATAAATTTTGAGTATGGTTAGGTTGGATCGAATCCAAATCCAATCGGGCCCTTGGGACTAAAATGCTAATAACTTACAGATTGGACGTTCGAATGATGTGCCTTCTGTCGCATTGGGTCCCTTATAACGTGACTGACCTTCGTAATACTTATTTATGGGACTTCGTGGTAGTTCACGTATTGACCGATGGCTTGAGGAGAAGAACCTCCCGGAGTCAAGCATGATTAGTGCGGGAAACCTGTGGTTGACTGTACTTGAGGAGTCTTCATATCTTTTGTGGGTCATCTTCAGATCTTGTGTGGGTCAGCTCGCAACAATCCTGTGTGGGTCAGCTTATACTGATCCTATGTGGGTCATATCCAGATCATGTGTGAGTCATTTTCAAATTCTATGTGAGTAATATTCTATCCTGTGTGGGTCAACAATAGAGCTTCTCAATGAACTAAGATGATCTAGCAAAACAACTAATCATCTATACTTCCGTACTTAAGTTATACCTGGTGTGAGATGAGTCTTTACCTTTGTGGTACATACATTCGTGGTATTCTTCTGTGTGGTGTTACCTTTGTGGTACTTACCATCGTGGTATTCTTCTGTGTGGTGTTACCTTTATGGTACTTACCATCATGATATTCTTTCCTTCATTGAACAATTATGCTTTTGGATAGAGTGTTGGGCCTTGTGTTTCCACATGAATGAGATGGGTATACTTGATAACCTAGGTATATGTATGGGAATATACCTAAGTGGGGTTGACTGTTGTTTTCATGATTTGTGGTTTATCCTTTATGGGTTTTGAGATACCTTAGGGGGTCTTGGGTGTCCCTACTGAGTGTCGTTATACTCACCCCTGCATGGGATATGCCCACACATTGTTGTGTCTTGTTCAGATGACGAACAACGCTGATCAAGGTTGAGGGTACTAGGTTTGGAGGCTGCTCGGAGGTGGACCTTAGATGAGGAATACCATAGACTTGACTATTTGAGAGTTATACCTACCCTTTAGGTAGGATGCTTGGAAGGTGTTCATAGGATCTGTTTTTAGTTTTACTTGTACTTTCCAGTTGGGCTTGTATTCTGCCCCCGTTACTTACTGTACACACCGTATTTACTATATAGTTTACTTTGTGCTTGTATCTTGCTTTGTGCTTGGTTTGTATGAGTTTATAGGTTTAAATGAATTTCCTTCCTGGTTTCAGGGATATGACTTTCCTGTGCTAGTCGCTAGCCCCTGGCCTATGGAAGGGGGGCTTGGGGTAGTCATGGCACAGGACCCGAGGGACTGGTCATGACAACAATACTCAGTAAGAACCCCCAAAACCACAAATTAACACACAAAGGAAAAGGTATATTTGGATCTACACCAGTACATGTCTACATCACATATAAGAATATCCAAATTTAATGAATATAAGACATAAAGTCTATAGGTAAGTCACAAAAATTGCATGCCGACACCAATATTCTGTTTGAAGATTACACGAAGCACTCATCTAGAAGAACACACTCCTAAGTCTGATAACACTGATGACGTCCATCAAAGAAGTACTATTATTGGGAAATGTTATGAGAGAGATACACTAATTGATCTAAAGAGAGAGATATGATACATCCGATGAGGATGACATATAGGTCCGAGGGTGATACCAACAACTCCATCTGAATTAACCTAATAAGTAGAGGATTGATGCCCACTAAAGTTTGTCAAGTAAATAAAGAATAATCTACCTAGGGAATGAAGTTGAATAGAGGATCCCGCACCAAGCCTCTCAGGGGATTCCAACAACTATATCCAAAAAAGTCATGTTGAAGGGATCCTACTTCTATGAGTAGGAAATGATATGCACTAACCTTCAGGGATTCGATCAAGGTCATAGACCCTAATGAAGCTTGTCCAAGATACAGTGGAAAAGAGGTTCAATCTATGTAGAAAGGGTTACACGACATGTAGTAGGGTCGCACACCGAGTCCCTTAACCTCGAGTACTGTCTGTGTACAATGGCCCGTGTCCTTCCAACTATGTGGTGTAGAAGATGGGTACATGAAATGTATAAGGATCCTCACACCATGTCCTTACTTCTAGGGTAGGTCTATGTACATTGGATATGTTCCATTACATGGTGTCAACCCATGTATCTTTTCCCATATACCAGTACATGGGGTAGTCCATGTACTTGGTCTAGGACAAGTCATGTGTGGGATTACACACCATATTATCAACCCATGTACTCTGTCCCATGTCTGCATATGTTCTAAGATAGAAACCGAGTCTCAGGAAAGGGCTTACATGTTGTGTGACATAGGTCACATGCCGTGGGACACTAAACTATCTCTCGAAACCCTAACTACCACTTAGTGGAGGCCACATGTCGTGTAATCCTAGATTACATTCCATTTAATTTGGGATTTTTCTTAACCTAATGTTCTTCCTCCACATGCCTTATCTAAACTCTTGAATCCTGTTTCTGTGATCCATTAATCTCAAAACATGAGATCAGGGGTCTTCTCATCACCCAAACACCAAATCTAGGTGTTTCAGGCCATTAATCTTCTCGAAAATCTGATTCTATTAATCATCAAATAACTCACTTAAAGAGTAGGTTTTCCCAAATCGATTAGATTCATCTACCACCGTCTCCATCGCACCTTCGATAGGTTGTCCAAATATTGGATCTTTAATTTCATATCATTTCACCAAGAAATGAATGTGTAATGATTGATCATTCATAAATTCAATGAAGAATAAAGAACATACTGAAATATCGGGGGAGAAAAAACACAACGAAAAAAACTAAGGAATGAACATTTTCCTTTTTCTATTCTGACCTTTATCCATTACTATAATAATGATTAATAAATCAAAATAAAAAATCTCTATAAACAAACCCAAATAATTTCTATAATTTAAAACCCACCCACAAGAATGACCGAACGATAGATCAAACTTTTTTTTGGTTGATCCATGTTCATCATGGAATCTAAGAATGGGGAAAGAAATACTAAAATAATGCATCCTACCTTGAATTTGGATCTCTCTCTGAAGAAGTTCGGTTTCCATGCTGTCACCTTTGGAGAGATCCATCAAGAATGACATCTGTTGATCTTTGATACAAGGTTCTGTCATTGTTCGCTGAGGGATGTCTTCAGGGTTTCTCTCTGGAGCCTCCAGGGAATTTTTAGGGTTATGATCTTAACCCTGGATTCCTACATAATGTCTCATTTAAAAGAATAAGCATCAATACATCACTGCGTCAACTAAATGGATAAATAAAATAAATTTTCAATTTATTTTATTTATTAAAAATGTCAGAAACTACTTTTCATAGTTAATTGGGATGAAAAATTCTAGGTCACTCCTAGGGTAAATATGATACTCTGAATGCAATGGTGCTCTCATATTTCTGATAAGAGAAACCATTTATATGTTATTCAGCTTTTTCAGGAAAACAACACACATGTGCTATTTAATATATTTAATATATTTCAACCATTTATTCCAAGAATCCCAGTCCTTGAAATGGCACGTCATGTCAACACCTAGTCTTGAATTAATTTCATATAAAACACAAAAAAATACATGAAAAATGAGGGACATTAAATTTACTATTCATCAAAATATGAAACTTTTCAAAAAAATACAAAAAAATTACCATAATCTAATTTTGTTTTTTTGAATTCAAAAATGAATTAAACTTTGAAAAATAAAATTTATAAAATTCATAATTTTGTTAATAATATTCATAATCTATTTTTAAATAGCTAATTTGATAGATCATGGTGTGCTCACACTAGGTTATTTTTGTGACACAAGTTATTGAAGAGATTAAATTTAAAAAAGGATATACAATAAAATCTTAGGGTGTTACATAATGACACTTTGAAATATTAATTAAGGCCACATAAAATTATCTTATAGTGATAAGGGAAAAAATTAATTTATAAATCAATTTTATGAATATAAATTTTCTTTTAAATCATTGTATTAATTATTAAATTGTAAAAAACATTTCTTTTTTAAAAAAATACAAAAAATAATTTTTATAATTTTTAAAACAATTATTTACATATACTAGGATATAATTATATAATGTTTTCATCAGTAATATGCCTATATTATATTTATAATTTCTAATGTGAGGTTACTATTCTATTTTTTAGGTTACTATTATTAATGGTTACATTAATATTCCAATATTCATATTTATATTTAATATTATATCATAGTTTATTTAGGCTCAGTGTTGAATTCAACAAAAGATATCAAGTAAATTGAATTTATTTAAGAAGACATGTTCCATAAATATTGGGGTGTTATAATAACTATCATATTAAATAATTAGAATTTAAGAGTATGTCACATTTTATTAAAAAATGGTGTTGTTAAGCACAATATATCAAAGAATTTAAATTTATGTGAAAATAATATTTCATAAAATCTCATTGTGTTACATTATACCCCCCTAAAATGAGTTTCACCCAAAAAATTTCATCATGATAATAAAAATAAATTGGGGATATGTATACCTATTCATATACTTAAGTTTCCATATATATTTCTCAAGCTAGTGGTTTTCCCAAAAAAACCTTGACTTGGTGAGGGGTCTTATTTCATAACACTATTACTCTATGATACAGAATATTCACTAGATGTTCCTCCTAAAAAAGGTTTTTCTCCAATGATATAACCTCTAATTTTAGTACATGTTATGGATCTAGTATTTACTTCCTCATGAGAGATACAAGGAAAACATTGTGGAATTGAGAGAGGTTTGGTGTAAGTTGCAATCGATAAGATACCATCCTAAAATGATAATGAATTTCAAAGGGTCCAATATATAGAATAATTAATTATCCTTTATATCATAAGCATAATTTCATCCTTTTGTTGTGATTCAATAAATTTCCACTTCACCACATACTCTTTGAAATGATTCATCATGATGAATTTTTTTCCTTAAAGCACAAAAATCATCATAAGATCAAGATTTTATTCTTTTAGCACATATATATTTTCTAAAACCAATATTTATTACACAATTTTTCTAATAACATCATAACATAAACTATATCCATTCCATAAATAGTTAACATATATGGATCCTCTAAAATACATCTTACCAAAAATGAATCCTGTGATTTGAATGATTAGATCTCATATCATACCATGATAAAACTAAAAATAATCTTAATCACCCATAATGTTTCATTAAAAATTTACATACCCTAATAAATTATAAAAAATTCACATGAAAACAATATATTAATCAAACATATAATTCATATTTTAGTTTATAAATGAGCTCTCATATTATTCAAAAACCATTCCATTGGAAATAGTGTTTTATCATTTCATCGAGATATGATCATTAGTTTATTCAAAATATATAATTTGATATTAAAAAATATATGTAGAGAGAGAGAAACAATTCTCATAATCACATTTAATTTAACTAAATTATTCATTGTAAGATATTCAAATAGATCATTCATACAAAATCCAACATGAAATTAACCACTATAAAGTTTTGTAATTATCATGATTCACTTAATTTTACATAATTACAAAAGATTCCCATTTTCATTTGTATTTATAGGTTTTTTGAGGTATTTTATCCTCATTTTCTCTTGAATTATGGTATTTATTTTCATAATAATTAATACCTTTGAATTTGAAATATTGGAGTGTGTGTGATTCATTCTGTTGAGCTTCCTCTAAATTTATTTAATTAATTTTTATATTCACATTACATCTACTTTTTTATACTTGATGGCTATAAATACCACACTTAAATAACTTCCCATATCCAATCAATAAATTCCCATAATGTATCTCCCCACATTTCTATCATGTAGGTGACTAGAATTTAATTCAACCATGTGATTTAATCATGATCCCATTAGTCAAAATCTTCAATTTATTATGAAATTAATAGTAATGATGATATTCTATAATTTCCATTACGACCATCAGTGTAAATCAAGCGACTTCCATTCATCTACTAATGTATATTATAGAGAAAACAATTCAATGACATGGTTTTAATCCTCCAAAGAATTGATCAATTATTATTTCAGGGGAGATTATTAAACCCAATGCATACCATGCAAGTCTAGTAAAATTAGAATCATATTTACCAGTATATTCATCATAATTTGGTATGAGACCATTAAATTAATTCTCTATCCTTTTTACATAGAATATGAGTGAAGTAGTTATTAAAAGAGAAACACTTAAACTCATCCACTTCCATGGATTACATTTCCTCTTCTTTCCTCCCATTCGTATTAAGGATCATTAATTTATCTTCATCACCTTCAAATTGATTGAAAACCAAAATTAATTTTTGAAGCATCAATAATTGGATAATAAAAAATAACTTTTTATCTATACTGATCCATTTCTCATCAACTAGCGTATTATTTGAAAAATTATAAGAAGTTGGAATTCTCCTCATGAAGAAATGTACATAACATTGTTCCAAAATTTTATTGTTTGGATGATCAACATGTTTCATATCTTGATAATGTTTCATGGTCATAAATACGAAATTCTTCATTCCAACTCCCATATATTTTGGTTATATAGGAGGGAATAATTGAATTTTTCATATCATTCAACATTAAGAGAATTATTTTTGGTTTTAGGTATTTTATAAAACCAAAATGTATATTGTGAGCAACAATAATCATAGTGGAAAAATTAATAGTCGTTAAAAATAATTTATAAGATGTCTAAATCCAGAAACCTTTATTTAAATCTATGATATATTAGGTTTAAAAAAGTCCATCCAAGATTATCATCTATTAAAATCCTATATAATTAATTAAAAATAAAATGTGGGTTATCCAAAGAATATCCCCTATGAGTTTCAAACTAGGTGTGCAGTAAGGGACCAGTGTACATGTACCAAAATGATAGTCAATAGATTCTCTAACATCACATTTTAGGATTATAGCCCCTATATGAATCAAATCCAAATACTTGTCCACTTGTAGCATATTGACATGGATGCATTTTTGGAAAACCACATACTATCTTCCGTACCAAATCATTAGGATGTTATCCTACAAAAATATTCTCCCTATGCTCTCTTTACTAATGTTTTCTTATCCTAGTCTCCAAAGGATAACTAAAAATCTCCTATGATACCAACTATTTTGACCCGTACTTTTTGTGTATATATATTTCATCTTAATTGATTAGTATTCATTTCATTACAAAAAATGCATGATTATTGTAAAGATTTAGTGTATTAAGAAACATGGATACATAAAAAACTGGTTCATATGTAAACCACATCATCTCCCACTATGATTTTCATAACTAGAAACCTTATTAAACATTAAATATATAATAAAAATAATCCTAAGATTATAAAATGATACATAATAGAGGTAGTTCTTAGATTCTATGTAATGGTAAACATGGGGGATATTAGTCTATAATCATATGAAAGCATAAGATAAACCTAATTGTGTGTGATTATGTACAGAAATTACAATGTTCATCAACAAACTATCCTAGAACATAAACCTATTTCATGGTAAAAATCATTATCTGTAAGAACCCAGTTTTTCTATAAAAGACTTTGGAATTTTCTTGATGTTATTCCAGAGAAGCTCCTTCAGACGGCGTACGATTCCAAGCCCCGGTGTGGCCAAAATTAAATTTTAAGTGTGTTCACACTGGGAACACCAAATAAATGGAATAACTCATAAATGGTAATTCATATCCTAAATCTGAGCGTACTAATGGGTCCGAAATGGGGTGTTTACCCCAGTAACGACATAGAACATGTCGACGCGGGACGTTGGGACCCCTCACCCATTAACAGAACTTTAAACGGATAAATAAAATAATTAATTTATTAATTTAATGGTTAAACTCAAGTATATCTTAAACAGTAGCTCGGATTGGAAAACTGAGGGCACCGTTGAGTCTGGAGCATGCCGTTTACCCTAGGAGGGGTGTAATTTTTGCGGGCGCAGACCTCCTGTGAAAAATGGCACCAGGGGCATTTTCATAATTTAGCAGCTTCGGGCGTTAAATTTTATAACTTTTGAACGGGGCCTCAGATTAAAATTCTGAGACCTTCGTTGTGCTTAGGAGGTTGTTTTTACCTTATGAAAGACTTAACCTCGACCCCGTCAAGGTTTCAGATGTGGGTTAATTTGGGTGTTTAAATTAATTAATGTTTTATATAGTTTTCTTTATTTAAGACATAACCCATCCCCTCTCCTTCATTTGCACCTACTGGAGGAAGAATACTCAACCAAGGAGCTCCTCCAACAAGCCCTCCCACATACTCTACTCCCCAAGGTGGTGTGCAGCTTCGGCGGATCAATGACAAAGCTTCGGGCTACACACAAAGAGGTAGGAGATCTCTGTTTTGTATTTTAATTTTGAACCTCTACTTTGAACTCTATTTAAAGAATCAAAATTCAGTTTAATTTTCAAGAGAAGCTAATGGTTGCGTATAATGTTTTCTGATATTTCTGACGCACTTTTCAGAATTGAAATCTGAGTCCCGAGGCGATCGCAATAGTCCAGCAATGTTTCGAGGTTTTTCTTTTTTGAGTGTTTTTCCTGTGGTCCGGTGAGGTTCAGTGGCGGCACGGCGAGGCCTAGCGGTGGTGCGGCAGGGGTCCAGGCGGCAGCGTCCATCGGTTTCTTAGCAGCGGAGGTCAGAAAGGTAGTCGGCGGGCAAGAGAGCATGGTCGAGCGGTGGCTTTGGGTGAGCAGGCTGCTGAGGGTGTCAACGCGAGCAGCTGGCGGGGCGGGCTCCTCAAGCGTGCGACGTGGGTGACTGGCCGAAAAAGCCGACCGTGTTGACGAGGTAAGCTGGGGTCTTCATGACCCCGAGGAGCAGACAGGGACCCCCCCTTTGCGGGTCCCTTGGGAATTCATCCATACCGGCTGAGCCGGTCCGGGCGAGGTGGGCCGGCCTGCGCGACCGCGGGCCGGTTCAGGAAGGGTGGGCCGGCCGAACTGGCCCCGCCCACCTTTTCGGTCCATTATATTTAAAAAACCGTAGAATACAATCCAGGGGTTGGATTCACGTTACATCTATGGAGAATCATTACTGGCGTCGATAAGAACTTTTTGAGATGTTCTTGGGGATTTTTAATTCTTGAGATGAGGGGCTTGGTGGCGCGACACTTACGTTAAGTGGTTTGACGTTTTTCTCCGAGGTTCTTGTTTTGGGTGCCTCAGACACATCCGAAGTCCGTTTTGAGCAACGTTAGTGGCGTTTCGACCTTGGTGTTGAGAAGAAGATTTCCAAGAGGTTTTCGAGTGCTGAAGCCAAAGTTGAGTTGTGGGCCCCACGAGCCGTCTTTCGAGCTGCACACAACAATTTGTTACTTTTTCATCGAACGCCCATTTGGGGCACGCGAGCAGTCGATTCTGGGTATTTTTTCGAGGGCATTGCAAATGTGAAATCTGCCTACTTTAATTCTGCACAGTGGTGTAGTCCCCACTAGGGCCATTTTGGGAGTTGGCAGTGATTTCTATCTTTATCACCGGGTGTCCGTTTCGGACAAGTGGATTGTCAATATTGTGTACTTTTTTGAGGGGATCACAATAGTGTGATCTGTTCGTAGCACTTTGGGATCGGGATGTAAGTCCCACAATGAACCGTTCATGTGCGGTATGTCTAAATTCATCATATTCTCCAGACATCCGTTCCATGAAAGTAAGCAGTCAGTTTGAACTGTCCTTTCGAGGAGATCACAATGGTGTGATGCACCTGACTATTTTCGGGACTGAGGCTCGAGACCACGGGATGTCGTTCGGGTGTAAAGCGGTGTTGGACAGATTTTCCTTCAGATGTCTGTTTGAGGGGAATAAATAGTCTATCTCACGTGTTTTTCCATGAGGATTACAATGGTGTGATCCGTTTGGATGTGTAGAGACTCATTCGAGATCTCATTTAATGTGGAAGAATGAAAGGTGTACCAGTGGTGGTTCTTTCTGCGGTGTTTGTAGAGAACCCTTGGCGTGTGACCGTGTTAACTCTTGGGAGAGTGAAGTGAATTCTTAAAGAGATTTTGTTGGTCATGCTAGGGTCGTGGAGGAAGCAGGTTGGTGAAGTTATTTTTACACCTTTTTGTGTTGACATTGGGTGTCATGTGAACGATATCCCTTGGGCTGGAAATTTGGCATACTCTGAAAGTATACAGGAATTATTGGAGGTACATTTTGTAGTTTTTACCTAAGAATGGTTGTGCCTTTGGTTTGGAGATGTGTTTGGGCCACACGTCTTGTGGTCCCCATATGTGTGCAGTGTTCTACTTTATGTACCTTTGACCTATCGTGATGTAGAGGGTCCTCCTGTTCACGATGGTTTATACCAGTAGGGTTGAGTGGGTTTCCCCTAGGTCCTGCTCACGATGGTTTAGACCAGCATGGTTGAGTGGTTTCCCCTGGTTCTGTTCTCTACGGTTTGATCGATAGAGTTTTTTGGGTTCCCCTTTCTCTGTTAGCCGTGTGGGCTTTCATTATCACGTCCGTTCATGTTCCCTGGTAAAATATTGAGGATTCGGTGTGACCAATACATCATGTGGGCTCTGGTCCTCAACCCAGGAGGTTGTTTCCAGTAGGGATGGCTAGAGTAGTTTTTGGTTTACCCTCCAGCGGGGTTGATTAGTGGGTTTCTCATTGACTTCTTCGGTTTTACCCTCCAGTGGGGCTGGGCAGTTGGTTCCTCATCGAATTTTTGGGTTTACCCTCCAGCGGGGCTAGGAAGTGGGTTTCTCATTGACTTCTTCGGGTTTACCCTCTTGTAAAGACTGGGTAGTGGGTTACCTGATGAATTCGTAGGGTTTAACCTCCAACAGAGACTGGGCAGTGGGATAACCGATGACCTCTTAGGGTTTACCCTCCAACAGAGACTGGGCAGTGGGTTACTCGATGACCTCTTAGGATTTACCCTCCAGCGGGGCTGGGCAGTGGGTTACCCGACGACTTCTTTCAGACTCAGTCCTTTCTACTAGGCTAGTCTGTAGCTTTTCTCCGTGACTACCGGAGCGGGGCCCTTGGTTGTACGTGTTAGTGATGTGACAACTTAGACTTTGAGGACCTATCGACTATTTGAAAGTGACGAGGTGTGGTCTGACTTTCCCCAGAACTCTCAAGAATGAGGGGCTCTTTCCCCACTAAGACACATCCTTGTGAAGCGACCTAAAACCGTGAGGGCGACTCAGTGCCGCCCAAAGTAGATAGTATCAAAGTGTGGTGATTTGAGCCCCCTGGCTTGCAGTTCGGGGCAGACGGGTGGGATGTTGGGCATCGATGGTGTTTACTTCTGGGACTATTTGGTACTCACTTTCTTGGGCTAAGCTACGGGATGGCGACCCCCTTACGATCTTTTACATGTTTCTTGATTGAGCATATGGATATGTATATACCTTGTTCCAGTACCCACTCCTTGGGTTTTGGTTACTCTCCTTCCAGGAGAGGTGAAGATGCATGGGGTATTCCATGTGCTTTCCGTGTCTAGATTATCGTGGTTGGACGAGTCTACTCTCATACTATAGGTAGCGAAGACTCGATGATAAGTTCATCTTCTCACTATTTCTAGCTCCTCGTGTTTGGATGAGTATACTTCTTTTCTCTTGTTGGGTTGAGCTATTACTCTGTTGTACTCTTTACTGCACTCTTGGTTGTACTCCTTTACTTTTCCTTATTTGATATACTATTCACCTCTTTAGTACCTCCTTTGTTGCTCCCTCGATCCTTCAGGGCATCCTACTGAGTATTTTTATACTCACCCTGCTTGGGATTTTCCTGCACTTGGTGTTCCCTTGTAGACGACGGACAGGTCAATCGTGAAGTTAGAGGATCTTAGGAGTTTGGGAGCCTGGACCGCGTACGGTGGTCGTAGTCAGGTTACAGGTGTGGGACCCTCCTATCTGTTGTACTTTTGTTTACCTGTTGCCGGGTTGTGGCACTTTTCGGGTTGGGCGCATGTTTTTCCCTTTATCTTTTCAGTTTACCTTCATCTTTTACTTTGTACTGTTTAGAGGTTGATGCACTTTTGTGTTTGTTTATAGCGGTTAGTACTTTACTTTTCCTTTTACTCTACACTTATGCATTGAGTGGGCTGCGTGTGTGTGTACAGGTACTCAGGCAAAGGCCTCCTCAAGTTATTTATCCTTCGACGCTTGTCGCCAGCCCCTGGCCTATGGAGGTGGGCTTGGGGTAGTTGCAGCTCGAGCCCGAGTAAGGTCGGGTCCTGAAAAAGTGGTATCAGTGGTGGTTCGTTCCTTGGGATGTTGTTCAGATGTCCCTAAAAAGTAATTGGTTGGGATCTAGGGAAATAATTTCAATGTGTCTCGAGAGTAGATCTCAGGCCAGGGAGTCCAGTGATGGTGCGACGACCGACGTATCCATTCACCAGGACCCTGATAACCCACTTGTCGACTCGGCATGCTGAGACACTCGTTGTAGGGAAATTAGTTTGTTCATCACATAGGATTGAGTCCTGGACTGTCCTTATTGAGTCAGATCCCCATTTTTGTGACTGTTATATATACATATATGATCATTTGATCATGACACTCCTTGATAACATTCAGGATGTCTCCAAAAAGACAGCCTGCCAGGATACTAGCTTTGGTTCATGACGACAACCCTGTGAGCTACGAGGCCTTAGTCCAGGACCCATCATACAAGTCCCTTTCTCCAGGTGGGCCGGTAGTAGCACCCCTACCTGGTGAGCAGCGGACAACCCTTACAGAGTAGACTAAGCTGGAGCACAGGTTGAGCGCGCTCTGTGAGTTCTAGCGACAGAGACCACTGAGGTTCAGTGGTGATCCAAACCCTCAGGAAGCTAAGGTTTGGTTGGAAGAAATGGTTCACCTCTTCAGGCTTGTGTAGATGCCAGCAGACCTTATGGTGGATTTGGCTGCCAGCCTTTTCCACGGAGCAGCTAGGAATTGGTGGAGTCTGGTGACTCAGTTTCTTGATGAGTTGTCACTTTCATGGGGAGACTTTCATCTACTGTTTCGTGAGGAGTTTTACCCCTCCTTCTTACAATGAATTCAGATCCAAGAGCTCCTATAGTTTCAGTAGGGAGGGATGATGGTGACTGAGTACATGACTAGTTTCGTAGACCGTGCATGTTTTTACTCATACTTGGTCCATGACGGCAACTTCCAAGCGCGGAAGTTCGAGCAGGGTCTCCGTAGAGAGATTCATGCTATCATAGTACCCTTGGTCATTAACACTTATGTCAGGGTGTTAGAGAAGGTACTGGTGATAGAGATCTTCTTGTTGCGTTCTGCCATTGGTGGTGGCAGCAAGCTCGACAGAGCCTAGACGTCTGCTGTAGCTAGCAGGCGTCGGCTGAAAGAGCCTCGACGTAGGTGGATTTCCGTTAACCAGACTCAGGGGTGTGGTCGTACACCATAGTGGCACCGGAGGGCACCGGTGCATCCCAGAGAGAGTCAGTGTTATGCTTGTGATGATCGAGGTCACTTGGCATGAGACTGCCCTGACTAGGCATGCTGAGAATATTGGGCTGGCAGTAGGTGCACCATCACGGCAGAGGCAGCGCCGCGATCTGAGTAGCGCCCAGAGAAGTGGTGCTTGCAGAGGAGAAGGGGGAGCTGGTAGTGGGGGATGACTTTACCACCAAGAGGTCCATGTCAGGCTCCATGAGATGATAGTTGGGACCTCATACAACCACGAGCTTTGAATGTCTACGATCCTACAGAGCATGAGATGATAAGAGGTATTCTTTACGGCTCTTCTACTTTTTGCAGTAGAATTGTTAGACTTTGCGTGTGAAATTTTTTTCTCCCTACTCCTTGCTTGAGTTGTTACCAGGGTGACACGGGGTGTTAGTGTAACCCTGTGTTAGTGGAATAAAAGTCGTGGAACCTTTCTCTTTAGTCGATGATAGCGACTCCTTCGCCTTTCGAGCGTGTAAGGGAGTATTGGTCATGAGACATCGACTGCGAAATCTTGCGTGACCAGATATACTTGGGTGTTCTACCATATGGATATTCTAAAGGAGGGAATCACCGAGACTTGTCCCAAGTCTAAATAGTGATTTACAGTCGCAACGTGCGATGTAGAGGTTTGACTGGGGAGGTGAGCTACCCCCGAGGGCCTTCGGACCATTTGATACCGTGCGAAGGGTTGACGAGGTTGTCTATCGCCTTTCCCTAACCCCCCAAAGTCTGGAGTCGGTGCACGACTTCTCCCACATGGATTACCTGAGGAGATGTGTGCATACTCCTATGCACGTCCTTGGCAAGGGCAGACCTCGTGTGAGCAGATCAAATACTTTGGTCTGTGTGAGGTGACGCGGGACTGTGCAAGAGTCCTTCTGGGTATGGGGGAGCCAGGTGTGGGCCTATTACCCTGAGTTGTTCCTTAGTTTTATGATGCGTCGCCGGAAGCTCAAAAACGAGTAAGTGAAGAGGAGCAGCGTAATGTAGCCGAATGACCGAGGCTTAAAGGCAATGCCACCCGCCAAGGTTTCTCCACGCTTAAAGACAACGTCACCAGCGATGGAGATGCACCACCAATTCCGGGAAAAGGGAAGAGGCTAAAGCAAGAAGATTGCACAACAAACTTCAAAATCCCGTCACATTCATCTATCCCCATTACAAAGGAGTGAAAATACAATATAAAGACAAAATAAATAAAGAAAAATGCTCCAATTCGAGTTACAAGACATGGGGAACCCAAAAGGCACATAAAAAGCATAAAATAACACTTTCCCATGCCATTTAATGACCCCACTAGCCAAAGTAGCGGGATTCCCTCTTAATGATGCTTTTCTCCACCTTCTCTCTCCTCATTAATGTGCAGCTACGAATTTCCACCATTTTCCATGTGGATAAATGATTTTGGGTCCCAAATAAGTGTGTTGTGGCCCACCATAGTGTTGGACATCAAGAAGTGTGGGCTGGTCCAATTCGAACAACAATTGGGCTTGGAATTTTTATCAAGCCCAAAATTATTCTCCTTGTGCTGAATCTGATCCATATCATTCTCCCCCGGTTGAAGAGGATTTGCCCTCAAATCCACGACATCATCTTCTTCAATGTAAGTAGATAAGTCCCCAATGTTGAATGTTGCAGAAACGCTGCCAAAATCATCTGGTAAATCAATTTTGTAGGCATTGTTTCCCACTCGTTCAAGCACTTTGAATGGACCTTCAGCTCGTGGTGCCAGCTTGCTCTTCCTTTTGGATGGAAATCTCTCCTTGCGAAGGTGAATCCACACTTTGTCTCCAGGTTGGAAAATAGCCTGCTTCCGATGCTTGTTTGCTCGCCTCTTGTATGCCTCATTAGACTTCTCTATTTGAGCACGAATAGATTCATGGAGCTTCTTCATCTTCTTTGTCTTCTCCTCCGCATCAATATTTACCTGAAAATCAAGAGGCAAAGAGCACAATTCTATAGGAGTGATTGGATTGATTCCATAAACCACTTCGAATGGAGAATGTCGGGTGGTAGCACTGGGAGATCTATTGTATGCAAATTCAGCTTGTGCAAGTTGCAAATCCCAATCTCTCATGCTCTTGTTCACCAATGTTCTCAGAATAGTGCCCAATGTACGATTGGTAACTTCTGTTTGCCCATCCGTTTGAGGGTGATGGGATGTGCTGAAAAGAAGTTTCGTACCGAATTTCCCCCATAATGTTCTCCAAAAATGGCTGAGAAATTTTGTGTCTCTATCCGAAACGATGCTGCGAGGAATTCCATGAAGGCGAACAATCTCTTTGAAAAACAATTCTGCCACTTTCACTGCATCTTCAGTCTTATGACAAGGTATGAAATGAGCCATCTTAGAAAATCGATCAACAACAACCATTATTGAATCTTTACCTCGCTGAGTCTTTGGTAAAGCCATAATGAAATCCATGCTGAGATCTTCCCATGGCTGCTCCGGAATAGGTAACGGAGTGTATAAACCAGGCTTGAAATGACTCTTTGCTCTTTGACATGTTCCGCATCTTGAAAGAATAGCTTGGACATTTGATTGCATCTTCGGCCAGTAGAAATGCTCTTTTAGTATCTCCAAGGTTTTATGGATGCCAAAATGACCAGCAAGTCCCCCTTCATGTGCTTCCCGAATAAGCAAGTCCCTGTAATTACCCTTTGGAACACACAACTTGTTTCTCTTAAAGAGAAACCCATCATGTACAGAATAATCCTCCACAAATCCATCTTGACATTGGATTAAAATAGAATTAAACTCCATATCATGCTGATAATCTTCTCTCATAAGCTGAAATCCAAGAATTCGAGCATCAAGAATTGTAAGTAATGCATACCTCCGAGATAAAGCATCTGCCACTAGATTATCTTTCCCCTTCTTGTATTTTGACACAAATGAGAATGATTGTAAGAATTCCACCCACTTTGCATGCCTCGAACTCAGCTTGTGTTGACCATTGATAAACCTCAAAGCCTGATGGTCAGAATGAAGAACAAACTGCTTCGGTCTCAAATAATGAGACCAATGATCTAGGGCTCTTATAACCGCATAAAATTCCTTATCATAGGTGCTGTAATTCCTCCTTGAATCATTCAGTTTCTCGCTGAAATATGCAATAGGGCGCTTGCTTTGGATGAGAACAGCGCCTATCCCAACTCCACTTGCATCACATTCCACTTCAAAGACTTGATCAAAATCAGGCAACGCCAAAACCGGTGCTTCACACAACTTTTTCTTAATGATTTCAAATGATTCATTTGCTGCCTTTGACCACTCAAATTTCCCCCTTTTCAAGCATTCAGTGATAGGTGCCATAATAGTGCTGAAATTGGAAACAAAGCGACGATAAAAAGATGCCAAACCGTGGAAACTTCTTACTTCGGTAATGGATTCTGGTTGTGGCCAGGACTTGATTGCTTCCACTTTTGATTCATCCACCATGATGCCTTCTTTGGTTACCACATATCCCAAAAACACCACTTCTGTTGAAAAGAACTCGCATTTTTCAAGCTTCCCATATAGATTTTGTTTCCGTAGAACATCAAATACCCACCGAAGATGATCCACATGGCTCTCCACATCCTTGCTGTAAATCAAAATGTCATCCAAATAAACTACCACAAATTTACCAATAAATGGTTTCAGAACTTCATTCATGAGTCGCATGAATGTGCTAGGAGCATTTGAGAGGCCGAATGGCATGACCAGCCACTCAAACAATCCGCCTTTAGTTTTGAAGGCTGTTTTCCACTCATCCCCTTCCTTCATTCGAATCTGGTGGTATCCACTACGAAGATCAACCTTTGAAAAGATTGATGAACCATGCAATTCATCAAGCATATCATCGAGTCGTGGGATGGGATACCTGTATTTGATGGTAATATTATTGATAGCTCTACTATCAATGCACATGCGATACGTACCATCTTTCTTTGGCACCAATAATGCTGGAACAGAACACGGGCTCATGCTTGGCCTTATAAAGCCTCGATCCATCAACTCATCTACTTGCTTCTGCAATTCCCTTGATTCTCCAGGATTACACCGATATGCTGGTTTATTTGGCAATTGTGCACCCGGAACGAGATCAATCTGGTGTTCAATGCCTCTAAATGGTGGTAATCCTGCTGGAAGATCATTAGGAAAAACATCATGATATTCCCCAATTAAGGAATGAGCTAAAGGATGTTGATGACTCTTCTCCTCATGGCATGACTTTTCCATCATCAATAAAGCAAAAACTGGCTTTTGCTTATTTATGGCTTTCTCCACTTGAGCTTTGCTGATAAAGAGACTACCTTTGGGTACTTCCGGAACAGATTTTTCTTGAAGAGTTTGGGACGGGTTCAAAGGAGCAAGTGTGATATTCTTTTCCCCAGATCGAAAAGAATAAGTGTTCTTCCTCCCATCATATTTCACTTCCCTGTCAAACTGCCAAGGCCTACCCAACAACAAGTGACAAGCATCCATAGGAATAACATCACACAGTACTTCATCAGCATAGTTCTTACCAATGGAGAATGAAATTAGAACCTGTTTTTTGACTTGGAGTGTGCTCCCATTGTTCAACCATTGCAATTTATATGAGTGAGGATGATTCTGAGTTGGAAGCTTCAATTTCTCCACTAGTGTTGTTGAAGCCACATTTGTACAGCTCCCACTATCAATAATCACCATGCATACCCGCTGATTAATGGTGCAGCGAGTTTGGAACAAGTTTTCTCTTTGATCTTCTTCCGGGCAGATTTGAGCTTGCAAAACTCTTCGTAGCACCAGCATGTTTCCCACATCAGCTTCTTCCACAACATGTTCCTCATTTTCAGTTTCTTCACCATCATGTTCATCCTCTTTGATTGCCTCTTTAATTTCTTCAATCTCTTTAATAGTAATAATCCGGTTGTTAGGGCAATTGGCCTGAAAATGACCATACCCATGGCATTTGAAACACTTTCGATTCCCACGTTCAAAGGAGTTCGACTTCCCTTTTGTTTGTTCCATAGCCTTCTCTTTCCCTTTTTCCAGCATCTTATTCCTTCCAAATTCCTTCTCAACAACACCAGATTTATTAGAAGAAATGCCCTTATAAACAGTTGTACCTCTATTGTAGTTTTTGAGCGCCGGTGCCCTTGAGGTCCGCTTTTGCTTTTCCACCTTGATCGCCAGCTTGCAAACATCATCAAGTGAGCAGAATGATTGCAACTCCACTGAATGTGCAATTTCTTCATTTAATCCACCCAAAAACCTTGCAATTGTTTGCTCTTTATATTCTGGAACATCACTTCGCATCAATAAACGATCAAATTCCCGAATGTACTCTTCAACAGACTTATCTCCTTGTCGTAGGCTATGCATTCGAAAATAAAGATCTTGCTTATAATTCTCAGGCAGAAATCGTCTCCTCAAAAGCTTTTTCAACTTCTCCCATGAGCGTATCTTGCCTTTATCATCACGTTCCCACTGTTTCTTCAGATTTTCCCACCAAAGTGATGCATAATCTTTAAATTTCAGAATGGCTACCTTGCACTTCTTCTCGTCAGAACAATTCTTAAATTTGAAGAACCGTTCGATTTCCCGCATCCAATCCAGAAAATCATCCGGATTCATACTCCCATAAAAATCTGGAATGTCGATCCTCAACCCTCTTTCAATGTCTTCATCATCTCTTCTTCTTCGCATATCTACCTCTGAATCGCTGGAATCATCACCATTTGCATGATCTTCATAAAATGGTGCTGGATTGCGTCTATTATGTGGTGATGGACGTCGAGGATGTCGCTGCGGTGGAGGGGAGTCAGGTCGCCGTGCTCTCAAAAGTTGAGCAAGTTGCTCACCGATTTGAGTAATTTGTGATTGTAGCTGTGCATTAGCTATTTCCCATGGAGCAGGAGGAGTAGAAGATCCGCTCTTGCGAGACATGATGGAGAGTAATAAGAAGAATGTGATAGAACTTACTCGTTGGAACCGCGCCTCTGATACCAATTGATGCGTCGCCGGAAGCTCAAAAACGAGTAAGTGAAGAGGAGCAGCGTAATGTAGCCGAATGACCGAGGCTTAAAGGCAATGCCACCCGCCAAGGTTTCTCCACGCTTAAAGACAACGTCACCAGCGATGGAGATGCACCACCAATTCCGGGCAAAGGGAAGAGGCTAAAGCAAGAAGATTGCACAGCAAACTTCAAAATCCCGTCACATTCATCTATCCCCATTACAAAGGAGTGAAAATACAATATAAAGACAAAATAAATAAAGAAAAATGCTCCAATTCGAGTTACAAGACATGGGGAACCCAAAAGGCACATAAAAAGCATAAAATAACACTTTCCCATGCCATTTAATGACCCCACTAGCCAAAGTAGCGGGATTCCCTCTTAATGATGCTTTTCTCCACCTTCTCTCTCCTCATTAATGTGCAGCTACGAATTTCCACCATTTTCCATGTGGATAAATGATTTTGGGTCCCAAATAAGTGTGTTGTGGTCCACCATAGTGTTGGACATCAAGAAGTGTGGGCTGGTCCAATTCGAACAACAATTGGGCTTGGAATTTTTATCAAGCCCAAAATTATTCTCCTTGTGCTGAATCTGATCCATATCATTTTACTTTTTAGGGATGAAAATATTGTAGGAGGGAATTATTGAAGAACCCGGTTTTTTCTATAAAAGACTTTGGAATTTTCTTGATATTATTCCAGAGCAGCTCCTTCAGACGGCTTATGATTCCGAGCCACGGTGTGGCCAGAAATAAATTTTAAGCACGTTCACACTGGGCACACCAAGTAAATGGAATAACTCCTAAACGGTAATTTAGATCCTAAATATGAGAGTATGGATGGGTCCAAAATGGGGTGTTTACCCCAGGAACGACATAGAACATGTCGGCGTGGGACGTTGGGACCACTCGCCCGTTAACAGAATGTTAAACGGATAAATAAAATAATTAATTTATTCATTTAATGGTTAAACTCAAGTATCTCTTAAAAGGTAGCTCATATTGGAAAAATGAGGTCAGAATTGAGTCCGGAGTGTGCCGTTTACCCTAGGAGGTGTGTAATTTTCACGGGCGCGGGCCTCCTGTGAAAAATAGAACCAGGGGCGTTTTTGAAATTTAGCGACTTCGGGCGTTAAATTTTATAACTTTTGAATGGGGCCTTGGATTAAAATTCCAAGAGCTTCGTTGTTCTTGGGAGGTGGTGTTTACCTTAAGGGAGACTTAACCTCGACCCCGTTGAGGTTTCAGATGCGGGTTAATTTGGGGGTTTAAATTAATTAATGTTTTAATTAGTTTTCTTTATTTAAGCCATAACCCATCCCATCTCCTTCATTTACACCTCCTGGAGGAATAAGTCTCAACCAAGGAGCTCCTCAAACAATCCCTCCTCCATCCTATCCTCCCCAAGGTGGTGCATGGCTTCGGCAGATCAACAACGAATCTTCGGGCTACGCCCAAAGAGGTAGGAGATCTTCGTTTCGTATTTTAATTTCGAACCTCTCCTTTGAACTCTATTTTAAGCATCAAAATGCTGTTTAATTTTCGAGCGAAGCCTATGGTTGCGTATCATATTTTCGAAGATTCCTGACTCACTTTTCAGAATTGAAATTAGAGTCCCGAGGTGATCGCAATCATCCAATGAAGTTTCAGGGTTTTTCTTTTTTGAGTGTTTTTCCAACGGTCCGGCGAGGTTCAGCGGTGGCGCAGCGAGGCCTAGCGGTGGTGCGACAGGGGTCCAGGCGGCGGTGTCCTTCGGTTTCTCGGCAGTGGAAGTCGGCCAGGTGGTCGGCGGGTGAGGGAGTGTGGTCGAACGGTGGAACTGGACAAGTAGGCTACTGAGGGCTTCAGTGCGAGCAGCTGGCGGGGCAGCCTCCTCAGGCGCGCGACGCGGGTGACCGGCTGGCAAAGCCGACCGGGTTGACGAGGTAAGCCGGGGAATTCGTGACCCCAAGGAACAGATAGGGACCCGCCCTTTGCGGGTCTCATGGGGATTAAGCCGGATTGGCTGAGCCAGTCCGGGCGAGGCGGGCCGGCCCACGTGACCGTGGGCCGATTCAGGAGGGGTGGGCCGACCGAACTGGCGCGACCCACCGTTTCGATCCATTAAAAAAACTTTAAAATGCCCTAAATTACAAACCAGGGGTCGGATTCGCATGCTGTCTATAGAGACGCATTCCTGTAGTCGATACAAAATTTTTGAGATGGTCTCGTGGATTTTTAATTCCAGAGATGAGGGGCTTGGTGGCAAAACACGTACGTTAATTGGTTTGACATTTTTCTCTGAGGTTCTTGTTTTGGGCTACGCAGACACATCTTGAGTCTGATTTGAGCACCATCAGCGGCGTTGAGACCCTACTATTGAGAAGAATATTTATAAGGGATTTTTGGGTGCTAAATCCGAAGTTGAGGTGTGGGCCCCATGGGCCGTCATTCGAGCTACACACAGCAATTTGTAACTTTTTAATCGGATGCCCGTTCGGGGCGTGCGAGCAGTCGATTCTGTGTGTTTTTTCGAGGGTATTGCAATGGCTCAATCCACCCACTTTAATTCCACATAGTGGTGTGGGCCCCACGAGGGCCATTTTGGTAGTTGGAGGTGATTTCTATCTTTATCATCGGGTGTCCGTTTCAGACATGTGGATAGTCAATCTCGTGTACTTTTTCGAGAGGATCACAATGGTACGATCCGTTCGTAGCGCTTCGGGACCTGGATGTGGGTCCCACAAAGCACCGCTCATGTGCGGTACAACGAAATGCATTTTTTTCTCCAGTCATCCGTTCCACGTAAGTAAGCAGTCAGTTTGACGTGTCCTTCCAAGGAGATCACAATGGTGCGATGCACCCAACTGTTTTTGGGATTGAGGCTCGGGACCACGGGACACCGTTTGGGCGTAAAGTGGTGTTGGACGGCTTTTCCGTTAGATGTCCATTTGAGGTGAGTAAACAATCTAGATCGCATGTTTTTCCATGAGGATTACAACGGTGCGATCCGTTTGGATGTGCAGAGACTCATTCGAGATCTCATTTAATGTAGAAGTATTAAAGGTGTACCAGTGGTGGTTCTTCCTACGGTGTTTTTAGAGAACCCTTGGCGTGTGATCGCCTTCACTCTTGGGAGAGTGAAGTGAATGCTTAAAGAGATGTGGTTGGTCGTGCTATGTCCGTGGAGGCAGAAGGTTAGCGAAGTTATGTTTACGCCTTTTTGCGTTGACATTGGGTGTCGTGTGCATGATATCCCTTGGGATGTCAATGTGGTATACTCTGAGAGTATATGGGAATGCATGGTGGTACATGTTGTAGTTTGTACCTGAGAACATTTGTGTGCTTTGTTTGGAGATGAGTTTGGGCCACATGTCATGTGGGACTCATATATGTTCCATGTTCTACTTTACGTACCTTTGACCTACCATGACGTAGAGGGTCCTCCTGTTCACGATGGTTAGACCATCATGGTCGAGTGGGTTTCCCCCTGGTCCTGCTCATGATGGTTTAGACTAGTAGGGTTGAGTGGTTTCCCCTGGTTCTGTTCTCGACTGTTTGATCGGCGGAGTTTTTTGGGTTCCCCTTTCTCCTTTAGCCATGTGGGCTTTTAGTATCACGTCCCTTCATGTTCCATAATAAAATTTTGAGGATTCAGTGTGACCAATACATCACGCGGGCTTTGATCCTCTACCCAAGAGGTTGTTTCTAGTAGGGATGGCCAGAGCAGTTTTGGGTTTACCCTCCAGCGGGGCTGGGCAGTGGGTTGCTCATCCACTTCTTTGGGTTTACTTTCCAGCGGGGCTGGGCAGTGGGTTTCTCATCGACTTCTTCAGGTTTAACCTCCAGCGGGGCTGGGAAGTGGGTTTCTCATTAACTTCTTAGGGTTTAGCCTCTAGTAGAGACTGGGCAGTGGGTCACCTGACAAATTCTTAGGGTTTAACCTCCAGTAGAGACTGGGCAGTGGGTTACCCGACGACCTCTTAGGGTTTACCCTCCAGAAGGGCTGGGTAGTGGGTTACCTGATGACTTCTTTCAGAATAATCTTTTCTACTAGGTTAGTCTACAACTTTTCTCTATGACTACCGGAGCAGGACCCTTGGTTGTACGGGTCAGTGATGTGTCAGCTTTGACTTTGAGGACCTCTCGACTGTGTGACAATGATGAGGTGTGGTTTGAATTTCCCCAGAACTCTCAAGAATGAGGGGTACTTTCCACACCGAGATGCGTCCTTGTGATGCGACCTAAAACCGTAAGGGCAAGTCAGTGCCTCCCAAAGCAGATAGTATCAAGGTGAGGAGATTTGAGCCCCTTGGCTTGTAGTTTGGGGAAGACGAGTGGGATGCTGGGCATCGATGGTGTTTACTCCTAGTACTGTTGGATACTCAATTTCTTGGGCTGAGCTACAGGATGGAGACCCCCTTACGATCTTGTTCGGTCTTCTTGATTGAGTATATGGATATGTATATACCTTGTTCAAGTACCCACTCCTTGGATTTTGGTTACTCTCCTTCCAGGAGAGGCGAAGACGTACGGGGTATGCCACGTTCTTTCCGTGTTTAGCTTCTCGTGGTTGGAATAGTCTACTCTCCATCTATATGTAGCGAAGACTCAACAAGAAGTTCATATTCTCACTGTTTATAGATCCTTGTGTTTGGATGAGTCTACTTCCTTTATCCTGTTGGGTTGAGCTGTTACTCTGCTGTACTCTTTACTTCACTCTCAGTTGTACTCCTTTACTTTTCCTTGTTTGATCTACTACTCACCTCTTCAGTACCTCTTTTGTTGCTCCCTCGAGACTTCAGGGCATCCTACAAATTATTTTTATACTCACCCCTTCTTGGGATTTTCCCGCACTTGGTGTGACCTTGCAGACGACGAACAAGACGATCGTGACATCAGAGGAGCTTAGGAGTTCGGGAGCTTGGACTGCATACGGTGGTCGTAGTCGGGTTCTAGGTGGGGGACCCTCCCAGCTATGGTACTTTTGTTTACCAATTGCCGGGTTGTGGCACTCTTTTGTTTGAGAACATGTTTTTCCCTTTTGCTTTTCCGTTTATTTTCATCTTTTAGTTTGTACTGTTTAGAGGTCGATGCACTTTTGTTGTTGCTTGTATCAGTTAGTACTTTACTTTTCCTTTTACTCTGCACTTCTGCATTGAGTGGGCTGCATGTGTGTGTATAGGTACTCAGGCAAAGGCCTCCCCGAGTTGTTTAGCTTTCGACGCTTGTCACCAGCCCCTAGCCTATGGAGGCAGGCTTGGGGTAGTTGCAGTTCGAGCCTGGGTAGGGTCGGGTCCTGACATTATCATTCCAAATGATATGATTCATAAGAATTTAAAATCAACATAATTAATGAAACATAGACTCATGTCAGATAATTATGGCACCAAAAGTGGTATAGAAACGAATTCATTTGTCATGGTTAACTAAAAATATCATAATACATAGTGGATATGACCTCATCACCCATTTCCAATATTATATTAGGCCTCATCACCAGTTTCCTATAGGGGAACAAGTCTATTGACCTTTTCCCATAATGGATCAATCCCATATTTTTTCTATAGTTATATCATGAGATATAAATCATTACCCAATTTATTTGAGGTAGATATATGACCCACCCATCTTCATTATAACATATCAAACATCATTGGTTATAACATAACCACCATCCTTGGATATAACTCAACCACCCTACTATGTTATAATGTAACCCACATCCTTGGTTTATATATGATGTAAAACCCCAAAGATTTTATGGTATGTTTCTCTTAAATACACTGTATTCACTAGGTAGCCTATATTTCATCAATCACTGAGCCCCTATGGAACAAAACATGGTTACTTATAAAAGATATCCATAACTTAGCCACTAAACTTAAATTTACCAGCTCTGTGATTTTATTTTTAAAAATATGATATACACGGTTGTGTTCAAGATGATATTTAGAGTCTGATAGAATTAACTTAATTTTCGGCGAATAGTAACCTAACCTTATGAATAGTAACCTACCCATAAGAATAGTAACTTACCCTTATAAATAGTAATATGACTCTTATTAATGGTATCCATATGGTTGAGTGTATAAATGAATTTAGACACCCTAAAGATGAAGATGAATATTCTAAGTGTTTGTATATTTGAATTAAATAATGATTTAATTAAATATTTAATTAATCATATTTAGAAAATTATTTTTGAAAAATAGACTTCAATTTTGGATTCTACATGTCAAAAAATGGTTAGGGTGATTTTTTTGGATTTTTCTGAAATACTTAAATTTTTGATGAATAGTAAAATCTGATAATTCACAATAAATGCTAAATAATGGATTAATTGAGTAATTGATTATGATCTGCTGATGTAAGCCCAATTTGTTCGAATTAACATGAATTTATTACTGTTCTTGGTCATGAAATACTCACTATTGGTTGTCTTGAGATGAAATAATAAATTAATGAGTTTTATATTAAGAAATCCCCTCTCTCCTCCACTATAAAAACCCCCTCTCACCCCCTTCCATTCACTCCTCTCAAGCCTTGTGCCTTATCCAAATTCTATCCAAATACCTTCCCAACCTCCTCCCCCACGTCCAGAAATCTTTGGTCTCATAAAAAGACCAAAACCTCTCCCCTTAAGAGGTTCTCAAAAGATGAAGTCCCAAGAGGTAAATTCCTCTTTCAAATCCCTTCTTTTCTTTTAAGTTCTTTTATTTTTGTTTCTTTTCTCACATCACTTCACCAAAATAGTATGATAAATCCAGTAACATACATGTAATGTAATTTTTTCATGCTAATGGTATATATTACATTATCTTCTCTCCTTTCCCCACTTTTATTTGAAAGAAATGAAAGCACCGTTTGAGATGTGCTAATTTAGAACATTCAAGGACATCGATTTATCGATTTCTATTACAATATTTAATTCTGGTCAGGAAACCATTTGTGTTATGGTTGAACCATATTATTATGTAATATATCCTATTTTTAGTTATTTAATACTTTTGTACACATGGTATTAAGTTATAAAGAAAAAAATGTTCATCGTGATCAAACCCACCGATTAAGCAAAACAGTTATCACTAAGGTTATATATATAAAAATTCGACTTCAATCTAAGTAACCCAAATTAAATTTAAAACCATGTAATCTCATGGATGTTCACTAATAGTTTATAACTTCATTTCTGGACAACCACATCCATCTTATATATTTATACGAACTTGAATATATGTGAACCAATCATTTAAAACCAAGTAAACAAACGATCCTGAATAATGAAATTGAACCTTATAACAAATCAAAAAGGCCTAGAATTAACTAAAAAGGATTATAATAAATAATTTACATATAAAATAGGTTCTGGAATTATGAATTAATAATCCTATTTTTTTATTCAGGTCTTTAATAATAAGTCAATAACACCTTCAAGCATAAGGTAAGGGATTGCTTAACTCAATTTTCATTCTTTGAGTTAAACATCTATTTAATTTGTTACATTGTTCCTACAATATGTGTGAATGACCTATCATTGTTTTATACAGTATATCCACTTATATTTTTTGTATTATTATTTTTCACACATAAATATTTCATTGATTTATCGTCACTCTAATGACACAATCTTTGTAAGGGATCCTCTCTCTCACTTTTATACAAGAATCCACCCTATCTTGTGTGATTTTATTTTTAATTTATAATGATGGAGTATGTTTTATCAATTACCCCATACTTCCCTTTTGACATATAAATAATGGTATACCCCTTTACCTCTCATTAAGACCTTTCAATAACACTCGTTACCCTGCCAAAATATTTGTAAGGGGTTTCTCATCTCACTTTCATTTATGTGGGATTTTCATTATTCACCACTTATATCTTGTATGTGGTATATGTGTACTGCCATTTGATATATAATAAAATGATTCTTTTTATATTCATGTTATTGAATTATTCATTTGATGTTCATTAAGTTCTGGTCATATGATTTGATTGATTATATTGTGGTAAGGGACTTTGTCTGAACTACCTTTTTGTTGTGACTAACTTTGTGTGGTGCACCTAATAATCCTTACGTGGTGTACCTACTACCCATTGAAGTCAATTATCATTTGAAATTGTATTTATATTAAATATCCATAATCTCATATCATGGATATGTTTGTTGTCTAAACCGTATACTATTTTACATAAGGTGATTATTTGGAAAGTTATATTAACTATGGAAATATTGATGAATCCACATACTCTACTCTATATGGATATTGAAAATGCATATTTCTCTTGTATTGAATCAATATATAAAGAATGATTTGGACATTTAGTGGTGTGTGGGGCCCACTATATCCCCTCGATGCATCGGTAGGTCTCATGAGACAAAACAGTTTGGCGACAAACCCTTCGAGTTTGTTTATAACAATCTTACGGGTTTCTACCCATAGAACTAAACCGTTTTTACGGTATTATGGTTCATGTGCCAGATACATGATGTCCAATTAATAAACATTCCCTTTATTCATTATCAGTTATTATTATTATCCATGAGGTTTTAACTATGACAAAATCTATGGATGAAGTTTCATTTTCAGTTTATTAATGGCATTAGTTATTCATTTATTCACTATGCCATATTGATTATAGCAAATTGATTGTGATTCACTTATTATTGTACTCATGATTCCACTATTTGTAACCCTTACTGAGTATTTGAGCTCACCCATTTAATTTTTTACCTTCAATAGGCGATGAAGAGAAGTTATTTTATTGAGTTCGCATGGTTGCAGTTTTTAGTTTTGTTATGTATTGTATCTTGTAACCTTATCCAATATAATTTATGTTAAATCTATGTATCTAGTTTCTTCATGACTACTAAACTGATCATTGCTTAGGAATTTTAATTAATTCTAACCATGCCAATATCACAAGTAATGCACCGGCTCTGGTCTAGAGGGGTCGGGGTGCTACATATGAACCATCAATCACATAATGAAAATCATACATATTCATTTTACAACATCATAAAACATTCATTATATAATAACCTGTGAAATGAAATGAGTTTCATAAACATTTAATTATAGAATAACATGTGGGAATGAAATAAATTTCTTAAACATTTCATCTTTTAATCATATAATAACCCATAAAAATATAACACCCCAAACTTCCACAATATGTTTCCTTTGAATAATGCAATAGCTTACGATGTACACAATTTCGAGATTCCAACACACCACGACCAATCATACTAGCCGTTATAAAGAGTAATACCAACTTTTTGAAATTTTAAATTTCCAAAATGGAATTCATTTTTGGATTCAGAATATCAAAATTAGATTAGGTTGAATTTTGGGCAATTTTCTGAAAACTTTTAATTTTTGATGAATAGTGAAAAATACTAAATTTTAATTAAAAATAAATTTCTTAATTGAAATAATTTATAGTATTAAATTATAAATTTGAGTGGTTTTAAAGAATCATTAGATTATATTTTTTATCATTTAATATAATTTAGGTCAATGGATGTAATTTCACAATTAAACTATACACAAACAAGTGTCAACCTTTTGATAGTTATTATTTTTTGAAAACACGCTTTTTTGTTTTGACAATGGGAATTAATTTTAATTTAATTTTTTCCACTTCTGTGTATTGAATTTGAAAAAATGGATTCCATATTTGGAATCAAGAGGTAAAAATTGTGTAAATAGTTAACTTTTATTTTTAGACATTATGAATATTTAAATCAGTAAATATTTTATTTACCATGGATAAATGGTAAATATTGTAAATAAGGGTAAAAAAATATTATTATAATAAAGTTAAATTACCTCAATAGGTGTCCTACTCCTATTTATTGATACATGTCCGACCATGGTCATACTTATTTATATTTTGGGACCCCATGGAGCCACTTGAGAGTGATAATGACACTTTATATTAATTAATTAAAAGTAAAGACCAAAACGACATAAACATATATCTTTTAGTAAATTAATTTTTACAAGCAGTTATATAAGTTATCCTTTAAACTCTAAATATTCATTTTAAATCTAAAAATATTTCATACATCATGGTATTTTTTTATAATTTTTAGATATCAAATCAATAAAATTATTTATGACACAATAATGATCCGGTGTTTACATCATTGAAGAATGATTTAAATAAATGAGATTATAAAAATTAAAATAATATCCACAACCTGTAAAATTTTTATTGAATGATTTTATTTAGAACATGAGTCATCATATATTCTACTTTAATGAGTTTTGGACATTTATAAACTGAAAATAATTATATAATAAAATAATATTTTCAAACATTCCTAAAGAGCCCCTCCTCCCCCTTATAAAAACCCCTCACCTCTAACCCATTTCTCACACATCTAAAGCCACTTGGATCATCCAAAATCTAACCAATTAAGTTCTCTGTATCCCTATATTCCTCTTATAATCCCTACCTTAGGATTAAGACACTTCAAGTAAGCCTTTTGGTTCAATCCAAAGGGATTAACCCTATTTAAAGGTAACATCTCCTCTTAAGTTCTTTTCTTTTCTTTTACTTCTCTAACCCCCTAAACTCTTTTTATTCATTTTTTTTATAAAAAAACCATTATCCTAAATATAATAGGTTGTTTTTATGAGAATTATTTTAACTACACTTACACAAAACTCCATCTAATGGGTATATAAAAAAATGTTTCTGTGGATGGCGAACTACTGCCTCACAAAACGATGATTGTTCAATCTTCTACTACCACCTCTTATGGTGGTCATTATGATGGAACTGTAATTATATATGATATTTATGATATTTATTTTATCTATAAGATTATTTAATTCTTTTTTATATGATACCTTTATTCTTTTCATGTTTTATATATAAGATAATTTCATTTTCAGAAGTGTGGACTACCACCCCCTCAAAGTGATATGACTCGTTCATACCATAAATGGAACGTATAAAGGATGGTGTTAATGAACTTATGTAACCTATATAAAATATTATATTATACTGCTATAATAATATACCTATGTATCATTTGGTTTTCTTTCCTTTAAAAATAAAAAAATTAAATGGAAGTAGCGTTCGTGTGTACGTACAGATTACCGTCTCCATGAACACGATGAGATCCATTCACCATCATAACCATTCAAGAATAATTTTTAATTAATTATTAAAAATAATATTTAAGAACATTATATCATTCTGGATATGAATCAAATACATCCTATTTATAACAAACATGACTTACGTAACAAAACATATAAAGGAAAACGAATTATTTAACACCCGAAACAGTGATACTACTAAAATATAATTAACAAAGTAATATTATAAGATCATATATGATATCATATTTATGTATGTGTTTCTTGTATAACTTAATAACAATTATTTAATTATTATACATAAGGTTAATGAACCCTTGACCAAGGAAAAGTACAAGGTAAGGGTTAATTTCACAATCTCTTTATTATCCGAGGTTGTTTTTACGTAAGTGTCTATTAAGACCTGTGTATCATCCACATCCGTGTTTCTTGAAAATATATAACAAATTTTTTTTATGATTTACTAGAATATGGTTTAAATTCATTTATACCCTTGTTTGACTTTTTATAAAATGGTTTTAAAAGAATCTTTATGTCGTTTTCCAAAGAAGGTACTTTATAACCTTTTTTGACAAATTAAGGTAAGAATGTTTTTTAACTTATAAGGTGGGTGCTATTATTCATCGCCATTATAACACCTTTGTAGCTTCCCTTAAAAGTTTATAAGAATATATTAAAAATAAATGTTTTATTTTATAATTACATGACTTTTAAATTATTTCAAAATAGAAAGAGATATTTCTCCCAAATAGTATTGATTTCATCTATGTCAACATCATTTAATGGATTTTATAATTGTTTTAAGTTGATTTATTATGATAAAAATCTTCCATATTGTATTGAAGGTTTTGTGATATGTTTGACTATGTATGTGTTATTTTTATACGATTCATGGTTTATGGTTAATGTATTAACATTTTGTATGCTAGTTTTAATACGAATGTTTATGTTATGTTTCAGCCTTTTCATATGAGGAATGCATTGGACTTAGTAAGTGATCGGTGGAGCCCACTATATCTGCTCGATACATCAGTAGGTCTCATGATACAAACTAGTGTCTTGACATAAGGTCTTGAAAAAATCTTATTTATAGTCTTGGCACGAGGCCTTGACTATGTGGTTATGATGTCTCACATTATGCATTCCATCATTATGAAATTAGCCATTGATATTACATGTGATTATTCGACCAGTAGAACAACCATGTTAATAAGTAAATGGAATTATTTGATTTATCTTTTCCATATTATGCTGAAGTTTATTTTTAAAACACCTTTGTTTTAATTTTATACATTTCCTTAAATGTTTTTGCTTATTTATAACAATTTCCACTATATTGTTATCCTTACTGAGTATCTGAGCTCACCCATTTCTTATGTTTTCTTTTTCCATAATATGAAGAAGTAAATTATGATTAACTTTCTAGGATAGTCCAAGGATATGAGTGTGTTCAAAGAGAACACAAGGTTTTTTTTATTTATTTCATGATGTAATGTAAAACTTATGTATGTATCTAGTACTTCTAAGGCTACTAAACTAATCGGTCTTTCAAGACTTGATCTCTTGTGATCATGACAATGTTATGTAATAATGCACCGACTCTAGGTAACTAGGGCCAGGGAGTTACAGTTGGTATCATAGGAAGTTTAGTACAAACCTTGGAAACTATATTTAGATAAACTCTGATTAGAGCACATTACCCTAAGATAGAATTTGAGGATTAGTATAAAAGAACTTCCTAGAATTTTGGTAATATAGATATTTTGTGTATTTTCCAAGAAACACATCCCTTTATAGAAATAAGAAGGTTTAGGCAGCTTTGGAACATATGTACCTAGGAGTGAAAACTCCAACAAGGAGTTTCGAGCTTGACCTGGGGTATCCTGGTACATAACAACGAGCCTTGCTACACTTTTCATTACAACACTCCCAGGGGATATGCTTAGGATAATTCATATTTTCTTTACAAACCACTATAAATGATTTATGAGTATATACCTCCTCAAAGAAAACATTTTTATTATTATGTATTATATCCATAAATTGTTCAATTTATGTTATGTGTTTTACAAGTTTGGAATTATGTATTGCGATTCATAAAATAATGTAGTGTATGACATTGTTTAGAAATGGAACCTAGTGGAAGGAATGGGAACTGTATTGACACATGTAATCCATGTAGGTATTTTCGTCCCACTCAAGATAATTATAGTGGAGCTGGTGATGCAACTAGTGATGATCAGCTTATCACCATACTAGGACAACTCACTCAGGTTATGAATAATAACATTACCTGTATGGAGCACCCTGATCCACAATGCGAATGATCAATGTTAAACCAATTCAAGAGAAAACAAACACAAACATTCATTGGGACTACAAATCCATTTGTAGCTGAGCAATGGATAAGTTACTTAGAGAAAACATTTCATGCATTGGGGAGCAACGAAAGGGAAAAAGTTATCATGGCAGTTTATCACCTCATGGGAGATGCATATCAATGGTGGTCATTAATTCAAAACAAAAAGGAAGATAAAGAAGTATTAAATATGGAATGGAGTGATTCTGGAGAGTTTTTCTTAGAAAAACACTTTTCTCATGAGCATCAAGTAGATATGGAAAGGCAATTTCCGAGTCTGAGGTAAAAGGAGGATGAGAATGTTGCAAAGTATGAGGATAACTTTACCAGGTTAGCAAGGCATGCATCACATTATATATGTAACCCAAGGAGTAAGATTGATCGATTCTATGATGGGTTAAAAAAATTTCTATGCTGAGAATTAATTTCACAATCCTTCTAATCATACGAAGATATTGTCTCATGTTCTATCAAGATAGAAAAATAATTCTCTATGTTTTACGACTTTAATGAAAAGAAAGAGAAGAAGAGATCTGCTAAACACTCTGGAAATGGAAATAAGGGGAAGAAGGGAAAAGTTGAATATCCATCCTGTAGTAAATGTGGGAAGAAACACCCTAGTACATTTCTGAAGGGAATGAGAGTCTATTTAAAGTGTGCTGAAAAAGGCCACCAATATTGTGATTGAAAGGGAAAGAAATAGGTTTTCAATGTTTAATGCTACAATTTTAAATAAGTGCGGAATTATAAAAATTAATGTCCAAAGCATTAGGGAAACTTACCTTAGAAAAGGACAAGGGAGTAAGTCCAAGCTTATGAGACCACTACTACTGAGGTTGAAGCTCCAAAAGACATGGTGGAAGGTAATTTAATAGTCTCATCAAGTTTAGAGAATACTTTATTTGATTCTGGATCATCGCATTGTTTAATATCTTCCCAATTTTCTAATAAAATTAGATATTTACAATTTGATTTAACAAGGGATTTAATAGTGAAAACTCATAAGGGAAGAACCATTGCAACAATGTTTTATGAATCGGTCCCCATTAGAGAATATAAAAGTTCTTTATCCGCTGATCTCATCATCATACCCATGATTGAATTTTATATAATCCTTGGTATGGATTGCCTTTCAGACCATGATGTGAAAATTTATTTTAAGAAGGAGGTTATAATCTTTGATGATGATAAAGAATAAATTATCTTTAGAGGATAAACATCACCATCTGATTCTTATCTAGACACACCCCTGTAGCTCTACTAAATTCAATTATTGGGGTGAAATAGAGTGAAATAACTATGGGTGAGGAAAGGAATGTTCAAATAGAGGATTTACCTATTGTACAAATATATGTTGATGTATTTCTAGAGGATTTATCAGGACATCCTCTAGAATGAGAAATTGAGTTTTCTATTAATTTAATTCTCGGATCAAGGCCTATATCAAATAACCCTTATAGAATGGACAATGTGGAATTAGTGGAGCTCATGAAACAACTAGAGGAGTTGAGTAATAAAGGATTTATTTTCCCTAGTGTTTCTCCATGGGGAGCCCCTATTCTTTTTGTTAAGAAGAAATATGGATCTATGATGTTGATCATTGACTACCCAGAGATCAATTCTATAACAATATAGAACAAGTATACCTTACCTCACATTGATGATTTATTTTATCAACTTCATGGAGGTCAATATTTTTCAACGACTGACCTTTGATCTGGATATAATCAGTTGTGTGTGAAGAAGGAATACATTCCAAAGACAACATTTTGAACTAGGTACGAGAATTACAAGTTTACAGTAATGCCTTTTGGACTAACTAATGCACCCTATGTCTTCATGGATCTAATAAATAGAGTTTTCAAGGAATATATTGATGACTTTGTAGTGTTATTTATTGATAATATCTTGGTATACTCCAAATTCTATGAAGATCATGAAATCACTTGCACACTATTCTAAATACTCTTAGAAGAAATGAATTATATGGGAAGTTTAGAAAGTGTGAATTATAACTTTAGAATATTTCATTTCTTATCCATATTGTCTCTAAGGATAAAATCTCAATTGATCTTTTAAAGACCAAGGTAATCCAAAAATGTCCAGCACTGACAAAGATAATTGAGGTATGTGGTTTTATTGGTTTTGCAATTTATTATCAGCGTTTCATCCAAATTGTTTCCCGATTGGCTAGCCCATTAACCAAGCTCACATGTAAAGGGGTTAAATTTGTTTGGACAAAAGAGTGTGAATAATGTTTTAAAAAAATGAAGAGAATATTAGTCAATGCTTCTATATTGACTCTACCATCAGGGAATGATGGGTTTGTTAGTTATAGTGATGCATCAAAGAAATTACTTGGTTGTGTCCTTATGCAAAATGATAGGGAAACTGCATATGCATCATGGAAGCTAAAAATTTATGAGCAAAACCATCCTACTCATGATATTGAGTCAGTAGCTGTAATCTTTTCTATGATATATGGAGAAACTATCTCTATGGTGAAAAATGTGATATTTATACTCATCACAAGAGTTTGAAGTATATTTTCTCCCAAAAAGAACTCAACATGAGGAAAAGGAGATGGCTCAAACTACTTATGGATTATGATTGCACCATACACTACCACTCAAGGAAGGAAAATTTGGTGGAAGATGCTTTGAGCAGAAATGATCATGGAGTTTTGAATAATATGAGAGTTGAGAGGGATCCTATATTCATGGATCTAGTAAATATAGATATGGGAATAATCATGGAAGGTTAAACATCAATAATTTTTCAAATTGTTGTTAAACCATATTTACTAGAAAGGATAAAATATTATCAGACTGATGATGAAGAGTTTTAAAAGAAAATTAAAGCTGTGAATGATGGGAGATTAATTGACTTTGTATATGAAGATGGTATTTTAAAATTTGGGAAGAGACTTTGTATTCCTGACATACCTTATCTAAAAAGGGAATTGTTGGATGATGCCCATAGTTACAATTTCTCTATACACCCTAGTAGTACTAAGATGTATAGAGATTTGAAAGAACATTTTTGGTGGGACAAAATGAAGAGAGAGATTGGTGATTATGTGTCAATATGTATGGTTTTTCAACAAGTTAAATCTAGAAGACAACATTCTAGAGGATTCATGCAACCACTTCCCATAACTGAGTGGAAATGGGAAGATATGACGATGAAATTTGTCATGGTGCTACCAAAGAATCTTAGAAGGAATGAAGAAATATCGGTCATTGTTGATCATATTACCAAGTCAGATCATTTTATTTCTATAAGATAAGATTTACCACTTGAACGTTTGGAAGGACTATATACTAATGAAGTTGTAAGACTTCATGGAGTACCCCAATTGATTTTTTCAGATTGTGACCCCCCATTTTACATCAAGATTCTGGAAAAGTCTTCTGAAGGCCTTGGATACTGAACTCCATTTGGGCACTTCCTACCACCCTCAAACTGATGGAAAATAAAAAAGGACTATTTAAACATTAGAAGATATGTTGAGATCTTGATCACTTGACTTTCAAGGTATGTGAGATCAATGTTTACCTCTGGTAGAATTTTCCTATAACAATAGTTTCCATTCAAGTATTCATATGGCACCATATGAAGTGTTATATGGAAAGAGATGTCACACACCAAATTTTTTGGATGATGTTGGTGAATAAAAACTCATAGGCCTAGAACTTGTTGAGGAAAAAATGTAAAAGGTTAAGGTTATCCAAACCTACATCAAAGCTACTCAAAGTAGGCAATAGAGCTATGCTGAAAACCAAAGGAAGGATTTGGAATTTCAGGCAGGAGATCATGTTTTATTGAACGTATATCCATGGAAGGGAGTTATACGATTCAGTAAGAGGGGTAAATAATGTCCTAGGTATATTGGACCTTTTGAAATTCTCGAACGAATTGGGGTTGTAGCTTACCGTTTGGCAATGCCGCCAAGTCTGGTCAAAGTTCATGACGTGTTCAACGTATCACGGTTGAGAAAATACATGCCAGAGCCAATGCATGTACTCACCTATGAAGAAATAGAACTAGAACCTGATTTGTCTTATTGTGAAGAGCCTATCAGAATTATTTATACTAGAGAACAAGTGTTGAGAAACCAGACGACTCATTTGGTGAAAGTTTTATGGAGAAATCATAAGATGGAAGAGACAACGTAGGAACTTGAGGAAATTATGATGAAGAACCACCTGAATATTTTTATGTAGTAGTATTCTAGAAATTTTGGGGATGAAATTATTTGAAGGAGGAAATAAAGTAACACCCCAAGATTCCACAGTATGTTTCCCTTGGAATAATGCAATAGCTTGCGCTGTATGCAACTTGGAGATTCTAACACACCACGACCAATCAAACTAGCCGTTATGAATAGTAATACCCACATTTTGAAATATTATAAATTTTATTTTTCAAAATTGAATTCATTTTTTGATTCAGAATATCAAAATTATATTAGGGTAAATTTTTGGTACTTTTCAAAAAACATTCAATTTTTTTGGTGAATAGTGAAAATACAAAATTTTAATTAAAAACAACTTTTTTAATCAAAATAATTTATAGTGTAAAATTATAAATTTGAATGGTCTTAAAGTATCATTATATTATATGTTTACCATTTAATATAATTTAGGTCATTGGATGTAATTTCATATTTAAACTGGACATAAACAAGTATTAGTCTTTTGATAGTTATTATTTCTTAAAAACACGCTTTTTATTTTGACAACGAGAATTAATTTTAAATTAATTTATGCCACTTATGTGTTTTGAATTTGTAAAAATTGATTCCATATTAAGAATCATGAGTTCCAAATTTTTTAAATAGGTAACTTTTATTTATTGACATTATGGAAATTTTCTTCAGTAAATATTTTATTTACCATGGTTAAAGGGTAAATCTGGTAAATAAGGGTAGACAAATATTATTATAATAATTTTAAATTACCCTAACATGTGTATTATTCTTATTTTTTGACACATGTATGACTATGGGAATCCATGGGTCGATTTTTGGACCCCATGGAGCAACTTGAGAGTGATAATGACACTTTATATTGATTAATTTAAAGTGAAGACAAAAATGACATAAACATTTATATTTTTGTAAAATAATTTTTACAAGGGGTAACATAAGTTATCTTTCTGAATATAAATATTCATTAAAAATATAAAAATATTTCCTAAATCATGTTATTTTTTTATAATTTTTAGACATCAAATAAATAAAATTATTTATAACACAATAATGATGCAGTTTTATCTCCTTAAAGAATGATTTAAATAAATGAGATTATAAAAATTAAAACAATATCCAAAACCAGCCCAATTCTTATTCGATGATTTTATTTCGAACATTAGTCATATTATCTTCTACTTTAATGAGTTTTGGACCTTTAAATACGAAAATAATTATATAATAAAATAATATTTTCGAACATTCTTAAAGAGAGTCTCCCCCTTATAAAAATCCCTCACCTCTAACCCATTTCTCACACCTCTCAAGCCACTTGGATCATCCAAAATCTTCCTGATTAACCTCCCTACATCCCTATCGTCCTCTTATAATACTTAACATAGGAATAAGTCACTTCAAGGAAGACTTTTGGTTCCAATCAAAGGGAGTTACCCAATTTAAAGGTAACATCTCCTCTTAAGTTCTTTTCCTTTATTTTGATTCTCCAACCCCCTAAACTCCCTTTATTCATTTCTTTTATAACAACAATAGTATCTTAAATATAATAGGTTTTTGTTATGAGAATTATTTGAACTAAAATTACACACACCTCCATCTAATGGGTATAGAACAAAATGTTTCTGTGGACGGTGAACTAGTGTCTCAAGAAACTATGATTGTTCAATATTATACTACCACCTCTTATGGTGGTCATTAAGAAAGAACAATAATTATATATGATATGTATGATATTTATTTTATCTATAATCTTCTGTAAATTTCTTTTATAGCTTAACTTTATTCTTTTCATGTTTTATATATACGATAATTTCATTTGAGAAAGTGAAGACTACCACCCCCTCAAAGTGATATGACTCGTTTATACCATACATGGAACGTATAAAGGATGGTGTTAATGAAATTATGTAACATATATAAAATACTATATTATACTAGAATAATAATATACCTATGTATCATTTGGTTTCTTTTCCTTTAAAAAAAAATGAAATGGAAGTAGTGTTCGTGCATACGTACAGATTACCGTCTCCACAAACATGATGAGATTCATTCCCCATCATAACCATTCAAGAATAATTTTGATTTGATTATTAAAAATAATATTTAATAACATTATATCATTCTTTATATGACTCAAATACATACTATCCACAAAAAACATGACTTACGTAACAAAACATATAAAGGAAAACGAGTCAGTTCACACTCAAAAAAATAATACTACTAAAATATAATTAACAAAGAAATATTAGAAGATCATATATGATATCATATTTATGTATGTGGTTATTGTATAATTTAATAAAAATTATTTAACTATTATATAGGAGGTTAACATACCCTCGACCATGGAAAAGTACCAGGTAAGGGTTAATTTCACAATCTTTTTATTATCCGAGTTTATTTTTACATAAGTGTCAACTGTGACTTCTTTATCATCCACATCTGTGTTTCTTAAAAATGTATTTCAAAACATTATTACTATTTACTAGACTATGGGTTAAATTTATTTATACCATTTTTTTACTTTTTATAAAATGGTTTTAAAGGAATCTTTCCATCGTTTTCCAAATAAGGTACTTTATGACCTTTTCCAAAAATTAAGGTAAGAATGATTTTTTAACTTATATAGAGGGTGCAGTTATTCTCCACCATTATAACACCTTTTAAGCTTCCCATACAAGATTATAATATTATTTTCAAAATAAATGTTTTTTCTTTATAATTATATTAATTTTAAATGATTTCAAAATAGAAAGAGATATTTCTCTCAAATAGTTTTGATTTCATCTATGTCAACATCCTTTAATGGATTTTATACTTGTTTGAAGTTGATTTATTATGATATAAATCATTCATATTGTATTGAAGGTTTTGTGATATGTTTTACTATAGATGTTTTATTTTTATACCATTCACAATTTATGGTTAATGTATTAACATTTCGTACACTAGTTTCAATATGAATGTTTATGTTATGTTTCAACCTTTTAATGTGAGGAATGAATTGGACTTAGTAAGTAATGGTTGGAGCCCGCTATAGATCCTAGATGCATTGGTAGATCTCATGAGAAAAACTAGTGTCTTGTCACAAGGCCTTGAAAAAAATATTATATATAGCCTTGACATGCGGCCTTGACTATGTGGTTATGATGTCTGACATTATGAATTCCATCATTCTGAAATTAGATTTTGATATTACATGTGATTATTCGACCAGTAGAATATTCATGTGAATAATTAAATGAAATTATTTGATTTAACTTTTTTATATTATGTCTATGTTTATGTTTAAAATGATTTTGTATTAGTTTTGTAAATTACCTTATATGTTTATGAATATTTGTGATAGTTTCTGCTATATTTTTTCCCTTAATGAGAATCTGATCTGACCCCTTTATTATGTTTTTTCCCAGGATATGAAGAAGTAAATTATGGTTTACCTATAGGGATAGGCTAAGGATTTGAGTGTGTTCAAAGGGACCAAAATTTTGATTTTCTTTATTTTGTGATGTAATGTAAAACATATGTATGTATCTAGTACTTCCAATGCTACTAAAATAATCTGTCTTTCGAGACTTGATCTCTTGTGATCATGCCAATGTTATGTAATAATGCATCGACTCTGGGTAACTTGGGTCGGGGCGTTACAAAAAAAAGTAGTGGGTTTCATAAAAATCTTATCACCATTAATAATAACTTTTCATAGAAATAACAAATTGTATATCCTTGCATCTAACACCATGTAAAGAATGTGAAACATCAAAGGATGTCATTTTAGATAGAAAATAATTTTGAAAAAAATTCACTATGAACATTTCATATGAATATAGCCATTCCACATAGAATATAATTTTTTAAGACTAAATATTTACCAAAATTTTGAAAATTATTTAATATAAAAATATTCATTAAAACATATAAATGAGAAATTATATAATTTAATGGTCATTACAATGGAAAATTATGTTCATTCCGTACACAATTTTAAAAAATATTAATTAACATTTTAATGAAAAATAAAAAACACATCATCTTTAAAGATATAAAAATAATTCTTTTAAGTATTTTTAAAACTAAAAAATTGGTACAATATTATTTTAAACAACCAAATTATATTTACCATAATTTCCTTAAATCATTTTTAGAAAATATGGTTAGGGAAGTAGAATAATTTTTTGGCAAAATAGGGAAATAAATTATATTTTTCTTAAAAATTATTTTTGATATCTTGAGTACGCAAAGAAACTAAAATGAAAGGTAATTTTTTTTCTCTTGAAATAACCTAAGTATAAGATAATTCATGGGTTTCTGGTCATTGATATCAAAATAGGTCATCATTGAAATCATAATCATAAAAAAACCTTGATAAACAATGAGATTGTAACATAAAACCCAGACCACTTTGGTAAATTTTTAATCATAATCGACCAAAAGTTGAGAAACATATATGGATATGTATAACTCATAATTTCAATGATAATAATCATAAAATTAATTCATATGTATAATATACAACATATAAAAGAAACAAGTGATGAATATTGAATGTGTCCCATGGAAATAAAATATAGACAAAATTCCATTATTTATTTAGAAGATTTTAATTCATAATCACCATGAATGAATAACATAAAAAATTTAAATGTTAATAAATTAAATAAATTAATTATATAACATGTTAATGGGGGTGTATATACACGTCATAAAATATAATCAGTGCATAACATAGCATGTTTCTGAAAGAATACAATTTTACGACGATGATCCCTTACCTTATGTATTTTCTTCAATCAAAAACATTTGAAACTACTATATAATAAATATAAATTTAATATAAATATATTATATGACTATAATATTATATAACATGCAATATATAATTTACTTATACCATTTTATCACATATTTGTCAATGTTTTTCCATTAAAATCACTTTTTTGGTGATATCGATTTCATTTTTCTTATATATTATGATTTGGTGGATTTTATCCCTGTAATTTTTTGATTTTACCTTATATCCAAAATTTTAACCATTATATAAATATCATATATTTTCATTATATACATATTTAGTGTCACCCATAATGGTTATAGACAAAAAAATGGATTACACTATTGATGGAGACGATATGCCATACGTACGCATGAATATTGTTTCAATTTTTTAATAGATGGAGTGAAATAATTGTATATAATAATTAAATTTCATATAATAATTATGAAGTCAAATATATGAAATATATTTATTAACATTTTTTAATTTCCTTCATTGTAAGACATTAGTGGGAATTAATCACATCATTTAGGGAGGTGGTAGTTTGTCGTACACACGGGTGATATTAATGTATCCTCCATTAAAATGGGAGGTAAGAAGGTATATGTGATATCATAATTACATAACTATAATTATGTTTCATATATCATATATATTCATCTAATCTATCCACATTACCATCAAAGTAAAATGAAAATTTAAAACACGTCATATCGGTTCACATGGCTATAATCCACCGTATACACACGCGATGTAACTATTTTCCAATAGGTTAGGAGGTAAGATGTTAGTTATTATATTATAATTAAAAATATAAATTTATATAAAAAATATCATATATATACATTAAATATATTATTATATAAATTTATTATAAGTTGTGAAAGAAATTAAAGTATATTGGTCTGTGAGGCAGTAATCATCCATACACAAGATTGATAGTTATGTTTCCCATTTGTGGGAGGAGTAGATGGATATTGGTCATGAAATACACATAATAAAATATTATTTAATTTTAAATTATTATTTTTTATATTTTAATTGTTTAATAATATTTTAATGATGATGAAGAAAAAATATAACAGACACTCTCAGTTAAGAACGATACCACTTCTATGGAAAAACTCCTTAGGATAACACTAAAATCCATCTTAAAATGAATATCTTACCAAGACAAGGGATATAGTTAATGTAGATGTACAAAAGTAAGGAATATGGTCTAGTATTAGTAAAAAGTGTGTTTAATGTGTGAATAAGAGAGAAGTGAGGGTATCCTTTTATAAGTGGGGGGGGGGGGGTGATCACACACTTGATTTTTTTTTCAGAAGAATGAATTTCACCAAAAATTTTCACAAGAAAAAATTATATAAAAGTGCCCATATCTAAACCATGGAATATTTAAATATGATATATATCCATAAAATAATAATTATAATGTATTAGGTCATTTTTAACTCTTATCTTTTTAACTTAAACACCAAAAACAAATTTCCCCTATAACTGAGGTAATTAATTTTAATTTCTATTACTACATATAATGGTAAAAAATTATGTTATCCTAATTATAAAATATTAATTAGACAAATTTGAAATATGTAATCCATTTTATAAAATTAAACTCACAAAAGTGGTAGAATGTAATATAAAATAAAACATGCAAGCACGACGAACGTGTGGTTTTCTAAAGAAGAAGGTTTCATAAGTATACAAAGATTTTATATCAAAATAGAAAATAAAAACTATTAAATTGATGTATATTGGATTGATAATTATAAAATCTAACCAATTTAACTTTAAAACAACTTTAAAAAATAACGTAACTTTGTAAAAGTTTTAAAATAAATTAAACTTTAATAAAAGTCTATATTTTTTAAAATTAATTGAAAAATTTATCATTTCACAAAATAATCTAAAATTAAGTCATAGATAAATTTGAAAATAACTTTTTTGAAAATATTTTCATTTTTTAATATATATTTTTTTATTTTTTTAAATTTTAATTTTAAAATATGCATCAAATATGTGAGAAAACCACTTTTATACAAAAAAATAAACTTTTTATGAATTAAATTTTATTTATACTTATCTTATTCCTAAGAAAATTATATGATTAATGATAAAAAGTTTTATTTAACTTATAATATATTTATCCCTTTAAATTAATTTCTTGAAATATATTTATTTAATTAATTTAGATAAAACCCATTTTGGTGAATAAAAATTAGTTTTTAGAAAAAGATTTTCTTTATTTCAAAATGGTATTTATTTTAATTTATAATTTACTGGTAACCAAAGAATTCAATTTTTATACATGCATAAAAAATATTTTTTCATAATTTAGTAAATCCTCTAAAAACTCTCCATTCCACTAGCTAGGTGATAACTATCATATTAAATAATAATATTTTAATAACATGACATGTTTCTATGAAACCATGTTTTGCATGAAATGGATGCTATTAAAGAATTTTAATTTATTTAAAATAAATATTTCATAAAATAATTGGTTGTTTGAGAAGATGTAATATTTAATTATTTATATAACCCCTATCATACCTTTTTAGCCATATGATTTGGTTGACTTGTACAAGATTATCTTTTCATACATATCCCAGTCACTAACATCTCTTATGTATTCCTCATTATCAACATCCTCACGTACTAACATTAATATATATCTATCCATTAATTTTATATCATTAAATCATTGTAACACTATCTATCATTGTTTATATATATCTATTATCATCTAAAAACACCCCGCACTAGATATGAAAATCCATAAATTCTGATCAATCATTCCCTAATTGGTGTTTGTTCTCTGAGTCATGCCTATCTTTCCCCAAATCATTAGAACTATTCCAACCATCCATTGGGTTTAGGGAAACATAATTCAATCCAAATGAAGTAACTAGTTGAATATGTGTAACTATTTTACTTTTGATATATCCGACTACTTTATATTGAATTTACACAACTGTATGGAACCAACATGATATAATTACATCATGTATCTTCATGAGTGGTCTTATCTAACATCCACCAGCTACCAGACATAAAATAAAAAAAAATAAACCACTAGGCTGTATCAATTTATATTTTATTTCATAAAATTGATATTTTAATATCATTTTTTAATTTAAAAAAAAATGGTCTTATATATTCTATTTCAAATTTTTTGCATTTACTATTAATAATGACCAGATATGTAAATTTATTATGATTTATTACATTTATAAAGTAGAAAAATAGTTTTTATTTGTAGTAAATATTTAGTATCAAGTATAAATTTTATACCATAAAGATATGTATTATAGAGCCACCAATTATTTTGGTGTTTTATGTTTTATATCAGTAACAATTCTCTAGAACCATGGCATATTTCTCTAAGTCTATATATATCTTCAAAAAAATATCATTTTTATTGCCATAAAAATATATAAAAAATTCACATTAAAAAAAATTGAAAATGATGATTATTAAATATAATAATAATAACATACAAATTTATTTTAAAAAATAAAAAATACATGATTACATAAATATTATATGGCTAATTTGTTTTTCTACTTTGTCTCTATATTTAAATATGAAATGAAGTTATATTTTGGGCATATTTAGATAAATAAAAAATATATTATGTACAATGAAATATTTTATTCTATCATATTTACCATATTTTTTTACGTTATACCACTTTTCTAAACTTTTAAATTTTTCCTAAAATTTTCCTATCAAACATAAAATCTATAAATTGAATGTGCAAGTTTTCCTCTTATATTCATGTTCTCTATCATTTCCATGTATTCAAAATTAAAGGGAAAAATATAACTTGTATACCAAAATATTGTTATTTATATTATAATTATAAAATAAGGCAATATCTTAATGTTTCTTGGTAATATATTTATGTTATGTGTAGCACTTTAAATATAAATTGTTTTTTAGTTATATATTTTTCATACCAAATAATGTGTTCTATGATCTATATCTTAACATAAAAATTTTACAACCTATAAAAATTATTATTTTTATTTCCTTTTTAAAACCATTTTGATAAGATAAATATTTAGTGATCTTCAGACATATATTTTTTAAATTTTAGTTGATTTAAAAACTTCTCAATTTCATTAAAAATATTTTAAATATTTGTTTACATTTTTTTAAAAAGTGACCTTATATTGAAAACATTTTATCTAAGAAAACGTATATTTTTAAGGCTAAAAGCTATATTCTTCCCTAGTATATGTTTTTTTGCTACAAAAATTACTTATGAAATTATATTATAAAAAATATAAAATATATTAACTTATTCTTATTTTTACCAACATATAACATGTGTTCTTTGTACTTAGTAGAAAACCCTCAATAGTGATGTTCTAAAAAAATGGTAATCGAAAAAAGGGATGCAGATCAAGGATGAACTAGTCATACAGGTTAAACTGGGTGGAAAAACTATTTTTGTTATTTTATTAATTTATATTATGATTCCATTGTTAATAATATAAATTTTAATAATTTTAATCTCTTTTTATTTCCATAGAATTATTTTAATTATAATAAAATAATATCATTTTCATCATACACTATATATTTTTCATATCATTCTATTTTTAAATTATTTATTTTTATTTAATTAAGTGTTTTATATTTTTTATATTATTGTTATTTGGAATACCAAATTAAAAATAAGTAATAAGGGGGCCTAATTCATGCATATAAAATGACAATGGCATGAAATCCAACATCAAAAAAATTACAAAACCTCTAAAAGTCACTCTCCTATAAAAGTGGTAGGTGAGAAGTGTTAGACACACACACACACACACAAATACACACACACATATATATATTTATAAATATTTTATAACTTTTTGAATATATAATATTAATATATTAATAAAATAAAAACTTATTTTAAAAAATATATAAATTTGATAAAAAAATTATGTTTAAGGTTTCAAATTTTTATAAAATTTTCAAAAGAAAAAATTCTAGTATCCACCACTATATTTTATTTCTTTTTGGTTTATATTTCCCAATAAATATCATCAATAGATTCCTAAATCATAGAATGATTTCCAATATTTTCTTCTCATTGAATTTACACTTTTTCAATGGCCTTAATAAGTTTGTTCTTAATAAAAAATTCAAACATGGAATCAGTAACGTTGAAAGTAATTTTCTCATCCTCCTCTAATTCCATATTAACTTTTTTTATCCTCTCTTGAAATGATATTTATTATATGTAATTTATTTCCAATTTATTTTCCCTTTTTTACAATAACATTTCTCATCATTAAATTGTCTAGAGTACCAATTTTGATATTATCCTTCATTATCTAATTTCCATAAATTGTGTGGAACTTGGAAACTAAATTTTCATGACAAACCAATTTTATCAATTCATTTAAATACACTTAAAAAGAAAGTTTTCAAAAAATTATTAAAAAACCAATGAACTAAGAAGTCATATAATCATTTGTTAGAGAGTCAAAATCACTAAAATATAGAAACAAGTATAATTTCACATCAAAATTACTTATTATTGACCTATGATGTACATTATTTGAGCATAATTTATAATCATTCGGTATAATTTATTTTTTCTTTCTGTTTTTATTACTTAAATAGTCTAGTGATAGTTTGATTTTTCAATTAAGTTTTCAACTTTTTATATTTCATGAGTGTAATATTTATTAAACACACTTAGTGATAATGCTTTATTTTTTAAAAATATGTTTTTTATGGTGTTGATAATTGTTTAGAGCTGATTTAGACTGGTTAAAGATGAATTGATATGGATTGAAAAAGTTTTATGGTTTATTGAATAAATCTAGAAATATTCTGCTAAAGTATAAAACTTTCTATGTTTTAATGTTTTTTTACTAATTTTTAATCATTTTTAACACTTTTATACAATTCATAAGGTTTATTCTTAATTTTATGAAACTGTTATACATTTATTAAGAAATCATCATATTTTTGTAAGACATGTATTCATTTTATAAGGTTTATTATACATTTTATAATACTTGTTTGGATATTAATGACTCTTGAATATTTCATAAATGTTCAAATATTTCATATAAGTCTATAAAAATTATTATGGTAATCTTAAATTACATTACACCATTTTAATAAATCATTAATGTCTTTAGATTATTGATGTTTAGAAAAATTAAAAAAGTAATAAGTATTTCAAAATACTCATGTGTCATTTCACAAGAAATATCTGAGTATAGATTGTAAAATATCAAATGGAATGAACAATGTACAAATTATGGTATTTTCAAAATATTTATGGTATTTTTAGTAAAAAATCCTCAGTTAGTGAAAATTTGACTTCTTTATTAATTAAAAGAGTTGTTTATTTTTTATTTTTTTCTAAAAGTTAATATTGGTGATGTTTTGTAATTTATAATTTCTTAAATACCAAAATTCTTGGAATAAATCTGAGATTCTAGCCAATGCATATAGGGATGTTAATTAAAATTGAAGAACATGTCACCTAAAACTTATAATATAGAATCATTTAAGTTTTGTTTTGTATTTTGATATGTAGTTTTTCATTGTTTTTAGATGCAACACCACTACTATTATTATTAGAATGAATGTATGTCCTCAATTTCTTTGTAAAATGAGGGGTTGTGTCTCACTGTTCTGGGTATTCTAGTATAGATAAAATAAAATAAAATTAATTTTTTAATATTTTAAAAATTATAGTCGTGATTATTATTGAGATTAAATATCAACTTATATAAAATATTTTACTGGGATTGAATTAGAATTTATATGGAGATGAGACATCCATTTTACAAGGATGAATATCTATATTGAAATAAAAAAATTTATTAGAATAGATTGGAATATAAATGTTTATAATAGAGAAGAATAATCTATTTGACATTGATATCATTATTTTATGTGATTTATATGAATCCTTTTAAGAATAGAAATAAAAACATTATAGCACATGAAAGTGGAAGAGGATCAAAAACTATGTTACCCATGTGCAGGCTCAGGATTACATTGGTTGTGATTCATAAAAAAGAATAATTATATTTTGTATGTACTTGATTATAATTGGTTGAATACAATCATTAAAATTGGTTTAAGTCCATTAAAATAATTCTAGTGACTTCATGATAATATGAGCAGTTATGTTTGTGAATTGGATAAAAACCACAACCTTCTGGTGATGTTTTCATCTTTTTAGGAGGATAAGCTCATAAAAGAATATTTTTTGAATGTTTTATTTCATACATATTTATGATTATTAGGAGAAAAGTGTTGAATTATAACAATATAAATTGGTATAGAAAATTATTATATACCCTAATTCTCCCATATTATTGTTTATCACCCACTGATTGATCCAAACAATTTGTGTGAGAGTAATAGTTTCTCTCTATTATCTCTCTCATATGAATCCTGAAAATTATATCAATAAAAAAAGAAAAACCTTCATTTGTTATAAAATGATTTCATTTTTTAAAAGAGATAATGGTACAATACCCTCTCTATAGTGTGATAGGTTATCAATTCAATATAATAACATTTTTTGAGCTAAGTGAGAAAATATAATTGTCTCTTATTAATAATAATAACATTCAAATATATGGATAAAAAAGATATTATTTTATATCACCTTTATCATAAATATATTAACAAAATTCAATGGATTTACATCAATAAATTCTATTTGAAAAAATTATAATATCTATGAAGGAAAAACTGTAAAGGAAGAATAATTATAGATCAATAAATAGTATTTTGGAGACCTTATACTACCAAAAATTGATGAATTATTTACAAGGGTTAACCAAATTTTCTAAAACATTTTATATTCTAGAAATACATATATATAAATTTTTCTAGACATGTTCTATTATAGGATTTTAGAAATTTATAACATTGATCTTGATGATTTCACCATTGATGAACTCCAAAACACTCTCAAAAAATTATGATATAATAATATGATAATCACTCAAATTAAAAGGAATGAATGGAAAAGAAATTGATGTAAAAACACATAATGATTTGAAGATATAAGATAATGATATTTTCAAGGATAAATAAAAAGTTATGGAAACTATTTTAAGACTCTCTCATTAATATAAACATGTTTCAAATTAGGAATAGGTATGCATAAATAAAATCATCCATATAAATTTTTTAACAATAGTAAAGTTATCCAATTTCCTAGAAGTATCCCTTGAAAATTCGAATGAGAGTGTTCAGATGAAGAGTGTGACCTGTATGTTCACTAATTAGAGGGATTTTGTTAAGAGAAATCTAAAAAATGGAATGAATAAAATTACACCAAAACATTTTAGAAGAAACATTTTTGTATTCAAATATGGTGTATCAGATAGTGAGTACAATTTTATTGTTTATATTCCCTAAAAATTTTCATGAAGAGTTAGCATGGAATAAGTAGAAGAGGATGTTTACTCATCGAATGATGAATAGTGAGTATTATGTATATTAAATAAAAACATTCAAGGAACATAAAATTTGAGTGGATATCAAAATATTTTGGATGAAGATTTTAATTCCTATAATGGAAAATTTTTATATGATAAAAAAATTGAAAAAAATCAAATTTAAAAAGATTTATGAATAATGGGAATTAAAAATTTTAATACTGAGAAAGTGTAGAATAAAAAAATTATTGATTATATGACATTAATATTTTTTTAATGGAGAAAAGGTTGTTAATAGATAAAAATGGAATATTGGTAAAATAGAGACACAGATAATAAAATCATGAATGAAGTTCATTTAGGATTTTTCTTGATTATGTGAGTGTCGTAAGGAGAAATATCTAATTACCACTAGTACATATAATTTTGGACATGAGGATGAAAAATCTATTAATTTCCTTCATTTATATAATGTCACATGTTCTATTCATTCTAATATTCAATCTAAATCCCAAATAATAATAAATATTTAAAAATAGATATATTTTTTCAAATATATAATGATAGAATTTAAGGAAGTGATCTTATAAAAATATAAAATGTTTGTGAAAAATACCACAAAAGGGGTTGGAGGGTCAACTAAATTGAGGAATGAGAATAGATATGGACTTATATCATCAAATGATTTTAATATATAAATATTAAATATTTTTATATGAATATTAAATACATTTCAAAAATATATTCATGAGTACCATAATTGATTACTATCTTTGGATACTAGATAAAAAAATTTCATGAATGATCTTTAATAAATACAAAAAATATGTTCCAATTTTGATTTCTTAATAGAAACAATCTACATTAACCATTATTCCTAACCTAGGGAAAGGAATCATAATAAATAGTGGGATTAGATTTTAAATAAGGGTAAACCTGGGAGATATCAATTGATTATCATATGAAAGAATAGAATTAGAATTATTGTATGAGATCCTAAACATAATATAAATACTCATACCCAATGTTGCATGAGTCATAAAAACCAGACATGGAATAAAAACTTATCATTTGAATTGACATAAATCATAATAGTTACACATCATCATATATCAATCATGAACCATATGTTAATGTCATCAATGAGTATAACCGTCACATATATATAAACCATTTCATAATCAATGGTTAACTACAAATACCATTTAATCATAATAGATCAGTTGTCAACACCTGTTTCCATTAATGGATTAAGAACATTGACCTATTTCTTATAGCATATAGAGCACATTGAACTATTTACCATTTAAGATCAACCACATCGACTTTTTTCCTGTAACATATCAATCTAATCATCATGTTTCCAATAATTATATCATGAGGTATAATACAAAACCCAATTCATTATAGTTCCATTAAATTTATATCCCTCCTATCAGATAATAAAATCAATATATATGTGTTTCACAAGATCGTAAAAAAATAATCTTATCGTTACATCATTACATGTGAAAATAAATCTAGATTCATAAACATTTCATCAATTCATCATAGCATAACTCATGGAAAGGAAATATGAATATGAAATTAATTATTATTATTATTATAAACCATCTAGAGAATAAATATGGATGGTATCCTTTGATCATTTCTAAATTAGTGAATAAGTAACACTAAATGATTTTATCATAAATAAAAAGTTCATTAATAGAATCCCAAGAACATTTTCTGAGGAAAATTAGATTTTCACATTAGAATAGCTTATTTAAAATATACAAAAAATACTAAGTATTAAGGAAAAAATTTTAATTAAAAATAAATTTTGATATATACTAAAAAAATCCTTAAATCATCAGTTGATCAGGATTCTAGGAAATTTTGATCATTCTGTATAAGTTAAATGAAAAGACTCATTTGACACTTTGGTAAAAAGGGTGAACTAGTACCTCTTCAGAAAACAACAAGATGATTTATTTTAAATCATTTTTATAAATTAAATAATGGGCATAATTGTTTTAAATATTTATTAGTGAATATTTATATCATTTTTTAGAACAATTTTACAAAACAAGGATATGGAGGGAAAAAGAATTTTTGATCAAAGAGTGAAATAATGATGGTTTTATGTAAGAACATCATTCAGATATCATATGATATTGAAGAGAGGAGACTGAATGTATAAAATTTAATCTATATAAGTATTTATAAGAGAAAAAAGTGCATGATTTTCTTGAGAGGTAGGTCATAATATTTCAACATCAGATATGTAATCATAAATAATTCTGATAAACAATGAAATTGGAACATTAAACCCAATCCAATTTAATATATTTCATATCAAAACCCAGTGAAAGAGATAACCTAAATTGATTTGAAAATCCCCCATATTTAATAATAATAATAAAAAAATACATTCATAGGTATTATATAAATCAAATAAATTAAACAAGTAGTGAATATGTAATATATCCCACATAAAATAAAACATAGATGAAAAAACCCTAACCTCAAGACATTTCATTATTTGTTATTGTTTGAAACTCTAATACAATAAAAATTGAATTATTATATGTAAATATAGTAACCATAATATTATATATCGTACAATTTATAATTTAAAAATTCCATATTACCATAATATTATAAACAATTTGATATTAAAATTAATGTGATTGGTTATAAAAACTTCATTTTTCATGTAGGTTTCAGTTTAGCAGACCTGGTCCAACTAAATTGATCATGGCTTCAACCTTTAAAAAATTTAAATCATTGAATAAAAATCATAAATATTCATTTTATACATACTTATAATCAATATCAAGAGTTATATATAGAAAAATTAATTACACTATTCATTGAGAGAGTATGCCTTATATATGCATAAACACTATTTTCAATTTTTGAAGGATGGAATAAAATAATGTTAAATAATAATTAAACTTTAAATAACATAATTATATCATATAAATCATATATATATATTAAATAAATTCTTATTATAATCCATGTAATTCGAAGATGAAAAACGAATCACATTTCTCAATGGAGGTTGTAGTCCACACATTCACACATACGACATTATTGTTTTCTAGAAATTTGGATGGTAAGAGGTTTCACAGAATTTTATCAATATAGAATAAATATTATTTCATAAAAATTAAATACAAAAATTAATCCCATTATAAAAATAATCCTTGAAATATGATGATAGAAACTAAATTTTATCACTACATGGAGACAGTAAGTTGTACATATGTACGAGCGATAAAGTTAGTTCCCATATGATGGATGGTGGGGGAATAAAGGTGGTATAATAATAATAATTTTTTTTACTATATTTAGGATATTTTATTTTATTTTATTATGAATAATTTAATAGATTTATATGAGTTAAAATAATAATTAATAAAAAAGTGATTAGTTAAGGTGATTATCCATTCTTTGAAACGACTCCTTTATGAATTCTCTCATGTACCCTATGTTTGGTATTTTTGGAATAAGATAACATCTATAATTTTTATAGGGGAGTGTATAAGATAATTTTTAAGGGTTTTTCCAATCTAGAATTATTTATGTTTTGTATAGAAGAGAAAGGATGTGTGGCCTTTTTGAATTGAGTAGAGGGGTATTCTTGATATTTCTCTAATAATTAAAGTATAACAATGTAATTATCTAGAATAAATCCTCCAAATTTATAGTAATTAAAAGAAAAGGAATTATCAGGTTGAAATCCAATAATCAAATTAATTTTTTACATGTTTATGTGGTTCTTTGACACATATCCTTTGGTTTATCCTCATTGTTAACCTATTTTAAAATTAACCACTATAACATCTATTCAACTCTTAAAGGGTTATAATTTTACATATATGATAAAAATTTGATAATAAATAGATATATAATGATATATTAGACAAAAAATTACACTCTTTCCCCTATTAGATGAATTTTATTAATTTTAATTTATTTAATATAAACTGTTTTTGATAAAATCTCATTAATGTAAATTCTAAAACTATTCATTTTATTAGATTAAAAGGGAAAAAAGTTTTTTTAATTCAAATATAATTATTTAAAGAATAATTATATATAATATTCATCAATAAAATTATTATAACACTATAAATCATTAAAATTTTATTACTTTTGTTATTTTATATATAATTTATTTTTTAATTGAAAAATACTACATCCGCATTGAATAATAATTTACATTTATTATATAATTATTATAAATTACAAAGAAGTTTCCATTATTAAAATAATTTCATTGCGCTTAAATATATATTTAGATTCATTTATAACTTTCTTTATTCCTTATATGGAAACATAATATATATTTTAATGTTAGAGTGTAATATTTTGTATTTTACAAGGATTTAAATATTATTGAGTACATTTTCACTAAAAAGTGTACATTAAAAAACTAAATTTCCAGCCTAAGGTGATAAATTTATAATCCTATTAATACAATAATAGTTAATATGGAAAATAATTTCCTCAAAATTATGTTTTAACTAACTTTATCTTGATTTTCTCTTTATCAAGGTGATAAATTTTACTATGGTTATTATTAATATTGAAAAATTATTAAAAGGGGAATATTTAACAAATTTGAACATCCCAATTATAAATGTAGAATAAAATTTATCTATTTAAATTTCTATATGGGATAATGTTTTTAAAAAATTAACGTGAACGACGTGATGAAAACAACATTTTTAGAGAAATAAAAATTTAAGCATAAAACTAAATTTATACTTATCCAATGCGTAGAAAAAATATATTATATTAATGTTATAAAATTTTACTAAAAAAAATATATAAATTTTATTAAAATATTGGAATAATAGATGATTAATAAAAAAAATACTCTATGCACATAAAACATTATTTTTAGAAAAATGTCTTTTATGTTTAAATTTTTTTAACACCAAATACGACCATAAAATTGATCCCAATGAACATAATTGTATTATTAATAATATATGAAAAACATATTTAATTTCAAAAAATCTATTTATAAATTTGAAATTTTAAATTCATGAAACAAAACTACCATTATCATTAAAATTCAATATTTGTTCTATTCATCGATTAATCAATCATTTTAGAAAAATTTCAAAATTTCTGATATCATAAAAACATAGTATTTTTTGAATGTTTCAACCAAACTGAGTGTGATAATTTTCTACTAATGGGACACCCCAACACTCCTTTAATGCTATAGACTAATAAATTTCCATTAGTGGGGAAGTCATTTATCATCCCAAAAACCATTGTCCTCAATGTGAACTCTTCACTTATATGAGTATCATATATTGTAACACTTGTATCCCACAAAAATTTCAAATATTCGATTAATGGATACAAATAGACATCAATATCATTACTAGGTTTCTTTGGTCAAGATATAAGTAGAGTCAACATAATGTATTTGAACTTAATGTATAACCATGGAAGAAAGTTATAATTCACCAAAATGATGGGACATTTACGTTTTGTACTAATTTTACACCAAAAGGATTTATTCCATCTCTAGATAATGCATGATGAATGTTTCTTGGCTTATTTCCAATTTTAGAATACTCGTAATCATGTTTCTTCCACTAGGGGGAATATACAAGATGGCATAAGTTCCCATATTTAATTCTTATATATGCATGACATTTCAATTATTTTGCAGTTTCTGGGCATCCATACAGTCTTCTAAAATACGGAATAATAGAAAATTAGTATACACATTTCAAAGGACTTGATTCACTTTTCTTGTATTGATCTGCCTCACACTTAGGGAATTTTATGAGTGATTAATGGTCCTTGTCAAATAAAATGAGATTATTTGGACAAGCATGTATTTTCTTAGATATCAAAACCATTGAAAAAAGTATTCATTTAGCATCATATGTTTTATATGGTAGTTCATTTTCTTCTAGTATCATATCATTTAGGAAACCATGTAATTCTATAAAGCTGGTATCACTCCATCCACTGCCATCTTTCAAATTATATAACTTCAATACAACTAAAAATGTTGTGTATTTAGTACGACCAGTATACAATCATCTCTTAGAACAACTATTTAACTTGTTAAAAAAGTTTTTTCAGTCACAAAGGCCATATTTAATTTCCATTTTCATTTATTCAATGTGATTTACATCATCATTTACATTATTATTCATATCAAATGATCCATAAACTATAGTATCATCCCAATCGGTGTGCAAGTTAAGTTTTTTCCCATTTTTAGTCCAATATTTATTTCTCTGATCTATTTTGTGACAAATAAAATATTCTTCCAACTCTTATATACTAATTTGTCTTTAATAATAACAACATAAACACATATAAAGGATTTTAGAAGGGTCTTATGAATTCTCTATTGCAAACTTGATGAAATCCCTAACTCCATCATAATACTATGTTTTCAAACTATTAGCATGCATCCATTTTGATTCATTTTTATCATATTGGTATCATAAAATATTAATTTTTTATAATAAATAAATAAATACACTTAAGATATTCATTACCAAAAGTGAAATTTATAGATAATTATAATAATGGAAACCTAACATTTGATTGCTTCAATGAATTTCTATATGATTTAAATAAAATGGGTAATTTAATTTTAGAAAATAATTACTCCACTATGGTAGGTGTTATCCTCTAAATTCAGTCAAAGGTGAAAGTAAGAGACAAATTTCATCCTCATAAACTCATATCTTGAACATTTATCATTGAATTTTGTTGTTTTACACACATCCTACATTTCTTTGGGACATGTACCTATGTTTCTTGAAATAAGGTAAAATGTATTCATCCATGGGATGCCTATTGCTCATAGTAGTACAAGAAATATAGAATATTTGGAGTATGAGTCTCAAGCAACAAATTTCAATAATAAATGTTTGGGAGATGAAGCTTATTAGGATGATAGTTGTAATGTGTTGTGTTTCCTAAAAGGGGTAATGCCACCCATTTGTGAGAATTTCACCATTTTAACTAGTTATTATCTTGTAGCCTATTGAAGGTGATATTTTGGGGACATAAACATTATTTTATGTGATTTGAGGGGTATCGGTGGAGACATGTTATGATATATTAATCCTTAGGGCTTTTATGAATTCTATATTTACAGGAGAAATCCAACTTTTAATACTTTTAATACAATAACTAAGACTAGTCCTACCTCTTTTAAAATGATCCATCAAGTCTTTCTTAAATCCCCCTAACAAATGATAATATAATATAGGAAATAGAATAGTAATAAGAAACCCAAATATGATAAACAAGAATAGTAAAATATCATTTGATCTACTAGAAGATATAAAAATGCATTGATAACAAATTTAATAAATATAGAGTTATTTCATATAAATGGATGGTAATCATATATTCCTAGGGGTTCAACCAATACATGTATCACTAAAATGATAAATACCTAAAAATAATTTCTAATAATAATTCCAACAAATATATAATTTTATAACATGTAATGCAACAACCTAAGGAATTATTACATTTAATATTAATGGTATATCAAGTATTTAAACACAACTGAAAATTATCATTTCAATTAAAAAATGATATGGAATGTAAAAAATAATTTTATGAAAAGAATGTACTTAATAATGATAAAATTTTCAAACACCTCAAAATTCTTATTTGATAAATTTATTTAAGAATTATGTATAGACAAGTTGAAAATAAGAATTATATTCAAGTAGACAAAGAGCAGGATTATAAGAAAATCTCATTTTCATGTTAATTATGGGATCTATGGTAATTTTGGGTACATAGTATAAAATTTTAGTCATAATGAAATAAATAATAGTAATTATGGAAGGTAAAAAGGTTTTTATTTAAATGGGAGATGACCCACTATTACAAAAATAGTTTCAAAGTGAGACAAATCTTCATAAGTAAAATTAGATGATGAATTTCAACCATTGAATGAACTCTATTGAAATATATTTGTATAATATATTTGTATATTATACTTGTGTAAAATACATTTTTATAATATATACTTATGTATTGTATAATATATACAAACATATATATATGTGTAATATATTTCGTTATTTTTACAATATAGATTTTTGTAATATAATATATATATTTTTTTGTATAATATATATATTTGTAGAAAATAATTGTTTAATATAGAAATATATAATATTTAATATATACTTATTTACATATAAATATAATATATAAAAATATATAATAATTTTTTTTAAATGTATACATATAAATTTGTGTAATATATTTCTATAACATATTTGTATAATATATGTATTTTTATAATTTTATAATATATTTATATAGTATATTTTCATAATATATTTGTATAATATATTTGTATAATATATTTTTGTATAGTATAATATATATTTTCATTTTTATAATATATATATTTACATAATATATTTTTATAATATATATATATATATATTTAAAATATACATGTTTTTCTGCCTATATAAAGATATATGTATAATATATAAATATATAATATATAATATAAATATATAATATATAATATAAATATATATATATCTGTAATTTTTATATATTTATATTTTTTCAAATTTATAGATATAAATATATAAATATTTAACATATTTATTCCTGTAATGTGTCAAATCCATTTAATACAAATATATATATATATATATAAACATATATGTATATTATACACACACACACACACACATATATATATACTAACATACATAAATATAAATGTATTTATAAACATGTGTGTTGGTCTGTGTGTGTATGTAAATATAATTATATTTTAAGTTTACCAATATATATATATATATATATATATATATATATTTATATCATTATATTGATATGTGCCATTTGGTCTGCGCATGCACCTAGATTTCATTCCATAGACCTTGTGGCCGAGTCTAACAGGAATGTAATTTCTTTTTTGGTGTTGTCTATGTGTAGAAGGGTGGTTGTGGTCGTCTGTGCTAGTAGGAGTGAGCACTTGAGGGGGGAGGAGATCATGTGTAGTATGAGGGAACAATGCAGTTGAGATTTATTCTATTTTAAAATTTTCATAATTTTAAGAGTTTGGTGATATCAGGAAGTAGAAATCTGTGGAGTTAGGGTGGGCGGGTTGCATAGAATCAGCAAGTAGTGAGAGTGGGGGTGCAAAGAATGATAGCACTATCTCCTTTCAAACAAAAATACCCAGTTATCATTATTGACCATGGGGATATGCTAATGATAAATAAATAATGATGATAAAAAATATCTCTCTAAACAAGAAATCACTGAGTGGGGAGGAGGAGTAGAAAATAATATACCTTTGATTGAAGCTTTGAATCATCGGTGAGAAAGTAGAGATATCCAAAACCTAGAAAATGTTCGAGCCTTGGATTAGTTCAAACCTTGAATCATTTCATCCTTGAATATAAGCTTTGTAATTGTTCGATCATGGATTCAAGCCTTGATTCGAGCTTCACTTCACCGAGGAGGAGCACCGATAGAGGTTGGATTCCATAAAAATCATCAGAGAATGCAACACGTTCACGACTATTTAAGGTTATTTAAATAGATCAGGATAGTTTTATCAATGCTTCCAAAAAATGATGATAAAGATATATTTTTCAGTGCTAAATTAATTAGCACCCATAAATGGAAAATTTATTAGCGCTAAAAAAACAATGATAAATATATCTTTTATTAGTGCTTATTAATTAAGTGCTGATAAAAGATTTAAAATTATAATTAAAAATAAAAAAAATTTAAAGATATTTTTATAATTATATATATATATATATATAATAAATATATATAAATATAAATGTAGTACATATATTCTCTATCTAAATATATTTATTCTAATTTTATGTTTATTTAAATATAAAATTATTTATTTATAATTATATAAATACTTTAAAAAAAATAATATTTATATATATTAATATAATTGTATATAAATATAAATATTGTAAATATATTCATTATTTAAAAAATTTTATTATTATTAAATATCTACTTTTTAAGAAAATAATATTTATTTATTTATAATTATAAATATATAAATGTATAAAAATAGTAAATATAAATTTATTAATATATTTATTTTTGAATATTTTTTACAAATATTTTTTTAACATTATTATTGAATATTTAATCTTAAGTGCATGCATATAAAAAATTGGTGAAAATGAATAATTAAAAATGAGTACAGTTTAACAGTATTGAAAAGATGGATATGTTTTATTGATTAAAAATAATTTATTAAAAAATATTAATAAATATTTTAATAAATATGAATAGATATTAAAAATATTAAATCATAGTATATATATATATATATATATAAAATAATTAATTGAAATTTATCAAATTCCCTAAAAAATATTTGTGTGTGTGTGTTGTATATAAAAATGAATTAATTACGTATATGTGAAATCAATATAACACACATTTGATTTGTGTTAAATTGAAAAATCAAATGACATTCAATTATGTCCAATACTTGATGCAATTAGTTGTTATTTTTAATTCATATTATGTTCTAATTGTAAACAATTATTCACTAAATATATTACTATTTAATGTAAAGTGTAATTTTTTTATTATATATATAAAATTTATGTACATTCGTATATATCAATATATTTAATGTGTTCTAATTGTTAACATTATAAATAATTATTTAATTAACCAAATTTTTAATATTTTTCTTAATTTATTTATTTTTAATTTTTATTTGTTTAATTTTCATTTTATATATATCTATATATTTAATATATAATATTTATTAGTATTTATAATTTATATATAGTATAATAAATTTATTCATTTTTATCAATAATTATTTAATTAATAAAAAATTTATTATTTTTTTCAATAAACACATTTTTATTTTTTATTTATTTAATTGTTTCATTTTATTCCGACATTTATCAGTGCTAAAAAATCATTGAAAAAGGATCCCTTTATGATCACTAAAAATAAATCACTGATAAAGGGTAATATCTATTAGTGCTAAAAATGAACTAATAAAGGGTTCCTTTTATCAATGCTAAAAAAGTGCTGATAAAAGGTACCCTTTATTAGAACTTATTTTAGCTCTGATAAAGGGAACCTTCTTTAGTGCTTTTTTATAACGTTAAAAAAGGTTAACACTATTAAAGGCCTATTTTTTAGTAGTGTTCAAGCCTTGTCCAAATATTATCTTCTCCCTTAGATATTTTTTTAAATGTTCTTTAATATCTTCATTTTCATGCATGACATATAATGTCAACTTCCCATTGGTTAGAAACTTCTAATTTCCATCAGATGTTGTAGATAACAATTTAATCATAACCATTAAGAGTAGTGCATTAATCCTCATAGATAATTATTTTTCTTGAATCTATCCATTTAAGATAATAAGATACAGCCTAAAAACTCATTTTCCATTAAACATTGTAGCTTTTTCATCAAATCTATATGGTCTCTCAATATATATTGACATCTCCTCAACATGAAAGAATCCTCAATAGTACTTTTCCATTTAACATGGTAGAACAACCATCAACTTTCCATGATCTATCAATACATATTGACATCACCTCAACCCCAAGGTATCCTTCATTATTTAAAAAATATAAAATTCATCTAATTGGAACAAAAATATCCCCCTTTTCATTTTTTTAAATACCACCAAACATTTTTTATGTCAACATGTGTTATACTTTTTCTCCCCCTTGTTAACAATAAACTAAAATAAGATATAGGAAAAATATAAACTTATAATTCTCATTTCAAAAAAAAATCTCCAAAATATATTTTTATTCTCCCTATTCTATTTAAAATCACATCTTTATCCAATATTTTATAGATGTATGGAACCACATGATTTTCTTACAAAAGGGCATTAAGTTGTTCAGATTTAAGTCTATGTGAGCTAACCTAATGTAGAAAACAAGATTGATTTAACCAACATTGTCAATGATCTACATAATCTTCTATACATGTGATACCAACTCAAATTATCATTTTAGGTATTTTAAAAAATAAATTCATTAAGAAAATATTGTTTCCTTCAAACACCTCAACAAACACATCAAAAAGTTTAAGTTAAGGGAAAACAACTTCCCCTTTTTTCTCATCCTTTAATCATCCAACACTCCCCATATATAAATATGTTTTATATAAAAAATAAGGGTTATAAGTGTGATTAGAAAACCACATTCTCAATATTTTTACTAATTTTTAGAATTTCTAGATTCATTTTATAGTGAAAATTTTAAGGATTCATATCATTATTTCTCCACCCAAAGTGATGTACACTATAAGGTTCCACGTTTTTTGACCAGTTGAATTCTCAAATGAGTTCCAACTGTTCAGTTTGGTGGATAGTATGAATCATACACTAAGGATTATAATGTAAATATGAGAGTTGTAACACTTAAATGTTTTGTTTTTTGATGTGTTTTGAGACCCAATACTTCTCTCTGTAGTTCGGAAGTGTTTTGAGAGTGCCTGACTAAGAAAAATCACTTTCTCCAAGAAACGGGTAGGGGCACACAATTTTCCAAAATCATGTGTCCCTCTAGGATAAATCTTGTATCCTATAAGGGGGTGTCACATGGTTTATAAAATATGAATGCTGGGTAACATGAATATGTTATATGTACAAAATAAATTACAGAGGTGGCTACATGGGCTACACACTGTTTTTCAAACCATGTGTCTAGCCTGCATGTTTAGTTCCACTTAACCTATAAAACTACATTATTGACACATAGAAATCCCAAATAGTGTGGATAAACCATGAAGGTTGAGTCTCTTGGGTAGTTTGATCTTCACAGTTTGTGAATAGTAAGCCAAAGCATGCATCTTAACAGTGTGCCTCGCTAAAATGTAAAAAATTACTAATTTACCCCTCAAACCCTTGAAGGGTTTTCACCCTTTGTCCTCCCACATTTTTCCAAGAGGCCTCTCTCATGCACACCCCTTTCTATTCCTCTCCCTTTAGTGTATCTACCTCATTTTATCTACGAATCAAATGTTTTTAGGGTGCATTAGAAGGATATCAGTAAGTCAAAGATCCCCCCTTCTTTCTTTCTTCATTTATCTTACCATCTTCAGTGATATCTTTATACAACCTAATTCACCATAATTTCAGATAATTTGACTATTAATGTAATTTCTCTCATTCTAGATCGAATCAAATAATTATATTGGATGAGTTGGAATTCTAAATAATGAGGTAGCTAGTATATAGATTTCCCCTTTAAGTCTCATTGTTTATAAATTACGCCATTATGCCACTTGCCAGATTCTCCATGCATTGCTCCAAAAATTTGAAATAACTTAAATTAATTGTATAAATAATGACCTAGACCCTTTTTAGACAAATTTTCATGATTGGAGGTTGGTTTCATAAACTTGGTCCACCACATCGGGTGTGTTCTATTAATTTCTCTTGTTAGACAATGTTTTGTAATTGGCCCTAGGGAAAGAATTGATTTTTCAAGATAAATGAATTGTGTAATTGTACTGTAATATGGTATCCTGACTAACATATCCATCCTTATATCTTATATTTAAATGAAAAAATTAAATGGATAATCTCATGTCCTATGAAATAAATAATTTACATACAATAAAATGTTAATGGAAATTATCTACACTAGGCCCCTATCAATAAATGAATGTAATGTTTGACCAATTTCACAAGGTAAATTGGTAGTGGAATGGACCTTCACATGAGATTCTTATTTAATTAATAATGGAATGAAAATAAATTTTCTACTTGAATTATGATATGTCTTACTTATGGGAATTTCCTCTGTTATTCCATATTTGAAATTGTGATTTTTGGTCATGGAGTCCCTCATTGCTTACAGGCATGACATCCCTCATTGTAATACTTAGGCATGGTATCCCCTGTAATTGTTGGAATGGAATCCCTCATTATTTACAATCATGGAGTCCCTCGTTAAGATAATTATGTTGGAGTTGGTGGTCTAGAACCAACTACTTTGTACTTTATTCATTAATAAAATCCTTATCAAATCTTGATTGTTCTTCTGCGTGACAATGCATGTGATAATGTCCTAAGGACAACAGTTGCATTAAAGGGTCATAATAGATCCCTGCTATGATGAGAACCCAGAAGTTCCATAACACTGTTATTGAATATATGTTCTATGGTCAGATGATATTATTTGAGGGACACAAAAAATATAGGTCATTAGGGGCGAGGACTCATAAAACTTTGAGGCACATTCTCATGGTGTTCACCCTTGGTAATATCCAGGAGGATATTATGATAACGAGAACCGCCAGTAGGAAATCCACATTTCATAGTGTCATTGGATGTTCTTATCTTCATACGTGTGTATTGGTTCTTAGACTTTAAGATTATTATTAATGGGTATTACAACTCACCCACTTAGATGTATTGATGAAAACTATGACGACACACTGCTCGTAGTGAGGTAGGATACGTTGGGTGCGTCACGAGTAATACTCCATTAATTGATAATGAAAGAAATGATTTTTACCTTTTGTTCCATAACGGAAGTAGATATATCAGGCCCTTTGATTGAATTTATATAGCCTAAATAAATCCATGGCCATGGTAAGGTATGGGTGAGTTTAATTTCGGGAAGTCAAAGAAAGAATAATCGAGCACATGGGTTGATGGAACTAGCATGCAACCCGCTTGATTAGAGATATCGAGACAAAGGGATTATATTACATGGTAAGTGTTCATAGGAGGTGACATGTCATTGCGGCGTTAACTTCATTCTCTATGGGGGCTTTGACATGTTGCTAGATTCTAGCCTCGGACTTTTGGCAAGCTCCACCTATTGCCACTGAGAAAGAGGCCTAGAGGGTCACACACTAAGTGTGTCTATGTATCTCAGTTAAATATTAATTTAACAAGTTAAATAAATATTATTCCTGACTGTGGTTTAATAATTATTTAAGGATGCCTGATCACATTTATTTCGACACTAGTTATTCGAGAGAATATATTGTGGGTGAAATAATATATTTATTAGAGAGTAATGCAGTTACATTTATTTAAGAAATAAATATCCATTACTCAAGGTCTAAGAAATGTGGTGGAGAAAAATAGAAAATAAAAGTACATTCCGTGTATATTAAATATACACACCGTACAGTTCAATGGAAAAAAAGTACACGCCGTGTATTAATTATTACATGCCGTGTAGTTTTCCAGTCAGGATTTTGGGTATATAATATTGTTTTATTAAATGATATTTATTATAATAAGTGTGGGTGCATGTTAAGGAATTAATGATTTGACATGGGGTTTTCAATAAGAGTTAATGAAATAAATAAAATGCGTAACTCGTTTATTTATTGTGATAACTCTATTAACCTCAAACTCAATTATAAATATACTCACAACCCCAACACTTTTCCCAGATCCATTATTGTGCACAACAGATTTGGAAATACTCTCAATCCAAGAGATAATTACATTTCCACCTAGAATGCCCTCAAGTTACGAGAGCGAGATCCTCCACCATATCAAGTCGGTCGAAGGCAGACATCGCAATTGAATGTTTTTCCACGCTAGCAACCGGAGATCCATTTGGCGACATCCAGAGATACGTGGAGCACGTGTGGATCACCACTAGAGGAATCATATACTTAGATTCTATGATGCAACAACAGATCGCATGATCGTGATCAGAGACATTGATGAAGAAAGAATTCCACCGAGGTAATTCTTGTGAATTAATTAAATTAATTATAACCAACATATGATGATCCTATATCAATGGTTCTGGGAATCTTCTTTTCTTTTTTGTTCTTCATTCCATTCCGAAGATCTGGCGTTTTATATCATGACAGATCTCGGATTGAACATTGTTTAACGCTAAAATTAAAGTTGGACAATCCCACCAACACGCTTCTACTGCGCCCAGAACCTACAAGTGGTATCAGAGTGGTCATATCATTGATTATAATTATTTAGTTTTTTGTTGGTGATTTATGAATTTAATAATTTAGTTATTTCAATTCATGTTTAATCGTTCTGGAAATCTGAATCTTGAGATCTGTTCTTCCTCCCTCGTTTCTGGTTCACCTCAGAGAAATGAATTTTTCTTTTAATTTTGATTAAAATAAAATAGAGGAACTCATCTGGAGGAGCCAAACGTTTCTGACCATACAACACCATAATACACGACGAGTATTCGGATGTACACACTGTGTAGTCTAGGTTCAATGCATTGACTGATCCACCAAATCAGGCCGTGTATTGGATTATTTCTAAGAATTTAAGACACCGTGTGTTGACCAGAAATAGGTGGCACACGGTTTCCAGAATACATGCCGTGTGGTCCAATTAACATGACGTGTAGTCTCTTTGGGTTAGGGTTGGGCCGTGTACCCCGTACACGACTTTCCCGGATGGAAACCGTGTAACGTGGAAACTACACGGCGTGTGTCCCACAGAACACTCCGTGTACTCCGAAAATTTTTGAAGTACATTAACACGCCCTGTCCCCGGGCGTGTACTTTCAGATGGATGGTGAAGAAAATTACACGCTGTGTAGTCGGAACTACACACCGTGTACTCAACCAAATTACACAGATTTATTAAAATTTATTATTATATTATACAAACCCTTGTGACGTGTACCATGGTGCAGGCCTAAAGCTGAGGCACAACTCGTGATAGGTGTTTAATATATATGTGTTTAAATTAAAATATGTGTAATGAACGATAATTCACCGGGTTTCCTCCAAGGTACAAGTTACGTACAAGGATAATTTTAAATGAATTTATTTGTTTAAAATTATGATGGATGAGAATCTCAAGGATGTTTAGAAAAGGGTTTTAATATAAAAGGATTGATTAATTAAAGATAATTAATTAATTCGAGCATGATTTATCTTAAACAAGAACGATTAAAGAATTGAATTCTAGTTTTTTATGCATAAATATCGTTTCATGTATGGATGATCATGAGGTAGACATAGACCTTTTTATGTGAATGGTTTCTTTTAATTAATTTATTTAAATTAAATTTGTTGGCATGCGAGCCATCTCCTCATTAATATGTAGGGTCTTTACGCCCAAGGATTCTTTTATGTAAAAACCACTTTTACCTTTCACCTGCATGTGAGATAAATGCATATGTAATGGATAGAGATCCCAAGATAGTGGAGGCGGCTCAAGTCAGGAGCCAAGGTGAAACCAATCCAAGGAGATACAAAGGTGGACAAGTGGAAAGTTTTAAACATGAACCCGAAATGTTCAAGGTGTTTCTCTACTAGGTCTTGGGTTAGTTTATCAACCTCTAAACAAACTAACCAATATAAAAGCTCATGATCATACCATTTATTTTATTTCTGTCAGTTGCATGGTTAATTTATTGTCGGTGTGTTGTCATGATCACACAATTAATGAATTAAACGAGCATGCGGGATGGAACTAAAATAAAAAATGGATTATAGGTAAATATTATCTTAGACATGGTTAATCACTTAAGTATATCCCACTTAATATTAACAAGCATGTAGTTAAAGATAATAAAATGGCAATTTACGTATAAAGGATAAAATCCCTCAAAAGAAATATTAAGTCGGTATAGCCTTCCCTAATCTTGTTTAGAATTGAACCATAGTTCAAAGTGCTTGACCAACCCTAGTTGGAGTGATTTCAATTATCGGGGAATTCTAATTCAAGGTTTTGGGTTGACTTGACTTGGTTTGCATCAAGGGTTGACTGCCACAGCAGGACTTGGTGTGACCAAGAGGCAAAGGTTGAGGAAATCCAAAATAAAAGGATTTCTGGATAGGGGAGTCCACTCAACGGATCAAGGAGCTGCGAGTTAATGCAGTAGGCATTTGGAATGCCTACCTAAAACCCTTCAAGTTGCTTAACCAACCCTAGTTGGGTTAATGCGAAGGACAATATGGATCCTTGACACTAGAATATTTAGGCAATAGAATATTTTGAAATTAATGGTGAGGGATATTGGATTTTTTTAAAATAGTGGGAGACTAATAAGTATTAATTTATTTATTTGTCTCAGTTTTGTAATAAAGTACTAAACCTTTGCTCATCTTAATTTGTAGAAATGACAAGAAAATGACTTCAAACATATCATTGCGAACCATACTTGAGACGGAAAACCTTCTCACCGGCACCAATTTCCAAGAGTGAAAGAGGCATTTACGCATCATCCTTCACCACGAATGGAAATTGTATGTGCTGGAAGAGCCTATTCCAGTTGCGCCTGGGAAAGAAGCCAGTGATGATGAATTATCTCTCTATATGAAAAACATGGATGATGCCACATATATCCAATGTTTCATGCTATCGGCCATGTATAATGATCTCTTGAAGCAACATGAAAATATGGACGCGTATAGAATGATGAATCACCTTAAGGATCTCTACCAAGAGAAGGAGAGACAGGAGAGGTATTAGATCTCCAATGATTTGTTCACAACTAATCTTGGATAGTCTGCACCATCTGGGTCTCATTTAGTCAATATTATTGGCTACATTGAATGCCTGGACATCTTAGGGATTAAATTCCCGGATGAGTTGTACACAGATCTCATCCTATCATCGCTTCCCAAGACCTTTAGCTTCATTGTCAACTATAACATGAGCGACAATGAGAAGATTCTATCAGATATTCTGACCTTGATTCACCAGTTATATAAGGACATGAGGCGTGACAAACCCTTGGTCCTTATGGTGAATATGAAAAGGAAGGACAAGGTAAAGGGGACAAAGACTTATAAACGGTCTGAAGCCCCCGAGCACCGTCCCTCCAACAAGGGGAAGATCTAGAGGCAGGGAAAATAATGGGAGGTGGTGTGTTTTGCATGTGTAAAGCAAGGCCACTGGAAGAGAAACTGCACCCAGAAGCATGGGGATGCTAAATGTGCGTTCGTTATCGAGAGTAATATTTCTATTTCTACACATTGGGTATTATATACAGCTTGTGGGGATCACATCTGCATTCAAATGTAGGAACTAAGTAGATTTAGAAAGATCACCAGAGGAGAGGTAGATCTTTGAACTTCTAATGGCGCAAGGCTGGATGTGTGGGCTATTGGTGATTACCACCTCTCATAGCCAACTGGGATGATTTTGGTTTTACGTAACTGTTATTATGTGCCTAGTGTTACCAAAAACAAAATTTCTTTATCTTGTTTGGATATGGATGGATTTATTTTCATGTTTGGAAATAAGGGTTGTCTCTTTTATAAGAACAATGTATGTTATGGTATGGCACATTTAAATAATGGTTTTTATGTATTAAATTACGAAAACCAAGTGCTGGAAATCGATAACGAAACAAACTCGCACGACTCATACATCACCCAGTTGTGGCATCACTATCTCGGTCATGTAAACGAGAAGCGCTTGACAAAGCTCTATCAAGATGGCTATATAGACTATAATGAGATAAAACCACTCGATAGATGTCACTCTTGTTTACAAGGTAAAATGACCAAGCCACCTTTTAGTGGATAGGGTGAAAGGGCCACAGAGCTTCTAGTATTGGTACACACGGATGTATGTGGACCATTTTCAGTAGAATATAGAGGTGGATATTCTTACTTCATTACTTTTACTGATGATTTGACTAGATATGGCTATGTCTACTTAATGAGGTATAATTCAGAGGCCTTAGAGAAATTTAAGGAATTTAAGAATGGAGTAGAGAATCAGTTTGGTAAGAAGATAAAGAAACATCGATCGGATCACGGTGGAGAATATCTGAACCAAGAGTTCATTGATCTTCTACAGGAGTCTGGGATTCTATCTTAGCTAACTCCTCCTTATACACCACAGTGGAACGGTGTTAGTGAAAGGAGGAACCACACCTTGTTGGACATGGTGAGGTCGATGATGAGTCATGTAGATCTTCCATTATCCTTTTGGGTATATGCATTACAAACTGTATCATACACATTAAACCGAGTACCAAATAAGGCAGAAAATGGAATTCCATCTGAGTTATGTAATGGAAGGAAACCCACTTTGTCGAACACATGTGTATGGGGATACGAGCCATTTGTTAAGGCCTTCTTATGCAACAAACTAGCACCCCGGGGCACAAGGTGTATCTTTATAGGATATCCCAATGAAACGAAAGGATATAACCTATATAACCCTTCAGAGAAGAAAGTTATTGTTTCCAGACAAGACATATTTCTTAAGAGGTAGCACAACCTCAAGAAGGATAGTGGGAGCAAGATTTACTTCGACGATGTTGATGCTCAAGAAAAACAAGAGTTGGTACAGGAACAAGTTCCACAGGTCCTTGTGGAATAGGTTCTAGAAACACAAGTACTCCGTAGGAGCTCAGGAGAGGTAAGGGAACTAGAGAGATTTGGTTTACTAGTCACCGAGGATGGTGAATCATTATTGTTGGACAATAATGAACCTCTCTCCTACAAAGAAGCAGTAGAAAGATCAGAATCTACAAGATGGCTAGAAGCTATGAATTCTGAGATGGATTCCATGTATCAGAACCAAGTCTGGGTTTTGGTCAATGATCCAGTTGATGTAATGCCTGCTGGATAAAAATGGGTATTCAAGAGAAAGATGGACATGGAAGGTCAAGTTAGCACCTATAAATAAAGGCTAGTGGCTAAAGGGTTCAAACAAAATCAAGGAATTGAATATGATGAAGCCTTCTCACCAGCTTCCATGTTTAAATACATAACAATCATACTTTCCATAGCAACTTACCATGACTATGAGATTTGTCAAATGGATGTCAAAACAACATTCCTTAATGGGAACCTTCAGGAAGATGTCTATATGACATAACAAGAAGGGTTTGTGACACCAGGTGATGCCAAACGGGTTTGTAAGTTGCAGAAATCCATTTATGGATTGAAGCAAGCATCCATGTCATGGAACATTCGATTTGATGAAGCTATAACGGAATTTGGTTTCATTAAGAACAAATGTGAGCCATGTGTTTATAAGCGGTTTAATGGGAATGCGATCATTATCCTAGTAGTATATGTTGACGACATATTACTTATTAGAAATGATGTAATAGTCTTATAGTCAGTTAAGGACTCGTTGAACAAGTGTTTCTCCATGACGTACTTAGGAGAAGCAGCCTAAATTCTAGGGATCAAGATCATTCATGATAGATCCAAGAGGCTGCTTGAACTAAGGAAAGGTACATACATTGACCAGATACTAAAGATATTTAGTATGGAAAAATCCAAGAGGGGATTGGTTCCAGTGTCACATGGCCTACATCTTTCTAAGAAAATGTGTCCTCAAACACAATAAGAGAAATATAGAATGAGTAAGATCCCATACGCTTCATCTATAGGATCCATCATGTTTGCCATGTTTTGTACCAGGCTTGATGTTGCATATGCACTGAGCATGGTAGGCAGATATTAAGAAGATCCAGGAGAACAACATTGGACTAATGTTAAGACTATCCTTAAGTATCTGAGAAGAACTAAGGATATGTTCCTAGTGTATGGAGAAGATGAGGAGATTGTAATCAAAGGTTATGCTAATGCTGGTTTTCAGACAGATCACAACGATTTGAAGTCACAATCTGGATATGTTTTCTGTCTCAATGGAGAAGCTGTGAGTTGGAAGACTTTGAAGCAGCCAGTTGTTGCCGATTCTAAAGTGGAGTCCGAATATATAGCAGCTTCTGATGCAGTCAAGGAAGCCTTCTGGATTTAGAACTTTTTCCAAGAGCTTGATGTGGTGCCTAGCCATAAATATCCCATTACATTGTATTGTGATAATACTGTAGCAGTGGCTCTTGCAAAAGGACCAAGGTCACATCAACGGACAAAGAACATACTCCGGAAGTATCACCTCTTGAGGGATTTCTATCAGAGGGGTCATGTTTCCGTGAGCAGAGTGTCCATGAAAGAGAACGTGGCAGACCCCATGACTAAAGGCCTATCTCAGCAGAAGCATGCATATCATGTGAGAGCTAGCGGGTTAAAGGTTGTTAGTAGTTGGCTCTATTCCAAGTGGGAGTCTATTGGAGTTGGTGGTCTAGAACCAACTACTTTGTACTTTATTCATTAATAAAAGCCTTATCACATCTTGATTGTTCTTCTGCGTGACAATGCTTGTGATTATGTCCTAAGTACAGCTGTTTCATTAAAGGGTCATAGCGGATCCCTGCTATGATGAGAACCCAGAAGTGCCATAACACTATTATTGAAAATATGTTCTATGGTAGGATGATATTATTTGAGGGACACAAAAAATACAGGTCATTAGGGGTGAGGACTCATAAAACTTTGATACACATTTTCATGGTGTGCTCCCTTGGTAATATCCAGGAGGATATTATGAGAATGAGACCCACCTGTAGGAAATCCACATTTCATAGTGTCATTGGATGTTCCTATCCGCAGACATGTGTATTTGTCCTTAGACATTAAGATTATTATTAATGGGTATTACAACTCGCACACTTAGATGTATTGACAAAAATTGTGACGACACACTGTTCTCAGTGAGGTAGGATACATTGGGTGCATCACGAGTAATACTGCATTAATAGATAATGCGAGAAATGATTTTTCCCTTTTGTTTCATAATGAAAGTAGATATCTCAGGCCCTTTGATGGAATTGATATAGCCTAAATAAATTCATGGCCATGGTAAGGTATGGGTGAGTTCAATTCTGGGATGTCAAAGAAAGAATAATCGAGCACATGGGTTGATGGCACTAGCATGAAACCTGCTTGATTAGAGATATCGAGACAAAGGGATTATATTACATGGTAAGCATTTATAGTAGGTGACACATCATTTTGGCATTAACTTCTTTCTCTATGGGTGACTTGGCATGTTGATAGATGCTAACCTTGGAATTTAGACAGGCTCTGCCCAATTCCACTGAGAAAGAGGCCTCGAGGGTCACACACTAAGTGTGTTCATGTATCTCAGTTAAATATTAATTTAAAAAGTTAAATAAATATTATTCCTGACTATGGTTTAATATTTACTTAAGGATTTCTGATCGCATTTATTTTGACACTAGTTATTTGAGAGAATATATTGTGGGAGAAATAATATATTTATTAGAGAGTAATGCAGTTAAATTTATTTAAGAAATAAATAGCCATTACTCAAGGTCTAATAAATGTGGTAGAGAAAAATGGAAAATAAAATTACACGCCGTGTATATTAAATATACACATCGTGTAGTTTTATAGAAAACAAGTACACACCGTGTATTAATTATTACACTCTGTGTTGTTTTCCAGTCGGGATTTTGAGGATATAATATTGTTTTACTAAATGATATTTATTATAATTAATGTGGTCACATGTTAAGGAATTAATGATTTGACATGGGGGTTTTCAATAAGAGTTAATGAAATAAATAAAACATGTAATGAGTTTATTTATTTTCATAACTCTATTAACCTCAAACCTGATTATAAATATCCTTACATCCCCAAAACTTTTCCCAGATCCATTGTTGTACACAACGGATTTTGAAATACTCTCATGCCAAGAGAGAATTCCCTTTCCACCAAGAACGACATCAAGTTACGAGAGTGAGATCCTCCACCGGATCAAGGTGGTCGAAGGCGGACATCGCAAGCGAAGGTTCTTCCACGCTAGCACCCGGAGATCCCTTCGGCAACGTCCAGAGATACATGGAGCATGTGTGGAACACCGCTAGAGGAATCCAATACTTGGATTCTACAATGCAACAACGGATCACAGGATCGTGACCGGAGACATCGAAAAAGAAATAATTCCACCGAGGTAATTCTTGTGAATTAATTAAATTAATTATAACCAACATATGATGATCCTATATCAATGGTTCTAGGACTCTTCTTTTCTTTTTTGTTCTTAATTCTATTATGAAGATCCGACGTTTTATATCATGACGGATCTCAGATTGAACGTTGTTTAACGCTAAAATTAAAGTTGGGCAATCCCACCAACGCGCTTCCTCTGCACCCAGAACCTACAAATTAGAAATGAAATCCCTTATTATTACATGAATGACATACATTTCTATTTATTAGACCCGCATCCCCCACTATAATACCCAGGCATGGTGCAACTTATTATTATAGGCATGGTGTCCCTTATTGTTTACGGGCATGGCGACCCTTATTATTTATGAGTAGGGTGTCCCTCATTATGATACTTGATAATGTAATCCCTCTTGACTTATGGTAATTAGTCATGTAATCACTCCTAATTTATGATATTCGAGCATGGCATCCCTTATCACTATATGAGAATCCTATGACTATGCATGGATGTCTGAGTTACACCTTAAGTCCTAACTAGTCTAAGTGTCTATATATATGGATATATATGTCACTATGTATCTATTATATAAATATATATATATATATAATTATATACATATATATTGGGACATATCAATAAGGACATTCCAATTTAGGTTGAATCATGTATTGTACGTTGGGTGTCCTTTGGGGAACTCAAGCTTGACTTGTTATTATTTCTTTTTATAATATCTTTTTGATATACTTGGACACTAATGCACTTTATATTCCCAGAATTGATAGTTATTTGACACTGTTGGTGGTGGCCTACTGATTATATCTCATGACCTTTTTATTTCATTGTTTGGTACCTGAATAGACCTCATGGTTGTAGGTTCGGTATCATGGATTATACTATGTTTCGTTACCCTTATACATGTAACTTAGGATCACAATACTGAGACAGTTATTAGGATTCTCACAAAGTTAGACCTTGAGGATTTTGGATTTTTTTATTTTTGTTATTCATTTATTTTATTGTATGTATGATTTTATGTATTTGGTTTCTTGTACATTACAACATGTTCATGAATTATTATCATTCATTTATTATTGATTTTTAGTTGCTATTATATTCCATTGATCTTTTTATATTATTACTATGTTACACTTATTCCTAATCAAGATCATATATTCAACCCACTGTACCTATTTTAGACCCTCACTGCTAGTTGGCCGCATCTGGTGTATGGGGAGGTACACATGATTCCATGTGACCAACTGGATCAAGACATTGTTATACTATCTCCTAGGTCGGGACATTTCAAGTGTTATAAATGCCTTATTTTTTCTTTTTTTATACTATTTTTATGGTATAAAGGATACTAGGAATGTGTCCAAACATGGTAAATAGCTCATATCTAGGTCTGACTAACCCATGAACAAGGGAATGATCATGTTTCTTGGGATGATATTATTTAGGTTGTCGTTATTATAATTAATTTCTATTTTACCATAAGTAATTGATGTATTTCTATTATTTCATGATTTATTGATTTATGGATATTTACCCTTAGTCCGGTTTGGCATGGGATTATTGTTCATGCATTATTTTTGGAGTGATATTTACATGCCATGAATTTTACATGCCATGTAGGTTGCACTTCTTGAATACTTTATATTTGATGTGTGTTCCTTATGTAATTATTTAGCATGCTTTCTGGTATAACATGATTTCGTTTATACCATGTATTTATGTGATTTTTTCAATGTTTTCCTATATTCTTTGATTATATTGTAGTTTGTTATAATTATTTAAATATTTACTAGTGTTATTGTTGTGATAGTATGCTTTTTTATATTATGAAAACACAAATAGTTCTTAAAGTGTCTACATCAACCTAAATGGTATTTTTCCATATATCTTGATGGTGGAACCTTAATTAACCAATAATGACATGTTTGAGCCATGGAACAATGGTTACATGAGTAGAGACATTTATGGTTGTGAATAAATGGGGTCCAATAATAATTTATAAAGTGCATCAACCTCTATTAATTTATGAAGGGTAACCCATAAAATAAAACCATTATATATGGAATTTCAATATTTGAAAATGAAAATAAAAACCATTTTTTCATTACATGAATTCTATTTGTAACTTATAAACGAATTTAAAATTATAATTAGGTGATAGTGATTCATCTAACTAAACTAGGATATATATATATATAGATGATTATTTTGAATTTGTGCATAAAATGAATACTTTTAAAGGAAGGGTGGATCACGACTTATTAGGATTTTACCTCTATCACTTGGTCAGGATAATCCATATGAATAAATCCCTAAATGATCAATTGGAACCATGTAGGTCAATTGGGGAATGTTACTTACGAAATAAACCCATTAAAGGTGTTTTCATATCCTGAATGAAATAGCGAGACACTCATAGGTGGCCTTATATTTTTTATGATTTAGTAATTGATCGTATGGGGGTATGATTGTGATAAATATGAGATGGTTATTTAATGTTTCAACATATATTTATATAGGTCACGTATAAATTTATGGTGGATTCTTGTTGAACCTATTCCCTATGTGCTTTATCACCATGTGGTGTTAGTTAATTAAAATTCCAATTACAACCTAAAGGGTGTTTTAAAATATATATTAGAACTATAATTTCCATTAACTAATCTAGTCATGATAATTTCTTGGTTAAATAAAGAATGATTAAATGTTAAAAAGAAATTATAAGATAATTTACCTCTTATGATGCATGGTTTAAACTAAATAAAGCACTTAGGTGCAGTTTTTATAACTAGTACCTGATATTTCTTATATATGAGATACTTAAAATGTTGTAATAAATAAGAATCAATTAAATTATTTAAATTGAAACATTTAGAGGGTTTTAAATCATAATCCCCTATGTAAGGGATAGTTTTAAATGTTTCCCTAGGAAGGGGATGTTGAAGTTTCCCATAGATCTTAGTTCATCTCCTTTAAATTATTTCTTGGACTTAATGGATAAGTGGTAGATACTTGTGACTTTTGGCATGAATCTAGTTTTAAAATCCAATGCCTTATGTGAAATAGGGGTTAGACCATTGAGGTATCACCCATGGGTATAATAAACTAATAGACCTTTGAGTTGAATTTCTAGTCATGGCAAGTTCTTCCCATTTATCCAATTGAGTCAGGTAGGACTCTTACATAATGAAATGGAACCCCCATGTGAACGGGTGGTTGTTTGGTAAGAGAACCTCAAAAATGGTGTTATCAAATACATATATTGGTGTGTTTCATATCTTTATCCTTTATATTAGAATTTTAAGATTTCAAAAATCACTCCCCTATTTAGATGTTCATTGATAATCAAGACATGGTAGTATGATGTTTGGTAGGTGATGTTGTTATACCTATATCGATAGGTTTTGACACATGTAAGTCAATTATTCCTTAAATGTTTTAGTTTATCATCTTCTACTTGAGTGTTTTCATGCATCTTGTATGTTGTGTCATAAATTCCCTTAAATGGATTATTTTTCTCATATGAGAAACCATAAATATAGGTGGTCAGACCTAGTGGCCCTATTTTGATCTTGACCCATATGTCTTGGAGGGATACAAAATTCCCTTGATTTTGTGTAAACCCTAGTAGGTTAGTTATATTTCATTTGATCTTGTGTAACCTGATATAGAGGTTATTCTGGGGTTTATGTTTTCATTAAAGGTAATGATCTTAGTTTTGTTATATTTTAAAGAATAGTGTGGGAAGGTTCTCATGTTTTACGTTATAGGTAGGATGATGCATGTAGTTTTTAAATAATCACCTAGGGTGATTCAATATCAAATTGGATTCAATGTGAATGATTTTTCGGGTTCCTAGAATAGTTGAACAGTCTTTTCACCATATTTTTTTTATTTTTCAAAAATGATTCCTTTAGGAGGGTGGCCATTTGATACATCATTGCATGGGTTAGTTAGAAATTTGAAGAGTAGTTTCAAGGTATATCCTTGTGAATTTAAAATATACATGTCGAGTAGCATAATCATTATGAATTTATTGATTGATGAACCATAAGAGAGTTATTCTGGTCTTGAACCGGGTGGTATGAGATAGTATTCCAACAAAAAATGGTATGTTATCTTGAATGGGTTTCATGAAGTAGATATTAAAATGTTTAACATTATTAAATGTCCAATTATGATCTAAGGACTGATAGTTTTAAAGAAGTTAAACCTTTAGGCTGGGTGACCTAGCGCTTTGGGAAAATTAAAAGGAAATTCCTAGGATGAAGGATAACCTATAATAAACTAGGTGATGAGACAGTTGACCTATGATAGAACCTTGGAATGCATGGTTGGGAGATTTAGTGATAATGGTTAATTAAGGAAAATGTATCCTATTTATGTTTAGAATGGTTCGAGATATATTTACACACCTATAGATAACTTCTTAGTGTAATCTTACCTTATAGACAAGAATTCCCAATATCTTTACATCATCTAGAGTACCATGAGAGAGAGTGTCGATTGTACACTAAGCTACCTACCTAAATAACTTTTCTAGTTTGACAAAATAACTCCTTGGGATTTTCACTTGAGGAATAGTTTAAAATAAATAATATGGCATGTAGTAAACCATTTTTCATGTCAGGGTTATAACAAACATCATGATTCAGATTTTGGAAACAATAGTTGAAACCATTTTTAGAAATCGAGAACATTTAGTGAATGATGTTTATGTTATGACCCCAAATTAGTGGGTTCTTTGCTACAATGACTATTATATCTTGGCATGGGAAGTGGTAATTCGGTCCTCCTTTTATTAGGTCGATAAAATCTAGGCTCTTAAGGTGGGGAGTATAACTTTGGTTGCTAGTGGATGGATATCTTGTGATAATGGTTATAGGATCTTGAGGTCGGTCATTGGATATTTGGTTTGGATCTTGGATGTTGTTTAATAAATAAACCAATGTGTGTATTGAATCCTTGGTATGTTCCAAGTATGGGTTTTTTTATGGTTTTGGGTCAAATCCTAATGTGGGTGTTAATCCTAGAGTACGATATGATGATCCATGGATGCTGGATTAGGATAAAGTTGGTACCGGGGATATAGCATGAAAATATTTTTTGTTGGGAAATGGTTTGGCTTTAAGACATCATCTAAAGTTTGGTATGGGCACTGATGAGTTTTCTCATAACGATGTCAATGTGCTTTGAGATAGTGGCTTAAAATTGGTTTTAGAGATGTGCCGATTATTGACAACAAGAATTTTTGAAAATAACCATCCAGAGGTTGTTCAACCTCAGTTTTCTAAAATAGCTTTATGTGTCCAATGAGGAACGACACTAAACACACCATCTAGATGAGATGATGCAGTTTAAAGGTTGGTCATGGATTTTTTTAGGATGAGATGGCATAACCAGTTAACTGTGGTCGACTAGAGTTTGACTATTTCAATCAAATCAAGGATTCAGGTTAGTTTTCATATGTGTAATTTGATAAATAAATTTGGTGTTTCACTAGAACATTTGGTATGCACTTCAATAGGTAATTTTGATGGTAGAAGTATCATGAATCAAATTTTAACCTTAAAAGATAGAACCAATAGTGGGGAGAATCATTAGATGGATAAGAAAAGGAGAAGATGATGTGATCATGTATCGGGGATGAGGAAATTTCATAAGTACCATCTTAATGTTTCGATAGTATTTTTGAGTGTTGGTTCAAGTTTTAGTACCGTACATACCATGTGTTTTAAGTAATTCATGGAGACATATTCAGAATTTAGAAACACAGTGAGAACATTTGAATGAAACTTCATGAATTGAGTAAGTTGAGTGTTATTTTCATTATTTCCCGCAAGTATTCCTATGGATGATAAGTTACAGGGTGGGGATTTTATAAGGATCCATGTTCTCGGACTAGTTGGTTCTAAAAATAATTCAAACTTTTCAGTTTGGTGGATGGGATTAATATTAAACTGAGACTTTGAAAGTAAATCTAAGATTTGGAACACATAAACCTAATGTATTTTGAATTGGTTTAAGGTTTGAGAGTGGTCTCATGAGTTTTGATGATTTTAAGGTCCATAAGTCTTTGAAAACTCACTTTCTAAGAGAAACTGGTCGGGGGTGCATAGTTTGTTTAAATTGTGCATCCCTCTAGGAGAAACAGTGCAACCCTTAAAGGGGGTGTCACACTTTTTGTAAAACTATGTAAGGTGGGTCACACAACCATGCTATATGTTTGAAATAAATTGAATAGGTGGTCGCACGGGCTGTGCATGGTTTTCCAAACCATGTTTCTAGCCTAGATGGTTAGTGTCACTTGACCTATATCACTGCATTATTGGTGCAAAAAAATACAAAAATATGTGGAAAAATGTGTGATATGTTGATCTTGGGTAATGTGATCTACATGGTTGGTGCATGATTAGCCAGGTTGTGAGGCCTAACTGTAAACCTCATTAAAATGGAAAAAATTAACAATTTTACTCTCTGACCCTTAATGGGTTTTCACCCTTTTCCTCTATCATTTTCCTAGGGGGCCTCCAATATGTGCACCCCTTACTCTTTCTCTAACATTGTTGTATCTCCCTTATTTATGATCTAAATAGAACAATGTCTGGTAAATAGGAATTGTATTAGTAAGTATAAGACTCCACCTTCTTCCTTTATTTTTTTTAGCTCACCATCTTTGGTTCCATCTTCATGTGAATTAATTCTTCTTATTTTCTGAAAATTTGATGATTCCTATGATTCCTCTTATTATAACTCAAATCAAGGAATGATATTGGATGGGTGGTCCATCTTAATCATGAGGTGGGTGGTCATTGTATTTTTTTCCTTAAGTCTATTTTTTTTTTATAAATTACGTCGTTATGCCACAAGACATATTCTCTGTGTGTAGCTTCTAAAATGTGAAATTACCAAAATTCATTGTCTAAAATGCATCCTAGACCCTTCGTTAGACCTTTTGTCATTGATGGAGGTCATTAAACTTAACTTGGTCCACCCATTTGGGTGATTCCTATTAATTTATATTATTAGAAATTGTTTTTTAATTATACCTAGGGTGAGAATTGATTAAATAATGATAAATGAAATGTACACTTGAACCGTAATATGGAATCCTTACAGACATGGACAACCTTATTAATTATATTTAAATGAAAAAATGGTATGGATAATCTCATGGATTATGAAATTAATTATTGGAAAAGAATGGAATGTTAATATAAATGATATATACTTGGACCCTATCTATTAATTAATGTAATTCTTGACCTATTTCACAAGGTAATTTGGTAGTGTCATGGACCTTCCCATGACCTTCTTAATTATTTAACAATGGAACAGACCTAAATTGTGTACTTGAATTGTGATATAGAATAATTATGTACATGACCTCTTTATTATTCCATATTATAAATTTTGATTTTCAAGAATGGTTTCCTTCATTATTTATGGTCATGATGTCCCTTGTTGTGATACTCAGGCATGATGTCCCTTATTATTATAGGTATAAAATTCATCCTTATTTATAGTCATGGAATCCCTAGTCGTGATACTTAGGAATGACATCAATTATTATTATAGGCATTTAATCTCTCATTATTTATGGGAATGACCTTCCTCATTGTGATAATCAGGAATAGAATCCCTTATTATTATAGTTACTCCATCCTTGATTGTTTACAATCATGGCTTCCATTATTATTTATGAGAAGGGAATCTGTCATTATGATACTTGGGCATGGAATTCCTCTTTAGTTATGATACTTGGGAATGGTGTCCCACATGATTTATGATATTTGTGCATGGTAGTACTTGTCACTCTATGAGACTACTATGACTATGCATAGATGTTTGAGTTATGCCTCGAGTCTTGGATAGACTTAGTATATATATATATATATATTGATATATGGATACAAAAGTCACTAAATATATACTCTATATATAAAAATACATATCTATATACTTATATATATATATATATATATAAATATGGTGACACATCATCAGAGATATTCCATATTTGGCCGAAGAAGGAATTTTTCCCTTTTATCCTTTAGGGAATCTGAGTTTGACCTGTTATTATATCATTATATACAATCTTATTGATATAATTTTACACTATTGTGATTTATATTCACAAATTAATATGAATTAGAAATATTTAGCGATGGAAAACTAAGTATATCTCACACCCTATTCAGACCTCCATTTGATACTTGAACAAACCTCATGGTTTCATGTTCAAGATCATGGATTATACTCTATGTTTTTACCCTTGTACTTGGAACATAGAATCATAGGGCTGAGCTGGTTCTTTGTATCCTTATAGAGTTATCCCTTTATCTCTTAATTATTCATGTATTTTATTGTATTTATTCTACCATGTATTTAGTTTCTTGTACATTATATCACGTTCATGCATTATTATCATTCATTTATTATTAATTATTATTTTTTATTGTATTATTTTGAATTTTATTTATTATTGCTTCTATTTTATTAATTTTTGATCCATAGAGTGTATTCTCCCCATTGTACCACCTTTAAACCCTCACCTCATGTTGGTATCATCTAGTATATGGGGAGGTGTGCTTGAGGTCATGTGACTAACTAACTTGAGCCAGCATTTTAGTGGCTCTCAGTTTGGGACATTAAACAAACACACTCCATATTCTCTATGGTAGTTACATTACCCCATAAAAGACAATATATTTGTTGTGCAATGTGTATAACACTCAATTTTTTACTCTAATTCTATGTATTTTAGATAAAAATAAAAAAAATAAGGGAATGGGGAGGGAACACTTAATTATTTAGTAGCATAAACAAGGATGGTATTTTTCTCTCAATATATAACTCTCATTATTTAAAATCTCAACATGAGAATAATTATTAAAAAAAATTTGTTATGAGCCTTGATAGATTGATTTCTCATCTTATTATCCCGAGAGTCTTCCTTTTATGGAGTTATCTTCTCAACCTCAGTATCTGAGGTAAATTATTTTCCTAATTCTTGGATTATTTTCCTTATAAATTCATATTAGTCTAGTATAATGGTCATGTAGTGATTTTTTCCCATAAAAAATTTTCCACACATTTCATATAGTTTTTCTTGAGTTTTTATCACCAATTTTGGATAGCTTCTCATGGATATCATCCTCTTTATATATAACTACTTGATTTAATTTTTCAATAGAATTTATTTTTTATTTATCTATTTTCTTAACTACTAATAACTAATTTTTAAAAACTGTCACACATTCTTTCTAAACACTCATAGCTTCTTTTTATTTTTTACCAAACATATTTATAGTATCATTTGAATATGACTTGATAGTTTTTGTATTCTAAGATTACCTCCCTTTATCATAATAATAAATTTATTCTAACATCCTAGTCATACATACCCCATATTTTTGACCCTCCTATTCACATCTTATATACACTTTTTCTAATGAACCAAATATTTTCGGGTGGATAGATTTAATAAATCATTGGACATATGTTGTATTACTTAATAACTTATCCTCATTTCTCAATATATCACACCCTTGGTTCATTAATCATTTCTATAAATGGTATGTTATACCATAAAGAGTTGTATTTTACTTTATACCTTCCACAACACTAGAAAAATCTTCTAAACTATGATCTTCTATGGTAAGTATAAATTTATATAGAATTTTTTTTAGTTTTATGCCTTAAAACAATGAGTTATTTTTCCTTTAAGGTAGTTGTTTCCTTGAGATATTACTCTATCCTTCAATATAGAATATGGAATCTCATTTTAATTTTGTGTCCAAATAGTTTAAAACAATATTTTTTCACCAATATAGTTAGAAATAACAGATTTATTTTGGGATAGATTAGGTGTTGATTCAACCTTCCTGTTAGAACCATTCTTTTCTACTACCAGATAACATTCTCATTTAACATAATTAACCTTTGATAAATATTCTTTTATCATTTTAAATTAATTTTGAGCAAAAATGCAAAACAATTGTTTCTTAGCTGAAGGAACTCAGGGCATAGCGATATCATGAAAGGGGTATAATTTTAAATTTTGGGTTTGGATTCATGTTAAAAACATAGAATAAAATTAACCCATTTTATATATTTCTAAAATGGTCATGTATAATTCAATTTAATCAGAAACAAATCATAGGAAAGATTGAATAGTGCATTGTATGTTTGTAGTTGTTGTTTTGATTCACTCACCATCAATGTGTCGTGGAAAGAAGATAACAAAAAAGACATCATCTAGATTTTACGAACATGATACAAAATTCCAAGATCATCAATATACATTTCTCAGGTGCTGGCACATGAAATCAAAGATCTTTACAATGTCTCTTCAATATCTTGAAGAATGTGGAATCAATCGAGAAAGCGAGATCGATCCAGCATTATTCTTCCATTAAAATCTCTCTCTAATAACTTGTTAGGAGAGAATATCTTATCTCACTAAATTCATGGAAATGGTGAACCTTATAATTCAAGAGGCTATAATGAAGTTGTATAATTAGGTTATACTTTTCAAAATCACACTTTGGTCCCTAAAATGTAATAACCTTCATTTTAAACCTTTGCGCACATGTATGACTTAATAAAATTTTCATAAATGTCACAAATATTTTATCACTCACTTATAAATCTATAAAGTATTATGTGATAAAATAAAGCATTAAATAGGGCCATAAATATCCTAAGTAATTTAAGGAACCTTGAACAACTAATGATCATTCAAAAAATTATATTATTCCCATTTTCACTTTTCTGTTCAAACTGATTATGAATACCTTTAGGAATAAATTCAGTCCTAATTATAAATTTAGTTATAATTATTCTAAAAATTAATAATTTAATAGAATTAATTTTATTTTTGATTTATCATACTCAGATGTTTATCACCCCCACACATGTGGCCCACTTCTTCCTAAAATCCAATTTATTAGAATATGTGGAACTCGAGGATACAGTTAGTGTGTGACCCTCTAATCATTATTTATATAGCATTGAATCTCGCCCACATACCAAGAGTAGAGTATAGAAATTCATCATAGCCCCTAAAGAGATAAGGGATGTCATAGCTACTATTTTCTTCGATGAACACTTACCATGTAATATAATCTCTTAGCTTCTTGTATCATTGATTTGGATTTAAGAAGGTACTACCATCCTGGTCAACCTGGGCCCACGAGATATCTCTTCCTCAACTCAAAAGTAGAAAAGTCTATCTTGATCATTCAACCAATTCCATACACCAATGATTTATCCAACACAAACCACCTCACCAAGATTTTATTATCATTGGTTTCACCTTGTATAAAATTATGTGATCAAATAGAACATAATGATAATGATCTAAAGTTAAAATACCAATACACATGTCTGTAGATAGGAATAAGAAATGATACCCTGAACTTGTGGTGATCCAATTGGAAATTATTTCCTCATTATATCACTACTAGAGATCACAAGTGAAAACTTCCTGAGAATAAGTCTCAATACTTATGAGTCCCCAACACCTGATATTTAAACTTCATATGTGTCCTATCAGTGTGATGTATCTAGAACATAAGACATATGTTTAAGATTACTATCACATGATCTCTAGGTTCTCATTATAGTTGGGAACTACTATAACATTTTGATAAGACTCATAATCTATGAAAATTTCCAATTAAAGAGTGGATTAAGAAATATCAACACTATTATGGTAAGAATAAACAAACACACACACACACACACACACACACATATATATATATTAAATTGTGTACATGAAATAGTAATCAAAAGTATTTTTCAAGTTGGGTCTAGGGAACCCACTGTTATAACACTACCACTTTACTAGAGACAATTTTCTAACCATCCTTGTTATCCCTTACATGATAAGATCATGTTTCTGATGAGATATAGATTTATTTATAGACCTTCCATGTTTCCACTACATAGATATTCTTCTATCTATGACTTTACCTCTTTTAGTAAGACTGATCAAGAGATGATATCCCCAAGTATATCCCTTTTTCTACTTTTTAAACTTGATATCTTAGCTAGTAATAGTAGTAGAATTATCATAATGATAAAACACTACTTACTAGTTATGATTCCATGAAGTAGAACAAATCATTTCCTTTTTTACACTACTTATTTAGTTACCTTTGAAGTGTCAACATACTTGATATTTGTAGATATAAATACAACTAGCTTGAATTCTCTTGTATTTCTCATTACCTGATCCTAATGGTGATATTAGATCATGTTAATCCAAGTAAGACAAGTTTTTTCCCATGAAAAGCACTATCCTTTCCTCTCTATATACCAAGAACACATCATCTATACTTCTTTATGTGCAATTGGACAGTTCTGACAAAATTTCTTACAATTCTATTTGTTACAACTGATATTTTCCAACTATAAACTATATCATGGTAATATAAATTCTTTTGCATATTAGGGAATATGTTATTAATCATTCTCTAAAGCATGTGGAGTTCAAATTACCACATTAATCTCCCCCTATGTTTTGGATATGTATACCTGCAGAGATATATTCCATGTAACACTTGTAATAATTATCACTCTAATTGTTTTGAATTTTATTTTTCAATACTATGTTAGTATTTGTACAATTGATGAGGTCTAAGAAACTATTAGATTGAACTCAGTAAATATCATTCCATTGATCTTTGGTTCTTAATTTAAGTCAATAGTTGAAGAGTTATTTTTATCTTGGTATTAATTAAGTTTAATACCAATAGTTTTTTTTCCATATTTTAACAAACATGTTTTACTTGGAAAACTATGGTTCTCCCACTAACCTCTAGTAGACACTTGGAAAAAATTCATTCTAAATGAATATCCTATGATCTTGTTACTTACTTTAATCCTAAACTGTATTTTTGTGAATTTCACCCTTATTATCATTTTTTGATGTCACCATCCCTTTCTAGTTTTTTATAGACGTCTTCCACAATTGGTGGTCTTGACATACAATTATCAATAAAATAATAATAGTAATTAGCTATTATAATTACACTTATTTGGATTAAGGAATAATGAATTGGTATAACCAATTGAGCCTTATTGGTACCACACTTGTACCATCCATGTATAGTATCATTTGAATACCTAACATAGTATTTTAATTAGTAATTCTCTTATATTGCAATATATGGAAACCATTGTTTAATTATTACTGACCTTGTCAATCTTATCTAATTTCTATATACTGCTTACTTGTAAAAATCTTTATTCTCAACTAATAATGTATCAGCAACAAAAATGAATATAAAACCATCACCATGGTTTTATCCTCAAAATGAATTATTTGTCTCTGGAACATTCCTTTCCCATTGGGTCTTGTGAAACTTATTCATATGTTAACTATTTGTGCATCTCTATAATTTACTAAATGAAATTTTATCTTTCTCTCACAATCTCAAATAGATATGTGCACTATTTTATAGAAATATAGTATATAACCTGAATATATGTTTTCTATCATATGGATCTATGTAATATCCTTATAAAACTTTAGGATGATTACTAGAGATGCACATTGTGTTTTTTACGCCAGTTTGTTTATGTATTAACAAACCCTTTCCATCAAAAAACATGTTCATATGACATAAAGGATTTACAACATACTATAATTCATATGATATCTATTTTTCATGATTGTTTATGTATGGTAATGGGATAATGTTTTTATTTGAGAAGCATGTATTTAAAATGGAAGAATATATAATGCATGAGTTTTGAAATTGACGCTCCTTTAACTTACATCATAACTCTGATGTGTATAAAGAAATTTTCATCTCAGAATTTCTCCATGCTACATTTTTATTTATCAATGTTAAAATGTAGGTATCTTAATAAATACTCCTTTTTATCATCATAGGCTTGATGTGTATAAGGTAATGTGTAATGTCCTGATATGGGTTCCACACAACGGTGCCCCATGCCAATCAGTCACATTACCTCAAGCACATCTCCCCTTAAGCTAGAGGCTTATGACTAGAAGAAAGGGTCTGATAAGTCAATCATGAGGAGACTATACCCTATTTTATTAGAATAATACACCATCATAAATAATAATTTTTTTTAAATCATATATAACCATAAGAAATACCAATATCTCAAGATAATTAAAGAAGGACATACAATATCCTACTAAAGCATAAAACATGCCATACTAATGTATGTGTCAAGTGTCTAAAAGTAAAACTAAAAAAAAGACACTGGAAAATCTCAAGTGGGTACTAAACCACATCTAGTTCCCTTATCCAAGATCCATTCCCGACACATCCATCTAACACAGGGCCATTTCCCTTAATCAGTCTCATAGTAAATAAATCTATTCATGTATCGATCAAGTATCCCAAGTAGGGTGTGAGTACAACTCATTATGACACCATCAATTGTGTATAAAATAATTTCAGTAAACAAAAGTGTATATATTTACATAAAGAAATTAATATAATGTATAAATAAGTAGTTTATCACATTATTAAATATTCACTACTTAACCACATAAACACCCAGTTTCCTGAGGACACCTGAATCTCAATATCTCCTATGGAACATTTTGGAATCAATTCTATCCCTAATGGATAATATATTTGAATTTCCATGTTTCTATTATTAATATTTGTTTGAATGTCCATGTAACTATTCACCATTTAATAACACATAATTGAAAGAGAATGTTACCATTCAAAATAGATGGATGAATGTCCATGTAACCATTCAATATTTAATAACACAAAATTGAATTAGCATGTTTCCATTCATAATACTTTTCCAAATGTCCATGTTACCATTCAACATTTAATAACACCCAATCGAATGAGCATGTTACCATTCATAATACTTGTCTGAATGTCCATGTTACCATTCACCATTTAATAATATATAATTTAATGAATATGTTACCATTTATAATACAAGGCTGAATTTCCTTGTTACGATTCACCATTTAATAACACATAATTTACAACATCATGATATTACACATATCTCAACAACCATTAATTAATCCATCAATTAATTTATCATAATCACAATTTCAATATCTCATAATTAATCTACCATTAATTATCTCAACTCATGAAATCAGTATATTATATTTCATTTACCATTAATTATTTAAAATCACATATCGTGATATCTCATAATTAGTTCATATATTAATTATCTGAAACCAATTATCTCAATATCTTGTAATTAATACCTTGATTAATTATCCAAATCAGAAATCCCTAAATCTTAAAATTAATCCTCCAATTCATTATCTAATTTTACATCTCCTAAATCTCATAATTAAACCCCCGATTAATTATATAACTAGGAATCCCCTTAATCTCATAATTAACTCCCAAATTAATCATCAATTTCAACAACAAACCCCATTAATAAATTGGCCACATTAACTAACCCAATTTAGGAATTTTAATTTCTAAATAATGATTGAAATACTAAAACTTGAATACACATATCAAAATAATGACTATGGAAATTTATTATTATACCACATACCTCAATTTTTTGAAGAATAATTACCCAATGGAAATCTTGGAAAATTGAGCAGCACAACGATGTGGATCTAGATCCGAATCTCAAAACACTAAGTAATGATTAAAGAAAATCAAGATCTTAAAAAACTAGATCTAGATATAGAATCATAGATCTAAATCTAGAATCATAGATCTATATCTCACCAAAAAGATATATATATATCTATCCAAAATACAATAGATTTCATTGTTGCGAGGAAATAGAAGGAACATGAGAAGAATGTGGGAATAACGAAAGAAGAATCCAATTACTAGAAGAGAAGAAACATTTGATCTATTCTTTAATTTAAAAATAAAATAGATCTATAGGGCTAGAAATTTGTTTGTAGAGCTCCCAAAACATGAAATAGGTTCTGAGGTCGAATGGGGGTCTATTTGGGGCTAATTAGGTGTAACATACCTGGTAAATAAAGAATATGAAATTATCATATTTATTAATATTTGTGAGTTAAATATTAATTTTAATTTAAAGGGTATGATATGTCTGATAGAGTTGTCAAAATGAAACAATGGATTTTTATAAAATCTTACATTTCATACAACATTGAGTTATATAGAAAAATAATATAATAATACTATTATTTTAAATATTAGTTAATGCATAGTCGTTGTATTAGAGATAATGAAGAAAAATAACTAAAATATGATTATACATGTTTTATAAATGTCTATACATTTATCCAATAAATTTTAAAGGCTTAAAATAAGAATGAATCCGATTTTAAGCATGAAATACTCTAATATTCTTTAAAAGGTCCTTTTATTTCCTTTTGATGAAGAACTATTTTTAATTATATTAATTGTCACTTTTATATGTTATATTTGAAATAATAAAATTATTATTTAGAATCAGAACATCAAAATTTACTTTGGATTAAAAATTGTTATTTTTTTGATAAAGTTCATTTTTAATGAATAGTGAAAAACATTGTATTTTAATTCAAAACCGCCTTTTCATATAATTTATTTATATAGTTATATTATTAATTTAATTGGTTTTAAATTGAAATTATATTATATTTGTATCATTTAATAAAATTTAGGTCATTGTAAGTAATTTAAAATTGAAATTGTACATAAACACATGTCAATATTTTGGTAGTTTTTACTTCTTCAAAAACTAGTTTTTTGGTTTTGACAATGAGAATTAATTTTAAATAATTTTATGAAACTTATATGTTTTTAATTTGGAAAATTGGATTCCATATTTTTAATTTAGAGTTCCAAATTATGTAAATAGGTAACATTTATTTTTAGACATTATGAATAGTAACTTCAGTAAATATTTTATTTACCATGGTGAAAGGGTAAATCTGGTAACTAAGGGTTAAAAAATAATATTATAATAATATTAAACTACTCTAACAAGTGTACTAACCTTATTTAAGGAGATATGTCTGACCATGGAAATCCTTGGGTCAATTTTAGGACCCCATGTAGCCACTTGTGTGTGAAAATGACATTTAATTACTTTTAATTTAATGTTAAGGAAAATATAACATAAACATAGCTTTTACTAATTTTTTATATGAGGTTATATAAGTTATATATTTGAAAATAAATAGTAATCAGAATTCTAGAACAATTTCCGACATTATGGTAATTTATTTATAATTTTTAGACATCAAATAAATAAATTTAATTATCACATAATGGTAATGTTGTGATTTCTTTATTAACGAATGAATTAAATAAATGAGATTTTAAAAATTAAAATAAATTTAATTTGTAAATTTTTATTCAGTAAATGAATTTTAGGGATGATTATGACTTTTTATATTTTAATTAATGATTTTTTTGAAATAATCAATTTGGTTTGGATTTTTTAAAAAGTCATGATATGAATAGTATAAATATTGACATAAATGAGTTTAAAAAAAAATACTATTTTATTAAATGATATAATAGTCCTAAAAATCTAAGATTCAAAAAAATGACATAGATAATGTTTAAAATTTCATTAGTGAACCAATTGAGGTTCTATTGAAATTTTATAGTTACTATATTAACCATATTGTATGAATACACAAGAAGACAAGGTCAGAGTTAAATTAGTTAACTAAGGGTTAATACTAAATGATATGGCAAAATTTGCGGCCTAGACTTGTCTAAAAACTATTTTTTGAGAAGTTTTCCATCCAAAATCATCTTATCTTTGAAATAAATGACTTTGATACTTTTTTAAACCTAAAATCATTTTATAATAAAATAATATTTCAATACCTTCTTAAAGTGCCCCACCTCTCTATTATAAAAGGGAATCACCTCTAACCATTAATCACACCTCTTAATCCCCATGGATTGTCCAAAATCTACCCAAATAAGAACCCAATATCCCTATATTACTCCTAGAAACCTCATGTTTGGTAGAAGGCAATTCAAGAAATCTTTTTAGCTTAAATCAAAAGGAGTTACCTGATTTGAGGTAATGTCTTCTCTCAAGATTCTTTCATTTATTTTTATTCTCCAATCCCCTAAATTATATTTATTCCATTATTTTATGAAAAAAATAGTATATTAAATATACTAGTATTTTTTATTAGAATTATTCTATGTACACTTTCACACACCTCCATCTTATGGATATGAACATACTGTCTCTGTGTATGGTGAACTACTGCCTCACGAAACGATGAATGTTTGATTTTTCCCTACCACCTCTCATGGTGGAAATTGTGATGGAACTGTATTTATATATGATATATATTATATTTATATTGTTTCTATTATTCTGTATTTTTCATTTACATCATACCTTTATGCTTTCCATAATGCGTAAATACAATAATTTCATTTGAGAAGTGCGGACTACCGACCACTCCAAGTGATATAACTCATTCATGTTATACATGGAATATATAAAGGATGGAATTAATGAAATTATTTAAAATATATAACATATATATTACATTGAAATTATAATATACCTATTTATCATTTAGGTTTCATTCTTTAAATATAAGAAAGAAATGAAACTAGCGTTCATGCGTACGTATGACTTAGAGTCTCCATTAATGATGCATTTCATTTATTATATCCAAATGTTATGGACTATTATAAATAGATATATAATGGATATATATATATTGGAATTATATGATATCTAAATCATGAATATCATTTTGGAGATAATGGACTTTTGACTATATAGACAATTTGTAATTATAACAAGTTCATTTTTGACTCAAGTACCAAATATAAAAAAAATGACCAGTATTAACTTAATAATTATGTAATATTTATAACGAGGTAATAAGTGATATAAAGAGAATAAAAAAATTAAAAAATGTTATGAATCAAGTTAAAATTAACTTAAGTATTTTATTCAGGAAGAACAAGGAACATACGTGACGAGCTTGATGCTAGGTAAGATACTTCATCTCTATCTCCTTTCATTGAGGCATATTTTGATTTATACACAACTTGATTTTATATAGTGTATAACCACCTTTTACTTTTAATTTTCTTCAAAGGGAATATTTTTTATACCTAGTGTTTTAGTAAATGACAAAATGAATGTTTCTTTTTGACATACATGGTGATAATGACCTTTCCGCCACCACGAGCATTATTTGATATTTGGATTCCTCTACACGCATAGTGTTTTTAAAAGGAAAATAATTTTCATATACCCTTTTTACATATTTCAGTATTGGAAATTATTTTGAGAAATCATTGATTGTGTCAATATCTTTAAATGATATATTTTGATTGCAATATGGAAATGTTATCTTTCCTTTATGCTTGTTTTATTTGTTATGGATATGTTATGGTTCTTAGGAATTGTTTACATAAATAGGTGGTTATGTGATAAAATGAGGTAAGTGAGGCCAATAGCTCTCCAATGCATTGGGTAATATCATAGAGGTAAACATTAATGTTTCTCCTATGATATTTAGGGAATATACTATGATGGTTATTCCAAACGTAACTCCCTATGTAGCTGTGAAAGCTAAAATGTAAGTATGTTATGGATGACACAAGTTACCATTATGATTTATCATTTCTGTGTGTTGTTCATAAATCTTATGATTTCATAAGATATGTTAATGATCTTATGTTTTATGATTGAGAATTATGGTTTCATTGATTTTTATGTATTGATTGACTAATGTTTTTTTCATTATTTTTTATTTCTTATTTTATAACCCTTACTGATATTTTTATGCTCATCGCATGTTTTGAAATGTTTTTCATAGGGTATAAGGAAGGGTAAGATAAATAAAGTATTCAAGAAGATGTATATCAAGAAAATAATTCTAGTTTTATTTAAGGAGTTTTATTGTTGCGAAAAAATTAGATAGAGTAGAAGTGTCTACCTTGTAATTTTTGAGATTTAATTTAATACTTATGGTATAATTCTATAAAACTCTAAGCATGAAAATATATTCAATGAGAATTATTGATATGACTCAAGATTAAGAAATATTTTAAATATAGATCCTTATAGTTGGTATCAGAGGTCAGTTTAGGAAACTTTAAGAGTTAGGATATTGTTAAATTAATGTCAATAAATTATTTTTACTTTATGGTAAGATTGAAATGATATAGAATTTAAATATTACCATGTTTCTTCACCTATGGTATTTCTATAAAAGAATGGTTTTCTGTATATGAAACTTGGAAACTATGATTGGATGACATCAAGAGGAAAAAAACATCCAAATCAGTAACCTAAGATGGTCAGAATCGAAAATGAAATTTTTGTTGCAGTGATGGAACAATTGACTCAGGCTATAAATGACGGTGGTATCCATGAATGAGATCATCCAGATCAACCACATAGGAACATGTCAGTAGTGAAGAATTTCATTAAGAAACATCCCCCATTATTCAGTGGATGATCTGAAATTATGCTATCTGAAGGGTGGATTAAAGAACTGGAAAATAATTTCATGGGGTGTTCAAAACATCAAATGGTTAGTCTTGTTGTTTACCATTTTGAAGGTGAATCCGATCAGTAGTGGTTGATGGTTAAAAATATCAGGGATAATGAGGATATTGATGCTCTTTATTGGCATGAATTCAAAGGTATGTTTCTTGAGAAATATTTTCCTAAGGAGGTTTTACTTAGGATGGAAAAAAATTCATGGAATTGAGGTAGGAGGATGAGTCAATGGCTTCTTATGAAGAAAAATTCACTCGACTGACACGGTATGATACAAATTTCATACGAGATGTTGATAGTAAAATAAATCATTTTTACTCAGGATTAAATCCAATTTATTGAAGGGATTTATCTTCTCTTGAGTTCAAAAGTTATGAAAAACTTGTTCGATATGCGGAGAAGGTGGAAACAAAGTTTTCCGATGATCAGGTGTTGTTTGAAAAATAACAGAATAAGAGGTCGAGGTGGCAGAGTAAAGGTGAGAACTCTTCAAAAAAGTAAGATGGTAAGAATCTTAAGTTTATAGTTTGTAAAAATTGTGGTAAAAAGCACACTGGGAAATGAATTTTAAATTCTGACATGTACTTTCGATGTGGTAAAATGTGACATAGGGCTTGAATTTGTACTGAAATGGATTAGGGTAATGGTAAGAAAAAAATACGATTTACAGTCAGAAAAATGTTTTAAGTGTAATGAAATGGGTCATTATTCAAATGAGTGTCCAATTAAGAACGAAATTGAGGGAAAGAAACTAGAATACAAGCGAAAAGGGGTGGTGAAATCTTTTCCTACCACTTTAGCAGATTTTCATCCATCAAATGAAGAAGTAGTAGGAATTTAAAAAATGATTGGTTAATTCTATAGTACTGGAATTACCTTCAAGAAATTGTGAGTTTGTTATCTACAATGATTCTTCATTCAAAGGACATGGTTGTGTTCTAATACAGAATGATCAGGTAATTGATTTTTCTTTACGTCAGCTAAATCCTCATGAGTTAAATTACCCTACACATGATTTTGAATTAGATAATGCTATTTTTGCATTAAAAATTTGGAGGCATCATTTTTATGGCATAAAGTGTGAAATATATACTCATAAAAAAGTTTAAAGTATATATTCACTCAGAAGGAATTAAACATGAGATAGAAGAGATGGCTAGAATTAATCAAGGATTATGATTACACGATCCATTACCATATGAGAAAGGAAAATAAAGTGGTTAGTGATTTGATTCTATACAGTAATTTTAAATTAACCATGATACATTTCGGACGAGATCCTTTGGTTTCTGATATAATGAATTTTTGGATTGGAAGTTGTGGTTCAGGGAATTCTTCTATTTTGTTTTAGGTCGCAGTAAAATCATTTATAGCAGACAGAATAAAGAAATCATAGAAAGAAGATTGTGAGTTGCATAAAAAAGGTAGAATTGGTTCATAAGGGTAAGTTACGTAAATTTAACATTGATAAAGACTATTTTTTGAGGTTAGGAATGCGGCTATATGTGCCTTGTGATTCACAGTTGAAGAAAGAGTTATTATGTGAAGTTCATGGTTCTCTATTTACAGTTTATCTTGGAAGTACTAAAATGTATAGAGATCATAAAAAGTATTACTGGTGGAATGGAATGAAAAGAGATATTGCCGACTTTACTGTGAATTTATTAACTTTTCAACAAGTTAAAGAAGAATGGCAGTTACCAAAAGGGATGCTTCGACCTTTTCCAATTCGAGTGTGTAAATGGAAAATTGTGTCCATGGATTTTTTAGTGGGATTACCAAAGGCTTATCAAGGTAACAATGAAATTTTGGTTATTGTTGATTAATTGACTAAATCTGTTCATTTTATTCCAACTCGAGATAATCTGTCTCTAGATATAATTTCTTGATTGTATATTAAAGAGATAGTCAGGTTACATGGAGTTCCCCTCACCATTTTATATCATCGTGATCCAAGGCTCACTTATTACTTTTTGGAAGGTCCTTCATAAGTTGTTGGGTACTGAATTAAATTTTAGTTCAAATTTTCATCCACAATAATATATACTGTCAAAATTCAAAATTCAAACCTTGGAATATATGCTATATTCTTGTGCAATGGTTTACTAGGGAAGTTGGGACTAACACCTTTCTTTTATTTAGTTTTCTTATAATAACAGTTTTCATTCCATTATAATAATTCCACCATTTGAATAAATTTATGGAAATCAATGTAGAACTATAGATATTTGGGATGAAGTAGGTGAAAGAAAGTTGATGAGACCATAATTGGTAGAAGAGATGGAAAAAAAATTTCAGTTGATTTAGAAGCACATGAGAACAACTCAGAGAAAGAACAAAAGTTATACAGATAACCAAAGGAAGTATATTTATTTTTAGGTAGGTGATCATGTCTTTCTCAAAGTTTCTCCATATAAAAGTGTGATGTGTTTTGGTAAAAAGTAAAAGCTGAGTCTGAGGATCATTAGACCCTATGAAATCCTAGAGAAAGTTGGATCTGTTGCCTATAGAGTGGATTTACTTCCAATTTTATCCAATTTACACATTGTTTTTAATGTTTCAATGTTGATAAAGTATATACTATATCCATATCATGTTTTGAGTCTATAGGTAGTTCAGTTGGAAGAGAATCTTTCTTATGATGAACAACCAGTCCAGATTCTTGACCGAAGAGAGCATGTGTTCCAGAATAAGATAATTCATCAGGTAATGGTTTTGTGAAAAAATCATATGCTTGAGGATGCAACATGGGAATCTAAGAATTCTATAAGGGATAATACCCCCAATTATTTGATAAGTGAATATAATTGCAGGTATTCAATTCCCAAAATCGGGGAAGGATGTAACATCCTAGGTAAATAAAGAATATGAGATTTTCATATTTATTAATATTTGTAAATTAAATATTATTTTTACTTTAATGGGGATGCAATATTCGATAGCATACTCAACAAACAATAATGTATTTCTACATTATCTTACATTGCACACAACGTTGAGTTATATCGAAAAATAATATAATAATATTATTATTTTAAATAGTAGTTAACGCATAGCTGTTGTATTGGTGGGAATGAATAGAACTAACTAAAATATGATTATACATGTTTTTTAAATATATATAAATTTATCCAATAAATTTTAGAGGATTCAAATAATAATGAATCTGATTTTAAGCATGAAATACTCTAATATTCATTAAAAGGTTGTTTTATCGCATTTTGATGGTAAACCCTTATTAAATCTATTTTTTTCAATTTTATATGTTATATTTGAAAAAATAAAATTCTTATTTAGAAGTGTAATATTAAGATTTTATTTGGATGAAATTTTGGTATTTTTATGATAAAGTTCATTTTTAATGAATAGTGAAAAATACTGCACTTTAATTCAAAACCGCCTTTTCATCAAACTTATTTATATAGTTTGATTGTCCATTTAATTGGTTTTAAAATTTAATTAGATTATATTTTTATCATTTAATCCAAATTTGGTCATTTTAAGTAATTTTAATTTTAAATTGGACATAAACACATGTTAATATTTCAGTAGTTTTTACTTTTTGAAAAACACGTTTTTTGGTTTTGATAACAGGAATTAATTTTAAATTAATTTCAGTAACTTTTTTGTTTCGAATTTAAAAAAATTGATTCCATATTTGGAATCAGTAGGTAAAAATTATGTAGATAGGTAAATTTTATTTTTAGACATTATGAATCGTAACTTTAGTAAATAATTTATTTACCATGGTAATGGGGTAAATCTATTAAATATGGGTAAATAATAATAATATTATAATAATATTAAACTACTGTAACACGTGTCCGAACCATATTTGATGAGATATGTCTGACCATGGGCATCTATGGGTTGATTTGAGGACCCCATGAAGCCACTTGTGTGAGAAAATGACATTTAATTACTTTTAATTTAAAGTTAAGGAAAATATAACCTAAACATATATCCTTTTATTGAAACAATTTTTATATGGGCGTTATATAAGTAATCTATTTGACTATAAATAGTAATTTTAAATCTAAAATTATTTCGTAAATTATGGTATTTTATTTATAATTTTTAGATATCAAATAAATAAATTTAATTATGACACAATGATGATGTAGTGATTTCTTTATTAATGAATGATTTAAATAAATGAGATTATTGAAATTAAAATAAGTTTATTTTGAAACTTCTTATTCCATCCAAAAATTTTAGGGATGATTATGACTTGTTATCTTTGAATTAATGAGGTTTTTTTGAAATAATCAAGTTGGTTTGGAATTTTCAAAAAGTCATGATTTGAATAGTTTAGAAATTGACATAAATGAATTTTTAAAACAAATACTATTTTTTAAATGATATAATAGTAATAAAATATTAGTATTTAGAAAAATGTCTTATATAATGTTTAACATGTCATTAATGAATCACTTAAGGTTTTATTGGAATTTTATAGTAACTATATTAACCATATAATATGAATACATAAGATGACATGGTAAGAGTTAAATTAGTTAATTCAGGGTAATGATAAAAGATAAGGTTAAATTTTTGACCTAGTATTATCTAAAACATATTGGTTGAGAGGTTTTCGACCCAAACACATATTATCTTTGAAATAAATGACTTTGGGACTTTCTGAAAAGAAAAATAATTTTATAATAAAATAATATTTCAATACCTTCCTAAAGTGCCCCTCCTCCCTCTTATAAAAGGGCATCACCTCTAACCCTTACTAAAACCTATAAAGACCCTTGGATCATCCATCATATGCCCAAATGAGCTCCCTAAATTCCTATATTCCATATATAAGCCTCAACTTGGGAATAAGGAAATTCAAGAAATCCTTTTAGCTTAAATCGAAAGGAGTTACCCGATTTAAGGTAATGTATTCTCTCAAGCTTATTTCATTTATTTTCCTTCTCAAACTACCTAAACTCTTTTTATTACATTATTTTATAAAAAAATAGTATCTTAAATATACTATAATTTGTTATTAGGAGGATTAAAACTTCACTTCTACAAACCTCAATCTAATGGATACGAACATATTATTTCTGTGTACGGTGAACTACTGCCTCACGAAATGATGATTGTACAATTTTTCTCTACCACCTATAATGGTGTCCATTGTGATGTAAATATAAATATATATGATATATATTATATTTTTATTGTCTCTATTCTTCTATATCATTCATTTACATCATACATTTATGCTTTTTATAATTCTTAAATATGATAATTTCATTTTAGGAAGTGCAGAGTACTGCCCCCTCAAAGTGATATGACTTGTTCATGCTATACATGGAACATATAAAGGATGGAATTAATGAACTTATGTAACATATATAGAATAGATATTATATTATAATTATAATATACCTATGTCTCATTTAGTTTTCATTCTTTTAAATATGAAAAGGAAATGAAAGTAGCGTTCATGTGTACGTATGACTTACCGTCTCCATGAATGGTGAATTTCATTTATTATATTTAAATGTTATGGAATATTATAAATAAATATATAATAGATCTAAACATATATATAATATTCTTATATGATTTCTAAATACTGAATATCATTTTGGAGATAATGGACTTTTGACCACATAGACATTTAGTAATTATAACAAGTACATTTTTGACTCAAGTACCAAATATCGAGAAAATGACTGATATTAACTTAAATAATTATGTAATTTCTATAACAAGGTAATAATTGATTTAAAAGGAATATAAAACTTGAAAAATGTTCTTAATCAAGTAAAAATTAACTTAAGATTATTATCCAAGAATAACAAGGAACATACACGACAAGCCGGACACAAGGTAAGAGACTTCATCTCAATCTCCTTTCATTGAGGCATATTTTGATTTATACATGAATGGATTTTATATAGTGTATAAACCCATTTTAAATTTAATTTCATTCATAGGGAATATTTTTTCGATATAGTGTTTTACTAAATGACAAAAAAATGTTTCTTTTAAACATACACGGTGACAATGGCCTTTCCGCCGCCGCGATCATTATTTGATATTTGGCTTCCACTATAAGTTGTATTGTTTTTAAAAGGAAAATAAATAAAATATACCCTTTTATGTATTTTGGTATTGGAAATGGTTTTGAAAAGAATTTATTTTGTGAATATATTGAAATTCTATATCGTGATTGCAATGTGGAAATGTTATCTTTATTTTATGTTTGTTTTATGTGTTATGAATATGTAATGGTTCTTAGGAATTGTTTATGTATACAGGTGGTTACATGATAAACCTAGGAAGGGTGAGCTTGAGATAGCTCTCCAATGCATTGGGTAATGTGACAAAGGTAAAAGTTAATGTTTCTCCTAATATATTTAGGGAATATTCTCTGATGGGTATTCCAAACGTAACTCCCTATGTAGCTGTGAAAGCTATAAAGTAAGTATGTTATGGATGCCACAAATTACCATTTTTATGTATGATTTCTATGTGTTATTCATAAATCTTATAATTTCATGAGGTATGTTAAAGATCTTATTTTTTATGATAGAGAAGTATGATTTCATTGATTTGTATGTATTGATGGACTAATATTTTTTTCTTTATTTCTTTATTTATTATTTTATAACCCTTACTGATCTTTTTATGCTCATCCCATGTTTTTAAATGTTTTTCACATCGTATGAGGAAGGGTATGATAGAGGAAGTATTAATGAAGATTTATATCAAGAAAATAATTCTTGTTTTATTTAAGGAGTTTTATTGTTATGAAAAAATTGAATAGAGTAGAAGTTTCTACTTTGTAATTTTTGAGATGTAATGTAATAGTTATGACCTAATTCTCTAAAACTCTAAACTTGAAAATATCTGCAATGTGAATTCTTGACTTAAATTAATATTAAGAAATTTTTTAAGTCAGGATCCATTTTTTCTTCTGGAAATGGGGATGACCTCATTGATTTAAGATTCAAACATTCCAAGCGGTTTCTAACGGGTTTTTTCGTAGAATCAGAAACATCCAATGATTCAATATCCATTAGTACATAATTTCCAAAGGTAGGTGCTCATTAGTTGTGAACTGATGAGGCTTAAGAATTTTCATTGGTCGAGAGGATGGGAGGTCAGACTCATCACACCTTTTTGAGGGGAATTATTGTCTACTCCGAGAGTCTCTTTATAGATTTAAGTTATGTTCGTGAATCCTTATTACATTACCAAGTATGAAAATGATCTTTCCTTTAGATCTGACAATCAATGATCAGTATGTATGAGATTTAGAGAATCTTTAATATTTATTCGAGGTTATTCATCAATATAGAATCATCTGTATTTGTTAGAGATTCTTGGTAAATGGTATCCTTTGACACATTATATAGAAATCTACTGGTCATTATGATAACCATACTTGTTTTAAAGCCACTCAGTGAGGCACTTGAAGTTTCTTATCATTTACAAGGACATGAATTATTTCATAGTTGGGATTGTACCCGCAGATGGGCTACCTACGTATCCTTTGTTTTAGAAAAGGAATCAGAACCCAAATAGTTTTAGTAAAGAAGTATGAGGTTTATACATGATTGATGGCTCAAAGAAAGAGGTCAAAATTACTTTTACACTCGAAGCTCATGTGAGTCATGCTCGGTTTGAGAAACAAGAGGTATTGGTAAAACCAGACAATTGTGCCATGAAATATGCAATTATAAGAAATGTTGTGGGGATTATGTATGTATGAATTCCCATATAGATGAAGATTGTGATTTAATTTAGGGAAGAAACCCAGGAACACGGTCCATAAAGTTATATACAATTTATGGAGATTTGGATACTCTAACTTGGGGCTTACTCCTGAGGAAGATGCCCAAATTAATAGGGAACTTGTGATTGGGTTTTACTCCTAAGAAGGAAGCCCAAATCAAAAGTAAATTAAGACTAGTTAAGAGAAATTATGACTGGGGCTTATTCCTGAGAAGGAGGCCCAGGTTAAAGGTTTTGAGAACTGGGGCTTACTCCTAAGGAGGAGGCCCAGGTAAATGGACTTGGGGCTTACTCCTAATGAGGATGCCCATATTTGTAGATATTGAGACCGGGGCTTACTCCTAAGGAGGAGGCCCAGGTTAAGGGACTTGAGAACTGGGGCTTACTCCTATGGAAGAGGCCCATGTTAAGGGACTTGGGGCTTAATCTTAAGGTGGATGCCCATATTTGTAGGCTTTGAGTCTGGGGATTATTCCTGAAAAGGAATCCCAGGTTAAGAGAATTATGGTTGGGGATTACTCTTGAGGAGGATGACTATATTTGGGAACTTGGGGCTTACTCCTAAGGAGGATGCCCATATTAAAGAAATTATGGTTAGGGCTTACTCCAGAGAAGGATGCCCAAAATTAAGGGAACTTGAAGACTGGGGATTAGTCCTGAAAAGGAGGCCCAGGTTAGGGGATTTGGGGCTTAATCATAAGTAGGATTCCCAAATTTGGGATTTTGAGATTGGGACTTACTCCTGAAAATGATGCCCATTTGTTAAGGAGACTTGATACATATGACTTATTCCTGAGAAGGAGGCATAAGTTAATGGATTTTTTGACCAGGGCTTAATCTTGAAAAGGAGGTCTAATTTAGAGATATTATTACTGGGGCTTACTTTTGAAAAAGAGGCCCAAGTTAGGGAACCTCTCATCTTAAAAGGATGAGGTTCAATGAATGAAGTCTCTCACCTTAGTGACATGAAGATATGTAAATCACTAATTTTTGAGAGATGTTATAGAGAATTACTTTCAAATAAGGAAGCCAAGGAAGGAACCATTCCATAAATGGCTTTGAAGATTGTCCTGAAGGCTGAATCTTGAATAGGAGAGGTGGATAGACATAAGAGAGTCGAAATAGGCAGGAGGGGCACCCAAAAAGAAGGTGACGCGCAAGTCCTGCGTGGGCGCGCAAGTCCTGGTCGCACAAGTATACTTGTGCGACACATGGGTACTTGAGCGACGGTCAACCATTAGGGTAATACTTGGGCGAGACTTGGCTCAAGCCCTTAGTACTATCCCTAGAGGCTTCCAGAAGAGTGACACACAACTTTTGTTGAAGGGGTAAGGTGGCGCGCAAGTGTGGCCATTTCCCTTAAGGGCTGGGCACTTAGGCACGCAAGTGTTGATGAGTTTCAACACTTAGGCCTTACTCCCCCTCTTTATATCTTTTGTTCTAGGTAAGAAATTACCTTAGAAGTGTTCGAAAGCTTTGAGAAGAGACTAGGGAACCAGGAGATCAAATCTGAGTTTGTGGAATTTTTCGTCTTGAAATGGGGGGCCCACTAGGGGTATTTATAGGCTGGTGAAGACCTTGGGCGAAAATCATAGAGGGAAAACAAGTCACCTGCGCGACCATTGGCCAGTGCGCAAGTATACTTGTGCGACCTTGGTGGAACTTGCGCAACCCATGTGAAAATGAACCTTTGTTCATGCCTTTGTCAATTTTTGATGTTTCTTCTAAGGATGAATCACTTTAGGTTCAAGGTATTTCTCCTTTTTATTCTTTTAGACTCTGTGACGGAAAGGAGTGTCAACAAAAGTCCCCCCATGAGAGTTGTATCCGAGAGAAATAAGGATGTGACTCTAAGGTAAAGAAGAAAACCAAGGAACATGTGGCATGCAAATGTTGAGCACACAGATGGTGGCACGCAAGGGATGAGCGTGTTGGCTTTAGGCATGCAGGGTTGCGTGCACAGGCTTTAGGCGCGCAGGGTTGAGGCCTGGCCTATATATATGCATCCATTCTCGCGCAAAGGACCTCGATTTCAAACTTTCGAGATCTCACCGCGCAAGTTGCCTTCACTACGCAAGTTGCTCTGTTTTCCAATATTTCTTTGTTGTCGCACTACTTTAGAGGTATTTGGACTTGCGCGGTGATACCTACGCACCAAAAATTGTGCGTCACACTGAGACTTGAACGCGAATTTTGGGACTTGCACACCTTATTTCCTTGGACATTTTTTTCACTTTTCATCACAATCTTTATGAAAAATCAACTTATTTAAGAGTTAATTTATTCAACTTTCGTGCAAATTAAATGGATCCTAAGAGAATAAGAATGACTGATGAATTGGCTAGAAAGAGAATTGATGATATGATGAGCATCATTGGCCATTATTATTATACTATCAGCAACATCACTCTTCCAGATTTGGCCAAGTACTTGAAGAAGTATCATCTTGACTTCCCATAGAGTATTTATATACCTTTGTATGGTTATGGTCATCTACGAGAAGTCATCATTCCAGAGGCAAAGAACTCTCTCCCAAAGTCTCGGTTTCAGAATTATACCAACTTTGCTTCCGAAAATATCTCCAGTGGAGGATAATTTATAAATACTAGAATAGTGGAGATGGCCTATATAATGCATCATAGCCCATGTACCTCAAATCTGAAACCACATAAGCCTGAGTTACAACCACATTGTTATCCTTCAATTTTCCGAAACTCTCAGATGGATCAATCCAACGACTGGAAGAAGAGTTGGGACTTTCTTCTTAGAGGAGGTGTGAAGACAAATTTGATGTGGGCATACTGGGTGTGAAAAACTTGCACAGAGTTTATCGAGGATTTAAAAGGAGTTGCAAAATATGAAGCTATCTGGGCTGGGAAAACCTATGTTTACATAAATGATGACTTTTTGCCAGAGATACTCATCCATTGGAGCACATAAACCAATTCCTTCCATCTGACTCATGGAGAAGTAGGTATCAGTCTGTGGGATATACACAAGATCTTAGGGGATCCAATTTTGGGTGATATGTATGATGAATTCATCCCCCCAAGGTGACTTGGAATGATTTGTAGAAGACCCCAGCTTTGCCTTGGGAATTATTGAAAATCTTTCACAAGATCAAGAGTTCAGAGACCTCCTTAACTCATTCTAGAAAGGATATTCCTCCATAGGAGTGGATGAATATGTTTCTTACCAAGAAACAAGAGAAGGAGCCGAAGGAGAAGGGATCGAAGGAGAAGGGATCGAAGGGGAACATGCCCAAGGAGGAGGGGACCACTCATCCTACCACCTACCCCAAAACAGAGAAGAGGGGTGCTCTTGACACATTCTGACTGACTTTGGAAGTAGGATAATTTGAGAAGTGGGGATATGAAGTAAATCAAAGAATCCCAAAGAAGACTTGTCTGGCAGGCTTCTTGGCCTTATGGCTCAATGTTTATCTTTTTCCAGTTAGGGACTCGAAGGGAGGCGTCAGTCCAGAGACCTTCGTTGTTGCAGCCAAGTTGGATGAGAGAAAAATGGTTGGGTTGGATACCCCCATTTTAGAAAAGATTCACAAGAGCTTACTCCATGTCTTCAGGGGTAAGTCTCCTTTGAGAATAGTGGGACCATTCTATGTTTTTTGGGGATGGATATCCACTCACTTCAGGACGTATAATGTATAGAATGGAGTACAGATCCCCAGAAGTACTTTCAGGCCATCAGTGCAGGAATTCTCTGGAATCGCTCCACTAGCTCTCAATTCCTATGACATTAAGGTGAGGCTGACCATGTATAAGGAATTCAATTTCTTTTCTTATGGAAATCCGCCAACCGGGTGGTTTTTTGACGATGGAACAACCAGCCTGGAATTAAGGGCATGCATGCTAGCCTACGGAGATGGTGTGATGGTCAACAGGATTGAAGAAGAGATTATTTGCGAGGCCTATGCTCCATATATATTTGTACATCAATTTAAGTGTTTGCAGTAGACTGTTGTATCTCCCCCAGTGCATGTCAGGTCAGAGAAACATCCGATGGTTTCCCGACAACTATGATTGCTGACATCTAGGGAGAAGACCAGGGCAGTATTTGATCTACCAGTTGATAAAGTGGCAAATAACTTGACTACATGGTATACCGAGAACTGGACAACATAATACCCTGAAGGGGTACTGAATCACCCGGTTTACCAGGTGGGGAAATGGAAAAGAACTGTAGAGAAAGAAACCCTTCATCTAGAAGGTGATTCTTCTACACCACCCGAAGCTGATTTGTCAGATTCCCAGGATGGGGATGATGAGGCACCACATGCAGCAAAGCGACCTCACACCAGATATAATCCCCCTGTCAGAATCAAGAGACCAACTCCATTGATTCCTAGTGAGTTACTTCATTGGGGTGATTTAATCACCATTACTTTATAGAGAAACAAGTCTTATTCTCTTACCCTTTATCTATAGCTACTTGAGCTAGGAAGAAGCTAAAATCCAAGATTGTAGGACCTTCCTCACAGCCTTCTTGTACACATACTGAATATCTATGACCAAAGGATGTCCAGACATGGCGGAGTTTTTACTACGGTGCTGAAACTGCCTGGCTGGATTTGTGTGAGGGTCTACACCTCCCTGAAATAGGTAATCTTATGGATTCTATAGATATATATTACAAAGATAACCCTGATGAAGTGCAGGCTTACATCAGAGAGCTGGAAATTATTATATATCCCACTAATGATTCCATTCCTATCACCAAGCGGGTGAAGGAAATGATAGATCGTGGCAGCACTGAGGGGATTGGTGCTTCCGGTGACGAGGAGTGGCACAATTATGTGGCTCCTGAAGATGTAAGTCTCTTTCCTCATTTACTTTTCAACTTGATTTCATTCAAAGATTTATTACTAAAGGAAATTATTTTCTTTATCCTACATCTTGAAAAGAAAGGAAATACTAAGGTTCCTTCACCACAGTATAGCCCTGGTGGTACTTCCATCGGGGATACTGCTGAATCTCCTCGCAAGTCGGGAAAGATATCTCCAGGACAACAAGACATGGACGAGGAGTTGGATATGGCTTTCCATTCTCCAATTCAAGTACCTATAAAGGAGACTGTCGACACTCCCAAAAAGCCAAATAAGTAAAATCATCGAAGGAGGAATTACAATGCTAAACTCTTCATCAGTAGTGGTAAGTCCTTTGGAAAATTATGAGTTTTAACCCATGAAAAGGTTGCTCATACATATTGTGATTGCAGGGGCTTCTTCAATTTACCCTCTCAGGGAGAGAACTGATCCTCCTTTGAGGACCACAAAGGGTACTGGTGAACAATCACAAGTTCAGGCTAACTTGGATGCTCCAGGAGAAGAGCCAACGTCTGTTCCCAGTATCCCTCCTACTGCTGTTGCAAGAAGAGAAGTGCCTACTTCTGGTAAGTTAACAATGATTCATAAAATGTTTGAATGAAACATTTACTAACTTCCATTCTCTATGATACTTTAGGTTTAACCCCTTCACTAGAGCTCTTGGAGGCCACTGCAAGTGATGACGCTATTTTATCTGAAGAGGCTGTTCAGGGTCAGAGGCCGCATAATAAAGGTCTCCAAAAGACATATCAAATGCTCCCATTGGTGAGATTAACTATGATTCTGAGATTACATTGGATGAAATGATGGAACTTGGCACATATTTTGACGATTTTTTAGATCATGTTAAATTACCATATAATTTAGAAGATTATGGACGTGAGTGTTATCCTTCGTCCTATTAAAAATAACTTCTTATTACATCTCTGATCATGATTGGTTGGAATGTATAGTTCTATCTGAACAAGCTGCTGAATTAACAATTCCTGAAGGCGGTACAGAAAACCCTATTATTTCAGAGACATTAGCTCAAGTGGAGCTTAACCTGGCAGAGCTTCCTGAAACTCATCTTGAAAATCCTGTTGAAGCTAGGAAAGACAGGGAGGAGCCTTCTCAAGTTACTGATCTACCGTTGGGTAAGAGATAATTTTTTTGTGACTGTACTTAATTTTCAAGAAAACCAATCAACTTTTTTTATCCTTTTAAACTAACCAAAGCTTTCAATTGATTATGAATGGCCATCAATTTCAGTGGCTATATCTGGAGGTGAAGCCTCAGCCATCGCCCCAACGGGAATAGAGAGTGAAGAAACACAGGTCAGGGGGGAAGGAGCAGAACATTGCACTTCTCTAAGTACATTAATCCCAGATTATATTCCCCCCTATGACAGTGATGCTGAGTCAGACCTGGTGATACAAAAGGCACTCCAATTTTCACAACGCAAGGCATGGAAGAACATATGGAAGATCATATCCGAAGTTCCTTTAGAAGAGCTGTCATCGAAGATTCCTCAACTGTCATCCCTCTTCATCATGTTGGGACTTGGTGGTTTTGGATATCAAGAGATCCATGCCGTAGTGAAACAAGTCATCTTAAGGGGGGAGCAGGAGCAAAAGTTCCGACATGATTTGACCAGGGTGAGGCTGTTAGACAATATTGGTGAATTTGAGGCTATGGTATCCTGAACTGAGGCTGATCATGCTGCCAAGTTGAAGGATCTGAATCATAAGATCAAGGAGAAGGTTGTCCAGCAGATGTACCTTCATCAATAGTTGGATGTTATTACTGGGGAACTTGACTATCTTAACAATTCATTGGAAGGAGTTCAAATGAATGGTATGAAATCCATTGTAGATGCCAATAAATCACTCCATCAAGCTGAAAAGAGTGAAGATAGTCGAGTGCATAAGCTTCAAGTGGATATTGATGAAGCTCGGGACGCTGTAAATCAAATGAAGATTTATGGTGATAGCCTTTTGTAATTATTGGAAAAGCGAAGAGACTCAAATCTATGGATGTCCTTCTAAATCTTGTGAATCAAATGAAAAACACTTTCATCTTTGATCATTTTTGCATGCCTTCTTTTATTACATTCTTTAAATTTTACATAAGCCAATGGGCCTAGTAAGAAAAGTTTGATTTTTTAGCTAGGATTATTATAAATAACCCTTCAAACTTTGAATCTTTTTATTGCTCAGTATTACCTAAAATCATACAAGATGTATGTTTAGTGAGCTGGAACATGACTTTTGTTCAGAGTTCCTTTGTCTTTTGTGAGCAGTTTAAAGTCATGTACATTGGACATAAACGGCTAATGTTTAAGGTCAAAATAGCTTTTACCAAATGGATTAACATTGACTCAATTACTTGATAATTTATCTAAAAACATATTACCATGTTCAAGTATAAGGGAAAATATGTAAACGATGACTTAAGAAATTTTGAATATGAGGAATGATATGAAAGATGTCTAAAAGGCATTAGAAAAAGTAGTTCTTAGGAATAATGTTACCACTATTTAACAAACCTGTTAGGGGGTTGAATTATGCTGGGCCACCTAAGGGCATTTGCTGCATAGTCAAATAATAGCATCTTTTGGCTAACAGGTCCGTTATGTAGACTACTTATGCAAGGCCACCTAAGGGAACATGCTGCATAGTCAGGAAAAATAACTCTTAGAAATTTACTTTTCTATTACTAAAAATCCAGTGAAAGTTTATGGAGATTTAAATTTTCCAAAGCATAGAGTTTGCTGTATGGAAAGTGGTACTTGAATATGGAGAAGATATTTCCAAACAAGACTTTATAAGAACTTGAGGAATGTCACTCCTATGAAGGTCTGACCCAAACGTAGGGAAGAGAAATATAAACCATAGACATGAATACTTCCAGATCACGAAAAAGAGTATGGGACAAATATGTTAAGGATGGCTATTTTTGTGGATCCTTACATATTGTTATTAATACAACTAAGGAAAAAAGAGTTTTTCTTCCCAATAATGAAGTTACCATTATTTGAAAAAACTGTTAGGGGGTTGAATTATGCAGGTCCACCCAAGGGCATTGGATGCATAGTCAAATAATAGCATCTTTTGGCTGAAAAGTCTGTTATGTTGGCTATTTAAGAAAGGCCGCCTAAGGGCACCTACTACATAGTCAGGAAAAATAACTCTCAGAAATTGGACATTTTGTGACCATAAGTCAAGAAAAGGGTTATGGAGATCTGAAAGTATTTAAGGTTAGGAGTATGACACATCAAAATGGGTATTGTCCAATACATGTAGAGATACACAGACCAATGCTAACCATAATCATGTTGTGGCTGGGTCCTGAATTGAAATGTTGGACTTCACAACGTATCCCATAAGGATAGGAATCAAGCCATACGTAGTTCTTGAAATAAATTTTAACGTCATGTGGGATGATAGTATAGGAAATCTTAGTTTAGGGTCATAGAGCTTGGACCATAATAATGAATACACTGTGTATGTTTTCACAGGGACTTTTTAGCCAGGGGACTGAAAGTGGAATTTGGGGATAGGTCCAAAGACTTGGGGCTGGATTGGAGGGACGATCGAACGTTCCTATATATCCCATAAGGATGGGAATCAATATACACTTAGTTCTTGAAATACCCTCTATACAAATTTGGTTCGTACATATGAATGGTGAAAAGGGGACTTTAGTGCAATGATGCTTTGACCCAAGATAAAAGGTTCAGGCATTGCCATGTATACACGTAGTCTGGAATATAAAATGATTAGAGATCAATGTAAATAATTTTTCCCTCTCAGGTGAGGGTGTCCATAAATGTTGTAGTTTATTGTCGTACAGGACAAAAGTGCGAATAGTTTAAGGTCATATGAATGGACCATGGTGAACCAATGTAAAAATATTGGTTCTAGGGGTTGCTTCACAGATCAATATCGTATGAGATAGAGGTGAAATGATGTGATGAAATTGATTTTGGGATTGAACCTTAGGAGGTTGCCTACGTACCCAGCCTATAAGGCATTGATCAAAGTATGCATAGTTAAATTAAAGAATAAATTAGTAATCATGTTTTTTTTTGAGAACAACGCCCTAAAAATGTTGTTGAGAATTACACATGGTTAGCCGCTCAGAAAGGGTGTTATGGTTGAATTTTAATATAAGCTCACATGAGTCATAATCAGTGTGAGAAACAAGAGGTAACAACAACCTTAACGATGCACAGTTTAATGTCATGTAGGACCTATGAAGGGACTATGCAGTTTAAAGTCTTGTAGTGAGGACTATTGGTGCTGCACAGTTTAATGTTATGTAGTAGGGACAAAATATAGTTTAACGTCATGTAGGACGTATTAAGGGATTTTATTCAGTTTTACGCCATGTAGAACGAATGAGAAGTACAATTTAGCATCTCGTAGCAAAGACGATGGGGACAATACTGTTTAATGTCATATTGGATAAAAGGGGGACTGTGTAGTTTAATGTCATGCAGTAAGGACAAAATAGGACATAGTTTAACATCATGAAGGACGCATTAGGGATTTCTTTCATAGTTTAACGTCATGTTGGATGACGGTGAGAATAGTTTAAGGTCATATGCATAGACCAGTGATGGTTCAGTTTAACGTCTTGCAAGACGTAAGGGACTTCTGTACAGTTTAGCATCATGAAGCTAGGACGTCACAGTTTAACGTCATGTTGGACGATGGTGCGAATTGTTTAAGGTCATATGCATAGGCTGGTGATGGTGCAGTTTAACGTCTTGCTGGATGATAAGGTGTTGTACAGTTTAGTGTCATGTAGCTAAGACAACAGAGTTTAACGTCATGTTGGATGTAGGTGCAAATAGTTTAAGTTCATATACATGGACTGTGGATGGTGCAGTTTAACGTCTTGCTGGACGAAAGGGACTTCTGTATAGTTTAGCATCATGTAGCTAGGACGTTACAGTTTAATGTCCTGTTGGACGATGGTACAAATAGTTTAAGGTCATATGCATAGACCGGTGATGGTGCAGTTTAACGTCTTGCTGGACGATAGGGTGATGTACAGTTTAGCATCATGTAACTAAGACAACACAGTTTAACGTCATGTTGGACGTAAGTGCAAATAGTTTAAGGTCATATGCATGGACCGTGGATGGTGCAGTTTAATGTCTTGCTGGACATAAGGGACTTTTGTACAGTTTAGAATCATATAGCTAGGACTTCACAGTTTAACCTCATGTTGGACAATGGTGTGAATAGTTTAAGGTCATATGCATAGACCGGTGATGGTTTAGTTTAACGTCTTGCTGGACGATAGGGTGATGTAAAGTTTAGCGTCATGTAGCTAAGAAAACATAGTTTAACTTCATGTTGGATGTATGTGCAAATAGTTTAAGGTCATATGCATGGACTGTGAATGGTACAGTTTAACGTCTTACTGGATGATAGGGTGTTGTACAGTTTAGCATCATGTAGCTAAGACAACACAATTTAACATCATGTTGGACATAAGTGAAAATATTTTAAGGTCATATGAATGGACCATGGATGGTGCAGTTTAACATCTTGCTGGATGATAGTGTATTTGTGTTACACAAAATACTTCTTCAGAAATCTACCATTGGTTGGAGTAGTGATGAGTTCTCCATCCATTGAGATTAAATAATATGCTCCATTGGAGTATAACTTATGTATTGAATAAAGTCCATCCCATTTTGGCTCCAGCTTGGGAGGTTTCTTTCCTGGTATCATTAGAGTTCTGGGAACCAATACCAATTCTCCCTGAACTAATGAACAAAGATGAACTTTTTTGTTAAAAGCTCGTGCTATTCGATTCTGATAGATTTCCAAGTGGTGCAAGGTGAACTTTATTTTCTCGTCTAATTGTTCCAATTCATCCAATCACTTTTGAGATTGTTCATCTGTATATGACTGATCACAAATGGATACTCTAAGTGAGAGTAATTGAACCTTAATTGGCAAGACTAATTTTGTTCTATATACCAATGAATATGGAGTTGGCCGCGTTGCAGTGCGGGTGGTTGTTCGATAAGCCCATAAATCATGAGAGACTTTTTCAAGACATGACTTCTTATCTTTATCCACCATATTTTGCAGTATGTTTGAAAGAGTATTATTTAAAGCTTCTATCTGGACATTGGCCGCTACATGATACTGAGATGAATGATTGTATCCAGGTCTGAATCACCTTTCACCTTTAAGCCAGCTTTGTTAAATTTAGGATCTTCCATTTTCTTCCCTGTTGGACTTCTAGATGCACCATCAAAGTACATTTCCCATGTTTGAAGACTATCATGAATAGAAAATACTTCCTCATGAAGAAGTTCAATTTTTGAAGATGTATCTTCTATTGAAGGATGTTCAGCAAGGAAATCAGCCAGATCTTAGCCCTTTATTTCCTTTTGAGACACATACTGAATATCAAATTGCTGCAAAATAACTGCCAAACTTACCAAACATCCTATAAGCATTGAATGACTAAAGATGAATTTGAGTGGGTTACTGCGAGATACCAATTGGATCTCGTGATATTCCAGGTAGTGTCTCAACTTCTGAACTAAAAAGATTAATGCTAGGCAGCACTTATCAATATTTGAGTATCGACTTTCTACTTCAATCATAGTACGACTGAGATAGTAAAGGTTGTTTTCATTCCCAGCATCATTCTTCGGAGCAAGAAAGGCACCCAATGATCACTCTAGAGCTATCACATAGAGGATAGGTGTTCTTCCTTCAATAGGTGGGATTAACACCGGTGGACTCAAGAGATACTTCTTGATAATATCGAATACTTCTTGACATTCTTCAGTCCACTGGTAAGTGACTCCCTTCTTCATCAATTTGGTGAAGGGTAAACTTTTTCCTGCCAAATTGGTGATGAAACGCCAAATATATGCCAAGTTTCCTTGAAGTCCTCTCAATTCATTTAAATTTCAAGGAGGTGACATAACAAGGATTAACTTTATCTTCTCAGGATCGACCTAGATACCACGATGGCATACAACGAAGCAGAGAAATTTTCCCGAGGTTACCCTAAAATTACATTTTAAGGGGTTCATCTTCAAATTATGTTACCAAAGTTTGTGGAATATTATTTCCAAATCATCCAAGTGATTAGAATGTTGTTTGGATTGAACCAATAAATATTCCACATAACATTCAACAAACTTCCCTAAAAAGGGTTTGAAGATACGATTCATGGCACACTGATATGTTGCGCCTACATTCTTCAGGCCAAAGGGCATTACCCGATAGCAAAACACACCCTAAGGGGCTCTGAAAGCTGTAGATTCTTCATCTTCTAGAGCCATTCGGATTTGATTATATCCAGAATATCCATCCATGAAGGAAAGTGCTTCATAGCCAGCTGTTGCATCAATTAAGAGTTCTGAAATTGGTACTGGAAAATCATCCTTAGGACAATGCCAATTAAGATCTCTGAAATCAATGCAGAATCTAATTTTCCCATTATTCTTTTTCATTGGGACAATATTAGCTAACCACTTGGGATATTGAAATTCCATGATAAAGTTAGCTTTGATAAGCTTATCCACTTCAGCCTCAATTTTGGAAGCATAGGTTGGATGTGTTCTTCTAGCAGCTTGTTTGAATACTCTACATTCTTATAGAAAACCCAAAAGAAGAGTGGAAACATTAGGATCAAGCCCTGGCATCTCTATATAGTTCCAAGAAAATATATCTCAATTTTTCTTTAAAAAGGAAATATACATCTCTTGCTCTTCAAGAGCCATGGCCACACTAATTAAAGTGGGGCATGGATCTTTTTTTGTACCTAGATTTATTTCTCTAAGTTCATCCACGGTGGTAGATATACCCTCTTAAAATGTTGGAGGAGCATCCCTGAGATCTTCCTCTTCTTCTTCAACATGTGTTACTTCTTCTGTTTCTAATTACATAGTAGATGATGAAGCAAAATTTCCATGATCAAAAGAAATGTTAAAATTTGAACATCTTGAAGAAGAGGCTTCCATTTATGACCCTATTGATGATAGAGGGTCTTCCTTGGGTAATATAGAGGGGATGATGAGCTGAGAATCCACATCATCTTTCACCTATGACATTGATATAACTTTTTATGGCCTGGTTGGCGAAGTATAGACTTGCTGGATTTCAGTAGATGAAATGAAGACATATCCATTTGAGCTTTCATCATTGCTTGGTGGATCACCACTTTCTCCCATGTTGTCTGGCTTGATTTCGGTAATTGACATTATGGAATTTTCCATAAGAGTATTTTGATTTGGGTCTATCCTATCAATTTGACTGATAGGAAATACCTAATCTATACTCACATGTGTGAATGTGTTTACTGGAATCTTTTCCAAACCATACGGAGCTTTAACTTTGGTGACCTCCCTTGTCATGGATTTCTCCTTACCCTTCATGTGATAGAATTCCACCTCAATGTATTGAGACTCACATGTTTTGAAAGGGGATTTATCACCATATAATGTCCCAATTTGAACATCGAAACAATATTTGAGACATTGATGGTATGATGAAGGGATAGCTGCTTGTTTATGTAGCCATGGTCTTCCAAGAAAGATGTTGAAGGCTGTGTCATGATCAACAACCATGAAATTTGAATTGGATACAAGATCTACAAACTTAGTTTTGAGTGTAATCTTACCCAGTGGTTCTTGTTCATTTTTATCATATCCTTGCAACATCAGAGTAGAAGGAGATAAATCAGATTTTGTGTCACCCAATCGATGAAGTGTACGAATGGGGATGAGGTTGACTCTTGAACCATTATCAATGAAATCTATTCGAATTTCTACACCATTGACCTTGTCAGATAAGTACAAAGGTCTAATATGTCCATGAACGACATCATCTTCATCTTCATCTATGAAAGATATCACTTCATGGAATTCTATAGGATTATTTTCTACATGGTAGACTTCAGCTGTAGTAATTTCAGTTTCAAACTCCTGAGGACTCGACAAATCCTCAATGAGTGCCTCCCGAAGATCCTTTGATAAATTCAATGCATCAAAGATTGATAACTTTGCTGGTACTTGGGCTAAGTGTTTTAATACATCATACTTTTGATCCAAAGGTCCGCGTTTCCCAATAGGAACATGTGGTTTCACAGGTGCCTTAGAAGTTGATGCTTTGGAAGTTGATGCATCTTGTATCGGGGTATGAGTTGGTAATACTCTTAGATTTGGAAGATTAGACCGAATAGGTCTATTTACTTACTAAGAGGAAGAAGATGGAACCTCTAACCAATATTCTAGAATAATTGTGTCAGGACAGAGTCTACTATTGGTGGAAGAATTTTTTTATTCTTGTTGAGCCCGTTGAAGGGATCTTCCATGAGTTTCTACTACATACATAGTTCTAGCAGGGGTAGAATTGGAATAGTGGCCTCTGAAAGATCCACGTCTCCCCCTGTACCCTTATCCTCTGCAACTCCCTATGATTCCTCTGTTTGATATAGGGAATTCAGGCTCATCAAAACTGAAAATGCGACTGTAATATGGATCTGTTAAGTGAATCATGTTAATAGAACCAAAGATCAACTTTTCTTCTGATGAATACTTTGGCTGATTAGTCAATTTAGGCTGCACCATTTGGTGGGACGGTGCCCGTTTACTTTGAAGTAGATGGAATAAAATCTTCCAGAGTCAAAGACAACTTGGTCTTTGACACATACTCATATTCTTTTGATTCTTATTCTTTCCTTGAATTATGCCATTTCTTTGAGGATTTTCTCTCTTATGAAGAGGGTTTTGTTGTGGCATTCATGGTAGAAGACACAATATGTTTCTTAAATTGCGTTCGAAAAATGGCATGAGTTCGGTTGATCTTTTTTTTGACCATCCAATCATCATATTTTTGCGCATTTTTGTTCTTGACTTCTTGCCACTAACTTTATTCCTCTGGATCTATAGCAGTAACACATGCTACCTGAGCTGAAGGACCTTTCAGTTTGACTTGTCCCAAGTCGACCATTTTTTGCAGGAGGTCCTTGAATATAAAACACTCCTGAATGGGATGCCCGAACATTTGATGAAACAGGCAATAGTTGGGAAGGTCTTTATCTCCTTTCTTGTTTGTCCTCTTGGGCCTTGGAAATTGAACCAAATTATTTTCCAGAGCTGAAATGAAGTAAATAGGAACCTGTTCATTTCGGAAAGAGTAAACTTTTCTCTTTAGATCCTCAAATTGTTTCCATCTTTGATCTCTTTGATCATCTTGACGAAACGACCTCTGTTGTTGATGCTCAGGAGGCATAGCCCTTCAAAAAGATGAAGGTTTTGAAGTAGAAGCAGGTACATGTGCTTGTTCAAGCATAACTATAGCAGTCTCTGCTCGACCCATTATCCTTCCTAGAGCTGATAGAATTACATGAGTTTTATCCTTAGTCTTCATAAGAGATTCTTCAATCTGCCGAGTGATCGAAGTAAGGTCTCGAAACCATCCTTTGTATTTCATAGGGATCAACGGTGTGCACAAATTATCACACAAATTTTCCACACAGATTGGAAACAATTCTTCTTGAGGGAGAGATAATCTTAGGGAATATGTTAATCCCTTCCCGCGAGAAATGAAATCTGAAACCCTGTCATTTTCTCTTTGCTTATAGTTTTTAAGATAAAAAACTGTTGTCTTTGGAAAGGTTGAGCTAAATTGAAGAAGGAATCATTGGTGGAGATCCTCCCATCCGGTAATTGATCGGGATTTCAAGATTGTGTACCAGACAAAGGCAGGCCCTTGTAATGATTATAGAAAACACCTGAGCTTAACTGCTTCTTGTTACTGAGGGGTTCCCATCATAGGATTTCCATGAGAAAAAAAATGTGTTAATTGTTTCTCTGGGTCTCCTGAACCATTAAATATTGGGAATGTGGTACTCGCAGAATTTTATGGGGGAAGAATTGCATCAACCCATTCAGGGTAAGCTCTCTTTTCTGGTTGAATTTGAGCTTGTTTTCCCTCTATATCTTCCAACCGAGCTATTAGTGACTCAATAGTAGTTAATAGCTTTTTAGAAACATCCAGTTGAGCTTGAACCTGAGCAGGTGCAATGATTGGATCTTGGACAGATGTGGTGGCTGGTACTATAACTGATGGTAGCACTGCTGATTGTTTTTGCACATGACCCATAGGATTAGACCTATGAGGGTGTACTCGTAGAGGAGGATATTGTTAATCCATCTCAGTAGCCGCAAAAAATTCCCATGGCTGGCTGACTCTAGCACGCTTAGGATGAAGACTACCCTAAAGTAGTTCTATATTCAACCTCCTCAATTCGTTCATTTCTTCCTCCTATTGTGCGAATATTTTCTCTAATGAGAGCGATTGGCCTTCTCCATATGAAGGGTATGTAACCTAATTCTTTCCTCTCCCCTTATTAGACACCATTCAGAGAGGGGGAAGTGGGTTACATGAAGGATTACCTAGATTCTGAGTAATACTTTGATTTTGTGTACGCACACCTTCTTTATTTGTGTCTATGCGTACAACCTCTTGAGAAAGAGATTCTTCATCTAATCCCTCTGAGTGAGCCTCATCTGGGGGATCAACAACAATGGCATTGATGAAATTGATTGATGCATAATGCATTGCATCCCTTATATCATCATTTCTACGATATTGTCTTCTTCCATGTCCTTGATGAGACATTTCATTTTGTTGATTTGATCCCTCATGAACTTTTTGAAGAATAGTAATTTGGAGGGAATATCCTAATAATTCGGCTCTTCATTCCACTTGTGGGTTCTTCCCTAATTGAGAGAAGACTGAATTTATCTGATGGAGAGATTGAGGATTTGAAAAATCCCCCAGTCCTATGGAATGGGGCTGTTCCTGCTGTCTCTCCTCAACTCCTCGAATCCTATTTGTTGATTTTGAGGGTTGGGTTAAAAGAGTCCCCATTCTAGCAAGCTGTGGTGGTTCTTGAGTCTCTATATCTAAGACTTTCTTAAAATCTCTCCTGATCTTGTGGACTTTAGTCTAGAAATTGGATGGATGCATCAACCTACATCCACTCTTATCACCTAGCTCAAAAGACCGTTGGATGATTTCTGACACCTCTGTCACTTGATGATGTGCTTGCTCCAAACGAGAGGCCTATTCAATATTCTCATTTTCTTGATGCTGGAGTAACTCAACAAATTGTTCTCTGTATGCTTGATTTTTGAGAGGAACTAGTTGAGGCCTGTTATTGAGCGAGCCTTTGATTATAAACCAAGCCAATTGACTATGGCTGGCTATGGGCAATAACATTGCATGAGACCATTTTCGGTGACTTTGCTAACTAGAGAGTACATTGACATGTAGTTCTCCATGAACACCCCATCCCCTAATATGAATACCATATGAGGAATTGAAAATTAATTGGCGTAATCTTCTTAGTGCACCAAGGCATGAATGCTGAAGGGCTCTCTGCTACTTTTCAACCTTCAGATATTGAGAAACTGAGAGAGATACCAAATCAATGTGGCATTGTAACCCTTATATTATCTTGACATGATTTTCATATTCATCATAAGATAATATTTTCTTTTTCAACTGACAAATATTTTTCCATATGTTGAGACGAATATCATGAATTCCATCTTCCATCAACATCTCTGGAATGTTATACTGAGAATCATCCAAAGGCCAAAACATAACTGGCACTTCACCTTTCGCCAGTTGTTTTCTCATATTCAGTACTTCGTCTTTATCATCCAGTGAAGATTATTCTACCTGATTAGACCAGAGATGGTGCTATCTTATTGCTTCATAGGATTCAACAAGATTGGTAGGGAATTCACTGATCAAACTAGAAGATAAATAACCCAGGGATGGTTCATAGAATGACCTACACCCCAGGCTATCTTTTGATTGAGAAAGTGTTTCACCTGATAGTGGTGAAGCATCAGACATGACTAGCTTCACATTTTCAAGTGCCTCACAATAGAAGGGATTTTTCATCACTATAGTTCCCATTGGAGAATTTTATAGGCAATGTGCATTACTACTGCGGAGAGGACTTTTGCAGCTAAATTCATCATCATGGGGAGGAAAACCATGGTGGGTTATAATAAAAGATGAAACATTTTTCTCCTCGGTCTTCAGACCACATAAAGGGTTCCTGTGACTCTCATATAAAGATGAAACTTTGAGATCGATTGAATTGTCATGAAGCAAGCCTTCATGAGGAAGTATCTGATACAGACCTTCAGAATTAATGTTCCCACTATTGGGAACTAAGAGAGTAGAATTTTGAGTTGAAAAAGATAATTGTCTGAGTGCATCAAGAACTCCAGCATCGAGAGTGGTTATTATCAGAAAGTGTATGTGACTGATTTGAAGAAATGACCAGGTTAGGCTGATTATCTCCACTCAAATCAGGTGTATTTTCCTGACTTGGTTGTCCGTATGATATGGTGGAGTACGCCCCACAACCCTCTTGAACTAGAACAAAGGTGTGTGTCTATTCCGGAGTGATATGTTGATGTGTAACTCCACTGGTAGGGATAGATTTATGTTTCTTTCCCTGAGAAGATGCTGAAGCTGTTATAATATTCTGACAGGCATCTAGAATATGAGTAGGAATTTTCTTCTCCTCTTTCACTATTGACAGAATGTTCTTGGTGAATTAATCTTCTAGAATGGGGATATACGTCCATTCCGTTCTTGGAGTAGGTGTGTATTATTGCTCCTGTCCTCCTTTTCTTGTTAGTGAATTCTGATAGTCTCATGTGTGGGGGCAGAGAGTTGAGTCTGCCTCCTATTTGTCGCCGGATCTTTCTGACTGACTTCTCCGAATGTTACCAAACAAGACTGTTGGTAGGCTTGATCAATGCTACCAAGTGTATGTGCCTACTGATTTCACTCTGCCGAATGTGGTTGATGAACTTCCTTCAATACTGACAGACAAGGCTGATGGAAGGACTGATGAGTGTAAGAAGGTGTATTTTCATGTTTACCAGTGGTAAACACATTGGGTTGGCGGACTCCATCATATGTAGTCAAACGAGCCTGCTGAGAAGCTGATGATTTATAAACAGGTGTATGTTCCTGTCTGTAGTACTCTACCAGAATTTCCTAGCGGGATTGGCGTGATGATGCCAGACGAGTCTGCTGGAAAACGGAATTAAAATGGACGGGTGTGTGCGCCCGCTTATTGCTTTCCAGTAAGTTAGTTTGGTGGACTTCTCCATAGATGGAAGATATTAGAACCTGCTCACTGTTGACCGGATTTTGCCTCTAGAAGTTCATCTCTCCTACTCGGGTTTGAGGAACCTGAGCCGAATGCCTGGAGACGATACCCTCATTATGTTAAGGGCGCACTGCTGCATGAGTCTAGTGGCGATTGTTGGTGGGAGCCCTCAGGAAGGACTCCTGTTTCCTTGAATTAAGGCCTTGAGTGGACTTCTCATTCACATCCTCAGAATATGGGAGGGAATGGTTATTACATTAAGTGGATAATGACCCGAAACGGTTGGAGATGGTGGTTAGCACCGCCCACTTCTTGATCGCTAGTCATCGCTGTCCAGATGACCAGGGTGAGTTGTTCACATGGAGGGCTTGTCGAGAAGCCTCCAGAGTTTGAATGGTACCATGTTAATGGTACTCTTTAACCAGTGCATTTGATACCCAACGTTGAAGATGCTGAGTAGGTGATGTCGCCCTCAGAGTGGACGACGATTTAATAGGAGTAGCAGCAGATGCATTCTCAGCAGAGGTTTTCACAGTAGAGGAATTCACAGACGTGAACTTAAAAAAAATCCATTCTTGCAATGCAAAAGATCTTGGAGAAGAGTGCCTGTTTGATATAACAAACATAATCAAGATAAGTCTGGCTGCTACATATTTTGGATGAGCACATATGTTATTGATTGTTCTGTTGGCTCTCTCATTGTGTTTAAATAGGGGCCTAACAAAATAAGTAAAACATCATTTAAACTTGGTTAAGGATTCACGTCGGGTTCACCATTTTTTGTTTCCTCTAGAAATGGGGATGACCTCATTGATTTAAGATTCAAACATTCCAAGTGGTTTATAACGGTTTTGTTCATAGAACCGGAAACATCCAATGATTTCATATCAATTTGGACATACTTTCCAAAGTTAGGTGCTCATTAGTTGTGAACTGGTGAGGCTTAAGAATTTTCATTGGTCGAGAGAATGGGAGGTTGGACTCATCACACCCTTTTGAGGGGAATTATTGTTTACTCCGGGACTCTATTTATAGATTTAAGTTATGTTTGTGAATCCTTATTACATTACCAAGTATGAAAATGAGCTTTCCTTTAGATCTGACAATCAATGATTAGTATGTATGAGATTCAGAGAATCTTTTATATGTATTCTAGGTTCTTCATCGATAGAGAATCATCTATATTTGTTAAAGATTCGTAGTCAATGGTATCCTTCGACATATTATATAGAAATATCTTGGTCATTATGATAACCATACTAGGTTTAAGGCCACTCAGTGGGGCACTTGAAGTTTATTGTCATTCTGATGGACAAGAATTATTTCATAGTTGGGATCATACCCGCAGATGGGCTACCTACATATCCTTTGTTTTAGAAAAGGAATCAGAACCCACGTAGTTTGAGTAAAGAAGTATGAGGTTTATGCATGATTGATGGCTCAAAGAAAGATTTCATAATTAATTTTACACTCTAAACTCACGTGAGTCATGCTCGGTGTGAAAAACAAGAGGTATTGGTAAAAACAGACAATTTTTCCATGAAAGATGCAATTATAAGAAATGATGTGGGGATTATGTATGTATGACTTCCCAGATAGATGAAGATTTGGATTTACTTTAGGGAATAAACCCATGAACAAGGTCCATAAAGTTATATGCGCTTTATGGAGATTTGGATACTCTAACATGGGGCTTACTCCTGAGGAAGATGACCTAATTAGGAGGGGACTTGTGATTGGGTTTTACTCCTAAGAAGGAAGCCCAAATAAAAAGTAAATTATGACTGGTTAAGAGAAATTATGAATGGGGACTACTCTTGAGAAGGATGCCCAGGTTAAAATATTTGAAAACTGGGGCTTACTCCTAAAGAGGATGCCTAGGTAAATGGACTTGGGGATTACTCCTAAAGAGGATGGCCATATTTATAGATTTTGAGACTGGGGATTACTCCTAAGGAGGAGGCCTAAGATAAAGGACTTGAGAACTGGGGCTTAATCCTAAGGAGGAGGCCCAGGTTAAGGGACTTGGGGCTTACTCCTATGGAGGATGCCCATATTTATAGGCTTTGAGATTGGGGCTTATTCTTGAAATGGAAGCCCGAGTTCAGAGAATTATAGTTGGGGCTTACTCCTGAGGAGGATGCCTATATTTGGGAAGTTGGGGCTTACTCCTAAGGAGGATGCCCATATTAAAATAATTATGGTTGGGGAATTCTCCTGATAAGGATGCCTAAAGTTAAGGGAACCTGAGGACTGGGTCTTACTCTTGAAAAAGAGGCCTAGGTTAGGGGATTTGGAGCTTACTCTTAAGGAGGATGCCCAAATTTGGGATTTTGAGATTGGGACTTACTCCTGAAAAGGAGGCCCATTTGTTAAAGAGACTTGTGACATATGACTTATTCTTGAGAAGGAGGCCTAAGTTAATTGAATTTAAGACTGGGGATTACTCTTGAAAAGGAGTCCAAATTTAGAGAAATTATGACTAGGGCTTACTCTTGAAAAGGAGGCCCAAGTTAGGGAACCTCTCATCTTAAAAGGATGAGGTTGAATGAATGAAGTCTCTCACCTTTGTGACATGAAGATATGTAAATCACTATGTATTGAGAGATGTTCCTTAGGATTCCTTTCAGATAAGGAAGCCAAGGAAGGAACCGTGCCATAAATATCTTTGAAGATGGTCCTGAAGGCTGAATCTTGAATAGGAGAGGTGAAATAGGCAAGAGGGGCACCCAAAAAGAAGGTGGCACACAAGTCCTGCATGGGCGCGTAAGTCCTTGTCGCGCAAGTATACTTGCACGACACATGGTTACTTGCACGACGGTCAACTCTTAGGGTAATACTTGGGTGATACTTGGCTCAAGCCCTTAGTACTATCCCTAGAGGCTTCCAGAAGAGTGGTGCGCAAGTTCTGTTGAAGGGGTAAGGCGGCGCGCAAGTGTAGCCATTTCCCTTATGGGATGGACACTTAAGCCTGCAAGTGTTGATGATTTTCAACACCTTGGACTTAATCCTTATCTTTCGATCTTCCGTTCTAGGTATTAAATTACCTTAGAAGTGTTTGGAAGCTTTGAGAAGAGACTAGGGCACCGGGAGCTCAAATATGAGTTTCTGGAATTTTTTGTCTTGAAATGGGGGGTCCCACTGGGGGTATTTATAGTTTGGTGAAGACCCTGGGCGAAAATCATAGAGGGCACACAAGTCACCTGCACAACTATTGGGCGGCACGCAAGTATAGTTGCATGACCTTGGTGTAACTTGCGCGACCCAAGTAAAAATGAATCTTTGTTTATGCCTCTGTCAATTTTTGATGTTTTATCAAAGGATGAATCAATTTGGGTTCAAGGTATTTCTCCTTTTTATTCATTTAGACTTTGTGACGGAACTGAGCGTCAACAACCATACATTAGGATGTTGGGAAATTTTAGAATTAATTTTTGGGAGATTTAATTCACGTGCACAATTAGCTGTATTGTGGACCACAATTTATTATAAATTTGGGCATAAACAATTCTTATATTAATATAGGGGTGAACAGTTACTAATAATAGAAAACACAGATTAAAAAAACATATGTCAGCTATTTGAGTCCCCTTTGTTTTGGTTCACAAGGTTAGGTAGGTTGAGGCACACAGTTAGGGTGAACCGTGTGCCAGCCGTGCACAACCATATAATTCTCATCTTCATCAAAAGTCATCCCAAAGAAACAATAAGTATTAACCCAAACAAAAAGTATTAAAATAAGGAAAAAATAGTACTGGAATACAATCCCAATACAACTCCAGAAAAGGTCATGATCTTATAATCTCCCAACCTTATAATAGAACATCCTTAAGTTTCACTCCCAAGATTATCTATGATTCCAAGTCAAATAGATCAAGCCACTGATCCTACATATCTGCCTCTCTTTCCCATGTCTCCTTCTACAAATTCCCATGTTTATAAAATACATGAACTCTCGATATGGTCTTTACTCACAACACATTCTCACTATGATCTAATAAACATATCAGATTCTCCTCAAAGGATGCACCTACATCAAGATCAATGTCTCCCACATCGATCACATGAGAAGGGTCGGGGTGATACTTCCAAATCTATTATACATGGAAGACATCATGAATAGTGTTTTATTATTGTGGAAGATCCAATTGGTATGCCACTGGCCCAATTCTATCCACAACTTCAAATGGTTTGGAAAATATGTTTGTTAGATTTCCATGTTTATGTATCCTATAGTGACCTAATCTAGGATATATTGAAAGGAATACATGATAACCCTATGTGAGCTCTAGGGGCCATTGACATCTATTAGCACAGTAATTTTGTCTATTTTGACCTGTAACAATAAGCTTATGAATTATTTTCACCTTATCCAATGTCCCCTACATGGTAATTGGTCCCAAAAATTATAAATAATTGTTTTTTTATAATTAACCTATTGACTCATATATATTAAAAATTTTGTTAACATGGTTTGGGTTTAAGTAGTATTTTATAAAGTCACATGCAGTTGTTTTAAATTTAATTTTGTAAAAAAATGGGATTTTATTTTTATAAACTAGATATCATATTAATAATTCAGCAGCTCTATATTATCTGAAAATCACACTTTAGTATAGTTTTATTGGTTAAATTAATTAGATTATAAAACTATATTCTTTAATAAAAACCAAAATGATAAAATTGAGGAATCATAGAAGCTAAGTAACCAAATTATTAAAATGCACATATTTTTGTGTGATAGAGGTTTTAATAGACCAATATTATCCATTAATCCATTACGTGTCCACTTTGGATGCACTTTAGGTAAGCTAGACCACCCATTAATGAATACCTTTTGGTATTTACAAGAGTGCGACTCCATCTCCACTATAATAAGGAAAGCACTATCCCACTGATTTACACCTCCCAAACCAATTAGGTTCATACAATAACTTCCCAAATAGTCTCACAACATCCCTAACCTTTTTTATAGGCCTCCCTTTTGGAAGAAATCAATTCGAATAATTTCGTTGGTGCAAACCAAAAGGAGTTACCCGATTAAGAGGTACCATCTTCTCTCAAGTTCTCTAGTTTCATTTCTATTACCCCCCTAAAAGCTTATTATTCTATTATTATATTAAAAAACCAGTATCATACATATACTGGTATTTTTTTATGTAAATTTTTGGATCTACACTTATACACACCTCAATCTTATGGGTAACATACATATTTTTTCTATGTACGGCGAACTACTTCTTTACGAAACAATGATTGTTTATTTTTCCTTCACCACCTCTTATGGTGGAAATTATGAAGGAAAATATGTTTATATATGGATTATTTAATATTTATAATGTATTTATTCATCTATAATTTTTATATAGAACATACCTTTATGCTTTCCATCATGTGTAAATATGATAATTTTTTTGAGGAAATGTGGACTATCACCCCTTAAAGCTATATGACTCATTCATTCCATACATGGAGCATATAAAATATAGTATTAATAAACCAATGTGAAATATATAACATATATATAATACCATAATTATAACATATATATATATATATTAATCATTTATTTTTCATTATTTCAATATGACAAAGAAATGAAAGTAGCGTCCATGCGTACGTACAACCTACCGTCTCCATGAATGGTGCACTTCATTCCAAATCTCCAAATATTATGGACTAATATAAATTAATACATAATAAATATATTTGACCATTAAATCATGTTTTAAATTATTTATATGATTAAACAATTATATAATTAATGATAAAAACAAGTAACAAGTTAAAAATGATGCGGGAAAACTAGACAATTAATACCCAAAATTGTGAAATTAATGAATGAGTGTTTACAAAAAGGTAATAAAAAGTTATAAAATTTAGTATATGATATTATAAACATTATTATGGTTATGTTATATGTAGGTAACATATTTTAAACTACTATAAATGAGGATAAATACCACACAAAAAAAGGAAGGTTATGGTAAGGTATTTTTTCTCAATTTACATTCCATTAGGATTTGTTTATTGTTATGCTCCAACTCACTATTATATGGTGTATATACTACCATTGACATGTTGTAACTTGAATCCCCTTATTATATTAATATTATAAGTTTCATTTAATTCATTGGGTATTAAGATTTTATTGTTTTAAAGTGGTATGGGACACTTTGGAATGTTTAAGGATTATTTATCCACAATAATGTTTTAATGTCAATAATAGTTCTTGTTAATTATCCTAAATTGAAGTATTATTGAAAAATAAATATTATTTATTCAATATAAAAATTTAATAATGATATTTTATCATTAAATATTAGGCAATTTTTGTACTTGTACGACACAGGTGGGGCACACTATAGCCCCTTGATGCATCAATAGTCTCATGAGACAAATCATTTGGCCAATCAGATTGGTTTTTACCCTACATGTTGTAAAATGTCTTATGAATGGACATGATGATAAAGTTACCATGTACCTAGAAAACATGATTTCTAATAATTAATCAATTTCCTTAGTTAGATCTTGTTATTATTTAACCATGATATTTTTCATCAACATATATATGGATACATTTTACCATTGTTTCAGTTATTATTCATCCTTGAGATTTTTCATCGACATATATATGGAAACCTTTCAATCATATTTTATTGATTTAGATGGAATGTGTTTCAGTTTCTTAACATCCCATATTTATTTTAACTTATCTAATTATTTAATCACATGAGCTTTCAGTCAATCACTTTTCAATGTTAATTTATTGATATTGATTCATTGTTGCTTCTATTTTACTTACCATTACTAAGCATTTGACCTCACCCTTATTTTGTTTCCTTTCCCCACATTAAGAAGAATGAATCTTTTAATAGTCATTCAATTTTTTTTATTTTATTATTTATCATGTTAGTATTTCATATTTTCCGATATATTATGAGTATCATGTATATAAAATGGCTTTCCAAGACTACAAAACTGAATGGTACTTTGAGATTTGATTCCTTGTAATCATAACAATGTAATAAAATAATGAACTGACTCCTAGATTCTGGGGTCGAGGCATTACAGCTGGTATCAAAGGAATTTTAGAAGCATCCTTGGAAACTAGATTTTGAAAAACATAAATTAGAGATCATAACCCGAAGATTGACTTTGAGGATAATAATAGAAGAACATCATAATTTTTTTAAGGTACAAATTATGTGGGTATTCCTAGAAATACATCCCTGCCTAGATACTAAAAGTGGACATGGTTATGGAATAGATTTACCTAGGAGTAATAACTTTGACAAGGTATTCCAGTCCTGACTTAGGGTAACCTGTTACACGACAATGATCCTTACTGCACACCTGGTTTGACACTCCTAGGGGATATTCTTAGGATAATTCACATTAACTTTATCTTCCATTATGAAGGATTTAAAAGTAAATATTTCCCCAAATTTACCAATGTTTATGATTTTAGTATTTATGATGCATAAATATATGTCATGTGTTATAAAATGTTTAGAGTTATAGAATGTTCATAATTTAATGATCTAAACTAGTATATGTCATTTTCTAGAAATGTATCCATGAAGGAAGAAGTGTGTCAACACTTTTGAACAATGTATATATTTCCATACAGAGGAAGTCAATGTATCCGGTATTATAAATGATAAATTTATGGATATATTAGGGTATCTTAGTAAAGTTATGACAAATAACCCTATCAGAATGGAGAAACCTATTATGTGGAGAGAATATTCTATGATGCATCAATTTATGCAGTAGAATCCCCCATAGTTTAGTAGGACTTATAATCTAATTATAGATAATAAATGGATCAAGTATTTGGAGAAAATATTTATGGCCTTGGAATGTAGTGAAAAGTAAAAGGTTACAATTTCAATCTATTGTCTCCAAGTTGATGTTGATCAATGGTTTACCTTGATTAAGAATACTAGGGAGGGAGAAGAAATATAACTCATGGAATGAAGATCATTTAAGGATAAATTATTCGATAAATACTTCCCTCATGATTAGTAAATTGAGATGAAGAGAAAGTTACTTAACTTAAAGTAAAAGGAAGAAAAGGGTGTTGGAGATTATGACACTACCTTTACAAGGATATCTACGTATTCTATGTATTATATACAAAATACATATTTTAGGATCAACCAATTCGTTAAACTTATTAATCCAAATATTCTAAGGGAACTAGTGTCTCATAATTTTTCATCATATGAATAGATAGTTTTATGTGTCATCAAAACAGAGAAGGAATTATCTATATCCTATGTATTCAAGGGAAACCAAGAGAATAAAAGGTCTTATGAACACCATGAAAAATTGAATTAGTCAAATAAGATGAAGGGAAAGATTTATTTTCAAACTTGTGATAACTAGGGAATGAATCACCTATGTAAAGGCTTGATAGGATTGGGAGTTTTTTATAAGTGTGGAGAAAATGGTCACCAGGAAAAAGAATTAAAAGGAAAGAAAGAAAAGTCTTCTATTTAGTGTTACAATTATAAGGAGATGGGACACTATGAAAAAAAATTATCCATGATTCAAGAGAATATACCTTAGAAGAAGCTAAGGGATGATGGTTAAGAATATGTTATTGACAAAAAAGGTGTAATGATTAATGTAATTTTGTTTTTGGATATATGAAATATATTGTAAAATTATTTTTCTTATGATTTTCTCATCATATAAATTATGAAATATGCATGGATTATACTAAAATACTTTTTTGTTAAGGATTTGAGAATAATATTTTGAATGGTACCAAGAAAATTTATTCAATATAAAGTTACTTTTTTTGGAAAACACATGATTGAGTGAAGGAAAAACCATAATATATTCATGATATTATAATAATTATGAAGAAATGATAGATCTGGATAAGTTTTGACTACCTTGGTTATGATTAATGAATTTTTTGACAAATGGTCTATTCTATCACTGATGGATTTTACAATACTTTTGTATTTAAAGAAAATTTATCCAATAACATGTATCTTACTTAAGAAATAAAGAATAATGCATGTTTCTAATGATATTACATAGTAATTTTAGTTATTAAATACTTTCCAGAGGATACATAATGAATTTATTAACTTTTTTGGAATGTGAAAATTTAGGGTTGATTCATATTGATTAAAGGCTAATGATAAGTTCATTTTGGAAATTTAGTGAAATTATTTCTAAATCATTAGATCATAATATTTTGGAAAATTGAACTATTTATTAAATGGTTTAATTTGATCCTTGTACAAGGTTTTATAGATTTTTTTACTACTTCACCATATAAGAAGAAACATAGAAATAGTTCAAGGCACAACCAAAGGATAATATTATATTTATAAAAACATATATTTACATATATTCTTGTAGATTTAAAGAATTCATCAACTATAAAAAAGGTCTTATTGAGAAAAAATGTTGTTCTATTTTCATTATTTTTTATGATATCAATGAATTTTATTCATACCTATGATTTATGGTCTTATAAGCTTCAAATGTCATTTGAACAAGTTCTCTAGAGCTGTCGATCAGAATATGGTTGTTGGATTTTTTCTTCCATATCAATGTTTCAATTTTACACCTATGTTTTCCTACTAGGGAACATAGTTACATGAATTTTTTACTTCCCTTTATCTCTTATTAATAATATGTGATAATAACCCTTTTTACGATGTGTTTTTTCAACAATAGTTTATTTTCAGTCCCTTTATCACTAAGATCAAGTTTAAATTGTGAGGAAGAAGTATAATTAAGGTGGGGAGAATGTAACACCCCAAGAAATTAAAATATTTTCATGTTAGAATAAATATTATTTTTTCTCGATTTATACTCAACACAAAGATAAACTTATGCTACACACAACACTGAATTAGCTTATGTTACACACATGACTGAGTTTTGCTGCCTTTTAAAGGTGCACCTATTTTAAAAATAAATTTCAACACTTTTAAAAAATTTAAATGTAAAAGTAAACATCATTTTTGAATTAATAATGTCGAAATTATCTTAGGTTGAAGTTTTTGGATTTTCTAACAAACATTATTTTTGATAAATAGTAAAAATTACAGTAATTTAGTTAAAAACAATCTTTTTGTTTAAATAAAGATTAGTGTTAAATTATATATTTATTTTTTAAGGTAAAATTATATAAATTATATATCTATTAATACTATTTAGTTCATTACAATCAATTTCACTTTGAAATTGAATAAAGGAACTTAACAAACTTTTGAACATTTTACAACTTTAAAAATCCGCTATTTCATCTCGTCTTTGAGATTAACATTAATCTTAATTTATCCAATTCTATGAATTGAAATATAAAATATTAAATACATGATTTGAATCCGTATAATATTTTTGGTCTAATAATATAACCTTAATTTTTGACTGAAAATATTAGAGAAACTGATTATAATTAATTACAGTGATTGATGTAAAATTAAGCTTAATAAGGAACTAATCTTTAATATTAAAGACCAAAATGACTTGGAAACATGTAAAAATCCTTTTTATGAAAATAATTCGACCATATCCCCTCTTTTTTATAATTTTATGTTTTAATGGGATATTATTAAATGGAAGTGCTCTATATAAAATGTTAAGTAAGGAAAAAGACAAAACATGAAGTTTCCTTACCTGTAGAATCTATAAAACATTTAGATATGTAAAAAGAATCATATTTTCATTGATAAATATAATTTTAAAATATAAGTGGGTTATTTTTATCATAATAATTTATCAATAATTTTTAGAAATGATTTAGTTACTTAAAATTCTTAAGAAATGACAACGTAGTTAATAATTAACTAGGTTAAATGATACTATAAATAATAAAAGTGAGGTATATTAATTGAATTATTGTAATTAATTATTTTTTTAAAAGAATATATAATGTTACAAATTTTTTGACTTAATATATTTGAATCCAAATATTTTATTTCTATTTTGAAATTAAAACTAACTAAATAATGTCAAAATTGACATTATTATTATTTTACAATAAATCAAATTTTATTAAATGATTTAAAATTAATAAAAATTTTATATTCTCCAAAGTTATATTTTGGTTTTCTTAAATTCTAAATATTTTATATTAAAGGGACAATTTATCTTTTATAATTAACCTATTGACCCATATATTTTAAAAACATTATTAACACAGTTCGATTTTAAGCAGTATTTTAGTGCATCACTTGAGATTTTTTTAATAATAATTTCCTAAAAAATAGGATTTTAATTTTATAAATTAGTTATAATTTTAATAATTAATTGGATATAAATTATATAATAAATAAAACTTTATTTTAGTCATAATGGTTAAATTAATTAGACTATAAAACTAGATGCTTTAATAAAAACCTAAATGATAATATTGGGAAATCATAGAAGTTAGGGAACCAAATTACTAATATGCACATATTTTTGTGTGATAAAGATTTTAATAGACCATGATTATCCTTTACTACATTTTTTCCATTTTAGAGGTATTTTAGGTAAGATAGAACTCCCATTAATTAATACCTCTTGGTATTTACAAGAGTTCTAGTCCCCCTCCACTCTAAAAAGGAAAGCACTCTCCCACTTCTTGACACCTATCAAACCACATAGGATCGGACAATACCTACCCAAATAGTGTCCAAAAATCCATACCCTCTTATTATAATCCACTTTTTGGGAATAAATAAATATTAATAATCCCTTTTGTTTAAACCAAAAGAAGTTACCTGATTAAGAGGCTACATCTTCTCTCAAGATCTGTAGTTCATTTCCATACTCCACCCCCTAAAAAATCTTTATTATAAGATTATATAACAAACAAAAATATACTAAATATACTATAATTTTGTTATGTAATTTTTTTTACCTATACTTACACACACCTCCATATAATGGGTAACAAACAAATTGTTTCTATGTATATAGAACTACTGCTTCCCAAAATGGTGATTGTTCATTTTTCCTTTACTATCTCTCATGGTTGACATTATGATGGAATATTTGTTTATATATGATATTTATTATACTTATAATGTATTTATTTTTCTTTAATTTTTATTTATAACATACCTATATGCTTCCTATCATGTGTAATTACAATAATTTCATTTGAGGAAGTGTGGACTACCGCAGCTCAAAGTGATATGACTCATTAATTCCATACATGGACCATATAAAGGATGGTATTAATAAATATATGCAACAAATATAACATATATATGATACTATAAATATAATATATATGTATATGTATCATATATTTTTCATTATTTTAATATGACAAATAAATGAAATTAGCCTCCATGCGTACGTACAACCTACCATCTCCATGAACACTTCACTTCATTCCTAATCTACAAATATTTTGGACTAATATAAATACATAAATAATGATTATATTTGATAATTAATACATTTTTTACATTATATATATGATGAAAATATTATCTAATTAATAATAATGATAAGTAAAAAGTTAAAACTTTCACGAGAAAACTGGAAAATTAATACCCAAAATAGTGAAATTAATGAAAGAGTGTCTAAAAATGGGTAATAAAATATTGTATGAAGTTAATATATTATATTATAAACATAATTATCTTTCTGTTATAATTTAGTAAATTATTTTAAACCACTATATAGGAGTATAAATACTTCACAACAAAATGAAGTTTAAGGTAAGGGATTTCATATCAATTTACATCCCATTGAGTCTTGTTTGTTGTTATACAACAAATCACTCTTATATGGTGTATATAATGAACTTTACGTGTTATAATTTGAATATAAATTTTTCTTAGTATTATAAGTTTCATTTAATTCAATATTAATTAAGATTTTGATTTTTAAAAGTGGTATGGGACACATTAGAATGTTTAATTATTATTTATCCGTGATAAAGTTTTAATTTCAACAACCGTTATTGTTACTTCTCCTCCTTTGCGGTATTATAGATAAATATATATTATTTATTCAATATTTATAATTTTTAAGGCACATTTAATATTCAATATGAGGAATGTTCTGTACTGGTATGACTTTGGTGGGGCCCACTTTAGCCGCCCGATGCATCAGTAGTCTCATGAGACAAATCATCTGGCCAATCAGATGGGTTTTTACCCTACATATTGTAATCCATCATTTGAATTGTCTTGAAGGTAAAGGTTCCATGTACCTAGGAAATATTGAATCCAATAATTAATAATTTTTCTCATTTAGATTTAGTTATTATTTATCCATGAGATTTTTCAATGGCATATCTATGGATACCTTTCATTCTTAGTTTATTGATTTAGATGGAATGAGTTTCAGTTTCTTACTTTTCCATGTTGATTTTTCCTTATATAGTTATTGAATGGAATTTTATTTCATGTAGTCACTTTTCCATGTTAGTTTTTGATTATTGATTCATTATTTATTTCACTTTACTTACCCTCGCTGATCATTTGATCACACCCTTATTATGTTTCCTTTCCCCAGGTTATTAAGAAGAAATCTTTGACAAATAATTCAAGGATGTTGTTTATTTATATTTATTATGTAACATATTTCTATTTCTTATTTACCAATATGTTATAGGTATTGTGTATGTAATTAGAATTTCTATGATTTCTAAACTGAATAGTCATTCGGGATTTGAATCCATGTAATCATGTCAATGTAATAAAATAATGCACCGAATCCAAAGTTCTGGGGTCGGGGTGTTACATTTGAGTTACATAAAACTAAAAACATAATTTATTTATTCTTTAATTTAGTATTCACAAAATATACATTAATGTAATTTTTCTCATAATATTCACTGAATCATGATGATTTTTATAACTCCTTCAATATTTACAAAATATCACGAGGTAAATCATTAGTAATTTTAATGATTAATTTTCATTATTGACAATAATATTTTATCCAACTGATAAAAATCTCTAAATCTTAAATATAAATAAATTAAAATTATTAATTTAGTAAACAATTCATCATCATATTTTGCCTAATCTCATTACTTATTTTTCCACAATATCTCATTAAATACTTACTTTCAATATTACAATTCATTTAATTATGTAATATTATTATAATACAATGATACTAATTTATAATAATTTTCCAATATAAATGGACTTCTATTTTAGTAATTCACTTCATTAATTTTATCTAATACCGTATATTAATAAATTCATGACGTGTGGGTACATTTTATATACCTCAATACTTAATTATACTAAATAAAAATTTGTTATTATTTTATTAAAAATAAATTAATTATCCTTTAACATTAAAGATTAGACCATCTACAAAAAAAATTTTATTTGATAGAAAATGGTTTCTTTAGTATAATGGTGTCGATATTAGTCCAATAAAAATTTTGGTGCCCAAATATGACCTCAAACAAAGCCCTATTAGACATATATGTCCTCATCCAATCAGAGGATATCACATGGAAACCAAAATCACCCCAATACATTTTCTACATCCACATGACTCATCATCACATCACCCCATTCTTGTTTATCATATCCTAGATCAGATGGTTGCTGTTAGGCAACTGGACTCCAGTCGAGTGCATTTCTACATGGACACATGGCTTATCATTCGATTGTAATGATTAGATTATTACATGAGATTTTGGATATTCTAGAAAAAAATTCATGGTCTACCCCCACTTGGGCTATATGGCCAAATCCACAACATGGAATCGTTGATGATATGGGCATAAATACATTGCTTCCACCTCATCATGTTTCCATTTATCACCATCATCCAATATGGAAACCTAGAGAGATAAGGTTGTCGTAGACCACCAAATTTCATCCATATAAATTTCTCAATCCAACAATCCAAAATATGGTCTCTTATTTTCACTAAATAATCAATTTTTTATGAAAAATTTGATGAGATAGTATGAAATCATTTAAAACATATCACTAAATTTTTCCTCAAATTGAAAAAAAATTAATGTGATTCCAATTTCATTATCTTGGTCTCTTAAATATATTTCCAGTGATAGTTGGTTTTTTATAATTATCCACTAGGATAATTATGTTGTTTAAATTTTATTGAAACTCAACCTAAAATTTCACCAAAAAATATCTCAAAATTGGTGAATTATATTCAAAATATTCTATGGTTGTTATATAGTATCAAGAATTAAAAATTTGAACTATGAAAATTTGTCCTTATTCAACAATTAGGGATTTATCACTAAAAAATATCTATATGATATCTCTTAATTTTGTGTCAAATTTTCAAGATTTATTCACAATTAACACTATAATGATACATAGATTAAAATATATAGAGAATATTTTATGAATTTTACAACTTCTTCAGTGTTTCAAAAATATCACTAGGTAAATCATTCATAATTTTAATGATTAATTTAATTTTTTGTCAATATTATTTTATTGAAAAATTAAAAATCTTTAAATAATGAATGTAAATTAATTCGCATATTCCTTGAGTAAAAAAATTATTATCATATTTTTCTGAAGATCCTTACATATTTTTCATAACATCTCAATAAATTATTATATTCAATATTCTAAGTCATCTCATTTTCAAATATTATTATCAATTAATGATAATATTTTATATAATTCTCTCCTTTTGAAAAGAAACCCATTTTATTAATTCACTTTATCAATTTATCTCATACCCTACACTAATAAAATTTTAAATTTTGATTCCAATTAATTACACTCAATGATTAATTATTCTAATTAAAAAATTATTATTATTTTAAAAAAAACTACATTCATATTTACTTAATAATGATTTTTTTTTTAACAAAACACCTTTAAGTTGAAGTTAAAATGAACTCTTCAAGACTAGGTTATCGACACAAATACAATAATTTTTTTGGTAACCTATGTTGTCCTCACATGCATCTGCACGAGCCACATATTCCCTCATCCAAACATGTGGTTTTATATAAAAAACCAAAGAACCCCAAATTCCACCACCACATTACCATACCACTCGTATATTCCACCCCTTTTGGTTATATGATCATAGATATGATAACTACCACTATGTAGATTAGCTCTACCTTATTGTGTCTCCATGTGTACATGTGGCTTGTAGTTTAATTAAAATAATTAAGCAACCACACGTGCTTCACAACCAGTTATACACACCCATGCGATTCACCCTATATTAGGATGTATGGATCACTCCACTCCATCCTATCTTTTATAAGATAGTTCTTAATACACCACCACCATATCATCAAGCCACAACTGATCATCCTTACCAATAGTGAATACTTTTAGAGAGAATGTTTCTGTTGACCACCAAATTCCCCCAAAAAATATTTTTGATCTATGGATCCAAAATATGGTTTATTTTTTTCTCTAAATCATGTGTTTTTTATTCCAATTTGAAGAAATAATGTGATCATACGCAAATATTCTCTCTAAATTTTATCTCAAACCACAAATCCAATTTATATAATTTCAATGACATTATATTTTCCTTATAATGAAATTTCTAGTCATATATTGTTTTTACCATGGATTATTAATAAAAAAGGTTACATTAATTTTATTGAAATGAACCCCAATATTTTTAAAGGATTTATATATATTGGGGGATTATATTTTATAAATTTTAAGTGTTCTAGATTCATCTCAATGGTCTGAAATTTTACAGGTGGAAATTTTTTCTTATTAAACAAGTAATGATTTTTAATTGAAGAGAGAATTATTATTACTCAAAATACAATATATGATATCTTGTAATTTTTTTAATCTTATTTTCAATATTATTTTAATATTTAGACAGTAATTAAATAAAGATTAAAATATATAAACTATGTTTTATGAATATAAGTACTACACCATTAAAATATAGAGAGAAACTTTTGTGTTCTGAATTTCTCTCTATATTTAATAAAAATTCATTCATTGGATTTTGACCAATCTAATTCCATTATATTAATAATTATTTACTAAAACATATTCATCGATTTAATATAAATAAATAATCATTAAAAAAATACATTCTTGCAATGCAAAAGATCTTGGAGAAGAGTGCCTGTTTGATATAACAAACATAATCAAGATAAGTCTGGCTGCTACATATTTTGTATGAGCACATATGTTATTGATTTTTCTTGTTGGCTCTCTTATTGTGTTTAAATAGGGGCCTAAAAAAATAAGTAAAACATCATTTAAACTTGGTTAAGGATTCACGTCGGGTTCACCATTTTTTGTTTCCTCTAGAAATGGGGATGACCTCATTGATTTAAGATTCAAACATTCCAAGTGGTTTCTAACGGTTTTGTTCATAGAACCAGAAACATCCAATGATTCCATATCAATTTGGACATACTTTCCAAAGTTAGGTGCTCATTAGTTGTGAACTAGTGAGGCTTAAGAATTTTCATTGGTCGAGAGAATGGGAGGTTGGACTCATCACACCCTTTTGAGGGGAATTATTGTTTACTCCGAGACTCTATTTATAGATTTAAGTTATGTTTGTGAATCCTTATTACATTACCAAGTATGAAAATGATCTTTCCTTTAGATCTGACAATCAATGATTAGTATGTATGAGATTCAGAGAATCTTTTAAATGTATTCGAGGTTCTTCATCGATAGAGAATCATCTATATTTGTTAAAGATTCTTAGTCAATGGTATCCTTCGACATATTATATAGAAATATCTTGGTCATTATGATAATCATACTGGGTTTAAGGCCACTCAGTGGGGCACTTGAAGTTTATTGTCATTCTGATGGACAAGAATTATTTCATAGTTGGGATCATACCCGTAGATGGGCTACCTACATATCCTTTGTTTTAGAAAAGGAATCAGAACCCACGTAGTTTGAGTAAAGAAGTATGCGGTTTATGCATGATTGATGGATCAAAGAAATATTTCATAATTACTTTTACACTCTAAACTCACGTGAGTCATGCTCGGTGTGAGAAACAAGAGGTATTGGTAAAACCAGACAATTTTTCCATGAAAGATGCAATTATAAAAAATGATGTGGTGATTATGTATGTATGACTTCCCAGATATATGAAGATTTGGATTTACTTTAGGGAATAAACCCATGAACAAGGTCCATAAAGTTATATGCGCTTTATGGAGATTTGGATACTCTAACATGGGGCTTACTCCTGAGGAAGATTACCTAATTAGGAGGGGACTTGTGATTGGGTTTTACTCCTAAGAAGGAAGCCCAAATAAAAAGTAAATTAAGACTGGTTAAGAGAAATTATTAATGGGGATTATTCTTGAGAAGGAGGCCCAGGTTAAAAGATTTGAAAACTGGGGCTTACTCCTAAGGAGGATGCCTAGGTAAATGGACTTGGGGCTTACTCCTAAAGAGGATGGCCATATTTATAGATTTTGAGACTGGGGCTTATTTTTAAGGAGGAGGCCTAGGATAAGGGACTTGAGAACTGGGGCTTAATCCTAAGGAGGAGGCCCAGGTTAAGGGACTTGGGGCTTACTCCTATGGAGGATGACCATATTTATAGGCTTTGAGATTGGGGCTTATTCTTGAAATGGAAGCCCGAGTTCAGAGAATTATAGTTGGGGCTTACTCCTGAGGAGGATGCCTATGTTTGGGAAGTTGGGGCTTACTCCTAAGGAGGATGCCCATATTAAAATAATTATGGTTAGGGAATTCTCCTGATAAGGATGCCTAAAGTTAAGGGAACCTGAGGACTGGGTCTTACTCTTAAAAAAGAGGCCTAGGTTAGGGGATTTGGGTCTTACTCTTAAGGAGGATGCCCAAATTTGGGATTTTGAGATTGGGACTTACTCCTGAAAAGGAGGTCCATTTGTTAAGGAGACTTGTGACATATGACTTATTCTTGAGAAGGATGCCTAAGTTAATTGAATTTAAGACTGGGGATTACTCTTGAAAATGAGGCCAAATTTAGAGAAATTATGACCAGGGCTTACTCCTGAAAAGGAGGCCCAAGTTAGGGAACCTCTCATCTTAAAAGGATGAGGTTGAATGAATGAAGTCTCTCACCTTTGTGACATGAAGATATGTAAATCATTATGTCTTGAGAGATGTTCCTTAGGATTCCATTCAGATAAGGAAGCCAAGGATGGAACCATGCCATAAATATCTTTGAAGATGGTCCTGAAGGCTGAATCTTGAATAGGAGAGGTGAAATAGGCAAGAGGGGCACCCAAAAAGAAGGTGGCACACAAGTCCTGCATGGGCGCGTAAGTCCTGGCCGTGCTAGTATACTTGCACGGCACATGGGTACTTGCGCGAAGGTCAACCCTTAGGGTAATACTTGGGTGATACTTGGCTCAAGCCCTTATTACTATCCCTAGAGGCTTCCAGAAGAGTGGTGCGCAAGTTCTGTTGAAGGGGTAAGGCGGCGCGCAAGTGTAGCCATTTCCCTTATGGGATGGACACTTAATCCTGCAAGTGTTGATGATTTTCAACACCTTGGCCATAATCCTTATCTTTCGATCTTCCGTTCTAGGTATTAAATTACCTTAGAAGTGTTCGGAAGCTTTGAGAAGAGACTAGGGCACCGGGAGCTCAAATATGAGTTTCTGGAATTTTTTGTCTTGAAATGGGGGGTCCCACTGGGGGTATTTATAGGTTGGTGAAGACCCTGGGCGAAAATCATAGAGGGCACACAAGTCACCTGCACAACTATTGGGCATCACGCAAGTATAGTTGCATGACCTTGGTGTAACTTGCGCGACCCAAGTAAAAATGAATCTTTGTTCATGCCTCTGTCAATTTTTGATGTTTTATCAAAGGATGAATCACTTTGGGTTCAAGGTATTTCTCCTTTTTATTCATTTAGACTTTGTGATGGAACTGAGCGTCAACAACCATACATTAGGATGTTGGGAAATTTTAGAATTAATTTTTGGGAGATTTAATTCACATGCACGATTAGCTGTATTGTGGACCACAATTTATTATAAATTTGGGCATAAACAATTCTTATATTAATATAGGGGTGAACAATTACTAATAATAGAGAACACAGTTTAAAAAAACATATGTCAGCTATTTGAGTCCCCTTTGTTTTGGTTCACAAGGTTAGGTAGGTTGAGGCACACAGTTAGGGTGAACCGTGTGCCAGCCGTGCACAACCCTATAATTCTCATCTTCATCAAAAGTCATCCCAAACAAACAATATGTATTAACCCAAACAAAAAGTATTCAAATAAGGAAAAAATAGTACTGGAATACAATCCCAATACAACTCCAGAAAAGGTCATGATCTTATAATCTCCCAACCTTATAATAAAACATCCTTAAGTTTCACTCCCAAGATTATCTATGACTCCAAGTCAAATAGATCAAGCCACTGATCCTACATATCTTCCTCTCTTTCACATGTCTCCTTCTACAAATTCCCATGTTTATAAAATACATGAACTCTCAATATGGTCTTTACTCACAACACATTCTCACTATGATCTAATAAACATATCATATTCTCCTCAAAGGATGCACCTACATCAAGATCAATGTCTCCCACATCGATCACATGAGAAGGGCCGGGGTGATACTTCAAAATCTATTATACATGGAAGACATCATGAATAGTGTTTTATTATTGTGGAAGATCCAATTGGTATGCCACTGGCCCAATTCTATCCACAACATCAAATGGTATGGAAAATATGGTTGTTAGATTTCCATGTTTATGTATCCTATAGTGACCTAATCTTGGATATATTGAAAGGAATACATGATAACCCTATGTGAGCTCTAGGGGCCATTGACATCTATTAGCATAGTAATTTTGTCTATTTTGACCTGTAACAATAAGATTATGAATTATTTTCACCTTATCCAATGTCCCCTACATGATAATTGGTCCCAAAAATTATAAATAATTGTTTTTTTATAATTAACCTATTGGCTCATATATATTAAATTTTTTGTTAACATGGTTTGGGTTTAAGTAGTATTTTATAAAGTCACATGCAGTTGTTTTAAATTTAATTTTGTAAAAAAATGGGATTTTATTTTTATAAACTAGATATCATATTAATAATTCAGCAGCTCTATATTATCTAAAAATCACACTTTAGTATAGTTTTATTGGTTAAATTAATTAGATTATAAAACTGTATTCTTTAATAAAAACCAAAATGATAAAATTGAGGAATCATAGAAGCTAAGTAACCAAATTATTAAAATTCACATATTTTTGTGTGATAGAGGTTTTAATAGACCAATATTATCCATTAATCCATTACGTGTCCACTTTGGATGCACTTTAGGTAAGCTAGACCACCCATTAATGAATACCTTTTGGTATTTACAAGAGTGCGACTCCATCTCCACTATAATAAGGAAAGCACTATCCCACTGATTTACACCTCCCAAACCACTTAGGTTCATAAAATAACTTCCCAAATAGTCTCACAACATCCCTAACCTTTTTTATAGGCCTCCCTTTTGGAATAAATCAATTCAAATAATTTCGTTGGTGCAAACCAAAAGGAGTTACCCGATTAAGAGGTAACATCTTCTCTCAAGTTCTCTAGTTTCATTTCTATTACCCCCTTAAAAGCTTATTATTCTATTATTATATTAAAAAACCAGTATCCTACATATACTAGTATATTTTTATGTAAATTTTTGGATCTACACTTATACACACCTCTATCTTATGGGTAACATATATATTTTTTCTATGTATGGCGAACTACTTATTTACGAAACAATGATTTTTTATTTTTCCTTCACCACCTCTTATGGTGGAAATTATGAAGGAAAATATGTTTATATATGAATTATTTAATATTTGTAATGTATTTATTCATCTATAATTTTTATATAGAACATACCTTTATGCTTTCCATCATGTGTAAATATGATAATTTTTTTGAGGAAATGTGGACTATCACCCCTTAAAGTTATATGACTCATTCATTCCATACATGGAGCATATAAAATATAGTATTAATAAACCAATGTGAAATATATAACATATATATAATACCATAATTATAACATATATATATATATATATATTAATCATTTATTTTTCATTATTTCAATATGAAAAAGAAATGAAAGTAACGTCCATGCGTACGTACAGCCTACCGTCTCCATGAATGGTGCACTTCATTCCAAATCTCCAAATATTATGGACTAATATAAATTAATACATAATAATTATATTTGACCATTAAATCATATTTTAAATTATTTATAAGATTAAACAATTATATAATTAATGATAACAACAAGTAACAAGTTAAAACTGATGCGGGAAAACTAGACAATTAATACCCAAAATTGTGAAATTAATGAAAGAATGTTTACAAAAAGGTAATAAAAAGTTATAAAATTTAGTATATGATATTATAAACATTATTATGGTTATGTTATATGTAGGTAACATATTTTAAACTACTATAAATGAGGATAAATACCACACAAAAAAGGAAGGTTATGGTAAGGTATTTTGTCTCAATTTACATTCCATTAGGATTTGTTTATTGTTATGATCCAACTCACTATTATATGGTGTATATACTACCATTGACATGTTTTAACTTGAATCACCTTATTATATTAATATTATAAGTTTCATTTAATTCATTGGGTATTAAGATTTTATTGTTTTAAAGTGGTATGGGACACTTTGGAATGTTTAAGGATTATTTATCCACAATAATGTTTTAATGTCAATAATAGTTCTTATTAATTATCCTAAATTGAAGTATTATTGAAAAATAAATATTATTTATTCAATATAAAAATTTAATAATGATATTTTATCATTAAATATTAGGCAATTTTTGTACTCGTACGACACAGGTGGGGCACACTATAGCCCCTTGATGTATCAATAGTCTCATGAGACAAATCATTTGGCCAATCAGATTGGTTTTTACCCTACATGTTGTAAAATGTCTTATGAAAGGACATGATGGTAAAGTTACCATGTACCTAGGAAACATGATTTCTAATAATTAATCAATTTCCTTAGTTAGATCTTGTTATTATTTAACCACGATATTTTTCATCAACATATATATGGATACATTTTACCATTGTTTCCGTTATTATTCATCCTTGAGATTTTTCATCGACATATATATGGAAACCTTTCAATAATATTTTATTGATTTAGATGGAATGTGTTTCAGTTTCTTAACATCCCATATTTATTTTAACTTATCTAATTATTTAATCACATGAGCTTTCAGTCAATCACCTTTCTATGTTAATTTATTGATATTGATTCATTATTGCTTCTATTTTACTTACCATTACTAAGCATTTGACCTCACCCTTATTTTTTTTCCTTTCCCCACATTAAGAAGAATAAATCATTTAATAGTCATTCAAGTTTTTTTATTTTATTATTTATCATGTTAGTTTTTCATATTTCCCGATATATTATGGGTATCATGTATATAATATGGCTTTCAAAGACTACGAAACTGAATGGTACTTTGAGATTTGATTCCTTGTAATCATAACAATGTAATAAAATAATGAACTGAATCCTAGATTATGGGGTCGGGGCATTACAGCTGGTATCAAAGGAATTTTAGAAGCATCCTTGGAAACTAGATTTTGAAAAACATAAATTAGAGAGCATAACCCGAAGATTGAATTTGAGGATAATAATAGAAGAACATCGTAATTTTTTTAAGGTACAAATTATGTGGGTATTACTAGAAATACATCCCTGCCTAGATACTAAAAGTGGACATGGTTATGGAATAGATTTACCTAGGAGTAATAACTTTGACAAGGTATTCCGGTCCTGACTTAGGGTAACCTGTTACACGAAAATGATCCTTACTGCACACCTGGTTTGACACTCCTAGGGGATATTCTTAGGATAATTCACATTAACTTTATCTTCCATTATGAAGGATTTAAAAGAAAATATTTCCCCAAATTTACCAATGTTTATGATTTTAGTATTTATGATGCATAAATTTATGTCATGTGTTATAAAATGTTTAGAGTTATAAAATGTTCATAATTTAATGATCTAAACTAGTATATGTCATTTTCTAGAAATGTATCCATGAAGGAAGAAGTGTGTCAACACTTTTGAACAATGTATATATTTCTATACAGAGGAAGTCAATGTATCCGGTATTATAAATGATAAAGTTATGGATATATTAGGGTATCTTAGTAAAGTTATGACAAATAACCCTATCAGAATGGAGAAACCTATTATGTGGAGAGAATATTCTATGATGGATCAATTTATGCAGTAGAATCCCCCATAGTTTAGTAGGACTTATAATATAATTATAGATAAGAAATGGATCAAGTATTTGGAGAAAATATTTATGGCCTTGGAATTTAGTGAAAAGTAAAAGGTTACAATTGCAATCTATTGTCTCCAAGTTGATGTTGATCAATGGTGTACCTTGATTAAGAATACTAGGGAGGAAGAAGAAATAGAACTCATGGAATGAAGATCATTTAAGGATAAATTATTCGATAAATACTTCCCTCATGATTAGTAAATTGAGATGAAGAGAAAGTTACTTAACTTAAAGTAAAAGGAAGAAAAGGGTGTTGGAGATTATGACACTACCTTTACAAGGATATCTACGTATTCTATGTATTATATAAAAAATACATATTTTAGGATCAATCAATTCATTAAACTTATTAATCCAAATATTCTAAGGGAACTAGTGTCTCATATTTTTTCATCATACGAATAGATAGTTTTATGTGTCATCAAAACAGAGAAGGAATTATCTATATCCTATGTATTCAAGGGAAACCAAGAGAATAAAAGGTCTTATGAACACCATGAAAAATTGAATTAGTCAAAGAAGATTAAGGGAAAGATTTATTTTCAAACTTGTGATAACTAGGGAATGAATCACCTATGTAAAGGCTTGATATGATTGGGAGTTTTTTATAAGTGTGGAGAAAAGGGTCACCAGGAAAAAGAATTAAAAGGAAGGAAAGAAAATTCTTCTATTTAGTGTTACAATTATAAGGAGATGGGACAATATGAAAAAAAATTCTCCATGATTGAAGAGAATATACCTTAGAAGAATCTAAGGGATGATGGTTAAGAATATGTTATTGACACAAAAAAAGTGTAATGATTAATGTAATTTTGTTTTTGGATATATGAAATATATTGTAAAATTATTTTTCTTATGATTTTCTCATCATATAAATTATTAAATATGCATGGATTATACTACAATACTTTTTTGTTAAGGATTTGAGAATCATATTTTGAATGGAACCAAGAAAAGTTATTCAATATAAAGTTATTTTTTGGAAAACACATGATTGAGTGAAGGAAAAACCATAATATATTGATGATATTATAATAATTATGAAGAAATGATAGATCTGGATAAGTGTTGACTACCTTGGTTATGATTAATGAATTTTTTGACAAATGGTCTATTCTATCACTGATGGATTTTACAATACTTTTGTATTTAAAGAAAATTTATCCAATAACATGTATCTTACTTAAGAAATAAAGAATAATTCATGTTTCTAATGATATTACATAGTAATTTTAGTTATTAAATACTTTCCAGAGGATACATAATGAAGTTATTAACTTTTTTGGAATGTGAAAATTTAGAGTTGATTCATATTTATTAAAGGATAATGATAAGTTCATTTTGGAAATTTAGTGAAATTATTTCTAAATCATTAGATCATAATATTTTGGAAAATTGAACTATTTATTAAATGGTTTAATTTGATCCTTGTACAAGGTTTTATAGATTTTTTTACTACTTCACCATATAAGAAGAAACATAGAAATAGTTCAAGGCACAACCAAAGGATAATATTATATTTATAAAAACATATATTTACATATATTCTTGTAGATTTAAAGAATTCATCAACTATAAAAAAGGGTTTATTGAGAAAAAATGTTGTTATATTTTCATTATTTTTTATGATATCAATGAATTTTATTCATACCTATGATTTATGGTCTTATGAGCTTCAAATGTCATTTGAACAAGTTCTCTAGAGCTGTCGATCAGAATATGGTTGTTGGATTTTTTCTTCCATATCAATGTTTCAATTTTACACCTATGTTTTCATACTAGGGAACATAGTTACATGAATTTTTTACTTCCCTTTATCTCTTATTAATAATATGTGATAATAACCCTTTTTACGATGTGTTTTTTCAACAATAGTTTATTTTTAGTCCCTTTATCACTAAGATCAAGTTTAAATTGTGAGGAAGAAGTATAATTAAGGTGGGGAGAATGTAACACCCCAAGAAATTAAAATATTTTCATGTTAGAATAAATATTATTTTTTCTCTATTTATACTCAACACAAAGTTAAACTTATGCTACACACAACACTGAATTATCTTATGTTACACACATGACCGAGTTTTGCCGCCTTTTAAAGGTGCACCTATTTTAAAAATAAATTTCAACACTTTTAAAAAATTTAAATGTAAAATTAAACATCATTTTTGAATTAATAATGTCGAAATTATCTTAGGTTGAATTTTTTGGATTTTCTAACAAACTTTATTTTTGATGAATAGTAAAAATTACAGTTATTTAGTTAAAAACAATCTTTTTGTTTAAATAAAGATTAGTGTTAAATTATATATTTATTTTTTAAGGTAAAATTATATAAATTATATATCTATTAATACTATTTAGTTCATTACAATCAATTTCACTTTGAAATTGAATAAAAGAACTTAACAAACTTTTGAACATTTTACAACTTTAAAAATCCGCTATTTCATCTCGTCTTTGAGATTAACATTAATCTTAATTTATCCAATTCTATGAATTGAAATATAAAATATTAAATACATGATTTGAATCAGTATAATATTTTTTTTCTAATAATATAACCTTAATTTTTGACTGAAAATATTAGAGAAACTGATTATAATTAATTACAGTGATTGAGGTAAAATTAAGCTTAATAAGGAACTAATCCTTAATATTAAAGACCAAAATGACTTGGAAACGTGTAAAAATCCTTTTTATGAAAACAATTCGACCATATCCCCTATTTTTTATAATTTTATGTTTTAATGGGATATTATTAAATGGAAGTGCTCTATATAAAATGTTAAGTAAGGAAAAAGACAAAACATGAAGTTTCCTTACTTGTAGAATCTATAAAACCTTTAGATATGTAAAAAGAATCATATTTTCATTGATAAATATAATTTTAAAATATAAATGGTTTATTTTTATCATAATAATTTATCAATAATTTTTAGAAATGATTTAGTTACTTAAAATTATTAAGAAATGACAACGTAGTTAATAATTAACTAGATTAAATGATACTATAAATAATAAAAGTGAGGTATATTAATTGAATTATTGTAATTAATTATTTTTTTAAAAGAATATATAATGTTACAAATTTTTTGACTTAATATATTTGAATCCAAATATTTTATTTCTATTTTGAAATTAAAACTAACTAAATAATGTCAAAATTGACATTATTATTATTTTACAATAAATCAAATTTTATTAAATGATTTAAAATTAATAAAAATGTTATATTCTCCAAAGTTATATTTTGGTTTTAATAAATTCTAAATATTTTATATTAAAGGGACAATTTACCTTTTATAATTAACCTATTGACCCATATATTTTAAAAACATTATTAACACAGTTCGATTTTAAGCAGTATTTTAGTGCATCACTTGAGATTTTTTTAATACTAATTTCCTAAAAAATAGGATTTTAATTTTATAAATTAGTTGTAATTTTAATAATTAATTGGATATAAATTATATAATAAATAAAACTTTATTTTAGTCATAATGGTTAAATTAATTAGACTATAAAACTAGATGCTTTAATAAAAACCTAAATGATAATATTGGGAAATCTTAGAAGTTAGGGAACCAAATTACTAATATGCACATATTTTTGTGTGTTAAATATTTTAATAGACCATGATTATCCTTTACTACATTTTTTCCATTTTAGAGGTATTTTAGGTAAGATAGAACTCCCATTAATTAATACCGCTTGGTATTTACAAGAGTTCTAGTCCCCCTCCACTGTAAAAAGGCAAGCACTCTCCCACTTCATGACACCTATCAAACCACATAGGATCGGACAATACCTACCCAAATAGTGTCCAAAAATCCATACCCTCTTATTATAATCCCCTTTTTGGGAATGAATCAATATTAATAATCCCTTTTGTTCAAACCAAAAGAAGTTACCTAATTAAGAGGCTACATCTTCTCTCAAGATCTGTAGTTCATTTCCATACTCCACCCCCTAAAAAATCTTTATTATAAGATTATATAACAAACAAAAATATACTAAATATACTATAATTCTGTTATGTAATTTTTTTGTACCTATACTTACACACACCTCCATATAATGGGTAACGAACAAATTGTTTCTATGTATATAGAACTACTGCTTCCCAAAATGGTGATTGTTCATTTTTCCTTTACTATATCTCATGGTTGACATTATGATGGAATCTTTGTTTATATATGATATTTATTATACTTATAACGTATTTATTTTTCTTTAATTTTTATTTATAACATACCTGTATGCTTCCTATCATGTGTAATTACAATAATTTCATTTGAGGAAGTGCAGACTACCGCAGCTCAAAGTGATATGACTCATTAGTTCCATACATGGACCATATAAAGGATGGTATTAATAAATATATGCAACAAATATAACATATATATGATACTATAAATATAATATATATGTATATGTATCATATATTTTTCATTATTTTAATATGACAAATAAATGAAATTAGCCTCCATTCGTATGTACAACCTACCATCTCCATGAACACTTCACTTCATTCCTAATCTACAAATATTATGGACTAATATAAATAAATAAATAATGATTATATTTGATAATTAATACATGGTTTACATTATATATATGATGAAAATATTATCTAATTAATAATAATGATAAGTGGTGAGCACTCCCGTAGGTGGTCGTTCAGCGGTGGCGGGTGCTTCGGAGGGTGGCTTTTCGGCGGCGGCGAGTCTTCCTGCAAGGTGCCCTCCGGCGACGACTGTTCTAGTGAGCGGAGCTCCTGTGCAGGATTCTGGTCCGACCCCAGGAGGCGGCGGGACAAGGACCGGGGACGGGCCTGCTTTGAAGGCTTCTTTTAAGGATGTTCTGTGCGGTTCGGATCCCAGGAGCTCCGGTGGTGGTTCTCTTCTGGGGACTTCAGCTTCTGAGATTCCTCCGGTGGAGGTGGAGAGCCGCGCACCACGATAGGTAGAGGGGGTCCCGGTTGTGAGGTTTTCAGCACAGGAGCTCCGAGAGGCGGCTGCTTTCCATGATCTTTCTTTGGTAGCCTGCTTCGGACGCAATAAACATTCCTTGAGTTTCTTCCGAGGCTTTGTGGGTTCGTGGGGGTTGTCCCGACCGGCGGCGGTCTCAGAGTTCTCTAGAGTGGCGTTCTGTATTCACCTCGATTGCAGGGAAGACTTTGTTAAGGCTTGGACGAGGAGGTCCAGGGTTTGTGGTGCTTGGTGCTTCTCTTTGACGAGGTGGTCTTGGAATTGCCACTACGGGCGGGAGTCACCTCTGGACGCTGTGTGGTTATCTCTTCTAGGCTTACCGCTTCCCTTACATAATCCGGAGATGCTGAAGGTTGTGGGGAACTCTTTCGGTTCTTTTCTGTGTGCAGATGACAATACCAGGAGTCTTCAAGCGGCCTCAAATCCTTGTATCTGTGTGGAGATGGACTTATCGGTGGACCGACCTTCTTGGGTTCAGATTGAGTCAGACGATGGTTTCTTTTGGAGACAGAAGATCCTTTATCTCCAGGGGTCTCGGTTTTGTGTTGGTTGTGGTTTGCATGGCCACGGAGTGGCGACTTGCCGGAGACGACGGGGTGTGGCGGAGACTTCCCGACGGGACAAGGCGGGTGGGTCGGATCAGGATCCGCCAGGTCCGGTTCCCAAGGAGTCCGGTGTGCCTAACATTAATCTTCAGCCCGCTCCAAATTCAAATTCAAATTTGTCTGGCAACCCTTGTGCGGCGGAAACAGCAGACAGAGTAAAAGCAACTGACACGCTCAGCTTGCGGTCGGCTTTTTCAGAGGAGCTTTTGGACCTCATTTCCTGGTCTCCTGGGCCGGTCCAGAAGCTGTCTTCCCCCTGCAACAGGGGGTCCCTCTCTCAGCCGGATTCGGGGGTCCGCTTGGCTTTCACGTTAGGAAGCCCGTTCAGATATTTGGCTCTTCCTGGCGCTCCTTTCTGTATCTCTTCTCAGCTGTCGCCCGAGGTAATCCAAACATCCCTAGTTAGTAAGCTGACCATATCGCCTCTTGAAGAAGAGGAGGCTCCTGGCTTGACGAGGGGTGTTGAGAAAGAATTATCGGTCGCCCGCCTGTCGCCTCAGAGGCGTCTGTTGGACTCTTTGGCTCGTGGGGACTTGGAGGAAGGTGGATCGGGGGTTAACCTCTTGGGAAGGAATCCTCGCTTGGATGAAGAGGTCACTCCTTTTAAGAAGGTTATCCTTTCTCAGAAGCGGACTCCAGGTGAGGATGGATGTGCTGGCCCAACAACGCGCTCTAAGGCCAAATAGAAAGGCTTGGTTGCCTTGCCCCTTCTACCTTCCTCCCCGTTGCAGAAGGCCCGGAAGGGCTCATGGTGATGCTTTCGCTCATCATCTGGAATGCACGTGGGTTTGGGTCTCAAGATAAGCGTGCATACTTGGCTTCCGAAGGCAGGAAAGCTAGGGTGTCGTTATTTGTGATTTTAGAGCCGAAGAAGAATACATGCAAGTTGGATGGTTTTGCCAGGAGTATGGGCTTTCCGAACTCCTTTCATGGTGGATCATCTAATTCGCAGATCTGGATAGGTTGGAGAAGCAATATTTTGGTGGAAGTCAGGAGCATCATGCCCCAGTGTATTGATACAAGGATTGATGTGGGCAGTCTTTCTCTTCTCTTCACGTTCGTCTATGCAAGTACGCTGGTGAATGGAAGAAGGGAGTTATGGAGCCACCTGGAGACTTTACAAGTTGGGGCTACACCGTGGTTCGTGGGAGGGGATTTCAATGCCATTGCGGACTTCTCTGAGAAAAAAGGTGGGTCGGGGTGGAACCGAGAGAGCATCCTTGAGTTCCAGGATTGCTTGACGCGCGCGGGGTTGTTAGACTTGGGTTTCAGGGGCCCTAAATTCACATGGTGCAATAACCGAGCAAGAGGTAACCGCATCTGGAGTAGGCTGGATAGATGCCTCACAAATATTCATGGTCTGGATATGTTTTCAAGCTCCTCAGTCACTCATCTCCCACGCTTACTTTCAGATCACGCTCCTCTTCTGATTGAAGTACGTCGTGAGGCGGTGATGGGTAGGTCCTTCCAATATTCTAGCGAATGACATCGTGACCCGAGTTTCATGCATCTACTTAAGGTATCTTGGATGAAGGAGGAGGAGGGGCGGTCTTGGGGAGGGCTCGTGAACCGTCTCAAGCGCTTGAAGCAGGATATTAGAAACTGGCTAATCATGCAACCGGACCCTTCCAAGGGGGTGGCGGGTCTGTAGGAGGAAGTGGGAAGACTAGAGGAATCCCTACAAGACTCCTGGGATGAGAACATCTTTGTTATTTTATGTGATAAAAAGGTTCTACTTGCTGAAAAACTCTTAGAAATGGAGAGAGTTTATAAGCAGAGGTCTCAGATTCATTGGTTAAGGGAGGGTGATCAGAACACAGCCTTCTTTCAGGCTTTCATTAAGGAAAAGAGATGTATGAAGATAAATTTAAAACTCGACGAAGGATCTTACACGTCTGATGTGAACACCGTTGGGAAGTTGGCGCTGGAGCATTTTGAGGGTCTACTGGCTGGCAGGGAGAATTCGGGTTTTGATAGAGAAGCGGCGGATCAGCATGACTTCTTCCAGTGTATTCCAACACTGGTTAACGAAATGGAAAATGCCTATCTTTCCTCGATTCCTAATAAAGAAGAGATCTGGGAAGCATTGAGGAGCATGCCGCAGGAGAGTGCTCCGGGTCCGGATGGTTTTCCGTCTTCCTTCTTCAGTGCAGCGTGGGATGTGGTGGGGTCGCAGGTTGTGCATGCGATCCAGGACTTTTTTGGTGGTGGGGCGTTGATAAAGGGTGTCTCTACGTCTCGGGTGGTGATGGTCCCAAAAATCAAGGACCCGAGCATGCTGAATCATTTCCGGCCTATTTGTCTTTGCAATGTGATGTATAAAATCCTGGCCACGGTTATCAATAGAAGATTGTCCACACTGTTGACTAGGATGATCTCGGTAGAGCAGCATGGTTTTATACAGGGCCGTAGCATTCAAGGGGCGGTTGGCATAGCAAGTGAATTGGTGCATGATATCAACAGACGTACAGTGGGTTCGAATACCATTTTTCAAGTTGACATAAATAAAGCATATGACAGAGTTGAATGGAGTTTTATCATTCGGGTCATGAGGGCGTTTGGCTTCCAGGAATGGTTTTGTGACCTTTGCTTCAGGTGCTACTCTTCTCCTTGGTTATCGATCTCAATGTTGGGAAAATGTTTCGGTTTCTTCAAATCTGTCCGAGGTGTTCGGCAGGGAGATCCGTTATCACCAACTATCTTCGTTCTGGCTCAAGATGCGTTGTCCAGAAATCTGACTCGAGGCATCTCAGAGGGTAAGTTGAAGCCTTTCTATGGGAGAAGGAATGCGAGCCTCGTCTCTCATCTGATGTTTGCGGACGATATTTTGATCTTTATGAACGGTTGTAGTAGATCCTTGAAACACCTTGATGACACCTTGACCAGGTATGGACGGTATAGTGGGCAGCATATTAATCCTTTGAAGAGCCACATCTTTATCTTGGATAGGTGTTCTGGAAGGAGACGCAAGGTGATCCAGGGGATTTTGGGGTGCAAACAAAAACAGCTTCCCATGTTCTACCTTGGAGTTCCGCTGTCCAGTGGGCGCATCAAAAAGGAACATTTCAATGAGACCCTTGATCGGATTTGGAGCAGGATTTTCAGTTGGAAGAACAGATTGCTGTCATTCGGAGGTCGGGTGATGCTCATAAATAGTGTTCTCTTGTCCATCCCCATGCACGTGTTCTCTATTGACAACCCACCAAAAGGCACGGTGGCGAAGGTGAAGAGTGTCTGCTCCTCATTCCTCTGGGATGCTAAAGGGGAAGGAAGGTGCCATTGGGCATCTTGGAAGCGGCTGGCTCATCCTGTGGATGAAGGTGGAGTTGGCCTTCGCGATGTTGAGGACACTATTCTGGGATTGCAAGCACGGTTAGCATGGGAAGTTATTGTTGGGGAGACTTTCTGGGCAAGGTTTTTTAGAGCGAGATATGGCTGGCAAGGGGAGTTTCGCACCCAAGGCGCGACTGCCTTAGCGAAGAGAATGTTTGCTCACATTGAGAGGCTCTCTGGAAATGCCAGGTGGATCGTTGGACGGGGGGAGATCAGTTTCTGGGAGGATAACTGGGCCGGCGAAAAACTGTTCTATGCGGGTTGCCCTTCGCCGGGGATCTCTTTCAACGAGGCAAGTGACAGGTATGATCTAATACAGGAAACTCTTACTCCCAGCCAGCTTGAACTGTTTGGTGGCATCATGATGAGTGAGGAGCCGGACCGGTGCTGTTTTACGAAGACAAGCAGTGGAAGGTACACTGTAGGGGGCTACAGGGAAATCCTACAGGGACAAAGATATATGGGGGAGCGGAGGCCAGCGATTTGGTGCAAGGAGCTACCTGTAAGAATGAACTTCTTGGTGTGGCGGGTGTTAAACCGAGCAGTCCCGACGGAGGATAATATACAGAGTAAAGGGGTCTTCATGGTTTCACGTTGCTACTGTTGTGAACATCCGAAATCAGAGACGATGGCCCATATGTTTTTTCAAGGGCAATGGGCCTCTTACATCTGGTCTCTCTTCAGCCATCCGCCCTTTCCGGTTGGTGACTCCTTCTGTATCCAGGACTACATGCACGTATGGCTTCCAGGTAGCGAAAGAAGGGCAATGGAGCGGACTATCAGAACGATCATCTTGGTGGCTACCTGTTGGGTTATTTGGGAGGCGAGGAACCAGGTTCGGCTGGGGAATAGCAGGTCTTTGGTGTCTATCCAGGTCCAGTTGATGTCACTCATCGTGGAGCTTGCATCTCTTGTCAAAGGAGGGCTAACCTCAGAGACAGTGTGCAACCTGCTCAACCAACCCCTCATTCAACATAGAGGAAGAGGAAGATGGGTGAGGTGGCTACCACCGAACCAGGGTCTGAAGCTGAATATCGATGGATCCTGCATAGAGGGGGTCATGAGGGGCGGTGGGGTGCTCAGAGATTGTTGGGGATCGGTCCTTCTGGCTTTTAGTGCCTTTTATGGTCCAGGGAATTCGCTGGGTGCAGAGGTCCGGGCGCTTGCATCTGGGTTGGCGGTGTGTAGGCGGAGAGGAATGCATGTGGCAGAGGTGGAATCTGATTCTGAGTCTCTTGTGAAGATGTTACAGGGAGGTCACTGCATTCCGTGGGATTTGACTTATCTCATTCGTAGATGCAAGGCGGAGATGGACCAAGGAAGGGCCATTCACCACAGTTGGAGGGAAGCCAACTTTGCGGCAGATGCTCTAGCTCGCTTGGGCAGACAGGATGAACCTCTTTTCATTTTTGAAAGTTTGAACTCCCTCCCCAATGAGTGCCTTACTATTGTGCAGGGATATTCCCTTGGACTCCATCACTTTCGACCTCCTTGAAGGGAGACCACTTGTTTTGTATTCCTTTTCTGAATAATAATAAAAAGTAACTTGCAGGCAGGATAAGTAAAAAGTTAAAACTTTCACGAGAAAACTGGAAAATTAATACCCAAAATAGTGAAATTAATGAAAGAGTGTCTACAAATGGGTAATAAAATATTGTATGAAGTTAATATATTATATTATAAACATAATTATCTTTCTGTTATAATTTAGTAAATTATTTTAAACCACTATACAAGAGTATAAATACTTCACAACAAAATGAAGCTTAAGGTAAGAGATTTCATATCAATTTACATCCCATTGAGTCTTGTTTGTTGTTATACAACAAATCACTCTTATATGGTGTATATAATGAACTTTACGTGTTATAACTTGAATATAAATTTTTCTTAGTATCTTAAGTTTCATTTAATTCACTATTAATTAAGATTTTGATTTTTAAAAGTGGTATGGGACACATTAGAATGTTTAATTATTATTTATCCGTGATAAAGTTTTAATTTCAACAACCGTTATTGTTACTTATCCTCCTTTGCGGTATTATAGATAAATATATATTATTTATTCAATATTTATAATTTTTAAGGCACATTTAATATTAAATATGAGGAATGTTCTGTACTGGTATGACTTTGGTGGGGCCCACTTTAGCCGCCCGATGCATCAGTAGTCTCATGAGACAAATCATCTGGCCAATCAGATGGGTTTTTACCCTACATATTGTAATCCATCATTTGAATTGTCTTGAAGGTAAAGGTTCCATGTACCTAGGAAATATTGAATCCAATAATTAATAATTTTTCTCATTTAGATTTAGTTATTATTTATCCATGAGATTTTTCAATGGCATATCTATGGATACCTTTTATTCTTAGTTTATTGATTTAGATGGAATGAGTTTCAGTTTCTTACTTTTCCATGTTGATTTTTCCTTATATAGTTATTGAATGGAATTTTATTTCATGTAGTCACTTTTCCATGTTAGTTTTTGATTATTGATTCATTATTTATTTCACTTTACTTACCCTCACTGATCATTTGATCACACCCTTATTATGTTTCCTTTCCCCAGGTTATTAAGAAGAAATCTTTGACAAATAATTCAAGGATGTTGTTTATTTATATTTATTATGTAACATATTTCTATTTCTTATTTACCAATATGTTATAGGTATTGTGTATGTAATTAGAATTTATATGATTTCTAAACTGAATAGTCATTCGGGATTTGAATCCATGTAATCATGTCAATGTAATAAAATAATGCACCGAATCCAAAGTTCTGGGGTCGGGGTGTTACATTTGAGTTCCATAAAAATAAAAACATAATTTATTTATTCTTTAATTTAGTATTCAAAAAATATACATTAACGTAATTTTTTCTCATAATATTCACTGAATCATGATGATTTTTATAACTCCTTCAATATTTACAAAATATCACGAGGTAAATCATTAGTAATTTTAATGATTAATTTTCATTATTTACAATAATATGATATCCAACTGATAAAAATCTTTAAATATTCAATATAAATAAATTAAAATTATTAATTTAGTAAACAATTCATCATCATATTTTTCCTAATCTCATTACTTATTTTTCCACAATATCTCATTAAATACTTACTTTCAATATTACAATTCATTTAATTATGTAATATTATTATAATACAATGATACTAATTTATACTAATTTTCCAATATAAATTGACTTCTATTTTAGTAATTCACTTCATTAATTTTATCTAATACCCTATATTAATAAATTCATGACGTGTGGGTACATTTTATATACCTCAATACTTAATTATACTAAGTAAAAATTTGTTATTATTTTATTAAAAATAAATTAATTATCCTTTAACATTAAAGATTAGACCATCTACAAAAAACATTTTATTTGATAGAAAATGGTCTCTTTAGTATAATGGTGTCGATATTAGTCCAATAAAAATTTTGGTGCCCAAATATGACCTCAAACAAAGCCCTATTAGACATATATGTCCTCATCCAATCAGAGGATATCACATGGAAACCAAAATCACCCCAATAAATTTTCTACATCCACATGACTCATCATCACATCACCCCATTCTTGTTTATCATATCCCAGATCAGATGGTTGCTGTTAGGCAACTGGACTCCAGTCGAGTGCATTTCTACATGGACACATGGCTTATCATTCGATTGTAATGATTAGATGATTACATGAGATTTTGGATATGCTAGAAAAACATTCATGTTCTACCCCCACTTGGGATATATGGCCAAATCCACAACATGGAATCATTGATGATATGGGCATAAATACATTGCTTCCACCTCATCATGTTTCCATTGATCACCATCATCCAATATGGAAACCTAGAGAGAGAAGGTTGTCGTAGACCACCAAATTTCATCCATAGAAAGTTCTCAATCCAACAATCCAAAATATGGTCTCTTATTTTCACTAAATAATCAATTTTTTATGAAAAATTTGATGAGATAGTATGAAATCATTTAAAACATATCACTAAATTTTTCCTCAAATTGAAAAAAAATTAATGTGATTCCAATTTAATTATCTTGGTCTCTTAAATATATTTCCAGTGATATTTGGTTTTTTATAATTATCCACTAGGATAATTATGTTGTTTAAATTTTATTGAAACTCAACCTAAAATTTCACCAAAAAATATCTCAAAATTGGTGAATTATATTCAAAATATTCTATGGTTGTTATATAGTATCAAGAATTAAAAATTTGAACTATGAAAATTTGTCCTTATTCAACAATTAGGGATTTATCACTAAAAAATATCTATATGATATCTCTTAATTTTGTGTCAAATTTTCAAGATTTATTCACAATTAACACTATAATGATACATAGATTAAAATATATAGAGAATATTTTATGAATTTTACAACTTCTTCAGTGTTTCAAAAATATCACTAGGTAAATCATTCATAATTTTAATGATTAATTTAATTTTTTGTCAATATTATTTTATTCAAAAATTAAAAATCTTTAAATAATGAATGTAAATTAATTCACATATTCATTGAGTAAAAAAATTATTATCATATTTTTCTGAAGATCTTTACATATTTTTCATAACATCTCAATAAATTATTATATTCAATATTCTAAGTCATCTCATTTTCAAATATTATTATCATTTAATGATAATATTTTATATAATTCTCTCCTTTTGAAAAGAAACCCATTTTATTAATTCACTTTATCAATTTATCTCATACCCTACACTAATAAAATTTTGAATTTTGAGTACAATTAATTACACTCAATGATTAATTATTCTAATTAAAAAATTATTATTATTTTAGAAAAAATACATTCATATTTACTTAATAATGAAAAATTAATTTTTTTAACAAAACACCTTTAAGTTGAAGTTAAAATGAACTCTTCAAGACTAGGTTATCGACACAAATACAATAATTGTTTTGGTAACCTATGTTGACCTCACATGAATCTGCACGAGCCACATATTCCCTCATCCAACCATGTGGTTTTATATAAAAAACCAAATAACCCCAAATTCCACCACCACATTACCATACCACTCGTACATTACACCCCTTTAGGTTATATGATCATAGATATGATAACTACCACTATGTAGATCAGCTCTACCTTATTGTGTCTCCATGTGGACATGTGGCTTGTAGTTTAATTAAAATAATTAAGCAACCACACGTGCTTCACAACCAGTTATACACACCCATGTTATTCACCCTATATTAGGATGTATGGATCACTCCACTCCATCCTATATTTTATAAGATAGTTCTTAATACACCACCACCATATCATGAAGCCACAACTGATCATCCTTACCAAGAGTGAATACTTTTAGAGAGAATGTTTCTGTTGACCACCAAATTCCCCCAAAAAATATTTTTGATCTATGGATCCAAAATATGGTTTATTTTTTTCTCTAAATCATGTGTTTTTTATTCCAATTTGAAGAAATAATGTGATCGTACACAAATATTCTCTCTAAATTTTATCTCAAACCATAAATCCAATTTATATAATTTCAATGACATTATATTTTCCTTATAATGAAATTTCTAGTCATATATTGTTTTTACCATGGATTATTAATAAAAAAGGTTACATTAATTTTATTGAAATGAACCCAAATATTTTTAAAGGATTTATATATATTGGGGAATTATATTTTAGAAATTTTAAGTGTTTTAGATTCATCTCAATGGTCTGAAATTTTATAGGTGGAAATTATTTCCTAATTAAACAAGTAATGATTTTTAATTGAAGAGAGAATTATTATTACTCAAAATACAATATATGATATCTTTTAATTTTTTTAATCTTATTTTCAATATTATTTTAATATTTAGACAGTAATTAAATAAATATTAAAATATATAAACTATGTTTTATGAATATAAGTACTACACCTTTAAAATATAGAGAGAAACTTTTGTGTTCTGAATTTCTCTCTATATTTAATAAAAATTCATTCATTGGATTTTGACCAATCTAATTCCATTATATTAATAATTATTTACTAAAAAATATTCATCGATTTAATATAAATAACTAATCATTAATATATAAAATATGAGGATATATCTAAAGGATTTATAATGTATCAAAATGGGGCATCTGAATAAAAGAACAATTCCTTTTCTCTATCTATTCCTCATTCTTTGGAGAGCTCTCTATCTAAGGTGTAAGCCTCTATGACCTGATAATATTTTCTAAACTTAGTATCCTTATACTTTAATGTAAAATTTTAATATATATATATATATTATAGGTTAAAAATAAGAAAAGTGATAAATATTATATATTTTATGAACTCTCCATTGACTCCAAAAATTGGAACATCAATATAAAATTACTAAAATATTATCCCAAAGGAAAAATTGTATTTTAAAATCAATATTGAATTTGGTTTATTAATCCAACATATTATTTAAGAGAAGATTACTATATTTTTATATTTTTAACTAAATATTAATATTTACATTTTAATTTTCTATTGGAATTCAATCCAACCCCTAGAATAAATCATTTAATTAAAATTAGTTCTAGTAAATTTAATGAATCTAAAATGGTTCCAAATTTAAAGTACATGAAAATTAATTCTCATAATAAAACCCGTATTATTATATTATCTTCATCTTGTTAACTTTTTTTCTTAAAAAAGGAAATAAAACAGAGGTATCATGATCAATACATTCATTCCTTAAATCCTTATACTTGATAGAGAAGAAAAATATTTTACACTTGAAAACCAAAATAATGTATGTCCATATTAAGTCTTATTTAGATCAATACTTTTACATGACTGATTAAATGAAAAAAATATTAATAACTTCATAAGGATTCCACCAAGATACATTTATTCAAGATAAATCTTATCATCAATCAATTAGGAGGACATATTTCTAAGGATTAAACAAACCATGGAACTAGAAGCATTATATAACCCCTATTTTCAAGGTTTTTGGAACTTGGGTAATAAGGGTACCCCAATGACCCCTATTCCCATTGTTTTTAGAGCTATGGTAATAGGGATACATTATTTACCATTATTTCCATGGTTCGTGTGAACCATGGAAATAGGTGTTTCATATTTTTTTTTATTTTTATAAATAAATATTTATTTTATTGTTATTATTATTTATTTATTAATATTTAATTCTTAAATATATGTTAATATTAAATTTAATAAGTTATATTAAATCTACCCTACTTGAGTGGTATAGTCACTTATAGATACCTATGGTCAAGGGTTCAAAATATGGAACAAGTTTTTTTTAAAAAATGTACCAATTACAATGGTTTAAAAATAGTTTAAATATCCACCTATGGCCTTGGTTTAGAAAGTATGTAAATATGCGTTTAAAATTTAATGCCCAATTACCAGTGTTTAAAAACTATGTCTATAACCTACCTATGAAGATTGTTTTAAAAAAATGTTTGAAAACCATAGCATGATTGCATCGTGATTCACATTTCTTTTTCCTCTCTTTTACTGTAGTTTTAACTATTTTATGGTCCAATTTATTAATATATAAATTAGTTTCACTTGTTATTTAATTCAATTTATTCAGGATTAATATAGTTAAAATGAAAATTTCACTGGTTTTATTTCTATATTTTAAGTGAATCTAATTTGAAGAGCGCAATATGAAGTTGAGGAAAAATGGGTCAAACAATAAGGAATTACAAGAATATAGGAGCACAAATTTTTGTATTGCAAAATATCTACCATCTAATAATGCTAAAAATTAGCGGTTTAATACCTAAAAACATTTAATACAACTCTTCAAAAGAAAAATAATCCCATTTCATCCATATGGTGGCCCAAATGAAGCAATCTATTCAAAAAGTTTAAATTTCTCGAAGTAAATAGTATATATGGGTATTTTGAAAATATTTCCCATTATAGAACCTCAATGTCCACAAAATTTTATAGGTAGATATTAAATAGTAATTAAAAATCTCAATAGTTTTTTTAAATTTGATATAAGTCAATTTACCTATCCAAATATGAACCAAAAGTTGTATTACCTAAATAAGGTTCCAAAAACCACCTTCCACTTTTCCTATAAATTGGCACCATGGTATACTGATTTATATGTTTGAACAAAGAAAAATGTTATTCCATTTTTGATAGAGTTTATATTCATCTAATAATTTTAGGGGTTTGAGATATCTTTATCCCTGTATGGAGTTTTAAAATGAATAAGGATTTCCACTCAAGAATATACCTCTCAATGGAGAGCTAAATGGTGGGTGATCATTGAGAGGGGTCTAAACACTTTTCAAGGGTGTTTTGGAAAACCAATTATCTACTATATTGGTTTAATTTGTGTCTGAAAGAATTTAATTCAATTATATCTTAATTTTATTCAGATTCGGATTCTTCATTTTAATGTAAGTTAATGGAATTATATTTTATTTTTAAATGATGGGTTTATAACTTTGAGTGTGTGACAAGTGTTGTTTAATTTGAAAAACACAATAATATTTTTACTTCCCATATGTTTGATATATCAAATTGATTTTTAATCTCATATTCAATGCATATGGAATGGAACTTAACTACATGATTGTTATATCATGGTTAATTTCTACATGAATCAATTTAAAGGCTTAGAGGATGATCGAGATCTTGATTAATCATCAACCAAATAATATTACCAAACCTAAAAGAATGTTTAAGAACAATGAAATTTACATTTTTTGTGTTGAACTTGTAATGATCACCTTCTATTTCCTCTCTTTCAACACACTTTATTTTATAAAAATCAATGAGTTGTTTTATATATTTTTTACATCATACTATTTTCATAATCACCAAAAATATAGTATTTTATTGAACTTATTTAAAATACTCAATTTAAATTCTTAAATGTGAAGGTTTTGAGAACAATTGAAGTACCTTTTATGGGAATTTTTTTTTAATTTTATAATATTTTGAAACCCCAATAGAGGATCTTTCTTGTTAAATTTAAATTTAATTTAGTTAGATATAAAGAAATGATTACCTCATATTAGAATCTTTTCTCCAATTACATGATTGATCTTCCAAAACCGTTTTGTGTTTTTTTCATTGAGATCTAAGTATTCAAGTGTATAATCACTCTAGAGGTGATCCATATGTTCTCATTTGATCTCTTGGTAATTCCAATTGATTTATGAGTTCTATTATAGAGAATTAATTTTCTATAATTGTTTGTCTTGGTCACTCCTTGACTATTTAGGCTTGAAGGAGTTCTTTTAATTATTAAGAGGAATGGAGGAGGAGTTCTAGAGAAGAGATAGGTCTATTGTGAAATTGATTCCCTATTATCAATTTTAGATTAACCCAGTATAGTAGACATAACCATATGTTTGAAATGCTATGGTTTAGGTTAAGATATTATCAAATTGATTACTAGACCTTAAAGAATATTATAATCTTTATTAAAATCCATTACACATAATGAAAATATTATTATAATTTTATGATGTGTATGCAAAATTATGAAATAAAAAAAATATTATTTTACTAGATTGTAAATTAATATTTATCATTGGATGTAGTCTATGTTTGTTCAAACTCTTAGGAATTTATTGAAAATATGAATAAATATTTAATTAAATATTTCATTCATCCTGAAATAATTGCAATCAGTAAAACATGAATAATATTCTTCGATCTTGAGAATAATATTTATTATAATAATTAAATTCAAATAGAATTCAATACAAAATAATGGAAACAATTATTGTGTGACCCTCTAGAATTATTTCTTATTTTAATTAGGTGGTATTACCTAAAGTCCAAGAATAGTATCTAGTAATAAGTCAAGGAATCCAAGAGATATATCTTAATGTCATAATGTTGAAAACCGTATATGAATTATTACTTTGTAATATAATACCTCTTTCTCGATATCTTATCAATAGATTTTCATATATGTGTCATCAACCTATGTGTTCGATATGTCTTTATTTGACTGTATGAAATAAACATGTCATTATACCATGTCCATGAAATTTAATGTGATGGATCTATTCCAATCAAAGGGTCAAGATATAAGTTTTCATAAATAGGGAATGGAAAAATACTTCCTCGATGTATCCATTAATAAAATTTCATTTGTAACACACCCAAAAAACATTACATCCCCCCAAACTATGGTGTGATAGTTTTTGGTTTATAAATCTAAGTGTTTGAGTCCTAACATGCATAAATGGTAATATTAATGTTTAAAGACCATTACACATAATCATAGATAGGAATATCTAATGACACCAAAACATGAGGAATTTCTATATGTGGTTCTGTAATCATAATCTCCAATCTTGTAGATTACCTAGTGAATAATTCATGAGAAGAATGATCATACACTTATGAGTACTCTCACATGATAGTATATATACTTTATTTCCTATCATTGTACATTATCCAACCGTATAACTATATTTAATAATGTCATCACTTCAAGGTTCTCATCATAGAGAAGAATAACTATGGCCTCATCAACACAATAGATACCCCAGGACATTATTATATTATGTTTATGCATAACAATGAACAATATGTAATAAGATTTTTTATTAATATTCAATTCATCAAATTTACATGTAATAAAAGTACAATTATTTGGTCCTACGACTCCAAATCCAACAAACTTCCACTTAGACAAGAGACAACTTCCTATGACTTTCATTATACTATACCTCACATTATAATCATGTTTCAACTAAGTTAATGCATTAGTTAATGGTTATACCACTTTTTCTAACATGGAAATACTACTCACTACAACCTTACCACTTTTAGAAAAATCACTCAAGAGATGATACTTCCAAAGTATACACTCCTTCCATTGATGTGACCTTGTCTCCTTTGATAGGGAGACCGCTATAATGTTATATAGATAGAGTGTGATTAGATCTTTATTGTTGGGTACAACATCATGATATTAGATGATGTTTTTTATTAAAACAATTTCTCCAGATACCACATAAGCTGCAATATACTTAGACTACACTGTAGAATCTATGACCACAAACTTATTTGAGCTTTTACATCTCACAAAACCTTCATTTAAGGTAAAGATATATCCCATTTGTGATATAATTTCATTTTGTTCTATTTAGGAACTATCATCAATATATCCCTTCATGACTTGTTCATAATCACCTACATATAATATAAACATTTCCTTATTACACCTTAGATACTTAGTGATAGTCTTGACTTCCATCCAATGGTAGTCACATGGGTCAGCTTGATATTTTCCTACCACACTTAAGGAAATAGTGACATTTATCCTAGTAAATAGCATATAATACATGACTAATCCAATCATATATGTGTATGTAATCATTGACATTATTTTTATTACCACATATATTAGAGGACACATTTTATTAGAAAGATTAACTCTATTTATCATTGGAAAAAAATCCATTTTTTGATTGTTCCACACTAGATCTCTTTATTATTTGGTCAATATATGTACCTTGACATAGGCGAAGCAGTATCATTGATCCATCATGATAGATCTTGATCCCAATAAATTATTCATCTTTTACTAAGTCCTTCATGGAGAATCTTTATTAATACATTCCTTAACAAACTATAAGACTGGAATTTCATTTCAAATAAATAATATTTTATCTACACAAACTATTATGATAATGACCACACTCCCACTAAACCTCTTATAGACACAAGGCTCACATTCATTCTTTATGAGAAAATTGTATTATGGAATCATAAAAATGAATATTCCATGACTTGGATTCTTTCTCTAACCCACAAATGGATATTTTTAATTCTAAACCTTTGTTGGAATCCTTTAGAGTCACAAACCCTCCAACTTTTGTAATATATACATATTATTTAAGGTTACCATTATAGAAGTTTGTTTTGATATCCATTTTATAAATATATTAATCATGGAAACATTAAATTGAAATTATAATCCCAATTTAATCACATTCAATTCCCTATCGCAATTTAAACCCTTTTACAACCAGTAATTCCTTATAGGTACTGACTTGTGCATCCATGTTGACTTTTTTTTGAATACTTATTTACAACCAACAAGATTTACATACATTTGAGGATCAAATAAAATATAGACTTGGTTTTGGTATATGGAATACTTTTTATAATTCATGGATTCTTTCAACTTGGTAACATTTATTCCACATAATTCTTCCTTATAGTTTAGAGGATCAATATTATCAACTAATAACGAATCACCATCCTCTATGACAAAAAAACCATATTGTTCTATTTCCATAACCTGTTTTGTACTCCAACGTAGTACTTGTGTCTCTATAACAACATATTATTCAATAGGGATTTGTCTAATTTTTTCATGTTCCAACTCTTATATACCTTAAGTCTCGACTTCATCAAATTATATCATGCCCACACTATCACTTTTAGAGATGTTATCCATCTCATGGAATATAAAATGTCTTCCACTGTTACCTTCTTTTATGAGGGGTTGTATAGGTTATATCCCCTTATTTCTTTTAGGTAACCTATAAAGGAGCACATTGTGTCTCAGGGTGCATGTTTTTTACCAAAAGAGGCATTAAAAAACTCTTCACAACCCCACACATATAAGTATGAAAACATGGGTTTATTTCCATAACACAATTGGTATGGGATACTATCTTTCACTTTAGTTGGAACTTTGATTATTATTTGTTCTAAAATTTGTAACATGTATCCCTAAAATGATATTGGAAGACCCACATGACTCATCATTGATCTCACCATGTCCAATAAAGTGTGGATCCTCTTTTCTCTTGTTCTATTTCATTGAGGCGTGTAAGGAGAAGTGAGCTAGGATAGGATCCGAAAATCCTATAAATAATATATCAAGTCATGGTTAAGATATTATACACCATGATCTAGGTGGGGTTTCATAAAATTTTCACCAAGAAGGTTCTCAGATTCATTTTTGTATTCCTTGAATCTCTCAGAGGACTATGACTTATACCTCATCAACTAGAATTATCCATTTCTACTAAAATATTTACTAAAATTTATGAAGTATGAGTACCCACCCCATTATTCAACAAGAAATGGTCCACACACATCGGCATGAACTAATTCAAGAAGATATTTTTCCCTTTATCCTTTTTCACTAAATAGGGATTTAGTCATTTATTTTTGTAAACTTTCATGACATACACCATGTGGTTTTAGTTCAAAAGAATATAAACATACATCTTAATGTAATTTAGTCAAAATATTTTTGGTTTACATGACTTAGTGAGTGATTTCAAAGTTGTACGTGGTATAATTCATGTCAAGTATTTTATATATCAATTTCCATTACTTTATTTGTGTAATATAACACATAAATACCCTTATTTATAATTTCCTTACCATAAAAGGGTTTCCTTGTAAAACAAGAAGCATTTGTTCCCAAACATGAGAATAAATCCACACATATAAAGTCTGGATTCATATATAATGTTTTATTAATATAAAGAAAAAAATAAAAATCCATCAAAACTAAGATCATTCCCATTGGAAATGTGAGGTGGTAGAGTCCGATATCCACAACATCTAGTTTCAATATATTGGCAGATCATAGATCTACCTACCATCATTAAATATTTCTAAATATACTTGGTTTAAATATTCAAATAGATATTTTATTGACAAATACAATATCTAATACCAAATTATAATAAATATATAAATTTCACTAAATAAAAAACACACGTGAAGATTCCCCTTACTTCTTAGTTTTGGTACAATTTTTCTTCCAGTGGCCCTTTTTTTCACCATTGAAAAAAATAAAATACTTCTCCCATTATTTCCCATTAATCTTTATCTTATTAAAAGGGTTTGAAGAATATTTTGTACTAGATCACTTCACATTCCATTTCTATTTGTTTATAATAAGTACTGGAGGATTTTTTCACTTCATCTTCTTATCTATATGGTGAATAAGAGTGAGAAAATCTACAAGATACTTCTCATGTCTTTTAGATTAAAATTAAAAATAAAATTTTAGAATCACTTATGGGGTGATTAAATAATGAGATCATTTCACATTAATTTAGGGATTTTAATCACTATAACTTCCTGACGCTCAATATATCTAATGATCTTAACTACATGAAGCTCAACCGGTGGACCCTCGAAAAGTTTTCTCTAAAATAGTGATTTGGAAATCTCAAACCATTTCCATCTTACTCTCTCATGATATAAACCATATATACGATCAATCATGATATAAGAATCCTTATTTTCATGAGACTTTATAAGTTCACTAGACATAGATTAATGCATCAAACATTGAATATTGACCATAATATTTAAGTTTCTGTTATAGACATTTAATTATTCCTCACTTTCATCCTTAGTAGGTAGATTAATCAATTATTATTATTTCATGTAATATTCCTATTCCTGGTATAACATAAAACCACAGCATATGAACCACTCCTATAAGTTACTAAGTGTTAGGGGATTGTATTTATCTAATATAGATAATAGGGATAGTTTGGATAATGAAAATTCTATTTTCTACAATTATAAAGGATCATATAATTAGTACTTTATTACAATTTTTTGAAAAAATAACAAAATTAAGTGCATTAAATCTCCCATTATTTTATCAGGTCCAAATATCCCTCACCATTGAACTTGTAATTACTAGTTTTAGGAAATTATGGTGTAAAAGATTCATATGGACCTTTACATAACCCCGATGAGGGTTATTCAATCTATCTAAATGTATTTAGGCAGGAAGGCATTTTCCAACTGTGGGCTTGATAATCCTTGACCCGTTGAGTGGAATCCACAATCTTTCAATCCTTACTTGGATTTCCTAAACAATTTCCTCTACATTACATCAAGTATAGTGAGGGATACTCCTCTTGATATAAGATGGTTAATTCAACCCACAACCTTTATAAGAACTCCATGTTAAAAGTAAGTTTTTGAATAAGGGTTATTCAAACACATTGTTCTAAGGATTTAATTCCTAATCAAGTAATGGAAGTTCAAGTCTGACATAATATTTATTTGAGGTATTTGAATTTATTATGATTTTTTTATTTTATTATCCTTTACACGTCTTTGTTAATATTTATTGGATTTTACTTAATTAATTAATCATGTTGGATAAAAAAATTTATGCATAATCCATTTATATAAATTCTATTTTTTCACATTAATTCATTTATTTATGTGATTACATCCATAAAATATATAAAACATATATTGGAATAAATAAATAAATAAATAAATAACATGATCATGAAATTTTATGATAGTTAATTTATTGAGAGGATAATAAATCAACCTATGACCTTTGGGAGTATATACTTATTCCAGTCTGAGCATGACTTGTAGCATTCCATATATACACCAATGTATCACATGGGTTGAAATCAATATTTTTTTTATATTGAACTACCTCTATATTCCTTGGGACAATCCATTAATTATATGTATTTATAACTCACACACATGTCAGGGGAACCAAAGGATTGGTTAAGTGGGGTTACATAAATAACCTTATACAAATTGGCCCTACATAAAAATAGAGGGAGTGATGACTTGTAGGCCATGAAATATAATTAAATGTTAAATAATTTTAATCCCATGAAATAAATTAAATTAAAAAAACTAATCCATGCATAGGTCTTGGTCAAGTTCATGAATGGTCATACATGCAATGAATACACAAAGTAAAAAAAAATTAGAATTAATTTATAGTTGGTTCTTTAGTATAAATATAAAAAAACATACATTAATTAATTAACTAATTAATTGATTAATTAATTAATTCCTTTTCATCTTAATGACCATCTGATTTCTCTTAGAGATACCCATCATAGATAAATTCATAAACAATAAATGGTATAACTAATAATTATTGATTAGTATAATAAATTAATTAACAATCTAAAATTCATGAAATCCATTATTAAATTTTCATAAAAAAAGTGAAAATCAATATAATATGGTCTTAGTGATGTTATTAGAAATATAATTTTATTTTAATTATGTACTATATTAAGAGACTACATGACATGTAATGTATAGCTATATGTCATGTACTTCAGTTTTCAGGTATCCAGGGTATATGCATGGGGATTTGATGTATTTCATGGCTGGACTACACAATGTACACTAACCAGTTATATGTCGTGAGTTACTCTTGTCATGTGTATTCCCAATCCACCACAAAAATCAATATGTTCATTGAATGTAGGACTACATAACATGTATAATCTGGCTACATTATGTGTATCTTTCATTTTTTGTGTCTGCATAACTCATTAAGGTACTCAATTTGTATTTTGGATGTTAGAATTAATGAATTAAATTCCATGTATAATGGATAAACATCATTTACTTAATTAATTATCTAGGTCGTTAGTCTAATATGGTTTTTACCATGTATTTGACCACAAAGTTTACATGAATTTCAAAACTAAACTATGTAGACTAAATAGTATGTATGCCAACTATAGGTTGTGTGATCCGACATGTTGTGTTCTAGGTTTACTTGCTCTATGAACAGTGTGTAATAAATATACCGTCTGTAACTACCTATTAAAGAATCATGTATCCTACAATACAACAAGGTACAATACACTTGGGTACATAACCTGTACTCCAACAATATTATGTGTAATCTCATTCTATCCATCTAGATTTTTCAATAATTCCTAATGGAATATCCACAAAACGAAAACATTACATTCCCCTTTGGAACATTTTCATATAAGAGGATTCTATTTAGTCTATCAAATTCTCTACGTAATTTATAGTGATGCATGGTTAGTATTTTTCTAATTATCAAGACAATTTCATGAAAATATTCATGTATAATTTCATTTATTATCATTCATATTTTTATGAGTGTTTGAGTAGTTTAGGCGATATCCATCATTATTGTATTAAAAAGAATATTTTATTAAATTATGATAAATTTATTTTCACGGTATGATAAGGGATAGTTCATATACATGTCATTTCTAGGGATGAAATCCAAGTGGATAAATCAAAGGTGTATGCTATTTATTCTCTACTATTCCATATAAATGCATAAGATGTGCAATATTTCTGTAGTCATTTAGGATTTTATCACCATTTCATTCATGAATTAAGTAATATTTCTCTTCCCCTCCCTCAATTACTCTAAAAATATTAGTAATTTATGTTTTATGAAAAATATTGAGGTTAATTTTAATAAATTTAAATGGAGTCTCACTTCAACACAAAGAATCCAACCTCTTTAATTGAATTTACCAGTTGAGCTCATGTGTGGCACTTCAAACTATTTTGTTGGTGTAGACTTATAACAATATGTAGATAAAGATCCATATTTTATTTTTTGGAAATAATGAACAAAAATATTATGCAATCATCAAATCCATGAACCTATGTTCACTATAAATTTATATCCACTGATAGTTCGGTGCTCTGGAATTTCAAATACTGGTTCATCCCTTCCTGGCATAGAGTATGTAAAATAATAATTTTTCTGAACCTTATTCAACACGTAAAAGTATCACTTCATTCACACTCTAAACATACTCAATAAATAATAATAATAATAATAATAATAATAATAATAATAATAATAATAATAATAATAATAATAATTGAATTACAAGATTACATGGTTTGTATTTTATTCCAATGTCCATGGGTGAAAACTGAAAACCCTTATATTATTATAAGTATAAGGATAGAAATAACTGTAGATAATCAGATAGTTATTAAACTTCATAAAAATGTATAATTTTACATTAACAAACACATACATTAGTTTAGGGCCCCATATCTCTTTTATTGAGGTAATCAGTCAGTCAAACCGGTTGCACAGACCTTCGAGAGAAAGGGGCAACTGTTCATTTACTTTGCATTTATGTAGTTTCCAACACCATATCAACCATCACATCTAGTTTAACATTAACCAAAACCAAATAACATCTTAAAAAACTCATTGGCAGCTCTCTATCAATAGATAAACACATCTCTATAGTGAAGGTTCCTAGTTCTACTACTCTGAAAAGTCCTAAGAGAACTATTAGTGTTTGAAATTAAAATGATTTAGATATGATAACATGAAGATGTTTCACAATTCCAATAATATCCCACATTAATATTACTTTAAGTTTTCTCTCTCTATAATCCTCTAACACTTTGGGAAAACCATATCCTCCTCCTATGTGCATACATATATGTCCATCTTCTTTTTATTAAGACAATCCCAATTAAGGAATTGTGTTTCCTTATGCTCTCTTAGACTAAAATCTTCAGGAATATATCAACCATATTTTATTCCATATGATCTTCCATATCTCTTACACCATTTCCTCTGACATATTCTGGATGAAATTGTATTTTTTTGTCAATATGTATCTTTCTTTCATGAATTATAAAATTCTGAGTAGGGTGTATAGAACTATGACTATTATAGAATAACATTCATCCTTAAAGTTATTTTATAAGCTCTTTTAGCAAGAAATTTGACCATAAAAACTCTTTTATATATTCCTTTTCTACTATGTATTGTTATTTAATTTTATAAAAAGTAACCATCAGATGTAACTATGAAATCTTGTTGATCATCTTTCTAAAAAAAGTAAAAAAAAAACTCATTGTTCTTTTTTGAGTGATTGAATAACTTGAAATGTCCACATAAAAAATTATAAGGGATCATCTTCCCTAAAGCACAACTTTTTTCTTCTGATCCCTTTATGTATCAAATAATATAGTTTAGATCATCCCAATACTCCTTCAAAGAGTTAAACATAAAACTAATTACTACTCCCACTACAATAGAATTCTCAAGACTTGTACAAATAATCACATACATCATGCTTATCATTGCTAAATAATGTGGTACTTTTTCTATATATCAGACCTCATATTTCATTGAAGGTATTATGCAATATATAATTTTAATTTTTCTCTAAGTGTGTTTCCATAAGATTTAGATCAGATCATACAAATTTTCTTAATGATATTATAGACTTATTCTTTCTAGGATAATACTACAGTATCAAATATTTTATCCCTTTATATCCCCATCCCCATGATTTTATTTTCTTGACCAAGATAATTCATTTTAAATATTCTAGAAAAATTATTCTTCAAATTATTAATCCATTGAACTTTTTAACATATTAGTAACAAATCATCCACATATAGTACAAGTAAATTGTTAGTCACATTATCCCATATCATTGAATAATAGAAATGATCTGAGTTTATCCTAGTAAAACATTTTTCATCCATGAAATCATAAAACTTTTGGTTCTACTTTTTAGGTGAATGTTTCAATCTATAAATACTTCACATCATTTTTTAAATAATTACCTCATTATAATTATCTCTAAACACCTCCTAATACTTCATAAAGATATCCTCCTATAAGTATCTATAAATAATGTCTTCACATCCATATTATATAAGTGTAAACCATTATAATAAATAATGATCATCACCATAAATATGTTAGTATTCTTATCTACTAGTGAAAATATTTATGAGAAATTCAATTGTTCCTTTTATTAAAATCATTTAACCACAAATAATTCCATGTAAATTTTACTTCTATCAGAATCTTCTTTTAAACATTTAACCTATTTTTTCTTTGGTGCCCATTTTCCTTTCAGAATTTCAGTCAACTCCCAAGATCCATTGGGTTTTAAAAAATGAATCTCTTCCACCATGGATGACTCCCAATACTTTGAGTCAATAAGAGTTTATTCCTATTCTAGAAATTAATGTTATCCAGTATCCACCATAAAAATATGTTCACATTGACCCTATATAACTTTACTAGTCATATGAATCCAGAAGATATTCTAAAAGAAGTTTCTACAATCACTGGATCTTCAATTAAAACTGATTGGACTTTTGGTATTCTAATTACTGATTTCCACATTACTAGATTTTTCTTCATGATTTGTTGGTTATTGATAATTCTGTCACATCTTTTATTATTTGAGTTTCTAGTAAATTAATATTGACAGAAGGTATCATTGGTATTTTTTTAATTACTATTACTTTCATCCAGATCAACTTATATTTTAGTAGTTGTTATATTACCATCAACTTTTGATTCAACCAAGTTATTTTCATTATATATAATAATTTCATTGAATATTATATCTTTACTTAAAATGATATTCCATAGAACATTAATCAATATTTAGTATCTGAACTATTCATTTCCATATCTACAATAAAACATTCATTCGAATTTTCATCTAATTTTTTTTTTCATTTTTATCAGTAATAACATGAGTAATGAAATAAGATATTTTGAGGTGTGATACTTATAATAACTTACTGGACAATAAATATTTTAGTAAAATTTATCCCACTATAAATTTTTGACTTATGTAGACTATGTATTAGTTATGTTAATTACTTACACAAATAATTCCTTGGGAATACTGGAGTGCACATGAATTCATATTTCCTTCTCAATAAAATTTAGGTTCATCCTATCTACTACTTCATTTTATTATAGAGTTATGGGAAATTTTCTCTTGAGAAAAATCCCCTTCTTTAAGAAATAGTTCTATAAATTTAAACCTTCATATTCTCCACCGTTATCTGATCTAAGTAATTTCAATTTCAAAATAGTTTTTAACTTTACTATGTATTTCCACTATAATATGGTACTAAAAACATCAAATTTATTTTTTTGAAAATAAAATCATATCCTAATTACAATATATTTAATTAATGTGATGATTAAATGTGAGGGTTATTAAATATATAAATGAAATAGATACAGCTTCCAAGATTAGGGATTCCATATATTCAAGTTGAAGAAAATGAATTTTTTTGTAACAACATATATTTCAAACATTTAAATAGTTGTGTGATCAAGACTTATAACGACCATCCCTACTTGAACCTTCATTCACTTCTCACTGATGTGACCAAGTATTTAATAATTGGACTCTAGATTTTCAAAGCCTATAATTTTGGCCATTGCACTTTAATTATATTTTTTTGTCAGGTAAAGATTATCATCATTTACTCCTCTTTCCATAATCATCGATCCCTAAGTAGCTTTCCACACTCCATTGATTAAATTTTAACTAAAAACATTATCATCTTAATACACCACTAGAATGAGATTACTATAAATTCCTAGTATATGTATTACTCCCTTCAACTAAAGAATACTCCCATTCTATATATAGATATTTACATCACCCTTTTTGATAATATACAAAGCATCTCTACCCACTGGATTAACTATCTTGAAAATTCTCGATTCATAGTTCACTGTGAACCTATGATCTATAATTGAGTGGAAGGATGCACTAGAATCAAACACTCATTACATTAATATATTTGGAATATTCTCAATTCATAGTTCACTATTGAACTAATTGAATTTAAACTTCATAAAGTTTTCCTTTTTAAGCCTTCCTTGAAATTCATATAATTCCATTGAAGACATCCTCACTCACTATAATTCAAAAAATAAAATCCTAGATAAATTTATTTTCTAAAACTCTTTTCTATATTCTTTTCTTCTGATTGAAGATGATCCCCCCTATGGGTTGAGTGTCCCCTTCCATTAATATTTAGCACACTATCAGAAGGTACTTGGAACTTTATTATTTTTAGTTCCTCATTAAGGATCAAATTACATAAGTATTTGAACACCATATTATTCATTACATAGTGATTAATTACTAGAATATCCATTTCATACTAATGTTCTAGTTAATATGAAATTAGTATTATATCCCAAACATCATCCATGAATGTAACTTTCACCACTACAAGATAGATCCAGATCATGTTGAAGTCACTAACATGATTTATATTGATCATAATTCGGATAACCTATTTCTAAACATATGTCTTATCCAGAACACTTTGTTTGAGGTTGTTAGTTTTTCATATATGTCTTCCTGGGGTACCATGAATATTATTCTGGTCTTATTATCTAGGTTGTTGAAGGCCTCATTTCATTCCAAATTCATTATCACTATGCAAAAAACATCCCTATATAATTTTTTCATTTCACATTTCTCTATATTTCCTTGTTTCTATCCACACAAAGGAATTTTGAGATCCTTTGGGATAATATAGTCTTCTATATGCATCCACCGAAAGCTATAATTGGTTTCATTGAACTAACTAATTCAAACATTACTTTATTCTATTTTAATATATCATTATAAAAGTAAATAAAATTAAAATAAATATGACTTTAAAGAAAAGTGATAGAAGATTATTGATTTTATTATTGTTTCTAACAAGGATTTGATACCAATAATTGGAAATAAATAACAAAAAACCAATACAATGACTGAATTCCTATACCTCAGTTCACTGAAAATTTGTATCCCCCAGTAGCTCAATGTTGTAAAATATTATATATAATTTCTTCCCTTCCAGGCATAGATCACTAGAATAAGAAATTCTAGTACACCTTAATCATTACTTCTAAGTCACACTCTATGCACACTCCAAACATACTGAATCAAAAATAAAGAAATTAAAAATTAAATAGATACACATGAATATTTGGTTCAAACATTCATCCTGAATCTAGCGGGGAACACTAAAAAATTTTATATTCCTATTAGTACAAGGATAATAATTATTATGGCTAATTATGCAGTGATTAAACTTCATAAATTTATAACATTGTATAGTTATACATTCATACATCATCATGTCACCCCCACATCTCTTTTATATAGGTAAACATCTTTTCAAACCAGTTTCAAAAACCTCTAAGAAACTTGTTCAACCATCCATTAACTTCACCTCTCTATAGTTTCTAGCATATCCTAAACTATCACAACCAATTGACTATTCATCACAAAAATACCAACCTATTAAACTCACCAACAACTCATTATTTTTTGGTAAACATATCTACATGTCAAAGGTTCATACTTCCACTTCTCCAAAATGGCTAAATAGAACTACTATGTTCTAAAATTCAATTGAGTTAAATTTAGTAAAATTATGAATATATAGAATTGAAACATATTATATATAACTCATGCACACTAGATCATGTCCAAGAAAAAATACACCACAACTAAAACATAATTTATTACCATTGTGTTTTCCATGGATAAATTCAAGTTATATCTTTCAGGGTCCAAAGTGATTATGTATTATGACCCAATAGTCTTCCAGTTTATTCATAAGAAACCAGTATCAAAGTCACTTCTCATTCATTGGGTTATCCAACTTTGGTAATTAAATTTAGTAATTAGGAATAAAAAGGATTTGAAAATATGATGGTTGACTATATAACTAAAATCATTCCATCTTTATATATCTACTCATCCCCTTGTATTCTCATAAATAACATTTTTCTAATGAGTAATTTTTTTGAGTGAAATATTTTATACTATGGCATGTTGATATTAAAAATTATTTAGTAGCATCATGTATTAATATTTATTTTAATAAAAACTAATGTTATCATCTAAAAAATGAGTCTTGTTGGTACATTTAGGATGACCCTTTTGTTTATTGCACATTTAGTGATCAAGTACTTATGATTTTTATTTTCAATAAAGAGTTTTAGTACATCTTTCTATTCTATCCCACACTTGAATTTGGGGGCCACTTCAGTCACCAATGAATTTCTTATAAGGTACTTGATTTTGGGTTTTTTTGGCCAGAATTATTTCATGATGGGAATTATTTTTTATAGAACATTTCCTCGTTGTGAAAGGATAGATAATGTCTCTAAAAATGATAACTTAGACAACAAATCTTTCTTTTCCATGAATTTTTTTATGTTTGGTTCATTGAAATTATGGGGTCCTTTTATAATTCATTTATAAATATATACAATTTTGGTAGTTGACTATGTGTCTAAATGTGTATAAGCGCAAACCACATGGACAAATAACTCAAAAGTAGTTTTAGAATTTTTTAGAATCCAAATATTTTGTAGATTTATATTGACTAGGTTCATCATGAGTAACTAATGTAATAATTTCTAAAACTACAAAATGAAAACACATTTTCATTAGTATGGGGTCAAGAATTGAGTTTCCATACCTATCACCCTAAAACCAATGGGAAATTCAAGGTGTTCAATAGAGAGGTAAAACAAGTCATTGAATAAATGGTTCAATAAAATAGAAAAAATAAGTTATTAGACTAAAAGAGGCTTTGGGGGATTACCGTACTACACTAAGAACTCAGATTGGCATGCCACCTTGTCATATTGTATTTAGACTAAGTTTTCACCTCATTATTGAGGTAGATAACTGAGCCTTTTTGGTTATAAAATAATAAAATTCAAATATTTCTAATGTAGTTACTCAAGGTAAATAATAGATTAATAAGATGAAGAAAATATGAATATGTTCATATATGAATTCAAAATATATAAGTAATAAACCATGGATTCCCATAATAACCTCATCCTTCATTATTAGTTATATATTGGGCAGAAGGTCCTCCTTTACAATGAATGTCTGAATTTTTACCCTGGTAATATTTGTTTAGAATGGTTTTTCATATAAAATAACACTAATGACTATCCTTTTAGGGTTGTATAGGTTAAAAATGGGGAAACCCAATGAACATCCACTATCAATATGATGTGGCCAAAGTACTTCCATGAAACCATTTCTGATTCCTCAGTGGAGAAACTCTACATTCTAAAAATCCATCTTTTAGTGACACCCACTAAGTAATATCATTCCTTCTCATCTATAATTTAATTATTTTGAGGACACTATAAATTCTAGGTGTAGGGAGTGGACTATTTCCCCAGTTAATTAAGAATTTTACTGTATATTTTTCATCTTTTGATCATATTTCCCATTTTTATCTCTTTTTTTCTTGTTACATTTTATTTTAAATTTTTTAGTTATTTTTTTCACTTTTTTATTATAAAACTCATATTAAATTTTCATATCATCATGGAAGTTAGTGTAAATACATACTGAATTTCCAAATTTTATGTTGTTTTATCATTTTAAGAAAAATTATTTCACTTTTAGCATGTTGTTATAAGAAAGGATTTAACATTGATGGATTATTTAAGTAAAATTATAAGTTTTTCAATGATATAAGTGAGTATTTATATATAAACCCATTGATATGTTGATACCTTATGTGTGCATTTTTTATAGAGAAATCATATCATTTTATGTCTCTACACATAATTACACTTAGTCATGAAATGTAAATATCTATTACATAATTTAAGGTATATATAAGTCATGTTAATGTTAATAATATTTCAAAAATTATTTTTCTACGTATTTGTTTTATATCTGATCAGTTTCATTACTATAATGGATTGACCTATGGTTGATACCTACTATTGTTTTTTAAAAAATGTTTTCAAAATTCTTAAAAAAATGCAAAAGGAAGTGTTGGAAAAAAAATGTTTTGATATCCAGGAGTTCTAAAGTGAGTGGGTTTTCATATTTTATTAAAATGGGTATATGAAAACATTAGTGGAAAAGAACTTTTTAATATAAAATATTTTAAAACATCATATATACATGGAATATAAAGTGGAAATATAAGCATGAAATGGTTTACACACACAAACATGAGTATTTAGTGGAATGATTAACTAATTAATTTATATTTTCAAATTAATATAATGAATCTCATTTTATCTTTTATACAATTTTTGAGACACTCATTTCCATTATTATGGAGAGGGACTCATTAGTGTTATTCTTACATTGTTCACATTACTGTCATGAGTTGAATTTACATTAAATGATAAATCTACATTAACTATAGAATATATTCTTTCATCATTTTAAAAAATGTGACATTGTATAAGAGTAAAAAGGTTCAGGTGTGGGGGTGTGGTCTCATCATGATTCACAATTCTTTTCCACCCTTTTACCAATATTTTTAACTATTTTAGATTTAATTTCCCAATATATAAATAAATATAAATTTTCATTTTATTCAGGTGATTCATTCTTAATACTATTAAAAATGGAAATTTCACTAGTTTTATTCTTTACATTTTTATAGAGGGGATTTGGAGAGCCCAAGATAAAGTTGAAGAAAAACGGTCCAAACCACCTAGCAATCAAAGATTATATGTCAATTGATTTTGATATTATGAAAAATATTCTCATATAATGGGGAATAATTTTTTGGGGTGGATCCATAAATTTTGGGATATAACTCTTTAGAATAAACCTAATCCAAGTTTCTTATCTTGTGGCCAAAATGAAGTGATCTTTTTAAAAAACCAAACTTCTCTAATTCAAGAGTACATATTAGTATTTTTATAATATCTCCAATTATAAAACTATAATGGTCACTAATGTTAATAGATATATAATAAATTTTCCATTCAAAAAAATATAGTTTTTAAAAAAAAATTGATATATGAAAAGTTATTTTTCTAAATATGAACCATAAGTGGTATTACAAAAACAAGATTCCAAAAATCATCTTCCACTTTACCTATAAATTGGCACCTTGGGAACATCATTTTTATGTTTGGATAATAGGAAATTTTTTACCATTTTAGAGAGAGTTAGGTTTATTCTCATCACTTTGTATATTTTTGATCTCCCTTTACCTATAAAGAGATCTGAAATAAAGTAAAATATCCACTTAAGCCTCTTCCACCTTTTGAGGGTGAGATAAATAGTGCGTGATCATTATGATAGAGATACAAAATTTTTAATGGAGTTACAAAAAAATAATTAGCTATTGGATTGGTATAATTTGGGTTTGAAAACATTTCATTCACTTGTATATTAATTTAATTTAGTTTTGGAGGCTTCATTTAAATACGAGTGAATGAAATTCTATTTGTCTTATAAATGATTGGTTTATTACTTTGAGTATGTGACTTGTGTTGTTCTGATAGGAGAACACAATGATCCTTTTCATCCCCCCATATTTGAGACATCAAATTGTTTTGTAATATCTTATTTTATGTATATAGGATCGAATATTTATCCTAGATATGGAAGCTTTAAGAAGGGGGTTGATTGAAGTTTAAAGAAAACTTACAATTTTTTCCAACTAACATAGTATATAGTCCAAAAGTTATAAATTCATAACTGATCAGAGTACTATGATACCCCAAGCTAGATGGACCACTAATAGTGGATGTAAATCATTGGCCTTATTTTATGAATTCTCCCTTTTGATTCAAACTCTTGAAGGTGTTAAAGTTACAATCCACTCAATATATTATCAAAACCTCACCTCACATGTAGAATAATATAAAGAAGTAATATCACACAAGGATTTACAAGGTTTGGTGTAAAATTATACTCATTGTTGTGATTGGTTAATCACCTTAATCACAAATTTTCCACTGTCTATATAAGTTTTTGAAACCAAGGACTGTCTTCCTATCAAGATAGAGTCTCACTACGTTCTAACATGTAGATTCCAATGAGAATAAATAAATCTCCTCTATAAATATTATCCAATAAAATAAAGAACTCCTTCTACTCCAAAATCCACTTGAACCTCTTGATGTATATCACACTCAATGAATAGAATGGATAAATTGGTTTGATTTTGTATATCATCAAGACTATATATTCAAGTATTCTTCAGAACATGATGTTATAACTTGATTAACTTCCAATACTTTGCATGAACTGTCTCTCCTCATCACATAAATTACTCTGTAATAGAAAGTATTCTCTTTCAAAAATGGATCTTTGTTTCAAACTCCTTATTCTCTCATAAAAAAATTATTTTATCGAGATCTCAGTTATTCAGAATTATCATGCTCAATTTTTTTGAATTCTGTCAATAATTTTACCCTACTCCCATCAATGTTTCTACACATATATATTCCCAAAATATTATCATCAATATGAGTTTGATAATAGAATTTTGGAAACTCTATTGATCTTTTGATGTAATAGTTATATCATATTTTAAATTGGTTAATGGATTCTTGATTTATATTTTTATTATAACTCATTTGAACCTTTTTTTCATACTTATTTAAATCCATTAATATTAAATAATTATTTCATCCTGAAATATTTTAAATATCTCATCCTTCTTTCCCAAAAATACTCTTCTTTAAATTTTTATTCAAATTTATCATCCATGTGATGCATGACCTTATGCACTCTGACGTGGTATATTATTATATAGTGTGAAAATCTTATTAGCACCATCTTCTTCATTAAATGGTATTCATTTAATATTTTCGTGAATCGTGATCCAATTAAATTGATCGGGATGTTTCAATCATTAAAGAACATTTCTTAAGAATCTTATAATTTATTTCCTAAATATTTAGAATATTAGAATTCTATAAATATCTATTTATTCAAAATATTAATCCTAAATATCTTTATTATTTCATATATATAAATATCCCAATATATGAATATGTTTTTGGCCTCTAAATAAACTATAAAAATTATCCGAGTCACTCAAATGAAATGACCAATCTCTCACATGCAGCTAACTCATTTGGTAATTTCTGATGACTCATACAAAAATCATAATTCAATCATATTCTAGACTGAATAACTCATACATTCCTTTAAATGACTCACAAAATATATTTAAATACTCATACATAGTTTAGAAGTTTCTTGTAAATGACTAATACAGAGTCCAGATTGACTCATATGCAGATCTGGGTCCATTTCCAAATTTTTATCCTAGAGTCATAAATGAATCATACGCAGGTTCTAAATGATTTTTATATATATCGAAGAATGTATCTATATTTTTGCTTCATTTAAATTCTATATTTATATCCCTAATTGAAATTATTTTAGAATTTATTTAACTAATGTCTAGGTATTTTAATCCACATAAAAAACTCAAATGAACTTCCACTACTACAAAATAGTACTTTGACATCCCTAAAAATGGCCTTTATCTATGCTAGGGAAGCGTTGACTACCAAAGTGAGGTTAAAATCCCTAGAATTTTATCAGTTCTTTTATTTAGCACCAATAAAGGGTACCTTTATAGGAATTTGTAAACTCAATGTTAAAGGATCCATTTATTAGTTCTTTTAAAATAATTGATAAAAGGGTATATTTTACTGTGTTGTAACATAACACTATAGTAATAGTTCATTGTGCAGTAACATCAAAACAAAGCACCAGAAACACCAACAGATGTCAACAAAATCAAGTATCAATGTATAATTTAAATGAAATTAAATTTAAAAAATAAATAAAATAAAGAATCAATATATTATAGATATTTCAAACATTGGTTTATACAATTATATGTCTAAAAATTATTACATACATTAAAAAAATCAATGTTCCTTTGTATTTTGATCTTGACCCTCACTCATACAATTTATAAAAATCCCTCCCCTGCTTGAGAAAAAGAAATCACCTGTATAAGAAAGCAATTCTTAGGTTAGTAATAATATAAATAAATTAATTAACATAAAGTGTAAATTTTAATCTAAACATTGTGTCATACAAGGAAAAATTTGTATTGGATTGAGTTTAGGCAGACTTTTCACATCATACCAATTCTTGTTCATATTCATGCATTATATCTGTGAAAATTAAATATGTATAAGATAAATCCCGTAGTCGCATCCTAGGGGTTGTTACATGTGGTGGTGTTTGGTAGGATTCAGTTTTGAGCATTCCTATGTGTGTTTAGGTAGATTTTTATTTGCCTATTCCCCCTCCCCGGACTGATGCAATATAAATAAGTATGAGATAAAATATTAATTAAGACAATTAAGTAATAATATATATAATGATGAGAAAACAATCTTTTCTCGTTTTCTCAGTTATTAAGATAAGATTCATGTTTTAAACTAAAATGAAACTTATATATTGAAAGGATGCAGTTGGAGTCATACCAGTCACACCATTTTTTGGTTTAAGGTGAGTCTAATTTTTATGCACCTCAAAGGAATTATGGATCATTTTCCAAAAGTATCAAATTAATCTGATTGTTTTTTTCTCAATTTTGAGTATTTCATTTGTCTTTTCTACAAAAATGTCATTTTAAACTGGAAACATGAACTTTGAATCATATTTATCTCATCATGTGTTATTTTTATGTGATACTAATTCCTACACCTAAAAAATTACTTATTAATCATTTTTCTAAATTATCATGAAAGTTGAAGTGTGTTTTTCTGGTTTTTAGTGAGTGACACTTTTTGAAGTGAAATTTCAATTTTAAGATGATAAAAGATACATTGAGTCATATAGATAACATCATGCATTGGATTGAGGTACATATTATTCCTACATATCACAAATTATTTATGGATAGTTTTTTGAAATTATCAAAATAATATGAATATTTTTTCTTGGTTTTCAGTACCTCACTCGTCCTTTTTATTAAAATTGATATCAATTTAAAATAAAAAGGCTTAATTGGAGTCATAACAGTTAAACGATGCATTGGATTGAGGTGAGGCTAATTCTTACATGTATCAAATGAATTATGGATCATTTTCTTAAATTATTAAAATAATATAAATTCATTTTCTTTGTTTGGAGTACGTCACTTGTCTTCTTTACTAAAATTTCATTTTAAACATGAAACACACACTTTGACTCATACTGATAACATCATGTATCTCTTTGGTGTAATATAGATTCATCTAGCTCAAAAACGAATTATGTATCATTTTTATAAATTATCAAGAAAATTAGAGTGTGTTTTCTTGGTTTTTAGTGAGTGACACTTTTTGAACTAAAATTTTGATTTTGAACTGATAACAACCACATTGATTTATACCAAACACATCGTGTATAGGATTGAGGTGAATCTTATTCCTACATGTCAAAAAATACTTATGGATTCTTTTCATAAAGTATTGAAACAATACAAATGTGTTTTATCGATTTTACGTAGCTTGGTTTTCCTATTTACTAAAATTGATGTCAATTTTAAATTAAAAGATGCATTTAGAGTCATACTTGTCACACCATGCATTGTATTAAGATTAAGATGATTAATAAACATCTCAAATGACTTATGGAAAATTTCCCTAATGTATCAAAACAATTCAAATTCATTTTCTTGGTTTTTGTATGTTTCTTTTATTTTTTACTAAAATTTCATTTCGAATTGGAAACACACACTTTGAATCATAGTGATCACATCATGTATCAGTTTTACGTGATATCGATTCCCATATGTCATAATTTAATTATGAATTTTTTCCTAAATTATTAATACAATCCAAGATTGTATGTTTAATTTTCAGTGAGTGACAAATTTGGAACTAAAATGTCAATTTTAATCTCATAATAGACATATTGAGTCATACCAGATACATTATGCATCAGATTGAATTATGGTTATTCCTTCATTTTAAAAATGACCTATGGATAATTTTTATAAATTATAAAAACTATATAAATGTTTTTCTTGGTTTTGAGTAGTTCTGTTGTCCTTTTTTACTAAAATTGAAGCAAATTTGAAATAAAAACACACACTTGGAGTCATACTGGTCACACCATTTGTCAAATTGAGGTGAGGCTGATTCCTAAATTTCTGAAATGCCTTCTGGGTTTTTTTTTGAAAAAGTATAGAAATAATATGAATGTGTTTTCTCAGTTTTGAGTACATCACATGTCTTTTTCACTAAAATGTCATTTTAAACTAGAAATACACACTATGACTCATACCAACCACATCGTGTATCAGTTTGATGTCAGATCCATTCATACACATAATAAATGAAATATTAATAATTTCCTTAAATTATCAATAAAATATCAGCGTGTTTTCATTGTTTTTAGTGAGTGGTACTTTTGGATCTAAAATGAAGATTTTAAATTGACAACACACACTTTCAGTCATACCAGGTACATCTTGTATCAGATTGAGGTTTAGTTGATTTCTAAAAATAAAAAACGACTTATGTATCATTTTAATAATGTATCAAAACAATGATAATGTGTTTTATCAGTTTTGAGTACTTCACTTGTCATTTTTACTACAATTAATGCAAATTTTAAATAAAAATATTCATACGGATTCATACCTATCACACCGTGCATCGAATTCAGGTGAAGATGATTCCTACACATATAAAATGAGATATGAATAATTTTACTAAAGTATCAAAACAATAAAAATGTTTTTTTTAATTTCATTATGTTGTTGTCTTTTTTTTCCTCTAGAATGTCATTTTAAACTGGAAACATGCACTTTGACTCATACTGATTACATAGGGTATCCATTTGACCTGAGACTAATTCCTATGTGTTGAAAATTATTTATGAGTATATTTAATAAATAATATTAAAAATTTGAGTGATTATTTTTTGTTTTCAATGAGTGATACTTTTGGATCTAAAAGGCCGATTTTAAATTGATAATGGAAAATTTGAGTCATACCATGCAAATCATGTATCAAACTGAGGTGAGGATAATTTATATACATCAAAAATGAATTATGGAACATTATATTAAAGTACCAAATCTACATAAATATGTTTTCTCAGTTTTGAGAATGTAAGTTTTTTTTTACTAAAATTATTGTCAATATTAAATAGAAAGAAGCACTTAGAGTCATACATGTCACAACATGTGCCAAATTATGGTGTGGCTGATTCCCACACATTCCAAATTCTCAAAAAATACTAACTTCCAATATTATCAAGATTTCCATTTCATTTCTTTTTATAACATCCAACCCAGCATATTGAATAGATGTTCTTAGCCAAAAAACCATTCTCATTATTGAAAGTGAGAAGACTATAGGAATATCAAGTGCTAATTATGGTGACTTCTCATGATATAATGGGAAAATGAGGCTTCTATACTCTTATGGATTTCAACAAGAAAGTTTTTTCATCTATGAAAATAGATTTAATATATAGTGTTGGTATTTCAACAAAGAAATTCAATGGAAATCATGGTAACATTGGAACAAAGAAAAACTTTATCTCTTTTGTGGCTTGTTAGAGATAGTTGAAATAAAAATATGACTTTAAAAAGATATGTGAAAAAAAACTAAACAATTATAAGATAAAATTGATAAGGAAATTAGATTATAAATAATAGATAAAATGATGGAAAAATTAATTAAATAAGTATTAGGAATTCACCTTTTTCATGATTTTTGTTTGCATTCTTAATGGATTTCCTTGTTTTCATTATCTCAGTTGTCGGGTTGAAGTACAATCTCTCATGAGAATGAATATATTTGAACAAAACACTCCAACTCAAAAAAATAATCCAACTGTATAAGAAAAAAATATTTTATGAGTAATACTAAAAAGTAATAGATTAAACATAAACATGAAACAATACACTAATTCTATGAAGAATGATTTTACCATGGAAACATTAAGATTACCTATATGATAGAGAATTGGAAATAAATTAATGTAAAGTGATAAATTTCAAAACTATAGGGGTGAAAAGATTTTTAGGGAGAATAATTCTATGATTGTTTTGGCATAGAAAGGCATGGAAGATGGACATACCACACCAACATGAACAAAAGAATCCACCTGTATAAGGAAATAATTATTATGTGTGTAATACTAAAAATAACTAAATTAAATGTAAATTTGAAATAATACATTAATTATATGGACAATGATTTTACTATGCATACATCAATATTACCTTGGTGATTGAGCCAAGGCAGCTTCATTTCTCTTCATATAAAGGCAGTGGAGGGAACATGAAGAAAAGTGATACATTCAACACTACATGGGTGAAAGGGTTTTGAGGGAGAAGAATTATGTGGATGTTTTGGTATAAAAAGGCATAAAATATAGACATACCACCCCAACTTGAACAAAAGAATCCACCTGTATAAGAAAACAATTCTTATATGAGCAATACTAAAAAGTCATAAATTAAACATAAATATTAAACAATACATTAATTATATGGAAAATGATTTTACTATGAAATCATCATGATTACCTATATGATTCTTCATATTAATCTTTGTTCCTCTTCTAATAAAGGTAATAGAGGGAAGATAAAGGAAAGTGGTAAATAAAAAATTGTAGGGGTGGAACGGTTTTGAGGGAGAATAAGGCTGTTGATTTTTTTTGTAGAAAGGAATGAAATATGGATAAAATTATTCTAAAATAAAAAAAAATCTTCATGGAATAATGAAAATTAAATCAATGTTTCATTATATAATTTTTCAGTAAAATAGATAAAGTATATCATAACATAACCTTTACATCTTCCAAAAGGTTTTCTTTCATTATAGTTTGTTCTTATGAGGGATTGGTATCATCATCATGTACAGAAGACATTGTCTATTTGAGTAGTCAAACATTTAATTTAGATTATGTTTATGTAGAAGAGAACATATAATATTGTGAGGTAAAAAATAGTATATTAAAAAATACTTTTACCTTCTCATTGAAATATATTTGTTTTTTAAAGGATTTGGCGATTTTTTCCTCTATCAAGAATCCAAATCCCCTATTTATGGTCCCCTATAACTTATAAAACATTGTCTACATTGGGATAGACATGAACTGATTGTGATATCCCAATGAAAGGGTTATCCTTGATTGAATTTTCATCTGACGTAACATTTATTTTTATCACCAACAAGAAAATCAAAAAATTATTGTTTGTTGTAAATGAGACATAAAATACTTTCACTGCTTATGATTCCATTATGAATAGATAAACGTTTACTCTCATGCATAAAAATTCATCTTCATGAATCCCATTTAATATAATTTCACTACACTCACATTGTCAGCCCATTTGCAATGAAAAATCAACATTTGAAATGTTGTATAATGTAACTCATATATTTTCTAGAAAATGATAAAATATTAAATATTTTCAAAAATTTGATTTATATACACGAAACATGACAAGTGAATTTTTTCCTCCACAAAAATAACACCACTATTTTACATCATATTTTGATGATCTTGTTCTTTTTTATAGAACGTATAACCATTGATTACAGAACTAATGTAAGATATAACATTTTCATTAGGTCCCCTAGTTATCCATTGAATTCATTCAACAATTGAATTCATATTTTTAGATAACTCCTTATAAATTTGATCTTGGAACCATCCTATAAATTTTTTATTATGTGTATTTGATATCCATCCTTCATCCCTTGATGGATTCAAATCTCTAATAATTTCATTCTGGGATTCAATGAATGGATAAAATCTTCAATATTATGTAAAATGTAAAGGTGTTCTTTCTCCCGCTATGTAAAGGTAATTATAACAACATATCATTTAGAAATAACTTTGTTGAAAAGGTGTCCACTGGGAAAGGAATTAGGGAGACTCATGCTATCAACATCTAATTGGTAATCTATATACAATTCAATATCATCTTCAACAATGTATCATTCTTCAATTGAACCTTCTGGAGGATTTCAATTTTCAACACACCCTTTCAAAATATTCATATCGAATTAAATGGGTCACATCCATATTTAATTGATAGTACCACATAGTTGAAACTATATAACCAAGTGAACCATTAGGTATACCATTATATCAAAGAATTATATTGGGGAAATCATCACTAATTCACATAATATGACTACAAAATTCTTATTCATGATTGGAAACTTCAATGAGTCTATAAATTTACTAACTATGTATAAAATTAAGCATAGTATGGTTAACTTAGTCCATACATTTTGAGGTAGAATGGAATGGAAAGAAAAAGGCTCCAATTCTTGCATCAAAACATGACATTCATGCGATTTTAGTCCTTGTAACTTCAAATTAGTCATTAATACGATATTCTGGATATTTTATGAATACCCCTTTGGTACTTTTACACTATTAAAGAAAAGAAAAAATTGAAAATTTTCCTATTTGGATAGAGTGTAAGCTACTAGAGGTTGAAATTTCTACCCTTTACCCTTCAATAGCGCCAACACTTCCCTAATCCTCATGTCAATCATGTCCAGCCTAGCCTTTATTCTATCTTATGTTTTTCCAAAAACATTTAGTAACATGCTGATAAAAATATCAAATATTTTTTTCCTATATGAATGACACCAAGAAAATGTATTGAATACAAACAATTATAATATCGTAATTTAAATAACATTGATCTCTTATTCAAACTTCATTTCATATTTCTTTTGAAAAATGGTTTATTGAAAATAGTGTCAATATATTTTACTTTATCGAATAGTTGATCACCTATTATTAGATATGTTTTTATACCTTGTTTGATATTCCCATCGAATGATGTCATCCTGGATTGGTATTTATGTCATCGAGGTAAAACATTCTGATGTCTTAAAAACATATTTGTTTACGAAGTTTCAATCAAACTGAGTGTGTACATTTTCTACAAATGGAAAACCCCAACATTCCTTTAATGCTATATCATGATAAATTTTCATAAGTGGGGAAGTCATTTATCATCCCGTAAAACATGTAACTCAATGTGAACTCTATGAGCATTATACATTGTAACACTTGTATCACACATCAATTTTAGATCATCTATTAATGGAGCCAAATAGACATCAATATCATTACCGGGTTTATTTTGTCTAGATATAAGTAGATACAATATAATGTATTTGTACTTAATGAATAACCTTGGAAAAAAGTTATAATTCACCAACATGATGGGACATGTACTTTAAGTACTACTATATACACCAAAAAGAGTTATCCTATATCTAGATAATGCAAGATGAAATTTTCATGGCTTATTTTTAAATTCAGGATACTTGTAATGAACATTCTCCCACTGAGGAGAATCTATTAGATGGAATTGGGTCCCATATTTAATTCTTGTATCTACATTCCATGTATATTATTTTTTGGCTTCTAAACATCCATAATGTCTCCTAAAATATAGAATTATAGGAAATTACCATAAATATTTCAATGGACTTGATTCACTTTTCTTATATCGATCTACACCACACTTAGGGAATTTATGTGTAATTTGTGGACCTTGTAAAATAATATGTAATAATTTAGACAAGCATTTATTTTTTTAAATACTATGACCATTTAAAAAATAATTCATTTAGTATCATATGTTTGATATGGTAGTTTATTTTCTTTTGGTAGAATATCATTCAGGAAACCAAGTAGTACTATAAAGTTGGTATCACTCCATCCGCTCCCATATTTCAAATTATATAATCTCAATACATTTGAAAATTTTGTGTATTTATTACAACCAGTATACAATGGTCTTTTAGCACGACTATTTATCTTCTCAAAAAAAAAATGAATCTTGAATTTTATCTTCAGTTTCCATTTTCATTTCATCAATGTGATTTCAATCATCATTTACACTAGTATTCATATCAAATTATCCATAAACCATAATATCATCCCAATCGGTGTTCATGTTCAATTTTTACCCATGTTAAGTCCAATATTTATATCTTAGATCTATTCTATGATCAATAAAATGTTCTTACAACTCTTCCTGACTAATTTGTCTTGAATAATAACAACATAAACACGAACAAAGTATTTGAGAAGGGTCTTATTCATGCTTTATTGTGAACATGATGAACTCCTTAACTCCATATTAATACTATTTTTTCAAATGATTATCATGAATCCATTTTTGATTCATTTTCATCCTATTGGGTTCATAAAATATTATTTTTTCACAATAAATAAATAAATACACATAAGATATTCATTACCAAAAGTGAAAGTAATAGATACTTATAATAAGGTAAACCCAACATTTTATTGTTTCAATGAGTTTATGTATGATTTAAAGAAAATGGGTAATTGAATTTGATAAAATAATTACTCCAGTTTGGTTGGTGTCATCCTCTGAATTCATTAAAAGGTGAAAGAAATAGACAACTGCCCTTCTCACCAGCTCATCTCCCAAACATTTATCATTGCATTTTGTTGTTTTACACACATCCTCCATCTCTTGTGAACATGTACCTATGTGGCTTGAAATACTATAAAAAGTAGTCATCCATGGGATTACTGATGCTCAGAGTAGTACAATAAATATAAAATATTTGGGGGATGAGTCTTAAGAAATAAATTGCAATAATAACAGTTTGGAAGATAAATATGGTGAGGATAACATTTGTTCAACGTTGTGTTCCTTAAAAGGGGTAATGCCTTCCATTTGTGAGGATTACATGATTAGAACAAGTTATAAACTCATGGCCTGTTGAAGGTGATATTTGGGGGGAATAAACACTATTTTATGTGATTTAAGGGGTCTTGGTGGGGCCATGTTATTATATATGAAAATTTGGGCCCCCTATGAATTCTATATTTACAGGAGAAATACCGCTTTTAATACTTTCTATCCTGTAACTAAGACTAGTCTTTACTATATTAAAATGATATATCAAGTATTTCTTAAATACCTTAAACAAATGAAAATATAATATAAGAAATTAAATAGTAATAAGAATCCCAAATATGATACACAAGAATATTAAACTATCATTTGATCAACTAGAAGATAAAAAAATTAATTGATAAACCTTTTTAATAAATAAATATTTATTTCATATAAATAGATGGTAATTAGATATTGTTAGTTGTGGAACCAATACATGTAAACCTAAAAATATGAATACCTAAAAATAATTTAAAATAATTATTCTAAAAAATATAGAATATGATAAAAAGTGATGTAACAACCTAAAAAATAATTACATTTAATATTAATGGTATATCAAATATTTGAAACAACTCAAAATTATAATTTCAATTAAAAATCGACAAGGAATTGAAAAAATAATTTTAGAAAAATAACATATCTAATAACGATAAACTTTTTTAAACATCTCAAAATTTTTAGTTGATAAATTGATTCAAGAATTATATCTAGACATGTTAAAAACAAGAATTATTTTCAAGGATATGAAGAGTAGGATTTATAAGAAAATTTCATTTTCATGGTCATTATGGGTTCCATGGTGATTTTGGGAACATAATATAAAAATTTCATCATAATGAAATAAATAATAGTAATTATGAAATGTACAAGGGTTTCAATTTAAATGGGAGATGACCCACTCATACAAAAACAGTTTCAAAGTGAGATGAATCTTCATAAGTAAAATTTGATAATAAATTTTAACCATTGAAAGAACTCTATTAAATAATATTTTTTATAATATATTTGTATAATATACTTGTGTAATATATATTTGTAAATTGTATAATATATATATATATATTTATAATATATATTATTATAATATAATATATATTTTTGTTTTTTATAATATAAATATTTGTATAAAATAATTGTTTAATATATAAAATATAATATATATTTATTTACATATAAATATAATATATATAAATATATAATTTGTTTATTTTTTAAATGTATACATATAAATTTGTGTAATATATTTCTATAACATATTTATATAACATATATTTTTATATAATTGTATAATATATTCATATAGTATATTTTCATAATATATTAGTATAATATATTTTTGTATATTATAATATATATTTGTATTTGTATAATATATATATTAGCATAATGTATTTGTATAATATATACCTATATCATTTATTTATTTTCTTATTTATTTTTAAAATATACATGTTTTTGTGTTTATATATATATATTTTTTATAAATATATTATATATAATATAAATATATATTTTTACTTTTTATATATTTGTATTTTTTCAAATTTATACCTATAAATATTTAAATATTTAACATATTTATTCATGCAATGTGTCAAATCCATTCAATACAAAAAAAATATAAATATATATATAAACATATATATATATATATATATTATATACAAACACACATATAAATACTAACATACATAAATATAAATGTATTTATAAACATGTGTATGGGTCTGTGTGTGTATAAAAATATAATTATATTATAAATTTAACATTATATATATATATATATATATCATTATGTTGATATGTTCCATGTGGGGTGGGCATGCACCTGGATTTCATTACATAGACACTGTGGTTGAGTCTAATAGGAATGGAATTTCTTGTTTGGTGTTGTCTATGTATAGAAGGTTGGAAGTGGTTGCCTGTACTGGTAGGAGTGAGCACTTAAGGGGGGAGGCAATAATGTGCTGAAAGAGGGAACAATGAAGATGATATTTCTTCTGTTTTAAAATTGTGAATTTTTTTAAGGGTTCAGCGAACTCATGGAGCAGAAATCAATGGGGTTGGGGTGGCATGGTTGCATAGAATCGTCAAGCAGTGAGGGTAGGGGTGAAAGGAATGATAGCCTTATCTCCTTTCAAATAGAAATCCCCAAAAAAAATTATTGACCACAAAGATATGTTGACGATAACGAAATAATGATGGTAAAAAAACAAAAATATATATCAACAAACACTCAATCAATGAGTGAGGATGAATATGGGAAAACAAGATACCATGGATGGAAGCTTTTAATCATTTGAGAGAAAGTAGAGATACCAAAAACCTAGAAAATATTCATGTATTGGATTCGTCAAATCCTTGAATCGTTTGGGAATTGGATCTGATCTTTGAAATTGACTGATCCTTGATTCGAACTTCAATTCACCAAGCAGGAGTACCGGCTAAGGATGGATTCCACAAAAATCGTCAGATAACATGATGATTTCATGACTATTTAAGGTTATTTAAATATATTGGTAAAATTTTATTAGTGCTTCCAAAAAAACACTGATAGTCAACAAGCATCGAAATTCAAAAGAAAGAGTTACATGTCATAAAAACCATACCCATCTCCACATCCCTGGTAGCAAGCTTCCTCCGCAGTAGCCGATTCCCATTCTGAGCTGTCATAATGCTTCAGAACCTTAGAATATTTTCTTCGCAAATTCATTCGTTCCAAGTATAAGAGCTCAGTATTACCACCAGAAGACCTAGTGACCAACGGCTTTGGCAGAGAGGAGTATTCCTTCTTTGACCTGCGTCGTGGAGGGGCAGTCAAAACATCTTAGGTCTCAGTCATCTTCGACCTCTCGCCTTGGACCACATCACTAAATGAAGGCTTGACCATACCACCAAAGTTCTCCTTGTCACTCTCATAGCAGTCCCCCCATTTCCCAGTGATGATCACATTCTGGAAATTATCCTCCACTCCATTGCTCTGCTGGAAATGGTCATTGGTGTCAACAGCAAGACACCTTGGTTGTTCCATCTTCTCATAGATAATAAAAGACCCCGACTGCACAACATTGGAACCAATGCCACCCTCCTGTGAAGAAGACTCATTCTATAATTCATTCAAACGGAGATATTCCACAACATTCACTTGATCCAACACCTGAGAACTAGCATCAGTGAAGCCCACACCCTCTTCATGCACAGCCGTCCCTTGTGCTCCATTGGCAGCATCCAATAACCCCAGAGAACCACTCTCATAGACAACAACATCCAGCATACCATCATTCATATTCACTGCTCCCTTGCAAAAATTCCCCACCTTTCCATTAGATAAATTCACACACAATCCATGTTGTAATTCCTGCTCAGCTGCAATTACACCTGCTGGACAACCCATTATACCAGCATCAGACCCATCCTTTACACCAGATTGTAACACCCCATCACCCAACTGTAGATCATGTCGAAGCCTTTTGAACACTACAGACACAACTGGATTTGAAAGTACCTCAACATACTTTTTCAAGGGCACTGCAACCCGGTTCTCCACACTACCAGCAATACCAGAAACCACACCTTTAGCGGGCATCGCCCCCAGCCTGTGGGGCTTGACTACCCTCTCCCTCGGGTTAGAACTTCTTCTGCCTGCTACCTCCAAATGAAACTTTGAAGCTGTATGCCCCAATCGGAAGCATGTGTTATAGTAGTCGACCCTAGATTCAAAGACTACAGACTGACTCCATCGAAACTCTTCTTCCACAGTGAGCCAAATCCAGCTGACTGAGGGCCTTGCAACGTCCACCTCCACACAGATACAGGGATTTATCGGGTGACTAACAGTTGACGTCCGAACATCAGAGCAGAGAAATTGCCCCACCATATTCCCAATCATACGGATTATTGAAGGATTTTGGAAAAGAAGAGGGAGTTGAGGGAGACTAACCCACACCGCTATGGTTGAAGGATCACGGTTCATACATAGATCAAAGGACCAGTGAAGGAGGAAGAAGCAGCATCGGTTGCATCTACGGGGGGCACTAGACCAGGCTCGAATCAAATCCTCCTCTGAGGAAAACCGAATCATGAAATGGCGATAGTCAAGAAGCCCAATGACAACACGATCTTGCAAATCCCACTTCCCAAAAATGAAACGGTCAAAATCATCAACCGAGGGTCGTCGCTGATAGAAATGAGCCACTTGCGTAAGTTCCAAATGGCTTGAAGCATCAGAGAACTCCGAAGGTGAAATCAACAATTGCGGTGCACCCTGATGAAGATCAGGAACTTTCAGGCATAATGAAATTGTCGGGAAATCAGGGAGAGACCTAGGGCTTGAGAAAGGAATGAATGATTTTCGTGGGATATGAGGTTGTGGCCGCTCCCCCTCCCCCCTTACACCTCCTGGAAGGGGAGGGAAATCATCTATGAGCGTCATCTAGGGTTCGATCACTGCAAATATATTTATATAATTATATATATATTTAATAAATAAATATAAATATAAATATAGTAAATATATTATTTATCAAAATATATTTATTATAATTTTATATTTATTTAAATATATAATAATTTAATTATAATTATATAAATACATTAAAAAATACTTATATATATATATAATTATATATAAATATAAATGCTATAAATATATTCATTAATTAATTAATTTTTTTATTATTCTATAATAAATTAAATATAAAATTACTTATTTATAATTATATAAATACTTTTTTAAAAAATTAAAAATTATTTACTTATAATTATAAATATATAAATGCATTAAAATAGTAAATATAAATTTATATATATATCTATATATAAATATTTTTTATAAATATGTTTCTAACATTATTAATGAATATTTAATATTAAGCACATGCATATTGAATATGAGTGAAATTGAATAATTATAAATGAGTAAAATTTTGCAGTACTAAAAAAATTGATATTTTTTATTAATTAAATATATATTATTAGAAAATATGGATAAATATTGAAATAAATATGAAAAAATATTAAAAATATTAAAATATAGTAAATATATATTTATAATAGATAATTGAAATTGATTAAATTCTCTAAAAAATATTTTTGTGTGTGAATTGCATATAAAAATGAATTAATTACGTATATGTGAAACAAATATAACACACATTTGATCTATGTTAAATTGAAAAATAAAACGACATTAAATTATGTCCATTAATCAATGCAATTAGTTGGTGTTTTTAATTCATATTAATTTATAATTATAAACCATTATTCACTAAATATATTTCTATTTAATGTAAAGCATAAATATTTTTTATTATATAAATGATATTTATATACATTCATATATATCTTTATATTTAATGTGTCCTAATTATTAATTTTATAAATAATTATTTAATTAATCAAATTTTTTATATTTTTCCTAAATTAATTTTTTTTTATTTTTTTTATTTTTATTTTATATATATATATTGAATATATACTATTTATTAACATTTAAAATTTATATATACTATAATAAATTTAGTAATATTTATCAATAACTATTTAATTAATAAAAAATTTAATATTTTTTAGCAAAATCATTTTATTTATTTATTTAATTGTTTCGTTTTATTCAGACCTTTATGAGTGCTAAAAAGTGCCTATAAAGGATCCATTTTTGCGTGTTAAAAATAAAGCGTTGATAAATTGTACCATTTATTAGCACTAAAAAGCCACTAATAAAGGGTGCCTTTTATTAGTGCTCAAAAAGTGATAATAAAAGGTATCCATTATGAGCACTTGTTTTAGTTATGATAAAGGGATCCTTTTTAGCACTTTTTTCTGTCACTGATAATGGTGAGTTCTATTAAGTGCATGTTTTGTAGTAGTGTTCAAACCTTGTGAAAATATTCTATTCTCACTTAGATATTCTTTAAACCTTCCTTAATATCAATATTATCAAGCATGACATCCAATGTCAACTCCCCATTGGTTATCAACTTTTAATTTCCATCAAATGTTTTAGATAACACTTTTTTCATCAGTGTTGGTTAGAACCTTTAAGAGTAGTGCATCAATCATCATTGATAGTTATTTTTCTTGAATCTATCCAAGTAAGATAAAAATATGCATCCTAAAAACTTTTTTTCTATTTAACATTATATCACCTTCATCAACTATATATAGTATCTCAATATATATTGACATCTCCTCAACAAAAATGAATCTTTAATAATCATTTCCTATTTAACACAGAAAAAACTTCATCAATTCTCCAAGATCTATCAATATATATTGATATTTCCTTAACACCAAGGTATCCTTCCTTATTTAAAACATATATAATTCATCTATTTGGAACTTAAATCTCCCCCTTTTTTTTCAATACCACTAACCATTTTTTTATGTCAACATGTGTGACACATTTTCTCCCCTTGTTTATAATAAATTCAAATAAGATATAGGGAAATTATAATCTCATCTTTCTCCTTTCAAAAAAATTTCCAAAATATATTTTTCTTCTCCATATTTTATTTATAATCATATCTTTATCCACTATTTGATAGATGTATGGAACAACATTATTTTCTTAGAAATAGGCTTTTGTTGATTATATTTAAGTCTATATGAGCTAACCTGATGTAGAAAGCAAGATTTATTATACCATGGTTTTCAATGATTTACATAATCTTCTATACATGTGATACCAACTCAAATTCTCATTTAAGGGATGTTAAAAAAGAAATTCATTAAGAAGAAACTGCATCTTTCAAACACCATAACAAAAACATCAAAAAAAATTTGTTAAAGAAAAACAACTCCCCTTTTTTAATCCTTCAATCATCCAAAAATCCCCATTTATAAATATATTTGATATAAAAAGACAAGGGTTTTATGTGTGATTGGAAAACAACATTCGCAAGATTTTCACTACTTCCCAGAATTTATAGATTCATTGCATAGTAAATATTTTAAAGATTCATCTCATTTTTTCTCTCCCTCAATGGATGCACACTATATGGTCCCACATTTTTTGACTGGTTTATTTCTCAAATGAGTTTTAACTTTTCAGTTTAGTGGATTCTCAGAATCTTACACTAAGACTTATAATGTAAATATGAGTTTTTTAACACTTAAAAGTGTTGTTTTTTATGTGGTTTGATGACTGATTATTCTCTTGGAGTTTAGATAAGTTTCAAGAGCGTCAAACTCTGAAAACAAACTTTTTGAGAGAAATGAGTATGGGTGCACAATTTTTCTAATCATGGGGTCCTCTATGAGAAATATTATAGCCCATAAGGGGGTGTCACATTTTTTAATAAAATATGAAAGGTGGGGTACATGACTACGCTAGATGTCTACAATAAATCTCCTAGGTGGCCACATGGGCTACACATGGTTTTTCAAACCATGCACCTAGCCTACAGGGTTAGTGCCACTTAACCTATAAAACTGCATGATTGGAACATAGAAATCCCAAATGGTGTGGATAAACCAAGAAGGGTGTGGCTCTTGGGTAGTGTGAGCTTCACAGTTGGTGCAAAGTTATCCAAATCGTGCATCTTAATCATGTGACTCACTGAAATGGGAAAAAAATACTAATTTACCCCTCCAATCCTTAAAGGGTTTTTACCCTTCTCCTCCCACATTTTCCTAGGAGGCCTCCCACATGCACACCCCTTCCTATTCCTATTCCATTAATGTATCTTCCTCATTTGATCTTCAAATCGAATGTTGTCAGGGTGCATTGGAAGCTTACCGGTAAGTCAAAGACTCCCCCTTCTTCATTTATTCATTTATCTCACCATATTCAGTGAAATATTTTTTGCAACCCAATTCACATTATTTTCATAGCATTTGAGGATTATTTCAATTTCTCTCATTCTGGATCAAATCAAGGATTGATATTGGAAGAGTGGGCCTTATAAATAATGAGGTAGCTGGTATATGGATTTCCCATTTTAGTCTCACTGTTTATAAATTATGCCATTATTCCACATGACAGATTCTCCATGCATTACTCCAAAAATTAGAAATAACTTAAATTAATTTTCTAAATCATGAACTAGACCCGTTTTAGAACTGTTGCAATGGTTGGAGTTTTGTTACCAAATCATGGTCCACCCCTTTCGGTCTGTCATATTAATTTCACTTATTAGACATTATTTTATAATTGGACCTAGGGAAAGAATTGATTTTTAAGGTAAAATGAATTATTCAATTGAACGATAATATGGTATCCTTACAAACATATCCATCCTTTTTACTTATATTTTAATGGAAAAAATGGAATGGATAATTTCATGGCCTATGAAATGAATAATTTAGATAGAATGAAATGTTAATGGAAATAATCTACACTTGGCCCCTATCAATTAATGAATGTAATGTTTGACCAATTTTATATGGTAAATTAGTAGTGGAATGGACCTTCTCATGACCTTATTAATTAATTAATAATGGAATGGCCATAAATTTTCTACTTGAACTAGGATATGTATTTATTATGGAAATTTCCTCTTTGTTATTCTATATTATAAATTCTGATTTTTGGGCATGGAGTACCTCATTTCTTACAGGCATGGCATCCCTCATTATGATAATAAATCATAGTATCCCTTATTATTATGGGCATGGAATCCCTCATTATTTATGGGAATGGAGTCCCTCATTATGATAATTGAAAATGGAATACCTTATTATTACACAAATGGAATCCATTGTTATTTTTGGGCTTGGAATCCTTCATTATGATACTTGGGCATGGAACCACTTATTATTGCAGGCATGATGTCTCTCATTGTTTTCAGGCATGTAGAGACTTATTATTTATGAGTAGTGTATCCCTCATTATGAGACATGGGAATAGATCCCATCTTGACTTATGATAATTTAGCATGGAATCACTCATGATTTATGATATTTGAGCATGAAATCCCTTATCACTCTATAAGACTCCTATGAATTTACTTGGATGTCTAAGTAATAACTCAGGTTATAGCTAGTATTAGTGTCTATATATAAATAAAAATATGTCACTATGTATTTGGTATATAGATACATACATACATTCATACATACATATATATATACACACATATATATATATATATGGTAACTCATCATCAATGATATTCTAGTTTAGAAAGAAGAAGGTTTTTTTGTTCTGGTGTCTTTTAGGGAACCATAGTTCAACTTGTTATTATTTCTTATTGTTCTATATTATTGATATAATTAAACTATAATGTACTTTATATTCATATAATGGAAATTTATTATACACCATTGGTGGTGGACTACTGAATATATATCGCACCCTATTTGGTCCATCATTTGGTAGTTGAATAGACTTCATGGTTGTAGGTTTTAGATCATGGATTATACTATGTTCCATTACCCTTATACATGGAACTTAAGATAATAAGACTGAGTTTTTCATTCGGATGCTCACAAAGTTATACCTTGAGGATTTTGTATTTAGTTATTTAGTTATTCAATTATATTATTGTATTTATGATTCCATGTATTTTGTTTCCTGTACATTAAATCATGTTTGGTCATTATTACCGAAAAGGTCAGATCCAAGCATGCTTAGACCAACAAATTTATTAATAAAAAGAAAAGAGCAGAGAAAGAAGATAGGAAAAAAGAGAGTTTACAAGTCATAATAGTCATAATCATCACACCCATACCTAGTCATGTCGTCAGGATCAGCCGATTCCCATTCTGATTGAGTCTCATATTTTTTGAGCAGCTTCTTATAAACCTTCCTTTTTTCCATTTGCTCCATAGATAACTTCTCGATATCCTTCTTAGCAGATGACCTAGTGGTCACTGTCCTCGGAACTGCAGAGTAGTCTTTCCTTGGTTTCCTTCTAACTGGGTCAGTCCTGACACCCTCACTGTTAGAGATCCGTTTCTTTTCTCCTCGAACAATTTCACTGTATGAAACTATACTCATGTCCCTATCTCTTTCCTTGGCCTCATCCTGAGTGTCACCCCACTTGCAGAGGATTGGTTCCCCAAATCCATGAGTGGAATCCTCCGCCCTTCCCTTTGGTGCATCAGAGATGTTCCCCCGTTTAGCAGAGGAAGAAGGTTCTGTCTGGACATTCTGTTGTGTAAGAACGTTCACCGTTAAGGCGGGAGTGGGGCTCGGAATCTCAACATTAGCAGGCTCATGAGCTTTAGGAGGAGCAACAGATCGAGGCAGAAAAGCATCAATTATCAACTCTTTGCCATTCCTATGAATTGGCAGATCATGAGAGTCTGACTCCGGAGGAGGGTGACTGTCCCTGGTGTCAAGCTCAGGCGGGGGCGAATCCTTCATATTCACCTTACGTCGGCATAGATTGGAGGGGTGCCCTCGCATCCCACACTCCTTACATGTAATGTTTTTGCGGCACAACTCCAAAGAATGCCCCACAGCCATGCACTTAGTGCAGAAAAGAGGTTTGTTTTCATATTCAACATCAATAAGAATTTGATCAGAGGGAATAGAAAGTGTTACCGTGTCAATGAGAGTGGATCTAAGATCGACTTCCACTAGCATTCTAGAAAAGTGCCCATACCTGACATTTGTCGTCTCCTTATCAAGACGGATGGGTGTTCCAATCACCGTTCCAATATCATGAAAGATCTCTGGATGCCAAAGAACCCAATTAAGCCCATGAAGACGCACCCATACCTGGGCGAAAACATTCTTAGCAGTGGAGACGTTAAAGTCAAGTGACCATTCATGCAGATGAATCCATCCTGGCCTTAAAAACATGGACCCAAAACTCCAAGCTTTAAGCATCACGTCAGCCGATGGAAACAAGCAGTGGAAGAATCCCCGCCCAATGGAGACACATTTCCAGTTGTCAAAACCCCATAACATCGAAATCTTACGAAATAGATCTTCACATTTCCAGGGCAGCGCACCTTTAGGAAGAACAATGCGAGCAATCAAAGAATTCTCACCTAATGCCAATCTTTCAGCAATCACACTGGGGTTGGCCTCAACATGGGCTAGTGAGCCCTTTCGAAGAATCCTCCTTGGATCCTCATTCTTTTTCACCGTTGCAGAATCCTTCATAACATCCACAAAGGATCGCTGCCCACGCACGGTGGACAATCCATCCTGCAAATTTCCAGAGTTCATAAACGTGGAAGTCGTCCGCTGTTCAGAGGGATTGCAGGTCACCCCTGTAACACAATCACCCTTCGCAGTAACCCCAGCCGGATGAGGGTAATTCCGAGCAGCTCCAGACTGAACCCAATCAGCCCCATCCCGATCACGAGCAGCCCCAATCGGATCCCGAGCAGCAACCAGATCCCGAGCAGCTCCAAACTCCCGAACAACCCTAACCAGATCCCGAGCAGCCGACAAAAGCTCCCGATCATCCCCAGCCGGTATCCCGGCCGGCCCAAGCGCAAACCATCGGCCATCCTTTGATATCTGAGGATCCACCTCGCCGGGAGAGGGTACACCGTGAGGCGACGCACGCACACCAGGTGGAAGAATCGCCGAGTTGCTCGCTGCAACCACGCCGCCCCGGACTGCATCACGTTCACCAAACCGTCGCAAATCAACGCGATTGAAGCCAAGGAAGTGAGGTATCGCCATCGCCGCACCGAAACCCTAGAAGCCGCCATTGATGGTCGCCTCTCGCTGCTCGCTCTCGTCCGCCATCTTTTTCCCCCCTCCTTTGGTCATTATTATCATTCATTTATTATTGATTGTAAGTTACTATCATATTCCCCTTCTCATTAAATATTATTACTTATGTTATACTTATTTATGATCTAAATCATATTTTCTCCCCACTCTACCACTTTTAAACCCTAACTTCTAGTCCTACGCCTCTGGAGTACGAGGAGGTACGCATGATTCCGTGTGACCAACCAGCTTGGGGCAGCATTTTAGTTTCTCCTAGGTTGGGACATTATAAGTGGTATCAGTGCCTTATTTTTCATTTTGTATAACTATTATTGGATGGTATAAATGATACTAGGAATGTGTCTAAACATGGTAATAGCTCATGTCTAGGTCCGTCTAACCCATACACAAGGGAAAGATCAAGTTTCCAGGGATTATATTATTTACGTTGTTGTTATTATAGTGGATTTCTATTTTACCTCGAGTGATTGATGTATTTATATTATTTCACGATTTATTGATTTATGTATATTTACCCTTGGGCCGATATGGAAAGGGATTATTTCTCATGCATCATTTTAGGCACATAGAGATTTTCATGCCATGCATCTTACATGCCATGACAGTTGCATTGCTTGACTGCTTGATATTTGATGTAGGTACCTTACGTTATTATTTATCAGGCTTGCTGGTACAACATAATTTCTTATATACCATGTTTTTGTGTGATTTTTTTTCATGTTTTTCTATATTCTACGATTATATAGTATCTTTATATAATTATTTACATATTTACTACTGTTATTATTATGATAATATTATTTGTTATATTATGATAACAAAATTGGTTCCTAACATGTTTGCATCAACCTAAATGGTATTTTACCATATAGCTTGATGGTGGAACCTTAATTAACCAATAGTGACAAGTTTGGGCCATGGACCATTGGTTACATGGGTATAGACATTTATGATTTTTATTAAATGGGGTCCAATAATAATTTATAGTGTATCGACCTCTTTAAATTTATGAATGGTAACCCATATAATCAAACCATTCTATATGAACTTTATATATTTGAAAATAAAAATAAAAACCTTTTTTCATTACATGAATTCCATTTGTAACTTATAAAGGTAAGTAACATTATAATTTGGGGATAGTGATTCATCTAACCGAACCACGATATATATATATATATATATATATATATATATATATATGTAGATGATGAATTTCAATTTGTGCATAAAATGAATGTTTTTAAAGGAATGGTGGACTGTGACTTATTATAATTGTACCTTTATAACATGGTCATGATTACTGATATGAATAAATCCCTAAATGTACAATTGGAACCAAGTAGGTCCGTTGATGAATGTTACTTATGAAATAAACCCATTAAGGGTGTTTTAATAACCTGAATGAAATAGAGGAACCCTCATAGGTGGCCTTAAACTTTTTATGCTTTAGTACATGACCCTATGAGGGTATAACTGTGATAAATATGGGATGGTTATTTACAGTTTCAGCATTTATTTATACAGGTTATGTATAAATTTATGGTGGAATATTATTTAACCTATTCCCCTTAAATTAAAAGATACCTTTTACTATGCTTTTGAGCATTATTACTATGAGGTTTTCGTTAATTAAAATGTCAATTACACCCTAAAGGGTGTTTTCCTCTATATATTAGAAATATAATTTCCATTAACTAAGACAACCATTTTAATTTCTTGGTTAGGTAAAGAATTATTAAACGTTAAAAGGAAATTATAAGATAATTTTCCTCTTATGATACATGGTGGATGCTAAATAAAGTGTTTAGTAAAGTTTTTTTTATAACTAGTACCTGATATTCCTTATATGTGAGCTAATTAAAATGTTATAATAACTAATTATCAATTAAATTCCTTAAAAATCAAATCTTTAGAGGTGTATAAAGCATAATCACTCAAGTAAGGGAAAGTTTTAAACATTTCCTTGTGAAGGGGATGCTGAAGTTTCTTATAGATCTCAGTTGGTCTCCTTTATATAGTTGCTTAGAATTAATGGATAAGTGGTATATCTTTTTGAATTTATTCATGAATCTGGTTTTAAAATCCAACTCCTTGTGTAAAATAGGGGTTAGAACATTGAGGTAGTTCCCTTGGGGATAATAAACTTTTAGAAATTTGAGCCAAATTTCTAGTCATGGAAAGTTCTTCCTATTAATCTAGTTGAGTCGGGTAATGAATCTTACATAATGAAATGAAACACCCCGGAGGATGGGTGTGATGTGGCACCCACTGGGACCCACTAGGACACCTGGCCTAGGAACCCCATCGATACAGCCCCACAACCCCACTACAGCAAAAATCCCCCAACCCTTCGCCGAAACTGGGACCCACTGGGACACCTGGCCCAGGAACCCCACATATACGGCAGGTTGTTGCGAACATCCGGTTTCGAACCGAGGTCACCTTTAACATCCATCCCATGGAACTAGATGCCAACCACTAGGCTGCAGCTTAGTGGTTGGCATCCAGTTCCATGGGCTGGGTGTTAAAGGCGACCTGTGTTTGAAACCGGCTGTTCACAAAAACCTGCCGTATATGTGGGGTTCTTGGGCCAGGTGTCCCAGTGGGTTCCAGTTGCGGCAAAGGGTTGGGGGATTTCCACGGCAGGGGGGTTGTGGGGCCGTATCACTGGGGTTCCTAGGCCAGGTGTCCTAGTGGGTCCCAGTGGGTGCCACATCAGGGTGGTTGTAAGGTAAGTTAACCTCAAAAGGGGTTTTACCATATACATATACCAGTGATATTCATCTATTTATACTTTATGTTAGCATTGTAAACATTCAACAAGAACTCCCCTATTCAGATGGTCATTGATAATCAGGAACCAGTAGCCTAATGTTTGGTTGGTGATGTTGTTATACCTATGTCAATAGGTTTTGACCCATGTAGGTCTATTATTAATTACATGTTTCAATTTATCCTCTTCTAAATGAGTTTTTTCATATATTTTGTACGTTGTGTCACAAATTCCCTTAAATGGAACATTGTTCTCATGTGAGAAACCTTAAGTATAGGTGGTCAGACCCAGGGGTTTGATCTTGATCCATAGGGAATGGTGGGAGACCTTGATGCCCTTGATTAGATGTAAACCCTAGTAGGTCATCTATATAGAATTTGTTCATGTGTAACATGATAGAGAGGTTAGTCTGGGGTTTATTGTTTCCTTAAAGGAAATGATATTAGTTTTATTCTCTATTGATGACTAGTGTGTGGAAGGTTCTAATGTTTTACATTATAGGAAGGATGATGCATGGGGTTTTTAAATAATCACCTAGGGTGATTTAATATAAAATTTAATTCAATGGGAAGTATTTTTTAGGTTCTAGTAATTTTTGAATAATGTTTTCACCATAATTTTTTTTATTTTTAAAAAATGATTCCCTGAGGAGGGTGGTCATTTGATAAATCATTGCATGAGAGGGTTACCAAATTGAAGAAGAGTTTCAAGGGGGATCCTCATGCCACTAAAACAGACATGTCGAGTAGCATGATCATTGTGATTTTTTGGTGGATGATTCACAAGAGAATAATTTAGGTCTCTAACTGGGTGGTATGAGATAGTACATCCACGAAAAATGTTATGTTATCTTGAACTGGTTTCATGTGGTAACTATTTAATTGTTTAACGTCAGTAAATGTCCAAGTACGAGCTAAGGACTGATGGTTTAAAAGGAGTGACACCTTCAAGAAGGGTGACCTAGTGCTTTGGTCTAATTAAAAATAAGTTCCCAGGATGAAGGATAACCTAGAATAAACCAGGTGATGAGACAGTTAACCTGCGATAGAACCTTTGAACACATGGATGGAATATGTGGTGATAAAGGTTAATTAAGGAAAATGTAGCATATTTAAGGTTATTATGGATCGAGAGATCTATACATACCTATTAATAACATCTTAGGGTACTCTTGGATAAGAGACAATCATTACCAATATATTTATATCTTCTAGAGTATGATGAGTGATAGAGTTAGTTATACAATGATATACCTACCTAAATACCTTTCCTAGTTTGACAAAATAATCCCTTTGGATTTTTGCTTGAGGAATAGTTTAAAATAAAAAAATATGGTGTGTAGTGCACCATTGATCATCTCAAGGTTATGACACACATCGTGATTTAGATTTTTGGAGATGACCATTTAAACCATTTGTAGAAATAGGGAATGGGTAGTGAATGGTTTTTATGTTATGACTCAAGATGAGTGGATTCATAGCAACACTAAATACTATATCTAGGCATGGGAAGCAGTAATCAGGTTCTATTTTCATTAGGTTGATGAAATTTAGTCTCTTAAGTTGGGGAGTATAACATTGGTTTCTAGTGGGTTTCCCTCTTATGAGAAGGGTCATTGGATCTTGAGGTCGGTCATTGGATATTCGACTTCACTCTTGGATTCTATTTAATAAATTAACCAAGGTGTGGATAGAATCCTTAGGAAGTTCCAAGTATGGGATTTATTATGGTTTTGGGTCAAATCTGGATGTGGGTGTTAATCCTAGAGAACCTTATGATGATCCATGGATGCTAGATATATATAATAATAGTTCTTGGGCTATAGCATGAAAAAAATTTTGATTAGGAAATGGTTTGTCTATGAGACATCATAAGAAGTTGGGTATGGGATTCAATGAGTGTTCTTGGAATTATCTCAGTGTGATTTGGGATAATGTCTTGAAATTGGTTTTAGAGACATGTCGATTATTGAAGTCATGCATTTTCAAAAATAATCATCTATAGGTGGTTCAACATTAGTTTTCTAAAATAGTTTTATGAATCCAATGACTAACCACACCAAACATGACATCATGATGGGATGAGTATAGTTTAAAGGTTGTTCATTGATGTTTTGGGATGACCTAACATAACTCGTTAACCATTGTCAACTAGAGTTTGACCATTTTAATCAAATAATGGACTGTGGGTAGTTTCCAAATGTGTAATTTGATAAATGCATTGGAAGTTTCACTAGGATTCTAGGTAAGTGATTCAATACTAAATTATTATGGTATAAGTATCGTGACTCAAATTTTCCCATTAAAAGATAGAGCCTATGGTGGGGAGAACCATAGGATAGATAATGGAAGGAGAATATGATGTGATCATGTCTTGAGGATGAAGAACTTTAATAATTACAGTCTTAATGTTTTGATGGTATTTTTGAGTGTTGGTTCATGTTTTAGAGGCTTAAGTACCACATGTTTTAAGTTATTCATGAGGGTATACTAGGAATTTGGAAACATAATGTAACCATTGGAATGAAACTTCATGAACTGAATAAGTAGAATATGGTTTTCATTATTTCCTCTAATGATTCCCAAGGATGAGAAGTTACATGTTGGAGAGATTATAGGGTCCCATGTTTTTTGACTAGTTGAATTCTCAAAGGAATTCAAACATTCCACTTTGGTGGATGGGTTAAATCTTAAAATGAGACTCTTAAAGTAAATCTGAGAGTTAGAACACTAAAAAATGATGTTTTTTGATTTTTTAATGTTTTTGAGTGGTCTTATGAATTTGGATGAGTTTCAGGTCCATAAAGCTCTGAAAAGTCACTTTTTGGGAGAAATAGGTAAGGGTGCATGTTTTTTTTTAAAATTCAGCACCCCTCTAGGATAAACAGTGCGATGCCTAAGGGTTGTCTCACTATTTGTTAAACCATTTAAGGTGGGTAAAACGACCATGGTAGATGTTTGTAATAAATTGAATAGGTTTTCTCATTAGTTGTGCATGGTTTTCCAAACCATATGCCTAGCCTGAATGGTTAGTGTCACTTAACTTATTGTACTGCATGATTGAAGCACATAAATCCCAAACCATGTAGCCAAAATGTGCGGGATGTGGATCTTGGGAAGTGTGAGCTACAAAGTTGGAGCACAGTTAGCTGAACTATGAGGCCTAATCGTTCACCTTTTTAAAATGGGAAAATTTACAAATTTTACCCTCTGAACCTTAATGGGTTTTCACCTTTTTCACCATCATTTTTCTAGGAGGCCTCCCATATGTGAACCCCTTACTCTTCCAATACCTTTTTTGTATCTCCCTTATTGGATATCTAAATCTAATGATGTTATGTGAATTAGAATAATATTGGTAAGTCTAAGACTCCACCTTCTTCCCTTATTTTTTTATCTCACCATCTTCTATTCTATCTTCATGTGAACTAATTATTTCTATTTTCAAGGAATATAAGGATTCTTCTAATTTCACTTTTTATAACTGAAGTCAAGGGCTGATATTGGATGGGTGGGCTATCCTAGGCATGAGTTGGGTGGTTATTGGATTTTTTTTCTTAAGATACATTTTTTATAAATTAGGTCGTTATGCCACGTTCCATATTATCCATGGGTAGCTTATAAAATGTAAAATAACCTAAATTACTTATCTAAACTGAAACCTAGATCCTTAGTTTGACCTGTGGGCATGGTTTTAGGTCATTGAACTTAACTCAGTCCACACCTTTGGGTGTCTCTTATTAAATTTCCACATTGTACATTGTTTTTCTAATTGTACCTAGAGTGAGAATTGATTAATTAATGATAAATGAATTTTACAGTTGAACTGTAATATAGAATCCTTAAAAATATGACCCTCCATATTACTTATATTTAAATGAAAAAATTGCATGGATAATCTCATGGATTATGAAATTAATAATTTAAATAGAATAGAATGTTATCGACAATGATGTATACTTGGCCACTATCAATTAACGAATGTAATTCTTGACCGATTTCACATGGTAAATTGGTAGTAGCATGGACCATCCCATAACCTTATCAATAATTAAATTATGGAATGACCATAAATTCTGTACTTGAAATACGACATGGAATACTTATGTACATGTCCTCTTTATTATTAAATATTATAAATTGTGATTTTTGGGCATGGTGTCCTTCATTATTTATTGTCATGGTGTGCCTCATTGTGATTCTTAGGAATGGTGTCCCTTATTATTATGGGCCTGGAATCCCTCATTATTTATAGGCATGGAATCCATCAATGTGATACTTAGGAATGGAATCCCTTATTATTATGGGCATGTAATCCCTCACTATTTATGGGCATGGCCTCCCTAATTGTGATACTCAGGTTTGTGATCCCTTACTATTATGGGTATGGTGTCCCTCAATGTTTACAGGCATAACGTCCCTTATTATTTATGGGAAGGGAATCCCTCATTATGAAACTTGGGAATGAAATCCCTCTTGACTTATGATACTTGGGAATGGTGTCCCGCACGATTTATGATATTCTTGCAGGGCATTCCTTGCCACTCTATGAGACTTCTATGACTATGCATAGATGTATGAGTTATGCGTCGAGTCTTGGCTAGACTTAGTATATATATATAAGACTACATAAGTCACCACATATCTAGTCTATATATTTACATACATATCTATATAATTATATATATGTGTGTGTGTGTGTGTGGTGACATATCATTAGAGATATTCCATCTTAAGCTGAAGCAGGAATTTTTCCCTTAGGTCATTTAGGGAACCAGAGTTTGACTTGTTATTATTTCATTATATACTATCTTATTGATATAATTTTACACTATTGTAATTAATACTCACAAAATGGATATTAATTAGACATATTTAGTGATGGACAACTAAGTATATCTCACACCTTGTTCAGGCCTCCATTTGATACTCGAATAGTCTTCAAGGTTGAATGTTCAAGATCATGGATTATACTATGTTTTTTAACCTTGTATATGGATATTAGAATAATAGTACTGATATTATTCTTAGAATACTCATGGAGTTGACCATTAAGGCTTTTGGATTTTGTGTTCTTAATTATTCATGAATTTATTGTAGTTTTTCTACCACATATTCAATTTCATATACATTATATCATGTTCATGCATGATCATCATATATTTACTATTGATTATCATTTTTATTATATTCTTATGATATATATTTATTATTTCTTCTATTGTATTAATTTTTGATCCATATGGTGTATTCTCCCCATTGTACCACCTTTAGACCGATGGTTCAAGTTGGTAGCCTCTAGCATGTGGGGAGGTGTGTTGGAGGTCATGTGACTAACTGGCTTGAGGAATCGTTTCAATGGCTCTTGGGTTGGAACGTTAAACAAAAATACTCCATCTTCTCCATGGTAGTTATATTATCCCATCAGAGACAAAATATTTGTTTTTTAGTGTGTATAACACACAATTTTCTCATCTAATTCTGTGTATTTTAGTGTAAATAAAATAAATAAATGAATGGGGAGGGACCTCATGTAACGCCCTGACCCCAGTTACCTAGAGTCGGTGCATTATTACATAACATTGGCATGATCACGAGAAAGATCAAATATCTAAAGACTGATTGGTTTAGTATCCTTGGAAACACTAGTTATATTCATAAAGTTTTACATTACATCATGAAGTGAAAAACTACTAAAACAACATATTGTCTCCATAATCCACAGTATTATCCCCTCATAATATCTCTACAGGTTATTCATAATTTACTTCTTCACTTCCTGGAAAAAATAAAACATAGAAAAGGGGTGAGCTCAAATGCCCAGTAAGGATAACAATATAGTGGAAACTTTCATAAATAAGAATAAACATTTAAGGCAATGTATAACTAAAACAAAAGCCTTTTAAACTTGAACTTCAACATAGTATGACAAAAAAAAATGAAATAATTCCATTTACTTATTCACATGGATATTCTACTAATCGAATAATCACATGCAATATCAATAACCACTTTCATAATGATGGAATGCATAATGGCAGACTATCATAACCACATATCCAAGGGATCGTGCCAAGACTACAAATAAGATTTTGTCAAGGACTTGTGCCAAGACACTAGTTTGTCTCATGAGACCTACCAATGCATCGAGGACCTATATCGGGCTCCATCCGTCACATATAAAGTCCAATGCATTCCCATATGAAAAGGTTTAAACATAACATAAAAATTCATATAAAAACTAGCATACGAAATGTCAATACTTTCACCATAAACTATGAATGGTATAAAAATAGAACATCCATAGTCAAACATATCACAAAACCATCAATACAATATAGATGTTTTGTATCATAATAAATCAACTTCAAATAAGCGTAAAATCTATCAAAGGATGTTGACATAGATGAAATCACAACTGTTTTTAGAGAATTATCTCTTTCTATTTTGAAATAATTTAAGAGTCTTATATTTATGAAATAAAACATTTTCATTGAAAATATTCTTATAAGTTTGTAAGGGAAGCTTCGACGATTTTATAATGGTGGAAAATAGCCGCACCCTCCGTATAAGTTAAAAAAACATTCTTACCTTAATTCTGTCGAAAAGGTTAAAAAGAACCTTGTTTGGAAAATGACGGAAAGATTCCTTTATAAACCACTTATAAAAAGTCAAACAAGGGTATAAATGACTTTAACCCATATTCTTGTAAATATTAAAAATGTTTTGAAATACATTTTTAAGAAACATGGATGTGGATGATAAAGAGATCCCAGTAGATTATTACGTATAAACAACCTCGGATAATGAAGAGATTATGAAATAAACCCTTAACTTGTAGTTTTCTTTGGTTGGGGTAGGTTAAACTCCTGTATAATGGTGAAATAATTGTTATTAAATTATAAAATAATCATATACATTAATATTATATCATATATGATCTTTTAACATTGATTTATTAATAATATCTTAGTATTATCGTTGTTTTAGGTGTTAACTTACTCCTTTTCTTTTATATGTTTTGTTATGTAAGACATGTTTGTAATAGATAGATTGTATATTATTCATATCCAGAATGATATCAAGTCCATAAACATCATTTTTAAATCATCAAATGATTATTATACTTGAATGGATACGATGGAGAATGAATCTCATCGCGTTCGTGGAGACTGTAGTCCGTACATACGCACAAGCGACAATATCATTCTTTTGATATTAAAATAATATATATAAATGGATGGTATAAAATATATACAGAATCATTAACATGTTATATTTATTATTTACATGAGTTACACCTTATTATTATACCCATCCAAATAGTAATATATTGAATAATAATTACACCACGACGTGGAGACGGTAAGCCGTACGTACGCACGTATGGTGACATGTTATTCAAAGGGTGGATATAATACTGAATATGGTTGTACCATATTTATAATAACATCAAAGTATATATATGATACTAGAGTTATTATTTTATAATGGTAAAAACAAAGTAAGAAGAAGTGGAAGAAGAAAGGAACTTGGAAAAGGGGTGGTGAAAACATTACCTCTTCTTCGGGTTCTTCCTTTTGATTTGATCAAAAGGGCTCCTTAAGTTGGCTTTCTGATCAAACTAAGGCCTCTAGGTTGTATTGAGGGAAGTTGGGAGAGTATTTGGGCAGATTTTGGCTGAGCCAAAAGGCTTTGAAGGTGCGAAGAAATGAGAAGGAGGAGTTCCCTTTTATAAGAGAGGTGAGGGGCACCTTTGGAAAAGCTAGAAATATTAATTTATAATAAATTCATATTCGGTTTCTAATAGCTCAAAAGTGGATTATTTAAATTTTAAGGTGGGTATTGGTCTAAAACCACTCAACCAATATAATTTAGACATGTTTGGGTACTTATATTAACCTTATCTTTAATTAATAACTCTAAGTTAATTAGTTTCACTTTTACAATGTCTCTTTGTATTTTTATATTATATGGTTAATAAACTTTATATATACATCCAAGAGACCCCGAAGTGGTCCATTAATGATATAACTATCATTATATAAGTATCTTGGCCGAACCTTATATTTTTAGGAATTTAATATCAATTAATAATATAATATTTGTTTTAAAAACTCTTTTATGTCAATTTTGACACTATTCAATAGTTGATTTTTTTGAAACTCATAACAGAATTATTACTTCGAAAAAAGTCCATTAAATCAATCCTAATATGTCATATTATCCTAGATAATTAGTTTAATTCATTAAATGTATAAAATTATATTTATTTGGGTATTTATAATATCAATTATTTTAATTTGTCACTATTATGGCAATTACTGCATCATAATTGTGTCATAAATAAATTAAATTATTTAAAGTCTAAAAATTATAAATAAACTATAATTATTTAGGAAATCCATTTATATTTCTAATGAATATTTATAGTCTAAAATACAACATATATAACCCTATGTAAAAATTGATTTTCTAAAAGATATATGCTTATGTCATTTTTGTACTTATTTTAACTTAATTAAAATTAAGTGTCCCTATCACCTACAAGTGCCTCCATGGGGTCCCAAAATCGGCCCAAAAATGCCTATGGTCGAAAATGTATCAACAAATAAAGCTAGGACACGTTTTATGGTAATTTAGTATTATTATAATATTATTTTTTAACCCTTATTTACCGGATTTACCCTTAACCATGGTAAATAAAATATTTACCGAAGTAATTATTCAAAATGTCTAAAAATAAAAGTTACCTATTTACACAATTTGAACATCCTGATTCCAAATATGGAATCCATTTTTCCAAATTAAAAATACAGAATTGGAAGAAATTAATTTAAAACTAATTCCCGTTGTTAAAACAAAAAGCGTGTTTTTAAGAGATAATAATTATCAAAAGATTGACACTTGTTTATGTCCGGTTTAATTGTAAAATTATGTCCAATGACCAAAATTGTATTAAATAGTAAAAATATATTCTAAATATACTTTAAAACCACTCAAATTCATAATTTATCAGTACTAATTATTTTGATTAAAAAAGTCATTTTTAATTAAAATTTAGTAATTTTCACTATTCATAAAAATATTAAAGTTATCTGAAAAGTACCAAAATCTCACCTTAGGCTAAGTTCAATATTCCAAATCAAAAAATGAAGTCCATTTTGAAATATAAAATATATATAATATCAAAAATTAGGTATTACTATTCATAACGGCTAGTTTGATTAGTTATGGTGTGTTAGAACTCAGTGTTGCGTACAACACACGGTATCACATTATTCAAAGAGAAGTGTACTGTAGAAGCTTAGGGTGTTACATTCTCCCCTCCTTCAAATAATTTCTTCCTCAAAATTTCTAGAATACTTATCACATGAAAAGACTCGGGTGGTTCTTCATCATAAGTTCCTCGGGTTCCCACATTGCCTCTTCCATCTTATGGTTTCTCCACAAAACTTTTACCAGACACGTCGTCCGGTTTCTCAGTACTTGTTCTCTCATATCAAGAATCCTGACGAGCTCTTCACAATAAGACATATTGGGTTCTAGTTCTAACTTTTCATAGGTGAGTACATGCGTTGGGTCAGGCATGTATTTCCTCAACAGAGATACGTGGAACACATCATGAACTTTGGAGAGACTTGGCAGCATTGCCAATCGGTACTTTACAGCCCCAATTTATTCTTGAATTTCGAAAGGTCCGATGTACCTAGGACTCAATTTACCTTTATTACCAGAATGTATGACTCCCTTCCATGGAGACACCTTCAGGAAAACATGACCACCGACTTGAAATTCTAAATCCTTCGATTACCGGCATAGCTCTTCTGCCTACTTTGAGCTGATTTGATGTGATTTTGGATTACCTTCACCTTTTCCATCGTTTCCTCAACCAGTTTTAGACCTACAAGTTTTCTTTCACCAGCGTCATCCCAACAGGTTGGTGTGCGACATCTCTTTCTGTATAACGCTTCATATGGTGCCATCTGAATACTCGAATGGAAGCTATTGTTATAGGAAAATTCTACTAGAGGTAAATATTGATCCCACATACCCTGAAAGTCAAGTGAGAAGGATATCAACATGTCTTCTAAGGTTTGAATAGTCCGTTCTGATTGTCCGTCTGTCTGAGGGTGGTAGGAAGTGCTCAAAAGAAGTTTAGTATCCAGGGATTTCTGAAGACTATTCCAGAATCTTGAAGTAAAACGGGGATCACGATCAGAAAAAATTGATAGGGGTACTCCATGAAGTCTCAAAACTTCATTAATATATAGTCTTGCTAGACGTTCCAGTGGTAGATCTTCTCTTATAGAAAGAAAATGTCCTGACTTGGTAAGACGATCAACAATAACCCATATTTCATCATTCCTTCTAGGAGTATTTGGTAGCCCCATGACAAAGTCCATCGTAATATTGTCCCATTTCCACTCTGGTATGGGAAGAGGTTGCATGACTCCTCCAGGGTGTTGCCTTCCAGCTTTCACTTGTTGACAAACCATACATCTTGACACAAAATCAGAAATCTTCCTCTTCATATTGTCCCACCAAAAATGTTCCTTCAAATCTCTATACATTTTGGTGCTCTAGGGGTGTATAGAGAAATTGGAACTATGAGCATCATCCAGCAATTCCCTTTTTAGATTTGGTAAATTGGGAACACAAAGTCTCTTCCCGAATTTCAAAATTCCATCTTCATACACAAAGTCTCTCAGTCTCCCATCATTCACAGCTTTAATCTTTTTTTGAAATTCTTCATCATCTGTATGAGAACTCTTAATCCTTTTTAGTAAATATGGTTTTGCAACCATTTGAAAAAGCATTGATGTTTCTCCTTCCCTAGTTATTCCCATGTCCATCTTCACTAGATCCATGAAAATTGGATCCCTTTCAATTCTCATATTGTTCAAAACTCCATGATCTTTTATGCTCAAAGCATCTTCCACCTTTTTTCCTTCCCTGGGTGGTGGTGTATCGTGAAATCAAAATCCTTGAGTAATTAAAGCCATCTTTTTTGCCGCATGTTGAGTTCTTTTTTGAGAAAATATACTTCAAACTTTTGTGATCAGTATAAATCTCACATTTTTCACCATAGAGGTAGTGCCTCCATATCTTCAAAGAAAATATCACAGCTGATAACTCGAGATCATGAGTAGGATAGTTTTGTTCATGAATTTTCAACTATCGTGATGCATAGGCAATAACCCTATCATTCTGCATAAGGACACAACCAAGTCCTTTCTTTGATGCATCACTATAAATAACGAACCCATCATTCCCCGATGGTAGAGTCAATATAGGAGCATTGGATAATCTTCTCTTCAGTTCTTCGAAACATTCTTCACACTATTTTGTCCAAACAAATTTAACCCCTTTACGTGTGAGCTTCGTTAATGGGTTAGCCAATTGGGCAAAATTTTGGACGAAACGTCGATAATAACCTGCCAAACCAATAAAACTACGTTCCTCAGTTATACTCGTAGGTGTTGGACATTCTTGGATTGCCTTGGTCTTAGAAGGATCAACAGAGATTCCATCTTTAGAGACAATATGGCCAAGAAAAGAAATCTCATGAAGCCAGAATTCACACTTGCTAAACTTTCCATATAATTCATGTCTGCTCAGAGTCTCCAGGGTAATGCGCAAGTGATTTTCATGATCTTCGTATCTTTTGGAGTATACGAAGATATCATCAATAAATACCACCACAAATTCATCGAGATACTCCTTGAAAACTCGATTAATCAGATCCATGAATACAGAGGGTGAATTAGTCAATCCAAAAGGCATTACAGTAAACTCATAATGCCCGTACCTGGTTCGAAATGCTGTCTTTGGAATGTCTTCCTTCTTCACACACAACTGATGGTATCCAGATCCAAGGTCAATCTTTGAAAAGTATTGAGCTCCATGCAGTTGGTCAAATAAATAATCAATGCGTGGTAGGGGATACTTGTTCTTTATTGTTATAGAATTGATCTCCCAGTAGTCGATACATAACCTCATGGATCCATCTTTCTTTTTATCAAAAAGAACAGGGGCTCCCCATGGAGAAACACTAGGGTGAATAAATCCCTTATTACTCAATTCCTCTAGTTGTTTCTTTAGTTCAACTAATTCTATAGTGGCCATTCTATAAGGGGTCTCCGATATAGGCCTTGATCTAGGAATTAAATCAATGGAAAACTCAACTTCTCATTCTGGAGGATGTCCAGGTAAATCTTCCGGAAATACATCTACAAATTCTTTCACAATAGGTACATACTCTATTTGAACATTCCTTTCCTCACCCACAGTTATTTCATTCTCTTCCCCCCCAATAATTGAATTTAGTTGAGCTACTGGGGGTGGATCTAAATAAGAATTAGGTCGTGACAATTCTGCTCTAAAGATAAGATGTTCCTTATCATCATCATCATGAATTGTAACCTTTTTCTTCTTACAATAAATCTTCGCATCATAGTCCGAAAGCCAGTCCATACCGAGGATTATATCAAACTCAATCATAGGTATGACAATGAGATCAGTAGATAAATAACATTTATGTGCTCTAATGGGGACTGATTCACAAAACTTTGTTGCAATGATACTTCCCTTAGGAGTTTTAACTAACAACTCCCTTGTTAAATCGTATTGGAAATATCTAATTTTCTCAGCAAACTAGGAAGATATGAAACAATGAGATGATCCAGAATCAAATAATGCATTTTCTAAACTTGAGGAAACCATTAAATTACCTACCACCACATCTTTCGGAGCTTCTACCTCAACAGTAGTGATAGCATAAGCTTGGCCTTGATCCCTTCTCCTTTTCTGAGGTAAGTTCTCCTGACGCTTAGGACATTCATTTGCATAATGCCCCATCTCCCTACAATTGTAGCACTAAACATTGGTAGCATCCTTCTTCCCCTTTCAATCACGAGCTTGGTGGCCTTTTTCACCATAATTGTAATAGACTCCCATTCCCTTCAAGCAAGTACTAGGGTGTTTCTTACCACATTTACCATAAGATGGATATTCAACCTTTCCCTTCTTCCACTTATTTCCATTCCCAGATTGATCAGTAGGTCTCTTCTTCTCTTGCTTTGCTTTAAAGTCAAAAGACTTAGAGAATTCCTTTTCGGTCTTGATAACACATGAGACAATGTCTTCGTACGATGAGAAGGATTGTGATACTAATGCTCGACGGAGAAATGGTTTTAACCCATCAAAGAAACGATCAATATTACTTCTTGGGTTACGTATATAATCTCCATCATACCTTGATAACCTTGTAAAGTTATCCTCATACTTTGTGACATTCTCATCCTCCTTTTGTCTCTGACTCAGAAACTGCCTTTCCATATCTGCTCGATGGCCACAAATAATGTATTTTTCTAAAAACAGATCTTTGAACTCCCTCCATTCCATATTTGATACTTCATCATCTTCCTTCGTAATTTGAATCAATGACCACAATTGATCAGCATCTCTAGTGAGGCGGTAAACTCCCATGATAACTTTTTCCCTTGCACTACTCCCCAAAGACTGAAATATTTTCTCTAGGGAAAATATGCATTGCTCAGCTACTAAGGGATTTGTACTCCCATTGAATATTGGTGGTTGTTGCCTCATGAATCAATCTGACATTGATCCTCCATGCTGCGGATCAGGGTGCTCCATACGGGTAAGGTTATTATTCATAACCTGAGTGAGTTGTCCCAGTATGGTGATTAGCTAATCGGCACCAGTTGCATCACCAGCTCCACTATAATTATCTTGAGCAGGAGGGAAATCCCTACATGGAGTGCGTGTATTGATACAGTTTCCATTTCTTCCACTAGGAGCCATTTCTAAACAATGGCATAAACTAGATCAGTTTGTGAATCAAAATACATAATCCCATACTTATAAAACACTTAACATAAATTGAACTATTTATGGATATAATCCATAATCATAAAAATGTTTTCTTTGAGGAAGTATATACTCATAAACCGTTCATAATGATTTGTAAAGAAAATGAGAGTTATCCTAAGCATATCCCCTGGGAGTGTCGTAACCAAGAGTGCAGCAAGGCCCATTGTCGTGCACCAGTTCCTGTTCGAGTCTAGTTCAAAGCGGTGTTTTTGGGTTTTACCCCTAGGTACATCTATGCTAGAGCTGCCTCTACATGCTCGTATCCAGACAGGGATGTATTTCTCGGAAAACTCACAAAATCTCTACAATACCAAAATTCTAGGAAGTTCTTCTATACTAATCCTCAAAGTTCATCTTAGGTCTACGTGCTCTAATCAGAGTTTATCTAAATCTAGCTTCCAAGGTTTGTACTAAACTTACTCTGATACCAACTGTAACACCCTGACCCATGTTACCCAAAGTCGGTGCATTATTACATAACATTGTCATGATCACGAGAAAGATCAAATCTCGAAAGACCGATTGGTTTAGTAGTCTTGGAAACACTAGATATATTCATAAAGTTTTATATTACATCATGAAGTGAAAAACTACTACAAAAACATATTGTATCCATAATCCACACTATTATCCCCTCATAATATCCCTGCAGGTCCTTCATAATTTACTTCTTCCCTTCATGGGAAAAATAAAACATAGAAAAGGGGTGAGCTCAAATGCCCAGTAAGGATAACAATATAATGGAAACTTTCATAAATAAGAATAAACATTTAAGGAAATGTATAACTAAAACAAAAGCCTTTTAAACTTGAACTTCAACATAGTATGGAAAAAATAAAATGAAATAATGCCATTTACTTATTCACATGGATATTCTACTAATTGAATAATCACATGCAATATCAATAACCACTTTCATAATGATGGAATGCATAATTCCAGACTATAATAACCACGTAGACAAGGCCTCGTGCCAAGACTACAAATAAGATTTTGTCAAGGCCTTGTTCCAAGACACTAGTTTGTCTCATGAGACCTACCTATGCATCGACAAGCTATAGCGGGCTCCACCCGTCACATATAAATTCCAATGCATTCCCATATGAAAAGGTTTAAACATAACATAAAAATTTGTATTAAAACTTGCATACAAAATGTCATAATTTCAACATAAACTATGAATGGTATAAAAATATCACATCCACATTCAAACATATCACAAAACCTTCAATACAATATAGAAGTTTTTTATCATAATAAATCAACTTCAAATAAGCGTAAAATCCATCAAAGGATGTTGACATAGATGAAATCAATTTTTTTTAGAGAATTATCTCTTTCTATTTTGAAATCATTTAAGAGACTTATATTTTAGAAATAAAACATTTTCGTTGAAAATATTCTTATAAGCTTGTAAGGGAAGCTTCGGCGATTTTGTAACGGTGGAAAATAGCCGCACCCGTCTCATAAGTTAAAAAAAACATTCTTACCTTAATTCTGTCGAAAAGGTTAAAAAACACCTTGTTTGGAAAATGACGGAAAGATTCCTTTATAAACCACTTATAAAAAGTCAAACAAGGGTATAAATGACTTTAATCCATATTATTGTAAATAGTAAAAATGTTTTGAAATACATTTTTAAGAAACATGGATGTGGATGATAAAGAGATCCCAGTAGATTATTACGTATAAACAACCTCAGATAATGAAGAGATTGTGAAATAAACCCTTACCATGTACTTTTCCTTGGTTGGGGTAGGTTAACCTCTTGTATAATGGTGAAATAATTGTTATTAAATTATACAATAATCATATACATTAATATGATATCATATATGATCTTTTAACATTGATTTGTTCATAATATCTTAGTATTATCGTTGTTTTGGGTGTTAACTTACTCATTTTCTTTTATATGTTTTGTTAGGTAAGCCATGTTTGTAATGGATAGGTCGTATATTTTTCATATCCAGAATGAAATCAAGTCCTTAAACATCATTTTTAAATCATCAAATGATAATTATACTTGAATGGATACAATGGGGAATGAATCTCATCGCGTTCGTGGAGACGGTAGTCCGTACGTACGCACGAGCGACAATATCATTCTTTTGATATTAAAATAATATATAAATGGATGGTATATCATATATACAGAATAATTAACAAGTTATATTTATTATTTACATGAGTTACACCTCATTATTATACCCATCCAAATAATAATATATTGAATAACAATTACACCACAACGTGGAGACGGTAAGTCGTACGTATGCACGTATGGTGACATGTTATTCAAAGGGTGGATAGAATACTGAATATGGTTGTACCATATTTATAATAACATTAAAATATATATATGATACTGGAGTTATTATTTTATGGTGGTAATAACAAAGGAAGAATAAGTGGAAGAAGAAAGGAACTTGGAGAAGGGGTGGTGAAAACATTACCTTTTCTTCGGGTTCTTCCTTTTGATTTGATCAAAAGGGCTCCTTAGGTTGGCTTTCTGATCAAAATAAGGCCTCTAGGTTATAGTGAGGGAAGTTGGGAGAGTAATTGGGAAGAGTTTGGCTGAACCAAAAGGCTTTTAAGGTGTGAATAAATGATAAGGAGGAGTGCCCTTTTATAAGAGGGGTGAGGGAACCTTTGGAAAATCTAGAAATATTAATTTATAATAAATTCATATTCGGTTTATAATGGCTCCAAAGTGGATTATTTAAATTTTAAGGTGGGTATGGGTCGGAAAACACTCAACAAATATAATTTAGACAGGTTTGGGTACTTATATTAACCTTATCTTTAAGTAATAACTCTAAGTTAATTACTTTCACTTTTACAATGTCTCTTTGTAATTTTGTATTATATGGTTAATAAACTTATTTATACATCCAAGCGACCCCCAAGTGGTCAATTAATGATATAAATGTCATGATATAAGTCTCTTGGCCGAACCTTATATTTTTAGGAATTTAATATCAATTAATAATATAATATGTTTTTTAAAAACTCTTTTATGTCAATTTTGACACTATTCAATATTTGATTTTTTCGAAACTCATAACAGAATTATTACTTCGAAAAAAGTTAATTAAATCAATCCTAATATGTCATATTATCCTAGAAAATTAGTTTAATTCATTAAAAGTCTCAAATTATATTTATTTGGGTATTTATAATATCAATTATGTTAATTTGTCACTATTATGGTAATTACTGCATCATAATTGTATCATAAATAAATTAAATTATTTAAAGTCTAAAAATTATAAATAAAATATAATTATGTAGGAATTTTTTTTATATTTCTAATGAGTATTTATAGTCGAAAATCCAACATATATAACCCTATGTAAAAATTGGTTTTCTAAAAGATATATGCTTATGTAATTTTTGTACTTATTTTAACTTAATTAAAATTAAGTGTCCCTATCACCTACAAGTGGCTCCATGGGGTCCCAAAATCGACCCAAAGATGCCTATGGTCGAACATGTATCAACCAATAAGGCTAGGACACGTTTTTGGGTAATTTAGTATTATTATAATATTAATTTTTAACCCTTATTTACCGAATTTACCCTTAACCATGGTAAATAAAATATTTACCGAAGTAATTATTCAAAATGTCTAAAAATAAAAGTTACCGATTTACACAATTTGAACATCCTGATTCCAAATATGGAATCCATTTTTCCAAATTCAAAACACAGAAGTGGCAGAAATTAATTTAAAATTAATTCCTGTTGTTAAAACAAAAAGCGTGTTTTTAAGAGATAATAACTATCAAAAGATTGACATTTGTTTATGTCCGGTTTAATTGTAAAATTATGTCCAATGACCAAAATTGTATTAAATGGTAAAAATATATTCTAAATATACTTTAAAGACACTAAAATTAATAATTTATCACTATTAATTATTTTTATTAAAAAAGTTGTTTTTAATTAAAATTTAGTAATTTTCACTATTCATCAAAATATTAAAGTTATCCGAAAAGTACCAAAATCTCACCTTAGGCTAAATTCGATATTCCTAATCCAAAAATGAAGTCCATTTTGAAATATAAAATATATATAATATCAAAAAGTAGGTATTACTATTCATAACGGATAGTTTGATTGGTTATGGTGTGTTAGAACTCGGTGTTGCGTCCAACACACCCTATCACATTATTCAAAGAGAAGCGTACCGTAGAAGCTTGGGGTGTTACACCTCATAATTCTTTTGTAGTAGAAACAAGGATGATATTTTTATCTCAACATATACCTCTCCTTATTTCTAATCTCAACATGAGAATAATCCTTCAAAAAAATTTATGATCCTTAATAGATTGTCTGTTCATATTCTTCCTCCAAAAAGCTTCCTTTTGTGGACTTATCTTCTCTACCTCAGTAGCCGAGGGAAATTGTTTTCTTTATTCTTAGATTTTTTCCTTATAATTTTTTTTATTATATTTTAATGGCCATGTAGTTATAGTTCCCATACAAAAGTTTTCCACACATTTCACATAGTTTTCCTTGAGTTTTTGATAACCACTTTTGGATATCTTATCATGAATGTCAGACTTTTTATATGTAACCACTTGATTTACCTTTTAAATAAAATTTACTTATTCTTTATCTATTTTCTTAACTACTGATAATTGATCTAGAAATTTTTCCAAGCATTCTTTCTTGAAACTCTTAGATTCTTTTTAATTTTTACCAAACATATTTCTAGTCTGAGTAGAATATGACTTGATAGTTTTTGTATTTTAATATTTCCTCCCTTTCTGATAATAGAGAATTTATTCTAGAATCCTAGTCATACATACCCGATATTTTTGACCCTCGTATCCACATATTCTATACACTTCTTCTAATAAACCAAATATTTTTTTGGGTGGATATATTTAATATATTTTTGGAAATATGTTGTCTTCCTTGAGATATTATAATCATTTTCTCACCACATATCTCCCTCGGTTCATGAATAATTTCTATAAATGACATGTTATACCAAAGATAGTAGGATTTTCTTTTATACCTTCCATAACATAGAAAAAATCCTCTGAACTGTGTTCTTCTATGCTGAGGATAAATTTATATATATATATATATATATATATTTTTGTGGTTTTATTCATTAAAACTATAAATTATTCTTCTTTTAGGGTAGTGGTTTCCTTGAGATATTTCTATATCCTTTGACATAGAATAGGTACTCTCATTTCTATTCTAGGTACAAATATGTTCAACCAACCGTTTTTCACCAACATAATTAAAAATAATATATATATTTTGGGATAGATTAGTTGTAGATTCATCCTTCCTGTTAAAACATTTGTTTCTCGTACTTGATAATATTTTCATTTAACACCAGTAACCATTGATAATTATTCCTTTATCCTTTTAAATTACTTTTTAGAAATAATGAAAAATAATTGGGACATATCTGAAGGAACCTGGGGCAAAGATGAATCATGAAAGGGGTGGAATTTTAAATATTGGTTTTGGATTCATGTTAAAAAAAAGAACCCACTTAACCAAATTCACATTTTTTTAAATGATCGTGTTTAATTCAATTTAAGTAGAAAAAATAAAATCAAATGAAGTCTTGAACAATTCATTGTATGTTTGTAGTTGTTGGTTTGATTAAATCACCATCGATGTGTCGTGGCTATAAGATAAAAAACTGGAAGTCCAGATTTTCAACACATGATCCACAATTCCAGGATAATCAAGAAACATTTTCTAGGTGCTGGTGTGAGAAATAAAATAGCTTTACAGTGTCTCTTCGATTTCCTGAAGAATGAGTACTTCATCGAGAAAGCGAGATCGATCTAGCACTTTTTCTACCATTGGAATCTCTCTCTAAGAACATTATATGAGAGGTGATCTTCTCTCACTAAATTCATTGAAATGGTGTACCTTATAATTCAAGAGGATAAAATGAGTTTTTATACATAGGTTATACTTTCCAAATTACACTTTGGTTCCTAGAAAGTAATAACCTCTATTTTAGACCTTTGTGCACATGTATGACTTAATAAAATTTTCATAATTGTCACAAATATTTTATCACTCACTTATAAAACTATAATGTATTATGTGATAAAATAAAAACAATTCAATCAACCCATAAACCTCCCAAGTAATTTAAATAACCCTGAACATCTAATGTTCATTAAAAAAATTATATTTTTCTCATTTTTACTTTTATGTTCAAACAACTTGTGAATACCTTAAGAAATAAATTCAATAATCATTATTCTAAAAATTAATTATATAATTTAATTAGTTTTATTTTTGATCGATCATACTCAGACATGTATCATCCCCACAAATAGGGACCACTTCTTCCTAAATATAATTTATTATAATAGGTGGAACCTGTGGATACACTAAGTGTGTGACCCTCTAGGACCTTATCTCGATAACATTGAATCTGGCACACATACCAAGAGAGGAGTCTAGATATCCATCATATCCTCTAAAGTGATAAGGAATGTAATAGAAATGACTTCCTCCTATGAAAACTTACTGTGTAATATAATCTCTTTGTCTTGAGATATCTCATATAGTAATATTCACACTTGTGTCATCATCCTTTTCCTTTTTTTATATTTCATGACCTTACTAGATGAACTTACCTTCTTGTACTATAGCTACATATTTATGAAGGTTCTACCATCCTGGTCAACCTGGGCCCATGAGATATCTCTTCCTCAACTTAGAAGCCAAAAAATCTATCTTGATCATTCAGCCAATGTTATACCACCAATGACATACCCAACACAAACTACCTCACCAAGATTTTATTATCATGGTTTTCTTCTTTCATCAAATTATGTGATCAAATGGCACATAATGATAATGATATCATATTTGAATACCAATACACATGTTCATTGATATGAATAACCAATGACACTTGAATCATGTGGTGATCTGATAGGAATGTATGTCCTCATGATCTCACTAATAGAGATCACCAAGTGAAAACTTCATGAGAATAAGTCTCAATGCTTATGATCCCAAACACCTAATATTCAGAAATCATTTGTGTCATGTCAGTGTGATGTATCTAGAACATATGACATATCTTTAAGATTATTATCATAGTATCTCTAGGTTCTCATTATAGTTGGAAACTACTATAACTATTTGATAAGACTCCTAATATAAGTAAATTACCATTTAAAAAGTGGATAAAGAAATATCAACACTATTAGGGTAATAATAAGAACATTTATATATCAAACTATATACATTTAATGGTAATCAAAAGCACTATTCAAGTTGGTTCTAGGGAACCCACTATTAGAACACTCCCAATTGTGCTAGAGACGAATTACTAACCATCCTTGTTATCCCCCACATGATAAGATATTGTTTTTTCTGATATATGAATTTTATTACAGGCCTTCCATGTTTCAAATACATGTACATTCTGTTATTTGTGACTTTACCTCTTTGAGTCAGACTACTCAAGAGATGATTTCGCCAACTATATCCCTTTTTTCCACTTCCTAAACTTGATATCTTGTCTAGTATTATCAATATAATTATAATTATGATAAAATTTTTCATACCATGTGTGATTCCAATAACTAGAACAAATCATTTCATTTTTTTACACTTATTATTCAGCTACCTTTGAAGCCGCAACAAACTTTATATTTGTAGATATAGATACCACCATCTTCAATGAGATTGTCTTTCTCATTAACATAGCCTAACTGTGATATTAGAGCATGTTAATCCAAGGGAAAAAAGTCTATGTCCCCTAAAAACTGGTATCCTTTCCTCTCCATATACCAATAACACATCATTTGTACTAATTCAAGTGAAATTATACAGTTCTAACTACATACCTTGCAGATCTCTTGGTTACAACTGATATTTTCCTACTATAAAGTATATCTTGGTAATATCAATTCTTTACATATCATGGAATATGTGATTAATCCATCGCTAAAGTATATGATATTCAAAATACTACATTAATATCCTCCTATGTTTTGGGTGTGTATACTTGGAGATATATATTCCATGTGACACTAGTAACAATTCTCTCTCAAATTGTTCCAACTTCTATTTTTCAATACTATGTTAGTATATATACAATTGAATAAGTATAATCAATAGTTATATGTACCTCAGTAAATATAATTCCCTATAACTTTGGTTGCTACTTTAAGTCAATATTTGGAGACTTATTTTTATCCTATTATTAATTAAGCTCAATACCAATAGTTGTTTTACATATGTTAACAAATATATTTTACTCAAAAAATTATGGTTATCCCACTAACCTCTGTTAGTCACTTTGAACAAATTCATTCCAAATGAATATTCTATGATCTAGTTTCTTACGTTAATCATGAATTGGATTTTAGTAACTTTCACCCTTATTGTCATTTAATGATGTCACCACCCCGTTCTAGTTGTTTCATATATAAATCTTCTATTATTGGTGGTATTGACATCCAATGATCCTTAAAATAAACACAATAATTAGCTATGATAAGTAAAATTTAAATGGATTTAGGAATAAAAATGTGGTATAACCAATCGAGATTTATTTGTACCACACTTTTACCATCCATGTATAGTCTCATTTGAATACCCAACATAGTATTCAAATTAATAAGCATCCTATATTGTGATACGTGGAATCTATTATTGTATTTTAATTGATCTTGAAAATCTTATCTAATTTTCATAAATTGATTACTTGTAGGAATCATTATTCTCAAAGAATAATGTATCAGCCACCACAGTGAACATAAAAACATCACCATGGTTTTATCCTCCATATGAATTACATTTCTCTAGAACATTCCTTTTCCACTGGGACTTATGGAACATATTCATGTGTTAACTATTTGTGCATCTCTAGCATCGACTAAACCAAAGCCAATATTTCTCGCGCTATCTCAAATATAGATGTGCACCATTTTAAATAAATATAGTCTACAACATGAATATATCTTTTCTGTTATAGGTATTTATATAATTTCATTAGAAAACTTTATGATGATTACTATAAATGAACATTTTTTTCATGCTTGTTTGTCTATGTATTAACAAACCCTGTGCATCTAAAAACATTTTATTATGACATAATGGATTTCCAATATACTATAAATCATATGATATTCCTTTTTCATGATAGTTTACATATGGTTATGAGATAATGTTCTTATTTGTGAAGAATGCATTTAAAATGGAAGTATCTTCAGTGCATGAGTTTTGAAATTAATGCTCCTTTTACTTAGATCATAACTCTGATATGTACAAAAAATGTGAATCTAGGAATTTCTCTACGATATATTTTTATTAATAAATGTTAAAATGTAAGTATCTTCATAAATCTTATTTATTATCATTACAAATTTTTTTCATATAAGGTAATGTCTAACATATTAACCTGGGTGCCTCACATCAGTGCCCCGAGATGGTCAGTCACATTACCTCAAGTGCATCTCCTCATATGATAGAGGATTCTAATGAGTAGTGAGGGTCTGATAAGTCAATAATGGGGAGAATGTATGCTCTTTTATCAAAGTAATACAACGACAGAAATAATAGAAAATTTTGGAAGTATATAAACCATAAACAATACGAATATCTCAAGATAATCAAAGCAGAAAATACAATATCCAACTAAAGAAGAAAACATGCCATGATAATATAAGTGTCACATTTATAAAATGAAAAAAATAAAGACACCGATGACCCTCAAGTGGGTCCTAAACCACATCCAGTTCCCTCATCCAAGATCCATCCCCAAATCAGTTATCTAACACAAATCCCTTTCCCTCAACCTATCCTGCAAAAATAAAATCTATTTAGGTATTGATCAGGTAACTTAAATAGGGTGTGAGTAAAACTCATTAGGCCACCACTAATCATGTCTCAAATAATTCCAGTGAACAATAGTGTATATAGTTATATAACTAAATTAATATGATGCATAAATAAATAGTTTATCACATTATTAAATATTCTATATTTAACCACATAAGCCCCAGTTTCCTTAGGACAACCGAACCTCAATATTTACTTAGGAACATACCAGAATACATTCTATCCCCAATAGATATTATATTTTAATTTCAATGTTTCCATTCTTAATACTTTTTGAAATATCAGTTTTATCACTCACCATTTAATAACACATAATTGAATTATCATGTTACCATTCATAATAAATGGTTGAATGTACATGTTACTATTCCCCATTAAATAACACAAAATTGAATGAGCAGGATACCATTCATAATACTTGTCTGAATGACCATGCTGCTATTCACCATCTAATAACACATAATCCAATGACTGTCTTACCATTCATAATATTTGGCTGAATGTCCATGTTACCATTCACCATTTAATAACATATAATTAAATGAACATGTTACCATTCATAATACTTGGATGAAAGTCCATGTTACCATTCACCATTTAATAACACATAACTGACTACATCAAAAAATTACACATATCTCAACAACCATTAATTAAAAAAATTAATTCATTAATCATACCCACAATTTAAATATCTCATAATTCATCTAAAATTAATTATCTCAACTCATGACATCAATATCTCATAATTAATCTACCCCTAATTATCCTAAATCATATATCTTTATATCTCATAGTTAATTCATCAATTAATTATCTCAAACCAATTATCTCAATATCTAATAATTAATCCCTCGATTAATTATCTAAATCATAAATCCCTAAATCATTTAATTAATCCTCTAATTAATTATCTAATTGGATAGCCCCTAAATCTCATAATTAATTTCCCAATTAATTATCTAAATGTAAATACCCTTAATCTAATAATTAACTCCCAAATTATTCATCAATTTTAACAACAAACCCCATTAATCAATTGGCCACATTAACTACCCCAATTTTGGAATTTAAATTCTTAAAGAATGCTATAAATCCAAAAACATTCACACAAATATCAAAATAATGACTATTGGAAATGAATACTATACCACCTACCACAATTTTTTGAAGAATAATCAACCAATGGATGTCCTCGAAAATCTAGCAGCAAAATGACGTAGATCTAGATCTGAATCTCAAAACCCTAAATAAAGATTAATGAAAATCTAGATCTTGAAAATCTAGATCTAGATATAGAATGATTTATCTATATCTCACCAAAAAGATATATATCTATCCAAAATATATAATATTACATCGCTGAAAGAAAATAGATGGAATGGGGGAAGAATGGGGGAATAATGGAAGAAGAATCCACTTATCTGGAGAGAAGTGTCCTTCGATTTGGGATTCGATTCATGAAGAATGGTGATCAATAGGGCCAAAAAGTTTTTAGAGAGATCCCAAAACATGAAAGATGACCTAGGGTTTAATGGGTGTCTATTTCGGTCTAATTATGGTGTTTGGGAAATTGTAGAATAATGTTTTTGTAGATTTTAATTCCTGTGAATGATTAGCTAGGTTTTTGTGCGTGGTTTCACCTAACCATGTGCCTAAAATATGCGCCTATTAATTTATGGGTGCACGATTACTACTCACATGGAACACAATTTAAAAAACCTTGTGCCAACCATGTGAATCCCCTCTTTCAGGGATCACACTGTTAGCTATATTGAGTTGTATAGTTATGGAAAACTATGTACCAACCTTAGACAACACTATAATTCCCATTTTTCTCAAAAGTCAACCCAACCACCCAATATGTTTTAACCCAAAACCCCAATAAGTTTTAACGCAAAAAAAAAACCCTAATATGGAAAAATAGTACGTAAAAACAAGTCTGATTCAACTCTAGAAAAGGTTGGGATCTTACAAACTCCCCACCTTATAATAGCTTATCCTCAAGTTGCACTCCCAAAAATTCTATAAGAATCCATGTCAAAAATATTGGGACACTGAGCCCCTTTATCTACCTCCCATTCCCATTTCTCCGTATACACATTTCCATGCTTCCACAATACACAATCCATTGATATGGTCTTTCCACACAACACATTCCCACTAAAATCCAATGAACATATCAGATTCTCCATAAAGGACGAACCTACCTCAAGATCAACATCATCCACATTGATCATATTAGAAGCGTTGGGGTGATACAACCAAAGTTGTGATACATGGAAGACATCATGAGTAGTGTTTTATTTTTTTGGAAGATCTAATCGTTTTTCCATGAGCCCAATTCTCTCCACAACCTTATATAATATGGAAAATCTAGGTGACATGTTTTTTTGTTTAATAACCTATTGTGACCCAATCTAGGCAAAAATGAAAAGAATACATGATAACTTTTTGTGAACTCTAGCGGTCATCAAAGTATATCAACATTTTACTTTTTTCTACTCTGAGCCATATCCATACACTTTAAAATTATTTTCACCTTCTCCAATGTCACCTGTAAGAGACTCCGTCCCAATAATTCTGACTCACTAGCCTCTATCCAGCATGGTAGTGATTTGCATGGTCTACCATAAATAGCCTCTTATGGTGTGATTTGTATATGTTCCTAACAAATATTGTTATAGGAAAACTCCACTAAATCCAAGTGGCTCTCCCAAGACCCACAAAAGTCAAGAATACACCCTTACAACATATCCTCAATCTCTTGTATAGTATGTTATAAATACCCTTCTATTTATGGGTGGAACAATGTACTCAATAAAACTTGTTTACAAAGCACCTTATGAAATCCCTCTTAGAAGCATGAAGTTAAGTGTGAGACACGATCTAAAACTATAGTCTTTATCACCCCATGCAAATGGAACATCTTCTAAACATACAAATCTCTTGCAGATCCACTGAGAAAGTATCCAATATAGAAAATAAATGTTCTACAATAATCAATCAATCCACAATAACCTAGATATCATCATTATTCTTTGGAATATTTAAGAGAACAACCAAAAAGTCTATTTTCATGTCATCCCACTTCCGTTATGGAATGGGAAATGGCCATAGAAAACCTCTAGGTTGTTGATGTTATACCTTCACCTGATGAAATGTGTAGCATGAGGTCACAAACCCAGCTATCATCTTTTTCATGTATGGCCTCCAAAAATATCATCATAAGTCATGTTACATTTTATTTACCCCTGGATGTACCACTCACTTAAAGGAATGAAATTACCACATAATATATTCTTCCATGATCGTAGGCACAATATCCCAATTATTTATGTAGATGATCCTATAATAATCTATTCTCTAATCTAAAGGTGACTCCCCACCTTCAAGTCCTTACCTGAAGGTTAAAAACTTTGGTTCCTCATAAATCAAATCTCTAATCTAGAATAATAGTTGAGACCCCACTGAAACTAATTGGAGATTCATCTTCTACCTAATTCTCTTAGACCAATACATGAATCTCAACTAGTATGGTCATCATCTTCTACTCAGTTCTAGACTCATGAACTACTTGAGCGTAAGTTATCCTACTCAAAGCATTGAACACACTATTTCCTTTCCCAGACTTATATGCCAGCTCAAAATCAAATTACTATATATAATACACTCATCTCCACTTTCGTTGATTCATGTCTCAGTGAAAAAAGATATACGTTAAGATCCTATGATTGATAAGAACTATAAACATATCACCCAATAGATAATGCCACCTACACTGAAAACGTAAACCACTACTTCAATCTTGAGGTCGTGCATAGGGTAGTTCTGTTCATGTGGTCTCAACTATCGAGACCCATACACCCCGACTCGATCTCCATTAATCATTAATGATCTGAGTCTGATCCTAGAATAATCACAATACATCGTATACTCCTCACCTAGATTTGGTAGGATTAAGATTAGTACTGATGTCATACACTTATTGAACTCTTATAAGTCCTACTCACCTGATTCTGCACAATCGAATTTTATCCTATTTTTGGACAATCCCGAAAGTGGTGCTTTCAATTTAGAAAATTCTTGGATGAACCTATCATAATATCTGACTAATTTAATAAATCTAAAAATATCAAATACATTTTTAGGTTGCTCCAAAGAAACCACTACATGAACCTTCTGTGGTCCCATATACACACCTCCCTCTAAGATGATGTGTCCAAGAAAGGGTACCTAATCAAAATAGAATTGAAACTTATAAATCTTGTCGTATAGCTAATGCTCTCTCAATGTACTCAGGATGATGTTAGATGTTGTTCATGATTGTCAGGAGTCTTGGAGTACACTGAGATGTTTTCCATGAATAATATAGAAAACTAATCCAGGTGTCGGTGGAAGATTCTTTTTCATCAAGTCCATAAACACATATGGTGTGTTTATCAACCTAAGTGGAATTACAATGAATTTATATATTCTATACATACTTCTAAAAGTAGTCCTCAGTATATCATAAGTCCAAAATCTTAGATGATGATTCCCTAACCTCAATTTGATCTTGAAGAAAAAAAACTCTTCTCAACTGGTAAAAGAGATCATCGATATGTGGAAGAGGATACCAGTTCATGATATTCATCTGGTTCAATTTTCATTAATCAATGCTCTAGTATAGAGTCATGTTAATATTCTTCATAAAAAAATTTGAATAATCTCAAGGTGACATGCTCAGATAGATATGTACCTTATCCTCTAATTCCTTCATATGAGCCTTGAGTTCTTGAATCTATGTTGGTGACATTCTATACAGTGGAATTGAAACTAGATTAGACCTCAGTATGAGATCAATAGTTAATTCCACATCTCTCTCAGGTGATAGACCTAAGAAGTATTCAGAAAAAAAATCCTAAAATTCTTCCATCACTTGTGGAAATATATATCTCTTTACACCTCCATCATCAAGAAATAAATTAGCAACTGGGGATCTTAGTGCTCCCAGTTACTGAATAATTTTCCTGGTTCAGCCTGAATGGATATCCTACTCTCCATAGTGAATGTAATTGTCAAACATAAGGGACATAAACATCACTCTCATGATGTAACAATCAATGTTGGATCAGTATGTGACTAGCTAGTCCATAACCATAATTTGGATGAATTCTAAAAAATCATGAATATAATGATCCTAGATAAAATTATACTCCATGATCTCAATAGAACATCTTCTAGACAAATTGAGGTCTCTATACCTTAATCCCAACATTGTATCTATTATCATTGTCCCTCTCACAAACTTCACTTCCAGGATCAAACTATTAAAAATAGATGTAAAGGAATTATAGGTACCATTATCAAATAAGGAACTTTCTAATGTAAAATCTATAATAATATTACCTATCCATGCCAAACTTCCAACCTCTCTATCCACAAGTGTATGTTGTACTACATGTAGTTGTTCTACCCCTTTTCCCTATGATACAATCTGACTCCCTTGAGTTGCACAACTCTACTAATATGGGAACTCTTTACCAAAATAACCATCCCCACCACCTTTATATTCTTAGCTTGTATAACTACATCTGCCAAACTGATATGATGTGAAGATCCCCTTCTCACACCATTGTTCTATTTAGATCCTTAATCACTATCCGTCTGCCTTGGGTTGCTGTAGAACCCATCAAGATGTCACATATTTTTGAAAGATCAGCACTACACTGGTGGTTAGGAATAGTTTCTATGATAATGTCTCAACCTACCACACTAGTGAAAGATCACTCCAGTAAGGTCATGTTCAACTGATCCCTCAGTTTGAGTACTCTTCTTCCATTTTCTCTGGATAATGTTGCCATAACGAAAATTCATTCTCCTAGTAGTTATACCACCTCACCATCTAGATGAAACCACAAATCCTACACTATAATCCTCCCCTAGTTTCCCATAGCTATGAGATCTAGATCCACCACCTCATAAAACTTCTTTAATTGAAAGACAATGACATGGGACTTAATCTCACACTTAAGTCCAACTTAAAAGTATCTCATCGTATCTGTGTCATATCCTTCCAATAGTGGAGAAAATAATTGAAGATATATAAAGAATATAGTATATTCCATCACAAACATGATTCCCTAAGTCAGATTCCTAAACTTTTCTACCCTATCCTACCTTAGCATCTCTGGATTGAAGTTCCCTAGAAAATTCTCCAAAAATTCGTTCCATATAATTCCATCATCCTATTTAGTTTTTTCAGGATTCAAATAATATATTTGCTGATACTCATATAATTTAAGTGGTAAAATTTACCCTCTTCCTAGAAAGGGTCTCTAAATGGTCAACCATCATATATGGAATCAACCAAGAAAATATCTCCCTTAGGTCCACCCTCTCTTGTAAAAGTCAAATGGCGTTGCATCTAAAACTCCCTCGTGAGGTCTGACATGATCTTCACAACCCACCCTAGGTCTCTTTACATTAATATCATGAATCAATAATTTTTTTCTCAGAATTGAACCTCTAATTACTCACCCATCACTACCTGTTCTTCTAGTTTCACTATTGGAAGATCATCTCCATTTATCTCCTCCTGTCATCCTCTGAACAAGAATTATCCTAGAGTCCAAACTATAAATTGAAAAAATCAAATCTAAGGAATCATAACACAAAATTAATCACATATATGTAAGGGTAATAATCACAATAATTCACAATAAGACATTTACCAAATCTCACCACACTGTCAAAATTGAGGCGCTGTCACTACCCTTAACCACCTTACTCCAAGGTCTTAGTTATCTAAGGAGATTATTATTATTATTCAATTTTCTCATTTAGACACCCATTTCTTCACATTTTCACTGTTTTTAAATTCTCAATTTTATATTATGAACCTTTTACCTTTCAATTTCACAAGAAAGAAAAAAATAGTTCAAGTTTAATAAATACCTAAAACCTATTTTTCTGTGTGTGCCTAAAATTATTCATGTCACAAAATAATCCTGAGTTCCTAGAATGATTCATAAAGAATCAAATCTCATTCCATTCTAGGATATGAATAAATCCTCATAAAAATATCAAAAAGAATTTTCACATCACATAACAAGTGCTTCACCCAAGGTGAAGTAATATTCAATTTTAACAACAAATAGTAATAACAATAATCCCACCATGGGCACTTGGATTTTATCCCATACATGGGTTTACAACTCCCATGCAAGACCTCATTACTGAGGTCTGAATCTTCCTAATATCTTATCTAACCTTCCTCAAATAGTAATAAAAAAGAAAAAGAAAATAAATTTGGCATCTGATACCACTTTGTAACACCCCGACCTGGGTGCCAAATACTAGTGCCCTAATCCGGTCAGTCACAATACCTCAAGCATTTCTCCCTGTACATCAAAGGCTATTGACTAGAAGTGAGGGTCTGATAATTCAATCATGGTGAGACTATAACCTCTTTTATCATAGTAATACAATAGTAGAAATAATAAACAATTGTGGAAGAATATATAACAATAATCAATACCAATATCTCAAGATAATAAAATTATAAAATACAATATTCAACTAAAGTAGAAAAAATTCCATTCTAATGTATATTTCAAGTTTCTAAAATGAGAAATAAAAATAAAGATAGTGATAACTCCCAAGAGGGTCTTGAAACATGTATTGTTCCATTATCCAAGATGAAAACCCAAGTTATACATCTAACACATGGTCTTTTACCTTAACCTATCCTGTAGAAAGAAAATCCTTACGGGTACCAATCAGGTAGCCTGAGTAGGGTGTGAGTAAAACTCCATAAGCCACCACCAATGGTGTCTAAAACAATTCTGGTTAATAATAGTGCCTGAAGTTACATAAAAAAAATATAATGTGGAAATAAACATCTTATCACATTATAAAATATTCTATATTTAACCACATAAACCCTACGGTTCCCAAGGACACCCAAACCTCAATACATACTTCAGCCCATTCCAAAATCTGTTCTATCCCCAGGGGATATCATATTTGAATGTATATGTTACCATTCTTAATACATGACTGAATTTCCATGTTACCATTCACTGTTTAATAACACATAATTGAAGTAGCATGTTACTATTCATATTACTTAACCATGAGTCCACATTACTATTCACCATTTAATAAAACATAATTGAATGAGAATGTTACCATTCATAATACATGGCAGAATTTCCATGTTACCATTCACCATTTAATAGAACATAATTGAATGATCATGTTATCATTCATAATACTTGGTCAAATTTCTATGTTATCATTCACCATTTAATAACACATAATTGAAGGATCATGTTACCATTCATAATACTTGACCAAATTTCCATGTTACCATTCAACATTTAATAACACATAATTGAATGAGCACGTTAACATTCATAATACTTGTTCAAATGTCCATGTTACTATTCACTATATAATAACACATAATTAACTTAGCATGTTACCATTAGTAATACTTGGCTGAATATCCATGTTACTATTCACCATTTAAAAACTCATAATTGACATTATCACTACATTACACATTTCTCAACAATCATTATTTAATACATCAAATAGTCAATCATACTCACAATTTCAATATCTCATAATTAATCTACCATTAATTATCTAAAATCATGGAATAAATATATCATAATTAATCTACCATAAATTATCTCATGTCATATATATTGATATCTCATAATTAATTCATCAATTGATTATCTCAAACCAATTATCTCAATATCCCTTAAGTAATCCCCGATTAATTATCTAAATAACAAAACCCTAAACCTTATAATTAATCATCCAATTAATTATATAATTTGAAATCCCCTATATCTCATAATTAATTCTAAAATTAATTATTTAAATGGACATCCCCTTAATCTCATAATTAACTCCCAAATTAATCATTATTTTCAAAAATAAACACCATTAACAAATTGGACACATTAATTAACCCAATTTAGGAATTTGAATTGATAAATAAATCTAGAAATCCTAAAACCTTCATACACATTTCAAAATCATAACGATATACCGCAATTTTTCAAAGAATAATTTCCCAATGGAAATCATTAAAAATTGAGCAGTACAAAGATGTAGATTTAGATCTGAATCTTAAAACCCTAAATCATGATTAAAGAAAACCATGATCTTGAAAATATAGATCTAGATCTAGTCCATATATTAGATATCACCAAATGTATATATATCTTTCTAAAATAAATTGGATTACATTTCTGAAAGGTAACATAAGGAATGGGGGAAGAATGAGTGAAGAATAGGGGAAAAATCCGCTTACTGGGAGAGAAGTGACCTTTGATCTAGGCTTCAATTCACAAATAAAAGATTTCTTGGGGCCTTAAATTCATCTAAAGATATCCCAAATCATGAAATAAGACATTGGGTCGAATGGGGGTTTATTTTTGGTTAATTAGGGGGTACATAAAATTTTAGAATTAATTTTTAAGAGATTTATATTCCCACACATGGTTAGCTAGGATGGAGCATACAATTTCTCCTTACCATGTGCCTAAAGAATGCACCTATTATTTTAGGTGTTCATAGTTACTAATAAAATGGCACATTATTTTATAAAACATGCATCATCCATGAAAATTCCATCTACTCAGGTTTGCACGATTAGGGAAAATCGTGCCCCAACCAGGCATAACCCAATAATTCCCATTTTTCTCAAAATCCTACCCAAACACACAACAAGTTATAATGTAAATAAAAAGTACTCAAATAAGGAAAAAATAGTTCCCTGAAAAATCCCAAGACCACTCCAGAAAATATTGGGATCTTACTTAATCTGTGTTTTGGAATAACTCAACGCTTCATTATATTGATCGATGAATACTTGGTCATGATATTATTCGGCAGACTAACCCAAAGCTTCTCATATCATATGACCAGGAATATTTCATACTTTACATTTACATTACTTAAATTCATAAATTAATCTTATGAAGTATACGTACCACTATCTTAACCTTGGAATAGTTCACGTTCTCTAACTGAACTAATTCTTAATGTTTTATGGATTACCTTTATTTTTAAAAGGTTTCTTTGTCTAAAAATAAGTACATAAGTATGTAGATAGTACCTAAGGTATTTAACTATAAAGAGTATAAAAAAACATGGTATATCCTTTGAAACTGTTTAGTTTTTCTTAGAAAAGTATTTTATTACTATAACTGGGTATATAAGTCTTATATTTTATATTCATCATATATTTCCAATGCTTCATGTATCATTAAATGATGAATTTAGCTTTAGACACCACAAAAAAAATTATTATGAATCTATAACAATATCTCCTTATGTCCAATGTAAAATTGAGATTAATAATTTTTTGATAATCCATATTTTCAACCAGAATCAATAATGATGGAAATATATAAGTTGTGTTTTTCTCACTGGTAATTTAGGAACCACCATTTCTCAGCTACTTGGAGAACACACCTTACTTATAGTAAAAATATTTACTTACATGGTTATTTAATATAAATACATGTATATGACAAGAATATTCTATTTAATACCCAATAAGTAAAACTAAAACATTACTTATATTTGATGAATATGCTTGAAGAAGAAGTGATTGATTTCTTCTTCAATTAATTTAATTGTATTTAAAAATCCATAAATATATTTCCTGATATGAGAATAAAATAAAATCCTATTTAATACCTCTTTCTTTGAAGGATATTGTAAAGGATGCTTTGGAATCACTCTTTCCATTATCATTCTCACCTTTTCTTTAAACTTTTTTACCATAATAACTAAAGATTAAACTATATTTAATGTTATTACTTCTTTGTAAACTTTACTCAAAAGGTAATGAATCATTTTATCAATACTTTTCATTATGTAATCCTAAAATAAACTAGAGTAAATGGGTAAAAATGATATGATAAAGGGATCCATCAAAAGATCATGTACATATTTTAATTTACAAATATAAAATATAAACATCACATATTCATATACTTTCTTTTTCTTTCTCCCCACTAGCTTTTTAGAGATGATACAACATGTAAAATAATTTATATCTTGGTGTTATATCCACAAATAACATCATAAGTTGATTATAGAAGTATTAAATAATCATAATATGCTTCATACAGAAGTCTCCTCTAAATAGTTTTACAACCTCACTTCATAAGGTATCTTAATAGGTATTGGGGACACCAGCACCTTGATTCTCCCTTGTCGTGGTACTTTGCGTAATTACTTATACTACTCTTTAAAAACTCAGGCTAGTTTGTACCTTTTCTTGGTCAAATATTATTGCAGTTTACTTGTGATATTAAATTTCATTTTTCTACAAAAATAAAATCTATTACATTTTATTTTTATCTTAATTACCGATTTTGACATAATCAATTTAATCAATAAATGCCTCCCAATATTTTATCAAATTCTTAGAACACTCTATACTATAATAAAAAACTTTGTCGCTTAAGTATTCTAGTGGAAATGATCCTTGAAACCTCTCATTATATCCTACAAGATTTGGATACTCTATTACTATAAGAGTCCAAGGTAGGTACTAATCTATAAAACTACATTAACCCGCGACTCTTTGATCTTTTGAGTGGAGTCCCATCTCTTGTAAAGAATTAATTTTCATTTCTCAACTAATTCTAAAGTTTCATCAAGCTATCTTTAGCTTGAAATTTTCCACAAATTATAGTTAAGTCGAACCAAACCTCTCATAATAGCACCCCGTTATTAGGAGTCACCCTCAACTTTAGCTAAACAAGAACCACGTACAACCAGTTTTGTTCAAATTCAAAAGATAAAAGGCATTTGTGACTTAATATTTTATTTGATGGATTTGGTAAGTTAATATCGATGAATGAAATACTTTTATATTTGACATGATTATTCCATGTGATCTCACTCAAAACTTAACTAGGCTTTTAAATAGAAAATATTCACTACATATTTTCATTTTATATTTACATTCTTGTTCATTATTACACTCTGTGATCACACGTAATAAATACACATTCACAAAATAATAAAAAATGAACATGATAAAATTAATATATATTTAAGTCATCATGAGCCATTAATTATTGGTTAATACATAAAGAGTATAATTAGTTAACTGATACCCTAATGGAATTCCTTAAGTTAATACTTGACTTGAATTATAGGGCCTGCAACTCCCATGCATTCCACTTTTTTGGTCTATTCTGGCTCCTGACTTGCACTGAATCACCATGAAATTTTCTCGTCTTTACAATTTATACGCACACATAAGTGTGGTGAACTTAGGGTGTGAAATTACATTTTTAGCACTTAAATGTGGACACATAGGCCCATATAAAAAGAAAATATGGAGGGACAATGTGCATATCATCAAAATAAAATAATTATTGCAGAAAAATATAAATGAAATAATTCTATTAAATAAAAAATAAACCAAACATGAAAAGGTAACTCTCAGATCATGATCATTCAAAATGAAATTATATTGAATAATAAAATTTAAATTTTCTAAAATTAAACTCGAAGTTATTGCCTTAATGCATTAACTATCATTAAAATAATTTTATTTAATTATCTATGCGTCCTATATGACCCAAAAAAATATAATTAAATCCCAGACAATTAAATTTAATTTCTATAATTTAATTTATATTTTTAGGTCTATTTGGATCGATAAAAAATCACTAAAAATTAATTTAGGTCTAGTAATGGGTTAAATTGGTCTAGACATTCGTACATGGACCAAATTCGTCTAGCCTAAGATGGGGTATCCATTTAAAGGACATGTTTTATATATAATAATATAAAATGATAGCAAGATTCCAATAGAATCATTGCCCCATTTTTTGTGTACATTTGAAAAAACCTTATATGGAAGGCATTTTAATTTATCAAGCTTCCATAGGAAGCATTAAACTAGCATCAAAGGAAATATTTATACTTTTAATGAAACAAAATTCCATGAGAAGATTTAAACTATCTTTTATAGAAGGTTTATCATTTTAATTAAAAAAGCTTCTATGAGAATACTTAACTTTATTCCATGGGAATAGTTTTTCCATATATTTAAACAAGAATCAATGAGAATCTTTAAAATAGATTCTAAGGGAATATTTTTCTATTTATCTAAATAAGATTATTTGAGAAGTTTTAAACTAGATTCCAAGGAAAGATTTCTCTATTTACTTAAATTAAGCTTCCAATAAAATCTTATAGTACCAACAGACTAACCCAACCAACTTCTAATATATCTAGATACAATATAGAATAATTATATTTTTCTACATCTAAAATATATCGCACTGGTAGCTATTAAATTTAAGCATAATGTAAAACATTAATTTTCATAGTACCTTTTACATAAAACCTAGTGATCTTCTATCATCCATATCTTGAAGATAATAACTCATACCAATAAATTTTCATTATATTTGAGACCATATCGAAACAACCTTTCTAATAATATGAAATTTAATTGATATTTCAAATGTTTTTACTTAAATAATTACATGTTCACTCTGACACTAATTGAAGGAACCTGGGGTGCTGTAGAATCATGAAAATGGCACAATTTAAATTTTTTTTATTTCGATTCATGTTAAAACATATAATAAACTTTAAACCATGATTGTATTTATATATGTATTGTGTTTAATTCAATATATTCACAAAAAAATCAAATAAATCTTAAACAGTACCTTATCTGTTTGTAGTCTCCGATTTAATTCTCTCATCGTTGATGTGTCATGGGTGTAATATTCCAAACTATATGTCCTCTAGATCATCCAAACCTTACCCAAAACTATAGGATCACCAATCTATGTTTCTTGGGTGATATAATGGGAAATAAAAGTGCTTTATGATTTCTCTTCGATCTCCTAAATAACGCAGACTCAATCAAGAAAGTGAGATTGATATGACCTTTTTCTTCCTTTAGAATCTCTCTCTAAGAACATAAGATGAGAGGATAGGAGAGATTACCTCAATAAATTCATGTTAATGGTGGATCTTAGAATTCAAGGGGCTAAAATGCGCTTTTATAATTTGGTTATACTTTTTTTAAAATTGCACTTTGGTCCCTAGAAAGTAATAACCTTTATTTTATACCTTTTTTCCCATGCATGACTTATTAAACATGTCATAAATGTCACAAATATTTTATCACTGACTTTTACAATATTAAATGTTACACTATAAAATTAAAACCCTTAACTTGGCCTAAAACTTCTAAAATAATTTAACAAACCTTGAACATCCAATATTCATTTGAAAATTTATATTTTCCTTATATTCACTTTCATGATCAAACAACTTGTGAATACCTTGAGAAATAAATTCAATCCTTGTTATTTTAAACATTAAAAATATAATTTAATTATTTTTTTGTGATCTATTATACTCAGATGTTCATCGGCCCCACACATGGGGCCCAATATGTCCTAAAATCCAATTAATTAGAATAGGTGGAACTTGTGGATATAGTTAGTGTGCGAGCCTATAGGTCCTTATCTCAATAGAAGTGAGTCCAACCACATACCAAGAGAAGAGTCTAGAAACCCATTATAGACCCTAAATAGACAAGGAATATCATAGTTATGACTTTCTCCTATGAACACTTACTGTAAAATATAATCTCTTTGTCTCACGATATCCCATAAACTAGGAAGCACACTTTTTTCATCATCCTTTTTTTCTCTATATATTTTTTTACCTTAAGAGAAAGACATGACTTCTTGTAACATGGCCAGGAATTTATAATGGTGCTACCATCATGGTCATCCTAGTCCTATGAGATATCTCTTCCTTAACTTATAAGTGAAAAAATATATCTTGAACATTCAACAAATTCCATACCACTAATGATCTGCTCATCCCAAACTACCATGCCACGATTTCTTTATCATGGTTTTTACCTTGCATCAATGTACGTGATCAAATGGAACACACTAATAATCATATCATGTCTAGAGACCAATATAAATATTCATAGATAGGATCAAACAATAACACTTGAAACATGAGGTGTTTTTATTAGTGGGTATGTCCTCATGATCTCACTACTATTGATCACCAAGTTCGAAATTCATGAGAAGAATTCTCAATGAAAATGAGCCCCCAACACCTGATAGTCAGACATCATATGTGTCTAATCAGTATGATGTATCTAGATCATACAACATATGTTTAATATTACTATCATAGTATCTTGAGGTTCTCATTATAACTGTAAACAACTCTAAACTTTTTATACGACATATAATATAAGAAAATTACCATTTAAATAGTGGATTTGTAAATATAAATACTATTATAGTTATAATAAACAAAAGTATATATAAAACTATATACATATAATGGTAATAAAAATTATTGTTCACATTGGTTCTAGGGAACCCACTATTAAAACATTACCCATCTCTTCTACTTTTCCATCTAGGGTTTCCTCAAAATATCTCAACATCTTATCTTTCTCAACATCCCTTAGCCAATGATTCTTGATATCCTCAAAATAAGTGGTTTTATTCTTTATAATTTCTTCATTTTCTTTATACACTTGTTTTTTTATTTTCCATCTTTCTATTTTCTTTCATGAGCATGGTGTTGTTCCCAGGGCAATATTCCAACTCACCTATCAACTGCCATTCTAGCTCTATCCATTATTCCTCAGCATCATTACAATAGCTTCAAAACCACTCTCAACATAAGAAAATAAATTCAATTCATCATATAATAAGATTATTTATTAGTTATCTTTATATTTCTCACTCTTGAAGATTCTTTTTTTACTTATTAAATACTTATACTTTATCTTAAGATTTTTTACTTTTGATAATTCTTATCCTCCTGATATAATTTATATTCTATAACCATATTCCTTAGGTCTTCCATGGAAAAATTAATAATGTAATTATAGAAATAACACCTTGGTAGTTTTTTTCACTTTATTTTATAATTTCTCTTAATAAGTCACATTGATAGAAGAGTGTTAATTTTTGAAGTCTTTATCATCCTCATCATTATCAGAATCCCTTGCTTCAATAGCTTCTTCTTCTTGGAATTTTTCTTTTCTCATGGCCTCAAATGATAACTCATATTTTTATATATTCTTGAAATTAGGAAACTTTATCATCTTATAAGATGTGATAATTTTGTGATGATTATCTCTTTTTAGGCCTTCTTTATATTTTAAGGATAATTACTTTAGATCAAAATAATATGGAAAATTACTTATCAGTTTTTAACAGTGGTAGAATCATCAAGCTTCTCAGCAGACCCTTGAATATTAATCATAATATATTTAACCTTGTAAAATAATAATCATCATCTATTTTATAATTTTCAAATATTCTCTTTCAAACATGTAATTTTTATTCCTTGACTATAATATTTCCTTTATAGAAACTTCTCAAGTTTTACCATATTTCCTTCATGGTTTGAAACCCCATTACCGTTTTGTACACTTTTTATGATAATGATATGAAAATTTAATTTTATTCTTTTCTATCCACTTCTAAATTTATCTTATCAGATAAAGTCATAGCTTCTCATTCATTAATTTATTGAAATCATATTGTAGTTTCATATCTAACTTTCATGTCTAGTGATAAAAGGTGGGGTTAAATTATACTCTTCCAACTGTGATAATTTCTTATTTAAAATTTCCGGACACTCCTACTATTTATTGAATTTAGATTGAAAATACTCAAAAAAATTTTATATATTAATAGGGATCTTTAATTTAGTCTAATTCCACCTGTGATGGCCTAAGCTTGAGGGACCATTGAGAGAGTAGAATCTGTGGTATTTCTTTACAAATTCTCATTTTAAATTCATACTCTTATACTTATTAAAGTTATAATCAACTAAATATATTCTCAAAACCTCACCTCATTCATTACCTTGAGATTTTAAAATTATACTATGTTCGATAACATATTCCACACACAATATTGATTTTAAACAAACTGTGACATGTTAATAAAATATTTTTATTTAAATATGATCATTTTAACATATAAATTAAATTGGATGGTATAATTATAATTAAGTAATTAATTATAATTTTATAAACTTTCTACTCAATATAAATTTATTTATAAATTCTTATTAACTAATAACTTAATTTTAAGAAGAGTCATTTTATTCATTGAAAATACTTTTTCATCAAAAATAATTTCTATGATAACAAAACATAATTATTTTTTCCAAATTTAAATAATTTATATGATAAAATTGATATTATTTTTTAAATAATCATATTGATATTAAATTATGGTGAAATTTTGGTTTTTATAAAAAATGTTACTTTTCCAGTGAATAGTGAAAAATATCGTTTTTATGAAATTATAATTTATTTTAAATAAATTAAGTTCAATTTTTAATTAATTTTTTTTTAAAATTAAAATAATTATTAATTAGTAATATTAAATCCAATTAAATATATTTAAATCATATTTATTCTAGATTTTAGTAAAAGTTTATTGTAAAGCATAAAATCTCTTATTTCTTAAAATTGTTTTAAAGAGCATAATATTTCTCCATTATAATTAATTAAAATAAACTCTAATGTTAAATTATTTAAATTAAATTTCTAGGTTATATAAATATATATTAATTTAAATTCATTGAATTATTATTAATTTTCATATAGTTATTATAAGATCATATTTTTGATAAAAAATGCATTCCTTGAAAACCTGTTTTTTCGACACCTCTGTTGGATTAATTTTAAATCAAATTATACCAATTATACGATATGAATTTTTAAAAATGGATTAAATATTTTTAATCCTAATAATTTATATTTATAATACCTTTAAATTAATCTTAAAACTACAAAAAAGTTTAAAATTGGTAAGAATTATTTAACACGGTTAAGGTTAAAAATGGTTTACTAAGGGTTAAACTAAAACGATAAGGGTTAAAATAACTAAAGAATTATCTAATTTATATTTTATGTTCATATTTAGACTTTATATCTACTAATGTTTAAACATTTTTTTATCCTTTTTTCATGAGAGAAACATGGGTGTAATTCTTTATTTTCAAAAATTCCAAATATGTTCTCTCCCCAACAAATAAAAGATCACTCCCTCTCCTCTCCTTTCCACACATCCAAAATCCACTAGTTAAGCCAATACCTATCAAAATAATTTTTTTAATTCCTTAAAATCATCCTATAATCATTTTCTTGATCATAATTCTTTCTTATAAAGGCTTTTGGTGTAATCCTAAAGAAGTTGTCTAAAGAAGAGGTACCATCCAAAACCGAGTGTTTTATTTTATTTATTCTTCAACATCCTTAAAATATTATTAAAACATTATTATATAATAAAATAAGTATGTTACATATACTCATATTTTTTTGTCAAATTATTGACCTATATCCATTTCTTCATCTCTTAAATGTGAACCAAAACAATTGATTGTGTGCGCAACAGACTACCGCCCCACGAACTGACTTAATTCATTTTTGGTCACTACTTCTCACAGTTGGATATAATGATGAATTTAAAGTATATATGTGATAAAAATGATTTTATTATACTTATATAATTATAATATCACATAAAAATTCCTAATTTCCATTTCATAGTGAGTACAATAATGTCGCTCATGTGTATGATAGATTGCCACCTCATAAAGTGATGAGATTAATTTTTCACTTACATTTTACATGGATGGTAAAAAGGATTAATTTTATGTTTATATATTATATTAATGACATATTAATAACTTTTTTAAGTAAACATATCAATTAATTTTTAACTTACCATCAATTGAATAATTGATAACGTCATTCGTGTGTACGGTGAACTACCACCTCACGAAGTGATATGATTCGTTTTTATTAATGCATCACATGGATGATATGTTTAAGTGTATTTAAAGAAATAATATTATATTTATTATATAATGATAATATTTGAAAAATTATATAATAGTTACCTTATTTACATCATGATAATCGAAAAATGAAATGGATACTCATGCATATGTACATACTACCATCTCTATGAACGGTGTAAGGAAGATTCTATATACAATTTTAATATATTACTATTAATACATATTTAACTAATATATATTATTTTTATATCATGTTTTTAATTATATATTTTATGTAATCATGATCAAATTAAAAGGACCAAAAATACCAAATCAAAATATACATGAAAAATAATGTTTTTATTACTAAAAACATGATTTTAACTAAAATTGTAAATAATCAGTCACTAAAGATTATAAATAATTCAAATATGGTATAAAATATATTATTATTACTATTTAATAAATTTTTAATAAATCTATATTTTTTATTCAAGAATTACGGACACATATGATGAAAGTAGTGACTTAAGGTAAGGGATTTCTAGTCTCCCTTTTATTTCTAGGAGACCTATTCTATATTCATCACATAGTTCTTTTATGTGGAGTAATAAATAACCTTTTGATATATTTTATAATGAATTAATTTATTTTAATGGTATTTAATGTATAATTCTATGTCATTTATTTCATGGAGATTATGGTTCTGAAATTACCAAAGTGGCAATGGTTTATCTAATTGTTTATTGGGAATGATCATGATTAAGTTTTTGATGATGAAATATTATGTTCTACCTCTCAAAACACTCATGAATTTTCTTATCCTATGGTTATTAATTTAATTTTCAAGTAATATTTCCATTATTCTTCTATTTATTAGTTAGAATGATTGAGAAAATGTTTTTATGAAAAGTTAACTTTATTTCTCTCTTCAATAAAAAATCATTTTTCTTCCAAAACCATGTTCTTAGAAAATGTTTTAAAAATGATTTTTATTATAATTATTTTTATTAAATAAAATTTTACACAAGATTGGATTTTCAAAAATATTTAAAAGGAATAATTCGATCATTTTCTAAATAAGAAATGTTTTTCTTCTACAGAAAATAAGAAAGGAAACATTTTTTTACATATACGGTATAAACAAAATTTCCCACTATCATGACCACTCAATGTTTAAAATATTGTTTTATAGGTTTCAATAGTTAATTTAAAAGAAAAGTATTTTCACAATATTTTATGATTTTTTTTGAAAATTGATTTCCAATGTGGAAAGGTTATTTTCCTCATGAATGTTATTAATATTTCTAAATTTTTTTATCTTCATTGATGAAAAAATATTTAATCTTATGATATGATTATAAATTATGTATAAATGTATCTCACACATAAAATTAGCTTATTATTCCTTCCTTTGATGTTTTAATACATGCCTTATGATCAATTTTGAAATGTATTTTTTATAAAGTTTCCTTTGATTATGATATGTAACAAGATTATACAACCCATTTTATTTAAATGGGTAATTATTATGTTATGAATTCTTATTGATTTCCATTATATACAACACATAGATCATGAACAATTTATAATGGGTTCACCCAGATAACACTCCAATGCATTGGATAAGGATTTAGTCTCATGAGGATTCATGTATGGGATTAAGGAGTAAACCTAATAAGATATTAGATTTTTTCCACCAAGTGATATTGTCTGTGAAGTTAGACTTGACATATTTTTAAGTTATGTTTTTTGTTTATTTCACATTTCCTATGATTACATGATATTATAATACTCTATTTTTTATGTTATGTTTCTATGTGATTTCTCATGTTCCTTGTCTTTTATGATATCATGTTATATCTTTGACTCACACACTAAGTTTACTTATCTTATTTTTTCACTTATGATGATTTCTATATCATCCCTTTATTTTATGTACTCCCCTAGTTATCCTATACAGTTTTATGAGATAAAATGGATTTATAATCTCACTAAGGAAAAGTAAAAAAAAGATTCCATTTTCTATTCCCTTTGATGTATTATGATCCTAGTATTATAATGAAACAATGCATCGTTATCTTTGGGATTTTAATTATATGATCTCCCATGAGATATACTTTTAAAATTTATGAACTCTTTATGAACCATTATAAAGGACTTGAACAAAATGTCTAGTTAGAAAACCTAATAGTAATCATTACACTGGGTAACACAGATTGAAACCAAGATGCCTATAAGTCATGAAATACATACCATTTATAATTTATCACTTATAGGTTTATAATTTTAAATTTGGTATGTTATTATATTCTCATATTGAATATTTTATTCCTATTAGTTAATAATGGGAAATATAAGAATGAAAGTCAACAACCAATGTGATGGGAAATGTAATTATTACCCTAATGTTATGCTTAATCTAATGAAAATTAAAGTTTTACATATTTTTGCCGTTCTAAATGATTTACCTCGAATATGATCAAAAAATGGTACATAGTTGAATTTCAAAACACATCGATAAATAGAAGGATGGAGTCTCATTTAAGTTCAAGTGTTAAATATGATAAAGAATAGAATATTCGGCCTCCTATATGTTATGAATGTGGGAACAAGCACCTAAAAGAATATATCAAATGGAAGGGGAGAAATTTTCTATGTATAAATAAAGGAAATAGAGCAACAGATTTCCAAATAATTTGATGTATTATTTGTGGAGAACTTGAGAATTAACTGATTCAATTCTCTAAACTAAGCTATATCCCCTAGACCAAGGAAAACTATGTTATACCAATAATTGAGGTGAATTATTTATATATGTAGATCCTATAATTATTATTTATAATTTTTTTATCCATGGTATTTTAGTTATAAGAATCATGAAACAAATAAGGATCAATTTTTGGTAGTTTTTCTTTAAATATTTTCAATAATTTGTTAATTGTTGATAATGAGTAAGAATGTTTATTTAATGGTAAAGTTATATCTTGAGGAAAAGAATAATTTGTATTGAAAAGCCAAGTGGTTAAAAAGTTATTTTATGATTAATGTTATTTTGAGGGTGTTCATTATATATTTAGGAAAGTTATAGAAATTATATTAATATAGTTTTATAAAAATGAAAACTCACATGTTACGTGACATGTCATCACATCCAACAAGTCCATGTGGCCTGAACCCCGAAGATAAAGGTAATAAGGGTGTAGTTCCAACCACTAGCCTACATAATTTACGGGTTAGTATTACATTATTTTTACTAAAATGATTTGATGAATAAATATTATGTTGATAAACTATTTTTGAGGTGATTAATGTTATTTTTGGAGAGTTTTAATTGGGATAAAGTATATATAAATTTTAGGTTTAATGTAAATTATTATTTGGGAAGATTAATCTCATGTTTTTGGAGATGAAATTTGAAAGGGTATGATATAACCTTTGAGTTTGAAACATTCTTTCATGATGATGTTTTTGAAGTTATTTGGGATATTGGATTATTTATTTATAGAATGGTATATGTTAAACCTTTGGTTTTATTGTTGAATTTTGGAGATTAATATATTCATATTGGGAATTATGTAATAATGTGCTAATAATATGTTGTTTTAATAAATAGAGGATGAAAATCTTGTAAATATTTTGTAGAGATTATGACATGTTCAAAGCTAATTTTGGTACTTTAGGCATAAAAAAATTCATATTGGATTTGCACTCTTTAGAGTAAGAGGTGAAGTGAAAATTAATCGAAGCACAACCAAAGAATGAAATTATGTTTATGAAGTAAACATATCAAGTAATAATATTTTCTGGTGATCTCTATCATAATAGTAAATAATCCATCAAATCTAGGAAAAGGATCTTGAAATAAAAATGTTATCCTATAACCTTAATATCTAATGAATCAATGGTCTTTTAATTCATCATAGATTTAGGGTTTTGTGGATGTTGACTTTCCCATAATCATTCAATTTCTTGTGATCAATGGTCTCTACTGTTATCTATAATTATTCATGGTTTTCTTACATGACCATATCTTTATTTTCAACAAATTTTATCCTATGTGGAAACCTATTTGTGGGATGACCTTTATATTACCCTTTTCATCTTTTTAAGATAATTTTTTATTATCTAGTTTTATGATATGGGTTTTTACATAAATAAATTTCCAAATGTAAAACCATTGATTACTGAGCACAAGTTAAAAATTTTAAGATGTATTTTATTTAAGGGGGTAGAATCTAACTCCCTATGATTTTAAAATAATACTCTGTATGATTGTGTATTCAGCATGGAACACTAATTTTAAAAGAACCATGACATATTATTAAAATATTATTATTTAAATATAATCATTTTAACTATGAAATTAAATTAGTGGGTATGAATAGGATTAAATAAATTATGAAGTTTGTCTAAAGTTATTACTCAATATAATTTTTTTTATAAATTCTTAATAACTAATCACTCAATTTTAAGAAAAATCATTTTATTCTTTGAAAATGTATTTTCTTCAAAAAATGATTTCTTTGACAAAATAATATAATTATTTTTTATAATTTTATAATATTTATATTAAAATTTTATTTATATTTTAAAATAATTATATATATTAACTTATGGTGGAATATTATTATTTTTGGAAAATAGTAATTTTCCAGTGAATAGTGAAAAATAACAATTTTTATAAAATTGTCATTTATTTTTAATAAATTAAGTTCTTCTATAATTTTAATCTGATTTTAAATTAATATAATTACTATTTAGTAGTATTAAATACAATAAAATTCATTTAAATAATCTTTATTCTGTATTTTAGTATAGGTTTACTATTATGCTTAAAAAAATCTTTTTTCTAAAAACTGTTTTAAAGTGTATAATGTTTCTCCATTTAAATTAATTAAAATAACCCCCTATGAGTAATAATTTAAATTAAACTTATAGTTTATATATATAAGTATTAATTTATATTAATTTAATTATTATTACTTGTTATATAGTTGTTATAAAATCATCTTTTCCTTAAAAAATAAATTCCTTGAAAACCCGTTTTTTGGACACGTCTGCGTGTTTAATTTTAAATTAAATTATGCAAATTTTTTAGTGTAATTTTGAAAAATGGATTATATATTTGAAATAAAAATAATTTATATTATCTATTAAGTTAAAAATAATTTTATACTATAATTATTATTGAAAATAGTAAAAATGATTTTTTATAATTAGGGTCAAAACTGGTTTATCAGGGGATAAATTGAAAAGATAAGGATTAAAAATGAAAAAAAACTTGTCTGATTAATATTGGATAGTCATATTTTGACCTTATATATTATTATATTATAAAATTGTCCATTTTTATCCGTTTTCCTGATAAAAACATTGGTTTAATTCTTTTTTTTTCAAAAAATCCAAATGTGTCCCCTCCCCCACTTATAACTGGGAACCCCTCTCCTCTCCTTTCAACACTTCAAAAACCCATTGGTTTGGAACATAAAAACCCAATTAACTGAATTGATTCCCTCACCTCATCCAATAATCCTTTTATTTATCATAAATTCAACCTAGAAATGCTTTTAGTGGAAACCTAAATAAGTTTTCTGAAGAAGTGGTAACGTCCTTAACCGACCATTTTATTTTATTTATTATTACAACCAATTAAAATATTATTAAACCATAAATATAAAATAAAATTTCTATGTTAAATATACTTATATTTTTATGTTAATTTCATGACTTATATTCATCTATACTTCTCACAAATGGGAAAAGAAACCATTGATCCTGTGTGCGGAAGACTACCACCTCATGAACCGACATAAATTATTTTCTATAACTGCTTCTCATGGATGGATATAATAATTTATTTAATGTTTATATATGATATTAATGATATAATTATAATGATATAATTATAATATCACATATACCTTCTTACTTTTCATTCTATAGGGAATACAATAAGGTCACACATGTGTTCGGAGGACTTCCACCTTGTGAAGAGATGTCATTTTTTTCACTTACACATTAAAATGAAGGTAATAATGATTAATATTATGTTAATATATGATATTCATAAAATATTAATAATTATATAAAATAAATATTCCATATAATTTCTTACCTCACCATTCATTGAATAAATGATCATGTCGTTCGCGTGTACAGTAAACTACAATCTCACGAAGTGATGTGGCTCATTTTTATTATCACATCACATGGATGGTATTTGTAAGGGTATTTATATAAATAATATGATATTTATGATACAATTATATTTATTTAAATATAAACTAACACTTACCTTATTTCCATCATAATTATTGAAAAATGGAAATGTTATTCATTCATATGCACGACCTACCATCTCCATGAATAGTGTAATGCATTTTATATCTCTAACGTTAATAGATTACTATAAATAAATAGTTAATGAACATATATGGTATTTATATAATGTTTTAAATTCTATATTTGATGTAACCATGATAAATTTAAAAGTACTAAAAGTTCCAAATCAAAACATACATGAGAAACAAAGCTGTTATTTCTAGAAATGTGATTTTAACAAGGAATTGTTAATAAATGTATCAAAATAGACTTTAATTAAATCATATATGGTATAAAATATATTATTATGGTTCTAAAATTTATTTATAATAAATATATATTTATTATAAATTAGTTACATACATGTAGAAAATTAGTCAATATTATGGTAAGAGATTTCTAGTCTCCCCTTTATTTCTTGGAGATATATGCTATATTCACAACTTAGTTATTTTATATGGTGTATAAAATGTCGATTTTTATATTTTATATCATTAATTTATTTATATTCATGGTATTTAAATTTTCATTTGACGATATTTATTTCAAGGGGCTTAAGATTCAAAAATTACCAAAGTGCTATAGTTTTATCTTATTATTTGTCGGCAATGTTCATGATTATATTTTAGATGATGAAATATTATGATATACCTATAACAAAACTCATAAATTTTATTATCCTATATTTATTAATTTAGTTTTAAATTAATTGTACCATTATTCATCTCTTATGTAATTAAGATTATTAATAAAATGTTTTTAAGAAAAGATGACTTCATTTCTGTCTTCGGCCCAAAATCATTTAACTTCCGAAACCATGTTTTCAGAAAATGATTTCAAAAATGTTTTTTAACATTATAAAATTTATTTATTAAATTTAATTTTAATCATTATTGAGTTTAAAAAAAATTAAAAGTAATATTTTTATCATTTTCCATACAAGACCCATTTTTATTTTATCAAAAATGTAAATGGAATATTTGTTTTAACGTCTACAACATGAATGGGATTTACTGCCATCAAGACCATAAAATATTTTAAATATTAATTTATAGGTTTCAAATTTTATTTTCAAATAAAATTATTTCCATAATATTTTATAAATTTTATCTTTTAAAAATTAATTATATGGAAAGGTTATTTTCCTCAAGAATGTTTTCAATCTTTAAAAACATATTTCTATTCACTAATGAAAATAAAATTTAATGTTATGGAATAGTTATAAATTATATATATATATGTATCTCAAAAATATACCTAGATTATTCTCTCTTACTTTGATGTCGTAATACATGTCTTATTATAATTTATCAAATTCGTTCATTATAAAGTTTCCATTTATTATGATGTGAAGCAAGATAATGAAATCTGTTTTTTCATGTGTAATTCTTATTTTATTCTTTATGATTGATTTACTTTATGTGAATAACATAGATCATGAACATTTTATGATGGGTTCACCTAGATAGTTCTACAATGCATTTGGTAAATCTTTAATTTCATTGGGTTTCATGATTAGTATTAGGGAGTAAACTTAAAACATTATGGGACTTTGTCCACATTGTGATATCATCAAGGTAGTCAGCCTTACCTCATGTTTATGTCATGTTTTTCATATATACCACATTTCCTATCATTACATTACCTTATAATACCATGTTATTTCCATTATATTTCCATGTTATTACTCATGTTTCTTCTCTATTATAATATCAAAATATATCTTTAACTCACACATTATGTTTCCTTATCATGTTTATTAACATACTGGAATTTCTAGATCAACCCTTTATTTTATGTATTCCCCAGGTTATCCTATATAGTTTTAGGAGATAAAATGTATTTTGGAGCACACTAAGGAAAAGAAAAAAAATAAGGATTCCATGTTTTAGTTTCCTTTTATGTTTATAATCCTAGTATTCCAATGAAACTAAGACTCATTATCTTTGGTATTGTACATGTTCGATATGTATGTTTAAAAATCTTGTAATAATATGTGTAAAAGGAAAGGGTTGAAATAACTCACATGTATTATAATTATAATAAGACACTAAACCTGTGTATTTATAAGGTTCGTTGTAAAAAAAACTATCTATCATGATTGGTTAGTCACTCTAATCAGAGATTCTACACTATCTACTTAAGTGGTTACAAACAGAGACAATTCCTATTTTATAAACATAGAGTACCACTATATTCTTGATTCTAGAGTCCCACTATAATAAAAAACTCTCCTATGTAAATATGATCCAATCAAATGAATTCCTCATTCTACTCTAATATTCTCTTGTGCCTCTTGATATAGATCTTCCTCCATGAATAGACAAGATCAACTTGTCAGATCATGTACACCATCAAGCCTATATTTCAATGTCTTCTCTAGAAGATGGTTATCCAGCTTGCTCGACTTCCAGTCATTCACATGAACGTTATCTCCCCATCACTTAAATTACTCAGGCACAACAAGTCTTCTCCTTCTAGAATGTCTCTTGAATTTATGATCCTTCATATATCTTCAATTTAGTGATGTATTAGGCTCTCAGTTCATTAAACATGTCAAACTCAATTATTTCTAGTTCTCTCAATATTTTTATAATATTTCCTATGAATTTTCTACAAATATATATTCACAAAATAATATAATGAATATTAATTTATAAAATGTAATTTTGGAAACTCCCTTGATCTTTAGATGAAGTAGTGATCTCATATTTTAAAATATTCAATGATATCCAAATTTATCTTTTAATTAAAACTAATTTGAACCTCATTCAACATAATAATTTAAATTCTAAAATATTTAAGATTTATCTTCTCATGTGATATTTGAAACATCAGATCCTTATTTCCTATAAATTTTTCTTCTTTTTATTTCTATTTGAATTCCCCATCCATGTTTGTATGGCCTCATGTACTATGATGATATATCTTCATATATAGAGTGGATCTCTTCTTAGCACTGGATTCTTCCTCAGCCACTCCCCCATAGATATTCTATTCAACCACACTGAACATGGATTTATCATGTTGTTTTAATCCTTAAAGAAAATGTATAAAGCATCATTTCATTAATTTTTTCAATCTTAATAATATTGGAATTATTGAAATCTTTATTTATTTATAATACTAATTATAAATATCTCAATTATTTCATGTCTGTCATTATCTTCAAATTTATCTAAGTGCTTGGCCTCAAAATGTAACATACGAAGTCTCTAAGTCACTCATATGTAACAGTCAATGGCTCTTACATAGCTAAATAATATAGTTTTTTCCGATGGCTCATACATAGATTTTAATCCACTAATTCATGGGTCTGGATGACTCATACATACCCTTAAATGAATCATATTATTTTTCAAGTAATCACACACAATCATTAAATTTATATGAAATAACTCATATGGAGACTTTATTGACACATATGTTGATATAGACCCTTTTCAAAATTTCATCCCAAGTCATAAATAAGTCATACATAGGTTCTGATTTACTATTAGGTATATTCAGGGACATAACCAGATTTATTCTTCACTAAAATTCTAGATTTCCAACCCTCTTTCAAATTCCTTTGGTACGTCTTCAACTAATATTGAGTTATTCTCAACCACTGAGAAAAAATGAAATCAAATTCAAACCTTATCCACATATTCTCTTCTCATTTGTATTGTTTTTCAACTTTATTTAATAGCTTCCTTATCCATCATGGAATCTAATTACAACTCCACATTGTCTTGAAGCTTCCAGTTTCTATTAAATATTTTAGAAAAAACTTTCATCGTCGGTTCTCATCATAACATTGAAGATAAGTACATAAATAGTCACATATAAGTAACTTTTTTTCTTAAATATTTACAAGTAACATATCAAGTTATAGCCTCAAAATTTATTTTCCATTTAACATAGAAGCACCTTAATTAACTTTCCATGGTCTCTCAACACATTTTGACATCTCTTCAACACCAAGTAATCCTAATTTTTTTTCCATTTAATATGGAAGAACCATAATCATCTCTCCATTGTATCTCAACACATATTTAAATCTTCTAAAAACCAAGGTAACTTTATTTAATGACAAAAAATAAAATTAACAGTCAAAACAAATAAAATTATAAAAAAATAAATATAAATTAAACTACTTAGAAGTTATGAACTCTTTGAGGTAAGTACACCAACTAAAAATAGATTAATATAAAATTAAAAAAATTGAAAAATGGTTCTATATAAAAATCTATAAACTCATTTAAAATATATTTTAATGGATATTTTTAGTTTTAATAAAAGGAATTCTTCACTTGTAATACATATAAGTAGGAGGATTACTACACAGATTCAATAGGTACAAGTTCTAATGGCTTGGAAATTATTTGATCTACCTGATTGGAAGAAACAAGTCCAGACCTAGAATTATTTGATAGATGTTGATAGAAAAAACTCGATCTATAAGCTCTTATTTGATTACCCAATCTGAAACAAGTCCTCAGCTAGAACTTCATATAAATAAACATTCAAAAAAAAACCAGATTCTAATCCTAAGAATCTCATCAATCGCATGATATCAGAAGAAAAAAATTACAAAGAAAAATCCAAGAGATTTTATAATAATTTCCTATAAAATAAGAGCTATAATAAACACCTTAAAAAAATCCAAATGAATGAATTGATATATTGTAGCTACCAAATTTAATAAACATTTAATCAAAATGAGAAATCAATTATTTTTTTATCAATCATTCATATAATCATCAATATCCATTTATAAGTTTTTGTGTAATAAACTCTCCAATTTTAATATCCATGTTCTTTTCAATTTGGAATAATCATAGAGTATTCAACTCTATCTTCCATATGATGTAATACATAATACTTCAAAAGTATATATAAATTATGTGTATTAGAATCTACTCATTAGAACATGCGAATTAAAAGCTAAAATATATGGAAATATAACTTAAAAAAATTATCATAAAATATAATAAAAAGTGTATTTTTATTTTCAAAACAAAGGATATGGAAAAATCTATTTATCTCAATAGTATCCCCCTTTTTTATGATCACAATGCATATAAGAAAAGATATGTGTAACTGAAATAGAATGGATGATCTCTTTATAAATATACCCTTGAGTAAGATCCCAGAAACTTAAATTCTCCCCCTTTATAGCAACATACACTAGTTAATATAACACTTCTCAACATAGTAAAAGGAAACTTACCAGACTTTTATATATCCAATCTCTCTCCCTTTATGATTTTAAAAAATCAAGAGATGCCATTATGAAAATATAGAGAGTTAAATGATAAAAAAATATAGAAGTTAAGTAATAACAAAAATATTCAATGATTTTTTAATGATAAAAAAATTAATCCATCCAATAATAGATGTTTAAAGTTAAAAAAATTGGAAATTCATTTTTTATCTGATTTTTATGAGATAAATATTAAAACATTTTCAATCTCTTCTTATGCTCATCCCTATTCCATTTCCTATCTTCAATTAATTTCTTATATTCACTTAACTCTTTACTCAAACAATAAATTTAGCCTTAATGATATCTAATACAAATTTCCTTTGATGTGTTTTGGAATGCTATTAAGGTGATGGAATTATTATTAAATTTAATCTTTAAAATTAAACATATCTATCTTCATTTGAACTTACTGATCTAGGATTTTCTTCTACACCGTTGATATTTAAAAATACACAATTCAATATTACATAGGAATAATTTAGGAATTAATTTTTAGAAAAATGGATACCATATCAGATACTCTTTTCATATGTTCTATTAACAAAACCAACTAATCATTAATTTTGTTCATCGTTGAGATTCTAAAATGTCTTTACATTCAAATTTTCTCAAACTTTGATCCATTATCTCTCATATATTTCAGTATATATTCAAGATAGATGTTATTATTAGGAATTTTGTTCTAGATATCAATGAAATTATCATAGTGAAATTATTATTATTCTTCATCTACTTTGTTATGATTCTCTCCTATAAATTTATTAAACTCTAACTCTAGTATATTGACTAGTTTGGCATTCTTGGGAGATTATTATGATTATTTTTATTTATCTATATATTAGAATTGATATTTTCCCTTTGAGAGTTATCCTGTAATGAAATTTTAAATTTAAATGAATATAAAGTTGAATAAGTTTTAGTAGATATTTATTTTGAAGTATCACACAGTGTAGATTACTTCGATATAGATTTTATCATAGTTTCTATGTGATGATAAGACCTTTCACCCTTCTCTAGAGGTCAAGATAAAAGTGATTTAATGTGATCTTTATCTTTATTATCCTCCCTAATAGTGATTGGAGGTAAAATAAATTTTCACCTAATCACATTCAAAGATAACTTTCTATTATACTCTTCTAAATTTCAATTGGTTTCTTCTTCTCTAATATCTTAAGCTTCTGGTTTTGTTAAAATAAAAGAGGACTTATTTGATTTATATTTTTCTATATTATATATAAATTCATCAATTTTTATTTTATGGTCATTTCTATACTTTAAAACACGAATTTAATCTTTGTCATCTAGAGTATACAAAATTTTATTCTTCTTTTGTTTCAAATATTTCGCAATCGAAAGATCTTCAATCTTATTTTTCTTATTCAACTTCTTATTGTAACAACCCAAAATATTATCAATGAGATTTAATTTTTTATAATTATATATATAGTATAAATAACATAAAAAACATATGTAGAATTTAATAAAATCTTTATAAATCAATAATAAATTAAATAAGAGGTATTTCTAGAAGTTTGGAAACATATACCAAAGGAATAGTAACTTGACCTTAGGAATAGTAACATAAACATTATGAATAGTAATATGACCAATAGAGTACAAACCTCAACTATAAAATTATAAATAAAATTTAGGCATCTTATAATAAAATATGATATAATTATATCATAGTATAAGTTATAATATGTTTTAAAAATAATAAATTAAGTATTAGTATTTTTGAAAAACATAAATCTTAATTTACAATTTTATAATTAATACAATGATTTAAAGAAAATTTATTTTCATAAAATAGATTCACAAATTAATATTTTTGTTATCTTATGATTATAATATAATTTTATGCAACCGTAAATAATATTTAACGGTGTCATAAAATTAGTTATAATTTTAAAATCAATATTTTTTTGAATAATTGATGATTTCAATTGAAATTAAAATTTATCCAATTTAGAAAACTATTTTCCTAAATTCCAGTTCATTTTTAAATTATAAAAATTGAAAAATGGTTAGGTTGAGTTTTTGGTATTTTTCTATAATAGTTGAATCATTGGTGATTTGTGAAATGCGATAATTATGGTATAAGCTAAATGCATGAAGTACTAATTCATGGATGATTTATGGATACTATAATCCCATAAAATAGAACCCAAATTATTTATTTACTTTATTTAGTCATCTTAATCAAAATTATTCTTATTATTGATCGAAAATAAAAAAAATTAAAAAAATAATAAAAAAACACCCCTTTCCTCTACTTTTAATGGAACCCCTAAACACTCCATCTCCTCACACCTCAAAAGCCTTGAATCTTATCCAAATTATACTCAATAATCCTAATATTTCTCTTAAACAAGTCCAATATCGTTTTTTCTCAATAAAATATCAAACTCAAGTGCCTCAAGGAGGTTCTCAAGGAGAATAATTCAAGAGGTAAAAAAACTCTTTCGTTTTCTTTTAATTTCTTTTCAATTTCTTTTATTTTGTTTTCTTATTCCCACATCCCCTTATCCAAGTGACATGATAAATTATTTATCCTTTTTATAATTTAATTTTATCATGTTTATCGAATAACCCATCATCATTTCTCCCCCTTCTAAAAATAAAATCATTGTCCGTGAGGTACTGATTCACCAATTTCATGGACGATGTTTTTTCATTTTCTACTATATCCTTCAAGTCTGGTCAAAAAACCATTATAATGGTTAAATAAGATTTTAAAATTTACATTACAAATTTTTTTTGTTTTTTAACTAATATATATAGAAAATATTAATTAATAAATTAAAACAAGTTCGTGATGATCGAAAACCCGACTAAATAAACTAACGATCATCATTAATGATCTATCTAATGAATCACATAATATTTAAAAAAAATGATATATAAGACCATTTAATATTTTTTATTTTAATTAATAATATATAATTTCAATTCTTTAAAACTATTATCATTTTACATGATCTTCCATACACTTATACAACTGAACTGATTAAGAAAACCAAGGAAACAAACAGTCTCGAATGATGAAATTGAATATTATAACTCATCAAAAGACCATAACTGAACTTAATAAAATTACAATAAATTAAGAACATTTTTAAATGGTGTTTGTTTAAATTATTAATGAATATAATTTAATAATCTGGTACATTATGTTCAAGTACAAAAAAATTTCAAAAATATGGTAAGGGATTCCTTCCGAACCTCCATTTTTTCCATTAGGTTATGATTAATCTATCTTTAACCCAATATAATTTTTTTTAATTTTATATAATTATTATAAATTATCTTTATATATTTAAAAATCATGTATCTAGTTCATTTAATCTGTCTTTTTCAGGGATATAAAAGTTTTAAAAAGGATCCCTTCTTAATTCTTGCCGAGAAACATAACCTATTAAAAGGAACATCCGGATTTTTTTACCCATTTTAAAGTGCTCTACATATACTATTTTAAGTCTCCATTATTTTCCTAAAATCACTCATTTTATCATGAAAAATATCTTGCTTCATTCCAAGTTTTATATAAACAATTATTCCTTTTCTGTTTTAAAGAGTCGTTAATATTTTCTTCAAACTACACTAAAATGTTTTATTTAAAAAGTTTCTTAAACACTCTTTTATATATATTCACTTCAGTTTGAAATAAATTTTCATGATATATGCCTATTTGAACTTATGAATGTCCATGTATGATTTAAATCCATTCTTTCAAGAACACCATTATGATATTCCCCTTTGTTATTCCTTTTGACATGATTATGATACCCATTCCTTTTAATGGGTGACCCTTATGTTCATGATATATTCTTTATGAATGATAATTCATCTGTTACACATATTCTTGAACATGTTATGATGGGTTCACCTAGATATAACTTTAATTCATTAGGTGATGTTAAGTCTCATGAGACATCATGTGCAATGGTCTTAGTGGTTAGCGTTGACTCATGCTAATCATGTGCAATGGTCTTGGTGGTTAGCCTTGAATGATGATCATCCATGTGAAATTATCTTGCTGGAAATACTTGGCTCATACTTCTTTATGTGACATTGTCTTTGTTATTATCCTTGACCCATGAATATGTCATGTTTTATGTTGTTGCGACATTTCTATGATTCCATGATTACATGATTCTATGTTCTATATATTATGCTTATATATGTTTATTCACATTCCATGTCCTTTTTATGTCATCATGTTATGCATTATAACCAATGTGATATGATTTATTCATATGATTATTGCCTTATTAGTATATTTAGCTCATCCATTTTTTTCATGTATTTCTCAGGCTATCCTATGAAAATATATGGGCTCAAAGGGAGTTAGGAGATCATTATTAAGATTAAATAAAAGTTTTTTTTATTTTGGTTTCATGATGCTTAATTATGTACTTAATCTTACAAAGACACTAGAATTTATTATCCTTGCCTTTTAAATGATGGTTGATTATGCTTAATAAAATGTAATAATATGTGTAAAAGGCTAGGTCCATAATACTTACTCTTATCATATTTTTTATATGATATGAGAAATTTAACATTCCTTCCGATCATAACAAATTTTATTTCAAAACAATAATAAACCAAATTCATTTTGGTTAGAGTATCATTTTTCAATGAATATTGATTCACTCTCTCAAGTGTTTTTAGTTCCTTAACTTGATCCTTCTTCAGATTCATAAATGAAGTTTGAATCAAAATTCATCAATACATATGTATATTTAACTTAAATAGGCTTGTCACTACCCCCATCCCATAATGTGTACCCCTCCATGGTCAGAAATTGGAGAAGATATATAGTGACACCCAAGTCCCACATTCGGTAGGCCTCAGGTTGGAGACTAGAACATAAGGTATAATAAATACATAAATAGGTTGCATTCCCCTCTAAGATAAGACATGTGAATGGGAGAGATAATACATACACCAACCAACTCCTATTTAGAATCCAATATTGTATTAAATTAAAAGTACACATATTTAATGACACTCAATTACTACAAAAACTACAAGGTAAAAAAGTACTAAAAAGGTAATGATGGTGATGACCAAAAATCCCAAATAGCTCCTGCAAATAAAAAGCTAGTAGTAAGCAGCCTGATTTCTAACCTTATCCCAATGACCTAAATGAAAATATTTACATATACATATGGTGAGTATAAGAGTATAATCAGTATAATAATTATAGAAACCCTATATTATCATACATTAACATTACGTAACATTTATTAAATAAATAAAATATTATACAAATAAACGTCTAAATATAGTACTATTTTAGGGACTTTAGAAACATGGAAACATAAACACTGATGTATAAGTGAGATTTATTATCTCAAACTATGTTCTTCTTGACTATCACCCTTCTTAGACACATAAAAAACTATACATATCTTTATGACCTGGGGAAGGAAACATAAAAAGGGGTGATCTCAAATTCTCAATAAGGGTAAACAGGGGAGATATGTAATCATAATCATGATCATAAGGGAAATATAACAAGATCATGAAAATAAAATATCATTCCCTTCATATCAAAGATCATATACATGAATAATTCCATAAATTTTGGCAATTAATAAAACATTAATCATAAATAAATAATGAACATAATCCATAAAATCATAAGATTTGAATAAAATGTGGAATTGAGGTAGAAACATAATCATATAATATTATTTCCTTAGTATCCAATTAAGCACTACCAAGCCCATATTAGTTGTATAGGTTCACTCCCCTTACCATCATGGTAGACATGGTTCACTCTCATGTACATCTTAGTAGAATGAGTTCACTCCTCATTCCATCTTAATAGTTATGTTTCACTCTCATGGACATCCTAGTAGTCAAGGTTTATTCCCAAGACCATTTTTGTCTATCCCGTAAGATATAAATCTTTTCCTAATTCACTATAGAGTGAAATAGGTCCCACCCATCTCATAATTAAATAATACATACATGTTCCACAAGATTAAAAATAATTATTTCATTACCCAAGAAATGAATTGGGTATTATAAATATGTAATCATATCATAACCTGGGGGAAAAGATAGGTTTTATAATCATTTCATCATAAACTGATCTCATGAAAAGAAGTGAGTTTCACGATAATATAACCCATGAAAGGGAAATAGTTTCTATAAACATCATTCCATCAAAACATAATCCATTCAAAGAAAGAATATAAATGGAAATATTTAATAATTTCCCCATAAATTCATGAGTAACACCAATGGATGTTATCATAGATGGGAAATGTTTTTGAAATATCTTTTTAAAAAAACAATTCCTGAGGAAAATATTTTTTATGGATTGAAAATTTATTTTTATACCATAAAAATTTTGAAAACCTTTTTCTTTGAAAACAAATTTGAAAAATTATAAAGGAAGACATGAGAACCATAAATCATTTTTAAAACACATTTTACATTAAAATGAGATTCAAATATATTTTGAAAACATGGTTTTTGAATACTATAGATTTCTAATCGGAGATAGAGATAGTTGAATTTTACTTAAAAACGTTATATTAAGTACTAAAGAGTGGGAAAATGGTACTAATACATGAGAATATATTTAATAATCATATAAAATTAAAAATAGTGAATTTACCTTGATATATGTATTATTATATTTCATCAAATAAATCATAAACATAAAAAATATTGAAAAGAAATGATATTATTTCAATAAACCCTTATCACATGGTAACTTGGGATAATACTCTCCCTGTAAGAAAATGAAATTAAATGAATCTTATAATATCATGAAAATAATTAGATTCATGATATCACATGGAAAATTTATGTATATACACCTAGAAAATAATTTTGGTGCATAACAAAACATGAGTCTCAAAGAGGGAAAATTGAGACAAAACTATTTTACCAATTTGGTAACTTTTGAAACTTAAACCCCATGAAAGAAATATCATAAATTGGATATGTTAATACTCATAAATTTAATTATTATATACATATAATACATTAATTATTAGTATATACACCATACAAAAGGAATTAGTTGTGAATAAAGCAAGCATCTCACGAAAATAAAAAGTGAGATGAAACCCCTTTACCTTGTATCTTCACACTCGTCACACTCATTCAAATAACCTATATAATAAATATAAAATTTTTATAAATATATTACATAACCATTTTCTTATATCTAATACCATATATGGTTTTATCTAAACCTTATATTACTCTCTTTTTAACCATCCCATGTTATGGCTTCACTTCAGATAATATTCACTTTGTTCTTCGCATGTATCTTAATTTGTTATATCTATGGTCCTTATACTTGTATCATGATTTTATAATTTAAACCATGATATAAATATAATTTAAATTTAATACATTTTTATTATAATAAGCTATAGAATATAGAATAATGATATAGAATATAATGTTCATGGAGACAGTAAGTCATACATGCGCATGAACGTTGTTTCTGTTTTTATTACCATATTGAATGAAAGTAATAAATTAACTTAATTTAATATATTTATATAATATAATTACTGTATAATTATAATTTTATATATATCATATAATTTTACTAAATCCATCCTTAATACATTCCATGTTGTATGTGAACGAATCACATCACTTTAAAGGGGTGGTAGTCGACACTTCCTAAAACAAAATCATCATATTTACACTAAATGGAAAGTAAAAAATATATTTATTGTAAAAGGAATAAATAATCTTAAAGACATAATAAATATAATATATAAAATATATAAATATATTTTATATCATAATTTTTACCATGAGAGGCGGTAAAGGAAAAAACAATCATCATTTAGTGAGGCACTAGTTCTCTGTACACGTAAACAATATGTTTGTTACCCATTAGATGAAGGTGTGTTTAAGTGTAGGTTGAAAAATTATCATAAAAAATCCTAGAATATTTAATATAATATTCTTATTATCAAATTATGTAATAAATATGGTGTAAGGGTGGAGAAGGAAAATAAAACAAAGGAGCTTGAGAGAAGGCATTACCTCTTAATTGCTAACTTTTAATGGTTTGTGCCTAAAGTCTAACATGAAAGGCTTTTTTCCCAAAAGGAAGATTAAAGGAGTAATAGAGGTATGTTTGGAAGTGTATTTCATATATATTGGAAGAACCTATGCTATTTTATAGGTGTGAATAAGAGGAATAAATTGTGGCCTTTTATAGGGAAGGGAAAGGACTCACTTGATATTTTTGAAAACAAGTTAGTTGTACTCACCTTTTTACCAAAAAAAGTCATTAAAAACAAATAAACTAATTTTAGGTAAATTTTTGAATCATGGAAATAAAATGGGTTTTCGAAAAGTGTTTAAGTATTTTTGTGTCTTAAATTTAATGTTTATTAGTTACATAAGCTTAATTTTAGCTTAATTTATGTAATTAATTTTAATCTCTTTCACTAATATTTTTGGTAAATTTTTTTTGAACATATTATACATTATAAATTATGATAAATAAAAATATGGAACCAATTTGTCAAAATTCAAATCATATAAGTGGCAAAAATTAATTTAAAATTAATCCTGTAGTCCAGTCGACAATGCGGGGTTTTAAAGAAAAAATGATCAAAATTTTACTATGTTTTTATGTCCAATTTCAATGTCAAATTGTTTCCAATTACCCAAATTGGATTAATTGATAAAAATATAATATAATTAAACATTTAAACCAAATTAAAATATAATTTATCATTATAAATAAATTAGATGAAAAAGTGGTTTTGAATTAAAATTTGGCATTTTTCACTATTTATCCTAAAATGATGTTTCTCAGAAAGAACCCAAACATTTTCCCTAATCTAATTTTAAAATTATAAATTTAAAAAATTATTTTTATTTTAAAAAAATAAATTTTTTAATGTGTCTAAAATTAATATTATTATTTTTCACAAATGGACATTAATAGTAGTTCATTCAAGAAAACATTATGTTTAATCAAAAAATGAATTACCAAAAATAATATACTTAATTATAAATATTTTTTATTTATATAAATAAATTATAAAAAATATTTGAAAATTAGTTATTAATTTTTATTTTACTATGTTTAATGACTATGTTATAATTATCTCATTAATATAATTAGTACAATAAAATGATGATTTGTAGAAACATCGGTGTTGCGTGTAATGTATGCCAAGTCGATGTTCCATGTAACATAAACCAATTTCATGTTCCTTTTAAAATACGAAAAGTTCATTCTATGTGGAAGGAAAGTTTTAATTAGCTCATTCCAAGACATAAATGAAAATTTAATTTATTCAAAAAAAGGCCATTAAAACCCAGGGTATTACATTCTGCCCCCCTTAAAATGAATTTTGTACTTCAAATTCATCACTTGCATAAAAAAACAATGATACTTCTACTTCATCATATCCTCATGTTCCCACATAGCTCTCTCTTATTGATATTTTTTTCACAAATATTTGACTAGTTGAGTGGTATTGTTTCGTAGAACATTCTATGATTGATCTAGAATTTCAATAGGTTTATCCTTCTAAGAAAAATCCTTGTCAAATGATATGACCTCTGATTTTAGTACATGTTATGGTTCAGGTGTGTGATTCCTCAAGAGATATACTCATAACTCTTCATGGACTTGAGAGAGATTTGGAGGAACTTCCAAATGATATGCTACCATCTTAATAAGATCAATAATCTCAAAGGGACTGATATACCTAGTTTTTAGTTTACCTTCCTTCTAGAATATCATTACGTTCATCCAGGGAGAGATTTTTAGGAACATGTTTTCACCAAATTCAAATTATAGATCATGACGATGGTTATAAGTATAACTTTTTTATCAACATTGAGATGCCTTGATATTCTGTTGAGTGGTTATAACTTTCATGACCATTTCTCCAATAATCTTACATCACAATATGTTTTTTTCTCCAACTACATCCCAACAGGTTGGAGCTCTACATTTCATCCCATAAAGAGCTTCATAAGGTGCCATCTTAATGCTGAGGTGAAGATATTATTGTAAGAAAACTCAAATTGATGAAGTTTTTTATACCAACCACCACTAAAATATATAGAACAAGATATCAATATATCCTTTAGGATTTAAATTTTTCTTTCAGGATGACCATCTATCTGAGGATGATAAAAAAATTTTGAAACTCAATTCTACATTAATTGTTTACTAAATAAATATCTAGAACATTGAGGTAAACCTTAACTCTCGGTCTGATACAATAGAATGTGATGCTCCCTTAAATATTACCACTTAATTTATATCCTAGAATGTTTATCCATAGAGAAGTTTTTTTGATAGTGATGAAGTGTTTTGACTTATTAAGTTGATCGACTACCACCCATATAGTATTAAATTCATTAAATATTTTGGGTAGTCCAAAAAAAATACATAGTGATGTTCTCCCATTTCCATTATGGTATGGGTGATGGATGAAAATCCCCTTTGAATTTTTTCTTTCAGCCTTAACTTGTTGTCATACCAAGTACCAAAATCAAAACTCAGAAATATCTCTCTTCATTCCATCCCATAATAAGTATTCTTTCATGTTCCTATACATTGTCATACTTCCTAGAATAATAGATATTGAAGAACTATGAGGTTCCTATAACATCTCATTCTTCAAATCTAGAATGGAAGGTAAAAATACATGGTTCTTGAACCTTATCATTCTATCCTGATCAAGGTTAAAATCAAGAACATTTTTTACTTTATTTTACATCTCTTTATCTTCCTTTTGATCCTCCTTAATCTACACATATATATGTGATTGAAAATTAATGTGAGACAGATAATATTTGGACCCATCCTTTAGAATTTTATATTTATCCGATGAAAATCCAAAAATATTGGTTCTTTTTTTATCCTCATCATGGATCAACTAGCATGATCCTTCTGACCTAAAGAATCGGCCAGCATGTTCACTTTTCCATGGTGTTAATGTATTGAGAAATCATAATCCTTTATCAACTCGAACCATATCCTCTATAACATGTTTAACTCTTTTTATGTGAACAAATATTTCATAATTTTATGATCATTATATATATCACACTTTTCTCTATAAAGATACATTCCTCTATATCTTTAATGAAACAATTACCACTAATAACTCCAAATCATGAGTTGGATAATTTTCCTCCAGAATCATAAACTAATGTGAGGAATAAGAGATAAGCATGTTATTTTGCATAAGAACACATACCAATCCCTTCTTAGATGCATTTTTATAGATTAAAAACCATTCTCCACTACTGGGTAATGTAAGCATAGGTGTACTGACTAACATTCTCTTTAGTTCCTTGAAAATTTCCTCATATTCATCTATCCAAGGGAAATTTTCACCATTTAAATTTAACATGGTTATAGGATTATATAGTCATGAGAAATTATCCACAAACCATCTATAATTTCTAGCTAAACCAAGAAATCTATGGATCTCAGTCACTGTGGTACGTCTAGGCAAGCATTCAATAGCCTTCATCTTTGATGAATCTACTTCTACACCATCTCTTGAGATTATGTAACCCAAAAATGAATATTTTTTTCATCCCAAAATCACAATATATCATTTTTTCATATAATATATCCTTCCCTAGGGTCTTTAGTACAATTTTCATTTGATCTTCATGCTCTTGATTACTCTTTTTATAGATAAGAATATTATATATAAAGTTTACCCGAATTTTTTCTAGAAAATATCTAAAGACTCTATTAATTAAATCCATAAATGTAGCAGGGGAATTAATAAGACCAAAAGAAATCACTATATATTCATAGTTTCCATGCCTTTAATTGAATTACATCTTTGTTATATCCACATTCTTGACCCTCAATTGATGATATCCAAAACAATGTTCAATCTTGGAAAAGTATTGAGCTCTGCACAATTGATCAAATAAGTCATAAATATGGGGGAGAGGATACTTATTCTTGATCATGATATAGTTCAACTCCCAATAATTAATGAATTTTCACATTTATCCATCATTCTTTTTCACAAAATGAACTGGTGTACCCCAAGTTGACACACTTGAATGAATGAATCCCTTATAAAGTTTTTTGTAGGGGTGCTTCTTCAATTATTTCAAGTTAATTAGAGCTATTATATAAAGAGTATTTGAAGTTATTGTGGTACCAAGTATGAGTTCTATTGATAAATCAACATCATTTTTTGGTCATAGGCTAGGAAACTCTTTTAAGAAGACATCCAAAAAATCCTGAACAATAGGCATATCTTCGATTTCAATTCCTCACCACCATTTGAGATAAGAAACCCTTTTGAATGGGAATTGAGAGCCATACAAAGGATGTAACATCCATGGTAAGTTCATACTTATCATCACATGAATGTAAATTTATAGGAGGGTTCAAAATATCAAAATTAAACTACCTTACTCAACAATTGATGTGGGATTTATGTTGAGAAATTCAATCCATGCCTAATATGGCATCAAATTCTACCAAAAGAATAATGATAATATTTTCAACAAAAACATTCCCACAAACTTTAGTCATAGAGGAATCATAGACATAAGATGAAACATCGTACCATTAGGGGTTTTCACTATAAATTCCACATATAATTATTTTGTTTGAATCTTAACACCCTTAGAAAATTCATTAAATATGAAAGAGTGGGTAGATCCAGAATAAAATATGATATTAACATCTCTAGAGTGTATGGTAATTATACCTTTCATCTTTTGTTATCGCTCCCCACATTAGAAACAAAGTTTTCATGAGATTTCCCTTGAACCTAGGATTATGATTTTGTTGACATCAATCATCATCACCATCCCATGGGTTTGGCAGTGGTTAGCATAATGCATTATTTCCATATACTTGTAGCACTAAATCATGGGAGGTGCATTCTATGCTGGTTTTTCCCATTCACAACATTAGGTAACTTCTTCCCATCACATCGACAATAAAATGCCTGATGACCTTCCCTTCCACACTTAAAACATTCATTAGACCCCATAAGGAAATTTCCTACATGATTCTTCCAACACATAGAGAATAAAGGGAAGTTCATCTTATTCTCTTCATCATTTATAAATTTTCCTTTATACTACATCTTCCTCTTATTTTCAAAACCATGAGATTGATACATAAATACAACCTTCATTTAAACATTTATTGTACAATTCACAACATCCTTGCAGCTACTAAAGTCTCTTATGTCCAATTCCCTTATGAGACTTGGGTTTAATCCACTGAAGAACCTATCAACTTTACTTTCAGTTTGGATGATAATTCCAAAATCACACCTTGAAAGTCTCATGAAAGTATCCTCATAGGTACCCACAAGTTCTTGATCACATTATTTTAACTCATGGACCCTTTTCTCCATCTTGGTATGGAGAATCTGAGGAAAGTACGTATTGAAAAATAAGTTCTTAAACTCTACCCAAACCATGGATTCAATCTCATCTTTCTAGATCATATTCTTTATTAGAGTCCACCACTGGTCTACTTTGTCTTCTTACCAATAGATAGCCAAAATGACTTTCACATGATCCAAACACGAGATAATGGAGAATATATTTTTTGTAGTACAGATCCATTATTCATAAAAAAGTGGACTAGAATACCCTCTGAAATAAGGTGGATGTTTCCTCATGAAAGAATCAACATAATTCTGTTCCTACCTTTTATCATTTGTATGTCCACCATGATTAATAGCTTGAAAAAGTTGTGTGATCATAGCAATGAGTTTTTTCATCCTAGATCCCATAGAATTTAGTTTCTCAGAAAGAAAAATCATTTCATTTTTCCTTATAATCACCATTAACATGGCTCCTTCAGGTTCCATCCGTTGACTAGAAACAAAAAGCATAGAGTAAGAAAAAATTATCATAGTGAGGAACCACATAATCATAAAAATTCACTTATATGATGTCAAAATTATGACACCTTTATTATTCTATGACACCTTAGGTACATCCTAGGCTATTCAAATAAAAATTATTTTTCAATACTTTATAATGGTTCGTGAAGTGTTTGTGAGTTTCCAAAACATATCCCCCAGGAGTGTCAAACTAGGTGTGTATTAGGACTAGTTATTGTGTACCAAATTACCCATAGTTAGGCCCAGAACATATTTTTAGAGTTGTTACGCTAAGGAAAATCTATACCAGAGACACATCCAATTGTAGTAGCAGACAATAATTTATTTCTATGAAACCACTCACTATATCTTTTACCAAAATACCAAGACATTTTACTATACTTTTCATAATCCTTAGATTTATCTATATAAATGTCGTTTGGGTTCTCACTATGGTTTTCCCATCCTATATTAGAAAGGTTAACTAAAATTTTTCTCTAATACCAGCTATAGTGACCTTTTCTGTTAATACATTATCATTACATAACATTTTTAGAATACTTAAAACATTATACCAATAGATTCGCAAACACCATACAATTCTATTTCCTTTCGAAACATGGAAACATAAACACTGATACATAAGTGAGCTACCTTATCTCACACTAGGTTCTTCATGACTATCACCCTTCTATGAAACATCAAACATAATACATATCTTCATAACCAAGGGAAGGAAACATAAAAAGGGGTGAACTCAAATGTTCAGTAAGGGTAAAAAAGGGAGATATATAAGATTAATCATGATCAGAAGGGAATGAGACTATGATCATGAAAATTTACGATCATACCCTACATATCAAAGATCATATACATGAATCATGGAATAAATATTGACATTTCATAAGACATGAATCTTAAAGAAATAAATAAGATAATCCTTGAAAGAATAATATAGGAAAAAAATGTTGAATTATGGTAGACATATAAGAATATAAAATTATTTCTATTTTATACAAGGAATTACTGAAAATAACATCTTAGTACTATAGGTTCACTCAATATACCATATATGTAGTCACAGTTCACTCTCATGGACATATTAGTAGCATGTGTTCACTCCTCATACAATCATGGTAGTCATGGTTCAATCCCATGGCCATCTTAGTAGTCAAGGTTAATTAACCAGATCATCTTAGTCTATCTCATGAGAAATAAATCATTACCTAATGCACTGAAGGGAGATATAGGTCCCACCCATCTCATAATAAAATCATACATACATGTTTCACAAGATAATAAATAATCATATCACAACCAATGAAATGAAATAGGTATTATAAACATGTAATCATATCATAAGATATGAAAAAATACATGTTTCATAATCATTTCATCATAAACATATCTTATGAAAATAAGCGGTTTTCAAAATCATATAACCCGTTAAAGAGAAACAGGTTCTATAAACATCATGCCATTAAAACATAATCCATTCAGAGAAAGAATATGAATGGAAATGATGAATGATTTTATAATAAATACATGAGTAACACCAATATATTTTATCTTATATTAGAAATTATCTTGGAAAATCTTATTAAAAATCATTTATTGAGGAAAATATCCTTTCTTCATTGAAAAAATCTTTTTAAAACATAAAACCTTTTGAAAACCTTTTTTATTTGAAAATATCTTTAAAGACAAATAATGGAAGATTTTAAAACTATAAAACGATTGTAAAATTATTTTTTCCTTCAAAATTTTCTTCAAATTTCTTTTGAAAACATTTTTGAAAGCATTTATGAAATCATGGTTTTCTAATACAATATATTTTTGATCGGATAGAGAGACAATTATATTTTACTTTAAAAAATTATCTTAAGTACCAAAATTATAAAATGTTACAAATACCTGATTATATCTTCAATAACCATAGGAGAATAAAATTCATGAATTTTATTGAGAGATAGATTATAATATTTCGTTAAAGTAAGCACAAACATAAACAATCTTGAAAGGTGATGAGATTGTTTCAATAAAACATTATTACTTGGAAACATGGAATCATACTCTCCATATAAGAAAATGAAATTAAATGATTCTTATAATTTAATGAAAATAATTATATTAATTATATTACATGTAAAATGGAAGTATGTACACCTCAAAAATAATTTAGGTGCATGAAAAAACATGAGTCTTGAAGAAGGAAAATTGAGACAAAACTAGTTTACAGATTTGGTAACTTTTGAAACATAAACTCCATGAAAGAAAGATCATAAAATGGATATTTTAATATCTATAAATTTAATTATAGGAGACATATAATAAATTATTGGGATGTATATACACCATAAAAAAGGAATGGGTGGTGAATAAAGTATGCATCTCATAGAAAAAAGGTGTGATGATACCCCCACACCTTGTGTCTTGATGCTTGTCGTACTCGTCAAAAACACTTGTATAAGAAATATAAATTTATTATAAATATTTTATAGAACAATATTATTATATCTAATACCAAATATGGTTTTATCAAAACATTATATTACCCTCTTGTTAAGCATAATATTTTAAGGTTTCACTTCAGATAATATTCTCCTGGTTCTTTTCATGTGTCTTAATTTGTTATATCTATGATCCTTATACTTATATCATAATTAAAGAATGTAAAAAATTATATAAATATAAATATAATTAATATTATTTATATATTTATTATAATAAACTATATAATATATAATTAGAAAATGTAATACACCATTCATGGAGATGGTAAGTCGTATGTATGCATGAACGTTGTTTCCATTTTTATTATCGTATTGAAAGAAATAAATAAAATGAATTATATGAATATATGTATATAATATTACTAAAGTTGAATTATAATTTTATATATAAAATATTATTTTACTAAACCAATCATTAATACATTCCATGTTTTCTATGAATGAATCACATTGCTTTGAGGCGCAGTAGTCCACACTTCCTCAAACGAAATTATCTTATTTACACCAAATAGAAAGTAAAAAAAGATATGTATAGTAAAAGGAATAAATAATATTAAATACATAATAAATATAATAAATATAATATATTAAATTTTTTTTTATCATAATTTCCACCATGAGAGGTGGTAAAGGAAAAATTATCAATCATCATTTAGTGAGGTGGTAGTTCGTCTTTCACGTAAACAATATGTTTGTTACCCATTATAGAGAAGTGTGTGTAAGTGTAGGTTGAACAATTAGAATAAAAATATCTTATTATATTTAAGATAATTTTTTTATTATACAATCATGTAATAAATATAGTTTAGGGTGTGAAGAAGGAAAATAAAATAAAGGAGCATGAGAGTAGGCGTTACCGCTTAATCAGGTAACTCTTTTGGGTTTGTTCCAAAAGGATTCATTGGAAGAATTTATTCCAAAATAGATTATTCAAGGAGTAATGGAAGTTTTTTTAATTGTATTGGGTAGATATTATCCCAACTAATGTGTTTTGATATGTGTGAAGAAGAGTTAGAGTTGGTGGCTTTTTATAGGGAAGGGAAAGGTCACACTTGGTATTTTTGAAAACAAGTTAGGTGTACTGATGTTTATACCTAAAAAATTAATACCAAACCAGAAAAACTAAATTAATAGAATTTTAATGGCCGAATAATGGGAATACAATGGGAGTTGGACAAGTTTCTGAAATTTAAGATTTAGTCCTTAGTTAAGAATAATTTTACCTTAATCGATGTAATTAATTTTAATCACATTTACTAATATTTTTGGTCAGAAACTATGTTGACCTAATTATAAAATATAAATTATTATAATCCCAAATATTTAATCCATTTTTATAAATTAAAATCACATAAGTGTTAGAAATTAATTTAAAATTAATCATGTAGTCGGGTCGACAATGTGGGTTTTCAACATAAGAATGATCAAAAGTTTGCTAAGTTTTTATATCCAATTTCAGTGCCAAATTGGTTCAAAATACCCACATTGGATTAATTGATAAAAATATAATATAATTAAACTTTTAAACTAAATTAAAATATAATTTTACCTTATAAATAAATTAGATGAAAAACAGTTTTGAATTAAAATCCAGTATTTTTCACTATTCATCCAAAAAATGAAGATTCTTAGAAAAATACCTAAAATTTACTCTAAGGTAATTTTAAAATTCTAAATTCTAAATTTAAGTTTATTTTAAAAAATTAAATTTCTAAATATTTTTAAAATTAAATTTTTTATTTTTCACAAAAGGACATTAAAAGCAGTTCTTTCGAAAAATCTGTATTATTAAACATAAAATGACTTTACCAGAAAACATATTTTTCATTATCAATATGTTTTATTTATTTAAAAATATTATGAAAAATATTTGAAAAATATTTATTACTATTCATATTACTAAGTTTAATGGCTAGGTTATTATTATCTCATTTAATTAATTATAATAAGAAAATGATGTTTTGTAGAAACATCAGTGTTGTGTGTAATATATACCAAGTTGATGTTTCATGTAATGTATGACATGTTCATGTTATGTGTAATGTACTACAAGTTTGTTCTATTTAAAAGTAATTTTTTACTTAGTGAATTTCAAGACATAAATGAAAATTTAATTTATTTGAGAAAAAAGGTCTATAAAAACAGGGGGTGTTACAATCCCCCTCTGAGCCTATCGTGCAGAATATAAAGAAAGTATGCTGAAGAACAATGAACAAAAAGAGAAATTAAATTGTCACCTAAATTGATATAATAAGTTCCCTTGCTCACCATGGCTATTCTCACTAAGTATCTCATATAATATCATATAAAATAATAAAAAATATCAAGGGTACCCCGCTACTGCTTCCCCACTAGGTTTCTGCTCTGCCCCAATGTTGCATGCCCTGATCATCTCTCTCCAAAATGTCAGCCCACAGGCACATGGGAGAAGCACCACAATGTCCAACTCATGAAATACACCACAACTTCAACATAACCAAAAGTAACTGGGTAGTTTCATAGATCTATCACATCCCATATAATGTGTATCATACATTGTGTATTATACCTCACGTCATTACAACCCATACACCAAGTAATGAACCTCAAGCCATCATAGCCTATAAATGTTATAACACTAGTTTTCCTTAGGAAACTATATCCAGAATACATGTGTGTGAAATAACACAAGAAATTTTATCCATCTACACACATATATGGGGAAAACTTACTATTGTGCATACCAGCATATGTAACTTCCAAGAGAAGAGAATGAGGCCATGAGGGTGGTCATCCATCAATCCTCAAACTAGGATTTGTGGGAAACACCCCCACAAGGCTCAAAATCTCAGAGGTGTCAGTCTCCCTAACTGATTGGGTGGAGTATCATATGAAAAAAAAACAACACACATGGTATAATATAACTCACAACTACACTATATGCATAACTCAGTCTCAGACTCAACTGTAGGTAACATCTCATGGACTCCCAGATACCACTACTAAGACAAGATATCCTATAAGTACACAAACATTAAAGAGATACATTAAATTACTTTGTTTATTTTCATCAGTTTAAATTTACGTTAATTAATTTTTTAACCATTAATTAACCATTAATATGTTCTACATCACATTTTATTACCATTACAAAACAATTTCCATGCTTTCTAGGTATAAACATACTGAGTCCATGGATTCTCAGGATTATAATCTTAGTAGGGAATCCTAGAAATATCCAACACCATGGGTTAAAAATTTATTCATTTATTTACAATATTACTTTCTATATTACTAGGTACTCTAGGAACACATCTTATCCTACTACACAAGGTATACAACCAAGTACATCCATATGCATTGAGCAGTGGAGACAGGAAAGTAGATAAAAAACAACTTTTCCATCGCCCAAACAATAGATTCAAGAAATAATAAAACTTTTATATCAATGGGTAAGCCTAGATTCAACCCATTATATCATCCTATGTGTCCTCCCTAACACCCGCAAGCATATACCAATGCATCCCGTCTCAAAAGCATCAACTTCTACTATGACAACCCTTCCCTTTTATTACACAATTAAACACAATTTATTACATAAAGTTAACTTGATAAAACATATAAGATCAAGAGGTATAGTGTTTTTGGGGCTTAGGATCATTACAAAACAACTTAGAACATGAGAAACAACATCTTTATTGAAAACATTATTTACATGACCAATACATTCCCTTGTACTTAGCATTTCATGTGATAACCTGAGGACATGCATAAAAAATGGTGAGCTATAAAGCCCAGTAAGGGAATAATAATGGAATAACATGAGGAATACAATACATGTTCGAAAATAGGCATATAAAGAAATTTCAAGATATGCATAAACATAAAGGCATGATAAATCATGATAATCATAGCAAGGAAATGTGGCACCAACACTTAACATGGAATTAGCATGAGCCAAGGCTCATTGCACATGGAGTATGAGTAAATCCTCATTGCACATGAAGCATGAGTAAAAAATCATTGCACTTGGATTATCATGATTCAAAACCCATTTTACATGACGTATCATGATACTATACTTTACCCAATGAAATGGAGCACCATAAGGGCACACCCTTCTTAAATATTTCATTTCATGCATCAGTGTGCCGCATGGATCATATACCATGGATTCATAAAAAATCATAATTTATTCCATGATAAAAGAATGTAGAATTAATACTTGAATCGTTATAATCAATAATTAAATTTTCATAAAGGTGAATACCCTTGACAGAGAAATGGGCATGGTATTCACTACACAATGACATTGTCTTGGAAAATCGGTGCAATTTCGGCAGCGTAATGGCATGATGTAAGAATTCATAAAAATGGTTGATGGGAGAGAAAGTGGTGTATCATCATATTTACATGACATGGACATTAAGGGGGACATATAGATACATGTCCCAATAAAATTAAAGTAATTTAGATTCATGATAGAAAATAATTGCTTGAATGTAAATGAGGAGAGAGAAATTCCTTTCAGAATTTCAGAATAGTAACAGGTTTACATGGGAGACATTTAATGAGAGAGAAATGGGTCTCCCATTATTAAAAAATAAATAGGGAATTATGGTGGAGGTGTGAAACCATACCCCAACTTTTATAATTGAAAATAAAAGGGCATAACAACATTAAGAAAATTGGGAAAAAATGAGAAAGGGAGAAAAACCCTTACTAGAAAGTATGTTTCCAAAGGCTTGAGAGAGGATTGAGAGAGTCTTCATGGGATATTGGATCAGTGTGGGAGTATTCTAGAGAGAGGATGGATTATTTTGGATGAACTCAAAAGTCTTTGAGTGATAAGGAAGTGGGTGCTTGGGTGGGTTTATATAGGAAATGTGAGGAGATTCATTATTATTTATGTTTGGGATCCTCACATTAAACTAATTCAAACCACAAACCAACCCATGGTTTTTTCCCATGGTTTTTTGAATAGGGAAGTGGAAAACGATATCATATATGTCCAATGTATGGACTTCTTAAAATAATGGGGTTGCTTATGTGGAGGTGAGTCACACTCCCAAGGAAAACAATTTAAAAAGACAAGATGTTTAATAAGTCTTCAAGGGTTCATTAATGCTTTGTAAAATAAGTCAAACTAACCCAAAATCACATTATTTTAATGGTAATTCATATATTGGCAGAACATGAGGTTTATAGTATTTTATTACATCAATATTGGGTCATTATGATGTCATAAAGCAAGTTATATATTTAAACGGTCTTTAATTTTTATCTAAAAAATTTGACAGTCTCAGAAAATTATGAAAAATTCACTGTTGGATAATTACGAAGTCCTGATTCCAGAAATAATATTCATTTTATCTAAATAATTTTCTATATATATTAATTTTTAATTTTAAAATAAAAACCGACATTTATCGAAAATTCAGGGGTTTTGACAAAATGGCTTTGAAACCTTAATAAAAATTATAATTGCATTCATAAAATTATACGATAATTTATATTTAAAAAGAAATTAATTTAATAATAATAATATTTTATTAAAATATTATTTAATTTAAAAATCCATTAATTCATCAAAATAGATTTCTTAGTTTAACATTAACTAAAAATACTATTTGTGCTTTAAAAACTATTTACAAGGTAACAATAAAATAAAAGTATATTCATTATTATATACCAAAATAATGTACACAACCATAGTAATAAGGTCCTGTTACATAACCCCTTATAACACCTACATAAGACGGAAGAGTATGGTGGGAGATGGTGATAGACTCTTGGGATGTATTGGATAACATTGATCAGGTAGTTATCTCTATCAACTTTCACTTCTCTCATAGGCGGTCCTGCTCGAGCTTAACATATTCAAGCTCTGCTTGGGCTTGGTCAAGAGCAAAGCCCAAAGACGCAACCTTATTTATGAGCTCTGACAAATGGTCTTCGTATGGGGCATGTCTACTGGATGAGGCCATCACTTCTTTTGTCTGAGTAAATTGGATTTGTTAAAGCCCTATATTTATACTAATCATGTGATCACTATTCAACGACTATATTAGAAATGGTCACAATTCTTAAAATAAAACCAAAGAAGTTGACATTTTATATAAAAACTGTACATAAAGAGACATTTAATTAGATCAAGATGGATTTCCATAAATGAATGTTTAGGTCGTTACATCTACCACAACAACTAGGCCTTATCGCCCCATATACCACAATAGGCCTCCAAGCTCAGCCATCCCAAGCTCACATCACATTTGAGCCTCCCAATCCCATATACCAAAATATCCCTCTAGGATCATCCATCCCAGGATTATATCACATCCAAGTAGTAGGAAACAAACATGGTAGTTGGGATCTTAGCTTTAAAGCAAGGAGATTCAGCCTTCACACATAATGAGCCCTCACGACCCCAAAGCACATGGAACTCAGCCTTTACAATTTTTAAGGAAACTAAATTTCTATAAGGAATTATCTTTTATAACACAACTGATTCTTATACCATCTTGACTTAATCGATTCATTATTTACAGGTTTTAAATGCAGTCAAACTAACCAACAAGCCAACACAAGCTGTAAAAAATTAATTAAACAACTAATTTAAAATTACTTTAATTCCATTATCAACAAGCATTAACATGCTTCACAAAATTATTAAATCCTATTAACATGTGGAAGATCAAATCATTTAAACATGCTCGCCACATTAAAACTAAAACACACTAGATTAATTAAATATATCCCTTAAATCATTTATAAAATTAATTGAAAATTAATTTCTTCTTGAACTTCTTTACAAATTTCCATCAAAAACAATATTCTAATCAAAGAAAGGCATAAATGTCACACTATTTGAAAAAATAAGAGAAGAACTGGTATTACGGTACAAAATAACAACATTCATTATATAGTTATCAATTATTTAATCCAATTCAAGTAATTATTAGGTTAATTTAATTATGATCAAAGGGGATAAATCTTGTTAGATCTATGATTTAACATAAATAAATAGAGAAGAAAAGAATCCCCTGTATCAAAAAGGGTGTCAATGTTTTTTTCACGAGATCAGACCAACATTGTGGATCTTGATATCCTATCCTTCTAGAACTGCACCCACCAAAGCTTGTTGTGCCACAACTACACCAACAAACAACCAAAAAAACTCATTTATAAACATGGAGATCAATCTCTATCACACAATAAATAGGAATGGTAGGGAAGAAATCAATGAAACTACAAGAATGGGAGGATAACCTACCTTGGATCAATGATGGACTAATGGAGGGAAGCTAGAGAATAGTCCTTGACAAAATAATCACAAAAGCATAGAAGAGGGGGTTGTTGGGTTTCTTAGAATCACAAGAGAGGTGTTGTACCCATAGGATTTGAGAAACCCATGTGTCTGAAAACATTTAAAACATACAGCATCGAGGATTTACATTACATGTGATCCCCTTTCACATTATGTAATCCTCAGGGTTTAGATTCAACTGAAAAATGAATCGCCAGTTTATTTTTAAAACCCCAATTTATTACACGTTGTGATATGATCATCACAAGCTGTGGAATGTAATTTAATGTCATGTAAATGTTTACATGGATTGAAATATCTCTGATTCCATTTTTTAGCAGCCAACTCCTCTAGACATCCTCTAAGCCTCCTCTGAGCACCTAAGTCTTTAGAAACATGAAAAAGGATTGATCCATGTGGATTTAGGCCCATACATTAGATACCTTTTAAAAAATTCCCATCCTCGAGAATCCAAAACTAACCTAGAGTAGAAATAGAAAAGGGTCGTTTAAATAGACACCCCATAATATACCTCTCAATGATCTTTCCACCACTGGAGCTCAACCAAAACACCAAGCATCGTGAAACCATGTAACAAGCACAACCAGCTACTAACCAATCTCATGGGGGAGATATCTCTCAAATCAAGTAAGCCATAACAAGAAAAAAGACAAATTCATCTCATGAACTAGAAAAAGTCTACCACTAAAAAATAAATAGTGTTACAAGAGAAGAGATAAACATTAAACAACATGGGGTACTAAGATCATATCTAAGACTCACATTTCTAGGTACTCTACTCCACACCACTACGACATCACAAGACAAAAACTAAGGGGATGACATGACCCCACAATACCTCTTAGTAGTCCTGGATCTTTATAGGCTTCTTCTCGAAGGTCACATCATCGTATACATCAATATTTCCCCAATCGATGAAATGAGAGTCTCCATGAAGATAATAAAGGAGCTATGACATGTGAAAACAATTTTGTATTGAACTCATCTATAGTGGAAGCTCTATCTGATACACCATGGATCAAACACGATCTAACACCTATAACAGCCCAACACAATGGGGAGAAAGCTTACTCTTATAACTAAACCATCACTACCCTTGACGGGGAGTCATGTTCAAGGAGATATAATCCCCAACATTGAACTCCATAGGTCCCCTCCTATGATCATAATGGGATTTCTAATGATCTCATGCTTCCTTCATCCTCTCACGAATCACCCAAACTATATCTATTGTATTTTGTATGAGTTCTTGTCCAGTAATTGCTGACTCTCCAACCTCTATCCAACATAATAGAGAATGAAAAGGTCTTCCATACAAGGCTTAAAAATAATTTTTTCACCAATAGTGGAGTGAAAAATATTTTTTTCAACAGATCTTTAATAAGGGAAAGTGCCTCATCCATAAACCTACAAATTCTAGGACTTAAGACCACAACATGTCATCAAAGAACTGGGTGGTCTGCTCTATCTAACCATCTATATAGGGATGAAAAGAAGTGATAAGACAAAGGTGGGAACCAAAATCATGTTAGAGACCTCTCCATGCACTAGAGGTCAAATAAGGATCTCAATTAGAAATGATCATCCTCAGGACTCTGTGGAGTATCACCACCTCCCCCAGATACTACCCTAAAAAACCTCTACGGATCTCAACTCCTTGATCAATATAAAGTAGGATGATTTCGTTAAATGATCTAATGCCACTCAAATAGTGTCATAGCACCCCTGAGATTGAGGTTAACCGATAACATAATCCATTGAGATGTCCTCCCACTTCTATTAAGGAACATATAATGGATGTAGAAAACCACCAAGAACACAATGATTATCCTTCGCCTTCTGAAAGATCAAAAATCAAGACACAAACTCTGAAACTGCACACCTAAAACCAAGCCACCAAAACTAACCCCCCAAATATCGTTACATATTTCTCACACTAGGATGTACCAACAAAGGAGAAATATGGAACTCTCTAAGAACCATCTCACGCATTTCCAATGGAATGAAAACCCTTCCCTAAAATAACACTCGGCACTATTTATCCTTATACCAACCGTCAAGGGCCTCTCCATAAACAACTCGGTCACTTTAGACCTCCACCTCAAGATCCCCCAACTAGGATTCTTCCACCTATTTCACCATAGATTACTACACCATCATCAGAAAAATACAACCATTCACCCCAATACTTCTCCCATATCTAGATGCAATATTGAAAGTTTATCCATCACTATCCATGAATCACAAAATTCATACACTACACCACTACATGAATTCCTGCTCAATGCATCAACCGTGAAATTTCCCTATCCAGGTGTATAAAAAATCTCAAAATTGTAGTCCTGTAATAACTCCCTCCAATGATGTTGGTGCAAGTTCAAGTCACATTTAGTGAAAACATAACCTGGGCTCTTATGATTGGTGAATACCCCAAAATTCTCATCGATAAGATAATGTCTTGATAACTTTTGGAAAAAATACAACCACCAAACTCAAGATCGTGGGTGAAATAGTTACAGTCATGGGTATGTAACTATTGGGAACAATAAGAAATGATTGATCTCTGCTGTATTAGAAAAAAATCCAAACCAAGATGTGAAGCATCATAGAAAACCTCAAATTGTACTCCATCTATTGGTTGAAAATGAAACAGATCACTAACCAACTTGTACATTAGATACTGAAAATATATCTAACACTGATTAGTCCATAAGAACTCCTGGTTATTTCTTATCAACATTGTCATAGGAGTCATCACCTATAGAAATCAGCTTCAAACCTCATGTAATAGCCTGCAAGACAAATGAAACTTCAAAGCTATGACACTATCTTGGGGGATACCCAAGACAAAATTTCTTCTATATTTAATGAATCCATAACTAATCTCTACTGGGATATAATATTCCTCTAAAAATTTACTTTTTTCACCCAAAAGTTTCACTTCATAATCTTCCCAAAAAACTACTCCTGGTGAAGAAATCCAAAAATGACACGTAGATACTATACATGATCTTAATAATACATGGAGTACAGAAAAATTTCATTTATGAAACCACCAATAATATATCCAAGAACTCACGAAACACATCATTCACTAACCACATGAATATAGCTGGATAATTTATTACATCGATGGACATCAAAATAAACTTGTAATTCCCATAATGATAACAGAAAGTAGACTTCAGGATATCCTCATCCTTTACACAAATATGATGATATCTTGAAAATAAATAGATCTTAAAAAACCAACCTACATCATTCATTTGATCTAATAAATCATCAATCTATGGTAGAGGATAGATTTTCTTTATTGTCTCTTGGTTCAAGAAACAATAATCAATAAACAACCGAAAACTGCCATCAGCCATCTTCCTAAAAAAAATTGGTGCACATGATAGTGACACAATCAACTGAAAAAACCACAATACAACATACCATCAATCTATATATGTTGATATCACAACTCAGAATGAGCTATCATATATAGAGACATCGATATATGAGACACACCTGGAGGTAGTTCAACCCTGAACTTGATATCTCATCGAGGGGGTAATGCTAAAAACTCCTCTAAAAAGACATCAGGGTACTTTTATAAAACCCTAGGGAACTTCAACTATTGAAAATCCAATGAACTCAACATCAGTTGGTCCATTAAGTATGAAAAGGATGGAACCCACGTTTGACCTATCTGAGGGTCTTTCTCACTAAAAAACATGATTGGCTCTACATAAGAATCGAAGAACACAACATGGCTCTTGAATTAATCCATGATATTCTACAATGAATACAACCAGTATATATAGAAGATGATTTCATATTGTTTTATATATAAATATATGAAATCTCCCTAAGAGCGGTGCTACCCTATCACTAGCTTATAGTCTCCAAATACATTAAAAAAGTTAGCTCGACCTCCAACCGACATAGTCAACCCCAAGGGAAAAGTTAGTCTATTTAACTCAAGTCGCAAATCATGGAAAATGGTAGGTTATATTAAGGATTGTGTATCTCTCAGATCAAACATGGCATTCAACCAAGTAAATAATAGACAAAGGGAACCTCAGATGATGTTTGGATCACCTAGAGATGGAAACACTAAAGCATGAAGCTAACCACGACCTACTCCATGGAATCTCTAACCATGATGATAAACACCTCCATGGTCGCAATCTTCTATTTGAGGATGATGATTATCTAGGCGATATCCTCAACCTACCCTATATAATCTCTATTGATCTCAAATTGGATCAACCTACTTCTTCTGCATTGGTTGGAACTACCTCAATAGAGGATCATAAAGTAGGACAACTGGAACACACTAACAACTTATAAAGGTTGGGAACTGTCAACACTGATGACCTTAACCTCCACAAGAAAACGTGTGTCTGATCCCTTGGAATAGGCCTGAGAGACATTGTCCCCATAGAAATGAGACATTGAGGGATGAGACCTACTCCTAGCTGATCAGAAGCTCTTCTGTCATTAAAATTAGGAACCCTAGTCCATAACTCTACTTCGTGAGGAATTATAGTGACTCCCATCTTATGACGATCCAGTTCTGGATAATGTTCTCTTAATGACCTTTGCTCTCTCCCATACCACAATATACACCTTCATCCTAAATTGGGTGACATAGCATTGGATATATGGACACAAAGCCTCCTTAAAATGTCTCTCCCTGGCCTATTCATCAAGAAAAAATTCCAATGAATATCATAGAAGGTTCTTGAAATGGATCTTGAACTCTCACACACTAGATCTACCCTTAAAAAGTGTCAGAGGCTCCTAGAGATTGGCAACCGTCACAGTTGAAGAAAAAAACTTCACTCTAAACTAGTCTTAGAACTCCTCCCAAAAGACAGACAACTACTTGCGATATCCATGGAATAAGATCGACCACTGCCTCGCCACAACTTACAACATCATTGCAGCCAATGATACCCAGTGCCCCTTCTGAGAATTGATCGAATTTAAGGCTATCTCAATATTCTCCAACATGTATTCCATGACTGAATATGAAACAGAGCTCGCATACCTCTACAGACTCTGGAACTATAACTCTTGTAGTGTCCTCATCTAAGTGTCTTGATTGTCAACCTCTACCCTATGATGATCTATTGGCATAACATACTTATCATCTTCTACGCGAACCTAATGAGTATGTTAACCTGGATCCATGAATGAAAAAGAAAAAATAGTTAGAGATCCTATCATTAATATGAAAGTATTTAACATTAAATAATTGTTTTCTTTAATTAATTTTAGTTTAACATATCCCATGGTCAACCAATTCAAACATAGGCACAAAGAAGAATATAGAATGATTCTTTCATAGGACTCTACCATAAACTAGTATCACCTCATTTAGTATCCGTTTTAATCCTAAAGGTCTATCCTTCATATCATAAGGGACCCTAAATACCCATGTCTAATCCATTCTCCCATGTTTACAATGCTTTCTAAATTTATCTGACATAGTTTCCCTACCATCCCTTGCAACCTCATCTGTGCCTAAATCCAAACTATATATTATCCCTCAACCAGAACTATGATACACTCTGTCATGATCCCCTCCCCACAAATTGTACCCCTCTTGAGCCACCAATGAGAGAAGAGAGATAGTGACACCAGAGTCCCACCTCTGGTAGGCCTCAAGTTGGTGACTAGAACTGAGGGTATAATAAATACATAGATAGGAGGCATTAACCTCTAAGAGAAAACATGTTAAAGAGATAAGTAAGATAGAGACAAAACTTCTCCTATTCAAACTCCAATATAAAATAAAATTAAAATTACACATATGTAATGAAATGAAATGACTATAAAACTACAAGTAAAAAATTATAATTACCAAAAGAAAAGTTAAATAAGGTGATGACCACGAAGCCTAAATATATCCTACAAACCAAAAACTAGTACTAACCACCCTAATATTAAACCTTTTATCACTAAAATAAAATAAAATAAAATATTTATAGATAGATAGTATGAGTATAATAGTAAACTTAGTAGGATCTTCCTAGAAGCCTCTCTTGAAAAGATAAGGAAATCATGCTAAAGCCTAGTGAACATTAAGTGAAACTAAGTCATCACCTAAATAGGTATAATAAGTTACTAGCCTCACCATATCTAATCTCACCAAGTATTAAATACAAGATCATATGACATAATAATGAATGTCAAGGGTACCCCACTACTGCTTCCCCACTGGTTTTCCACTCTTCCCCAACATCGGACGTTTTAAGCATCTCTCTCCAAAAGGCTAGCCCACAGACACCCAGGTGAAGCACTACAACATGAAACTCATGAAACAAAACACCATGTCCACGTAACCAAAAGTTTCTAGGTAGTTTACAGGATGCATCATATCCCATATAACATGTATCATACATCAGGTATTATACCTCAAGCTATTGCAACCCATACACCAAGTAAGGAACCTCAATCCATCAACTCCTATACACATTAAACCCATAGTAGTCCTTAGGAAACTATATCTAAAATACATGTGTGTTAAGTAACTCTAAGACATTACATCCCTATACACATATATATAGGGAAAAATATCTTTCGTGCATACCAGAATATGTAACTACCAAGAGATTAGAGATGGGATGGGGGTAGCCAGACATGCATCCTTCCACTGGGATGTTGGGGAAAACACCCCCAGGTCTTAAAATCCCAGAGGTGTCAATATAACTAACTGAAAAGGTGGATTAGTGTATGAAAACCAAAAATATACATGGTATAATATATCTCATAGCCACACTATGGGAATGAACTAGTCTCAGACTCTACTATAGCTAACGTCTCTTAGTCTCTTGGATACCAATACTAAGGCCAAATATCCTATAATCACAAAACCATTAAAGAGATGCAATAAATTACATTATTCATTTTCATCAATTTTAATTTATGTTAATTATTTATTTACCCATTAATTAACCATTAACATTTTCCACATTACATTTCATTACAAATACAAGAAAGTTCCATGACCTCCAGGAATAAGTAAACCAAGTCCACGACTTCTCAGAATTATAACCTCAGAATTACATCCCAGCAAACTCCAACCCCATGGGATAAAAATTTAATAATTTTCTTATAAAATTACCATCCATATTACCACATACTCTAGGAAATCATCAAAATCTACCAAACAATTTATACAACCAAGAACATCTATCTAAATCAAGAAGTGGAGGAAGGAAAAAGATAAAAAATAACCTAGCCATCATCCAAACAATAGATTTAAACAAGAATCAAACTTTCATATCAATCGGTAAACCCAACTTCAACGTATTTTGTCATCCCCAGTGTCCTCCCCAACACCCACCTGTGTATGTTGATGCATCCTTCTATCACAAATGTCAACCTTTTCCACAACAACCGGGTCTCCCAGACCCATATACCCCAAAAGCCTTCTAAGCACAACAACTCCATGATTACATCACATCTATGAATCCCTTACCCATATAACACAACATCCCTCTAGGCTCAACCATCCCAAGTTCACATCACATCCATGTAGTAGGAATCAAACATAGAAACTGATCTCTTATCCATAAAGCATGGCATCCATCCTTCACACACAATGATCCCTCATGGACCCAAAGAATAAAGAACACAACCTTTATAAGTAATTGGGAAACTCAAGCCCTACAAAGAATTATATTTTATCAAATAATTAATTCTTATTACATATTTAATTAACTTATTCATTATTTATAGGTTCCAACTACATGAAACATAACCAGCAAGCCAACATATGCTGTCAAAAATTAATTAAAAAATTAATTTAATATGATTTTAATTATTTTATCAACAAGAATCAACATGCTTCCCATATTTATTCAATTTAATTAACACATGGAAGATGAAATCATTTAAACATTCTCACTGAATTGAAGCTAAAACAAACTGGATTCATAAACATGACTCTTTATTCTTTTAACCAATTAATTATGGATTTACATACTTTACCAATTTCCATTAAAAAACATGTTGATCCAAGAAAGTCATAGATATCACAAAATATTGAAAAATAAGGGCAAAAATATTATCACATTATAAAACAAAAACATCTCCCTGTAATCGATATCATTTTTTAATCTATTTTAGGTAATTATTAGGTTTATTTCATTGTTATCTAAGTGGGTAAATCATTCTTACTATACAATTTCATGTAAATAAATTGAGAAGAAAAAAAAAATACCCTACCTTAAAAGGGGTTACAACATTCTTTTCATAAGAAATGACCAAAACTGTGGTTCTTGGTCACCTCTCTCTTATGAACTGCATCTTCTATAGAATGTTGCGCCACAACCATACCAACAAATAACCAACATAACCCATTTAGTAAAATGGAGATCAAGCATCGTCACATGGAAATGAGGAAAGGGATGGAACCGATTAATGAAAATAAAATAATAGAGGTATAATATTCCTTGGATAAAATAAAAATATAAGGAGGGAATATAGAGATAGATCCCTGATAAAAGAATCTCCAAAACATCAAATAGGGGGTTGTCAGGTCACCTGGAATTAGGAGAGAGGTGTTGCAGCTATAGGGTTTGGAAAAATTGAGCATTTGAAAACATTTAAAATATAAAAAATTAGGGATTTATATGATGTATAATTCTCTTTTACATTCTGTAATCCTCAAGATTCAGTTTCTGCTGAAAAATGCATTGCCTAATTTTTTGAACCCTGATTTATTACACATTGTGATCTAGTAATCACAAGTTGTGAAACCAAATTTATCATCATGTAAATTTTTATAGAACATGAAATCTCCATACCCCCAAATTTTAGTATCCAAACTCCTCTGAGCCTCCTTTGAAAACCTCGGTCTTTGAAAATGTGAAAAAGGGTGGATCCATGTGGATCTGGGCCCTTACAAGGCCTAAAAAACATCCTCAATATTTGATAAAGGAACTTAATACTATTTAAAATTATCAATACATAAATTAAATCAAAAATATAGACATACTGAATTATTATAATATATTAATATAATTTCCTTAGTAATAAAAATCCTTGAATCCATTAAAATACAATTATTTCTTTCAGATCCAAATGCTTCATATTGTGAACTTTCTCCTTTCATGGTGAAAAACTTCTCCATAGCTCACTCATAATTAAATGTTTTTGAAATATGTAGAAGTCTGTATGAAATAAATAAATCATCTCCTTCTAGAGATAGTGTATCCACTTCTGAAAACATCTCAAAGGTAAAGAAAAATTTATTCACTATAACTTTAAACTTTATTTTTTTAATATATCTAAATGATAAAAAAAACTGACGAATAAAAATATAAGAAAAATGAGGATATAATAACCAAAATTATTTACTCTATAAAGTAATAAAGTCCCATTCTTAAAATATAATAACCTTCTTCAGTAAATAATAACAATTATTATACCTATAAAAATTAGTCGATCTCTCATGAGATATATCCCTAGATTAAATTTCATTGGAATATTCCAAGATGATCCAAAATTAATGCATAGTGATCATGTGATTATCACTTGCTAAAATCAAACAAATGTTTTATTTTATTAAAATCTTAGAATACAACATAGGGCTAACCAAGATCATTTCCCAAGTAGCATGTGTGGGTTGTATTATCACTATTAGAAATAACTTATGTATTTTTATTTGGTTTTATAAATTTTAAAATATCTAAAAAGTGTACGTTTGGTTTTTGAGTAATTTATTAAAGAAAAATTAATCAGAAGAAAAAATAAAACACTCAATGATAGGATGAAAGGGTTAGTCCAGGATTAGGTCACTAATTACTCTCATTTTCCATTTATAATTTCATTATCCAATTGATATTTCACTCAATATGATTTGTACATCACCATCCTCAATTGAGATTTTTAAATCCTATGCTCTTTTAAAAATATCTTAGGCACATGGAATTACATTTACTCCATAGTTTCATTTAATAAACAGTACATGATCACATAAAATACATAAAATCCACCAAATTTCATTATTTGTTATACACACCTTGAATCCCTACATTTCATCACATACGAAAAGGATCAGGATAGTAGAGGAAGAATAAAAAAAGGGGTGAAATGGTAATAAATTTTAGGTAAGATGAGAAATCATCACACTAATCCTAAAACTGACCCATTGTATCATCAAAATTAAATTCAAAATTTATAAATAATGAATGATGATTCAGGAAATAGTGAAACACCCTTAAGAATTAACCACAGTTTAGTACTCCATGTTCATGGAGTTTAAGAGTTCATGAGCACAATTATGACATAGAGGTGTAACAAAACACAAAGAATTAAGAGAAAAGAGAAAAACAAATTTGAACAAAAATAGAATGAAACATTGAATTAGAATTGAAAATATATAAAGAAAAATTATAGGGGAATCTTGACTATGATAAAAAAATATCAAACACTTCCACTGGATGATGGGAAAAAATATTTATATGTGATGGCCTTCTTCATCCTCTCATTCATTATTGAGGTGAGATTCAACATTATGTAGATGGATTCCCCATGTATAAAATTTATAGATTCATTTAGTAACCTTAATTACTTTTCACATCTCAGATATTCATCCCCTGATCAAGACCCAAATTTCTTAGAGAGGAATCGAAGATGATTTTCTTCACTGCATCATGGCTCCAATGAAAAAAGGGCATTTCCCAGTGTTTGTAGAAGGAGGTGAATGTGTTGGAAAGTGGTCCACAAATTAGTGCACATATACTAGAGCAGTCCAAATTTGATTTATTAGAGAATTCCAAGTTTCTTCTTTCAATACTTATATAAAGAAGGGAAAAATAAATATCCACCAATTTTGTAAATTTAGCCTTTTATATTTTTATTTTATTTTATTTTATTTTATCAAAATATATATATTATATTTCACTATTTTTTTGTTTTTTTATGTTGAGAGTAGTATCAGGTTTGTGGGTTTTATTTTAAGGGTGTGGGTGGCTTTGGTAGTCATGGAAGTCTCATTCGTGTGGCCCTTCTCTAGTAGGGATCATCTTCTTCAGTTCTAGGGTCAGTAGGATTCGGATCAGTGAGGGTTCAAATATCGAGGATGATAGTGCTTCTAGATATAGGTTATTTTTGCTGTGATCAACAAACATTAAGTTCATAAATTCAGATCTCTAGCTAGTATAGTGACAATGGATGTCATGGACACTATAAATTTCAATGCATAGTGTTAGTGTACTGACCATGAAAAGGTAGTGTGATCAGTTGACATTTTATGCACAGTCACTTCCAGACTATCATGTTTTCCACCTACAAAACACAATTTTTTTAAAGTACATAATTATGTTCCAAAAAAATTAAAACAACAATTAAAATCAGAGTTTAATTTATCGACACAACTCGATTCCCAATAATTTCAAAAATGATAAACCAATTCAAAACTGGAACATAATTCAATCTGATTCCAAATTCATTTAAATAATTTAAAATTTATAAAAATCCACGAATTTTCAAACTAATGTTGAAAATCATCAGCCAATTATATTTTATCATATAAATATGAATTTTAAAATAAAAAATAGATTTAATTGAAATTGTATGGCTTCTTAGTTAACCACAAAAAAGGGAATAAATTAATTAAAACCATGTCTAATTTCAATTTCATATTAAATCCAAAATTTAAAAAATTCCCAAAAATCATTGTCTTTACCAGGGAATTGGATTAAATTAGGGGTATTTTCAAAGAATAACAGAAAAAAAATTATGAAATTTTAAACTCGCACCACTCCCCCACACTTGTACTATTACAATCTTAGGAAATTTGATAATTTAAGTTCATTATTAAAAAAAACCATCTTGACTACATTTAAATTAGCAAACCATAGAAATAAGAAAACACATATTCATCTAGTTTTTGAAATATCATGCCTCTTCTATGAATCTTTCAACTGATTCATTTAAATATAATGAATGTCCCAATTATAGTAGTGGATAAAATGAGATATAAGTGGAATCAAAATTTTAAAAAAAATCACTTCCATTTATCCCTCTCTCATAAGTTTCCTCAAACCAAAGTTCAATTCTCCGCTTCATTAATAAAACTCAAATGAATTTTTATAAGTCAATTTTCCCATTCAAGGATTAAATATTCACCTCATCTAAACAAATTCTTTTTAATTTATAAAAATTAGTGGTTTTATGTTTTTTTATTTTTACTTAACTATGTATATGTATTGAATAGTGATAAAAAATTATTAAAATTTACAGAGGGATACCCATGCACACTGTTCCATTGTCTCAAAAATACATTGTGGAATCTAAGTTGATCATTTAAATATTGGTTCAATTGATTTATATCAATTTTATTTGATTTGGATTTATATGTTTTTTCTTCTCACATGGATCAAGTTACATTAGATTAAGTTCAAAATTATAGTGACTTTATGTTATAAAATTGGTTCAATAAAAATCATTCCACTGAAACTACCTTTTCTAGTTCTAATACCTAACATGCATGAAGACAATGAAAATTTTCACTCAAAAATCATCTACCCCTTGAAAATTTAGATAATGTGAATTTATATCTCCAACATATTATTTTCAAAAAAGCTAGGGGAGTGTTGAGTTTTAAAAAGTTTGAAAAATATTAATAAACAACTATAAAATAAAAACTATGTACAATATTTTTTAAACAATTTTTTAATTTTATTTTCTATTTACACACCATAAATTTAAAAGAAATGAACTATAGAACTATATACATAATCCTAAAATATAATTTAGTTTTTTTGGTTTTTTATTGCATTTTATTATATTTTATATACTTAGTAATTTAATAAAAAACATACAAAAAACATTAATATTTTTATATTTAGATTCTGAGAAATTAATGAAAAAACATATAAAAACTACTCTAATAGGTTTAAATACCCTCCCCCACACTTTTTCAACAATAACTATTTATGTTCCAAAAAACATATATAAAAATTACAGTTATAAAAATAGTGTAAAAATATAGACACAACTTGATGTTTATTTCCCAATAGGTTTGAATGAATCTCTCCCCTAGTATATTTTTAGAAAACATTAATCTAGTCTCCTAGGTTCCTATCAATTTAAGGAAAAACATTAGAAGAAAAAAATTAGAAAATTTTATTATAAAGTAAATAAAATGAAAATTAAGGGAAGAAATTGTTGGGTTATCCCTCCTAAGAGGGGTTGAGGTTTATACTATCCATATCTGAAAAGTCATTGAATTATCCACAATCTGTTGGCAGGATGATCTAGTGTGGTAAAAAAAACCACTTGTTCTTTCTTATAATGTTATTCTCAACCTGTTTCTTCATTTGGAGTTCCCATTGAACATAATATTACATGTCCATCCTCACATCATTACAAAACAAATTTAAATGTTGTGCTAGAAATATGATAAACGGGGCATTCTATTATATCACAACCAAATAAGTGACTTCTTCTTCTTCTTCTAGTGGTGGATCCACTTGTACATCTTGGATAGGTTAAAACATGGGTGATTGAAAAAATAATTCAGATTGAATCGAATTAAAATAGGTTGAGTAAAGATCTATATTCACCCTTTATGTGTAGTAGTTTGGTCCTCTTTTTCTTCAAGTGTGGCAACCACTAAAAACACTTCTTGTACTGTATATTAATCTATTAGATGTTTGGGGTATTCTATAAGGGTATATTATTTTTAAGTATTGGTATCATCATGTAAGGTAGATGAATCTTAAATATTAGCACACAAAAATCCATAATAATATTCATCTTGCATGAGATGAATATATATTGAATTAGAATCAAATTCATCTACCTATAAGGCATAATCCAACACTGTTGAATTTGTATCATAAAAAAGGGTGGTTAGTTTGACATTAAATTTGAAAAGAATTAAATACAATAGAGTTTAGAGTTTGAGTATCTCCCTCAAGTGGTTCAGAAGACTTATCTTGTTGCTACTAGAGTTCCTTGGGTATCACATTTAAAATGTGTGGGTGAGTAGGATACTTCATCAATTCCACATCTATGATGTACTCTCTTAATGTTTTAGGTTTGGTTCATGATCCTATGGTATTATCTTTTATGTAGTAATTATATAAACAATAATCAAGGTTTTTTCTAATTGGTCCATCAATATTTCAAATTGTCAATTATAACACTCTCATCTATTTCTTTAAGTAAAAAATAAGTTCTTTTATTTTTTGAGAAACATATTAATGATCCATTGTTTAAATTAATTTTTTTACTTTAAAATTAGAAATTATTTATAAATTTAAAAGGAAAAAATGAATACTTGACCTTACTCCCCAGTAGCGGATCCATGTTTTATTAAACAATTTTCACATGCCACAATCAAATAGATTTTTTTAACTTATTAAAATCATAGATTATAGGATAGACCAGGCCAAGAACATTTTTCAAGGAGTGTGTGTGGGTTAGATTATCACTATCCTAAATAAATTAAGTATTTTCTATCTTTGGTTTTATTAAATTTAAAACAGCTAGATAGTTTTGTTTTTGTTTTTTATTGATTAATTGAATATAAATTAAACATAATTATATGTAAAACAAACAAAGATAGGGTGAAAGGGTTAGTCTAAGATTAAGTCAATAATTACTCTCATTATCCATTTATAATGTCATTATCCAATTGATAATGAATTCAATATCATTCTTGCATCAAAATACTCTTTTGAAGAATAATAAATCCTTTACACTTTCAAAAATATTCCAAGTAACACATAATTATACTTCTTCTATGGTTTAGTTTAATGAACAATCCATGATCATAGACAAGACATAAAACTCTACCCAATTCCATCATATATTGATCATGTCCCAACTCCCTCTATTTCATTACATATGAAGAGGATCAAGATTATGGGGGATGAATCAACATAGAATGGGGTGATATGGTAATATTATTTTAGGAAGGTGGAAGATCACCACACTAATCCTAAAACACCCCCACTGTATCATTGTAATTATATAAAAACCTAAGAAAAAATTAATGAGTATTTTAGAAACCTTGAACTTACCCTAGGAATTCACCTCAGGTCAATATTTCATGTTTATAATGTTTAATAGATCATGATAAAAATTAAAACATATAGGTAGAAGAAATCACAAAGAATTAGGGGACAAGAGGATAACACATTTGAATGAATACATAATGAAACATTGAATTATAATTGAAATTTAATAAATAAAAATGACAGTAGATGGATTCATTTTGGTACAATTATTAATTTTTCCAACTCAATCATTCATCCAATGACCAAGACCCATATGTCTTCTAGAGAAATTGAAGATTATTTTCTTCACTACATTGAAACTCAAATGAAAAACTAGTGTTGCTTAGTGTTTATGGAAGGAGATGCATGTGCTGGAAAGTGGGTCAAACATGCGTGAACAAAGACTAGAGTGGGCCTATTAGGCTTCATTATAGTATTCCATACCAATTATTTTAATACCTACATATAGAAAAGAGAAATCAATATCCATCAATTTTATAAATTGGGCATCATTTTTTATTTTGTTTTTATCTTTATATATATTATAATTTTCCATTTTATTTTATATTTTTCTTTATTTTTATTCATTTTATATTGAGTGTGGTGTCAGGTTTTTGGGTTTTATTCCAAGGTAACGCATGTCTTCAAGAATCATGGAAATATATTTCATATGGATTTCTATGGTAGGTCTCATCTTCCTTTGTGGAGAGGCTGGTTGTCTTCAGATCAGTGAGGGTTCTAATCTATAGTTTAATGGACCTTCTAGATCTGTGTTCTTCATGATGTTGTTGGAAAACAAGAGTACGACTTCATTGGGTGTAGGATATTCATCTCCAGTACTATAGTTATGAAAAGATATAGGCATTAATCATCACTCATGTTTGGATGACTTCTACATGTGTTGATATATTTAGCTTGGTGTGACCTCATTCTTTAATCAGTAGTGGAGTCTGGTCTTCATGTAACATGGATTTGGGGGGATTTATTTTTTTTCTTCTCCATATACAGGTGAGCAGCGGTAGGATTTTTCAGAAAGGGATATTAGGGGTTTTTCTTCATTTATGGTGTGTCTTGGATCAGGTGCATGATATTTGATTTATGGAGTTGGTGGCATGGCATGTGGTGGTTCTCATATAATATGTGGTAGATAGAGTGGAGAATTGACCCTGTGTTTTTGGAAAATTAGGTTGTGTATAGAATATACCATGAAAAGTTCACACATTCGGTTGGAATGGGAAGTGACTATAGGTGATGGGGGTATAGTAAGTTGATGGAATAAGGGCATAGTCAGTATTTTTTCTTTCATGGTAAGTTAAAAAATTTTGGGTGTGAGGCCAGTATAGTGACTGTGAAAGGCAATTTCACATCAAATTTCAATGTGCATGGGCGGTGTAGTGAATATATGATGGCAGTTCAGTAAGTTGACATTTGAGGTGCAGTCACTTCTATATTGTCACATTCTACACCTAAAAATAAGAAACATTTTTTAAAGTTCATAATTATACTCAAAAAACTTTAAAAAAACAATTAAAATCATATTTTAATTTCATTGTAAAATTTTATTAAAAATAATTTCAAAAATTATAAACCAATTAAAACTAAACTGAATTAAATATGATTCCTAATTCATTTAAAACATTTAAAATTTATAAAAATTATTCAAATTATAAACGAATTTTTCAAAGCATCAATCAGTTATAATTTATCATTTCAATTCACATTAAAATAAATCAATTGCAATTGCAATTTTATGAAATCTAAATTAACTAAAAAATGAATAAATCAATTAAAACCATGCTTAAATACAATTTATTATTAAATAGAAATTCAAAAACATCACAAAAATAACTTTTTTATAAATGAATTGGACTAAATTATTATTATTTTCAAATAATCATAGAAAAAATTGGACTTTTATGCTCACATAACACAGTGATTCAGAAGTTCTAATTTGAAAACAGTAGAAAATAATAATAAATGATTAAAAAAGATTTAGGTTCCATAATACATTATATAAAGAACCTTTTCAAACCTAAGTCATAGATATCAAACTCAACAAATGATTAAATTCACCTCTCGCCAAAAATGATGATGAGAAAACTCATCAAAAGAATAAAATTTAAATTTCTTAATAATAAAATTAGGTTACCTAAAACATTCAAAAATTTAAATAAAATTCTAAATGTAAAATAAATTATCATAATTTCATAAATTCATAAGATACGTACAAAATAAATAACATGTTTTAATTTATCTTCTGATTCGAACAGATGAACTTCTTCTGATGAATATGGTTTCAAAAGATGTATTGAAAAAAAATCCATATCTTCAATAAAAAATATCATAAAATATAAAAACATCCTACATAAAATTTAAAAAAAACTCCCCCTTTATCAAGGTGTAGAAAAAAATAATCTATTATTAAAAATAAATAGAAAATAAAAAATAAACCTTATAGAAAAAAGGGTTCAACATAAGGGTTAGATATTCATAAGTAGGAATAATAAATTCATATTTAAGAGTAATAAATTTATTCATTAGAGTAATAAATTAATATGAAATAGTAATAGATTCGTGCATAAGTGCAATAAATTATATGTAAAATTAATAAATTCATATGTAAGAGTTTGAAGTACCATTTTTTCAGTTGTCTGCACTCAAATTACCAATCTAAAATAGGAATTGATAATTCTGAACCCAAACCTTCATGGTTCTTAACGTTTTATAAAATAAAACCTCTAGCAATCATGTCTTCTCAATTATTTTATATTGAACAAATTTAATTTGTTTTGAAAAAAGTTTTCTAGATGTTTTGAATGGATAAAATTTATTCAAATAAAAATGGTTCTTCCAATGTCGTGTATAATAGTTTTTTGTAAAAAGGTACACTATTTGAAAAAAAATTGATAGGAAGTATAAATTTATTATATATGTATATCCAACTCCAAAATCTATTCTTAATAGCTTCATTTGTCCCAAAATTGTATAAAAAAGCATCCTTATAATAGTAAAGATAGAAAGTAACTTCTTCAAACTCTCCACTTCATAATTAAGTTTAAAAACTTTTTTTTATCATCAAAAGTTGAAAAATCAATATTTTTAACAAACATATTATAATTTAGTTTAAAAATATTACTTTTAGCTTTAGAAACATCATCATTAGCTTACTTATACTTCCTAAATATTCACTAGTAAGTATCCCCAACATTCATTACATAAAACTTCATTTATTTATACAATTTCGAGACTTCATATTCATTATCTGATGAGTAGTAATATATATAATCTAATGATAAATTCATCAGTGGAGTGGTAGTAACCTTTATCATTAATAAAAACTCACTCTGACATGATTTTACATACAAAATAGTTATCTTTTTGCAGTCATTAAATTCCATAATTTTATAAATAAAGTCTTCAGCCACTCTTCGTGCATATGTAACATTTAAAAAATTACCTTTTTTTCCAATTAGAAGATCTTCAAGACTCTACATTTTTCATTAAACTTTAGACAACCTAGTCTGATATGTCAGGGTTTCTTACACTGACAAAAGATAACATCTGAAAAATAAAATATTATTCTAAAAATTTCATGATTTTTCCTATAATTCTGACAATTATGATTCAAAATATTATTCTTCATAAACATTCTTCTTTCTATCTAAATAAAAATTACCTTATGTATGTTCTAAAAAAATACCATTCAAACAATGAATATGATTTTTTTTTGACGAACTTTTCTTCAAATTAGTAACTTGGGAAGGAGTTTATGAAAATATAACTTTTTGTTCTTTCATTTATCCTTCTCATCATATATTTATAATCTATTCTCATTTTTCATTAGATTTTATATCAAATCATAATGAATCAACTTCATAATATTTTTTTGAATGACCAATCATTTTTATATTAGACTCCCTCTTCTTTCAAAGAATATCAATAATTTTCTAAACAATATTCTCATCCATAATCTTTATATCTTACAGGGATTGAAAACTACAACAAATCATTATAAACGTATGATTCATTTAAGAAACTAAATCTCTAGGTAGAAAATTTAAAGATTGATAGTTATCCCACAACAAAGCTCATTTATTCTCAAGAACCTTTAACATTCCAAAATGAGTAACCTCAATATTTTTTTCAAATACCACATGTAGTCTGATATGAGGATGTTTGACTGCCTAAATTTCATTGAATAACACATAAAATATTATTTTGAACTATGATATGAAATTAAAACTCATACTTCTCATCATGAATAAAATTTAGAATTAGATTATCTACAATATTATAATCCTTGGTCAACATAATAATGTTATCAAATATATTATTGATAACATACATATCTATTTGGTCTTTCTAGTACTCATAATTTAGGCCATTAAAATTAAGCATTAGGTTCATATTCAAATTCTCTAAAGTTATGACTTGTAAACCTATCCTAGAAAAATAAATATTTCTTCTACTATATGTTAGTGTAAGGAAGATTGAAATCAAATAAATTATAGAAGAGTACAAACTAACTCTGGTAGGAAAATTTTTCCCAAATTTGGTATCATATAGATGGATGAGTTAAATTTTAAATAAAAATTTCCATTTTTTCAGTCAAGATAGTATGTACACTAGAAGTTAAAAATTCCAAACTGATCAAAGTATAATGATAAACAAAATCAGTGGAAATTAAGCTATATGGAAGTTATGAACTATCCAAGGTAAGTAACCCAATCAAAATTAGAACAATAAACAATGAGAAAATATAACGGAGTTATAAATAACAATATTTAAACTTATTTAAAAGATGTTATTGAAGGACTCTGGAACACCCTGAGAGGGGAGGGGTGAATCAGGGTGTCAAATTTTTCATTTTAATGTTGAGGATCTTGTTCCCACATTGGTAGGAAATTTTTATATCTATCAAACAAATGAAAGTAGGAAGTTGAAATGACACTTTTACTTGGTTCACCACAAAGGGCTACGTCCAAGGAGCATATGCCAACAATCTGTCAGTCATATCAAAATCTACTAATCTTCCCTAGTTTATGGATTACAAGTTCTGGTCACAATCACACTGTGGTAGGCACACTGCCTTTACAAAGGTTCAGGAATATCTCACTACATCCCTCAGGTCACTCCCGTTGAATACCCTTATCTAACTGTCTTTGGTGAAGTCCCACTCAGTTTATAGACGTGAAGGTCTCTTCAATAGATATTCATTGAAGTCTTTTCCTCTGTTAAGCATGTGGCTCTGCTTGCATCGAAGTCCAAAAAGGATGCACTTGAAAGCCCAGAACCACTGAACCAGATATTTGGAATGCGAAAACAGGTTACAATGATGATTTCACACAACACCTACCCATTGCACGAAATATCTCACTTTTGCACACAATACTTGATTTTCATGTGGAAAATATTTTGCATAACAACCTCCTTTATGCGCAACCTCAACTTTTACGTGCGACTTCATCTTTTTCACACAACATCACCTTTTATGGGAAACTTTACGCAAAACTTGGACTTTTTCACGCAACTCGGCCTTTTTCATGAAACTCGCTTTACACGAACATTTTATGCACATCAACAATCTGATCTTCACTAAGTCTTCAGCCATAGAGAATGAGGGGGTCACCTCTTATTTATAGGCTTCGTCGACCCCCAAGCACAAAACCCATCAGGGACCTAAAAACCACTCATTATGTGGGTAATACATTTCTCATAGGAACTATTTTCCGCACACATCTCCATGTTTTTCGCACAACCCATGCATTTACCATTTTCCAACGTTATGATTCCGAAGCACCTCTTGTGCAAAAAAAATCTTAGTCCACTATTTCATGCTCCACACTGTTTTTCATGCACCACTCTATTTTTCATGCACCATGCTATTTTTCGTGCACCACTCTGTTTTTCGCGCACCACGCTGTTTTTCACGCACACCTAACCTATTTCACACACCACTTCCTCTTTGTGTGCAGTTCCTTTTGCCAAAAACCTATGTCTATATTTACTAATTTTTAGGACCAAAAATTTGTCAAACACTAGAGAATAATTCTACCTTCAATACTGTTATCTTCTTGAACTGTATGATCACTTTACTGGCACAAATTCTGGACTTTCACAGAGGATTGAAAACAAACACAAACCATACTCCAATTCATGCAAAGAACGACCATGGTTCCAATAGTTATAAATTATATTACAAATTATAATCAACGTAACTCTTTACTTTTAATACAATTAGTAATAAAGGGCATTACCTAGATACAAGGGACAAAAGTTTTGATAACCTATAACTTCATATATCTACACAACCAGAAGTTACAAGTACAAACCCATACATATTTAAAATATGTCTCCATCAGCAGCTCTATTCCCAAGATCCTCTTTAATCACCTAATTAGAATCAGGGACTCAACCAATACTTCATTGAATTAAACATGCATACTAACTAGATTCCTATCCTCAAAATATCATCAAACACCCATGTTCAAAATAAATTTAGATAAATCTTAGAGATTTTATAAATTTTTATTGAAAATTAAATATCTAAGAAACACAAATAAAATAAAAACAAATAGAAGCATTGAGATAGTGTGGCTCTCAAATGTAATCAAATTTTCAACATAAATTATAATAAACTAGCTTTTTTATCTTCTATTCCTTAAATCCTCAGTATACATTAATTATAATTGGTGTAACAAACTCACTAAAGATGAAATATATGTTCTTAGGGACTTCTAAGAGACACAAAAAATTACAAAATATCTTCTATTTAATTTAATTCAATTGACATCACAAAGGACTGAAAATTATGAGTATCAGGATCAGGTCATAAGAACATTTAAATCAATAGATAAAATTTTCACAAACAAAACCTAAAAAAATCATGTTGGAAATAATATTAATATGAAGTGTATTTTGATTTTGAAAAAAATATATAGAATAAGTGATTTGATTCAAAATTTCCTTAACTGTATGACTGTTATGTCATGGTTTAGTTCTACACAGATTTGTTTTAGGGATTGGAGGAGGAATAAGATTTTTTTTAATCCACCACCAAATAATTTTAACAAAATTAAAAAATTAAGAACATTGAACATGACATGATTTTTGGTGATTTTTTAATAATTACCTTATTATATATCTCTTACAAACCACTTTATTTTAAAAAAAATCCATTTTTTTATTTATTTATATATTTTACTTCAAATTAAAATATACCAAATTTTCCTATTTCCATGTTTTTTTCATATCCTCATAGTTTTGATCCATAAGAATATGTAAAATTTTTATTCATAACAATTCAATGAAATTTAAATATTAGATATTATATAATTTAGCTAACACCATTATAGCATTACAAAAATCAATATCCATATCCTACATTACATCAACCTCGTCAATATGTGATTGAAAGTATCCTCACAATGATTCCCAACATCCTAAAGGATTTTATGAATATTTATTAATAATATTCCATTTTAGTTTACCTATTTCACATAATCATTCTTAAATAATTATATAAGAATTCTAAATCCAACTATTAAGCATATTATTCTTTTTAACCTCAATACATTGAAAACTATTTTCACTCAAACCCATAATACATAATTCATCATCTCCAAACCGCTTTTATTATATTTAATAATTAAGAATAAATATATGAATGTCAGTCTCGTTCATCCTCTTAGGTTCGATTCATAGCCATAAAATTGTTAAACCTATAGTTTTTCATAGATGATTATTTTTCACTTAAGTAAATAACTAACATCGCTCATTATCTATTTTAATATTATCATAAAAAATATGTTAATTCATTTTTAATTCCATTAATTATAAAATATAATAACTTTGTGTTTGAATTCATTATTCACATATTTTCCATTTATGAAAATTTATCCCATAAAATGCAATGAATAATGATGAATTATATAACTCCTTTTATGTTTCCAAAATATCACTAGGTAAATCATTGGTAATGTTAAGGATTACATTCCATTATTGTTAATAATATTATATTCAACTAATCAATATATTTAAATTATTAATTTATATTAGTTCACATTTTTCATTGAGTAATAAATTCATCATCATATTTATCCATTGTTACTTACTTATTTTTCACACCATCACATCAAATTATTAGTTTTGATATTTTAACTCAACATATTACATAATACTATTATCATTTAATGAAAATATTTTATAAAATTTCCCCCATGAAAACTGACACTTATTTTAATAACTCACTTAATCAATTGAAGACTATAACCTACATTAAAAAACTGTATAAAATATTATGTAACGAATCAGACCCTCCTAGTCCATTATATTGCCAAATCCTGATTTTCGAGGCTTTCTAGGGACTATCAGTGACTCATTGAGGAGTTTTCCAAATTTTATGTTGAACGAATGGTGGAACCAATCGAAATTGGTGGCGCCAATGGGTATCGATGCCAGGGAATCGGTTCTAGGGTGATGGTTCCAGGGTGTAGGTGACTCACCCATCAGTGAGTCATTTCCAGTAATTCCCAGACTTTTTAGTTTCTCTCCAGTAACACCTCTTTCTAATGTAATAGTTTTTAATACCCATTTTAAGTGATCTAAGGTTATACTAACACCCATAAAAGATGTTTTAAATCCTATAAGAGTCAGTTGACCCTTGAATTACCAAAACGTGTGGCCCTTTTATCGGTGTCACACACTCCCCGCAATTTCCAGTCTCCTGTGTTTTCCTAGTTTTGTCCATGTTATATATTTCTCCATTTAAAGGAAATACATCAACTCAGAGTTGTCTTCTAGTCTATCTCCACTGTTTATAATAGGGATTATAAAATATAAATTAATCTCAAAGTGTGAAATCACTAAGCCATGTGGTCAATCCACAATATGACTTTTAATTACTTTGAAATTGTCTCCCTAATTTTAGGATCTGGCATCTTCTTAACCTGAGATCCACTCATCCATCTTCCTTTTTGTTTATCTAAGAGTTCCTAAATATTTCTTCCCCAGTTGAATCATGCACCCATGTTGGAGACCATCCTTATCATCCTTATAGTTATTCTTTCAAGTCACTTCATCTCTAGTTCTTGGTGAAATGAGAAAACATTGATCCTTGATCATCCAATTAGGCGTTTTTCCTTCGTCTCTATTTACTGTGCATCATGAGGGGTGGGTATGATGATGTTCCCTTGGGTTTTAGGTGAAACCAACATTAAAAAGGATAATAATTTTTTTTAAGAATTAATGGATGGGGAATATAATGATGTTGTTTTATTTTAGCTTTTTTTTAATGTTTTGAATTGTATGGGATCATGTCCACTGAAAATCATGGTCATTGGTGGTCTTTTCTTACACACTAATGAAGCTCTATTTTCTAAATAATCTTGTGATTGAATGACTGTAACATGGAAACTGGTTAATCACAAAACATTGTTTTATTAAATGGATTCATGATGAATAAGAACCCTTGTGTGATCAACCATGTTAACCAAACAGAATGAAGGGACTTAATTAATGGTATTTGATAAATCTAGAAACCCTCATGATCTATTATGGTGATATTCATGGTTGTTCTATTAAATATTTGTGGGGTGGCATAAAGGGGAGTGGAATCTTGGGTTGGGAGGTCTTTGGGTGAGAATCTGAGGTCGTGTGGAGCCAATAAGTTCGGTCTTGGTTTGGTTCCAATAATTTGAGGGATCTCATGGATCCCATTTTGATGTTTTTATTTACAAGAGAACTGGGAGTGAATTCTTAAACATCTGCTTGGTTGTTTTCTTTCATTTTTTGTTTTGGATTGTGGTTATGCCTGTTATTTGGCTAATAATGAAGGAATATTTAAATGGAACCACTTGAACATGTTAATGAGAATTGGTATGATGGGAAACTATTTTTTTCAGAAATGGGTTTTGCTCTGGTTATGGATGTCGTATACTTGTGCATGTATGGATAACAACAATAGTGGTTGTGTATCGGCTGGTTTTTCCTTTCATGACTCTTAGGTTGGGATGTGTGATTTATTACCAATATGTATAAATTAGTTCTTGTGTTTATTATATGCACCCCATCCATGTTGAGAACATCATGCCAGACAAACCCATTTTATGAGAGAGAGTGTTTTTCCCAATATTCCTATGAGTAGATGGTTATTAGCTCCTTTATTCTCCTTCTCCTTGGTATCCCAAGACTCTTCAGGTAGGATGTGATGGCCTAAGGTTTATTATGGCCCAAGAAACTTTGAGCCGGGTGTGTTGTGGTGGTTGGACCATGTGTGTGCAGGTACGTTTATATCCCAAACATCTTCAAGATGAGGCCCAGGTGTCTTCGGGTGTGGCAGTGGATGTTCTGGCCCATGTGTCTTTTGTAATGGTGGTGGTTATTGTGTCCCAGGTGTCTTCGGGTGTGGTTATGTGTGGTTCTGGTGGCCTAGGTGTCTGCGGGTGGGATGTGTGTTTGTGGTGGCCCATATGGTTGCTGTTGGGGGGGGGGGGGGTGGAAGGGGGAATATAGTGGTAGATCTTTGGGGTAGGTCTGATGTGTAGGATGTTCTTCATAACATGTGGGAAAGTAGTCTGGGGTTCCCAAATATCAATGTTCTGCTACTATTATTTTACCTGATTTGTGTTATTTGGGGAGTGTGCCTTGGTGAGGCAGGTTGGATTGTTTTCCAAGCTAGGTGTTTTTGTTACCTCTATTTGTCACTAGGGATTTGAATGAATCCCCACTTGTGCAGGAGAGTTTTTGGATTCCCTACTGAGTATACCTGTATAGTCACCCTACATATATAAAACTTCTTTCAGGTTTCTAGGAGGACTTTGAGGACCATGCTGGACCTTACTAGCTCGGGCGTCAGGACATTTGTTGTTTCTGCTTTTCCGTTCTTTTGGTACATTCCTTAAGATATATTCTTATACCTTGTATAAGTTTATTTTGAACATTCATATAGGAATGGATTTTTATTCTTTAATTTTATCCTTAGTATTTGGAGTTGTTTGGTATTTACCATCTTATCTTCTGATATTGTTCTATAAAAATGGAAATTCCTTCCATATTATGTTAGATTAAATACCATTGGTACTAGTCGCCACTCCAGGGCCTATTGAATGCGATAATCGGGGGTAATTATCTTTCCTTCAACCTGAAGAAGGAAGGGTCTGGTAGTTTGTTATTCCTTCACTCATCATAGAGAAGGTGGGTTGGGACAAAATGGTATCAGAGGCTGATGGTTGATAGATAGGATGGATTTAGGGGTTAGGCATAGTGAGGATTGTATGGGATGGTAGGGAAACAATGTTAGGAAATATTGGTTTATGAAATATGACAGGGAAGACTGGCTAGGACATGTGATATTAGGGCCCCTTGTGATCCAACGCAAAGAATTTGGACCTATGTAATGACCATGTAAGGCTACACTGATTACAAGGTAGAGACCCTAGGAACAGTACATGCATCATAATTACTTGTTCTATTATGTGTCTTGGGTGTTTTGGGAATTTAAAATAAATAAAAAGTCTAAACAAAAATTTAAATGGTAGTTTCCACACTACTCGAGCATAAGATTTTCATGTTTGATTTTTCATCCATGGAACCTGAACGACGTCCATGAGTAGTACAGGTGGTCAAGGCCTAGAAGGAAGATTTGGTTGATCAATGAAGGGAAGATCGAGAGGAAGAGGATGATAAGTTGTAGAAGACTCTACATTCTTTCTGGCGGTAGAACCATTTGAAGTACAAGGGAAGTGTTTCTGACTTGGATATAGAGGGTTGTATTTATGATCTGGTGATCAAATTTACCTTGATCCATGCTCTGAAAGAGTACTGGGTTCTATTGGCAGTTAGTCAAATAAGGGGAGCAACACATCATTGGTGGATGCACTACCTTAGAGAGAGGATGAATACTGAGGTTTCATGGGATTACTTTGAGAAGGAGTTCTAGCTGTAATTCCTTTCTTCTATGATGAAGGCCGAAAATAGGTCATAGATTCTCTCCCTCCAGCATGGGAGTGTTTCAGTAATGGAGTTGGGGATCAAGTTCAATGATCTCCTTCATTTCTCTCTAGACCTCTTCCTGGATGAGCAGTCATGGTAAAGACTCTTAGAGGAGGTGCTCCAACCATCTCTTCAGTATGATGTCACTCCCTTCACTCTGTTGATGTACTTGGAGGTCCAGAAGAAGGACGAAGTAATGGAGAGGATGCACATGTAGGGAGGTGTATCATGAGAGGGGATCCAATTGAGTTCGTCAAAGGGTAAGGTCATTAGTATTAGGACCCCAACATCAGGTCCTTCCAGTTTTTGGCCGGTGGGGAGGAGGCCTCAATAGTTCCAGTTTGGATCTCTCGATCATCACCCATTCTCTACAGGCCTCAAACTAAGGTGCTTTACCTACGGAATATATGGAAATATTCAGAATCAGTGCCCTGTTTGAGTGTAGTGCAGTGGGGGTGGGTAGGTTCAGCATCGACCTCACCAGCAGTAGTTTCCAGTTAGTCCCTTCCAGCAGTAGGGGCAGCGAGATCCCACTCCATTGAAGGTGGAAATTTCTTGGAGGAGGCCGACCATAGAGAAGTCCTTTGGGACCTCTACTAGAGAGTGGTTGGGGAGACAGTTGATAGCTGAGGGGCAGAGGATTTGGTCATAGAATGTTTCACTCCATAGAGGCAGTAGTTCTAATAGGGCCAGAGGTCGTTCAAGGTATGATCAGTTTGTTTAGTACTCTTATGTGTGCCTTGTTTGATTTAATAGCTTCACACTCCTTTGTTTCACCCAGTGTTTCCCATTCATTGGGCCTATATTTATAGAGAATTTCCATGCCCCTGGTTTTGACTACGCCAGTTGGAGGTCAGACCATCCTAGTTGATGTTTTTTGAGAATTCATAATGATTATAGGGTTATATCAGTCAAGTGGGGATCTCTTCCTTCTACAAATTTAGCCACATGATGTCATCATGGGCATCGACTGGCTATTTTCCATGCAAACTGTTATTGACTTCTTCTGGATAAGGGTTGTGTTATTAGATATGGGAGTTTGGGATGTAGATTTCATTGGCGAGTGGGGTTTCTAAGAGGGAAACCGCCATGTAGAACCCCTTATTTTTTTTATCTGAGTTATTAATGGAATTGGAAGACTCAGAGATGGTGGAAGTTTTAGGGATTGTTAGTGAGTTCTTTTACATATTCCCTGAAGAGGTTGGGACTCTACCCCCTCGACGTTATGTTGAGTTCTGGATATACTTACAACCTAGTGACTGTTTGATTTCGATGGATTCCTATCAGATGATGCCTTTTGAGTTGTGGGAGTTACAGATTCAGGTTGATGACCTGATGAAGATGGGTTTTATTCTACCAAGCATGTCACCATGGGGTGCTCTAGTCTTGTTCACAAAGAAGGCATATGGTGGTCTCTGTCTATGTGTGGACTACTGAATACTGAATCAGGTGATGTTCAAGAACCGTTACCCCCTACTATGGATTATCGACCATTTTTACCAGTTAAAGGAGTAGGTTAGTTCTCTATGATCAACCTGCTAACTATATATCACCTTTGAGGGTGAAAGAGGGTGACATCATGAAGACTACTTTCAGATGTAGGTATGAACACATTGAGTTCATGGTCATGATTTATGGCTTTACAAATGCACCAGTTGTGTTCATGGGTCTCATCAAATCTGTTTTCCATGAGTATCTAGAACAGTTCATAGTCGTGTTCATCAATGAAATCCTGATCTACTCAAGATCAAAGGAGTATCACATCGAGAAACTAAGGATAGCTTTGTAGGACCTCCGAAACCACTAAATCTACGGAATTTTGTTCAAATGCATATTTTGGACATAAGAGGTGAACTTACTTGGACATGTGGTGTTGCAGCAGGGAATATAAGTGGACCCATCAAAGGTCAAAGTGGTTGTTTCTTGAGAAAAACCCAAGAATTTGGAAGAGGCTTATAGTTTCATGGGTCTGGTAGGTTAATACCTAAGGTTCGTACCAAAATTCTCTTAAGTTACAACACCTTTGACAACCTTTATCTAAAAGGACCAGGCTTTCATGTGGAGTGAGCAATTCCAGGAATCTTTCAGTTATCTAAGAGGGTAGCTAGTCAGTGCCCCTGTATTGAGGTTTCCAGCAGAAGGGGTAATGTTTGAAGTGTTTTGTGATGCTTCCAATCTCGGCTTGGGGTGTGTGCTAATGTAGAAGTGAGGAGTGATCTCTTATGGGTCTATACAGTTACTTACTCATGAAAATAACTATGCTATGCACAACCTAGAACTTTCATCAGTTGTGTTTGTGCTGAGTTTCTGGTGTCATTACATCATTAGGGAATGCTCAGTGGTCTTCACATATCACAATATCCCGAGGTACGTCTTCTCCCAATGAGACTTGAACTTGCAGAAGTAGAGATGGATAGAGTTTCTTTAGGACTATGACTTTGAGATCTCATACACCTCTGGAAAGGGGAACATGGTGGCTGATTCCATGATTAGTAAGTCACAGAAGGATGTGGTTTGGGTGTCAGTGGATTCTTGGAAGGAAATAGAGGAGTTGGATTTTGTACATTTGGACACGAGAGTGGAGGATTGTAGAGGTTGTATATTTCATATGACAGTGAAGTCTTCCTTGGTACAATAGGTGGAGGAGTCTTAGTGGGGAGACTTGGAGGCTAATGTAATGCATGATTGTATTATCCAAGGTGATGCTTCAGAAGGATGGTTGGAGGATAATAATAATCAGATTCAATTCTGTGGGAAGATGTTTGTCCCAATAGTAATGCGTGAGGGAGTTCTTGGTGAGTTCCATGACTCGCCCATGGGGGTACACCTAGGATTTTTCAAGATGTACTGAGGCTTGGGAGGTCAATTTTAGTGGACTTAATTAAATCGGTTAGTGTTGGATTTTTTTGAAAAATGCCTCATGTAACAGCAGGTGAAGGATGAACACCATGTTCCCAGTGGTCTCTTGTAGCCCTTATCTGTTCCTGAGTGTAAATGGGATGACGTATAGATGGATTTTGTCACAAGACTACCCAGGGATGAGGGATCCTCTATTTTCATGTGGGTAGTGGTGGACCAATTGATGAAATCAGATCACTTTTTAGCAGTTAAGGAGTAGAGCGTAGTGGATGCCATAGCATAGAAGTACATGGGTGAAATTGTGTGGCTGCACAAAGTTCCCAGAATCATTATTTTGGATCCAGATTCAGGCTTTACTTCATGATTCTGTAAGAGATTACAACATTTTTTAGACCCATTTATTCCTTAGCACTACTTTCCACCATCAGACGGAAGGGAATACAGAGAGGACTATCCAAACATTGGAGGATATGTTATGAGCATGTGTTCTGGAATTTGGAGGATCATGGGTATGGCACTTTCCGTTGGTTGATTTTTCCTACAACAATATCTATCTCTCTAACATTAGTATGGAACCATTAGAATCCATGTATGGAAGACCATGTTTTTCACTCGTGTGCTGGACAGAGGTTGGGGTGGTAGGTGTTCTTGGCCCATAGGTGGTGCAGATCACGACAATGAAGGTTTAGCTTTTGTGTGAAAGGATGAAGGCATCTCAAGACTAGCATAAGTTATCTATCTAACATAGTAATAGACCCTTGTATTTCATGTTTTGGGACCACATATTCTTAATGGTGTCCCCTCGATATGGTCAATAGAGGTTCCACAGGGGGAGTAAGCTTTATGCAAGGTTCATCGGACCATTCAAGGTGTTCGGACCAGTTATCAGGGTGGCATATGAGCTGGCAGTACCACTACAGTTAGATAGGATCCAAAACTTCTTTCATGTATCTCAGATATGTTGGTATCTACATGATGACTCACACATCCTCGATTAGGGAGAGTTGGATATCTAGGATGATGTGACATTCATTGAGCGACTTATGAGAATCAAGGATCGTAAGGATACAATGCTTTGTGGATGGAACATTCCCTTGGTTCGTGTGTTGCAGAGGCATGGAAGCCTCAAGGAGAGTACCTAGTAATGGGAGGTATAAATGTGTTCCCAGTACCTAGAGTTGTTATAATTTTTGATCTTGTGTTGTCTTTGTGCCTTGGTTGCGCTGAACTGTTAACCCTGTTTATGGTATGCTAAGTTGTTTCCTTATTCCTTGTTTTGTGTGAAAGGTCTTGACTATGGGGATGGGAGAACCTGATCCTTAATCAAGATGCATTAATGTGGATGTATTTAAACTTGTGTAGGTGAGTTAGTTCCACCCAAAGCGGATATTATCTTGAAAAGTAAGAAGGATCACCCTAACCAATGTTTATCGATGGTGTGACCTTTTAGTGTTTTTTGTTACTTGGGGGAGAGGAGTGGTAGTGTTTCCCCAATTTTTCGGGAGATAAATGTGAGAGATATGTCCATCAATGTCGAGGTTTTATTCTGGCTTCTGAACAATCCAAGGGTTGTTCTTACCAGAGTGGTATTTTATGAGGTTGTTGTTCGGACACCTCTCTTTTCATCGGGTTTACTCTTGAATTCTTGAGGGGGATAATAGTTTGAGAGGTATTTTTTAGAATGACCTAGACCCTCCTGGTCCATTAATTTTCCAAATCATGATGTTTGAGGCTTTCTAGGGACCATTAGTGACTCATTGAGGAGTTTTCCAAATTTCAGGTTGAACAGATGGTGGCACTGATTAGCATCGGTGATAGGGCGATGGTGCCAGGGTGTCAGTGACTCACCCATCAGTGATTCATTTCTTGTCTCTCCTAGACTTTTTAGTTTCTCTCTAGTAATTCTTCTTTTTAATGTAAAATTTTTTATTACGGATTTTAAGTGATCTAAAGTCTTTTTAAGGCCCATAAAAGATGTTTTAAATCCCCTAAGAGTCATGAAACCCTTGAATTACCAAAATGTGTGGTCCTTTTATCAGTTTCATTCCCTTTTCAACATTTTTTAGTCTCTCATGTTTTCCCAGTTTCTCCCATGTTATTTATTTCTTATTTTAAAGGAAATCCATCAACTCACAGTCATCTGTTGGTCTACCTCCACCATTTTTGAGGGGGATTATTAAATCTCAATTAATACCAATGTGTGAAACCACTAAGCTGCATGGTCAAGCCATGATTTGACTTTTAATTACTTTGAAATAGTCTCCCTAATTTTAGGATATGGCATCTTCTTAACCCGAGATCCTCTATTCTTTTTTCCTTTATGTTTCTCTAAGTGCACCTTGAGACTTTCTCCTAATACGAATCATGAACCCATGTTGGAGCCCCTCTCGCTTAGCCTTGGAGTTCTTTCTACAAGTCACGTCATCTAAGGTTCATGGAACAAGGAGAAAACTTCGATCCTTGATCATATAAGTATGTTTTTTTCCTTCATCTCTCTTAACTGTGCATCATGTGGGGTGGGCATGATGATGTTCCCTCAGGACATAGAGGAAACCGACATTAAAAAAGATAATAAACGTACTTTTTAAGATTCAAGGGGTGTAAAAGATAATGATGTTTCCATATTTTACCTTTTTTTTATGTTGTGAATTGCATGGGCTCACGTCCATTAAAAATCATGGTCATTGGTGGTCCTTTCTTGCACCCTAATGAAGCTATGTTTTTTGGATAATCTTTTTATTGAATTATTGTAACATAGAAATTTGTTAAATACATAAAATTGGTTGATTAAATGGATGCTAGATGAATAATAACTATTGTGTGATCAACCTATTTAGCCAAATAGAAAGAAATAACTTAATAAATGGTGTTGGAGAAATTTGGAAAATCCCTTTCTCTATTATGGTGATATGCATGGTTTTTCTATTAAATGTTTTTGGGTTGACATAGAGGGGAAAATATTCTCTGGTTGAGAGGTAGTTGGTTGTGAATTTGAGGTCGTGTGGAGCTGGTAAGTTGGGACTTGGTTTGGTTCCAGTACTTCAAGGGATCTCGCAGATCCTATTTTGATGTTGTTATTTACTAGAGAACTGGGAGTGAATATTTAAACATCTTCTTGGATGTTTTCTTTCAGTTGTTTTTTTCTTGTGGTTATGCCTGTTAGTTTCCTAGTAGTGAATGAATATTTAAATGGAATCACTTGAACATGTTAAGGATTACTAGTATGATGGGAAACTATTTATTTTTCAGAAAAGGGTAGTGCTCTGGTTGTGGTTGTTGTATACTTGTGCATGTAGGGATAGCAGCAAGAGTTGTTGTGTATGGGATGGTTGTTGGTTTCGAGACCCTTAGGTTGGGATGACTACTTGATTAACTGTATATATAAATTAGTTCTTGTTTTTCTTATATGCACCCCACCCATCTTGAGCACTTCGTACCAAATGCCCCCACTTTATGGGTGTGGGTATTTTTTCCAACATTCCCATGAGTGTCTTGTTATTAGATACTTTCTTCTCCCTCTCCCAGGTAGCCCAAGACTCTTCAGCAGGCTGTGAAGGCTTGAGGTTCATTATGGCTCAAGACTCTTCAGGCAGGGAGTGTTGTAGTGGTTGTCCCCAGTGTGTATGGACAAGGTTGGTTGCAAAGCGTCTTCAGGATGAGGCATAGGTGTCTTCACATGTTTTAGTAGTTGTTTTGTCCCCGATGTGTACAAGAATGGTTGTGTGTGGTTGTAGTGGCCCAAGTGTCTATGGGTAGGATGTGTGGTTGTGGTGGACCACATGGTTGTTGTTGGGGGGAAGTAGTGGCACTGTATTGGGATCTGTGGGGGAGGTTTGATGTGTAGGATGTTCTATATAACTAGTAGGAAAGCGGTGCGGGGTACCCAAATATTGATGTGCTATTACAATTATTTTACCTGATTTGTGTTATTTAGGGAGTGTTCATTGGTGATGTTGGGTGGATAGTTTTTCTTCCTTGGTGTTTCAGTTACCTCTATTTTCACGAAGCAATAGAATTCCTCCCCACTTGTGCACTAGTGCTTTTGGTTTCCCTACTCAGTATGCATGTATACTCTCCCTACATATATAAAACTACTTTTAGGTTTCCCATAGGACTTTGAGGACCGTGTTAGACCCTACATGCTCGGGTGTTGGGAAATCTGTCATTGGTACTTTTCCATTAGTTTGGTACTTTCCTTCAATTTTTTTCTTGTACCTTGTATCAATTTATTTTGAACATGCATATGGGAATGGATTTTTTTGTAATTACTTTTATCCTTAGCCTTTGGATTTTTTTTTGGGATTTACCATATTATCTCCCGATCTTGTTCTATAAAAAGGGAAACGCCTTCCATATTATGTGAGATTCTATAACCTTAGTGATGGTCACCACTCTGGGGACAATTAAAGGTGGGAATCGAGGGTCATTATCTCTCCTTCAACTTGAAGATGGAAGGTTATGACAGTTTTTTGTTGCTTCCCTCATCTTGGAGAAGGAGAGCCTTGGCATATTATCATTTAACGATAACAATCTCATAACCTATTTTAATAAATTCATTCATGTTTCCTGAGTATAGTTGATTTAACTCAATACATAATTATACAAAAAAATATACATTAGTATTTATATAAAAATAAATTCCTTACTCATTAACATTAAAATTTTAATTCATTAACAAAACACATTTAATTTTTCTCAATAATGATTTTCATTAATTTTTGGGTGCCTACCTGAGTCCAATGAAATTTTTATTTCCCAAATATTACCACACATGTGCCATTAAAAGCTACATATTTCTTCAAAAAATCATAGGGTTCCACATGGAACCCCCATGCAGCTAATCCACTACCTTTACATTAGTATATCACTCCATAAAATCATCCCCCTATTATTGATATGATCATACAGTAAATAGCCACCACTACACAACTCTTCTTTAATCGAACATGCATCTATGTGACCATATGGCCACATTTCTTACTGTTCAATCAAAATTATTAGGTTTCCAAAAATTATCTATGTTACACTCCACATACCCACGTGTTCCTTCCCCACAAAGGCTATATAGCCATATCTATGTAATTCAATTTTTGTTCAGACTATCATTAATACACCGTTACCACCTCACTGTATCACCACTAATCATCATCATCCATGATAGAAACCAAAATTGATTTTTACAAAAAAAATCAATATATGAATCTTATTAATCTTATTATTTCAAATATACTATTATTTTCTAACTAAATCATCTGCTTGTTGTGAAAAAATGATGATAGAATTTAAAATTATCCATCTCTATCTTCTCTCTCAAATCGTAAATCCAATTTATGTGATAAAAAATAGATTAGTTTTTTATTATTGAGATATTTATAATTTTATATGATTTGTACCATTATTTAAGAGGATAAATATGTTATCATTTTTTTTAAAACAAGCTCTAAAATTTCTTTCTAAGATTTCTTGAAATTGATTCTTTATAATTGAAAAATTATATAGGGGTTGGGTTTGTCTTCATATTTATAAACCTTTATCTATTATAATGTATCCTAATTGAATAATTAGGGATTTTAATTTTAAGATAAAAAATTTTATCACTCAAAATTTTCTCTATGATATCTCGTAATCGTTGGATTATTTTTTTGGGATTATTACATTATTAATTCCATATAAACAAAGATTAAGATATATAAATAATCTTTTATGAATTGAATTAATGAGCCTTTAAAACCTAGAGAGTTGTTTTGGTATGAAATATTTCTCCCTGGGTTCAGTCAAAATACATTCATCATATTTTGACCAATTCGATTCCATTATATTTATCATGATTTTTTGAATAACATACATCAATTTCATGTCATGAATTCATCATTAATATATTGTTCATGAAAAAATATTTGTAGTATTTATAAATTTTTTAAATGGAAATAAAAATAAAATAATCAATCCTTTCCTTTATCGGTTACTCAATCTTTAATGAGCTCTCTTTCTCAAGTGTTAGCCTCCATGATGAGATAATTTATCCTAACCCTAGATTGTAACGACCCTAAATTCTATAAATGGAAATTACCTTCTTATAATTATGTTATATAGTATAAATCATGTAAAATGACTTAGAGAACACAATGAAAACTTTATAAATGAATAATTAATAAAATAAGTGGATTTTTTAGAAATTAAGGAACCTAACCCAATGAGATAGTAATGTGACCTTTGGAATAGTGGGATGACCCTAAAGAATATTAATTTGGAAAAAATAATTGTAACAACACCTATGAGAGTATAAATAAAATTTATGTATCTTATAAATGAAAATAAGATATATTTATATCATGGTATAAGTAAATAAATGATTTTAAAATGATGATTGTTGGTATTTTTTTAAGTCGTTAATATTTAATTGTAATTTTAAAATTAATATAATGACTTAAAAGAAAATTTATTTTTATAAAATAGATTCATAAATTAATATTTTATTATCTTATGATTATAATATAATTTTATGGGACCATAATTGATTTTTCAAAATGTTTAAAAAGCAGTTAAAATTATAAAATATGCATTTTCAAATAAATGATGATTTTAGTTATAAATTAAATTTATCATATTTATAAAATTATTTTAATAAAATGGATTAAATTTTTGAATTATTCACATAAAAAAAATTAGGGTGAATTTTTGGTATTTTTCTAAAATAGTTGAATTTTTAGTGAATACTGAAATACGTTAATTTACATTATAAGCTAAATACATGAATTATTGGGTCATGGTTGATGTTTGATTGATGTAAGCACCCTTAGTTCAAACTCACATGAAATAATTACTATATTTAGTTATAATAATCAATGTTATTAATATTCTTGATCCAAATTAATAAACAAATGAATAAAATAATTAAAAAACACCCCTCTCCTACACTATAAATACCACATCTCACCACCTCTTCTCATAAAATCTGAATGTACTTTAATCTTGTCAAAATTCTACCCAAAAATTTTCCCATCTCTCTTCCCTGTGTCTAGCAGAATTTTATCTCAACAAAATACCAAACTCAGTTCCCCTATGGAGGTTCTGAAGGATAAGAATTCAATAGCTAAAAACCACTTTCTTTTTCTTTTAATTTATTTTCAATTTAATTCACTTTCTTCTCCTCTCATCACCTCCTCTTATCCAAGTGACATGATAAATACATTATATTTTATATAAAATATTTTTATTATTTTAATGGAACAACCCATCATCATTTTTATTCCCCTCCTCTTTGTTCTAAAAATGAAAACATCTTCTGTGATGTGTTAATTTATTGCATTCAAGGATAACAAGTTTTCAATTTCTATTAACTCCTTCATATGTGGTCATAAATTTTTTTTATTGTTAAACAAGAATAAAATATATTTACTATAGATTATTTAATTTTGTGTAACTAGTGTATATACATAATATAAATTAATAAAATGAAACTAGTTCATGCTGATCAAAAAAACACTAAAATAATCTAAATGGTTATCATTAATGCTTTATATAATGAATCATGCTCACATATGAAAAAATGATATATAATTCCATTTATTATCATATAAGTAAATTATTAACATATAATTTCCATTCTGTATAACTATTCTCATTTCACATGATATTCTATACATCTATACAAGTAAACTGATCATGAAAACCAAGGAAACAAATGCTCCTGGAACGATGAAATTAAATCCTATAACATATAAAAAAGAATATAAATGAACCTAAAATTTATAATAAATAAATTTCATTTAAAATAGTTTATTAATTAAATTATTCATAAATATAATTTCATTATCCAAGTCATTAAGATCAAGTTAAGAAGAGTTTCAGACATAAGTTAAGGTATTCTTTCCGAACCACTATTTTTCATTTGGGTTATTCTTTCTGTCTCTTTACCTCAATGTAAATATTATTTATTTTTTTTATAATTATTATAAATTAATTTTTCTATGTTCTAAAATCATGTATCTTGATTATTTCATCATTATTTTTCAGGTATATATATGTTTTAAAAAGGTTCCCTTTTCATTTTTCCCGATAAGCACACCCCATTAAAGGGAACTTCCCAATTTTTTACCCATTTCAAGTGCTGTCCATAATATGTTATAATCCAAAAATATTTTACTAAAATCAATAATTTTATCCTGAAAAACTATCTTAGTTCATTTCTTGTTCTATACAAAGAATTATGTGTTTTTTGTTTTAAATAATATTTAATATTTTCCTTAAATCACACTAAAATTATTTATTTCGAAAGTTTCTTTAACACTATTTTTAGTCGTTTTCACTTCAGTTTGAAATAACCTATAATTATATATGCCTATTTTTCTTTTTTAATTTCCATTTATAATTTAAATCCATTATTTCATAGGTACCATTTTGATATTCTATTTTTAATACCTTTTGATATGATTATGATACCCAATTATTTCCATGGGTAACCATTATGTTTTTGTTTTATTCATTATATGTAAATATTTATGTGGCACACATAATCATAAAGATGTTATCATGGGTGTTCTCAGATACCACTCCAATGAATTGGGTAATTTTTAGTATCATGAGATGTTATGTGTAATGTTCTTGTTGTTTATCCATGACTCATGCTAATCACATGCAATGGTCTTGGTGATTAGCCTTCACTCATGCTCTTCCATGTGAAATGGTCTTTGTGTTTATCCTTGAATAATGCATGTGTAATGTTGATTTGTTTTTAAAATTTCAATGATTCCCTGATTACATGATCTAACATTCTATATATTATTCTTTCATATGTTTATTCATGTTCCATACCTTTTTATGTCATCATGTTTTCCCTTATAACCCATGTGTTATGATTTATTCATATGATTGTTCCCTTACTTGGATTTTTAGATTATCCATTTGTTCATGTATTCCCCATGTTATCCTATGCAGTTGTAAGGCCTCAAAAGAAGTTAGGATCTCATGATGAAGATTAAATAAAAGATGTTTTTATTTTTGGTTCAATGTATTCAGTTTTATGTACATAATCTTCCAAAGAAACTAGAATTTATGATCCTTGGTTTTTATTTGAAGGATATTTATACTTAAAATAATGTAATAATATGTGTAAATTGATAGGTTCATTTTAGTTTTTATTTGAGCATGGTCTAGTTATTTTTTGTAGATTAGGACTAGAGAACTTTAGTAAGAAGCCTACAGATTATTATATGGATAACCTAGATTAAAAACATAGGGAATCACAAGTTTGGTTATACTTTTCATTTACATGTTTATCCTTATATGTTCAATGTTTTCTTTTTATATGATTATTTTCTAAGTATTCAAGCCCCCCTAATTTTACATTATTTTTATTAGTTAATGTCTGTAAATAGGATAACCCATGACAACAATTGATGTGATAGGAAATGTGACAGTTTCCCTACTAAAATTCCAAATCTAATGGAAAAATGTGGTAAAACTTTAGGATCCTACTTTTGCAACTATCTCAAGTTATGAATAATAACTTGAATCATGTGGAACACCATCGTCCAAAGAGATAACAAGTTGTAGTTGAATCCTTTATGCATCAATGGTCTCCCATGTTTAGTGTATCTTTTGATCCTATCCTCATGAAATAATGAATTAAATCCATTTATAATATATTATATGTCCTATAGTTATCATAAGAAGAAAAATTTGTTCTATAATACTATTGTTTTGATGGGGATGTTTATTAGCAGTGGACGGTAATCAAGAACACAAATTCATGGGATGAAATTGTTTCCAAGGATTGGGAGGAATTTAATAAAATATAATTCAATAAATATTTTCATTGAACCCTCTATATCAAGATAGAAATAGAGTTCCTTAGAATGAAGTATAAGGAAGACTACTCTATTGGCGTGTTTGAGGAAAAACTCACAAGGATTGAATGATACACCTCCATCTTTCTCATGAACAATGAAATAAAGGTGGATCACTTCTTTAACATATTAATGATGAGTATAAGAAAAACATTGGTGGTTCAGGGAATTGATAGATATGAGGAGATATTTTATTTTTTCTCATTGAAATAGATATTATATACTCTTAGTGTTATCATTGGACTAGATATAAAAAGTGTAAAATAGATTTTAATAGGGGAGATGAGTAGATAAATCCTTTAATTGAAATAAAACCCAACATTCCACATGTAAAATTTTTGGGAAGAAGCATCCTGAGAACTATCTAAAGGGAACTAGGAAATTCATCAAGTGTGGACGAATGGGGAATCTGGATAATAACTTCCAAAAGGATATGAATAATCCCACTAATTTAGAAGAAGAAAGGAAGATTTATATCAATAAAAAGTATGTAGTATAATGTTTCAAATAAAAGGAACCTGGGAATTATGTGAATCATTGTCCAATGCCAAGGGTTGTTGGAGGTAATAAACAATAATAACCTCCAAGGAAACAAGTAAGGGAATATTTTATCACTACTAGTGAGGTGGATCCCATCAATGATATGGTGGAAGGTACATTGATAATTTATTCAATAATAGCGAATGTACTATTCTATTATATTTCTACACATTCTTTCATATATTTCTAGTTTAGTATAACTATTCAAACACCACCTCCAAATATAGAGGCTGAGTTATCTATGATAATATAAAATGAGGAAATAATTGCATCCAAAGTATATAAATCCCCCATGCTAATTTTAAGGACTAAAAATACTAAAAAACATTTTCTAACTTCCTTTGGTGGTGTTTGATTCTATATTGGGCATGTATTTCTTATCTCTATACAAAACCAACATAGATTGTCAGGAAAGGGATACCACTCTTCACATCCCGAGGTATCCTGCAATTCTATTAAAGTTTAAGGAGGAGGATAAATCCCCATTAGAATAATTGTCCCAATTTTGGATATTATTCCCTTATGAGAAATAATATCTAACTCAAATTATTGAGACAAAGGAGAGGATCATGCTCAAAGACTTGTGCATTATGAGGGACTACACTGATGTCTTCCCAAACTCCTGACCAAGAGGTTGAGTTCTCAATTATATTTATTCATGGATCTTTACCTATGTCAAATACACCTTATAAAATATCCATCGTTGAGATAAAAGAACTAATTCTATTACAAGATAATTTATACAAGGGTTTTATACGCCTATGTTCTTCACAATGGGGTGCACTGGTCCTCTTCTACAAAAAAAATTATGGATCAATGATCCTTTTCATTGATTATCACGTTCTTAATAAAATTATGATAAATAACAAGTATCCCCTACCATGGATATATTACTTATTAGATAAACTATGTGGTGACAAGTAGTTCTCTAAGGTGGACCTTCATTCGGGATATCACTAATTAAAGGTTAGGAAGGAAGATATTCTCAAGACTACCTTTTGAATGAGTTATGGACACTACGAGTTCATAGTGATTTCCTTCAGATTCACTAATTATCTAACAATATTCATGTATTTAATGAATAGAGTATTTATATATTATCTCAACAAATATGTGGTATTTTTTATTAATGATATTATGATATACTCTAAGAGAAATGAGGAACACGAGGAGCATTTGAATATTGTGTTGAAGACTTTGCGAAAGGAAAATGTTTATGATAAGTATAGTAAATGTGGGTTATGGATGGAGGAATTATCATTCTTGGGGCATGTTATTACCAAGAAAGGAATATATATAGTCCCTTCCAAGACAAAGGTAATTTAGGTGTGTCTAGGGAAAACATCTATAATGAATATAAATAGTTTCTATGGTCTACCTTGGTATTACCAACGATTTTTGAAGAACTTCTCATGATTTTCAAACCAAATAACCAAGATGTCTTGGAAGGAAGTGAAGTTTGTATGGAATAGTGAAAGTGAAGACTACTTCAACGAGTTGAGAAAAACTTACCACTGCACCAATGCTCACACTACCGATAAGTTGAGAACTATTTATGTTGTATAGCGATGCTTCAAAGATGGGATTTGGTTGTGTACTAATGTGAAATGAAAAAGTGATATTCTACACCTCATAGATGATGAAATCTCATGAGAAAAAATATCCCACACATGATCGGTAGTTGGAAGTTATGATCCTTGTGTTGAAAATCTTGTGTCATTATATCTATGTGGATAAGTGTGAGATACATACTCATCATAAGAGACTCAAATATATATTCACATAGAAGGAGATTAATTTTCACCAGTGAATGTGGTTAGATATCATCTAGGATTATGACTTCTCAATACACTACCATCATGGTAAAGTAAATAAGGTGTAAGATACTCTATTTAGAAAAGATTATGCATCTTTAATAATGAAAATAATTAAGAAGGGTCCAATATTCTTAAAAATACAAAGGATGGATATTGTAATTGTTAAGGAAGGAATAACATTAATCATTTATCAAATTATTTCTCAACTATAACTTATGAAGAAAATAATGGATGCTCAAAGAAATTATGAATAAATTTAGAAAAAGGTGGAAGCTATAAAAATGGGAAATACTCATAGTTCAAAATGGATGAGGAAGGATTTGTGAGATTTGGATCATGACTATGGGTACCATCCAATCCAAAGATAAAAAATGAGCTTATGAATGAAGCACATAACTCAACCTTCTCTATTAACCTAAGGAGAACAAAGTTGTATTGAGATCTCTAAGAACACTATTCGTGGGATAATATAAAGAAATATATCACTAAATATACATAAAAGTACTTGGTATGTCAAAAAGTGATGTCCAAAAGGCAAAATTCTAAATGTATGATGCAACCATTACCCATACTAATATTAAAATGAAAAAACAACACCATAGACGTTTTCATTTAACGTTCAAAGACATCCATAGGAAACAATGAATTATGGGTTATTGTGGATCTTCTTAAAAATATAGATCAATTTATGAGAATTTGATAGGACTTCTCAGTATATCAACTTACATGGATATGCATTAAAGAAGTGGTAAGGCTACATGGAGTGCCACTATTGATTGTATCCAATCAAGATTTTAGTTTTACCTCCAAGTTCTGGAAAAGTACTCAACATTTTCTAAACACTAATCTTAACATTAGTATGACTTATCATCCTCAAAATAATGGAAAATCTTAGTAGACTATTCAAACACTAGAAGACATGTTGATAGAATGTTTTATGAACTTCAATAGAAGATGGGAGCAACATCTTCCTCGGGTAGAGTTCTCTTACCACAATAGTTTTCACTTGAGCATCCAAATGGATATAAATGAAGCCCTTTAAGTGAAAAGATATAGAACACTAAAATTTTAGTATGAAGTCAGTGAACGTAAGCTACTAGGACATAAAATGGTTGATGAAATGGTAAAAAAGGTGAAAACTATTCAGCAGTACATCAAGGAAGCCCATAGTCAACAAAACAGCTGTGAAAACAATCATCAATGAGACCTGAAGATTATGTTTGAATATATGATATTCCTTTACATATCTCCATGTAAGAGGATAATGGGGTTTAAGAAGAAAGGAAAGTAGAGTCCCAGGTACATCATCCTATTCAGGATTCTTGATCGTGTTAGAGCTATGGCTTATCGATTAGAACTTCCACCAACCATGTCTCAAATATAGAATGTATTCTACATTTCTCACTTGAGGATGTACATATCAGATCCCTTACATGTAATTAACTCATAGGTGGTATAACTGTAAAATGATCTCTCTTATGGGGAGTAGTCAGTGAAGATCTTGGACTATAGAGATCAATTTTTACAAAACAAGACTACTCACCTGGTTAATATACTATGGAAGAACCATAAGTAGGAAGAGGAAATATTGGAATGGGAAGAGTTAATTAAGGATAATTACCTTATCCATTTTTCCCCTTTGTTTGTAAAACGAAATTTTGAGGGTGTAATTTTATAAGGGGGAATAATGTAACAAAATGGAATTCTATAAATGGAAATTCCTTTCTTATAATTATGTAATATAATATAAATCATATAAAATTAGTTAGAGAACACAATAAAATTTTATAAATGAATAATGAATTAAATATGACACTTTTTTCAGAAATTAATGAACCTAAACCAATGGAACAGTAACGTAACCTTTGGAATAGTGATATGAACCTTAAGAATAGTAATATGGCCAATAAAATAGTAACCTCAACTATAAAAGTATAAATAAAATTTAGGTATCTTATAAATGAAAATATGATATATTTATATCATAGTAAAATTAAATAAATGTTTTAAAAATGATTAACAGAGTGTTTTTATTTTTATAAGTCATTAATATTTAATTATAATTTTATAATGAATATAATAACATAAAAGTAAATTTATTTTCATAAAATAAATTCATAAATTAATATTTTGTTTTATTATTAATATTATATATTTTTTGGAGACCTTAATTGTTTTTTCAAAATTTTATAAAATATGTTATAATTATAAAATATGTATTTTCCAAATAAATGATGATTTTAATTAAAAATTAAATTTATCATATTTAAAAAATTATTTTCATAAAATGGAGTCAATTTTTTAATTCTTTTGTCAAAGAATGGTTAGGGTAAATATTTGGATTTTTTCTAAAATAGTTTATTTTTTTGTGAATAATAAAATATTATTATTTACCATATAAGCTAAATACAGGAATTATTGAGTCATGGTTCATGTAAGGTTGATGAAATCACCATTCGTTTGAAATCACATGAACTATTTTCTGTATTTATTTACAAAATTATACAGTATTTATAGTCTAGAACCAAAATAATAAACAAATGAATAAAATAATCAAAAAACACCCATCTCCTCCAATATAAATACCACCAATCACCACAACTTCTCCGCACATATAAAAATCCTTGATGCTTGTCCAAATTCTTCCAAATACACATCCAAAGTCTCTAACCCATTTCCATGATTCTTTGGTCTCAACAAAATACCAATCCTGATTTTCCTAAGGAGGTTCTCAAGGATAATAATTCAAGAGGTAAAAACCTCTTTCTTTTTCTTTTAATTTATTTTCAATTTGTTTTATTTTATTTTCCTCTCCTTGTATTCCATTATCTAAGTAAAATGATAAATATATTATCATTTATATACTGGAATTTTATTTTTTTAATGGAATAACCCATCATCTTTTCTCTGCCCCTCCCATTTTGTTCTAAAAAAGAAAACATCATCCGTGATGTGTTAATTCCTACTATTCAAGGACAATGAGTTTTCAATTTCTATTTAAACCCTCAAGTTTGGTATTAAACGCATTTTTATTGGTTAAAAATGATTATAATATATGTATTAAATCTTATTTAATGTTTTGGAACAAGAATATATTCAAAATATTAATTAATAAAATAAAACTAGTTCTTGATGATCAAAAAAACACCAAAATAATCTAAAAGGTTATCATTAATATTTTATCTAATCAATCATAATCACATATGAAAAAAATTATATATATGACAATTAAATATTATTTGATAACATTAATAGCAAATAATTTCAATTCTAGAAAACTTTTATCATTTCACATGATATTCCATACAAGTATACAAGTAAACCGATCATGAAAACCTAGAAAACAAATGCTCCTAGAACAATGAAATTGTATACTATAACTTATAAAAAATTCCATAAATGGATTTTAAAAAACTTTAATAAATAATATAAATGTAAAATAGGCTCTATATTAAATTAACATTGAATATAATTTCATTATATAGGATATTAAGATCAGGTACAAAACAATTTTGAACATAGAGTGTGTGATTCTTTCTGAACCTATATTTTTCCATCCAGTTACAATTTCTCTATATTTTACCCAATGTAACTCTTATTTATTTTTATATAATTCTTATAAATTCTATTTATATGTTCTAAACTTATTTATAAATTTCATTTCATCCTTTGTTTAAGGTATACACATATTTTAAAAAGGTTCTTATCTAAATGTTTCTCAATAAGCAAGCTCGGTTAAATGGAACATCCATATTTTTTACCCATTTTCAATTTCTCTATATAATATATTTTAAGAAATAATTATTTTTATAAAATAAATCATTTTATCCAAAGAAAATATCTTGGTTCATTTCTAGTTTTATACCAACAATTATTTATTTTTCATTTTAAATAATCTTTAATATTTTCATTAAACCTCGAGAAAATGTTTTATTTCTAAAGTTTCTTAAGAACTCTATTTACATGTTTTCACTCTAGTTTGACATCAATTTTCATGATATATACCTCTTTTACCTTAATAATGTCAATTTAAGATTTAAATTCATTCTTTCATTGATACCATTATGATATTTCCTTTTGTTATTCCTTTTGATGTGATTAAGATACCTCATTCATACATGGGTAAACCTTATGTTTATATTTGATTCATTTTGTATGAATATTTATTTGGAACACATATTCATTAACATGTTATAATGGGTGTGCCAAAATGGCGCTCTAAAGAATTGGGTAATGTTTTGTCTCAGTTTTATGTACCTAATCATCTAAAGACACTGGAAATTATGATACATGGTTTTTATTTAAAGGCTAATTATCATTGAAATAATGTAATAATATGTGTTAAAAAAAGGGTCATTATATGGAATGCATCTCTATTCATATAAAGTATGAATATATAATGAATTTCTAGGTAAATAATAATATTTTCTAATTAATTATTATTTATTTTAATAACTCTCCATTAAAAAAAATTGAACATCAATAGAAAACTAAAAAATATTATAACAAAGGAGACATCATGTTATAGACTAAATATAGTAGTTTTTTTCAATATTAAATCTTATTTATGAGGAAATTATTGTTTTAACCTATTAATCTAAAAACTAATATTTCCTTTTAAAATATCCAAAAAAATTAAACCCAACCACTAAAAGACCTTATTCAATTAAAATTATTTCTAAAAAATACAATGAAATAGAAATGGTTTGAAATTCAATGTATAGAAAATTAATTTTCATAAGAAAACTTGTAATCTTATGTTCTCCCCTCATTTAAATTTTTCATCCTCAAAAAGGAAATAAAACATGGGTATCATGATCAATGCATACATTCCTATAATCCTTAAATTTCACAGAGAATCAAAATATAATACACATACTAAATAAGAGGATGTATATCCATCACCAGACTTATTTCAATTGATACTTCCATAAAACCAACTTAATAAAAAATAAATTCCTATAAATGATAGTGATGAATAATAATTTTACATTATTTTCAATAAGATCACAATAATAATAAATAATCAACAAAACAAAACAATGATAGAATTAAAATAGCCATGGTATCTCAACCACACAAAATCAAACCAGGTCAACCAGAAAATTTCACACATTAATTCAGATTTTTTTGGGTAAGTTAACAACTACTTAAAATTAAATAGGATCTTAATATTAGGTTTCCATTTAATTTTTTTTCCTCTTTTAAATTTACCACTTCAATAGTTAACACCATGATGAAAATTAGAGATATTTTATAACCTTGTAATGAAACAAAAGAATAAATATCAAATTTATAATATATTAATATTTATAATAATAGATTTTAAAATGAGATGGATTGTGATACGAGAGTTTGAAGGAACATAGGGCACCTTAAACTCGATGGAGATAGTGGTGACCTCTTCCTGTGATTAGGGGAGGGGATGAAATCCTTGGTATAACACTAATGGTAAAATTGTGACATCTCATTTTGATCCTTTTACATAGGTTTATTCTCTACTTATTATCATTATAATTCAGCCTATGATGTGGGTTCTGTATTTGGTTAATGGATTTATAATGGTGTAGATTTATTCCCATAAGAAGACATATGTGTTTTATTCCTAAATTTTTTCCCTAGTGTATATCTTTAGTCATCATCAGACTTCAATTAATGATTCTACTAGTATGTAAATTTTTAATGGGGATTGAAGAGAATGTAAATGGTAGGTCTTCCTAGGCCTCAACTATTAGCTATTATATGTGCAGATGAAGATGATTTTGTTGTTTTTTCTACTCAGGTATCTCTTGTTTTTCAGTCCTTCCATTTTCATTTGATGTGTTAATCACCAACGATTCATGTGTAGTGTGATGATTTGTTTCTTTTTTGATCTAGATAAATCTTTTGAGATATTTTTATATGTTGATTAGTTTATAATAATTGTGAATCATCTGATTCAAGATAGATCATGTGTTTCATTAAATCTCTCTTAACCTATTTTGAGATCCATTGGGTTTGATGTTGAATATGGTGTTAGTTTTATCCAAAATATTGTTTATCATAGCATCCTCGAATATTACTCTCTTTATAAACTGTAAGGGAATTCTCTCAATTGGTATTACAGGTGTCAGTCATAGGATTGGGCATGCCTCATCCTCCTTTGAGGTTGTTATAAAAATAACCAAACGATTAGATTCCCCCAAAATGTTTAAGCATCATTGGATGCCCCCTATCCTATTATTTTTAATGGTTCTTCCTTAGAGGAGGCTTTTCCTAACCTGGTGGTGCAATTGGTGGTGGAAAAAGTTATTGATGGTGTTCATCCGCCTTTATTGGATATCCCATCTATTATAGCTAGTTTAACATTCATAATAGAAGTTATAAATTCTAAATAATTTTATCAACCATGAATACTTAATACCATTACACTTTAAATAATATAATTCTAGAAAAAATTCTTATAATAAATACATTATTATGAAACCATCTTTAGTAATTGAGGTGTATGATAAATTCTCATCATACTTCACCTCATCAAATAAAAAATATCTTTCATATAATAAAGAAGGATATGTGATGTGATGTGTACTGAAATTTTATATTTCTTTTTTGTGGTGTTCTTTTCAAGTAACCATTTATCCCTTTCAACTTGCATACAAGTGAAATTAGGTCTTAAGGGTAGTTTTTCTCATCATAAAGGTGGTTTGGGTTACCCCTATGATTTGTCTTGTTATTGATTTAGGTATTGGAAGGGGTATTTCCTTGTTGTTTTGATTGTGGTTTTGGATATGTGAGAGTTTATTTCATGGTGTCTTGTATATGATGTGGGTCCTTATTCTTTCTATAACTTCAGAATAAATGTTGTTAATTTGTTTAAAAAATAAACAAAACTCAATAAGTTGATTTGTAGAGGGTTTAATTTTACCAACATTAAATTCATGAAAAATTATATTGATATGATTAAAAAATAATGGGTTGTCAATTTGAATGATTCATCACTATCTATTTTCATAATGTAAAGTATTCATTATAACACTAATTATCAAAAAATCTTGTGATAATATCTATCCAAATTATAAAAATATCAATGAATTAATTCCAAGATATATAGAAACAAATTATATGAAAATAATTTCATTATTCTAATAATTACTTCCATTATCTATCAATGAATGGATCATTAACACATTATGTTTCCCAATAAAATATTCTTTTTATTCCATCACAATATATTTATTCTTATTCTAGTCAAGTTGAAAAAATTATAAACTCTAAAATTACATAAAAGAAAACCACCAACCATTACTTTTCAAATTTTTATCAAACTAAAATCCAAATACTGGTGATTTCACATCAATTTCATCTCATCTAACTCCATGTAGAAATTATTTTCCACTAACATTGGTCTACAAATATTTCTTCAACTTCCAAAAAATTATTTGGTATGCTCAAAATCACTATACCATATAAGTTACTATTAAATATGAATTGTAAATATACCATGAATCTAACCATTTAATAGAAATTTTGTTAGTTTATTGGAACTTGTATCACCACATTTGATGTGGGCAGTTCTATACATGTTCAGATAATCATAATAGAGCTGGACAAGATCCTAGAATGAATGGAAAGTATCATAGCACATTTATATGGTTCCCCTTAAATGAATAATAAATGAAATTATAACTTTCCCTTCATAGAATGTGACAATTCTATTAACCATATTTATTTAATTATGAAATTGATATCTTGTAAGTATATATGTCACCATGTGAAAATATTCCACTTTATACCATACTTTCACTATATTACTCTGATCTTGAAAGATCCATCGGGTCAAAATATACCATAGTCATCACTCTAATTTATGAAAACATAGTGCTGCATCTCTTAGAATAATATATAATTATGTAGAATTAAGAATACCACATAAGAAGTAATTAAAAATTCTAATAAACTGAGAGCATAAATTGAAATAAATTTAAAAAATATAGGTAAACATATCAGTAATCCCAAAAGAAATCAACACCACCACAAAGCAATATTATTGTTTGAGTCATATTCTTTATACTAGAATTCTCTATATCAGGTTATTCCATAATATATTATTATTTTTTATCTATCCCAATTCATTAAAAAAACAATTTTTGTATAGTAGAACATCTAAATCTTAGTAATCATTTCACATTATCACTATGAAAACATCCTAGTCTTGATAACATAACATAGAATGTGGGTATTGAAATGTATTTTTTTAGTTTGGTCCACATAGATTACTAACAAGTTGAATCATACCAAGAAATCATATAATTAAATAATTGATTCATAAATCTACATTATAAATTCTTTCACTCCTTTAAACCTAGATCCTCTCGCACTAAGGTTTATCCACCATGAGTTGTTAATAAGATCTTTTTTATAAAAAATAAATTGGTTTCCCACAAAAATTGAAAAGTTTTATATTGTGACTATAAAGTATAACCACCAAACCTCACATGCATCTAAATCCAACACTAAGATAATTATCAAATACCAATATCCCACATCCCACAATACCAATAATTAAACTCCATATACTCACCACTAACAAGACATCAACTGGTGACCAGCGCTATGGTATTCAGTTAAATATTGAGAGAATGTTGAGGCCCTAAAAATTTATAATGCTCAAGAAATATCAAAAGGAAAATAAAAATTCATATAAGAGATCATGGAAAAGTAAAAAATAAGAATCTATAAATTTTTAATGGAGTGTGTTTCTCATAAAAAAATCAATGTTATGTGATGAAAAATTTAATTCACAAGGAATTAATCAATAATTAACTTTAGATAGTCTATGAAGAACTCCCTATCATGAGGCACTATAATTTATAGTCTAAAGGAATGACTTCCCAACCTCCCATGAACTGAATTCATTTGTGGTCAGAGGTGAGATTTTTTGGCCTCTTAAACATGCTTCTCATTTTCTAGTAAAGTCGGTATTTTCTGTCATCTCATATATGATTTTAATTTGTGGGTAAATGTGGGATTTTGGGTCCTCCCACATACCTTTTTCATTTAAAACATAGGGTTGTGGGTTTTTATCACATCACATAGCATCTTGTGACTAAATTTTCCATTGGACAGCTACTTCATGAACTTCCACATCAAAACATATTTCAGGAAAGTGGTTTACCTTACACTACCTATAAACACCCCATTCCTTCTATATATATACACCTAGAGATAAATAGATAATATTCTCATAGAAGACATTCCAATTTCAGTAACCTTAGACATTGATCTCCCTTCATGAAGAAACCATTAGGTAATCAAGCTACCATGAATGGGAACAAGAAAGGAAGCATGTGAATCTTGTGAAACCATTCATAAACAAAGAGGATTCTCAATACCATTCCCAAAGGAGGCCCTTTTCATACCCCTCTTGGAGGAGGCCCTTTGAAAATACCCTATTTTAAGTGGTCCCGTTACAAATAACTTCATTCTATATAGAAAGTCCCCTATATGAAATAGTGGTTTATGGTATTTATTACACCCATTAAAATGCTATCAGTATACATGGAATTTGGAATCACCATAACCCCTTTGTGAAGCACATAAATGATCTTTCTATATTTTTATATCTATGGTTAAAACCTTGAAATGGAAAGGAAAATACCTATCCCAAATCTACCAGACATATATTATCGGGCTATCAGGCATTCCATAGTTCCCATATTTCAATCATGCATTCTATTGATAAAAGGAAACTCCCATTTTTCCTCTGTAATTGATATTCCCCCAAATATATTTTGTAATCATTAATTTCATTGATAATGAGGACCTTGATCATAAAAGATAGCTGTGAGAACTTCTCTGATTAGAATCCCCATTCTGGCATCAAATCTCAATCAATTATCCATGTATGAATGGGATTCCTTCTCTGTTATAAGATATAATATGGTTCCTATTGATGGTGTTATCACTATGAATCATTGAAGTAATCTGGGAGAGTGAAGGTTACTTAGGAAATATTCATTCTGGTTGTGTCTGAGCATTAGAAGGGTGGAAAAAAACACATTTCTAAGCCCTATTGATGCTCTCTGGGTTATCTAGAAACATTTTAGGCACCCAATCATGTGTAATCCCCAACTATCTATCTACCTTAACCAATGAAACCAATTAGGTTAGGCATCAGGGAAACCTCCATATGTGTTAGCCTTAATGAATCTTCTATTGTCACACTATTCAAAATACAAATTTTCCCACAATATAACTATAAACTACATGTCCAATGTTCTAGTTGGATGATATAAAACTACATGATAACTTCCATGATGCATGATGTAAAAATAAATGAAAACAACATTATCATGTGATGTTAAACTACATGATATAGTCCAATAACACAACCCTGTTCTATGTAACTCAAACTACATGTGAATTTTATTTCTATGAAGAATGATGCATAGGACACCTACCATATGTTCAACCCCCAAATCATCTTCTATATTTATCCTCGTGGGGATATATTCCTCATGAATCCACCTATTTTCTCACCCATTAGTTTATGTTACTTAAAATAACTTTATGTCATAAATTAGGGATAAATCTATGGAATCCATCTTTCTTAATACATAGAACTTTCCTTACATAGAACAACATTTAACAAAAAAAGATATTTTAAGTTTTAGTGCCTTGGAAATTAGAAACATAACAAATAAAATTTATTTAAATCCACTAGAAAGGATTCATTATAAGTTCATATTAATTTAATCTTATCACATCTTATATCCTAGGGACATACATCAAAATAAAGGGGTGATCATAATGCTTGGTAAGGGAATAAACAAAAGAGATATCTAGTTAGTGACCATAAGAAATATCAATTGGAAATGATCTTAAGTACATGAGGCATATCATAAAAGGAAAATCACAAATAATAACATGGAAATGTAAATACGTTATAAAAATGATTCATTAATAAGAATATCACAATGTTTTATCACCATAGTGAAGTAAATCATAATTATCAATGTTATTCAACACGGTATTATTAAAATTTTCATATCCAGAGATTAATTATTTACCCAATACATTGGAAAATTTTCAAGGAATACCCTGCATATTTCATAATTCATGTGATCCGAATCGATCAAAATAATTCAATTCATAAATAACAAAAGGATAGTAAAGAACGAGTTTCATATAAAAACATTGATTACATAAGTTCTTAAAAACTAGGACATGAAATCATTTTTATCCCCCAAAAATAGGGTGTAGGTTTCATACATGAAAATAATTGAATAAAATAAATTATACTTATATATAAGTGAATACCCTTATATAAGTATATGGTTGGGGAACTCATAATAAAAAAAATTATCATGTGATAGAGAGAAATTCAACAAAAGAATTCAACAAGATCACCGTATAAATGTGAATTAAGGAAATGGAGTAATGGGAGGGGATGAAGGTAACCTATTTATAAAACACTATTTTTTAATTAATGGTATAGTAAAATATTGTATGATAGTATTATAAACCAACGTTTAGATGATATTCTACAAAATAGGCACTTGAACGGAATAGAGGAAGTGCAGAATTCCCTTACCTTGAAGTGTTACTTCCTAAAACATGAAGATGGAACCCTGAAGAATAAATGAATCCTTTTATGGAATCTCTATGAGGTAAAATGGGTATAAAATCTTATATTAAGTATTTATAGTAGAGATAAATGGTAATGGGTGTATATTTATAGAAAAATATGGGGGAATTATTTATTAATTAGGTTTTGGAATCTATATAATAAGGTAATGAAAAACACAAACAATATCATGGTTTCTTCCCAAGGTTTATACCAAATATGTGTAGATTTCATTATTTTATAAATTTATGAAATAAAATCTTTAAAATAATACCCTTACTGATGTGGAAGTGATTCATGATTATAAAAAATGATTATCAAATATTAAAATAAAATATAGGTTTTGTAGGATTCATAAAGGGTTTATAAAATTAATCAAATGACCACAAAAACAAGTTATTTTAAATTTAAAACATTATTATGTCCATGAATAATTTTTATAGTATTAATTACATCACTTTTGGTCTTCTCTAATATCATAATACATACCATATTTTATATCTTATTTAATTTTTACCCAAAAATTCGTCTGTCTCAGAAAATTATGAATGAATTCACTTTTGGATAATTTTAACTTTTTTATTTAGAAAATAATATTTATTTTACAAAAATAATTCTATAAAAATAATAATTTATACTTTTAAAAAAAAATCTCATTTTTGGTAAACATAGGTTTTTCATTGAAAAAAATAGTTTTTTGACCCTTATAAAAATTTCATTTGACACATTAAAATTTTGTTATTATCTATATTTAATATTATATAATAATAATATTTTATTAAAATATCATTTATTTTAAAAAATATTAAATTTACCAAAAATAGTGTCTTTAATGAAACTTTATATTTCCCAAAAAAATATAATTTGTGTTTAATCACTTCAAGATCTAATTTTTATCAAACTTATTATTTAATCATTATAAAGTAATAAAAAATATTAATATAATAATTATTTTATTAAAAAACAAAATATAAAAATTCATACTACTAGGTTCTGGATACATAACCCTTTATTACACCAATGAATCCCCTAAGGGTAAGGTTTGTGAGGGTGATATTTTCTTGGGGTGGATCGGCATAGATGGTTTGGTACGTGATCTTGGTGAGATTGAAATTATCCTATAAATAGTTTCACTTGTGATTTATCCATTGAATCATATATTGGGATTGGTCAAAAGCAAATACCATTGATTCTATCTCCCTCACAATCTCTAATAAATAGACTTCATGGGTACGATTATATTAGTCATGCCCATCACTCCTTCCTTCTATTTAAATTGGATATATCATAACTGTTAATATATGTTAGTCATACAATCATTGTATAGTGGTTGTATTATTAATGGTTATGATGTTTAACTATCTTTTAAATCTGATATGATATAACTTATAACGGCCCAAAATAACAAAAGTAGTGCACAAATTTTCTATAACTACATTACATGATAATTAAATTATTCATTCAAAAGGGTGTTTCATTCATAAAAGTTTAGTTCATTACGTTCTTCAGCCCTTCAAAAATTTAACCCTTGATATTTTCATACTAAAACAGATGAGGATAGTTATGTTTCATCACCACTTCTGGTTCCCAAGTTACATTCTAAAACTTGTTGTTCCTCCAAAACACTTTAACCAGGTGATTTGTTTTCTTTTGTAGAAATTTTTCTCTATAGTACAAGTTCGTCACTGAATGATCCTCATATAAATGATAATTAACCAATGGTACCACTTCTAGATTCAGTACATGTGAGGGATCATATATGTACTTCCTCAGGATAGATATGTGGAATACATCGTGAACAATATCCATGTTTAGTAGAATTTATAGCTGGTAGGCCACTACTCCAATGTGATCAAGGATATAAAAAGGCCCAATGTACATAGGTATAAGCTTTCCTTTATTTCTGAATCTCATTATTTTCTTCCATGGTGAAATAAAATGGATGTCTTTGTCTCCAATATCAAACTCAATTTCCCTTAATTGGTTTTCAGCATAGATCTTATAACAAATATAAGTATACATTATATGTTTTTGGATGGAATGAACCTTTTCTATCATCTCTTACACAAGATCGAGTCCAATAATATTTTATTCACCAACTTTATCCCAGCAAGTAGGAATTATACATTGCTTCCCATATAGTGCTTCACAAAGATCTATTTGAAAACTTGAGTATAAGATGTTGTTATAAGAGAACAAAACTAATGGGATATGTTGATCTCATCCACCTTTAAGTTCCATTGAGTTAGATATTATCATTTATTTGAGTGTATGAATTGCCCTTTCAAAATTTCCACTGGTTCAGGGGTGATAGGACACACTAAAATTCAATTCAGTACTGAGACAATTTTGACGACTTCTCTAGTATTTCAAAAGTGAACCTTTGATAATAATCATAAATGAATGAATGAAATTTCCCATGAATTCTCACCAATTTATTTTCATGTATCTTGGAAATTTTGTTTAATAGAGAAATCTTCCGGAATATCAATTACGTGGGAAGTCTTGGTAATTCAATCTACTATAACTCATATTGCATTGTGTTCTTTGGATTTCTTTAAGAGACCAATTACAAAGTCCATGGTTATGTTCTATAATTTCCTTGTGGGGATGGGAAATGGTTAAATCATCCATTTGGACTTCTATAACTCTACATTAACTTGCTAATATAATGTATATTTTGAAATATAATCATCAATCCCCATCTTCATGTTGTCCTGCCATAAGTGCTCATGAAGATTACAGTACATCATGGTGCTACCAAGATGGATAGATAAATTTGAGCTATGTGCATTATCCAATATCTCTTTCTTTATCTTAAATTATTAATGAAAACAAATTATATTTACAAACTGAATAACACCATCTTTATTAATGTGTAATTCATGAATCCTCCCATGCTTTACTACTTCATATTCATTTAAAGATCTAGATCATCCCTTTGTGCCTCCTTGATCCTCTCTTGGATACATGGTTGGGAAATTATTTGGTAAAGAAAACATTTATTTGCTTATGTTATGGTTTTTATATCCATACTTAGAAAATCCAAGAAGATCGAGTCTTCATCAATTTTTATCATGGATAGAGTATCAGGTTATTTTCTACTAAGAGCATTAGCTACCTTATTATTCTTTCAAGGATATTACAGAATAAAGTAATAATAATCCTTGATTAGCTATCACTATATTTTTTTGACTCAAGATGATATCCTTCTGTGTGAATATATACTTTAAAATTTTGTTTTCTATATATATATATATCATGTTTTCATGATAAAGATTGTGTCTCCATATCTTCAAGAAAAAATGAATTCATCTATCTTTAGGTCATGAGTTGGATAATTATTCTCATGGTACTTTAACTATCATGATTCATAATCAATAACTTTATCATTTTTCATGAGTGAACATCCAATAATTTTTAAGGATGCATCACTAAAAATTAAAAATACTTCCCCATTAGTGGGTAAAATTAGAACAAGCACACTAACCAACCTCTTTTTCAGTTCATGGAAACTCTCTTCACACTCCTATGTCCAAATAACCTTAAATCCCTTCGGAGTTAACTTAGTTTGTAGATTATGATCTCATGAATAAAATTCAAAACCCTTCCATAGTATTATGATATAAAAAAACAAATAATATCCATTACAATAGTAGTACATAGCCACTCCTCTATGTCCTTTTTCTTGGAAGGATCAACTGATATTCCTTTACTGGTCATGATGTTCCCCACGAATGCAACATTTTGTAACCAGAATTCACATTTTCTAAATTTACCAACTAGATTCTCCTTACATATATTTTTTTAATATGACCCTTATTTGATCTTCATGTTCCTCACAACTTTTCAAATATATCGTAATATCATCAATAAAACTACGACAAATCTATCAAGGTAGTCCTTAAATACTCTATTCATCAAATCTATAAATATGATAGGATCATTAGTCAATAAGAAGGGAACTAAAAAAACATATAATTCCTTTACCATGTTTGGAATTTATTATTTAGGATACCTTTCACCCTTAACTAATGATACCCAAATGAATGATCAATCTTGGAAAATAATTGAGCTCCCTAAAGGTCATCAATCAAATCATCAATCCTTTAAAGAGGGTGTTTTTTCTTCACTATGATCCCATTAAGATCTATATAGTCAAGTCATAGCAACATTGATCCATACTTCTTATTTAAAATTATAATATGTTCACCCCAAGGAGACACATTTTTACACAACTTTTTATTAGACCTATGTAAAAAAAAGTGTTTCTCTAAACTCCATTTCATCCTTAATAGGACTCTACACAAACTTCTCATAGCTTTCATAGTCATGATTTGATATATTCTCATAAATGTGGGGTCTCATTCTACCTAATAACCAATCAACATTCCCCTTAAGATCCATAACAAAGCTAGAGGTGTAATGAGAAAGTCATGTAACGTTCATTTCATTGATTCGCACCAATTAATTTTCCTTTTTCTTTAGCTCCTAGAATTACTTATCTATTTTTTGTTCTCATTAAATGGGGAAAATATTTATTAAAAAAGATTTGCAAAAATTATTCCCACTCCATATAATTATTATATCCTTTTGGATTTGTGTTCTTAATTAATGTCCACTACTGATTAGCTTCACCCTTTAAATAGAAAACTTCCATGGTGAATTTCTCTATTTATGAACAGAAAAGTGTAAAAAATCACTTCTCTATATAAGAAAACCATTTTTTGGAAATTAATGGATCATAAGATCCACTAAAGGAAAGTATTATTTAATTCATAGAGGAATCAACTTTAATTTATTCACTTTGAGGTTAATTTATCCACTCAACATGATTCATGTTATTATTCATAATCTAAGATAATTGATTTATAATCCTCACAAATTTTTCCATTCTATCTTTTATCACATTAGAAAGGTCATTAGTGTATCATCCGTTGAACTCATCATTTATGTGGTTCATCTTATTTACCACCATTTTTCTATAATACGAAAACCTTCATGATAAACACGTTACTTTTATGAATATCTCAACTCTAAAATAAGTTTAATTCCGAGAACAATATGCTTTAATATGTTGTTATTTTATTTCCACTAATTACATTTAAATTTTCTATATATACTACATAATGGTTTGTAAAAATCATGTGATTAAAGAAACACATCCTTTGATAGTGTCAAACTATGTGTGTAATAAGGATCATTCTCATACACAAGGTAAAGATCAAGTCAAATCCCAATACCCCATTTTTGGGGTTATAAACCCTGGGTACAACTATTTCAGATCCACATACACTAATAGTATCCAAATAAGGATTTAATTTCTTAGAAATCACTCGCTTTATAATTAACAAAAACTATATGATGTTTTTTTTTATATTCAGAATTATCCCTAAGGTTTATAAGAGTGTATTATAGTCATAATTTTCACAAATAATTGAACCTAGCTCTGATACCAAATATGGAATCCTTCCATTTTAATACATAGAACATTCCATACATAGTACAAAATTTAAAAATACAAATGATATTTTAAGGTTTAGTGTCTTGTAAATTAGAAACATAATACATAAAAATAACATAAACATTCATTTAATAAACTTTATAGGTTTCATCATTGGTTCATATTAAGTTACTTTTACTGCATCTCATATTTTAGGGACATACATGAAAAGAAAGGGGTGGGAGTAAGGCCTGGTAAGGGAATAAGAAAAAAATATATCTAGTATGTGACCATGGGTCATATCAATAGTAAATGATCATAAGAACATGCAGCTTGTCATAAAATTAATAACATGAATCATAACATGGAAACTTTTCTACATCATGTAAATGATACATTAATAAAAATATCACCAAGGTGTCATAAATCATTATTACCTAGGTATCATAAAACTTGTCATATCTAGAGATTAATACATTACTCAATGAATTGGAGTTATATAAGGTAACACCATTCACATGTATTAATTAATCTGATCCACATCAATCAAAATAAATCATTTCATCAACAACCATGGGAGAGTAAAGAATGTATTTCATATAAAAACATTGAGTACATTAGTTCTAAATGATTTGGACATTAAATCATTTTTAACCACTGAAAAGGGAGTTTGGGTTTCATACATGTAAATATAAAAATCATATACCTTATAATTATATATAGGTAAATATCCATGGATAATAAAATGGGTTGGGTACTCATAATATAAAAATTTCTCATGTGAAAGAGATAAATTCAATAAATGAATTTAGCATCATGACGGTATAAATGTTTATTAAAGAAAATTTCATAATTGGAGAGGATATAGATACCCTTTTGAGAAAATACTATTTTTGAAATAATGAGATAATAAAATAGGGTATGAAAATAATATAACCCAAAAATTAGAATAAATTCCATAAAAGAGGTACTTGAATGGAAAAGTGGAGTGACGAATTTTCTTACCATGGCATGTTTATTCCAAAAACTTGAGTATGGAACCTTAAGGACTCATGGACACATTAGAGGGAATATTTGGTAGGTAAAATGACCATAAATTCTTGGATTATGGATTTTGAGTGCAGATAAATGGGAATGAGTGGATATTTATAGAAAATGAGAGGTCAATTATTAATTAATTAGCTTTTAGACTCTATACAATAAATTTATCTAAGAACGTCGTAATCCTACATGAAAAAATGGGGGTTCAAAACCCATGGGGTGTAGGTACTATAGTAGCGTCAGGTCACTATAGTGGTGACAGGGGTATTGTAGTAGCGGTGGGTACTGTGTGGTACTGTAGCAGGTGGTACTGTAGTGGAACTACTCACAAAATGGGCCTTAGGCCAATATTTTGTGCCTATGGGCCATGTAAGGGGATAAATGCCCACTTGGCCTTTAGGTAATGTAATGGGTCTCCCTCTACCAAGTTTAAAGATGTATTTTTTTCTTTAATAATAAATGATGATTCAAACCCAACCTTTTTTTCTATATAATAAATTTATCAAAATCAAAAACTTTTCCATAGTTTTTGTCCATGGATTCTATCAAATAGAACTGGGATTCATTATTTTATGAGGTTATGAACTGAAAGCTTTAAAATAATACCCTTGGTGATGTGTTAGTGAGTCATATTTATAAATAATTAACTTTAAAACATTAAAATACAGTATAGGTTTTGGACGATTCATTAAGGGTTAATAAAATTGATCAAATAACCTCAAAAACAAATTATATTATATTTAAACAATTATTTTGGTCTTTTACACTCTTTATTGTATTTATTACAACAATTTTTTTTTTCTTTTATGATGTCATAATACATACAATATCTTTATACCATATTTTTTTTTACCCCAAATTTTCCTATCTTATAAAATTATGAAAAATTCACTGTTGGATATTTTTGATGTGATTATTTAAAAAATAATATTTATTTTATCAAAATAATTATATAAATATGAGAGTTTTCACTTAAACTAAAATCTACATTTATTGAAAAATACTACTTTTTCATGGAAAATAACAGTTCTCTGACCCATATAAAAAATTATTTTGAATTCTTAAAATTATTTTATCAATTATATATAATATTATCAAATAGTACTACTTTATTAAAATATAATTTATTTAAAAATTTATTAAATTCATCAAAAAAAATTTCTTGATCAAAAACTGTATATTTCCCAAAAGGTAAAAAAATTTATCGCATAAAAAAATAATTTTATTCAAAATTATTATTTAATCATTATAAAGTAATAATAAAATATAAATATAATCATTTTTTAATTAAAAGTAGAAATATAAAAAATCACATAGTTAGGGTCTAGATACATATCCATTTATTACACCAGTGAATTTCTTAAGGGTAACATGTGTGATAGTGAGATTTTCTTATGGTGGTTTGGTGTAGATGGTTTGGGTCATGATCTCAATGAGCTTGAACTTCTCCCATAAATGGTTTCACTCATTCTTTATTTTTCGAATCAGGCCTTAGGATTGGTTAAGGTAAAATCCCATTAATGTTATCCCCATCGAAAGATCTGATAAATGGGATTCATAGTGTATGTTCTTATGTATGCTTGTAAAAGGTATGATGCATACTATTTAGTGGCACTAAACTATGTGGGTCCTAATATTTTTCACAAGAATGCATGGGAATCCCCTATGAAGGTCCCGATCCCAACTCTATAAATACATGTCACCTCCTTGGATGGTTGTAAAATCCAAAGCTCTCAACTATATGGCTCATAACCAAACAATTACTTATTAATAAAAAAAATATGGAGATCCTTAGATACATGTAAATTTCCACATAAATATATGTTAACAGCCAACCATTAGAACATGGGTAACCAATTTGATACTCAAATTTTGGAAGGATTCATATATATGACTTAAATATATAAGAGAGTACAATAGTATACATTAATACCCTCAAAAAGATTTTATGATCCCAAATTCCCACCCTCTCAACCAAAAAACATCCAAGGTGCCTCTAGAGAAGTCCTAGCGATCACCTACCTTTAGAAATTAGGTCTTCCCTAAATTAAAATAATCACAGTATAATCACACGTTGAAATTTTAAATTGAAAAAAATAGTGAACCTAACGTGAGTCCTTAAACTATTAAAGTGATTGGTCAAGCATGTTTTTACTTTTTATGTTACATTTACAGGTTTTTTGGTTTGTGTTTTTTGGAATTTTTAGGAATATTTGAATAAGAACCACCTTAAATATAAAATGATGGAATAAAATTTCCAATATAAATATGTATCAACTGATATATATACTAAGGAATCATCAAATAAGATGGTTATATATCCAAAAAATGTCTACAATGATGGGTTAAGAATTAACTGTCTTTGGAGTACCGTCCAAATGGTACTATCTCAAATCATGAGGTAGTATGTGAAGCCCTTCGGGATATGAAACCTCACCAACCATCCACTCAATAATAAGTGGAAAATAATAAATAGGTAGTTATATTTATTTTGAACCATTTTGGGAGCCTTTCAAAAGAACAAATAAATAAGAACCTCCCTTATATTATGGAGGTGGATCAGGAGGTCAAGTGGAGACTCACCTAATCTCAAGAGTCGCCTATAAAGGCTTCATCCAACCACCACTTGTGTTAGAATTATACGACCTCGATTCCATAGAAATTCATAGAGGACGACACCAAGGAGGAATTTTATCTAGTTAAATAGACCTGATCACCTAGGAGATCTTTCCAAGGGAAAATAACTATTAATCCTAGAGATGGTATCATATACTTTCTTTCACTAAATATGTATTCTATAATACTTTAGCATCAGTCAAGAGTAGGACCATACCCATGTTGACACTCAATAAGTCTTTTAGCGTACTCAAGCAGCATCAAATGAACTATGTTGGTATATCCTTATATCTAGTGGAGTGTAGGCCCGTATTCCCCCTCCCACTTCTCAAGTCAGCTAGCACACTATGGAAACATCATGAGTATGCTGGTGGCCTATCTCAATAGCAACCATGGGCTATAACATATTTCTACCCCCACAAATAAATCTCATCTATATATTGTGATGGAAACTAGGGGACAAGATTAGGACCAGATTCTTAGTCCCATTAAATAATGGTTCTATATTCTTGTTTCCCTCAAAGAAGATAGGTATCATATACTAGAGGCAATTGAAGGGAAATATTATATCCCTACTAATCCTTACAAGACTTTTGGTATATTCCATAAGTGATAGAATATGGATAATGTTGGAATATTTTATTGGTCAATGGGGGAAAAGAATATATTACAATCCCCTATCAATATAGTTCCTAATGTATGTAATGTGAGAGATACTAAAGAGAAATAACAAATCCATACTCCCATTTATAAGGATCATTAGTACATTTTATAAAAGGATAAAGAACAAGATTGGGTTCAAATATTTATTATAACTAGATATCATTAAACTATTTTAATATCTTCTTCAAGAAAATATTATATTAATTATAAAACTCTAATAAATCATCAGTATATTTTAGAAGTTTTTGAGAAGTAGAAACATACTCATGACACCCTTTTATGCAAATAAAGTTGTCAGAAATTTTTGATGCAACCAAGAGGCATTAAAAAATGAATTTTCATTCTTAAGGGGATATTAGAATATTTTGATGTTAGTATTGGAATATCCTTGGTGTAATCCCTAATGTAAAGGTCATTGTGTGCAATATGTGACCCTATCCAACCAATAGTGATCACCCAAGAAGAAGTCATACTAAGGAAAACACAAAACAAAAGAGTAGTATCATATTACTATCCTGAAATATGATATGATCTTAATTCCATAAAAAATATTTAAATGAAATCATAAGAATCTATTGACCCATCATCAGAAGAAGGATGTAGTTTCATTTTCCAAGGTTCTCCATTTGATATTATTACTAGCTACTTTGGAGGTCCTCTCTAGATTGTCTTCCATGAATTTCCACCTCATGAAATATCAATATTGAAAATGGAAACTCTTCCCATGGTGCGATATATAAAAACCATCCTCAAAACCAAAAGATCAATTAGTAAGAAGGTCAACCCCTTCTGGCATGAGGTATTATCCACCCTGAAGGTCCTCCTTTGAGAATATGCTACATGAATCCACCATGCATATTGAAATTAAGCCATAATGTAAATCCTACCCATAATGAAGAATATAAAAACAAACATAAAGGTCCCATATATGGTATTATTTGTTAATTTCCTCCCCATAGTGACATTTTATTTTATAAAGAACATATTCTCTTTGCAAAAGATACATTGAGAAGTACCTCATACAGAGAGGCACTAAAGAGACTAAGGTCATCTACAACAAGTGCCTCATCAGTTATCACTGATATCCCTTGTCAACCAAATTAAATCCTGAAGTGGTAGACATCATCTATAACGAGTTCAGTCATTCATCCATAGTTTTGAAGATTCAAACCAATTCCTCTCCCCTAAATAAGGCTATCTGGAAACAACCAGATTAATAGGAATAGGTATATGAATCTCTCATAGAAGATGAAGAGAAATCCTTGATAATGTGAAAATAACTAGATAAAGACAACATACCAGTTATATTCTATCTCATATACACTTCCAAATGTATAATTCAAAATAATTTTAAAGAGGAATCATTACATTATCTTCATTTGAATCAATAGATAACTCATTATCTGTGGAGAGATAAATATCTATCTTATACGGAATATGCCATCCATGTTAAGATAATAGTGGATGTTAAACACTAAATCAACTTGGGTTCCCTCTTAGTAGCACATTATCCAAATTTATAAATAAAGAATATGGATATCAAAAAATAATTCCTCAATAGTTTAAAGGCTATCATCTAATTGATTGCAGACACTCCATGTGATGTACATATAAGAGGATACAGTGAACACGGATCACTACATTTCACCCTACTCCCCAATCAGTAGATTCCATCAAGAGAGGTGGAATGAAAATTATATATTTAAAGAAAAATATCAAACAAAATCTCTATATATGATAGTAATTCTATAAAAAAACCAATTATTTCTAACTCTTAAAAATGGAAAACTCAATGGGAATGATCCATAGGTAGACTCTGGCTTTATTCTTAAGGATGATAATGCCTCTCTCATAAGAAAATAAAATCCCGTTTCTAGAAAACATCATTAATTTGTGAGGAACATATGTCAAAAACATTCATTTCATCCATATTATACTCAAAAAAAAGTCCACAAAATTAAAAGTTCATCATAAGATGTTTTCACAATATCAATACTGGAGAAACCCTAGTTTATAGGACTGGAGGAATTTTTACCACCACTTCCACCCCTATGGTCATAAAATACTTAGTAAGTCCAAAATTTTATAATTGAATAACCAAATCAACCTCATCCTATAGGGTTGGGGAATTTATATCATAACATCAACCTCTTCAAAGGAGGTCAGTCTTCTCTAGGATGGGAGAAATTTCATAAGAAAGCCTTTATAGTTACTCCCACTACATAACCCACTTATTTCCTCCAGGACATACTTAGTAATGATTTTTTGGGATTCCTTCAATATTACCCTATACATATAATTTCTAATTGAATGTTGAGGAGAATAAGTAAAGCCTTATAGGGGACACAAGCCAAAATGGTCCACCAAAAAGGGATATAGAAAGGGGGATTATGACTTTTCTCACAGAAAGTATTCAAAAATGATTCCAATCCCTTTATCATTTTTATTAGAACATGATTATAAAAGCATTATTTTCATCGGTAAATTTCATTATCACTAACAATATGTATGATTTAGAACATAATGCCAGTGAATAATAGTAGTATGAGGAAGTTTTTTTATGAAACATAGTTCACATCAAAACATTTAAAGAAGGTGGGGACACTTTAAACCAAAGAAATGTTTACAATTTACGGGTACCCTTGAATGCTCATTCACTACCTCTTTGATGATCTTCAGCTAAAGAAAAGGGAAAAAGTATAACTGCAACCCACCCATCACCCAATGAAGTTGAGCCTCCTATTATATGAGAAATACTTTCTTAATATGAGGAAGAGTAAAAGGGGATAAAATGACTTAACACTAATCTAATCAATGGAAATATTCCTACAAAGTATAACCTTTAATAAGAGACTCACATTTATCCTTCAGAAAATATCACTCGACATGAGGAAACTTCTCTACAAATGAGCACAGAATATGGTCATCCAACCAACTTAGGACCTAGATATCTAATATATATAGAATCGATGGTCATAGAATGTTATGATTTCCCTATTATTTGTATGTATCCAAAACCATGTCATGAAATATACCACAAGATAACTCATACTGGTTATCAGCAATAAACACGATCAAGGAAACCATATTGACCCTTGGTTGTTTCCTCTACTCAAATTTATGGCTATATAAATATCCCTCTAGAACATGTTGAATTCATCGAATCCCTAGAATATAGAATAAAGTATTTGGAAGGACATTAAGAACTAGTGAGAGAAATGAGGAAACTATATCATGAGTGGGTAGATGTGACTCTTCTTTCACAAAATTTATAGAATCCAACATTCATGATCATTAGTGGCACTAAGGACCCAAAAAAATCACCTCTCACCTTTTATATCCTGTTGTGGACCCATGATGGTAACACATGATTAGAAATAGATATACAAGATTAGATTTTTTTAGGAAAACTCTATAAGGACCAACATTTTTCTGGTATAACAACTTTTCAGATGGGTCTGTTATAGATTGGGAAGAACTCTATCTACAGTTTCTTAATCAATTTATCCAAATGCTAAGAAATAAATTGGTCCTTGAAATTATAGTTTTCAATTAGTGTGAGAATGATTGGATCTTAGAAATCATTTATAGATTCAAATGTCTAACATACTCCTTGAATATACATCTCCTATGAGAGAATATACTAGAAATCCACAAAGAGAATTTTAAATATGATTTTCATAGATTTTTGATCCTACAAAAATACCATTTATGATTATGTGAGTTTCCATAATTGAAGAAATGGTGGAGGAAATAATTTATCACAACAATTCTAATTCATTCACAACATAACCAGCTCATAGAAATATGATTGGTAAACCAGATCCAATGATTGTTACACATCAGCCATATCTAACACCAACTTTGGTGCTAAAACCTATGCAATATCTCATAGTACCCCTACTGAATGGTAAGAAAATTATCCTCTTCAAAAAGGAAGAAAATATTAGAGGATAAAACTATATAAAGATATATAGAATAAAGTTTATTCTTTTTGAAAAGATCAGGTTCCTAGGTACTTCCTCACAACTATGGATAATAATATAATGAATATTCCTGATCCTTGGAAGACCAATGAATTTGGATTCAGTGATTTCCCTCATTAATATAAATTTCACTTAATATTGGTTTACACCAACCAAGATTGATTTTCCTCAAAAATATCTCCAAAAATATGGTAAATTATGTGAAATTCAATCTTGAAATTTCACCGACACAAGTTTATTTTGGTCCTTTCATCCCACTAGAAGTGAAATAGAATGGTAGGAAGGCTCAAGAAAGGGTATATTGAATTTTGATGATTGGATGACTAAAAAGGCAGTCAGAAAACACCATATTATCCTTATGAAATATCTGAATCAACCATTTATCATCTCATATCCCTCTCTAATGATTGTACTGAATCCTTGGTAACCATAGTCTTCTAAGATTCAATCTTCTTAAAACCTACAAAACTGGTCTAACAAGATTAATACATAAGAAGAGGGACATGTGTCAATTTCTACATTGGTTAAAATTCTCCAAGATTTAATTCCATCACCATTAAGAGGATGGGAACTATCTAACCAAATGGTCTAAATGGAACCATCCCTCCAAATAGAATCCTCATCAAATGAAGAATATGAATATAGATATAATAATGTAATTCTCTTGGTGGATACCTTCTTTGATGAAGAAGTTACATATGACCCTGAGTTCCCCTCCCACAATTGGGGAGAGGGAGGAATAGATCTTTGAGGCTGATAGGGTAAAGGGAGATGAGGTTGACATTTATCTCAACACTCAAGTCATATCCCTGTTAAAACCATATATTCTATAAATTCAAATATACAAACACTTTAATAGTCTCAGTAGAAACATTAATCATCTCTTAAATAATCAAGGGATCATTCAAGCCCAATACTACTAGTGGACTAATTTGTTATTCAACATAATCCTGGTTAATATAAAAATATGGGATGTTCATATCAACTAAACAAATAATTGAAAAAGATACATTTAAAATTTAATTAGAAAAATTGGACACCCCTATAAGCTACTTCACCTACCAAGTCTAAACCAAGGAGTAGACTCATGTAGAGAAGCATATTCCCCTTGCTCAAAATTATTACATCTTAAAATAGATGGATGTTGTTCCATACTGGCCTTCAATTCTCAATTACCTCCACTTTTCAAAGGACCTTCAATAATATCTTATAAAGGCACTTTTAGTCCCTTAATAGTTTGAATCTAATGTCACTAATTATGAATTATATCATATAGATATCAACCCCATTGAATTCCATAAGATCATCTCTTTTATAGAGAAAAATAAAGAGGCCTTTATATAAGGATATATCATTCCCTTGTATATATCATAAAATTTAGATAGCACTAACATTCACCAACCCCTCATTGATAAGGGTTCCAAAATCAATATCATTCTAGTTTGGACCCTATAAATATTGGGTTATGGTGAAGTCAGTTTGTCTCCCTCTACCTGAAAATCCAAGTGTATAACAAGATCAAGAAAAGTATATATATTGGATTAAGTTTAGAGCCCTATTTGGATACTTTGTCTCTAATTCTAAGTTTGGTTGTTTTTAAAGACATGAATTTAAGTACACTATTACAAACATCATGGTTTCATTCCCATGTGACCGTACCTTCATCATACCACTCTAAAATCCCATGAATTTCAATACATAGATGTATAATTACATTGGAGGTATGTAAAAATTCTAGCGACATGTGATGTTATTTAAACACTACCCCCAATAGTATAGAAACGGCCCTTATCAAGCCATTCCATAAACTTGATGAAGATTATTTATTTCCCATCAATCATAATGAGGTACTTTATAAATTTATGGATTCATCAGATCATATTAACCTTGTTTTAGAGGAATAATCATTTGATTTCTTTTTTTTTTTCATTTGATGGCCAAGGAAAAGTTCACAAAAAATAGCTACCTCTATTAAAGATAAATAATCCCACACTATCCATGTAGATCTATCTAATTCCTCTACATCTCTATGATAAGGATAGATTGATCGATCTAAATCCCCATTTAAAGAAACCAAGATTCTTTAGCCAAGTGGATATTCATCCTAGAGAAAGAAGGAAGGCTCGGGGATTGGGAATGTTTTCCTTTATCTTCCTAATATCCATTATATCGATCAAATCCATTATTTTTAAAGGGTATCATCTCAGTTGCAATGATAATATCTCAGATGGGAATTCTTCCTCTTAGTCACTAAGACATTAAAAAAACCTCACACCACCATCTAGATTGAAAAACACCTCCACATAACTAGCATAAATTTAAAATTCCAATATTTCATCCCTAAAATCTCAGGATGTCAACACTCCTTCTTCTCTTGATAGTGGTAGAGAAGAAAAAGATAACATCCAGAATATCCCAGATAATAATTCACACACAATGGAACCTTCAATGTTTGGATATGTCTCCTCATCATTAATGGAAGATAAAAATACCCATGTATTATCTTCCTGTCCTAAAAATATACCTTCACTACATGCATCTACTAAAAAAGTGATGAAGGATTTAGAATAAGAAGTTCATTGAGATTCCCATCTAATATTTGTTGGTGGTGTCTCTAATTCCATGAATGGATATTTTTACTGTAACCAAATACATATGAATCCTAGAGATGATAAGGCCACTTCTTTTAGGGAACCCTAAGGTTTTTATTGTTACCATGTAATTCCTCCACACTTTAATAATTTCTCGTCCTCAAGAAAAAAAATATCAAAAATGATTCTAGATGAAACAATTTTTTAATAGGAAATGTGCATTACAACCAAGAAAATAAAACTAAGTGTTAGTTGAAAAATCTAGTCGTATATAATCATTCCTATGGAAAAAGTCATTCATGCCACATGGTTATGTTCTTTATTCAAACCCTTTATTATTTTAATTATAATTTATCAAATGTTTCTTAGAATCTATACCCATAGTGAAATTTACCTCACTTGGAATTTTCTCTCATCAATCAAGGTTTAATGAAACTATATTTTTGATATTACCTTGAATACATGTTCCAAACCATTTGATTTAATTTTCTATATCATTTACACTCTATAAAGACAAAAACACAATTAGTCATGAGGTCCTTAACAATCAGGTTAAAATGACTCTGAGGTTGAGGTTAGGGGGTGGATGATAAAAATCAAGCTCACAAAGGAGGGTAAATTCTTAATTATAATACATTATCATAAAAAATAATAAAATGAATAAAATACCCCAGAATGTGGCGTCTCCACACTCTTAAAAACTTATGGTAGGATCGTGGATGCTTCATAAGAGTTTGATGAAGGAATCATGTCTCTTGTTTTTTTTGAAATTCAGGTCTAGACCAAATCCCACATCTTTTAACTAACCATATAAGATCCGTCATAATATTCATAATTTTGGTAAGTGTGTTTTCATACCTTCCTAATACACAATTCATATTGGTTTATATTTTTTTATGGGTAATCTTGAATGGTATATCAGAAAAACCATTGACCACTTCCCACATATCATGTGAAAAAATCATTATGCATCTCCTTACTAGTAAACATCCCACATCCATCATTAATGATTGTCTCCAAAAAACGTATTCATGTGATATTAATGAAATTATATCAATAATAGGGTAGGAAGGGATAGAATGAGCTTATAACATGGATAAATCCTAACAAGGTTATTCATGGACTCTATGGGAATAAGAATAATAAATGTGAATATGGATTTCAGGTATAATGGGTCAATAATGATTGCCTAAATTATTTTAACAATGTATTTATTTTGACATGAATTTTATAGGATTCCAATGAAAGTTATTATTGGTTTACATGACCCATGTATATCTCAATAAATATGATTAGAAAAGAAAATAAAAATATCGGTCCATAATCCCCTCAAGAATGGGAACAGAAAAAATAGGGTAATTAATCATGGAATAAAAAATATTAACAATTAAATTATAAGAAATTTGAATAAATTAGAATCAAAATTAAATTACTCAACTAAACAATCATGAAAAAATTCTATGTTGGAATAAAAATATATTTGAACATTTTCTAAGAAAATAAGGTATTTTATTTTAAAGGGTGATGTGATTTCATGTTAAAGCATTATTTCAACAAAAAAATGTTTCCTAGACTAATGAAAACAAGTAATAATCAATTTTTATACACAATAAAAATCAATAATGTCTCCCAAAACTTAAAATGAGATAGTGTCTTCACTATTTTAGAATGTGATGTGGGAGGGAAAGAAATAATAACATATATAAAATGGATATGGAAATTGTGAATTTAATGTAGGGAATCAATATCTCCCTTTAATGAAGGTCTTTCCATTGGGGAAAATTCTAAATTATGATATGAAATTGATAACTAATAGAAAATGATAGAATAAAAATACCTACATCAGATAAAACATCAGTGCATAGGAGATAAAAAATATGGAAGTACAAAAAATGGGAAGGTGAAAATAGAAAACATTTGTATAAATATGATCAAATAAATACATAGATAAGGCTACAAAATAGTCATGAATTAACTATCAGTTAAAAATGGGAAAATAGAAAAAATAAAAGGTCTTAATAAACTCAATAAAACTCAAAAATTAAAAATATAGGTTACCTCCTATAAAGTGATAACAAGTCATCGCCATCTAGATAGATGGAAAAGGATCAAGTGGAGGGGTCCATTGTCTCATTTTTTCTATACCTATTTCAAGAATTGTTACCTATATTCTTAAGATTATGGGGCTCTTTGTGGGGGTTTCCACCTCTGGAATGGGCCGACCAATGATATCATGTGGTATCTAGATCATACATGTAGGCCGTAGAGAGAATTAATGTATAGTACGGAGATGGATCTCGTTGATTTGTCATTGTATGTCAGCCACTTGAGGAAATACTTTTTGTGGGATTGCATATGGTAGCCTAATAGATTCATTGATAACCATGGATGATACAGTAGAATGATACATTTTAAAATGAATGCATATGTTAGGATAATAATGTAATAAATCTATACAATAAAAAATCATATCCCATCTATTTAATAGAATAAATGATAAAATAGGGAATATGGAATACATAGAGTAGAAAAATTTACCCAAAATAGAGTACAATGGGGATGGGTTATTTATGGAAAATTATAAACAGTGTGCATAGAATCACTACTATTAGAATCAAATATCTTCTCCCAAATAGTGGGTGACTGAATTTTCCCTGTCAGTTCTATGAAATAAATGGAGGCATAGGTAGGTGGATCGACCACCATAAATGTATTACTGGTGCTAGAAACGAGCTTGGTCATTACATGTGGAGGGGAGGTGTTGATCTATACTGGGGTTGAATGTTTGACAACTAGATCTATGAAAGGAACCTTAGATGAATAAGGTAACATAGGGCCCTTTCTTTGTCAATCCTTCTCCTTTAAAAACTTTTTCTGGGTAGAAGGTTCAAAAATATTTCAAGTAAGGTATAAATTTATGGATTAAGGGGTATGAATAAAGCTCAAATATGGGTCTATTAAAAAAGGTAGTGGGTGGATAGATGCAATGGTTGGTGATAGGGATGTGGTGGTAAACTATGAAGGATCTTATTAGGGGATGCTGAAATGTCATAAAATCCATCTATGGTTCTCCAGAATACACTATATAATAGCCTATATGTTTATAGATAATGGTGGGGTAGTTATGGGATGGGTAGGTGTGGTTAAATGGTGGAAGTAGGATTAAATGTGTGGGAGTCAACAGTAGTAGTTTGAGGAGCTTGCATAGTAGTAGTGGATGGAATAACATGGTTGTCTGGGTCAGCGGCCTCATGATATTGAATGAGAAGAGATGGCTAATTAACCTTTGTATCATACTCAGGGCCCAAGGGTAGTTCCGTTCTATCTTCTACTGAATCCCTGTATTATATAGAAATAAGAGATCAAAAAACTCTATATTCCCAAGAGAGGAAAGAAGATTAGTAGCATTGAAAACTCTAATATGACATGTGATAATTGAAATAAAACTTCCCCCCATTAACATAACATCTGCTCTTTGTTACTAGGCCTCATAGTAGAGTGTGAACTGTCATCCCATGTTGATGGTAGGGACGCCCATAAAAGAGTCTAAAATTATCACCTTGAACTTACTAATTCTCCCTTAAGCATCTCTTATAGCCAGGTAATCATGGAAAAGAGATTAATGAACTATATATAAGGTTGAACCATACAACTGGATTCTCTTCATTATTCATGGTTCACGGAAGCTATGCCTGTCATAGGATATCAAATCCCAGCTCTATGGAGTGTCTTACTTATTCTGATAAATCTGTAAGGTATCATAAGTCGGTGAAGTAATGAAATCCGATGTGTAAATACCCATCCTAATACCAAACTCTAACTATATAGTCTCCCAAGGTTTTCCACCAATATGGAAGGTGATGTGTGTATTTATACCCTCCAACATAGAGATGAACTCCTGGAATATCTTTAGGTACATATCCTCGCCTACCTATATAATGCTCGAAAGGTTCATTCATCCAATGATCTCTTGGACCTCCTCATGAATGGGGATATTCACTAGTATGGAAAGATCAAGGGTCATTTTGGAACTCATGGGAATGGATTGAACATAGAGAAAGAGAACATACTACTGAGGATCATAAATGTGGAGGCCAGGGTTTGGGTGTGGGTGTTAGGAAGGACCATGCAACTGGATAGAAGAGAAGTGGGAATGGTTAGAGGTCTTGGGAGTAGAAAAAGAATATGGGGTGATGTTGGGGATGAATCTATAGGTGAAAGGGGAGATCCCGACATTGAAATATTAGTTGGAGGATGATCATCATGTTAACATTCTATTTTTGAAGATGGACCATTGATAGTATCCATGAAGGCCATTGTGAAGAGAAGAAATGAGAAGTGAAGGGATGGGAATAGGTTGTCGGTTCGATTGGGAGTGGTAGAAGTAAGAATAGAGGAGGAGAGTTCTCATGTAGCATATGGGGAGGCCAACAAGTGGGGGGTTGTGCAGTATATGGGGATTTCCATGATATCTATAATCATATATTAAATAGAGGGTCTACAATTTTTATGTTATGTACTACAATCACAATATGTAAAATGTAGGAATTGATTTTTCTTAGCAACATCTTGTGTAGTTTACATGATTTAAATTATCCCATTTTCATAACATTAGGTAAAGAGCCTATGAAATTCTACTAGAATTTATGACCCTCACTAAACTATAGAAAACCTACTATAGCCTATAGATCCAATCCTGGGTTTTTCCCAATCAGTGATTCATTTAACATTGAAAGCTAGATAGAATTTGATTCAAGTGAATTTTAATGAAAGAAAACACCCTTATTGAAATAGTTCTTAATAAATTTTTAATATTTTCCTATTGACCTTAAATGGTGGTCATTTACAGCTTTGGATTATAATCATCCCATAGGGGAAAACTTTGGTAGCTTGAAGGAGACCCATCCCTTAGGATTTTAGTTTCGTAGGGAATAAATTTAAATGCGAATTAAAGAGTATAACATTATCCCCCAGTGTGAATACTTGTCCCAAAATGAATTGGTCATGCCATTTCTTTGTTTTTTCTTTATAAATTTGATCCTTTTATGTGATAACCTTGTTGAATCTCTTCCAGATCATTCATTTGAATAATTATTTTTTTCCATATTTTTTAGCATTCAAGATTAGTTTTTTAATTTTATAATTAGTGAGATGTTTTAATTTTATTGTCATGTGATAGGGCTTCCAATAAATAATTCATAACAGAGTATTGTAAATGGGTGTTTTATACACCATGCAATATTCCCAAATTTCATCATCTAATTTTAGTCTCTAATCCTTCCTACTAGTATTAAATGTATTTTCAAATATTTTTTTTAATATCCTAATTAGATAATTAATCGTCCTGCTTGTATGCTGGCTGTAGGGAGTTCCAGTGTTGTATTGAATTCCATATTTTTTCATGAAATACATTAATGGTAGTATTTGTAAAGTGTGTTACCCAATAACAAATGAATAATAATGAAAATCCAAATATGGATAAAATTATTTTCATTAAATATTCATAACCACATTGGTTATGTCATGGGTGGTGGCTTCATCTTCTGCCCACTTCGAAACGTAGTCCACACTGACAAGCATGTAATAATTCCTATAATAATTAAGTAATTGTCCCATGAAATCAATTTCCCATACATCAAAATATTTCAACTTCATGGATTGTGTTTTGGGGAATTTTGTTTCATTTTCTAATGGTTCTCACCCACTAGCATTGATCACAACTCTGTAAGAGTCTCCTCAAATCCTATAGAGTGTGGGATAAAATAGTATACATTATAGGATCTTAGTCATGGTGTGTTCAGGCCCATGATATACTCTAGCTTGAGGTGTTTGACACATTTTGATAATTCTTTTAATTTTATCCTATAGGATGAAACATCACATCAATCCATCATCACAACTCTTAAATAATAGCAGCATATCCTTGTAATGGTGTGAATAATCAACTAAGAACTTCTTCCACTGTTTGTATGAGAAGTGTGGATAAATAGATCCCACGTAAATAGAGTTCAATATATCAAAAATCCATGGTCATGTTCGCATATTTATATTGAAAAGTGTATCATCATGAAAATAATCCTCAATACATGGTAGTGAAAGTCTAGATAAGTGATCAAAAATAACATTTTTAGTCCCTTTTGTGTCATTGAGGACTTTGTAAAATTATTGTATCAATAGGATCCATTGTATTATCCATGGTTTAGAAATAATTTTTCTTAATATCTATTTTAGTTCTTCATGATTTGTATACATCGCCACTTTGGAATGCATAAGGTTTGATTCAAAATTTGTAAAAGGGAAAGACCACTACCAAAAGTTCCTTCCCTCTAGTTTTATAATTGACATGATCTTTATTTAGGGTATAACTGGACTAATAGATGGGGTAGAATTTGTATCCAACCTATTTTCCTAAAACAACACCCATAGTGAAATCATTGGCATCATACATCGATTCAAATTCCTTCTCCCAATTAGATGATACTATGAGAGGAGTGACCACCATACTATTTTATAGATTGTTGAATTCCAACTAACACACATTAATGAAGTTCCAAAAGTCTACTTATACAATAGGTGTTTCATTGGTTATAATATTCTTGAAAAATCATGGATGAAATGATGATAAAATCACACATGGCCTAAAAAACACTTTATACCATTCATTGTCACAGATTCAGGTAAATCATTAATCACCATGATTTTTTCTAGATCAACCTCCATGACATGATTTGATATTTTAGGTCCAATTAATATTCCACATTATACTATGAAATGATATATTTTCTAATTTATCAATAGGAAATTCTATTCATAGTGTTTTAGAACTAAATTTGTATTACTTAGGTAGACTTCAAAAGACTTCATGTATACTAAGAAATCAACTATAAAAATATCTATAAAATCCTCTTCCATATCATGGAAAATGTTTTTCATGCACTTTTGAAATGTTTCTGGTGTGTTACACATTCTAAATGATATACTTAGATAGGTGAAGGTTCTTAAAGGACATGTGAATGTAGTTTTTGAAAAATGTTCCCAAGAAGTCATCGAGGGTACTTGACTAAAATTAAAACTTTTTGCATTGTCCCACTATCATGCCTTCTCTCATTCCCTCTAGAAAGTAAAGATGGGTTTTTATAGTGTTAGTGAAAAATTAAAATATTATTCTAAGTCTAATAACTTGTAGGAGAATCTTTAGTTAACTCTAATTCCAAATTTCATTCTCGACCAACTTTATGTGTTTTATCATCACAGTCTTTGTTGATGATTGTGGCATATATTTCAGGTTATTACAGCTTCTTTTCCTCTCATTTTCATGTATTCTAAAAATTCAGTGTTTCCCACACCTAAGTTCCACATCCTGAAGCTCCTCACTCAGATGTGTCTTGGTATTACTGAGAAATTTTGATGATAATCAATTATATAGAGTTTTGGAGATTTTTTCCACTTGGTATAAAAGATTTTGAAGCACAATCATTTGATTTTGCATATTAGTTTCTTGGGTGGTCATCCTATGATCCTCACTCAAAAAACTATGGTGATAATTTATTTAATAATTTGATTTTTGAGTTGTGTCTTGTTGTGGACAGCTCAATGGAGCTTGCAGAAACTGTTATTAGGGTGGAAATTACTATGATCTATAGGGAAAAGATTGTCGAGGTTGAGGAGTTGGATTATGAGGTGGTTATTGATGTGGTCTCTGATTTTGTGGTTGTTCTTGACCACACCTATATTGGTAGTAACCTTTATTAGTTTAATATGTCTATTGAGTTGGTATTTGTTGATAATATGGTTTCTAGTATTTTTGAGGTTGTTGAAATTATTGATTTTTTCAATTTTAATTTACAAAATCACAATCCTGATTTTGGTGTTCTTTCATTCATGCTCTATTGTCCTAGTATGGGTGAGATCCTCCACACATTTCATAGGTCTAAATTTTCATATCAAGGGAAGGTGGTGGTATCAGTGGAGAAGGTATTTGAGATTCTTTAAAATAATTTCTGAGGGATTTGACTTGGGATGTAATGCGGGTATTCCCCTCCACATGGTGAATTCCATGCCAAGGAGATCCTTGATCGCTCTTACATAGAATTATTATAGAATATTTCTTCTTAAAGTGTTCTACCAACTTCTGGAATTTTGAGCATGAGTTTTCAATTAGTGGTTGTATCCACTATAGTATGTGCAGCTGGTTACAGTCATTGGTAAAACATTTAAAGCTATATCCATACATCAATTATGTGATTTCATAACTTTCAAGTCATATCATTAATGAAATCACAAGCATCCCAAGCTGGTTATTCATCCACCTGGGAGAATTTATGGACCTCTTTTATGAGCTTCTAGGTTCATATTGGGGAGAAATAATTTTCTAAAAACATTTTGGATAAATCATTCCAAGTCATAATGGATTTGGGAGATTCACTTTTGATCCACTACATGTCTCTTTAATACAAGGAAAAGGGAAAAAATATAAGTCTATTCATATCAAACATCGCTTCTTATCTTCGAAAGGTGTTGAAATCTTCTAGGAAACTTGAAATATGCTCATGTGAATCTTCACTCTGAAGTCCACTGAATTATTTATTGTTCTGGATCGTATGAGTGAGATAGGGTTTAATTTTAAAAGTATGTTCTTGGATAAGAGGATGGATGATGTTGGTAACTACACCACTAATGGATGGAAATACATAGTCTATAATGGTGGTCTCAAGCAGCATTGTTTTCTCTCCATGATGTTCAAGTGGAGCATATTGAATATTTTTAGGGTTATGTGGTTTAAGTTTGTTTTTGATTAGCTATAATAGAGCAACGGTGTGCAGACATGTATCTCTTGATCTCGAAATCAAAGTCAAAAATTTCTTAAGCATAATGGCTCCTAGAATGATTTAGAGGGCCGTAGAACATGCACTAGCCGACAATGATGATGTGTGTGCTAGTCCGTGTGTGATAATTGTAAAAACAAATAGAAAAGGAGAAAATATGGTGTGACTTAATACCAATTTGACACTAAAGGTAATTATTCCTAAGAAATAGATAATCCTCAAAAATTACACCAAAATTTGACAGGCCCATGCAACATTGCTGATTTTAAATGGATTTTGATCATATTAGAAATTTATAACTCTGAAACTACACTATGTACAAAGGAATATCATGGTGTCTTCATGGGTTCAAACCCATAGGGATAAGCAATAAAATCTGGTAACCTAGCACTTACAACCAAACATATAGATTCCTGATGTATCTCTCATAGGTTTTGTTTTCTACGATTTACATAGTTCGGTTTTAATTTAACATAAATAGAGTTATTGGGGTCAATTTTAGGGATTAAGAAAAAGGTATTCCTAAATATAAATTGGAATAATCCTATGGATTAGTCTTCAAAATAGTTTAGAGGTCACCAATTGGTTTTTTTCAATCTAATTGGATTTACCTAAGCTGTAAAATACATTTTGTTCCAAAGATATTCAACAATCCAGGTGTAATAATCTTAGCTTCAAGGGAAGAAAGTTCCATAGGATACTGGTCCTAGCCTTCTAAACACCCTTCAAGTTAGGGTACATATGTTACAATTCTAAAGATCAAGGTTGTATAAAAAAATATTATTAATAATAAATCTTAATCTAATTACTATACAAAGGGTTGGAAAAGTTTTAATTTAAGGATTCATTTGGTTTAAGCCACCCCAACTCTCAACCTCTAACCCTAGCATATTATCCAAACATGATTATAATGATATTAAAAAAAATAAAAATTGGTAGCATGATTGAAATATTTATTAAACAATTAATATTAAATAAATCCATAAATAAATTAGTTTAAAATCAATCAACAGTCTTACTTGAATAAAGGAATTGAGAAAGGACATGCAATAGTTGAGGCTAAAAGATGAAATTAAAATAAAAATTGAAATTGGAATAAAAATGAGTAATCCACATATTTATAATGATATATAGAAAAAAATACAAATAAAAAAATAAAATAAAATAGAGGAAAATAGTTATGGAAAGTATGTAAAAGATAAAATGTGGTAAAGAAGTAAAATTATGGTCATATCTCTTTCGACGTCGGAACTAGAATATAAATAAGCATTATCATCTCATGATGTTTCAATGTTTCAATGTTTCATGTCATGAGATATATTTAAATGAATTATACCTCAAAACATTAATTATGTGTAATGTAAATTCACGTCATGTACTCAGACCTACAAAAATCTCCAAAAATCTTATATCTCCTAGAATTTACATAATGAACAGGTTTCACGATAAGTGATATTTGAAATTAATGAAATTACAGTAGCTTATCATTTGAGAATTGATTCTCTATTTTCTACAAAAATCATCAAAAACCCAATGCTTTATCAAATAAATCATGAATAGATCATTAAAAAATGTATCCAACAAATACATATGAATTCAAATTTTTAGGAACCCCAAGGGGATAATTTTTACCAAGTAATTCCCACTGGTTTTAAGAACAGTGGTGCCACATATAAATGCACCACGCATTATATCTTCAATACCCTTTTAGGTAAAACCATGGAGTGTTTTGTGAATGATTTGGTTTTCAAATGTCAGTAATTTTGTGATTATATTACCAATCTTGAAACAATTTTCAACAAACTATAGTAGCACAAACTAAATATGAACGTATTGAAATGCACTTCCAGGGTTACATCAGGAAATATTCTCGAGTTCATGGTACACCATTGTAGAATTGAAGTTGACCATGAGAAGACCAAGGTAATCATTATGATTCCACCTCCTCCAAATATCCACGATCTGAGAAGCCTTTAAGGATGTATCACTAACATCTAACAATTTATAGTGAACCTTGCAGACAAATTCCTACCATTTAATATGTTTGTGTAGATGGAAATTACTAATTGATGGAATGAATAATCTCAATATGAATTCAATAATATCATGAAATACCTCTCAAGACTACAAGTATTGATACCATTGGTAAAATAAAAGACACTCATTTTGTACATTCAAGCCTCAAATTAGTCACATTATTCCTTTCTGACAGATAATAATGATGCAGGGAATGAGAGCGGTCTCTACTATCTTATTATATCTATGCTAGAAACTAAGTCTCTATATTCAAACATCAAGAAGAACTATATTTCATTAATATTTGTGAATCAAGAGCTGGTATATTACTTAAAACATTTTGGAGTCTACTTGGTCTCTCATATTAACATACTCAAATACATACACAATCATTCGATTCTAACTAGGTGGTTGGCATGGGTGGAAGTCATCCTATATAAATTTGATATCTAGTTAATATCCCAAAAAACTAGTAAGATAGAAAGAATTAGAAAACTTTCTCATAGTACATCCCGCATTAAAAAGAATTTATGTGGATATAGAACTTCCCTATAAATAATTACTCTCTATTAAATATAATCCTTAGACATTGGAGATTCATTTCAATAGCAAATCCAAAATCCAATAGGGATATGGAAGTAAAACCCAAAACATGAAAAAATTGGATTGGGAATTTCCCACATCTCTCTAGAAAAAGAATTTTTTCAAATTCACTCATATTTTCATAAGGATGCACCAATAATGAAGTAGAATATCAAGATATCATTACAAGATTGGAATTGGTGTTATGAAATATTAGTGTCCCATCTAAATATCAATGGTGATTCAAAGTTATTGTTAAAGAAGATTAACAGTGAATATGTTATTAAAAAGGGGAAACTATTCCAATGTTTGATTATATATGAGTGTTTGTAGACGAATTTACCTCTAAGATAACATTGTATTGCATCCTATATTCATATAATTTCTATATAGATGCATTGGCTAATGCTTTCATAGCCCTAGAATACCCATACTATGATGTGACAATTATCAACATTACATGACATAGGGTGATCTATCTTGTATTTAGAGGTAATAAAGAGGAGATTAACATTGCTCTTCATTAAAGAGAGTCGAAATCCCCACTAATTAATACCATTATTGGAAGGATTTTTCCCATATTGGACTACCTCTAAATCAAAAATTCTTTCATAAGACTGAGAAAAGAAAGATAATATCTAGTGAAAGATAGTCAAATTTAATCTTTACGATATCTTGAATTCTAATATATTTCTCTTTAAATGATGCTTCAATAGAGTCTTACTCGTGTCAATTGAGAATGTATAGACCCACACCATTATGAAATAATTCCACATAGGCACCTAGGTTTATTATCATTCTATAACTTAGCTTTATAAACAGATCAGTAGGTTTGGATACTTTTGACCATCAATGAAACATTATTGCATAGAGTTCACCATAAAATTTCATATTTTCTAAATACATGTAAATTTCTTTAATCAACCACCAAATTTATTACATATTTCTAAATATTATGGATTATTTTCCATCTGTAAAATATATTTCATGGGTCCATATCTTCCAACAACATTTAAGTAGTTCAAGTACATCCTTACTACCACTGAATTCTTCTCTAAGTGGGATGAGGTCATATCCCTCCTGGAATTTAGGATGAATGTTATCATAAACTTTGTAAATTCAAAAATCATTACCAGATTTGGTGTTCCTCACACAATATTGATGAATAATGGAACCAATTTCATCAATTAAAAGTTAAAAAGGTTGAATCATCAAATTTAGCATTTAGCCTAACCACTCATCCTGCTACCATGCAATAGAAAATGGATAGATATAGGATTTCAATATGACTATATCTAACATACTTCAGAAGATGGTGAATAAAAATATTAGATATTGGCTTGAAAAACACATGCATGATTTGTAGTCTTATCATAATATAACCCATACTATTATGAACATGACCACATATTCACTTGTATATAGTATAGATGAATACTTTCCCATAAAAGTTTAGTATCCTTTTCTTCACATATTTATATACAACCAACTTATGGAAGATGAATAGTATCATAATTAGATGAATGAGTTGGAATGAATTGATGTGAAAATATTTCAATTATTTCACAATTTGGAAACCCAAAAAAACTTAATTTCATGATATTTTAATAAGAAATTCTACCTCTATTTGTCCCTCTAAGGAGAGCTATTGTTGGTTCTCAAAACTCTGATGATACTAAGGTAGAAGCCTCCAAATATTGAACCAATGGGGTATGGACCATTTTTTATACACAAGGTCTTTGAAAATGGAGAAAAATCATTAGTTATAATGGATGGTGAGAACATCATTCCCACCACCAGTGAATGGTTTCTCAAAAAATAATTTTCAAAATATCACATCGGTTCACACAACCTCACAATATACAATTAAACAATATTGTAATTTTCTTAATATCATGAAATAAAATTTCATGATCGCATCCCTTCCATATGATGTCAAACTATATTGTATAGGTCCATCTTTTAATAACTTAAACAACAAAACAGCATCATCCCAACCACATGATGTAGCATAACACAACAATGTCCTTATATCATGATGTAAAACTAAATAGCACTTATGTCCTAGGCACATGAAATTAAAATTTATGAATAAAGAATAAGTGATTGTCTCATACCATCTTTTAAAAGGTCTCGTGCTCTATTAAAGTGTATAATGGCACTCAGGTTGAATCATCAGTGATGTACAATATTTTAGAGTCAATTGTTTTTGTTTTAAATTTTCCCAGGGGGTTGTTTTCATGCTTAAGTGAAATGATAAATTGATGAATTTAATTTTACAATTTTATAAATATTGGGGTGATTTCATTATTAGGTATTCAATATTATGATATCCTTGAGATTTTTGATATATTTTATTAAATTAACACTCTCTTCATGAGATGATTTTTATCAAAATTTACAATTATTCTTTATTTAATCCAAGAATTAACTGGGGTTATAATATTAATAAATAATTAATTATGGTGGTTTATTTATGGTTACAATAATATATTAAATCCACATGTTAAACCGAACATGCAATTAATCCATGAAATTTTAGGTTTAGCATACACAATGTTAGCATAAAGAATATTTAGCGACTAAAATATCTCAATCATTTGACACCCCAAAATTATATATCACCCATAATGGATTATTTAAAAATCAATTAAGCTGATTTTTATAATAGTTCATTCCCCCCTGATCTATTTCTTTTCTTGTTTTTTTGTTAGAGATGTTTAGGGGGTTCCGTGATTTTTTGATGGAAGATGGGGGAAGCAGAACTGTTGTAGGAAATACATGTTATGCTAGTGTATTACATGGAATGTAAGTTAGTTTCACAGTTTGTCCAGGTTTGGTTCATGAATTTTAGATTTTCAAGGTTAAATAACAAAAAGGTGACTCATTTTTTAGTGATACTGAACCCTGAGTATTACATGATGTGAAAGGGGATTACACGTCATGTAAATCCCTAATGAAGTGTTGTTTTAAATTTATTTTCAAGATGAACCCTTATTTATTCATATGTGGTTTCATCTTACAATAATTTTGGGAAAACACTAGGAGACCTAAAGAATTATTCAATCCATCTTCCACCGTCTTTGATCTTTTGGTCCTGGTGGGTTTTCATTGGTAATCAATGGTTGATTCATGGTAGGTTCTTATCCCTTATTAGTGGTTTTTATTCTGTTATTCTCCCAAGTATTCATTATGGTGACGTTGTTATGGTTTTTGGGTGTGTGTTGGGTTGTTATTATGGTATTTGGTTGTGGTTTAGGTTGATATATTGTTCTCATGGTGTGGTTGTGGTTTTTGGGTGTTCTTCTTCGCCATGTGGTGTGTAGTGAGTCGGCAAAGCTTTTTTGAGGTAGTGAATCCCTCATTTTTCTTTATTATGTGTCATGTAGTTGGGGTTTTCATTTTATTTCCTGTGGGGTTTTTTGCCTTAATTAAAGATAAATAATTGGTTACATTTTAATTTAAGGTAAAATGGGTCTTGATTTACACAGTTTAATATATTTGATATTATTCATGATATTGTGGATAATATGGGATTGTAAATATGCTAAAAATTGTGGCCATTGATTGTTCTAGATGATATGTGTTGTGACTGTTGTAAATGTTGCGATTGTTTTTATATCACCATAAAATGTAAATTCAATTAACCACTTATATTTAGCTAATGAAATGGTTGCCCAAGATTTTGGTTTGTGTGATAACATCCCTAAAATAATGTGTAATGTGATAAAATCCCATTTTTAAAAATGTAAGATGATCTTGATGTGTGGTGAAATGTGGTTTTTCTTGTGGGATGGAGATGTGTGGTTGGTTCATGTGGTGCAGATGGTTTGGTGGTCATGCTTTTGAGGTGGCGAGGTAGTTTGTCTGGTCATTCTTTTAGGGCACTGAGGTGGTTCCTTTGGCCACTATTTTCGGGGTGGTGAGGTTGGGGTTTCTTTGTTCTAGATTCTCAAGAGGTAATCGAATAAATAAATAAATTTATAATAATGTTTGGAATATATTGGATTGATTTTATTAATGAGATAAAAGTTGTTAATGAAATATTAAATGGTGGGTTCTGTGGTCAAATTTGGTTGCTGAAAAATAATAAATGAATGAGGTGATCAATTGGAATTGGTTGGAAATGTAAAGTGGGTTTTGTGCCTTGATGTGTGGTTTTATGCATTTGGAGGTGGAAATAAGTGACAGTTTTGTGAGTTGGTTGGTATATTTATGAACCCATAGGTTGGGATTGAGTGTTTGGTATTATATATATATATATATATAATTTTATATTATTTTGATTTCTATACATACCCCACACACATCGAGCACTACTTGTCTACACCAAAAAAATTACATGTGGTGTTTTTTATAACATTCGGTGTGTATAGATGGCAAGGTACCCACTCTTTTCCAGCCTCTCTTCCAGAAAAGGTAGGTATTGCATAGGTTATGGTGGTTGGAGGTCTGTTAGTACAATAGATGGTGGTTATGATAGCCCAGATTTTTGTAGGTGAGATGTGATGGCCTAGGTTTTTTTGGGTGAGACGTGACCGTGCGTGTGAGGCATTATCCCGAGTGTCTTCAAGTGAGATGTGGTGGCCCAAGTGTCTTTGGGAGATTTGTTTTTATGACCGTGCTTGTGGGTCTGTGTGGTATACATATGAGATAGGTGTGTCAGGATGTATGATGTTGTGTAATGTCCTGGATTTTCCATGTATTATTTTAATATTATATGGGAATTAATTCATGACCAGGCTCTGAGACAGCGTGATGTTCTGAGGCCGGGTGAGCCCGGAAAAAATGTTTGAATTTAATTTAATAATTAAATAACGCGCACATGCAGTTTTCCCGAAAAAGTGGAATAAATCTTGAACGGGTGCTCAGATCATAAATCTGAGGGCACCATTGAGTTCAGAACACCATTTTTACCTTAGGCGAGGCATAACATCAGTCAGCGTAGTTCAGTGGTGAAATCTAGTTTTTGGACATAAGAGTAATAAAATATTTAATAGAAATATTTTTTTTCTGCTGTGAGATTCTATTAAATATTTTGCAGCGGATATCATCCTTTTAAAGAATGGCTTGCGCAGGGTCTAAGGTTACAAGCCTCATAACCCTGAAAACCTTGGCGGCTCTGGAGAAAACCTCCCAACGCGGCGACGATGACGCGGCGGCCATATCTTCACCAACGAACGCCGTGGAAATACAGGTAGGATGTTTGATGTGATTTTTCTTCCCCATTTTTTATTTCCACGATGAACGCGGACTAATCCATGAATAGATTAGCCCATGGATTGATCGTCCTTACAGGGTGGGATATTTTCAGGAATCGTGGGATTTGATTCTTGAGATTATTATGGTTTTTGCTTAACCTTCTAACGGTGACTAACCATGATCGACACGAGCATCGATCGAGGTTTGTCCCTCTTGATTGCTGTGTTTTTCTCTCCTGATTCTGACGTGTTCTTCATGCGCGTTCTTCGCGTTCTTGGGGAAAATCGATTGTTACATGCTCTTTTGTTGGTACAATAATCTGAAATAGAAGATCCAACATCGAGACGACCTAATGGAGGTGCGACGATGATGGCGGCAGACAAATTGACATGGTTCAGATGTTTTCGTTTTTCGAGTGTTTTCATGCGGATTGATTGAGATGCATTTTCAAGGCTGATCAGAAGCCCGAAACTGATGGAATTGGTTTTATAGGGGTGGGACAACCCCAAATATGGAGTTTAACGATGATTGGGTGGTTGGATCAAGATCCGAAGGATTAGCCAAGGAGCGCGGAGGAAGACGATGATTCTGGAAAATTTCTGACTACACGCCATGTAGTATGGGATACACAGCGTGTGTTCGTCAAGGGACTGCATGGCGTGTAATTTGGGAGTACATGGAAACGGCCAGGGACATGGCCAAGGACACACCGTGTATAACCCTCCCCGGCCAGACCCGACCAGATACACGGTATACCCCGTGTACTGGTACACGGGCAGGCGACACAAACATGGGTAGAGACCGTGTACAGGCACATGTATAGCGTACACGGAGCGAGCCCCAGGTACTCGGACACAGTGTGTGATTCTTATACACATCGTGTAGTTTCTTTCTATCTAACAAGACGAATGACATGGGCCATTTACACGGGCAGTACCCAGGGTCAAAGAACAGGGTGTGTACTTTTTCTACACGCTGTGTAGTAGAGTTTTACACAGCCTGAATGGATAACACGTGCCATTTACATGGGCAGTACCCGGGGTTAAGGAACACAGAGTGTAACCATACTACACGCCATGTAATAAATTCTTTAAGGCTAGAACCAGTTTCCTTATGTGACTTGGACTAGTTTTCTTAGGGTTCGTACCCTTGGCCTTTACCCTAATGGTTCTGGTATCATTTCCTTTACACAGGAGTATGATCCCTTCAATATAACTTCCTAAATAGATTTGTTGGAATCCCTTATGTGAGACTTAGACCCGGATCCTCTATTCATCCCTGGAACCCTAGGTAGAGTTCTTGGTATCGACGTGATCAACTTTACCAGGGCACCGATCCTCTACTTAGCAGATTAGCTCAGACTGAGTTTTCAGAATCACCCCGTGACTTGGTTGTTATTCTCATCTGAGCATCATGTTCTCAAGGTAATTGTGGAGTGTGTTATCCTGGAATGAGTAATTCGTATCCCTCTCTTCAAACCTAGGAGTGTGTTCTCCCAGTTGCATACTTAGTGGAATCTTCGAGCTGGATCCTAGTGGCAATATCGCGATGGTCGTTTGTGTATGAGTATATATAGATACTTCTTGTTATATGTTCTGTAGACATATACTATATCGAGCTGAATGTATCTTTCCTTTGTGGTATTTTTTCCCTTGTTGTATTTCCTTTGTGGTTTCAGGGTGTCCTATTGGGTATTGTTATACTCACCCCTGCACGGGCTTTGCCTGCACTTATCATGTCTTGTGTAGACGAGCTAGCCTTTGACAGGATTCTAGGCGGACTAGGACCGGACGGTACTCAGTGAGATCAGACAGGCCGAGGTGTGTTCCTATGGGTACAGACTACAGTCCCAGAACCTTTTTATAGGTTGGACTTTGTTACAGACTTTCTTTTGGTGGGATTGTACTTTTGGCCAAGGGTTTTACACTTGCTTTACTTTACTTCCTGTTGTACTCTATTGGTTGGGATTTTTAGTGTATGCATGCATTTCCATTTTTAGTAGTTTTTACTTTTTTGCATTTTGGGATGGGAGATGTGTGTGTGTATGTACAGGTTTTTAGGCAATGCCTCCCATGTTAGTAGCATGCCTACTCAGTGCTAGTCACCAGACCCTGGCCTATTGGAGGCGGGCTTGGGGAGTTGCGACTCGGGCACCAGTGGGACATGTCATGACAGAGTGGTGTTAGATATGTTCGGTTTTACCTTAAGACTAAGATTCTGTGAGTTGGTTTGGTGCAATAGCGTTAAGTGTTTCGAGTTTAGCTTTCAGGCCAGGGACACCAGTATTGGTGCGGGCTACTGACGTATCCACACACCAGGACTCTGATAACATGATTTTCGAATAGGAACATTAGAACACAATTTGCAGGGGAAAATAATGGTACATGCATCATATAGGAATGGGTTGTGGTTTCCATGCCATTTTTGAGTCATCTCTCCAGATATACTCACTGACTGAGATACATCCTGTTTCTTTAACAGGATGTCTCCGCGATGTGCACCCGCTAGGATCCAGAAGCTCGATCATGAGGATGACCCCCTCAGTGATGAATCCTCGATACAGGGACCAGATCCCTCAGTTTTACCCCCAGGTGGTGTTCCAGTTATCCCACCACATGTGGAGCAGTATTTAGTGTCTGCTGTACCAGTGGAGGAGGAGCGCAGGCTGAGCGCACTCCACAAGTTTCAGAGACAGAGACCCCTCAGGTTTCGAGGCTATCCTAACCCTCAGGCAGTACCCAGAGTCTTCTGTTTGGTCAGGACAGCAGCAGACTAGATGGTGATCCTGGCAGCAAGCCTTTTGTAGGGCTTGACAGGATGATGATGGAGTTTGGTTATCCAGACCCACGACGAGGCGACACTTGCATGGTTGGATTTTGAGTGTCTCATCGGAGATAAGCTTTCACCGGTTACCCTGAGAGCAGTATGCATAAAAGAGATTCTTTAGCTTCAGTAGGGAACTATGACGGTGGTTGACTATTTGTTGAGGTTTACCGACCTCTCGCGGTACTTGATGGATATGGTCAGAGATTAGTAGTTCAGAGCTCGTACTTTTGAGCGGGACTTGCACAGAGATATCCGAGCTAGCATCATACCTATGAGAATTCCTACATATGATGGGGTGATCGAGTGGTCTTTGGTGGTCTAGAGGTTCTTGGAAGAGCAGAGACAACCGACAGATGTCTGTAGTGGGAAAGCTAGAGCAATGACCTCGGTAGAAGGGAGCCGACGTCCGGGACCCAAGTGTGGGAGACATTTTCAGAGGAGATCCCTGGACAGGGGATCTGCCATACATGGTTCGCAGGGCGCATCCAGCCAGCCTCGAGAGAGGCTATTCTACTCATGTGGTGGAAGGGGACATCTCGCTCAATATTGTCTAACTCGCCGTACTACTGACACGGGAGCAGTGGATGGAGAACCTAGGTAGAGGTAACATGTGGAGCAGAAAGATCTGCGGGGCGGCGGACGTGGTAGGGGAGCTGGGAGAGCAACTGGAGGTGGTCGGTGTTTTTACCCTTTGCCACCACCACCACCAATAGGTCCACCCCAGGCCTAGGGAACTGGTGGATAGAGGCAGGGACAACTTCAGGCGGTAGAGGCTTATGACCCAAATACTCCCGGAATGATTAGAGGTACTATCTGTGTCTTTTCTACTTTGGCTGCTGTATTGATAGACACAGGTTTTAGTCATTCCTTTCTAGATTCCTATCTCGTTCGAGACCTTGAGATTCCAGTTGAGCCGTTGACTCGACCCTTAGGCTTAGAAACACAGACTATAGAAGATTCAGAGATCACACACCTCTGTAGACAGTGTGACCTAACCCTTGGAGGTGAGAGTTTCGGTTGGAACTTCATGGTGGTACCATCGAGGCCTTACGATGTCATTTTGGGTATGGATTGGCTATCCACAGTTCATGACCAGATCGACTGTTTTAGGAAAAGGGTGCGGTGTGTCCGCAGTTATGGAACGTGGTTCTCTTTTGTCAGTGAAAGAGAGACCCAGGCAGCACAAGATGGACTCGTTCATAGAAGGGAACAACCGATTTCACATCAGTTGGCTAGCCTAGCCTTTGGTGCAGCAGATGTTACGAGTTTCCAGTTTCCAGCAGTAGTGGCTGAGTACGAGGATGTCTTCTTGGAGGATTTCCCCGGGCTACCTCCCCGTCAGGAGATAGATTTGTACATTGATTTGCAACCCGGGATGACATCGATATCAGCGTCAGCATATCGTATGGCTTCTGCATAGCTTCTTGAGATAAGGGTGCAGCTGGACGACTTGCAGAAGAAGGGATTTGTGAGACCCAGCGTTTCACCCTAGGTGGCCCCAGTGCTGTTTTCCAAGAAGGTGGACAGGAGATTGAGGCTATGTGTAGATTACCAGCACTTGAATCAGGTGACCGTGGAGAACCGGTATCCACTATTGAGGATCGATGACCTCTTTGACCAGTTGAGAGGGGCGCGATGGTTCTCGATGGTTGATCTATGATTAGGCTATCACCAGTTGCGAGTACGGGATGATGATATACCGAAGACGACTTTTCGATTTCGCTACGGTCACTATGAGTACTTGGTGATGCCCTTGGGCATGACGAACGCCCCGTCAGTGTTCATGATACTCATGAACCAGATCTTTCAGCCCTACCTAGACCGGTTTGTAGTGGTCTTTATAGACAATATCCTTGTGTACTCTACATCTGAGGAGGAGCACACAAGACACCTAAGGATGGTTCTGGACAGTCTCTGAGAGCACCATTTTTATGGAAAACTCTCTAAGTGTCAGTTCTAATTATAGGAGGTCCATTTTCTGTGACACGTTATCTCAACAGATGGTGTAGCAGTGGACCCAGCCAAGGTGGAGGCAGTTCTAGCATGGGATCCACCCCAGAGCTTGACAGATGTTCGAAGTTTCCTTTGGTTGGTAGGCTACTATCGGCGATTCATCCTTGATTTCTCCAGGATTGCAGCACCCATGACATCTTTGACTTGAAAGGAACAGCCTTTCGTGTGGATCGAGAGATGCCAGCAGGCTTTCCGGCAGTTGAGACAGAGTCTGACTAGCACCCTGATCTTGAGATTATCGGAGGAGGGTGTCAAGTACATAGTGTTCTGTGACACATCAGGAATCGGGCCTGGATGTGTCTTGATGTAGAGGCAAGAAGTGATTGCCTATGGCTCACGTCCGTTGAGGCCACACGAGCAAAACTACATGACCCATGATCTTGAGTTGGAAACGGTAGTCTTCGCATTGAAGATGTGGCGGAACTACCTAATGGGAGAGCGGTTTACCATCTACTCTACTCAAACGAGTCTCAGATATATCTTTTCTCAGAAGGATATGAATTTGAGATAGAGGCAATGGCTTGGGTTCCTCCAGGATTATGTCTTTGAGATCGTTTATACTCCTGGGAAGGGGAATGTGGTGGAATATGCTCTCAGTAGGAAATCCAGTTTGCAGTTGCTGGATGAGGAAATGAGGCAGTTGTCCTCCTTACAGTTATCCTTCGTGGATGGAGATGAGGAAGCTTGCCTTCAGTCGATGGTTGTTACCCCTCCACTCTTACAGCTATTCACGGACACACAACGTGAGGATGCTAACCGTGAGACTCTACGTGATCAGATATCCACAGGTAATGCTGCTGATGGATATTCAAAAGGTGGGGAGCATGTTGTTCTTTTCAGAGGGTGCACGGTAGTACTAGTGACGTTACGGGAGGAGGCTTTGATGGAGTTTCATACATCTCCCTTGGTGGTGCATCCAGGTGTAGAAAAGATGTATCAGGACCTCCGACGTCAGTTCTGGTGGCCAGGAATGAAGAAGGGTGTGCAGAGTTCGTCTCTTGGTGCCTAACTTGTCAGCAAGTAAAGGATGAGCACCAGGTGCCAGCATGTTTGACTCATCCCCTTGAGGTTCCAGAGTGGAAGTGGGATGGGATATCCATGGACTTCGTGACGGGTCTACCACGTACGTCCAAGGGACACGATGCAAACTGGGTAATCGTTGATCGGCACACCAAGTCAGCCCACTTCCTAGCCATAAGGGATCAGAGTTCAGTAGAGAGCTTGGGATGCCTCTATGTGCAGGAGATAGTTCGACTTCATGGAGTTTCATTCATGATCGTTTCAGATCGTGATGCTTATTTCATATCCTGGCTTTGGAAGGGATTGAAGGAAGCTTTTGGGACTTAGTTATGCTTGAGCACAGTGTTTCATCCTCAGACTGATGGTCAGACGAAGTAGACCATCCAGGGTATGGAATATATTCTTCAAGCTTGTATACATGACTTTGGTCATAGCTGGGAGGATCACCTACCACTGGTGGAAGTTTCTTACAACAACAGTTATCATTCCACTATTTGTATGGCACCATTTGAGGCTCTGTACGAGCGAACCAGTAGGTCACCACTTTGCTGGACTGACCCGGGAGAGTCAGCACTCATGGGCCCAGAGATGGTGAGAGCTACTACAGAGAAGGTAAAGGTCATCCAGGAGCGGATGAAGACTGCACAGAGTTTACAGAAGTAATATTCCGATAGGAGGCGGATGCCCTTGGAGTTCGAGGAGGGAGACCATGTGTTCCTTCAGGTCTCACCTCGATGGGGATTGCAGAGATTTGGCTAAGGCGGAAAGCTATATCGGAGGTTCATTGGACCTTTTCAGATTCTGAGTAGATTTGGCGAGGTGGATTATTTCTTGTCTCTACCTCCTCAGATGGACCAGGTACACAATGTATTCCATGTGTCGTAGCTGCTGAAGTACGTGCATGATCCATCGCATCTCATCGACTATGGCGAGATGGACCTCGATGATGGAGCGACCTTTGCTGAGTAACCAGTGGAGATTGAGGATCGATAGGAGAAGATCCTTCGTGGGAGAGCTATTCCCTTTCTGTCTTTCCGGTGGCATCACGAGGATTTTCCAGGAGAGCACGTGGGAGCGGGAGGCTCAGATTCACGTGCAGTACCCACTTCTTTTTGAGTAGGATTTGTTTTGGCTTTTTGGGGACGTAAAAGCCCTAAGGTGGGTGTGATGTAATATCCTGGATTTTTTCATGTATTATTTTAATATTATATGGTAATTAATTCGAGCCAGACTCTGAGACGACATGAAGTTCCGAGGCCGAGTGAGACGTGAACAAATGTTTGAATTTAATTTAATAATTAAGTAACGAGCGCATGCGGTTCTTATGAAAAAGTGGAATAACTCCCGAATGGGTTCTCAGATCAAAAATCTGATGGCACTATTGCGTTCAGAACACCGTTTTTACCTTAGGTGAGGCCTAACTTCGGCTGGTCCATGTCGGTGGTGAAATATTGATTTTGGACATAGGAGTAATAAAATATTTAATAGAAATATTTTATTTTTGCAGTGAGATTGTATTAAATATTTTGTAGAGGATATCTTCTTTTTAAAGAAAGGCTTGTGCAGGGTCCAGGGTTACAAACCTCATAACCCTGAAACCCTTGGAGGCTCTTGAGGCTCTAGAGAAAACCTCCCGGCGTGGCGATGACGACGCGACGACCGGATCTTCGCCAACGAACGCCGAGAAAATACAGGTAGGATGTTTTATGTGGTTTTTCTTCCCCATTTTTGATTTCCATGATGAACGCGGACTAATCCATGAACAGATTAGCCCATGGATCAATCGTCCTTGTGGGGTGGGATATTTGTGGGAATCGTGGGATTTGATTCTTGATATTGTTATGTTTTTTTGCTCAACCTTCTAATCATCACGAACCAAGATCAACACGAACATCGATCGAGGTTCTTCCCTCCCGATTGCTGTGTTTTTATCTCTCTATTCCTACATGTTCTTCATGCGTGTTCTTTGCGTTCTTGGGGAAAATTGATCATTTCATGCTTGTTTTTTGGTGCAACGATCTGAAATCGAACATCCAACATCGAGATGACCTAACAGAGTTGCGACGATGATGGCGGGGGACAAATCGACGTGGTTCTGAAGTTTCTGTTTTTCAATCGTTTTCTTGCGGATTGATCAAGATGCGTTTTCAAGGCCGATCAGAAGCCTGAAACCAATGTAATAGGTTTTATAGGGGCGGGAAGACCCCAAATCTGGAGTATCGTGATGATCGGGTGGTTGGATCAAGATCCGTAGGATTAGCCGAGGCGCACGGAGGAAGACGATGATTCTGGAAAATTCCCGACTACATGCTGTGTAGTGTGGGATACATGTCGTGTGTTTTTCGGCAGACTGCATGGCATCTACTTTGGGAGTACACGGACACGGGTAGGGTACATAGCCAAGGACACGCCAAGTATACCCCTCCCCATCCAGACCCGGCCAAATACATGGGATACCCCGTGTACTGGTACACGGGATGGCGACACAGACACGGGCAGAGACCGTGTACGGGCACATGGATAGCGTACAAGGAGTGAGCCCTAGGTACTCGAACACGGTGTGTGATTCTTTTACAGATAGTGTAGTTTCTTTATATCTGACAAGCCGAATGACATGGGCCGTTTACACAGGCAGTACCCAGGGTCAAGGAACACGGCGTGTACTTTTTCCACACGTTGTGTAGTGGAGTTTTACAAAGCTTGAATGGATAACACATGCCGTTTACACGGGAAGTACCCGGGGTCAAGGAACATGACGTGTAACTATACTACACTCTGTGTAACAAATTCTTCAAGGCTTGATCCTGTTTCCTTCTGTGACATGGACTAGTTTTCTTAGGGTTCGTACCCTTGGACTTTTCCCTAAAGGTTTTGGTATCATTTCCTTTACACAGGAGTATGATTCCTTCAGTATAACTTCCTGAATATAGTTATTGGAATCCCCTCTGTGAGACTTAGTGCTGGATCCTATATTCATCCTTGGAACCCTAGGTAGAGTTCTTAGTATCAACATTACCAACTTTACCCAGGTACCGATCCTCTGCTTAGCGGATCAGCTCAGGCTGAGTTGTCGGAATCACCATGTGACGTAGTTGTGATCCTCATCTAAGCATCATGTTCTCAAGTTACTTGTGGAGTGTGTTCTACCAGAACGAGTAATTAGTATCCCTCTCTTCAAACCTAGAAGTTTGTTCTCCCGGTTGCATACTTAGTGGAATCTTCGAGCTGAATCCTAGTGGCAATATCACGATGGTTGTTTGTGTATGAGTATATCTGGATACTTCTTGTTATATGTTCTGTAGACATATACTGTGTGGATCTAATTGTATCTTTCCTTTGTGGTATTTTTTTCCCTTCTTGTATTTCCTTTGCGAATTTGGGGTGTCCTACAGGGTATTGTTATACTCACCCCTGCGCGGGCTTTTCATGCACGTGTCATGTCTTGTGTAGACGAGCGAGCCATTGACAGGATTCTAGGCGGACCAGGACTAGATGGTAGTCTGTGAGATCAGACAGGCTGAGGTGTGTTCCTACAGCTACAGACTATAGTCCCACCACCTTTCTTACAAGTTGGACTTTGTTACAGACTTTCTTTTGGTGGGCTTGTACTTTTTCCAAGGGTTTTACACTTGCTGTACTTTACTTCCTGTTGTAATCTGTTGGTTGGGATTTTTAGTGTATGCATGAATTTACATTTTTATTAGTTTTTTCTTTTCACCTTTGTGGGCTTGGAGATGTGTGTGCATGCGTACATGTTTTTAGGCAATGCCTCCCATGTTAGTAGCATGTATACTCAGTGCTAGTCACCATCCCCTGGCTTATTGGAGGCATGCTTGGGGATTTGTGACTCGGGCCCCCCTGGAACGGGTCGTGACATGTTGGGTGTGAGAGTAACATACTAGTGGGAAAGTGGTTTGGTGTTTCCCTATCAATGTGATCATGTTATACTATATTACATGATGTGTATTATTAGGTAAGCGTGCCTTGGTGAGGTTGGGTTTGGTTAGGATACCTATATAGATGTTGTTTGGTTCTATTGTTGTCACACAGGTTCATTAGTGTGCTTCTTTCACATGTGCACGAAAGGCATTGATTTTTCTACTGCGTATACTTGTATGATCACCCTAGATATATAATTTTTTTCAGGTTTCCAGGAGGACTATTTGGACCGTGATAGACATTACGAGTTCATATCCTTGATAGTTTTTGTGTCACTACTTTAGCTTTACATTATAGTATTTAATTTGGATACTTTTATGTATAAGTTCTATTTATACATGCATTGTGGGATGATTTGGTTAGTTTTTATATTATTTCTTGGAGTTTTTTGTTGATGATCCATCTTATCTCTTAATCTTATTTTATTATAAATGGAAATGCCTCTCAAAATGTGAGATTTTTATACCCTCAGTGCTAGTCACCAACCTTGGGCCTGCTGAAGGTGAGACTCGTGGGTCATTATATATCTCCCTTAATTATGGTATCTTTAGAGGGAGGGGATCATGATAGAGTGGTATCATAGGAGAGAGTTGAGGGATGTGATGGATTTTGGATTTAAGCACAGTGAGAAATGCATGGGTTGGTATGGAAATAGTACCTGTTGACCTTGGTGTGTGACATAGGCTAGGGAGACTAGCTAATAAAAGAGATTTTAGGTCCCCCCCCCCCCCCGTGATCGAGTTCATGGATTCTGAGCTAATTTAATGGCCAAGTGATATGATCATGCTTTTCGGGTAGATAACTATGAAAGGAAAATGAATCATGATGACTTGTCTTCTTTTTTGAATTTGGATGTTTTGGGAAGGTGAAAATGGGTAAAAATTAATTAAATGAGTTAAGATTACTATAAATAAAATTCCACACTACCAATATTATGAAGTTCTTTTTTTCTTACATTTATGGATCTTTTTTGTTGTGCACGTGTGTCTTAAAAAGGTTAGGTTTAGTAGGTTGATCAAGTTGATTTAAATAGGGTTGATCCGGTTGAGGCGGGTGAACAGTGGTACATGACATTGCATGCTTTCCAATGGAATCCTTTGAAAAAGTATGATGATGGTGTTTTATAGATAGAGACAGAGAGCTAGATGGAGGATATCGAGATCGATTTCAGTTTGATTCAGTCCCTAATGGAGTATTGGGTCCCATTGGCAGTCATTAAGGTGCATGGAGCTATGTGTCAGTGGTGGATGCTGTATCTGGGAGAGCATATAAAGATATAAGTTTTGTGGGTCGAATTGTAGAATGATTTCAAGGTAGAGTTCTTTTCATCAACCATGAAGGTAGTAAATAGACAAGATAATATTTCTCATTAGAATGGTATAATTTCAATGTGGGAGTTTGGAATCAGGTTCGTTGACCATCTTCTTCTTTTTTAGATATTTTTATAGATTAGGATTCTCATGAAATATATCTTTAGGATACACTATATCCTTCTATCCAGTATGCAGTTACTCATTTTATGTTGCTGATGTATCTGAAGGTTTAAAATAAGGAAGAGTTGATCATGAAGATACACTCGTGAGGATGTTTTCCACATTTTAGGAATCAGTAGGGTTCATCGAGGAGTAGAGTTTTCAGTGGTAGGTCTCAGGAATCATAACCTTCAAGCATTAATCTAGTAGGGATTCAACCTCCGTAGCTTTCTTTTCAACCTTTTGGGGCCAGTGGTTTCAGTTCATTTTCTTGGAGTTTTCTTCTATTGTTTTTCAGTTATGGGGTTCGTGTACATCGCGATAACCAGTTCCCAGTGGTTCCTCAAGCTTAGTTTAGTATAGGTGGAAAGGTTTAGCACTAGCCTCAGCAGCTGTTTCTAGTGAGGCCATTTCAGCAGTAGGGGTAATAGGATTATGCTTCATTGATGGGAGATGGAGCAAGTATAGGATGACCTCATGATGTTCCTCACGTTTAGGGGCTACATCCCAAGTGTGTATGTATAGGTGGTCATCATTAGAGATGTATAGGATTTGGGTATGGTTTGTTTCATGTAGTGGAGGCAGTAGTTCAAGAGGGGCCATAGATCATGATAGGTAAAATCGGTTTGTTTAACATCCTTGTTTGTGCCTTGTTTGATTCATGAGATTCACATTCCTCTATTGCACCCTATCTATCCCATGCTTTGGTACTATATTTATATTGGATTCTCATGCCCCTCAAGTTTACTATGCTAGTCAGAGGTCATATCATCTTTTTTTATTTGTTATAGGGGTGTAGACTAATGATGGGCCACATCAGTCCTGTAGGAATATTTTCTTTTTATAGATGTATCCATACAATTTTATCCTCAGCATCAACTATTTTTATTCTATATGATATTTTATCAAAAACTTCTAGTGTAAATTAGTGTTTTTGGATATGGATAGCTAGCGTGCGGTTTTTTTAGTGAGTGGATTTTTCAGGTGGGAAGTCAGTGTGTGGAGCCCCTTCTTTCCTTGTTGTTTGGGTTTCCAGTGGAATTAATGGATGATGAGATGACATAGGTTCCAATAGTCCTTGGGGAGTTTCTGGATGTGTTTCCTAAGGAGGTTGTGATGATACCCCCTTTGATGTGATGTTGATTTCTAGATAGACTCATATCCCATTAATTCTCGGATTTTGACGGATCCTTATCGAATGGTACCTTCTGAGTTTTGGGATTTGAGGATTTCAGTAGATGATCTGTTGAAGAAGGGTTTTATTTAGCCCATTGTGTCATCGTTGGGTGATCTAGCGTTGTTTTCTTAGAAGGGTTATGGTAGTCTAAGGTTGTGTATAGACTACCGAAATTTGAATCAAGTGGTGGTAAAAACCATTACCCACTTTCAGAGATAGATGATTTTTTCAACCAGCTGAGAGGGGTGAGTTTGTTTTATAAGATCAATCTATAGTCTGAATATCACTAGGGGATGGTGAAGGAGGGAGATATCTATATGACTACCTTTAGATGTAGGTATGGGAACTTTGAGTTTGTATTCATGCCATTCGGTGTTTCAAATGCACCATCCATGTTCATGGGGATTTTGAACTTTGTGATCCATGAGTCCCTTGATATTTTTATCGTTATATTCATCAATGATATCTTGATCTACTCTATGTTGGAGAAGATTCATGCTGATCATATATGAACTATCTTGCATGTTCTTCGATTCCACCAAATCTATGTAAATTTGTCCAAATATATGTTCTATACAAGAGAATTTCATTTCCTCAAGTAGATGGTGTCTCAGTAAGGCGTGTTAGTAGAACCATCAAAGGTTGAAGTATTTTTTTCTTGGGAATCACCCATGAACATGGTAAAGGTTCATAGTTGTATTGGTCTCTCATGTTATTATCATATGTTCATAATTTATTTCACTCAATTTTTATCCCTGTTAAGAGACTTGAATAGGAATTACAGGGAATTTTTGTGGAGTGATCAATTATAGAAACCATTCAGTTACCTAATGGGAAAGTAGGTCAGTGATCCATTGATTCAGCTGCCATAGAAGGGTTCTTTGTTTGGGTTGTTTTTTAATGGTTCTTTTATGGTATTAGGTTGTGCCTTGATGCAGTAGAATGAACTAATCTCTTATGGGACATTGAAGTTACACCCTCATCAGCGTAACTAAACCAACCGTGATCTAGAGTTATCCACACTTGTGTTTGTAGTAATATTTTGGTGGAATTACCTCATTGGGTAGCGGTTTGTGGTCTTCACCTATCATAATAGTTTGAGGTATACCTTTTCCCAATGTGATTTGAACGTCTGATAGTAGATGTTGAAAAATTTTCTTCAGGATGATGATTTTGAGATCTTTTTGGCCTCTGGAAATGGAAATTTAGTGACCAACACTTTGAGAAGGATGTTGTGTAAGGGTGATGTTCAGGTGTCTTGGATGCACGGAAAACAATGGAGGAGTTGGAAACCTTGAACTTAGATGCCAGAGTGGATGGTGTTCAAGGATATTTTTTTAGATGATGGTGTAGTATTATTTGACAAATCAGGTGGAGGAGTATTAGTGGGGAGACTCAAAGGAAGAGGTAATTTGTAATTTTGTTGGACATGGTGATTCTCTGGAGGTATGGTCAGAGGATGGTTCCAACTAGATGTTGTTTCGGGGGATGTTTTCTGTTCCAATGGTGATTAATTGATGATTACTCTCTTTGTTTCATAAATCACCTTTTGTAGTACACCTAGGATTTTCCAAGATGTATCGTGGCTTGAATATACACTTTTAGTGGCCTAGAATTAAATGGTCAGTGATGGAGTTTATGGAAAAGTTCATGGTTTTCCATCAACTAAAGGTCAAGCATCATGTTTTTACTGGTTTTCTGTAGCCCTTGGATATTTTTGAGTGGAAATGGGATGACATATCGATGGATTTCATCATAGTTTTACCCATAACATAGAGAGGTTGTGATTCTATATGGGCGATCATGTATCAGTTGATGAAATCGGACCACTTCTCATTGGTCAAGGAGTCGGTCACAGTGGATTCCTTGGCTAAGTGGTATGTGGATGAAGTGGTACGGTTTTATAGAGTTACAAGGTCCATTATCTCAGACTATGCTTCAAATTTTACTTCAAGAGTCTGGATGGTATTATAGCATGCTTTAGGCACTCAGTTACACCTCAACACTACTTTCCAACCTCAGATAGAGAGGTAGATGGAATGGACTATCTAGACATTGAAGGATATGTTGTGACCATGCATATTAGACTTTGGTGGATCTTGGGTATGACACTTACCTTTGGTAGAGTTTGATTATAATAATACTTATCACTCTTCCATTGGTATGGCCCCATTTGAGGCTTTGTACAAGAGATTTTTTCGTTCACTGTTATGATGGTTGGAGGTTGGGGAGACAACCCTCTTGGACTCTATGTGGTGTAGAGCATAGCATATAATGTTTATCTTGTTCGAGAGAGGATGAAATAAGCTCAAGAACAGTATAAGTCATATACCGATCATAGAAGGAGGCCCTTAGCATTTGAGGTTGGGGACCATGTGTTCTTGAAGGTTTCCCCTCGACGTGGGAAGTGAATGTTTGGTAGAGTGAGTTAGCTATCTCTTATTATTTTTGGGCCCTCTTAGGTGTTGGGGGTGAGTTAGTGAGGTAGAGTATCATTTGGAATTTTATCCACAGTTATAGAGGATCCACGAATTCTTCCACAAATCCCATCTTCGTCGGTATCTTCACAATTAATCCCATTTAATTAAATGGGTAGAGTTAGATATCGAGGATGAAATGATGTTTTTGAAACATCCAGAAGATATACCGGATCTCCAAGAGAAATCATTTCATGGATAGAGCATTTCTTTGGTTTGTGTATTGTGGAGGTATGGTGTCCTGGTGGAGATTACTTAAGAGAGTGAAACACAGATTCATCCCTAGTACCTAGAGTTGTTTTTTATTTTATCATTTCACTATTTTTCTTTATAATTTCATGTGTGGATGCATTTTGTCTTATGAGATTATTTTTTTCCTTGGTTTGTGTTGTGTGTGGTGTGATGTGTGTGATAAATTCCTAATTACTAATTGAGACACATTAATTATGATGTAATTAAACTCACGAAGGTGAGTCATTTCTTCCCAAAATAGAAAATATACTGACATGGAGGATGGAATTCCCTTATTTGTGCGTTTGGGGTGGTGTAGTTCATTTGTTTTAGATGTTTTTGGTTTGGGTTGTGTGGAAGTTGAGAGGTCATGCAGTGTGTTTTGTGGTCATTTGGTTTGGCATGTTTGGCTGGTGGTGGCATTTCATGTATGATGAGATCCTTGAAAGGTATCTCACAAGGTTGTTGTTCGGACCCTTTTTCTGTTAGGATTGGTTTTGGATTATCAAGGATGAGAATCATTTTAGAGGTATCTAATGTAACATTACATTCCCTCATAGTCTATTACTTTTCTATTATTGGTTGTTTGAGATGTTTGGGGGAGGTTTCGAGTGATTTCGATGGAATCTAGGGGTGCAGCAGAACAGTTTCAGAAAATACACATTATGTAAGTGTATTACATGAGATGAATGTTTGTTTCATGGATTTTCCATAGATGGTTCATGATGTGTATATTTGCAAGGTTAAATAATAAAAAGAAAATTCATTTTATGGTTAAACCAATCCCTTAGGATTACACGACATGAAATGGGATTACACGTTGTGTAAATCTCCAATGCAGTGCAGTTTTAAAATTTTTTTATGGACGAATCATCATTCATTCAGCCATGGTTTCTTCTTCCTCTCATTTTGGTATAATTGTTGGTGCCCTGAGGAGTTCATTAACCCCTCTCCCACCCTCTTTGATCTATTGGTCTCTGTGGTTGTTTGTTGGCAATTTGTGGTTGATCTGTGGTAGGTTCTTCTCCCTTCATGGTGGTTTTTCTTCCATTCTTCCCTTTGGGATTCACTATAGTGAATTTTCTTATGGTTTTGGTGTTTTTTGGGTTAAATTTTGATCTTATTTAGTTTATTTTTAGGTTTATCTTCTGTTCTCAGGCTTCATTTTTGGTTTGTGGGTGTTCTTCTTCGCCCTGCGATGCACAAAGAGTCAGAAAAGCATTATTGAGGTAGAGAATCCCTCATTTATCTTTATTGTGTCTCATGTGAGAGGGGTTTTCTTCTTTTTTTTACATATGGGTTATGGTTGTTCTAGATTAATTAAAGATAAATTATTAGTTAAATTAAAATTTAAGGGCAAATTGGGTTTGATTCTCATGCTTTTATAGCTTTGATATTATTTGTGATATTATGAATTATATGGGCATGTTCCCCCACTGAAAATTGTTGTTGTTAGGGGATTTTTTTTGTGTTGGATGTTATGTGTGGTCATTGTTTCATCTGTTGGGATTGTTTTGATATCACCATATAATGTAAATTTAATTAACCACTTATATTTGGATAAGGAAATGATTTCCCTAGGATTTTGGTTTTTGTGATAACATCCCATAAATAAAGAGGAATGTTATAAAATCCTATTTGTAAATATGTTGAATGATCTTGATATGTTGTGACATGTGACCGATCTTGTTGGATGACAATGTGTGGTTGGGGAAAATGGGGAAGATAGTTTAGTGGTTGTACTTTTGGGGTAGTGAGGTGGTTTGTGTTTCCATGATTTTGGGAAAATGAGGTTGTTTGTTTTTCCATGCTTTAGGAGAAGTGAAGTGGTGGTTTCTTTGTGCTAGATTCCCGAGTAGTGATGGAATAAATAAATAAATGTTTAATTATGTTTGTAATGGATTTGGTTCATTTGGTTAATGAGATAAAAGTGGTTAATGAAGTATTAAATGGTGGGTTGTGTGGTTAAATGTGTTTAATGCTATATAATTAATGAATGAGGTGATTTAATAGAATTTGTTGGAAATGTGAAGTCTGGTTTTTGGATTTATGTGTGGTGTAATGCATTTGGAGGTTTCAGCAAAACTGACAGTGTTGTAAATTGGTTGGTTTGTTTGTGAACCAATAGGTTGGGCTTGAGTGTTTGATATTATATATATATATATATAATTGTATATTCTTATGATTTATTTATACACCCCACACACATAGTTCACAACATTTCTAAACCTGCAAAGTCACATTGGGGGTGTTTTTTCCTACATCCAATGAGGAGTAAAAATGGCCAGGTTCCCACTCTTTATTCTTCATCTTCCAAGATAGGTAGGAATTTCACAGGTTGTGAAGTCCATAGGTTGCATAGTGTATTAGATGGTGGTTGTGAAATCTCATGTGTTTGTGGGAGATATGTGATGACCTAGGTGTTTTCTGGTGAGATGTGACTATGCTTGTGGGGCGGTATCCCAGGTGTCTTTAGGTGAGATGTGACAACCTAGGTGTCTTCGAGAATGGTGTTATATGACCATTATTTGTGGGGTAGTGTAGTATACATAAAATATGGGAGTGACAGGATGTACGAAGTTGGGTATAAGAGAAGAATAGTAGAGGAAAAATGGTGTGGTGTTCCCTTATCGATGTGATCATGTTATACAATATTACATTACTTGCATTATTTTGTTAGAATACCTTGGTTAGGTTGGGTTTTGTTAGTATACATGTATAGGTGTTGTTTGGTTATGTTTTTTTCTCATAGGTGAATTAGTATGCTTCTTTCACTTGGGAATAAGAGACTTTGGATTTCTTAATAAATATACTTGTATGCTCACCCTATGTATAAAAAACTATTTTTAGGTTTCTAGGAGGATTATGTAGACCTTGTTAGATATCACTGGTTCAGATCCTTGATAGTTTCTATGTAACTGTATTAGCTTTAATATTGGTTATTTAATTTGGATACTTTTACTGTATCGGTTATATTTATACATGCATTGTGGGATGGTTTTGGTTTCATTTAATATTATGTCTTGGAGTTGTTTATGGATGATCCATCTAATCTTCCGATATTATTTTCTTATAGAGGTAAATGCCTCATATATTGTGTTATTATTATACCCTCGATGTGAGTCACCAACCCGTGGCCTACTAGAGGTGAGTCTCGGGGGTCATTATCTCTCTCCATTCATTGAATTATCTATAGAGTGAGGGGTCATGATAGTTATTAATTTTTTTATGATACTTTTAGTGATGAGTTATAAAGAGAAGAAAAATCACTAGATAAGAAAAGAGTGGTGCACCAAACACACACAAGAAACGTGAAGAGAGGTAAATATAAACTTTTTATTGAATAAGAAAATTAAAAAAGGGAAGGGTTTTCAATTTTATTTAAACTATTTTAAGACCATTAAAATTGAATAACATAATTCGGATTATAATTATATATAATTATGAAGAAACATGCATTAATATACAATTGAAATGAAAATAAACTTACATGATTACAATTGAAAACAAGTGAAAATGATGATAAAATGGAAAGGAGAGGAGAGTATTTTCTTATTGAAACAATAATATGGAACAACCAACAAGGTTCTTGGAATAGATATGGTTCTTCAAATTCTCCGCCTCAAGTTATGAAATTCCAACCCCTTTCAAGGTGAAGAGGGGGATGAATTTATTATCAAAGGTGGTTGACTGTTTTCCTTCCAAATCATCCCTTTATGTTGGATCGATAATTATACCACTTAGATAGCTGAATATAGAGATATATTCTTCTTAACAGATTTAGATATGTATTTTAATAGTTCATCCTACAAATTTCCCATCCATTATATTTTTGGATCAAATGTTATGGCTATTTTCATATAAAAAATTTCCATTGTGTAGCTTTATCCATAATTTTTACATGACCTAAATGTAAATTCATTTAGGTATATGAATATATCCTCAAATTCGAACCATTTATCATAAAAATTATTTATTCGATATATTTTATTTCTATACACAAAATTATATCTCAATTGGACTTTTATATTGGGAGATAAGTTAAGAATTTGGTGTTGATTTTAAATACTGGCTAGAATTGTGGGTTGGACCTTTATGGATCAGTTGGCTTCTTTGTTGATTGAGTTGTGACTTAAATTTTTTGTCTAATATTTTTATGGATATCATAGAAAAAAGTTTGGAGGTTCATAAAATTTGTACTTCTGGATTAATGTTATAAATTCAATCTTCATGGATGATCAATTTTTATACATATATTTGGTGGTCCTTCTTGTGTTGTCCATATGACCTTTTATATGGCCTAATTAACCAAATACCCAATTGAATGATTTGCAGTAAATTGAATTAGGAACACTAAAAATTAATAATCACATAATTTGGATATATAGGGTGATAGTTATGACTAAAATAGTAATCTGACTTGAATCTAGATTAATTAAAAATAATGATCAAAATTATATTTAATATTTAAATATGGGTATTTCACACCAATTATGCACTTTTCCATGAAAATAAGTAATGTGAGAAGATAAAAAGTTATGAATAAATGAATAAAATAAATGAAAATATCCACACCATAAAATAATAAGCCATGTGGTGTGCATTGGAAATGTCCCATACTGGTGCTCTAGTGTGGTTTGAGTAATCTTTCAATCCCCTATTATTTCTCACATTGAGTATAAATTACATGAGCTTAGAGGTATTGGTAGATATCTCCAATTAGAATTACTAAGATGCGCCATTTATTAAGATAGGTGATAATATGGTCCACCCTATATAACCCTAAAACTTCTTAGATCATCCTACCATGTGGCCCAATTCCTCCTACATATGAGCCAGATCTATGTATGGATTTATTGTGCATAACCTGTTGACATCTGGGAACATAAATTCCATCACCCCTATGAAAGAACCTAATATTCAAATTGGGGACAAATAAATAACTACATGTGGATTTATTCTCATTCCTACGGGATGTGTAGTGATTCCAAGATCCCATATCTTATGTCCATACATGAAATCTATCAACAAAAATGCCTTATTTCACCTCAGTGTTTAAGTATCCATGTTAACATTGTATTTTTCACCAACTCCCCTACAGGTTTGGTAACCATATAATATATGACACAATAGTTTTAGCTTAATGACTTTATACTGAATTCTCCTATTCATAAGTTAGTCAATACTAATAATAAACCCCATTCATGTGGGTTTCACCCTTTCCCAGACTATGTAGACTGCTCTTCTCATCTCATCAAGTATATCCAACCTAAAACATCAGCAGTTTTTGGCCCAATCACTATGAACGTAAACTACATGCACCATTTATTGAGATCATCTATATTTGTGAAAACAGGGCTCACCAATCACATCGAGTTTTCTTCACCCATGTTTCTATACAGACTGCCTAATGCCTTTTTTGGTCAAAGTTGTGTGACCTAAAATTTCAACAAAAATTGGACCATGTTTTGAAAAGGGGAAGTTCTCTTCATCGGTTTCTCCATAAAAAATAACCATATCAAATCTGTATCCTAAGATTGCATAATGAAGCTCTAGATAAATATCATAGAGTGAAAGTACACCATCACTAATAACGATGGTCACACTGATTTCATTAATCGGGTAGTTTCACCCAAATTACAGTGTAAACCATCACAAAATATAGTCAAAGTCATTTATCCCATGATTTTAACAACTCTTGGTTCAAGTATCATGTTTATAAATTGTATGTACATATTCATGAATTTTTTTATATTAGGTTCACTGGACTTTGGAAATTCATGTCAGTTCTATCACATCTATGTTACTGAATAGCCCACCTCGCTTTTATGTGGTCAAATATATGTGACATTAAACTATATAAATATGTGGTCAATTTTATGAAACCTGAAATATCATCAACCTCTAGTCTAAAAACTATTACATAAACTATGTGAACTATCCCTCATGGCTTTCTTCATTCATGATGTTTGAGTCCCCATTCACATTGGGTTTACCCTACCCAGGTCTCCTTGCATACTCCCTTACTTTTCTTTAGTAAAAAATATTTTAACAAAAACAACATCCATACCGATCTAACATAAATGACCATGAAATTACAAAGGAAAAAATCAATATATATCACTAGGATGAAAAATCAAAAAAGGGAGTCCAAGGAAAAAATCGATTCTCCACTCATTAGGCCTACACTATGCTTGTTCCAAGAAAATTTGAGAATTTAAACGAAAAGGGAACAAATTTTTTTTTTGAAAATCTATAAAAGAAAATATAAGAAAAAGTTAAGCCCTGCCCAATAAGTCTCCCCAAAATGAGGCTTAGGAAAAATTAGAGAAATTAAAATGAAGACTCAAAGCTTATTGGGTCCATGATATGATCCCAGTTTTAGTCAAGCTATGATCACTAGGACCCATAGCCTAGGAAAACGTTAGAGAACTATATTCCAAGAATATCAGTTTGGATATTTCTTTAATTCTCATTGATTCATAATTTCAAGGTACTCAAACCCAATTTATCATTGGAATTCTCAACCCAAATCCCACATCTGTGATCCTTGTCACATCAAGTCATAATTATACATAAAAAGGGACCAAATCTAGTGTATAGTGATAGTATTACTCCCCATACTCATCCATGAGCCACATCCATTGCGAAATATTTCATAAAAATGGACCGACTATAGTTTACGATGAGGGTATTTCTGCCAAAACCCATCCATGAGCCACGACTATGAAAAAATCATTCATCAAAATGGTTCAACTATAGTATTACATGGATGATATCTATGATTATACTTGTAAGTGATCCACTCCCAATAGGAAATCCCAAATGGACCAACTCTAGTGTTACAATATCGTTGTTTATACCCATTTGTGATCCACACCTCGGAGGAATTATTTCTATCTCAAGTTTCTGAGAACCAATACTAACTTAATTCATTCACATTCAATTTTCAAATAGTTTCAAGATATATTAATATTTCCTTCTAGGGTTTTTTAGATTATTAAAAAGTGATAATCAAATTGAAATAAGAATTGAAATATGGAATGTGATTAAGAATAAATTTGTTTTGAATAATTATCAAAATAAGATAGAATCATCCACAATCTATAGTATCTCTCTATATATATAGGGAAAAAATATTATTGAAAGGTGCATGAAATGTATTCACAAAGTAAGGTTGTTTACATGGTCAAAACCATTCACATAATGGTGTAGTCTAACCAATGTGGATACTTCTTCCTCTATAGTAGAATACAATTTTTTTCCTCTTACATTAGCATCCATGCCAAAATCATTAGCCTTTTCAACAAGACTTTGTTTCTCTTGTGAATTTTTTTTAGTAATAGCTATTTCTAATCCAATACAGTCCAGTTCTTGGAGGATTTAGGAAAACTCCATGTGAATTCATTCTACTTGGGCCCTTTCCATGGACTAATTTTCCACTCAAAGCCCACTGCTGGGTGTTGAGAGGCTTATTTGACTATCGCATCTCTATTCATGAAAAAGTGAGCAATGATTTATACAATGTAATGTTTCAAATGATATTTAGTTGTTCACTCTTGAGTAGAAATTATTTCATTTACCCTAGAATAGACTACATGGTAGTCATACCTTCTAAATCCCAAAGTGAAAAACATATACTATAGTAGATATAGTTGATCATTGAGTTCATTCCAAGGGGGTCTCATGTATTAGTGCTCGGATCCTTTTCCACACTCATCATCATATTTGTTATTAAAATTAGATATCTTCAGAGTCTAAATCAAAGATAATGGTAGGGATCACAATGTAATATGGAACCAAATTACGAAGCGAGGACCCAATCTCAATATCCCTTGAATGATTCAGCCTTAAACTAGTTAATTTCTCTATGACCTATACAGATTATGTTTTCAAAATAGATAAATATTAAGCTTCATATGTTTATCCTAACATTACATAAATAAATTCCCATAGTATAGTGGTGGGAAGGGAAATAAGTAATATGGTTAGAGAGATAGGTTCATACTCCCATCCACCAAATCATTGACAATATTTAATGTCACTACCCTATAAAAGGGTATAGTAGGTATGACCTCTTGTGGAAATTCTCATAGTAGGATTCTAGATTCTACATTCTTCAGCATAGACACAATATACCTAGTTGTGGAAATATGCTAGAGTGGTACCTCTGATCCAATCCTTTCTAAATTATCAATTTTGAGGGTTATGTAAGGGTCTTTGTGGAATTAATTGATATTATAGAGTAAATCTAAAAATATCAATGTAAATAAGCTTGCACAAATGAATTTATTGTGTTAGAATAAATGGTCGAGTATATAATCATATATGAGGCCTCTATATGGTAATCTTTTAGTGTTCAATACACAAGGATGATGACCAGTGAGTATATATTTATGGATGATTCTGATCCTCTCTGGGCTCTTACCACCTCTTCCCCTGTGTTCTTTTCATCTGGAAGGATAGTGATAGTATAACCATTGAATGTTTTTGTTTCCAAATATGGGACCCTTGTTGGATCATCTACCAGAATTAATTTAATAGTAATAAATGGTAGAATAACTAGATCCAACCTCTCATAATTTTCTATCACTATGATTCCTATGGAGGCCCCTTCCAGTGAGCCATGTACTCTATGTTATTAAGGAACCAAAACCTTGGAATCTAAAACCTCTATAGTGTCACCCATTGGAATTGGTTTAATAGGGGTAATGATTGATATAGTTTAGCACTCCGTCCGTCTAGAACTCCTTAGAATCTATCTTGAAATCACATTTGCAGGATTCATTCTTGAGAGTGTGTAAGTTTTACGCTATTAAGTAGTTGGTACCCTCAGGCATGTAGAACATAGAACCACCTCTACATAAATAAATTTATCCAAAAGAAATCACTAAAATTGTTTCAAAGATAAGTGAGAATGTAGTACACACTTATCATCCCTATGTGGATTCATGTGTCTAGAGATTTTTCCAACATCCACCTAATAATACCCCAAAAGGATAATCTCATGAGATGAAAATTTGGTGGTTGTGGAGGCATAAATTCTCCCTCATGTTCAGAATTTACCATCAGTATGTGCTCTACCATGATAGGAGATACTTCTTAATCCCTTTCAATTGAATGGGAATGCACTCTGAGTGGATTTCCCTCTTTATTATATTATAGGGATTCAATAGGTTATCGCTAACCTATAATTATAAACACAGGTTTGAAAAGGATGATAATAATGCCAATGGTGAAATGAAAATTAGAATAGAAATTAAATTCACCCCTTCTTGGGGATTTCTTCCACTCTCATCATGAGTCTCCTCCATTCTTGATATTAACATCTTCAGAACCTAATCTAAATAGTAAATTATACCTCTTAGGGAATGGTTCGAGGCATCTATATCTCTAAGATAGGACTAATCCTCTTCAGGATGATCATCGGAAGAGATATTCACAAGACCAACTATGTATCCCAACCCTATCAGGTAAATATCCTCCACCTAAAGTGGATTTTTGATATTTTTCAATAAAAATGATCTTTTTCTATGTAACTCACTCCATAAAGGCATTCCAAAATACCTTAACTAAGGAAATGGATAGAAATGAAGGCACACCACTTGTCAAGGGGGTTAGACCTAGGTTCTTTATTTTATTCCTTATAATCTCATATCTGAAAGTCTTTCTCAGAAAAGTTGATTTATGAGGAATTTTTTATTATGTTTGTGGAAATTTATACTCTTACTCAATTACTAGTGGACCCACCATTAAGTTCACTAGTTACACTAAATAAATTCCTATATATGAGTTAATTCAAGCCTTAATATAGTTTTTTTCAATTTCAAACACAAAATTAGTACGTAAAAGTTCCACCCAAATAATTTTCTACTCTTATGGGAACATGATCCGAAGATGGAATGCAACCATCATATGTTTCCCTTCCCACATTCTTTTTGGAGGATCAGGATATATTTTATTAATAATTAGTAACTTGAACCCAAATATTTAGTGTGGATACCCCTTTCAAATCATCTATTTATCAATCATGGTGACTGAGATGCCTTCTCTCAAGGATATGAGATACCCTCAGGCTATATGTTTATCAAATATATCATCCATCCCAGTACTAGTCATGGGTATGTATGGCATGTATAAAACCTAGTCGTGATGATTTAATATATTATTTTCATCCTTTTAATCCAATAATATTAGTTTAACTCCACTTATGCACTAAAGATATGGCCTAAATTAGGCCTCAAGGATCAAATAGTTGTCTATAAATTAATAGCCCCTTATGTATGTTGTTATCCTACCCCAAATGACCTAAAATGGTCTAAAGAGCCTAAAAGGTGAATTCCCCTTATTGATATGTCCAAGGTGACAATATAACTTTTCCATAACTAAGACTACTAGGTGGATGTGCTTCTTAGTCACATGTTGAGATGCAATTACAAAGGTTGAAACTATAACCACAGTATGGGACTCACACACTAGTAACAAGGAACCACTTAGGAACATAGAAATTAATATTACTAGTTGTACCAGCTGATCAATCTTAGGAACCACTTTCCAACCCTACTCAGTGAAATTTCCTTCTTCCATCATTGGCCTATATGCATCTTCAAGTCTGTATATTTTTTGGGTCGGGAATGTCATTGGGTTCCTCACTTTCATATCATGATCATTTGAAGTGACTAATACCTTATCCCAATTAATAACGGAATTTCAAGATTATGGTGGGTCTTCTATTTCCCTAATATATTTTTTCATTATCCTGAGAAATTCCTTTTCAAGCGGGGTGTCCTCTTTGTATCATCCCTTGATAAAGAATAAGGGATGAACTCATCAAAAATCTACCCCAATATCGGTGCCCCCATAATCATATGGACATCCAAAGACTGATGTAGACCTCCCTGTGCATATAATGGAACATATTTGAATCAATAATCCATCTATTGAGAAACTCTACGATTATATTCTTATTGTGGAGAGAGTATAATTGTGAGACATAGATGGCCTCATATAGTCCCAATGCCTTAAAATATAGTCTTAATTCCTCACATATCTAGAATTTCCAAAGGAAAATCCCTTACCTATCCCAAATAATACCATTGGAATGAAGATCCCACCTGTAAGACCATCCTAGATTCTTGTTAGTTATTTACCTCTTCATGATTAATCCATAGTTATATATATCTTTCTCTTGTTCCTTATGATATTCATTCAATATCAAGGGAGTATATCCAAGTATGTAAAATTTTGAGCGATCTTACTTTATAAATATTCATTTTAGTGATATGTTTTATAAAATGGTGTTCTGATAAATATGTATCCATATGATAGGAGGATTCCAATAATTCAGCGAAAGAATGGGGACATTGGTTTGTAAAATGAATCTATAAATCGAAAGAAAATTGGATACTAATTAGTCTTATAGAAAAGAACTTGGATGATATAGTAAAAAATTATATCTTTAACACACAATCACCTATCATTATCTTTATCAATATCAGTCAAGGTATTCCTCTTCTCTTGAGTAGCATGGAGAACATGCACAAGAGTAATTTTCTGCAAAATGAAAATTTTGGTTAGATTTATGGTGATTTTAACAATAAAATGAAAAATTATGGAATCTCTCATAGGTTCTATGAAAAACATGTTGTGTAATTTTATCTATGCGATCCACCTAATTAAAATATAAAGTAATCTATTTTTCTTAATAAAATACTTCATGAAGGGTCAGTAAGAGTTTGTGAAGTACCTACTATACAGATGATTTTATAATTTTTGTTTTTAAAGAAAGCATCCTATGAAAAATAATATCCATCCTAAATGTCTAAATCATTCAGAAATTACTCAATAAGAAACATTAACAATGTAAGGACCTAGATTTGACTTTTATAGTGGGGGCCTCTTCCCCCTAAACCACAAAGGGCCTTTGTGGGATAGTTTTGATCCATAGAATCAGTTCATATTTATGTCGATCATAACCCATTGAAAGGGGGGAATTTTTTCCCACCCAAGAAATATCTAAGGCCCAAGAAACATAAAAAAGAATATGATAATTGAGAAGGGATATCAAGAAAAGGTAAAAATAAGCATCGAGAAACTCTTAAAGGAATACGCTTCACATAGCACAACAATGTTGCATGAATCAATAATTAATTCATAAGGAATTTCTCTGAAAATCACTTGAGATGATTTATAAAGAACTTCCTAATGGTAGGAACATATATTTGTGGTATGAAGGAATTACTTTACTACTTATTGTGAATTGTAGTCGTTTTTAGTTAGAGGCGGGGTATTCTAGACTCCCGTATGTGATTTTTTTTCTTTTAGATGAAGGAAGAATTTTATAGATTTATGAATATTATTCTCATTTATAGATGGAAGAAATATTTGTAGACTCCTGCATACATTTTTCAATTTTTTATTATAGGAATATATTTTGATCACATTGTATAGTGATTTGTAAATCAATTTTCCACTATGAATCCCCTTTGTGAACTTCCATGTGGCCACCTATTTTAGAAAATTAGTTTATATAAAATCTCCTAAAAATATCCCATTCCATCTAAAAACAGTCACATAAGGATAAATGGGGAATATTCTCATAGATTAATTTAAAATTTTGGAAACCTGAGACTCATATTTTCCTTCACAAAGCAACCCTCATGTAATCATGCTTGCACAAAGGAGAAAAAAATGGCATCTCACAATTCTCTCAAATCCATTCCAAAATTAATAGTATCTTCAATCCCCTTCAGGAAGGATTCCAATCACATACCCCCCCCCCCATGATGGGATACCTCCATGAAGCACCTAACAAAGGGGTCCCATCATGAAGCCCACTAATTTTTATATCAAGTCCCCTACCTAATATGGGGGTTTAGGGTATTTATTACCCCTTTCTAATTCTCTCATTCCGCATAGCATTAGGATTCACCATAAAACATTCACGAAGAACCCAATTGTTATATATATTTCAATTTCCAAAGTAAAAACCCTAAAATCCCAAGATGATACCTCATATTAAGACACCATACAAACATGATTAGACTATCAGGCATGCAAGAGTGCCCCTCTTTTGATCCTTAATTCCATTAATAAAAGGAATCTCCTCAATGTACTGCATAATTTATAGGCACCCAAGGAGATTTATGGTCATGTATTCCCTTGATAATGAGGTCCCTAGTCATAAAAGATAGTTGTGAGAACTCTACTGGCTATGCATGTCCATCTTGGATTCTATTCCCAATCGATGATCCATGTAATCATGGGATTCCTTCCTAGGTATAGGACCTAAGATAGTTCCTAATAAGTATTTCATCATAATGAATCATCATGGGTGTCAGGGAGAGAGAAATGGATTTGGTAAAGATCCATTCCAGTTGTTCTTGAGCGCTAGTACGAATGTACATGTTCCTATTCGAGCCCTACTAATGCTCTCCCGGTTCTTAAGAAGTATTTTGGGTCTCCAAAGTGTAATCCCCAACTATATCTCTCGTTATATATTTTCCATTACCTAATTTACCATTTAGTTATGGATTTATGAAACACCATATATGTATAATCCCCACTCAATATTTTGTTGTCACACCTTTCACAACACAAACATCCCTACAACAGGATGTCAAACTACATGTCCATCAACCTTGTCTTACAACATAAAAATGTCTGATAACATCCAAGTAACAATATGTAAAACTACATGACAACATATTGGTCACACTATGTAAAATTATATGTCAGCATCCAAGTCACACAACATAAAACTGGATTACAAAATCCTTATCGTATGATGTTAAACAACATGGTATGATCCTACCCGATGAACTGAAAATTTGAAACATAAACTACATTATCTTTGATTCATATTAAGCAAGATATGAGGGATGCCTCTCGGCAGTTCAAGCCAAACATCATATTCCATATCCATACTTATAGAGTCATATTCTACATAAATCCACTTAAAACCTCTCTCATTGGACCATATTCCCTCTAATACCACGCTTTCATACATTAAGTCCATATCCCCTATAGATCATCCTCTAACTAGGTTATATTACCTATGAGACCAAATTTACTTCCAATAGGGCCATAATAACAATGAACCACTCTTTCATAGGTTCATTATCCCAATGAAACCATGCCCCACTTGGAGGTTTGTATCCCCTCTGGGTATCACTATATTTTCTTCTTTGTTCCATATTCCTGATGAAACCATGTCCTGCTTAGTGGTCCATACTCATACTTGCCAAACCAACCACATGCATAATAGGTCCATATTAATTATGAAACCAATATATTCTTATTGGACCATATTACATTCGAGGTCAAAATAGAAAGGGGCACTCATGTATAAAACCCGCACCAACCATAACTGGGTATATTTCTCCCACTCATCCATATTGCACAATGTTAATGGATTTTTCCTTGTAACATAACCTTTAATGGTACGATTTGTCCCATTTAGTGGTATTGAATAGTGTGGTTTTTTATTATTTTCATAAATATATGTAGGAATCCCCTTTCCAAGGCCTGATCTCAGATCTAAAATTATTGTGATTACCTGACCTTAAACATTACCAAATAATTATTTTTAGGTCAAGAATTAATTTTCTTACATTTTAGGATATTTACGGTTTACAATTTTAAATAATTAGGTCATCACCATTAAATAAATAAATATTACATCATAATGAGGAAACATTTACTTCATATAAATTTTTTACACAATAGAAAACTTTTATGATATAATAGGTTTTCTTTTCATGATATATCTTAAAAAAATTATCTTTACCGCATCCTTGTCCCTACTCATCCTTAAAACCCTATGAATTTTTTTAAACATGGTATTAGTAAGAAAATCTCAGTAAGAGACATATAAAAATAAATAAATAAATTAGTTAGTTCAGGAATTATTTTACATAATTTTTTGTTTTTTTAATTAAAATTTGGGTCAAAATAAACATTTTATTACCCATGAAGTCAACTTTTCTACCAAAATATTTTTATAAAACGTTTTATAATAAATCATAAAGAAAAAATAAAATTCAATAAGTTTCCTTTTCAATCATGAAAAAATTATGAAAACCATTTCTAAAAAGTTATATATTTTACCCTTACAAAGAAGCATATACATTACTTTAAACATAAGCTCATGAGTAATCACATGGGAGCATAACATAAAGAACATGGTATCATAATATCATGGAAACATAGAAAATGCTTTGGAAACACAAAACATGATATAAGAATATGTCAAGGATAACTTCCAAGATTATATTATATGTTGTATACATTCTATCCATGGATTAGGTTTACTCTCTAATCTCATACATAACATCTCATTTGACAAAAACTATACCCAATGTATTGGAATGCTATCTGAGTGAACCCATCATAATATGTTAATGATTATGTGTGACAAAAAATAAATTAATCATTAAATATAATCAAAATAATCTCCCATGGAATGAAATGGGTTTTATAATCCTGTCTCATATCACAATCAGATAATATTTCATAAATAAGGAATTATCGAAATGAACATGAGGTATGTATTACCCAATAATAGAAGGGAGAATAATCTAGGTATGTATGTGAGATAAATATATATAGAATTTATAGGAATTATAAAACACTAAATAGAGATTTAAATTGAGTCAGATAGAGAGAGTTTATAACCCAATGAAAAATGGTGGTTTAGAGGGATCCCTTACACCCATAAAAAAACATTTCTATATATCAAAATATTCATTCCATTTAAAACCATTTTTTAAAATACATAGAATAAAGGGAATGTGAGTTTTTATTTTAAGATAAAATTAAATATTATAAATAAATTTAAATATTATATAATGGTTATTGTGGAAGGAAAATCCATTAACATCGTATATGTTAAAATAAAACATTCCTTTACTATTTTGTAAAGAAAGTCAAATTGTTCAATAATTTTTTTTTGTTTAAATCCTTTGAAATAAAGTCAAGAGATATAAAATGTATTTTTTAAATATTTTATTTCCATATAAATAAATCCAAAAAAATTATTTTATAAATATATACATTGAAGAAAAATATATGGAAAATAAATCTTTAAAACATTTAAAACAATGTTTTTAAATTAATGTGTCTCTTACATTGAGTCTGACTCATCCCGTACATTATTTATCTTCCTAGATAATAAAATTATATTAATTCTTTACTTTATTAATTACCTTTTTCAATTTTATAAATCTTTTTATTTGATCTATCACCATTTTGTTTTCAATAACTTAGTCATTTAATTTTATATCGGACATTTTGATTATATTCAACTCATATGTACAAAATGACTTTTTTGGATGGATATGGTCCACAAGGGAATTATTATATCATATCTAAAATAATAATCATGAAATAATTATACTTTATTTTATATCTATCACAGTTTTAAAACCATCCACGAATGATGGTTATGAAAAATTAACTACGTTACAATCATGGAGTTAGTTGGTCATACGTACGAATGAGTAACATTTCCATTTTTCAGAGATCATGATGGAAATAAGATAAGTTTGATTTTATATTTATATAATTAATATTGTATAAAAAATATATTATAATTTTTTTAAATTCACTTATATATACCATCCATGTGATGTGGTTATGAAAAAAATCACATCTCCTCATGGAGGTGGTGATCCACACGTACACACGAATGAAATTAACATTTTTCCATTGATGTAAAGGTAAGAAAATATATTGTTAGATCCACTAGGTCGAATACCTTGAGAGGGGGTGAATTATGGTATGATAGATTAAAACATTATCCCTTTTGGATCCTATTTCGTTGTTAGAAAAAACTCATTTCTCTCTTCCTCCTGTGGAAATATAATGACTGATATGAAATCATGCACATGACACAATGATTTTTACTTGTTTCACCCTCACTGGGCTACATCCAAGGAGCAAACAATGGAAATGTGCCAATGTACCAAATTCACTATGGTTCAAAGCCAATAATGTGTATAATGTTTGGGATAGATCTTTTATTCCCATACTTACTGCCTTTACAAGGTTTAGGGTATACTCACTTCATTATCAAGGGTCACTCACATTGCCTCTTTCTCTGGATCACTGCCGGTGGAAAGGGTCACCGTCTTCCCCTTCCTTCGTTCAGTACTCTTGGAAAGGAATACCCAAAATGGTTAAGGAATTTTGGTTCAAAGACAGTTTATGGACATGTATGTCACATCATTTTCATGAATTTGTACATCCTAGACTATAGGTAGATGCGTTGTCAAAGTCCCTTTTTCACCTGTAGATGAATTAAACCTTCCTGAGTACTGTTAGGTACTAGAAAATACATTCAAAAACTAAATTGATGCTTTTGAAATCTTCCTTAGGCAAATCATTAACCACCTTATCTTCTTGCAGACTAAGTACCGAGTTTCGTACATGGGAAACCTTCTTCGTGAACCACAGCTACATCCATGAACCGCCCTTCGTCTATGGACTTCCTCTGCATTCGCGATCACACACCGCTGTCGCATACCGATTCCGTGAACCTCATCTGTGAAACCTCTCTTGTCCCTGAAAAGTTCTTTGTTTTCAGACGACCTTCATTTTCAAAGACCAGACTTCCTTTGTGAGTTAAGATGCCTCGTAAACACCTTCGGCAGAATTCCTTCTGCATGAACCACTTCAGACTTCGTGATCCACCCCATCGAAATCTATCTTCAGTCTTCACTAAAATCCTGAAGAAAAATATTTTTCATAATGATGTTCAATTTTTATAGTAATCGGTGGGGCTAATGGTTCTCATATATGAAAATATATCCTCTTAATCCGCTAAATCAAGATTTACTGAATCTTCAATCCAACCTCCACCGCAAACCGCAACGCATCCGCGAACCATTTTCCCATAAACTCTATGTATTGTCTTTTCTCCTACGCTGTCAATTTCCTTTGTCATCAACATGCCATCCACGTACCGCACCGCCATCGACCACAAACCATTTTTAATTTCGCTAACTACATCCACGAACCATATTTTCTCCTACGTGGTATATTTCCTCTACCGTCGACACTCCATCTGTGTACCACACCACCATCCACCGCGAACCATTTTTTGTTTTGCGAACCACATCCACATACCGTTCTCCCTACCTAGTATGCGACCTCAAACCATTACCAGACATGTTATGTGATCCACGTCCCAGCCCCCTCATTCTTCATCCTTTAACAATTTTGTTTTCCATTATTCACACAAATTCACGATTTTGAGGGCCCAAAATTTGGAGAACGTCGGGAAACTGTGCCACCTTAAATACATGTCTTCGGCAAACACCAACCATTCTCATTTTCAGTCATATAGCTCTGTCAACAAAAAAACCACACCCAAAACATACCTAGAGGATGCGTTGAGGGATTTTTTCCCCAAGAATCTCCCCATTGTGTTTTTTGACAACTATTTTTAAAACAATTATTTGTATTTTAATATATTGATAAATCTCCTTCCATCTTCAACCATCATTCGCTTCATGCGATTAATATAATGATCAAGGATTTACTCAACACATACTCTAAGCCCACATGAGCCATGCTCGGTGTGAGAAACAAGAGTATAATGAATATTTTATCAATAAATCACTTCATTTATATTCACCAACTACTGATACCAATTGTTGATCATTGGAATCCTTCTAACACCATTCCAATGTCACTATTACGATTTTATCACGATCCTCAACTGTCGTGATATCTGTCATTTGATCGATCACTTCTAGAAGCTTTAGATTTAATGCCCTCCCTATCTTATAGCTATTCCAAATAGCTTCAGCTCAGCTTCTACTCCCCCCATCTCACTGATCCACTTAATAGCTTCTCCCTCTGTCTATTCTCGCCTAGAAGTCACACTTTTGACCACCTTTTCAACAAACCTCAAGGGCTCTTCAAAGTTGTCTGCAACAGGGTAAAGAACACATATCAGCACATTAGGGAAATACACACCATACCTTGGGGAGAGGGGGTCCCACATCCACACTTTTTCACGTGTATTATGTAGACTAGACTCCTAGAACCATTCGATGTGTTTCAAATACTTCTTTGGGTAAGGAATTTGTCGGAATTTCTAAATATTATTGTTCTATAGGCACATACTCCAACTTCACAAGCCCTTGCTCCACCTTCTCCTTGATAAAATGATATTTTATTTCAATGTGCTTTGTCCTTGAGTGATATACATGATTTTTTCATAGATTTATAGAACTTGAATTATTACAATGAATTCCAATCAGAGATTTCACTTTGATTCCCATATCTTCATGTTATTGCTTAATCCACAATAGCTAGGTGCAATCTTGAGTAGCTGCAATGTATTCAACTTGTGTGGTGCTTAATGAAATGTAATCTCGTTTCTTGCTTAACCAATAAATATACAACCTTCCAAAATAAAAGGCACCTCCTGAAGATTATTTCCTATCATCATCTGAACCAGCCAAATCCGCATCTATATATCCCAATAACTCTGGCTGAGATTTGTCATTATACATTAGGCCAAAATCCAATGTTCTTTTAATATATTGAAGAATTAGTTTTACTACAATAACGTGACTCTCTTTGGAATTGATTTGATACCTCACTACATGGAATGTGGAAAATACAATATCAGACCTTGTCGCTATCATGAGTAATAGAATTCCAATGATTAGCCTATATTTTGTGATATTAATTGGCTTGCCTTCATCTCCTCGTCTCATGTCTTTTCCTCCAAACATAGTTTTTCCTGAACCAATAATTTTCAAGCCCTCATCATTACTAAATCTTATAATACATATTTTCCATACCTAATTCTGGTTACTATATTCTTATTTCCCATTATATGGGAAGTGCATCCACTATCAATTATCTATATCCATGTGTGATCTGATGCCTTGAACACAATTTCTGCAACCACGGCCTGCTCGACCGTTTTCTTTTTGACCCAAGACATTGAATTCATAACCAACATAGAATGACAATCTTGGTCTTCTTCATTACATGATGGGTCAGCTTCAACCTGCAGAGCTGCAAGTTGATCGTGAATTTTTATTTCACTTGAAGATACTTTTGGCTACTTCTTAGGACCAAATTCAGTTTTCCTTGGCACATTCTTCTGCATTGTTGATGTGAAATATCCTTATATATGTCCAAGACCTTTACACATGAAAAAAGGGCTGTTAAATGATGACCTTTAATTTTGATATCTACATGACCACATTTTCTGGTCTTTTTCCATTTGGTACCTCTTTTCTATGGAACATACATTTTGAGAGTGCCCCATTTTACCAGAACAACGACATCTTATGTGAGGTACATTCCTGTGTGGTAATGATGAACCATTAGTTTTGTCTTGTGTTGAATGAATATTGTTATTCCACTAAATACCGAAATTAGTCTGCAGTCTTGTAGTGGGTGATTATGGTCTAACATGAACCATAACTACTTTCTGTTTTAGATCAAGCCCCAAACTGGCCTTATTATTCAGAGTGGATTTGTGCTTCTGTTCAGATGGACCACTCTGTTCAAATATCATCTTCTCAGTTGACTGTATGATCTTTTTTCCTACCAGTATCTTCGGATCTTTCCTTGTTATTCACAGGTTGACAACTTCTTATTCTAGTTGTTCAATACATTTGATTTGATCTTTTCCAATTTTAGTCAAACTGTCAATTTTAATTTTTTTTCATCAATTTTGAGTTTTTACTCAACAACATTTTCATAGATTTCATTCTTTGAAGTCCTCAACTTTTTAATTTCTTCATTCATCTTAGAATTCTCTTCTTAGTTCTACTACATAAAGATTTTGGATTCATGAATAACATTTTAGGTTTCTTTTTCTTTTCTCTCAAAATACCTATCACTTCAATGGCAGCATCTAGTTCATCCAGAAGATAAAATCATCCTTCAATTTATTCTTCTTCAATGTCACTTTATTCTTTTGTTAAATAATTTCTAGCAACTTCCACTAAAGCATCTAATTTATGATCTAGGCATTACTCCAACTCTTCTGCCTTATATTCTTCTGAACTTTCATCCTCTCTTGAAACAACATTCTAAATTTTAAAGAAATTTTTCCTAGTACTTGTCCTCCCTTTCTCAATTTTTCAATACTTAATTTGGGGAATTTCATCATTTTATTCATTTTCATCATCATATTTCATAGGAAAATTTGATGAAAAATGCCAAATCCTTCTGCATCTAAATCATGCAAATGGAATTTTACCTTTGATCTTTCCTTTTCCTCTTTGCAGATTAGAGGATAGAAATGAAATTACATCATCCATATTGTCTTCCTTCAGACTATCTCCAACTGAGAGATTATTCATGGCCTTGAATTCCACTTCTATTTACTTCCCCCTTTCACTACATCGTTTTCATAGTTTCTCATTTCATATGCTATAAGGGTACTGTGTAGGTTATCAAATGTCATGTATTTTGGGTCTTTGTCTTCTAGCATTGAAACATTTGGATTGAACCAAGGTGGAAGTTTCCTCAAGATTCTTTTCACAATCATTATATCTTTAATGACTTCTCCAAGACCCTACAGGTCATCCACAATTATATTTATCCTATCGAAGAATGAATCAACAGTATCATTTGGAATCATTATGAGACCCTCATACTTGTTCTATAGAACATGCCGCTTTGCTTCTCAGACTTTTGTGTCGCCTTCCTAAATGTTTAACAATTTTTCCCACATTGCATGTCATGTTTTACACGACATCACCTTCATGTAAATTTCATTTGATAGGGATCCCCTCTAAAGCATTGATACCTTTAGAATCATCATCCAATTACCTTATTTCAGTTTCCGATAAGGAACCACTATTAATGCCAACTAATATTCCATGCATAGCTTCTCTGAAGACATCCAAACCAACTGATCGAAAGTACTACTGTATTCAATTCTTCCATAATTGAAAATTATTTCCATTTAATATCAATTTTTTTACTATTGAACACCTAAATTTCTTCTTCTGAGAGAGAAGTACTAACTTTTAACCTTTTCCCTCTAATACCAATTGTTAGGGCCACTAGGTCGAATACCGTGAGAGGGGGTGAATCAGAGTATGGTATATTAAAATATTATACCTTTTGGATATTGTACCGTTGTTATACAAAACTCAATTATCTCTACCTCCCATGGAAATATATAGACATATATGAAATCATGCACATGACACATCAATTTTTACATTGTTCACCCTCACTGGACTACATCCGAGGAGCATACAACGAAAATATACCGATGTAGCAAATTCACTATGTCGCACGACAAATAATGAGTACAATGTTTAGGCTAGATCATCAATGCCTGGGACCACTGCCTTTATGAGGTTTAGGGTCTTCTCACTGAATTCCAAAGGGTCACTCCCTATGCATCTTTCTTTGGCTCACTACTGGTAGAAATGGTCACCGTCTTCCTCTTACTTCGCTCACGTCTATTGGAAAGGAATCCACTCACAGTTTATGGACTTCTGGGTCAAACACAGTTTATGGACATGTAGGTCCATTCATTTTCATTAATTTATGCATCCTCAATGATAGGTAGATGCTCTGTTGAAGTCCATTTTTAACCCATAGAAGAATTCAACCTTCCTAAGTACTGTTAGGTACTGGAAAATACTTTCGAAAACTGAATTGATTCTTTTTGAAGATTCCTTATGAAAATTGTGAACCACCTGCTCTTCTTGCGTACTAAGTACCGAGTTTGGTACGTGGGACATCTTCTTCGTGAACCATTGCTACTACATCAAACTACCCATCATCTGCAGACTGACTCAGCCTTCGCGATCACGTACCGCTGCCATGTACCAATTCTGCGAACCTCCACTGCGAAATCCCTCTTGTCTGTGAACTATTCTCTATTCATGGATTTCCATCTCTTCCACATACTAGACATCCTTTATGGGTTATGAAAACCTGAAAACACATTCTGTGGAATTCATTCCATGCAAACCACTTCAGCCTTCGCATTCCTCCCTTCATGAACTACTTTCATTCTTTTCCAAAATCTTGGAGGAAAATAAGTTTTCTAATAATGTTCAATCACCCCAGTAATCTGTGGGGTTAACGATTATTATATAAGTGAAGATATCGACTTAATACGCTAAATCAAGATCTACTTAATCTTCAATCTAGCCTCCACCGCTTACTAATTCTTCATCCACCATAAACTGCAACCCATCCAAAAACCATTTTTTTATGTGCTCTGCGTACCAAATTTGCTTCTACATGGTCAATTTCCTCCACCTTCGACACGTCATCCACGTACTACATCTCCATCCACCGTAAACCATTTTTAGTTTCATGAACCGCATCCGCGTATCATATTTTCTCCTATGCGATCCATTTCATTTGTCGCCGACATGCCATCTGTGTACCAAACCACAATCCACAATGAACTATTTTTGGTTTCACGAACCACATCCGCATACTGTTCCTGCTACCTAGTATGCGGCCGCATACCCTTCCTGGACATGGTATATTGTCCATATCCCATGCACCTCATTCCTCTTCCTTTTCCGATTTCATTTCCCATTATTCACACAAATTCTCGATTTTGAGGCTCCAAAATTTAGAAAACATTGGGAAACTGCACCACCTTAAAACCTATATTTGAAAAACACCAATCATTATAATTAGTTATCTTATGGATTTATCATCAAACACAACCACACCCAAAACATACTGAGAGGATACCTTGAGGGATTTTTTCCCAACATATATTATATATTATCTTCCCAACATGGTAATTATGTCATAAATATCATATATATACATTTAATTCATCATTATAATTGCAGTGATATCTTGTTATAGAAATCAAATCACATCGTTTTACGAGGTTGTAGCCCGACATACACAAAAATGGTGGTTTTATTTCTTATTTGATGGAAGAGTATATAGATTTAAGTTATGTTGTTAACATGATAATATCTTAGTATATGGGATATTTAGATTATTATATCATCATGGTTTAATAATCATTGAAAGAGGTGGAAGTAGAAACAAAACTAAAACATTTATTTAAAATTTATACCAATTATTTTGGAAATCTCTTTTTATTTACACCTCAATCCCTCTAAGGTTGATATTATATCTAAAAAATACCTCTAGAACGAGGGTAGGGATGTTAGGAAGGGATATATATAGGTATTAGAAAAATTAAATGTAACATCCTGGCTTTATCAAAATTTATGGGCCATTTAATTTTTGGATTAATTATCTAAAACAACCCTTGTTATGATGCATAAGTGTTTAAAGGAATTTACAAGTGTGTTCAGGGCTCGTTCAAAGCCCGAGGCCGAAAATGGGAGGAGAAAGGCTATGGAACATGGTTTGTCTACAATTGTGTGACCCAGGGTGCATGCCCATACGGGTGGTGTAGGTTTTGGGATAGAGCCCAAATGCACAGTTAGTCAAACTCTGAACCTTTCCCCTAAGGGGTGACCCTTGAAGCAGAACTGGAATCATGGTTGGAACAAGGTTTTCCTACCATTTTTCCAATCTATGTGTTGGTTAAAATGGGAGAAATTATATATTTGACATTCTTTAATGATTTATTTCACCCCACCTATCTTTCCTCTCCCATTCCAATGGGATTTTCCCTTCCTCCCACATTTGGATCTCCTCATATCCACCTCCTAGGTTTTGTGATATATCCCTCCTCCATGGACCAATTCATTCTCCATCATAAGCAATAGAAATCCATCGATAAGATCCCACTTCTTCAATACTCTATTTCTAGTTATCTCTTCCATATGTTGCACTATTTTGGTGTGATGGATTTCTTCCTATTTTCTAGGCATTCAAAAATCCTTCTATTTCTTTAATTTTAGGTTGAATCAAGGCCTAATATTAGAATAGTTGAGTTTTTCTACATCAAGGTAGGGTTCTATTCAATTTCTTGTCATCTCTTTTTATTTTATATGTCATTCCATTGTGCCACTCACTGGATTCTTCCAATGAGGCTTCATTCTTGTCAAATAAATAATTAAAAGTAGTTTTCCATGACATGTATGATCTTACCTCATAGAGAAATCCATTTTATGTTCATTCACCTTTTTGTTGAATTCCCCTTTAGGTGTTCCCTCCTTGAATGGTCTATTACCTATACCTTAAATGGTTAATAATCTCATGTAATTTTCTTTTCAATTAAATGTGTAATGTACCGAACTATTATAAATAAAATTACACCTTTTGATTTATTTAAACGTCTCATCATAAAATATGGTTATAGAAAACCCATTCATTTATCTTGTTCTATTATATCCAATTATATTTAAAATACTATTAAGTATATTTACTGTTGATAATATAGCTCTTGAATAGTTATCACATGATTAGTATAAATATTGGTTCTTAAAAAATCCAACTGACACAAAAAAGGAAGTGATAGCCTCAACTAGTAGGATCTTACCCCATGAGGCCCATTTATTATATATTATAAGGGACGTATAATTTCTAGGATCCAAAGCTAAGATCCAAAAACTTGAGCATGGGAGAAACTATTTATAAGAGAAGTTCATGCTCGTCGAGATCGCGACCAAAACCATGTTCGCTAAACCGCCCCATGAATGTCCCACCATCACACAACTTACTATTAGGGTTTTTTCTAGTGTATTAAAGGAATATGTATCAATACCTTATATATATGATTATATAGAATATATTTTCATCCTATTATTGTTACTTTATAACAATTTTCATTTTGATAAAACACATATATTATTTTTGGTGTAATATTCAAATTCAACAAATGAATTTATTTTTATGAATTAATGGATTCATAGAATAAATAATATTTTAATATTATTATTAAATAATTATTATCAAATATAAATAAATTTTATAGTCAAATGTAATTTTTATAAGGGTTCAAAAAAATATTTTGACAAAACCCTATTATTCTCAATAAAGGCCAGTTATTATTTTAAAAGTGAACATTCCAATATTTAAAAATGATTTTGATAAATTGAATATTACATTTTCAATCAGAACATTGAAAATACCCAATGGTGAATTTTTCATAATTTTCTAAGATAGTGGAAATTTCAAGTAAAAATTAAATATTCTATAAATATACATTATGTTCTATGACATCATAATGACCCAAAAGAGATGTAATAATTACTAAAAAAGGTATGCAAGAAAAATAACATTTTTTCCACTAAAATAATGGTATTTTAATTTAATAATATTTATTTTGTAAATCCATTATGAATCATCCAAAAATTATTATATATTTTTCATTTTTAAAATCATTTCATTAGGAGTGTGACTCGCTTCCACATATGAAAGTGAATTATTTTATTAATTTTGGCCCTTGAACTTATAAAATAATGTAAAACACTCCCATTTGGTCAAAACCATGATAAAAAACCATTGGATGCTTTGTGGTTTTGGATATTTTATTATATAGAGTCCAAAACCTAAATAAAAAAGAAATCCCCCTCATTCCCTATATAAACTCACACAAGATCCCATTTCTATTGCCTCAAACTCCTTTTATTAGATAAATACTCTACCATACACTCTTTATACCACTCTTAAGGTTCCCTAAAGCTCTCAAGAAGCCCCTACCATGATTTTTCAGTCAGGCAGTCAAGTAAGTGATCCTCACCTTCCTCTCCTTCTTTCAATTCAGGATCCTTATTTGGAATTTTTATTCTTAATTTAAATTTTTTATGATTTCATTTATTTATAAACATCCCCTAATATAAATTTTATTTTATTTAAATGATGTATAATTTATTATGTCCTATTTTTATCTTTTCCTAAGTCATTACTATGGTGAAATTGTAAAATGGATTGCGCTCTTCTCATTTCCATTCAAGAACCTATTTTATGTTACGTATATTAAATTCCATTTTATTTTTTTGGGATATATTATTCTATATTCCCCTTAATATTAATTTAATTTATATATAATTATAACCCCCTTTCACTCTCATTAATCCTCCCATGATCCTTTTTGTTCACCTACTACCATACCAAAATTTAGTTAGAATTATTTTAGTTATTCAAGCTTCTTCATTACCTATTCCTTATATTTACAAATTTTTAATGTTGGGATATGATTTTAAATTTATCTATTACTACCCATTTTATTTCTATGTGATTATATGCACCTTTTTCTCTCATCAGCCCAGTTTTATGAATCTTTATGTGACGTCATTATGGTTCCGAAATTTCACTAGGATCTTCCATACCAAAACAATTGTATAGTGAATACCTTACCCATTTCCTATCAAGGTTGTTAATATTTATGAACATATAATTTATTATTGGGGACTTACATGTATGTATTCTACATTCCATAATCTTGTAATAAATTATGATGATTAAAGGATTCATTTTGTATAATTTATGTGGCACACATAAGCATGAGAATGAAATGAATATTATTGGTGCACCTAGATAGTGGTCCAATGCATTTGGTAAATTTTAATTTCATGATATGTCATGTTGGTACAAGGATTGAACCTGATTACTTTATGTAACATTTCAACCATGATTTCTTGGTGGGTTTTTTGTTGACCTATTTTATGATTTAATGTTTTTGGTTGTTTCCAAATTTCTAATGTTATGATTATCATACTATATCGTGCCTTCTTATTCATGTTCCTTTTATTCCTCATTAATATACCTATTGTCTAACATGTATCACTTTTTCCATTTTTATTCCCTTATTGGGATTTATGGCTCACCCATTTCATTTTTTTGTATCTAGGTTATCCCATGTAGTTTTATGTTGAAAGGAATATTTTGGGCATGTTAAATATGTTTTCAATAAAGTCGTTGTATTAATTGTTTTATGTTGTTATGTAATGCACCTAATTACAAAAGACACTAGAATTATCGATCATCTCAGTTGAATTAAGTGTATTCATATAAAATAAATCAAGTATTAAATTGAAATACAGATTAGGTTTGTAATAATTTGTATCTAAGGAAATGTTTAGTTATTTTTGGAATTAATATTAGAGAACTCTAGAGAAAACCTTCAGAATAAGATGAAGTATAAAAAGAAATCCCTAAAATTTGGTTAGTATATATTAATAGATTTATCAATAAAATACATCCCTATCTAGATACTACCAGTGGGAATAGTTCTGGTATAGATTTACTAAGGGGTAATAACACTGAAAAGGTGTCTCAGGCCTGACTCGGGGTAACTTGGTACACAACAATGAGCCTTACTGTGCACCTAGTTTGACACTCCCAGGGGATATGCTTTGGTAAATTCACAATCTCATTAATATCTATTATTATGGGAGCAAGAAAATCCCTTATGAACATATGTTAGGCAATAGATCATGGATAACATAGATTGAGGCCAAGAAATTAATAAGGTAAGGAAACACATGTAATATATAAGTTATATCTTTAATATAATTGGATTCCCCCTTAATGTGTTTAATAGTATAAAAATAATATTCCCTAATTTTCTCTATTATCCTATAAAATAGTCGTATATATATGAGGAATTGGGTAAATAATCGATGTGATACGATATGTGATGATTGCCCCCTACGAGATGCCCAACCCGTTGGAAGCAGAAATGAGGAACATTATGATGACAATATCTCAGCTAAATAATGTTCTAAATAGAATTTGGATCAAGAGGATAACCCAAACCCCCCTAAGAGAGAACAATCCTCAATTGAGATCCTTATGTAACAAAGGCCTCATACTTTCAATGGATCATATTACACCTTAATTTCCAAACAATGGATCAAATACATTGATAAGATCTTCTCAATCCTTAAAAGTTTTAAATATAAGAAGTTTCTCTTGAATTTTTATCATATGGAGGGAGAATATAATCAGTTTTTGTCCTTGATCATGAATAAGAATTTTGAGGAAGATATCGAAGTAATAGAGTGGAAGGAATTCCTAAAAAAATTCAATAAATATTTTCCTCACAATCTCCAACTTAAAAAGGAAATCGATTTCCTTTCCCCCCAAAAAAAGTTGAAGAATATATCAGGTCATCCGGGGAAAAAAATACGCCTCATTCTTTGTAGCTATCCTCGAATTCAAGTTTGGCCATTTATTTTGGGGGATAAAACTAAGTCTCTGAAATTACTTAGTGATATTTGACTTTAATAGATATGAGGAAATTGTCTGATGTTACCTCAATGTCAAAATGGAGATCAAATAATTCCAAGGGTATCATGGGGATAAGAAGTGGAAAAAATATTTTAATTATAGGTTTCTGATGGAGAAATCTGATGGTGCCAAGAAATTTCATCATCCAACTTGTTAAAGGTGTGGAAATAAGCACCCATTAAATTTCCTAAGGTGAATGAAAAATTATTTAGGTGTGGCGAGGAAGGACACTTGGATGGAAATTTCTGACATAAGAAACCCACTAATGCAATGTGGAAAGGAACACTCTAGTCAACCCTCAGTGCATTGTTCATTTCTTCAACTGAAAGGAACCAAGACACATTGATCATCAATTCCCTAAGGCAAGGGTTTATTGAGACAACCAACAACCTCCAAGGTAGCAAAGGCGATCTTTTTCCATCACAACTACAGAGATGGATCCTGAAAATGGATTTTTGATAGGTATGATAGTTATTCATTCAATAATAGAGAATTTACATTTTGATTATGGTTTTATTAATTTATTAATATCATGAAATTTTAGAATAACTATTCAAACAACACCAAAAATCATGGATGTAGATCTATCAGTAAATATGGGAAGTGGGGAAATTATTACATCCCAAGTATATAACTCCTCCCAATAAATGTTTGTGGGATTAACTTCGAGGAGAACCTTGTAATACTACCTCTAGTGGAATTGGATACAATTGTTTTCATTTATTTGCTTCCCTATAAAGATCCAACATAAATTTCAATGATAAGTAAATCACCGTTTGTATTATGAATCAACCCCCGATTCTGTACAAGTGAAAGGAAGAGGATGAATTTTATTTAGTACCATCATCTCAATAATGGATATTATTAACCTATGAGAAAGCATATCTATCTCAAATTATTGATTCAAATGAAAAAATCGTCCTCAAATACATTCCTATTTTGAGGGAATACACTGATGTGTTTCCCAAGGAATTTTCTAGTCTACCTCCTAGTCTATAGGTTGAATTTTCAATCGATCTTATACCTGGGGAATTCCTATTACCCAAGGCTCCATATATAATGGATATTGTGGAACTTTAGAATCTTAAAAAACTAGAAGAGAGTCTTGATAAAGGGTTCATACACCCAAGCGCTTCACAATGAGGTACACCGGTCCTCTTTTTGTAAGAAGAAGGGCGGGTCAATCCACATTTTTATTGATTATCATGATCTCATCAAGATCTTGATAAAGAAAAAGTATCCTCTACCTCGTATTGATGAATTTTTTGATTAGATAATTGGAGCATAATACTTCTCCAAGTTGGATCTTTGGTCAGGATATTATCACATAAGGGTGAAGAAGAATGATATCCCGAAGACTACTTTTCGTACAAGGTACAGAAACTATGAGTTCATAGTGATGCCATTTAGACTCACTAATTCCCCAAAAATCTTTATGGAATTGATTAATAGAGTCTTTAGATATTACCTCAACTAATTTGTGGTATTATTTATATATTATATTCTAATATACTCCAAAATCAAGGAGGATCATCTAAGCATTGTTCTAAATACCCTATGAATGGATAATCATTATTCCATGTTCCAAAAATGTGATTTTGGGTTGAATGAAGTATCTTTCTTGGGGAATATCATCATAATCAATAGGGTATCAATGGACCATTTAAATATAGAAGTAATTAAATGATGTTTGAGGCTAGAATTTTTGATAGATATTCTTATTTTCCTTGGGATAGCCGGGTATCATTTCCAATTTGTGAGAAATTTATCACAATTGTCAGACCCACTTACCAAGATAACTCTAAAGGGAGTAAAATTTTCTTAGGATGATGAATGTGAAGAGAGATTCATTGATTTAAAAAGGTGTATCATAATTGTTCACGTGCTCACACAACCCATATGTAGTGAACTCTTTGTAGTATTTAGTGATTCTTCGAAGAAGGGACTATGCTTTGAGTTGATACCGAATGAAAAATTCATAGCCTATGCCAAAAAGTAGTTGAAATTTCATGAGAAAAACTATCCAACATATGATATGGAGTTGGAAGCTATGATATTTGTGTTGAAAATCTAGAGGCATAAAATCAATGGGAGAAGTGTGAGATATATACAGATCACAAAAGCCTTAAGTATATATTCACAAAAATAGAGCTTAATATGCGCCAATGAAGATGGTTAAATCTGATCAGGGACTATGACTACTCAATCCCCTACCATCCTAGTAAAGAGAATAAATAGGAAGATTCTCTATGTTTAAGGGATCATGCATCCTTATCAATGATGATAATTGATAAGGATATAATCTTCTTAAACCTACAAAAGATGGACATGTGAATCATAAAGGAAGGAACATCATCAATCTTTGAACAAATGATAGCTCAACCATCTCTTTTGATGAAGTTTAGCTATGCTTAATGAAATGATGTGGAAATTTAGAATATGGTTGAAACCATGAGAAATGGGGAGTAACTAGAGTTAAAAATTTATGAAGAAGGAATTGTGATATTTGGGTCAATACTATGTGTTCCATCAAATCCTATGTTATGGAAGGAACTATTGTATGATGTGCAAAGTAAAACATTCTCCATTCACTCAGGAACCAAAAAGATGTTTCAAGATCTCAATGAGAACTATTGGTGGGACAATATGAATAAATATATATCTAAATATACATCAATGGTCCTAGTATGTCAGTATGTGATGTTTGAAAGGTAGAAATCTAAGGGGGTGATACAACCATTACCCATACCATGATGGAAATGGGAAAACATCAACATGGGTGTTGTCATTATAATTTTGAAGTCATATAGGGGAAACAATTATATCTGGGTTGTGGTGGAACATCGTACAAAGAATTCATAGTTTATTGTGATTAGAGAATATTTTTCACAAGATCAACTTACACAGATACACATTAGCGAAGTAGTGAGACTGCCTGGAGTACCACTATCTATTGTATCTGATCAAGATTCGAGATTCACCTCCATATTCTTGAAAAGTCTCCAAAATGCTCTAAACACTAAGATGAACTTTAGTATGAACTATCATCCTCAAACTAATGGATAATCTAGTTGGACTATTTAGACATAGGAAGAAATGTTTTGGGCATGTTCAATGGACTTCAAAGAAGGATCAGACCAACATATTCATCTGGTCCAGTTCTCATATAATAATAGTTTCAAATAAAGTATACAAATGGAACCCTATGAATACTTTTATGGGAAGAGGTTCATAACACCTAAATGTTGGGATGAATTATGGTAACGAAAGCTGGTAGGTCCATAAATGGTCAAGGAAATGAAGGAAAAATATAAGACTACTCAACAGCACTTCCAAGATGATTAGAGTCGATAGAATTGTTATTCTAACAATCATCGATGAGACCTAGAGTTGTATGTTAAAGACAAGGTATTACTATGGATATCTCTATGTAATAAGGTAATGAGATTTGGGAAGAACATAAATCTTTGTCCAAGTTACAACAGAGCTTTTCCGATCCTTGATCGCATTGGAGCGGTTTTCTACAAACTAGAACTCCCACCAAACCTATCTCAATTATATGATTTATTCCATGTATCCCTCTTGAGGAAGTACATACCAGAACTCTCACATCTACTCAATCCAGAGGTCGTACCATTAGAGAATTACCTTTCCTATGATTAGCAGATGGTGAAGATCTTAGATCATAGAGAAAAAGTTCAACGAAATAAGACAATTAACCATGTCAATGTGTCATTGAGAAACCAAATGCTTGAAGAAGAAATGTGGGAACCAGAGGAGGTGATGAATCATAGTTAACCTCATTTATTTTAGTGTGGTAAAATAAAATTTTAAGGGTAAAATTTCTTAATGGGGTAAGATTGTGATGACCTAAACTGTTATAATGAAAATTTCCCCATTTTGATTTATTTAAATGTATTATCATGAAATATGGTTTTAGAAAACAAATGAACTTATTTATTTATTATATCCTATAATATTTAAAATACTATTAAGTATCTTTATCATTGATAATAAATCCATTGAATAGTAATCACATGCTTAGTGTAAATATAGGGTTTTAACAAATCCAATTGATACAGATAAAGGAAATGATGGCCTCAACTAGTAGGATCACACCATATAAAGCCCATTTAGTAGATCTTCCAAGGGTGATATAATTTATTGGATTTTCCATAAACCAATTCCAAGATGAGATCCAAAAAATTAAGCATGAGTCAAATTGTTTAGAAGATAATTTAAAGATCATTGTGATCATATCCCAAACCATGTTTACCAAACCGCCCATGAAAGTACAACCATTACACACCTTATATTTTGGGTTTTTTATAGTGTATTAAAGGGATATGTATCGAGACCCTAGAGATATGTGTATATAGAATATATTTTATTCCTATAATTGTTAATTTATAAAAATTTCTATTTTGATAAAACATAAATAGTATTTTTTGTGTATTATGGAAATTTGATTACAGAATTTATTTTTATAAATTAATAGATTTTTTCAATAAATAATATTTTAATATTATTATAAACAAATTCTTATCAAATATAAATAATTTTTATGAATTCAAATGTAATCTTTATTAGGGTCTGAAAACTATTATTATTAAAACCTTATTATTTTCAATAAAGGATGGTTATTATTTTAAATGTAAAAAATTAATGTATTTAAAAAATTATTTATATAAAATGAATAATATTTTTTCAATAGTAACATTTAAATTATTCAAAGGTGAATTTTTTTATAATTTTTTGAGAGAGTCAAATTTTCAAGTAAAAATTAAATATCATATAAATATACTTTGTGTTTTATGACATCATAATGACACAAAATTGATGTAATAATTATTATAAATTGGATGCAAGACCAATAATTGTTTTTTACTTTTAAATAATGTGATTTTGTGTTTATTTTATTTTTTTAAATCTATTATGAATCATCTAAATAATATAATATATTTTAAGGTTTTAAAATAATTTCATTAGGAGTATGAATCACCTCTACATAACCAATTGAATTATTTTATTAAGTTACATAATTTCCCTTATAAAATAATGTAAACCACTCCCATTTTTCAGAAACCGTGAGCAAAAATCATGGGTTGTTTTTTGGTTTTGTATATCTTATTTTTAAACTCAAAAACCTAATTAATAAAGAAATCACCCTTTCCTCCTATATAAACCTACCCAAGATCCCATTTATCGTTACTAAAACTCCTTGGAGCACATCCATACTCCACAGTTCACTCTCTATAGTCCTCCTAAGGTTCCCAAAACTCTCAAGAATTACCTCCCAATAATTGGGAGTCACACACTCTAGTAAGGGATCCTCACATGCTTTCAATTCAAGCACCTTTATTGGAATTTTTCTTCTTAATTGTAATTTTTTATGATGTCATTTATTTATAAAAATCCACTATCATAAAATTTATGTTATTTTAATTATGGATCATTTATTATCTTTCATTTTTATTTTCACCTAAGCTGTTACTATGCCAAAATTCCATAAGGGAAATCTCTCTTCTCATTTCCATTCTAGCACCTCTTTTATATTATGTCTATTAAATTCCATTTTCTTTTATTGGGATATGTTCTTCCTTATTTCCTTTAATATAAATTTAACGTATAAATTATAAGATTCCCCTATCAGTCTCATTATTCCTCTCATGATCCATTTTTTACCTGTTACCATTCCGAAATATAATTAGAATTATTTTCTTTATTCATGTTTATTCATTAACTTATTCCTTATATTTATAAATTTATATTGTTGGGATTTGATTTTTCATGTCCCTATTACTGCAGATTTTATTTATATGTGATTAGATTCCCATTTCTCTATCATCAACCCATTTTGAGGAATCTTTAAGTGACGTCATTATGTTGCCAAAATTTCATTGCGATCTTCCATGCCAAAACAATTTTTTAGTAAATACCCTACCCATTTTCTATGATGGGTGTTCCAATTTATGCACATATAATTTTTTTATTGGGGACTTACATGTATTTATTACACATTCCATGATTGTGGTATAAATTATGATGTTGAATGGATCCATTTTGTATGATCTATGCGGCACACTTAGTCATGATAAAAAAATGAATATGATGGGTGTGCTTATATAGAACTATAATTCATTTGATAATGTTTATAATCATGATAAGTTAGGTTGGAATAGGGAGGGAAACTTATTCCTTTATGGAACTTTTTCCACCATGATGTCTTGGAATTTTATACTTTACCTATATTTATGATTTAGTGTTTTAAGTTGTTTCCATATTTCCCATGTTATGATTATAATTATATATCATTCCTTATCATTCATGTTCCACTTATTCCTCATTGATATTCCGATTATATAACATGTATCACTTATGAAATGTTTATTCCCTTACTGGTCATTATATTTCACCCCTTTCTTATGTATGTCCCCAGGTTATCCCATTCAGTTTTAAGTTTCAAGGAGTATTTTGATCATGTTAAATATGTTTTCAATAAATATGTTCTATTTCCTATTTTATGTTGTGACGTAATGTACCTAATTCCCAAAGACACTATATTTATTGATCATATGGATTTTATTAAGTTTATTATTATGTAATAAACCAAGTATTAATGTGAAATAAAGAGCGGGTTGTTATAAAATGCCTTAGGTTATAAATTGAATTAATATAAATGTTTCGACATGGGATTGGACCTCTATCTTAATTCCTCAAACCTTATATTTAAATTATTATTCTTGATGATTTATATTGAATTCCATATTTTGTTCATTTAAATTTCCCACATCAAGTTGGATGAGTAATTTTCTTACATTTATGTTATGCCATGTATCATGTTCCTTTTCCTCTTTTAAGGATTATAACTTAAGCCTTTTGTTTGGTTGAATGGAATGTCATACTTAGTCATGCTTAATAGCTTGTTCTATTGAGATGTCATTTATGCCATGTAATTTGAGTCATGTTAATTCATTGTGCTTATGATTTTATTCCATTACTTATGCTTAATGCATGTTTCCTAGTGATCATATCTTGTTTCATAGTGCTTATGCATGTGCGTAATGACTTATTCCATTTTATAGATTTAATTGTGATGCATGAATAGCTTGTTAGATTTTTTCATGAGAATTTTTTTTGATAGAATGTAATTATAGATGTTTTTCCTTATGATAGGTACTCTTCATGGCTCACATGAAATTGACTGAGAGTGAACATGATTCCGGAGTTAAGGATTCCATGGAGGAGTCACCATGCTTGGTTGGATACTCATGATGGACTAGGAAAGATACATTGTATTACCAGGTACAGGCTCTACAAGAGTATTTACTTATACTTGTGAGTGAGGTTGGTTCCCCATGGGAGAAACCAAGGAGAAACATGTTTGGATATATGGTTATTCCATGCCCCGGGTGATACCCAGTCCCCAGTGTAAGATACATAATATGAAATTAGAGTCACTGTGTCTTTTGTGATATAAGGGATTTCATATGGGTTTCCTTGGATAGACTCGATAACATTGGTTAGATTGGATGTTCCATATAAACCCTTTGGATTATGTTTAGATCACCTTGGATAGGTTTGAACTCCATAATAGGAATTTTTGGATTGTTTAATTTTTATCATTTCATGTGTGATGAATCATTTATAATTATCATTATTATGAGAACATGTTTTATGAGATGTAAAATAGATCCCAATTAGAAGCACAAGCTAGGGAATATGCCTTCTTGGGTTTCCTTTTTTTAATTTGGCCCTTATATATATATATATTATGCCTTGCATGGTTACTTTTCTTCAGACATTCAGATGAGGCCAAAGCAGGTGGTATGGGTCGAGTGTCCTTTTAGGATCCTGAACCACGTTGTTACTTTTATTTGGTTATTTCTCTTGTTTTATTTATTTTTTCACGCTATCATTTATTCATTTCAAGAAATGAATCGGTCTAGACATTATGGGTGTCGGCCTACTGAGATTATATATCATGCCCTATTATGGAATTACTTGGTACACTAGTAGACTTTTTGATTTTAGGTATGGATAAAGGTAAGTGTGTTTCTTCCGATACTTGATTTACTTACTTCTTAGTATAGAGTTTAAGGGAAAAGGACTGAGCCTATGCTCGAGGTGCTGTGTAGTTGTTTTTACCTATTTTTTCATTTTTGTATAGAATAAAGTATATTATTTGTATCCCATGTTCCCTTGTGCTCACATTTTTGTATAGAATAATTAAATGGACATTGTATTTTTTAGCTATTTATTTATTAAGATTCAACCACTTTCTTACTTATTCTTCTTAGCTTTTTTATTACATCCGTTGTTGTCTCCTTATTCTTATGATTCCTCTATTTATTATTTATTATTATCTCTATGTATACTAGGATCTATGAGGGAATTTTCTACCCATAGACACACCCTATTCCCTCTCTTATATATAGTAGCCTCTTCTATTTGGTGATATGTGCTTGAGGTCATGTGTACATCATCTTGGGGAATTGTTGAGTGGCACTTGAGGCGGGGAATTACAATGTAGTTTGAAAGGTATTTTCCTTTTTTATTAATTTTGGGTCTTGATAGATGACTAGGATATAGGAATTTGGAATTGAACTTATTCTTGGATATAGAAAACCCATGTACAGGGGAAACCCAAATTACCTAGGATGGGAAATAGTAATTATTGATTATGCCATTTCAATTGATATGACTTCATCATTGGGTGGTACACTTGTTTTATGATGTCATTATAGTGATTCTATTGGGATAACGATTTCTATTAATTAAACTGATGAAATGAGGTTGTTTCATTACATGAATCATACTGGGCACTACAAGAATTTAAATTTCATGCATATTTCCATGCCACATATACTTTTAGCATGCATTTCCTATTTTACCAGTGATTGTTGGTTGTTCCTTGATTATTGTGCCTTATAGTGCCTATTTTGTTATAATTATAGAAGTTTTCTAATCTCTTTTGATGGAACATGTTATAAATTAGATTAATTGGCCACCCAAAATCAATTTAGGAGGTGTATGGGTCCTTCTAAATTAGAATGGTGATCCATATGATTCAACCCAATTAGAAAAGGGATTAAATACATGAATACATTAAAATTAAGACCAACATGAAATGAAATGGCCACATTATATGGCAATGTGAGACCTAGAACTTGACCTTACCTTGCTGATGGTCTTAGGTTGTGTCTCTTATGATCCTTTTAAGGTATTTTCCTTATTATCTAAGCCTAGATCTTGGAGTAGGATATCAGTTACATTATTCATAGAGGTAGGCTTTATACCTATCCTTCTTTATTTCTTTCTTTATCTGCTTACTCTATCTATTATAAACATTGTCTGATGAATTCAATTGAAAATTTATAGTTCTTTACCACCATGATTTTTTCATGTTGTATTCCAATAGAGTGGAAATGAGAATACACTAGAGGTGGTGGGAATTGAGCCACTGTTATTGCCTCTGGTAGTGACACCAGAGGCATATCCAACTAATATTCCACTGGTTGCAGATTCTCAATTCCATGAGAGATTTCTCAGGTTTATATAGCTAGTTCTGGGTGCTCTGTAGCCTAGTCCTACTATGGTAGAGCTGACTCAGTACATCCGGAACTAGTATCCTTCCACCTTCTTGGGGGATGGAGAACCTTGTACTGAAGATCCATGGTTGGAGGCTATGTTTTCTATCTTCATCCTTCTTCAGATGCCAACATAAAGGAGGGTAAATCTTGATACCTACATGTTACGTGACTCTGCTAAGCACTGGTGGAATTTCATTTCTCAATCTAAGATTTACTGGGGTATGATTAGGGTAGAATTGAAAATGGATTTCTATGACCAATTCTTCCCACAAACTTTGATAGTGGATTGATATGGTGAGTTAATGTATCTTCAGTAGGAATTCATGATAGTGCTAGAATATTCCATTCATTTCACTAAGCTTAATTATTTTACTCCTTCTCTGATTGGTGACGAGTTGAATATTACAGGGAATTTTTAGGAAAGGCTTGGGAATGTTGTCTAATCAAAGGTGAAAATCTTCCACTTGACTATAATAATAGAGATAGTGAACCAAGCCCTGATTATGAAACAAAATCTTAGAGAAGCTGGTCTTGTGAGCTAGAAAATTTCAATTCCTAAATAGGATGATGGTTCTTCTGGAAGTAAAAAAGTGTCATTTTGAGGGTAAATGTGGTGGTGGTTTCAACTAGGTTACATGCACTAAAAGTTCAATCATGTGTCACCAATGTGGAAGTTCAGTCCATAAGAAACCAAAGTGCATTATAAACCCAATAAATTATCAAGCTTGTGGTAGGATGGGTCATATTTAGTAATTATACCATTCTTTTCCTCCAGCATCCAATAGAATGGGGTCCGTGTGATCACCTCCATAAGGTACAGGATCAATGACTCCACATTAGGCTAGGAGTTGGTCTTTTAGTGACTAATAAAAATGTGGTGGTAATGGTTATGGATGAGGTTGTCAGGACCTAGAGATTTAGCAACTGTAGAGTGGATCTGCTAAGGCTAGTCAGGTATCATCTTAGGGATGAGGTTTGGGATACAAGTATGCGGTGTAGCTAGTGTTTGAGGAGTAGATCCCAGGTAAATCTATTGTATGAGGTACTATTCTGGTGACCTCTACATTTTTTCATTCTTTTTTGATATAGGTTCATCACACTCTTTCATTTATACTATTTTTGTGGAATGTAATGACCTTGATATCAAGTAAATTTTAGGTTTTATGTCTCTAGACATTCCATTATGGGTAATAATAGAGGGGATATTACAATTTCAGGTGCTCCACCTTGAAATAGGAGGGTTTCGTTTCTTATAAAGTTTCTTCATCCTTAATATGACTAGCTTTAATGTCATTATCGGTATGGACTAGCACATGCCCTATCATGTCCATGTGGATTTCTATCACCGTAGAGTGTCTTTTATATCACCCTAGGGTAGAATGTATATACAAAAGGGTGAATGGGATATCAAGGAAGATCAAGCTAGTCCCAACCAAACTATTATTGTTATAGTGATAGCTCATTTGGTGAGTCTCTTTATGATCAATCAAGGAATATAGTTATTAGAGTTCCCTCCATTTGTGGATCAGTTCAAGGATGTATTCCCTAACAATTTTTACATTTTACCTCCTGAGAGAGAGGTTGAGTTCCTTATAGAGATCATGCCAGGAGCATCACCAGTGTCCATTCCTTCATATAGGATGGAACCTAAAAAGCTCCAATAAATCAATAAGAAGCTTGAAGATCTTGAGTTTATGGTTCTTATTAGACTGAAAACATCAAAATGGGGTTCACCTTTTCTTTTATCAAGTACCCTCATATGTTTCATGTATTACCATTTATTGAACCAAATTATGTTGAAGAATTGGTATCCATTTTCTCATATAGATGACCTCTTCGACCAGCTCATAGGAGTAACTATTTTATCTAAGATCGATTTTAGGTTGGGCAATCATTAGGTTCATGTGAGGTGATCGGACATACCCTATATAGTGGTATGGAGCCGGTATGGATTGTATGTGTACTTGATTATGTTGTTCATCTTGACGAATGCACTGATAGTATTTATAGATTTGATCAATTGTTTTCTCCACCAGTTTCTTGATTTATTAAAGTTATTCTTTGTAGATGACATCTTAGTGTACTCACTCACTATAAAAGACCATGAAACCCATCTTGAGATCATGCTAAGTATACTAAGAGAGAACCATCTATTTGTGAAGCTTAGTAAATTCCACTTTTGGATAAGTAAGGATCAATTCTAAGGTCATATCATATCATAGGTAGGCGTATCTATTGTCACGGAGAAGGTGTGAATTGTGATCTCCTAGGAACATCCCAATAATGTGTTTGATATACATAACTTCATGGGGATAGCTGTCTATTACAGGTAGTAAATTCATGGATTCTCTCACTTAGAAACACCTATTACAACCCTAATAAAGAAGGGTGTGTAGTTCCTATGGTTTTAATCTTATGAGAATAATTTTCATGGGTTAAAGTGAAGACTAACTTCAGCTCTGATTCTGATTATACCTATGTCGGTCAAAGGTTATATAGTTTACTATGATGCTTCAGGGATGGGGTTGGGTGCATTTATTATGTAAGGTGGTAGAGTCCACATGTATAGGTATCTCTAGAAAAGGCCTTATGAGTGGAACTATCCTATGAAAGAACTTGAGCTAGTGTCCATGGTTTACGCTCTTTATTGTTCGAGACACTACTTATTGGATGAGTTATTAGTTTTCTACCTAGATCATAAAATTCTCAAATACATTTCCACTAATTGAAACATTAATTTAAAGTAGTGTGGGTGGGTATAATTCCTGAGGTATTTAGATTTGGTCTTTCTTATACCCCTGATATAGGTAATGTCATGGCTAATTCCTTAATCCGAAAAATGAAAACACAGTCCATGAAGGTGGATATTAGTGAGTGGAATACGATGGTTATGTTTTATGAGTTATATTTATAGGTTGAAGAATTGCATGTGAAACCAGTATTAGCATCCTGGGTAGTGATTTCCTCTCTTATGAAATAGGTTAGGACATGTCAGTTGTTAGATTTTGAGGTCCTTGTTCTAAGGGAGAGTGCCACGGGAGAGAACTCACCTCCAGGTTGGGTTGTTGATGGTAGTGAGACCCTTCTCTACTGTAGGCAAGTATGGGTTCCTTCATATACATAGGAATAGTTGATGAGAGAATCAGATGCCTCTATTTGGGTAATTCACCCAAGGCTGACTAAGATGTTTTGGGATATACGTCGTCGGTATTAGTGGACAGGTATAAAGAGGTAGATTGCAGGCTTTATCACTCAGTGCTCCACCTGTCACCAGGTCATGGTAGATCACCAACAACATGTTGTACTTATATAGCCTCTCTCCATTCCTGAGTGTAAATTGAATGACATCACAAGGGATTTTGTGATAGGTTTTCTAGGATCTGCTTGAGGGAGTGATGTAGTATAGGTGATCGTCGATAGGCTGACCAAAGTTGGTCACTTTATGCCAATCCCTGAGACCTTATAAATCTATGATATAGGCTAACTTCATGGTATACCTCACTCTATTGTTTTGGACTGATACACCGAGTTTACATCGTGGTTCTAGAAAGGTTTTCATTGGGCACTGGGGTCACAGGTGATCTTGATTACTTCATATCACCCTCATACTAATAGGCAGTCTGACCAAATGATTCAACTATAATTGGATAGAATGCGGGCCTATATCCTTGATTTGAGATATTCTTGAGACAATCTTATTCCTATAGTTCAGTTCTCATAAAATAATATCTTTTATGAAATAATTAAAATGGATATGTATGAGGCCCTTTATGGTAGATCATACGAGTCACCTATGTGCTATATAGAGGTAGGTGAGGCAGCTCTACTAGGTCCTCGTATCATTTAGAATACTTTAGAGAAAGTCCAACTAATTTAGAATCATATGGATACATCTTAGACTAGGCATAAGTCTTATACCGATCATCACCACAGACCATTAGAGTTTGAGGTTGGACATAAGTTCTTTCTCTATGTATCTCCTAGGTTGGGTCATAAACGATTTAGGAGATAGGTCAAGTTATCACTCAGATATGGTGGGCCTTTCGAGAAAGTGGAGAGAGTTGGTTCAGTATCCTATCAGTTATTTTCACCTCATAGGTACCATTACCTACACATCATATTCCACATATCTCATCTTCAACAGTATCATCCATACCTTTATCATTAGTTTGACCCCAAGGATATTGAGTTGGAGGGGGATTCACCCTCTGAGGAATATCCAATTCGTATCATCGATCATAGAATGAAGGTTCTCCGATGTAGGTTAGTTTCTCTAGTCTAGGTGATATGGTAGCACAGATGCATATAGGATGAGACCTGGGAGTGGGAGGCCAATATTCCAGCTCAGTGGCCAGATCTTTTTTCAGACAATGTTCGACCACCTTCGGAAGGGAAACACTGGGATGAGTTGTTTTACGGAGGGAAGGATGTAATTTTCTAGCTTTATTAAATGGTACGGATCATTTAATTTTGGTTTAATTACTTAAAATATCCCTTTTAATGATTCCTTTGTGGTTATGGGTTGTTTTGGGTGCGTTTAGGGCTCATTCAAATCCCAGATCCCAAAATATGAGAAGAAAAACTAGGCCGCACAATTTATTTTCAATTGTGCGACCCAGGGCACAGGGCCAGACGAGTGATGCATGTTTTGGGATAGAGCTCAAACAAATGTTTTTTTCATGGTTAATCAAATCATGCACCTATCCTATCTGGGGTGTCCCTTAGAGTTGAGCTAGGTGTACTGTTGGTGCACAGTTGGCCAACTGTTTGGCCAAACCGTGTGTAGGTTAAAAATAGATTAAATTACATGTTCACCCATCTTTAATGATTTATGTCACACCGTATTTAGTTACTCTCCTTTTATAGTGATATTTTTCTTTCCTCCCATATTTGGAACTCATCCTATCCACCTCCTATGTTTTGTGATACCTCCCTTTTCTGCAAACCAATTCCTTCATCATTGGAAGCTACAGAAATCCATCGGTAATATCCTCCTTCTGAAAAATTCTATTTCTATTTATCTTTTCCATATGTTGTTCTATTTTGGTGCTATAGATTTTGAACTATTTTCTTTTAATTTGATAAATATTTTGATTTCTTCCAGTTTAGGTTGAATCAGGGCCCGATAACAGATGATTGGAGAGTTGCTACATCAATGTAGGAGGTATATGCTATTTATCGTCATTATGTTGCATTTTAGATGTTTTGTTGTTAGGTAGCTCACCAAAATCTCATGGTGAGGCTCTATTATTATTAAATAAATTATTTAAAGTGGTTTCCCATACCTTGTGTGACCTTACCTTATAGAAAACCCCATCTGAGGGTTGTTTTCCTCATCTTTGGCCTCCCCTTTGGGTGTTCCCTCCTTGAATAGCCTATTTACTATTCGTTAAATGGTTAATTATCTAATGTGAGTTGAATTTTGATTAAATTCCTTATATTATAAATTGAATTATGATAAATTATTGGCCATTTGATTGTATCTCTAGCTTATTTCATCATACATAATATTCAAATGATTAATCTTGATTCTTTATATTGAATTCCATATGCCTTGAATTCAAATTGCACATTTTAAGTTGGATGAGTTCTTTTCTAACTTTTATGTTATGACACGTGCCATGTGCCTTTTCCATGAGTAAGGATTATTGCTTAAACCATTTGTTTGGTAGAATAGAATGCCATGGTTGCTCATCCTTGAAATCTTGAGCTATTGATATTTCATTAATGACATGTAATTAAAAGAATGCTAATGCCATGTGATTATGCTTGTATTCCATTTTTTATTCTTAATGCATGCTTCCTAGTAATCATATATTGTAACCTAGAGAATATGCATGTGCTTAATTATGAATACCCTTTTATTGTTTGAATTTTTATTCATGAATATATTGTTATATTTTTTCATGAGATGTTTATTTGATGGCATGAAATTATAGATGCTTTTCCTTATGATATGTGATTTTTTATGGCTCACATGCTATGGGATAAAATTGAACATGGGTCCCAAGTTAAGGATTCCATGGATGGACTCATAGGGATTGGATTTATACTCTTGATGCTCCAGGATAGATACTTTTTCTTGCTAGGTATGGGCTCTATACGAGGATTTACTTATAATCGTGAGTGAGGATGGTTCCCTAGGTGAGTAAATAAGGATATACCCATTTGAAAAGATGTTTATTTCATGACTTAGGTGGTACCTGATCCCCTGTGTGAGATACTTGGTATGTAGTTAGATTCACCGTGTCTTGAGTGATATAAGGTACATCATATGGGTTTCCTTGGATAGACTCGATGACATTGGTTATATTGGATATTTCATAGCAACCCATAGGATTCTGTTTAGATCTCCTTGGAAGGGATCAGATTCCACAATGGTAATTGATTGATTATTTGATTTTATCATTTCATATGTGCTGAATCTTTTGTAATTATCATTATTATGAGTACTTATATGATGACAAGAAAATTATAACCAATGCCAAAGAACAATCTTGGGGGGTATGCCTCATTGGGTTGACTTGTTTACTTTTTCCCTTGCATGCATACTATGACTTGCACATGTTCTTATTTTAAAATATCCAGCTGAGGCCAAAGAAGTTTTATGGGTTGGGTGTCCTTTTAGGAACCCGTACTGAGTGGTTAATTTTATTTGGTTATTTCTATGCTTTTATTTATTTTGGAACACAATCATTTATTCACTATAATAAATGGCTCGCCTAGACAGTGTGGGTTCTGGAATACTGAGATTATATCTCACACCCTACTCGGGCGTTGTTTGGTACACAATTAGACTTTATGATCAAAGATATTGATAAAGGTATTTTATTTTCTTTTAATGATTTATTTACGTATTTCATAGTATGGAGTTTGAGGGAAGAGGACTAAGCCTATGTTCGAGATGTTGTGTAGCGGTTTTTTTCCCTTTCTATATTTTTTATAGCATGCAGCATATGATGTGTATCCCATGATCCCTTGTGATTGAATTTGTATATAGCATCATAACATGGACATAATATTTTTTATCCATTTATTTATTTATCTTTTATCACTTGGTTATTTATTCTGCTTGGCTTATTTCGTTAACTTTACTATTGTTAGTTTGTTCTTATCATTCCACTATTTATTGTTTATTGTTACCATTGTGCTTACTAGGATATATGAGGGAATAGTCACTCGACTGACCCACCCTAGGTCCTCACTTCTAGTCATAAGCCTCTGGAATTCGGGGATATGCACATGAGGTCATGTGGCCACCATCTCGGGGCACTTTTGAGTGGAAATAGAGGTGGTACACTACACTAAAAGGCTTTTAATGTGTAAAGAAAATAAGATAGGGGCACCCTTTTATAATGAAGGGAGGATCGTTCTTATAATTTCATAGTATTAAATTAATATAAAATAATTTTCATATTGAAATAGATAAAAATTAAAAAAAATTGAATATAAGGTGTTGATGAGTCTAAATACTCTCATCCAATAAATATTATGCAAGTTTAGATGATGTTTTCCCCCTTATCATTTTGTTTTAACCATTTGTTAACCATTTTGATGATTACCAGAATAACTAAGATTTTTACCATTAACGAGTCAAGATAGTTACAGTAAAAGGATAATTGGCCCATAAATAGATAATGGATGATATTTTCAACCATATCTCAATCAATTGGATGAGAATAATATTTTTTGGAATTATAAATCATTTAATAAAAAAATTATTTTAAAATAACATTTACGTCACTTTTAAAAATATATTAAGTATTATAATATAATATGTGTCTAACTCATGTAAAATGGTTCCAAAAAGACATAAATTTGAAGATAATGAAGATAGAGTATTATTATAATCATCAAATAAAATTTTTATTGGTTTTGATAACATTTTAAACCATATCTTTTGGATTAACACCTTAGTTATCAAATTTCATCCTTTACTGTGGTAAATAATTTTTCAATATTAATGGGTTATAATTTTACTTATAAGGTAAAAATTGGATCATAAATGGACAAGAGATGTCATTATGAACTATTTATCATCCTAATTATCCTTTTTAAATTTTTTTATGAATTTTAAAATATTATTTAACATGAAATATCATTAATGTTATTTTTAACACTATCAATTTAATTTGAATTTAAAAGAAACGTGATAGAAATGGAATTTCAATCTAATAATTAAACATGTCATTAAATTATATATTTATCTTAAAAATTCTTGTAATGTAATAATTTATAAATTTTTTATTACTTTTAATATTTTTACAATCATTTATTTTATTTTTCTATTAATTGAATAAATAATGTGAAGATATTTCATATTAATTTAAGGTAATTATTTCATTAATAAAATTTAAAAATATATTACCATGATAAAAAACCATTTATCTGTAAAATTTCCATTTTAACCGAACAAATTCTATATTTATCCCTATGCCAAAATTTTAGAGATAATGAAACAAAGAGAGTGGAATTTTTTACTTTTCCTTAACTAAAATAATATAAAGGTAAAAATAAAAGAAGAAAGGCACCAAATTACCATATTCATTAAAATTGTATGGATATTAACAACTAAACTCATTAAAAAGAATAAATTCATGTGTTATGGTCATTTTTTAGTCCTTATCATATTATTTTTAAGATAAATAGTTAAATTTGCCCTTTCCAGGGTGACAATTATCTACTATGATTAATATTCATAATGACCAAAAATAAAAGGGACCTATTTACCAAATATGGACTTCCTGATTCCAAACAAGTAATCAATTTTTTAATATTCAATTTTTATAAGTGGGAGAAATTAATTTAATATTTAAACACAAAATACAACGAAATTTTTTTATAGAAAAATTCCTTTTTAAGTACCAAAATTCAACTATAGAATTTATTCCAAAGAATATAAATGAATAATGATTAATCAAAAGGAACTAATGAAATGATAAAACTAATCCAAAAATAATATTACTATAAATTCATTAAACAAAAATATATTTTTCAATAATAACAAATATTTTTCTATATTCATTGAAAAATCTATGTTTTCATAAAAATATCAAAATTTCACCATAAGATAATTTTGATATGAAGATATAAAAAATGATATCCTTTTTATAAAATAAAATTTCAAAAATTTATAGAAATTAATTGTAATCTTTTCTCACAAAAGTTTTTAAAAATCATTTTTGAAGAATTATTTTGATGGATAACATGAATTTACTAAAAATTAAGTGATTATTTTATAAGAAGTTTTCAATATATTCATATTGAGTAGGAAATTTATGCATATTTTATAATGAATTTGATCATATTCAAACCCTATAGATCAATTTATATGTTATAAAGGTCATATTTAAATAATAATACTTCATGGTTATCTTAGGCTCACTGTTTTGTTTCGTATACACTATCAAACATAGGTATATTTTTAAAATCTCAAGGGATTGAAAACACCTATAGTATCACTGAATGGTGGTATACTGTTGAGTTCACAACTATATCCATAAAATAAAATCATCGCTTATTAATAAAGAACAAAGATTTAGAATCTATGATACATTTAGACATTCACATCAATACATATTGATGACCAACCCTTGGCACAACGGTAACCAATCCCATGCTGGGATTTGGGATGGATTAAAAAATGTAACATAAATCTATAAGATATTCCAAGAGTAGGCATTAATCTTATAATATGTTGTGATGAGTCTGACCTCTCACCCCCTCAACCAACACACATTCAAGGTGTTATTGGAAAAGTCCCAGTGGGAACCCAATTTTGGAAAGTAGGTTCTCCCCAACTCAAAACTATTGAAGCACGATCACGCGTCAAAAGATTCCCTTAGAAACAGAGGAAGTTACTATAAATATACATTACCACCTACTACCATGATACATTATCAACTATAACATGATGAAATCCACAACCATACAATATAACATGTGAACATAATATATATTTATATATATCTATAATAATATGTGAGGTAACGAAAAAAATCACCATATACAAGAAACACATATCAAAAAGTTGTAAGCCTAAGAACGGATGAAATGAATGTTGTCATAATGAAAACTCCACCCCATCCGCTGCCTCATCAATAATCCATCTTCAACCTCTAATATAATCAAGCAACTACATTTTTTGAACTATTTGTACATAATAGTGAATAGTGCATGAGTGGTCATGTAAGGGTGAGGAAGAATACTCATTAAAATTATCAAAATAAGTGAGCCTACCCCATGAATAACTAATGTATATTTTTATAATCAATAAAATGTAGACAAAACTGACACTAAATATTTAATCTTCAATCATAATTATATTCATGATAAATCCTTATCAAGCTACCCATAACTCTTTTTCATCATATTCACTGAATAACTAATAAGCCTCGTGTGAGAACCACTAAGAGGGGATGAGTGAGTGGTTACCAAAACACAACTCTCAAAGTGATTATTATCATTCATGGTAAACCTTAGATCCATAAATGATACAAAATATTGATTTGAGATAGGGAGAGATAAAATGAGAATGACACAAAAGTTTTTATAAGGTTCACATGCAATGTTTATTGGGTGGATAATAATTAGTGTCCAATGGTTATGATATCAATATCCATGTTTTAATATTATTATAAAAAATAATAAAGAATGAGTGTAGAAAGATATATATGAAATCCATGCACATTAATTATTGAAATGAGCATCAGCAAGTTGAACAATCTTTTACATTCCTCCTCTAGTTCCTCTAACTATTGTGTTAAGTGTATACATTTTTTCTCTTCTCAATGCAATCCAAATACTCTCTAGAAACATCTGTGAAATGTAAGATCTATCATATCAATGTTCCATTGTTCCATTGTTTCATCCATAAATATAACACATTATTTATTTATAATCATAACTCCACATTGTTTTTTTTGTATTAGACATGGCACAGTCTTGTTTATGTCATCTAGATCTGAGATCTGTGACCAAATATCTTTATATTTCCCTATTTTGGAAACATATATAACTCCTATCAAAAATATCACTCAAAACCCACCATGGTAGATAGAATTTGGCCATTACATAATGTACCTCTACTTCTAACTAAAATAATCAACTATTGCAGCCATTTTTCTCCTGGATGTAATGCACAAGGATTTTTACTTCTCACCATGGGATCCAATATACTTTTTATAAACATTTCTCCAATGTTAAATCTTCAATATCTTCCATTAATTTTCCAGATCCACATTTAGCCTCAACTTAGTTATTTCACCCTTTGAAAATGGCATGGTAACAAGTAAGCATATCATTTTGAGTCTTCCTATGGTCTACTTATATGAAATCATCAAACCACAACATAAAAATGGTCAATTATCCTTAAATTAAATACAATACATTTTTGATGATCCAACATAACTTGTTAAAAAGATCACCAAGTCATAAATCTTACTTTCTAAATTTTTTTTCCTTCTTTTTCTTCTATCCCAAATCCAAATATCATACAACTCTTATATGTTCATTTTTTCAATAAATAAAAAATAAAATAAAAATTTAAATCTTTTCAATCAATTATCTTAATAAACAAGTCATAGTGAGCTTCAATTTTGTATGTTATATAAACAAAAAATCATAGGATAGAATTCTGCTTTTGAGAGTTATCCAAGTCTCAATGTATAAATCAATACTATATTGATCGTATCTCAATTTAGATCAACTATTAGCTTCCACTTTTTTAATTTTATTCATGAGGGTTATTTAATATTTTAGGGTTCATAAATCACTCCTTTTGCATTTCTTGCAACATGATAAAAACATATAAGATCTTTAAAACCCAGGATTCATTTACCAAAACCTCTTATATCCCCTTATAAGGAAATTCTTTTCTACCCCATGATCATCCCATATAAAAATAAATAGTATCATCCTATTTATATGAAAATTACCTTGAAATTATCCAACTTTTTTAAGAACTAGAAAATAATGAAAATGGAAAATAAAACAATGAACTTACAGTTATTTTGGGAGATAATGTGCACCCAAAATCCCTCTCAGGTGCTACTAGGAATCATCCATTAGATATATTTTCAAGATATATGAAACTTTATCCTTTATTAAAACATATTAAAATGAAATTTATTTATGTTTCATCTTCTACTTGATAAATATAATCTTGTTATAAATATTCTTTGACCTAGAATTTTATAGCAGATTCATTGAAAAATTCATTTCACATTGATTATCACACTAAATAATCAATGAATATAAAACATTCTCACTCATGTATTATATTTATGACTTCATAAACATTGTTGTTTAAGTCTTATGTGGTAGAAATATACTCAACTTTTGATTTTGTTAGAGTAACTAATTTTTTTTTCTTGGAGATTCATGCAACATGGATTCCTTTTATAAATAATGAAACTCTAGAAGTCGACTTTTGATCACCAATGTAACCCACCCAATCAGAATCAGAATAGAAATAAATATTAAAAGAAGTATCTATGATATAACAAAATACATAATCAAGAGTTCATTTAATATGACACAATATTTTTTTACTTCCATAAAATGTAAAACCATAGTGTTACTTTGGAATCATTCACAAAGATTAATCGAAAACATGATGTACTATCTCAACGTAAAAATGTAGAGTATGCCACCAATGAACATCTATAAATCATTTTAATCTACACTCATCCATTATTAAACCATGGTTAACATGGTCCCAAGTGTTATTAGGGTAGATAACTCTCTTGACTCTTTCATTATGAACTTATTCAACAACTCAAGAGTGTTCTTATCTTGTGAGAAACAAATGAAACCTATTTTTTCATGAATTAAAAACCCAAAAAAATTATCTCACTAATAATTGAAATATTTAATTGTTTTTTCATTTAGGAATAAAATTTCTCACAATTTACTTCTTTTTTTCTATAAAAATAATTTCATCAACTTACATATTAATAATGAATGTATTTTTTCCATTTCACTTAACATATACATTAAAATCCACCTTGACATACCTAAATTTTTTCTAATTTAAGGTATTTTCTATTAAGTACAAATTTTTACTTCTTACTTTTTCATTCCTTTTATTTTGGAAATCAAAAAAAACTTTCTTAAAAATATGTTTACTAGATTTTTATGTCTCATGTTTTTTAGGATGTTTTTGGTAGAAAACATTACTTTTTATCTAAAATTGAAATAATTATAATGTATTATGAATGTAAACTTATTATTATTCAATAAAATCCATAGTATTAATGATGATTTAGATTCATCTGAATGATCTTTATTCTGACTAGTGGTTAGAATTTTGTCTTTTCTATTTAACAAAAAAAATTAATGATCATCGGACTAGTATTGGTATTGATACATCAGACAGATCCATATATGTTTTATCGTATTTAAAAATGATAGGGAAGTCCATAAGACTATACAAAGTCTATAATATTATATATATAATTTTTTTCTGCCATAATGAATACACTTTAGCATTGTAATGATGCTAAACAAAATGACGTTAGGCATTCAGTTATTCCAAATCACGATTGGTTATCAAGGGAAAGCTGTCTAAGGTCATTTCAACTCACTCATAAATTTGTTTATTAGGGATTTTACAATAAATAGTTGGTCATTTGAAAAGTTTTGAGTTGATACATTACACAAATCAAGTCTTCTATCATTTTCCCTACATGAACATACTGTTCCTAATCATTATAATAATTTAGAGAGTTTTTTTTTCAAATTAATCCAAGTCAAGGTTGTTTCCTTGAGAAAATTTTATTTTGTATTCTATATCCAATAATTGTTACAATAGAGTAATTTAAGGGATATAAATATGGTTAATCTGATCGATCAGATTGAGGGCTTCTAGGGCAAGGAAGAAAAACATTGATCAACACATCAAGGGCTTCTAATAATAGAAAGATAAACAAATTCTGATCATCGTATCAATGGATTTACTAGTAAGGAAAGATAGACTTTACAATATGTATAAGGATACTTATACCTTTAGTCAGGGTTAATAATTACTTTTACTCTCAAGGTTAAAATATTGAATTCTTTTTATATATATTGTAAGTAATTCTTATATGATAATATTTTTTATTTATTGTTTTTACAAATCTTTATTTCATTCTTCATATTATGATAAAACTTTTTATTTACAAATATTTCTTATCATTTATTTTATCAGTGTATTTTTGATAAAGATAAAATCATATTTTTATTTCATAAAAAATTCAATGATTCTAATTCTTAATATGATCATCATAAGATCACTAAGTCTAATGTTTTACTCAAAGAGTTATTTTTTTAGTCCATTGTTTTAAACTACAATACACCCCCTATTTTGTAATAGAAACCATCTTAGTTAATGTTTTGATACCAAAATTGGTATTAAATGACGTTTCTACTACTATATATTTCTGATTTTTTACATTCTTTATCAATTAAATGTTTATCAAGTTTTATTATGAAATCCTTGTTTGTAATTTTTTTACACTAACGTGTTTTCGTAGAAAAAGAGTTTCCATTTTTTTGAAGATAGAAGGTCTGAATATTGAATATCTTGATAATCTAAATCCTAGTCGAACACCAATTTTTATCAGAATGACTATGAGTATCAAAGAGATAGAATGAACATTTTTGTGATCAATAATAGATTTTATTATTTCTTAATGCTTATAAAGAAGTTACAAGATACAAAATAATGAAGTATCTTCATTTACTAACACTGATAAGTCAACATTTAATTGGAATTAAAAAAGTAATAAATACTCTATTATGTTATATGAAAAATAATATTTATAGTTTGATATAATCTTGTGAAGCTACCAATAGTATATATAGTAAGTTGTAAGTAACACATTTTAGTACATCAAAAAATATTCGAACAAGAAGATCCATTCTTATAACTGACTACTAAGACTTGGATTTTATACCTGGTGATACAATTTCCAAGATGCACCAAAGGTTTATGAAAATTATCAATAGTTTAAAGTATCTTGGTTAAAAAGGTCTTGATGATTATTTTTTAAAAAATATTATTTATATAATTCCCAATGAGTGGGAATCCAAAAGAACAATTATGTATGATAAAAGGAAGATTATTAATCTAAAACATGATTATCTTATCAGAACTCTCATGCAATATGAAAGGTAGATTAGTGAGATAATCTAAAAATCTAAAAAAATGGTGTATTTTTTTCTATAATTTCATATATTCATACTAATGTTCATTCTATAGAGAATGTAGTAAAGTATTCAATAAAGAAAAAAGTTGTTGAATCTAATTCTAGTTCATAAAAATATTTTAAAAATGAGTCGGATAATATTGCTATAAGTATGAAAAAGATTGTGGGAAAAAATATTTTCAATACAGATACAAAAATGGTCATAAGGATAAAAGTATCAAGAAGGATTCTAAGCTTACATGTTATGAATGTAAGAGAACATGACACATCCAACCTGATTTTCCTAAGCTCAAATGAAAAATAGAAAATAAATAAATACATTTGTAATTATAAAGAATATTCTAAGTCAAAATCCAAGAAAATTATAAAATATTATCACACGTGGAGTTAAAATGGTGGAGATTCTTAAGAAAATTCCCCGTATAATAAAATTTCTGGATAGAGGAACATTGGTCTTTTTTTTAAAAGTTCTTATGGTAAATCTATGTATTATAGAAAAGGTACAAACTAATGAATCACTAACTAATTTGTATTTAAATGAAAATTATCCAGATGATGAGATAAATTCTACATCTTCTGATGAGGAATCTTCATCAACAGAATATAGTATGTTACCTATTTATGGAGTGGTTATTAGTTTTGAAAAAAATTTAGAAAATAAAAATTATAATGTTTGTAAAAAAACTTTATAATTCTTAAGTAAAACTTATAAAGGAATATTCAATAATAAATATTTTAACAAATGAAATATTATATCATTTTAAATATCTTGATAAAAATAACTTTAAAAAAAGATAGTATTTCAAAATAAGTAGAGAAAACTATTTCTAAGAAAAAAAATTACAATTTAATATTGATAAACATAGTTCTATCACTATTCATAATGGGGAAAAACTAAAATATAAAAAAATCTAAAATATCTAGTTTGATGAATTTTATGTCTATGTTTACCATTGGAAATGAAATTTTTTGAAAACATTATAAACAAATTAAACCTTAGGGTAATAACTCTAGAATGGGTTATAAAAATATAAAACTTTTTTAGTAATAGTTATTCTATTTCTAAAACATAACCATTTTTCAAAAAATGCTAAATTGGATGACATTGGAAGAAAAAATATTCTTTGAATAGAATTCTGAATTTTTATTTTCTACGGTTGTAACATTTAATCAATAAAATAATTTTTGTCAAATGTGGCTTCCTAAAATACTATTTCTTAATAATACTATACCCAAGAAGGTTTTGGATCCAAAAAACATATTCATTCATTTTCAGGAAAAGAAATATAGTATAAATACCAAAAATATTTAGTATATGTATCGTGGTTTCTCTAGACACATGATAGGAAAATAAATATTAGTTTAATAAAATTATCAAGATTAAAGGTGGAAAAATGACTTTTATAGATAATTCTCAAGGATAAATCATTGGTATTGGTAACATTATCCTTCTTGTAAAATCTATTATTTCAAAACTTTTATTTTTTAGGACATAAGAACAACCTTATAAGAATAAGTCAATTATGTGATGATGGTTATCTTGTAATATTTAGAAATGATAAATGTACAGTACATAGTTCAAAATAGGAATTTATTCTTTCTTCCAATCAGTATGAGAATGTTTACACACAAGACTTATAATGTCTTAGTATCTAAGACTTATCTTATCCAAATGGAAGACCAATCTTGGTTACAGAAGAGAAGGTTGTGACATTGTAACCTTATAAATTTAACTAAGCTAACTAAGAAAGGAAAAGTAATGGATCTACCAAAACTAAGGATTGATACTTCAAATATTTTTGACCCTTGTAAATATGGTAACAAACACAATTCATGTTATATATATATTAGTGAAGTCTCAACTTTTTAATATTTATAGTCAGTGCACATGGACATATTTGGTCCTACACAACTTGGAAGTATTTGTGTAAAATACTATTTATATGTCTTATTTGAAGATTACACTAGATACACATGGGTATATTTTCTTGAAAATAAATTATAAGGCTTTATCTATTTTAAAACATGTGTAGCTAGAGTATAAACTAATAAATACCTCTCTTTAAAAACTATTCATAGTGATCATGGAGAGTTTTTTTAAAATCCTATCTTTTAAACTTTTGTAATAAAAAAATGTATTGAACATAAATTTTCATCACCTAGAACCCCATAGCAAAATGGGGTTGTCGAAATTATAAATAGAGTTCTTTAGGATATTACTAGAACCATACTGAATGAATACTTAGTTTCTAAACATTTTTGGGTTAAAGAAGTGAGTACCACCTTCTATACTATAAATCATGTTTTAATTAATAATTTCTTAATAAAACTCATTATGATTTGTGGACAGGAAGAAAACCAAAATTTTCTTACTTGAAAGTATTTTTATGTAATGTAATCATCTTGAATACTAAAAATAACTTACATAAATTGGTACAAAAATATGATGAAGGAATATTTTTATGTTATTCCACAGCTAGTATGGATTATAGATTTTTTATTAAAAATTCGTGGACTATTGAGGAAACAGTGCATGTTATGTTTGATGAAATTGATCCTTTTTTTAAACAACTCCAACCCAAATCCTCAGATGTTATTTCTAAAATTGATTTTCAACCATTGTTAGAAATTTATTCTCTTTAGGAAATAACTCAAGAATTTTCCTCTTAAGTTATTCCTCATGAATATTTTGACCTATTTTTTAAGAAAATACTTTTGAAAACCCAAGAAGTCAGTTTTTTATTAGGAATCATCATAGTGAATGTATCATTGGAAATTTAGATCAACCAGTTAGGACTAGGAGTTCTTTGAGAAATCAAAATGAACATCTAGAATTTTAATCACAATTTGATCCTAAGAATAATGATGAGGATTTAGGTGGTGAGGATTGGATAAAATAAATTCAGTATGAACTCAATGAATTTGAAAGAAATGAAGTTTGGACTTCATTTGAATGAACTAAATAAAATTCTATAATTAGAGTAAAATGGTTTATTTTTGGAACAAATGTTATGAAAAAGGAAGAATAATTATAAACAAAACTAGACTATTCCGAAGGGATATAACTAACCAAAGTGAATAGATTATGAATAAACCTATGCATCAGTATCTATAGTTGAAGCTATTATAATACTTCTATCCTTTGCAACATTCATTAATTTCAAACATTTTTAAATGGATGTGAATTGTGATTTTATAAAAAGATACATTCAGGAGAATTTTATTTTTAAAAACCCCACAGTTTTGAAAATAAAAATTATTCATAACATGTTTTAAGATTACCAACAATCTTTATGGACTTAAAAAATCTCTAAGAGCTAGGTATAATTGTTTTAATGTATTTTTTTAACAAAACAAGTTAGTTATGAGATATATAGATCCAACTATTTTTATAAAATAAGTATATAAAAAAATTATGATTATAAAAATATATGTTTGATTATGTTATATTTGGTTCAAATAAATAATATTTAATAGATTACATTGTGTATCTTATGAAGTCTAAGTTTGAAATGAGTATGATGTGTGAGTTAATTTATTTTCTTAGTTTTAAAATTTCATAAAAAATAGAAGGTAATTTTGTATCTCCACATAAGTAAAAAAATATTTTCTTAATAATATTGGTTATGAAAATACTAAAAGAGTTATTACTCCCATTGGTACCTCAAATAATTTAGATCTTAATGATTCTAGGAAACCAGTGGATCAGAAAACTTTTAGAGGATTGATGGGAAGATAACTTTACATAATTTATAGTCATCCAAATTTAATGTTTTCAGTATTTTTATGTTCTAGAAATCAATCAAATCCAAAATAATCTCATCTTAAAGATATAAACTTATTTTTTAATTATATTAAAAGGACTAAGGATTTGGGCTTATACTATTCTTCTAGAGATGTTTTTGAACATAAATGTTTTTAGATACTAACTTTTGTCGATGTAGAATGGATAGGAAAAGTAAATTCGAAACTTTTCATTTCTTGGGTGAATCTTTATTTTATTGGTCTTGCAAAAAAGCACTCAATAGTACTTTAAGCTACTGAAGTAAAATAAATAGCATCTGGAAGTTGTTGTGCACAATTGTTGTGGATGCAACACAAACTCAAAGACTATGGAATGAGTTTTACCAAAACTCAAATACCTTGTAAAAATAAAAGTGACATTTCATTAAGTAAAAAATCAACACATATCTCATATGATAAACACATAGATATAAGACACAATGTCATTATATATTATACACTTAAAGGATATATAATTTTACTATTCATCAAAATACAAGAACAACTTTCTAATATTTTTACTAAACCCCTTAGTTTCGATAGATTTGAAAATATTAAACAAAAGTTAGGAATGATAAATGTTAAGTGATCATTCATATGTACTTATTATTAACCCATATTCTTACATCAGTATACTCCTTTTCTTAGGTGGATTACATATGTTTATGTTTTCTAAAAAAATTTGGTTTTATAAATCTTTTAATTTTTCTAAAATTTTTATTGTTATGAATCTTTTGGACTCAAACAATTTAAAAAAATATTTCAGAATAAAAAATGGTTATAATATTTCTAAAGTAAAAAATTATTAAAAACTTTTATTGAAATTAGTTTTCCTTAAAAAAATATCATAATTAGTTTTCATAATAAAACCATAGTAATCTATTTGTATTATAAATAAATTTAAATCTTTTTATGTTAAAAAACCAATAAGAATAGGTTATTTATACAGTTAAAACTTTATACTCTGGAAGGCATTCTTCTTTTAAAATTTACATTAATTCATTACTTTAGATTATAACTGTTGTCAGTTACTCATTATTTTGGTTTTATGACATTTATTTTTTTACAATTTTTTTAAAAACAATTAGAATGATTCTCACTCTGATAAAAGTTTTTTAATAACTTTTAGAGTTCATATTTTTGCTTAAAACTTTCATAAATTAAATGTCTATTGTCAGATCATTTAAGGATTAATCTGATTAGTTAATGGATTTTTTGAATATGAATTAATATTTTCCCATGCCTATATAAAGTTGTTCCACCCCCTATCCCGCATCATTTTCTAGATATTCTATTGTCAAATTTCGTTACTCTTTAAATTCATCAGTCCAATTATTTTGGAATCCATCCAACTACTGCCTTCCGTATAATTATGATGGATATAAAGGAATATTAATAAAAAAAGTGTGTTTTCAAATAAATTCTCAATGAAATAAATTGGTCAATAATTATTATTATTCTCTAAAAAATATCATCAATTTTCAAGTATTGGAGGAAGTGTGTGTACAATAACCATATAATAATTTTGAGATGACTTATCCTCCAATCATGAAAGAGTTCTTTGATTCTATTAAAATTGTTAAATAAGGTGAAAAGGAACAAGTTTATTTATTTTTGTTTGTAAATAAATAGAATATTTCTTATAAAAGAGTTACAGATTTGGATGGAGTTCCTACCAAAGGTGAAGCCTTATTACCCTCTCAAAAATTGCCTAATAGTCTTGGTTCTTTGTTACCTCATTACAATAAAGTAATTAAAGTATTGCATCTGACACTAAACAACATATTATTAGCTTTTTGAATGAAGGGGTATTTAATACATAGTAATGGTTATCGAGATAATCATAAGGTATAAAATATATTTTTTGGACTATCTGGTAAATATGAGGAAAATTAATATGGTCAAATTAGTCTTCATTGTAGTATAATCCCTCAAAAATTCTTTAAAAAAGTCAAATTTTATTATGTTTTATACTCTCATAAACAAGTTACCCATGAAAGTTATGGAACTTTTCAATATTTATAACCAAACATAACTAATGCAAGAGAGAAATTTGTTTATCGGTGAAGATACGATTCCTAGAATGAAGCTAGTCTTCAATTCAAGGAAAAATATGTTTACAGATAAGGTTGAAGGAGTTGTGTCTGTAGCTCATCCTTAATATAAAAATGAATAAAATAAATACAAATTCATCCTCACCTAAGAAAAAAAGAAATAAAATAAGATGATGGATGATCAATTCAATAAGTTGATGGATCATAAGTCTCAAAAAAACCAAGAGACCCTAAGTTTTGGATTGATCCAAACAAGTCTGAGGATTTTACAATTCATACTCCTAAATAGTTATAAGAATAACAAAATAAAGGATTAAAGGAAAGGGTTATATAAATATAGAGTTGTATAATGTTTATTGATATTTGTGTAAATAAATTCTAAGAATAAAATCCTTCCCATTTTCTCATATCAATAATGTTATTATCGCTGTTAGACTTGTTTTTGAAGAAACATTAATTATACCATTAGTTGTTCCTTCTATCATTGCTAAGGGAAAAAATAAATTGTTTAAGAATTATCAGTACTGGTATTGGAAAATGAATCAGTTTTAGAAATAGTTGAAAAAAAACTCTTCAAATCACCCATCAATTAGAAAAAGAGAATGATGAATTTGAAGAAGAATAATAAGAATAATAAGAATAAGTAGAGGAATAAATATAGGAAAATGTAGAGGAATAAATAGAAGAATAATAGGAAGAAAAAGAAGATGATGATAATGGAAAAACTGAGACCAATCAATACACAAATTAAAAAAATCATCGATATCATCATTGTTATATCCTTTGTCATCCCAGTCTATTAAGGAAGCTCATTTAGAAGGTTATCAATAAATATATTCACCCACATAGAAATAAAAATCATCATCAAAGAAGAAATAAAAACAATCATAAAAAAGAAGAATAAGATCTGCAATAATACATGAAAGATACTGACAAATCTGAATCTGATAAGGTTATGGATGTTGTTGAAGTATTAGAAGATAGGAAAGTTTCAAACAAAGGGAAAGATAAAGTGGAGAAGATACATAATACCAAACTTTCTAGACCAAATCCTCCAAAACCATTAGTAAGTTCATCGGATTCAGAAATAACAATTTCTCAAAAAGTATATGATTTCATTTTACAATGTTTATGAAAGTTAGAAGACACCATTCTATACATCCCTAAACCTGAGTCATGATGAAAATTTATTCAAATTTATTTGAACTAATAATCAGAGTCCCTAAATGTTTTAATAGAATCAGTAATCCAATTTGATGAAGAGTTAAAAACATTGCAAGAAAAGTCTCATACTCAAAAAATATCATAAAATCAGATGGTGAAGTGGTCCAACCAAGTTTATAATGATATTTTGGGACATAATGATCAATATTTTTAAGTAATTTTTTTAGAAATGAAAAAATCATTCAACAAATTATCTTTTGATGTTTCAGATCAAATGAAGTTCATGGAATAATTCTGATATTCTACTGATGATCATACATAGTAGTTTCAAGTTTTCAAACAAAGTGGTCAAAGTTTGGAGTTGGAAAAAAATAGGCTCAAATCAGGAAAATATGAATTAATCATTATGAGGGATCCAAATAAATAAGTCTCTATGTATTTTATAATCCTGAAGAATCAAGTCCAAAAGCAATAAGTGATTGAAGAAAGAATGAAAAATCTTGATAAGGATCAATAGTAATTCACAAGGAAAAATTCTTTTGTAAAGAAACTAATGAAGAAATAATGAAATCCTTTTTCTTTTTGAACTCTCGAGGTATTTTTATCAATAATTTAAATGGTTGATGAATATGATTATCTAATGAACTAATAATTTATGTTTTAATGTCTTCTAACTTTTGGATGTATGTTATTTCTATTATTTTGTGGATGTTTAGAATGTTCACAAGTTATTTTTCATATGTTATCTTTCCTAAAATTTTAGGAATATTTTTTTACTTTCCCATTATTTTTTAAAATCACAAAGGGGGAGATGGTTTTAAAGATTTATATAGGGGGAGAAATTATTTAAAGGAGGAATTATTCTGAAGGGGGAGATTTCTAAAAGGATAAAATTTTTGGATGAGGAGTCTTTAGATGTTTTTAAGAATTCCATAAAAGGGGAGTTTTTATCTTAAGAGGATAAGTTTTGAAACTTTTAATTTTACCATAAAAGATTTATAAACTCATGAGGGTGGTGAAATATATTTTCTAGGTTATTATTTGATAAAAGACTTGTAAGTATTTAATGTTATAATTTTTCATTTATGTCTTGGGGTTTTTTCTTCATAAAAATGGTATATTTTTTAGTCAAAAGTTTTACATCTTGATTTTTCATTCCTATATTTTTTGAAATCACAATCACCTTCTTTAAAATACGTTTACTAACTTTTTATGTGTTGAGTTTTTTAGTATTTTTTATAAAACATGACTTTTTACCTAAAATAGAAATATTTTTAATGTATTAAAAATGTAAAATTATTATTCATCAATATGATCCATTAGATTAAGGATGTGTCTGATTCATTAGATTAATATTTATTCTAACCAGTGGGTAAACTTTTTTCATGTCTATAAAACTGAAAATATTCATGACCATTAGACTGATACTGGTACCAATACATCAAACCGATCCTTATAAGGTATATCAAATTAAAAAATGATAAGGAATTCCATCGGACTATCATATGAATATAATCAAATATATATACTTCGTTTCTATCATAATTAATATACTTTATCATTGTAATGATGCAAAAAATGACTTCGGACATTAAGTTATTCCATATCATGATGATTTTTCATGTTCAAGCTATCTAAGGTAATTTCAACTGACATGGAAATATGAACATTGGATAATCACCTATAAATAGCCATTTATTTGATGATTTATGAGATGATACGTTTATAAAATCAATTATTCTAATTATTTATTTGTGTGAAAATCTCATTCCTAGAGATTGTAATACTTTAGCGAGTTTTCGTTCTAAGGAATACTTGTTAAGGTTGTTTCCTTTAGAACATTTTCTTTTTTATTCTACATTTGATCATTTTTACGATCATGGGATTCAAGGGATAGGAATATGGTGAATCTGATCCATAAAATCAAGGGATTTTAGGGTTAGGAGGATAAACATTGATCATCATATCATGTTCTTCTAAGGATATGAAGATATGTAAATTTTGATCAATGTATCGAGGTCTTTACTGACAAGGAATGATAGACATTATAGTAAGTATAAAATTGTGGATACCTTTAGTCATGGTTGTTGAATAAATTTACTCCCAATGTTAAAGTAGTGAATTATTTTAATATATCTTTTGAGTAATTATTACATTATAAGATTTTTTATTTCTTTCTTTTATAAATCATTATTCTATTGTGCATATTATGATAGAATGTTTGTTTTACAAATATTTATTATCATTCATTTCATCAGTTTATTTTTAATAATGATAAAACCATACTCTGATATAATTGGACAATATATGATTCTAATTCTTACTCTGATCATCAGTAGATCATTGTGTCCGATCTTTTTACTTAAATAAGTATTGTTTTTTGTTTTAGTTTAAATATTTAAACTACATTTCACCCCTTCCTCTTATAATAGTAACCATATTGGTTACTATTTCCATCCAAAATTTTCTTGATTATATTACCATGCTTATGGAACTTGTTTAAGCCCATATAATTATTTTTTCAACTTAAAAACATGAGAACCAACACCATTAAGGATGAAACCCTCTGATTGTTCAATTAAACCCCTTTCTTAAGTTCATCATTCAAGAGCTCTAATTTTATATCCATTTAAAACACTTTATAATTAATTTGGGAGCATATCACAAGAAATATCTAAATCATATAAAACGTTATGACTGGAGAAAAAGTCTAATCAATATTTATACCCTATATTTGAGAGTATCCTTTTCATAAAAGATGACATTTATTCCATGAAACTTTACCTTTCTCATTAAGTATGTTTTAAAAAAACCAATTTATCATAATTTTTTTTATTACTGAGACATGACACTAACTCCCAATATCATTCTGACCAATATTATTCAACTCGTGTTCTATCATTGTTATCCAATACTCATATTTAAGTGCTTCTTCTATACTCTATAGTTTAACTTGTGAAAGAATGATTGTATGATCTAATTTACTCAAAATTATTTGGGGTATAACACTGTTATTGCTTTCTCCAATAATGATTTCAAGATAAACATGTTTTCTAAGTAATTTTTTATTAGTGAAGTTACCTAGTAAGGATCTATGTATCACTGTTAGGGGGGTGGGGTGAATCAGCTATATATTTTTCTTTAATGTTTCCTTACTTATGAATCAACCTTATCCTTCTAATAATAAGATTTCCCTCCTGAACACAATTCTACCACAAAACCCAAGGAACAATAGAATTTACAAGGTTCACTACTCAGCAAGAGTATATACGTCCTTAGTATGGTTTGGAAACAATAAAAAACCACACAATCCACTAGAAAACAATTATTTGATGTGGAATAAAATAATATGGATGTTCCCTTACAATTGTGTAGCACATTGAAAACAATAAAATAGTTCATCTACTTCTTCTGGAACAAAATGATGCAATTCAATACTACAGTTCTTCTTTATCGGCTTTCCCAAATTTGATTTTGAAAAAAAATTATTTCCTTTCATACCCAAAATATGGGAGGAACTTATTTTACTCTTTTATTAAATATTATTCTTCCTTTACAAATTCCTTGTATCCTCCATGAACTAAGTTCTACCGTATAGCAAAAGTGCTTTACAGATAACCACTTATTCCAAAAACTGGCTCTGCTCTGCAGGTAGTCACCACTCCACTTACCACCCCCACATACAGCCTCCACATACTAGTTATATATACCATCTTCGCATTTGCTTCTGTGTTCCACCTCTATTTATGTAGAATTCATTATTCTTTGGACGACTTCTTCCTTTTCTGCAAACCATTTCTTCTTTCATGGATAACTTCATCTTTCATAGAATCTTTCCTCCATTAACTACTTCCCTTCACAAAATTCTCTCTCACAAAATCTTCTAGAATTATAAAAATTATTCCTCAAAGAGAAGATGTAATCCTATAAAAATCGCTCACTTTAATGATGGTATTATCATTCCTTATATAGTAAAATTGACCCAAAAATCTTGTTAATTTTATTTACCCAAATTTTTAATGTGGTACAGCCTTCATTGCATACCCAGTGTGTCCCACGAACCATTTTCCCTAAGCAGTCTACATATTTCCTTTCTTCATTTTAAGTGGCCTAAATCACCGTCTCTATTTTGTGAATGACAACCTTCACCATGAATTTTTTACCTCATGTGAACTGTAAGACTCCCTCGAACCATTTCTCCAATGTGGTCTGCATACCATGCTTCGTGGTCCGCATTGTGCTACCATGTGGAATCCTTTTTTTGAATTTCCTTCACTACTCTGTGTACCACATATTCATTCTATGAACTGTTCTTCATGGTCTATGAACTTTTCTTTTGAGAAATTATTTCTTTTCCATAGAAAAAACAAACTCCCAATTTTGAGCCCAAAAAATTGGCAAACAGAGGGAAACAACACCACCTTAAATACCTGCTTCGGCTAACTCCAAACATACTAATCAATGGCCATTTGTTCATCACGGACTTCTTATATTGTTACTTTTAACCTTTGATATATGATTTTTATAATTTTTATATTTCTAAGGAAACTATTGAAACATCCCTTACATCCAACAAACTCTTTCTTTCCAATAAAAAATAAATATGACTGGGAACACCTTTACTCCCTATTTCATTCATAAATCTTGCATCACAAGTTCTCCAAAAAAAATTTTTATATTTTTTAAATACCAATAATCAAATTATTTTCATATTTTTTTAATCATTTTACAAAGTAAATTTATTTATCCTTTTGATAACAAAATAAAACACTCTTCAAAAGAAAAATCTTCTTACTTCCATATCCATCCAATTGAGTCCCAAACATCTCCCCCTTGGGATTTTTTCTTTCAACCAAGATTCATAAATCACTAAACATTTTAACCTCAAACTATGTATTACATAACAAAAAAAATAACACTATGCGAACAAACTCATTGTAAGAAACTAGAATTATTGACAGTAAAACCATGTTTCCCAAAAGTAGTGACTGTGAAACCACTTCATCTTTCCTCCTCAATCTTCTCAAAAACATTTTCATATTTCTTCCATGTCTTCTTCCTCATAATGCTTCCTCATATTTTTACACTTCTTCAATATTATAGAAATAAAATAAACAAATTATTTCCCTACAACCACTCCAAAAAATAGTTAGAATAGTTCACACACTTATATTGGATTCACAGATTATCCACAACTCCCTCTTTATGCATGATTACATAAGGATAGATTTATGATACAATTATCCTCCTTGAAAACACTATCCAAAGGTATGATGAGATATGGGATAGATACACATACCCCAACTTTGATGAAAAGGATATTGTACACCCATGTTCTACCACAATTTAAAAAATGGTTCCTTTGGTAAGGGTTTTGTGAATAAGTCAACAAACTATTATAATGTTGAAACATATTCTAGATTAAATTCATTCTTTTCTACAAGCTCTTTGATTAAGTGGTAGTTTATGTCAATATTTTTTGAATGATAACGTTTTGATGGCTTTCTTGTAAGATTGATCTCACTTTGATTATCACATCCCTATAGTGAGGGAAGATTTACTTCAACAAGTAAGTATTCTAACTAAGTTTAAATTCACATATGTTGGGTAGAATCTTGAGTGGAAGAAAAATACTTATCTTTAATTGTTCGATGAGTTATTGAATTCTGTTACTTTTTATGCTAGCTAACACAAATTTTCCCCAAAAAGAAAACTCCACCAGATGTTGATCATTTATTATCAACATTTCCTTCACAATTAGAATCTAAATACCCAAAAAATCAATATTTTCTAATCCATCATACCTGATTCCAAATTTTTTAGTTCTTTTTATATATATAAGATTTATTTTTCCAGCAATTAGATGTTATTCTTTAGGATCACTCTAAATCCTTGCTCATAACGAAATAACATAAATAATGTCAAGTCATGAGGCAATCAGATATAAAAAACTTACAATCAGAATATGAAACTCTCTTTGATCAAATTTCATTACTTCTTTATCTTTATACATCTTTGTTTTCCCTGATATAGGTGTGAAAATGTTTCAAACTTTCCATGAAAAACTTATCAAGAAGTTCTTTAGGATACTTTTCTTCAGAATGAAAAATGTGTTTCTTATTTTGTAAAATTTTTAATCCAAGAAATTATTTCATTTCTCACAGCATGAACATCTCAAACAACATTTTCATCCCATCATAAAACCATTCACAGGACCTTCCATCATTCATAGAAAAGATAATGTCATAAACATAGAAAATTTTAATGAGATAAAATTATTGAATTTCATTGATGTGATGATTGTTATCAACTCTACCTTTCTTTAAATTCATCATCATCAAGTATGTAACCTATTTGTAACAACATTCCCATGGAGATTTTTTTATCCCATAAAAATCCTTCTTCAACCTGCACACATAACTTTCATCTTTCCCAAAAACTAATCCACAAGGTTGTTTAATGTAAACTTACTCATCAAGATAACAAATCAAGAATACTGATTTAACATCCATTTAAAAGATCTTGTAACCTCATTGTGTAGTAATATAAATAAATATTATGATAATTTATATCTTTTACAAAGGATCAAAATTATCATTAAAATCAATACCTTTAATTTGTGAGTAAACTTTTCACACTAATATTTCCTAGTTCCTTATCACTTCTCCTTCTTCATTCTACTTATTCCAGAAAACCCATTTTTTACCAAAACAAAATTGTTATCTGGCTTGGGTATGAGTTCCCAAGTATCATTCTTTTCTATCTAATCAATATCTTCATTTATAGCCTGAACCCATTATTGATGTTGAAAAGCTTTTTTTACATAATTCAACTCTACTTTTGAATACAAATAAGGTTGTGTAGCATAAATGGTTTTTATTCTTATTTAGTCCTTTTAATATTGATCATGAAAAATTTTCTGAGCTTCAACTTCTTTCCTCAATCTAGGATGAGATTTTCGAGTATCTTCCTCATCACAATAAATTGCTGAGTCTGATTCTTTTTCTTGAGTAGGAATAACACTGTATTTTTCTTTCGTTCATTGAGGGAAATTAGGTACAAAGTGCCCAAAAGATCCACATTAAAAACCCTTCAACATAAGTTTCCCTTTATATTTACCTATGCCTATTTTTACATGTTTAGAAAACACGGATAAAATATCATCATGATTTTTTAATACCTCATTTTTGGAGTTAGAGCCAACAACATCATCTTCCTCAAGATCCTTCATAGACTTTTCTTTATTGGAGGCTTTAAAAGGCATTTTTCTATAAACTTTTTTTGATCTTCATAATACTCTCCCTTATCATCTCATTAGTGATGAGAGTTCTATAAAAATCATCCAAAGATAATGTTTCAGGGTATCGGTCTCCCAATGAAGACACTTTAACATCAATCTTATCTAGAAGAATTATTAATATCTTTTACACAACTATATAATCATCCAACTTTTCACCAAGACATATGATATTATAGAAAATTTCATTTACCCTAGTAATGAAGTCCCCAATAGATTCAATCTCTCACATTTTAAAAAATACATACTTCAGCCTGCAAGTTTTTATTTTTTCCATATTAACTTTTTTATTTCTTTCATAGATGTTTTTCAACTTATCATAGATACCTTTAGCTGTAGAAACACCTTTTACTCTTAAAAACTCACTTTCATAAAATTATGAGAGTAAACCATTTTTAGTTCTTCCATCATTCTCAAGATTCTTTTTATCCACAAGGATAAGAAGAACCTTGTCATCAATAGGAGGGAATCCATCTGTTGTAGCTCCAAGAACATCATATACAAGAGACATAAGATAAGGCATCATTATATATTTATAGATATGATAATTATTTCCAACTAATATCAGAATCATCGTAATATTCACACGATTCAGATTTTCCATCACATCTTCTCTTCAAAACATTAGTAAAGAAAATATTAAGGGAACCTACTTCTGATACCAATTAAAGTTTCCTAGTCAGGATACAAGTATCACTTAGAGGGGGAGGGGTGAATTAGTGATATATTTTTATTTCCTGTTTCGTTACTTATGAAACAACTTTCACCTCCTTTTAAAGATTTATTTCCATGTTGAACACAATTCAACCACACAACCATAGGAACATGAGAATTTACAAGGTTCATCCCTCAAAAAGAGTATCTACGTCCTTAGTATGGTTTGAAAACAATCAAAAACCGCACAATACACTAAAAAAAATCCTTTTATGTAGAATACAATGATTATAATGTTCCCTTTAACTAATGTAGAACTTTTATAACAATCCAATAGTGTGTATTCTTCTTCTAGCACAAAATGATGCAATTCAATATTATGGTGCTTCTTGATTAGCTCTCAAAAATTTGATCTTGTAAAACAATTCTTCTATTTCCTACATAGAGGATAGTAGGAACTTCATTTAGTCTTTCAAAAACTTTTCTTCTTCCTCTAAAAATTTCATGTATCCTCCACAAGCTGAGTTGCACCGCATAGCGCAAGTGCTTTAGGGACATTATCTACATCCATGAACTAGATCTTCTCTATGGATATTAACTACTCCACGTATAAACTTTGTGTACCACCTCAGCATACCGACTCCTAATATCACTTCTTCATACTGTCTTCATGCACCAGTTCTGCATACCATCTTTATGTCTACTTCTGCATACTGCCTCTGCTTATGCGGAATTCCTTATTCTGCAGACTGCTTCTTCATCTTCAAAAAACCATTTTTTCTTCCACATACAACTTAATATTTCATAGAATCATTCCTCCACTAACTACTTCCATTCATGGAATTATCCCTTGAAAACTCTTCTGGACTTATCCAAATTCTTCCCCAGAGAGATGATTTGATCTTATAAAAATCGCTCACTTTAATGATGGGATTAGCATACCTTATATAGGAAAATAGATCTGAAAATATCACTAATCATATTTACTTAAATTGTCAATGTGGTACAACCTTCACCGCACACATTGTGAATCTTGTGAACTATTTTACCTATGCGGTTCATGTACTATTTTTCTTCCCTCATGAAGGCCTAAATCACCATATCCATTTCGTAAATGACACCCTTCAACACAAATTTTTGACCTCCCGGAAACTACAATCCTTCTATGAACCATTTATCATACGTCGTATGAATACCATGCTTCGTGTTCGCATAGCACTACTATGTAGAATCTTTCCTTTGTTGAATATCTTTTACCACTCTACGTACCTTATACGCATTTCATGAACTATCCTTAATGGTCTGTGAAATGTTCTTCATGGAAATTCATCCTTTTTAAAAAAACGAAACTTTTGATTTTGAGGCCCAAAAATTCAGCACACTAAAAAATGAGGCCACCTTCAAAAACTACTTTATAAATCTCAAAAAATACGGATTTGTGTACATCTTCTTTCATCAAAAACATCTTATTTCATGAATTTTAACCTTTGATCAATCATTTTTAGCATTTTCATTTTTTTAGGAAATAATTGAAACTTCTCCATTAAATAACAACAACTTTATTTCCAATAACAATTGATTATGATTGGAAACACCTTTACTCCCCCTTTCCTTTATAAAGCTAGCATCAAAAGTTCTCCAAAAAACATATGATATTTTTGAAATACAAATCATCAAGGCATCATCATATTTTCCATGTCTTTTAAAAAGTGAATTGAATTATCCTTTTGACAAAAATATTAAAACAATCTTTAAAAGAAAACTCTTCTTACTTCCGTATCCATCCAATTTTGTCCAAACAATTAGAAACTCTTTGATATTTCTTCCCCAATTCCTTGAAATTTTGCCATCAACAAGAGAATCATGAAATTTTTTTACTTCATTCAAATATATCCCATGTTTTCAATTTCATTCTACTAATGTTTCTTCAAACTCATTATCAATAGGTAATGATTTTTGAAATGAATTTTTATTTTATAAAATAAAAACATAAAATCCATCAGTTATATTTTACAAATTATTGTTATAATAGTGGTAAATCTTTTCCCCATGTTCATTTCATAGAAATATTCACTTATCAACACTTTCTTTGAACTTTCTCAAATGTATTCATTTGATTATGATGTAGTATGGGATAATAAATACCTTATATGTTTTAAAACATGAATTCTTCCAAAAGTACATCTCATAATATGCAGTTAATGACATTGGTTGGAGTAAGCACTGACTGAGATTATAGACATCCATGGTTTTATTTTGTCTCAAAAACAATTTTAATGTTCCATGCTCTGATAACATTGTTCATCCCATTCCCACAAAAAAATTGGATCTTCTATTCATCTACTACATTTTTAGGGTGTATGAAGTAAAATACACATGTCGTATTCTATACATATCAAGATATGCATCGAACTCTTCATTCTTGTATCCATATCCATTTTTGAAATGAAATATGTTGACTACACAACGAATTTATTTTTCAGAAAACCTATAAAATTGTTAGACCCTATTAAGTGATAATTATGAACATGATATAAAAAAAGGTAAGTCATATAAGTAAAATCATCAACAAAATTAATGAGATACTTTTTTTGTGGGTTGATTCAAGCTCATCAAACCACACACATATTAGAGTTTCAACTCAATATGGTCATAGATTTTATCTCTTCTTTCTTATAAAACATGTTCACCATCATTCCATTGGGAAACACATTACAAGTATTGAGCCTTTCATGATTCAACTTAGGAATATTTCTCACAGCATTATATTTTAAAAAATTAGAAATATTATTTTTACCCAAATTGTTAAGTTTTCTATTCCAAATTTCATTCTCATCCTTCATGCTCATGAAAGAAATATTTCAATCATTGGTAATTTGATATAAGTCCCCAATTGTTCATTGACCCTTTAAAATGATTATCTAATTCTTTAATCTTTTTAAAACATAACCATTATTTTGAAATTTCACCTCATTCTCATTATTACAAAGTTGAGATACAGTCAATATATTAATACTTAACCCATCAACAAATAGAATTTCACAGTATTCAAACATAATTTATTTAATTTTGGTGTTTCTTAATCCTTTCGAATTTAGTGACCCATAATTTTTTAAAATAATTGCTCCTATATCAAACTTATGGATATATTTAAAGAGTTTTTTTATTGAAATTCATGTGTGATTAGTAAACACCATAAAATATCCAAGTATTTCCACTTTTTCTTCTTTTTAAGCCACATCAACCACCAATGATTTTTCTTGATTACTACTCCACTTGATAGATTCATAGTTCTCATTAATATTTAATTTATGAAGTAGTATTATGATACAATTGTCTATCGAATGTTTGAGTTGATCATGTGATGTCCCCCAGTTGATGACCACTGATCAGTATCCCATCCAAATCCATCATGTTACCTCAGGATCACATCCCTATACACCAAAGATTAATGACTAACAATGATGTTCTAGGGTGTTACTGTGGGGAGATTATACCCTATTATCATATTATAACATAGTGAAAATAAATAATACATCATGGATCACCAATAATAATAGTAACCAAAATCAATAAAACATTTAATGCTATATAAAATGTAATTTAGAAGCTATAGACACAAATTTATGATAGTATACATCAACATTGATTTCCCACTAGGCTGATAAGAAATATGAGATAAATAAAATACTAAAAGATAGGAGACCCGTCTTCCCTCCCCAAGAATCACCTCATCCCTATATCTAGACTCCATAAAAGATATCCCACTTAATTATAGAAACTAAACCTTTTTTCAACCTAAGATTTTGAATGTTTAAGCCTTCTTGGGGGCCCAGGTGTCATTTTCTCCCAATTGAAGTGTGAGTACAACTCAGTAGGGAACCACCAATGTGGTCCCAAACATAACCAGTATACATAGTGTATGCACAAGTGATATGATCAATATAAACATAAAATGTGGAAGTATAATAAATTAAACACCATTGATCCTTAGGTACTCATTTATAACCCAAGATTGATTATACATTGGATAGTTTCATATATATATGAGCATAATACCCTCATGTGGAACCTAGGGGTGCTCATGAACCTTTCTAGGAAATAAGTGATCATCATCTAGAACCTAGGGGTATACTCTTTCTATCAAAAAACATATAACTATCATCTAAAACCTAAAGTCAGACTCTACATTCCGAGAAACAAGTATCATCTTCTAGAACTCAAGGGCACTCTTGCAGCCATCTAGGAAGCATGTAGCATCCTCTAGGGTTGAAGGGCACATCCGCATCCATCTGAGAAATAATTAACCTTTCATCAAAATTCCATGGGAAGAATAACACTATCATGAAACATGTGTTATAATTTGGAACTTAGGGGGGGGGGGCTTGAACCCTTATAAAAACCCATTCAAGTTCAACACACATTGAGAGAACACTCTCTCCCTAGAACCATCCCATAAAACCACATAGGTCAACCACCTATCCAAAACCATCATGTGTCTCCTAGGATGACCTATAAAGCACAAAACCTAGACCATCATCATAAATTCGTGTCTTTTAAGATTACACCTAGAATTAAAGATGTAATAACCTCTACACTACCCCCTCTAGGGTCAACCAAACTATGGGGAACACACCGAGATCCCCTAAGTCACACCATAAAACATACACCCTACATTTTTTCTATTTTCTCACACTGATCTATCGGGTTAAACACATCACTCAGAGGACATAGTATCCGTCAATTTTAAAAAGATCACATTACGAGCTCATTATCCACATAGGATAAGCCCCACTAGAATTACTCTTAAGATATGTTATAGATATCATTTCACTTCCCAATGTCATCCAAGGTCAGTCCTCACACAACAAACATACCCATTAATATACCAATGGAATACCCACTCTAGTACTCACATATCTTTTTTTTAGGAGAACTCACACCATGCTCATATCAAATAGCCTGAAGGCTATAAGGTATCTCAAGTCAAACAAAACCTACCCTTGGGTTCTCAAGTGACACTCGTTGTCCATGCAAGGTCCATCACTACTCCAAACATTCAGGGGATATGGGAACCTATAAAAAGGGTATCTACATTCCTTCGCATCATTTATACCCCTAAGGATCCATGTATCTCAATGCAAAGATTTTATAATAAATCCCTTAGTCATCGATGGTCAAGGCATCAAGCTACAGGACAAGGGTCCATCGTGTCCCTTAACACATTCATCTAACCACAAGAAATATAATCTAAATAATAATTCATTTAAATAAAATGTTTATCCCCCTTGGTGGGTAGACGAAATATCACATACTATATATAGAAATCATAAATCAAGGGAGTATGTTTAAAGGACCACCAACCTTAATTGATGTTTCCATAATTTAAAGCAACCCAGTCATCATCTCCCAAACTCATCCGAGACCCACATCATCTCTTTAGTACCTATCTCAATCCAAAATACCCAAATCAATTAATTATAACAATTTATAATTAATTTCATAATTTGAACCAAATATGAATAAATGCCAAAAATCTTAATTCCATCTCTCTCATTTTAAATCATTAAGAAAGTGGGTGTGCTCCACCCCTTGTGTCCATTTAGACCTTTGTCACACAATATACCTAATTTATAATTTCAATGATACCAATTCATTGCATCCAAATCACCAAAAAACACTAAATAATAAAAATTTAGTGAAATAATTTTTGAATTCACAAAAAGCATGTTGTGGTCATCTTTTAATGTCCTCATTTAGCTATGTTGAGAAAAATACCCTTGATATTGAGATAATTCCACCATGCATTAGTGGAATCATCACACACGACCTATTTTGGGTCTATGTAAATCAGTAGTGAGAAACATGGAAAGAAACCAAGGAAACAATTATGTTGAGTGTTAGACATGCCTCAAGATGTATCTTGAATCAACTAACTCTAAATTTAGATAAGAATCAAGGGAGATAATCCCCTCAAGATGAAGAGAGGGGTAAATCCCCACTCTCGCGAGCCTATTGTGTACCAACCAAAAAACCACCGCAAAACCTCTTAAATAAAAATATTAAACATTTATTTAATATTTTCAAAGAAGGTGAAATGATTTTAATGTAAGGTTTATCCATGTAAGTATGACACCATAAGTGTTATCTCATAGGGATAACCTTATAAAGGTCATCCACATATGCGTGATCCTGTAAGGGTCACCCACACTGGGTGATCCCATAAGGGTCAATTACTATAATGGTGACCTCGTAAGGGTCACATATACTGTAAGGGTGACCATGTGACACACTCCTACACCCTAAGGGTGACCCTATAAGCATAACCTACCATAAGGGTCTTTTAGACCCCTGTATCCAGCGATGGAATTTTCCAAATTTTGGCAGTCCTATCCATGTAAGGGTCTTCGCCTTACACAAATATAGCTCATGGATCAACCTAAAAATACCACTCCGCATCATTGGATTCATCACTTGAGACTCTAACCATATCCAGAAACATATTTTGTGATTTTACAAACTCTCATATTCCCAATCCAAATCCTGGTTCTCAAAAAAAACCTCTCACAGGGACTAAAAATTTAAATTCCTCAGGAAATTCATAATCGCGAGTCTTTACAACCTCCTTGCCATAACACTTTTCATATCTAAAAAGTATCAATGGTATTTTAATGATAATCCTAACCTACATCGATTTTAAAATAATTTCCAACTCATCTTGTCTTATCCTACAATGTTGAAGGAGCTTCTAATGTGAAAATCTAAATAAAAGTTTCACTTCACATAAAGTTATGCCACTGTTCTTTACTATAATTGAATTTACTGTCATGTACTTTTATACCGATACTTGATGGTTTAATTCATCAATTGTTTCCTAGGCTCATGGTGTTCCCCATATTATGTATTAGTTCATAAAGTTCAATTATGAGCCACAGTGCTTCCCCCAAATGGAAATCACCAATCAAAAATGATTTCATAATGGTCTAATGGCATGCTCGGTGTGATTTTCATCTCACCACTCCAAATTCCATACAAAAACAACGGTCAGTCCTCCCATGGATGGTCATTACCAAAAAAGATTGGTTTCACCTATCATCACACCATCATATTATCTGATCATGAGGCCTTAATTATGAAAGGCATCCTGAGACCATCCATCACTTACACCAAAGTTCATACGTGACACTCAATGTAATTCTAGTTTGGATTACCAACCATCTACACCAATCATTATGATCTCACCCCGAGTACTAAAAAATCACTTATCCAAATCACCCTCAGATCACATCAACCCCAACATGATCCTGCTTCCAATTATTAGACTTCATCCAATATCACGACCAACTCCCATTTCTAATATTCACTAAAGAGATAGAGAAAATTTGATTCATCTTCTCACCAGCATCCCGATCCATCTCAACCATCTAATAAATAGTATCATTACACCCATGAACCTTCCAACATTAGAGATGTATCAACATGACCCATCCATTACCACACATAATGACTTGACATGAGCATTCTTCTCATGCCAGATTGATGACACGATACACCAATTTTTACCCATTCCCGGCTCACCCAAAATGCCATCCTCAACATCCGCTAGAATTCCATATGTGACAATGGTTTAACCATATAATTTCCAATGGTACATTCCCCACCATATTGTTTCTTTATACCAATCCTTGAGTTCTAACCTCAATGGGTTCTGAAAACACATCTTCTTGACAAATTGTATCAAGTAACACATTTGGTTTGACTATACCATGGTACCCAGATCTATCACTGGTTCCACCTCTCACCATATAGGGACAATTTCCATTTCATCAAACCTCCTGAGAAACCATTCTTTCTAGTGTTTTTTTGAATAAATCAATACTCAACTCAAACAATAATGCTCTCCAAACTATAAACAATGGTCACTGCAAATAAATAGTGCATGCTACTTTGATCTTATCCAACAAAATAGGTGTATGCTTCCATAACACCCAATCACATAGACTGGATCGCACTCCCATGAGATGCGTGTAATCAAACCATATAAAAATACAAGCTTCATGAGTTGTTTCAAGTAAAATCGACATATGAAACCATTCATTCACACCTCATTCCATAGAATGTTTAATCCTATATAATAGTGCACAAAAACCCCCATTACTAAAAAAATTATACACAAACATGAATATACCACCCAGTGTTATCCTACGATACAATTTGACTCATACCACCTCATGTAATATCCCTTAATCTTAGTCTCATGTTCCCAAAAACTAATCATTCGCCACTGCATGTTAATATCATATATCCAAAAGCACCTCCATGCTTTCTCCCACAAGCCTGAGGCATCACACTCATGCCAAGGCATACCACACAATCACCCACCACCCCCAAATCATTCCAAATCCAAATGTATTTACACATTCCATATCCATCCTTGATCTAGCCATATAGGATCATGATCCACCATCTTATAAAAAGCCATGCCTGAAATCATAGGGCCAAACATCCCACTGATCCGACTCTTCACAAAAAATCCCCGATACCATGAACACTAGAACATAGAGTGCCTTAATATCATATAAATCAAAGGAATACATGTGTCTGGGCCACAAATATAATAGTACCTCCCATGGATTGACATCATGATCCAAAGAACATACCCATGCTTCTCTCCTCTAAGGCACTCACAAGACCATGCTAACCCCTCTCTAATGTTTCCTTTTCATATCATAGCTCACCTCATCAATAGTAGGGAAAAATACTACATCTTAGTCATAAAACAATGCTAATAAATATATTAAGTCATATATCAGAACAATAGTTTCACCAACCTAGCTCATAAAAAATGTCTCACATAGTTCAAAAATCATACGGAACATCCTTTCAACTATATCAAATATCACAAGGTAACTCATGTTCCAACACCCAAACTAGGTTTTTCACGTATATATATATATATAAATATTGGTCATCAAACTCTAAGACATCATCTTACTAAGGAAAAAATCCTCACTAAGAATATGCATATGAAACTACCCCCTTGAGGTTCACAATCTCATCCACATATATTGTGGAATTATCCTATGTTGATCAGTGTCAATATACTATAGTCGCTTGGTTTAGTTAAGCAGAATTCTACCAAGAATTTATATAGGAAAACACCTTATATGTTGTTTTTAACACTTTAAGTAGTAAACTCTATTTTCTCTCATAATATTTATCATGACTACCAAAAGGGGGTTGATCATCAAGGAATCAGATGCCTATACTGACCCACTGATGGTCATTATACACCCCTCGCAAGAGGGACTATATAGTCACCAACAAGGAAAATACCTATGTATCCACATGACCTGTCATGAGAAGAAATTATTATGGATAATCTGAGTATAATGGAAATAAGATGTTATATAATGAAACATCATATAAGTTGTCGAAACATTAAATAACTAAACCCTCATATTTTATCAAATCAGTCACAAGAAATCACATGAATTCTATGTGATCCCTACATGCCAAATATGATGCATGTACACAATCCTCTTTCCAATGGTACAAGAGCTAAAAATTGATAAATCATAAATTCAATACCCAAGTGTGTCACAATTAAATAAATCATATAGCTATAAAAGAGAAAATCAACAATAGAATTCTCATATCCCTGGTTACATGGACTTTAAATTGGAAAAGGTGTTTGTGAAACAATAATATGGGGTTTATTACAAACTATGAAATATTCCTAAATAACATTTCTACCATATCTAAAATGTTAGGATAAAAAAATATTCAAATACCAAATTGTAGAGTCCATCAGTTGAAGACCACATATCAGTATCCCAACTGATGTTATCATGTGACCTCATGCATTTCTTCTCATATTACAGAGGCTACCTACTATTATCAAGGTTATAGGGTGTTGCCACCATAGAAAGAACATACCCTCATATAAAAGTAAAACACAGTGGAAAATTTACCAAACATCATCTGTCACCAATAATCAATGTACGAAGAAGCAATAAAACATAACATGCTATATAAAATGTAATGAAGAAGAATATAGACACATGATAATACTAAAATACATCAACACTCATTTCCCATTGGTCCAATCACATATACATGATAAATAACACAATAAAATAGAAGATGACCTACTACCCTCCACGAGCCTTGCCTCATCCCAATCTCCAGAATCCACTCAAAAATCATACTTGATCATGAAAATTGGTCGCTTGTTCCACCAGAACCTCTAAATAGTGAAGTCTACTTGGTTACCCATGTTTAATAGTCACCTACTAAAATTGAGGATACAACTCAGTAAGAAACTAACAATGGGGTCCTAAACATAACCAATATATAAAATATATCCACAAGTGATATGATCAAGGCCACATCTTAACCCTTCCAGGAAACAAGTAACCAATCATCTGAAGTCGGGGGGAAGAATCTACCTACTGGGAAACAAGTATCATATTCTGAAACTCAAGAAAATGCCTCGAAAATTCCAAGAAATACATGCTATATCAATACACATCATAGTCATACACTTTACATGAAACCATAATGTTAACCCACACATTCCAGCCACCTTCCTAAACCTGTAATGTGTCTTCTAGGATGGCCTCTCAAGTGAAAATCCAAGACCATCTTCATAAATTACAAAGTTATAAGGTGCCACCTAGAATCGATGAAGCAAGTACTATTGCATCACCCCTCCCTATTGTCATCCTAACTTTAGGTCATCCATCAATGTTCTCTAGATCACACCACAACACAGACACCCAAAACAGGTTCCCATATCCCATACTTATCTCTCGGGTCAAACTTGTCACTCTAAGGGCATGGTTCCCCTCAATGATAGTATGTTCACATTACAGCCCCACTGGAATCACTCTTAAGAGATGGAATAAATATCGTCACACTTCTCAAGGCCAACCGAGGTTAGTCCTCACACACCCAACCTACCCATAAATCTAACTAGGGAATACCAACCCAAGTACTCAATTATATTGGGGGAGGAACACTTGTCCCATGCTCGCATCAACTAGCTTGGAGGCTATAAGGTATATCAAGTCAGACATAACCTACTCCTGGGTTCTAAGATTACACCTGAGGATGTCCTTGCCTGGTCCATCACTACTCCAAACATAAGGGAGATAAAGGAACCTACACAATGGGTATATGTGTTCCTTCACTTCATATTTACCCCTAAGGGGCTATATATCTTAAGAATACATTTTATAATCAATACCCCAATCATTGGGGGTTGAGACATCATTCTAGTTCTCAAGGGTCTGTCGTGGCGCTTAAGATTTGCATCCAACCACAAGCATTATACTATAAATAAAAAATAATTTAAATAAAATGGTGATCTTCGTCAATGGAAAGGACACATGTCACATATTATATATAAAAATCATAAACCAAGGGGGTATGCTCAAGGGAATACATACCTCAGTTGATATTATCATCCTTTAAAGTGGATCGCTAATCTCCATCAAAAGTTTTCCAAGATTCACATTATCTATCAAGAACCTATCTCAATCCATAAATCTAAAATCAATTTATTATAACAATTTATAATTAATTTCAAAATTTAATCCAAATAAGAATAAATGCCTAAAATCTCATTTATCATAAAAAAACCCCAAAACCCCTTAAATAAAAGTTTTAAACCTTTATTTAATATTTTAAAAAAACTAGGAACATTGTTCGCAAAGAGTCATCCAAATAAGGATGACCCACCCCCTGTAAGGGACACCCACCTATGGATGACCCTATAAGGCTTGTCGTGTATGGGTTACCCCATAAGGTTCTCTTATCATAATGGTTACCCTATTAGGGTCACATGTCATAACGGTCTTTTATATCCTTATCTTCAGTGTAAGACTTTCCTAGATTTTGGAAATTTCCCAACCATGTAAGGGTCTTCCTATTACATAAGGCCAATACATGGCTTGGAATAAAAAACACCACTCCAACGTACTCCTATAAACACCTGGTCCTCAATAAATATATGGAAACATTTTATAAGGCCATCAAAAATCCCATATTATCTATTTGAATCCTAGTTCTCAAAATAACCCCCTCACTAGGACCAAAAATTCAAATTCCCCTAGAAATTAATAACCTATAAAGATGTGGTTATTTATATATCATACCTCCCACAAGTCTCCTTGAGAAAATCAAAAGTGTTATAAAATTTTAACTTCTCTTTTAAATACATTCCTAACTAGAATATAGGGAGTTAAGATTATATTCCCTTCAATACATTTCCACTCTTCAATTTTATGGAGAGAAAAATTATACCAGCACATATAGCCTTTGTGTCCATAAACTCCAAAGCACCAAAATATTCCTCCAAAATGTCATCTCCTCAATTGAAAATTAAATTTATCATTTCTTATCATTTCCTTTCCTTCTGAATTGAATTAAACTACTTTATTTCAATTCCTCAAATTTAAAATCAGTATCCTTTATCATGGACTTTCACTTAGGCTTAACCTTGTCTTAATTATTCATCTACACCATATTATATTAGTAATTTTCAACATTATCACTTGAATTTACAATGGGTGTGTAGAATCCTGGCCCGACTGAGACTAGTAGTTAGACCAGTTGTCGCATGGCCTCAAGTGTGCCACCCTATATTCCATAGGCTTCTAACCAGCACTGAGGGTCTAATGGTGGTATTTTGTGGATACTATACCCTCATTTTTTATAGTATCATTGTGGTATATTAATAAAAAATCATAATACAATAGAGGAAGAAGTTATAAAAAAGAACAGATCATTGGAAGATAAATATAATAACTGGACAAAAAATGTCCAACGTTAAACATACATTCATGCATGCATGCTCAGATGAGGCTACATAACCTAAGTATAAAACATACAATAGGGTAGATAATAAAAAATACATGAACAAGGAAAATGAAAAAAATTCCCCAAGTGATAACACCATGATCATCTTGATATCTGACTCAATCATGTTCCCCTAATCTCTCGCATACAATAGTTGTAGCAAAAGCATAAATCCATAGACTGACGAACATGATTTCTTCTTGGGTACCCTAGTGCAATCGTGGCCTAATCAAGGTGTGTGGTATACTAAATAGGCTACCACTAATGGTTTCTAAATCATAATCTAGTTTTTAAATAAAAAATGAGTAGTGTTCCAATAATAATAAATGTAAGGTGAAAAATAATTAAATACAATAGCCTAGGTTCCTCATGGGATGCCCGACCAATGCTACATACTTCAACCTATGCCATAATTCCTCAGAACCAATCTGAACATGTAAAAATATAATATGGGGTTTAAAATGTCTTTACAAAACAAGCATCAAGAATGTACCGATCCCAAGAGAGTTATTTTGTTTGGTGGACGTGTCCCTAGGAAATAGTTATGCATTTTTAGTCTTTAATATAAAGGTCATCATTGGTGAATAATAGGCACCTAGGTACCATCCAAGGTAATCCAAAAAGGAATCCTATATATCCCTATAGGGGAACTATAAATACCAAATATCATAATAGTACATCCAAGGAGATCTATAAATGGAATCTCAAGTGTCACTCTTGGTATGGCGTGAAGAACAAACCCTCTGAGCCCATCCCTGGTATCTCACATAGTGGAATGAGTATCACTTGTGGCATAGTTTAACCATCTAGCCACTAAGCTTGTCGAAGGTGCCACCCCTAAAGAACTGATATCACTCACATAGAGTTAAGAAAAATACACGGTGAGCCCATCCATGTCATACCATGTATCATTTATGGAGTATCACAACTCAAGTAACCTATGAGACCATCCTTGTTGTCCCATAAATGGAGACCCACGTATCACCCAAGGTACATCAAATATTTAATTGACAATGAGCCCAACAAAGGAGTTCCATTAATGGAACTTGATTACAACTCAAGGTGTATTGCATTTCATTTAATTATTTAAACATTTAACATTTATCAATAATGAATACCCAACCCATTAATCATTTTAATTATATAATTAAATAGGTCATGAACTTAATCATTCCGTTTTCACAAATCCATTTATAGATAAAAGTGAAGTTTAGAATCATAATCAGACTATAACATAAAGCAAGGTCACTAAAATAGGCCCTTTCCCATTTATCATTTCAATTATGGAATAGAAGGTGGTGTACATAAACATTATAGTACATCTAACAACAAACATAAAAGTGAATGGAAGACATCTATTCCATTAGGCCACGTAATATATAAAATACTAATCATTTCCTTTTTATTTTATAAGAAAACTCTCCACAATGAGGTGTGTTATTAGATAAAATCACATTGTCATCAAAAAACTAATTTAACTCAATTTAAGCATCATAATCAAGAATAATAATTTAACACACCTTAAAATGATTTAAATCATAAGAAAAATATTCTATTTCAATCATTTATGTTATCCCACCCCAAGGGTGGTCTAAGAACAAGTCAGAAAAGATAATTTTTATGAGTAATTAGGTGAAACCACCCTAAGGGGTGGTTCGATTTGAATTCATAACATCCAAACATATAAAGGGGGATCTAAACACCTTATAAGGTGGTCTAGGGATTTAATTTAAAGCATTAAATAATTTAGAAGCGACACTCAGAACGTCTAGCGCACGACACAATGGTGATATTTTATAAAATGACTAAAAGTTAAGGTAAAATACATGGACCACCTACCTCATTCTTAGGATGATCTACACAACCTACATAGAGGCTTTATTTGGTTTGATTCGGGAGAAATTGAAGAAATGGATGAATTCCCTGAAAATAGGGTGAATTAGCTCACACCAAGATAGAATTTATAATGGAAAGAGAAACTAAGGAAAAAAGGAAAATGATTTGTATAATTACTGATATGCTTCCAATATGACATGCAGCGCTCAAAATGGCAGTTAAGTGTAGGATATATCCTTATCCCTATAGCAGGAGAAAGAGAGCTCCATAGGAGCTATTGCACATGGGTAAGAGAAGAAGAGGAGGAGAAAATAAAATAAGCATAGAGGGGGGGGGGGAAGGTTAATTTTACCCACTTAAATGAGGAACATTATTTTTCCACATGGTTTTCCAAACTGTGTGACAACTTTGCTTAAGCCACTGTCCAAGGAACCCCCTTGCATGGGCTGTCTGCATGGTTTAGTTAACCCTGCATAGACCATGCACAAGCACTCATCCAAATATCCACAGTAAACTTCACGTCCATGTGGATCCTCTATAATGGTAAGACCAAACCATTTGATACCTCCAAATCCAATGGATTATCCCCTCAGTTTCTCTTGGAGGGTCTCATGGTTTCAGAAAAACTGTGTGCCCCTCCCATCCTTCTTTGATTTTGAGGTTTCGAGGTCCAACACTCCCAAAACTCAAAGAAACACCAAACATTGTCCTCATGGATTAAACTACATCTAAATACAAAACATTTTATTTTCCCAAATCTTATATTTACATTCCTAATCTTGGTTCAAATAACGTTCCATCAACCAAATGATGAAATTAAAATTCCCTGAAAAATAGCATCTAGTTCAAAAACACCGGATGCTAAAATCTCCCCCACCTTTAAACTTCTCATACCCGAGAATCATTGGAGAATCCATGAAGAAAACACCCTACCTATTCAGGTTGTGTAATCTCATTGAAATAGTCACATTTCATTTCAAAACACCCAATGTACCCCCAAGAATCACTTTAATTGTATTCTACAAGAGTCATTAAAACTCGAGTCAATGATTGTTTTTAGAACTAACCATTGTGATGGGGATTACACAATCCCATATCACCTAATACACATCCATGTCATCATCTATTTAAATACCTAGCCTATGGATCTCCCCACCATAGGTTCTATAATTTAATGGTCCAATTCTATGTTACGGTATTACCCGTCATTGTTATTGTCTATTTTAGAATGCCCGTAGTGTTTTAGAAACACTCACAACATGATCCCTGGTTCAATAGAAGTGTATATTCAAATTTGACCTCAATTATCCTGATCAATCTATTATTTCCATTAAAATCCTTAGCCTACATTTACATCGCACTTGTCATAACCTGACGGTGTGCCTATAATGATTACTTACTAACCATATTCATAGAACAAATGAAGGGAAGTCAATCCACTTTGAACTAACTATTCTCAAAATTCTTGGCTTAGATGGTTGGAATATTTTAAAAAGGTATCTTGAAGTCATTAAATAAAGGTACCTTAGAATTTCTTCAAGAATTCTCATTGAATCCCATAATCTGTCTCGAATGACGTCTCTATCCAAAATATCCATTACATGGTTGTCTCCTAGCACGAATACATGGACATACTCGATCCGAAGAACTTGGTTTTCATGATTAAAAACATAACATCTAAGCCTAAATAATGTATGTGTTAAACTCAAATCCATTAAATGGAGTCCAAGGATCTCATCCTAGGTAGTCCATACAATTGAAAAAAACATCACGAGCAACGAAGAGATAAACAATCGACAAAAGAGTAAAAGGAGAAAATAAAAGAACAAGAATAAGATCATGGGACATAGATATTTACAAGGTTAAAGAATAATCTCTACATCCATAGAGAGTCATAAATATCACTATGAATTAGGATCACAAATTACAGAGAGTATCTCAAAATTTGAATCACATAGAAACCATATCCCAAAATGGGATAATAAAGAAGATGAAGAAGTATTACACAAACTGTATAAAAAATTTGTTGTGCTATAGTGAATGGTGGATGGAAGTTTGCATCACTGTAGTACTATAGCCACCCATGTCCAAGATGCTACAGTGGCCAATAGATGGATGTCTATAGAGCTATAGTACAACTGTCTCCAAGTTCTTCACTATATAGTTTCTTATCGATGTCGTCCGGTCAGCTCTGCTATAGTCAGTTAGAGTTGGTACAGTTCCCTAATGAGCTCACCATGGAGATTGACCAGTGGAGTTGTGGCCAAGTGTGCATAATTGGTTGAAAGAATTTATCCCAACATCATCCAAAATGGATCAAGATACTCCAATCCAATAATATCTCATTTAGAGCTTGATCTGATTCATAGACCTTCTTCAATGCGACTAACTTAGACAACATACTTAATTTTAGTTCATATTCTTATTCACTCTCAAGTTAATTCATTCTATTCTAAACATTAATTTCAAGCTAACAATTCATGAAATACTAGCTGCTTTCCTTTTGTACTCCCATAGTGTTCTCCATTATTCTTCATATCATCCTCCATTCATTATTGGAGACCAACAAAGATACAAAATTTCCTCAACTTATGTATTACCATAAGATTCGTCAATATATATTCTATATTGTTTATTCAAAAAATATTTTTCGATTTCATAAACCCATCCCGTGTTAATACTCTAATAAAATTGTAATTAAAATGAATGTACTTCATCCATGCATGAAACATTGGGTTCTTTGAAAGATTTATAGCACTCTAACTATCACAGTGTAATACATTTTCCTCTCATTTTCTACAAAATCACCCAAAAATTTATTTATCCAAAAAATCTCCTTTCTAAGTTTTATTACAAATATTTATTCTACCTCTATGGTGGATAAAGCCACCAGCTTCTAAAATTGTGATATTCAGCTCACTACAGTTCCTCCACATGTAAATACAAAACATGTGGTACTCCTATTACTGTCAACATCACCTCCAATGTTATCATCCACATACCCCTGCAATGAACTTACTTTTCCAAAGCACAAATATACCTTATTGCTTCCCTTCACATACATTAGTATCCACTTAAAATATTCCTAATGTTTCTTTCATAGGTTATCCATGTACCGACTCACAACTACCACTTCATGAGAAATACCGACTCGATTGCATACCATGGAATACATCAGGCTTCGAAAAGCTAATTTTATGGATCCTTTTCCATGTAATCAACTTATTTTTACATCTTTAGTGATATCTCCCATGGTAGTTTGAAATGGCCAACTAGGGGAATATAGAATTTCTTTTCTTCTAGAATACTGAATCTTCTCATAACCTTTCCAATGTAGTCCGTATGTGATAACATGAAGGTTCCAAATGTACAGTATCTCTTGATCTTCATCCCCAAAATCATTCTAGATTCTCCAATATCATTCATTCCAAACTCCTTAGACATCTTCCCTTTCATCTCATCAATTATATGAATACATGATCTTGTAATAAGAATTTAATACACATATAGAAGCATTATGATATATTCATCATCAAAATAATAGATGTTGCACCATTTATCCATGCCATGCCATTTTCATTCATTTTTAGTCATGAACACTTCACACTTTTTATTTCACTCACTAATTGCCTTCTTCAAACCATATAATCTATTTAGGAGTTTTTACATCAATCCTTTTTTCCCTAACTCAATGTATCCCTCTGGCTATTACATATATATTTCCTCATATAGATCTCTATGAAGTAAAGATTTCTTCACATCAAGTTTCTCAAGATACAAGTTTTTTGAAGCCATAATGCTGAGAACCGACTGGATGGTGGTAAGCATCACTACATGTGATAAAATTTTATTAATATACACTCCCTATTTATATTGAAAATCTTTCACAACCATTCTTTCCTTGAACATCCACATTCCATCATGTTCTTCCTTGACTCCGTATACCCATTTGTTTTGAAATTCATTCCTCCCTTGTGGTAGATCTGTCAACTCCTATGTATTGTAGTCATGTAGTGAATAAATTTCTTCCTTCATGGCCAACTCCAACTTTCTAGACTTTTTCTACTACATAACCTATTCAAATAATTTTGGTTCTCCACTATTATTCAGTAAAAAATAATGTAATGATTTTGAATACCTCTACGTTGGCTTTCTCGCCCTTTTTGATCTACTCAACTCCACTTGAGGAGTAGTATCCATTGGTTCTGGTATCTCATGCTTGGGTACAAATTCAATATTTACTTGCTATTTTCCCTCTAATTATTTATTCTTATTTTCATATTCATATTCATAATGACCCTTGTATGTGACACCTTCGTTAAATATCACATTTTGTATCCTGATGACTATCTTGTTGAGATCATCCCAAAAGAGATAACAAAACTCATCAGCTCCATATCCAATGAAGAATCATGGTTTGGATTTATCATCAAGCTTGTCCATTTCATTATCATCAATATTTACATATGATAAACTACCAAAGACTTGAAAATTTGAGGGTCCTACCACCTTACCAGACTAGAGATCCTTGGGTAGATATTCTCTCATTGGTACAGATGGAGTCCTATTGATGATATGTGTTGTCATTGAATCATCCCATAAGGTATTGGGTATCCTCGAGTAGAGACTCATTCTCTTGGAATGTTAATTTAGGGTCTTATTCATCCATTTATCTATGCCATTGTTTTTTGTTGTTTCTGGGATAGTCGTCTCCCAACTAATTCCATTATTAAAATATAATTCTCTTAACTCTTGACAGCCATACTCTCCCTTTTTGTCAGACCTTAAACATTTTATATTTTATCCCAACTCATTCTCCACAATGGTATTCCACTTTTGAAACATTCTAAATGCATCAAATTTTCTTTTTAGAATGTAGACCCATACCTTCCTTGTTGATTCATCAATAAATATCACATGATATAATGACCCTCTAAGGGAATGTAGTAGTATAGGCCCCTCAAACATCTGTGTGCACTGTAAGGAACCGGCCCCCAAGTGCCTGGAGCTGGTTCCCATGAGACATAATGTACCATAATTATTACATTACATTTACATTTATCACATTATGTCTCATGCTACAGAAGATCGTGAGGTTCAGGTTCTAGGAAACTAGCTGAATTCTGAAACTTCAATGAGGACATGATTGATACCTGAAAATTTTTCATTTAAAACGTAGGGTTAGAATTGAAATACTCAGTAAGGGGTTTTGTAAATAATTAAATACAGTTTTTTGGAAAACAACCTTTGAATATACATTAACATACTTAAAAAAATAATTCCTTAAAGGATTTTATCATGATATTTCTATGGTTGCTATAAAAAAATTAAAGCATTTCACGCACAAGTATTTGAACATTTAACTGAAATCTACTAAATGTACAATGTAATAATGTTTTTACAAACGTTCATGAATTCTACTAAGTAAAATAAATATAACATGAAAGGTATGAAAGTACTACTAATCATGAAAATTATCAGAGTTGCACAAAAACAATTTCAATACATTTTGTAAAATGTACATTATATAATGCTAAAATTTGCATTAAAATTTTGGAAAGGTAAACTGAGCATGCATCTTTATTTTGTCATCATGTTCCATGTGCACTTAAATGTCATACTCCTAGGTAATGGTTCTATAACCAAGGATATTACACTACTCTAAAAAATCACTTGGTTGGTCATATACTAAAACATAATGACAAAATGTATACTGAAGGACTCATGGTCTTTGTGTTAAGGCCTAGTGCGATGACCGTTGGGTAATAACCCAATCTCACTATCTCGAGAACTATCGATGCATCACGGAGCATACTTTTACCAGGGTCCAACCCGGAGGTCTTACTTTAACCAGTTCCAAACCTGGAGGGCTTACTTTAACTAGTCCCCAACCTAGAGGGCTTACTTTAACATGTCCCCAACCTGGAGGGCTTACTTTTAACCATTCCCCAACCAGGTAGTCCAATACATTTCCCATATGTCAATATGGTCTAATATTCAAGGTGTCACGTAGTAGTTTGAATATTTATTTTTATTTCTCATTACCCAAGGTGTCCCATACCACTTTATGTAATTTAGTTCTTAGTTTATTATCATGGTAAGTCATATGCATTCATGATGTACAATAATAAATAAAATAAATAATGAAACCATTATACATTTAGTCTACAAATACATGATATTATAGATAACATTGCAAATATGGAAATATCTAATCAAATGTATACATGGTTTAGTAAACATTCTTTGCACACAAGATAATTACTATACCACATAAAAAGATGGCTGAATAGGGTTTTCCACATGAAATGATAAATGATAACTCTTTAAAATTCATATTTCATGGAAATGAAATACTTTAAGAAAACACTTTCCATTAGTTATGGTGATAAACATGACATCGAACTTGTGAATAAATTAAACCATATCTAGATTAACTACTAACATTCACTACAGCAGGTTTATCAAAAAACAATAAATGAATACAACATAATAACATGATCCCATAAACCCTTAATCCTCTGATACACTTTAATCAATCCAAAATAATTTTTATTAAATCCTAAAACACATAATGGGTTATTTTCAAATAAACTTATTTAAATAAATCATGCTCACTTGTGTGTAATTATATACCAAATACTTGCTGGTTTATCAGACACCAAAATTATCATTTTTTTAATCTTACATGTAGCAAAATCTATGTCCTGAGAATTATTAATTAAAAATAGGGTTTTGGAAATTAAATTTATAAATAAATATACACATAACCATATATACAAAAATTGTATATATGGGTTTTTACACAATTTATACAAGGTCCATTAAATTCCTTACGATCTGAATATTTCCAACCATTAAACAATTTCTTGATTGAAAGTAAATCCATATAAGGTTTATTATATATGTAACCATATAAATATATAAAAATTAATGTTTTGTTATATAAACATAATTTCATTTAAACAAAAAACTTATTTCGCATCTAAAACATTATTTAAAGTTTTGAAATCTCAATTAGAATCATAAAATAGATTTTAATTAATTACCCACGTATAATCCGAATGTATGAAAGTGTATTTTTGGTTTTGATTTAATAAGAATAATTCAAAGAAATCTCTTGAATTATTTATAAACCTTAATAACAATAATAATCACAATCCTCCAGACTTGTAAACGTTTAAAAAATAATGAAACTGAAATTCATATATATATTTATATATGTAAACTGTATATACATATAACTATATAAAAGGGGTTTTGTAAACCAAAAACATAACATGATAATCTCTTTCACAAATTACCAAAACATAAAAGGTCTTATTGAATGCTTTAAAATCGGAGAGAGTATTTATATATATATATAACCCTATATACATGGGTATTGTAAATTAGAAACTAATGAAAATAATGCCCTTACATAGATGGAGGAGGAGGGTTTGGACTGGCAGGAGCTTACTGGAGGTCTTGGGAAGCCTGAGAGTTTGGGGGAATGATTAGAGGAGATGAACCCATAGGGTTCATTTTCATGGAAGGTGGAATTTAAAAAGACCAACAAGCCTTGGCTCAAACCCCACGAGGGTCCCTCTGCTTGACTACCGAAGGAGAAGATGAGCCTTTCAGTTGGAGAAACCCAAAGATACAATATTTCAGAATTTTATATAGATATATATATGAAGCAAACTTGAGTCGATGATCCTTAGGTGGGATAAGTTAAGAGGTTGTGGGGGTAGGCTCGTGGAAAGGTGAGGCCAAAGGGGTTTATAGAGAGTCACATGCCGATGAAATGTATTGGAGAGGGAGTGGTGGTAACAGGGACAATCATTAGATGGATTACTAAGGAAGGCGATGTGAGGAAGAAGATGAAATGGAGCAGATGGCTGTGATCACACTGGTCTGGATTGAACGGCTGTGGATAGAGCGGGATGATCGAGAGGATTCGATCGCATGGATGGCTCAGATCAAGAACGAGATGTGGTGGATGGCTTGGATCGAGCGTCACCGAAAATTCACCATCCCACATCAAAAGGAACTGAGTTTTGAGCATGGAATATAAGCCAGAGTGCTCCCGCCTCATTCCTATGACACCAACACACACGACAAGGGTCCTTATACACGGGCCCTTACAGGCCTTTGTCCCACCCTCACGCACCATGCGCCACATGCCTTAGACACGGGCCCGCTTGCGACCTATCCCAAGCTCTGCTAAGGATCACACTCAGTTGGGCCTCACCATGCATGCACAAACTCGGGCCCCTGATGCTCGCTACATCAGTTGACTTAGGGGGACTGGCCTTGACCTTGAGGGCATGGCCATCAAGGCTCCCCTCGGTTGGCCGGTTCCCCTTAAAATTTTATTAAACTTTAGATAAACATTTTAAAATATCATTTATGTTTGAAAAAAATATGTACATATATAAACATATATGTTATTTAAAACAATAAGTATTTAAAAACATAAGGTAAAATAATTAATGAAAATATTAACAATTGAATTCATTCCTATTACACTATTCAAAAGTGTAATGGTTTTATAAAACTGGGATTCATAGTATAAAATACTTCTATGTTGAAAAGATAGTTTCATTTAGTTAAAAATATAATATTACAGTTTTTAAAAGAATTATTAAAAATACATCTTCAAAATACTTATTAAAGGTATATTGGTTCCATAATTATAAAATACCATCTTTAAAATCATAACTTTTAAAATATTTAAAAGGTATTTAAAACACTATGTTTTTAACTATATAAAGATGAACATGATGATTTTGTAAAGACTATGTTTCAAAATATACTTTTTTAAAACTATGAAAGATAGAGTTATATATAGAACACTTGAGATATTCAAGGAAGTTATATAAACATTATAAAAACTAGGTATTTTTGGTTGGTTAGGGTCTTTTGATGCAATGTAACATCTCAATGAATACAACTTCTCTTTATTCTACTTGTCTTTCATTCATTTGGTTTGAATTCCTTTATTGGCATCCTGGATAAACCATATTGAACGCAAGATGAAATAACAAAGTATAACAGTATCCTGGTTCATTAAAATTTGGGTGTTACATTATCCCCCTCTTAACAAAATTGCATCCTCACAATTCCAAAATATTTGTACATAAACCACAGGAACACCAGACACACATCACTCTCGAGGTCCCTCTACTGGGAACACCACCGATGGTAGGGTGTTGATGATCTCAGGTGGATTCCTAAGATAGTATTCAGCTGCTCAAGACCAGACACATTGTGAATAGATGGGGTCATACCTGTACCTAAAGCACTCAGCCTTCTATAAAGAGGCACGAGTAGTGTAGAGGTTGGAAATTTCCGAGTAGACTAACTCCCTATAAGTCCCACGCACCATTTCGCTCTTGAAAATATTAATGTCATAGAGTTCTCCATACATACTAAAACATAGGACCTGGAATAGGTAGGTCACTCGATGGTCACCATCCAATACATCTTCTAGATATTTACCTATAGATCGGTAGTTATCAGCCAAAGTGAAACATTGAAAAAGAGCTTCATGAAACTTTCCACTTTTCCTATATGTAGAAAATTGTGTATATGCAATTCGATAAAAGACCTTATTTCTTCCTTGGTAAAGATGGATAATATTTGGACAATTCGATACCCGATGGAGTAGTTTACAAGTCAGACGTAGTTTGGCATAGGGCTTGTCATCTTCAGAGCATGTCTTTAGAATTATTGTCTCTAACAGCTCAATAGTTAGTGATAAAATATTGGTTTGTGAACTCATATCTTCTATCTGAAAATTTTTAAGATGTCAACCTTCAGTTTGGAAATTCTAGTTTAAGAAGATTCATTTTTTTAATATAAAAGCATATCAAAACAGAGTATACAACATCAATCATTAGACATGATTTATAAAACTCAATAAATTACGTAAACTCTTGCTCCCTCCCAGAAAAAACTAGTATTGATTTCCTCGAATCCTCTAAAATGAATTCTCCTAGATTCCATTTATGTTCGGTATTTCCCCAGTTATCATCCAAAAAGATCCCCAATGTGGTTATAAATTCTTCTATCTCCTTGGTCCAGATGCAACATGTGCAACTAGGATCAGCTGTGTATGGACATCTAGAATTCAGATTGAGAGAAGCATGTCGGGTATCAAGTTGAGAGGCATCAACAAGAACCTAATGCCGATAATGCAAATGGGTATTCTCATTCTCAAGGTCTTCAAAGTCCATAACTCGACCATGGAGACCGTAGGCCAAATTTTACATGAGATACACTGCCCGGAGGTCACCCTCTTGTGCAGCCTCCTCAATGTCCTTAAGAGAAAGGAAATTATTGGCTAGGGTAAAACATTTAAGGATACCCTTGAAGTATTTACCTTGTCGTACATAGAACGGGAGTTGATCGTTCATCGTGAGGTAATAGATGAAACCTGCACCATGGTGAAGTTGGAGTACACGAGGAGAGTTGGATACTCAGTAAAGGGTTTTGCATGATAAACGAATATTTTAAAAAGTCACATAGTTCTCTACACATTATTTTCCCACTATGGTATCTAATACTTCTGTTGGAAGAGACAAAATACAAGTACCTTCATTTTCCATCTGAAAATTAAGAAAAACATCATTCTTATTATTGCTTAAGTAAATTTTTTTCATTGTTTATTTCTGGTTTTCCAGAGTTATCCAAACCAAATCTTCTGATACCAACTGTAAGGAACCATCCACCAAGTTCCCATAGCTGGTGCCCATGAGACATGATGAACCATAATTATGACATTACATTTACATTTATCAAATTATGTCTCATGCTACAGAGGATCGTGAGGTTTAGGTTCTGGGAAACCAGCTGCATTCTGAATCTTCATTAAGGACATGATTGATACCTGAAGAAATTTCATTTAAAATGTTGGGTGAGCATTGAAATACTCATTAAGGGTTTTTGAAAATAATTAAATACAGTTTTTTTGAAAACTACCTTTGAAAATACTTTCACATACTTAAAAAAATTCCTTAAAGGATGACATAAAGATATTTCTGAGGTTTCTATAAAACAATTAAAGCATTTCACACACAAGTATTTGAACATTTAACTGAAATCTACTAAATGTACAAAGTAAGCATGTTTGTAAAAAAGTGTATGAATTATACTTAAGTAAAATAAACATAACATGAAAGGTATGCAAGTACTACTAAGCATGAACATTATCAGAGTTGTGTAAAACAAATTTCACTACATCTTGTAAAATGTACATTATGTAATGCTAACATTTTCATTAAAATTATGGACAGGTAAACTGAGCATGCATCGTCATTGTGTCATCATGTTCCATGTGCACTTAAATCTCATAATCATATGCAATGGTTCTATAACCAAGGATATTCCACTAGTCGAAAAAATCACTTGGTTGGTCATATAATAAAACATAATGAGAAAATGTATACTGAAGGAATCATGGTCTCTAGTTAAGGCCTGGTGCCATGACCTATGGGTAATAACCCAATCTCACTATCTCGAGAGCTACTGATGCATTGAGGAGCTTACATTTACCAGTATCCAACTCGAAGGGCTTACTTTAACCAGTCCACAACCTCAAGGGCTTACTTTAACCAGTCCCCAACCTGGAGGGCTTACACTAACCCGTCCCCAACCTGGAGGGCTTTCTTTTAACCGGTCCCCAACCTGGTAGTCCAATACATTTCTCATATGTCAATATGGTCTAATATTCAAGGTGTCACATACCACATTGAATATTTATTTTTATTTATCATTACCCAAGGTGTCTCATACCACTTTGGGTAATTTAGTTCTTAGTTCATTATCATGGTATGTCATATGCATGCATGATGTATAATAATAAATAAAATAAATAATGAAACCATTATACATTTAGTCTTCGAATACATGATATAACAGATAACATTGCAAATATGGAAATATCTAATCAAAGGCATACATGGTTTAGTAAACATTGTTTTCACACAAGATAATTACTATAGCACATAAAATGATGGTTGAATAGGGTTTTCCACATGAAATGATAAATGATATCTCTTTAAAATTATTATTTCATGGAAATGCAATACTTTTAGAAATCAGTTTCCATTAGTTATGGTGATTAGTATGACATTAAACTTGTGAATAAATAAAACCATAACTAGATTAACTACTAAAATTCACTATAGTAGGTTTATCAAAAAATAATAAATGAATACAACATTATAACATGATCCTATAATACCTTAATCCTCTGATACACTTTAATCAAGGCAAAATGAATTATTTTAAATCTTAAAACACATAAAGGGTAATATTCAAAGAAACTTCTTTAAATAAAACAAGCTCACTTGTGTGTATTTATATATGAAATACTTTCTGGTTTATCAAACACCAAAATTATCATTTTTTTAAATATTACATGGATCATAAACTAAGTCCTAATAATTATTAATTGAAAATAGGGTTTTGGAAATTAAACTTATAAATACATATACACATAACCATATATAAACAATGTGAATATATGGGTTTTTACACAATTTAAACAAGGTCCATTAAATTCCTTACGATCTGAATATTTCTAACCATTAAACAATTACTTGATTGAAACTAATCAATATAAGGTTTATTATATATGTAACCGTATAAATTTATAAAAATTAAGTTGATGTCCTATAAACATAATTTCATTTAAACCAAAAACATAGTTCGCATCTAAAATATTGTTTAAGGTCTGGAAATCATCTTTTAAAATCGTAAAAGAGATTGTAATTAATTACACAATTATAATCTGATTGTACAAAAGTGTATATTTGGTTTTGATTTAATAAGAACAGTTCAATGAAAACTCTTGCATTATTTATAAACATTAATAAAAATAATAATCACAATCCTCCAGACTTGTAAATGTTTAAAACATGATGAAACTGAAATTTTTATATATATTTATATATTTAAATCATATATACATATAACTATATAAAAGGGGTTTTGTAAACCAAAAACATAACATGATAATATCTTTCACAAATTAACAAAAGATCAAAGGTCTTATTGAAAGCTTTAAAATAGGAGATAGTGCTTATATATATATGTATATATATAACCGTATATACAGAATACATATATACAAGGTTTTTTTAAATTAGAAACTAGTGAAAACTATGCCCTAATGTAGATGGAGGAGGAGGGTTCGGACTGGAAGGAGCTTGTTGGAGGTCTTGGGATGCTTGAGAGTCTAGGGGAAGGATTAAAGGAGATGAACCCATAGGGTTCATTTTCATGGAAGGGGGAATTTAAAAAGACCAACAAGCATTATCTCAAACCCCATGAGGGTCCCTCTTCTTGATTACCGAAGGAGAAGATGAGCCTTCGAGTTAGAGAAACCCAAAGATACAATATAGCATAATTTTATATATACATATATATAACATACCCGAGTCGTTGAACCTGAGGTTGGATATGTTAAGAGGTAGTGGGGGGTAGGCTCATGGAATGGTGAGGTCAAAGGGGTTTATAGAGGGTCATGGGATGATTAAATGTAGTGGAGAGAGAGTGGTGGTGACGGAGATAGCCACTGGATGGTTTGCTGAGGAAGATGATGCGAGGAAGAAGGAGAAATGGAGCAGACGACTGTGATCACACCGGTCTGGATCGAACGGTTACGGGCGGAGCAGGATGATTGTGTGGCTTTGATCGCACAGACGACTCTGATCAAGCGCGAGATGCAGTGGATGGCTCAGATCACGCGTCACCAAAAATTGTCCATCCCACCTTGAAAAGAATTGAGCTTCAAGCACGGATTATAAGCCACATTGCTCCCGCCTCATCCTGATGATAGAAGCACACACAACAAGGGGCCTTATACACGAGCCCTTGTGGGCCTTTGGCCCAGCCTCATGCACTACGCGCCGCGAGCCTTAGACATGGGCCCACGCGTGACCTATCCTATGCTCTGCTCGGGCTCACACTTAGTTAGGCCACCCCATGCATGCACAAACATGGGACCCTGATGGTTGCTACCTCAGGTGTCTTAGGGGGACTTTCCTTGACCTTGAGGGATTTTCCATCAAGGCTTCCCTCAGTTGGCCTGTTCCCCTTAAAATTTTATTAAAATTTTGATAAACATTTTAAAATATAATTTATGTTTGAAAACAATATGTACATATATAAACATATATGTTATTTAAAATAGTAAGTATTTAAAAACATAAGTTAAAATAATTAATGGAAACATTAACAGTTGAATTCATTTCTATTATACTATTCAAAATTGTAATGATTTTATAAAACTAGGATTCATAGTATAAAATACTTCTAAGTTGAAAACATAGTTTCATTTAGTTAAAAATATAATATTATGGTTTTTAAAGAATTATTAAAAATAAATCTTCAAAATTATTATTAAAGGTATATTGGTTCCATAATTATAAAATACCCTCTTCAAAATAATAAAATTTAAAATATTTAAAAGGTATTTAAAATACTATGTTTTTAACTATATAAAGACGAACATGATGATTTTGTAAAGACTAAGTTTCAAAATATACTTTTTTAAAACTATGAAAGATAGAGTTTTATATAGAATAGCTGAAATATTCAAGGAAGTTATATAAACTTTATAAAACTCGGTATTTTTGGTTGGTTAGGGTCTTTTGATGCAATGTAATATTTCAATGAATAAAACATCTCTTTATTCTACTTGTCTTTCATTCATTTGGTTTGAATTCCTTTATTGGAATCCAGGCTAAACCATATTGAATGCAAGATGAAATAAAAAAATATAACATTAACCTTGTTCATTAAAATTGGGCTGTTACATGCACCAGGTCTAAAATCCTTTGGTGTTCCGTTTTATTTTTCAAATGATACATTCTTCTTCATTTCAAGGATTAATTCTTCACATAAACCATCTTCCACTAACATCAACTCTAGTAATATTAATTTTGTCTCTAGCACCTTTATCCCCTTCTTACTCATGTGTCCTAACTTGTAGTGCCACATTTGTGAGTCCTCAACAGGGTTTATTAATGCAAGCATGCCTATGATAGTCTTTGTAATGTTGTACATGGTACTATTCTTTACTCCCTGAGAAATGAAAATAACACCATTTATAATATTCCAAACACCTCTAGTAAATGTGGTACTGAAGCCGGCATCATCATGTTTCCCAACATAAAAAATATTTCTTCTTAAACTAGGGATATACCTCACATTTTGTAGACCAGAAAACTCTCACTATTTTTCTTGATTCATGAATCACCCTTCCCCATGATTTGAAAGGGTTTATCATCATCAAGAAGTTCCTCGAATAAATTTATAGAAATAAAATTTTTCAAAAAAACCCTTCTATAATGCGGAATGGAAAGATGCCCCTGTATCTAAAATCCAAGACGCCATCGGTTTATCCATGCTCTACAGGAACACATCATTTGTTACTTAAACCAATATGATTTCTCCATTGTTTTTAGGTTCCTTCCATTTATCTCTACAATCCTTATTGACATGTCATTTATTCTAAAAAATATAGCAGGTAGGACCATCCCCCTTTGCCTTGTCTCATCTATTTCCTCTTGAATTTGATCATCTTTTATGATTGTATCATTGCACATATATTCCTCCTCCATCAATGTTCAGAGAATAACCATAGAATATTCCCAATTCTATCCTTCAAATATTTTCACTGATGATCAGGTCCTATACATCCTACAGTTTAGCTTTGTATTTCTCAAATAACTGATCACAACTATTATAGTTTCTTCCCAAATTTCGAGTAATGAAGATGGTAAATCCAGTGCACATACCTTATCTTAAAACACAATTTATACTAATTTCATCTAACTTATGATGGTTTTGAATTATTTGATGTGATCTATAACAATTATCCCTTCAACGATTTACATATTGAACAATCCTCACATGAAGTTCACTTTGATTGATGTTGAAGGATTATCGTACATATTTGAGAGATATTTCATCATCTAAATTTTCATCTTCTCCTATATGATGTTGAATTCCATATTTTTTCAAAACATAAGGCACAAAAACTCCTAGAACATTTAGATCTAGTTGATCCCACTCTGACTGATCCATGTCCATTCGCTTTAAACCCAAAAACAAAAAATGTATCTTTTTATGATAAAGATAATCCTCAATCTACATCCTCCAGTAACTGAAGTAAATTCCATAAAAATGATCAATCTTCAACTTTTATTCTTCCATATCCATCATTCAACTCAAGAAATCTAAACTCAATATTTGATACAAATAGTTGTGGAAAAACAGCTGGAGAAATCAAGCAACAAATAATTGAAAGAAGAGTAAAATAGAAAAACAAATGAACAAGAAGAACATCTTGGGGCATGGAGATTTATGTAGTTTAGGAATAATCTATATGTCCATAGTGAGATAGAAATATCACTAATATTCCAGATCAAAAATTTTAGAGTGTATCTTATATTTTCATGATCATAGAGACACTTGTATAAAATGGGATAATAAAGAAGATGAAGCATTATTTCACTAACTGCACAGAAATTCCATTATGCTACAGTGAAAGGTAGATGGAAGTCCACTTTGATATAGTTCCACGACCACCCAATTCCATGCTACTACAGTCACCAGTGTCTGGAAGTCTATGGAGCTATAGTATCACTATCTCCAAAGTATGAATTTCTAGAGTACCCTATCTGTGTCATCCATTCAGATTTGCTACAGTCGTTGAGAGTTTTTACAGTGCCACCAATAAGCGAATTGCGGATCTCGACCCGTGGAGTTGCATCCCGGTTTGTAGTATCACCCAAATTCATTCGACCCAAAATCATCCAAAATTGATCAGGCTACACCAATCCCACACATACTCTAGAGTTTATAATTGAAACATCAGTACATAGTTGAATGTCCACATATTAAGAACACTGATTGAGCTTATGAGTAGTCAAGATAAGAACTGGATGGTGTTTGTGGGTCCATCCTAGGCATTCGTACCCATGAACCCAGGTATCAGTTAGGACTAACGATGCCTCTATAATTACCATTCTTCTAGTGCGCAACATAAAAAAATCTTTCTTAACCTAACATAAGGTAATTTTTAGATTTTATCTCAGCATATAACCAATGCTCTCTCAGTGTAACCTGTATGATATCAAGATATGGGACGTGATATTCATTTAGATAAGAGTACAATCAAAGGATTCTAAAAATTTCCAAAAAAAGGACCTGAGACACTCTTGCTACATCAAGGATTATGTGCTCGGTACAGTTTCATACCAATCATGCCAAAACACATACAAAAAGGCCAGTCTAACCTTTTAGGTTGACTTCTTTGAAAGAGGTCATATTAACCTACCGATGCATCTTCATTACGTGACCACAATTCCCTCACAACCTGAGGTATCCTAGGATCACTCCTTGACAACCACCAAATTACATCCCCAACTAATGGTTTTTTCAATGTTTTCATGAAAATTCAACCATTCCATATTTATGCTTCCCTATAAGCATCAAAATGTTTCCAAAATATGTCAGATCCATTTTATTTAGAAATGATACAAACCATTCCCAAATTTTCCTCCTTGGTTATGTTCATACTACTTGTAAGGACACTCCAAAACACATTCAACATTATTCTCCCCACCTTAAGAGTTTTCTATTCATCATTTACTAAGAAAGGAAGATCATCTCATAGCACACACTTGGTTGACCAGTAATTACGGGTCATGGACAAGGCGAACATGATTTTAGCACACGTTAAACTGAATGGAGGGATATAATATCCACTTATAAGCACACTAGACTAGATTAACTTTATATGTTCATGGGACACTCCTCACGAGTTATGTTCACATGGTTCATAACATTTGGCATAAAATACAAAAAAACTAAATGGTGTGTAAAAATACTCGATCCATCTTGGAATATTATCCAAAGCATTGGGACAAGTTTGGTTTTAATTTAACATTTGGGCCAATCTACTCCTTAGATAACCTATGATCTAAGGTGTAACAACTCAAAATTAAAACAATTATCGCTGAACTCATATAGTTTTCTAAATCATTTTGGAAACTCTATGGGTACTGTATGTATCAACACATACTACCCTGAGGTTTCCCCAACAAAATGGAACACCTTGATACTATCCATAGGCATGTTGGCCCTATGAATCCATCATCTAATGACCTGTATCAATAATTTGTTTTAAGTTTCATTATCCCATATGACTCTTTAACCAGATGATAACTTTTCAAGACATTGATCACTAAGGAAGAAGAAGAAGAGGGATCACACAACCCACTAATTGTATAAACATGACCTAGTCATTTCTAACCCACTTGAACCAAGAATTATATGATTCTTACACCTTTAACACGGATCAACATATCAAATGACCCCCCTTCATTATAGGAGTGTAATTTTAGAAACTAGGATTTCTACTTGGGACAAACAACACCCAAACTGCACCACATGTTTGAAATGATTCACAAGAATTCAGTAAATATTCGATGTTCTGAGAGAGCCACCTACCTCTGGCTAGCCCCCCAACCAAAACATTAAGTATAGTCTTCAGGACTAGGTACCATTTTAAAAATGGGTCACTAGGCTCTACTTCCTATCATCAAGGCTCCAGTTATAGAAGAAGAGGCCTACAGAAAATTTTCATTTTCTTGTCTCAATATATAACTTTGGGAAACATTTAAATTACCCTTACCTGATGGTTAGACTAAGAACACCACTTTATGGTTTTTTTGAGCCAATACATTTATTTAAATTTTATTTACAAACATTTAAAATATCTATTTAAACACCTTGTATGGATCATAAGGAATGAGTGATTTGGTACTTTATTTAGAAAAAGTCTCAAGGAAATATAGATGAGTTTTATTAAACTTCCTTTTAAACCTTAAATATTTAACTTATATCCCGTCACAGTTAGGAAATTTTATGAAATAATTCGTTTTTATTTATTTTTTATCCATAAGGTATCACAAGTGGGCCTAGTTAAATAAAATTTCAATTACAATCTATATAGGAATACAAAATTTTTGTTAAAATTATCTTTTTAATTAACTAATTCCTTATATGAGTGAATCTCAAAAGTATATAAAAGGTTTGTTATAAATTTTTAAGAGGGGACTGGTTAAATTAGATTCCCCCATATTCCTATATGTGAACCCATATAGGAAGCTATGGAAACTTTAAATAACCATCCTTATATGTCATAAACATACCCCTAGGTGTTAGGTATTTAGGAAAAAAAGATAAAGAGACCTACGATGGTCCCCTATAACCAATATCAGTTCATCTAAATGGGACCCTGTTTAATTTAAAACATTAATATTTTTAAAACACCCTTAATGGGTTCATCTCATAAGCACAAAGTATCATGACCATCCTACCTGGGTTGAGTCATATCTTACTCATAAAAAAACACATGTTCTAAACTGAACTACTTAGATTGAGTCATATAAAAGCTCCATAAGCAACCAATTCATTTAAACATAAAAATTTAACATTTTTTTACAGTTGTTTTAAGGTATATAAAATCTCATAAAAAATAGTTTGATTATATGGGTTTCCATTTCCAAATTTATAATGGTCCCCTACACTATATAGATTGCTAATTAACCCCCATTTAATCACATCCATGGTGTTTCAGCCCATACAACCAATGGATCATATCTCAAACATGTAATTAATGGTTATTCAAATGGAGTGTAACCATATAACAATATAGGAAAACATCACTTAGATTGATCCTAAAAATTTTTTAAACACCTTTTGCATCACAATTATAATAGGGCATGATATCACAAGAAGTGAATACAAGGGAAGAATGACAAATAAGAAAGGAAAATTACTATGTAAGTAGGGAGAACACCCAAGCAGGGAATAAAATTAATCATGCTAATGAATTGCCTAAGAAGGTATAAAACTATTTATGTTAGTAAAATACCTAACATAAAAAATATCAATCATGCTAATAAACACACAGGCACATCCATAAATATCCATAATCATGGAAATGAAATCTACATAGAATGGAATATACATGTCATGTGAATCCCTACGTTCCTGTAATGATACATGTAATGCTACATCCTTTAAATATCAGGCCAAGGGTAAATACTGAAATCTCCAAAACCAGTGAGCAATGAAAAGTGCACCAATCACTCAAGGTGAAAAAATAATCAACTATAATACCAAACATCACTAACAACAATCTCCTCTCTGGACACTAAGACTTTTACTTGTACGTGGGTTGATCATTCACAGTAACAACTATTTACCCAGTGCTAACACATTCCGAGTGTCCTGTCTACCAACCAAAAATAGCAAGACTAAAGGAAAAAAATGCTCCGATACCACTTTGTAGAGTCCTGGCATGATAAACTATATGACCAATAGACGTATCAGTCAGAACATGGGCTCCAGAATGACTTCCCATATGCAAGAGGCTACCAATAAGAAGCAAGGGTTAATGGTGGTATGGTGGGGATACTATACAATCATTTTCAAGGTATCATAGGATTATAATAATAAGTAATCAAAAGACAATAGTGGAAGTGGTAATAACAAGGAACAAAGAAGTGGAAGATAAATATAATAACTAAACAAAAAAATAAACACCACTAAACATAAATTCTTGCATGCATTCCCATATGAGGCTACATAACCTAAGTAGTAAAAATACAGTAGGAGAGACAATATAGAAATATATATGAACAAGGAAAATGATCAAAAGGCCCTTAAGGATAACTCTATGAGAATCCTGGGATTTGTCTCAGTTATGTGCTCTTAAGCTCCCACATACAATAGTTGTAGCACAAGCATAAATCCATAGACCAGTGAACATGAACTCTGCTTAGGTTACCAAGTGTAATGGCGTCCTGAGTAAGGAATGAGGTATACTCAGTTGGCAACCACCAATAGTGTCTAAATCATAATGTAGTCTATGAATATAAAATTAGTAGTGTTTTAATAATAACTAATTCAAGGAGACAAATAAATAAATACACCAGTCCAAGATCCTCATGGGATAGACGACTAACAATACATGCTTCAGCCTAAATCAAAATTCCTTGAAACTAAGAGGAACCTATACAGTTGTAATGTGTGTATAAAAATTTATTATAAAACAAGAATCAATGAATGGACCAAACCCAAGAATGTTGTTTGGAATGGTGGGAAAGTCCCTGGGATACAGTTATTCATTTTCATTCTTTACTATAAATTTCATCATTGGATTTTAATAAGAAGCACCATGATCCCATCCAAGCTGATCTTAATAGGAATTATAAGTATCACTTCACGGGAACTATAAATGTTGGTTACATGCATAGCGGAAGTGTTGTAGTGGAAGGTGATATAATAAAATTTATTTTAATAATTGTTCTCTAAAACCATGATTTAGGATCTTTCACATCAAGTTTATAATTACCTTATTTAATATATGAATAAATAAATACCTAGGAATAGAAATTTTCTTTGTTGAGGATTTTTGATCATCTAAAATGTCCCTCCGGATATCCATCATTACATTTGCGAGGATCCAATGGTATAATCCCTCTACCGGTGATTTACACATTCTCCAATGGTCTCTGAGAAATGTCACTCATTCTATGAGTGCTAGAATAGCAAATATAATGTCTTATGTTGTTTGTTATTTATCAATAATTATTTGGTCTTAAATAAATTTACTCTAGGGTTTCTCTTTATTTAGATAGAGAGAGGAGAAGGAGTCAAGAGAGAATTTTTTGTGTGTAACAATTTTCTATTCCTAAACATCCAATTGGTTTCGAATGTTGTACATAATAGACATAGCCATATATTTATAGAGCTGGGATTTTGATTAAAAAATTTAATTTCATAATATCCATTAAATATAATTATAACCATTAATTAAATCCCATGACACATAATAATAATAAAAATATTATTATTATTTGGTACGCCAACTTGCACAAAAATGGATATATAATATTTTCAAACTCATAAATAATTAGTTCATCAGTGGACACAGTCATGGTCCATTCGAACTCTTCTTACATTTATTGAACACCTGAATAAATATTTTATTCTCCTAAATAAATATTTTATTCACCAACTAGTAAATAAATATTTATTAAATATTCAATAAAATAAATAAATAAATTTTATTCACAATCCGTTGAATAAATATTTATTTTATTTATTGATCAATATAAATTGAATAAAATTATTCATCAGTATTTAGATTAATATTTATTCCATTAATTAAATTCAAACAGAATTTAATCAAGACCAACAAAAACACTTATTGCGTGACACTCTAGGATTATTTCTCATTGGTACTAAGAAGGCTTTCCTAAAGGTCAAGATTACTATCTAACAATGAATCAAGGTGCCAAAGAGAAATAACTTCAAGTTTCAAAGATGAAGACCACAAACAATCAGTCACCGTGTAATAAAATCCTTTTGTCACAATTTCACATCAAGTAGGTTTCATGAAAGTGTCATCAACCTATATACTTGATACATCATTCTTTGACTATCTGAAATAAACTCATTATTACACCATGGAACTGGAATTTAGGAAACAATTATATTTCAATCAAAGAGAGGATATATCAACTTCCATAAATATGGAAGGTAAAAATCCTTCCTTGACTTATCTATTAATAACATGGAATTTGTGACACACCCAACATACCCTACTTCCCTCTAACATATCGAATGACAGTTTTTGTTATAAAATCTAAGTGAGTGGGACGTGACATGTATTAATGATAATATTAATGTCTAAAGACCATTAAAAAGATTGCAGATAGGAAAATCTTATAATACTAAAACATGTGGAATTCATACTGGTGGTTCTATTCCCATAATCTCCCATATTAGAGATTACCAAGTGTGAACTTCATGATAAGAAGTCTCATCTACTAATGAGTACTCAAACTTGATGTTCTATATAATATGTTTCCCATCATAGAATGTTATCCAACCATATAACAATATTAAGAATATTTTCATAGCAGTTCATGGTTCTCATCATAACGGGGAACTACTATGAAATTATCAAGGCGAAAAAAATTATAGGACATTATTACATTAAAGTCATGCAAAAAAATAAAAAATATGTAAAAATATGTTTAATTTAATATTTAATACCACCAATATTCATGTAATCAATGTAAAATCAATTGGTTCTAGGAAAACAACTCTAAAGAACTCCCACTTGGATAAAATCAAATTGCTTATAACTATCAGTCTACTAGACCTCACAATATAACCATGTATCTAATGAGTCAAGGCTTTAGTGATGGTGCCTACCAAATTGTCTTCCATGGAAATACTCCTCACTAAAACATCATCTCTTAGAGAAAATTCCTCAAGAGGTGATACATCCTAAGTATGTGTTTCACCCATTTATGTAACCTTGTATATTTTTCAAGATCCACCACTATATTATTGTCATAATAGAGTGTGATAGGATCCTTACTCCTAGGTACAACATTAAGATCTTGGATAAAATTTCACATCCAAACTTCTTCTTTAGCTATCTCAGAAGCTGAAATATACTCATACTCTACTATAGAATCTACGACCACAATTTTCTTTGAGCTATTCCATCTCAAAGCACCTCCATTCAAAGTTAATATGTATCCCATTTGAGAATTCTTGTCATCTTTATCATATTGGAAACTATTATCTGCATATCCTCTGATGAATAATTCCTCATGTCCTCCATAAAGTATGAACATATCCTTAGTATGCCCTTGATACTTAAGGATAGTCTTAACTACCATCCAATGGTAGTGACTTGGATAAACTTGATATCTTCTTACCACCCTTAATGTATAGGATACATATAGCCTAGTACATGGTATAAGATTCATGACTGACCCAATCGTTGATGCGTATGCAATCATTTACATTCTATTTCTTTCCACATGGGTCTGAGGACACATTTTCATGGAAATATTAATACCAGATGACAGTAGAAACAATCACATCTTTGATTGTTTCATATTGAATCTCTTTATTATCTTGTCAATTAATGTGCGTTGACCTAGGTCGAGAAACCTCCTGGATCTATTATGATGTATCTTGATCCCATGAATATATGTAACCTCAATAATGTCTTTCATGGAAAATCAATTATTCAACCACACCTTAAGATACTGTAGGAATGGTCTTTCATTTCCAATAAGTAATATGTAATAAACTTATACTATTAAGAAAACAACTGCACTCTCACTAAACCATTTCTAGACACAGGTCTCACATTCATTCTTTATAAAACCAAATTACATTATGGATTCATCAAAAATAATTTTCTATAAAATGGATGTTTTCTTTTGATCCATAAATGGATTTCTGCAACTTGAATATATTATTATAATCATTTGGAGTCACAAACCCTTTAGGTTTTATCGTGTAGAAGTCTTCTTTAAGGTTCCTGGTAAGGAAGGTTTTTTTGATATCCATTTTTCAAATATCATATTCATGGTAAGATTCAATGGAAAGTATAATTTTGATGGATTTTGGCATTATTATTTGTTTAAAGGTTTCATCATAGTCATTGTCTTGATTTTTTTAAACCATTTTGCTACTAGTTGTGCCTTACAGGTACTGACTTGTCCTTCTCTTTCTAGTTTCTTCTTGAATACCCATCTCTAACCAATGAAATTTACATCCATTGGAGGATCAACCAAAATCTAGACATGTTTTTGGTACATGGAATCCATTTTAGAATTCATTGGTTTTTCCTCTTGGAAACAACTTTTCCATTTACTTCTTCTTTGTAGGTTATAGTATCATTATTATCTACTAATAATGAGTCACCATCATTGGTAACTATAAAACCATACCATTTTGGTTCTCTAAACTATCTTGTAATGCTATGCAGTACATGTGTCTTTGGAATAGTTTCTTATTCCATGGGGCTTTGTGGAATCTGATCTTGTACCTACTCTTGTGTGACTGAGCCTCGACTTCATCGAAGTTTATCTCTCTCACACTATCTCTTTTGGATATGTTCTCCCTCTCAAGGAATATGGTGTGTCATTCCACAATAAACTTTTTGTTCGAGGGGTCATTTGGAAATATACCCTTGTTTCCTTGGGGAATCCTATAAAGGTTCACTTTGTTCCTTGGGTTGAAAGATTGTTACCTTAAGAGACCATTAAAAACACTTCACTTCCCCACACATGTAAATTCAATAACCTGGTTTTTCTTCCACTCAAAAATTCATATTAAATGCCATTTATCATTTTTTCTAGTACTTAGTTTTGTCTATGTGATGTTTTTTGTAATGAATATCCCCAAAATGATAATGGACGACTCGTATGACACATCATTTATTTCACATTTTCCAACATGGTGTGGTTCCTCCATTCACATGCACCATTTCACTGAGGTGTGTTAGGAGTACTTAGTTAGGATAGGATCCCAAAATCCCAGAAGTAATCAATGAAGTATTGATTATGATATTATCCACCATGGCCTGAGTATAGTTTCTTAATCTTCCTACCAAGATGGTTCTCAACTTAATTCTTTTATTCCTTTAATTTATCAAAAGAATCCAACGTATACCTCATTAAGTAAATATATCTACATATAAAAAGTCATCATTAAACATTATGAAGTTTTAGTACCCACCCCTTACTTTAATAGGAAATGGTCCAAAAACATTAGTATGAACTAATTCAATAACCTCTTTAGCCCTTTCACCTTTTCCAATAAATAGGGATTTGTTCAATTTCCTTTGTAAACATGTGTGACATATACCTAGTGGTTTTAGTTCAAAAGAATCAAAATATCCATCTTGATGTAATCTTGTCAAGAGTTTTTCATTTACATGACCTAGTCAGTGATTTAAAAGTTGGGAATGGTATGAGTCATGTGGAGTAACATCCTTATCAATTTCCATTACATGGTTCATGTAATCCAACACATAAATATCATTATGTACATGTTCCTTACCATAATACATGTTATCTTTATAAAAGAAGAAGCATTTTATTCCACATTTAAAAATGAATCCATTTGTATCTAGTCTGGATTATGAAATAATTTTTTTGGTAACTAAAGGCACAAAATAATAAATCATTGAAACCAATATCATTCTGGTCCGTAATGTGAGGTGGTAGTACTCGATATCTACATTAGTAAGTTTATATTGTTTGGATACTTTTATATATACCTCCCCTCAATCAATTTGTATGAATCTAATTGGAATCTGTATTTGAATACATATGAGAGCCCCACAAGATGTATCTAATAACCAATTTGTAGATATAGATAAATTTCCTTTGATAAAAAATTCACCCAAATCTTCCCCTTGCTTCATTAGCTGGGTGTAGTTTTTCTTCCAGTGTCTCTTCTTGCCACATGAAAAAAAAACAAAAACCTATTTCCTTGCTTTCCCTTTGATCTTATTCTTCTTGGGAGGGCATGAAGAATATTTTGGATTAAAGCTCTTGGATTCCCCTTTCTGTTTTTTCTCTATAAAGAAAAAAGACTTTTTGTGCTTTATATCTTTATCTACTTGGAAATAGATGATAAGAAGATCTATTAAAGACTTCCCGATGTTGTTCATATTAAAATTCACCACAAAACTAGAGAATCTTTATTGGAGTGATGTTAGAATGTGATTGGTGCCCAATTATTCTGGGAGTTTAAACCCTAGAACCTATAGGATCTCAATGTATCTAATTATATTGACTATGGGAGGCCAAACTAGGGAACCCTATCCAAGATTACTCTGAAATAGAGCCATTGAAATCTCAAAAACATCCCTGTCTAGCTCTCTCCTGGTAAAGACCACGGAGGTGCTCAGGCATGCTATATGCAACCTTGTTTTCATGAGACTTCACGATTTCAATAGACATATATGAAACCATGAAACATTGAACATATACCGTGTCATTAATATGTTTTTCATAGACTATAAATTCATCATCACTTGCCTATTGAGCAGGTGTATCAGTCATTGAGGATTCTATACTGTAATATTTCTATTCATGGCATAGAACAACCTGAAAATTCCTAAATGACTCATGGAAGTTACTTACAGTGGGGAGATTGTATTTATCTAATATTGATCTTAGGGATAGTGTGGATGATGAGTTTTTCATTTTATTCTATAATTAAATGACCAAATTATTAGTAATTTACTTCATTAAAAATTTTGTGAGAAATAATAAATTAATTGATTTTATTAAATCTCCCACTATTTTATCAAGTCCAAATAGCTCTCACCATTGAACTTGGAATATCTAGTTTCTATGAAATTACAGTGTAAAGGATGTATATTTTCACATCTGACCCATTTAAATTATTTACTTTTATTAATACTCTTAGCATCAGGTATCCTTACTAAGGTTCGGGTTGAATACCGGTTTGAATTTTTTAGTTGTTATTGAAAAATGTGTGTTTCGTCTTGGAAGCATCGAGTGCACAGGCATCAAAAAATTTGGATAATTAGATGCTTTACCTAGGTCATTTTGTGGCCTACCCGATGTTAAAAAATAAATAAAAGAAATGAACTGAATAATAAAATGAGAATAAAATAAAAAAAGAAAATTTAAATTAAATTAAGAATTGTTTTATAATAATTATAATTATTATTTAAAATTATTATTATTATTATTATTATTACGTTATTATTATTATTATAATTATTTATTAATATTATTAATTATTTTGTAATGGGATTTTTTGTGTTCCAATTCTCTTTTACCCTCTTTTTTTATTTTTTATTTTTTTATCCTTTCACTCACTCTCAACTATCCACCTACATCGTGCATTACCTCCCCTCCCCTATGTGCTATAATGACCCTACCCTTGTTGGGACTCGATCCACGACTACCCAAACCTTGACTCCATAGACTAGGTGTTGTGACTGGCGTCGAAGACACAAAAAACTCAGGGAGGCCTTTTCCTAAGAACCAATACACACACACAAACAACTCAATTAAAAAGTACATAGGAAAAGGGAAAGATATCACACTTCTATATATAAACCCCAAATATGAATCGACCTCTAAAAATTACAAGAACATAAAAGTAAACTAAAAGGGGTATGGGGAAAAATACATGCCCAGTCAAAAAATTACCACAACCCAACAACAAGTGAAAAAGTAAAACAACTGAGAGAGCCCCATTCCTGGATCCCAAGCTGTAACCACTTCATGTGATCCAAGCACCCACATACCTAGTCTCCTCTGAAGTCATGATCAACTTTCCCATTGTTTGAAAGGGAACACTAAGTGAGGTAAAATCCCAAGAAGTGTGTGTAAAAAAAAATACTCAAGAGGATGCCCCAAAGGCTCAACAGAGTAGTAATATATATACTGAAGGGGGAGCAGTAAGAGATACATATGAAGAAGTAAGAAGTAGATAAAGCAAGGTACCATAAGATAAGTGTGGCTCAACCCAACAATATATGGAAGTAAACTCATCTAAACACAAGGATATAGAAATAGTGAGAATATAAACGTATAGTCGAGTATTCTCTACCTATAGTAGTAGAGTAGACTCGTCCAACAATCAGAAGCTATACGTGGAAAGCTTTTGGAATACCCCTATCATCTTCTCCTCTCCTGAAAAGGGAGTACCTAAAACCCAAGGAGTGGTAACTGGAAAAAGAATATATATATGTGTGTGTGTGCTCAATTAGAGAATCCCAAATGAGAGAGTAAGGGGATATCCATCTCATTTATTAGACATATACTAATGTATCCAACAGTCCCATCAGTAACCACCATTGATGCTCAGCATCCCGCATGTCTGTTATGAGCTGTAAGTCAAAGGGGTTCAATCACCGCACCTTGATACTATCTACTTTTGGTGGCATTGTGTCAACCTCACAGTTTTAGGTCGCATCACAAGGATGTGTCGTGGTGGAAAAATAATTCCCTTTTCTTGAGATTCAAAAGGAATGTCAAATCACACCTCACCACTGTGTCACATAGTCAAAAAGCTATGTCTCAAAGTTGAGGACCCATGCCCAGCCTGGCTGGATTGTTCCACTCTAGTCATTGGGTATCTGAGACCTAATACATCAGGGGGGATCATCACCCAGATGTTTTTAGGGACCCACTACCTAGCCAATATGAATGGTACTTCCCAAAAAGTATTTTCGACATGACCCACTACACAGCCCTACTGTAGAGAAGCCTGAAACGTCCATGAAATACCACTTCCCACCACACCTAGAGGTATAACCATTGGGGACCACTTCTTATCATTGATGATGGTAAACCCAGAATTGCCCTGGTCAACCCTTCTAGATGGTACCTCTCGCAAATCATTGAGGAACACTGTTCATCCCTACTGTATGGTACCTCTCAGAGAGCACCTAGGAACATTGGCCATCCCTAATGGATGGTACCTCTTAGGAAGCACTGAGGAACACTGTCCATCCCTACTGGATGGTACCTTTCGGAGAGCATTGAGGAACATTGTCCATCCCTTCTGGATGGTACCCATCAGGAAGCACCATGGAACATTGGAAATCCCTACTGGATGGTACCTCTATGTGATCATTGAGGAACACTAGTCATATAAGAAGACCGAGGAACACTGGCCATCCCTGTTGGATGGCACCTCTCCGAAAGCACCGAGGAACATTTCCCCTCCATGTTGTATGGTACCACTCAGAATAACATCCTTGCAGTCATTAGGTTCCTCCCCAGATATGTTCCACACTTAGAGAATCTTGCATCGTAACTCATAATCCACTAAAGAGGTCACCATTGTGTTCTATGTGAAAAAAACTCAAGGTAAGCTACTCACATGCCAAGATATGAGTTCATAAGAAAGAGTTACAAGAGATAGAAGATCTGTAAAGTGATACATAGTGTGTGTGGGGCCCACATGACGTGTGACCCCACCTCATCGCCAGGCCGTGTAACTAACCATTCCTGGGTACTAAATTGTGAACAAGTACCCCTAGGCATGCTAGTGTACACCATGAGTATACATTATTTCTAGCTAAAATTCTATCAAGTTAAAGATCCACATTGTAGATTTTAAGGGGAAAAACATAACTTCACTGATACATCTCCTCAAACGGCTCTAGAACATCTGACCGCGTCTCTTCATACATCTTATCCACTCTCACAAGAGTATATATTAATATAAACCATGGATTATCTTCAAACAAAATAGAAGGATATTTTACCAATATTTATTTCATGTTTCCAAAAATATAGAGATCACAAAAAAGGATCTTTAAACCCCAAATGGATCACATCATTGTGATCCTTGAGTAAAAACACACATGATCTACAATTTACTCAATCTAATCGGACATCTGATGTAGAAGTTGTATAACTACACACCATGATATAAAGGTATCTTTTGAGGCCCATGCCTTGGTCCTAAAATTATTTATATGGAGCATACCATTGTGATCCTCATGAAAAATCACTCAGGGATGACTACTTGTTCACCCAGTATAGATTCCTGGTGAAAAAGATGTATTTCACCTAAAAAACGTGTAAACAAGAACTTGTGGGGTCCACACCTCGAATTTGGTTTAAAACATGACAATAGTCTTGAAATGATTACAAAAAGAATAGGTTTAAGATTCCATTGAAGGAGCATCAAAATGATGATCCATTTAGAATATGGGTACGATAAAAGATCCCCGAATAAATAATAAATATTTTTTTATTATTAAAATTTGGGTTTTTGTGCAACATAGTAATGAAACCAAAACATTGAAGTCTTTAAATGGTCTAAAAAGGATATTTCTTGATTAGAGGGATGTGTGGTCATAGACGACACATCAATCAGATGCTTGGTGTAAAAGATATGACACTTTAAAGCAGTACATGCTTGATTTTGACTGGTCTGGTCCATTCTGGATTGACCCATTCACCTAGGCCGACCCGGTCCGACCGGCCCAATCTTGTTTTGCAAGAATGTGGCCCCGCCACACAGCCTAGTTATTTTTCTCTGCATCATGGTCTTCCACTATGTAGCCCGAACCACTCTCACCCCAGCTCGCTAGCACACTCTCGGCCCATGGCATACCGCCTCGACCAGCTAGCGCATGGCCTTTGGACCCAATGCATTGTATCAACATGTGATCCCCCCGCTCAGGTTCATTGGATCTCATTCACCCCTCAATTCCCCAGCCTGAACATGAAACTACCTTGCCACCCAGCCTCCTCCGTTCCAGTCCTCCGCCTCGCCGCACACCTTGCTCGCAGTCGACCACTCCACTGACCGTCATTCGCGGCCCCGTCGGCTCACTCACTGGCTCGCTTCGTCACCCATCCTCCTATCGCTTCGCATACTAGCTTCCTCCAAGCTTCACTTTGGAACATGATCTCCGTTCTCCCACTGCCTACACTAGTTCATATGCCCAGTCACCTCCTCCTAATATCGCATCCATCGTAGCGGTGTCGAGCACCACCGCCAGTGCCTCTGCTCTAGTGGTCCCTTCCATGGACCATCGAACATCCTAAAATTTACCAGATCATGAACCCGATACTAGATCGATGATCCCTATGCTGAGATCTTCACAACATCTTCCTCTGATCGAAAATCTAACAGTCAATTGATGTGTCCAAACGTTAAACAATGACAAAAGAATGTGATGATCAGACGAAGAACACCCAAAATAAACAGGATCCAAGCATGGATCGATGTCCATGTTAGTATGACCATTGAAGATAATAATAAAAAAGATTAAAAAATTTAAAAATAAACATATTTTCAATTAAAACTTCAATCAAAGGATCAAAGGAATAAAATACTAACTCGATTAAATCCTCTTGACGTCACCAACGCGTTCTCTACGATCCCACTTCGAACAGTCGAGGTATCGACAGAGATTTCTCCCTGATCTGATAAAGAATAGTTGAGAGAGAAAAGATAGAGAGGGTTAGTAGAGAGAGAATTGATAAGGGAAAAACATAATCCTAAATCCTTAAATATCAATTTATAGGCATCCCACTCAGTGTGGAATCTGAAATTCACATGCCCCCTATTTTTATGTCGATCTTATGAATAACACCCCATTCAAAATTCAATGGAGGTCTCAAAATTTCAATCAAAGTCCATATTAAAAAGTTATTTGATTTGGAATTCAAGATAAAATAAAATAATTTAATTATTTTATTGATTATTTTTCCCCTGGGTGTCTTTTCCCACATAAATCATACACCAACAAAATTTATGCCATGACTCGTGTAAAATCCTTGTTTTGGACTCAACTGTCGCCTAGAATTTCTAATCTGAGAATGTGTTTAAGAAATATACCATCTCCATCATGTGAATAGTACAAAATAATATTAATATTTCTTATAATTTATTTCAGGTACACCAGGCCTCAGAATTTCCTGTCATCTTAGCACCTCACTTAGAAAATATATGTAAAAATATTCCAAAGTGTTATAAAGAAAATATAAGGTCTCTACATCATTCCAACATTCATTCTTTTCATCCTCAAAAATACAAACTAGGGAAAAACCTCAATAAAATAATCCCTCACTTGGCTCTCCTGCTCTAAGGGAAACACCTATACATTTCTGTATTGTCACAACACGTGAACCAAGAGGATGGTCTATCCTCAAAAGGTCTTCTCCCATCGATGAAGTGTGTTCGAATAGGCACGTATCTCCTCTCTTACAACATGTGGGTGAAGTAGTGTTCCCACTCCAGATATTTTGGGTTGGGAAAGGTGGTATGAAAACTTTCCATCTATGTTCACGATATCGAATGGCCTGAAGAAACTCGGGGATAATATTCCTTCTCAGATGAACCTATACATCCTACATCATGGCTGGAATCACTACTTGAGCCTAGAACAGGGTCTCATGATTCCCTCCTTTAGAATATCCATATGGTGAAACACCTAAGGATATCTAGTCACACAAGATTCCTTAGTTGATGTATCACAACCAAAACTCTATTACACACTCTGGAAGCCAAAGATTCATCCCCATCGACTAAAGGAAAATTGTACCCTCCTACTCCACCAGGGTCAGCTATAGGGAAATTAACTACTCTGAAACTTCCTGCACTAGGTGATCTTGGGACTTCCTACTAAGGGAATATACTACGAAGTTTCCCTTTCTCATATTATAGACTATATCGAAGTCATAGTCTGATATAAATTTCCATCTAACATTACTGTCTTAGGTTCAAGCCTCTTTGGGTGAAGATGTACCCGAGACTCTGGTGGTCTGAACAAACCACAAACCACTCTCTTAGAAGGTAGTGTCTCTACATTCTCAGGGTGAAGACTACCACTTCCATCAATATATAGTGATCTAGGTCATTATGTTCATGTGGTCTCCATCACATCAATATCTACATGATAACTTTAGTATCAAGACATGACATTGAGCACACAAGGTACCAACAAACTGGGTAGGCGAGTAAACTCATCCAACTCTAAGAGGCTAGACACAGAAAGAACACGACATAACCCACATGAATTTTCCCATATTGGAAGGAGATTAATCCCCAAAATAGTCACTGTAACACCACAAGATTTCCTAGTATGATATCTCTTCCCAGTAATTCAATAACTAGCGCTACACCCAACAATGAGTTCGAGCGCACCACGACTTTTCAAACTAGCCGTCCAAAAAGAAGCTATGAATAGTAATAACTTCATTTTGAAGTTTATATATATCCTATATAATTTTAACATTCATATTTTGTGTTTATTAGACATAATATAAGGAAAAAATAAATTTTTCAGATAAAAGAAGTATTTTTCAAAAAATGAAATTTTACTGCCTATTTAAAGGAGAATTGTTTTTAAAAAAAATATTTGACAATTTAATATATTAAATTTAATGAAATTAAATTATTCTTTATAAAGGAGACAAAAAAATTTATTTTGGATAAATTTTTTGTACTTTTTTGATAACTTCATTATTTTGATGAATAGTTAAAAACACTAAATTTTAATTGACAAAAACATTTGTAATTGAAATAATTTATAGTGATAAATTATGAATTTGAATGTTTTTAAGTATAATTAGATTATATTTTTATCATTTAATACAATTTAGGTCATTTTATGTAATTTCACATTTAAATTCAACATAAAAAAATCTCAATATTTTGATAGTTTTTACTTTAAAAAAACCACTTTTTTTGGTTTTGACAATGGGAATTAATTTTAAATTTATTAATGCAAATTCTATGTTTTTAATTTGTTAAAATAGAATTTATTTATTAATTCATAATATCAAAATTATCTTAAGGTGAATTTATGGTATTTTTTTGAAAACATTCAATTTTTTATGAATATTGAAAAAAACAACATTATTTTTAAAATCAAATTTTTATTTAAATAATTATTTATTCTATTTAAATTTATTTTAAGTAAAAATAATTTTATTATACATATATAAGTTCAATTTAATTCATTACATTCATTTTATAATAAAATTAGATGTATAAATTTTTATAAAACTTTTTATCGTCCTTTACCCACCTTCAATCAACATTTGCAAATTTGCATAAAACATAATTTTACCACTTATGTGAGTTGAATTTCAAAAATAAAAAAGAAACAGTTTACATTACTTAGTAAAATTTTGTTCAATAAGATGAAAATAATTTTTAGTGAATAGTAACTTTTTGACTTTTATTTACCATGGTTAAAAGTAAATAGGGTAATTAAAGGTAAAATTGATATTATAATTACCCTAAAACATGTTACAATTCTATTAAATAAGAGAAATTAGAAAAAAACAACCTTAGGAATAAAATATGACCCTTTCGGTCCACTTGTATTATAATTGGACATTTATTATTATTTTATTTAAAAAATAGTTAAAAGTATTATATTCAACGTGTATTAACTAAACCATTTTTAATATAGGGTTATGCATTAGATAAATTAGACTATAAATATTAATTACAAATATAAAAATATTTCCTAAATAATTGTTTTTTATTTCTAATTTTTAGAGATTATATAATTAAATTTATTTATGACACAATGATGATGCAGTAATTGCCTTCTTAATGAGATATTAAAATAGTTTATATTATAAAAATTAAAATAAATAATTTTAAAATTATTTATTCCATATAGGAATTTTCTTGGTTAATATGACATGTTATGGTTGATTAGATATGTTTTTTTCCAAATGAAAAGTTTTTTATGACTTTCACAAAAATAAAATACCAAATAGTGTTAAAATTGACATTAATTAGTTTTTAAAACAAATACTATATTATTGTTTGATATAATATTCCTGAAGATATAAGGTTCAGAAAAAGTGCTTAAATAATATTATATATGTCATTAATGAACCACTTGAGGTTCTATAGGATGTTTACAGTATGTTTATAAACCATATAGTGTAAAAATGCAAGAAGACATGGTAAAAGTTAAACTATTTAACTAAGAGTTAAATCTAAAAGATAAGGTTAAAATGGTAACCATAACTTGTCTAAAACCAACTGGTTGAGGTAATTTCGGCCCATAACCACCTAATTGTCGAAATAAATTCATTTTGAGCCATTATAAACCGAATATGATTGTATAATAAATTAATATTTTAAACTTTTCCTAAAGTGACCCTCACCCCTCTTTTAAAAGGGAACTTCCCATTCTCTCAAAATCACATCTCCAAAGCCATTTGGCTTGGCCACAACCTTCCCAAATATCCTCCCAACTTCCCTCAAATCACCCTAGCGTCCTTACTTTTATTATAAAGTCAACCTACGTAGCCCTTTTGATCAACTCAAAAGGAAACACCCGAAGAAGAGGTAATAATTTCACCATCCTCTTTCAAGTTCTTTTCTTCTTCCACTTACTCATTATTTGTTGTTTCCATACCAAAATAATAACTCCTGTAACTACTACATATTTGATGTTATTATAAATATGCTACAACCATATTCAGTATTCTATCCATCCTATAAATGACAATGTCACCATACGTGCATACGTACGGCTTACCGTCTCCACGTCGTGGTGTAGTGTGTTATTCAAACACTTCATTATTTTTATAGGTATAATAATGAGTATAAATAATGAAAATAATAAATATAACATGTTTATTGTTCTGTATAAAATATATACCATCCAATTGCATACGATTTCACCATCAATATAATGATATTGTCGCTCGTGCGTACGTACAGATTACCGTGTCCATGAACGCAATGAGAATCATTCCCCATCATAATAGTTCAAGAATAATTTTCATTTTATGATTAAAAATAATGTTTAAGAACTTAACATCATTCTAGATATGAATAAAATACCTCTTATACATTACTAATATGGCTTACGTAACCAATCATATAAAGGAAAATGGATCAGTTAACACCCGAAATGATGATACTACTAAAATATTATTAACAAATAAAAATTTGAAGATCATATATGATATCATATTTATGTATGCAGTTCTTGTATAATTTAATACAACGATTTAGATATCATACAAGAGGTTAACAAACCCTCAACCAAGGAAAAGTACAAGGTAAGGGTTAATTCCTCAATCTCATTATTATCTGGGATTGTTTATGAGTATGTATTTTCTGAGGAATATTTATCATCAATGTCCATATTTCATAAAAATGTTTTCAAAAGGAATATTTTAAGGTTTTATGGAATTGTCTATTTAACTATATCATCATTTTAATTGTTTTAAATATTTATTTTTCTAAATCTTTTTAATTAATGTACATATTTTCAATATGATTTTAAAAATTTATTTATATGGACATCATTGTTTTAAAATGTTAATTCAATTAAATGTTTCAAATTGGTATAGTAAACTTTCACTAAATAACATATTTAAATGTATTTCTTTCAAAATTATGTTACTTTTAAATTATTTCCAAAAAAATAAGGAGATATTTCTCTCAAATAGTTATGATTTTATCTATGTCAACATCCATTGATGGATTTTACTCTTGTTTGAAGTTGATTTTTTATGATACAGTCTTCCTTATTGTATTGAAGGTTTGGTGATATGTTTGAATGTGGATGTGTTATTTTATATCATTCATGTTTTATGGTTAAAATATTAACATTTATTATGCTAGTTTTAATAGAAATGATTATGTTATGTGTCAACCTTTTATATAAGGAATTCATTGGACATAGTAAGTGACAGGTGGTGCCCACTATATTTCCTCGAGGAATATATAGGTCTCATGAGATAAACTAGTTTCATGGCCCAAGGCCTTGAAAAAATCTTATTGGTAGTCTTGGAACAAGGCCTTGACAATGTGGTTATGAAGTATGGTATTATGCATTCCATCATTATGAAATTGGCTATTGATATTGAATGCGATTATTCGACTAGTATAATATGCATGTGAATAAGTAAATGGAATTATTTGATATATATTTTCAATATAATATTGACGTTTATGTTTAAAAGGATTATGTTTTAGTCTTATACATTGCCTAAAATGTTTATGCTTATTTATGAATGTTTCCACTATATTGTTATCCTTACTGAGCATCTGAGCTCACCCCTTTCTATGTTTTATTTTTCCCAGGATGTGAATAAGTATATTATAACTTACCTACAGGGATAATCTATGGGATATGAATGTGGTAAATGGAGATAATGTTGTTGTTGTTTTCCATTTTGTAATGCAGTGTAAAACTTATGAATGTATCTCTTAATTCCAAGGCTACTAAACTGATCGGTCTTTCGGGACATGATTCCTTATATCATGCCAATGTTATTTAATAATGCACCAAATCTCGGCTTCTAGGGTCAGGAAGTTACATTTGGTATTAGAGGAAGTTGAGTACATACCTTGTAAACTAGATTTAGAAAAACTCAGATTAGAGAACATTACACTAAGATAGACTTTGAGGATTAGCATAAAAGAACTTTCTAGAATTTTTGTAATTTAGAGATTTTTTTTATTTTACAGGATATACTTCTCTGTCTGGATATGATTAGGTAGAGGAGGATCTAGCACAAATATTCCTAGGAGTGGAAACTCCAAAAAAGAGTTTTAGGCTTTACTTGGGGTATCCTGGTACACGATAATGGGCCTTGTTGCACTCTTGGTTACGACACTCACGGGGGATATGCTTATAATAATTCACATTTTCATTACAAGACATTATGAAGGATTTAGAAGTAAATACTTCCTCCAAGTAAACATTTTATGATTATATATTATATTCATAATACTTTCAATTTATGTTAGGTATTTTATAAGTTTGTAATTAAGCATTGTGACTCAAAAATTAACCTAGTGTATGATATTGTTTCGAAATGGCCCCTAGTAGATGGAATGAGAATTACAGCAATATGCATGATCAAAATTTTAAGAAGGATCATATATTTCATGGTATTAATCCAATATTTAAAAGGTAAATAATCTCCCATGTAGTCTCATCATATGATGAAATAGTATCATGTGTTAATAATATAAGTAATGAAATCTCTGAGTCCTATGGCTTTGAAAGGAAGCAAGAGAATAAATGGTTTGAAGAGAGAAATATTGATAAAGGGAATATGGGAAATAAGGATTTTATCATATGTTATAACTATGGGAAGAATCACCTTGGTAAATGCTTGAATGGAATGGGAGTTTGTTATAAGCACGGAGAAAAAGGACACCATGTACATGATTGCACAGGCACGAAAAAGGTTTCAAATGTACAATTCTTCATTTTCAAGGAGTTGGGGCACTACACGAATCAATGTCAAAATCATCAGAGTATACCCCAAATGCTGTTATTGGATAGTTAGAGTTCTAATATTGTTATTAAAGTATTCTTTCATTTGAGTATTGTATTAATGATGTAGATGTTATAATAATTATAGAGTATATAAGGATTGTCCTGCAATACTAGTTCATTAAGGACTTGAGATTGTGTGGAACCCAGAAAAGTGACTCAATAGCCGGTTATATTTTCTAGAAAATAGATGGCTGAGAGAAAGATAAATCTTAATATTATTTAGATACTGAGGTAGTGATTTTGGAATAAGATATGATTGATTTGGATAAATTATATTGGATATTATTGACTACCTTCAAACTGATTAATGATTTGTATATTCAATCATTGTAAGAGTTCACAACATTTTTTAATATAAAGAGTATATCCAGAGTTCAATAATAAATAAGGGAGATTAAATTTAATCAATAAGGTTTTATGGTATTTCAGGGTGTTACTATGTTCTAAAACAATACATGATCAAGGTATTCACATGTTATTACCTGGAAAAAGGATCTTCATTGTGTTTACCTTTCTTATAAATTTTGGACATTGTGTTTGGAAAAAAGTATTTTTGGCAATTCTAATGATTGTAATGGATTAAGTTAAACATTGGATACAATTTTTTAAGGATTAAAATACATCTTAATATTAATTTTTGGATTGTTATAAAAAGGGCAACCTAGAGGTCGGGTGACAACCCATCACGTCCGGCAAGGCCATGAGACTTGAACCCGCAACCGAAGGGTGTCAAGGGCGAATGACCTATTACTGACATACATGATTTCTAGGTTTGTATAATGTAGTTTTTTTAAATGATCTGACAAATTAATTATAAATTAAATTTTTTGGAACCCTATACGATTAAGATAGATAGAATATTTTTGAATTCTATTATCTTTTAGACTGAAAGATTAGTTTGTGGTAGAAATTAGTTGAAGGATGAAACTATACTTGTCAATTATATATATATTGTTTTCCTCTTAATCTATGAATAAATTAATTCTTAAAATTTATTGAAGGGATCTTAAAACAAAAAATGTGTTGTCTTAAAACCTTATGTTTTGTTGAACCGATGATATTTTACATCATCTTAGATTGATGGCTTTGAGGCCCTCAATTTTACACTTGTTTGTGATTGATAACCTCAATCACTCCCTATAAATATTTAAATATTTCCTCTAATTATGTGTCTCTAATTTCCACCAACTTTCTTCTAATAGAGATCATAATATTGTGGTGACATTTTCATTTCCCTTTCCCTCTTATTAAGACTGAATTTTATTAAACCAATTTCCAATGTGGGTTTACGACAACTGTATTTTTCTAATTTTTAACCTTTTTGAAGAACAATTTCAAATTGAGAGGACACAATTTATTGATGTAGGGGAGAATTTAACACCCCAATATTTCATAGTATTTTATCTCTTCAATGTAATTCAATAACTTGCGCTACACGCAATAACGAGTTCGAGCTCACCACGACTTTCCAAACTAGCAGTCCAAAAAGCGGTTATGAACAATATTTACTGAATTTTTAATTATATATATATCCTATATAATTCTAAGATTCATATTTTGTGTTTTTTAGACATAATATAAGGACAAATTCAATTTTTCAGATAAAATAAATATTTTTCAAAAAAATAAAATTTTACCTCCTATTTAATGGAGAATCGTTTTAAAAAAAACTATTTGACACATTTATATGTTAAATTTAATGAAATTAAATTCTTCTTTATAATTGGGCCATAAAAATTTGGTTTGGATAAATTTTTGGTACTTTTATGATAACTTTCATATTTTGATGAATAGTGAAAAATACTAAATTTTAATGGAAAACAACTTTTTTAATCAAAATAATTTATAGTGATAAATTATGAATTTGAATGGTTTGGAGGTATAATAAGATTATATTACTATCATTTAATACAATTTGGTTCCTTTTCTGTAATTTTTCATTTAAATATGACATAAACACAAGTCAATCTTTTGGTTTTTACTTTTAAAAAACCCACTTTTTGTTAGTTTTGACAATGATAATTAATTTCAAATTAATTAATGAAACTTCTATGTTTTAAATTTGGTAAAATTTAAATCATTTTTGAATTTATAATATCAAAGTTAGCTTAGGATTAATTTTTGGTATTCTTCTGAAAACGTTCAATTTTGTTTGAATAGTGAAAAACACCTCGTTATTGTTGAAAACTGACATTTTATTAAAATAATTATTTATTTTATTTAAATTTATTTTAAGTCAAAATAGTTATATAATACATATATAAGTTCAATTAAATTCATTGGTGTCATTTTATAATAAAATTATAAGTATAAATTTTTAATGTACTTTTTACCGTCTTTTACCCACCTTTTAGAAGCATTTGCAAATTTTCATAAAACTTAATTTTACCACTTCTGTGAGTTGAATTTCAAAATTCCAAGAGACACGGTTAAAATCAGTAAGTAATATGTTGTTCAATAAGATGAAAATAATTTTTAGATGAATAGTAACTTTTGACTTTTATTTACCATGGTTAAAAGTAAATAGGGAAATTAAAGGTAAAAATGATATTATAATTACCCTAACACATGTCCTAATTCTATAAGATCAGTGTAATTCGACCAAAAAAACCTTAGGATTAAAATATGATCCTTCTGGTCCACTTGGATTAGATTAGGAAATTTATTATTAATTTATTTAAAGAAGAGATAAAAGTGTCAAATTCAATATTTATTAACTAAACCATTTTTAATATAGAGTTATCAATAATATAAATTCGACTATAAATATTCATTAGAAAGATAAATATATTTACTATGTAATTTTATTTTATTTATAAGTTTTAGATATTAAATAATTAAATTTATTTATGACATAATGACGATGTTGTAATTACATTCTTAAGGAAATATTAAAATAGTTTATATTATAAATATTAAAATAAATAGAATTTAAAGGTTTTGATGGCATCTAATAATTTTCAAGGATACAATGACATGTTAGGGTGGATTATATAATTTTTTTTGAAGTGATAAGATTTTTATGACTTTCAGAAAAATAAAAATACCAAATTGTGACAAAATTGAAATAAATTAGTTTTTAAAGTAAATACTATATTATTGGTTGATATAGTATTCCTAAAAATATAAGTATTGGACAAAGGTATTAAATAATATTATATATGTCATTAATGAACCACTTGAGGTTCTATTGGATGTTTAGATTATGGTTTTTAACCATATAGTGTAAGAATAAAAGAAGACACAGTTAAAGTTAAACTATTTAACTAAGAGTTAAATCTAAAAGATAAGGTTAAAATGGTGACCTAAACTTGTCAAAAACCCATAGGTTGATATTATTTCGACTCATAACTACCTGAGACTCTAAATAAACTCACTTATAGACATTATATACCGAAAATTATTGTATAATAAATTAATATTTTAATATTTCCCTAAAGTGACCCTCACCCCTCTAATAAAAGGGCACTTCCCCTTCTCTCAAAATCACACCTCCAAATCCATTTGGCTCCACCAAACCCTGCCTAAATATCATCCTAAATTCCCTAAAATTAACTTATAGTCCTTAATTTGGTCATAAATTCAGACTAAGGAGCCCTTTTGATCAACTCAAAAAGAAACACCTGAAGAAGAGGTAATAATTTCACCACCATCTTTCAAGTTCTTTTCTTCTTCCACTTCATCTTTCTTTGTTATTTCCATACAAAAATAATAACTCCAATACATAATACATAATTTTATGTTATTATAAATATTTTACAACTATATTTGTTATTCTATCAATCCTATAAATGAAAAATATCCATACGTGCGTACGTACGGCTTACTGTCTCTACGTCATGGTGTAGTTTGTTATTGAAACACTTTATTATTTGGATGGGTAAAATAATTATTATAAATGATATAAATAATAAATATAACATTTTAATGATTCTGAATATATGATATATCATCCAATTACATTCGATTTCACCATCAATATAATGATATTTTCGCCCACGGGTACGTACGAATTACCGTCTCCACGAACGCGATGAGATTCATTCCCCATCATAATCATTCAAGAATAATTTTCATTTTATGATTACAAATAATGTTTAAGAACTTAATATAATTATATATATGAATAAAATACATTCTATCTATAACAAACTTGGCTTACATAACCAAGCATATAAATATGAACTGATCAGTTAACACCTGAAATGATGATACTACTAAAATATTATTAACAAAGTAATATTAGAAGATCATATATGATATCATATTTATGTATGTGGTTCTTGTATAATTTAATAACAATTATTTAACTATTATACATGATTTTAACATGCCCTCGACCAAGGAAGAGTACAAGGTAAGGGTTAATTCCTCAATATCATTATTATCTGAGATTGTTTATGAGTATGTATTAATTGGGTCATATTTATCATCAATGTGAATATTTAATAAAAAGGTTTTTAGTAGGAATATATAAGGTTTTATATAAGGGTATATTTAAATATATCATCATTTAAAATGTTTTAAATATTTATTTTTCTAAATCTTTTTAATTAATGTCCATGTTTTCCAAATGATTTTTGGGAATAATTTATATGGATATAATTGTTTTAAAATATTAAGTCCTTTCAACATTTTAAAGTGGTATGTGACAATTTGATTCCAAAATGTCTTCAAATGTCTTCCTTTTTAAATTTTGTGGCTTTTAAATAATTTAAGAAAGGAAAGAGATATTTATCTCAAATAGTTTTGATTTCATCTATGTCGACATCCTTTGATGGTTTTTATACTTGTTTGAAATTGACTTATTATGATATAGTCTTTCATAGTGTATTCAAGTTTTTGTGATATGTTTGAATGTGGATGTGTTATTTTATACCATTAATTTTTTATGGTTAAATTATTTACATTTCATATGATAGTTTTAATATGAATGTTTATGTTATGTTTAAACCTTTCATATGAGGAATGCATTGGACTTAGTAAATGACGGGTGAATCCCTAAATGGACAAGTCAGAGGGACTCATCCACCACACACCGATACAATCTTTTTTGGGCAGCATTGACTCACCCTCACCATTTTTTCTCATGTCACAAAAATGCATCTCGGTGGGGTAAGTAACCCTATTCCTCATGCATTCATAGTTACATCGAACAACACCGACACAGGGTTACACTGACTCCCCACGTCACCCTGGTAAAACCTAGAGCAAGGTCCAGGGAGAAATAGTTCTCCACAAAGTGTCTAACAATATCTACACCAAAAGTATAAAAGGACTAGGGATTACATCTTATAATTTCATACTCTTCCGGATCGTAGACATCTAAAGATTTCCGTTGTCCATGGAACAAGGCCTTGAATATGTGGTTATGAAGTCTGTCATTAAGCATTCCATCGTTATGAAATTGGCTATTGATATTGCATGTTATTATTTGACTAGTAAAATATCCATGTGAATAAGTAAATGAAATTATATGATTTATATTTTCCATATTATGCTAAATTTTATGTTTAAAAGTATTATACATTTCCTTAAATGTTTATGCTTATTTATGAAAGTTTCTGCTATATTGTTATCCTTACTGAGCATATGAGCTCACCCCTTTCTATGTTTTATTTTTCCCAGGATGAAAAAAATTATATTATGACTTACATGAAGGGATATTCTATTGGATATAAATGTGGTCAAGAGAGACAATGTTGTTTTTGTTTTTCATTTTGTAATGTAATTTAAAACTTATGAATGTATCGAGTAATTCCAAGGCTACTAAAATGATCATTCTTTTGGGACATGATTCCTTGTCCCATGCTAATGTTATATAATAATGCACCGACTCTGGGCTTCTGGGGTTGGGGCATTATAGTCACTCTATCAAATCCACTAGGGGTATCTCAATCAGAAGGAGGTGAAGTAGAAAAACTCCACTAGCAATGCCAGGACCTACTTCAACAATCCACTGAACAACCTCTCCCTAAATGCAAAAGTCAGAGGGACTCATCCACCACACACCGATACTATCTTCTTTGGGCAGCATTGACTTTCCCTCTCCATTTTTTCTCACGTCACAAAAATGTGTCTCGGTGTGGGAAGTAAATATAATTCCCCAGCCTTAAACCTTAATTAATCGTGAGTTATTACAAGATTACACATTGAGGATCTTTTCAGGATTAGATTTTTAGAGAATTAGATCATAAAACTTGCATTACATTCCACATTTAAACAATGTGGTTACATAAACGATAGTATTCATTTTTCCTATCAACGGAAACATATTTAAAATAAAACATGGATTCTTTCTTGACACTTCCTTGACACTGTCATCATATCATGTACCATTCCATTGACCTATGAAAAACATTTAAAAAACTTGGGATGAGCATAAAAAGCTTAGTAAGGGATATAAAAGTACGAAATTAAAACATTAGTCCATGTATGAAATCATACATTACTCATAAAACATAATCACTTTAACATAACTCATCAAATAATGAATAAATCATAGAAATAATAAGACATAAAGGTAACTTGAGGCATTCATAACATTCTTACATAGGGAGTAACCCTCTTGGTTACATTTGGAATACCCATCACAGTATATTCCTTAAATCTATTCGGAGAAACCTTAACGTTTAACCCCTTCGCGTTACCCAATGCATTGGAGAGCTATATCGGGCTCACCCGCCCTTAGTTTATCACGAAACCACCAATCTTTATAAACAATGCCCAAGAACCATAACATAATCATAGCACATAACTTAAGCATAAAGTAAAGATAAAATTCCCACATTTCAATAACAATATAACATTTTAAGATAATGAATCCATTCTAAAAACCATTTTCAAAACCATTTAAAACATTTAATAAAGTTATTTTTTAATCAAAATGTCCCATACCACTTTGAAGTTTTTAAAATTTTAAACCATTAATATACTTATAATTAAATCCTTAAAACCATTTTGAAAACAGGGATATTAATGAGAAACATTTATAAGAATAAATCATTAAAACATTTAAAACTATATTTTAGTTAAAGGATTTTTAACAAAATGAGAGACACTTGAATACCATAATTGAGGCATAACATTTAATAAAAACTTTATAATATCATGAGAATAAATGGATTCATGATATAATATTCCATGGGACAGTATATACACCATATAAGAGTGAATTGGTTCATAACAACAATGAAGTCTCAATAGAAATGTAAAATGAGATGAAATCCCTTATAAAAAAAGTATCCTTAAATTAAAGATAAATAAATCTCATAATTATGTGTGAAAAATATAAATACACCCAATATAAGTGGATATTAAGTTTAAAAAAATCAAAGGTAATTCACACATATTCAAAGGAGGACATATTCAATAACTACTTGTTGAACCCAAAGAAATCGAAATTGGGTTAAGAAGTTCCCTTGGTAAAATTTGAGAGCCTAACGTCGTGACTTTAAAATTCATAAAATTAGTTTATGAAAGAGAAAATGGTATCTCATCACTTGGAAATAAAATTTAAATCTATAAGGATATATAAGAACATATCCCAACATAAAAATATGTAAATTAAAAGACATAACAAAAGGAGTCTTTTAAAAAGATGAGGGTGAAAGGTTCCTTTACCGATTTGGGAAACTTTCGAAACGTACACCCCATGAAATAACGGTCATAAAATGAAGATGTAACTACCCATAAATTAGAGTATATTATAAAAATAGAAAATAATGGGAATTACATACACCCCATAAAAGGAAATAGTGGCCAATGTACCATGAATCTCACAGGAATAAAAAGTGAGATAAAAATCCCTTTACGAAAATTCGGCAGCCTAACGGCGCCACATAAAACTTCCAAAAATGGATTGATGAGATTAAATAGGGTCTATAATTATATTAACAAAAAATTTAAATCAAAATTAATATAAAATAACTTCCCCCAATATAATAAAGAGGAGCTTTAAGGAAGTTACATAAAAAGAGTACTTAAAAATAAAGAGAGAGGTAGGATCCCTTACCTCGGGTCTGACTAGACTCGATCGTTCTTTAACCTCCTGAATAATAAACTTGAGTTAATTTCTAATTTCTTAAGAAATTTCTTTCATGTTCGTTATTCCTTTTATATCACTCTTTACCATGTTATGAACACTATGTAATTATTTAAGTTAATAATGTTTGTTTTGTCGATCATTTCTACATGAGTCAAAAATAAACTCTTTATAATTACAAGTTTGTTCATGGGGTAAAATATCCATTATATCCAGAATTATATTAATTATGTAGATATAATATATATAATATATATCCATTATATACATGCATTTATAATATTAAATTACATTTAGAGGTAATAAATTAAATGCACCGTTCATGGAGACGGTAAGCCGTACGTACGCATGAACGCTACTTCCATTTCTATTTCATATTTAATGGAATTAAAACATAATGATACAAAATATTATTATAATTACAGTATGGTATCATATATAATATCATTAAATCTATCCTTTATATTAACCACATATGGTATTAACGAATCTAATCACTTTGAGGGGGCGGTAGTCCACACTTCCTAAAATGAAGATATCACGTTTACCCATAATGGAAGCCATAATGGTATGCCATAATTGAAAAATACAGAAGCTTAAGGAAAACATAAACATAATATATATCATATATAAATATAGTGACATCTTAATGGCCACCTTTTAAGGTGTTAAAAGAATATTGAACAATCATCGTTTCGTGAGGCAGAAATTCACCATCCACAGAAACAGTATGTTCTTTAACAATTAGATGTATTTGTGTGTAAGTGTAGCTTGAATACTTATTATAAAAAATTCCTAGTATATTTATGATACTGTAGTTGTTACAAAAGAAATGAATAAAAAGATTTTAGGGGGTTGGAGAAGCAAAATAAAACAAAAGAACACAAGTGAAGAGATTACCTTAAAATCGGGTAACTCCCTTTAGTTTGATCCAAAAGGGTTTCTTGAAGATCTTAATGCCTAAGGTAAGGATTCTAGGATAAGTAGAGGGATGTGTAGAGATTATATGGGCAGGTTTTAGCCGATCGAAAGGCTTGAGAGGTGTGGGTACAGTGGTAGAGGTGGGGTCCTTTTATAAGAGAAGAGGAGGGGCAATCTTGGAAAGTTATAAAATGTTACTTTATTTTCAAATGATTTTCGGATTTTAAAGGTCCCACATTGATTTATTTTGAGGATAAGGTGATAAGGGTTCAAAATATACTCATCCAATAGGTTTTGGACATGTTTAGGGCTTATATTTTACAATATGTTTCCATTTTCTTTAAATCGTTAAATAATGAGGTAATCGTTGTATCATCATGATGTCATAAATAATTTAATTTATATAATGTGTAAAAATTATTAAAAAAACACTATGATGTAGGAAATCTTTTTATATTTCCAATTAATATTTATAGTAAAAAATATACCTTGTATAAACCCACGTAAAAATTGTTCTAGTAAAATAATACATGTTTGTGTCATTTTTACTTTTACTTTTAAAAAAATGCATTAATGTCATTATCTTACCGAAGTGGCTCTATGGGGTCCCAAAAATCGACCCATGGGATGTCTTGGTCGGCCACGACACATCCAACAAGGGTAGGACATGTGTAAAGGTCATTTCATATTATTAAAACATTTTTTTACCTTAAACTACACTAATTACCTCTAATCGCGATTAAAAACGTAAAAGTTACAATTCACCAAAAAATTATTTTAATCCCATTGAACCACATTTTACATCCTAATAACAACCATGTATTTTTCAAATTCAAAACACAGAGGTGGTAAAATTTCATTTAAATAAAAAATCAGTTTTTTAAGTACAACTTAGTGGTTTCATTATTCATCAAAAATTGAAGTTTTTCAGAAAAATACCAAAACATCACCCTAAGCTATATTTGATATTCCGAATTCAAAAATGATGTATATTTTACAAAATCTAAAACATATAAGTTATAATAAATAATTTAATAATTAATTCTCGTTGTCAGAACAAATAGCGTGTTTTTAAAAAATAATATCTATCAAAAGATTGACACTCATTTATGTCCATTCTCAAAGTGATATTAATTCCAATGACCAACATTGGATTAAATGGTAAAAATATATTATAATTTCACTTAAAAAAAATTAAAAATAGAATATAACTATATAAATATATTATATTAAAAAGTGGTTTTGAATTAAAATACAACACTTTTCACTATTAATTAAAAAATGAACATTATCAGAAAAATTCCAGAAATTTATCCAAAGTAAATTTCAATGTCCCAATCATAAAGAATAAGTTTATTTTGAAAAATATAGCATATAAAATTTTAAAATGATAGATTTAAAAATGGTTCTCCATCAGAAGGCGGTAAAACAATCTTTTAAAAATATTAGAGTATTTATTCTTAAAATTGGATTCATTTGGATTTTAAGCCTCTAACATTTACTAGATAAATGTAAAAATATTTAACAAACATATGTAATCATTTTGTAGTTATTTCTATTCATTACCTCCATTACAACGGCCAGTCGTTAACTATTATAATATTATTATATTATTAGTGTGCAACGTAAGATTTCAAAGAAACTCGTTGTTGCGTATTGGGTACACAATCGAGCATAGCATTCCCTTTAAAGTAGTATTAACATTTTATTCACAAATATTGATAAACATTAGAATGTAACATTATTTATTTACCTGGGATGTTACATCCTTCCCCCCTTTTGGGAATTGCGTCCTCACAATTTCAAAATTGGGTTTGGAAACTCTATTGAAAGTCCCACATCGGAACAAGAGTCAGTAAAACTATCACTTAACAATAATGGGAGAGGAGTACAAAGGTCACCTGAGTTAACCCATACTAGGATTCCAATTATGAAAATATGGATATGGAGGAAAAAAAGGGTCATGTTCTAATAGAGAGTTATAGTAAACATGTCTAGGAGAAAGTTAAGCATAAGAAAATCACAAGCTTGTGATGGGATAAACGGTATTCGATTCCCCAGTAGGAAAAGTTAACAGACAACATTTTTGTTTTATGTAAATCAAAATTGAGGAATTTATTTTTGAGCTCAACTAAATCATAATGAAACAAAATTACTTGTCACGTAGACTTTCAACCTTTACTATATTCCCTAATCAAACTCATATTTTCTCCAAAAGACGAGTATTTAAGAATACTTGTTCGCATTAAGAGTACTATAATCAACAAAAACCAAACCAAAATGTTTATTACGAGATCAGATAATACCCAAAAGTATATTTATTTTACAAAAAGAAAAACTACTCTTAATCTCCAAAATTTGTCAAACAAAACCCAACGTTCAACAAAGACCATTCGATAAACAATTTATCCATAAAATTCTTCAAGGTAAACCCAACTACGATTGAAACCCAAATATTTTAATGATTTAATCACATAGTCTCCCAAGGTACAAATTAACATTTATATCTGAATAACATCAGTTTTTCTTAAAGTATCATACTGAAAAGTAATTAACCTAATCACATATCCTCCATGATAGGTTAATAATTTCCATATATAACCCAAAATCAACTTACTCTTGATTCATAAAATCATCTAACTAATTTTTTTTTGTCAAAATAACTAGGGAATTCACACAGTCCAGTGGTAGGAGATAAACACCAGTCGCACTTTGGTTGTAGGTTCGATTCCCACAGCTTCATCCAACGCGACGGGTTGTCACACGGTCTGCATGTTGTCCCTTTTCCAAAACTATATAATTCTTAAAACATACCCCAAAAAGAGATAAAATCTTCAAAAATAACCATAACATATTTTAACCTCAATTTTACCTCATGCCTTTCATCTTCCATCATAACATATAGTAACCCATAATTACCTCAAAAGTAAGGATCATGTAAACCCTAATGGTTTCCTTTATGATTATCACATGAACTTCCACATCGAGTTGATTCTCTCGTACAAGAGGCATTAGAGAACTCACCATGGTTCAAGTGGTTGATCATGACTCCTGATAGTTGGTTTAGAATAACCACGATATTTCTCATTGAATCCGCCATTTCATCCAGTCTCTTAATCAGAGAACCACCACAGTTTCCTTTAAACCCATTGTCACTTTGGTGCCTACTAGATCCATCCATTTACTTAAACCAAAAAGTTCAGTGTGAGTATATCAAAAAAATCATCATGTACTAAAGAGGAAGATAAACACTAAGGTATACCTATCCAAATTATCTCAAACTCATTCCAACCTTCAAAAATAATAATGACTCTATCCAATATAATAACCATTGTGGTCATACAAAAATTTTCACTTATGCTAAAACTACACTCTAACCTCTAAAGTTATCTAAACCGACCTTTTATACCAACTATAAGGCCCTAGCCTTAAACCTTACTTCATCTTGAGTTATTATAAGATTACACATTGAGGATCTTTTCAGGTTTAGAGTTTTAGAGAATTAGATCATAAAACTTGCATTACATTCCACATTTAGACAAAGTGGTTACATAAAATATAGTATTAATTTTTCCCATCAACGGAAACATATTTAAAATAAAACATGGATTCTTTCTTGAAACATCCTTGACACTATCATCATATCATGTACCATTCCCTTAACCTGTGAAAAACATTTCAAAAACATGGGATGAGTATAAAAATCTCAGTATGGGATATAAAAGTACAAAATGAAAACATTAGTCCATGTATGAAATCATACTTTACTCATAAAACATAATCAATTTAACATACCTCATCAAATCAAAAATAAATCATAGAAATCATAAGACATAAAGGTAACTTGATGCATTCATAACATTCTTACGTAGGGAGTAACCCTATTTGTAATGTTTGGAATACCCATCATAGTATATTCCCTAAATATCTTCAGAGAAACCTTAACGTTTAACCCCTTTGCGTTACCCAATGCATTGGAGAGCTATATCAGGCTCACCCGCCCTTAGTTTATCACGGAACCACCCATCTTCATAAACAATGCCCAATAACCATAACATAATCATAGCACATAACTTATGAAAATAGCAATGATAACATTCCCACAATTCAATAACAATATAACATTTTAAGACAATAAATCCATTCTAAAAACCATTTTCAAAACCATTTAAAAAATTTAATAAAGTGATTTTTGAATCAAAGTGTCCCATAGCACTTTGATGTTTTTAAAATTTTAAACCATTAATATCCATATAATTAAATCCTTAAAACCATTTTGAAAACATGGATATTAATGAGAAATATTTATAATAATAAATCATTAAAACATCTAAAATGATATTTTAGTTAAAGGGTTTTTAACAAAATGAGAGACACTTGAATACCATAATTGAGGAATAACATTTAATAAAAACAATATAATATCATGAAAATAAATGGATTCATGATATAATAATCCAAGGGATATTATATACACCATATAAGAGTGAATTGGTGCATAACAACAATGAAGTCTCAATAGAAATGTAAAATGAGATGAAATCCCTTATAAAGAATGTATCCTTAAATTAAAGATAAATCAATCTCATAATTATGTGTGACAAATATAAATACACCCAATATAAGAGGATATTAATTTTATAAAAATCAAAGGTAATTCACACATATTCAAAGGATGAAATATTCAATAACTAATTGTTGAACCCAAAGAAATCGAAATTGGGCTAAGAAGTTCCCTTGGTAAAATTCAACAGCCTAACAGCGTCACTTTAAAATTCATAAAATTAGTTGATGAAAGAGAAAATGGTACCTCATCACTTGGACATAAAATTTACATCTATAAGGATATATAAGAACATATCCCAACATAAAAATATGTAAATTAAAAGAAATAACAAAATAAGTCTTTTAAAAAGAAGAGGGTTAAAGGTTCCCTTACCGATTTGGGCAACTTTCGAAACGTACACCTCCTGAAATAAGGGTCATACAATGAAGATGTAACTACCCATAAATGAGATTATATTATAAAAATAGTAAAATAATGGGCATTAAATACACCACACAAAAGGAAATAGTGGCAAATGTAGCGTGAATCTCACAGGAATAAAAAGTGAGATAAAAATCTTTTTATGAAAATTCGGCAGCCTAACGGCGCCACATAAAACTTTAAAAAATGGATTGATGAGATAAAATAGAGTATCTAATAATATTAACATAAAATTTACAGCATTATTAATATAAAATAACTTCACCCAACATAAGAAAGAAGAGCTTAATGTAAGTTACATAAAAAGAGTTCTTAAAAATAAAGAGAGAGGTAGGATCCCTTACCTCGGGTCTGACTTGACTCGATTGTTATTTAACCTCATGAATAATAAACATGAGTTAATTTATAATTTATTATGAATTTTTTTTCAATTTCATTAGTCCTTTTATATCACTTATTACCATGTTATGAAAACTCTGTAATTATTTAAGTTAATAATGGTCGTTTTGTCGATCATTGCTACTTGAGTCAAAAATAAACTCTTTATAATTACAAGTTTGTTCATGGGGTAAAATATCCATTATATACAGAATTATATTAATTATGTAGATATCATATATATCATATATATCCATTATATACATGTATTTATAATATTACATAACATTTATAGGTAAGAAATGAAATGCACCGTTCATGGAGACGGTAAGTCGTACGTACGCATGAACGTTACTTCCATTTCTATTTCATATTTAATGGAATTAAAACATAATGATACATAATAGTATTATAATTCCAGTATGGTATCATATATAATATAATTAAATCTATCCTTTATATGTACCACATATGGTATTAACGAATCTAATCACTTTGAGGGGGTAGTAGTCCGCACTTCCTAAAATGAAGATATCGTGTTTACCCATAATGGAAGCCATAAAGGTATGCCATAAATGAAAATACAGAAGCTTAAGGAAAAAATATACATATTATATATCATATATAAATATAGATATATATTAATGGACACCTTTTAAGGGGTAAAAATAATATTGAACAATCATCGTTTCGTGAGGCAGACATTCACCATCCACAGAAACAATATGTTCTTTAACCATTAGATGTAGGTGTGAGTATGTGTAGCTCGAATCCTTCTTAAAAAACATCTTAGTATATTTAGGATACTGGATTTATTACAAAAGAAATGAATAAAACGAGTTTAGGGGGTTGGAGAAGCAAAATAAAACAAAAGAACACAAGTGAAGACATTACCTTAAAATCGGGTAACTCCCTTTGGTTTGAACCAAAAGGGTTTCTTGAAGAGCTTCTAGCCTAAGGTAAGGCTTCTAGGATGAGTAGAGGGATGTGTAGAGATGATATGGGCATGGGTTGGCTGAGAAAATGGATTGAGAGGTGTGGGTAAGGTGGTAAAGGTGGGGGGCTTTTATAAGTGAAGAGGAGGGGCACTATTCGAATGTTATAAAATGTTACTTTATTTTCAAATGAGTTTCAGATTTTAAAGGTCCCAGATTGATGTATTTTGAGGATATTATGATAATGGTTCTAAATATACTCATCTAATAAGTTTTTGACATGTTTAGGTCTTATATTTTACATTATCGTTCCATTTTATTTAAATAGTTAAATAATGAGGTAATCGCTGTATCAACATGATGTCATAAACAATTTAATTTATTTAATGTATAAAAATTATAAAAAAATACTATGATGTAGGAAATATTTTTATATTTCCAATTAATATTTATAGTAAAAAATATGACTTGTATAAACCCACGTAAAAATTGTTCTAGTAAAACAATACATGTTTGTGTCATTTTTACTTTTACATTAAAAAAAGGAATTAATGTCATTATCTTACCCAAGTGGCTCCATGGGGTCCCAAAAATCAACCCATGGGTTGTATTGGTAGTCAATGACACATCAAATAAGGTTTGGATATGTGTCAAGGTCATTTCATATTATTAAGACATTATGTTTACCTTAAACTACACTAATTACCTCTAATCGCGATTAAAAACTTAAAAGTTACTATTCACCAAAAAATTATATTTATCACATTGAACCACATTTTACTTCAAAATAATAACCATGTATGTCAGAGTTTTGAAATTCAAAACACAGAGGTTTTAAAATTTCATTTAAACGAAAAATCAGTTTTTTAAGTACCACTTAGTGGTTTCACTATTCATAAAAAATTAAAGTTTTTCAGAAAAATACCAAAACATCACCCTAAGCTATATTTGATATTCTGAATTCAAAAATGATGACTATTTTACAAAATTCAAAACATATAAGTTACAATAATTAATTTAATAATTAATTCCCATTGCCAGAACAAATAACCTGTTTTTAAGAAACAATGTCTATCAAAAGATTCGCACTCGTTTATGTCCAATCTCAAAGTGATATTAATTCAATGACAAACATTGGATTAAATGGTAACAATATATTCTAATTTCAATTTATAACCAATTATAAATATAATATATATATATATAAATAAATTAGATTAAAAATTGGTTTTGAATTAAAATACAGCACTTATCACTATTCATTAAAAAATGAACATTATCAGAAAAATACTAGAAATTTATCAAAAGTAAATTTCAATGTCCCAATCATAAAAAATAAGTTTATTTTGAAAAATATAGCTTATAAAATTTTCAAAAGAAAGATTAAAAAATGGATCACCATCAAAAGGCGGTAAAACAATCTTTTAAAAATATTAGAGTACTTATTCATAAAATTGGATTCATTTGGATTTTAAGCCTCTAAAATTTATTGGATAAATGTAAAAATATTTAACAAACATATGTAATCATTTTGATGTTATTTATGTTCATTCCCTCCATTACAACGGATAGGCGTTAACTGTTATAATATTTTTATATTATTAGTGTGCAATGTAAGATTTCAAAGAAACTCGTTGTTGCGTATTGGGTACGCCATCGAGCATAGAATCCCCTTTAAAGTAGTATTAAAATTTTATTCACAAATATTGATAAAAAATAGAATGTAATATTATTTATTTACCTGGGATGTTACAGTAACCCTCTTCCTCTTGCATTCATAGTTACATCAAACAACACCGACACATGGTTACACTGATGCCCCACATCACCCTGGTAAAACCTTGACCAAGGAGCAGGGAGAAAAGTGTACTCCACAAATTGTCTAACAAGATCTAATCAAAAAGTATTAATGACCTAGGTGTCACATATTATAATTTCATACTCTTCAGGATCGTAGACATCTAAAGCTTGTAGTTGTCTGTGGCCCATCTTCCAGCTTCTAAATCCTAACATGGGCTGCCTAGTGGTGGTGGAGAGACCCTATAACATCGCCCCCACCTCCAGATCTTCCTACTCTTCTAACAGCACCCCCTACCTTAGGACCACCATGTCCCCACCTGGTAGATCCTTGATCATGAAACCATATCTGTAATGGTGGTCCACCTGTTGCCTACCTGGTTCTCTCAGTATGCCTAGTTGGGCAGTCTTATTCCATGTGACCTCACTCGTCTCAAGCATAACACCGACCCTCCCAATGTTTTCCCTGCACTCTGTTATGCCTCATCCCTATATGAAAACATGCTTGGGACATATTATAGGGAGGCCTCCTGTATCAATATCTTTTCGACTGGCATGTTCTAGATATGACAGACGTCTCAACTCTATTTCACTCACTGCCACAACCATTGGTATAGTGTCCCCTGGATAGAAAGTTTCCTTTCACCCGCACCTGATCCAGCACCTCGGCATGGGTGGGGATGCAAAAGGTCACTATTATAGCACAAATCTATCTTTAGAGACCCTACTCAATCTTCCGTACTCAGAAGTATCCATCATGGATCATGTCAAGAGAGTATCACACAAGGTCTTTGAACCAAGTCACACACTCAACCACTTTCATCCCTCCATACTAAAACTGCAGGAGATCCTAAATCTAAATGGAGGACAAGTCGGAGGGGTAGTACTCCTCACAAAATAGTTACTGGAATTCATCCAACAAGAGTACGGACTCATCGTGTACCTGAGTAACCATGATCCACAAATTCCCAGTCACTCTGTGGGTAATACTGGATTCCAAAGACATTATATGATCTGCTGGTGTTCATACAAGCCTGAAGAGGTGGACCACCGACTCAGCCAAACATTTTCTTCTTGAGGGTCTGACTCATCATATAACTTCAATGGTCTCTATCACTAGAACTCGCGAGGCACACTCATGTTGCGCAAGTCCTCTGGCTACTCTGCTGAGCATATCTACTACTCAACAAGTGGAGGTGTTGCTACCTACCCACCTGGAGGAAGGGGATCGCATTATGGGCCCTGAACTGAGGTCTCATCATTCATAGGGTCATCTTCATGAACATGAGCGGGTAGCCTAGCCAGCTGTCATCATGGAGACGTCCTGAATATTATCAACGAGTACTACGGTCAGATGAGAATATATATATATATATATATATATATCAACAACAACAAAAAAAACAACAATGATGATCTGAATCAATAAGGGAATTCAAAGACTCAATCTTATATGATGCATGTACCACTTTTCCCTGCAACAAGTGTCTCAGGGTGCTGAGTTGACAAGCGGATAATAAGGTTCTAGTGAATGGATACGTCAGCCGCCCATACAAGCATTGGACTCCAAAGACAATGAGTCGCTCTCAATAAACTAAAATATTGTTTCCCTAAACCCAATCAATACCTTATTAGTTAAATGTCTTAACAATATCCCAAGGGTCGAACCACCTCTGATACCACTTTGTCACGGCCCGAACCATGTTGGTTCTCGAGTTACAACTACCCCATGCCCACCTCCATAGGCCAGTGTTGGACTCCTCATGCTTTAATCAATATTTAATGATCACAAATCTTGATAACCATATTTAATCTATCTAAAATCATGGGTACAGATTGTTGGTTTCCATATGTTTTAATTTTCAAAACTCGTGGTATAAACATTCAGAAGATCGGGATTCAGAATCTTATACATCATGTTTGAATATTGTAAACTGTATTTGATCTAGTTCTATAATGTTTTATTATATTAATGCTTAAGTCTAATTCATTCTGTGGATATTATTTCCTAATATAGATTTTCAAATATTTGTCTAAGTATAAGAAACTGTAAGTCTGCCACCGGTTTGAGATTTTGGAAAAGTTCCTGACACCATGACCCTGACACCATAATCCAAACACCGTGACCCTAAAAACATAATCTAGAAATTGTAATCCTGACACCGTGACTCAGACATTGTATCCAGATTCATATTTCATAAAGTCTATGACACTGGTTCCTTACTACCATCACCAAGACATTGTTCAATGTTTTGACAAAAGACTAGACACTGTTACCTGAGACATCGTGATCCTGACACCGCATCTATGCTACCAGTTCTTGATCTCCATGAAACTGTGGAACTTTGACTATTTTACTTCTCAAATTCAAATGAGTTGAGACCATTTCCCAATGGCACTGTTTCTAAGTGATGTTATTTCAAGAAAAACTGTGACACTATTTTTTAATATTTTTTTGTCATTTTCAATTTAGTTCCTAATGATCATATTCAAGTTATTTAATGGAAATGACATTATTAATGTTTCTTTGTAGACTTTTCACCTGAAAGTACAAGATATGAGGTGTATAAATCATTCTTCTTATCGGCCCCAACACATGCACCCCGAAATAAAGACAAGAACACGAGAATCAAATCATGAGAAGAGCAAGCATTTGAAAAGCTAAATCATTCATGAAAAAATATAATAATGAATAACACACAAAGAACCCTTTATCCCAAAAGGTTTAACTACCACAAATCATATCCAAAAACATCTTGGTATTACCAACTCAAATAAAAACGCAAGCTATATAGCTTACTTCATCAAACTGGAAATCAGAGCACTAGACTCACGATACTCTTTTTTTCACAAGAGGATTCGATATTTTTATATGATTCATACTAAAAGTCTAGAACTTCATAGAGAAACACTCATAGCATTTATAATTCTTATCATCTTTTCTCTGTTGTACTCTGTTTTTAGCTTTTGAGCAGTGTGTGTGTGTCTGTATTAAAACACACACCATCTCCTATATTAAACTGAAGGATACAAGATATCCATCCTCTCATATCTTCTTACATCTATTTACTCCCACAGATAAGTGTGGAAGAGGTCCTTGTGTGACCTGGTAGTTTATGCCCATGATGAATAGTGGAAGAGGTCATGTGACTGGATAGTCATGTGTATTGTTGTTTACCCCGATCCAGGGTGTGGATCAGGTTTATTAATATAAACTACTTAGTGGAAGGTTATCACCAAGTGGAGTGGATTAAGTCTTGGATTGATACTGAAGCACATATCTTATCTACTATGTGATTCTTTTTGTCTTTATCTAATTTAATTTATATTTTAGAAAAAAAACTTTACTTGGATGGTTCATCTTGGATAGAAGTTATAACATTTTTACATATTAGATTAGTTTCAAAAGTTGTATCAATATATCTTATTGATACTACTGAGAATTAATCAATCTTCTGAGAAGATTTTTGAATAGTTAAACTCTTATAATTATATTTCCTTGAATAAATGGACTATTTTAATATTAATTGGGTGAATCTTTTAAGAGAAACTTTTTAACAAATTTTTTTATAGGAACTCAATTCACCCCCCTCTTGAGTGTCCTAATCCGGCCAAAATTTGGTATCAAATTAGTTTATTCTTATTAAGGATCTGTTTTAAAATATTTTCATTTGTGATTTTAGTTGTACATTAAAGATCTAGAAATTTCTTTTAGTTCAAAATTTCTAGCACTTTAAAAGTATATCTTTATGATGGATAATATATTAGAAGGTATTTCTACCAACAAACCTCCATTATTAAATGGAACTAATTATTCTCAATAGAAAATTAAAATTAAAACACATTTAGAAAGTATGTGTTTTAAAATTTTCTCTTCAATTGAAGATGAGTATAGGATTCCTACAACTACTAGAACTACTTGGGATGAACAAACTAAGACTACTTATAACAATAATCGCAAATCCATTAATTCCTTATACAAGTCTTGTGGAGATGAGGAATTTAATAGAATTTTTGAATGTAAAACAGCCCATGAAATTTGGGATACATTGTCTGTTTCACATGAAGGAACTTCTAGTGTTTAGGAAATGAGACTTAACACATATAATATTAAATATGATACTTTTAAGATGAAGCCTGATGAGCATATTTCTGACATGTATTTAATCCTTAATTAAATATTTAACACTATGATCTCTCTAGGAAGAGATGTTACTACAAAAGAAAAAATTATGAGAATTCTCAGATGTCTACCTGATAGATGGAGAGGAACTAATGTCTCAATTTGAGAGTTATGTGCCCTTAAAAAATTACCTGTCGAAGAACTCATTGGGAAACTAATGATGTACGATGAAGAGTTTAAAGTCAAGAATGAAGAGGAGGATGAACACAAAATAAAATTTGTGGCATTTAAGACCACTACCTCTAAACACAAAGAAAATGTGAAACTACGATCCTATGTAGAAAGTTCCAGCAGTGAACAATCATCACTCAATAGTGATGAGGAGATGAATCAATTAGCTAGAAGGTTTAATAAATTTTTCAAAAGAAATAATTTTTTTCACATATCCTAACTTCAAAGGAAGATATGATCAAAAGGGAAGCTAAAAGAAGGATTGGAAAAGAAATGACAAGTCTGGTGAGATAGTATGTTATGAATGTAAGAAGAAGGACATGTAAATAATGACTGTAACAAGATCAAGTATAAAAATTTAACATGCATACAAAGATAGAAAGTATAAAAAGGCAGTGAAAGCATCTTGGAGTGATTCTAGGGATCGTTAAAGTGACTCAAAGTATTCACATGATGAACAAGCTAACAAATCCAATATGCATTTCATGAGAAACACATCAGAGGTAATCCTGGAATCTCCTAAACAAAATTCTTATTATTTTTGAGATAAAAGTGATTCTGAATATATTTCTAAAGAATAAATGTGTGATTATTGAAATATGATTAAAGAGACATTTAATGAACTAAAATATAAATACAAGTCTTTAATGAGACATAATTCTCTTACCTCAACTTTTAAATCTAAAATTATTGTAGAAAGATAAAAAAATGTTCAATTAGTCAATGGAAAAAAATAGTTAAAGCTATCTAATCAGAAATTGAAAAAGTAACATGAAAGGTTTACTAATGGTAAAGATATATTGGTACAAATTCTAGGTAAACAGTTTTCCCCTAAATACACTACTGGTATTGGTTATCAACCTAGTAAAGGAAATATGGGAAAAAACCAATTCTGTTTTTTAAATCTAGAACATTAAACTTTATTCCTAGTTTAAGAAACCATTTTTCTAGTTCAAATTATGATACATACTCTACTATTTTGAGTTTTTCTAGACTAAATAAAGTTTATTTGTCAAATAATTTACATAATTCTGATAGGAAACCTATGAGGAAGATGTGGGGTTCTAAAGCAATAGTTACTAATATTAATGGACCCAAACAAATATGTGTAGAAAAGTCTATTTTTATTCAAATATTTTTTAGGAAAATTATTATAAGATATCATGTAAAAGATTATGGTACTTGGACAGTTGGTGTTCAAAACACATTATAGGATACTATTCATGTTTCAAGAACCTAATAAAGTTTGATGGTGGGTATGTCACATTTGGTGATGATGCCAATGGAAAAATCATTGGCCTAGGCCAAATCGGTAACTCTAACTCAGTTTTAATATCTAAAGTACTTTTTGTTGATGGATTGAAATATAATTTGCTAAGTATTTCACAACTATGCGATGATGGATTTCATTTTCAATTTTAAAATGATGCTTGAAATGTTTTTAACTCCAAAAATGAATTATTATTTTTTGCATTAATAAATGAAAATGTATATTCTGTTAACATAGATTATTTAGTTTATCAAAATGCTTCATGTTTAAGTGTACTTAACAAATATTCTTGGATTTGGCATAGAATACAAGAACATTACAATATCTACTCCCTCAGAAAGATAAATAGAAAAATTTAGTCAAATATCTACCGAAATTAGAGTTTCCAGATAATAAAGTGCGTAATCCTTTTCAAAAGGGTAAACAACTCTAAATTTACATCAAACCAAGGAAAGTAGTTTCAAATTCATATCCTCTCAAGTTGGTTCTCATAGATTTTTTGGTACAATCCTTATTTTCTAGTTTAAATGGGAAGCACTATGTTTATGTTCTGGTAGATGACTTTTCTAGGTATACTTGGACCATATTCTTGGCCCAAAAAAGTGAATCATACTATCATTTAATCAAGTATGCTAAAACTGTAGAAAAACTCAATGGACATAGAATTAAATCTCTAATAAGTGACCATGGTCGTGAATTTGAAAATCAAGATTTTGAATCCCTTTTCTCACAAAATTGCTATAGTCATAATTTCTCCGTCCCTAGAAAACCTCAATAGAATGGAGTTGTAGAAATCATAAATGGGACCTTGTAAGAAATTTCTAGAACCATGCTTAGTGAATATGACTTACCTATTTATTTTTGGGTTGAAGATGTGAATACAACATGCTATATGATTAATAGAGTTTTTATTAGACCAATTATTAAAAGAACTGCACATGAGTTGTGGAACAATTGAAAACCAAAAGTGAACTACTTCAATGTCTTTGGTTGAAAAGTATATATACTTAATTCCAAAGGTAATCTTGAAAAATTTGAATCCAAGAGTGTTGAATGAATATATATATTATATTCAGTCTCTACTAAACCCTATAGAGTTTTAACAAAATAACTAAATGTGTGGAGGAATCTGTCCATGTCATGTTTGATGAGAAAAATCAACATGATCCTAATGAATCATTAGAGAATTTTGAAGATGATATGTCAAATCTAGACATCAATGATAAATATTTTGACCATATTATTAATGAATCTGTTAAAATTTTCAAATGTGGAAATTCTCTAGATTCAATCCATAATGAAACCAAACATGTTGAAGAGCCTGAAATCACTGGCCCCACTTTTTCTAGACCTTTTAGAACTCTTAAGAACCATCCTTTAGATGTTGTTGTTGCATATTTAGATAAAGGAACACGAAATAGAGCTTATCTTAGAAATCAAGTTGAACATCAAACTTTCTTGTTACAAATTGAACCTAAAAACATCAATGAAGCTATCAATGATGAATTTTGGGTGATGGATATGCAAGAAGAACTTAATAAGCTTAAAATGAACAATGTTTTGAAACTTTTTGATAAACCCAAAGACATTTTTATGATAGGCACTAAGTAGGTTTTTAGAAATAATGTAGATGAAGTTGGTAACATAGTTAGAAACAAAGTTATATTGGATGCACAATTCTATAGTCAAGAAAAAGGGATTGACTATGATGAGACATTTTCACTAGTAGCAAGACTTGAATATGTTATAATCTTGCTTTCATATGCAGAAAATTTGAATTTCAAACAACATCAAATGGATATCAAGAGTTAATTCCTAAATGGTTATATATCTAAGGATGTTTTTGTTGAACAACCCACTGGTTTAACAAATACCCACTTTCTAAATCATGTTTTTAAATTATTAAAAGCTTTCTGTGGTTTAAAATAAGCTCCAAGAGCTTGGTATGATAGATTAAATAATTTTATTATTTCTAATGGTTTTACAAAAGGTATAGTTGGTCCTACTCTTTTTATAAAACTAATTTCCAATGATGTTTTAGTAGTTCAAATTTATGTAGATGATTTTATTTTTGGATCTTCAAAAAATATTATGTATTGATCTTTCTAAAATAATGAAAAATTAATTTTAAATGAGTTTAATGAGTTAACTAAATTTTTTTATTCAATTTCAAATATTTCAAAATAGAGATTGTATTATTTTAAATCAAATTAAAATATAAGAAATATCTTCTAAAATATTTTGTCTTGGACATCACTAAAAGTAGTGATACTTCAATGAGTACTACTTGTAAGTTGGATCTTGATGAAGATGGAAAATCTGTTGATCAAACCACTTATCAAGGAATTATTGGAAGCTTACTCTACATAACTGCTAGTAGACCAGATATTATGATTAGTGTAAGAATATCTACTCACTTTCAAGTAAACCCTAAAGAGCCTCATTTAAATTCTGTTAAATGGATTTTCAAATACCTGAAACATACACCCAATCATGGACTATTCAATCCTAGAGGAGAATAATTTGAGTTAGTTATATATTATGATGCTAATTTTTGTGGTTTTAAGTTATATTTAAAAATAACCTTTGAAATATGTCACTTTTTAGGAAAGTATATAGTGTCATGGTGTAGTAAGAAAAAAAATATGTTGCATTATCTACCTCGGAAGATGAATACATAGCTGTTGGTAGTAGTTGTGCATAAATTTTGTGGATGAAACACACATTACTAGACTATGGATATCAATTCATAAATATACCTATAAATTGTGACAATTCAAGTTCTATTAACATTTAAAAGAATCCAGTTTCACACTCTAGGACAAAGCATATTGATGAAAGGAATTACTTTTTTGAGAGATCATTATCAAAAAAGTGATATAACTTTGGAATTCATTGGAACTATATCATCTTGCTTATATATTCAATAAAACATTAAATTTGAAAAGATAAATTTCATCATACATGAATTAGGAATGATAAATACTAAGTAAAATAGTTTACTGACTCAAAGTTACTATCTCACACATACTGTTTCACTATTTATGATTTCACGATTCACGGTTTCACAAGTTACTATCTTGTAATTAATGTCTCCCTTTCTTGGCTTCACAAGTTACTAGCTTGAAGTTGCTATCTCATATTTACAGTCTCATAGATACTGTCTCTCGGTTAATGTCTTACACTTATTGTCTCAATGATATAGTCACACCATTTGGAGTCATTCCGTAATGATTACACTGTGAAAATATGTTCCTGTATCACCACAATGACTCATTTTTCTTTTTCATATTTTGAATTTTATTTCCTGTATCAGTATGTTGATTTTTTTATGTTGTGTTTTTGAATTTGTGATGCCTTATATCCCCAATTGATAAAAACCCAATATCTTTCACTTCTTTAATCACTCAATCTCTCTTCTCTCAAAACCAAAACCCTTATCTTTCAAACTGTTAGTCCTCTTATAGCCTTTCATATCTCTTGAATCCATGTTTAATGCGCAAAATTAACCGCATGTATTCATAACCTCCTAAGAAGTACAGATCTCGGAAGAAAGTGAAAATGGAATTGAAATTATTGCATAAGAGACAATTGAATCTAAATCTTGATGATTGAAAAGTAGTACTGGAATAGGAAGTATGTACAAAGTGGTTGCTGACATGTAAGACACTAATTTTGAAAGTAAGGAAAGACCAAGGATGGATGAACTGCTTCAAAAATGAGAAAAGGTTGATTTACCCCAAAATTCATTTCTCAATTTTATCATTATGTCCAATTTTCATTCAATACTGAAGATAAAGTTTTTGTAAGAAGTTGTATTAATGTTAAAAGGTGTACTTTTTTCTCAAGGTTGTGGGATTCCTGCCTAGGGATACCTCATGAAGGAATATTTTAGGATTACTAAAGAGTTCCTCCTCCTCCTAGTAATGTTTTTATCTTAGAAGAGGCCCTAGTAATTTTTACTGAAAATAAGAAGAAAACAAGGTCAATTATTGCAGAGTTGGATGGTGAGAAAAGGTTTCTATTTAAGTTTATCGGGAATATTATTTTTCTAAGAAAAAGATATTTTTCCACTCTTAAGTATCAAGATTGATTCCCGGTCTATCTTATGAAAAATGGGCACAAGATTAATCTATGGAAGTATATTATACATCACATGTGTGAAAATATAAAGACAACATTGAAGTATACATCTTTATTATATTCAAGATTAATCTCTACAATTTTGTCTACTAAAGGAGTATTTGTCCCAAATGAATTTGTCATTTAAGATTACGAGTTCTGTATCTCAAAGGATAAAATAAGAAGAATGAAAATAAGCATGAATCCCTAGAAAAAGTTTTGGGTGGAGGACAATGAAAGGTTTTTTGAAAAGTTTAATCTAGTTGGGAATCATTCAAGACCTAAGATCATATCTGATCCTAGTTTGTAACCAGATGAAGTTGTTGATTATTCAGATGAAGAAGTAGGAGATGCAGTTGTTTCTCCTAAGGAAGGAACTGTCTTGGACAAAGAAGACAGTCGTCTACCTTTTCCACAAAATGTAGTTAAAAAGGATGTAATTGTTGCTAAAAAATTTATAGATTCAATGGAATAACATGATTTTGGAAAAGAACATGTTGCTAGTGTAAAAGGACTAGTTGTTCCGAAGGATAATTTATAAGAAGAACTTATTATTGAAGAAGATGCTACTATTGGGGATCAAATTAAAGAACAAGATGATCATGAAATTATCCTATTTGCTGAGGTAATAATGTAATAGTCATTTCAGCTTTATAGTAATGAAATGGGTGATCCAATTAAAGATCAAAATTTAGAAATAGGGTAAGGGACTAAATCTCTTAGTCATATAAGAGGTTCACCTGTCAAGGGGGAGCAGCACCCCAGTACAGAAAGTTTTTAAGTTACCAATTATGTTGATCAAAGCATTGTGGATACCTAGTATAATTTTTCTAGATTCTTTTATGTGAACAATACCCTAGTGTCTATTGTTAAAGGTATAGATATTTCCACTATGTTTAAATAGAAATAAGTGTCTGATCTAGAAGTAATCTATGCCAAGGAGCCAGAACCTGTCTTAGCTCCAGTTGTTGAACCTACACAAGAACCTTTTATCTCTATGAGTCACAGTGATCTGAAAACATTTGGAGTTGCTTTTTTAGCTGGATTTGAAAAGATCATGAACTCACAACTCTCTTCTGTGACAAATCTCAGTGAATGATATGTTTCCTTTCTATTAGAGAAAATCATCTAGAAAATTAAACCAAAAATTCTTCATGAAATTAAAGAAGTTAGGATTGAGAACAAGAAGTTGAGTGATGTGGTGAAGTCTCTTAGATCTATGGTTGAAGATATTCAGAAATTGTGGAAAATTGGAGAAGCTACTACTGCTCATCCTAAAGAGTATGTTAGTGAACATATTCCATAGAAATTTTTATCTCTGATTCAACCAAATTTGACTTCAATATATGAAAAAGTGGCTGATAGAAACATAAATATAGAAAATGAAATGTGTGATGTTGTTGTTGGCCTTAACTAGCTGACTAGTGAGTATAAGGGATGTTTACAGAAATTTCTAAATCAGCTTATTTCTCTCACTTCAACCATTGCATTTTTAAATGCCTCTGAAGAGTCATCTCAACCTATAGATAGTGATCTGATCTGAACTATTGTTAAAGATGAACTTCATTTAGTTTTACATGGTTTTGACAATGAAAGTTTATCTTCTATCATCACGAATAATGACTGAGTACTTGACTTAGTGAGGATTTACTCAAAGATATCCAATGATTATCAGCAATAAATTACTAATAAAGTGTATTTATATTATAAAAGGATTTTCTCTAAGCATGATTGGACCAACCATTTCAAGTACCTTGTACAAAATTAGAAAATTCCTCCTATCACTCAAGCCTTCAAGTGTCAAGTCCACAAGATGAAATATTTCACTCCTTTTTTGAAAAAGTTAATGGAGAACAAAGATGATTTCAAGAAAGAAATGTAGTATGGTGGTAAGGTCATTATTAATTTCATTCAATTGTTAAAACCTTATCTTCATGTGAAAAGCACTGCCATTATGGCTCCGGAAGATCCAACTTTGCTGCCTAGATCAACCCCTTCCTCATCCACTACTTTTTCTTCTACGTCCATGTATGTATCTCAGGCTCTCAGATAGATTAGACCTATTATCCTTGACCAATCCTTCCCTTGGCCTTCAACCAAACCCACTCTAGATCCTTCTATTTTATAAGGGATACCTTTTCCTTCTCTGATAATTGGATCCTACTTTTGTATTCCCTTCTGATGTTGCTACCTAGGGTAAAGAGAAGACTTCTAGTGCTAAAGAGAAGTGAAAAATGTATTTTGGTAGGGATGTTTTTAATTTTTCCTAATGATTGAAATGACCTCTATCTTTCAATCTGATGAAATGTGCACTACTGTTGTTTACTTTATTATTTACCTTTATTTATTTTTTATTTTATTTTTCATCATTTTTTTTATAATCCCAAATGGGGATAATAATAAAAATAGACATCTAAATCCTTTGATTTGTGATCATCAAAAAGGAAGATATTGTTGGACTTATCATGTTTTAATCTTGATTTAATGATCCAAAATTTTGTTAACCTTGTTTAATATATCTCAAATATTTTGTAGAGATGGTTTTTCCCTATGATTTAATGTTTATAACTCATGGTATAAACATTCACAAGATCCTTTTTCAAGAATTATATAAATCATGTTTGAATATTGTAAACTATATTTGATCTTGTTCTATAATGTTTTATTACATTAATTCTTAAGTATAATTCATTTTGTGAATATTATTTATTAAGATAGTTTGACATATATTTGGCTATGTTTGAGAAACCGCAAGTTTTCCACCGATTCTGGATTTTTCCAAAATTCCTGACACTATGACCCTAACACCATAATCCAGACACTGTGACCTTGACACTGTAATCTAGACACGAGGACCCTCACACAGTAATCCAAACACCATAATCCTGACACCATGACTCAGACACTATAACCAGTTTCAAATTTCATAAAGTCTGTGACACTGGTTCCTTACAACCATCACGAAGACACCGTTTAAATTTTTGAAAAAGGACTAGACATCGTTACCTAAGACACTATGATCCTGACACCACATCTGTGCTCCCAGTTCCTGATCTCAATGAAACTATGGCATCATGAATGTCTCACCACTCAAAGGAAAAGGAAAAGACATCATTTCCCAGTGACACTATTTCCAAGTGATACTGTTTCAAGACAAACTGTGACACAATTTTTAATCATTTTTTGTCATTTTCAATTTAATTTATAACAGTCGTATTCATGTTATTTAATGGAACTTACATTATTAATGTTTCTTTTTAGACATTTCACATGGTAGTACAAGGTACAAGTTGTAGAAATCATGCTTCCTGTCAGCCACAAAACATGCACCCCAAAATAAAGACAAGAACACAAGACTTTGAGCACAAGATGAGCGTGTGTTTTAAAAGATAACTCATTCATGCAACAATATACTACTAAGGAATAGACGAATCACTCTCGATCCCCAGAATCTGAACTACAATAGAACATATCCAAAAACATCTTGGTAGTACCAACTAAAAAAAGATCACGAGCTACAAATCTTACTTCATTGAACTAGAAACCAGAGCACCAGACTCATGATACTATGTTTTTTACAAGAGGAATAAGTATTTGTATTTGCTTCATCCAACATGTACAGAGCTGTATAGAGAAACACTCCGATCATTTTTAATCATTTTTCATCATCTTTTCTCAGTTTTGTACTATTTTTAGCTTTTGAGCAGTGTGTGTGTGTGTGTGTATGTATTAAAACATGCACTATCTCCTATATTAAACTAAAGGATACAATATATCCTTCCACTCTTATATTCTTAAATCTATTTAATCCCACATATTATTGGGGAAGAGGTCCTTGTGTGACCCGATAGTTTATTCCCATGAAGAACAGTGGAAGAGGTCATATGACCTGGATAGTCCTGTATACTGTTGTTTACCCTGATCCAGGGGGTAGATCATGTTTATTTATATAAATTTCTTGGTGGAAGTTGAATACCAAGTAGAGTGGATTAGGTATCGTCTTGCTACTAAACCACTTTTCTTATCCGTTGTTTGTTTCTATTTAGTCTTTCTTTGTTTTAATTTATATATCAGAAAACTAAACTTTACTTTGATAGTTAGTTTAGGATAGTAGTTATAACTATTTTACCTTATTAAAATAGTTTCAAAAGTTGTATTAATATCTCATATTGATACTACTGAGAATTAATCAATCTTCTTGAGAAGCTGTTTGAATAGTTAAACTCAGATAATCTTATTACCTTGATTAACTGGACAATTTTAATTTTAATTAGGTGAATCCTTTAAGAAAAACATTTTAACATAATTTTTATGGGAACTCAATTCACCCCCCCCCCTCTTGAGGGTCATACTTAGACCAATACCCAGGGGTGGTGACTAGAATTGAAAGCACAACAAAATTAGGTAGGCCTTTGCCTAAGAACATGTACACACACATAGCCAACTCAATGCAAAAGTGAAAAGGAAAAGGGGAAGATACCATACTGATATATATAAACCACAAATATGCATTGAACTCTATATAGTATAAGAACATAAAAGTAAACTGAAAGAGAAAAGGTAGAAAATACATTCCCCAGAATAAAAGTGTCACAACCCAAAAACAAGTGTAAATGTAAAACAGGTGAGAGAGACATGCTCGTAGATCCCCAGCTACGACCACCACACACGGTTCAATCACCCGTATCCCTATGCTCTTTTAAAGTCATGATCAACCTATCAGTTTTCTGTAAGGAAACACCAATTGCAAGAAAAATCCATGTTGGGGTGAGTATAAAAATACATAGTAGGATGACTTAAAGGCTCAAGAAGCAGAAAAAGATGTACTAAAGGGGGATTAGTAAGAGATATAAATAAATAAGTAGTAGATATAACAAGGTACAGTAAGAGAAGTGCAACATGACCCGACAAGAGAGTGAAGTAAAATCATCCAAACACAAGGAGCTAGAAATGGTGACAAGATAAAATTCCCATCAAGTCTTCAGTACCTATAATAGGACAGTAGAATCATATGACCATGAGAATCTAGACATGGAAAGCACGTGGCATACCGCGTGGAACTTTTCCTCCCCTATAAGGGGAGTAGCCAAAACCCAAGGAGTGGGATCTAGAAATAGAATATATATATATATATTCATACAAAGAAACTCAAACGAGAGAGTAAGGGGATCTCTATATCATAGCTCATCCAAAGAAAGTGAGTAGATAAAAGACATAGAAGTTACCACCATTGAAGACCAATATCCCACATGTCTTCTCTAAAATGTAATTCAAAGGGGCTCAATCACCTCACTTTGATACTATCCACTTTGGGTGGCACTGTATTTACCTCATGGTTTTAGATCGCATTATAAGGAAGCATCTTGGTGGGAAAAGAATCCCTCATTCTCATGAGTCCAAAGGTATGTTAAATCACACCTCTTCGCTATTTCACACAGTCAAGAGGCTGTGTCTCAAAGTCAAGGACCCATGTCCATCCTGGATGGATGGTTTCATTCTAGTCATCAGGTATTCATGCCCTAGTATGTTAGGGAGTATCATCACTCGAAAGTTGATGAGGTCCCACTACCTAGACCAGCTGGAGGGTATTTCCCAAAAAGTGTCATCGATGGGACCCACTTCCCAAACCTGTTAGAGGGAAGCCCGAAACTGCCATTGTGGACCACTTCCCAGCCCAGCTGGGGGTAAGCATGGAACTATCATAGGGGGAACTTTCCAACCTAGATATAGGTAAACCCCGATCTACTCTACCCATCACTGCTGGATGGTACCTCTCAGAAAGCACTGAGGAATACTAGTCGTCCCCGCTGGATCGTACCTCTCGAAGGCCATATTTTAATTTAATATTAAATAATTTAAATCCTACACAATAAATTTAATTAAATAAATGTCAACACATATATAGGTCTTGGTCAAGTTCATGATTGGTCATACATGCAATGAATACACAAAAATTAACTAGATAAAATCCATTTATTTATTCATTATTTATTGTTAAGATGAACATGATTGTATTAATTAATTAATTAATTAATTAATTATATTTCATCTTTAGGATCATCTAAACTTAATTAGAGATACCCATCAATTTGGAAATCATGGAAAATAGATGGCATAACCATTAATGACAAGTTTATTACAATAAATTAATTGAGCATTTATAATTATTTAAACACATTATTAAATTATCAAACACACAATGGTGAACCAATCAATAAAATATGGTTTTAGTGCTACACATTTTCAAATTTAATGTAATTTTAGTTGTTCCCATTAATGGGAGACTATATGGAATGTACATCTAGATACACTCCATGTAACTCAGTTATTGTATATCCAAGTCACACTCCTAGGGCTTCGGACTGTTAACTCAGTCAAACTACATGGTCTTTACAGGTCAGCTACACATCATGTATCCGCTTTCTGCATACCAGGTTGTCCTGATCAACACGCGTTATTCAATAAAAGCACAGTGTGTTTTTAATTGCTCGGTGCTTTTAGATACAATGCACATGGGTATATGTCTTGTTCTTTAGCCACATGTCGTGTAACCCAGCTTTACCAACCAAAGATTTGGCACTACATGACGACATCTCTGGTTGTTATTCACTTGTTCTTAAATATCTAAGAAAATGAAACATTGAACGAACATGATTAATAAGTCGATAACATGTTAATTCAAATCATATTAAAGAAAGAATAACATGAAATGAAAATATAACCACAATTTTGCATAGATAAAAATAAAATAAATAATAATAAAATTAAACATGATCCATCTCATAACACTTGTTGGTTTTGGGAATAGTTGAAGCATTACGATGGAAGGAGATATATTAAAATTTATTTTAATAATAATTTACCAAAACCAAGAGCGAGGATCTTGCAGTCAAATTTATAATTATTTTATTTAATATTTGAAGAAATAAATACCTAGTATTTGGAACTTTCTTCATTGATGATTGTTGTTTTTTTAACTTTTCCAGATTACCTTCATTGCGCTTGTGAGGATCCAAGGGTAGAATCCCTCTAGTGGTGATTCGCATGTGCTCTAAAGGTCTCCAAGAAACATCACTCGTTCTCTGGGTGTTAACGCAGAAAATCGAAAGTATTGTGTTGTTTATTTTTGATCACCCTTTCTTCAGTATTAAAGAAAATCTCTCATGGGTTATTGTTCTTGAGAGGGAGAGAGGAGGAGGAGTCAAGATAGAATATGTTGTGCAAAAAAAAAATTCCATTCCCAAACATGAAATTGGTTTCAAATGTTTTACACAATAGACATAGTTGTCTATTTATAGAGTTCACATTTCGGTTACAACATTTAATTTCATTACAGCCATTAAATATAATTTTAACCATTAATGAAATATCATGCCACATAATAATAATAATAATATTATTTTGTGGTACACCAACTTGCGAAAAATGGATAAATAATATTTATCGATTCGTAAATAATTATTTTATCACTGGACATAGTATTGGTCAGTTCAAACTCCTCTTTCATTTATTTAACACTCGAATAAATATTTTATTCTCTTAAATAAATATTTTATTTTCAAACCAAAAAATATATTTTTATTAAATATTCAATAATATAAATAAATATATTTTATTAACAATCCGATGAATAAATATTTATTTAATTTACGCTATCAATATTACTTGGATAGAATTATTCCTCAATCTTGAGAATAATATTTATTCCATTAATTAAATTCAAATAGAATTTAATCGAGACCAATAGAAACACTTAGTGTGTGACCCTCTAGGTCTCTATCTCATTGACATTAGGTGGGATTGCCTAATGTCCAAGATTATTGTCTAGAAAGGGGTCAAGGAATCTAAGAGAAAGAACATAAAGTCACAATGATTACAACAAAATTCGAATGCTCTATATGTAATATAATCTCTTTGTCACAATATCACATCTAGAAGGTTTCATGGCAATGTCATCAACTTATATACTCGATACATCATTCATTGACTATCGGAAATAAACTCGTCGTTACACCATGACCATGGAATTCAGGGTGATAATTCTATTTTAATCAAAGGCCCAAGTTCTCAACTTCCATAAAAATGGAAGAGACAAATGCTTTCTTGACTTATCCATTAATAACATATCAGTCATGATGCCCCCAACATATCCTAATTTCCACCAACATATGGAATGATAGTTTTCATCAGAAAATCTAAGTGCGTGATTCGTGACATGCATTAATGATAATTTTAAAAACTAAGGACCATTACTCACGCTCGTGGATAGAAATATCTAGTGTCACTAAAACATGCTAAATTCCTACTGGCGGGTCTATTCTCATAATCTCCAATATGGGATATTTTCAAGAGAAAAATTCATGATAAAAGACTGACATATTTATGAGTACACACATCTGATGGTCTATATACTATTTCTCCCCTCATAGTATGTTATCCAACCGTAGAATTATATTAAAAATATTGTCATAGAACTTCAAGGTTCTCATCATAGCAGTGAACAACTATGACCTTATCAATGTGAAAATACTCTAGGACATTATTACATTAAACTCATGTTAAACAATGAACAATATATAATAAGATGTTGAATTTAATAATTAATTGATCAAATATTCCTATAATCAAAGTACAATCAGTTGGTTCTAGGTCACAAACTATAATTATAAATACACAATATCGTAAGAGTTCTTATAAGGCATTCCATAAATAGAATCTCATGTATCACTCTCAGCATGATGTGAAGATGAAACCCATTGACCCTGTCCCTACTATCTCACATAGGGGACCATGTATCACTAGTTTCCTGGTGTAACCATCTAGCCACTGATCCCATACAAGGTGTCCCCCCTAGGGAACTGGTATCACTCATTCGGAGGTAGGAAAAACACACGGTGAACCCGTCCATGGCATACCATGTATCACTCACAAAATATCACAACTCATGTAACCTATGATCCCATCCTCGGCATCACTTAAATGGTGTCCCAAGTATCACCCAACATACATCAAATCTCTAGCATCCTAAGATACCATCCAATGCATTACGCAAATGAAACCGAAGTATCGCTCAAGGTGTAATGTATTTAATTTAATTATTTGAACATTAAAATTTTATCAATAATGAAGACCCAACCAATTAATAATTCCAATTATAAAATAAAATAGGTTATGCACTTAATCATTTCATTTTCACAAATCCATTTATAGGTAAAATGGAAGGCAAATCTCATAAGTAGGCCATACCATAAAGCATGGTCATTAATAGAGGGCCTTGCCCGTTTATCATTTCATGTTTGGAATAGAAGGTTGTGTACTAAACATTATAGTACATCTAACAATGACCATGAAAGGGAATATAAGACACACACACCATAAGGTCAAGAAAGATATAAAATACTAATAATTTTATTTTTGATTAGAAGACAACGCACCATAATGAGGGGTTTATTAGAAAACATGAAATTGTCATAAAACAATTCATTTAACTCAATATAAGCATCACACTCAATAATAATAATTTTACATGACTCAAAGTGATTTAAAGAATAATTAAAACATTCTATTTCAATCATTTATGTTTACACACCCCAAGGGAGAGAAAAGATCATCTCTATGAGTAATTAGGTGAACCCACCCTAAGAGGAGGTTTAGGTTGAGGTTGTAATCTCAAACCATATTAAGGGGGATCTAAACAACTTATAAGGGAAAATCTATAAACTACCTACCTTATGTGTATGATTACCCAAACGTCTAATATTGGGCCTCGATTGGATCTAGTTCAAGAGAAATCGATGAAATAGACAGACGCCCTAAAAATAGGTCAAATTAGATCTCTATAAGATAGAATTTATAATGGTAGGATAAATTGAGAAAATAAGGAATATGGGTCATAAACTTACCGATACACTTCCAACATGACAAGCGTCACTCAAAATGGAGGCCAGATGTAGGAAATATCTTCACACCTAGAGGAGGAGAAGGATATCTCCACGAGGGCTGGTGTGTGTGGGAAAAAGACATGCAGAAAATGACATAGTTATGAGGCTCCTCTCGCACAGTTAGACCAAATCATGTGAGAACTCTATGTACACTAGATTTTTCACATGGTTTCTCCTAGAGGGTTTCAATATTTTAGACAAATTGTGAGCACTTGTCAGCCTTCTCGGGTTTTGAGGTTTCGGGGTACAGCGCTCTCAAAACTCAATGGAACACATGAGACACCCCTAGGGCCTTAAACCATGACTAAAAACAATTCATTTGAGTGTACAAAAGCTTAGATTTAAATTTTGAAACTCAGTTTATAGAATTTCATGTCCACCAAATGATAAATTCAAATTCTTTCTGAAATGTCATCCTGTCCAAAGACATACAGGGTGTATTCTTCTTCTCAAGTGAAGTAATGAACTTCTTCCTCTTCATGTTATTGATGCCAAAACATTAAATTCAAGATAAATTATCCAATATAATAGTTATAATACCATAATCAACAAGCTATTTAGCAACATCACCAACATTTTTAGCTAGTTTAAAACTATCAAAAACTTATTTGATAGAATATTTGAACTCCACTTATTAAAATTCTTCAAGGAATTATTAGCATCGATGAACTTTTCCTCAGTTCCTTCACCTCATTCATAGAAATAAATTTTCTTATAGTAGTCACAAGCATCATTTCTCTTGTTTTAAGTATTTCATTTAGGCCAATCATCTTTCATGTTTACTCTATTTTCATCTTGGAAATCTACTTAACATTTCATTCATCAAGAGATTTCATTAATGAATCATTCTAATTATTAAATGTGTTTTTCTCTCTCTCATGCTTCTTATTTTCTTTCAATATCACTAAATGCATCATCCTTTATTGAAACTCCATTGGTGAATTCCCTACACTACTTCATTCTTCATTGTTATAGGGATCGTTATACTATTTTTATTCAGACATAATGGATGAATTTAATTCAATATTAAAGTATTCTTCCTATAAATTTTATTATCATAAGATGTAGCATCATTTATTGAGAGAAACTTTCTTTTTATGTTGGAATTTTTCTTTACTTTTAAGAATTTCCTTCATTAAACCATTTGTCAACTTGTTTCTCAGATATGATCTATTGTCTTCATCATACTCTTCATCTTCCTGATCCTTCTCTGAGAAAACGGTTAAAAACGTCCTAACATGTCATAATTGATACATTTAAAATGAAGTTTTCACCTGTGCCTGCTTTTAACTCACTGTATTATTTTATAGAAGAATGAAATAATATCATTAAAATTCATAGTGTTATCCTCGACATTGGTTTCCTTCTCATGAGAGATTTTAAATTCAAATTATATAAAATTTTCAGAAGCTTCGAAAGCATTCCCCATCTTATATTTTCATTTCTTTTTAGTTAGTCCCCTCTGCATCTCATAGGTTATCAATACATTGTTATGCTTATCAATGTTTCACTCATTCAAGTCCTAATCCTCAAATGTATATATTTTTACATTAAACATATTCAAAAGAATTCTTATCAATATATTTACTTCTATGAGATCCTCAAGAACTTCTCTATAATTCCAAATTAAACTAACAGTTTTGCTCGCTCAAATGAAACTCATCTATAAACTCAACTTCTCTCATCAGATTGGATGCAACCAACTTTGTTGAGCATAGGTTTCATCTTCCCAACGAGGATAAAAAAATGTTTAGAGTTCAACTTAGAAATCATAAATGGTATTGGCACTAGCCATGCATGACCTTCTAGTTGTATTTTCAATTCAACTAGAGGATCAAATGATATTTAAGGTAGTTGTATAGTGAAAATAATTCTAAAAATGGAAAGGGATGAAGAAATGAAGATAAGACATAATCATCAATCAATTACCCCTCGAAAAAATCATCCCAACATGTTTTTTAACTCAAAAAAATACTACAATGATACTCAAACAGAAGCATAAATTATAAAAAGTAAATAGAATAAGAAAAAAAGAAACAAAAAAGTGGAGGGAAATCGACCATCTCTCCGTGACAACAAAGAGGATTTGAAAATCTTGGGTAAACAATCATCTTTGATCTTTCATCACTTGGAAAATGTTAAAATTGCAAGCCCTCCAACATGTCTTCCTTGATCGAGACTCCCGTTTTGAGCTTCAACAAGACAATTTTATAACAAATTCAATTGGAAAAATAAAAATTTCAATAATAATACCAAACCATCCATAAAATAAAATGAGTCATCTAGATTTAAAATCCCAACATGAAAAAAAACATTTTCTTTCCATTAAATACCATATAGGAAATATTCTTCTTGAACATTTTAATCCCATGAAATCTATACAAATTTATCTTCAAAAATAGATTCAAAAACACATGCATCAAAGAATAAAATTTCAGTCCAAATTTCATCAATCATGTTCATTTTTTCACTCTTAGGAAAAACATACATCAAATTTCATGTTTAAATTTTACGAAATTTATGGAAATGATCATTTCCTCACAACTAAACGTTCATCACACTTCTTTAATGTTTATTCATTTTGTATTCATTTCCCACAAAATTATTTTATCCAAATGATCCACCCATGAAGAATCACACATACGTGCCCAGATTTGTTTTCCCTCATCAATTCTCAAGATCACACATGCATCACCAAAAGCATGATAATTTGTATTTCTTTAATCAACAAGAAAATATCAAGTCAATCATAAGGTCTTTTCAAGGTTATTCTATTTTTGAAGGTGTTGTTTGCGAGAATCCTGGTTCCATGCGGAAAATTTCTTTCCAAAAATATCATAGAAACCCTACAAAAAATGGAAGTGATATAAGCAGAATAATGAAATCAGAAAATAAGCATTTTTAACATGGAAAAACCCTCCCATATGGAGGATTAAAAACCATGAGACAATTCCCAAAAATATACACCATAAATCAGAGAATACAATATTCCAAGTAATGACCGAACGTGAATTAGAAATGAGAGATCGTAGAAAACCATTGTAAAAACCACACCTCGATACGCCTCTGTCATCTCTTTAATAAACATCCCACTGACACCATTTATCAAAAGATCAATCTGTGACAAAACGTGACCCTTCTGTCGACAAAACATCAATAACTCAGAGATCTTCACCCGAACATGCGTCATCCTCACACCAACTTGCGACACACAAATGATATCGCCATCATGATTTACCATTGATTTTCAATCAGGACATGCCACATAATCACTTCTATCTGTAAGACTTTTGATACGTGGTCTCAATTATCAATTGTGTCACCGCTGCTCTGCACCTGTCAAACGCCGACGTGCTGCACATGCTACCACTAATGCCGAATCCCCCTTCTTTCTCTCACTGGAATTCATCTTGAACACATTTCCAAGAACATCACCACACATACAAGATAATTTCACTTTCGTCATCGTGTCACACAGGCCACTGTAAATGCGACAACTCCTTCCCGTGTCTCCCTTACCGGCTATATCTTGCTGGCACACCCCCATCAAAATATAATGTTGCATCCTCTTATGTAGACACCATGTCCATAAATAACAATTAATGTCGTCAACATCCATTATTTAATCCATTTATATTGAGAATTAAATATTAATTAATGTTGGTAGAAAATCCTCAATTAAAGGTGATATAAATATCCTCATTAATAATTTTCCTCTATCATCAATAAATGTGATGAATCCCAACAATCTCCCACTTCATCACATTAATGAATAGAACCATCCAACAAACCCAGTTGGAAAGAAAATATGTCAGTATCACACCAACCATCTTCAACTACTGAAAATATGACGACATCCTCTTTCAGTTCTGATAAAAAAATCAGCTCCCCCTGCAAAAAGAAACCCAAATGACGAAATCTTTATCACATTTGTATATGCACCATCTTGTTGAACAAGGAATGAACTAGAAACATTTGGTTCCCCCATAATAGCGATTACCACATAATCTAGAACACTGGTAGAAATAAACTACTCCCCCAACACAACATCCAATGAGAGAACATGTGTATCACATATCTCCACATGCTTTAATTTCCAAGCCATATTTTGCTCCGCGGACGCATCAGTAATCATCTCTGAAACTTCTATAATTCTCATGGAAAGTTGCAATCAAAAACCAACTCCTTTGATACCACTTGGTGGGGAGAATCCCGATTTCGGGGTGAATATTGCTTGAAAAAAATATCATGAGAAACATGAAAAAATATGGAAGCGATATGAGCAGAATAAAGAAATAAACATGAAGGTTTTTTTAACCTGGAAACCCCCCCCATGTGAAGGATTAAAAAACCACTAGGAAAATCTCAAAAATATCCACTATGAATATGAGAATACAAGAATCCAAGTAATTATGGAACTTGAATTACAAATGAGAGAGCGTAGAAAACCTGTGTTAAAACCTCACCCCGATACACCTCTTCCATCTCTCTGATAAACATCCCCCTGACGCCATGTATCTGAAGATCAATCTGTGACAAAATGTCACCCTTCTATCGACAAAACGTCACTACCTCGGAGATCTTCACCCGAACATGTGTTATCCTCACACCATCTTGTGACACTTTAATTATCTCACCATCATGATGTATCGTCGATCTTCAATCAGGACACACCACTTGATCACTACTATCAGAAATACGTTCGATATATGGTCCTGATCGTCAATTGCGTCGTCGCTGCTCTGCACTCGTCAAACGCCATCATGCTACACATGCTACAGCTAACGCGACAGCCATGTTCTTTCTCTTCGTGGACTTCATCTTGAATACCTTGCCAAGAACATCTCCACACGTATAGGATAATTTTTACGTCATTGTTGGGTCACACTGGCCACCGCAAACGCGGAAACCCCTTCTTGGGTCTCCCTTGCTGGGTACATCTTACCGACATAACCCATCAAAATATGCCATTTCATCCTCTTATATGGACACCAATTCCATAATCCTTAATTAATTCAGCCAACATCCATTATTCCATCCATTAATATTGATAATTAAATATCAATTAATGTTGGGAGAGAATTCTCAATTAATGGTGATATAAATGTTATCATTAATAATTTTTCCCTCTCATCAATAAATGTGATGAATCCCAATAGGTGGGTGGTTCAAATATGAAAAACAAATGCTGAAAAAGGACACAAAATTATTAAGCACAATGCACGATTACCATCACTCAATAATTGAACCACGCTCATTCCCCTCCAAATGAGGCTTCCAATACCACCCCTTTTTAAAAGAGGCTTGCAGAAAAATGATATCAATGAATGATTCATCCTCTGTTTTTTTCATTACATTTGTAAAAATGTTTATTTTCATTCTTCATATTTAATTTCATTTTTTAGGATAAAGGAGGGAAATTTGAATTATAAAAAATGCAGTGAAACACCCTTTTCCAACAATTGATGGCCAATCCCTCACATTTTTCAAAATTTTCTTTGCAGTCTTAGATCCTTTACTCATATGAGAAGGGGAGTGCTGATCAAAAGATCATTTACAAGGTGAGATCTGGAGTTATGGGTTAGTTTTTTTATGTTTAAAAACAAAACCATGAAGAAGGATTTATTATATCTTGAGTAAACCGTAAATGCAGACAACTTAAGCACGCTATGTAAACTTCTTAAACATCCCATAAAATGTGACAACTTTTTATTTATTTTCTACATTTCATAAAAATGATTTAATAGCTATTTTTTAGACATTGAGAGAGATTAATCTTTAAATGTTGAGTGAACCATGTTGTGGAAGAATAAATGCACCAAAGCACACTCCCCATCAATGCATCACCTCCAAAGAAACCATGAAACACAATGTCCACCCTCACACCAAACTCTCAATATGCACATTAGATTTTAATCAATATAGATGGGATGGGATGGGATTTCGATTTGTAACCTGACTCCCAACAAGGCCATTCATAGTCTCTAATGTTTCAAATGGGGAAAATATATAAGGTGGCTGAATGGTAAAAAGTGACACACGACAACTTTGTCGAAGGGTCACCAGGCACTTTATAAATTTATAACACCAGGGATGGGACATTTATTGGCCTAGAGGGTTGTTCTCTCAAGGAGACTTTAGTTAAATTGTAGTGGAATCTTGTTTTTATGATGTTTTTGATATTCCATGTCCCACATCAGAATACTCTACAGTCTAATCTATTTTACCCATTTATAAAAGAATGTCTCCGCCTCACCTTGAGTTAAGTGGAATTTAAACAGTTTTCATGTTTTTAAAATATTTATTGTTTTTTCATGTTTCTAAATATTGTTGAAATCAATGAAAAATGAGGTTGGAAAAAGGTCGGATCCAGAAAATAAAAATGCAGGAGAGGGTGGAAGAATGAAATGAAGTGATGTGATGCATAGTTCGCCTAAAAAACATGAAACCTAAGGAGTTATACTGAAAATTGTTTATGATCATTATATTTTAAATTATTATTATTACTTTCTTACAATATAATTCAATCGAGAAAGATGTGTCTTTCCCCACTAAACCATTTTCATTTTAGAGAATATTGAAAACTCCCTACTAAAATGTCTTTTATCATGGACCTATCTCTTCCTGAAAGTATTGCGGAATTTCATTGATGTCTTCGGGAAGAACCACTTTAGTCCTTCAATTCAGAACCCACTCTATCAAGCTAGATTGGTTGGAAACATTTTGGGCTGGAAACAACTGTGTTTCTGCCTCACTCATCACTACTTCCACCAAAATCATAGAATCAGAATGAGATACAATGATGAAAATAATTTCTAAAACCCAAAACAACATTTCCTGCTTACTCCCTCAGCCCAGAAAAGTATGTTACCTCTCTATTAAAGAATATTAAAGTTAACAACTCATATGATAATATAAATTGACACTGAATAGAGAAGAAACAAGAAGAAAAGTGGAGAACAACACACAAAGAATGTGGGAAGCCGTTTACAGAGGAAGCAACAGTACAATAACACATGTTAACTAGAAACAAAATTATAAAAGAATTTTTGATATGAATAAATGAGATGAAGGCGCACTAAAAGCTTGAAAAAACACACAATTCATTGCTAAAAAATCACCAAAAGTGAAGAAGAATACCACATGGTGAATGAAGAGAAATACGACACAAACACTAATTATCATGTTGTTATCATGAGATTAGCTAGAGGAGACAACATAAAAAAGAAGAAAAATCCCCATTAAAATGGGTTTTATTCCAAAAAGAGGAAAATAGAAGTGGAAGGGAGAGAGTTATCCTGAGCAAGGATGGTAATTATCTTACAGCCATGAAAATCCCACTATTTAATGACAAGAGAGAGAAAATTTGGTTACCTCATGTGTACACATAAACCCTCCATTGAAACAAACAATAATTTCTAGGTAACCATGGGAGCATAAAGGACTTTATGATATGGGCTAGAGTAGTTTTGAATATGTTCTTGGTATGTATTGTAAGCTTGGAACTTTAGTGTGCAAGTGGCTGAAATAACATTAGAGTGATATGGTGTTGGCTTGGCAAGATTGAAGTATAGGAGGTGGGTCATGCTGGGCTACCATGGAAGTGTAGTGAAGGAGTGGGCAGTGACCATGGAGTAGACCCACACTATCTCCATCTGACCTGCTCGAGTAGTCATCAGTAGGGGAAGAAAAGCAAGCTAGTTTCCAAATGTAGTAGCGAACACCTGGTAGTGTGATGAGAACTGACCTTCAAACTTTTCATCGATCATGTTGCCTGCATCTTGAACCTGTATCTTGACATAAACCCACGACATCGCCTGGACACCTTACGCAAACCCAGTAGTGGCACACATGGAAGTAGACACATAGAAGGGAACCAGTAGCAAATAAAACTCAATGCAGCAGACCATGACAAGATTTGGTCAGGGGCAGTGGTGGCAGGGGACAACACCAACACCTTGTTGGGAAATATGGGAAAGTGACGAACGTGAAAACAAATGAAAAAGAGAACACATAGCGGAAATTTAATCTTTCCCCTGATATAGAAACAGATGCACAATAACAAAATTAAGTGTACAGAAAATAAAGTTGACACCGGAAATTTTTACGTGGGAAACCTGAAAGGGAAAAACCACAAGACCTAGTCCAAAAAGAGGGATCCACTAAAATCAAGAAGTACACGGTAGAGACTCCCCAATTTGGAAGGGACCTAAAAAGTAAAACTCAAGAATAAAAGTGTTGATAAAAAGGTGGAGAGCAGTAAAGATGATCTTCGAAGAAAGTTGATCACCAAATTGGATTTTCTCTCGGTGTTGTAGCTTCCGGTGATGTTTAAATTCCCTTCCTCTTCCTCATTATATAAGAAAATAATCCACATCAAATAATGTCTCTACGTCAAAAGAGTGTCACCACATGAATTAATTCAAGTGGTCTTGGCCCGCATTAAAAACACCCCATTAAAACAGAAACTGTGTGGGCACCATTTGAGGAGGTGTTACCCAGTGCACCAACCAGGAAGGCGCACAACAATCTCCCCCTCTGACTCAAGCAGGAATCACCGCCAACCCTGCAATATGTCGAAAAGTCTCAAATTTTCTTCTAGGTTAACTCTTGGTCAACATGTCTGACCCGTTGTCATTAGTTTGGATCTTCTCAAGCTCTAACTGTCTCGAATCAAGGATGTTACGAATCCAATGATATCGAACATCGATATGTTTTTACCTACCGTGAAAAGTAGAATTCTTTCCCTAAAAAATAGCACTCTGAATATCACAAAAGAAAACATACATGTCCTTATTTAAATTGAGCTCTTGAATAAACGTTTTAATCAACAACAATTCTTTGCATGCCTCTGTAGCTGCAATAAACTCTGACTTTGTAGTAGATAAAGAAACACATCTCTGCCATCTAGACTACCAAGATATAGCTCCCCCATCAAAAGTGATCAAATATCCTGAAGTAGACTACCTCAAATCCATATCTCCTACCATATCTGAATCTATAAAGCCACAAAGCATAGGATCCCCTTTGCCAAAACACAATATCATATCAGAAGTACCATGAAGATAACGAAAAATTTACTTAACTTCTCTCCAATGATCTCTACCTAGATTTGATATAAAACAACTGAACACACCAATTTCATGAGCTATATCAGGTATAGTACATACCATTGCATACATCAAACAACCAACGACAGATGAATAAGGTATGTGATGCATCCCCTCTCTCTATTCATCAGTAGAAGGTGACTTACTGGTACTGAGCTTAAAATGTAAATCAAGAGGTGTACTAACTACTTTCTCTCTATCCATAGAAAATCTCTGAAGAACCTTCTCAATGTATCTCTCTTGATATAACAAAAAATTCTTGGACTTACTGTCATGTGAGATCGTCATACCAAGAATCTATCATGCTGGCCCCGAGTCTTTAATCGCAAAATACTGACAAAGATCCTTCTTAAATCTGTCAATTCTAGAAGTATCATGGCCAACAATGAGCATATCGCCAACATAAAGCAACAGTATAATAAAATCATCATCAGTGGATCTTTGAACAAAAAACACAATGATCAAAAGTTGTCTTCTTGAAACCCTGATGAAAAATGACAGATTCAAACTTCTTATACCACTGCCTCGAAGCCTACTTCAAACCATACAATCTCTTCTTCAACTTGCAGTCATGAATTTCTTTACATTTTTCAACAAAACCCTCTGGTTTCTCCATATAAATCATCTCCTATAAATCTCCATGGAGGATTGTTGTCTTCACATCCATCTGCTCAATCTGCTGATCTAAACTGGTAGCCAAACAAACAACAACCCAAATGGAATACATTTTGCAAATAGGTGAGAAAATCTCATCAAAATCAATACCTTTCTTCTGAAGGAAGTCTGTGACAACTAACCTTGCCTTGTATCATAGAATAGAACTTGATTCTTCATTCTTAATCCGAAAAATCCACCGATTTTGCAAATCTCTCTTCCCTGTCGGTAACTTCACCAACACAAAAGTGTGGTTGTCGTGCAATTATGACATCTCATCATCCATTTCCATAACCCATCTGTCCTTCTGTTCACTCTTCATTTCCTCATCAAATTAATCTGGTTCTCCCCCTTCAGTGAGAAGCACATACTCATCAAGTTAATATCGAGTAGAAACAGTGCGATGATGAGATGACATGCAGAAACCTGGTTTTCATTGTGAAAGACTTTGGAATATTCTTGATGATATTCTAGAGCAGTGCCTTCAGACGGCGTGCAATTCCGAGCCCCGGAGTGGCTGGAATTAAATTTTCAATGCGTTCACACAGGAAACGCTAAATAAATGGGATAACTCCTAAACGGTGACCCGAATCAGAGATCCGAGTGTACGGATGGGTCCGGAATGGGGGTTTTACCCTAGTAACGACATAAAACTTGTCGGCGCGGGATGTTTGGACCCCTCGCTCACTTTCAGAAGGTTAAACAGATAAATTAATTAATTAATTAATTTGTTTAATGGTGAAAATCAAGTATCTCTTAAATGGTTGATTGGATTGGAAAACAGAGGGCACAATTGAGATCGAATCATGTCTTTTACCCTAGGACAAGTATAACTTTTGCGGGCACGTGCCATCTGTGAAAAATGGCCCCCGGGGCATTTTCGTAATTTAGCGGCCTCAGACGTTAAATTTTATAACTTTTGAACGTGGTCTCAAATTAAAATTCGGAGACAGCCGTTGGGCTCGGGAGGTCGTTTTCACCCCATGGGCACCCTCATTTTTTTCCTGCATCGGCAGCGTAGTCGGGGGGTTACGGGGGGGGGGGGGGGGGTTTAAGTGTTTTCTACTTAAACGCACCACCACCCTCTTCTTCTTCTCCTTCTAACTCAATCCCTCCCCCTCTCCTCCAGCTCTGGTGAGGCACTCTAGTGAGGCACCTCCGGTGATCCAATTTCAGCAAGGCAGCGGAGCGGCGGCGGACTCCCCGTGAAGCTCCGGGCATCGCCCAAGAGGTAGGGGTTTATTGTTTCGTTTTTAATTCCCCCACAATCTTTTATCAAAACTTATAGCATCGAACGATTTTACGATCATCAATATATTCCCATGATCGCATAGTACGTTATTCGAGATTTCCAACGCATGTTTCAGATTCGAAATCCGACCTCCGAAGCCTCCGCAGCGGCCCGACGAAGATCCACGGGTGTTGGGGGTTTTCTGGCCGGCACGGTGGTCCGATGGGTTTCCAGCGGTGGCGGCGCGGTGGTCCGGCGACCTCCAGGTGGCAGCGTGGCCGCGGGTCCCGGCGAGGAGAGCCGGTCAGCGGGGCGGCCCGACGAGCGGTCGACTGAGAGCGCCGGCCGCGGGCGCCGGCGAGAGGGGACGGCCGGGGTCGCGTTGTGCGACCCCGCGGCTGGACAGAGACCTGCGCGACGCGGGTCTCCTCATGGAAGGCCAACCGGCCGGATCGGTCGGTCGGTGGGAGAGCCGCCCGCGTGGTGCGGGCGGGGTGACTCGCAGGAGGCGGCTGGGCTGCCGTCCCAGCGGACCGGCCGGAGCGGCCCGGTCCGGCCCAAGAGGGTCCCCTTTTCTTTTAAAATCTTCGGACGCCCGTATTTCGGGCTACGAACGTCCGTTTTGCGCGCCGGCAGTGGCAGCGCGAACCTCGCGTCGAGGGGAATGCTTTGTTATGGTTTTTGGAATTTTTAATTCCAAAAACGAGGGGACATGGAGGCGTGACGTGTCTTTAAGTGGACGAGCATTTTTTCCGAGATACTTGTTTTGGGCGGCGTGGATGCATCCGACGCCCGTTTTGAGCGCCGTCAGTGGCGTTGGGACCCTGGCATCGAGGTGGATCTTTTCCGGGTGGTTTCAGGCGTTGAGGCCGAAGTTGACGTGCGGGCCCCACGACCCGTCTTTTGAGCTGCGTGCAGCTTTTAGCGACTCTCTCACCGGGCGTCCGTTCGGGGCGTGCGAGCAGTCGATTCTGGATGTTTTTCCGAGGGGATTGCAGTGGTACAATCCACCCGCCCCAATTCGGCACGATGGTGCGGGGCCCACGGGGGCCGTTTGGGCGTCGACGGTGGTTTTACATCTTTATCACTGGGCGACCTTTTTGGACAAGTGAATAGTCCATCTTGTGTACTTTTTCGAGAGAATCGCAACGGAGCGATCCATTCGTTGAGTTTCGGGACTGGATTGCGGGTCCCACGAAGCACCGCACGTGTTCAGTGCGCCGGAATGCATCTTTTTCTCAGGATACCCGTTCCACATAAGTAAGAAGTCAATTTGACGTGCTTTTCCGAGAGCATTGCGATGGCGCAGTTCGCCCGACTTTTTTTTGGGGATGTGGTGTAGGTCCCACCGACCCGTATACAGTGAATAGTACCACTTTCACCGGGTATCCATTTTGGGTGATTGAGTACACAATCCCGTGTGTTTTTTTTGAGGGGAACGCATTGGCGTGATCCGTTGGTTCAGTTTCCGGATCTTGTGGTGGGCCCCACACGGTTTTGGTCACGGTGAATAGTACCTCTTTCACCGGTTGACCGTTTTGGGTGGGTGATTAGTCTATCTCGCGTGTTTTTCCTCAAGGATTACAATGGTTTGATCCATTTGGTTGTGAGGAGCCTCTTGCACGATCTTATTAAATGTGGAGCTTGAAAGGTGCTCCGGTGGAGGTTCTTCTACCGTGTTTGTAGTGGATCTTTGGTGTGTGATCGCGTGCACTCTTGGGAGAGTGATGTAAATGTTCATAAGATGTGGTCAGTTGTGCCTGGGCCTTTGAGGTGGATTTGTTACGTTCACGCCTTCATGTTGACGTTGAGTGTCGTGTGCACGATAGCCCTTGGGCAGAAAGTGAGGTATACTCTAGAAGTATACGGGAGCACTTGGAGGTACGTGTAGTTCGTACCTGAGACGTTTGTGCACTTGGTTAGGGGTTAACTTGGGGCCACACGTCGTGTGGGCCCCATGTGTGTGTCGTGTTCTGCTTTGGGTACTTTGACCTCTCGCGACGTAGAGGGTCCCTCTGTGCTCGTTTGTTTGACAAGTAGGGTGGAGCTTTTCCCCTGCCTCTGTGCTCTTTTGTTTGAACAGCAGGGGGGAGATTTTCCCCTGGCTCTGTGCTCGTTTGTTTGAACAGCTGGGTTGAATTGTCTCCCCCTAGTTTTGTTCTCGTTGGTTCGGCCGGTAGCGGTGCTAGTGACACCTAGTGATGGAACAGGCGTTGAACCCCTTTGGGTGAGTTGTGCTGGAGTTGGGTGGTTGCGCAATACCCACTACGTGTTTGGTTGGCCAGTGGTGCACCCTCCAGTAGAGATGGCCAGAGCAGTTCTGAGTTTTACCCTCCAGCGGGGATGGGTAGTGGGTTACTCATCGACTTCTTCAGGATTATCCTCCAGTAGAGACTGGGCAGTGGGTCACCCGACGCCCTTAGGGTCTACCCTCCAACAGAGACTGGGTAGTGGGTCACCTGATGACCTCTTAGGGTCTACCCTCCAGCAGAGACTGGGCAGTGGGTCGCCCGACAACCTCTTAGGGTCTACCCTCCAGCAGGGCTGGGTAGTGGGTCGCCTGTCGTCAGTTCTAGGTCTACCCTCCAGCAAGGCTGGGCAATGGGTCGCATGTCGACTTATTCCAGGTCTACCCTCCAGCGGGGCTGGGCAGTGGGTCGCCTGATGATGTATTAAGTTCAAACCTCCAGTGGGGCTGGGTAATGGGTCTCTTGATGATGTATTAGGGTCTACCCTCTAGCAGGGATGGGCAGTGGGTCACCCGATAACATATTACGAACTACCCTCCAGCAGGGTTGGGTAGTGGGTCACCCATTGGTATTTCAGACTCAGTCCTTTTTACTAGGCTAGTCTGTGGCTTTCCTCCGTGATTACCGTAGCGAGACCCCTGGTTATGGGTCAGTGTTGTGACGACCTTGACTTTGAGGAGACCTCTCGACTGTGGGGCAGTGATGAGGCGTGGGTTGACTTTCCCTAAAACTCTCAAGTACAAGGGGTGCTTTCCCCACCGAGACGCATTCTTGTGACGCAATCTAAAACCGTGCGGGAAAGTTAGTACCGACCAAAGAGGATAGAGTCGAGGTGTGGTGATTGAGCCCCTTGGCTTGCTGTTTGGGGCAGGCGTGCGGGATGCTAGGCATCGATAGTGTTACTTCTGGGACTGTTGGATACTATTTCCTTGGGCTGAGATATGGGATAAAGATCCCCTTACGAGCTTGTTCGGGTTTCTTGTTGAGCATACACATATGTATATACCTTGTTTCCAGTACCCACTTCTTGGGTTTGGTTACTCTCCTTCCATGATAGGCGAAGAGGCGCGGGATATGCCACGTTCTTTCTGTTTATAGCTTCTCGTGGTTGGACGAGTCTAATCTCCTACTATAGGTAGTGAAGAATCGACGATAAGTTCATCTTCTCACCGTTTCCAGCTCCATGTGTCTGGATGAGTCTACCTTCTTGCCTCTTACTTGGTTGAGCTGGACTCTCTACTATTATTTTACTGCACTCTTTGTTAGACTCCTATACTTTTCCTATTCGCTCTACTGCTCATCCTTCGGTAACTCTTTTGTTGCTCCCTCGAGCCTTCGGGGTATCCTATTGAGTATTTTTATACTCACCCCTGCTTGGGATTTTCCCACACTTGGTGTGCCCATGCAGACGACGGACATGGGGAGTGTGACTTCAGTGGAGCATAGGAGCTTGGGAGCTTGGACTGCGTGCGGTGGTCGTAGCCGGGTTCTAGGTGGGAGACCCGTCAGCTGTTTCCTTTTTGTTTACCTGTTGCCGGGTTGTGGCACCTTTTTCTATTTGGGTGCGTGTTTTGCCCCCTTTTCCTTTTCAGCACTATACTTTGTACTGTTAGAGGTCGATGCACATTGTGGATTTTATATAGCAGTTTCCCTTTTTCCTTGCTTGTCTTTACTTTTACTCTGCACCGTTGCATTGAGTTTGCTGCGTGAGTGTGTACAGGTATTTAGGAAAAGGCCTCCCCGAGTTGTTGTGCCTTCGGCGCTGGTCGCCAGCCCCTGGCCTATGGAGGCGGGCTTGGGGTAGTTGCGGATCGAGCCCAGGTAGGGTCGGGTCATGACAAAGTGGTATCAGAGGTGGTTCATTTCTTGGGGCATTGTGTGGACGTCCCTAAAAAGGAATTGGTTGGGATTTAGGGAAATAGTGTTAACGTGTCTCGAGAGAGGCTCTCAGGACAGGGAGTCCAGTGATGGTGCGGCGGCCGATGTATCCATTCACCAGGACCCTGATAACCCTCTTGTCGACTCGGCATACTAAGACACTTATTGCAGGGAATAATTTGGTTTGTGAATCACATAGGACTGATTATTGATTTTCCTTCCTGAGTCAGCTCCCCATCGTTGTTGTTATTGGTATATACATATATGCTCATCTAACCGTGAAACTCCTTCATAATATTCAGTATTTCTCCATGAAGACATCCATCCCAGATACCATCATTGGTGCGTGACGATGACCCTGTGATCTATGAGGCCACAGTCCAGGACCCATCATGCGATCCCTTTCTCTGGGTGGGCCGGTAGCAGCACCCCTGCCAATTGAGCAGCAGACAGTTTCAGCAGAGCAGGCTGAGCTAGAGCGCAGTTTGAGCGTGCTCCGTGAGTTCCAGCGGCAGAGACCGCTGAGGTTCAGTGGTGAGCCAGACCCTCAGGCAGCAGAGGTTTGGATCGAGGCGGTGGTTTTCATTTTCAGGCTTGTACAGATGCTGAAAAATCAGAGAGTGGCTCTGGCAGCCACCCCCTTTTGTAGAGAAGCTTGGCGTTGGTGGAGTCTGGTGACTCAGTTTCTTGACGAGTCTTCGCTTTCGTGGGGCGACTTTAAGTTGTTGTTTTGAGAGGAGTATTGCCCCTCTTGCTTGCGCTCCATTCGGGTTCAGGAGCTCCTGCAATTTTAGCAGGGAGGGATGATGGTTGCCGAGTACGCGACTAGTTTTGCAGACCGTGCACGCTTTTACCCAGACTTGGTCTGTGACGACAACAACCGAGAGCGGAAGTCTGAGCAGGGTCTCCGCTGAGAGATTCGTGCTGTCATAGTACCCTTGGGAATTTCCGCTTATTCCGGGGTGCTAGAGCAGGCGCTAGTGATAGAGGGATTCCTGTCACGTTCTAGCGTTGGTGGTGGTCGCAGGCACGTTGGAGTTGAGACTTCTGCCGTAGCTAGCAGGCATCGGCAAGAAGAACCTCGATGTAGGTGGCCTTCTGACAACCGGACTCAAGGGCGTGGTCGTACACCACAGTGGCACTGGAGGGCACCACTGTAGCCTAGAGAGAGTTGGTGATGTGCTTGTGACGGGCGAGGTCACTTGGTAGGAGACTTCCCGACCTGAGTTTCTTAGAGCTTCGGGCAGGTAGCAGGCGCGCCACCACGGCAGAGGCAGCATCATGATCAGAGTAGCACCCAGAGAGGTTGTGCTTGCAGAGGAGAATGAGGATCTGGAGGTGGGGGACGACTTTACGAGGTCTTCCCATCAGCACTAGCTAGTCTACGTCCGGCTCTGGGAGCTGACAGTTGGGACCGCGGACAGCAGTGAGCCTTAGATGTCTACAATCCTGCAGAGAATGGGATGGTGAGAGGTACCCATTGCGACTCTTCTACTTCTTACAGTAGAAATTTTAGGCTCTACGTGTGAATGGCTTTTCTCCATGCTCCTTGTTTGAGGTGTTACTAGGGTGACGCAGGGCGTCGGGTGTAACCCTGTGTTGTTAAAGAAAAAGGCGTGAGACATTTTCCTTTAGTTGATGGTGTTGACTCCTTCACTTCCGAGTGTGTAAGAGAGTCTTGGTTGAGAGACATCAACTGTGAAATCTTGCGTGACCAGATATCCTTGGGTGCTTCACCATATGGATATTATGAAGGAGGGAATCACCGGGCCTTCTTCCTGGTGCGGGCGGTGATTCCAGTCGCGACGTACGACATAGAGGTTTGGTCGTGGACGTGAGCTACCTTTCCCTAACCCCAAAGTCTGAAGTGGGTGCATGACATCGGCAAGGGCCGACCATGCATGAATAGATCAATCCTTTGGTCTACGTGCGGTGACGCCGAGCTGTGCGTGGGTTCTTCTGGGTGTGAGGAAGCCAGGTGTGGGCTTAGTACCCTGTGTTGCTCCCTAGTTTTGCTTTTCAGGGACGAAAATCATAAAGTAGGGAATGATGTAAGAACACGGTTTTCACTGTGAACGACTTTGGAATATTCTTGATGATATTCCAGAGCAGCGCCTTCAGACGGCATGCAATTCTGAGCCCCGGAGCGGCTGGAATTAAATTTTCAGTGTGTTCACACTGGAAACACTAAATAAATGGGATAACTCCTAAATGGTGACCCGAATCAGAGATCCGAGTGTACGAATGGGTCCGTAATGGGGTTTTTACACTAGGAATGACATAAAACTTGTCAGTGCAGGATGTTTGAACCCCTCACTCGCTTTCGGAAGGTTAAACGGATAAATTAAGTAATTAATTTATCCGTTTAGTGGTGAAACTCAAGTATCTCTTAAACAGTGGCTTGGATCGGAAAAACGAGGGCACCGTTGAGATCGGAGCATGACGTTTACCCTAGGAGGGGTATAAATTTTGCGGGCATGTGCCATCTGTGAAAAATGGCCCCAGGGACGTTTTTGTAATTTAGCGGCCTCAGACGTTAAATTTTATAACTTTTGAACGGGGTATCAGATTAAAATTCTGAGATCGCCGTTGTTCTCGGGAGGTCGTTTTCACCCCAGGGGAACCCTCATTTTTGTCTTCATCGGCAGCGTAGTCGGGGGCGTGCCGGGCGGGGGGGGGGGGGGGGGGGTTGAAGTGTTTTCAACTTAAACACACCCCCGCCCTCTTCTTCTTATCCTTCTAACTCAAACCCTCCCCCTCTCCTCCTACTCCGGCAAATCACTCAGGTGAGGCACCTCTGGCGAGGCAATTCCGGAAAGGCAGCGGAGCGGCGGCGGACTCCCCGTGAAGCTCCGGGCATCGCCCAAGAGGTAGGGGTTTATTGTTTCATTTTTAATTTCCCCGCAATCTTTGAGCCCAAATTATAGCGTCGAACTATCGTCTTATCGTCAATCGATGCCCATGAACGCGTAGTACGTTTTCCGAGCTTTCCAACGCTTGTTTTGGATTTAAAATCCGACTTCAAAGCCTCCGCAGCGGCCTGGAGAAGATCCGCGGGTTTTTGGGGTTTTCTGGCCGGCACGGTGGTCCGGCGGGTTTCCTGCAGTGGTGGCGCGGCGGTCCGGTGACCTCGGGGCGGCGGCGTTGCCACGGGGTTCCGGCGAGCGGAGCCGGTCAGTGGGGCGGCCCGGCGAGCGGTCGTCTGAGAGCGCCGGCGGCGGGCGCCGGCGAGAGGGGACGGGCCAGGGTCGTGCTGTGTGACCCCGCGGCTGGACAGAGACCCGCGCGACGCGGGTCTCCGCGTGGAAGGCCGACCGGCTGTTTCGGCCGGTCGGTGGGAGAGCCGCCCACGTGGCGCGAGCGGGGCGGACCGACCAGGCCAGTCCGGGCCAAGAGGGTCCCCTTTTCTTTTAAAATCTTCGAACGCCCGTATTTCAGGCTACGGACGTCCGTTTTGCATGCCATCAGCGACAACGTGAACCTCGCGTCGATGGGAACACTTTGAGATGGTTTCAGGAATTTTTAATTCCCAAAATGAGGGGCCGCGAAGGCGCGGTGTGTCTTTAAATGGACGAGCATTTTTCCCGAGATACTTGTTTTGGGCGGCGCGGATGCATCCGACGCCCGTTTTGAGCGCCGTTAGTGGCGTTGGGACCCTGGCATCGAGGCAGAGCTTTCCCGGGTAGTTTCAGGCATTGAGGCTGAAGTTGAGGCGCGGGCCCCACGACCCGTCTTTTGAGCTGCGTGCAGCTTTTAGCGACTCTTTCACCGGCCGTCCGTTCGGGGTGTGTGAGGAGTCGATTCTAGATGTTTTTCCTAGGGGATTGCAGTGGTGCAATCAGCCCGCCCCAATTCAGCATGATGGTGTGGGGCCCACGAGGGCCGTTTGGGCGTCAACGGTGGTTTTCCATCTTTATCACCGAGCGACCGTTTTGGACAAGTGAATAGTCCATCTTGTGTACTTTTTCGAGAGGATCGCAACGGTGTGATCCATTCGATGAGGTTCGGGACCAGGTTGTGGGTCCCACGAAGCACCGCTCGTGTGCGGTGCGCCGGAATGCATCTCTTTCTCCAGATACCCATTCCACGTAAGTAAGCAGTCAATTTGACGTGCTTTTCCAAGAGCATTGTGATGGCGCAGTTTGCCCGACTTTTTTTTTCAGGGACGTGGTGTGGGTCCCACCGACCCGTATACGGTGAATATTACCTTTTTCATTGGGTATCCATTTTGGGTGATTGAGTACTCAATCCCGTGTGTTTTTTCGAGGGGATCGCAGTGGGGTGATCCGTTGGTTCAATTTCGGGATCTTGTGGTGGGCCCCACACAGGTTTGGTCACGGTGAATAGTACCTTTTTCACCGGTTGACCGTTTCGGGCGTGTGAGAAGTCTATCTCGTGTGTTTTTCCATGAGGATTACAACGGTGTGATCTGTTTGGTTGTACGGAGCCTCTTGCACGATCTTATTAAATGTGGAGCATGAAAGGTGCTCCGGTGGCGGTTCTTCTACCGTGTTTGTAGCAGACCTTTGGCGTGTGATCGTGTGCACTCTTGAGAGAGTGATGTAAATGTTCATAAGATGTGGTCGGCCGTGCCTGGGCCTTTGAGGTGGAGTTGTTACATTCACGTCGTTGCGTTGACGTTGGGTGCCGTGTGCACGATAGCCCTTGGGATGAAAGTGACGTATACTCTAGGAGTATGCGGGAGCGCTTTGAGGTACGTGTGGTTCGTACATGAGACGTTTGTGTGATTGTTTGGGGGTTAACTTGGGGCCACACATCGTGTGGGCCCCAGGTGCATGCTATAACACCCCGAGCTTCCATGATACGCTTCTCTTTCAATAATGCAATAGCTTGCATTGTACGCAAGTTTGAGATTCTAACACACCGTGACCAATCAAGATAGCCATTATGAATAGTAATACCCACTTTTTGAAATTATATATATTTTATATTTCAAAATGGACTTCATTTGTGGATTCAGAATATCTAAATTAGCCTATGTTGAATTTTTGGTATTTTTCTGAGAACTTCCAATTTTTTATGAATAGTCAAAAATACTTAAAAACAACTTTTTTAATAAAAATAATTTATAGTGATAAATTATACTATTGATTGGTTTTAGAGTATAATTAGAATATATTTTTACCATTTCATCCAATGGTGTTCATTAGAATTAATTTCACTTTGAAATTGGACATAAACAATTGTCAATCTTTTGATATATATTGTTTCGTAAAAACACGCTATTTGTTGTGACAGCGGGAATTAATTATAAAATTAATTAATGAAACTTATATGTTTCGAATTTTGTAAAATAGAAATCATTTTTGAATTCGGAATATCAATTATAACTTAAGGTGAAATTTTGGCATTGTTCTGAAAAACATCAATTTTTGATGAATAGTGAAACCACTAAGTGGTAGTTAAAAAACTGATTTTTCATTTAAATGAAACATTACCACTTCTGTGATTTTATTTTCAAAAATACAACATACATGGTTGTCATTAGGAAGTAAAATGTGGTTAAATGTGATTAAAATAATATTTTTTTTGTGAATAGTAACTTTTAAATTTAATTAATCGCGATTAAAGGTAATTAGTGAAATTTAAGGTAAAAATGATATTATAAAAATATGAAAATACCTTTACACTTGTCCTAACCCTATTGGATGAGTCATGGCCGACCAAGAAAATCCATGGGTCAACTTGGGGACCCCATGGAGCCACTTTGGTAGGAAAATGACATTAAAAACTTTTTATTTAATGTTAAAATAAAAATGTCACAAACATGAGTTGTTTTACTAAACCAATTTTTAAATGGGGTTATACAAGTCAAATTTTTTACTATAAATATTAATTATAAATATATAAGGATTTCCTAAATCATGATAATTGTTTTATAATTTTTAGAAATTAAATAAATTAAATTATTTATGACACCATGATGATGTAGCGATTTCCTCATTAATTAACGATTTAAATAAAATGAAAAGATAATGTAAAATCTAAAACTTACACCTGTAAAAAACCTATTGGATGAGTATATTTCAAACCCTAATCACCTTAACCTTGAAATATATAATTTAGGGACCTTTAAAATTCGAAACTCATTATATAATAAAGTGACATTTCATGACTTTCCAAGAGTGCCCCTCCTCTCCTCTTATACAAGGCCTCCACCACTACCACCTTATTCACACATTCAAAGCCATTCGTCTCTACAAAACTTTGCCCAAAGACTCTCTCAACTTCCCTCTATTACTCCTAGAAGCCTCACTTTGGGCAGAAATCTTCCCAAGGAAGCATTTGTCTCAAATCAAAAAAAGAGTTACCTGATTTTAAGGTAATGTCTTCTCTTATGTAATTTTGTTTTATTTTGCTTCTCCAACCCCTTAAACACTTTTTATTCCTTTCCTTTGTAACAAAACCAGTATATAAAATATACTAGGATGTTTTTATGATAAGTATTTGGTTTACACTTACACACACCTTCGTCTAATGGTTAAAGAACATACTGTTTCTTTGGGAGGCGAAATACTGCCTCACGAAATGATGATTGTTCAATATTCATTTAACACCTTTACTGGTGGCCATTTTGATGACACTATTTTTATATATGATATCTATATTATGTTTATTTTTTCCTTATGCTTCTGTATTTCTCATTTATGGAATACTTTATGGTATCCATTATGGGTAAACGCGATAATTTAATTTTAGGAAGTGCGGACTACCGCCCCCTCAAAGTGATTTGAATCGTTAATGCCATATGTGGGATGTATAAAGGATGGAGAAAATTGTATTATACATTATATTATACTGGAATTATATTATACCTTTATATAATTATAACTTCATTCCATTAAATATGAAATAGAAATGAGAGCAGCGTTCATGCGTACGTACGGCTTACCGTCTCTATGAATGGTGCATTTCATTTATTACCTCTAAATGTTATGTAATACTATAAGTGAATGTATTTACTAGATATATAATATGTATATGATATATAAATCATGAATATAATTATGGATATAATGGATATATTACCACATGAACAAAGTGTAATTATAATATTTTTATTTTTGACTCAAGTACCTAAGATCGACAAAACGACCGTTATAAACTTAAATAATTACATAATGTTCATGACATGGTAATAAGTGATATAAAAGGAATAATTAACTTGAAAGAGGTTCTTAAGAAGGTATCGATTAACTCTAGTTTATTATTCAGGAGGTTAAAGAGTGGTCAAGTCAAGTCGGACACGAGGTAAGGGAATTTCATAACCCAATTTCAATTCTTTGGGTTAATCTCCTACATTCAAATTATGTCATGATATTATTATGTCCTATCTTGTATTTGTACTTTATTTATGTGTACTTATAGTAAATACACATAATAGATATATTTTATTTAAAAAATGATCTTTGTAAAGACTTCGTCTCAATATCATTTCATTGAGGCATATTTTGTTTTATAAACAACTCTCCATTATACAGTGTATAAACCCCTTTGACATTTACTTTTATTCAAAAGGAATCTTTTTATACGAAGCGTTTTTACTAAACGACAAAAGGAATGTTTTTTCTTACCTATGTGGGTAAAACTACTTCTCCGCCGCCGTCACTATTATTTGAGTTTCGGCTTCCTCTATAAGACATAACTTTTTTTTAAAAGAAAAATAAATACCATGTTTTAATTTTCATTTATTTTGGTATTGAGAATGGTATTGATAAAGTATTTATTATATTAATGTGTTGTATTGATATCTTGTGATTGAAGTGTGTGAATCTTATGTTTCCTTTATGCATGTTTTATGTGATACAATTATGTTATGGTTTATGATATGTTTAAACCTATTCATATGAGGAATGCATTGGACATAATATGTGATGGGTGGAGCCCGCTATAGCTCCTCGATGCATCGGCAGGTCTCATGAGACAAAGGCATGAGGCCTTGACAAAATCTTATTTGTGGTCCTGGAACGAGGCCTTGACTACGTGGTTATGATAGTCTGGAATTATGCATTCCATCATTATGAATGTGGTTATTGATATTGCATGGGATTATTCGACTACTAGAATATCCATTTGAGTAAGTAAATGGAATTATTTAATTTAATTTTTTCCATATTATGCTGATGTTCAAGTTTAAAAAGTTTTTTGTTTTAGTTATACATTGCCTTAAATGTTGGTGTTTATTTATGAAAGCTTTTGCAATATTGTTATCCTTACTGAGCATCTGAGCTCACCCCTTTCAATGTTTTATTATTTTCCAGGATGTGAAGAAGTATTTTATGAATGACATACAGGGATAGTCAGAAGAGGATATGAGTGTGGACTATGGAGACTTTTTTATTGTAGTTTTTTCACTTTATGATGTAATGTAACATTTATGAATGTATCTAGTGTTTCCAAGGCTACTAAACTAATTGGTCTTTCGAGACTTGATCTTTTGTGATCATGCCAATGTTACGCAATAATGCACCGACTCTGGGTAACTAGGGTCGGGGCATTACAGTTGGTATCAGAGGCAGTTTAGTACTAAACTTGGAAGCTAGATTTAGATAAACTCTGATTAGAGCACCTAGTCCAAAGATAGACTTTGAGGATTAGTATAGAAGAACTTCCTAGAATTTTGGTATTATAGAGATGTTGTGAGTTTTCTGAGCAATATATCCATGTCTGGATACGAGCAGGTAGAGGCGGCTCTGGCACAGATGTACCTAGGGGTAAAACCCGAAAACACCGCTTTGAGCTAGACTAGAACGGGAACTGGTGGACGACAATGGGCCTTGTTGCACTCTTGGTAATGACACTCCCGGGGTATATGCTTTGGATAATTATAATTTTCTTTACAAACCATTATGAAGGGATTATGAGTACATACTTCCTCAAAGAAAACATTTTTATGATTATGGATTATATCCATAAATAGTTCAATTTATGTAAAATATTTTACAAGTATGGAATTATGTATTTTAATTCATAAACTAATCTAGTTTATGCCATTGTTTAGAAATGGCGCCTAGTGGGAGGAATGAAAATGGTATCAATGCACGCACTCCGTGTAGGGATTTCCCTTCTGCTCAATATAATTATTGTGGAGCTGGAGATACAACTGGTTCTGATCAACTTATTACCATACTGGGAAAACTCACACAGGTTATGAATAATAACCTTACTCGTATTGAGCACCCTGATCCACAACGTGGAGAATCAATGTTAGACCGCTTCATGAGGAAAAAACCACCAAAATTTAATGGGGGTACAAATCCATTAGTAGGTGAGCAATGGATAAAATCTTTAGAAAAAATATTCCATGCCTTGGGGAGTAGCGAAAGGGAGAAGGTTGTCATGGTAGTTTACCACCTCACTAGAGATGCCGATGAGTGTTGGTCGCTAATTCAAAACACAAAGGAAGATGATGAATTATCCAATATGTAATGGAGGGAGTTAAAAGAGCTTTTCTTAGAAAAAATATTTTCCTTGTGACCATAGAGCATATATGGAAAGGAAATTTTTGAGTCTGAGACAAAAGGAGGATGAGAATTTCACAAAGTATGAGGCCAACTTTAAAAGGTTAGCAAGACATTCTGCAGATTATATACGTAACCCAAGAAGTAAGATTGATCGTTTCTTTGATGGGTTAAAACCGTTTCTCCGTTGATCCTTAGTCTCACAATCTTTCTTATCGTATGAAGATACTGTCTCATGTGCCATCAAGACAGAAAAGGAATTCTCTAAATCTTTTGATAATAAAGTAAAGCAAGAAAAAAAAAGAGAACGGTGGAACAAGAGACAGATAAACAAAATAAGGGAAAGAAGGATTTTCCACTATGTGATAATTTTGGGAAGAATCACCTCGGTACTTGCCTTAATGTAATGGGAGTTTGTTACAAATGTGGAGAAAAAGGTCACCAGGCTCGTGATTGCAAGGGAAAGAAAGAGGCTATCAATGTTGAATGCTAAAATTGTAGGGAAATGGGGCATTATTCAAATGAATTTACTAAGATTCAAGGAAAATTACCTCAGAAATGGCCAAGGTATTAAGGAAAATCTTATGCTATTACTACAGTTGAAGCGGAATAATTAATGTATTGGTGCTTTTGGACTCAAGGATTTTATTCTGGTTATAAAAATAATGTTATATATATAAGGATTGTACTACAGTACTTGTTGTTATCATTAAGGTTTTAATATGATGAAGGAAATCATATTTTTAGTATGGGACAATAAGAGAAACTTTACTTTGTTTAGGGAATCTAATGTTACAATTGATTTTGGAATTTAAGGACCTTTTAGAGAAAGTCTGGACGGAGGTATTTTGGATAACTATAAAGGTTGGAATGGATTAAGTTGAACTTTGGATAGTATTGTTTAAGGATAAAACATTTATGAAGAGTATTTTTGGAATATTAAAATACTATACATTTAGGAAAAGGACAACCTACAGGTTGGGGGATAACCCGTCGCGTCGGACAAAGTTGCAGGAATCGAACCCACAACCATAGTGCGATAGGCCTTTATTACCTACCACTAGCCTACAGGAAGTCCCTGGTTATTACAAAAAAGTTTTCCTAATCTAAATGGTATGTGTTAATATTTGGAACCTTATACAATTAGGATAAATAGAATATTTTTCAGTTCTATTACCTTTTGGAGTGAAAGATGGGTTTGTGGTAAAAATTTATTAAAGAATGAAAGTCTACATGACAAGTAAGTATATTTCCTTACGTCTTTAGTAAATATCTTAAATAAATTCCTCAACATTATGAAGGGTAACTTAAAACAAAAATGTTGTTGGTTAACTTTTCCAACTGGGGATTCAATGACCGTTTAACCAATCTCGATTTTTTGATTTTCTTGTGGTTAAATTTCTCCTAACCCAGCTTTCTACAACTCTCCATCAGACCTTGATGGTTTGTTTTTCCTCCATATCCATATTTTCATAGAATCCTAGTATGGGCAATCTTGGGTGACTTTTGTACTTATATTTCTTTCTTTTAATGTTATATTTTTATTAACCTTATTTCCGATGTGGGTTTTCCACAAAGGTATTTTCTATTTTCAACCTTTTAATTTCAAAGAAAAATTTCAAATTGTGAGGACACGATTTTTTGAAGGAGGGGAGAATGTAACACCTCAAGCTTCCACGATACGCTTCTCTTTCAATAATGCAATAGCTTGCATTGTATGCAAGTTTGAGGTTCTAACACACTGCAACCAATCAAAATAGCCATTATGAATAGTAACACCCACTTTGTGAAATTATATATATTTTATATTTCAAAATGGACTTCATTTGTGGATTCGGAATATCGAAATTAGCCTATGTTGAATTTTTGGTATTTTTCTGAGAACTTCCAATTTTTTATGAATAGTGAAAAATACTTAAAAACAACTTTTGAATAAAAATAATTTATAGAGATAAATTATTCTATTGATTGGTTTTAGAGTATAATTAGAATATATTTTTACCATTTCATCCAATGGTGTTCATTAGAATCAATTTCACTTTGAAATTGGACATAAACAATTGTCAATCTTTTGATATATATTGTTTCTTAAAAACACGCTATTTGTTGTGACAGCGGGAATTAATTATAAAATTAATTAATTAAACTTATATGTTTGTAATTTTTTAAAATAGACATCATTTTTGAATTCGGAATATCAATTATAACTTAGGGTGAAATTTTGGCATTGTTCTAAAAAACTTCAATTTTTGATGAATAGTGAAACCAATAAGTGGTAGTTAAAAAACTGATTTTTCATTTAAATGAAACATTACCACTTCTGTGATTTGATTTTCAAAAATCCGACATACATGGTTGTCATTAGGAAGTAAAATGTGGTTCAATGGGATTAAAATAATTTTTGGGCGAATAGTAACTTTTAAGTTTAATTAATCACGATTACAGGTAATTAGTGAAAGTTAAGGTAAAAATGATATTATAAAAATATGAAACTACCTTTACACTTGTCCTACCCCTATTTCATGAGTCATGGTCGACCAATAAAATCCATGGGTCAACTTGGGGACCCCATGGTGCCACTTTGGCAGGAAAATGACATTAAAAACGTTTTATTTAATGTTAAAATAAAAATGTCACAAACATGAGTTGTTTTACTAAAACAATTTTTAAATGGGGTTATACAAGTCGTATTTTGACTATAAATATTAATTATAAAGCTAAAACTATTTCTTACATCATGATAATTGTTTTATAATTTTTAGATATTAAATATATTTAATTATTTATGACACCATGATGATGCAGTGATTAACTCATTAATTAACGATTTAAACAAAATGAAAAGATAATGTGAAATCTAAGACTTACACATTTAAAAAACTTATTTTATGAGTATATTTCGAACCCTTATCACCTTATCCTTGAATTATATTACTGTGGGACCTTTAAAATCTGAAACTCATTATATAATAATGTGACATTTCATGACTTTCCAAGAGTACCCCTCCTCTCCTCTTATAAAAGGCCTCCACCACTACCACCTTATTCATGCATTCAAAGCCGTTTGGCTCGGCCAACCTCTGCCCAAATACTCTCTCAACATCCCTCTCTTACTCCTAGAAACCTCAATTTGGGCATAATTCTTCCCAAGGAATCCTTTGGCTCAAATCAAAAATAGAGTTACCCGATTTTAAGGTAATGTCTTCTCTTATGTTATTTTGTTTTATTTTGCTTCTCCAACCCCTTAAACTCTTTTTATTACATTCTTCTGTAACAACACCAGTATCTAAAATATACTAGGATGTTTTTATGATAATTATTTGGTTTAAAATTACACACACCTTCATCTAATGGTTAATGAACATACTGTTTCTGTGGGTGGCGAAATACTACCTCACAAAACGATGATTGTTCAATATTCTTTTAAAACCTATAATGGTGGCCATTTTGATGACACTATTTTCATATATGATATATATTTTATTTTTATGTTTTCATTATGCTTCTGTATTTCTCATTTATGGCATACTTTATGATTTCCATTATGGTTAAACGCGATAATTTCATTTTAGGAAGTGCGGACTACCGCCCCCTCAAAGTGATTTGAATCGTTAATGCCATATGTGGGATGTATTAAGTATGGAGTAAATGGTATTATAAATTATATTATAATATAATTATATTATACCTTTATATAATTATAACTTCATTCCATTAAATAGGAAATATAAATGAAAGTAGTGTTCATGCGTACGTACGGCTTACCGTCTTCATGAACGGTGAATTTCATTTCATACCACTAAATGTTATGTAATACTATAAATGAATGTATATACTGGATATATATGATGTATATGATATATACATCATGAATATAATTATGGATATAATGGATATATTACCACATTAACAAAGTGTAATTATAAGATGTTTATTTTTGACTCAAGTACCTAAGATCGACAAAACGACAGTTATAAACATAAATAATTACATACTGTTCATGACATGGTAATAAGTGATATAAAAGGAATAATGAACTTGTAAAAGGTTCTTAAGAAGGTAGAGATTAACTCTAGTTTATTATTCAGGAGGTTAAAGAGCGGTCGAGTCAAGTCGGACATGAGGTAAGGGAATTTCATAACCCAATTTCCATTCTTTGGGTTAATCTCCTACTTTCAAATTATGTCATGATATTATTATGTCCTATCTTGTATTTGTAATTTCTTTATGTGTTCTTATAGTAAATAAACATAATAGATCTATTTTATTTAAAAAATGATCTTTGTAAGGACTTCGTCTCAATCTCCTTTCATTGAGGCATATTTTGTTTTATGCACAACTTTCCATCATACGGTGTATAAACCCCTTTGACATTTACTTTTATTCAAAAGGAATCTTTTTATACGAAGTGTTTTTACTAAAAGACAAAAGGAATGTTTTTCTTACGTATGCGGCGACAACGACTTCTCCGCCACCGTGACTATTATTTGAGTTTCGGCTTCCTCTATAAGCCATAACTTTTTTTTAAAAGAAAAATAAATACCATGTTTTTCTTTTCTTTTATTTTGGTATTGAAAATGGTTTTGATAAAGTTTTTATTAGATCAATGTGTTGTATTGATATGATGTGATTGAAGTGTGGGAATCTTATGTTTCCTTTATGAATGTTTTATGTGATACAATTATGTTATAGTTTATGATATATTTAAACCTGTTCATATGAGGAATGAATTGGACTTAATATGTGACGGGTGGAGCCCGCTATAGCTCCTCGATGCATCGGCGGGTCTCATGAGACAAACTAGTGTCTTGGAACGAGGCCTTGATGAAATCTTATTTGTGGTCTTGTCACGAGGCCTTGGCTACGTGGTTATGATAGTCTGGCATTATGCATTCCATCATTATGAAAGTGGTTATTTATATTGCATGGGATTATTCGACTAGTAGAATATCCATGTGAGTAAGTAAATGACATTATTTAATTTTATTTTTGCCATAATATGCTGAAGTTCATGTTTAAAAAGTCTTTTGTTTTAGTTATAAATTTCCTTAAATGTTGGTGTTTATTTATGAAAGATTCTGCAATATTGTTATCCTTTTTGAGAATCTGAGCTCACCCCTTTCAATGTTTTAATATTTTGCAGGATGTGGAGAAGTATTTTATTAATGACCTGTAGGGATAGTCAGAAGAGGATATGAGTGTGGACTATGGAGACTTTTTTATTGTAGTTTTTCACTTTATGATGTAATGTAACATTTATGAATGTATCTAGTGTTTCCCAGGGTACTAAAATAATTGTTATTTCGATACTTGATCTTTTGTGATCATTCCAATGTTACACAATAATGCACCGACTCTGGGTAACTAGGGTCGGGGCGTTACACGTGTCGTGTTCTGCTTTTCATACTTTGACCTCTCACGACATAGAGGGTCCCTCTGTGCTCGTTTGTTTGACCAGCAGAGTGGAGCTTTTCCCCTGCCTCTGTGCTCGTTTGTTTGACTTGCAGGGTGGAGCATTTCCCTTGGCTCTGTGCTCGTTTGTTTGACCAGTAGGGTTGAGTGGTATCCCCTGGTTTCATTCTCGTTGGATCGTCCGGTAGCGGTGCTAATGACACCTAATGATGGAACAGGCGCTGAACCCCTTTGGGTGAGTTGTGCTGGAGTTGGGTGGTTGCGCGATACCCACTACATGTTTGGTTGGACAGTGGTGTACCCTCCTGTAGATATGGCCAGAGCAGTTCTGAGTTTTATTCTCCAGCAGGGCTGGGCAGTGGGTTACTCATCGACTTCTTCGGGTTTACCCTCCAGCAAAGACTGGGCAGTGGGTCACTCGATACACTTAGGGTCTACCCTCTAGCAGAGACTGGGTAGTGGGTCACCCGATGAACTCTTAGGGTCTACCCTCCAGCAGAAACTGGGCAGTGGGTCACCCGATGACCTCTTAGGGTCTACCCTTCAGCAGGGCTGGGCAGTGGGTCGCCCATCGTCTAGTTCCAGGTCTACCCTCCAGCAAGGCTGGGCAGTGGGTTGCCTGTCAACTTATTCCAGGTCTACCCTCCAGCGGGGCTGGGTAGTGGGTCGCCTGATGATGTATTAAGGTCTACCCTCCAGCAGGGCTGGGAAGTGGGTCGCCTGATGATGTATTAGGGTCTACCCTCCAGCAGGGCTGGGCAGTGGGTCACCCGATATCATATTATGAATTACCCTCCAGCAGGGCTGGGCAGTGGGTTACCCGTTGGTATTTCGGACTCAGTACTTTCTACTAGCCTAGTCTGTGGATTTCCTCCGTGATTACTAGAGAGGGATCCCTGGTTACATGTCAGTGTTGTGACGACCTTGACGTTGAGGAGACCTCTCGACTGCGGGGCAGTGATGAGTCATGGGTTGACTTTCCCTATAACTCTCAAGTACGAGGGGTGCTTTCCCCACCGAAACGCGTTCTTGTGATGCGATCTAAAACCATACGGGCGAGTCAGTGCCACCCAAAGAGGATAGTGTCAAGGTGTTGTGATTGAGCCCCTTGGATTGCGGTTCAAGGAAGGCGTGCGGGATGCTGGGAATCAATGGTGTTACTTCTGGGACTGTTGGATACACTTTTCTTGGGCTGAGCTACAGGATAGAGATCCCATTACGAGATTGTTGAGATTTCTTGTTGAGCATACAAATATGTATATAACTTGTTTTTGGTACCCACTTCTTGGGTTTGGTTACTCTCCTTCCAGGAGAGGCGAAGACGTGCGGGGTATGCCACGTGCTTTCCGTGTCTAGCTTCTCGTGGTTGGACAAGTCTACTCTCCTGCTATAGGTATCGAAGACTCAACGAGAAGTTCATCTTCTCACCATTTCCAGCTCCTTGTGTCTGGATGAGTCTACCTTCTTGCCTCTTTCTGGGTTGAGCTGGACTTTGTACTGTTACTCTACTGCACTCTTTGTTGGACTCCAATACTTTTCCTGTTCGCTCAACTTCTCACCCTTCGGTAACTCCTTTTTTTCTCCCTCAAGCCTTCGGGGTATCCTACTGAGTATTTTTATACTCACCCCTGCTTGGGCTTTTCCCAGCCTTGGTGTGCCCTTGCAGACGACAGACAGGTGGAGCGTGACTTCAGTGGAGCGTAAAAGCTTGGGAGCTTGGACCGCGTGCGGTGGTCGTGGCCGGGTTCCAGGTTGGAGACCCGTCAGCTGTTTCCTTTTTGTTTACCTGTTGCTGGGTTGTGGCACCTTTTTCTGGTTGGGCGTGTGTTTTGCCCCTTTTTCCTTTTCATCATTGTACTTTGTACTGTTAGAGGTCGATGCACATTGTGGTTTATATATAGCAGTTTCCCTTTTTTCCTTTCTTGTCTTTACTTTTACTCTGCACTGTTGTATTGTGTTTGCTACGTGAGTTTGTACAGGTATTTAGGCAAAGGCCCCCCCGAGTTATTGTGCCTTCGGAGCTGGTCGCTAGCCCCTAGCCTATGGAGGCGGGCTTTGGGTAGTTGCGGCTCGAGCCCGGGTAGGGTCGGGTTCTGGCATGACCTCCGAAGTGGAACTGTGGGTTTGTTAATAACCCATGGAACCAGATCATTAGAAAAAAAGGTAAAAAATTAAACTCTATCATGTTCACCTTGAGCATCATTCTGTATATCAACATGATCATTAGAATCAACAATATGAGGTAAATGAGAATCAGAACCTGGCTTAAGACTGAAAAAACCATCAGAAGTTGGAGAAGAATCTTTTTCTCCCTATCAATGTATGCAATAGATTGATCATCCTTAAACACTGCATCGCGGATTCTGACTATTTTCTTCAAAACGGGATCGTAGAACTTGTAACCAAACTCATCGTGTCCATGGACAACAAAAATACACTGGTGTGTCTTACTGTCCAGCTTGGATCTCTCATCTCTAAGCACATGAACAAAAGCCTTGCAACAAAAAACACGCAAGTGATCATACCTGATCCCTTTTCCATACCAAAATTTGTTGGGAGTGTCTGTCTACAAAGAAACCTCAGGTGATAAATTGATAATATAAGTAGCAGTAAGTAAAGCCTCACCCCAAAAATGTCCAGGAAACTTTTCTTCCGAAGGCAAACAACGATATCTTTCTAGCAAAGTCCTGTTCATCCTCCCAGCTACACCATTCAGTTGAGGTGTCTTGGGCGGTGTCTTCTGATGCTGAATACCTTCCTGCCTTCAATACTGATCAAATGGACCACAATACTCTCCCCAATTGATAGTGAAAATACATTTCAATTTCTTTCCCGATTCTCTCACAGCAGAAACATGAAACTGATTAAAAACACCGAGCACCTGACTTTTGGCTTTCCAAACATAATCCAAGATCTTTCACGAGTATTTATCAATAAATTTAACAAAATAAAGAATTCCACTAAAGGCATTCGATTTCAAATGACCAAAAATGTCATAATGTACCAATTAAAGTACATGTGACTTCCTGTGTAGAGGATGACTGCTGAAACTCACTCAGCTCTGTTTCCGATCCATGCAATGATCACATGTGTCCAATTTGACACTCTTCAAATCTTGAAGAAGATTTCTCTAGGCCAAACAACCAAGACATTTCTAACTGATGTGACTGAGCCTCTTATTCCACAACTTGGACGAAACACTGCACTCAACAACGCAAGCAGTATCACAAGAAATAGAAGCTCTAGTCCAGTACAAACCTGATTGCTTCTTCCCTCGAGCCACCATCAAAGATACCTTGAAAATATTCCATTGGAAATCACCAAAAGTGCTGATAAACCCTTCATAAACAAGAATGCTGGTAGAGATAAGATTCAAACAAACCTCGGGTGCACGCCAGACATTCTGCAAAATCAGCTTACTTCTTGTACTGGTCTTTAAACAAATAGTCCTGATGCCTTCAATGTCAGCATGACCATCATTTCCCATCTTTAAAATCCCAAAATTAACTGTGCTGTAAGATATAAAGAACTAATTCTTCAATTTAATTTTAAAATAATGACCACTGTCAACAACCTATTATGAATCATCAGAAGCAATGTTAATGGAATCATAAACAATAACAAGATCATGCCCTATAGTGGAGGAAAAATGATCATCTCCATCACCATTTTTCTTCTGTGGATTTTCCTTCAATCTGTTCTCTCTTTTCAGCTGATAACAAATTTTCTTAACATTCCCCTTCTTACCACAATGATGACATTTAAAATCTCTCTTCTTCGATCTGGATTTTCTTCTGCCTCTTCTCTTACCTCGACTACTCTACCCCCGGTCCTAGCTTCTCCCCCTGTTCTCTGTGACCAAAAGCTCGGATGAAGAGTTCTCCTGAGTGAGTCTCCTGACCTCTTCAATTAAAATAACATACTTGACAAAACTGAATGTTACAGCACTATTAGGAGTAGAACCGGTTAGAGGAACACATAATTTTTTACATGAATCAAGTAATGTGTTAAGAAGAAAAAGAGCTAAAACCTCATCTTCAAAATTGATAACCATTCTATACAACTGATAAAAACATCATTGATATTCACTTAAATAACCAGAAATAGACATACCTTATGTGTACCTCAATTTAATCATTTTATTGAGAAGAAACAGTTTGTTGTTTCTCATTTTGGAAGCATAGGTCGTCTCAATCTTCTCCCACAATGTTCTGGCATGATAGATGTTGAAAATGTGGTTCATCACGTTGTCTTCGACCCATTGGATAATGATCCCAAAAACCATCTCATGCTTGAACACCCATTCTTCATTTGACATCCTCCCTGGCTTCTAGGTACTAAACACTGGAAGATGCATTCAATTGACAAAAAGCAGATCCTTCATTTTAAGTCGCCACATATGGTAATTGGTACAATTTAACAAAATCATCTGACAATAGTTGGCCTCCATAATAAATATGAAAAAAATAACCAAACCTCCCTCTGATACTAGATGTTGGGAAAGACTGGAAAGCGACGAACGTGAAACCAAATGAAAAAGAGAACGTGTAGCGGAAATTGAATTCTTCTCCCCCAAATAGAAGAAGATGTCTAGCCACAAAATTAAGTGTGCAGAAAATAAATTTGCACCGGAAATTTTTATGTGGGAAACCCAAATGGGAAAAACCAAAAGACCTAGTCCATAAAGAGAGATCCACTAAAAACAAGAAGTACACAGTAGAGGCTCCCCAAAATGGAAGGTATCTCACAAGTAATACTCTATAATAAAAGTGTGGATCAAAAGGTGGAGAGCAGTAAAGATGGTCGTCGAAGAAAGGTGATCACAAAATGGGATTTTCTATCGGTGTTGTTACTGCCGGTGATGTTGAAATGCCTTTCATCTGCCTCCTTATATAGGAAAAGAATCAGCATCAAATAATATCGTCGCGTCAAAAGAGTGTCACCGCGTGAATTAATTCACGCTGTCTTGTCCCGCATTAAAAACACCCCATTAAAACAGAAACCGTGTGGGCACCATTTGAGGAGGTGTTACCCGGTGCGCCAACTAGGAAGGCACCCAACACACCTAAGCAGCACAATTATAGAAAATCCCCTATACATTTATGGTCTCACCTTCCTTTCTGAGTTGAGTAGAGACCTAGAACCTATAAAAATATCCAATCGAGCTGAACTCTTAATTTTTGCAGGAATACAACAAACATGGTCGAGCCTCTGGGGAAGCTCAACCAGTGGCATTATATACTTTAGTGAAAGGTAACAACACCATAAAATGGGAAGATCTGAGCCACCTGAACCAGTACAAGACTCTAGAATCTATCTTGCAAAAACCCTCCTTGGTAGCAAAGCAATTGAGTAGTGGAAATAATCGAGTGGTGTCACTGAAGATAAATAGTCTCCATTTTTCATGACAGTGGACAACAGCCAAACCCGGATCACCATTTGAGAAAAAAATATTAGCTCCCACTTCGAGTTCCATGATTGGGAAGATGTTACCTAACCCAATATATATGATGCAACATGGTAGGTGTAGAGCCCAAGGACCAGTAATTTACCACTAAGAGGAGGTGAAACACTAGTACACTCATATTACAAATTATTCTAAACTCAACCTCTTGAACTTGTTAAGGTTCCCAATCCACTCAAAATTTTCTTACAGTCTCACCTCATGCACAATAATAATAGAAATAGAGAGAAAAATAATATTTAAAAGGTTTGGCTAAAATAACCTCTCCTTGTTATACCCTCCCAACAGGGATTCTCTACTATATTCAGCTATCGTGTACCACCCAATGTTTATTGTGCTCTTCATAGATTCTAGAGTCCACTAAAACAAATCTTCAAAAAATATCTAGCAATGAAAGACCTTGAATTTCTCTTGGTGATCTTTGCACCACTAAATGTTGGTCCTCATCCAAGAGCATAAGGATCACCATGTCTACCTGTGTACTCCCTCACGAACATTAGTAGCACAAATTTTCTAGAAACTTCCTCCAAATTATGACTGATTTGCATCTTCCTCACCCTTCATGAATACTTGGGTGCACAGCAGATCACCTTCTACTTTAATGGATTCCACCTTTGACTCTTTATCTTTCCCTAATACAGATGTGTCTCAAGCTCTCAGAATTATCTCACTTTGTATTCGAGAGTTCCCAATATTCTCACTACTAATTCACTCTCCTATATATATTTATATTCAAAAAATAATAACACCAAAATATTATTCTCCATATTCGAAATATTGAAACTCCATAATCTTTGAATGAAAGCACAATCTTCTTATTTAAATCGGTGGGAGATATTAATGATTTATTTCTCATTTAAACTTTCTCATTTAAATCTAAAGACTCTGGATATATTCCTCTCATGTTATATTAAGAAATTGCATACTCAACATCAATAGAATCCGCACCTCTGAATTCTTTAGAAATATTCTTGAAAACTCAAGAAATTATCTTCTTTTAATTTACCACAAAATCTTCGTCTTTAAATTCATTTGAAATCTCTACCTGCCTGGAATCATGAATCTCTCCCACATAGACCTCCTGCTTGTGACGTGGAACTCTCATCGTTCACTAAAACCAAGACTAGCCCGGAAAACCATTAGAAATTGTGTTGCCCAAGACCAAGAGCAGAAATGTTTCCCCTTCCAAGTTACTACAGTGTGTGTAAAGTTCATGTATAGTGGAAATATCCTTTGTTTCCCTAGCCCAGGGGCTTTCTCGGCTTTCCCTAAGGTCATCTCTAACACAAAAACCCACAGAAACATCACTATTCCGTGGTGCATGCCATTTTTCTCATTAATCCTTTCAATAGATACACCTCGTGTACCAAAATTCCCTCTAAAATATCACTACGGCGTGGTGGCTTCTTCACTTCATAGAACCGACAATGTATCCTTTATTTCTTCAACATGGTATTCTTCTCAATTTCATTTTTACACAACTCAACTCAATGGATCGATTGTGTGAAGCAACAACGCCGTCTAGATCAACCACATATACAAATCATTGGTCATGCAAATCGACTGTGCAAAGTAGAAAATCGACTGTAGCAATGGATTGACCACATGAGCAAATAGTCGACTGTGTCAATCGACCGCATGTACAATCTTTTCGCAGCATGACTCACATTTACGGAGAGCCTACATGATTTTTATGTAGTAACACTTCATACTTACGCAACACCTCTATGATGTTTATGCAAATAAACACTTAATGCTTATGCACACACAATTTGTGGTTATGCATCACAACACTTAACCAGCTAACCTTTACACAGTTGCTCATCAAATCCAAGTTTTCTCAACAAACTAAAACACACTTCCAAAATGTAGTAGACGGTGTCTCTGTATCCACCAACACTTAGTATCTTTGAAGAACAACACATCCATTATCATATTTAAAGGGTTTCCTTCATGCAAAATCACATCTCAACTTCCCTTTTCCATAATAAATGGTAGTACCTCACTCAAATTATGGACTTAGATATATTATCAAGAATGGCATTCAATGTTATCTCATAAATCCAAAACAATCCCCCAAGAATCACCATCACATTCTTTCACCCAACACATATTGGCTCATTGACAACAAATTAAATTCTTACTTGGGCACAACAATCTCCCCCTTTAATTTGCTGTCAATACCAATACACACCATTGTCAATATGTGTATCTTAATACATTCTTACTTCTACACCTTATTGAAAATAAATGCAATAGACAATATATGGGTCTTCTCATGTCACTTTATTCCTTAAACAACTCTCAAAATAACACTCTTATCTATTTCAAATCTGAATAAGAGTCTTTATATTCTTAAGAGAAGGATGATATCACATGTTTTTTTAGCAAAGATTAGTTAATATACTATAAGTCTACATGGGTTAACCAAGAATTGAAAACAAGAGAGATACAACCATGATCATCCATGTTGTTCATAAAAACTCCATACATGTGATATCGTGCTCAGAACTCACTCTAGGGGACAGTCATCACAGACTTATCATAAAAAATATTTATCTCGCACACAGTTCAATAAACCATCAAAAAAATTCAAGTGCACATCATAAATTTCCACATTTATCTCATATTTCCATTTACCAAAACTCCCCCTTAATAAGTACATTCAATAAAATCATTGATAGGAAGGTGGGCTGGAGGAGGGATGATTGGGGGAACATACAATCCAAAGAATTGGATCATGGAAGCTAAGGCATATTTTTCAAACTGGAAAACTTCAGAAAAGATAAAGGTACCAATGGAGATAATTTGTATGTAAGGAGTGGCTTGGGTATGCAAATTTTTCTGGAAACAAATAAGGCCACTCTAACCTTAAAGATGTTCAAAGAGTAGATAATTTGTAGATTTGAATGTGTGGCAGTGGAGGAAACATGGAATTCCAAACCTATACAGCAGCAGCAAGAGATGAAACAAGAGGTGTTAGTGCAAGCACATGCTCTTATTGAAATAACGGGAACACTGCATCCTTTCAATTCTATGACACTGCATCCTGAGATGGAAATCATATAGGAAAAAATATAAGAGATGTTCCATAGTTACAATAGTGTCGAGGTGGATAAAACTGCCCAAATTGAGGTGACTTTCTCAAAACAACAGCCACATCTTGGATAGATGCATCATATAGAAGATGAGTGAAGCTTTCACAATAGTGGAAGTTGTCTTCCAACAATGGAAATCCTTAATCAAGATATGAAAAAATCAGATGTAGCAGACACAACAATTGTGGAAAAAATAGTCACTGAATGGAAGACCAAAATGTAGAAATTTAAAGCTGCTAAGGAATGACTTGTACAGATCTGAGTAGAAAGTGTCACTCAGAAAGATAGCAAGGAAAATTAGTCACAGAAGAGGAAAATAGTCTTCATTCTGCTGATCATCAGTGGAAGAGAATTTTGTAACAAAAGATAATTAAATTAGCTTTGAAAGCCGGTGCGACAACAAAAGCTGCGATGGAGGCTATACCTTTCGTTAAATATGGAACTGACCAAGTGGTTTGGTTTCCAAGACCACCTCCAAAGCCACCTCAATGGGAATGACTTCTATGGAGTCTTCGGTTTATGAATCAAGAAGATGGCCAAACTAAAAATTCCCTTGAGGATGAGGTTTTTTTAAAAATGGTGGGAATGATATGAAGGTGGGATGGAGGTAGGGTGACTGGAGACACCGGCCGGTTAGGCCATATGGCTTGGATCGTGCGTGCATGGGCGTTGGAGGTATTTTTCCTAGTTGTTCCTACATGAGTGTCTAGAAGCAAGCCCTTTTACTTGTGTCTGGTTGTTGCATAGAGGTCTAGAGGTGTTTTTGTGCATGTAGGGGCAGTATTGTAAAAACAATAAGAGGTTGTTAGTGGGTTGTTAATGGCCACCAACTATTTGGATGTTAAGTGGATTTAGTTTTAATTACCAGCTAGAGAGGACTCTCTAGAATATTTTAGATATTAAAGGAATCCTTCATATAATATTTCTAGGGATAGAGCTGAGGTATGAATATTTTTGAAGTATAAATCTACCGTGTAGATTGGAGGTTGTGCCCTACGTCTCTCATTGCAGTATATACGATAGATTCTCATATTTCTTCCCATATTAATATATATTTTCCTTCTTCTTTCTTTCTTTTTCTTCTATTCCGTTTTCATACTATAATTTTCTGCTATTGTTAATAGTAGTTCTTATTGTTTTCCTCTCTCACATCAATTGATTCATATCAGTGAGGGTTAAAAATCATATGGTAGGTGTGAGGGTGACATTCTTAAGTAATTCCCCAAGTTATCCCCCTCACGGGAAAGTGGGGTTGTTGGGGTGGGAGGAGTATGGGGCGTGTGTCATAGGGTCGAGTCCCCGAGCTTGTTTTCTATTCTTGAATGCATTGTAAAGAAAAAAGTTTATAATGCCCCAAGTTAACATTATGGGTTTATTTATGTTTTCTATGTTTTATAGAAATATCTTGTTTTCAAAAAAGTATATAATACTTTATGAGTGAGAAATATGTATTTGTGAAAACTATTTCATATGTTTTTAAATATTCATGAAGTAATGATTGAATTTTCTTTTATGTCCCCTACTAATTTTTTTGTGCTAATCCCATGTTTTAAAATGTTTTTCACAGGATATAAGGATAGATTAGAGAAAAATAGTCAAACTGAATTTTGTGATGATTTTTCATGAAATGATTTCACATTTAATAAAAAAAATTGTATTATGGATGAAATGGATGCTGTTTTAATATTACCATCATTGTATGATTGTAGGTTGATATGTATGAATTATTTCTCAATTCTCTAAAACTCTAAACTAAAAAGATCTTTGAGAATGTAAAAAAGTGAATTCTAAAATAATTTACTCGATTATGTAATTATTATGGTCGGTACCTTATATAAAACACTTTCCCCAGGGATAAAGAAGGATCATTTTGTATCAAGACATCAATTTAATAATTCTTGATAGATTTCTTATCAAAATTGAAGATATAATTTTAAGGTTTTTTGCTGATGCTATTGATGGTATGGAAACAAAGACTTTTATGGGTTTAATATTTCGTTACTATAGAAGAAAAAAAAACCAAGGGGAAATTTTGGTGAGAATTCTAGGCTAGTTTTAAAGGAGAATCAAGATAGTGTCAGGAATGAACCAAATTTGTACAATCCAAAAAAATTTAATGTTTACAAGATTTATGATAGATGTAGACAAGAAAGTCACTTGGATGAGGTATGAATTACTAGAATCCTTGAATAATTTTCCTATGATAAGGTATGTAATACAACACTAAGTCTACAAATAATCCAAATGAGAATCCTGGAGAAATTAAGGCCAAGAAAGAGTTCTTGACAGTTTGGCAAGACCTACTGGCCAAAAAAATGGAGGAAGCATAAGTGAGTACTGAGGAAAAAAATAAAGACAGTGGTTTTAGATTATGAGAGAAAACCTAATGAGAAGTTGTAGAAAAATGGAGATTTGAAAAATCAAGGAATGATGTGTAAGATGTGTGGAACAATTGAGTATGAAAAATGATTTCTTGACAATCCTACCGGCCCTAGAAGAGAGCATGAAAACGATGATGCTAGAAAAAGTATATAATGTTTCATTGGTAACCAAGGTAGAGAAAACTAATCCCCAAATAGAATAATTTTACAAAATAAAGAAGATACATAAACCATTTAAGATGAAAAATGTTAAAAAGTAAAAAGAAATCCTTCAATGATGAGTTCAGAATAAAAGAGAAGTCAAGGGCAAGAGGAAACTCTCAGCCCGAGTGTTTCATTTATTGAACAGAAAGGTATTTACATATTTCATATTATTCTTATTTATTTGTGATAAAATGAAGAGAATTGATGGTTTATTTTGAGGTTGTCACTACTAGACAACATGAATAAATTAGCCTTCATGGAATCTACTGGCCACCATGGAATAGAGGAAGATGAGTGCATCCCTTGAGGGGAGAAAACATGGGGAGAATATGTCATTTTACTGAATTTTAGTAAATCAGTAAATTATGAATAGATTTCAAAATTGGTGGATTAAGGCATGGAAATGACACTTAAAACCATTTTTTTGATTGATAGGAATGTGGGCTTGACACAGGTTGGATGGAGGCATAGGGCAGTTATGTCTTCGGGCTTGGATTGTGCATGCATGGGTGTATGAGGTCTTTTGCCTAGGTGTTCCTGCATGAGAGTCCAACAACAACTCGAATATTCTAGAGAGTCCTCTCCAGCTAGTAATTATAGCTGAAGCCACCTAATATCCTAACATCTAGAACCCACTAACAACCTCTTATTTTTTTACTAGACTGCCCACATGCACAACAATGCCACTATACCCTTATGCAATAACCTAACACAAGAATCAGGGCTTACAGCTAGACTCTCACACAAGAACACCTAGGACAAATATCTTCAACACCCATGCACACACGATCCATGCCTTATGACCTAATTGGCTGACGCCTCCATCACACCAACCTATCACTCATGGCCACCTTCCAATATAACTATCACGGCTAAACTTGGAATAATCATTACGGTCAAATTACAACATAAACATACTCAATGCATTGGAGAGAGATATAGGTCTCATCCTTTATCATAAACAGTACCAATGAACCATAACATAATCATAAAACATGAATACTTTCATCATAAAAACACTCCTTTTGAAATTAGTAATGTAAAATGATTATGAGAGGTGGACCCAATACCCAAGATGACTCGATAAGAAAGGTTTTGGTGTTTATTTATAGGGAAATACAAAGATGCAAAACACTCACATCCGATGTGGGACACATACTCTAACACCCCCCTTAATCTAGGACTACTTAGCTTGGATACATAATTAAAGAAAAAGAAAACAAGAAACACTACAAACAATCCCCCGCCCATCTTCTATGCTCCTCCCTCCAATGCAGCTTTCCTGGCGCCTTGTCGACCGGCCCCACCTGCTCCACTTTCTAGGTTGACGTGGTGCCAGAAAAATTGTAAAGGAGGGGCCGATCTGTAAGGATATGGGAATACCACACAGGCATAGTCAGTCAATGAGGTGCGGGGAATGCCACACTAGTAGGGCCAGTTGGTGGAGTGTCAGGAAATCCACACTGGTGGGGCTGATCGATGAGGCTTCGAGAAAGTCACACTTGCAAGATAGGTTAATGGAGCGTCGAGAAAGCCCCACAGGTGGGCCGATGATTGATGCATTTTTTTTCATAGGGGATGATGTTCCTGATGGATCTACCACACATGGGAATAGTCCAGATGAGATGCATAACACATAGGGGGTGGGGGGGGGGTGTGGCCAAAACGGCATGCTGAGGTGGTGCACTGGGAGGGATGATGAGAACCTCCGCTCACCGTTCTAGATCTGGAAGGTCAGTCAGTGATAACAGGCAGACAATTAGGGCATCATGCGGTAGAGACATACTAGACCAAGGCGGAGTGAAGCATCACTGCAGGATCTGGTGGTGAAGAGCAGGAGGGCCACCAACTGGAGTGTAGAAAGGGATCTCACTGAAGTTGAAGATACTACAGATGCCGACAAACCACAGGTCGATCAACATTGAGATGGAATTAGGAATGTTTCTGACAACACATCCCTTTCTGAGGTTAGTGGTGAACGGCCATGATAGTGTCCAAGGGCCTGGGGACGCCACCCCCCATCTAGGGGAAAGTTATATGTGACCACTGATAAAAAAAGAGGTGGGAGTGAGGGGTTAGGGTTAGAGAACGTCATTTGATACCTTGTAAAATGATAAAGAGGGGTGGAACAAATACCCAAGATGCTGATAAGGAAATCCTTTGTGTTTATTTATGGGGAAATATAAATATGAAAAAACACTCTCATCCGATGTGTCACACAGACTCCAACAAGTATGAATAGAAATTTAATAGGCTTTTAAAATAAAAGTATCTTACCTCTGGTTCATCTTATTTCAATCATGTTCAAACCTCCTATATAATGGTTTAAAGTGTGTTATTAATATCTTACAGAATTATAATCATATTTATAATACCTTATATTAATTTTTTTATAACATCTTTCCACCCATTTATTGATAATATTTTCTTATTTCTATTGTTTATGGTGCATTTATTTCATGGTTTCCATGGTTGGTACGTTATGGGCTTTCTTGTCGAATGAAGGAAAAACTGCATAAATAGAATGAAATGATATTAATATGTTTCCATAATTTTAAATGATACCCTATATCATTTTTTTCAGGAATGATAATAATTTATTAGATAAAATATTAATGTAAATGATTTAATTTATTTTGATAGTTTTTACGACCATCATGAACTTATATCATTTTATTTATTTCTATTTCTATAAATTAGTTCCAAAACATAAAAAAAAGTTATAATATACATATTAAAATATAGTTTAACCATAATAATGGTTTTATGACCCGTCTTGAAGGTGGTAAAGGAAAATGAAAAAACTCAACATCCACAAATAAGAGAAGTGGAGGGGGTTGATGATGTTTATTTTGTTAACATAATAAAATTATAGTATATGTAAGATACTATAGTTATCATGTCACTTGGATAAGGTAAGGTGAGAATAAAATAATATATGAAAATAAATTAGAAAGAAAATAAAATAAAATCAAAGAAGATTTTACCACTTGAATTATTCTTCATGAGAACCGCTTTATGGACCTTAGTTTTGGTCTTTTGGTGAGACATCGAGGTCTTAGACATGGGGGTGATTCTTGGGAAGGGAATTGGGAATAAATTAAACAATAAATAAGGATTTTTATGTGATAGAATAATACATGGTGATGGGTGGTATTTATAGGGGATGAGAGGGGTGGTTTTGAAATATTTTATTCATTAGTTTATTATTTTGGCACATGACTATGAATAATTTGAGAATTATCACTAAATATATTAAAATAATTAAGGAGAGTTTGAGATTATGGGCTTTCATAAGTTATTCATCATTTATGAATCAATAATTCATGTATTTGTTAAATATCGTATATTACTGTATTTCATTATTCACAAAAAATTCAAGTATTTTATAAAAATACAAAAAAACCACCCAAACTTGTTTTGACATGTAGAATTAAAATATTGACTCCATTTTTTGAGAATTATTTTCTAAATATGATAAATTTTAATTTTAATTTTATCATAAATTATTTGAAAAATACTAATTTTAAAATTTTTACAGATTTTATGAGATTTTGAAAAATTAATTAATGTATTATAAAATTATATTATATTCATAAGAAAACACAATACTAATTTATAAATATATTTTATGAAGATAAATTTTCTTTTGAATTATTATATTAATTATAAAATTGTAAAAAAAAATTATGTGTCAAAAAAATACCAACACTTAATTTATCATTTTCCATAAATTTATTCGATTATTTCATGATATAAATATATCATAATTTCACTTATAAGATACATAAATATTATTTATACTTTAATAGGTGAGTTTACTATTTTGTTTGAATAGATTCCTTAATTTCTATAAATACCACATTTTTTATTATACAATTATAATTAATTTATCTATTTAATTTCATAATGAAAACAAATTATTTTAGAAGATCTGAGTTTTTACATTCTCCCCCCTTATCAAAATTTTATCCTCATAATTTTTATTCAATTATTAAAGAAATGAGGATACATTTCCCTCGTAGCATTTTCAAATTCTCATGTTGCTTATTCAACCATGTGGTTTTTTCACAAAACCTTAACCTGGTGAATTAGAATATTCTGAAATACTTTCTCTCTATGATCAAGAATCTGAACATGCATTTATTTTTTATAAAGGTTCTCTTCCAGTTAAACTATATTTGGGCTCAAAACATGAGAAAAATCTGGCACATACTTTATTATCATCGAAACATGAAAAACATTGTGTACCAGAGATAAACTTTGAGGAACAGCTACTTGGTAGGGAATTGATCCAACATTCTCCAAGATTTTATAAGGTCCAATGAATCATGGGAAAAACTTTTATTTCTTACCAAAACACATAACACTTTTCCAATGAGATATTTTAAGGAAAAAATGATCACCTACCTCGAAAGAAAAGTCTTTTCTCCTATTATTTGCATAACTTTTCTATCTTTTCTGATATTTCGATAAGTGTTGTTGGATCATCATCATTTTATTATCCACATGCTCTAATAATTATGATCCCATCAACTTCCTTTCTCTGACATCATCCTAGAATGCTTGAGTTTGACACCAATTTTCATATAATGCCTCAAATGGTGTCATTTGTATACTGGAATGAAAACTGTTATTATAGGAAAACTCAAATAAAGAAATATGTTGATCCCAAATTCCCTGGAAATCTATTGAACAAGAAGATAACATGTCTTACAATGACTAAATTGTTCATTCGTTCTATCCATCAGATTGAGGATGAAAGGATGTGCTGAAATTTAATTCAGTTCTTAATGAACTCTCGAGACCTTTCCAAAAGTTAGAAGTGAACCCGAGATCACAGTCAGATATAGTGGAGTGAGAAACTCAATGTAACCTGACAATAAATTTTATATACAATTGAGAAAGATGATCTTGAAAAAGAGTGTCTCAAATAGGAAGGAAATGTGCAGATTTAGTCAGATGATCAATAATAACCCAACTCAAATTGTTACCTCGATAAGTCTTTGGTAGTCTCACAAAAAAATACATGTATATATTCTCTCAATTCCACTCTAGCATTGGAAAAGGCTGAATCATCCCCTTTTCTAGTTATCACTCTACTTTAACCTGTTGATAAATCAAACATTTTATTATAAAATCAGAAATAACCCTTTTTATCCAACTCACCAGTAATACTCTTGATGGTCTCTATACATCTTAATACTTCCAGGATGAATGAAAAATGGAGAACTTTGAACTTCACTTAACAATTATTTATTCAGATGGAAATCACAAGACACCCATAATATCTTTCCGAATATCATGACATGATCTTTAACAACATTAAATTTAGGAAACTTACCTTAACTAATTCATCCTTTTTCTGTAACTCACAGTCTTCCTTCTATGCTTGCTTATTTTTTTCTGATAGAGATGACTGCACTGAAACCTAAAACATTGTATAGGAATTTCTTGCACCAACAACTTTCAATCCAAAATTAATAAAATCAATATCCAATGGATCATGTTTCAAACATAACATCTTTATTGATGCATGATGTTTTCAAATCAAGTAACATTCCACTTATATTTCTTTTAAGTATGGTAATTGATCGTGAAATCATGATCCTTTATTAGTTCCATCCATCTTCTATGTATCATGTTGAATTTCTTTAGAGAAAATATATAATTCAAACTTTTATGGTCAATATATATATATATCGAATTAGGCTTCAAATAAATGATGTATCAAAATTTTTAAAGAAAAAAATAACAGCTACTAATTCCAGATCACGTGTAAGATAATTTAACTCATGAGGTTCTATATGTTTTTAAGACAATACTACAATAAAGACCTTCACTGACTGCCAAAAGAAGACACTAAATGTCTTTAGTTTCCAGCTTGAGACTAATTTTGGCAGTCACAGTTGCTCCGTTAGTAAAGACCAACAACGATCGCCATTGGCAGTTTCTAAATCCCCCTTAAAATATTCCTTGTATCTTGTTCTTGGGACATAGTTGGGGTGATAGACAGATGTGTAGGGATAGAAGCTACGGTGAGGAAGACCTTCGAATCTATGTCTACCATCCATGGAGGATCTATGACGATCAGAGGGAGGGCCGACCACGATGTTGTGGATTTATTATTTGTTTAATTATTTGTGGAGATCCCAATGGTTCTTAAATATTTAATTATGATTATAAAACCACAATATCTGAGATAGATAAGAGGATACACATAGTAAAATATTTAAGGTCATGTATTGACTGAATGATTATCTATTTTTTCCTTTATGGAAGACTAATTCCATAAAGGTGTTCATTGGTATGATGAAAATTATATTATAACCATATATTGAATATTCTATGATTCTATTATTTGATTATGTCCTGATATAATAACATACCCTAAAGACACTTTCTATAAACCATGATATTGTATTAGGTACACTTTTTGAACATTATATTTATGTAGTGATTTTGAAGTGTCACTTTTTTATTCAAGAGGTGAGATTCCCCGGTCATGTGATAACTGATATAGAAAACCAGTTAATCCAAATAATGTATAAGAGGCGATTTATTAGGAATTCCCCCTGAATGTGTCAGAGATCAAGATTTTCCTAGGTTTTATAAGTATTTTCAACCATTAATTTAGAATTTTTTAAATTTGTTATCACATACAACAATGAATTCCAAGATGGGGTAAATATTAAGTTGAAAGATCTATGTGAAGATTCCTTCTAGTATTTTAAGTGAATATTGACATCAACTATGGGTTTGATCTTAATGAGATTGAAATTGGATATGTGTTTTATTATGGTGCCTCATGTGTTGGTTTGAGAGATGTTTTATTCCATAGAAACTAGATAGTTTTTATGGGTATTTTTAGGTACAATTTTCTAATATGAACTACAATACACATGATCTATAGTTGGATACAATTATTTATTCAATGAACTATTGGGGGAAACTAACTATATGGTGGTAGGATTTATTTTTATATGAACCAAATTATCTTTTGTTATATCTTATCTATGTGGGTCTTGATTCTTTGACAAATTCATTGGATTGAGTATCTATAGTTATTTGAATTTGATATGTCTTATTATTAGAAACAAGTTAATTTTGATGTATATTTTCTTAGTATAATGATGTATGAGCTTATAGAATGGCTTTTAGATTAGGAATAAGGAATGATGATCCTGTTTGAAGAATGTTTTAGGGGTGAGTTGTTGGATAAAGGGGTGATGGATTGTGCACCATTAGTTAGGATGTATTCAATGATAGATCAAGTAAAATATAGTCAAGAGTCATATTATGAGTTATTAGTGATGGATGAAGTGTTTGAAGAGGAATGACACAGTTCTAAAATGGTCTTTCGATGTAGAATATATTATTTACATTTATAGGAGTGTTTTGGTTCATGATTTCATGAGAGATGTGTGGATGATAGATTCTCTTGATTTGTAGTTGATAGTAAACACATGATATATGAATATGTATCATCATATCAGACAATATTTATGTTGTGTGGGTATGAAGACGAATATTACAATCTCTTTCTATTATATTCTTACTTGACAAAGGTTTATGTTAGATTATTAGTGACAAGGTGGTTTACATAAAACTCTTTTTACACCAATGTGGAAGTTATATGATGTGAAAATGGATAAGGTTATGGGGTTTTCTAGGACCCTAAGTGGTCATGATGTTGTGTTTTTTGGTTGACTAATCGATGAATGTGGTACATTTATTACTGATCCAAGAGACACATTCTTTTGATGAGTTTTGAAAACTCTTTATTTGAGTTATTGTTATACTATATGGAGTGACTTTGAGAATAGTATATAACCGGGAAGTATTTTTCACATCATTGTATTGGAAATTATTATAGAAGGAGATAAGGACATAACTGTAGATGAATATGACGTGTCATATATTGACCGATGTGATGTTAGAGAAAATAATATAGATTTTCAATGATATGCTTACGGTTTTTTTCCTCGAGTTCAGTGGATCATGGGATGAACAACTGTTCTTAACAGATTTTTTTTACTATAACAATTACTATTATGTGATTTTGAATTAACCATTCAAGAATCTATAGGCTCACATATGTTTCTTAATGCTGTGTTGGAATAATTTTAGTGATTTACCTATTATAGGTCCAAGTGTGGTGTAGGAGAACTATAATTAGGTCTAGTAAATTCATAATTGATTGGTGATAGCTCATAGTAGTAAGAACTCATATATTGGCCAAACATGATGAACATTATAGTTCACTATAGGTTATTGGGTTTTCTTGGGAGTTTCACCTCGGTTAGGTCATCAACATTTATAAATGAATGAATATTTTCACTACTATTAGTGAGACTCTTCTATATTACTACTAATATCAGAATAGAGGTCTACTGATTGGACATCCCTCTAGCGACCCATACATTTCATACATAAATATCACATATTCTTAGATGAATATTCAATAAATAACATTATGATCCATTCAATAATCTTATAGGTTTACTGAATTTGGAAACATAGATGTATAAAAAAGGTTCATAAGAGTTCTACATCATTTCCCACTAAGTTTGTAACAAATATAACCCTCATTATACATATCATAATTAAAAAAATTATTTAGTACATGGGGAAATGATCCTTAATAATGGGTGAAACCAATGGATCAATAAAGGTAAATAAAGTAGATATCAATGTTCACTAAAAAATAACATGATCATATAGTAATGATACATTGAGATATATATTTTAAATCTGTAGAAATCATATCATATATTATAATAATGAATCATTACATAAATCTTTATAGATAATAAGACATGAATAAAAAATGAATCAAATAATACAATCTACAATAGTATAATTTTAGTATAAAACATATGTTTTTTCATTCACATAATCATTTAAAAAAAATTTCTTTGGTCAATGATAACTTTATAGAAATTCACAGTGGATTAGGTTCACTCCCCTTTCCATTATATCTATTTTCTAGGTTCATTTACAATACTATCATAGTATATAGAGTCCCTTAATGAAATGGGGTTTTACCCCATTCTAGTCCTTATATCGTGACACATGTATCATTACCCAATGAATTAAAGGGAAATATAATTTGAGGCCCACTCATCAGGTAATGAAATTCATAATTATTTTCTCCATAGTATAACTAGACATTAATCATAACACAACTCTTGTAAATGAAATAGGTTTTATAAACATGTTATCATTTCATTATAGTATAACTAGTGTAAAATAATTGAGATTCTTAAAGGTTTCATCAAAACTTAATTAACAAGTGGGAAGGAAACATGTTTCATAGAACCATCCTTAAATCATCATTATCATAATCCATCCAAAGAATGTAATTTTATAGAATCTATGAATTATAACCCCATAAAATTAAGTAAAATCAAATCTTGTTATCATAGATTAATAATTCTTTTGAAATATCACTAGAACATTTCATGAGAAGAATACACTTTTATCTCTAAGATAATTTCTTTAAATATTATAATTATGAAAATATTAAGGAAATAATTTCAATTGAAATTACACTTAGAAAAATGAAATTGAATATTGAAATAATTTATTATTCAATATGGTGTTAAATTCCATTCATGCTGTGTAAGTTAAAATAAACATTCATTTCACATTTTTAATAAAAAGTAAGAAGTAATTGAAAAAAAGATAAGAAGATTACTTTTATTTTTTAAAAAACATAGTCATGGGTAAAATGTAATTTTAAAAATTATAGGATAAGGAAAATATTCTTGAAATTATATTTTACAAAACATGAAGCAATGGAATTTCATCCAAAAAGAGAAAAGAATTTGATTTTTCCTTAAAATCATTTATTTATTTTAATAAGTACTTAAAGATAGTAAAATGAAAAGAAAACACATATTTTATATAAATAAATAGTTAAGAAGAAAATTTATGAAATTCATGGGAGGTAGATCCTGAAATTTCACCATTAAAAACATAATCATAGAAACTGTCAATAAATAATGATATTGTAACATAAAACTCAGACATGAAGTTACAATTAATATAAAATTGATTTAACCTCCTTTATAATAAATTTAAATTTAATATAAATCTATATTAGACACATTTAAACAGTTATAAGAGAATATATGATCCAATTATAGCATTTCAGTAATGATTTATTTATTAAAATCATCATGTCAAATTGTTAACTGTATTTCTTTAAAGATAATTTTATATCGGTAGTTTTGGTACTCATACATTCATCATTGTCACATAATCTTAGAAATGTCAATTATTATATAAATATCATATATATTAATTATATATATAATTATAGTAATCTATAACTGATGAACGTATAAAAATTAATTACACCATTCAGGGAGACAGTACACCATAATCATGCATGAATGATGTTTTTACCATTTGAAATATAGAGGAAACAAATATAAACAGTAAATAAATATTCATGAATCATTATCATATCATATATATAATATATATTAAACAAATCCACAATTATAAACATCCACACAAAGTAGAAATGAAAAAATGGACCACATAATAGTGTATAGGTGGTAGTCCAAGAAGACTCATGAGTGATGTTGTCGTTTTCCAATCGATTGGAAGGTAAAAATATAGAAATGATATTTGAATTCCAAGATAATAATAATTTCCCAAATATAATCTATAAACATTAAATAAATCATAATACCCATCCATGAAATAATTTGATGAAAAATTAATTATATCACTATGTTGAGGTTGTAGTCCACTCGTACGCACAAGCGATAATTTCACATTCCATTATATGGAAATGACAGTGGATAATGATGGTTTCGTGATCATAATAAAATTTCAATATATTTAGGATATTTCAGATATTATTTTTTGTCAAATATCATAGATTTAAATGAGATATATTAGAAAATAAATTGAATGATGTTGGGTAAGATAATTACATCTTCATAGGGAGACCCCCTTTAGATCATTTCTTAAGGACACATTGAAAGGAATTTTAAAATAAAAAAACATATAATTTGTGGATATGGAAGTTGAGAATATAATTTAACAAGGTTCAATTGATCCATATGATTAAATTTTGTGTAAAGAAAAGAGGTCAAGGGTGTCATTTTATATGGGAGATAAAGGAAACAAACAGAATCACTAAAATGGATTAAAACATTATGAATTAATTCTAAATAAAAATTATTAAAAATGGACATAGATTAGAATAAATTGATGTTAAAGTATAAATATCAACACAAAATGAAATTTTGATGGGTGTTGGTGTCACTTTAGATCATATAGATTTTTAACCCTTGGTTAACCAATTTTAACCATAACCGTGGTAATTAATTTTTTTTGAAAAATTAATGAGTTATAATTTTACTTATAAGTAATAATTATAAACATAAGTGAAAAAGATGAAATTTTGGACTATTTGTCATTATAATTCACCTCTTTTAATATTTTTGTTTGATTTTTGAATAATTTGATAAAATATATTTTCTTAATATACTATTATTATCTTTTTTGCACAATTTATATAATTTTACTTTGAAAACACCATGAATAAATTGAATAATAATATAATGAAATCACGCAACTATAATGTTTTATATTAATCTATAAAAATAATAAAACTAAATAATAAATCCAAATTTTATTTCTTTTATTATTATTAAAATAATTTATTTTCCTACTAATAGAATAAATATCATATCAGCATTGAGTATGTATTTATGTTATTTATTAAATATATTAAAATAAGAAATAAATTACCACAGAAATAAAATTTAATTCATATTTCATATAAGAATTTTTAATAAAACTTACCTCCTTCTTATCCTTATATAAACCTTTTAGGGTTACTAAAGCCAAGAGAGTTAAATTTTTTGTTCATTATTTTCTTATTAATATAAAGGTCATAATCAAAGAATAATTTAACAACATATAAATATTTTATACAAATGTATGGAAATGTCTAAACATCACTCATATAATAGGATAAAATCAATTGTTATATAAATTTCATTGCATAGTCAATATTTTTAACCATTATTTACCGGTTTTACACATACAGTGGTGAAAAATATTTACAAAGGTTAATATTCATAATGGAAAAAATAAATGGGACATATTTAAGGAATTTGAACCTCTTCATTAAAAATGTGGAACAATTTCATTCAAGAATAAATCCATAGATGTTTTGGGATGTCATTTAAAATTAATACTATAAAAAGTGACAAAAATAAATCTTCCATAAAAAAATGTTTTCCAAAGTAGAAATGGTATTGTATCAAAATCCAATATAAAATTACATCCAATGACCTTAATTTTATTACTAACAATACTAATAGTATAATTTTAATTATAAAAAATTTTAAAAAAATATTTATCTTTGTAAATTTTTGAAATAAAAAGTAAATTATAAAAAATTATTTTTCGCTATATATTAAAAAATCAATAATTTATGAAAATTATAATAACATCACTATAAAATAATATTGATATATTGGTTTAAATAATTAATTTGATTTTGTAAAATAAATTATGTAAATTTTGATAAATTAATTATTTTATTTTCTCCTAAAAACCGAAATAATAATTTTTGAGGAAAAAGTATTTCTAAAGCATATAATGACTTAAAATAAAATTGAGTACGTATTTATCAATATAAATTAATTGTATAATATATATATATATATATATAAAATAGGTTTATTCCTATTCACTCCATCAATTTAATTACTAGGGTAAATAGTATACTATATTATGGTTTATTTGGACTTTGGTTTGCATGTATTACAAGCTATAGATAAATTAAATTTATTTACAAAAAATATATATCATAAAATATCAGGGTGATAAATTTTACATTTTTAACAAAAACATTTACCTAATATTTTTTCACTATAATAAAAAATATGAATATCCCTCTTACATTACATCCTCATGTTCTTATGCACCTTCTTTAAATCATTGATTCCTCTAGAGAACATTTACCAGTTGAGTAGTCTTGTGTTGTAGAACATTATCTCTAAAATCCCAGATTTCCATCAGAATTTCTTCATATGAAAAATCATTATTTAGTGGTATGACCTGTAAGATTAGTACATTTAATGGATCACACATGTACTTCATTAGGAGAGATAAATTTAACACATTATGAACATGAGACAGGTTCAATGGATGAACAGAAAGATAAGATACCATACCTAATAAATCAAGAATATTGAAGGGGGTAATATACACAGGGAACCAAATTCCATTCATTTTTAATCTCATGAACTTATTAAATTTATAAATTTACAAGAATTCATTCTCAACCACTTTGAATTCCAGATTTCACTAATTATTATCATGATAACTATTCTTTCAACTCTGAGATTCCTTGATATACTCTTGAATGGAAATTAATTACTATCTATTTTAATCGGCTAGAATAGGTACCAATTTATTTCATCATCTAACTTCACTTCATATAATTGGTGTTTTACACATATATATAAAGAGGAATTCTTAAGGAGACATATAAATTATTGATGTAAAGAACTAATAGTATGAAAAATCAACAAGTTGATGGTTTATATCCCAAACAGCTTTGAAATCTATAGATTAAGATCATATAATATCCTTTAGGGTTTAAGAGGTTTTATTAGACTAACCATATATTTTATGATCACATGATTTAAAAAAACACAACTCTGAATCTAGATATTTATGAATAATTTTCAATAAAAACTATGTAAGGATTTGATCCATATTAGATACAGTCTAATACGACACTAAATGTAACCTTACCACTTTTTTAATTAATATTCTAGAATTATGATGATGATATAAATATTCTCTGATATTAATGAAGTGTGAAGAATTTACTTTATGATGAACTAAAACCCAGATAATAGTGTGACCTTTATAAATTTTGTGGAGTCCAACAACAAAATCCATGGTAATGTTTTCTTATTTCTATTCTAGTAGGATCAATGTTTTTAACATCCCCAAATAATATTATCCCTTTTCCCTAACTTTTTGAATTAAAAATAATCCATATAAATACTCTCCAATATTTTTTTTCTATTACATATTAAAAATAATCATAATATATCTATACATATTTATACTTCTAGGATGAATATAGAATGATGAACTATGAGTTTCATCCAACACCTCTGTTGTGTATGGTGTTGGTAGGACACATGCTATATCCAGAACCTTTTCATTACATCACAATCATGGTTAATATTTGGAATATTTATCACCTCATTTTTAAAATATATATCTTCCTTCCGATCTACGTCAATCATCACATCAATAAATGGTTGGACAAAAATTTTAGAAAGATAAAATTTACCCCTTGAATGATGTTTTGAAGATCCAACTATTACAAAATAATAATAATAATTTGACATTTTTTGATCCCCATAATGGATAAGATGGCATAATCATTCGACTCAAAGAATTGAAAAACTATTATACCTATATATGGTGGTAATTTATTCAATAATAACAATATTTAATCAAATATAAGTATCTTATATAGTGCATATTCTAATATTTTTTAGTAGAAATATTCTATAATTTTTTTAATAAGTATATACATATTACATGCATCTTCATAAATATAATTCATCTATAACATTAATGATATAATCACTGCATTTAACTCCAAATTATGACCTAGGAAATTTTCTCATCAATATTCAATTGTTATGAGGCATATAGTATCACCATATCATTCTGCCTGAGGAAACTTCCTAGTTTTTTCTATGACACATCTCTATAAATAACTAATCCTTCTCCATAAGAGGGTAATGTAGTAATAAGTACACTGAATAATCATCTTATTATTTCATTATATTTCTTTTTAAAATTAATATTACCAAAGTAAATTATCACACTTTATTGTTACAATGGTCAGTGGATTAGATAGACTTGATAAATTCGTTAAAAACATGGATAATATCTATCCAAACCATAAAAACTATTAATCTCAGTCATAGTGGTTGTTATTGTCCAAAATTTAATAACATATATATATATATTTTTGGAACCACATTTATACCATCACTTGAGATTATATTATTTAAAAATGAAACTTTTTTTGTAGCTAAAATTAACACCTGGTAAAATTTTCATACATCCTCTCCTTCATTAGGGTCTTCAGTAAAATTATTAATTGATATTTATTATATTATTTTCTCTATGGATTAATGAATATTAACAATAAATACCACCATGAAATGATCAAGGTAATCTCTAAATAATATATTCCTTAAATCTATGAAGATAACATGGGTAATTTTAAGACCAAATTGAATCACTATAAATTCATAGGGTCTATTCCTTATATATAATACTTATATTAGTAGACCATCCTTCTTAAACCCAAATTGATGATATCTAGAATGATCTTCAATCATAGAAAAGTATTCATCTCATTATATTTTATAAAAAAAGTCATCCCTATGAGTTTTATGTTACTTTTTATTGGTAGTTATCTTGTTATATTCCTAAAAATCAATGCAGAGCCACAATGATACATATTGTTTCTTAAAAAAGAACATGTTCACCCTATGTTGGAACACACAGTGGAATGAATCCCTTTTCATGATTCTCAAAGAGCTTTTTCTTCAATTCTTACAATACAATAGGGTATTATTTTCATGGAGTCTTTGAAATAGATATACCACAAGGTATGAGTTATATTAAAAACTCAACATCACGATTTAGAGTTAGACTAGGAATATCTTCTTTTGACACACCAAAAACTCCGCCACAATATGAATATATTTGATGTTGATTTTATCTCCAACCATCTGAGATAAACACACCATTTTAATTGAGGCAAAGAGTCATATAATAGATGTGATTCACATACAAAGAATATATTTACCATCACACTTAAATATGATCATAGATTCATTTAAAATATTTAACATGAATTACCTTCCTCAAAAACTGATGTGAAATTTATGAAAAGAAAAAAAATCCACATACAAGATAACATTAGATTTAAATATAGTGAAATTAACAATATTTTTATGAATCCCATTAAAAAACCATTTAGAGAATAAAAATATACCTGATATTAGATCATCATACCATATATAATTTTAATTGATAATTCAAAATCTACTCTTTGAGGATAATGATTAGTATTACAGGATAATTTTAATTATGTAACATAATTTTAATAACTAAAACCAAATAGGATAAATCAATATTTAATTATACCTATCAAAACATAAACTGTATTGTTCTATCTATAATCCCTTTATAAAACCAAAATTGTTAGCATGATGATAATTTTTCCTTAATCAAGGTGATCAATAATCAAATTATGAAAACCAATGATAGGATATCTAAATCATGACACCTTTTCTAAATCTATGATTCCTTAGGTTAAACCGTGTACATTAATTTTAATCATATATCATATCCTTCATAATATATCATAATGAAAATTTTTGTAACGACTCAGATTTTCTTGGTTTTATTTTTAAAAATCAGTTGGAAAAATTTCAAGAACAGGTGTAGAGATGGCGTGTTATTATGAGGCTCAGTGTTCTAGGAATTTCTTGAAAAAAAATTCTAAGTTTTTAAATAGAGAGATTGAGCGGTTTTCCTGAAAAAGTGGAATATCTCTTAAATGGGTACTAAGATCAGAAATCTAAGGGTACCCTTGCGTTCAGAGTAGTGGATTTACCGTAGGCGCGACTTAAGTTTCGTTAACATGAGGCTGCTGTGGAAAAACCTGAAAAGGATGTATCCTTAAATAAATGAAATGAAATAAATTATTTTATTTTTCAAATCTTTATAATTCATGAATAGTAACTCGAATTAAAAATCTGATACCATCATTGATCTCGGGAGGGTGTGCTTTCTTTAGCTGGAGCCTAACATTGACCGATATGGGTCGACTACAGAAGTTAATTTTTGGACATTTTAAAGGAGAATAAAATGAAATTAAAGAAGTTTATATTATTTCCTTTAAAGTTTTGCAGTGTGGTGATGTTGTGATGTAGAAAAAAAGCAACCTATTTTTCTTTCATAAATGAAACAGCATGGTGATGCTATTTCGAAGTGAAATAGTAATGCGGAAACATGATAAAACATTAATGTATTTCCCCCATTATTCATGGCCAGGGTCCGGTGTTAGAATTGATAACACTTTATAATTTCTCGGGAACCCTAGGGAGCTCTCTCGTCGGTGACGACAATTTAGAGATCAAAGCTCAGATCAATCGCTGATGAACAACGGACCGAGATCATTCTTCATTGGATCATCAATGACAATGAATCCATGATATGGAATGATCCATTACTAGGTAGGGGGTTTATTTTAAATTTGAATTAATTATCCAATGTTAATATTAATGATGAATGCAGACTAACCCATGACAAATTGATATTTTGTTCGATCGTGCATGTGGGATGGGGAATCTTTCATATGGTATTAAAGGTAAATTAATCTGCGTGATTATTTTTTCAGTCTCTTTTCCCAATGGGACTAATAAACAAAAAAATAAAAAGTCTAACATTCATCTTTCATGAATTATTTACGATTCTCCTACCCCCGTGGTCATGACACAATTTTTTCGGAGATTCTAAGAATGATTGGACCTCTAGAGGGATAATGAAAAGAATCAAATGCCAAGGTAGTGAAGAACACGATCTGGGGATTGCGTAGATGGACCCATTTCAACAAATGGAACACTAGAGTGAGATCAGGGATCTGTGGATAGAGGTACATTGACAGAAGTGCTAGAGTTTTCATGCGGCAGTGCAGCCACCCAATATCGGATGCCGCCGACTCGACGACAGGTAGTTGAGTTCCCTGAAGAAACCGCCATGCAGTGACACATAGGGGCTGCCTGAAAGAGTCCAGTGGTGGGCTTTGGTAAACAAAACATGAAGCCACACCACATAGTCGAGAGGATGCTGTTCAGCTGGACTACGACAACAGGACCACATGATAATGGACACAAGGTAGTCATGCGGTGAACCACTACATTAAACACGGTGGCCGCCTCGTGTTGATGATGAGAAGATGCGGAACCCTCCATGTATGGGCAGAAGAATCAGCTTGTTTGATCTAGTCAGGTTGTAGTAGGAAGAAAGGGCTAGTGTTGGGCCAGGTTGGCAGAATGGTCTGGGCTAGTGGGTCTTGTCTGTCTGACCGGTTGGAATAGACTCAGACCCCACCGACCCCTTCTTACTGAAATCTCATAACTCTCAAATGGTTTGTCCGTTTGATGAGCTATTTTCAGATTTGGGACCCTCACTATGAGGAAGTCCTTTTGATATAATATATGTGATTTTAAATGGGATTTTTCTTATGGAATATTAGCTCGAGTAGTAGGTACTAATTGATGAACATGCTAAGGATAGTATCCTTTGGCTAGTTATGACCTAGAAGCTATGTGATTACCTAGGTTGTGTGTCTTATAAGAAATGTATGTCTTTCTTAGACTGTTTATCTTTCTTAGACTGCATGTCTTTTCTATATGTGTGTCTTTCATATACTATGTGTTTTACCATGATCGAGTCGGAACTCCCCTATCCCACCCGAGAGCATGTCCTCTAGTCTATGATGACACCCTCTCTGTTACCAAGACTCAGTGTGTTACCTAAACTTTGTGTGTTACCAAAACTCCATGTGTTAATACATGAGGGTACTGTATATTCTTAAGATAATCTTTTTTGCATACCATAGACCTATACTTGGTGTGAGATGACTATATTTTCACTCTTGATTATACTTCTTAGAGGCTACACTTCCTGCACATCTTTGGTAGTATACTTGGTGCATTTAATAGTGATTCATTTGTGGTATATTTCATAGTGATTTCTTTGTGGTATATTATTTAGTGATTCTTTTATGGTATATTTGTTAGTGATTCCATGTGGTATATTTCTTTTTCATTCCTCTGTGGTATATTTCTTAGTGTTCACTTTCGTGGTATACTTCGTGTAATTCCATTGTGGTGTACTTCATGTATTTCATTAGTGGTGTTACCTTTGTGAGTTGGGGTCCCTACTGAGTATTGTTTTGCTCACCCCTATTTGGGCTTCACCAGAACCTGTTGTATCATATAAAGATGACCAGAAGCTTTGAAGGATTCCTTGGTGGGACAGAGATAGGTGGTGCTTCAGGGTGACCCGAAAGATGTCATACACTCCAACGACGTTCAGACAACTTACTATACCTACCATATAAGTAGGGTTTTCAGGCATATGAGACCCATGAGATTATATATTTATATTTTTAGTTTGTATTGTATTCTATCCCATTTACCTTTTTTATTTGTATTGTTAAACATATTGGGTTTTATGTCTATTTACTCAGTGTTTTTAGTTTCAGTAATTTTATTGGGGACAGGTGGTCATGGGCAGGTTCATAGACAAATGACTCCCCTTTGTGGTAAATTCATACTCAGTGCTAGTTTCCCACCATTGGAATACGAGAGCTGAGTTTGGGGAAGTCATGACACAGGCCCTGAGGGACGGGTCAGGACATAGTGGTATCAGAGGGTGGTCAGTTTTACTGTTATTTTGGGGAAACCGTTTTAAGTGTTATGAGATCGGCTTTCAGTATAGGGAACCCAGTGTTGGTGCACTAGACTACGTATCCATACAGCAGGACCTTGAATTATGCTTTTAGACTTAGTACATGAAAAACTATTTTCATAGGAAATCAATGGATCATGCATCATATATTAATTGAGTGTGTTCTCATGTCCTTGTTGAGTCAGAGTTATATCACCCTGTATACTCTACTGAGCATGGTTCATATTGATTTTTTAAGGATGCTTCCATATGGGAAGCCAAGAAAGATTCTGGAGAGTGACCATGAGGATGGTCTGCTGAGATATGAGGCATATGTGCATGGACCATTTCTAGAGGTATCACCGCCCGATGCTATACCAGTGATACCACAACCTAGGGAGAAGCAATTACTCCTAGCATTACTAGAAGAGGATGAATGTAGCCTTAGTTAATTGCATGAGTTACAGAGGTATTGACCTCCCAGGTTTCAAGGTGAATTAGATCCCTTAGTAGTTGAGGACTGATTGGAGGTAGTGTTGTGAGTCTTCATCATAGTGAGGACACCTCCCGACTATATATAATTCCTAACCACAATCCTTATTCAGGGCTTTGTGGGGAGATGGTAGATCCTGATGAATTAGATGCATAAGGAGGAAAAAATATCCTAGACATAGCTCGAGCACCACTTTAGGGTGGGTTCATTTCTAGCGATGTTACGCTCTATGCATATATAGGATCCACTGCACATGTAGTAGCGATTCCAGTCAGTAGAAGAGTACTCAATGAGATTCACAGATCTTTTTTGTTACTCTATAGATATGGTATCAGACTCCTTTTTTAGGGACCTTAACTTGGAGAAGGGACTAAACACAGTATATTAGGGTGTCAATGATATCCATTAGAATCCATACACATTTTGGGGTGATAGAGTGAGCTCTATTGGTAGGGTGTTTTTTTACGGAGCATGCACTAATAAGGGGAGCTACCATTGGGTGACAGGTAGTAGCATATTCGGAAGTGGGTAACTGATAGATGACACAGAGGTCCAAGAGGACCAGATAGTACAAGGGATGACCCCAGGACATGGGGTCAGTAGTATGGGGCTTCTAGGGTAGATTTAGTTAGCTGAAGATCAAACTGTACTAGTCATGCGTTTGTTGGTGGCATCTGGATAGAGATTTTCCAACCAGCCGTTAAAACCAACCAGGGGATGGGCAAGGTACTACCGGAGTAGTGGAGGAGGAATGAACAAGGTGTACCATCAGGAGACATATGTAGCATAGGATCTGAACAAGTGGTAGGAGGTGGAAAAAGGTTTCAGGTACAACCACCCCCACCCCTAGGTGGTCCACCATGAGCATGGGTGCTGGTGGATAAGGGTGATGCCAGCTCTAGGCCATTAGGGCTTACGATCCCGAGACTCCTAGGATGATTATAGGTATGATATGTGTATTTTCCAAAATATATGTAGTTATGATATGCACGAGTTCCATTTACACTTTTCTCACCATGCCTGTTGTTCGAGACACATAGATTCCAGTGGAACCATTGACTCGATCCCTACGCTTAGAGACTTATACAGGAGGAAATTCTATGAACAAACATGGGAGATGATAGTATTCCATCACACTTTGGGGGGGGGGGGAGTTTCAGTTGGGATCTTTTCTTGGCACCATCGAGGCATTATGATGTCATACTGTGTGAGGACTGGTTATACACAATTCATGCTCAAATCGATTATTTTAGGATCACAGTGTTGTGTGTTTGTGGATATGGGACCCGGTTTTCTTTATCAATGAAAAAGAAACAGGATTAGTGTATGATGGAATCTCACATAGTAGGGTGCAACCAATCACAGATCAGTTAGCTAATATGACCCTTAGTGTATGGGATGAGATGAGTCCTCAATTTCATATATTGGTGGATGAGTATGAGGACATCTTTTTGAAAGATGTTCCAAGAACACCACCTCATAGAGAGGTAGAATTATGCATTGACCTATACCCCTGGATGATGCCGATATCCATTCTGACATATATTATGGTCCCTGAATAGCTTCGTGAGTTAATGGTATAGTTGGAGGAATCATAGAGAAATGGATTCATGAGGCCCAAAGTTTCACCATGGGCACCCCAATATTTTTTCCAAGAAGGCAGATGGTATATTGAGGTTATGTGTGGTCTTTTGGTGGCTAAACAAACTGACAGTGAAGAAAAATAATCCTCTACTGAGGATTGATGACCTGTTCGATCAGTTGAAGGGAGAGAGATGGTTCTTGAAGATATACCTCAGATTATGCAATCACCAGCTTTAGTTGTAGGATGAGGACATCCCGAAGACAAATTTCAGATGTCACTATAGGTACTACAAGTACTTACTGATTCTATTTGAAATGATGAACTACCTAGAAGTGTTCATTCAACTCATGAACATGATCTTACAACCTTACTTGGCCTAGTTTGTAATGGTATTCATTGATGACATCATGGTGTACTTGGCATACGAGGAGGAGCTCGCGATATAGTTAGGGATGGTCCTGGAATTACTCTGAAAGAATTAACTTTATGGGATGATCTCTAAGTATTAGTTTAGGATACAAGGGGTCAACATTATGGGACACATCATTTCATAGGTTGGAGTTGTATTATATCCAGAAAAGATAGAGGTGGTGTTTTCTTGGGTTCCACCCAAGAATGTTTCTGAGGTGTAGAGTTTCCTTGGGTTGGATTAGTACAATAAGAGGTTCATGCCCAATTTTCCAGAGTAGAAGCATCCATGACATACTTGACACAAAAGGGGTAACCCTTCTTATGGATAGAGAAGTTACAGAAGACCTTTCAGCAGCTGAGGGAGAGTTTTATGAATTCTCCCATCCAAATATTTCTAGACGAGGGTGTCAAGTACATGGTGTTCTATGACACATTAGGTACCGAGATCAGTTGAGTCATAAAGCTTGGGAAAGTAATTATTTCTTATAGTTTAATAAATTTGAGGCCACATGAGAAGAAGTATGTGAACCATTATCTAGATTGGCAGGGTGTTATTCTTTGCACTGAATATGTGGTGACACTACCTTATGGGCGAGCGATTTATCATCTACTCAGACCCCAAAATAATTGAGTATATATTTTATTAGAAGGATATGAGCATGAGGCAATAGTTTAACCAAGAAAACCTTAGGTAATATGACTTCAAGTAGTCTATAATCCAAGGAAGGGGAAAATGGTGGCATGTGATCTCATCCGGAGATCAAGATCATAGTTACTAAATGAGGCCTTGGAGAAGTTGTCCTTGCTTCAGATATTCTTCATAGATAGAGATGATGCATCATACCTCCATTCGGTGGTTGTTACCCCTCCACACTTATAGTGAATTAGGGAGGCACATCTCAATGATACCAATGTTGAGAATTTACATGCTCATTTTTCCATAGGGAATTCCCCGGATGGATATTGAAAAAGGCGCGGATCACATTATTTATTTTGGAGGATGCACAGTAGTAGAAGTGGATGCCTAGGGTGACAAGATGCATCAGGATATGCATGTGGGTGTCACAGAAGACACCATGTATGACATAACATGTTGAAACTAGTATTAAGTATTGAATTAAGAGATAAACAAGTTTTTTAATCGGTTTTTTAGTTTGTCAACTCATGGTGTTGACCCCCTATGCTTGGAAGGGGTTTTTCTTTTCCACTTGAGGTGATAGAGTGGAAGTCGGATGGAATATCAAAGGGAATTGTGATAGGTTTATCATCAACATACAGGGGAAACGATACTGTCTAGGTGATTGTTGATAGACTCAACATATTGGCTAATTCTTATCTTTTCAAGAGAAAAGTTTAATAGAGAGCTTCGGATGCCTCTAGGAAAAGGAGATAGATTGAATTCATGAAATACCTTTCATGATAATTCTGATTGGGATGTTCACTTTTCATCCTAGTCATAGAGATTGAGGATTAGTAGGAGAGGATATTTTATGGGAAGTATATTTCCTTAGTGTGTGCCCAGTGATAGTAAAAGAATCTTTGGAAGAGCACATGGGAGTGGGGGTCTCAGGTTCGTGGTTATACCCTAATCAGTCTGGGTATCCATTGGTTTGTATTTCTGGGATGTAAATCCTTAAGGTGGGGAAAATTTAATTACTCATATTTTTGCTATTTTTTTATAAATTAATTTGTATAATTCCATGCCCAGGCACTAAGACAGTGTGAGATTCGGAGTACCTATGTGCCCTGAATGGTTCGACAGAAAATGCGAATTTTTTAAATAGTGTGCGGGAGAAGTTTTCCTAAAAAAGTGGAATAAATATTCAATATCTTCCAATATTAGAAATACAAGGATACCATTGCATTCATAGTAGTGGGTTAACCCTATAAATAACTTCTATTTTGTTGGAACAGTGAAACTATAGAAAAACCTAGAAATAACGTAACAGTAAATAAAATTATTAACTAAAATTATTTTGTTTTTCAAATCATTATAACTCATGAATGGTAACTCATATTAGAAATACAAGACCACCATTGAGCTCACGAGGGTGTACTTTCCTTAGGTGGGTCCTAACATCGACCGATGCGGGTCGATTTGGAAACTTATTTTTTAGACATTTTTAAATGAGAATAAAATAAACATATTGATGTTTTTTATTTTTTTAACATTTTGCAGTGTGGTGAAGTTACGACATAATAATGGAGAAACCCGTTATCCTTTAAGAAATGAAAAATTATGAAGAAAATATTTTAAATAAAAAAGTAATACTAAAACAAATTAACACATTTCCACAATTATTCAGGGGAAGGGTCCAACAATAGAATTGATAATTTTGGAGAATTTATTTGGAACCCTGGGGAGATCTCTCACCTGTGATGATAGTTTAGAGACCAGAACATAGATCAAATGTTGATGAATAAATGATCAATATTTTTATTCATCGGATCATCAATGAAAATGATTACACAATAGAAAATTATCCAATCCTAGATAGGGGGTTAAGTTTCTATGTGAATTTCTTCCTCGTTATTAAGTTCAATGATGAATGTAGACCAACCCATAAACAAGTTGATCCATGGTTCAATTGTGCATCCAGGATGATAAATTTTTTACTATGGGATTTAAGGGAGATTAATATATGTGATTATTGTTTCTATCTATATTACTAATGGAAAAAACTAAGTCCAAAAATAAAAAGGTTGATGTTCTTACTTTAGGCATTCTTTGTGATTCTCTTACGCATGTTCGGGGCGTTCTATGCCGACAGACCCCCATGCTCATTACACAATTTTCTGGGAGGTTCTAAGCATGGTCAGAACCCCTAGAGGGATGATGAAAAGAATAAAATTCCAAGTAAGTGATGAACACAATCCAGGGAATGTGTAGATGGACCTGTTTCAAAAAAAAGGAGTACAGGAGTGAGACAAAAAATCCAGAGATGGAGGGCCACCAGCAGCGTCGCTGGTGGGGGCGCGCGGTGGTTCAACCAAATACAGTAGCGGCCTCCGACTCAACGGTTGGCGGTGGCCTTCAGAAAATATGGGTGGAAGGCCTTTGGTTCAGCTGGACTACGATGGAAGGACGCCATGGTAATTTCCACAGGGTGGTCACACGACGAACCACCACATCATGTGGGGGTGTTCATATAGCGAACCGCCATGTCAAACATGGTGGCTTCCCCATGTTGATGATGAGAAGACATGGCACCCACCACATACATGTGGATGAAATGGCCCTATTATGTGGGCCAGGCTATTTTAAACAGACGGGACTGTCATCATGTTAGGATAGTAGCGGGCTAGGCTCAGCAGGTTGGGTTGATCCAGCAGGTCGTATCAGGTCAGGTCAGTGTGACCGGTTCGGAATAGACCCCGACCAAGCCAACCCCTTTTAACTAATGTGACCACAACAATCAAACATTATGTCCATTTAATGAGCCATTTGTGGCATTGGAATCCTCATGACGAGGTGGTCATCTTGAGATTCTTTAAGTTAGTTTTTTGTGGATGTTGGAATATAAACTGTTGGCTTGAGAAGTAGGTGCTACCAGAACGAGTGTGCTAAGGATGGAATCCTATGGGTGGGTGTGTCATAGATTCTATGTGATTACCTATAATAAGCTTCTTACCTTGATTGTTTGTCATACCTAGATTTTGGGTCTTACCTAGACTGTGCGTCTTAACTAGACTGTGTGACATACTTAGATAGTGTGTCTTACTAATATTGAGTCGAAACTCCACTATCCCACTAGGGTGCAGGCACACTAATCTTTGACGACACTTCGTGTGTTACCAACACTATATGTGTTACTTACACTCCATGCGTTACCTACATTTTTTGTGTTATTTATTTAGGGTAATGTTGATTCTTACAACAATCCTCTTTATGTACCATAGAGCTATACTTGGTCTGATATGAATCGATTTACTCTCTTGATTATAATTCTTATGGGATATACTTTGTGCACCCATTTTGTAGTCTACTTAGATAATTTATTAGTGATTCCTTAGTGGTATATTTCTCTGTTATTATTTACTGGTATATTTCATAGTGATTCCTTTGTGGAATTTTTCACAGTGATTCCTTGGGCTATATTTCTTAGTGAATCATTTTTGGTATATTTATTAGTTATATCCATTGTGGCATGCTTCGTGTGTTTCCACTATGGTATACTTTGTGTATTTACTTAGTGGTGTAACCATTGTGGTTTGGGGTCCCTATTGAGTATTGTTTTACTCAGCCCTACATGGACTTCACGCACACATTTCATGTCATGTGCAGATGACTGATAGCTTTGATGGAGTCCTTAATGGTCTAGAGACAGGTGGCGCTTCTGGGTGACCCAACAGACGTGGTATGCTACAATGACATTCAGATAACTTATTGTACCTACCATTCAAGTAGGGTTTCAAGCAGACGAAACCCATGATATTTTTGTTTTTAATTTTTAGTTGGGATTTTATTCTACCCAGTTTACTTTTCAGTTTATATTGTTACTCTTAGTGGGTTTCATATCTGTTTACTCAGGGTATTCAGTTTCATAATTTTTCTTGGGGATGGGTGGTTGTGTGTAATTTTATTCGAAAATGTCTCCCATTTGTGGGAAATTCATACTCATTTCTACTCACCAACCCCTAGCCTATGGGAGGTGGGATTGAGGTAGTCATGGCACGATCCCTAGGTGAAAGGTCATGAAAATTTAATTATCCCAAGAATAACCATTGAGAGTGTCATACTTGGTTCTCATTAAGTGCACACACACCGTGCACCAGATTAATGAATGAAATATACTCAACATATGATTTTTAGGGTTATTAACCATAGATGTACATGTGAAAAAACTAATTCCACTTCTAATATCTCTATATGGTTGTTTTCCTAATAAAACTAAATGTGTATCCTTGATAAAAAGTAGAATATTCTTATATATATATAATTATGCTAAGAGTTCTTGAAATTTTTTTCTTATATAGTTTCAAAATGTAACTAGACCATGGTTGGATACTAACTTTAAAAACCAATTTTCTTCAAAAATATCACATATTATTAGTTGAATATTCAATATATAATATTATGACCCACATGATAATCATATAGGATTATTGTCTTCAGAAACATAGATACAAAAACAAATTTTTAATAATATAACTATTTTAATTCCCATTATATTATTCATAACTAGAACCATTATTATAAATATCATCAACAAAACCATTATTCATAACCTATGTAAAGGAAACAAATTAAAGGGTGATTTTAGATGCTTATTAAGGGTAAAAGAGGGAGATATCAATGATAACTAATGAATAAAATGATTATAAGGGTTTGAGAACATGAGTTGGACATTTGAAAGACATACCTAGAATATCATTTATCATTTTCTTTAATAATGGAATTTAACATGGAAGTTAAAATACATGATTAATAAATGAATCAATTAAAATGGGTAATAAGATAATAACAATTACATAAAACCTATGTTTGTGGAATAGTCATAACCATGTAAAATCATTTACTTAGTCAAGGACCACTAAAAAGTTCATCATAGTGGATTGGGTTAACTCCCCATTCCATCATATCCTCAATCAAGGTTCATTTCTAATACTATCATAGTGTATAGAGTTTATTAATTAACATGGTTCACTACCAATTATATAACATATTATCTATTGAGATATCAATTTTTACCCAATAGATTAGTGGGCCTAAATATTTTGGTCCCACTCATAACATTATAAATAAATATATATATATATATTCAATAAGATCATAAAATATTCATAATAGCATAACCCAGAAAAGGGAAATGGGTATATGAACATTTCATCATTTCATAGTAGCATTACCCATGGATGATGAATAAGTTTCATAAAGGTTTCATTGAATCAACATAAAATCAAAATCCTCAAAATCCATCCAAGTAATGAATTTTTGTTGAATAATTTTCTCATAACCCTAGTAAATCATTAGTGACATCAAAATATGTTATCAAAGATGAAAAATTACATTAAAACATGAATTAAATAATTTATATATATATATATACCATTTTAACATAATAAATACTCTTCAAAATATAAAAATTTAAAAAATATTATTGATGTTTATTTCGTTGAAATACACATTTTAACCTTATAGATAATTCTCTAGAACATTGATAGTTTAGAATGGTAGGAAATTCAATAAATTTCATGTACATTAAAATAATGTTTCCATAATCATTTTTGGTAAAATGTTAAAATAAAATCATTCAAAAAACAACAGGAACATTCATTTTAAACATTTTTTAAAGAATAATTGATTAACATGAATTCATAAAATAATAGTAAAATAAATAAATTCCTAAAATCTTTTTTAAAAAGCATCTACATGGAATAGAAATGATTTTCAACTGAAAAAACTAACAATGATTATTTTATCCATAATTGTTTTTCTTGATATATTGGGTACTTAAAGAGAAGAAAATTAAATTAAAACACATATTGTCATTAAATAACTAGAGAATAATAAAATTCATGTGATTCATGAGAGTTATATCATGAAATTTCATTATTGGAAACATAATCATAAACAATCTTGGTAAACAGTGAGATTATAACATAATACTCTTACCTCAATTTCCACTTTCATTCAATATAATTTAACCCACCTATATAATAAAATTTTATTTAATATAATATTAGTAAATATTAATGTATATATAAATAATATCATACATAGTCTAATTATAACATTTCATCACCCAGTTTTTTTAAATTATCATTTCCATGTGGTAGCTATTTCATTTTTCTTGAGAATTTCAGTTTGTTAGTTCTGATCATTTTAAGTTGATTAGGTCTAGTCAACTACAATTTTTTATTCATGATATAGATATGTTATATATTTAGTATATATATATTTATATTCAACCAAAATTTAAAGGTATGTAAATATAAATTACAATGTTCATAGAGATAGTAGAAACTACGTATTCAAGAATACTATTTTCACTTTTATAATGCTGGAACAAATGAAAGGAAAATAATAATTCAACATTATTGATCCATTATTATAACATATATATCATATATATATATATAGCAATTTAATAAATTCTTATGGGAATCCATGTAAATAAAAAAAATCACAAAGCTTTTTGGAGGTGGTAGTTCCAATATATGCATAAGAGACCCTACTGTTTTCTTATAGATTAGAAGGTAAGAAGGTAGATATGATATGAAAATTCAAAAATAATAATAGTTTCATAAATATTTTTTAAATATATTAAAACCATAATAATACCAATACATGAATTGAGGCTATCAAAATCAATTGTATCTTTATGTAGGGGCGGATGTCCACACGTACACACGATTGATAATTACACTTTCCATTTGATGAAAAAGGGTGGATAATACTAGTTTAATGATCATAATAAAATGTAAATATGTGGGGATCCTGAATTTAGTATATTATTATGAATACCATATATTCATTATAGGTATAATAACAAATTAATTGAATGATTTTAGATTAGAAAATTACCGCTTCTTCAGGATAACTCCTTTTGATTATCTCTTAAGGACTCTTATAATGGTCTTATAAGAATAAAATAACCTGTAATTTTTGTTTAGGTAAGTTTAAAAGATAATTTTCAATCGTTTTATGAGATATATGGATTAAAATGGTGTAAATAATAGTTGTATCAGGTGTCCTTTTTCAAGGGAAGGAAATGGAACACTTGAAATTAAAAAAAAGAATAATATATAATTAAGTTACTCTCAAGAAAAATATTCAAAATTACCTGATATTTAAATAAAATTATTCAAAGGCTGAATAATAATAACAAATTATATAGGTATTTATGACATTTTAGACTATACCATTTGGTTTTTCCATTGGTTAACAAATTTCAATCATAATCATGAAAATATATTATTTTTAATATTAAAGAGTATAATTGTTCTTATAAGCAAAAAATTAGCTCATAAATGAAATAGTGATGAAAATTTTGACAATTTATAATCATACTTTTTCGGTTTCATGATTCTTATGATTTATTAAAAATTTATTAATATATTTTTATTAAAAACTACTATTATTGAAATATTTAGAACTATTCATACAATTTGACTTTGAAAAAAACCTAAAAGTAAATGAATCATAAAAAAAATATTAAAAATATATAATATATTTTATTAATATATAAAAGTCATAGAACACATTAATTCATCAAAATTTAAATAATTTAAATATTTTAAAAATCATTATATTATTTTCTATTAATTGGTGAAATAATTTGTTGGTATTTTACAATCCTTTAATGTAATTATTTAATCAATAAAAAATAGAAATAAATTTAAAATGTAAAATAAATTTATATTTAAAATAAACATTAAGAACCAAACTTGTCCTATTTTATCCTTATGTAAAAATTTTAGGGATACAAAAGTCTAGAGAGTGACATACTACATTCATTCTTTTCTTAAATGAATATAAAGGTCATAATTAAAAAAAGGAACCATGTTGACTTATATTCAATAAATGGATGAAAATATAATAACTACACCTATAAAAAAGTATAAAAGGAATGTTTTATTAAAATTTTAATGCCTTACACTAATGTTTTCACCATATTTTAAAGGTCTTACCATTACTGAGGTGACAAATATTTACCAATGATACTATTCTTAATGAAAAAATAGGTAATAAAAACAAAAATTGTTCAATTTATTCCAAGTATGGAATTATTATATTTAATATTCTATTAAAACATAGAAAATAATTTATTTTAACATTAATCATGTAAAATGCAACAAAAAGAAGACTTCCAGAATTTTTTTTGAAGAATAACTATTTTTATACAAAAAAAGACACAAAATTAATTCCAATGAACTTAATTGGATTATTAATAATAAAAATAAACTAGTGTTACTTTTAAAAATATTTTAAAAAATTTATCATTTTGAATTATTTAAATGAAATGATAGTTTGTAATAAAAATCATTATATTTCTCAATTCACTGAAAATTCTATCTTTTCGAAAAATTCTAAAAATATAACTCTAATATTATTTTTAAATTACAATATATGTAATTAAGTTAATATTTTCAAATAAATTTTCCAAAATTAGAAGCAATTAATTAATTTTCCCATAAAATTCAACAAAATAATTTTTTGGGAAAAGTATCTTTAAAGAACAGATGACATTACTAAAATTCGAGCATTTATTTATCAATATATTTTCTTTATATTAAAACATTATATATATTTTTTCAAAATATGGTCCCTACACAAATTTAATGGTTAGTTTAAACTAATAATCTATGTTATGGTTAATTTAGGCTCGAGGATTCATGTATTAAAAGATATCAAAAAAATTAAATTTACTTAAAAATATATATATCATAAAATATAATTTTGTTAAAATCCCTGAATGGTTTCAAGGTTCGAAAAATATATTCCATCTATCTTACCTCTGGAGCTATGAACATGATTATACTCATGTGATTGAAAATGTAGATTTTTAATTAGAACAAAATGTATCTTTTCTAGAATATCCTATCTGGATCTCTGAAAAAAGTGATTAGGTCATATAAGGGAAGTCAATGCCACTTTTTTGAGTTTTATGACAAACAATTTGTATCTAAGAGAATATTTGGGAATGGGGAAATGATTTATGAGATTAATGTCAAATTTTTATTGAATAATAACATTTGAGACACATCTTGACGATGAGAAGTCCTTTGAGCGAGATATTGTAAAAACCGAGACTTCTTTGGTATAATGTGAAATTTATTTTTCATTAACTAAGTGTTATTAAGTTTTGAATTCCATTGGTGAATACTTGGGTAACATATAGTTGGTTTTTAGGGTTTCAGAGGTTTAAAGGGGGTTCATTATTTGATCATTGTATAGGAAAACCTTGTAGCTTCTCATAGGAAATGATATTGATTATTTGATAAAGATAATTGATGGTGTAAAATTCATACATAGTTAGAGGGAACTGTGTGAAATTATATAATATTAAATATTTATTATTATAGAGGAATTTTTTTGTTTCACATTTTACCAAACTGTGTGTCCAAACCGTGTGGTTTCCCAAAATAGGGTGTAAGTCTCACATAGTTAGTGTATGGCTTGGTAAACCATATGATGTGTTATAATTAATTAATCTGAAAAATTTTAATATTAATGAAAACCTCCTTCAACCCATTATTCATCCTAAAATTCCTAGAAATATCAATCCTATGGGATTTAGTGGGGTTTCATTAAAATTTTTAACCCTATAAATTCCAATTCTGATGGATCTAGATGCTTGAAACAAGATAATTCACGGTAAGAGGACATTCTTTGTCTGTTCTATATGTTTCTTCTATATATACTCTCATATTCATGGATGGTTAATTGATCTGGGCATTTATGGATATATTTATTGTTTATATTTATATCAAATTAAGAATTCTCTATTTAAGGTTGGATATGTGGCTATATCTAGAATCTTTTGGTCCCTCACTTGAATGGATCAAGATCTAGCATTGGGGGAGATCTTGTTGGGTTTGTTCTCCTATATCTAAGGATATGATATGTTCTTATTCTAAAATATATTTTTTATGATCCCCATTTGATGAATTGGGTATGGCTATAGGAACACATGTTGAATGACATTAACTTAGGAATAAAATATTGGAATTATAATTTGACACTCTTCAGATAATAATACCTTTCAACATAGCTCCTTTGTATATGGTTGATTAGAATGATTTTCAGTTTGTTTGTACACAATAATTTGTAGTAGGAACACTATGTGATATGGTATTCTTATGATTGTTCATATGGTGTGTGTTTGTAGCTTGTGAGACCTATGCATCATGTCCAATGACCGTGACACCTTTATTATTCTTTATTGTGTGTGAATACATGGACTATTTAGGTTTGTATCTAGTATCAAAGAGATAGGTGGACCATATTATATTTTTCATCTATATAGAGGGAAAATGTACTTGTGATATGTGGTGATAATGAAAAACTTACCTAGATATAATAAAATGGCATGATTAGGTTTTTGGAAGACTTGAGATAGGGGATGGAGAATAATGGCCTTGTGGCCTAACCCAATGACGATCTAAGGGTTTGGTGAACTTATGGACTAACCTACCAGGATAAGGGGAATGATATCTCTCTGTCTGAACCTTTGGTTTATCCTAGGGTGCAACATATTTGTGACCTAAACCAGTGCTTTATTGTCTATGAGCCTTGATCCAAGACATGTGTTATCGTTATGACATGACTCGATATATTTTGTCGTGTTATTAACTATTCTATCATAGAACAAAAGTAGTAATGATTGAGCACCATGGTATCCTAGTTTTCATGTGGTCTAATAAACTTTTATTTTTTTTATTGTTTATTAATTTTCTTATTGTCATGGAATATATCTTTTTATACATGTGAAATTTAGGTTAATAACAAATTGGCGGTTTCTTAATGGGATTATACTCAAAAAAGAAAAAGGTATCTTGGTGTATTTTTATATTTAATAATCAAGATCCAGAAATGTTCTAGGGTGTTGTATGATGGTGTCTTTTTCGATGACAGAGGTGTTGACAGTTGAAGGTTTATTTTACATTCTGAATGCTCCGGTGGTTAACGATGCCAGAGGTAAGGGGAAACTGACGATGTCGGTGAACCGACGCCTGACAAGGGTGCCCCTGGATCAAGGCCTAGGGTTCATTGTTAAAGATTTACCTTTTTCAAGGTGCGCAGCTCGAGGTGCCTCTTCAAACGAGGTGGTATGATGGTGTTTATTTGACGTTTTAATTTTGAAACATTTAATTCAAGTTATTCTCGAGCGGGTGATTTTGGTTGCGAATGGTGATGGAAGGATGGCAGTATGGGTTGAACGACATGATGTTTTTTGAGCTAGTGGTAAACGACGATGGGGATGTGAACTATTTCTATAGTGGTTTATCTATTTTTCTCTTTGTTATCATACATTGGTTGACATATCATATTTGGAGTCTTTTTAATTATAATTTATGACCTATATTTAATTTATTATTTCATGATGATATTTAATTAGTTTCCACTATCATTTTTCATAATTTTATTTATTTATTTTTGATTACCATATTTTTCTAATGAAACAGTGGGAATAGTCCCCTAATAGTACGATTCGAACCCTCACTAATGGACCTTATCCTATTGCCTTTGGGGATAAGTGTATGAGGTCATGTGTCCCTCCTACCTAAATTAGGGTATTCAAGTTTGAGTGTTAAATGAATGCTTACCCATAAGTATATTTTCCCCTTATAGTTCCTTAATCATATAGGATCTAGGGCCTAATGACCAGAACATATAACAAACATTGATGAAGTGTATGATGTGTTCCACATGTCTCTATTAAAGAATTACATGCCTAATCCCTCACTTTTAATGAATATGAAGGTGGTAAAACCAGAGACTAACATCACTTATGTGGAGAATACTTTCAAGATCTTGGATCATAGAGATAGAATTCTATGTATATGATAGCTCACATTATAAAATCAGTTTAGTCATTCAACATGTATGAACCTGCAATATGATAAATTTCAGATGTATTGACATTGAAGGAACCTTATATATTACATCCCTAGAATATGAGTTGAAATTTTAAGGATAAAAATTCTAAAGGTGGTATAATTTAATGACCCAAATTATATATATAAATAACATTTAGAATATATAAAATTTTTATATTTATGAATATGATATAGTATAAAACACATGTAAAATCTAAAAAAACAAAAAATACATTGTATTATATATATGGAATGTTATATTTAGATAAAAATTAAACATTATTTAATTAAAATAATACAATGTGACAATAAATATAAAAAAATTATATAATAAGAATTTAAAATTCTAGAACATCATGATCCCCTTGAAATATCATGTTCATGACAAAAAATATAAATATAAAACAAAAAAAATTGAATAATACTGGAATTTTAAAAAGGCTATATCAAACAAAACTAAGTGAATAATGAATGAATGGTAAAAGCGGTATTTATATAAATTATAAATTTAAAATGACCATTAGATTATTAATATAACCATTTAATATAGTGGAATTAAAGTTAGAATAATAAAATAACTAACACAATAATAAACTCAATTATAAATAATATTTACTATGAAAATTAAGATAATATAAATATATTAATATTAAATATAAATAGTTAAATTAGTAAGTTTAAAAAATGTTATCTATTCATTTTTACTTTTGAGGATTTTAACATAATTCATAAAAACTTTTATCATTATATAAATAATTAATTATTATCATTCACTATGATATAAAATTATTCTGAAATAATAATTATAATTTATTAATTCATCCTTTTGAAATTATCTAATGTACAATTTTAGACAATTTTCCTATAAAAAAGAATTTTTAGATGAATAATAAAAATACAATTTTTAGAATAAAAATGTTTTATTATGTAATATTCATGTAATAAAAATCATATAAATACTAAATTGATTATATTGTCAAAAAATAGATTTAATAAGACAGAAATTTAATTTTAAAACAAGAAAATAAATTTTATAACATAAAAATTAAGTTTTAAATCCTAAAATGATAATGTATAACTTTTATAAATATTTTTTGAATTTCTTCCATAATTATTTTATACCACCTAATACTTTATTTTAGGGCATCATTTAAAATTAATAAAATAATTTACAATATTACCATGATTTCATTTATTTTACCAAGGAAATAATATTTCATTCACTATTTTTACATAAATATCTTTCCCTCCTATTTTAATACTCTCATACGATAGGAAATAACTTCTAAAATAGTTAAAATTACAAAAAATATGCCAATTCCCTCATGGTAAGTCTTGTTACAAACCTAGGGATGTTATTGTGTTAGTATACATGAATCCTTCAATTAAAAAAGGGTCATAGTGATGTAGATACATCTAATACAGGTTAATATTCTTTATTTTTATCCATTTATTTTTCTCTTATATTCCTCTATAAATTTATTATTATTTATTAAAAACCTCCTATAATTAATTAAATCGTATTTTAATATGATATTTTTGATATTAATATATTATAATAATTCATTTAAAAAAATATGTAAACATATCAACTCTCATTCACCCACTTTGAAAAGTCCAATTTATAGTTGGTTTTATTGAAAACAGGGACATTGTAAACTCATTAAATATCAATTCCAAAATTTATTGTTAGTGAAGAATATGATATATATATATATATATATATATATTTATTAATTTACTAATTTTTATATAATTGAAATAATGTTTATCAAGATAAATTACAAATAATCAAAAGGATGAAATAAAAATTAAAATGAGTTAATTAAAAAATGGTCTACAAACCATTTATTCTTTATTTGAAGGTTTATAAATATATTTAACTTATTAACTTGATCAAAATATCATAAATAAGTATATTTTAATTCTTTATCCATATTACATTAATTTTTTTTACTATATAAGAGTTTTAGATAGGATTAAATAGAATGGCACCAAAATTAAGTGGATTCTAATCTCTTCATTTTTCTTTTGGATTTACCCCCACTCTCTAACTATCTGCTTCATAACCATTTTTATTATAAAATACATAAAAATATTATTTTATATTACTTTACATCTTTTAATCATGTTTATTTTCATATATTTACATAATTTTTTTTCATTATTATCCATATTCATTATTACTAATAATATATTTTCATTGGAAATCTCTAATTGATTCTTTTTATTATATTATTTAAGTATATATGAAATTTTATATTTTCCATGTTAATGATACACTTGATCATACAAAATTATTTATTCCCTTATTATTTTGGGAGCCTCTATTTTTTATTCTTGTAATATAAATTAAAAAATCACTATAGAATGCATTATTTTCTCATGGGTTTGATTTATGTTTATGATTGATGTACATTTTTATTCCCATATAAAAGGAATGATTATATGAATATTATAACATGATTCATGGTCCCAAAATTATACGTCACTTTAGTGCATTGGGAAAGAAAATACATATCCTATGATTATCTAGGTTTAAGGAGAACATGATTCCAACTTTTTTTCACATGAAATGATATTGTTTGTACACATATGTTATTCCTGAACATGATCCTATATTTCTTCACAATTTATGCATTATAATTATCTATATTGTTTATGATGTTTCAATATATTAATTTTCTATATACCTTGTCTCCATTAATTTATTTCATAATGCTTATAATGATAATGTTTTGATTATTATATGATGGCAATGATTATTCTTAATCATGTACTATTTATATTCATTTCTCAAGTTCCTTCCTCATTATTCATCACTTTACTGGTATTTTAACTTGACATATCTTTTTTTAATGTACCCATGTTATAACATTTACTAAGGATATCATGAATTAATAAAGGACTATTAATAATAATTAAATCAAAATTTAATATTTTATATATATTTATGTTGTCAAAAACTAATTTTATGAGAACCATAAAATTATTAATTTATGGATTTGTATTATTTTTTTGGATTTTCATAAAAATGATGTAATATTTATACATGTAAGATATTGGATAGAATTATAAGGTTTATGAATCTGAAGATTGTGGTTCCTTTGAACTTTTATAATCCATTTGGGGAAAAAATTTATTTTAGGAAGGATCTTTTCTAGGAATTCTCCCTTATTCCTCTTATAGGTACTACATCTTGTAGTTGAACTTGTAATATATAATTATATTGAAATAAAAAATCATCATTATTATTAAATTATTATTTTATTTTTATCCTTACTCTATAATCTAGCAGCTTTTATGGGATTGGATTTTTTAATTAAAAAAATCTTATTATTAAAACCATTCAGACATTGAAAAATCTTCCAATGATAGAGATGATATATTTTTAATAGTTCAATATATTTCCAAAATTATTAAATTTTTTATAATCCATTTAATAAATATATTTCATAATAATATTTTTTATGGAATGAGTATATAATATATGTATAACTTTAATGATTAACACAATGTATGAGAGGTAGAGTTTGTATTATTCGTGATGGTGAGAAATTAATCACCAAATAAAATTAAATTAGGGAAGAATTTTAGGTTTAAAATTTAATACATAAACTCAAATCATTCTTATTTATAGAGCGAAAATGTAACCTAATTTTCCACTATCTATAATTTATTAGGCACTACATCAAAATAAGTTTGTTGTGATTGGTTGTCCAAGATTTAAGTAAGGATTTAATTGTTTCTGGTCATTGTGGACATGTTATCTTACATAGGGTTTTAGTGATATTAAATTAGGAGATTATAATTTATTTTATTTAATTATATGTGATTATGAATAAATAATAAAGTTCTAAATTATATAAATAAACCATTTTAATATTTTTGTTTACAAAGTAATTGTTTTATTTCTCTCTTTCTTTAGTTCAAAAATTACTCTACAAAATTCTCTTCTCATATACCCTATTTAATTATAAAATGTTTAATTATTAAACCGATTTATGGTTATTTAGAAAAATTACACCTAAATAGAATAACCATCTTCATCCACCTAGTTAAACAAAGAAAACATTATAAATATTTTTAGATAGCATATGACAATGTACACCAAATTAGTGACATTCCCTAGGAGGATGGTGTTTTCATTAATCATTTTAAGAGATTATCTTATTATTATTTTTTTAGTTTCTTAATAATCATTTTACTTTCATCACCTCATTATTTATATACTATTAATTGAATAATATTCTCATTATTTTATTATTATATTTTCTTTTTAATGGATTATAAAGTTTTTTTATTTCAATAAATTTTTATTTATTGGGACAAATTTGTATTTTAGGATTTTAATTTTTCATTTCAATTTTGGGATACCTCTTAATATATACACAATAAAATTTGAGATTGAATGTTCTTATCATACCCAATTTTCATACATGTTCTTGGAAGATATATAATAACTAGTTTGGTAGATGACACAACTTTATTGTTAACCACAACATCAACCATTACACAAGTAATGATGGGATGATATCCCGTGTTATATCAGTTTATTTTTCAAAAAAATAAAATAATTGATAATTTAAAAATAAGGGTATCATCACTTCCAATTCAATAGGTACAAAAAAAATAAAAAAACATTTCTGATTACTCAAAATATTTACAAAGAGAGAAACGTATTGAATTACACTATAAAGATTGTGAAGTAGTGGATAAATTTTTCAAATGTTTTGATATTACCACTTTCCTATATGGTTATAAGAAAAAATAGGAAAAAAATAAAGTAAAAATTATATTAGTATAAGGAAGAAGTTAATATTATTTTTTTAGGACAAATAAATTCTAGAGTTTGAGGAATTTTTTTATATAGAGAACTCCATATATACCATATATAAAAATTATATTAATAAATCCTTGTATGAAAAAAGATGATTATCACTGATGAATTTGAGATATATTTTGTATATCTGGACAAACTATTATTTTAAATTTCTAATTTTTAAATTCCAACTATAATACATTTTAAAAAATGGTCAATTCAATAGATTTTATTCTTTCTTTTGATGATAAAGAGGATACCAGACATGATGTTTTGTATTTAAAAGAAAAAATATAAAAACCAATTAAACTACTTGGTGATTCATATGATTAATATGAAACAGACATAAAAATTATCAAATAAAAAATTATTGAAGGGAAATTAAATGAAGATCCCCCTATAGAAATTTATATTTAATACTTATTAGACTCTATATTTCATTATAATAATGCATACGAAGAGTATTAATACATTTTTTACTCCACTAAACTAAATATACATTATTGGAGGGTTGGACATATATTTCACTTGATATACAGAACAAAAACTATTTAAAACCATTATAGTAGAGCATTAGAGTTGAAATAAAAATAAGTAAAACAAAATCTTGTAGATCTTTAATATTTTAGATGATCTCTTATAACTATCCAACTATATAATGTAAATAAAACTCTTATGGGATTTTATCCCTAGTTTAGTTTACCGTATGTTCATTTTTATGTTTATTTTTAATTTGTTAATATATTTTAAAATTACTTTTGTTTACCTTATAGTTATATTTTAATGTCGATTAATAGTAGCATTAATCTTATGTATATCTAATATAATAAACACAACACGTTATTCTTTACCCTATCAATTTTATATTATTCATCATACTTTATATTTTAAATTTCAAATGCATATATAATTTCACTAGGAAACATTCAGGATAATGTAATATCTAATGTGTTTGGTAAGACCTAATATTTTTAGTATACTTTATTTGGTTTTAGAGTGTTTCTTTAGTTTTCATAATCAAAACAAAAAAATAATTATGCCACATACACATTACTTTTTAGGAACATATTGAAAAAATATATTTTATTTGTTTCAATCTCATTGGTTCCATGGGATGTATGAGAAATATTTTAATTGACAGTTTATTTTAATATAAATTGATATTGACAACAAAAAGATAATTTATGTAATAATAAAACAATTATTATTATTTTGGAACAATTTTTTCTCAGAATAATTTTATAATAATTTTTTCCATTAAAATATCCATTAAAATTTACCAACAACCATGACATGTAATAATTTTAATACTAAATTTAAGTATAATGAATTTATTATATTTTTTTTATAAACTTAAAATATTTTCTTGTATTCTCATTTCTCATCAAATAAGAATCATAATATTATCTAATAGACATATGTGTCTATACCTATTATCTATCCCTTTTACACCCATGATGATGATTATTGAACTCTCCCAAAAAAACTAAAAATAGTGAACATTTTCTCTATACATTTGTTCATGAAGTGTGGGGTGATTGAAAATAGTTTAGTGGGATATAAGAAAGTTAAAAAAATATTCCCTTATAATAAATCCATATTTTCATTTTTTTGGATATCATCAATATTCCAAACATAATTTGGATCAATATTTATCCAATTCTTGTGAAACAATATAGTAGGACACTATTATGTCATTCAATAGGTGAATATAGTCTAATGTTTAGGTTTTATTATATTTTATTCATTAGGATGTTTTTCTATGATGCAAATAAATGGACCTATTTTAGTTCTTCATTAATTATTATTTGGATAAATAGAATCATATGATTTTTTTCTTTATATCTATCACATAATCATTCATCTCCAATCAAATATGTACATTTCAATAGTATGTCCCTAACAATCCAACTTTTTTAGAATCATTGATATATTTTTATGTGATAGAGAACTTAAATATCTTCCAAAGAAAATTATCTCAATATGGATTTTAGGATTCAATTACCTAGATTATGTTTTATATTCTAGAATCCAATGATATGGGAATTTATAAGTTATTATATTATGCCATTTCATAGGATTGGTAACTGAAAACTTATGATGAAAAATATCTTTTTATGATATATATTAGTGAAGAGGGACTTTTCTTCTAAAATACATGATTTTATAAAATCTATTGTAAAGTTGGTTTAAAGGAAAACATTATTTATGACTCAAATATTAGATATTTAATCTCATACAGGATGTTGGGACTCACTAATAGGTTTTTTTGGAAGGGGATGTGTTTATGATTCCATAAACATATACTCTTTGAGAATATGTTGAATCATATATTAAAATTGGTGTTGAAGATTACATTAATAATATTTTAGTATAAGTTTTCATCTTACATTCACAATGCATGTGTGGATGATTACTGAGAAAGGAAATAGTGTTGAGAATGTGATGAAGGAGAACCCAATGAAATTTTAAGAATTATATCATACAACTATTTAAAGGATTATTTTCCCATTATAAATGGTGATGAGAGTTATGTTTTGATTATGTTGTCATAGTTTTGGATTTAGATATAGGTGAGACATGATGGTAGATAGAACAACATAGATAGTCAAACAGATAGTTCAAGTTTCTTAGGGGTAGTATAATTACATGATAATCAACATGAATATTATTTCATTGATAAATAACCAACTATTTTTGAAGCTTCAAGCTAGGTAATGTTTTTTGGTGAGACTTACCTTGTTAATTACATAGAAAAACATGTTAAGGAAAATCATATGACATTTGAGGAGGTATCTAGTAATTAGTAAAATGACGAGGATTTGACCATCTTAGATTATAATGGGAAGAGTCCCTAGTTTATGAATTTATTTATATATGTTAAGGAGATATATATATATATATATATGGTTTTTTACAAGAATATGTTATAAATTAAGGTTGAAAATTTCTATTATCAGTTTTAAGGAATGATTGTCACTAGATCTAATATAATTGTTTATCAAAACTTTTCATATTAGATTGTTTAAACGGGGGATAATCTTGATGATAAGAATTTTTTGATACATAATGGTTTATCCTCGAAATATAATAATAGAATTATCATTCTCTTATATGTATTTATAATGTATGTGGAAATTAATGAAATGTATACCTTGAGTGTTAGGGATGGAATGGAGACCAATTTGATATATTAAGTCCAAGATAATGTTATTGATACTTTGGATGTTGTGTTGTAATGGTATTTTCAAGAGTTCAAATCATGGAAGTACACTTAATGGAATTATCCCAAAAAAATAATGATTTTATCCTTAAAGGGGATAATAAATTCACATCTCACAAGGGTTCTAAAAGAATCATAATGAGAACACTCATAAATAAGAGGGGTTAGGTCTAAGGGAGTACTTTATTATCTTTTCTTTTACAAATATGTGTCCAATTTTATTTTTAAATATATATATTGTTTTTATTGTTTGTTTTATACCACTTCAGTAATTTTTCTATTTAATTTGTTTTTCTTCCCCTCCATTCATTATTCCTATGTTTTATTAGTAGATCAAGGGTGTTTCACTATTATCATACTTGATAGTGATTACTCCCATAGGGTTTGGTCAACTAATTGAATGATGTATGAATGGGGATTTAGGTTTATTTATTATGTTATATTTTGGTTTGATTGAATTGTTCTTTTCAATTTGAGTTTTCATGCGTCATTAAATCAAATTTCTTATAAAAAATAAATGCCTAATTAATTTCTTCCAAAAAAAATAAAAAAATAAATAAACCATGAGGGGATGATGAAATATACCATAAATGGAAATATATAGGACAAGATTTAAATTATTTAATGTTGATAATTTATAAGTTATTGGGTTTTAAAATTTGATTAAAAATGAAGAATCATTGAATTTTTGAAAATGAAGAAAGTTTTTCAAAAAGATCTATGAAACCATAATATAATGAAAAATGGGTGGAAAGACAATCCTGAAATGGTTAGAACAGACATTAAAAAACATGTGGGTAATTATAAGAATAATTGACTCATAATCTATTTCACTATGATTAGTGCCACAAGTCACACTTGATTTTGTTTTGATATAAATTATAAGATAATTAATTTGATTTTTTTCAAATTTAATTTGAATATTAATTAATTCTTTTCTCATATTACTATCATGGATTTAAAATGTCAAAATGTATATCCTCTCACTATTTATAAAATACATAACATTTATATTTTCCTAAGAATGAAAAATGTAATGTATAATGTAGTTGGGCATAATTTTATTCAATATTTAATTGATAATAAAAGATATAAATTTTAATAAATTATCTTCTAGTGATTTTATAATATAAAATTTTAAATGGAGGATATATTTTAAAATATCATGTCCATTTGAAATTCATTATGGTATGTTTATAATAAAAATTTTTATTGGAAGAATATTAAATTCAAATTTCTTGAAAGTATTTTACACTCATTGGGAATAGATTTTCATTTGGATCATTCTTGTTTGGATGACATGACCAGACGCACCATGTCCCCACCTAGATAGGAAATAATACAGGAGCTCCACCCTAAACAAATTTTCAATAAACCAAGTGATGAAAACTACCTGCAAGAAATTATAATAGTCACATGTAGATTTATACTATATCAACCTATAAAAAATATATATATCAAATAAATAAAATAAAAATCAACTATTATAAAAATATACATATAATCATTATAATTGTATAGTGATACATGTATTATAAAATTAACCTATTTTATAATTCCATAAATTTAAAATATAAAAGTATTAAAATGTGACAGACCATATCACCTTACTCACATAAAAAGAATAAAAGGGGAAAAATCCTCCACACTACAAGAAATCCCAGGAAGAGAACACTTAAAACAATATCTCTACTATATACCATGACACATACATGACTTATTTTAAATTTATTTTTCATTCAATTTCCATCCTTATCTTTTTATAGGTGTTTTCCATGAATTTTTTGTGGAAATGGTGGGTTTTCAAAATTTGGGCCATACCGTGATCCCATTTCCAGACTTAAAAATATTTTTTTTCTTTTATAACTCCTTAATTTTTCAAAATTTTACATTAATTCCACATCCCAATAGTAATCAACTGGTATATTAAAGCTACCTTATCAATTTTGACCACATAGGAATCTATAATAATGATGGATTTTGGTTTTTTATTAAGTTGTTATGCCAGCCTGAAATCCCATTTCCTACATTAATTATGTTTTTCATTTTTTTAACATATCCCTGAATTTTTAATTTTTTTTCTATGATTCCAACACTCACCTGATCCCACATACCCCACATGCACCACATACTCTCCTCCACCTCTTGAGAGCTCATTTTTATCATGAAGATGTCTGAAATATATCTGGATTTTACAAATCACCCATATTTGAAGAGGTAAATTTATTTTTTCATAACTCCTTCTATTTTTAATATATTTCTCCCATTCTAGTTACTACATGACCTCCTTAGCCTTATTAGAACCTCAATTTCATTTATGGTTGTTTTGGAACTCATCTACTACTGTATTTTGGTCGTTTTTTTCAACATTTATTCGGGTAAGTGATTCTCTCTTTATTTATTTCCTTATACTTAAATTTTACTCCCTATTTCAGGAATTTATTGAGTTTCTAAAAGTTAGGGTTCATACCTAGGATTTTATTTGGGGTACTTTTGGTTAAATATTATGGTTTAGAGTTTGTTTTAACTTCCCTATGGTGCAGTAGAGGCGTGGTTAAGGTTTTGTACCAAGATTCAAGGGTTTTGACTCAAAAGGTAGGTGATTCCATGTGTAAACATTTATTGATGAGTTATTTTTCGTGAATTACATATTTTGCATGTTGCTCATATGTTGTGTGTGGAGTGAAAACTATTTTTTATGGATTTGGTTAAGTATTTAATTTTATAGTTTCATTTTATCTCAAAATTGGCTGTTTTTCATGTGTTACTCGTGGGGTAGTATTTGGGTGTATTTTATAACATATGGAAGTTGTTTAATACAAGTTTTTTGGGCTGAAAATTATGATTTAGTAGGGTCTTGGTGTACTTTGGGTTTTAATGTTGGTTTTGTAATGGGTATATGGTGTAGAACCTTGTTTTACTTATTAAAGGCGATTTATGAAAACATTCATTTTTCTTGCGTATATTTTGTGGTATTATTTGAGGTATCTTTATAACACTTGGGGGTGGTTTAATAAATGTTTTTAGAGAAAAAAAATTCTATTTTGTGATGGTATTGGTATTATTTTGGAATTTAATTTAGGTTTTGGAAATGGGTTTTTTGTGAAAACCATGGTTATACATCTTGGGTTGGTTTTATGAAAATTGTAAGCAATTTAATGAGTTACATAAAGTGTAAAAGTTATGATTGTATACTGTTTTAGTGGTATTATGTTCTTAAAGTTAGTTTTTTTAAAGATAAGGTGGTTAGTTGTGATATAAAACGTTTTGGTAATGTCTTTTAATTTGTTGAGGTGATTTATGAAATTGTGATGTGAGTGAAAAACATATTTTTGGTCTATTTTGTGTGAGTGTGATGTGAAAAATTGATTTTGTTATGAAAATTGTATTATTTAACACGTGAGTGGGCTGTTAAGTGATGTTTAGAATCTTGGAAAATATTTTATAAAATTGTTAAAGGAATTGTTGAATTGTTAAAGATATTCAAAATGTATTGTGGGCTTTTTTGGTGTGAGTATAATTTCAAAATGCATTTTAATGAAAAGAGGATTTTGTGACTTGTGTGATGTACATGTGGGATGTTTGGTGAATTCGTGATTTATAATTGGTTTTTTCATAGGAAAATTAAATTTTATGGCCTGTTGAACTCTTTTGAGTACAAGAGTGAAACTCAGGTATCTAGGTGGGAGGACCTGTACTAGTATGCTAGTGATCCCGTGGGGTTTGGCCTTAGTTTCATGCAGAATGATTGATTCTTACAAAACTAAATAAACTATGATGATGATGATTATTGGGGACCACTAGGTTATGGATATTTTCCATTCTATTGGCTAGTGCATGAGAATAAATATTTGTGATGGTTACTTTTACTGAGATACGAGGTACCTAGGACCCACAACGAGCTAGTGCCTAGGGGTTATTTCCTATTGGTTGTGATCATTATTTTATTTGTGATTTCAATCAGCATATGGTATTTTTGGAAGGAAAATTAAGTATCTTTGGAGTTTATTTTAAATTTTTTGATTTTTTAAATTGTCATACTTGATTTTTTTTATTTAAAGTTTCACCTTTTAGAAATTGTAACTAGCATTTCTTGTTTTGAAAACATGCATGATTTTTATCTCAAAATGTTTATCACATGGAATATATTTGTGGTGGAATCCTACTGGGATTTGGGTCACACCCTACTTACACCATTGTGTGTAAGTAGACTTGGCTGTTTTGGTAACATGTTTGGGTATACTTTTTAGTCCTAGTGGTTCAGGGTTCTCGCAGGTCCTTCGTGATGTTGTCTTATAGAAATGGCTTGAGGGATGCACCTCTTTCCAGGAGGATTGCTTATGGGCTATAATTTTTGGTTTTACTCATTCTTTATAGTCTTTTATAGTTTTTCTAAGCCATGTAATTCAGTTCCAAAATTTTTTATAGTATATTTTTATTTGAAAAATCTATATTTGTTTTATTGAGTTTGGTTGTAATTTAAAACATATAAACTCAGGTAAATCATTCCCAATCATAATTTTATGATACATGGTCACTTGTTATATCCCATGCGGATTGTCAATTCCCTTAGGGATTTTCTGTGGACCATGTCAGGTGTTGGTTTTGATGGCAACCAGATCTGGTTCATGACAAATTGGTATCAAAGGTGTTTCACGTTAACTCTTTTGGTCATGTTATTTGGGGAACAGTCGGGACAATTTGGATTCCGGATTTTTGGGACATGGAATTACTGTTATGGGTAGTGTTTCTGATCACCACACCTCATAATGGGATTCAAGTCACTAGGGGATGTCATGACTTATCTTAGTCCTTTGTTTTTTTTGGTTTGATGATGATTATGGGAAAAGAAAAGAGAGTTCGGTTAATGGTCTTAGTGAGATTGCATGGCCTGGAAATCCATGTGGATCGGGGAATATTTTTCTAGAACACTCTCTATAATGGTGAAGTGATTGGTGTATGTTCACCCACCATATGTCTAAGCCACCCACCCAAACTAGTTTCCCCTCACACTATCTTGTGTCCTTTAGTTTCGAAATCTTGTATGTTTGGTTTTAAAGAAAAAATGACATGGTTTTAAGAAGTGTAATGTTTTTGAGAAATGGTTATATAATAAATAGGGAATTGTCTGATTTATGAAATGGTGGAACCTAATTTTCATAATTGTTTTGAAATGGAAAATGGTGTGCTTACACCTCTTTTTCAAGCAGGAACTATGTTATAGTTGGTTTTGAAAATCTGCTTCCAATAGAGTTTTCTAAGAAATTGAAGGGTATTTTAATGGGATGAGATGTTTTAAAATTAAAGTGAATAACTTTAAAGTTTTTTCTAAATTCTTGGGCACTTTTTAAAATTTTTGTAATCTGTAATTTGGGTTTGATTTCACGGTTAGCGGTCTTGAGAAAAAGGAAGTATTGGTTGACTATTGTGGTTTTCAAATGTGGAAAGTTTTTTCATTTTAACCATTTGTATCTCCATGAGAAACCAAATTCATGGGGTTATATGTGATGATGGATGGTTAATGGGAATACTGGGTGAGTTCTGGGATGGATATGATGGGGGTGCCAGGTATGACACAGAAACATGCAAGCATAAGGCCCATGGGGTACTATCGGTGGATACGGAAACTGCTAAACCGTTTATTTTAAAAGATATATTTTTAAAGAAAGAAATGATGTATTGATGACTATTTTGGGATATTTGGTATTATGTGTTTTTAAAATGATGATTTTGTGGGTCGTTTTTTTGTCCAAGATCCCCTTCTGTTTGAACGGTGTTTTAGGTTTCTGTTCGGTCAGTAAGTTGGTTTGATGGGATGGTTAGTGGTATCTTCTGAGAAAAGTTCAGGAAGCCTTTAAAGTGGTTACCATCGTATGTTTTATTATGTTTTTTGGAATGTTTTTACCAATGGACAATCATAGTTGGGTCCTTGGGTTCTATAATTGGATAAGGTACAACCCCATTAAGGGTTACTGCACAACTGAATTGCACCCCAGATGGTTTCGCCATTGGAAAATCTTCCAGTTGATCAATGTAAGGAATATTTTACCAATATTTGGAGGATGAGTCTACACCCATTACTTTATTTGTTTTGTGGATCCTATTGTAGTGGGAGAGTGCTTGTGGAAGGTTGAAATAAACCTTAGTATCTTACATTACCTGATTCATTGATTGTGGAAGTTTTATAGGGATGTCAGTGTGGATGAGTATCTGGATAGTGGTTTAAAGGGCCTCTAGGTCCTTCGTAGTCTCTAGGAAGCAGGGGTTTATGTTAAACCACCAGTGTAGGAGATCTAGTAATGAGTAGATATTATGTCCACTTTCCAAAATCCTGTGATTTTTGGGACATGGCATAAGATCCCTTCCCTTGTATTGAATCTATCTATCACAATGTCCATGTTCGGTGATTCCTTGTGATGTCATGTGCTCATTTCACTGTTAAGGTTAAGTTGTACAATATTTTGTGGGTCTTTGTTTTTTCAGATGTGTGTCTCCTTTCAGGAAAACATAACACCCTTTGTTTAGAGGAAGGTGTTTCTATATATCCTTTACACTTTCTGTTTTTAATCTGAAGAAACAAGTGGTGATGTGTGTGCATCTCTTAAGACCTTGTTTATGTTAAATGTCGGGTTATGGTAGGATGAGGTAGTGGTGTGTTATGTCTTGGTAATCTTTTCTAGGATTACAATTTAGTTTTTTGTTGCACTGAAAGAAGATGTTCCATACAAGGGGTTTCCAAATCCTAACTACAAGGCTGAAAACACTTCAATATTTTGGGCTCCAGCCATAGGCCCCAGAGTGAAGATGGCGCGTAGTCAGGGGAAATCCCAGAGTTTTTTAAACCCATGTATAATGTATTATCCTCAGTATGAAATATGGGAATAGTTTAATCCTCTGGTGTCACCATCTTGTTCCAATTATACTTGTTCGGTGGTAGAGGTGGGAGGGCCTCGTTTCTAGGTTATAGACTGAGTTCATACTTTTCCCCTTGGGTTCCCATGTGTTTTTGGAAGAATGTTTAAAATTTTGGCGAGACATGTTGGGCACAAGGTTTGTGCATGATTAGTAGTAACCGTGTGCCAGGAATCCATGTAGATAGAATGATCCACACTGTTAACACACAGACTCCGAAACTGTGTGGACTACCTATGTGACCATCCCTAATCTTTAAATTTTGGGGTCTTTCTGTACCAGCCCATATGGGTCAATTAAGATGGTTAGTCCTTATGGTGGGGATACCCACTATGATATTTATGTAAGTTATTTTGAAAAAATATAATGATATTCTATTTCTTTTTCCGGGGATCCCATTCGAGCCTCTCCTATTATTGTCTGATTCTGTCTCAAGAAAATTTTAGTTGTCTCTTATGTCGGGGAGACCATTTGTGTCTGCCCATATTAGTAACTCAGTTTTGTCATAGGTCTAGTCTTTGTTATAGTTAGTCTTGTTCTGAGCTATCTAAATACCAACATATTCCATGGGTAAACGTTGGGATTAGAAGGTTCCCAACAATTTAGTTAAAATATGTTCATTGTAACCCTGTTCAATGTTGTTGTTCTTTTGGGTAAACTGATTGAGTCATGTTTAGATGGTGTTTCGGGTGTTTTGTTTGGGATGAATTCTGAATGCGATTTATCATTACAGGAATGTGAAGTATGTTTTGTATTATGAGAGTATTACTCCCTTGGTTGATCAACTGATGATATCTTAGGTTATTCGGTGGCAGTGAAACATGGCAACTGATCCCATTTTGGCCTTTTAGTTGGGTTTGGTTTTTGCATTTGACCTTGATTTGGCTTTCTAAGTGAAGAAAGATTTATGGTGGGGATAATGGACACATAAATGACTTCTTTTAAATTTTATTTTTCATTTAATTTCCATCCTTACATGTTTATGGGGGTTTTCCCTGAATTTTGTTGGAAATGGCGGGTTTTCAAAATTTGGGACAAACCGTGAGCCCATTTCCAAATATAAAAATAAATATTCTTTCTTTTTCAACTCCTTCCCTTTTTAATATTTTACACCCATTCAACTTCCTAATTGGAATCCCCTAGTATATTAGAACTACCGTATGAATTTTGAATCCATATACATCCATAATAATGATGGATTTAGGTTTTTTAATAATGTATTGGGCCTACCTGAAATCCCATTTCCAACTTTTTTAAATTTTATAATTTCTCACTTAGTTTTTATGTGTTTTTTCTATGATTCCAACTCTCAACCAAGACCACTTACCCAATATGTGACCCCATACTCTCATCCCCATCTTTGGAGCTCATTTTTATCGTGAAGATGGCCGAAACTTATCTGGATTTCACAAATCGGCCAGATTTAAAGGGGTAAATTGATTTTTTTATAACTACTTCCATTTTTACACATTTTCTCCTTTTATAGTTTCTACATGAACTCTTCATCCTAATTAGATTGTCACATTTATTTATGGTTATTTTGGAATTCAACTACTGGTGTATTTTGGTCATTTCCATCAATATTTATTCGGGTAAGTGTTTCCGTCTTCATTTACATCTTTATCCATAGTTTTTCCTCCCTCTTTCGTAAATTTATTGAGGTTCTAGAAGTCTGGGTTCATACTTAGGGTTTTATTTAGGGTCTTTTTGGGGAAATATTATGGTTTAGGGTTTTTTTTCACTTCCCTGTGGTGCAGCGGATGTGCAGTTGAGGTTTTACACCAAGATTCAAGGGTTTTGACTCAAAATGTAGGTGATTCCATGTGTAACCATTTCATGATGAGTTAGTTTTCTTGATTAAAATATTTTTCATGTTCCACATATAATTTTTGTGGTGTGAAAACTATTTTTGATGGATCTGGTTAAGAGTTTAATATTATTGTTGCATTTTAGATCGAAATTAGTTGCTTTTCACAAATAACTCATGGGGTAGTATTTGGGTGTATTTTATACATATTAAAGTGGTTTAATAATTTTTTATGGGATTAAAATTATTCTTTGGTAGGGTATTGGTGTGACTTTGGTTTTAAAATTTGGTTTTTAAATGGGTTTAAGGTGTAAAACCATGTTTTAATTCGTTAAGGCAATTTATGAAAACAAGAGTTTTCATGTATATCTTTTGTGGTATTATTTGATTTATTTTTATAAAACTTGGGAGTGGTTAAATAAATTTTGTTAGGTCTGACAATTATGTTTTGGGTTGGTATTGGTATGATTTTGGTCTTGAATGAGGGGTTTGGAAATAGGTTTTATGTGAAAACCATGGTTATACCACATGGGTTGGTTTTATAAAAATTGTAAGTGATTTAATGAGTTACAAAAACTTTTCAAAGGATTCTTATGAACTGCATTGGTGTTATTATGTTATTAAAATGAGTTTTTTAAAGATAAGTTGGTTATTTGTGATGTCAAATTTTTTAGTAATGTTTATTAATTTGTCGAGGTGATTTATAAAATTGTGATGTGGGTGAAAAACATATTTGTGGGCTGTTTTGTGTGAGTGTGATGTGAAAAAAGGATTTTGTTATGAAGAGGGTATTATTTAACATCTGAGTGGGTTGTTATGTGATGTTTATAATTTTGTGTTTGTTTGTTTTTTTAGGTTTATAAACTTTGGTAAATCATTCCCAGTCTTCAGTTTATGATACCCGGGAACTTGTGCCAGTCCGTGGGGATCCGTAACACCCGTTGGGACTTGTCACATATAGTGTCGGGTGTCAGTTTTTATGGAGACCAGATCTGGTTCATGACATACCTGAAAATTCCACTATGCCCTTGTCCAATAATTCCTATAACTCTACATCCACCAATGCCACCTCAAGACTATGAAATTTTACCAAAAATAAAACATGACTTGTAAAAAGGCCCATGTAGGAGTGAATATAGATACAACTATAAGGATACCCTAAATATATATATTAAATATAAAATATAAGGTCCAAATAAACCCATGGATTGGGTAATAAGAAATATCCCAAAGATAAAAAAATCTCCTCCAATATTGAGACAACCCTAGAAACTAAAATAATTTAAAATTTTACTACTTATATCCATAATAGATTATATCTTACATGAATCCAATGATGCCCAACATATTGATAGAACTAAATACCGTAACATAAATATCTCAAATATAGTACATTTCTAGAAGGTATCAACAATGACCTTATATACCATTAATATATCAAAGGTATCTAAAAATCTTGATAATTCATAATTCCAACAACACTTGAACTACTCAACCCAAATAAAGTCCATGATACAACTTTGTAATTATGGTTGGGGACCATAACTCATCGATAGATATATTTATCAACTAAGGGAGTACTTGAACCCCAAAGGAGGACCATGTTCTGAAACATAAGGAAGTTTGAAGTGCATGGGTAAAGGACCACATCCCAATATATAATAGAGTACAGAATGCATTTATAATATGGGGAACCATGATTGATAATGAATATTCCATTGATGAGGTTCTGAAACATCATTTATAGTCGAATTAACCTTGACACATGGTGTAGTAACTGAAATCAATGTTTTACCCAAACACTTGACCCAATACTTTCCATTATCTCTTCTGATATTAGATCCCTAAACTGTAAATAATTTTGTATTAATGATCTCAATGGGAGAAAATAATTATACTATCACAAAATATATGAAAAGACACTCAAAATAGACTATTTACTTATGCAATTATTACTCTTAGTTAAGGATATATGAGAAAAACCTTAACCTTACATTTTCAAGGCTTTCACTTTCTAAGTGCATGGGGTGTGAGATTATGCGAGTAGCTATGTATATGACACCACTTTATAGTTCAAGTGAAGTCAACCAACCATTTTTTTTGCTCTCATGCATGAAACATATGTCTTGAAGATTAACCAGGACTTTACTATTATATAAATATCTTCCTTTTAATTGAAATACATAACATTTAGTGATCCCACAAGGTGTGTTCACTCTATATATTACATGGAAAGGTACAAGGAGAGATTCCCAAGTAATGTTTCCAAAACACATGACATTATTGATGTCTCACATGGTGTGTGGTTCATGGGTATTGAACTTTTGTGAACACAGGGGAACACTGAGACATATATTCAGGAAATACATTGTTTTCAACCAAAGGAAAAACCCCTTGTAATAGTTATGAAAATAAGAAAACTCTAGTTCCAAAGGTTATAACAAAAAAAAAATATTCATCTAAGAGGCATGCACACATTGTAGTCATGATTTCTATTCCCACATAGCTTATCCCACTAGTTTTTCTCATTATACATTGTCATAAATCATTCCTCTAATCATGTCTCTTATACTATTTTAGAATGATTACCCTAATGGTATATATTTTACCTAAACATAATTATTTATCAACCATTAATTATCACCTTAACTTCAATCATTAGAGTCACTTCCCTTAATAAAAGAAACATACAGACCTTATTGATTTTCTTTTTGTTCATCCACTATATCCCAAAAACATGAGACATTAATTACCCATCATTATTTAACCTCTAAATATTTTAAATATATAAAATAAATGTAGATATTAAATGAAGTGAAAGAGTATTTTTAGTTGGAGGTTCCACCTTACAAATGGGTTTCAGTTGACATTCATCAAAGTGAATAGGTATTAATGTGACAATCAATATGTAAAGCAGAGAAGAAATAATCATGAGAATTTTTTCTGATAAAAATTACATGAAAAATAATAATTTGATAAAAAGTTATAAATTTGAAATATTTTTAATTAATTTTTATTTGAAATAGAAATTTTATTCATTATAATTTTTTTCTATAATTACTGATAATTATTACCAAAGAATAATGAAAGAATAATTGACTTTGAAAATGATAAATAATAGTTATTTATAAATAATTGCGAACACATGAACATGATTAGGCAATGTAATAAAAATAATTTTATTAAAATAATTAAATATTTTTTTTAATATTGAGTAACATATAATTTTATTCCTTCAATCTATTAACACCAACAATGATTTAATGTTCAATCATAAAAGGAATGGTCAAATGAAAAAATATAATTAGGTGATTTTAAACATTAAAATGTCATAACATCAATGGTTAAATGTTAAAGAAAAAAAATTCATTGATTCAATTTTATTTGATCATCACCACCATGAGATTTGAACAATGATTTCTTGCTCCTCCTTGAATAATACTAATTAATATCTCCACCTATAGTTTAGTTCAATTTGATGGATAACCCAATAGAAATGAATAACCAAGAAATTTATATTTAAAAATAATTATAATTGGATAAAAATTTTAATCTCAAAAAATGGATTGGTTTGATGATATACACCCAAGATCCATAGTCTTAGATTTGGCAATTAACTTCAATACATTAATTATAAAACATTAAAATTTATAAAATTTAAATTATTTTTAGAATATTTAATATTATTATCATTAGGAACTAATTATTAACCAATGAGGATTAATGAACTATAACATATATTTTAATATTCCATATACATCCTCAATTCAATTTTGTGTATAACCTTTATAATAAAATATTTAGGGTATTTTAGATGACATAAGAAAATATTTGAGAATAGATTATTAGTGTGGGAAAAAATAAAATCTAGAATATTATATAATATACCTCCATAAATGATGTCACATTCATAATAATGAGAATCAAACATTCTCAAATAATGATATATGTTTAAAATATATGAATATAAACATCCATAACATATTTCTAGAATACATTTGAAGGATAAAATACCCTCAAATAACATGAAATGTGAGTGGATCCAATAGAAAGGATAATCTATAACACCATGATATCGTAATTATTCTAATTCAAGGCTACCCACCAATATATAGATACCAAAATTATTTTAATCAAATGACTATAAAAAAATATAGTGACATCATAATTCATATTTTGAAATGGTTACCTTCTAATACTATGATATGTGAATATATTTGATGGAATGAATACACACCAACACGAATACATTATAATATTTCAAAACATAGAGTATATCAGTTGATACTACTTTACTCAATTAATTATAATTAAATTTAATGAAAGGAAACATATGATTGCAAGTCCAGCATGTATAAAAAAACATAAAATAATTACATTAATGGAAGTGAAATCGAATATTATTCATATTTTATTTATATATTCAATATAAACCTATGAGTAAGGATTTATGGGTTTTAGTTTTGTGAATCCAAAAACAAATGATGATAAATTTTTCTTTTTAAATATCTATCAATCAGATGGTCGATGTACATGGTATACATAGTATACTATATATGTAAATGGAATAATCAATATAATGATTAGCAATGAGTCATATGAATGGATTTTAAATGATTTTTTAAATATATTACCATGTAAATACATACCAGAAATGTTAGTATAGAATGAACCTAGTAAAAAATTCACAATACATGTGCTCTCTCAAAGAAATCCACAAAGTCCAATAGTCTCCCACACTTTTGATGAATTTATGTTTTAAACATTAAGTCCTCCACCTTCCATTATTGAGATGTTAAGTGATTGTGATGATAAGTATTTTACCTATGGAATAATAATATGTAATTGAATTCATAAAATAAAATATATAATTAATGGTTTACCGTGATATAAGAAAATCAAAGTGACGAATCAATCCGTTCAGTTTAATTTCATCTCTATAGAATCATATATTTATAAGAACATAGATCATTTTACTATATAATATAATATAATATAATATTATGGTTATAATGAAATTAAATGGGAATTGAATATTATATAATAAAACAAATGGATAAAAATATATCATATATAAGAGTTTATGATCATAGTGAAAGTAATTTTAAAAAAGATTTTAACAAATTAATCACAATATGAAGTGATAGAGAAATTTATTTGAATCACTTTCATTGACATGGTAGATATTTTTTAAAAGGGTATGGGAAATGGTATTGGATGATATCTCATGGAAAAAATTTAAAATTTAAGATAATAAACTATAATAAAAAATATGGAATCATGAGAAAAATGATTTTAATAGAGTTTTAAACCAATAAAACTCATTTGTAAAATAAAATTATAGAATTAAAGACCATTAAATGAACATGGTAACATGATGGGGAAAGGGTATTAGGGAGAGTGAATAAATAATATCTCATGTAAATTAAAAAACAGGGATGAATATATGATATAAATTATAAAATATTATTATATGAAATTGTAATTAAAATATATTAGAACTAATAATCACAATTGGAAATGAATAGAGTCAAATAGGAACCCTTAACTTATTGTTCTTATAATAAAACTAGGACTTTCAACCACCAATATTCTTCATTGATGAATAGAGATCCATGTGAGTGTCACTTTGATAAAAAAAAGATTGAAAATAAAAATTTTGTTTGATGAAATGAGAAAAGGGAGTTTGTATTTATAGGTATGGTTAATGAAAATTAATGTATATAATTATTTGTTATTTTAAAATTACATGATCATAAGTGCTTTATAACACCCATAGCACCCCATAATCTACATAAATTATCCAATTTAATGGCTGCTGAGAAAATTATTCTAAGAGATAATAATCATTATTTATTCTAGATTATATATATATATGTTGTTATATTTAACACATGTTAGTAAATTCAACCATTTTTATAAACTTCAATGTTTTTACCAAAATAACTAAATTTGACCATAAAAATAATTCTTATATCTTTTTTCCAACTATGCATTTTGTTTTCAATTTCATACCTTGACTATTACATATACAAGACCTATACACCCAATTCTATGGCTAAAATATATATTTTTTGTACTAACTTGGATACCAACTGATACACGAAGACACATTCAACTTGATCTAGTGATAGGGACATATTATTTATATATTTTATTGGATACCAAATAATGTGACCCAAATGTAACCATCCATAATTATAACATCATTAAAAAATTTGATCCACTTACATACCTAATAAATATTAGTTTTACAAATTTATAAAATTAGGAATGAAATTTATTTAATGAAAATGATATATTTATAATTCAATAGACATTTTTAACACTACCCTAAGAATTTTACTTTCCATAATAAGTCTCATATCACACAAAAGTCTCTAAACATGATATATTCTAATTCATATCAAACATATTTCTCTTATACACAACCTACGTAAATGGAAACATAATAACTGTGAGATCAAATTATCACGGATGGTAGTGTACTATGGAAGCTATCCTAAGATAAAAATTTATGATAAATAATGGAAGAATAAATAATATTAAAATAACTCCATATATTTTTAACATGGAAAATAATTATATCCACAGATAACATAACAATGTAAATAATCATATAGATAATATAACTAAATTCATAGTGATGAAATTCATAATTATAAACTTGTTATTAAATCACTCAAGGACTCATTATAAATAATTATATAAAATTCAACATGTAAAATATTGATTTTATGAAATCTAAAATACATGGGTAGGAATACACCAAATACCCAAGTGAGATTGTCTAATAAGACCTATCGATGCATTGAGAGGCTATAATATTTTTGTTTCCAACCATTAAAAACTAATTCTAATAAATTCATAATATAATGGAATATATTTAAAATAAAATATAAAATTAAGAATACATTTTAATTCACCAACATACATATTTAAGCAACACATATATGGATTGTTAATATTTCTTATTTCAGTAAATGAAATTAATTTCTTAATAAGAACCCTTCAACTGAAACCATATATAGAAATGGGAATAAGGTTGAATTAATAAAGTAGGAAAAAATATATAAATAATTTAAATTGTATATAATTTATCCATTATATTCAATAAAATTTAAATTAAAATATTCATAAATTTCACCATATCATAATGAACCCATTGGAAATTAATGGGTTCCATATTGATTTCCATAAAACATGATAAAAATACATCCATAGAAATAATTTGGATGGTATAATTAATTAATATACCTAGTGAATCTAAATTAATATTAAATTATGTCGAAAAGACAGAAATCATCTTTTAAAAAACATGAATTAGTATACAGTTTCTAATGGAACCACATAAAAAGAAATAAAAAATTAGATTTTTTGATACATATAGTCAAATATCTAAAAATTAACAACATAGAAGAGATTTTATATAGTAATACATGATATTTAACTCCAAATGATATATATTTGAAAAATATGGGATGAAAATTGAAGGGAAATTATAAAAATTGTTTTCATAAAGCTTCCAGAAAAAGATTGTTAATAAATACAGTATTTATATAAAATCAATTTTAAATGGATTAAAACAGGACATTAAATCCAAAATTTTAATATAGTATATTATATTGAAACATTAAAAATAAATTAATTTTAGGATAATATATTTAAAGGGGGAGATAAAATATAGAACAATGGAATGAAATACCTTTAGTTATTATTATGAAATAATAACTTTTTTCTAAAATGAAAAATTCATAAAAAAATTTAGAATAAAAATTAATTTGGATATACATGAAAAATTTTAAAGTAACATTGATAAAAAATAATGGTTATAATGGTTATAAAATTTATTCATGTATGACATGTTTCAAAATATTTTTTTTACAATTTTATAAGGAATGTAGAAAAATGCCATTTGTGGAAATGTTGTAAAGAGTCATTTCAAACCTTTGAGAAGGAAATTAAAATCAACATAAAATAAACTTATATAATCATTTATGTGTATATATTAATATATATAAAATAATAATTATATTTGACCATTTATGAAAAATATTCCCAATGAAAAAGAAAACATATTGTCAGTTCCACAGACACTCATCAATTTTGTTGAATTGTGAAACAAAGAAAAGTAAAATGGTAATAAAACATGAAGAACATATATAAATATATATATATGTAAAAGATAATATATTATATATTTTTTAGAGATAAATAACATATAATTACCTCAAATTTTAATTTATACCTAAAAAATAATGAATTTAATATGGGATTTGAAAAAAATCCTTATGGATTTGGTAAAATTTGAATCAAAATCAATCAAAAGGGTGAAAATTAAATAGAAATTAAAATTAAATTTCTATATATACAATAATAAATTAATATATCATTGTTATTATATACATAATATAAATTAATGTAGGTTTATTATACATAACATGTCTCAAAGAAGGAAATCAAGATGAAACATCCTTATAAACATGTATGAAATACGATATAAAGATATAAGGGAGAAAATTAGAACATAAATTCATCCTAAATGAAGGTAAAATAATATTTTTACATTTTAATAACTTTGTTTTATGTTAGATAAGAAAAAAATAAGAAATATAAAAATAATAATTGAAATTAATAATGTCTTAGAAAAAACTCTTATAGATTTGGTAACTAGGGAACCAATGTATTGTATACATGGATCATGATATAGAGTGCTTCATAAATATAATAAAAAGTTACGTATGAAAACATAATCCAATGAAATATAAAATATAAAAATAAAAATAAATATAATATATTCATGACTAGAATTATGTGTTATGTAATGGAAATTTTGATAAATAACCCTAATAATGGTGTGATGTACAGGGCTCTGTTCACAGATAAATGACCAGCCCTATTGGCCATATGGCCTCAAGAATTCCTCCTAATATAATAGTGAATACAAACTAGTACTGTGGGTTTATGGTTTTGTGGTGAGGAGACTATACCATATTTATCAATGTTTAATAAAATAAGAAGTAAAGATAGTGGAAATAATAAGATTGCAGGAATAAACTATATTGAAAATAATTTACTAACATAATCTTTTAAACATAGTCATATATAGATAATTTCATTGTGATCCAAAATATGATGTAGGCATATATACACAAACAATATCATATGAGAAAAAAATTTCCAAAAACAACTATATCCATGATCATCATGATCACTATCCCAATCATTTTATCCCGACCCTAAAAAAGATCAATAGTCTATAACTGGTCACTTCCCTTTATCCATACCAACTATGATGAAATATACCTGGTTACAAAATGGTGGACCGAACAAAGATTAAGTATAGATTAGGATGCCCCCACCAATAGTTTCACATTAAAATATAGTCTATGAGTATAAAATGTAACACAATAAATTATATTAAAAAAAGAGGTAGATAAATAGAAACCATGTCAACATAGCCCCCCCTTGGGATACACAAAATAACCTATGTACTTCATCATAAAATGGATATATATGAGCATGACCTTTTATATCAGCTAGGGAGTTAAGTAATATTTTGAAGGTATTATATAATAGTAAGAAATAGATAAATGGGAGACTAATGGAATTCTTAACCATTTGTTTCAAAGTGTAATCCAAGGAGTATTCCAATTCATTCCACATTCTGTAAATTATATAGTTGATCCAATGGAGGAATTCCAGGGAAATATTGTAATAAAATTGATTATAGTGAAAGGATATAATCCAAGGAAATCCATGTTTGATTACATATATCCAAATCCCATAAGCATGCTTATAAAATTGAAATTTTATGTGATTGTTGGTTAATCATTGGTATCAGAGAAAGAAAATCAAAAATCCAATATGTTTACAAATCTACGTCTTTTTATAGCATGGCTGTCACATAAAGGAATTAGGTGGCATACCTAGAGTTCTATTATAAAATTCCATTTTGTGAATCCAAGGATTTCCCAAAGAATAACAAACCTCTAACAGTGATCAGGTTCCATAAATTTATCCAAGAATAAAATTGTAAATAATCATAAGTCTATGTAATGTATTCATGTCTCATAAAAACTCAATTAATTCAATTGTTAAATTTATTTTAATATTGATAAATGAAAAAAACTATAAATTTTTTCTTGTATACCAAAGTCATGGGGTTTCAAGGGAATTTTAAAAACCACACACTAAAGTGTGGTTTAAGTTGAGGTTATCAACCTACAATAGTGTTAATGGTATTATGGATCTTCCGGTAAAGGTCTCAGTGACTAGCTTAAGGAGTTACAAATTTAAAATATAAAAAATGGAAATTCTTGTGTTCAGAAAAACACCACAAATTATGAACATCAATAAACTTATAAAAATGTAATAGGTATAAAATCTAAGCCTTTTAGAAGACTACTCATCTAGAACTAAACATATATTTAGGATTAAATGAGATAAATTTAGATACAAGAAAAATGACCAAAAAATATAGTATATTATCACCAACAAAGATAAATCCAAATTTGGATAATAAAATTGAGTATGGAAGGTAATGGAGTGTTTGAAATACTAAGGGGGTTATAATATGATAAAATGTGAAGGAATCAGAGGCTGGATGAGAGGAATATACAAAAGAGATCAATGTTGAATGAGGGAGAGCCATGAGGGGGTACTGTGTGAGAATGAAGGAGAGGAAAAATATTTAGGGTTAATAAAAAAATATATGAATTGTTAATTTCTATCAGTTTTAATAGGGTTCACGGTTCACAAAACCATGGGACAAGAAAGAAAAACTACTATCTAAGAGAACTACACCTCACATGGTCTTGGCACACTGTTATAAATACCGTTCAAAAACCTTGTCCAGTGTATCAATATTAAATTTCATATGTTTTATAGTTAATACCTCCCATATAATATATAAAATAACTATTAACCTCTATTTTCTTGAATAGAGGGTTGATGGTCACAGTTATAAAACTTTTTCTTTGTCGTACTTGTTATCTATATTTTTGAAAAACCTCAAATCTAGACCCCATACCCTTTCTAAATCTTCCAAAACCTCTAATACTCCTAGTAGAACCACCATTATGGTAAATAAGGAGGACTAATAGAACATATAGGTGATCAATACCTTATGAGAAAATCGGTTTTTACAACACACCCTAAAAATAAAAACTCATCCCTATGCTATACTTATAAGGATGTTTTAGTTGAATCTGAAAAAAACTCTTTCCACAGAGCACATACATCAGAAACTCATTCCCATATATCATCCATTAAATCAAAATTTAATACACAACATCTAAATAAGAGAATCCATCCTCCCCTAAAGAGTTTTCACAATATGATCGATGATAATGAAATGATACACTATAAAAAAGGTATCTTCTTCAAACATGATTTACTCAGGTTCAAAAATAAGGGATGGGTTGGAGTAATAACATTGGAGTAGAGAAATATCGAAAGCATTATGCATATACTTGTATCACTAAAGAAGTTTTATTAATTTTTATTCCATACATAATATCTCTAATATCTTATTAGGCCTAATTAATCTATGTTACAACTTTCCTTGTCCTTAAATCCACCGATTCCCAATTCTAGGAGAGACTATCAAGAAGACCTGATTGCCCACCGAAAATTTGAGAGGTCAGTGATAATTATAAAAATAATACTTCTTACTAATATAATACATATCCATACATTTCCTTATCAATTTTATATACTACGAGGTCTCCTAGATAGAATACAATTCTAGTGGTACTAACACTTCTACCTTCAACTAGCATAGTGGTGAATGGAATTTTTTACCACAAACATTCAAATAATGATCCATTTGGATAGTCACATAGAACTATTGTTATAGGAAAAATCAACAAGAGTAATGTTATTTTCCGAATATCCTCCATAATCAGGGATACGCATCTGGAGCATGTCCTCCAGTACTAATACAATATTATCAGTCTGACCATATGTCTATGGGTGGTATGCTTTAATCAGAAGTATCATCAAACCAAGAGCCTTCTAAAATCCCTAATACAATCAAGAACTAAAATTAGATTCCCAATATGTTACTCCAGTAGATAAAATAACATAACAGATTATATTCCCATAGACATAGAGTCTCTCAGGATCATCCATTGAGAAGGTCTCTCAGATAGGGAATAATTTGGAGGCTTTCATCCATCTATCCACAATCATCATTATAATATCACTACAAAGATGATAACCAAATAACCCCATCACAAAATCCATAGTGAAATAATTCCATTTCCACTATGGGATGGTTAGTGTCTGTATAAGACTAGCAAGTCACTAATGGTATAATTTTACCTACTAACTAATGGAACAATGAGTAAATTTTTTTACAATCCCCTTTTTCATCTTAGGCCACCAATAATTGCAACATATGTTCTGAAACCACTTTTTATGTATTGGATGTACCACTATTTTTAATCATGATATTGTTTTAGAATTTTTCCACAAATTTATGTAGAAACCCAGACACCCCAATAGAGATGTAGGATATGATCCATATAAAATTTCTAACTAGGTGATGGGTAACCACACCAAACACTTTCCCTTTGGATGAGTCCATTATAATTTTAAATTTGTATCCAATTCAATAGTTATATAAGTGATTAAGGAACAGATAAATCCATGATGATAGGCTTTCAGTGACATTCATAAACATCTAGATTCATTTTACAAAGAAGATACATAAACATACATTCATTACTTGCTTCCAAAATAGCTTGAGTCTATGTATTTCATATCTAACATTCAACCACTTCATTTACTTTCCCTACCTTATAAGCAAGATCAATGCTAAAATACTGATGATATTCAACCCATCTCATTACCATCAGTTAAAATTAAAAATATAGAATATATATTTATGGTTCTTTTTTTGTGTATATGAGACACCATTCCCTCAGTAGGTAACTTCTTAAAAAATGGAATAAATGACATCCATCTACTAACTCAAGGTTGTTCATTGGGTAATTTATTTGAAGATTCCTAAACTGATGAGACCTGTATGCCAAAAAACATTCCCCATAATTCAAAATAACTCACAAAAAAATGATCGATGTGTTATAATAGTTCCTTCCAAGACAAAGTACAATCATTGTTAATGTTTAGGATAAACCTCCATTGAAATATTGAAAGGATTTCTCACAAGGCATATTCATTAAGAAACTCACACCCTCTTAATCAATCCTTTATGTCGTTCTTCTATGTGGGAAAATTTATATATGATGTGCTGGAAGTAAACATCCAGTCCCAAGAATCTTCAATACTATAATGATGACCTTTAATAGAACTAGAAATGGCCTTTATAAGTGATATAAAATCATTGACTACATGAATGAGGTAAAAATCCATGGAATTTTATCAACATTGAAAAAGTGTTGAAAAAGGGGTCCTTTATCAGTGCTAAGAAAAAAACTGATAAATGGTACCATTTTCACCACTTTTAAAAGAGCTGATAAATGAAACATTTATCAACAATTATAAAAGCACAAATAAATGGTATTTTACCAGTTCTTATTGAAGCATTAATAAAGAATACCTTTATCAGTGCTTATAAAAGTTCAGATAAAGGGCCATACTGTAGTGTGTTGTAACAACACACTGTAACACCACTATAATGTGCTGTAACAACACACCCCAACACAAAAAACATGCAAGATATCAATAGAAATAAGTACCAATACAAGATCTAAATTAAATTATATTCACAACACAAACACAAGAAAAAAACTATATTATATAAATTTCTAATATTGGTGGATACAATTAAAAAATACAAATTATTAAATACATTCAAAACCATCAACATTCCTTTATATTTTAATCCTGACCCCAATCATGAAATTGCCAAACAAACCACCCCTGATCAAGAAAACGAACACAATTTTATAATAAAACAATTCTAATGTTAGTAATAATGTAAAAAAATAAATTAATTGAAAGTGTTACTTTTATTAAAATTGAATTCAATTTCAAATAAAAAGATGCACTAAGAGTCAAACCTATCACACTATGCATCAGATTGAGGTTAGGCTGATTCCAACATGTCTCAAATGAATTGTGTATCATTTTACTGAAGTATCAATAAAATATAAATATGTTTTATTAGTTTTGAATACATTAGTTGACTTTTTTACTCAATGTCATTTTTAACTAGAAAGAAGAACTTTTGACTCATTTTGATCACATCATGTATTGGTTTGATGTGAAATGGATTCCTATATGTCAAAAATGAAATATGAATTATTGTACTAAATTATTAAGAAAATATTAGCACTTTGATTATTTTTCAGTGAGTGACACTTTTTGAACTGAAATATCGATTTTAAACTGATAACAAACACTTTGAGACACACTGGGAACATTGTGTAAAAATTTTAGGTGTGACTGATTAATACACGTCAAAAATGAATTATGGATCATTTTTTAAAGTATCAAAACAATCCATATGTGTTTTGTCAATTTTGAGTAGGATAGTTGTCTATTTTTCTAAAATTGATGACAATTTTAAATAAAACGATGCACTTTGAGTCACACCGGTCATAATGTGCATTGGATTGAGGTGAAGCTGATTCCTACACACCCTAAATGACATATGGACCATTTTTATAAATATTCAAAAAATATAAATGTATTTTATCAGTTTTGAGTATGTAACTTGTCTTATTTACTAAAATGTCAATTTTAAATTAAAACACACAATTTTACACACACAGATCATATTATGTATTGTATTGAAGTGTATTTTATTCCTGCACATCAAAAATGACTTATGGATCATTTTACTAAAATATTTAAACAAGGTGAACATTTTTACTCAGTTTTGGGTATGTGTGTTGGAATTTTTACTAAAATTGATGACAATCATAAATTAAAATACGCACTTTGAGTCATACTAGTAACACCATGCATATGATTGAGGCGTATCAAATTTTTACACATAATAAATGACTTATGGATAATCTTACTAATGTTTAAAAACTATCATAAAGAGTTTTATTAGTTTTGAGTACGTCATTTTTCTTTTTTACTAAAACTTTATCTTAAAATTGAAACACATAATTTGACTCAAACTGATCACATTGTTTATTATATTGAGGTAGGTCTGATTAATAAAAATAAAAAATCACTTATGGGTCATTTTACTAAAGTATTTAAAAAACTTGATTGTGTTTCTATAGTTTTGAGTAGGTCAGTAGACCTTTTAGTAAAATTTATGTTAATTTTATATAAAAACACACACATGGAGTCATACCGATCTCACCGTGTGTCGTATTTGGGTGTAGATAATTCACCCATTTCTTAAATCACTGATGGATAATTTCATAATGTATCAAAACAATATGAATTTGATTGATCAGTTTTGAGTATTTCCCATATCGTTTTTACTGAAATGTCATTTTAAAATTAAAGAACATACTTCGACTCACACAGACCACATTTAGTATCATATTGAGGTGAGACTGATTACTACACATCAAAAATGACATATAGATCATTTTAATAAAGTATTGAAAAAATGTAAATTCCTTTTTTTTGTTTTTAGTTGGTATGTTGGCCTTTTTACTAAAATTGATGTATATTTTAAATAAAAACACACACTTAGAGCCATATCGATAACACTATGTGTCAGATTGAGGTGGATCTAATTCTTGAACGTCTCAAATCACTTATATGTCATTTTAAAAAAGTATCAAAACAAAATTAATTTTTTTATATTTTATGTAGAAAAATTTGTTTTTTTACTAAAATTGATGTCAATTTTAAATAAAGACACAATTAGAGTCATATTGATGACACCATGCATCATATTGAGGTGCATCTAATTCCTTCACGTCCAAAATAACGTATGGATTTTTCCTAAAGTATCAAAACAATTTTAATGTGTTTTATTGGGTTTGAGTATGTTAGTTTTCATTTTTTTACTAAAATGTCAATTTAAATATGAAAGACACATTTTAATCATAAAGATCACATGATGTATCTGTTTGATGTGAGACTAATTCCTATAGGTCACAAATGAAATTTGAAAAGTTGGCCTAAATTATAAAATAAATGTAGTCACATTTGATCAGTTTTTAGAGAGTGAAACTTTTTAAATTCAAATGTCAATTTTAAACTGATAATGAACACATTGAGTTATATTGGGAACATCGTGTATCAGATTGCAGTGTGGATGATTATTACATATCCAAAAATGACCTGTGGATCATTGTTTTGAAGTATTGAAATAATTTGAATAATTTTTCTCAGTGTTGAGTATGTATTTTGTATTTTACACTAAACATAATGTAAATTTATAATAGAAAAAAGTACTTTGAGTCATACCAGTCACATCATGTGTCAGATTGAAGTGAGGATGATTTCTACATGCACCAAAGTCTACAAAAATAATAACTATCAATGTTAACAACATTTTTATTGAATTTATTTATCAAACTACCAACACAACATGAGAAGATTTTAAAAAACCACATCAACATGAAAAATTATCCACCTATATAATAACACAATAATTATGAGTAATACCAAAAAGAAATAAATTAAAAAAAATCTGAAATAATACATTAATTATATCTATTATGATTTTACTATGAAAATTTAATGATTACCACTATGATTGTGTAGTAGAGAGACCATTAAGTAATGTGATAAATTTCAACACTGCATGGGTAAAATGTTTTTAGGGAGAATGTAACACCTCAATCTTCCACGATACGCTTCTCTTTTAATAATGCAATAGTCTGCATTGTATGCAAGTTGGAGATTCTAACACACCACAACCAATCAATGTAGCCATCATCAATAGTAACACTTACTTTTTGAAATTTAATAAATTTTATCTTTCAAAATGGACTTCATTTTTGGATTTGGAATATCTAAATTAGCCTATGTTGAATTTTTGGTATTTTTCTGAGAACTTCCAATTTTTTTTGACTAGTGAAAAATACTTAAAAAACAACTTTTTTAATCAAAATAATTTTTAGTGATAAATTATACTATTGATTTTTTTAAAGTATAATTAGAATATATTTTTACTATTTTATCCAATTGTGGTCATTAAAATTAATTTCACTTTGAAATTGGACTTAAACAATTGTCAATCTTTTGATTGATATTCTTTCTTAAAAACACGCTATTTGTTTTGACAACGGGAATTAATTCTAAAATTAATTAATGAAACTTATATGTTTGCAATTTTGTAAAATTGATGTCATTTTTGAATTCTGAATATCAATTATTTCTTAGCGTTAATATTTGGCATTATTCTGAAAAACTTCATTTTTTGATGAATAGTGAAAACACTAAGTGGTAGTTAAAAACTGATTTTTCATTTAAATGAAACTTTACAACTTTTTTGATTTGAATTTAAATAATCTAACATACATAGTTGTCATTAGAAAGTAAAATGTGGTTCAAGGGGATTAAAATAATTTTTTGGTGAATAGTAATTTTAAGTTAATTAATCGCGATTAAAGGTAATTAGTGTAATTTAAGGTAAATATAATGTTTTAATAATATGAAATTACCTTTACACATGTCCTTCCCTTATTGGATGAGTCATAGCCGTCCATGAAAATCCATGGGTCAACTTGGGGACCCCATGGATCCACTTGGGTATGAGAATGACATTAATAACGTTTTATTTAAAGCAAAAATAAAATTGTCACAAACATGTGTTGTTTTACTAAAACAATTTTTACATGGGGTACTATAAGTTAAATTTTCAACTATAAATATTAATTGGAAAGATAAAAATATTTCCTACATCATGATAATTTTTTTATAATTTTTTGACATTAAATAAATTAAATTTTCAATTACACAATGATGATGCAGTGATTAACTCATTAATTAACGATTAAAATAAAATGAAAAGATAAAAGTAAAATCTACGGCTTACACTTGTATAAAACTTATTGGATGGGCATATTTATAACCCTTATCACCTTATACTCGAAATATTTCATTATAGGACCTATAGAATTCGAAAATCATTTGATAATAATGTAATATTTCATTACCTTCCAAGAGTGCCCCTCCTCTCTTCTTATAAAAGGCCCCCACCTCTACCACCTTATTCACACCTTCAATCCATTTGGATTGGCCAACCTCTACCCAAACACTCTTCCAACTTCCATCTCATACTCTTAGAAGCCTAACTTTGGGAAGAACTCTTCCCAAGGAAGCCTTTGTCTCCAATCAAAAAAATATTTACCCGATTTTATGGAGATCAATGAACGGTCGAGTGAATTCAGACACGAGGTAAGGGAACTTCTTAACCCAATTTTAATTCTTTGGGGGAATCTCCTACTTTCAAATTATGTCATGATATTATTATATCCTATTTTTTATTTTTACTTTCTTTGTGTGCACTTATAGTGAATACACATAATAGATCTATTTTACCTAAAAAATGTTCTTTGTAGGAACTTCGTCTCAATATCATTTCATTGAGGCATATTTTGTTTTATACACAACTTTCTTTTATACGGTGTATAAACCCCTTTGAATTTTACTCAAAAGGAATCTTTTTATATGAAGCGTTTTTACTAAACGTCAAAAGGAATGTTTTTTCTTACGTATGTGGCGACAACGACTTCTCAGCCGCCTTGACTATTATTTGAGTTTCGGCTTCCTCTATAAACCATAACTTTTTTTAAATGAAAAATAAATACCAAGTTTTAATTTTATTTTATTTTGGTATTGAAAATGGTTTTGAAAGTGTTTTTATTATATCAATGTGTTGTATTGATATCTTGTGATTGAAATGTGGAAATGTTATGTTTCCTTTATGCATGTTTTATGTGATACGATTATGTTATTGTTTATGATATATTTAAACCTATTCATATGAGGAATTCATTGGACTTAATAAGTGACGGGTGGAGCCTGCTATAGCTCCTCAATGCATTGGTAGGTCTCATGAGGAAAGCTAGTGCCTTGACATGAGGCCTTGAAAAAATCTTATTTGTAGTCTTGGTACGAGGCCTTGGCTACATGGTTATGATAGTTTGGCATTATGCATTTCATCATTATGAAAGTGGTTATGGATATTCCATGTGATTATTAGACCCTTATAATATCCATGTTAATAAGTAAATGGAATTATCTCATTTTACTTTTGCCATATTATGTTGAAATTCAAGTTTAAAAGGCTTTTGTTTTAGTTATACATTGCCTTAAATGTTTTTTCTTATTTATGAAAGCATCCGCTATATTGTTATCCTTACTGTGCATCTGAGGTCACCCCTTTCAATGTTTTAATTTTTCTAGGATGTGATGAAGTATATTATTAATGACCTGCAGGGATAGTATGAGGGGATATAATGACAAGATGTTGTTGTAGTTTTGATTTACTTTATGATGTAATGTAAGACTTATGAATGTATCTAGTGATTCCAAAGTTGCTAAACTGATCGGTCTTTTGAGGCTTGATCTTTTGTGATCATGCCAATGTTACACAATAATGCACCGACTCTAGGTAACTGGGGTCAGGGCATTACAGTTGGTATCAGAGGTAGTTTAGTACTAACCTTGGAAGCTAGATTTAGATAATCTCTGATTAGAGCACATATCCCAAAGATAGACTTTGAGGATTAGTATAGAAGAACTTCCTAGAATTTTGGTATTATAGAGGTTTTGTGAGTTTTCTGAGAAATGCATCTATATCTAGATACGAGCAGGTAGAGGCGGCTCTGGCACAGATGTACCTAGGGGTAAAACCCGAAAACACCACTTTGAGCTAGACTCGAATGGGAACTGGTGCACGACAACGGTCCTTGCGGCACTCTTGGTTATGACACTCTAGGGGGATATTCTTAGGATAATTATCATTTTCATTACAAACCATTATTAAGGGATTATGAGTAGATACTTCCTCAAAGAAAACATTTTTATGATTATGGATTATATCTATAAATAGTTCAATTTATGTTAAGTGTTTTAAAAGTATGAAATTATGTATTTTAAGTCATAAACTAATCTAGTTATGCCATTGTTTAGAAATGGTGCCTAGTGAGAGGAATGGAAATCGTATAAATGCACGCACTCCATGTAGGGATTGACTTCCTGCTCAAGATAATTATTGTGGAGCTGGAGATAAAAATAGAGATGTTCAACATATCACCATACAGGGATAACTCACTCAGGTTATGAATAATAACCTTACACGTATGGAGCACCCTGATCTGCAAGGTGGAGGATCAATGTTAGACCGCTTCATGAGGAAACAACCACCAACATTCAATGGAATTACAAATCCCTTAGTAGCTGAGAAATGGATAAATTCCATAGAGAAAATATTCCATTCCTTGGAGAGTAGTTAAAGGGAAAAGGTTATCATGGCAGTTTACCGCCTCACTGTAGATGCTGATCAATGGTGGTCATTGATTCAAAATAAAAAGGAAGATGAAGAAGTATCATGTATGGAATGGAGAGAGTTCAAAGATATTTTCTTAGAAAAATAATTTCCTCATGACCATCGAGTAGATATGGAAAGGCAATTTCTGAGTCTGAGACAAAAGGAAGATGAGAATGTCGTAATGTATGAGGAAAACATTACATGGTTAGCGAGGTGTACTACAGAATATATACGTAACCCAAGAAGTAAGATTTATCATTTCTTGGATGGGTTAAAACCATTTCTCCGTCGAGCATTAGTCTCACAAACCTTCTCGTCGTACGAAGATATTGTCTCATGTACTATCAAGACAAAAAATGAATTCTCTAAATATAATGAAAATAAAGTAAAGCAAGCGAAGAAGAGAATGGTGGAACAAGAGACAGATAAATGTAAAAAGAGAAAGAATTATTTTCTATTATGCAATAATTGTGGGAAGAATCACCCCAGTACTTTCCTAAAAGGAATGGCAGTTTGTTATAACTATGGAGAAAAAGGTCACCATGCTCGTGATTGCAAGGGAAAGAAAGAGGCTATCAATGTTGAATGATGCAATTGTAGGGAAATGGGGAATTATGAAAATTAATGTCCTAAGTGTCAGGGAAACTTACCTCAGAAAATGCCAAGGGATCAAGGACAATCTTATACTGTTACTACAGTTGAAGTGGAATAATTAATGTATTGGTGCTTTTGGACTCAAGGATTATATTCTGGTTATAATGATAGTGTGGTATATATATAAGGATTGTACTGCAGTACTTGTTGTTTTCATTAAATATTTAATATGATGAAGGAAATCATATTTTTAGTATGTGACAATAAGAGAAACTTTACCTTGTTTGGGGAATCTGATGTTACAATTGATTTTGGAATTTAGAGACCTTTTAGAGAAAGTCTGGATAGAGGTATTTTGGATAACTATAAAGGTTGGAATGGATTAAGTTTAACCTTTGATAGTATTATTTAATGATAAAACAATTCTGAATATTATTTTTGGAATATTATAATACTATAGTTTTAGGAAAAGGACAACCTGCAGGTTGAGGGATAACCCGCCGCATCGGACAACGATGTAGGAATCGAACCCACAACAATAGTGCGACAGGCCTTTATTAACTACCACTCCCCTACAGGAAGTCCCTGGTTATTACAAAATAGTTTTCCTAATCTAAATGTTATGTGGTAATATTTGAAACCTTATACAATTAGGATAAATAGAATATTTTTGAGTTCTGTTACCATTTGAAGTGAAAGATGGGTTTGTGGTAAAAATTTATTAAAGAATGAAAGTCTACATGACAATTATGTATATTTCCTTACATTCATAGTAAATCTCTTAAATAAATTCCTCAACTTTATAAAAGGTAACTTAAAACAAAAATGTTGTCGGTTAACTTTTCCAACTGGGGATTCAATGACCGTTTAACCAATCACAAGTTTGTGATTTTCTTGTGGTTAACTCTATCCTAATCCTATTTTCTACAACTCTCCATCAGACCTTGATGGTTTGTTTTTCCTCCATATCCATATTTTCATATAATCCTAGTATGGGCTATCTCGGATGACCTTTGTACCTCTCTTTCTTTCTTTTAATGTTATATTTTTATTAACCATATTTCCGATGTGGGTTTTCCACAAAGGTATTCTCTATTTTAAAAATTTTAGTTTCAAATTGTGAGGACACAATTTATTGAATTAGGGGAGAATGTAACACCCCGAACTTCCAAGATATGATTCTCATTAAATAATGCAATAGCTTGCATTGTACGCATGTTCGAGATTTTAACACACCACAACCAATTAGAGTAGCCATCATGAATAGTAATACCTACTTTTTGAATTTTTATAAATTTTATCTTTCAAAATGGACTTCATTTTTGGATTCAGAATATCGAAATTAGCCTATGTTGAATTTTTGGTATTTTTCTGAGAACTTCCAATTTTTTATGAATAGTGAAAAATACATAAAAACAAGTTTTTTAATAAAAATAATTTATAGTGATAAATTATACTATTTAGTTGTTTTAAAGTATAATTAGAATATATTTTTACCATTTTATCCAATGGTGGTCATTAGAATTAATTTCACATTGAAATTGGACTTAAACAATTGTCAATCTTTTGATTGATATTATTTCTTAAAAACACGCTATTTGTTTTGACAACGAGAATTAATTATGAAATTAATTAATGAAACTTATATGTTTGTAATTTTGTAAAATAAACCTCATTTTTGAATTCAGAATATCAATTATAGCTTAGGGTTAATTTTTGGCATTGTTCTGAAAAACTTAAATTTTTGATGAATAGGGAAACCACTAAGTGGTAGTTAAAAACTGATTTTTCATTTAAATGAAACATTACCACTTTTGTGATTTGAATTTAAAAAATCCGATATAAATAGTTTTCATTAGGAAGTAAAATGTTGTTCAATGGGATTAAAATAATTTTTTGGTGAATAGTAACTTTTAAGTTAATTAATCGCGATTAAAGGTAATTAGTGTAATTTAAGGTAAATATAATGCTTTAATAATATGAAATTACCTTTACACTTGTCCTACCCTTATTGGATGAGTCATGTCCAAACAATAAAATCCATGGGTCAACTTGGGGACCCCATGGATCCACTTGGGTAAGAAAATGACATTAATAACGTTTTATTTGAAGTAAAAATAAAATTGTCACAAACATGTGTTGTTTTACTGAAACAATTATTACATGGGGTTATATAAGTTAACTTTTAAACTATAAATATTCATTAGAAAGATAAAAATATTTCATACATCATGGTAATTTTTTTATAATTTTTAGACATTAAATAAATTAAAATTTTAATGACACCATGATGATGCAGCGATTACCTCATTAATTAACGATTTAAATAAAATGAAAAGATAATGTAAACTCTAAGGCATACACTTGTCTAAAACCTATTGGATGAGAATATTTCCAACCCTTATCACATTATCCTCAAAATATATCATTGTGGGACCTTTAGAATCCGAAAATCATTTCATAATAATGTAATATTTCATTACATTCCAAGAGTGCCCCTCCCCTCTTCTTATAAAAGCCCCCCACCTCTACCCCCTTATTCACACCTTCAAGCCATTTGGATCAGCCAACCTCTACCCAAATACTCTCCCAACTTACCTCTCTTACTCTTAGAAGCCTCACTTTGGGTAGAATTCTTCCCAAATAAGCCTTTGTCTCAAATCAAAAAAAGAGTTACCTGATTTTAAGAATATCAACGAACGGTCGAGGGAATTCGAACACGTGGTAAGGGAACTTCTTAACCCAATTTTCATTCTTTGGGTTAATCTCATACTTTCAAATTATTTCAATATATTATTATATCCTATTTTGTATTTTTACTTTCTTTGTGTGCACTTATAGTGAATACAAATAATAGATCTATTTTATCTAAAAAATGTTATTTGTAAGGAACATTGTCTCAATCTCGTTTCATTTAGGCATATTTTGTTTTATACACAAATTTCTTTTATACGGGGTATAACCCCCTATGAATTTTACTCAAATGGAATCCTTTTATACGAAGTGTTTTTACTAAATGACAAAATGAATGTTTTTTCTTACGTATGCGGCGACAATGACTTCTCCGCCGCCCTGACTTTTATTTGAGTTTTGGTTTCTTCTACAAGCCATAACTTTTTTAAAATGAAAAATAAATACCAATTTTTAATTTTCATTAATTTTGGTATTGAAAATGGTTTTGAAAGTGTTTTTATTATATTAATGTGCTGTATTGATATCTTTTGATTGAAATATGGAAATGTTATGTTTTCTTTATGCATGTTTTATGTGATATGATTATGTTATGGTTTATGATATGTTTAAACCAATTAATATGAGGAATGCATTGGACTTAATAAGTGACGGGTGGAGTCTGCTATAACTCCTCGATGCATTGGTAGGTCTCATGAGACAAACTAGTGCCTTGGCACGTGGCCTTGAAAAAATATTATTTGTAGTCTTGGCACGAGGCCTTGGCTACATGGTTATGATATTATAGCATTATGCATTCCATAATTATGAAAGTGGTTACTGATATTCCATGTGATTATTTGACCATTAGAATATCCATGTGAATAAGTAAATGGAATTATCTCATTTTAATTTTTCCATATTATGTTGAAATTCAAGTTTAAAAGGATTATGTTTTAGTTATACATTGCCTTAAATGTTTTTGTTTATTTATGAAAGCTTCCGCTATATTGTTATCCTTACTGAGCATCTGAGCTCACCCCTTTCAATGTTTTAATTTTTCCAGGATGTGATGAAGTATATTATGAATGACCTGTAGGGATAGTATGAGGGGATATGAAGACAAGATGTTGTTGTAGTTTTGATTTATTTTATGATGTAATGTAAGACTTATGAATGTATCTAGTCTTTCCAAGGCTGCTAAACTAATCGGTCTTTCGAGACTTGATCTTTTTTGATCATGCCAATGTTATGCAATAATGCACTGACTCTGGGTAACTGTGGTCGAGGAATTACAGAGAAGAAGTCTGTAGATGTTTTGGTGTAGAAATACATGAAATATGGATAGACCACCCCAACTCAAAAAAATAATCCACTTGTATAGGAAAACAATTATTAAGTGAGTAATAATATTATGGAAAATTATTTTACTCTGAAAACATCAAGATTACCTATGTAATTTTATAGAGGAAACTTTCTTTCTTTTCCTACAAATAAAGTGGAGGGAACTTGAAAAGAAGTGGTAAATGCACCATTGTAAGGGTAAAAAAGGTTTTGAGGGAGAATTATGTTGCTTTTTGGGTGCAGAAAGGCATGAAATATGGATAGATCACCCAAACAATAATAAAAAAAATCCACCAGTATAGTAAAAAAATTATTATGTGAGTAATAGTAAAAATATATAAATTTAAATTAAATATGAAACAATACATTAACTATATGAACAATTATTTAACTGTGAAAATATCAAGATTAACTTTGTAATTGAGAAGAGGAAGTGTTGTTGATCTTCCTACAAAGGTAGGGGGAACTTGAATGAAATTCATAAATGAACCACTATAGAGGTGAAAAGGTTTTGAGGGAAAATAATTTTATGGATGTTTTGGTGTAGAAATGCATGAAAAATGGACATACCACCTCAAAAAAAACAAAATAATCAACCTGTATAAGTAAATAATTATTATGTGAGTAATACCAAAAAGAAATAAGTTAAACATAAATATGAAACATTACATTAATACCATAAACAATGATTTTACTATGTAAACATGAATATTACCTCTATAAATGTAATGATGCAACATCATTACTCTTTTTTTAGATGAATGACACATGGGCAGAAATATTCTAAAATAAATGAAATCTACTAGGAATAATGAAAATTAAATCAATATTACATTATATAAATTTTTACTAAAATATAGAAAGTATATCATGACATTAAATTTACATATATCTGAAGGGTTTTTCCATTAATGTTTGTTCTAATGAGGGATTGGTAAGTTCTTCATATACAAATGACATTTTCTACATGAGTAGTCAAACATTTAATTTAATTTATGTTAATGCATTAGAGAACATATAATATTATGAGGAAAAACTAATGTATTAGAAAAACTTTTACCTTCTCATTGAACCCCATTTATTTTTTCAAAGGATTAACAGATTTGGTTCCTCTATCAAAAATCCAAATCCCCTCCTTGGGATCCCCTATAACATACAATATATTTCCTACATTGTTACAGGAAATAACTGATTGTGATGTCCAAATGAAAGTGTAATACTCGATTGAATGTTTATCCGACTCAATATTTGCATTAGTTTCTAGTTGAAAAATCAACCATTTCTTATTTGATGGATTAAAGACATAAAATACTAACAATTATTATGATGACATTATGAATGAATTGCCTTTTTCCCTCTTTGACACTAAAACTCACCTTCCAAAATTCGATTTCATCAACTTTCACTCCATTGATATTGTCAACCCATTTTCAATGGTAAAGTGGAACATTAAATTTTTTACAATCTAACTCATACATCTGTTTGATAATGCCAAAATATGAAATATTTGAATAAATTTTATTTCTATCCCTACCACTAGATATGTGCATTATTTCAGGCATTGACATAACACCGCTATTTTTCATCATACCAAAGTAATCATGTTCTATTTTATAAAACTTATAACCATTGATTAAAAATCCAATATAAGATATAATTTTTTCATTCAGTCCTCTGTCTATCCATTGACGTTGTTCAACAATTGAATTCATATTTTATGATAACTCTTTATACATTTGATCAATGAACTATCCTATAAACTATTGATTATGTGTATTTGGTATCCATCCTTCAACCCTAGATGGATTTAAATATATAATAATTAGTTTGTGGGCTTCAATGTATGGATCGATATCTTAAATATTATGTAATATGTAAATATGTGATTTTTACCACTCTGATAAGGTAATTATCTTTTGAAAAGGGAATTCCCCAGTGTGACCTTTTAGATCCCTCCACACAGAGAAACCCACCTCTCCCACGAAGGGGTAGCACCAGAAGGTAACTCCCCAGTCCTAGAAGAAGCCACTGCCAGCCGAGATGGCAGAGCATCCATGAGGGTAATGACCCGACAGTGATGGTTCGTCACAGTGATCTGTCAGCAATTGGGCAGTACCTCATTTTTCCAGCCCATAGGAGTCCGGGCGACCTTTCAAGGTGGGTTGATCCTGAGGAAGAGGCTCTCCCCGAAAGTGGACTCCCAGGATTCGAACCCTAAACCTCCACAAGAGTGACCTGTTTTGGCAGCCCACCTTCACCACCGCACCACCACAATGATAAGGTAATTATAACAACAGCTATTTTGAAAATCCCTTTTCCTATAAGATGTTCACTATAATGTGACTTTGGGAGTCTGATACATTCAACATATGATAGGTAATTTGTACATAATTCAATAGATTCTTCAATAGTATATCAATATACAATACAACCTTCTCGTCGATTTTGATTGTTGACATACACTTTCAAAATCAGCATATACTGCTCAATGGGGTACATCACTCTGTGATAGATAGGACCACATAATTGAACCTTTCTAACCAAGTGAACGATTAGGTGTACCAGTATATCAAATAATGATAATGGAAAGAACATATATAATTCACATAATATGATTGAAATATCCTTATTCATGATGGGAAACTTTTCCAGGTTTACGAATTTAAAAATATATCTTTTTATGCTATAAATTTTGAGGAAACATGTAACAGAAAGAAATAGGAATAAAATATTGCATCAAAACATGTAAGTCATGTGATTTTAGTTCTTGTAACATCATATTATTCATTGACATGAAATTCTTGATAATTTATGAATACCCCTATAGAATCTTTTACCTTGCAAGAGAAAGGAAAAAATTAAAATTTTCATGTCTGGATCGATTATAAGCTACTAGAGGAAGAAAAGTCCACCTTTTACCATTCACTGGTGCCAACTCTTCCCTTGTCCTCATTTCAATCAAGTCTAACCTAGACTTGATTATATCTATCAATTTACCAGGAACATTTATTAACCTTCCAATAACACTATCAAATACATCTTTTTCTACATTTATAACATCAATAAAATGTATGACATACACCCAATTATAATATGGTAATTCAAAGAAAATAGACCTCTTCACCCAATGAAATTTTGTAAGTTTTTTCGAAAATGGTTTATCAAAACAAGTTCCAATCTTATTTACCATTTTCTATAGTTTATTTTCCATTACTAGAGATAGTGTTGTACCTTATTCGATATTACCATTGAATGATGTCATCTAGGATCATTATTTATGTCGTTATGGTAAACATTTCTGATGTCCTAAAAAAATATTCTCTGAGTTGTATCAACTGAACTGATTATGTGTATTTTTCACTAATGGGAAACCCCAAAATTCATTTAATTCTATATCCTGATAAATTTCCATAAGAAGGGAAGTCATTTATCCTTCTATAAAACATGTCCCTCAATGTAAATTCTTTACTTCTATGAGCATCAAACATTGTAACACTTGTATACCACATCAATTTTTATATCTTTAATCAATGGAACCAAATAGACAACAATATCCCCACTGAGTTTCTTTGATTTATATTTATTTATAGACAACATAATGTATTTTTTCTTAATGAATAACCATGGTGGGAAGTTAAATTTTTCCAAAATAATAGGCCATGTACTGTGAGTACTACTCTGTACACCAAAAGGATAGATTCCATTTGTAGATAATACAAGTCCAATGTTTCTTGGATTATATCCAAATTCAAGAAAATATTAATAAGTATTCTTCCATTAAGGATAATTTTCTATATGTTGATGGTTTCCATAATTAATTCTTGCAGCTGAATGACTTCTTATTTGTCTAATGGTTTGCTGAAATCCAAATAGCCTTTTAAAACATGGAATGATAGGAATGTTGCAAAAATATTTCTAAAGCCTAGATTCATTTTTCTTATATCAGTCTTTACCAGACTTAGGGAATTTTATGAGTGATTCATTTTCCCTGAGAAACAATATACAATCATTTAAACAAGCATATTTATTTAGCGATCATGACCATTGAATGTAACATTCGTTTAGTGTCATATGTTTGGCAAGGTTGTTCATTTTCTTCTGGTAACATATCTTCTAGAAGCCCATGTAGTTCTATAAAGATGGTGTCAATCCATCCACTACCAGTATTCAAATTATATAACTTATATCAGGCCGATCTTGTTGTGTATTTAGTACAATCGGAATATGGTTTCTTGAAATAGATATTTAACCACTCAAACAACTTTGGACAATCATGAAATCCATATTAAATTACTACTGCCATTTTTTCCATGCCATCTCCAGCATCTCTTACAAAGGTATTAATATCAAATGATTTATAAACCGTAGTATCATCCTAATTAACGTCCACATTACGTTTTTACCAGCATTTATTGCAATATTTATTATTATGATCTATTCTGTGACAAATAAAATTTTCCTCCAACTCTCCCGGACTAATTTTTATTGAATAAAAACAATGTAAATAAGAAAAGGGGATTTTAGAAGGTTCATCTGCATTCTATATTGAAAAAAATGATGAACCCTTTAACTCCATCTCCATATTCATTTATCAAATGATTAACATGCATCCATTTTCAATTCATATGCATCCTATTGGGTTAATAAAATACTAAATTTATATAATATAAAAATAAATACACATAATATATTCATTATAAAATGTGAAAGTTATTGGAAATTCTAATAAGGGAAACTAATAATTTGAATGTTTAAATGGATTTCAATAGGTAGATAAAAATGGTTAATTGAATTTATGAAAATAATTACTCCATTTAAAATATTTCTTAAATCCTCTAAACAAATGATAATATTATATAGTAAATTAGAGATTAATAAGAAAATAAAATATAATAATCAATAATAATAAATATTCATTCAATCAACTAGATCAGTGGTTTCAAGGATTGAGGAATAATGATAATGATAAATGGGAGGTAACTTTTATTCTTTTTTATAGCATTTTGGTATATTTTGAAATAAAGGAATAAATCTTGGTTTGAGGGGATTAATACTTTGATGAAGGGAAATATGGATAATTTCTACTAGAATTTCTAAGTTCCTAGATATTCTAAATCTAATAATAAGGGATCATGGGATTTGAAATAATATTATGAGATATAATATAATAATTAATAACATCATAATTTGTAACCAATAAAATGAAAAAAAAATTATTTGATTTTATAATATAATTGAATGTTACATGAGTACATCACCTTACTTACAATATATATTGGACAAACAGAATCTTATATCCAGTGAATACTTTTTGAATAAGTACACACACTAACACATTATATCATAACAAGAATTGAAGTTAAATCTGTTGGAATCCCTTATACCTGATTATCATCATTGTAGAGACAGTGAGGGTGAGAAGGATTCATATAGAAGGAACATAGTGAATGCATCATATTTTTGATGAATAATGTAATTAGTTATGTCTCTAAAATGATGATATAAGATAATGAAATGGATGAATACACTATTATGAATCATCTTGAAGAATATGGTAATGAGAGAGAGATAAAGGAAGATAATAAATGACATTATCACTAAACTTAATAGGTGTAAACCAGAAGATGAATAATGTAATGACCCTAGAATGAATTACCTAAAAAAACCATGTCATATCATCATATTACCTCAAAAACACCTCATTGTCCCTAAAATATTGTTTAAACTTTGGGTGTAAAAATCATAAATGGGATGATCCCCCCCAATAGAAACAATTAGTATGAGAGGTTAAACAAAATTCAATCATGACCCTTTGGTTCAATGGAGATACAAACCGAAAATCACTATTACCTGATACAGGAATATATATTAGACAAACAACTATGGAAATAAATGATTCAGTTGCTACATAGGCACACATACATGTCACACCAGTATAGAAACTCACTTAAAGGTTAGAAGAAATATAAAATAGATAACAACCTGACATTCAAACAAAACGTGAACTAAAGGCACTATAATGATTCAAAAAGTGAAGGATTGATGTGATAAAACATGGTGTGCTTAACTGGGGATGGAACATTGAATATAATGCATTATAAAACCAAGGATCCTAGTAAATTATAAGTGGAACTATATCTTATGACAGATATAACAATTAGAGAAACATGCACCACTCCAGTAACATTGTTCCCAAAAAATATAATCTAAAGATGCATGTGCAATGATGTTTCAATGAAATGGTTCTGAATATATATAATCATTAGGGAACCACCAATAATTCTCAAATTATTAGTGAAAAGAAAGAATATAAATGAAAATTTCTACACATTTATATACATATATGAAAAAATTATTTAGTAAAAAGATATAAAACATAGTAGTAAAACAACAATGAATAAATATATGGTTCAGTGCTAGATATAAATAATAAATGCATCTATTGATATGTTCCATACATTGGTAGTAAATCAAACCACTGATAGTGAAAAAATCATTCTGTTCCTAATATAAAATCCAAATAATATACAATTTGCAGACCACAAATAATGAAATCTTTGAAGAAGAAATTACAATAAAAACCCAAATTACACAATGAAAATAGGAAGCCATACCGTACCAGGTTAATGAAATTCTGAGACCCTCTTCAGAAACATAAAAGAAATCAAACACCATATGTGAGATGAGATGTTCAACCAATTAGAGGTAGTCCAGTGGCTGAGCTTCAATTCACTAAGGAGGAGCACCAATAGTTGGTGGCTTCTTTGGAAAGCTTTTGATATCGAAAAGGGTTTATAAATGGTTGGGGTTTTATAAATAGAACAAGAAAATTTTATCAATGCTTACAAATAAGCACTGAAAAATTTAAGTCTTTATCCAAAACAAAAATGTTTATAAAGATGCTTTTATCAGCACTTATTACATAAGCACTGATAAAGGATTTATAAATATAATTATAAATAATTTTTTAATTTTTTATATATACATAATAAATATTTATAAATATAAATATATTAAATATATATAAATATAAATATTGTAAATATATTCCTTTTTAAATATGTTTATTATTAATTTATAATAATTTATTTTTAATTATAGTAAAAAAAATATAAATAATATTTAAATCATTATTTATATATATAATTATATATATATAGTCAATATATTCATTATTTAATAAAATTTATTATTAATTTAAGAATTAAATAAATATTTATAATTTATAATTATATTAATAATTATATAAGTTTTTATTTATAATTATAAATATATAATTTTATAAATTAATTAAATTTACATTTATAAATATTTTTTTACAAACATATTTTTAACATTATTAATGAATATCTAATTTGAAGTGCATATATATATGTTAAAAATGAGTGAAATTGAGTAAATTAAGAAACATTACCCTAATAATATTGAAAAAATATATTTTTGTGTCTGTTCATTGTATATAAAATTAAATTAATTACATATATGTGAAATTATTACAAAAAACATTTGATTAATGTTAAATTAAAAAATCAAATTACATTAAATTATATTTTGATTAATATGAAATAAGTCAATATTTTTAATTCATATTAATTTTTAATTACAAACTATTATTCTATAAAAAATAACTATTTAGTGTAAAGAACATAAATATTGTTTTCATATATAAATCATATTAATATTCAGTAATATATATCTATATATTTATTATATACAATTTAATAAAATTAATTATCATAAGTATCTAATTAATAAAATATTTAATATTTAATAATGTAAAATTAATTTATTGTTTTTTATCAGTATTTATTTTATTAATAAAATTTTTAATACTATTTTAATAATCCATTTTTTTATTTTTAATTTATTTAATTAAATCATTTTATTTATTCAGACCTTTATTAGCACTTAAAAATTACCGTTGAAAGAAATATTTATCAACACTAAAAATAAATCAGTGATAAAGGGTATCCTTTATCAGTGGTAAATATATAACACTGATAAAGGGTACCCTTAATTAGTGCTAAAAATAAGGCATTGATAAAGGCTCAATTTATCATCGCTAAAAATAATGTACTGATAAAGGTATCCTTTATCAGTACTAAAAAAAGTACTGATGAATGGTTAAATTTATCATAGCTTTCTTTAGCACTGATAAACAAGCCATTTATTAAAAAAATTATGTAGCACTGATAAATACCCTCACTGTTAAAGGCCAGAACTATTCTGTTTCTTCTATTATCAAAATAATTCTTGGGATTAAATAAGTAAATTAAACCTCTCACCTTATTTGAATAAATATATACCCATGATTCTGAGATAATGAGAAATAAGAAGTGAAATTTATTTATCCAAAAGTGGAACTGTGTGATATTAGTAAAGATATTATACTCTATTGTTTTACTCTGTATGATGTCAAGGTGTTTGGCATGATTTTGTATAGTATGAGTGTATCATGTGATATCATCAGTGAAAAAAAATATTTTGGCCTCTATATATCGGTGGAAAATCTGATTAATTGAGTGTATAATGACTATTTGTGAATTCATTAGACTGAATGACATAATTATATATTAATATATGGGATAATTGTTTTGGAAATATATTGGTGCTATATTTGAGGGACTAACACTAACTTGATGATAGAATTGTCTCAAAAAATTATTCAAGAAGACTCTGGTATTCTATATATGGACAACATGATAGTTTATATTAGTAATTGGGTATCAAATCATTGTGGTAATCTGATTCCACCACTTGTAATCTACACATAGCCTCGAGGTACCATCCAACATTATAAAAAAAATTAATGTTAAATTCCAAGGGGAAGTCATGAGTCATATAAACCCTTATGTTTCTAGGTCCCTTACCACCTATTGATTTTTTGAAGACTAATATGAGTCAACATTCAAGGAAGAATAAATATCATTTCTACACAAAAAAATCAATGATAAACATTACTCTCTCATATGATGTTTTATAGAAAAGTAATCAGGAAATACATCTTAAAATTAGTCCACCATTAGAGGAAAGAATCCCAATTGTATGATATGATAATCATGAAATTAGATTTAAATATTGGATGACACTCCACACATTATATGATTCAGAGGTCTATATTTAGTTTCCTAGACATCGTATTCTCTCAATTAAAAATAGATACCCCCTCGGGTGATGAGAATGACAACCTTTTATGGTAAAAGTCAGTGTGATACTAAGAAGGTACTAACCAATCTATCAATAGAAGTATTTTGATACTTGTTATCTAGAGGGGAAAAAGGTCCCCAATGTATCGATATCCACCTATATCTAGAGGGAAATACTTGAATCAATGAACAACCTTTTATTGAGTTCCCAATAGTGTGTCTTGGGATATCACATAATAAATTTTTCAATATCGAGTCCAACAAAACCCTTTTAAGACATATATATGAACATTTTTAGAGCACATGTTTCACAAACAAGATACTACAGTTGAGGATACTAAGATCATAACATGTACTATATATGAACTGATACATTTCTCTTTAGTATAGGAAACATAATATATAATTAATAAGATCAATGACATTGAGATATAACCGAACAATCTTGAGATGGTCTAATCTGCTGGTACTACACAAAATGTATATGTATTCCTTGAACTAGACCACCTCCTTTTCATGAATGGTCTGTAGTACTATATCTTCCTTCCTAGAATGGATCCACAAATCCCACCCCATAAATCAAAGCTATATAGATCCACTAACACTGGATACTATAGGAATGGTCTTTAAAAATAAAAAGATAATGATCATTTATCTATAGTCAGAGAAATATACCAGTTCACAAATACACTAGGTTTTTCGGAATACATTCTTTTTAATGTAATGAAATACCACATAACAGTTAGTTGACACACTTTGACTACCAATTCCCTCACATGAATCCTTAATGCGATGATTCCATCCACTTATTGATGTAAAATATTAAATATTTTATAAACTACCACAGACTATACCTTCAAGGTCCCCCATATTACAGTTGATGACAAGTTTAAGGTTCACTATCTCTGAGATATAAATTAGTTATAAGATGTTTACCTGATATTGTGTTGCATACATGATTCCATCCTCAAAACATATTCCTCAGATAACTCAAATTCTTTAAGAATGGATACAAAACACTATGTCTTAGTTAAACAAGATTAGTAATCCATGTAATACATAGAAAGATACTCGAGATGCATATATTTTATAGCATTATTATCTCCCAACGACTAAAGAAAAATTAGTCATATATGGGAGCCTAGAAATCTCTCAAGACGATGCCTCTATAATAATAATTATATGTAAGAATATATCATTATCAATTGGTGGATCAAAAAAGTATATAATCTAAGAGCTTCACCCCCATTATATAGGTGTATCCAAATGATCAATTATCAAATGTATAAGCACTGAACAAGACTCCCCATTTCAGGTACTAACATTCCCCAAGAAATTTGGTGGGTGTTGTGGTTGGAACTCCCCCATCTACTCATACATAGGGAGAATAAGCTCTGGGGCTCTTCCATGGATTGTACTAGGAATAATAAAACATCTTTATTCAGACCGTTAATGTATAGTTTATGAGAAATAGGTGGTTCCATTTTGGGTTATTATAGTCTCACTATAGGTTGATTGGGTCTTTCCTTCTTAAGAGCAAGGCCACTTCCACCCTCTTAGAATTTAACCAAGGTTTAAATGGATAATTATATATAAAATTCCAATCACATCACTAAAAATAAGATACATGGGGGAAGGGATTATTGATAGGGAAATAAAATGGTGTAAGGGATCACTATACTAGATAACTTAACCCAACTACATATTTCCTGGTTATGTCATATGGTGAGTCTCATGAATTTATCAGAATGGACTTATTATATGGGATGTAAATTCCATGTTATATAGGAAAACTCTATTTAAGTTTCAAATCATATCCACTTTCAATGAAAACCAAATGTTGTTAATAAGAAGAATTTAATTTTCTGAAAGTGTGTATAAAATGGTCCTCTAATACAAATTGTTTATTTCTAATTTATATAGGTATAATAATATAAGATTAAATTTTCAATCAATTTAACTACCAGAAAATATAAATTTTAACTAATATAACTAATGTTTCATATCACAAACCATTTAAAAATTAATTAGGTAGGATTCCATCAGTAATGTATGTGAGAAGGAAAAGTTATGCTGATTCAAAATTTTTATGTAACACATTTTTCTGCTTCTTTCCCTACATAAAATATTAAAAATTAATCACTATGAAATAAAATAAAATATAATAAATAATAAGAAAGAAATTACTAATATATTCACGGAATTGAATATGGATGACATATATATCCTTGTCGGCATATAGTCATTCATTAGATAATAATCCATTTTTGTTCTAGAAAACAAGTACAAATCCATAAAACATGACATTAAAAAGCATTCTTATCATCAAAATGATGAAATTAATTCAACTATAATAGGAAAAATATAAAAAAAAAATCCATTTCCAATGAATTAAGGATTCCCCCCACCTATGGGTTATCTACTCCCAATAATGGCTTATTAATAAGTTCTGAAACTTCCTAGTATCTTTTCCAGTAACCCAAACTAGTAGAAAAATGGAAAAAATATCTCTGACACCTCTTTATGATGTACCAAGTTTGATTCATAGATATATGACATGTTTAATTATTCACAAGGCCTTATGAATTCCCCTATGTATTCCATAGGATACTGACTAGAAGTGAGGGTGTATGATGGTATTATGGGGACACTATAACCTCTTTATTATGGTAAAACACATTAGTAAATAAATATACTAGAAATAGAAAGGTATTGAGAATAATAATTCATTCAAATAAATAACCGACAAAAATAATTTAACAGAATAATATATAGATAATTTAATAGAGATCCCAAATACAAATCAGGAATACATATAGTTCCAATGAAAAAAGAGAAACCAAAATACCCTGAAAACTATCTCCAAAAGCATCAGGTGCACTAAAACAGTCCATTTCTCCCAACCATAAATGAAGTTAAGCATCCATAGTTGGGTTCTTCCATTGATATACATTTTATCTATGAAACATAACAAGTTACCATAAAATAGCCAGAATAGGGTTTGAATACAACACAAGATTACACTTTTAACATTTTCTAGTAAAAATCCAGTCTATTAGTATAAAATGAAATAGTATGAAATACAATAAAAAAGAGGTAAATAAATAAAAACCATGTAAACTTGTTCTCCTCACGCGATACCTCGATAAACCTACCGACCGTTTCCTATTCCAAAGGTATATGTGAATGAATTTTTTTACTATTCAGTGACCCGAGAAACATAATCATGATGACCTAGAATACGATCCCATAAATCCTTGGTAGACTCTTGTTATTATTTATTTTTTATCAACTTTTAATCCATGTTGTTTTCCAAGGCCTTCCACTTTTTGAAAAATATCTATACGTACTTGAGGAAAAAGTATAAGGTAATATCGTGATAAAGAATATTAGATTTCAAAGATATAATCTAAGAGATACATAATTTAGTAAATCAAGCCAATTCCTAGGATCTCAAACCTTGAATTCAAAATTTCTAGAGTTTGTAGGTGTATCATCATATTCATTCGAAGGAATTCATAAACCTAAGACATTGACTTAATCTAATTTTGGTATACCACTTTATAGTCACATCATATAATCAGATTTCATCTATGTGTCTGATAAAGTAATTCAAGGTTCGGAATCCATGGATTACTCAAGAAATACCCTACTATTAATAGTTATTAGGATCCATAACTATTTATAAGCATAACATAGTAATTTACCTTAAGGATAAGTGAGGTATCCATGTAAAAAACTTTTAATTTTATTTAATTATTTCATTTATTTTACAAGTGTAAAACCAAACACACCCTAAAATATTTTTTGGTTACAGAGAAAAAGGTTTTTAAGGGAATATAAACAAACACCCCTTATGTGGTTGTTTGAGTTATGTTCATCAACCTTTAATGATGCCAATGGGTCTCATGGAGCATTGAGGTCATAGTACAGATAACTAGTATAAGGAGTTAAACATTTTAATAGAAAAAAGGATATTATGAAATTATTCAAAATGATTGAAGTTATAAACATCATGAATATTAGGGAAAAGTAATAGGGCACCAACCCAATCCTTATAGAAGACTCTTCATCCAGTATCAAAATAATGTTTGGGATAGAAACAGAGAAATCATGATGCCAGAAAAATCATAAAAAATTGGGCATATTATCTTACCTAGAGATAACCCCAAATAGAGAGAATATAATAATGAAATTAAGATAAAGGAGTTTTATAATTACAATGGGGGTTCTAATGTGATTTATGATGAATTAATCAAAGGTCGAATGAGAGTAATATACCAAAGAGATAAAAGAGCAATGAAGGAGATCCACAAGTGGCTGATGTGTGAGAATGAAGGAGGAGATGAGGATTCAATATTAAAGGAAATATTATAAAATGGAAATTTCCATAACTTTTAATATGGAACACAGTTTCTCTCCATGGGTGACCAAAAGATGCACCAACTATTCACACATACTATCTAGGAGAACAAAAACTCACACATTCTTGGCCATGTTTATAAAAACCATGAAGAAACTGTGCATCGTGAACCTGAAATAAATTTCAATGTTTTCCATTTTTATATTTCCACTTCTTATGGTTAAACTGATCACAATCATCTATTTTTTGGGATGAACAATTAAGGTTCACAGTTATCCAAAACATGTGTTAACATTCAACCTTATCCCACTTATTGAAAAAGCATAACTTCTGGAACCAAACTATAAATAATATTCCTAGAACAACTAATTCACCCTACAGAACATCCCTTAAGGTAAAACAAGTGATTTGATATAATTTATAAAGGATCTATACCATAGGGAAAAACTAGTATCATACACTTGGATTCATGTATAGATGGATACACAACCAAATTATATATAACAAATCAAGACTAATTAACCAAATTTTTATGAATATAATTATTTATATTACATTCAATATCTATCATTAATATTCATTTGTTACATATTTATTACTTATTTTCAGTTAACATTATTCATCAGTTGTTAGCATCATCAACCATTTATTTCTTATTTTGGTATATCATTTTAATTTGATACTCTATGTTCATGAGTTCATCATACTAAAAATAGTCAAGGTACTCTAATATATGTTCCATAACATGTTATAATTTTTCTGGTTCATTCCATGAGAGTTTTATGTATGTTTCTCTTGGACTAAATAAATAATGTGAATGTTACAAAGATTTCTAACAAATAAACATTAGTATGTTAATAATTATTTAAATCCAAATTTTACAATTGAATAAATAATTTACATATTAATATAGTATATTATTAGTAATTAAATTTTCTTAATCATATGTAATAGATATTTATATCAAAATTCATTTGGGTCATGTTATAATCAATTGATGAATATGATAATGAAGTAATATTGTTATAATATCATCATTACTTAAGTATAATGATTATATATATATATTATTAAGGAAATAAAATATATTTTGGTATAGTAATTTGAAAATTCTATATTAACAATAATGATAATTATTTGTTAATTATAATTAAGAAATCAAATCTCCCTATAAATGTTTTCGTTATTTCGAATAGTTTATATATCCTCATGAGACTAAGGACCTATGACTATGTAATAGAATAATTAGGGAAAGAAATATTGATGATTTTTGAGTGGAATTATAAATTTTTACTATCGATTTTAAGTGTTTCTGGAAGAATCATTTTATAAATGAGAGGAGTGAAATTTTTGTATGTTGTAATTTCCTAATATTAAAAGGAAAGTGATATTGAAGGAATTTATTTCTATATTTGACATGAAATAAATATAATATGAGGGGTGGTTGATAAATCCATCATCCAACCAATTGAAAATAATTTTTATGATTGTTTATTTTTTAACCATTGATCTATTACATTTACCTTATTTTTGACTTTATCGAGGTGGGTAACATTTACCTTGGTAACTATTTTTTGAATTAAAATTACATTAACCATAATGAATAAATTTAAAAATAGTTTTCCAAATTTGAACACCATTCTATTTGATAGAAATTATTAGGGTGATAAAAATTAAACCAAAAGTAAGTAATACATGGCACATATTTTTTAGAAATATATATTTTTAAGAATAAAAATGGGTTTAGGAAAAAATTATGAATAATATTGATTCCAATGACATTTGTTTCTAATTATTAAAAATATACGAGTTGTATTAAATTAATAACAATAATAATGTCTCACATCTCATTATTACATAATATAAATGAATGTGAAAATCATATTTTTTTATTATAATAAAATAATACTTATTTTCTAAAAAGTAAAATATTGTGAGTAAATTAAAAATATATTTCTAAAATAAATATATTAACTCTGTAAGTACATTTTTAGTAGACTATAAAGGTTTAAAATCATTTCAATCCTTTTCAAATCATTATTATTTTATAAAATTTATGTTACTATAAAAACTATATTTTTTCCATTCATGAAAAATTCAATATTTTAAAAAAATATCAAAAATTTACAAGAAGATAATATTAATATGATGATTCAGTAAATTAATACCACTACCTAAAATTAAAGTATTAAATATTTACGTTTTAAATGAATGAATATAATATAATGAAATATATTTTTCATTAAATAAACTTGTTAATCATTAAGTGTTATTATTATTATACCATTTCAATTACTAAATAAATTATTTCAAATGTGTTTTTTTAACATTGAAACATTTTATTTTAATAATTCTTTAAAAGATATCAATTTAATTTAGAATACCCAAAACATTAAAAGATGTTATTTTAAAAATTTCCCTTTTAAACATTAAATGATTATAGTAACATCCCACTTAAGAAAATACTCTTCCTATAACCATTATGTTTTATAAAATCATTAATATTCTAACCTATCAAGTCATTAATAATAAAAATAATTTTATATAAAGAATTCGAATACCTTTTTTATAATAATGAATTTAAATTAGCTATAGTATTTATATTTATTTGAGGTATGAATCATCCTTTAACGTTTTTATAATAATGTATTAATGTTTATATTCAACTGAAATATATTTTACCATCATTAGTTCGGAATTATTCTAGATACAAGATAATATAAATAGTATATATATATATATATATATTAAAATACATACAAAAATATAAATGTTTTACACTTTAATAACATAAATACAATTCATACTCATAACTTTAATTTCTCTCATCGATGAAAATTTATGTGGATCTTCTTAAAATAATCAAGACACATGATATAATACATAAGTGTTTCAAGAGACATACCATTGTTAGATTCATTTTCATTATATGTTTTGAATTAAATAATAAAACTAAATGGTTAACATTAATACATATAATAACAAATAAAATATCAATAAAACATCATATAATTAATTAATATGCAACAAAAAATCTTCAATTATAGTATGTAATACATTATTTCTAAAGAAGTAATTAGATAATGAACATATCATTATTCAAGAATGTGATTAAAACCTATATTAAAAAATTATATATGTATAATTTGATGTAATAAATATTATTTTAAATTCCACATGGAAAAATTATCATTGGGAGATTTTTTGATATTTTTCAGAAATAGTTTATTTTCATGATGAATGTTGAAAAATATAGATTTTACAAATATTGTAACTTTTATGACAATATAATTATATAATAATGAATTAAAATATTATTTAACCTTTTTTATTCATAAAAATATTTTTAAGAACTAATAAATATCATATAAAATATATATTTTAACTTATAAATATGAGATTATCTTGTTATAAATCTAATAATTTTTTTGTTGAAATAATAACAATTTTTAGTTCTTTTCTCTTAATCAAGTATTTAAAAGGATAAACTATGATTTTAATTGGTTTTAAATAAAAATAAATATCTTTTTATTCATCATAATTTAATTAATTCCATTATAATTAGAATTAGAATTTATTTTATTATAATATTTTAGGGCTTAAAATAATATTGTTTTACACAAACCATTATCATTGAGTTATACAAACATATATTAAAATCAACTCTTTACCTATTATTGAAATTGAATCTTTTAAAATGGATTAAATATTTGGATTAAAAATAATTAGTAAGAGGTAATATGGTAATCTTAATTTTGGTCCATAATATGTAATAACCATGGAAAATTTTAATCACATTGGTTATGTGTAAAATGAGTTAAAAGAGTAAAAATTAAGAAATAAGGAATCAAGATAACAATTTTTTCCCTTCATCATCATTGTAAGATCCTTCCCTTTTCTGGACATGACTTGGGATCTTTTATAGGCACTCTTTTTCCATATTTTACTGTATCCTTTTTTCATTTTACTTTGGAGTTTTTTGTGGTGTAATTGGAGAATTTTGAAAGGAAGAGCGATAGTACACAGTTGGAAAATAGTTTACCCTAACCGTGCACCCAGGAAACAAAACTGTGTGAAACCAAACAAAGGGGAATCACATGGTTGGTGCTGGATATTTCAAACTATGAACCCTCTAGTAGTACTACTGTAACCCTTAAGAGGGGGTGTATGGTTAGGGAGAACCTTGTGTCCTATATAGAAAACCATATGCATAAGAAAATAAACCACATAAAATGCATTAAAAAAATTATAGAACACCCTTATTATATATCAAAACACCCCAGATCAACCCTAACTAATTTACACTATTTTTTACACTACAAAATAGATTACAATGGATTTTTAATTGGGTTCATAGAGACTCAAAAATCCATTTTACAGATCTTCACCTCTCTCTTTAAGAGATCTCAACCCGATTGGTTTCCTCCATCCTTCACAGCATTCTCACATATTTTGAAGGTTCATTATCCTCCATTTATTATAGATGTATATATTGGATTTGATATATCTTAATCTATTCAATTATAGATCTAGATCTCATTATTTATTGTGAAATTGAATGTTCTGCTTCAATTTTGGGACATCCATTGAAAAGTGTATATCATCAATCTTGAGGTAGTCGGTATAAATTGAAATATCCCCTAATCCTATTTTAAATCACATGTATGTGATTAATCAATTGAAAAATCTGTGATTTATAATTTCTGTTGGATATTTAATTTTTTGAAATTTAATTTCTATGTGATAATTGAATGGGTTGAATTTGAGAAATTGTAATTAGTTGTATTAGATTAATTAAATGGTTAATTAATTAATGGAATAATATGATTTTGGAATTAATTTGATATTTGGACTATGTAATTGGTCAATTTAATGGGATTGTGTAATTAATTGACTATTGAGATTTGTATTTAATTAATAATGGAAATAAATGGATGATTAGATTAACCTTAAAGGATTAGCAGGTAATTTTTTTTTGAATGTTGTAAAAGGATTTAATGTTAGTTTATTCATATAATTCTATGTGATTGAAATATAGAATTAGGATTGTTGTGATTAATTAGAAAGGTACATTTAATGAGAATGTTTTATAAGAAGGTTAATGTTTCATAAACTTGATGTATATGAAATTGGGATTTGTGAAATATTATGATATTTGTGATATATGTGACATTGAGGTGTGGGACATGGGATGAGTATCTAACTACCCAAATGTCTTAGTGAGGGTGGTACAAGGAATGATTCGTAGAATAAATAAAATTTTTTAGGGAGTGCGGGATAGGGACCGAGGATCCAAATACCAATATGTGATAGTGAGTGTAGGAAAGGGACTCATCCACCAAATAATCATGTGATGTTGTGGTATGGGATAAGGATAAAGGATATAAATACCCATGGGGCATTAGACATAACATTTAGTGACCAAGAGTTTAGAATTAGACTGTGGTTATAATTTTCCTTCATATGAATTGAAATGAAATGTTAATTTAAAACCATGATATTTTTATATGTGATATACTTTGGGGAAAATTCATACTCTGGAATTGGATGAAGAGGGAATATATATTATGGGTGTTGTCATAAACTTGAGGATTTATGTGGATAGTTAAATAAGGATGAAATGTAATAATTTTTTACATTATGAGTTTAAATTTATTATTATTTATACAATTTCATACACTATTATTGACTGGATATTGTTTTACACTTAATATGTTTTGTCCTATTGAATTGTACTCAACCCCTACTCGGGCAGACTGATTGATTCCTGAATAGACTTCATGTATGCTGGACATGATAAGGTATATGACCCTATGTTAGATAGATGAATTAGGATAGACCATGGATAAGGGAACCATAATTGGTGTTGGGACCTACATGGGAGTGTTTTAAGTGTATTTATTTCAGGTTTTTATTTTGGAACTTGACGCTTATTTAGCATGACATATCTACTATGTATTTATGGATACTCTTTTAAGTTTTGGTTTATCTTGTGATACTGGTGGATTATGATATTTTATTATTCTGGTTGTTGGTTATTAGCTATTAGTTATTTCTTAGTTATTTCCATTTTGTAATGCATTGATAAAGAGGGTATATTCTCCCCATGTTGATATATTAGACCCTTAATGCTAGTCAGAAGCCTTTAGTGTATAAGGTGAAACACATGAGGTCATCGAGTGACCATCTCGATGCACTGGTGTGTGGTACTCGGGTCGAGACATCATAGTTATTAGGTTATTTTATCTTTTAATATATCTTATTATAATAATATATATATAAGTTGGATCAAATTTAATTGTGTAAGAAATATATTATATAATAATGATTAATTTGTTTAAATGTTTTCCACCCAAATCACTTAAATTTTTTTACCGCTATACTGTCTTATAAAAACTAATTGAGCCATGTAGCTTAACCAATACCTACCAAAATATGTTTAAAACATCCATACCCATATTCAATAGGTCCTAGTCTAACCAAAAGACCAAGACAAGATGGATTATGGTGTAATTAAAAGGGAATTACAACAAGAAGAGGTGTATGTTCATATATTGATTTTTCACATTCAACTATTTGTAGACCACCTTGAAATATTCATTCCCATGTAACTTTTTTTTATTATGAATCAATTTATGGGGAATGTGAGAACCCCCAAATCATATTCATAACAAATAGAAATATAAATAATAGACTTATTAAGGAAAAGTTTAAGTCTGTTGGATTCTATCTCCCTAAACAATTTCTTGGGTAGAGAATTTACCTGAGAGTTTGGATCATATTTTAATATTTCTTCATAATGGAATAAAAAATAGGCATAAGATTTCTAGTATTATAATTTTTTAATCATACCCATATTGGTGCCTCTAATCAGTATGTGGAATTTATTGTCAATCAACTCACCTTTCTCCCTTATAGTATCCACATGGAGTAATCGTCCCATTATTTCATCATCATCTTCCTACATCGCCTTAATCTATAGAACATACTCCGTCATCTCGTCACCTTAGTTCATGAGTAGATCCATAATCTGGTCATGAACCACATCATATTTTCTCTAGGGTCTATTGGGGAACTCATCCTCTCAGAGCTTCCTAAGAGGTAGAGTATCCTCCTTCTCTAGATGCGCATTATCTAACCGAGGGAGAATATCCCACCACTGATCTTTGGTCATAATATCCGCACCCCATTTAATAAGAACCAGAACATACGCGGTGATCATATCATAAGAAACCTCCTTTACATTCTACGAGGACTTAAGTACCCCTAAAAGGTGACCCTCCATGTCTCAATCTACTGGATGGGCCTTCTATTCATTAGGGTTTCCACCCTTTTGGCTGTCTGAGTCTCCATAGGCCTAGGTAGGTATGACTTTTCATTATTCCACTTTGTTTTCCATTTCGTGGAAACAATGAAACTCCCTAACTTGTTTTTCCCCAATTTCCCTTCTTTCTCCTTGGATTGTGTAGGCCTTTACCATACCCTCTAACAACATTTCCATCTGAGGTATTTCTTTCTCCATCTATCTCTACTTCTTATGGATAACTGGAAGCCCCTCCATCAACACTCCATCTGTTGAAGTGGTTAATAAAATTTAGTGTAGGTGAATTCCATCTTGGATATGAACCCTAAGTGAAAAAATTATGACTAAAGGCACCATGGAGGGTATGTTTCTCACATCATGGTGCCACACCATCATTAAGCTCAAAAGGAGCTGTTTCTCTCAGTAAGGACCCTTCCATCCACTTGAAAGCCACCATCCTTGGCATGTACAGAATGCGTGAATGCCTTCTGGGTCCTTAATCCTCTATGCTTTACTATATCTATGAAGGTATGAAGCTCCGTAATACTGGACACACCCTTCACCATCTCAGATGGTTTGAGAGTGACGGGATCACATTTTAACCATGCAAATATTTCGTCGACCCTTGGATCAGTATGAACATCCTTTGGATTAGTACTGATAGGTTTCATGATGAGGACACACATAATAGGATTTTTATTCAAAGAGGGAATAATGTGGGAATCAACATACAACTTCACAGTAGTAACAAAAGAAGGAAATCAGGATCCCCAATTAGACTCCTTTGGATCGTGATCCTTTTATTTAGGGAGAAATGACTGATCCTCCAACAGAAGAGGGAAAACACTACTTGAATGTTCTGAAGTACTATTAGAGAAAAATACCTAAGGAGCTGAGCTATGAGATGATCGAAAATCAAATTTCATGTGGTCCATACAAAAAAACAAACTAAAATGGTCAAACCAGTTTTTCATGATCACTGGTTACTAGTATGTAAATTCTTCACCAACCTCAATCTAAACCATATCCACCAGAGGCTTGGAAACATCCAGTTCCACACAAATCCCGGGAGTAATCAGGTCTCCTAGAAATATTTAATTTCAATATTTACATAATTATAATTTCATATTCAAAAAATGAGATTTTTTAGTCTAACTATTAATCCAGGTTCAAAATCCATTACATCATATGAAAATGGAAACATCATTCATGTTTATATACAGCCTATCATCTCCACATAGCATGTAATTCGTTTTTCATCATCACTTTACATGGAAAGTTATTAAAATAGATTTGATGAATATATATAATAAATATGGAATAATTAAGATTCTTCAGATATAATATGTCATCTACATTGATACCTCTCCATTTATTAAATATTTATAATGTCTCTTGTGCATATGTGTGCACTACCACCTCCATGAAGTGATGTGACTTGTTTATCGATAACCACCACGAATGGATTACTCTAAAATTTTATATAATGAATAATAATTATATTCATGGAATTATTAAAATATTTTAGATGTTGGTTCAATTTTATAAGACCTTTATACATTAAAAATATTCTGAGGCAATTTTGGATAAATTTACAAAATAACCTTAAAAGATCGACCTAAGAAAGAATTATCCAAAAAATAGGTTTCAAATGATTATAAATAGACATCAAAAAATGGAATATATGTTAATTTTTTAAATATTAATGTATTAATAAATTTAAATTCACAATATATGAGATTCAAAAATGTATGACTATGTAGATACTAAAGGTAAGAGACTTCTTATATGATCCCTTTTTATATGAGGACTATTTACATTCAGATTTAATTTGGGAAAATTATAAGATCCTAATGTCTTAAAACAAATATATTTTCTTCTAAACTGGTTTGTTTTTTGGTTTACATGTTTATGTTACATTTCTTCTATTGTTTGATGATGAATTGGCAACTGAGCAACATATAAGACACATTCTATTTAAAAAAATCAGGTTTTAGAATTTTCATTCCAACAATTTATCATCCATATTATGGTTATTATAAAAGTTTTATGAATATTTTTATTTAAATTAAAATAATCCTTTAATGTATTTATAATAAATATTTTACTATATATATTATTTTTTAAAAGGAATCATAATGTATTTCTCAAAATGAAGTCCTTTTTTAAATTTTTTCCAAGTGTGTGAAATGAATATTTTTATTAACACTTACTTTAGAAATGATATTTCCATCCATCATAAATGTTAATTAAATATATGATTTCTTTACATGTTTCCATGGTTATTAAAAAAAAGTAATTTCTTAATATTATGTAATTTTTTTTAATAATTTTTCAAAATAAATGATTATTATTTTCTCAATGGAATGGAAATATTTTTTAATATCATTTATAACTTTGATCTTACAAAAAATTTTAAGGAAGTTATTTTTAATGTATTTATTTTTATTTTCAATTTCCAAAAATAATTGTTTAAAAAAACTTATGCTGAATTGATAGTCATAGTTTATCCATTAATACTTTTTGGGGTTTTTATCATTAAATTTAACATGGTCAAATTACATATCAGTCTGCATCATATTAATAGACATTATTTTCCCCTATATGTATATATTTTATGTATCATAGATTTATGTTCTATCATTTCCACAACATTAATGTTTTATCAATTTTATACCATTTCTGTATATTTTTTAATTTGAATAAAATTTATTAATATTTTTCTTCATTTATTTAGGAACTATTCAATACTGTAAATTCATTACGGATGATTATTGATTTATAAGGAATTTTAAGAATGATTTGTATTGATAATTGCATAAGTAATCATTTTAGAAGACATTAAAGTGACATGTCAGGCTTGATTATATATATGAACTCTATAGATCGATAGGTTACATTAGAAAAAACAATAAGAATACAATATTAGAAGGGTATCTAGTTTAAAAATACCCATTTATTAGGAATTTTTTTACCAAGGCCTTGATAATAAGATTCATGACATCATACCTGAGGCCTTGGTTGAAAGACAATTAATGTATAAATTTATGTATTTTCTTTATTGTGAATTCATTTTCCCATATCCATGGGATTTTTATTTTGATTTTGGTATGTATTTACATTGAACTCAACTTGTTTATTGATTAATATGTGTTTTGTTTATCCAATCTACCACATTGATTTTTCCATCTTTACTTCTCATTTATTACATTGTAAGTAGCCATTTCTGAGCAACTGATAGCAACATTTTTTATTTCCCATTCATGATGATATAAATAAAGACATTTTTCAATTATTTAAAGGATGAAATAACGTTTCTTATGAATTTTTAAACATGTAGTTTAATATTGGAATCAATAATATATCTAGTTTTCTAAGACATCTAAACAGAAAAATCTAATGTGGTGAGATCCATTATATCCTATAACAATATAATATAGTAAACATAAGATCTAGGATACTATAGTTTAGGTTGTTATAGTTGGTATTATCTAAGTTTATTAAAAACATTATAAATATCTTTTGAATGTATAATTATGAAATCTGAATAGTGATATTCTATTAAGGAAATTTAAAAATTTGACCATGACGATTATTTTTATTTTATGTCTCAATTTTCATGATGATTATGAGATAAAATTTAAAAAGAAATTGTATAAATATGAGACCATGTGAAAACTGGGAATAACCACTCATATATAATGTATGGATTTATTATAAGATAAATCTGATAAAACTAGTGTTGAAGCTTATTAGATCAATACAATATTAGGGTTATAGACTCAGGCCATGAAGAATAAACATGATCATATGGAGAAACCTATTATTACGCAACATGATTCTCACATGTTGGATCTTGTCATGTGATATCAGTATTTTTAATTTTATGGAATTAATAATAATATTGTAGTTGAAAATTTGTTTATATCCCTTGAAAGTATATTTATTTCATTGGGAAGTACTAAAATGAAAAGGGTTATTCCCTCATGGTATTTTTTGAATGATATAATAAATATTAGTTGTTCATTGATCCAAAATACTATAGTGGTTTATGACTATAATGTATTGAAGGGATATCTTAAAATTTATAAATTCATTGAAACACTTTCCTTATGTGAAATGATCTTAAATGAAGAGAAACTTCCTCACATTAATGTATATGGAAGAAGAATGTATTATAGATATTTGGGATAATATTAAAAGTTTATCCATGAATTTTGTGGACTATATATGTCATTCGGAATGTAATAATGATTTATTATTTTATGGTATTAGGTCGATTCTCCTAAAAGAATTGGTTTCATAAATGACTTATTCATATGATAATATATAATAAAGTTCTATAAATAAAATATCATAATTTTCTATGTATTATATATTAAACACAATTTAGAAAAATAAGAGGTTTGTTACGAACCATAAAAAAAAATGTTTTAATGACGAATAAATGGAATATTATATTTCTTACAATTGATAATTGTAGAAAGAAACAACAAGGAACTTAAATAAAAGAATCATTAGTATATTTAAAGTGTAAAGAAATGGGGAATAAAGGTCAAGAATGCTAATATAAAAAGGAAAGCACTTCTATCATGTTATTTATATTTTATAATATGGGGAATTATTCAAACAAATTTCTTAATAATCAATGGGAATGTAACACCAAGATATATTTTTGAATATATATATATATATATTTTCAATTATATTTTATATATTTTATATTTTTCATTACATTAAGCATATTATTTATCTATTTTTACCCCAACAATGAGTTTATCTTATATTACACGTAATAACATGTTTAACATGCGTTACACGCAACACCGAGTTTGTACAAAACTCAACATAATATTAAAATATTATTATTTAATATGATGGTAATTACATAGTTTTTAGAATTATGGGTATTAATAGGATTTAATAAATTATGTAAATATACTGTTTACAATTTTATATTTAAATAATTTTTTTGGGACTAATTAATTATAATTTAAAATAAAAATAATTTTAAATTAAAGGAATTATTTTATCTGAAGTCCTATTTTTCATTGCAGAAGCGCATTTGACCTCAATAAATTAATCAAATAAATTTTTGTGAATAAATTTAATGAAATTTATATATTATATATTCAATAAAATGATTAAAAATGATCTTATGAGTTTTATAGATAAGAGATATTTACATATAAAATTTTATGCTTAAAAACGGGTTGTTCTAAAAAAAGGTTTTGTGGAATTTTTTCACACTTATTTTATTATTATTTTTATATTATGTTAGAAAATTTATTTGGTTAAATGAAATTATTTTTTGAAATCATAATTTTAATATTATATTACGGAGACTTTTTGATAAATATTTGAGCAGATTTTTTTTAATTAATAGGGAAATATAATGGTTTTTGTTAAGAATTATCATTTCTTTTTAAGATTAAAAAAAATTAAATTATTTTAAGATGGTTAAAAAAATTAGTTCAATTATATATCTATTAATCCAATATAGGTCAATTTAATCAATAAAAAATTTAATTTTTATATTAAAACATTCTCTACTTATGAAAATGTCCTCTTTGAAAATCCGCTTCCTCATTGCAGTTATGGGTTTAATTTTAATATAAAATTTTCCACTTCATTGAGATGAATTTGGGAAAATGGATTTCATATTTATAATCAGGGTAATATATATTATCTAAATATTCATGTTAATTTATTTCTATAATAAATAGTAAAAAAGTAATATTATTTACTATTGTTAAGGTAAAAATGTGTTTATTAGGGGGTATACTAAAAATATAATGTTTAAAAATGACCCAAAACATATACACAACAAATTTTTTTTCAATATTCTAAAATTATATTTTATATGATCCTTAATGGACTATTTCATATCCTTGTAGAATGTGGAAAACATGGGTACACCTAAATCATATCAATAATTACAGTTTTTCCACTCACCTCACTAATAAAAGTCCACCCCTATCCTATCATATTTACACATCAAGAAACAATTGGTTTAGAGTTTAATAATCCAAATATATACCTTATTATCATTATATAATACTAAATTCCATATTTTTATTTTCATAAATTCATCCTTGTATATAATTTGGGGAAAACCCAAAGATATTGTTTAAAGAAGGCGGAATGTCCCTTACCGAGCATTTTATATTATTTCAAACTCTAATACATTAATTTTTTTGACAAAAAATTCATATATAATAACCACAATATGTTATATATATATTTTATTTTATTTTAAGGTATTTACCTACAACCATATCTTCTTCCCTAAAATGAGAAACAATAACGCCGTTCATGTATATGGAGGACCACTGTATCACAAACTGATGTGAAACATTTTTTCATCAACATCTCTCATGATTGGGTTTAATGATGGATATAGTGTATATATATATAATTATATCTTAACCTAAATATAATTCTATAATTATTATATAATTTATACCTTTATACTTTCTATTTTTTGGTAATAGGATAATATTGTTCGTGTGTATAGTAGACTACCACAAAAGGTAGAGATATTATTCAATGCTCACATTCTCTTTAATAGAAGGTTATAAATATAAATATAAATAAAAATATGGTATATATATGAATTTACTATGATTAATAAATGTTAATATATTATATACATTTCTTTCTTTCCATCTATTGAGAAAATGGAAACAAAATTCATTCATATGTACGACCTACCATCTCTCAGAACACTGTATTTATTATCAATATATAATTTTTATGGACTAATATAAATAAATATAGACTGAAATTATATAAAATTTATATCAAATTTAAAATTATGGAGGTGATGAAACACATTTTAAATTAAGTGTATGAAAAAAATCAAAACAGGCACAAAAAAGAAAGTTATTGTCTGGAATGTGATTGTAACAATTTTTTTAATAAATGAGTAATAAATGGCCATAAGTAAAATAAATATGGTATGATATATAAATATATTTATAGTTTCTTGAAATATATATATGGTAAGACTTATGGTATGATATTTCCATATCACTTTTTTTCTTCTGTGAGACACATGCAACATTCACCACATATTTCTTTTATGTTGTTTATATAATTCCCATGAATGTATTTTATTATTAATATCATTTAAATTATTTTAATATAGATATTAATTTAACTATCTATCAATCAAGTATATTATGATTTATTTTTTCCCAAGTGGAAATTATTTTATGATTCAATCTCATTGTTTATCAGTATTGTTTCTTTTTATGCTTCCAATAAGAAAATATTATGATCCATCTCTCAAGAAACAGATGAATTTTATTATCATGTGATTATTTTATGAGAATACATGTTTTTCATACAATTTATTCTCATTATGTACTCAAGAGTTCAAAGAATGTTTTAAAAAAACAACATTTATTTCTATCTTCGTTCGAAAGCCATTTTTCTTCTATTACATGTTTTCTAAAAATGGTTTAATTTTTTTAACATACCCTAATGTATAAATTAAATATTTTTACCAATGTAATATGTGTTAAAAATGTTTTTAAAATTTATATTTATTGTGTTTTAAAAACAAGTCCCAATTGACATTTACTAAAAATATGAATGAAATTGTTGTTTTAATGTCTTTAAAACATACCAAATTCATTATTACTCATGTTTTTTAAAGAATAAATTTATTTTTTCAAATATTATTATGAAATAAAATGATTTTGAAAATATTTTATGTTTCAAAATGTTTTTTTTGGGCTGAAATACTATTTTCATCAAGAAACATTACACGATCTTTCGAAATCATTTTCCATATAAAATTACTTCCTTTGATGTTACTTATGCTTTACAGTGGAAATGATCCAAGGATAACATTTATATTAATTATTTGAAAGGAATATAATTATTATAAAAAATATTTTTATGAAACACATTTATTTTCCATGAGTTATGTTATGTAGAAATATATATGAAATCTATTTGTTTACATGGGGTTTTCTATGATTTAATGCACATGAAACCCATTAACTTCATGGTCTCTTATATAGATAATATTTTATAATCTTTTAACACAAAAATATATAAATTATTTGATGGGGTAATCTTATATATTTTTCCAATGCATTGTGTAATGATGGATAAATCTATAGTATATATGATATGCATGAACTTTATTACATGTTAATAATGTTATGCATGAACCTTATTACATGTTCAAAGTGTTATGAATGGAAACTTATTTCATGTACATATGGTAATTTGTATACTAGGTTGAATTCTATATGTTTATGAGAGGTCCTAATTTTACCCCATAACATAATTAGTGAATGTTTTTAATATTAGGAACGTTCACAATATTATATGAATATGTATATAAAAAAATTAATGCTTTATGCCAATTCTATGTTCTCATAGTTCATTTTCATTGACCCCATTATGATTTATGTCTTATAAAATTATATTATTTATTCCAAGACTTAGTTTTATGACATATGATATTTAGGGTATGGATTTAAAATGTTATTCTCATTTTCTCACACCCTTATTCAAATCATATATAAACACATTACTTTTTTGACATTACAAAGTTTCACACCTAACCATTTATTATGTTTCCTTTCTCCAGGTTATCTGGAAAGGTTTTATGTATGATATGTCTAAGAAGGATTATAGTTATAAAGAACATAGTGGAATATGATGGAGATCACTTATTTAAAAGTTGTATACATGTAAAATATTTTAAATGGACTAGAAAAAAATTATGTTTTCAATCATTAAGATATATAATTGATATTCGTCTAATAAGATATAATATTTATGCATGGTTTTTTTGGTTCCATACAGTTGCTATCCGAATATTGTTTAATTATCCTTTAGAAACAATAAGGAGAATATATTAGTCATTTCCATAGGGATATTTTTTTTGGATATGTATAAGTATAATTATAAACATATCTGAACTTATAGGAAAATATCTTGGAATTTTGGTAAATGAAAGAGAATGTAGTTTTTATAAAACTGTATTAGTGTCTAGATTCTACATGTGGATGTGCCTATGAAGGAAAGGTGCCTAGGTGTAATAAAATTGAAAATAAAACATTGATATGGATGATATGTTTATTTCATGAATATATTTTAGAATGTTTTAATGATTTAATTTTGAATTTAAATGAATAATCTTGAAAATTTTGGTATTTATTTATGTGTTTTATGATTTGTGGAATGAAATTTCGAATATTTGAAAAAGGAATGAAAAGTGGTTTAAAGTATAATTGAAAGAAACATCGCGCCGTGATCTTTGCTCATGGTGCGATACTGGAATTTTGACGAACATTGAACCTGGAAAACCAGAGTGGAACTATTACACAATGTGAAACATGAGTACACGTTGTGGCTTCATCAATGGATGCAATGCTGCACAGAGCAAGTCATGAGATCAAAAGACACTATGAATGAGAATTACACATCCTGAATTCCAATTTCACGATGTCACTTCTTTTGGGACACATTTTTAGAGAATATTATGACAATATTTTTGATGATTGATGACCAAGAACTTACACATCATGAGTCCCCAGTACACGACGTAACATTAGTCAAATTTCAAATTAATGGACTTGATACGCACAAAATTCACGTGTATGCAAAGGCAACGTGAATTAGGATTATAGGACATGTACTCGTAGTACACATCTTAAATTGGGCTGGGATTGTCCAACTTAATACCTACAAATATAGGGCTTATCCACATCTTCAAGGAATTTTGGAGCTGGATGAGGAGAAACTTCATGGGATGCATTCCACTACAGAATGTTGTTTTCCACTTTTTTTAGGATTTTCATTTATTATTTTTCTACAACCGCTCATGGATGGAATGATCAAGTGATTTATTTGCGCTATTGGATGTGTGATGATGGGTTATTGATTGTATGAGGTATTTCATATTTTAATTCAATTCATGTTTATATTTCACATTTATTATTCAAATATATCCTTTCTATGATTTTTTTCTTGCATGACCATTGTGAGTAGGTTTCAGGATTGGGTTTAATTTATTTCATTCTTTTAGAATGACCATTGATTTAGTGGATTGAATGCATTTATTTAATGTACGATATAGGGTTTAGACTTTCACCATAACTACTGGGTTTGTCTTTTCTCTAGGATTGAACTAGGTTATGGGTTACCCATTCTATTAAATCCAAAGTACCTAACCATGAGAAAAAGATAATTATGGATAGAGAGAGTTTTACATCACCATTATGACCATATTCCAATAACTGTGTGATTGCTAATTGTTTTTTTCATACTTTAACATCTCATTAACCAGAACTCATTGATACCCAGTACCTTTTTTTATATTTTCTTCTCCCAACTTCAAAATCAATAAAAATCTCTTTAGAAATGGTAATTTTTGATCCTCCCAAGACACAACCCAATTTTTTATTCATTTATTTTTAAATGTTTTTTAGAAAGAGAGGTGAATAAGAAAATATTATGAAATAAACATGGAATCTCACCATATCACAATGAATAATCACCGAGAAAAATATCCCCAGTAATGTATATCCTAGTACACCAAATAAATTTCCTCTCCCACACTTATTTTTTTCAATATCTTTGTCACGACCCGTCCTCGGGGCCCGTGCCGTGACTACCCCAAGCCCGCCTTCCATAGGCCAGGGGCTGGCGACTAGCACCAAGGCGTAAAATCCCAGTAAACAGGGAAGGCATTGCCTTTATAAGTAACAACCACATAGAGTCAGCAAGCGGAAAGTAAAGTGCAGAAAAGTAAAGGGGGCCGGAAATACAAGCCCAACTGTAAAGTACAACTGAAAAGTAAAGTACAGCAACTGAAGAAAAGACGGCGGCCTCGTGTCGTCCACTGGCAATCCCACCTGAAGGGTGGGTACAGATAGCCTCCAGGCTCCTCGGGTCCCACGTCCGCTCCGAGCACGTCCCGCCCAGTGGTCCACCTCCAGGTACCGTCCTGCTCCACGCCCCAACCGTGATCAGCGCTGTCCGTCGTCTGCAACCAACACAACAAGGTGCGGGCATAGCCCGCGCAGGGGTGAGTACAAGCTACTCAGTAAGGACCCCGAGACCCCCGAAGGTCTCCCGAAATCCACAAAGGATATAGCACAAAAGAAAGATGCAATCACGAAGTAACATCTGACTCGACTTAGGTATATGCCCATACATATACCTAAGTCCCCAATTCTAGCTCTGCTCACGAGCTCAAGAACAACTCAATCCACAAAGGAAAGCAAGACTCAAATCCACAAGGAGAGTAAACAGTAAATCCACATAGGATAGTTCAACACAGTCCACAAAGGAGAGTAACAGTAAATCCACATAGGATAGTTCAACACAAACCACAAAGGAGAGTAACATAAGATTCAGCTCAACCAGGATTTTCATTATCGAAACCCTAAGTGTTGAAGAGCCCCATCTCTGAAGTGTGCAGTGGTCCTGTCACGACTCCGAGGTACTGCTCACTAACCTAAGACTGCTGAAGTACTCCTCCTGTCGAGTACCGCGGGTCTGCTGCCAACTACCGGGCGCTCCGTCCGCTGAGGGTCTGCTGCCAAATACCGGGCGCTCACCCAGATAGCCTACTGAGGTACTCCTCCTGTCGAGTACCGCGGGTCTGCCGCCAACTACCAGGCGCTCCGTCCGCCGTGGGTCTGCTGCCAACTACTGGGCGCTCCGTCCACTGGGCTAGTCGACTCACTCCAAGTCGAGTCGGTCAAGCAGTCGTCAGGTCTCAGTCATCTACACGGTCTCCGTACTCCGCACGCACGTCTCCACCGTCGCGGGTCTGTCGCTACAACCAAGCGCACACACTCCGTAGAGTATCGCGGGTCCGCCGCTACAACCAAGCGCTCCACCGCCAAGGGTCTGCTGCTGCATCCAAGCGCACCACCACTGTCAAGTACCACGGGTCCGCCGCTACACCCAAGCGCTCCACCGCTCAAGGTAAAAAGAAGATTCAGCTCACACAGGTTCGGTAGCACTCTTCCACGTAGGATCGCTGAGTGCAGTAGTCGACGCAGTCCACTGAGGATCTCTGCACAGTCGTCGCCGCAGTCCACGAAGGATCTCTGCTCTGCCGTCGTCGCAGTCCACGGAGGATCTCTGCTCTGTCGTCGTCGCAGTCCACGGAGGATCTCTGCTCTGTCGTCGAAGCCACAGCCAGCACTAGGGTTCCCGCACTTAGCGAGCTCGTTTAGGAGGGTCCGCTCCACGAGCCGAGAGGCTGATACATCAACTGACACTTAGTCCGAAGTTGATGTATCCAAAAGTTCCGTATCGACAACAGGATCTCAACGCAACAGACGGCGCGTCAATCGGACGCCCGGTCTGAGAGTTATTGGCATTTCCGTCCCAGGGGCCCGGTTGGTTTTTAGGGCAAAACCAACCCGACCGTACCCCGCCTGTATCCGATCCTCGGGCGGAGTATGCCAAAAGTTCCGTCTCACTTAGAGGAAACTACCACAGCTGACGGTACGTCGATCGGACGTCCGTAGCTCAAGTTATGAGCGTTTCCGCTCCGAGGGCCCGGTTGGTTTCGTGTACGAACCAACCCGGCCGAACCCAAAGTCTCCCGAAACCTTGAGTATAATATACCGAAACGACCGTCTCGATCCAAGGATCGCGTAGCTGCTGACGGTTCGTCAATCGGAGGTCCCAGACCCAAGATATGGGCGAAAGACCGAAGAGGGCCCGAAACGGGGGTTCTGGGCCCGGGGCGACCCGGCCCGAACCCCCCCCTTGGGTCGGCCGAACCGGGTCGGCCCGACCCGGCCCGATCCGGCTAGGCCGGGTCCGGTCCGGCCTGGGCGCGGCCCGGCCGACCGGACCGGCCGGCTCGGCTTCGGCCGAGCGGCCGAGGGAGCCGCCGCGGGTCAAACCCGCGGCTTTGGAGAAACGCGGCCCGCGCGGGCCTTGTGCTGTGTGGCCGGACCGCGGACGCGGTCCGGCGGTTCGCCGCCGCCGCGGCTCGGCCGCGGCGGACTCCTCCGGCGGTGCGCCGGGCGCCGCCGCCTCCGGTCGCTGGCGCCGCCGCGCCGGCGACCCGCGCCGCCGCCTCCTTCCGCGGGCCGCCGGAGTTGCTCCGGTGGCCCGTTTTGCCTCCCGTCTGCGCCGATGCTCCTCCCGGGGGCCGATCTTCACTGCGGGATCAACGGATCGCCCCTGCCGCGCGGTTCATCGTCGTCCGCCATATCCGCACAACAAAAGAGATCGGCGGAGGGTTGCCGGGTCTTGTTCGTTAGACCCGCACCCTCCGCGTTAGTCATAATCAACGGGAGGAAAGGCTACAACAATTTTTAATCAAAGATAAAAATTGTTCACTCCTTTTCTTTTAAACGGCATTTCAATTTTTAATTAATTGAAATTATTCATGCCGGTTCTTTATTTAAAAGAAATGAGAACACGGGAATGAATCATCACGGAAATAAACCCCTACCTTGTCGTCGTCGTCGGACGAGAGGTCGTCGCGGAATCGCTCGTCGCGGAAGAAGGGGGGATCGTTGCGTCGTCGCGGTATCCGGCGTCGCGTCGCCAAACTCCGGATCAAGAACAAACGGATTTAATTAATTAAATCCGTTGCCATGAAATTAAAAAGGGAGAAATAAAAGGTTCGATTCTCACCTTTGTTGCCGAACGAGGGTCGGCCGCGGAAGAAGAGGCGTCGCCGAAGAATGTCGCGGGTAGGGCTCGTCGACGTCGCAGATCTCGGTGTGCGTCGTCGAATTCCGGTCGCTGGCGTTCTTCGCGTTCTTCGCGTTCTTCGCGTTCTTCGCGTTCTTCGCGGGGAGATGAAGAAACAAGATTCTCTCAAATCCTTTCAAAGGATTTTTAGGTTGGTCTTATTTTATAAACATGCCAACACACGAAACCGGTTAAGAAACGATCCATCAATTCGAAAGAAACGACCCATTTAATTCACGAAAGAAACAGCCCATTTAATTCACGAAATAAACCGCCCAATTAAATGGTCTATTAAGAATTAAAGAAAACGCGTCGGTTGACTTTTCAGTTACTTTGACGGGTTTTCGCGGGTGCGTTACTTGGCGAAAGAAACGGCGGGGCTCGTGCAGGCCCCACCTCACAAATATCCTACCAAGGGGGTAGGATATTTCTGGATAGCATCCTATCCAGTTCAACTCAGTTCAAGACGCCTTTAAGTGACTTCAAGTGGCTTCCAAGCAGCTTAAGTGAAATAAAATAAAGTTGTCGCACAAACTTTATTTTATTCTGACTTAAAGCCGCAAAATTTAAAAACCACGTCTGAGCAAACGCAACTCCGGAAGAGGCGTTTCTAAGCAAATACCGGCGCTGCGATTTCATCGGTGCCCTCAGAATTTGATTCCGGGCACCGGTTCAAAATATAGAAAAACCCGCTCGTCCGTTCACTGAACGTACCCGAGCCAAACTTCGGAAATTGATTCCGGGCACACCGGGCCTCGGAATCAGGTGCCGTCTGAAGCTGCGCTCTTGTAAAATTCCAAAGAAAATTAAGAAAAAAATTTCATTGAAATTTGCGGGTCTTTACAATCTTGTAAAAAATTTATAGATATCTCAACATAATACAACATTTTAAACATCATGAAAAACATCAATAAAAACATTTAGAGCTAGATCAATTAAATACATTAAAAAATTGATAAGAGTATTCATTTAAATTATAAATTAAAATATTAAAACATTCTAAAATGTATACATAAAATACACTTATCAATGGAATCGATTATCACATTGTTCATGAGAACACGCCTTGCTATACACCTTGTTTGACACTCCCAAATGATATGTTTTGGAAATTGGAAATCTCTTTATAAAAAATCATTATATATTTGAATTATGAACCTGAATAAACTATATGAATCTTAATATGACTTATATTAAAAATATGGTGTCATGTTTTAGAGATCCTATAAATGGGTTTTCACATTTATTTGGTTTTCTAATATGATTTGTACTTATCTCACAATGATATCTATTTTTAGTCAATTGAAAAATCGTAAAGGAATTGTATTAATGGTAAATGAAATTAAAAATTAAATCATTGGACTCTTGAGAAACAAAATTTTATAGGAGAAATAATGAAAAACCTCATTGATTTGATCACATAAATTTTTCATGTTTTGAATGATAATAAACATTCAAACAATAAAAAAGACTTAGACAATTATGTGGAGTCCTTCCTAATGAAACGTCCACCATATTTTAGGTATCCACAAACCCATTAGTTATTGAGAAATGTATCAGTAACACTAAAAATATATTTTTCATTGTCCAATGTTCATAGAATGAATATTTCATTTTGGTTTTCAATCATTTCAATGTTGAGAAAGATCAATAGTAGAACATTAAAAAGAATATGAGTTAATAGAAGGTAATAGAATCAATGGAAGGGGATTCCTTTAAGAAGATATATTTGATTAATAACTTCCATAATAAAATATGTAAAAGAGTTGAGAATAAATTTCTCAACATCAAACAAAATTATGGTGAATATATTATAGTATACGATGATACTTTAAAAAGGCTTTGATGTTATTCTTCTCTTATAATCCTCAGTATAGAAAGAGAAATTGATTGTTTCTTCTGTGGCCTAAGAAAATTTCTTCAAAAGAGGTTGGAAATAAGTGACTTTATCAGCTACAAATATGTTATTTTAGTGCAATGATAGTAGAAATGGATAATGTTAAGAAATTAGAATAACTTATATTGTAGAAGTGTTATAATAAACACTCAGGTGAATAATTGAAAGGAACAAGAGGGTGTTACAGTTGTTGAAATCCTATCCATGTTGAAAAATAATGTAAATGTGATGTTAATAGGAAACCCAATACAATAAATAGAGATATAGCTCAACATAATACAACATCCACATATGAGTGTTTCAAGTGAAATAATATTGGAAATTATGTGGATAAATTCCCATATCAAAGGGATAACGATGATTATAAGACACAAAAACCTTTAAAGATACAAGAAAATGATAAATTATATGTATTGAAAATGGATGATGTCAATAATGATGATTATTAAACACATATCCTTCCCTATATAGTTGGGAAATTCATGCTTGATTTTGTATGAATGGGACCTATAAAAATCTTACTGGTCATTCTTTAGTGAAATTTCATGTGTTTATCTCTCTCTATGTAAATTTTGGAATAATAAAATCACAAATGATATCCTATCGGTACAATTATCAAACAAGTCCTCTATGGAATTTTTTTTATAATATAAGAGCTTATATAAGGAATAAAGGGTGAATTAATATTTTGATGTGTATTCATATCAATGTAATATTAACTAAAGAGTTATCAATATAATCATGGGTTTTTTAGTTTAGGATTTATCATATGTTCTAAGTTAGTAAATACAATATTTAGGTTATATGTGATTGGATTTTATCATGATTAAGGATTTTTATGAGATATTTATGGGAAAAAACCATTTTGTTTTGTAAATATTTTAATGAAAATGTAATTTAGTGAGGAATTACTTTACACTTTGTGGACATATGATTAAAGGTAATCCTAACCTTTTTGGGTTATCTTATCTTTGATGTTGAGGTAATTATGGGATTGGGTTGATAACCATTAAAATTTAATAAACTTAATTTATATCAAAGAAGATTTATCTCTTAATACTCTTTACAAATTATAAATTAAGGAAGAGGAAAATTAGCATGGGTTACCACATTCAGTTGTATCTAATCGAGACACCATGTATACCTTGAGGTTTTGGGGAAGTCTTCAACAAGCACATGATAAAGAGTTGAGTTTTGAAAATGTGCATCATCGTCAAAAAAATGGTTAGTATGAGAGAATAATTCAATCCCTAAATATTTTTATAATGATTTATTGTGATCGACACCTTCATTTTGTTGATTTTTCATTCAAAAATTAATTTCACTTGAGTATCAGAATAGATCTTGATGATGTCCTTTACAGAATAAAGTGTAGAACTCCAACGTATTGGAATGATGTTGCAGAAATAATGATATTGGTACCTGAGTGAGCTGATGAAATGCTAGATAAGGTTAGAGGCATTAAATAACACATAAGTGAAATTTTTTTTTGAAAAATGTTATTAAAATAATTTTTGACATGATCTAGAATTTGAGTATGGTGAGAATGTGTTTCTATTAATTTATCCATTGAATAAATAAGGTCCAACTAAGCCTAAGGTAAATCAGTCCCAATGAAATTATTGATCATATTGGGACCATATCTAATCCCTCATAACTTCTATTGAACCTCTCTGCTTCTAATGATTGTTCCTTGTATCTATCTTGTGGATTTAAAGACCTAATATATCCCATGTGATGAACTCAGAGGTCAAACAATTAGAGCATTATATTTATTATCAAAAATAGTTGTTGGAGATTTAGGAACATAAAGATATTGTTCTACGAAACAAGACCACTCACCTGGTCATTTTTTTGGAGAATCCAAAAGATTGTGGAATTTAATTGGGAAATTATATATATAATGAGGAATAGGTATCCTCAATTTTTTGAATGAATGTTATGAATTTTGAGAGAGAAATTTAATTTTAAGGGTGGTAAAATGTAACACCATGAGATTTTGTGAAATATATATTTTAAAAAAAAATTATTTTTATATTTTGAATTAAAAAAACAACATTTTTAGCTTACATTACACACCACTTTGATTTTATATTTCACTAAATCCAACACCATGTTTATCTTTCATTACATGCAACACAATGTTTTAATGAAAATCAAGATACTATAAAATATTATTATCTAATATGATAGTTATCACCAAGATGTTTAAATAGTGGGTATGACTAATATTAAAAAAATAATGAAAATAAATGGTTTAAAAATGAATATATAATTATTTATTTTATGACCAAATAATTATAAATTAATATAAGATCATTTGAAAAATAAAATAATTTTTTTTTCTGATTTTTATTTGCACGAAGACACAATTTAAAACAAATAATTTTAAATATTTATTTTTGTGAAATATTTTCGTTTATTTTATATATTATTCATTCAATAAAATTTTTAAAATTAATTTTATGTTTTTCTTACAGGGGATAAGAATAAGTCCAATTTTATGCTTGAATACGGTATTTTTATAAAAAACAATTTTTTTCACATTTTTAACTCATATTTATAAACTAAAATAAAAATCATTATACTATGTAATTAAAAAAATTAAATTAATTTTTTATATCATTATATAAAAATTATATTTGAGTAAGATTTTGATAATTTCTTGAGAAAAAATGTTTTTTGACGAATAGTGAAAAAACTGGTTTCAATTAAGAATTTTCATTTATTTTAATTCATTTAAAAACATCCAATTATTTTAAATATGGTTAAAAAAAGTAAAATTATTTTAATTATATATATATTTATTAATCAAATTTATGAAATCTTAATCAATTTTTTTATTTAATTAAGGTATTAAAACATTACATACATATGATAATTTTCTCTTTGAAAACCCTCATTCTTATCGCATCTACAGGTCTAATTTCAAATTAAAATCTACCACATTTTGAGTTGAATATGGAAAAATTAAATCCATATTTTGAATTATAATAATTTATATTTTCTGATAATTTAAACTTAATTGTTTACCATAATGAATGGTAAAAAATATATTACCATGGTTATGGTAAAAATTGGTATACCAGGTGGTTAAACTAAAATGGTCAGGGTTTAAAATTACTCAAAACAAAGTCCAAAAAATATTTATCGTCTATATTTCATTCATATATTTTCTATATTCAATAATTTCCCACAATTTTAATAATTTTAGAATGTGAAAAATTTGTGTAAACCTTTTTATTTTAAAAAATTACACGTGTGACACTCACCACACTTATAAATGGTAACCACTATCCTATTCAATACATACTTTGAAAAACCATTCGTTTATCTAAGAAATTCTATAATAAATTACTTAAATACCTAATCACATCTTATAAGCCCTATTTTGGTCAGAAATCAATCTTAGGAAGGTTTTTTGGTGAATATCAAAAGATGTTGTTCGATGAAGTGGAAACTTCCCTAACTGAGCATTTAATTTTATTTATTTTTAAACCTCATAAAATTATTATTAAAAATTTATAATATAGAAAACATACTAGATTACAAATAATGAGATTTTATTATGTTATGAACAGGACCTAAAACCATATACCATTCCCTTAAATGGGAAACAATAACATCACTCATGTGTAAGATAGACTTCTGCATCACCAACCGATGTGACACGATTTACATCAACACCTCTCAGGATTGGGTATGAAGACGGAAATAAATTATAATTATATAAAAGATATTTATAAAATAAATATACTTATTTAATTATGATATAAAATATACGTTATTACTTTCCATTCAGTGGGAATATGTTAATGTCTATTGTGTGTACAATGAACTACCACTTCTTAAAGCATTCTTACTTGTTCTTAACATATGATTTATATGGAAATTAATAAGTATAGATTTAAATAATTATATATAAAATATATTAAATAATTTTTTTGTAATATTATGATGTCATTTAACATTATTGTTTTCAATATATTTATAAAATGGAAGTAATGTTCATATGAATGTACGACCTACCATCTCCATGGACAATGTATATTATTTTCAATCTAAAATTTTTATGGATTAATAAAAATAAATATATAATGAATAAATACTTCTAAATTTATATAATTTAAATCATTATTGAGATGATGAATCCATGATCAATGTACGAGGATATAAAATAAAAAACAAAACATACATGAAAAACAAAGTAATTGCCTGAAACATGATTTTCATAGGGAATTATTAATAAAATGGTAATAAAATTTAATAATATATATATATATGTATATTATATGGTTCTGTAATTTATGTATAATAAAAATATATTTTTTATAAAATAGGTTCTAATGTTTCTGAAGGAATTCGAGACTTAAGTTAAAGGATTTTTTCCATTCTTTTTTACTTCTGTGAGACACATTTTATATTGAATTAAAATTTAATTTATCAAGTGTATATACTACCCATTAATTTATTTTATGATTATTAAGAATTAAATTATGTGAATTATCATATACTTTTGAGTATATATCTTTCATGGGGTGTATGATTCAATATTACAAAAACTGTAATGAGTTATTGGTAATATATTATTCATTTATTTTGATTGTTTATGTTTATTCTTGTAGTATTGAAAAATTACAATCTATATATCAATAAAAAATGAATTTTATTCCATAATTTTAATACCATTAGAATAAAAATTTTCAATTTATATTTCTATCTTTATGTACTGAAGAGTTTAAAATAATGGTTTTATGAAAAAACAAATATATTTTTCTATTTTGAAGAAAACCCTTTTTCATCTATATCAATGTTTTATAAAAATATTTTATTTTTTAAATTAACTAAAGTATTTATTAAATAACTATATCCATGATTTACTTTTTACAATGTGTTTTAGTCGGAATATTTATTTTATTTTAAAAACGTGGTTATAATGGGTTTTACTATAAATGATAATGAAATATTTATTTTAAAATGTATGACATGTTACACTATCGAGAAAACTCAATTTTATTAATCATTAATTTATAATAATCCAATAATATTTTTAGATAAATGTATTTTAGAATGTTTTTATGTTTTCAAAAGCGTTTTAATGTGTAATGTCTATTTTTCTTATGAAATGATTCATGTGTTCCTTCTAAATAATTTTATTTATATAACAACATCCTTTGATGTTTCTTATGATTTACTAGAGATATGATCCAAGAATAGCCTTAATATTTTCTAATGGTTTATTATTATCCTTAAGAGGGATTTATGAAACTCATTTCTTATCCATGAGTTATGTTATGATAAAATGTATATAAAACCCATTTCCTTTCCATGGGTTATGATATAATATAATACTTATAAAACCCATTTATTTTCTTGGGTTTTGAAATTATGATTGTTTTATGAACTCTTGGAACAAAAATATATAGATTATTTGATGGGTGGGACCTATGTCTCCTTCTAATGCATTGTGTAAGGATCGATAAATCATGAGTAAATATGATATCCATGAACTAGATTAAATGTTCACAGTATTTGGCATTAACCTGATTAATTATTCATAATGTTATGTGTAGAACTACATTTAATGTCTATATGATTATAAATGGAATTGGTTACATAGAAAAAAGTTTATGTAAGAACTCAATTTCATTTCCTAAGATTCATGAGTGAACTAGTTTCTAATTATTCATGTACACAATTTTATAAGATTATATGCATTTCACATGTCTATTACTTATGCCAATGTTATGTTCTCATGGTTCATGTTCTTTGATTCCACTATGATTTTTGTCTCATTAACATTAATGATTTATAATTGAACTCATGTTTATGAACCATTATATAAAGGTTATGTTTTCAAAATGTCATTATAATATTCTCATAAAATTATTCTCATGATATGGTCATATATCCCCTATTTACCCTTAAAAAGAACATCATATAAATCATTATTATGTTTTATTTCCCCATGTTATGATGAATAGTAGTATGAATGATATGTTTAAGAATGGTTCTAGTAATGAAGAGCATTTTGGGATATTATGTAGCTCACTTATGGACCAATTTTTTACATTTCAATGTTTCCAATGGCAGTAGATCAAAATGATATTGTCATGGATCATGATGTTATGTAATGAATATTTGTCTAAGAAAATGTAATATTTATATTTAAAATGTATGGTTCTGTTTAGGAGAAATCTACAGAAGAGTCCAGGGGTACAATCTAAAGTATATAAGATTACTACAATTTTTGTTGAAGTTCCTAAAGTTGTAGTGGATGATACTTTTATTATAACCTAAATTTTTTCAATTTATTTATTTGATTTGATATTTTTTACTTTATTATATCTACCATGTTTTCCATGAAAATTTGATATTTACCTATAACCTTAAGAATGATGTTATCAATGAAGAAATATAGTGGGAATGCTATAGAAAAATGAGATGTTATCCAATTCCCATTACGAATCATATACATACCCTATTTGATAGTGTAGGATTGAAATATTATATGTAGATGCTCAATTACAAGGGGGGGGGTGACTTGTAAGTTTTAAAACATTCAATTTTAAACATAAGGAAAAATTATGTTTAATAAAGTTAAACAAGGTAAATTCAAAATCCCTCTTTGGTTTTTAAAGAAAGAAACAGATTTCTTTACGGTTCGGAAAGATGGATCTAGAAAAGAAATTTAAGAACAATTTATTAGAAAAATGTTCTACCTTAAAAAATATAGAAAATTATTTATCAGAGTAAGTAAAAGTACAAGAAAGTATAATAATGTTATACATTATTTCATAATCAAAATATAGTGTAAATAAAACTTTTAACAAATAAGTAACAGGTAGAAAATATTTTAACCCAATGAGTAGGGTATCCAACAACTTTAGATAAAAGTCCCTTGATTTATACTTTCAAAAAATTATATCTTACCAAAACTAGGGTAAGCTCTCGATAGAAATTTCTGAATCTGTCTTGCTATCCCCACAAGCCCTCAATCTTTATGGTAGTCCGCACCTCTATCTTCCTATCCCCAGAATCCCTCAATTGTACTTAGAAACAATTAGAGTTGCATAAAGAAATGCTGAGCAAGATATTCAAAGTTGAGCAAGATGTTAATAAAATGCACAAGGCATGAGAGTATTTCTCTCTCTATAAATCACTTCATAGCATCACAAAATATAATATCTAGATCAATTCCTAGATGATGAGATCATTTTAATGAGCTCATATTTATAGTAAAAATTTCAACGATCGGATCCCTCCTCTAATGATCATAATTTTACTTGAAGTTTGGAGTGTAACCAATGGTTAGTTAGAAACAAATTTTATAACAATGTTTCATAAAAAATATGTGTAAGGAAAATTATGTAGTAGAATAAAATACAAAAATACATAATCTAGATATAAAAACTGAATCTAAATGTATAAACAATAAGATTATTGCAAAATGGAAAATTAGATTTTATTTTAAAAAGAAACGAGAGTCTAAATTATATAGAATTCAGTGTCTAAATTCTAATAAATATGGATTCTAAATTCCGAAGAATTAAAAGTATGAATTAAAAGGAATTAATTGTTTCAATTCTAAGTAATTCAGAGTCTGAATTTAGAGGAATTGGGAGTCTAAATTATGAAGAATTTAGAGCCTAAATTTTAAAAAATTCAGTGTCATAATTTCAGATAATTTAGAGTCTAAATTTCAATGAATTCAGAGACTAAATTTCATAGAATATAGAGTCTTAATTTCATAGAATATGGAGTCTGAATTTTAGTGAATTTAGAGTGTAAATTTCATAGAATTTGGAGTATAAATTTCAGAGAATTCAAAGTCATGATTTCAAAGAATTCATAGTCTAAAAACAAATTAATTTGTATCGAACGACTTATAAGATTATGAGGTTTTAGAAAATGATCCAAATTTTTGACTTAGTAATAAAACGAGTTTGGTTTTGAGAGGTCATAAAATGGCACAATGAAAACCAGGGTAAGGATAAAAATTTCCCTTAGATAAATAAAGTTTACCTTATGAAAATAATCCATAGGGAAAGAAAATATGCCTTATGATAATGTGTTTTCAATTTTGAAAACATAGAGGAATGAAAAAGACATAATGAAACCTTATTGACTCAATAATCCCCCATTTTTTAGAAAGAACAAATGACCCTTTCAAAAAAATATAATAAATACGATTTTTCTTTATGATTTTTAAAAGAAAAACTTAAATCTCTTTACTTATAATCCATAGTGAATAAGAATAACTCCACCTTAGGTTTTATAATCCCTAAGGATCATATTCTTGACTTCCTTAGAGATATTTACTTTTTCTTTCTTATGAAAATATTTTTTATATTAAGTCCCCCTTACGTAAACTCCCCCTTTAATAGGGTATTATCTTCTTTATAATTAGTATTATTTTGATAATTCCTTTCTCCCCCTTTGTGATTTTCAAAAAATAATAGAGAGAATGAAAAAACTAGTACATGAAATTTTAGAACTGTATAATATAATAAAATTAAAAGATAGAGAAATATTAATTTTGATTGGAAAAGTTAATACAAGATAAAATACAGGAAAATACTAGATTAATTGGAAAAAATTATTCATCCTTGTTTTCCTTAGGAATGATATTCTTTATGCTGGACTTTAACATCTTGATAACCTTATGATCTTTCTCAAACCACTTGATCAAATGTTCCTGATCCTGATTTTTCATTCCTAGAACCTTGATTTTTTCATATTGAGATTTTAGGATTTCTACCTGAGGATTTGCTAATAATTCTTATTATTTGAACTTTTTTTCTTACACTTCCTTGAGTTCCCTTTCTCTCTGTCAATTTAAATTAGATAAATTTAACTTCTCATTTATATTTTTATCAACTTGCTTTTGGGCTACTTTCTCAAGGTTCAGTTTCTCAGTAAAACTTGTTGTAGGGTTTTGGATTGTATCATCTTACTTATCAAACACATATTTAACTGAATCATGTAAGTAATCAAGAATTCTCATGTCTTTAATTTTTCTTTTAGACCACTTTGTTATTTCCATATATGATCCCCTATGAGAATCATATCCAATAAGTAATGTTTGGAAATATTCCTCAAGCTTGATGATTTTTTCCATAAGAATTCTTAGTGAAAATTATTTTTGATTAAAAGAGTGTTAAAGAAACTAGAATCTTGAATCAATACTAGGAATACAGGGTATTGTGTTCACTAACTTCTTCAAAGACAATACAACAAAATCCTGACCCATCGAAGATGGATAATCAGAATTAGATTCCCTTTTCAGAGAAGATTATTTTTCTAGATCTCTAGATTTCCTTTTGGATGAACCACCCACATCCTTCTTGAACTTAACAACCACATCCTTCTTAGTCATATCGAAAAAAAGCTGTTTTTCTTTATTGACTTCGGAAATAATCTTCTTACCCCTTAGAGAATCATACTCACTATCTGAACATTTGGCTATTTAATATTTATCAATATTTTGTTTCTAATCTTCTTCATTACAAATAACAAGGTTGGATGAAATCATGGTTGCTATTCTCATCATTAGATTGTTTATTACCCTCTTCTTGTCTATCATCCTATTTCCCATGGGACATAATTTTTTTGACTCAACTTGAGAAGTATGGATTAAAAGACTCACCGAAGGACATTCCTTATAATAATATTCTTGCCCTTTCTTTATAACATCATAACTCTCATGTTCTTATTATTATTATTATTATTATTATTATTCTTCTTCTTCCTAAGGTATATCTTCTTCTACTTTAGGATCTAGAAATAGAAATTTCATTCCCAAAGTCTCTACTAGTATTGGTTTTGGAGAAAATATTATGGTACCTAAATATGTTTAGATTATTCCTCTATATCCTTTAAACGTGTTTCAATGATCTCAACATCAAACATTTTCTTTTTAAACTTATTTTGTTTTTCTTGCCTTTCATGTTCCTCAGCAGTTTCAATTTTTATGTCTTTTTCCTCAACAACATCTACGCCAAAACTTGGATCTCCTTATTTATTTAATTTCTTTTATACCCCCAATTCTCTAATTCTTCATTATGGAAGGTTTTTTTCTTTTTATGTTTTTGAAGAGATAACTGAGTTTCCAAAATAGATTCTTTTTTTCTTGGTTTCTGATTGTTTTTTCCTTTATCTTCTTCTGTGTTTTCTTAGAAGTTTCCCCTAATTCTTCTTTCCTGGAAAAATATTAAATCTCACTTTTAAAAAGATCAAAAAATTATATTGATTTAGTGTTGAAATATACTTTTATCCTCCTCAATGTATCCTCATATATTATAATTATTTTAAACGTTCTTGGAATAAAATTTTATGGAATTTTAAAGGATTCTCAAAAAATCACTATGATCTTTAACAAGATCACCAGATACATTTTGATATGAGATTTGAGAGTTCCATTCTTAATGTTTGTGATTGTCCAAAGGATATAATTAACCAAATTTACCTTTCCCAGTTTAACCAGAAAATCCAAAATGATGATATCACTTCTATTTATGGAGTCTTTATCACCCTTTCTCAGAATGAGGTAAACCTGTACCCATAATGATAACAAACAGAAATTTGTTAAAAGATGTTTAATATTTGTTGATTTTACTCATTTTAGTCCAAAGAACACTATTTCCTTTTCCTTCTCAAAACATCCTAACTGATCTGGAAACTTATGAGTATAAAAAATTACCTCATCTTCTTATAGAACTCCATGAATATTTTTTTCCATATTAAAATATAGGGAATAGGTTTTTCCATAGCTTTAGAATGAAAATATCTCCCTTCCACCTTCCTAAGTAAAACATATTGAATCATAAAATTCTATAAGAAAATAAGAACAATCTGGATCCTAAATCTTTGTCTTGTCTATAAAAATAATTATCTCATAAATTTTGCTTAATATTTTTTATAATCATGGAATTATACTTAACAAATAATTTTAGGTCTACCAACCTTTCCCTATAGAATTTATAATATTTGATTTCCTTGAATGATGATATTTGTTTCTGCGAGGAAGATTCTAGAGACATCCAGAGTATAAGAAAACTTGGAAAAAATGAACGATATATTTAAATAGGTGTAGAGCCTCATCACATAATGTCCTGAAAATTGATGTGGGATGAATATTAGGGGGTATTTATATAGGTGTCAAAGAGATGATTCAAATTCTCAAAATGAATTAATGGTTAAAATAAGATTGTTCTGATCTAACAGTTGAGATGAATGTTGAATGAAGTATTTGGTAGATTTTAATCTTTTTAGGTTTTAAGGAATAATTGGATTTAAAGAAAGTAAATCCAATAATTTTTTTAAAAGAATAAAAATACCAACAAGTAAAAAATTATATTATGAAAATTTAAGAAAGGAAACATACCTTTTGGATTGCCACTAAAAAATTTTTAGTATTGAAAAGTATTCTTCTTGATGAAATTTAGATTCTGGATATTTTATTATGGGAAAATATAGATTCTAGGAATATTTATTCTGAAAAAAATTTGATATTAAAAAATTTGGTTATGAAATTTTTTTTAAAAAATTTGATTACGAAATATTGGATTAAAAATTTTGTTTATGAAAAATTTGCTTAAGTGTTTTTTTAGAAAACAAGTAAATGTAATCCTCCTATGAAAATTAGTTTCTTAAAGTAAGGAGATAGGTTTTAACAAAAAGTTAATATATAATATTACCTTATGGTTATCATTCATAAATGTTGTTTAATTTATTCAAATATATCGTAGTTTGAGGATTTTGTAAACATATCTGCAAGTTGATCTTGGGTTCCAATAAATTATTGAAAAATATCACCTTTCATCTTGATAATATTTGAAAATATGTTTTTGTTACCAGTTATATTCTGAGAACATCCACTACCCATGTACTATGTATGTTTGTTGGTACTTTATTTATTTTCCAGAAAATAAAAGAGTTAGAATTTATGAATCCAAATGTTCTTGGATCCAAAAACTTCAGAACGTAAAATATTAGGAATCCACATTTTCATAGAAAAATATTATTTATGAAAACCTAAAAATTGGGTTTTATTTAAAGAACAATTTTCTCCCAATCACCCCAACATTGATATTTAGTACAAAAAAGAGAACTTTGGAGAACAAAATAGTTATTACTAAAAACCAGTTTTGAATGAGTATAACCAAATAAAAAACTATAATTTAGAGGATGAAGTTGTGAATAAATTTTATCAAATTATTTCCTTCCCAAAGTAAAATTTGATAAAATTTTCTTTAAGGAAAAAATTTTAGATTTTAGTCAAAGGAATAAATTTTTATACTCAAAGTTATTTGTTTTATAACTTGAGTTATTCTCAAAAAAAATTTCTTAGAAATAATATTTTCAAACACCTTAGAAAGTTTATCCTTATTAGAATTTAATTGCTTAATGTCTTTAGCAATTCTTTTAAAATGAATTTTTTTTGATCAATATCCTTAGAAAGATCTGATACTTCGTTAGTTAAAACAAAATTTCTTGATTTTTCCTTCTATAACTTCTTTTTTATCTTACAATTTTTATTTTTGTGTAATTTATAAAATCTAAAAACTTATTAAAATGAAGTTAAGGTATTATCTTTTAATGGGAAATATTCATAATCTGAAGATTTTTAATATTCTTCATTTCGAAAATTTTCATTTAAAGAACGATTGGTTAAGGATTCAACATTGTGTACCTTCTCCATAAGACAATAATTTTCAATATGTAATTTGGATATAAGACAAATATTATTCTGACCATAAGATTCAAAATATGAAGATTCATCTGACGAGTCAGCACCACTGGCACTCTAGATGTCATTTTCTTTCAAGATAATGTTATCCTCATATTTGTATTAATTTTATCTATTTCTCTCAGGATGAATATCCTTCATATCTTTTCTCTTAGGCATAAGACTATCAGTTCTGATATGTCCATCCCTTTTTACATTCATAACAGGTTTCCTTTGAATCTTTATTGTCCTTTCTATCATTCTTTTTATATCTATACCAAAAATATTTCATTCCCACAATATTTTTCCTTTTTCAAGAAATATTGGATAACTAATTCTCAGACTAATCTCTTTTACTTGATTCAGATACAACAATAGCATTATTAGCTTCAAATCAAGTTACCCTTTCCTATGTCTTGACTATAGATATAGTAGTTAAATCTACACTTCCATTACCATTATTATTTATATTTTAATCAGTATCTCTCTTCATTATGGTTTCATGCTGAAGAAGATTTCCAAATATATCATTAAGAGGAATGTTTTATACTTTACTATTCTCATCAATATCTATCCTTTATGATTCCCACTCAGTAAGCATGTTATCAATTATTTTATCTATAATAACTTCATCATCAAGACCTTTCTCTCTAACAGATTAAAGACTGTTGACAATGGTCATACATCTTTGTTGAAATTTTCAAATAGGTTCTCCAATAGGAGTTAATAATGCATGATATTTTTCTCTAAACATATATCTTCTAGTATCTATCACTTCAGAAGTCCCTAAATGTGTATCTTCAATTTTCTTCCAAATTCAGTTGGCCACTTCAAAAAAAATATTTGACAATATATGTTTCTGGTCATAGAACAAAATAGAGTATTTTGTAACTTGTAATTTAATTGATATTATTTTTTCTCTTGGTTAGTGAAGTTTCAAACATTTTTGTCTATAATTTTGTAGTCTCCAGTGAGAAATTCAAATGTTTTGACTCTAGTGTTAATAAAAAAAGTCTTCATTCTATATCTTCAGTACTCCTAATCATTACCATCAAATATTGGTGGTCTGTAAAGATTAAGATTATCAATGGAACCAGTATTCAAACCTAGCATTCTGTAAGAAAATAATTTTATATAAAACTTATAAGTAGTAAAAGTTTATAAAAAAGGATAAAAATATTTAATAAAAAACTGAAGAAGAAAGGTTCATCAAGATGGATTTAGCACAAGTAAAACTTGAGAAATAAAACACATATGTGAGTATAAGTATTTTATAGACCTCCTTTGATAACAATTTTAGAGTTGAAATAGTATATGTAGATTATCAATTAAAAGAGGTGGGGGATGAATTGTATGTTTAAAAACATTCATTTTTAACCTTAAGAAAAAATTATGTTTAACAAATTTTGACAAGGTAAATTCAAAAACCCTATAAATTTCTTAAACAATGAAACAAAATTCCTTAGGTTCCAGAAATATGGATCCAAAAAATAAACAAAAGAACAAATTTCTTAGTGAAATATTCTTCCTTAAATAATATACAATGTTTTTTATCAGAGTATGTAAATGTAAAATATAGTATAAGAACATTATACTTTCATTATTAAACAAAATATAACATAAATACAACTTGAAACAAAATATGTAACAAGCAGGAAATATTTTAACCCAATGAGTAGGGTATCCAAAAACCTTGAATAAAGGTCCCTTGATTTAATCTTTCAAGAATGTTTGTCCTACCCACGCCAGGGTAAGCCCTTGATAGGAATATCAGATTCTATCTTGCGATCCCCGAAAACCCTCAATATTTAAGGTAGTCGACACCTCTATCTTCCGATCACTAGAATCCCTTGATTATACTTATCCACAATCAGATTCGCACAAATAAACACAGAATATTATGTTCATAGTTGAACAAGAAGTTTATAAAATGCACAAGGCATGAGTGTCTTTCTCACTCTATAACTCAATTCATAGAATCATTGCATGTAATCTATAGATCTATTCATAGATGATGAGATCATTCTATGGTGCTCTTATTTATAGGAAAAATTTAATGGTTGGATCCATACACCAATGTTCATATTTTTCCTTTATTTTATAGGGACCTGTACATTTGTCACTTCAATAATAGTTAGTTAGAAACAAATTATGTTACATCATTTTATAAGAAAAACATGTGTAAGGAAAATTATGTAGCTTAATCAAATTTGAAAATCTGGAATCTAGAATTATAATTCGAAATCTAAATGTATAAAAAATTGTATTATAGAAAACATGGATAATAAGATTCTATTTTACAAATAATTTAGAGTCTAAATTCAATGGAATTTATAGTCTAAATTCTAAGAAATTTGGAGTCTAAATTTCATAGAATTTAGAGTCTAAATTTCAGATAATTGAGTGTTTTAATTGAAGAGAATTTAGATTCTGAATTTTAGTGAATTCAGAGACTAAAATCAATTGAATCTATATCCAAGGACTTATAAGATTCCACGGTTTTAGATATGAATCTGAATTTTTGACTTAGTGATAAAATTAGTTTGGTTTTAATGGGTTATAAAATTAGGCAATGAAAACCAGGGTAAGGATAAAAATCTTCCTTAGAGAATGGAAATTTTCCTTAAGAAAATAATCCTTAGGGAAAGATAATTTTCCTTAAGATAAGATGTTTTTTATTTTCAAAACATAGAGGAATGAAAAAGTTATAAAGATACCTTATTGACTCAATAGCTAAATTGACTATTATAGATATAGTTGACCATTATAAGATCATTCGTATGGATTTCATTTCAAATTATAATGAAAAATTTTATTTCCATGACAAATAAATTATGATTTGTGATAATGATATAGAATCTATTATATTCATATAGAAGACTAAATCATCTAAATTGTGTTAGGATCCACCATATGAAGTTCTCTTTAATGAAAGTGTTAGAGAGAAAGAGAAGACACAAAATATAAATGGGAAAGGTGTCCTTAAAATAGAGGATGTAATTATAGTGAATGAATACATTTATGTGTTTCCTAAATAACTAGATGGAAATCCACTTAAGTGTGATGTTATGTTTTCCATTTATATAATCCATGATAAAAACCATATATCAAATATTCCCTATAGGATGGATATAGTGGATTGAGTGGAAGAAAAGAAATAACTATAGGATTTGTGTGATAATAGACTTATATGCCACATTGTTTTACTATATAGAGAAACTATTCATTTTGTTAAGAAGAAATATGGGTCTACAAGGATGTGAATTTATTATAGGTAAATTAATTCAAATATAGTAATGAATTGGTATCCCAAGCCCTGTAGTGATGACTAGTTCAATCATCTACAAGTATATCAATAATTTTCAAATATTCTTCTTCATTTTTAGTTTCATCAATTATTAAAAAATAAAGAATATATTCCAATGCTATCATTTCAAATGAGGCATGTACTTTACTATTTAACAATAATTACCTTTTGACTTATGAATGAAACTACCATTTTTATGTATTTTCTTAAAAATGTATTCATGTATTTTCTTGGTAATTTATTTATTATATTTGTTGATGATATATTTGTATACTATAAATTTTATAATGATTATAAGAGTTATTCGTGAATCATTATTTAGACTCTTAGAGAAAATGAGTTATATGAAAAATTATGAAAATGTGAATTCATCATAACTAAGTATCTTTTCATTGGTATATTTTCACTAAGTATTGAATATTAGTTTATCTTTTAAAGGAATAGGTAGTGATGAAATGGCCAAAACCATTTAATATAACTAAGGTACATAGTTTGCATGGATTATAAGGTTAATATGAATGATTTGATAAAAAAATTTATTGATTAACTAAATGATTAAAAAGGATGACATTTATAGGGGTTATATTCATATTGCTAGAAGAATTTAAAGAATGTCTTCATTAATTAAAGTGGATATTGGCTTGTCCATCGATATTGAATTTACCATCAAGAAAGGATTTTTTTTTTTTATATATTGTGATACCTAAAACAAGAGACTTATATGTTTCCTTAGACAGATTAATAGATTAATTCATATGAATCAAGGTAATTAATAATTCATGAAACAATTATCCAACCCATGATATTTAGTTCAAATCCACAATAATTACATTGAATATATATAGGAATTAACTTTATGGTAAAAATTGTGAAATATATAAGGGTCAAAATGGATTTACAGAAATATTCTCACTGAAAGAGATCAACATGATTTAATGGAGATGGATAAAACTACATAAGTATTATGATTACCCAATATACTATTATGCATGGAATAAAAATACAGTTGATTATGAATTGAGTAAGAATGATCATGGTGTTTCAAGTAAACTGAAGATAGAAAAATTATATATTCATGGATTTTTTAAATTTGGATATGATAACAATTATGAAATTTTAAAAATAAAATCTATTATGAATTATTTCAAAACAATACCTACCTGTGAAAATTAAAAAGTTCATATCTTGATGATAATAATATTAAAATGGATATAAAAGTTTTAAATTATGGGAAATTGGTTTACATTATCTATATAGTTTTTATAATACAATTTTGGAAAGAGGATTTGTGTTCAATATATACCATAGGTAAAAATAAAATTATTAAATGAATATAATTAAATAAATTTCAATATACGCCTTAGTAGGGACTTTGTCCCTCGCTGAGCCTTTCTGGTAATAGGAAATTATTATTACTAATAGTATAAAAAAAGTGTTACAAAATCAGATGAATTAATTGGTGAAGGTACATTAGAGGATCCTAAAATAAAATAAGAAACATGGAAACTTGAACAATTTATGAAAAATTTATACAAATATTTCTTTATAAGGTCATATTATAGAAATTTTTAATATGATTTTTTAAATGGGTGAAAATATATGACATGTTGTTTAATTATAATAAGTTAGAATATCTTTCAAAAGAAAATATAGCATAATACATAAAGATTTATTAAATAATTTCATTAAAAAATAAATAAATTTTTTAATTAATTTAATTTAATGAAATTAAAAATAATTTTTAAATTATGAATTTAGTAATTCTTTTATGATGAATTTTTGATATTTTTCAGTTTTATTGGATTTTTTTGGTTGACTAGTGGAGTTTATAAATTTTAGAAATATTATCACATTTATGAAATTATAATGATATAATAATGATTAAAAAGTATATGATTTATTTATTTATGGACAAATAAAAATATAATAAGTAATATAATGCTTATTAAATATTATTTTTATCATATATATATATTTATGAAAATTTGACAATCATTGTAATAATTTTGATGAAATAAATACTATGTTATGTTCAATTCTTTGAATCAAATATTTTTAGTTCCTCATTTAGTTATATTTGTTATTGAATAAAAATAAGCATAAATTGATTTGAAATAATACAATTAATTATATTTGAATCAACATTATCATTTACTCTATTGTAAAATTATTTTTAAACTTAAAACATTTATTTTTCAAAAAAACGTTTTTTTTGTTTTATTAACATATGTTAAAAGAATTACTTACCACTTATAGAAACTAAATATTATAGTGGTTTTCATATTTATAATTATCATTTTTTATTTTAGGTAACACATTAAACTAATTTATTGTATAATTAATAGTATCCCCAATAAATACTTATCTAATTAGCTAATTGTGAAATGAGATAAAAGGGTTAAATTAAAGGGGTACATATCCATAAAAAAAACTTACTATACCTCATTTGATGGTTTTATTTATTCCTAAAACTTTTAGCCTTATAATATATAGTGGTTTGGAGCATTTTTTACGGTAATTCAAATATTATTTAATATAGTTTCATTTATTAACATGTTTTACCCTCATTGCATCTAAAAGGTTACACCATATCCTCTATTATACACACTATTTTATAAAATAATATTCATTAATACCTATATAAATACCTTAACAACAAACCTCATCACATTTTAGAGGACTTAGACTCAATAAAACACTAAGTTAAGAGGGATTATGGTTTAATTCATTGGAGGTTACTAAAATAATATGAATTTGTTTTTATAGATCTTTTCATGTCACTTTAATCCTGAAAATCCTCCAAATATTCAATAATCATGTAAAAATTATTACATAACAATATTAACCATATTAATATGTTTTCATGGTAATTTTTCAACCATTTTTAATCTCATTTCCATCCCATGGAAAACAAATACATCACATGTGTGCACGTATGACTAACCATCTCTACATAGTTGTGCAATATGTTTTTCATCAACAATTTACATGGATAATATAAATATGTAATTAATTAATATATATTATATTAATAACATAACTTTTATTTTGTAAATATATAATATTATCTATATTTTTACCCTTCTATCTATCAGAAAATGGTGATGTCACTCATGTATTTATTTGGACTACCACCTCCACGAAGTGATGTGATTTATTTTTAATTTACAATCATGACTAGATTATAATAAAAAAAATGTATATAATGAATAATAATTATATTCATGAAATTATTAAAATTATATATATAATGTAACCATTTCATAACACCATCAACTATGAATAATATAATGATGTAATTTTAGAGATATTAAATGAACGCCATTAAATTTCCAACCTAAATGACGAACTATTAATTAAATGGATTTCAAATAACTATAATATTACAATAATATGTGTAATATTGGTGAAAAATTCTCTCCATAATTTATTAAAAAAATTCCTAATATAAGAGGATAAAACAATTACATTTAAGTGGTAAATGATGTTATGATTTTTCTAATGCAGTCAAATTTTATTTCAGGATTATTTTTATTTTAGTTGACATTGAGAAAATTAGATGACAATGATTCCATAAAACATATCTATTTTTGTCACATATGTTTATTTTTGGGTTTTATAGGTTTATTTTCTATTTATTATCTTTCTGGATAAATAATTAACAAATGAGTTACTTGTAAGGTAATTTATTTTAAAAATTTCATGTTTTAATGTTTTCCATCCTACAATTTATCCACCATGTTAAGATTATTTTAAATATTTTTAATAAGATTATTTAATAATGTAAAATGACCTTTTGGATTCATTTTCATCAATATTTTACATTCTTGAATTTTTTTATAATGAGTCTTATTATTGTTTTCTAAAAAAGGTACGTTGGGACTTTTTGTCAAAAGTGTGAAAAGAATCATTAATATAAAAGAAAATTATGAATGTAAATATGATATATCATCTAGAGTATTTATTTATTTTTTCTATTTCATGGATTGGTTGTTGGAGGGATCATTTTATATGTGAGAGGAGTGATATTTTTGTAATCATATATTTCTTAACATAAAATGAAATTCAAATTATCAGAAGGTGGATAAAAATATTAAAATAATTAATATAAGATAGGTGGAGGCTATGAAATATATTATAAAATCATTGAAATATATTTTTTATTACCTTTTATATCTCCATCCCATGGTTTAAAACCATTGAAATATTTTAGCCTTTGTTGGGTTGACTACTGTTTATCTGGGTAGATTATTTTTATGACAAAAAATGAAATTTAAATTACAAAATAACTTCAAAATGTTGATTGTAAATATTAATAACCTTTTTTAATTTAAAATTAATTGTTATGATAAAAATTTAATATAAAAAAATTTATTTATTACACATAATAATTATTTTTAGAAAAATAAATTTAGAAGAAAAAAAATGAATTTTGGATAATTATTATGAATAGAATTTTTTTAAATTTAATTTATTTGTTTGAGAATATGAAAGGAGAGTTATGTGAAATTTAATTCAAGATATAAGCACATGGAATCTTGTCAATACTTAATTTAATGGAAATTACCAACATAAGATTTTATTAATATAATATGTTACTTTATTTCATAATGTAAAACATATGTTTGTATATTCAACATATTATATTTAAAATAATTTTTTAACTCCTTTAAAAATATTTGTTCAACCAAAAGGTTATAAATATATTTTTGATTCATGGTTATATAATTATGATTAGAAAAATGTTATGGTATTGTAAATAATATATTTTTAATATTCAACCAAAAAACAACCATTCAAAAAAAATCCAAAAAAAGAACACTAATATAATTTCCATAGGTTAATTAAAAATTAAAATTTTGATTTTATAAAATTTGAATATCACATATTAAATATTTAATTCAAATCATAAAATATGAATAGAAACAGTTTTGAACCATAAATTTTTATACCTTAAGTGTTCTAATTATTATATCATATTAATTACTAATTAAACGTGTGACAATCTCTTTTTTGGGGTTTAAACCATTTTATTTTATTAATATTATAAATGTGATAATTTTAATTTTATATAAAAAATATAGAACACATAGGAGTTATTATTAAAAATGTAACACCCCGAGCTTCCACAATACGCTTCTCATTCAATAATGCAATAGCTTGCATTGTACGCAACATCGAGTTCTAAAACACCGCGACTAATCAAAGTAGCTGTCATGAATAGTAATAACCACTTTTTAAAATTATAGAAATTTTATATTTTAAAATGGACTTCATTTTTGAATTCGTAATATTGAAATTATCCTAAGTTGAATTTTTTGTAACTTTCTGAGAACATCCAATTTTTTTATGAATAGTGAAAAATACTTAAAACAACTTTTTTAATCAAAATAATTTATTTTGATAAATTATACTATTTAGTGGTTTTAAAGTATAATTAGAATATATTTTTACCATTTTATCCAATGGTGGTCATTATAATTAATTTAACATTGAAATTGGACATAAACAATTGCCAATCTTTTGATATAAATTGTTTCTTAAAAACATGCTATTTGTTGTAACAGCGGGAATTAATTATAAAATTAATTAATGAAACTTATATTTTTGGAATTTTTTAAAATAGACATAATTTTTGAATTAGGAATATAAATTATATCTTAGGGTGAAATTTTGGCATTGTTCTGAAAAACGTCAATTTTTGATGAATAGTGAAACCACTAAGTGGTAGTAAAATAACTGATTTTTCATTTAAATGAAATATTACCACTTCTGTGATTTGATTTTCATAAATCCTACATACATGGTTTTCATTAAGAAGTAAAATGTGGTTCAATGAGATTAAAATATTTTTTTGGTGAATAGTAACTTTTATGTTCTTAATCGCGATTAGAGGTAATTAGTGTAGTTTAAGGTAAAAATAATGTTTTAATAATATGAGATAAGCATGAAACTTGTCCTAATCCTGTTGGATGAGTCATGGATGACCAAGAAAATCCATGGGTCAACTTGGGGACCCCATGGAGCCACTTTGGTTGGAAAATGACATTAATATATATTTATTTAATGTTAAAATTAAATTGACACAAACATGAGTTGTTTTACTAAAACAGACTTTATGTGGGGTTACACAAGTCCACATTTTGACAATAAATATTCATTAGAAATCTAAAACGATTTCCTACATCATAGTATTTTTTTTATAATTTTTAGACATTAAATAAATTAAATTATTTATGACATCATTATGATGCAGCGATGACCTCATTATTTAACGATTTTAATAAAATGAAAAGATAATGTAAAATCCAAGGCTTACACTTGTCCAAAGACTATTGGATTGGTATATTTCGAACCCTTATCACCTTATCCACGAATTATATAAGTGTGGGACCTTTAGAATCCGAAAAGCATTGTGTAATAATGTAACATTTCAATCTTTCCAAAAGAGCCCCTCCTCTCCACTTATAAAAGGCCCCCACCTCTCTCACCTTATTCACACCTTCAAGACATTTGGCTCGGCCAAAATCTGCCCAAATACTCTCCCAACTTCCCCCTCTTACTCCTAGAAGCCTCACTTTGGGCAGAACTCTTCTCAAGGAAGCCTTTGGCTCAAATCAAAAAAGAGTTACCCGATTTTGAGATAATGTCTTCTCTAATGTTGTTTTGTTTTATTTTTCTTCTCCAACCCCCCTAAACTCTTTTTATTCATTTATTTTGTAACAAAAACAGTATCCTCAATATACTAGGATGTTTTTATAAGAAGGATTCCAGCTACACTTACACACACCTACATCTAATGGTTAAAGAACATACGGTTTCTGTGGATGGCGAATTTCTGTCTCACGAAACGATGATTGTTCAACACTCATATAACACCTTCAAAGGTGGACATTAAGATGTAAATATATTTATATATGATATATAATGTGTTTATGTTTTACTTATGCTTCTGTATTTCTCATTTATGGCATACTTTATGATTTCCATTATGGGTAAAACGCGATAATTTCATTTTAGGAAGTGCGGACTACCGCCCCCCTCAAAGTGATTTGAATCGTTAATTCCATATGTGGGATGTATAAAGGATGGAGTAAATGGTATTATACACTATATTATACTGGAATTATATTATAAATTTATATCATTATGATTTCTTTCCATTAAATATGATATTGAAATGAAAGTAGCGTTCAAGCGTACGTACGGCTTACCGTCTCCATGAACGGTGCATTTCATTTCTTACCTCTAAATGTTATGTAATATTATAAATGAATGTATATACTGGATATATAAGATTTATATGACATATAAATCATGAATATAATTCTGGAGATAATGGATATTTTACCACATAAACAACTTGTAATTATAAGAAGTTTATTGTTGACTCAAGTACCAAAGATCGACAAAACAACTATTATTAACTTAAATAATTACATAATGTTCATATCATTGTAATAAGTGATATAAAAAGGATAATGAAATTGAAAATGGTTCTTAATAAGGTATATATTAACTCTAGTTTATTATTCAGGAGGTTAAAGAACGGTTGAGTCAAGCAAGACACGAGGTAAGGGAACTTCTTTACCCAATTTCCATTCTTTGGGTTAATCTCCTACTTTCAAATTACGTCATGATATTATTATGTCCTATATTGTATTTGTACTTTTTATGTTTAATTATAGTGAATACACATAATATATCTATTTTATTTTAAAAAGGATCTTTGTAAGGACTTCGTCTCAATCTCCTTTCATTGAGGCATATTTGGTTTTATACACAAATTTCTTTTATACGGTGTATAAACCCCTTTGACTTTTACGTTTATTCAAAAGGAATCTTTTTTATACGAAGAATTTTACTAAACGACAAAAATTAATGTTTTCCTTTCCGTACTTATGCAGCGACAACGACTTCTCCGCCGCCGTGACTATTATTTGATTTTTGGCTTCCTCTACAAGCCGTAACTTTTTTTTAATGAAAAATAAATACAATGTTTTAACATTCTTGTATTTTGGTATTGAAAATGGTTTTGAAAGTGTTTTTATTATATCAATGTGTTGTATTGATATCTTATGATTGAAATGTGGAAATTTAATGTTTCCATTATGCATGTTTTATGTGATACGATTATGTTATGGTTTATGATATGTTTAAACCTGTTCATATGAGGAATGCATTGGACTTAATAAGTGATGGGTGGAGCCCGCTATAGCTCCTCGATTCATCGGCAGGTCTCATGAGACAAACTAGTGTCTTGGCACGAGGCCTTGAAAAAATCTTATTTGTGGTCTTGGCACGAGGCCTTGACTACGTGGTTATGATAGTCTGGCATTATGCATTCCATCATTATGAAAGTGGTTATTGATATTGCATGTGATTATTCGACCAGTAGAATATCCATGTGAATAAGTAAATGGAATTATCTCATTTTACTTTTGCCATATTACGTTGAAGTTCATGTTGAAAAGGCTTTTTTTTAGTTATACATTGCCTTAAATGTTAATGTTTATTTATGAAAGCTTCTGCAATATTGTTATCCTTAATGAGCATCTGAGCTCACCCCTTTCAATGTTTTAATATTTTCCAGGATGTGAAGAAGTATTTTATGAATGACCTACAGGGATAGTCCGAAGAGGATAGAAGTGTGGACTATGGAGACTATGTTATTATAGTTTTTCACTTTGTAATGCAATGTAACATTTCTGAATGTATCTAGTGTTTCCCAGGCTACTAAACTAATCGGTCTTTCGAGACTTGATCTTTTGTGATCATGCCAATTTTACGAAGTAATGCACCGACTCTGGGTAGCTGGGGTCGGGGCGTTACAGTTGGTATCAGAGGCATTTTAGTACTAACCTTGGAAGCTAGATTTAGATAAACTCTGATTAGAGCACATAGCCCAAAGATAGACTTTGAGGATTAGTATAGAAGAACTTCCTAGAATTTTCTTATTGTAGAGATTTTGTGAGTTTTCCGAGCAATACATCCCTGTCTGGATACGAGCAAGTAGAGGCGGCTCTGGCATAGATGTACCTAGGGGTAAAACCCGAAAACACCGCTTTGAGCTAGACTCGAACGGGAACTGGTGCACGACAACGGGCCTTGCTGCACTCTTGGTTACGACACTCCCGGGGGATATTCTTTGGATAATTCTCAATTTCTTTATAAACCACTATGAAGGGTTATGAGTATATACTTCCTCAAAGAAAACATTTTTATGGATTATATCCATAAATAGTTCAATTTATGTTAAGTATCTTACAAGTATGGAATTATGTATTTTGATTTATAAACTAATATAGTTTATGCCATTGTTTAGAAATGGCGCCTAGTGGAAGGAATGGAAACCGTATCAATGCACGCACTCCGTGTAGGGATTTCCCTCCTGCTCAAGATAATTATTGTGGAGCTGGAGATACAACTGGTGCTGATCAACTTATTACCATACTGGGACAACTCACTCAGGTTATGAATAATAATATTACTCATATGGAGCATCCTGATCTACAACGTGGAGGATCAATGTTAGACTGCTTCATGAGGCAACAACCACAAACCTTCAATGGGAGTACAAATCCTATAGTAGCTGAGCAATGGATAAATTCCTTAGAGAAAATATTCCATGACTTGGGGAGTAGTGAAAGGGAGAAGGTTGTCATGGCAGTTTACCGCCTCACTGGAGATGTTGATCAGTGGTGGTCGTTGATTCAAAACACAAAGGAAGATGATGACGTATCGAATATGGAATGAAGGGAGTTCAAGGAGCTTTTCCTAGAAAAATACTTTCCTCGTGACCATCGAGCAGATATGGAAAGGCAATTTCTGAGTCTGAGGCAGAAGGAGTATGAGAATATCGCAAAGTATGAGGCTAACTTTACAAAGTTAGCGAGGCATGCTTCCGATTATATACGTAACCCAAGGAGTAAGATTGATCATTTCTTTGATGGGTTAAAACCATTTCTCCGTAGAGATTTAGTATCACAATCCTTCCCATCATACGAAGATATTGTCTCATGTGCTATCAAGACGGAAAATGAATTCTCTAAGTCTTATGACAAGAAAGTAATGCAAGAGAAGAATAGAATGGTGGAACAAGAGACAGATAAAGGGAAAAAGGGAAAGAAGGATTTTCTATTATGTGATAATTGTGGGAAGAATCACCCTGGTTCATGCCTAAAAGGAATGGGAGTTTGTTATAAATGTGGAAAAAAGGGTCACCAGGCTCGTGATTGCAAGGGAAAGAAAGAGGCTGTCAAAGTTGAATGCTACAATTGTAGGGAAATGGGGAATTATGAAAATGAATGTCCTAAGCGTCAAGGAAACTTACCTCAGAAAAGGCCAAGGGATCAAGGCCAATATTATGTTGTGACTACAGTTGAAGCAGAATAACTAATGTAATGGTGCTTTTGGACTCATGGATTATATTCTGGTTATTAGAATAATGAGATATATATATATATAAGGATTGTACTACAGTACTTGTTGATTTCAGTAAGGTTTTTATATTTTTAGTATGTGACAATAAGAGAAACTTTACTTTGTTTGGGGAATCTGATAAATTGATTTTGGAATTAAGAGACCTTTTAGAGAAAGTATAGACAGATGTATTTTGGATAACTATAAAAGTTGGAGTGGATTAAGTTGATCTTTGGATAGTATTGTTTAAGGTTAAAAATTTACGAAGATTATTTTTGAATATTATAATACTATAGTTTTAGGAAAAGGAAAACCTGCAGGGTGGGGCATAACCCGTCACGTCGGACAAAGCTGCAGGAATCGAACCCACAATCATTGTGCGACGGGCCTTTATTTCCTACCACTAGCCTACAGGAAGTCCCTGGTTAATACAAAATAATTTTACTAATCTAAATGGTATGTGTTAACATTTGGAACCTTATACAATTAGTTTAAGTATAATATTTTTGAGTTCTATTATCTTTTTTAGTGAAAGATGAGTTGAAGGTTGAAACTCTAATTGTAAAGCATAAATATATATATACCTATCTCTTATTCAATGAATAAATTAATTCTTAAACTTTAGTAAAGGGATATAAAACAAAAAATGTGTTATGATAATACCTTATGTCTTGTTGAACTGATGATATTTTAAATAAACATAGATTGAAGGCTTTAAGGCCCTCAATTTGACAGTTGATTGTGATTGATGACCTCAATCACTCCATACAAATATTTACGTTTTTCCTCCAATTATATGTCGTTAATTTCCACCAATGTTCTCCTAATCGAGATCATAATTGGGTGGTGACCTTTTCATTTCCCCTTCCCTCTTATTAAGGCTAAATTTTATTAATCATATTTCCGATGTGTGTTTTCCTCAAAGGTATTTTCTCTTTTCAACCTTTTATTTTCAAAGAAAATTTTCAAATTGCGAGGACGCAATTTATTGTAGGAGGGGAGAATGTAACACCCCGAGCTTCCACGATACGCTTCTCATTCAATAAAGCAATAGCTTGCATTGTACGCAACTTCGAGTTCTAAAACACCGCGACTAATCAATGTAGCCATTATGAATAGTAATAACCACTTTTTAAAATTATAGAAATTTTATATTTCAAAATGGACTTCATTTTTGAATTTGTAATATCGAAATTATCCTATGTTGAATTTTTTGTAACTTTCTGAGAACTTCCAATTTTTTTATGAATAGTGAAAAGTACTTAAAACAACTTTTTTAATAAAAATAATTTATTGTGATAAATTATACTATTTAGTGGTTTTAAAGTATAAATAGAATATATTTTTACCATTTTATCCAATGGTGGTCATTAGAATTAATTTAACATTGAAACTGGACATAAACAATTGCCAATCTTTTGATATAAATTGTTTCTTAAAAACACGCTATTTGTTGTGACAGCGGGAATTAATTATAAAATTAATTAATGCAACTTATATGTTTGGAATTTTTTAAAATAGACATCATTTTTGAATTTGGAATATCAATTATAACTGAGGGTGAAATTTTGGTATTGTTCTGAAAAACTTCAATTTTTGATGAATAGTGAAACCACTAAGTGGTAGTTAAATAACTGATTTTACGTTTAAATGAAATATTACCACTTCTGTGATTTTATTTTCAAAATTCCGACCTACATGGTTTTCATTAAGAAGTAAAATGTGGTTCAATGAGATTAAAATAATTTTTTGGTGAATAGTAACTTTTAAGTTCTTAACCGCGATTAGAGGTAATTAGTGTAGTTTAAGGTAAAAATAATGTTTTAATAATATGAGATGACTTGAAACTTGTCCTACTTCTATTGGATGAGTCATGGCCGACCAAGAAAACCCATGGGTCAACTTGGGGACCCCATGGAGCCACTTTGTTTGGAAAATGACATTAATATATATTTATTTAATGTTAAAATTAAATTGACACAAACATGAGTTGTTTTACTAAAACAGATATTAAGTGGGGTTAAACAAGTCCAAATTTTGACTATAAATATTCATTAGAAAGATAAAACGATTTACTACATCATAGTATTTTTTTTATAATTTTTAGACATTAAATAAATTAAATTATTTATAACATCATTATGATGCAGCGATGACCTCATTATTTAACGATTTTAATAAAATGAAAAGATAATGTAAAATCCAAGGCTTACACTTATTCAAAGACGATTGGATGGGTATATTTCGAACCCTTATCACCTTATCCACGAATTATAAAAGTGTGGGACCTTTAGAATCCGAAAAGCATTGTGTAATAATGTAACATTTCAATCTTTCCAAAAGAGCCCCTCCTCTCCACTTATAAAAGACCCCCACCTCTCCCACCTTATTCACACCATCAAGCCATTTGGATCGGCCAACCTCTGCCCAAATACTCTCCCAACTTCCCCCTCTTACTCATATAATCCTCACTTTGGGCAGAAATCTTTTCAAGGAAGCCTTTGGCTCAAATAAAAAAGAGTTACCCGATTTTGAGGTAATGTCTTCTCTAATGTTTTTTTGTTTTATTTTTCTTCTCCAACCCCCCTAAACTCTTTTTATTCATTTCTTTTGTAACAAAACCAGTATCCTCAATATACTAGGATGTTGTTATAAGAATAATTCGAGCTACACATACACACACCTACATCTAATGGTTAAATAACATACGGTTTCTGTGGATGGCGAATTTCTGACTCACGAAACGATGATTGTTCAACACTCATATAACACTTTCAAAGGTGGCCATTAAGATGTCACTATATTTATATATGATATATAATGTGTTTATGTTTTACTTATGCTTCTGTATTTCTCATTTATGTCATACTTTATGATTTCCATTATGGGTAAAACGCGATAATTTCATTTTAGGAAGTGCGGACTACCGCCCCCTCAAAGTGATTTGAATCGTTAATGCCATATGTGGGATGTATAAAGGATGGAGTAAATGGTATTATACACTATATTATACTGGAATTATATTATACATTTATATCATTATGATTTCATTCCATTAAATATGAAATTGAACTGAAAGTAGCGTTCATGCGTACGTACGGCTTACCGTCTCCATGAACGGTGCATTTCATTTCTTACCACTAAATGTTACGTAATATTATAAATGAATGTATATACTGGATATATAAGATATATATGACATCTAAATCATGAATATAATTCGGGAGATAATGGATATTCTACCACATAAACAACTTGTAATTATATGAAGTTTATTGTTGACTCAAGTACCAAAGATCGACAAAACGACTGTTATTAACTTAAATAATTACATAATGTTCATATCATTGTAATAAGTGATATAAAAAGGATAATGAAATTGAAAATGGTTCTTAATAAGGTATATATTAACTCTAGTTTATTATTCAGGAGGTTAAAGAACGGTTGAGTCAAGTCATACACGAGGTAAGGGAACTTCTTAACCCAATTTCCATTCTTTGGGTTAATCTCCTACTTTCAAATTACGTCATGATATTATTAAGTACTATCTTGTATTTTTACTTTATTTATGTGTAATTATAGTGAATACACATAATATATAAATTTTATTTTAAAAAGGATCTTTGTATGGACTTCGTCTCAATCTCCTTTCATTGAGGCATATTTGGTTTTATACACAAATTTCTTTTATACTGTGTATAAACCCCTTTGACTTTTACGTTTATTCAAAAGGAATGTTTTTTATACGAATCATTTTACTAAATGACAAAAAGGGAATGTTTTACTTTCCGTACTTATGCGGCAACAACGACTTCTCCGTCGCCGTGACTATTATTTTATTTTCGGCTTCCTCTACAAGCCGTAACTTTTTTTTATGAAAAATAAATACATAGTTTTAACATTCTTGTATTTTGGTATTGAAAATGGTTTTGAAAGTGTTTTTATTATATCAATGTGTTATATTGATATCTTGTGATTGAAATGTGGAAATTTTATGTTTCCTTTATGCATGTTTTATGTGATACGATTATGTTATGGTTTATGATATGTTTAAACCTGTTCATATGAGGAATGCATTGGACTTAATAAGTGATGGGTGGAGCCCGCTATAGCTCTTCAATGCATCGACAGGTCTTATGAGACAAACAAGTGTCTTGTCACGAGGCCTTGACAAAATCTTATTTGTGGTCTTGGCACGAGGCCTTGACTACGTGGTTATGATAGTCTGTCATTATGCATTCCATCATTATGAAAGTGGTTATTGATATTGCATGTGATTATTCGACCAGTAGAATATCCATGTGAATAAGTAAGTGGCATTATCTCATTTTACTTTTGCCATATTATGTCGAAGTTCATGTTTAAAAGGCTTTTGTTTTAGTTATACATTGCCTTAAATGTTAATGTTTATTTATGAAAGCTTCCGTAATATTGTTATCCTTACTGAGCATATGAGCTCACCCCTTTCAATGTTTTAATATTTTCCAGGATGTGAAGAAGTATTTTATGAATGACCTACAGGGATAGTCCGAAGAGGATAGAAGTGTAGACTATGGAGACTATGTTATTATAGTTTTTCACTTTGTAATGTAATGTAACATTTTTGAATGTATCTAGTGTTTCCAAGGCTACTAAACTAATCGGTCTTTCGAGGCTTGATCTTTTGTGATCATGCCAATGTTACGAAGTAATACACCGACTCTGGGTAGTTGGGGTCGGGGCGTTACAAAAAATACCCTTTTTTAATCAATAAATTGTTTTTTTCACATACCATTAAGAATAATTATTTATCATCTAACCATTAAATTCCTGAAATTTAATGGCATTATAAAACATAAAATTATTATTTAATAATAATAATAATATGTAAAGAATAATAATTCTTGTCTTTATAATAAATAATTTTAACTAATCAAAATAATTTTATTTACTTGTTTTTCTACAAATAAAGTAATTTTTTCTTGGAGAACCCAAGTGATGATAACTATTTCTGAAGCTCTGAAAAATGTGCCTAATACATGATGTTATTACACATGAAAGTTAATTTTTATTATTTATCTCAAAAATTAATTTATCTCCATTCCCCAAAAATATATACTAATATAAATGGATATATGATTACATATATATTACCCTTGGTTACATTTAATTATAATATTAATGAGCACCATTCAAAAAGATCCATGGTAAAATCTAATTTCTATAAAATTTTACCATTAAATAATAATAATTATTCCTTAACTTATCTTTCATGTAATTCCCATTATGGGGCTTATAACATTTATCTTTATTATTTTAGTAGTTACAACAACAATGATTTTAGGAGAATATTATCCAGAAGATATTTACATTATACTTTTATTAATTCTTATTTATTGAGTACTCATAGCTATAACCATCTTAATAATTCAACATGTTTGTTTTTTATTATAGAATAGTTAATAATGAAATATTTATTTATAAGGAATTATCAGGTATAACATTCAGTACCCTTATAGAAATATCATCCATGACATATTAAACCATACTAGATTATGTAAATATAATTAGGTATATATTATTCTACACTTCCTCAAAACCCCATGTTCCATCATTAAACACCCAGTTCCTTTAAAAATCACCAATCTTCTTATTCAACTTTATACAATCCCCCCTCTAATATAAAATCTAATTTTTTCCCTCTATGTATGATTGAAAATATTTTAATTATACCCATTATATATGATGTATATGTGATGGGTCTGGAATATTCTTCCTTTTATGATATACATGAAATAAATAATGAATCTTTTAGTGATTATGGAATAAATAAGATAAACAATCCACTTTTCCTATTATATTGAATATTAAAATGAAAAAAATATATATTTTTAATTGTTTTCCCTTTCTTATAAGTCTCAATATCATTTTAAGAAAGATATAGTCATGAATACTATATAACTAGCCAAAAATATCAATTATAAACATTATTTTCAACATATATTTTCACCTTCTTTGAGATGATTTTTTGTATTATAGGATAAACCTAACATAATCTATTGTCTCCTGAATTATCTCCAGATCTTGTAATCTCAACTCTCCAAATTCATCCCAGTGGGAGAGAGATTTAGGTTTATTCAAATATAGGTCATTATATGTTTACAATTTAATTCATGAATAATAGATATTGATTATTGAAAGTTCACAAAATGATGGTGTTGATGAATGTTTTCATATAAATCAAGTGATCATGATCATAACATATATTTTAAGGTATCTTTGGTCTTATTAGGTTTCATGTCTATCTAAGGGTTGTAAACAATATTATGATAAATCTAATTACTTAAAACTCATTGAAAACATATCCAATAGTTCCAAGAAAACCATAGATCATGATTATAGAGACTAAAGAGAGTAGGAATATACAGATTTACCACCTCCCTCATGAAAATCATAGAATTTTTTTTAGGGAAGTAAATTTTATAATTTCTAGGAAATGTCAAAAAATTTTCATCCAATAAACCACTTCCCAAATAGAAATGTTAACCTTTTATGTCCTTGGGGGAATATTTTAAAAAAAAATTGTTATATCATCCACTACCACAAAAACAGTTTTTCCCAGCGCCAAACTTTATCAGCGCTAACGAAAAAGCGCTGATAAAGGGCGGTGCCTTTATCAGCGCTAAAAAAAGCACTGATAAAGGGTAGACATAAAAAAAATTAATTAAAAATAATATAATAATATATAAATTTATAAATATTTTTATATTGATATAAATATAATATATAATTTTTTAATATATTTTAGATAAGTATTTATATACATTAACACATAATATACTTAATATATAATATATTTAGGGAAAATGGATTATAAAAAAATTAAAAAAATATTTTTAATTAATAATTTGCTAATTATTATGGAGTGATAGTCATTTAATAACAATTTAAAGATTAAAAATTTAAAAAAAGATCCAAAATATGTTGAAAATGAAACTCGAACTTCAAACGGCCATAACTTTTGATCCGAGTGTCCGTTTGAGCTCTACCACATATCAAATCGAAGCCTGTGAAAGGATCTACATCTTTGTAACCCGGGGGCCTGGCCAGTATTTTTTCAAGGACAAAAGAGGCCCAAAAGCCCTCCAAAACTGAGTGTTTAGTCGGGGTACCACGATTTTTTTTTATCATTTTGTGGTTTTAATCCTCGTTTAAGGGGGTATTGTTGGATTTTTTTGGTGGGAGATGAATTTATTCCAAGGTATTACATTCATATTGATATTATGTCTTGGAAATTTCATCTTTTTTTATAATGCACTACTATTTATAATAAAATATATAACAATATAAACATATTTTTTATATATTCACACCGAAAAATTTAATTATAAATAAAAATAAAAAAATATATATTTACATATAAAATATATTAGATTTATCTAAATAATAAATAAAATCCATTTTATTTAAAATAAAAATATATGAATATTTATATACCTATATATTAATCTAACTATATATATAAATTAATCTAACTATATATATATATATTAATATAACTACATATATATATATATATTAATATTACTATAAATATATATATTAATATCACTATAAATATATATATTAATATCACTATAAATATATATATTAATATAACTATATATATATTAATATATATATATTAATATAAATATATATTACTATAACTATATATATTAATATAACTATATATATATGTATATAAATATATATTACTATCTGAATAAATATAACGATATATATATATATGTACAAATAGAGATATATAGTAATATAACTATATATATATATATTAATATAACTATATATAAATATTAATATAACTATATATATATATTAATATAAATATATATTACTATACGAATAAATATTACTAAATATATAAATATATATATATAGAGATATCATGAATTGGAAAACAAATCAAAATAGAGGAGTGGTAAGGGTTTCGACGCGCAGGGGGGAGGTCTCAAGTTCAAATCCTGGTGGAGGTAGGGGCGTGCGCGCATGAGGGAATATTAGAGTAAGTGTTGTTAAAGGGTGGAGGGGGTTCATGGGGCACTGTAGGGGGGCGGAAAATCACTGGAAAAGGGGGTTCAAGTGCTATAATAAATCCCCCCTGATTGGAAGTATTTTTTAATATGTTTTTAATTTTTTTAATTTTTTTTTTAATTTTTTAATTTTTTGTTAACTTTTATCAGCGCTTTTAAAAAAGCGCTGATAAAAGGGGTCCTTTATGAGTGCCAAAAAGAAAGCACTGAGAAAAGGAATCGCTAATAAAGGGGTCTTTTATCAGCGCTAAAACAAATTGCTGATAAAGGGGTCTTTTATCAGCGCTTAAACAAAAAGCTGATAAAGGACCCTTTTATCAGCGCTTTGTTTTAGCACTGATAAACAACCCCTCTTTTCGGCGCTTTTTTTAGCACTGATAAAGGGGGTCTTTATCAGTTATTTTTTGAGCGCTGATAAAGGGGACCCACCCCCTTTATCTTCACTGGATTTAACAGCACTTTTTTAGCGCTGTTAAATTCCATTTTTAGAATTGATAAAAGCCATATTTGTAGTAGTGATCCTAGTTACATATCGGTATTGGTAATGTTTTTATCATTCCTTTGGAAAAAATCCAATCAAATTTATATTTATAGAATATAAGAAATCATAATATATAGTTATCAATTTAATTATCTATGTTATCCCACCAACAGTACTAAAAAATATCCAAATTTGTGTTTTTATTCCTTGGGTGTATAATTATAAAAGACCTATATGAGTCATCTAGTAATTTCTCTTTCATCATAGGTATTTATGGAAAACATAAAATCATTATAAGTTAAAGGACTCCATCTTGGTCAGCATTAAAGTCACAAAACCTCAAACCTTGTGAATATACATATTTTCCATAAATAAAGTAACATTATATAGTCTTATCATTATAATCCAATGTAATTAAAGATGAGATAGCTTGATGGAAAGATATATGGTCATTAATTCCTTTTCAAATCTCAAATACAACCTAAAAATGTTCAATAATAATGTAATATTTTTCAACCCATATAAATTAAAGTGTTTTCAAATACATTTGACTCAAGGCATCCATTAACATGTTTTTCTTTCTATTATAATAGTGAATGGTGTGGTCATAATATTTAAATAATTCACATCAACTCCTCAGCCTCATATATATCTATTTTTGTGAATATATAGTAATGAATTTTATAGTTCATATATATATACCACATCATTATCTATAGTGATAATAACACAAAATCTATTATAAAAATATTAATACCATGAATTATAAATCATGATTCAGTTAATTATTCTTTTGAATATTAAATTGTCTATAGTGTATTATATAGACATAAAATTATATATAATGATACAAATAATAAAATTATTTAAACAATAACTACAAATGATTAATCCTTTACCTATAAAAGGTAAGAATAATATTTCAACTATAACTAACCTTCTCTTAAGATCGAGGATGATTTTATGATGCTTTGTTTTCCATCTAATCTTAACACCATTTTATGTTAACAGGGTTATTTGGTTCTATAATCAAGAAAAATTAATCAAGAAGTTCCAATAGTACCCATAAATAGTTAAATAGATCTTTAGATGTAATTTTTATATAAATTACTATAATATTCCTAAAATAAAAAAATTCATATTAATTCCACCAAAAAAACTTCACTATTGATAACATTCTGTATATATATTGTTTATTGTTGAAATAATTCCCATATAATGAGAATTATTGTAATTTATTTCTCTTTAAGGGTTATAAAATAATACTGAAAGATATTTATAATCCTCATGAATTTTAATATAAATTATAATATCAAAATTAAATATAACTATAAACTTATTAAGGTAATCCTGGTAGAACATATTAAATCAATACATAACTACTATGGGTAAATTTTTTCATTTAATTGGAATTATGAAAAATTTTAAAAGAAAAAACCTAGTTTTAATGGTTGAGTCTAGAATATATTCATTCCACACAATATGTTAATAATATCCCGATATAATTTCAATATTAAATATGTATGATGAACTTTAATGAAGATGCCTTGGTCAACTTGACAAGAAACCCAATCCTTCCCACCACAATTGGGTGAGGTTCAATAAGATAATGGAAAAAAGACTCAAATAATAAAATACAAGACAATCAATGAGAGTAAAATGTAGAAGAATAGGAAAATCATCCAAGAGACAAAAAGTAAAATATAAACCAGGTAACATAGAATATTTTTTCAATACAAGACCAACAAGTCTCCATTTTACAAACCATAAACTCTAAACCATCCTTATATGAAGGAGTAGACAATAAGAGAAATAAATATGTTACATGATTCCCTTCCCTTTCCCTTAATCCTAAAAATAATCTCCATCCACAAAAATGATATATCAAGGTGTGAGTGAAAATACTAGTAGGATTATGCCAACGAATATATATAATTTCTAGAAATAAGAATTCAATAGTTATATATTTAAAACATATATAGTTTTACAAATCATTTTTAAAAAATAAAAACCATTTGGAAAATATAATTTGGTTTTCATAATATCATTTAATATTCACAAAATGTGGAATATAAAGAGAATATTTGGTTATCATGAAATAATATTTAATTCAATCTATGGGTACAACATCAGATACTCATGTAATAAACATTACCATTAAATAATCTATTATGTGAATAGATGTGAGAAAATAACCATGACACAATCAATCATGTGATAATAATTTTATTAATAAAAAATCACAAAATTTGGGATCTAATATATGGGTATAGGTACTATATACAAAAATAATATACCAATAAAGGCCTATAGTGGATATAATTGTTATAACCTCTAGTGGCATTACACATATGAAATTGAAAATAAATACCAAGTGGCATTACACATAGTATCAATGGTATGTCTATTCCCAATGCACCCATGGTTAAACAATGTACTATGTATATCAAAAACCATTTAAAAATCCATGATTAAAAATTATAATTCAATTTCATTAAATATAATGTACACTTTAATTATTTAAATCCCATTTTAATCCAGAACCCCTATTTAAGCATTTTGTCAAACACTTGGTGTTATGAAAGTACTTTAAAAGAAAACCACCAATATAAAACAATTGTGTTACAAAAAAGAAATTTCAATAACAAATTAGCTCATCTAAATTAATTAACTAATGTTATTTACAAGAATAATATGATATTTATAGAATTAAAACTCAGTGTAAACCTACCTTATGAATGGTGTCCGAAATAATTAACATTGAAAACGAAGACTAGGGAAGAGTAGATTAGGTCTACATGATACTTGATTTTTATTAAATAGACCAATAATCTATAAAAACACATAAATTATTCATAAAAAACCCCATTGGGTTTGAAAGGATTATAGTAAAAGGATCTAGCATGAACTATTGATGAAAATAGGAAAACAGATCCAGAACGTAACATACCATGATGAGATCCATCATTAATAAAGGGAAATCACCAAGAATATGAAGGAAGATGTATCTATAGTGCATGTAAAGGATTACGTTGATCCAACATGATATTTGTGGTTTTTAGGACAAAACATACGAAGGGAAAAAGGCTAAAAAAAATTATGGCTTGGAGTGTGGCACATGTTTTAGGCCGCACAATTAGACAAACTATTTTCCAGCTGTGCATGTCCACTATCTCAAGATGCATGACTTCCTAGTACTAGACTCATGGATTGGTCAAACATTGAAACCATCATAAAATAATTCCTAGATTATGTAAAAACATCCTATTATATCCACATGGTTTGAATAATCATTCTCAAATCTTGGAAAACACATATTTTGAAAAAATGTGTTTCCTTTCATGGTTTCTGAACGGTTAGTACTAACTACGTGACAACTGTGATCCCAAAAATACTTCTAAAAAATATCTCAATTTCCAACCTATGTTCCTCCAAAACATCCAAGTTGAATTTATGTACAAAACAAGATAAAATTAAATTGTACCCAATATCTGGGTGTAATTACAATTATCCCCACAATGAAAGATTTGATTCACAAAAATGTTCTTAAAATAATGGACTCATAGAAAGAAAAGGGCATTGATGCCTCATCAACCACTAATAATCCCTCATCTAATAGATGTCCCATACACAAATCTATAGTACAATGACCTAAACAATCATTTTATCATGAAATACATAATCATAGAGATCTATAATCTGAACTAGTTTCCTAATAATGGTGGTATTTGGCTTATGATTAACATCCAACCCATCAATAACATGGGAGGGAACCAGTTGATACCTTCTCAACTAGAAAACATGAAAACATATTAAGGATCGTAGTCAAATAGGAAGGTATTGTAACCAATATTCCGCATTTTAGAGTCACTCCATGATCACAAAGGGCCCCAAAAACCACTATTCCAACTTACCCTACAAACCCATATAATGATGTCCTCTATGAGTTTAATCTTAGAGAAAAAACTAATCAACATCCTAAAACTCAAGGATCTAATGAAGGTGGTCCAAATTGTATTTATGATTACTATGTACTATGACCAAAATATTTTGGATGAAATTCACCTATTCTATCAGCTTTTGAATGAGAAACTTACCAACAAAGGTCTAAACTCCCTTATCCAACCAACATATGAATTCTCTATATAGAATCCTATAAAATAGATAAAAGGGATCAATGCTTATCAAATCTTGATAATTATTCATATAGAAAAATGTTACAGGAGAAAAATGATTTTTCCAAGATCCAAAAAAATCAAGCACAAAATCCTGGTATATATCCTAAAGAACATAGATATCAATATCTATCATTCCATATATTTATAGATGATATTTTGTGCTTAACCTGAACTAGGAACCCATCATGTCCTAGAATGTATTCATGAATCTAGATGCGATCCTCGAATCTCTACCATAAAAAATCCTCAAGGGAAAGCAAAAAAGTCTCACCATATCTCAAACATAAAATAATTTAAGATATTCCATGTTCATTGCCATCTTAGTCAGTAACAAATAATCCCCTTAACAAGTTGAACAATGATCAACCAAATCAAATCATTCCCACTCTGAATTTTTAGAAAACTAATAATGAATTCCATTTAAATACCATCCCACTTATACACCATAATGGTTAATGGTTTCAATAAAATATTAGGTATTTGGTTTTCTTATATACTTTTATGAAAAGTGAGACACCGTGATTGAAAATAAAAAATTGAACACCTAATTATCGGACACTAATACTGATGCCTCAAGACATGATATATCTCTTTATCCTAAGGGTGCATGTACCAAAAATAAGGTTTTCCACTGTCTTCCAACTCCCATATCAAATAAATTTAATTGGACGAACTACTACATAAGAACATTTCTCCACTAAGGGTCCTAGATCACTCATCCATAATCTCCCTACCATGACCTATTTTACAAAAGAATTGGAACATAATTTCTGTCAAATTCTCAAGCAAAAATCTATCATCAAAGCACATTTTTTCTTTCAATGAATAAAATAACACATATCCATCATCCTCTTTCACATTTAGACACATCTCAAAAAACAAACTCATCTGAGACTACCTTTAATATCATTCCTTCAAGACTTGGGTTGGAAAATTTATACTCAGGGAATCAGTGCCTACATTTATTTTTCAATGAGTGTATGTAATATTAAAAAAATGGTATTAAGATACACAACCCAACACCTCTATCACAAGTTTAGGTTTCTCTACGTAAAAATAAATTTTAGGATCTTATAATCAGAATAAACTATAAACCAAATCCCAAAAAGAGAGTGAGACAACATTTTGAGTTCATTTATAACCACCATCAAATCAAGAACATGGCTACTATATTTCTTATTATGATGGATTATGTGTAATGAACTATATGCTACAACATTTTACCCATGAATAAAGGTGAAAACCGAAAACATACCAAAAGTTTCATAGAAAAAGGAATAATCTAAACACTATTTTGGAATAACCAGAACTAGTTCAGGAGTCAACCTCACCTTTAGTTCCAAAATAGATCATTAAAAATTTTCATTCCAATAAAACATTATACAATCACGAGTTAAATATTTCATCATAGATGTAGGCCTAAAAAATTGTGAGTAAACCATCAAAATTAACCAACCAATCCTAATATATTATAGATCTCAAAATAATATCAATGATTCTCCCATGAAATAAATAAATGACTTTCATATGATCTACTAAGACTTCCCTCTTATATATTACTTTCCCTCTAAATTTCACTTCATGAATCCAAAAACCACATTTGGAAGACTTTCTATACTGAAAATATCCCCTCATGGTTATAATGATGATATAAAAATGACCCATGTATTCCTCCTCTTTCTGAGAGTACACCAAAATTTAAACCACAAACATAATAGAAAAAGAATTAAAAACCAATGAATGATCTAGTTCATAAATTCCACAAACACCACATGAGAGTTAATGAGACTGAATGGAATATACAAAAGCTCAAAAATCCCATACCATATTCTAAATTATGTCTTAGGTATTTACTCTAACTATACACTCAAATGCTAGTAAAATGATCGAATGTCAATCTTTAAAAACCAACCTTCCCATATAAAATGACTAAAGAGATCATCAATATTGGTAAATGGATATTTTTCAGGATTATCATAGTATTTAACTATCTATAATCCATTAAATTTATAAGTCCCTTACATTCATTATTTGAAAATATAATAGGAAATTCCCAAGGTGACATATTAGGAATAATAAATCTCTTAACCTCAAGGTCCAAAAGATGGAATTTAAGATCCCGAAACATAGAAGGTTTTATATGGTAATATAGAATATGAATGGGTGTTGTACCATTTAGTAAGTAAATTATATAATCAATCTCTCATTGTGGTTGAAAACTAAAAAAATCATCTGGAATGACTTTAGGGTATTCAAAATGCACAATGGTAGGTAGAGTTCCTAAAAAGGGGTAAATAAATCATGAAATAAATCTGAAAATTTTCTTGATATTACCCTAGTATAAGGGAAAATAGGTCTGAACATTCTCGATCCATTATAACACTCACCTAGAAAAACATGAGTGACCCCATTAAAAGATAAAAACTTAACCCAAAAATGATAATAGTCTATCTAGGTCTTAATTCTATTCATCAAACTAATTCAATGTATCATGTCTATACATTCATAAAAATAAACAATGAAGTCCCACACTATCATAAAATGATCTATAATCACTTGACACACAAGAAACATGAAACCTTATTCAAAACTCTTTGAAAATGTCTTGGATAGATGCCAAAATAATAACATATGATTTTAATGAAATAAAAGAATCTAAACTATCTTTGTTGATATAAAATAATGATTAGTACTTGTATAAAAAATCTATCACCATAGAAGATGAAATAAACATCGTACGTCTAACATTATCTAACCATGCATTACATTCTATTGGAAAATACTTCAATACATATAGATGCTCGACATCATCTTCTACCTAATATTTCTTATCCATATGAATATGCCCCTTGTCCCTAGTATGTGACCCACCACTATTAGAATCATTGGTAAAAACTTGTAAACCCATGGTAAGAGTGGATCGGGCCAAACTACCAAAGTAAAACCTAACTGAAAATGACATAGATGGTCTATTAGTCCTCAATAAAGAAAAAACACAGGCGCTTCCATATAGTTAGGCTTGGTACCAACACACCTTCCACATTGATAGATGATAACCAGCTGTTGTCCAGATGAAGCCCCTGAAATTGGTCTTGAATAAAATTATCCACCATTGTGCTTCCTTTTTTGTCCAGATTACACTCCCAAGAGAACAACTGCACCAATTGAATTTTCCACCCAAACCAATCATTCATGATATGTTTTTATATTCTCAAGATACATTTTTTACAACCTAGAAAACGTTTTGAAGGAAAATTAGAATCACTTTTGACTAAATATTGTCCCCTAATCCCATCTCAAACCCTAAAGCCATTAGTTACTCATTGATGAGTAGCTCAGGTCCCAAATATAACAACACATCAAAATAGATCAAATAACACCAAATGATATGATCCCCTTTCTCCGTGGTCATAAAATCCTATGTATTCTCCAAATTTGACATCATTGGGTAAAATCACCAGTTGATGATCATTTTTAAAGAGGTCCAAGTAAGTCCATAGGCAATATAGATTTCCCAATAGAGTCCCACCATCTCCCACGATTCCCCTCAAAATGCATGTGAAAAAATCCATCTTGAGTTTTCATGAGTCTCAACGATGTTGAAGACCATTTCAATCCACTAAAGACACTCTATTAATTCCTGGGGACCTTTATCACCAGGAGATATGGGTGGATATTTCTTAGTGAATTCTGAGCTATTCTCCCAAACAGGTCTTGGGTTCACAATACCTATTTGATTATTAAGAAAGTTTATGTGGACTGTAGAGTCATCCAAATAAGGATAAATAAGAGGATTTTTTTATAAAATAGATCTCATGGTAAAGTCACCCATAGTTAGAAGAAATAATCTTGGTGAAATCATTTAATAAATAGAATTACATAAGGAACCAAATGTTGAGAATATTGTAAAAAAACCAAATTCAATAATTCATGTGAATTCCTTCAAAAGATTAGAATTTGAAGCAATATGAATTCCATTGAAAAAATATCTCTTTAAAATGGAACACTCCAATTAAAATGAACTCCCCATCCAATTTATTTGAATAACATGAAACTCCAAATTTCAAAAATGGAAAAAAAATTATGACCATTCATGGTAACTCGAGTTCATACATACATATGAGATGTCTTGGAACCTTAATCACATACTACCCAAATCATGATTTTTCTAACCCTAATCTACCTATGATATAAAACCAAACCAAGGTAGTGTTATAACACATTAGGCTGGGCATTTCATTTGATACCATTATATGATAAACTAGCCCTTGTTAACTAGACAAGCCACATGGATTGACCTATCACATTGAGGTGTGGTTTAATAACAGAACTGAAAAAGCAATATATGTATCAAAATGAAAAAATCTATTGTACAACAATGCTTTAGAGATCAATCATACAAGAGATATTTAATCCAATCCAACCTAGATAAAATCAAAATATATGTCAAGATATAACAAAAAGTCTCAATGTGAAAAATAATTACCTATAAACCATCATGCTACAAAGAAAAAGAACTTACACGAAGATAAGATTATACTTGATGCCATTAAATTTAACTGAATAAAAGAAAAAAAACATCTACAAAACCCAAAGAAAAAGAAAAGGTGTGATAAAAAATCCATGTTTTATTTCACCATAGAATCGACAAAAATGTTATCATAAATAATGAATCAATTATATATTTAAACCAATTAAATTTTTACTAGGAATTTTCATAAATTGAAACCATTTATAAGTAATCATTTAGTTTTAATGAAATCCTTTAATATTACCATGGTATGGAATATGAGAGATATATGTGAAAATAATGAATGCATGATCAATACAATCTATTGGTACAAAAAATGATAAACATGTATAAACACAACCACAAAAAAATCCTTCATGTGAAATCCTATAAGAAAATAACTATGACACAGTCCATCATGCGATAATAAAATCCTAAATGAAAAAACACCATTGGGAACTAAACTATGTGTATTTGTACTAGATATAAAAATAATTCCCTAATCCAGGCCTATGATTTATCCAACCAGAATAACAAGTAGTTTCATTACACACACAAAATTAAAAGAAAACATGAATTCACATTACTAACATAATGAATGTCATGTATATTCCCAATACAGACAATGTTACTAATTTATTCATGTTTTTACAAATCCACTTCAAAATTCTTCCTCAAAATTTTATAAAACATTTTAAAAATAAATAAAATACTCTTTAGTGTAGAAAACCCAATTTTCACATGAAAACAACCATTCAAGAATTCTATCAACAACATGGTAGAATAACCATTAGTAAAGAAACCCACTATAAAAAATGGGTTTTTTTCAAAAAAACAATTTTAATCACAAATTAATTAAATTAAATGACTAAAAAATTAATATACAATAGTAATATTAAATAATTCAAAGAATTGATCCTTTTATATAGACACAAACCACATAAACAATCATAAAAAAAACTGCCTTTAGAAATGTAGACCACAGAAGAATAAATTGCATGCTCATGAACCTAGATCATGAAGAAACACATAAATCCGATATAAAACCCCTATATCTATTATAAAAAAGCCCAATTGGGTTAAAAAAGATAAGAGGAGATGAGGACTAGAAATCATTTTTATTGAGAATGAAAAAAGAAGTCAAGAACACAATATATCCTAATGAGATCCATAAAGAAAGAAAATTAATATCCAAGAATCCTGAGGAATAAATCTATAGAGTTATTTGGAGGTATTATTTTGATCCATTATGATATTGGTGGGGTGATTACGAATAGAAATCAAAGGTAAAAGGTTGAAACCATTTTTTTAAATGCTAAGAGTGATTCACATGATTAGGCATAATTGTTAGAAAAACCATACTCCAGTCGTGAAGGGATACTATCAAATTTTACATAGCTTCCTAGAACTAGCCACATGGTTTGGTCAAATCGAGAAACCGAATTAGAAAAACACCGATAATTAATATCATCATCCCTAATGAGTCACAAATTTTGACCAACTATGCTCAAAATGTAAAAACAATTGTTCAAAATCATAGATTTATCCTACACATCTACCACATGGTAATTATTAACAATTATTTTATCCACTATTTTATAAAATTCTTAATTTTTTTACTAAAATTCTATAAAAACAACTGTAATGAATTTAATATAGAAAAAATATAAATTAAGAAAATTCATAATATTCATTGTTCATCATAATAACAATGAAGTTGAGTTCATTAATAATAAATTTTATAAGGGAATATTTATTCTTAATTTTAATAACATTAACTTCTCAGTATTAATTATACAGTCTCAATTATTCATAATTCTTTAATTGAAAAATTATGGGAAAATAATTAGACATAAGAGGATGGATAAAACCTTTTTCAAATAGATGTAATTGTTTTATCTATAACTCCTCTATCCCAAATGGATGTATTATATATAGGATATCATATAAGAAGTGTTCTATGGGATAAATCAATCTAAAAGTCCTTGTATTGATTCAATGAAAAACTAGGTAATTCATCTCTGAATAAATCTAAAAATTCATGTACAATGGGTATATCCATTGTGATTTTATCTTATTCTATTATATTATTTTAGAATGGAATCCATATATATCCCTTTTTAATAATATTTTAATTTCACAAGATGATATTAAATAATGATATTTATTCTATTTCTTATAGTTGGATAATAAAAAAATTTTGTTTAAGAGACCGTAGATGATTTCTTTATATTTAATAATGAGACTATAAGGTAAGAGCCATCCCATACCCTGAATGATAAGAAAATAAAACTAATTAACTAAGTACTAAAACCATTGGTAATACTTCCCCAACAATCATAGTAATAATGACTCTTAATATCATGGTAGTAATCAAATCACTATACGATGTTTCCATAGAAATGTCATCCTCATTACTTTAGGGAGAGGAATGTAGAAATATTATTAATTTACATGATATAAATAAATAATTTCATAAATACTCAAATGTTTAAAAAGATACAGTTTAGAAAATGAATATAAAACATGTGAAAACATCACTATTTTTTACCAACTCCACTATTATGGTAAAAATTACATGAGCTTGATAGTAATTCTTCATTGATTGAGGATGTTGATTTAATTTATTCATCTTTTATATCATACTAATAAAAATATATTTACTTGTAATAATACAATTGAATCATTAAAAATATATTGGGGTTTTTGGAAGACGTTCACTTTATATTCATTGTTCTAATCATAACTACTCAATTATCCTTGATTCTTCATTTTTCTACATTTATTGGAAAAAAGGAAATTATTTCCACACATAAAACACCTTCTTGTTCCTTTTATAAAACATTCATAGATATTCGATCCACATTTTTGGTATGTGGCATGCTAAAAATTTTACTATTAATTTTATTCATAAGTTTTTCTTCAATTATGAATCTCCCTTTTATAAATTTTATCAATGACTTCATGATATCATTCATTATTTGATACCTCTATTTTTACTCTTTTTAGCATTATGAACAATTTCCTCATAACTATAAAACTATTTTATTTTCAAATATTTATAGAGACATCAGTTTAATAAATTATAAAATCTACCAATATAACATTCTAAATCCATGAAAAGTAAAACTTTATTCCTTGATAACTATTTAATTGTATCTTATTTTGTCAAAATGGGTTTATAATTCTACACCAGTTTAAGGAATTATCACTCCATAGTGATTCATACAGTTGAATTGAAATATTTTCTAAGGAATAAAATATTAAAATCTCCATATATAATATGTTAAATACCTACATTATTCGTCATTATCTATTAATTTATATCATTTATTGAATTATACATAAATAGGAAAAAATTTTGACTTTTTTCATACTCATATTATTCTATTAGGAGGTAAATCCTAGTTATAGACCACTAGAATTTAATTTGATGAAAATATTTGTAAAAAAATGGTCAAAGTTGTTGCTAGATAGACTTTGTGAATTTAGTGGAAAGACAACTCTTTAAGAATAAGTATGTTCATCATAAGTTAGTATCATCTGATTATATTATGGTTGGTTGAATATTTTTTGACAAATATATAGTTAAACTTGTCAAATGAAATATCCATAATTGTTTTCCGATTCAAGTTGTTGAGATGAACGAAGATACTAGCCATCACTAGTGACATTTCATATTGAGGCAATCCATGAACATGGGAAGGAGGTGTGTCCTATAAAACTAACCCGGATTTCTAATAAAATAATACAAGATCGAATTTGAATAGTGTACCTATTAATTTAATAGTGCACAATTAAATTGAAATGTTAATTTAAAGATTATATCATGTTTAATTCCTTGTATTAAATATTTTATACTAAACATGTTAGTTTAATTATAATCCTTAACTTTCTGAAATATAAAAATTCTATGTTATTCCTTACATGAATATAGATAACTCCATTCAACAAATCTAATCTCTTATGTCATTTAATTATTTATGAATATCCATTATATTGATTTCTTATGATTTTTTCCACTTTAGTTTATTAAAAATGTTTTACTTTGTCTGTTTTGTAGGTTTTAGTGACTTTTTATTTTGATACACTTTTTTAGAGAGTGTATTGACATTAAGAAGCTCTTTTTTCCTATAAAAAACTACTCATGTTTAAATTCATAGTTGATCAAGGTTTCTCATTTCTACGTTTCTATAGATAATACATATCAGGTCCCCTTACTAAAAAATGATATCATATATTGTTTTCTTAAAATAAACAAAAAATTATAATCCTAATGTTTTTTATCTTTTAATTTTTTAATTTTACATTTTTAGTGTGATTTTACTATAATAGATATTAATGGATTCAGATGAAGGAAAGATCCAAATTGACTAATTAAATTGAATATATTCTAGCTTCAAGAGAATGAATTTAAAGGACCATCAGAGTCAAAATGACCATAATATTACATTCAGATGTGAATAGCAAGAAGATATGGCATAATAAGAAAGGGAATATTTAGAGATAATGGCACCAGACAATGTGGGAGTGTCTCTGGAATTGAATGTGTCATTTATGATTTGGGAAAATAAAACAACATTCATAGTTATATAAGAATTAGAAGAAATATATTAATCATTAATGAAACTAATCAAGGTTTCCATGTTTTAATGGCTGTTCACATTAAGGTTATCAGAGGTAATCCTAGTAACATACCATGTGAGGGAGTTTAACATGAATATTGGAAAATTAAATTTGTGAATGTATCATTTTTAGATGTAGTATTGGAACATATTATACTAATATTTCTTCCAAATAACTTATATGATATGTTAATTGTGGTATATAACTCTATTAAAAGTATAGTCTTGGTGTTTGTGGATATATGGAACTTTTATTTAATGATGATCTATGGTGGGGTGAAGTCCATATACCATTGAGTATTTCACTAAATAAATATGGAACCTCAATTGAATCAATTATTTATGAAGAAATATTTATATGATAATTATTGATAATGATATCGATGAGATTAATATGGACCAAACGCTTTATAATGGAGTTATGGGGTGAGGTAGAATATTATGAAGACTTTAAAAAGTTTTAAGGATATCACTAGAAGGTTGTAGACAAACTGTAGTTCAAATTCATCCAGCCTCTTGGATGATACCAAATTTTTTTACTCAATGTTAATACTCTAATACATTATAGGGTGATTTAATTTTGGGAACCTTACCATTCAACTAGTTTTAATATATTCAAGTTCAGTTTTGTATCTAAGAATTTTTTAATGTAAATATAGTGGATTGAAAACAATTTGTGGTTTTGGAGAAAATATATATAAACATATAAATAAATAATGGAATAATCTTAAAAATAATAGAATTAATATACAACCCAGGTCTATGGAATACCAATATATATTTTAGTCAACTTGTTTCAGAATATTACATAACTTTTTTATCAACATGGTAAATATGGTTACTAAAGGATATATAGTAATTTTAGGAGGGGTTAGTGATTGAACCCTATTCATAATAAAAATTAAGATTAAATTATATTTTATGGAAGTGCAACATTATAAAAATTGAAAATATGGTATTGCAATATTTCTTAATTTATAAAAATAAATATAATGGTTCTCACAGTAAAGAGATTAATAAATCTCAACCGTAGGTAAATTTAATTGTTTTAAAGTTGTGTGTTGGGGGTTAATAGAAGTGTGTCATTCAACATAGGTTTACAGAAGTCCAATTCCCAAAAGTAATAACATATGCATTTTTATGTTTAATGAACAAACCCCATTAATAACTATGTGGTATCTCGTTAATTTTCTAGATGTATTGATTTTTTTGGAAAATTATGCATTAACATTTTAATCCAAATGATGACATTTTTTAGGCGTTTATTTTATGGAAATAGTTTTGGGAATTGTGGTTTAAAATAAGTTAAAATTATCTTTGAACATACAATAGAAGCAAATACATTGGTCAACAACCATAATATTTATATTATGAATGAGATAAGGAATGATAATTCAATTCCATGAAATCTACAAATTTTTTTTACTACGAGTGTGAATCATTAATTGATATAGAAAGATATGTGTATGAGGTATCATTCGAAAATTCCTAACGATATTTGGGAATAAAGACTCATAATAATGTTATATCCCATTAATAGTGGTCCAGACCTAACTGTTGGATATGAAAATCAATGGGAGATATGTCTTGGTAAATGGCCATAATTTCATCAAATGAATGAATTTATAATATTGGAGTATATGAATTTTTATGACACAGATTGAGATAAACTTGATGCAAAATCCAAAATGTGTTTTTGCATCAGATATGAAGATGATTGGGTTGACATTGGTATTATATTATGCGACAAATAATCAATGTATATATGTTCTATTGAATGAAAATATATTGGGAAGGGATAGAAACATGGATGGGAATGATTTTGAGAAACATAAACCAACTATAGAAATCCATGTCGGTCATATTATGGGAAATAAAAGATCATAGACTATGGATAAATTTGATGATATTTATTTTATTATATGAATTTGATGAATTTTCAATTAGAAAATTTTTATTTATTTTTTAAGTGTGGTTTAATATTGAGTTATATGATTAGATGATATGGGTCTAGAAGTGAGGTAAAGGACAAAAGGTTCATAAAAAGAATTATGTTTAGAACATCCATTTTAGTTGAGGATATCAACATGGATAAAAATAAAAATTCAAGGAATTAAGTGTGATAAAAATTGTATACTATTAATAGATGTAAAAGAACTCGAATATCTAGAATAAGTATCTATAGAAAAGTATTCCAAAATATTAGATGTTATCTTTGGATAAAGAGATAGATTTATTGAATACCAATGAAACATGGGAGCTGATAGAGTTTTCATAAAATAAACAAGAATTGGATAATAATTTTTTAATTGAATGAGTATAATGATGGAATAATGTTTTATAAATAGACCTTGGTAGTGAAGTGATTTCAAAACAGGGATGGTTTTGATTTCGTAGAAATCATCTCATCAGTAGTAAAGCATTTACATAGTCAAATGGAGTTTATAACGATACATTATAAGATCTATTTAATAAATATATGGATGTAAAGATATGTTTCATTAATGGTTTGAGATGAATATATATAAAATAATAAGTTAATATGTTTAATAAAATATATAAAATTAAACATATTTTTTAATTTTAAAAGAGTTATTTACTAATTTAAGTAAGTACCATGACAAAATAAATCGAAATTTTATGGTTTTATGTTAGAATAAGGTTTGAGTAGGTGGAATAATAACTGTTTATACAATAAAAAGTAATGGGAAGATTATATTTTCATAAAAAAAATTATGTTAAAGAATTTTTTTTAGAAATATCTGATTAATGGAAGATTTAGAAATTTAAAAATAAGTTTCCCAAAAGTTATGAGATTGAAAAGACCATGAAAACCAACGAAATTTTTTTAATGATTATTTAAAGAGTTAGGGAAGTTGTAACATTAATACTATGTAAAAAATAATACATATATAAGATCATTAAAATATTAGGAATGATTGAATTGAAACTATCCTCAATATATTATGTCAGATACATTAAAATATCAATGGTGTAGGCACCTACATTTGATGAAGAATTAATATCCATGGGTAAATATACATATACATAATTTTTCAATGGTTTTATGTACACATTTATAAATACACTGTTTAACTTATCAAAATATATTTGGATTGTAAGTCATTTTATATCAAACCCTAAAAGGGAACACTAAGAATATTAAATTTCGATATGTATGTATTAAAAAGTAACAGATGATATAATTTGTTTTTATTTAGGGATTAATATCTTTTACAAAGTTATATACAAGTTAAAATCATTAAGTATTTAGAAAATATTATGTTCACAATCATATATTGTTTTAATTTTTTTGGGAAAAAATTAATTGGATGTCCTGACTACAAAAAATAGATGCATTAAGTACAATAAAAGTAGAATATAAAGTGGCACTATAATATAAAAATGAGTTGGGATTGTTAATTTATTTACTGATGGATAATAGAATAATTTAAGAAGATGTAAACATATTGTTTTGTAAAATGAAAGTGTGAATTACTCGGTTTGAATGGAAATTTTCTATGAAATTTAAAAAATTGATATGAAATACCAATTTATATTAAATTTAAGGAAGGTGGTGTTAGATCTCAAGAATATTTATGGAAGAAAAAAATTTGGCGTATTTTTTCACTAAAAAATTAGTTATATAAATTTTTTCATTATAAAGTCATTTTGGGGATTTACCTATTTAATAATATAGAGGAACATTTTATATTATGGAAGGAGAATAGAATAATACAATTTTCATGGAAGAGTTACCCAAATAATATTTTTAATATAAGTATTTAAAATATATATTATTGGGTTTTTAGTCCTATTATTATACTAATATATGTTAAAATATCATAATTACATTTACTATAATTTTATTCTTCGGATGGTGGATGGACTAAATGAGTGTATTTAGAGACACTTCATCTCTTCAGGAAGAAGTAGGATCATCAGATGTTCCTATATTCTGATTATATAAGGGATTGTATATGATGTTTGTTAAATTATTTATAAGGAAAATTATTATACAGAATCTCTTGAAGTCATTATTGATTCTATTGGTTGAGGTTAACAAAGGCACTAGTGATCGCTAATGACATTCCATATGGATAATTTCTATGACCATGGGAATGTGGTGTGACATAGACAACTAGATGGGGTTTCCTATAAAAGGATGTGTGAACCTATCAACATATTTTCCGAGTTGAATGAACAATAAATGGCTAATGTTCATAGAGAATATATAAATTAGTAAATTTCTCAATTCTTTATAATGAAATAATCATATTCACTATATTACTTTAAGTGTGATCCTATAATTCAAAAAATATAGAAATATATAGTGATTCCTCTCATGCGCATATGAAAACTCTTTTGAGGCTTGTTAGTATTTTTTTTTATTTTTTTTTGTACTTTCATTACTTTGAAAGTTTTTTAGTTTATCTATAACACCATAAAATTTTATAGCACACCAGTTTCTAAATAATTGTAATATCTTCAATATATTGGGTTGCAAGAAACAATGAGTTCCAAAAACAACGATATGTAATTATGTGTCTATTATAACCTAGCTATTAAATTGATAGGGAAAAAAAATATGAACTAATTTTTGAAAACATTATATGGTTTATACATATATAGAATGAATTTTTTGGTTATCAATTGATTAGAAATAAATATTAATAATAAAAGAATATTTTTTGGCACACAAAATATTTACAACTTAATACATTGAATTATTCCATATTGGTGAATTATTTTAATTAAATTTATTTTTTATATATTCAATAAAATTATTTAAAATTAATATAATATATTAACTAACCATTTTATGAGAATAAATTTATTTTATTCTTAAAAACAACATTTTCGAAAATATTTTTTTATAGCGTTTGGAAAAAAAATTTTAAAACAATTCTGCCACTTGTAGGTATTAAATTTGAGAAAATAAATTGTATGTTTATAATAATATATATCAAATTTTGATATTGGGCCCCTTTTATTTTTGGAGAAAATAAATAGTAATCATGGTAAAATTTATCACTATGGCAAAGGAAAAATTGGGTTAATTTAGCCTAAAAGAATTTATAAGGCCATAATTGTTGATCCTAATTCTTATTGGATGAATATTATTATACCCTTATAAACATAGTTTGGAATTTTAGATATATAATGATCACATTTCATTGAAAATTACTTAAATATTATTTAAATGAATGATAGTAACAAAATGTCACTCTCTTAGCCTTTAATATCATTTATGGTTATAAATAGGAATAAAAGTCATTTTTGATTGAAAATAAATATATATATTAATATTAGTTAAATTGTTTTTTTATATAAAATTATTATAAATTTTAATAAATTATATAATTACCTGAACTGCTTATGTAATGTTAATATAGTATTTATTTAAATAGGAGAAAAATAAATGATTTTAAATTTTTTAATATTGACATAATTTGAATGTCGTAAAGTGGTAAATTAATTTAATAGATCTATATGATATATTCTATTTTTTTGAATGAAATATTTTTGAATTAATTATATTTCATGATTTATTAGAAGTCAAAATATTAGGAATATTATAAATAATTTATATTATTGATAATTTATAAAAATAATATTTTATTAAATTATGTACAATTCATAAAAAATTACCATCATTAATATGAATGGAATATTGTTTAAAATATCATATATGTTTCATTTATGAGTTAATTTTTCATTTATATTAACATTATTGACCCTTTTGACTAAAATTGTGGTTTCCATGGTTAATGTAAAAAATAACTAACCAAGGAGCTAATAAAAATAGAAAGTTTTAAAATGACACAAATTTTGTTTACATTATATTTTATATGAGATTAAAAACCTATTATTTTATATCTACAAATACATTTCTATATGGAGGTATTTTATCTGGGAATTAATTAATAATAATTTAATCTTTTTTGAAATTCCATAAGTTCCATTAAATTGATTAATAAAAGGGAATATACTCCCTCACATACTCACAAATCATTGATCTATATATTTTCCTGACCCAACCTAAGATTGTGCCTGAGCCAAAACTACCCCAAGCTCGCCTCCATAGGACATGAGTTGGTGACAAGCACCGAAGGAAAAGTTAACATGGGGAGGCCTTTTCCTAAAAACCAATACACACACACATAGCCTACTCATTAAAAAATTACAGAGGGAATGAAATGAAGAATGAAACAATTCTATAAATATAAAAAATATGTGTGAACCACTGAATAGAATGAAGTATGGTAGTGTATACGGAAAAGTAAAAGTGAAAAAATAAACTCCCAAACAATAAATATGTCCCCTCTTGAAAAAACTAGAATGATAATAAAGCTGAGAGAGCCCAGCACCTATATCCCAATTTAAAAACCATCGCATGTGGTCTAGGAACCCAATATCCCTAAACTACTCTAAAATCACGATCGACCTATACACCATCTGTAAAATACATTACAAATGATGGGAAAATCCCATGCATGGGTGAGCATATACATACGCAGTGGAACACCAAAGAAAGGGTGAGGGGGGGGAGTAAGAGATACAAATGAAAAGGAAAGATGTATATAGAACAAAGTGAAGTTAGAGAGTAAAACTCAACCCAACAAGAGTGTGAAAGTGAACTCATCCAAACACCCGGAGCTAAACATGATAAGAATATGAACTTATCATAGAGTCTATACTACATATAGTAGGAGAGTAGACTCATCCAACCATGAGACACTAATAAAAGAAATCACATGGCATACCACCTATATCATTTCTACTCTTAGAAGAAGAGAAACTATACCCATGGAGTGGGTACTGAAGTTTGATATATATATAAATATATTCATAGTCAAGAAATCCAAATGAGAAATTAAGGGGGTCAAAATATCACTCCTCATCCCAAGAAGATGAGTAACCAAGAGTTCCAAGGTAAAGTCCATATGTGATGCCCAAAACCTTATGCTTCTTCCTAGGGCACAAAAGTCAAAGGGACTGAATCATCAAACCTTTATATTATCTACTTTGGGTAGAACTGAATTAGCTACACAGTTTTATGTTGTGTCACAACGCCGCATCTAGGCGGGGAAATAATCCCTCTATATCATGAGTGAAAAGGTATATAATTAAATTCCTCATCACTATGAAGCACAATCGAGGGGTCACCAGTTTTAGGAAAGGATCCCATGCCATGGTACTACATGAGGGTCCTACTTTGGCAGTCACTATGGAATTCCATTTTCCAGTCCTACATGAGGGTTCCACTTGGGAAGGTCACCATGGATGTCGCTGACCAGCCCAGCTAGAGGGTAACCTCAAAATGTTGAGGGACTCTACTACCCTGTCCCACATGAGGGTAATCCTAGTGAGTCATTAGGGAAATTACACTACCCAGTCCAGATGGAGGATTACGCCTAGAAGATATCATCATGGAATGCCACTGCCCAATCCAGCTAGAGGGTAAACCCAATACTACTATGGTGATTTTCTGATTACTGCTATCATCGGGTGTCACCTCAGCCTATGTCAAACCCAGAACATTTCACATCATATATTGAAATCTACTTTAGAGGGAATAATTTAATTCTATATGGAAAAAACTCTGGATTCACATCTTGCAGTTCAATATCCAATTTTCAATGAAAGAGATACATAGGTTTGAAGATTGCTCGAAAGATCTCAAGCAGTACATGATGTGTGAGGATACCCACATATCATGTGGTCCCTATTCACTGAATAGAATTGTCTCTGGTCAGTACATGTGTTGCATCCATGTAGGGGTGCATGAATTGTATGTGGACTAAATGTCATGTCCTACCTATTCGGGGACTGAGACATGTCTCTTGTCCATGTCTATGTACTAAGGCCCATGTCCATGCACATTGGTACACAACATGTTGGTCCACGAATAATGTTGCCAGTATTTTCAAGCCATGTCTGTGGTCTCTTACACGGAATACCCGCCTGTGTGAACTATCACACAGGTTGTCGAACTATGTAAGATGTACATAGTGTGTGGTGTAGGACTACATGTTGTGTTATCATTATCTTCTCCCAAACCATATTGATGTTGTTGAGAGAGTCTACACACAATGTGTTCTTCATACGACATGATGTGTAGTCGGTATTTTTCTCGAATATTCATACATTTTTATATCTTCATCAATTCAATGAATAAACCTCTATCACCTTGGTATCCACCTCAGTTCTTCTATAAAAATTAATACCTAACCATGAATAATTGTTATGAACCTCCATTCGTTAGAAAACAATCTTCAGAAAAAAAGAGGTTTTCATTCTTTGTTACACTCATATCTATTCATTCAACAACTGGTAATCTGGCACCAAATTTTAGGATTTAAAATCCATTCATCAGGAAGATTCTATATCATTTCTCCACTCATGATTTTGTTATTGTTTTGTCCATATTCTACAAATTCGGACACCTGATCGATCCCAGGTCTCTCCATAACTATCGAACTGGGAACTGAGGGGTTCTAATGGTTAAAAATGTGAAGAACTAAGGAAGGAATTCCCAAGAAAAAAAGGTTCCTAATATTTTTGGCCAATAATTTTTGTCCAATGATAATGAATGTGCAATTATTTTTATAAAATAGCTAGTAAATTATTCTTTAATACACATTCTCATGTAAATGATTTCAAAAGTGGTGCAGATCGAAGAACAACATTCGATCTTCTCAACCAATTAATCACAAGGTCCATAAAAACCAATTTTCCAGTTCTATATATTATTTGGATTGATCATTGTAGATTAAAAATTTTTCCCATGAGGGAGGATGACCCATTGAGTTCACCGCATCTCATTCAAATATGATATGATGCACTGTCATTCGTCAATGGAATTCTCCAAAGGAGAAAGATGCTCTCACCAGTGACTTAGAAAAAAGTTGATAACCCTAGAAAAGATTTCATAAAAAAATTTATAGACATATGTAATGGAATAAATTAATGAAATTAATTAATTAATTACCTAGTTCAATTAAATTCACCACCATTGAGAGATGTGTCCTAACGTCTCACACCGACTCATTTTATGTCATCCCTAGTGTACACACTATTTTCCAGGGACAAATGCTACCTTTGATTTTGATCTAATAAACCATTTAATTGTTATATCTTTTTCTTTAATTATCCATTCATGTAATATGAAATATATTCAACATTTTTATAAAATTAATTCTAGTCACACATGGCTTTGTAATTTCACGTAGTCTCAGCAACTAGATCTAAAGTTATATATATATGTATACATTTTAAAGGCTTATAAGAAAAAATAGGGTATATACATATATAATGAAAAATACTTGCCCATTACTATTCTAAATATCCTCAGACATTTTTTGGATGATCTCATATCCCTAAAAGACTAACCTTATGTGCTATAATAAATGATCTAAAAAAGGCATCCCAATGAAGAGGTAATTGTATTACCTGATCTATTTCAATTTATTAATTATTATACTTATTCAAAATATATGAATGTTATAAAAAAATAAAAAAATAAATATAATTAATATACTGAAATGTAATTGTGATTATAAAAACACTATTATCCACCCTTATTCCCATCATATGATAAGTGATGGTATCGTTCATTTGTATGTATGACATATCATCCCAATATAAAATTAATTATTTATCATCCCCCATTATGGTTAAAAATTATGATAGGTTTAATATTTATAAATGATATTTATTAAATAATTATTCATTTTAAATAAAAATATAGTTTCACTGTTATTATCTTCTAAAACGTTGGTAAAAGATAACTTCTCTCGTGCATACGTGTGGACTACAACCTACACGAAGTGACATGATTCATCTATCATTTTTATTTTACATGGATAGTAATAAGGATGGATTTTATGAACATATATTATTTATATATAATATTAATCTATAAATGGTATTTAATTCATAACTTTCATTCATTTTATCCATAGAATAATGAAAGCAATGTTCATGCGTACATACAACCTACTATCTCTATGAATAGTGTAATACATTTTGTTATGTATACCATTAAGAATTATATTAAAAAAATATCATATGAAAATATTTGATCATAATATCATTATTAAAATTATAGAGATTATGGATCCTTGATAAATTTATAATTACTAAAACTACGCAACTGAAACCTATAAGAAAAATGAAGTAGTTATTACATGAAACATTGATTTTTAAAAAATAATTATTATGAAATGGGAGATAAAAGATTATAAGAATGTCATAAATGGTATGAAATGTATTATTATGTTTTTGGGATAGATATATAATAAACATATATTTATTATAAATTATTTATGAACAAGTAAAATTGAATTCTAAACCAAGATAGGGATTTATGTCAAAATCTCATCATTATTCATGTTAATATAAGTTTAAGTTTCCATTTGAGAATAATTTATTTCTATATCAACATTTCATTAAAACATTCATTTTTTTACTATTATAATATGATTGATTGAATTATTTTTTCCCATGTTGTATTTTTTTACAAATATTATTGAAAGGACTATTTTTTCGAACATTGTACTTTGTGACTTTCCGAAAAAAATACAGAAGTATTATTTTTCTAATTTATTTGACATAAGCATATTTTCCAATTTTTATTATGAATTATTTATTTTATTAGTCATTTAACGGTTTAATAGTATCTTTTAAAATAATTACTATTATTGTATATGTGTATAGTATTTTAATAAATGATTACAACGTGAGAATAATATTTGAATCAAGAGTTTTCCAATGAAAAATGTAAATTATCCATATCTATGTAAAAATACATTGTTAAATTGTATACTTTACAGAGTGAATTATTTTATAGTACCATATAAATTTTTTTACTGGATTTACTATGATTAGTTTGATTAGAGATGCAATATTTTGATACCATTCACCATATTACTTTTGATAGGGTTTGAATATATTTAATATTTGAGAAAATTATTATCATTTTGTATTTCTATTTATTTAAGAATGTTCATTTTCATTATGTTTCACCCCTTTCATATGATTAATTCATTGAAAATATTATGTGATGGGAGGGGTCCACTATATCCCCTTGATGCATCAGCAGGTATCATGAGACAAACTAGTTTGGGTATTGGTTGAGACCTTATACATTTATGTAAGATGTTTGGACATGGGGCCTCTGTGGTTTTTTTATGATGTATAAAATTATGAAATTTTTTCATTATGATATTATTTATTGACATCCATGAGATTATATCAATAGTTATGATATCCATGGATAATCATTTTTCTAATGTGATTATTTTATTATTGGATTTCCACTTATTTTCTACATTATTATTAGTAATTTTTTTAGCATCAACTATATGCATACTCTTTCTGATCATCTTAGATCACACTTTATGTTATTCATCTTTTTTCACATGATTTTATGATGTATTTTATTATTGAAATACATGGATAAGTTAGGAATATAATGATTTTCTATAAGGAAATTACATGATATAATTTATGAATTCTATTATATTGTATGATTCAAGTATGTTTATAGTTTTCTAATACCTCTAATCTATTTAGTAATTTAGTATTAGATAATTTTTATCTAACACCAATGTAATAATGTAACAACGAACTCTAGTCTATTGAGGTCAGTGTCTTTATAGTTTGTATCAATGGAGGTTTAGTTGACCCATGGAAACTATATTTAAGAAAACATAGGTTAGGGAAATGTAACCATATAAACAAAATTGAAAATATTTCTAATGAAAATAATCATATGATTTTGATGTTATTAATACATAACATTTAAGTTTTTGATAGGTGTATCACTAGTTTAGAAATTATTCATTATGATTCCAAATATAATCAACTGTATCCATTATATAGAAATGGCATATAGATGAAGGAATGAAAACCATATAAATGCATATAATCCATGTATGGATTTCCCTCCTATGAATTATAATAACATTGGACATAAATTTTCAGGTAGAGGTAAAATACGTATAAATATTGTAGGACAGATGACTCGAGTTATGAGAATAACTATACCCATATAGATCAACCTATTAATTCACAATATATTGTTGTAATTCTATAAACATCATATAGAAAAAATATTCATAATTAAATGGGAATAAAAATTCATTTATATATTATAAACAGATAAGTTCATTAGAGAATATATTTATTATTTTGAGAAGTAATTAATTTTGTAATTATTAATAGTATTTTATATTCTCTCAAGATATTAAGATCAATAATGGTCATTTTTTTAAAAAACTAATGTGGAGGAGGAAATAAAACATTCAGAAATGAAGTATTTTAAATAACTACTTTTTTGAAAATTTGCATCATCATGAAAAATGATTTAATATGGAGAGGAAATTCATGAGTCTATGAACCAAGAAAGATAATAATTTTCTTAAGTATTATTCCAAAAATAAATCATTAGAAATAAATTACACAAACTATGTACGTAATCTAAAAAGTAATATTGACCATTTATTCAATGAGATCAAGCCAATTCATCATATGTAACTAGTCTCTAAAAAATTTTCATTATTAGAGGATATAATATCATGTTCTATCCAAAAAGAAAAAAATATCATAGCCTTATGAATTTCAAGGGATGAAATATTAGAGGGGGGATGATAATTAATCTAGAAATCGTAATATGGAAAAGAGGAATAAGGGGAGGGTGGAATTTCTAACATAATTTAAATTTTGATAGATACATAATTGAATATGATAATTGGTATTGAATGTTTTTTGAAAGTGTAGAGAAATATTACATGAGGACCATGATTTCAAGGGAATGAATGAATCTGAAAATGTGAAACACATCAGTTATTAAGAGACAAGAAACTATGAAAATGATTGTCCTAGGAATCTAGGGAAAGTTCCCCAAAAGCATTATTGGGAAAGTTCAACCTTATCATATCACAATAGCTATAGTTGATGTTCCTAATGATGAAGTTGTAGGTAATTTAATCATATACTCAAATTTATCCAATTCATTATTTGGTTCAGGATTATGATATTCTTTTTTTATTCTTAGTCTGGTAAAACAAATTTGGCATTTCCCATTCACCTTAAGAATGCATTTTTTATTCAAAATTCATAGTGGAAACCACAATGAATTAATTTTGTTTCATGAAGTTCCAATTATGAAACAAAAAAAAGATATATATGACGAATTTTAATCATACTTTTGGTTGAATTTTATATAATCATTCGTATGGAATGGATTTCAAAATATAATGCAATACTTTTTTTATAAATAGAATGAAATTATGATTTGGGATGAAGATATAAAATTATTTATCTTTGGAGGGGAGAATTTATCATCTAAGTAATGTTTAGATCAACCTATAATATCTCTTCTAAAGGATTTTATTAGAGAAGAAGAGCATTTGAAACATACTATTAAAAATTCAATCTTCAAATTGAGAATGTATCTATTGTATAAGAATACGAAGATGCATTTCTAGAGGAGGTACATGGATTTATATAAAATCAAGAAGTTGAGTTTTTCATTTAATTAATCCATGATTCATGACTTATATAAAAGAATAACTATAGAATGGACCCTATGGAGTTACTATACTTTATAATAAAATAGCCAATTTGAGTGGTTTGGGATACATAGGCCCAAGTGTTTCACCTTATGGAGCCCTTTTTTATTTGAGAAGAAATATGGATATATGACATTGTGCATTGATTATAGGGAAATAAATACTATTACAATAAAGAAAATGTATCATGTACTTTTCATTGATGACTTATTTAACCACCCTCACTGAAATCAATAAATTTCAATGATTTACCTTTATTATGAGTGTCAACAATTTTAAGTAAATACAGATGATATATCGAAGAAAACATTTCAACTGATGAATATAAATTTTGAGTTTACCAAAATTACATTTTGATTTACTAACTTCTCATATTTTTTATGGATCTAATAAACATATTTTTAAAGGAAAGTCTGGATAATTTTTTTAGTAATTAATGATGATATTTTTGTGTAATCTATGAACTATAAGGGCCATGAAAACCACTTGTGGACCATTATTGAGAATCATAGATGAAAATAGTTATGTGAAATTTATCATGCTATAATTATGACTTTAAAATTATATTTTCATTCCCATGTTGTATCTGAGGATGGAATCTCAACAGATATTGTGATGAAAAAGGCAATCCAAGAATATCATATACCAATAGAAATAACCCGGGTACATAGTTTCATTTCCTGGAAGGTTACTATCGGTGATTTTTTATTAAAATTTAACATTATTAGATAACCCACTAACCACAAATACTCGTAAAGAGATTATGTTTATTACTAAAAAGGAATGTCTGGAATGTTGTGATAACTGAAGAAGTGATTGGTTAATTGTACCACATTGAATATACCATCGATAAATTGTGGATTTATGATATATAATGATGGATTGAGTAAGGTATCTGGTATATTCCATATGAATTTTGATATCGTAGTTGCATCTGGATCAAAGAAGTTAATAACTCATGAATATTCCTATCCAACTCATTATTATGAGTTAGTATCTATAATAGTTTTTCTTGATGATACAGAGATACTATATATATAGTGAAATATTTGAGATATATATAGATAAAAAGTGTTTGAAATACATATTCTCAAATAAATAATTCAACATAAGAAAAATGCGATCACTCAAGATAATCAAGGTTTATGATTTCTCAATACAATACCACTTGGGGAAGACAAACAAGGCTGTATAAGAATTAGAAAAGAATGATCATGTAATTCTAAAATAATTAAGATTGGTATAGAACTTGTGTTCATAGATATAATAATTACAGGTGTGGGAATTATTAAGGAAGAATAAACATCCCCCATTTTTAAAATGATTTCTAACCTCCATTATTTAAAAATATTAAATGTTTTCAGTCTGATGATGATAAATTTCAAAATAAATTTACACTTGTGATTGATGGGAAACCAGAATACTTTCTATATGTATATGGAATTATTATATTCAAAAATTTCCTTGGTTTTACATCTTTATCTATAATAGAAAGGGAATCATTGGACGATTCTTATCTCCCAAATTTATCAATAGACAATGGTATAGAAAACATGTCTTGGTATTTTAGGGATCATTTTTTGTGGGATAATATGAAGAACGAAATTTTATCTTAGGTGTTATGATGTTAAGTTTTTCCACATGTGAAGGATGATAAACAAAATCTTAGATGATTCATGAAACCTATACATATTAATACATAGAAATTTTATGCTATTAATAGAGTCATTATCACTGGATTACCAAATAATCCCAAAAATAATGATGAAAAAAGGAAATTGTTGATTGACATACCAAATCCACACATTTCTTTAAAAATACAGAAATTTGAAGGAATAAATATTAATGTTTTTATAAGACATAATTAAGAACATATTTAAATATTTTCTAATATTGTTGAACTATTTAATTATAATTATATAAATTTATTCAGAAGGAAATTGAAACGGAACATCCTTCACGCACTAATTATCACTCTCAAACTGATGGATTGTACAAAAGGACAATCAAAACCTAAATAAACATGTTGAGGTCTCAGTCACATGATATTCAAGGTATGTGGGATCAGTATTTAACAAAATTAGATTTTCAATATAACAATAGCTTCTCTTCAATTATTCAAAGGAAGTCGTATGAAGAATTATATGAAATAAGATGTAATACAAAAAATTGTTGGAGGACGTTGGTGAATGAAATATTTTATTCCCAAAAATTATAGAAGAAAAATTAGAATATTTGAAGACCACTTACACCCATATCAATGTATCTCAATGTTGAAAAAATATCTATTCCAATAATTAGATGAAATATTTGGAATTTCAAGTGGGAGATAAATTTTTCTTCAATGCATCTCCATAGAAGGTTGTTCTATGATTTAGAAATAAAGGAAAAATAATCCACAAGTAAATTTAACTATATAAATACTTGGAAAGAATTGGATCTATGGATTACTATTTTGTTATTACCCCTATTCTTTCTAAATTAAATAATGAGTATCATGTCACTTTAATATAGGGGTTTATTATATTTCCAAATAATGTTATTAATGCTGATGAAATTGAATTTAAATGTGATTTATCTTTATGTTTAGTTACTATATAGATTTATAACACTAGAGAACTAGTGTTGAGGAATTTGATGGCTATGCTTTTAAATGTGATTTGGAAAAATCATGATATTTATGAGGTAATGTGGGAAACAGAGGAAATAATTATGAATAACAACCCAAATCTATTTATGAGGTGACATTGAGGAAATTTCATGGATGTAATATTTTTTACGGATGTAGGAATGTAACAACCCATGATTTTATAGTGGGTATCTTCTTTTAAATATTTTATCTCTTCAAAAACATATATTATTATCAAAAACGAGTTCAAAGAACACACAATTTATTATTATTTAATGATTATAACCTAGAATTTAAATTTTCATGAATAAATAGGGATATGTGAAAATTGAAAAAATATATGGTTTTTGTATTTATATAATAAATTTATTGGTTATCAATTGATTAGAATCAGAAAAAACAATAAAAGATGTGGTTTGTGCACACAATATATTTATATCATTATAATTTGAATTACTCACTATTGTTGAATGATTTTAATGAAATGCATATATTACATATTAAATTTTTTTAACATGCATATATATATTTTACTATGAATGGGATACGAATAAATATATTTTTATTATTAAAAAGAATATTTTTTAAAAAATATATTTTCAGTGAAATTTGTGAACATAAATTAAAATAAATTTACCCCACAGATAATTATTAAATTTTATAAAATGAATTACATATTTTTAATCTGGAGGTTAAAATTTGGTAATTCAAACCCTTTTATTTTTGGTCTAAAAGAACTGTAACCATGATAAATCTATCAACTTTGTAAAGGGAAAATTAGGTTAATTTTTGTTAAAAAAGTGATATGTACACAATTATTCATAATAATAATTATTTTTTCAATTTTATTCGACCGTTATACCCTTAGTCTTGAAATGGAATTTTTAAATTGACACTTTTCCCTGAAAATGAAATATATTACTTAAATCAATGACAGATTGAAAATGTCACCCTCTTTGTTTTTAATATATTTTATGTGTCCACATAAGAATTAAAAAATGAATGAATAAAAATAATTTTCAATATCAATATTAATGATTTATTTATTGTATAAAATTATATAATTACCTTAAATTCTTCTCAATTCTAATATAATATTTATTTAATTAATAAAAATATAAAATTAATTATATTAAAAAATTTAAACTAGATATAATTGAATGTGTTAATGTGTGAAATATATTTTATAGATATATATAGGATATTATAATGGTTTTAAATAATTATTTTGGAATTCCCAATTTATCTTGATGTATCCTAAGTAAAATTAAATGAAGAGTGCCAGAATTGATTTTAATGATAAATTATGAAAATAAAATTGTATTAAATTATTTAAAATTTATTAAAATATTAACCTTTTTAAAAGTTAATTTAATATAGTTTCACAAGTAAAACATGATTCATTTATGATTAATTTCTCAATTTAAAATTAAATTATTGACCAATTATTATTAAAATAGTGGTTACCAAAAATAATTAACTAAGTGGTTAATTAAAATGATATGGTTTATAATGAAACAAAATATTGTCTAAATTATATTGGTATATGATATGAAAACCCCATAATACCTTTCTTAAAAATCCATTTCAATTTTTATGAATTTTACAAGATAATGAATTTATTATAATTTATTCTTTTGATAAATTTCAAATGTTTTCCACCATAATTAAAAAAGGGAAACTCCTCCCTTACTTATTCACACCACATTAAATAATCCATTATGACCCATCCTTACCCATTCATCCTTACAATATCATTAAAAAATTTCTATAGGTTCTAGTTGCCACAAATTACCAACTATACGTCCCTTAATAAATGATATTAATATGGAATCCTATGGAAGTGGTAATTTTCATACCCGATCTCTATGAATTTATTCTTTAATCCAACCCTTAAAAATCCTTGGAAGTTATCTTAAAATAACAAATCCATCATCCAAAATATTTTTAAGTGTTATTATTATTATGAAACCACCATAAACCACCCCTTACCATAAAATGATAAGTGAAGGTGTTTCTTATGCATACATAAGACTTACCATTCATACATAGTGATTCAATTAATTTTTCATTACCAAATTTTTAGATGGAAATTATTTTTAGAATAATATTTATATATATTATTTATAAAATAATTATAAATATTAAATAATAATATCATATCTATATTATTATATTCATAAACATTGGTAAATGATAACGATTCTCGTTCATATGTGTGGACTACACCCTCCATGAACTGATGTTATTTTTTTTCATTTCGAGTTTACATAGATATTAATAAGGATTGATTTAACTAATATAGATTATTTATATATAATATTTATTGAATAATTATATTTATATTTCATCTTTCTTTCATTTTATATGTGGAAAAAGAAAATAAATATTCATGTGTACGTATGACCTACCATCTCGATGAACGGTAACACATTTTTCAATGTCTACCTTTAATGGATTAAATTAAATTAATATATAATGAATATATAAGGTTTTAATATCATTATAAATATTAATTAAATTATTTATCCTTGATCAATGTTTAAATACCAAAACAAATGAACCAGAACATACATGAAAAATGAAGCAGTTATTACCAAAAGATTGATTTTAAAAAAATAATTATTATGAAACTGGTTAAAAAGGGTTATAAGTATGTAATAAATGGAATGATATATATTAATATGGGTCAATGATATATTTATAATATATCAATATTAATTATATAAGAGTATTGAACATGTATAATGGAATTCTAACATGAGTTAAGTGTTTATTTCAAAATGTTGTTATCATTTGGGATTTTTTATTTTTATCTATCCATTGGAGAATATTTCTCTTCAAAATTCATGTTTCTTAAAAATATTTTAAAAAATATTTATTCTAATATCCAATTATTTTTATTGTCATTTTTAACCAAGTTTTCATTTTTTTTAAATGTTTTTAAAGGAATATTTTTATCATTTTCCAAAACCGCAATTTGTGTTTTTTCCAAAAAAATGGTAGTATTTGTTTTTTGAAATTATACTACATGAGAATATTTTAATGTTTTTAGGAAACATTAATTCTTTGATTCATATTTGAAAAGTGTATACGGTTCTTTCCAAGGAATTTTTGTTCTTTTATATGTGCAGAATTATATAAAAAGAAGTTACGTTAAATTGAAAAGGAATGTTTTATAAAAAGTTTTCCAATTAAAATTTTAAAGTATCACAATATATGTCAAAATTCTTTGATAAATTTATGGATTTAATGATTTTATTCTATTATGGTACCATTTAACATATTTTATTTTTGGTTTTTCAATATTTGGATCGTATAGGTACTATTTCGATTCCATTAACCATATTACATTGGATGTTTTATAAATATGTTTATTGGATGGGGAAATTGTTAACATTTTGTATGATAGTTTCAATATGAATGTTTATGTTTATTATATTTCACCCCTTTTAGATATGGAATATGACAACCCTGATTTTTATTACAACTTAAAAATGATTTATTACATAAAACATCACTTGATACAACAAAGAATATTGAGAGGTTTAGTGTCTTTGGGGCTTAGGATCATTACATAAAAAATTAAAGCATGAAATACAACATCTTTATTTAAAAATTCCTTTACATGACCACTGCATTCCTTCGTACTTAGCATTGCATGGGATAACTTGAGGACATGCATAAGAAATGGGTGAGCTATAAAGCCTAGAAAAGGAGTACACGTGGAATAACATGAGGAGTACAATACATGTTATACAATAGGAATATCAATATATCATAAGAAAAAAATGAACATAAAGTCATGATAATGCATCATAATCATAACATGGAAATGTGGAAACAACACTTAACATGGAATTAGCATGAGCCAAGGCTCATTGCACATGGATCATGAGTAAATCCTCATTGCACATAAAGCACGAGTAAACCCTCATTGCACTTGAATTAGCATGAGTCAACACTCATTGCACATGAAATTTCATGATACTATATTTTACCCAATGCGTTGGAGCGTTATAAGGGAGCAGCCTTCTTAAACATTTCATTTCATGCATAAGTGTTCCACATGGATCATAAAACATGGATTCAAAAAACATAATAATTTATTCCATGATAAAGGAATGGGGAATTAATACATGAAACTTTATAATCAATAAGTAAATGTGCGTAAAGTTGAATACCCTTGATGGAGAAATGGGCATGGTATTCACTACACAATGACATTGGCTTATAAAATCGGTGCAATTTCGGCAGCCTAACGGCGTGACATAAGAATTCATAAAAATGGTTGATGATATAGAAAGAAGTTTTTCATCATATCTACATGTAATGGATAGTGAGGAGGTCATATAGATACATTTCCCATCAATTGTAATGGAATATAGATTCATGATACAAAAGTATTGCTTGAATGTAAAAGAGGAGAGAGAAGTTCATTTCAGAATTTCAGCATAGTAACAGTTTTACCTAGGAGGCATTTAATGAGAGAGAAATGGGTCTCCCATCACTCAAACATAAATAGGTCAGTATTTGGGAGGTTCTAAACCATACCCCAACATTCATAATTGAAATTAAAAGGGAAAAACAACTTAAAGAAAATTGGAAAAAATGAGAAAGGAAGAAAAAACCCTTACTTGAAAGTGTGCTTCCAAAGGCTAGAGAGAGGCTTGTGAGAGGCTTCATGGGAGCTTGGGCGCCTTTGGAGGATTCTAGAGAGAGTTCGGCAGAGTTTGGATGAACTCCAAAGGCTTTGAGTGAGGAGGAAGTGGGATCTCGGGTGGGTTTCTATAGGAAAGGTGAGGGAATTATTTATTATTTAGGTTTGGGTCCCCTTACATTAAATTAATCAAAACCACAAACCATCCAATGATTTTTTCCCATGGTTTTCTGAAAAGGAAAGAGGAAATAATTATTTTATAAGGCCAAATTCCTATCTTATTAAAATATTAGGGTTTCTTATGTGGAGGCGAGTCACACTCCCATGGAAATTAATTTAAAAACACAAGGTGATTAATAAGTCTTGAGGGGTCCATTAATGTTTTGAAAAGTAATCCAAACAAACCCAAAATTACATTATATTAATGGTAAAATATATATTGGCCGAACATAATGATTATAGTATTTTATTACATCACTATTGGGTCATTATGATGTCATAAAACACATTATATATTTAAACGATATTTAATTTTTACTCAAAAATTTGACTGTCTCAGAAAATAATGAAAAATTCACTGTTGGTTAATTTCGACATCCTGATTCCAAAAATAACATTTATTTTATCTAAATAATTTTATAAATATGTTAATTTTCACTTTTAAATTAAAAACCGACATTTATCGAAAATTCACGGGTTTTGACAAAAATGCCTTTCAAAACATAATAAAAATTATAATTTCATTCATACAATTATATGATCATTTATATAATGAAATTAATATAATAATAATAATAATAATAATAATTTATAAAAATATTATTTAATTCAAAAATCCCTTAATTTAATAAAATAGTTTTCTTAATTAAATAATAACTAAAAACACCATTTGTACTTTAAAAACTATTTACAATGTATCAATAATGACAAGAAATTATATTCATTATCATATATAAAAATAAAGTACATGAACATAGTACTATCGATTAGTTACATAACCCCTTAAAACAGCCACATAAGACCTAAGGGTACGGTGTGCGATGGTGATGGACACTTGGGGTGGCTCAGATAACATCGCTCGAGTGGTAATTTCTATCAACCTCTACTTTTCCCATTGATGGTCCCGTTCGAGATTGACATGATGAAGCTCAGCTTGGGCATGGTCAAGAGAGAATCCCAAGTATTCCACCTCTTTTCCGAGCTCCGACAAATGGGCTTCGTTTGGAGCAATTCTGCTGGATGAGTCCATCACTTCTTTTGTCTGAGTAAATTTGGATTTGTTAAGGCCCTATATTTATACTAATCATGTGATCACAGTTCAACGACTATACTAGTAACAGTCACAATTCATATCCTAAAACTAATGAAGTTGAAATTTTATAAAAAAAAATTTATATAAAGAGACATTTATTAATATCAAGAGGGATTTTTCATTAATGAAACTTTATGTCGTTACAATATTCCCCCATTATGAAATTTCGCCCTCGAAATTTTCATTTTCCCACACTAAAACAGATGTGGGTAACTCAGCATCATCATTTCCTCCAATTCCCAAGTCACTTCTTCAAACTTGTGCTTTCTCCACAACACCTTGACGAGAGGCATTGTCTTATTTCGTATAACTTTTTCTCTACGATCTAATATCTTCACGGGTTTCTCTTCATAAGAAAGATCGTCTTCCAATTGTACCATCTCAAAAGAGAGTACATGTGAAGGGTCCTGTATATACTTCCTTAAGAGGAATACATGAAATAAATCATGTACTTTGGCCATAATAGGTGGAAGTGCTAGTCGATAGGCCACAACCCCGACACGATCAAGAATCTCGAAGGGGCCGATGTACCTTGGAATTAACTTCCCATTATTTCCAAACCTCATGACCGTCTTCCATGGAGATATACGTAGAAAAACCATGTCTCCAACATTAAACTCAAGGTCTCATCGACCGTTATTTTCATAACTCTTCTATCGTCTCTGAGCTGCCTTGATATGTTTCTGAATGGTTTTCACCTTCTCCACCATTTCCTCGACCATTTCAGGTCCAACCAGCTTATGTTCACCGACCTCATCCCAACATGTTGGTGTTCTGAACCTCTTCCCATACAGGTCTTCATATGGTTCCATTTGGATGCTCGAGTGGGAACTGCTATTATAAGAGAACTCAACCATAGAAAGGTGTTGATCCCATACTACTTTAAAGTACATTGATCACGCTCTCAACATATCATCAAGTGTTTAGATAGTCTGCTCAGATTGGCCATTAGTTTGAGGATGATAGGTCGTACTGATGTTCAGTTCAGTATTAAGAGCATGTTGAACACTCTTCCAAAACATAGTGGTGAATCTTGGATCTCGGTCAGACACAATAGGTAGTGGTACTCCATGAAACTTTACCACTTCCCTGATATATATCCAATCCAGTTGATCCAATGAGAAATCCTCTTGAATAGCAATGAAGTGTGCAGTCTTTGGAAGATGATCCACAACAAACCAGATTTCATTTTTGCCTTTGGATGTCCTTGGAAGTCCGGTGACAAAGTCCATGGTGAAGTTATCCCATTTCCATTTTTGTATGTGCAATGTTTGCATCATCCCCTTAGACTTCTTCCTTTCTACCATCACTTGCTGGCACACCAGGCACTTTGATGTATATTCACCGATCTCCTTCTTCATATTATCCCACCAAAATATTTCTCGGAGATCTCAATACATCTTTGTGCTTCCTAGGTGAATAGAGAAATTTGAACTATGTACATCATCCAAAAGTTCCTTTTTCAGCTCCGGACTTGATGGAACACATAGTCTTTTCCCAAACCACAAAATTCCTTCTTCATTAACATTAAACTCCGAGGATTTCCCTTTCTTAATAGATTCCACTTTTTCTTGAATTCCCACATCATCCTTTTGAGCATCATTTAACCTTTCCAAAAGATACGGTTGAGAAATCATTTGTGAAACAATTGTTGATGTTCCCTTCTCTATGATTCCCATGTCCATCTTCATCAAGTCTAAGAATATTAGATCCTTCTCAATTCTCGTCATTGATAGAATCACTAGATCCTTTCTACTTATGGAATCTGCCACCTTGTTCGCTTTCCCAGAGTGGTAATGGATTGAACAATCATAATCCTTGGTGAGCTCTTACAGTATATATCTGACATTTCTCCACATAGAGATAATGCCGCCAGATTTTCAAGGAAAAGATCACCGCCACCAACTCCAGATCTTGCATTGGATAGTTTCACTCAAGGATTTTCAACTGCCTCATGGCATAGGATATAACATTATCATTCTGCATCAACACACATCTTATGCCCTTCTTCAGAGCATCACTGAATACCATAAGAATTTCTCCACTTGTGGGAAAAGTGAGTATGGGCGTGGTGATAAGCCTCCTCCTCAACTCTTTGAAGCATTCTTTTCATTCATCACTCCAAGAAAGCATTACTCCATTTTGAGTTATCTTGGTAAGAGGGTTGGAAAATCATGATAAATTTCTCACAAATCTTCAATAATATCCAGGTAACCCCAAGAAGCTACGGATATCCGTTACCGATGTTGGCCTTAGCCATCCCTTAATTGCATCTGTATTAGAGGGGTCCAGAGATATCCCATTACTTGTGATGATATGGCCCAAGAATGAGACCTCCTTCAACCAGAACTCACACTTGTTGTACTTTGCATAGAGCTTCTCCTTGCACAAAGTCTCTAGTACAGTTCTTAAATGCTCCTCACGATCCTCCTTGGGTTTGGAGTATATTAGGATGTCATCTATAAAGACTACCACAAATTTGTCAAGGTAATATCTAAAGGCTCTATTCATTATTCCCATGAATATTGCTGGAGCATTAATGAGTCCTAAAGGCATTACTATGAATTTATAGTTCCCGTATCTTGTGCGAAAAGTAGTCTTGGGGATATCTTCCTTATTCACCCTTACTTAATAATATCCTGACCGCAAGTCTACCTTGGAGAAGTATTGTGCTCCACGCAGCTGATCTAACAAGTCATCAATTCTTAGGAGAGGAAACTTGTTCTTTATCGTGATTTTGTTATGTTCACGATAATCGACGCAAAGCCGCATTGACCCATACTTCTTCATGATGAAGAGGACAGGTGCACCCCATGGTGAAGCAATTGGGCGTATAAACCCTTTATCCAGATTCTCCTGTAGTTATTTCTTCAGATCTTCAAGCTCAACAACAGCCATTCTATATGGAGTCTTGGATATTGGTAATTCCCTAGGTATAATTTCAATTGAGAACTCAACATATCTTCTAGGAGGAAGACTAGGTAGTTCCTCGAGAAACACTTCCGCGAATTCCCTCACAATAGGCATTTCTTCAAGGATGGATTCTTACTTGGACTCAATCATCTGAGCCAGATACGCATGCTCATAGGGCAGAAATATCCATGCTTGAGATGATAGAGCTAAAGGAGGTTCATCTTTCTCCTGACACTTGTCAAGAATCGGGGGTTGATTCTCCATATGGAGTGTTATTTCTCTCTCCCGACAATTTATGTTGGCTCTATATAAGGAAATACAATCCATGCCAAGAATTGCGTCAAATTCCACCCGATTCTTTGCATTTGTAGCATTGAAAAATTCGTTGAGGTTCGAACAGAGAGTTCTTCTCCTCAGTCGCAGCTGCGGGTCTTTCTTACCAACTATTAACAGCTAGGTTCCCTTCTCTTCCACACCTAAAGCATTTCCCTGTCCCCTTTAGGCAATTTCCAGGGTGCTTCTTTCCGCACTTTTGCAATGTTGGGTGCTGGATCTTCTTAGCACCATTGGATTTATCCATTGGACCGCCAGCATTGAATTATACATTACGCTTCTTGTCCCCATGATACCCCTGCGATTCTCCGATCTCCATTTCAACCTTGAGGGCACATCTGACAATTTCCTCATAGCTGTCAAAGTCACGGATCTCTAATTCTTTCCGCAGGCTAGGCTCCAGCCCACCAAATAAGAAGTTAACCATGCATTTGGGGGTAACGACAAAGCCAGAAGCATATCTTCAAAGCCTTGTGATGTTTTCCTCACACACTTGACCAGATTCTTCATCTTTTTTCTTGAGGTAAAGGATGACCCTTTCTATCTTAAGTCATAGGGTGCGCAGAAAATATTTATCGGAAAACATCTTTTGTAAATCCTTCCATTCGAACACATCGATCTCCTCCTCATTCTTCATATTTTTGATCGACGTCTACCATTGATCAGCTTAACCATCCATACGATAAGCCTCAAGGAGAACCTTCTCTTTTTGAGAACATTGAAGGATGAATAAGATCTTTTCAATGGAGTTGATCCATTGTTCAGCGATCGTGGGATCAGATGATCCACTAAAAGTAGAAGGTCTTTGTCTCATGAAGCTCTCAATAGCAACTTGTTCATTCATAGGGGGTTTGGACATTCCTCTTGACCCGTGTTTCTATTCAATGATTGAGTTAGCTGAGAGAGAAGCATGACAAAGTTCATGATTCCCACTCCCATTGTATTAGGCATCTCATTAGTACAGTCATCACACTAATCTTCACATCGGTTGTTAGCCCGAGTCCTCCTATTACCGACCATTGGCTAGAATAAAAGGAATGCTAGGGGTAACACATAAAGGGTAATCTAAAGATAAAAGTTGATGACTTATAAATAAACTTTTATTTTATTTACTCATGAGTTTATAGGCTTCAATGTAGGCTTTTCATGATCTACATTCTAACATACATTCTTAATGCCATTTTTTTAATTCACTTAATAAGGGTTCATACAAATATTGTGAATTTCTCAAAACATATCCCCCGAGAGTGTCGTAACCAAGAGTGCAGCAAGGCCCATTGTCGTGCACTAATTCCCGTTCGAGTCTAGATCAAAGCGGTATTTTCGGGTTTTACCCCTAGGATACATCTATGCCAGAGCCGCCTCTACCTGCTTGTATCCAGACAGGGATGTATTTGTTTGACAATCCACTTACTCAGTACTTACCAAAACTTATGGATGTTTTTATTATACTTAGTCTTGTCTCTAAGCCTTTACTAGGTTTTTCTAATCCAAATCCAAAAAATAACTAACCCTATCCTCTGATACCAACTATGACAACCCTGATTTTTATTACAACTTAAACATGATTTATTACATAAAACTTCACTTGATACAACAAAGAAGATTGAGTGGTTTTGTGTCTTTGGGGCTTAGGATAATTACATAAAAACTTAAAACATGAAATATAACATCTTTATTGAAAACTTCCTTTACATGACCACTACATTCCTTCGTACTTAGTATTGCATGGGATAACCTGAGGACATGCATAAGAAAAGGATGATCTATAAAGCATAGTAAGGGAGTACACATGGAATAACATGAGGAGTACAATACATGTTATAAAATAGGAATATCAATAGATCATAAGAAAAACATGAATATAAAGGAATGATAAATCATTATAATCATAACATGGAAACGTGGCAACAACACTTAACATGGAATTGACATGGGCCAAGGCTCGTTGCACATAGAGCATGAGTAAATCCTCATTGCACATAAAGCACGAGTAAACCCTCGTTTCACTTGAATTATCATTATTCAAAACTCATTGAACATGACGTATCATGATACTAGACATTACCCAATGCATTGGAGTGCTACAAGGGCGCACCCTTCATAAACATTTCATTTCATGCATAAGTGTGCCACATGGATCATAAAACATGGATTCATAAAACATAATAATTTATTCCATGATAAAGGTATGTGGAATTCATAAATGAAACTTTATAATAAATAAGTAAATGTGCATAAAGGTGAATACCCTTGATGGAGAAATGGGAATGGTATTCACTACACAATGACATCGGCTTAGAACATCGATGCAATTTCGGCAGCGTAACGGCGTGACATAAGAATTCATAAAAATTGTTGATGAGAGAGAAAGATGTTACTTATCATATCTACATGTAATTTACAGTGAGGAGGTCATATAGATACATGTCCCAACAATTGTATTGGAAATTGGATTCGTGATACAATAGTATTTCTTGAATGTAAAAGAGGAGAGAGAAGTTCCTTTCAGAATTTCGGCATAGTAACAAGTGTACATGGGAGGCATTTAATGAGAGAGAAAGAGGTCTCCCATCACTAGAACATAAAGAGGTCAGTATATGGGAGGTGTGAAACCATACCCCAATATTCATAATTGAAATTAAAAGGGAAAAAACTTAAAGAAAATTGGACAAAATGAGAAAGGAAGAAAAAACCTTTACTTGGAAGTGTGCATCCAAAGGCTAGAGAGAGGCATCATGGGAGCTTGAGGCACCTTGGGAGGATTATAGAGAAATATGGGTAGAAGTTGGACGAAATAAAAAGGATTTGTGTGAGGAGGAAGTTGGAGCCTGGGTGGGATTATATAGGAATGGTGAGGGAATTCTTTATTATTTAGGTTTGGGTCCCCTTACATTAAATTAATCCAAACCACAAACCATACCATGCTTTTTGCCCATGTTTTTTGGAAAAGGGAAGAGGAAAAAATTATTTTATAAGGCCAAAGTCTGAGCTTCTTAAAATATTAGGGTTTCTTATGTGGAGGTGAGTCACACTCCAATGGAAATTAATTTAAAAAGACAAGGTGTTTAATAAGTCTTCAGGGGTCCATTAATGCTTTGAAAAGTAATCCAAACAAAACAAAAATCACATTATTTTAATGGTAAAACATATATTTTCCAAACATAAAATTATAGTATTTTATTACATCACTATTAGGTCATTATGATGTCATAAAACACATTATATATTTAAACGGTATTTAATTTGTACTCAAAAATTTGACTGTCTAAGAATATTATGAAAAATTGACTGTTAGATAATTTCAACATCCTGATTCCAAAAATAACATTTATTTTATCTAAATAATTTTATAAATATGTTAATTTTCACTTTTAAAATAAAAACCAACATTTATAAAAAATTCAAGGGTTTTGACAAAAATGGCTTTCAAACCTTAATAAAAATTATAATTGCATTCATACAATTATATGATCATTTATATAATAAAATTAATCTAATAATAATAATAATAATATTTTATTAAAATGTTATTTAATTCAAAAATACCTTTATTTAATAAAATATTTTTCTTAATTAAATAATAACTAAAAACACCATTTGTACTTTAAAAACTATTTACAATGTATCAGTAATAACAAGAAATTATATTCTTTATTATATACAAAAATAATGTACATGAACATAGTACTATCGATTAGTTACATAACCCCTTAAAATAGTCACATTAGGCCTAAGGGTAAGATGTGCGATGGTGGCAGACTCTTGGGGAGGCTCGGATAACATCGCTCGAGTGGTAATTTCTATCAACTTCTACTTTTCTTGTAGACGGTCCTGTTCGAGCCTGACATGCTGAAGCTCAGATTGTGCTTGGTCAAGAGCGAAGCCCCAGGATGCCACCTCCTTTCCGAGATCTGACAAATGGGCTTCGTGTGGAGCAATTCTATTGGATGAGGCCATCGCTCCTTTTGTATGAGTAAATTTGGATTTGTTAAGGCCTTATATTTATACTAATCTTGTGATCACTGTTCGACGACTATACTAGTAACGGTCACAATTCTTATCATTAAACCAATGAAGTTGAAATTTTATAAAAAAAAATTATATAAAAAGACATTTAATAAGATCAAGAGGGATTTTCCATTAATTAAACATTGGTTCGTTACATGGAATGTTTGGGAATTAGTATGTGATAGGTGGGGCCCACTATAGGCTTTGATGCATCTATATGTCTCATGAGATAAACTAAATTTGGCACTAGATGAGGCCTTATCCATTTATGTATGATTACTTTGTGTGAGGCATGGATGAAATGTTTTTGATATTTTTAATTATTCCCATACCCCATTATGCGATTATTGATTTATTTCAATTTGATAATTTGATTCATTATGATATACATGGATAAATTTTTAGATCATGTTATAATGGAATTATTTTATTTCTATATATTTCCTTCCATATTATTCATAAATTATTTTTCTTTTGTCTTATACATTCCCTTGCTAAGAATATGATATAACCTTTATTGTTATGTTTATTTTTCCATTGTATTCACAAAATATATAATTATTTATAATCTAGGATAATATAGTAGTATAACGCGATTATTATATGAAATAATATGATTTAATTTATGCCATCAATTGTAATGTAAGATTCATGTATAAATGTAGTTTTCCAAAAAATTATAAACTATTAGGTCTTTTTGATGTGATAATTAGTATCAAATACTAATTTAATAATATATCTACCCATTCTAGCTTATTTTGGTAGAGGTATTTACATTATACACATAAATTAGTGTCAAAAGTTCTATATTTTTTGGTTAGTGGGGTGTAATTATAATATTCGTTAGGTATAGTATGTTCCTGGGATGGAAAAATTATAGGGTATTTTTTACACTACATAGAACCTATAATATTTTGTATTACTATGGATGATGGTTTCCCCTTCATATTATTTTATCGGTAGTATGGATATGGGATTCCATCAAAACACATTCCACCACATAAATTACCATTTCTAATAATTATACGAAACTTTCATCCTCAAGTGGATATCTTTAGTAACTAAATTATTTTGATATTTTTTAAATTATTATCTAAATTTTTATAGTTCCCCACCATTTTTATATGTGAATTTTTATATGGTTATGATTTTTAACTATTAAATATGTAAGTTTGATGAATATAAAAATGGTAATTTATACATTAACACTGATGAAGATTTGTTTAATATTAAAAAATACATTTTATTGATCATTTTCAATATATTGGGTACCCCTACTAGAATATGTCATTTATTCAGGAATCTTGGAAATTTAAAAAAATTAAATTTTGTATAGACTCAATTTAAATAATGTTGAACATTAAATTTTATCCTAATATTCTTATGCTTGTTCACTTGAACTAATGAATTTCCCCTTGGGTTTTCATCTTAATTACCTAAAATAATATAACTATTGTAATATACACACATAGACTCCAAAATCACATAATCTTGGATCCAGTTATTTACATATATACATTTATCATTAAAAATGAAAACTTATTACATTTTATCACATCATAGAATCCATATGTTAACTATCTTTTGTACCTAATATGTAATATAGTAAAATATTCACATGATAATTTATATTATCATATTTTCTATTTATATTTTAATATATATTGTATCTATCATCTAATATTATTACATTTATAGGAAATTGGGAATAGATATGAAATGGGTTGAGATTATATTCTTAGTTTGGAAAATGATAAGAATTATATATTGTAAATAAATATTCATCCATATAAGATTTAAAAATAGTAATAAATTCAATGATATATAATGAAATCAAGGTTTATAAGAAAACCATAATATATAAATAAAACATACAAATTGGAACATGAAAAACATGTGGTCAAAATTCTCATCACCACTAGACTAATCCTAAATACAATAATATATTAATTGATATGATAGAATATAAACACACCAATATAATGATACCATAAGGACTTCAATAGTGAGGGTTCATTCGAATACCATGATTCTATAATTCAACTAATGGCGTAACTACCCAACTATTATCATGATATTTATTTGTATATTTTGTCAAAAATACCTATAAAAACCTTTATATCATAATAATTCTGAACAATAATTATATCTTGAGATACATAATTATATAATTCATATGAGATATATTTTACTTGGGCAAACTATTTTATAACATGTTCAGTATCTATTAAATGACAAAAAAATGTAATCATTCATGAAAACATAATTAAAAAATAGTCAAAATGTTTTTCCAAATTCAATATCAACCCATGAGTAAGGGTCTGCAAGTAGTAATGTAGTAAATACCCAATAAAAACATGATGAGTATTCCTATGAAAATATACATCAATAAGAAAAAAGGAGTATATGGTATTTATTTTTCATAGTGTATGTTATAGGTAACATGTATATCATTATTTTAAAATATTCATATGAATTGACTATATATCTAACATCTAAAGGTATCAAAATAGAAATATATTCCATTAAAAATATTTTATAATTTATTTCTTTTGAAAATGAATAGGAAATATGATTTTATATATGAATAAATAGAAATTATGTGACCCTATAACTTTCCCAAAATTACCCTTCAAACTACAAACCTTCAAGAGTCTATAATAAGAACACAAGAATATTATGATGAAATTAATTTTCTTACAATAAATGAATGTATTAAGTTATATATTGAATAAATTATACTAATTAATGATTTATAGGAAGGAACTAAAAAATAGGGATTGATTTAGCCATTCAAAGTGATTTTATCTAAAAAATCAATTTATAGAAACCCGATTTATGACTCCTGAATCATTGTACCATTTTAGCATAGTATCAACTTATATGAAGGAAAAAATGAAACAAAATTGTGTTTTTAACACTCATAATATTTTTATAGGATGATTATATATAATATATAATAGTATATTATCATTGTAAACAATTTTTTAAGACTTTTATTGAAAAATAAATAAGAAATGTAATGAATGAGAAATGAAATGGAATATCATAGTTTGATATGTATCATATATTAATAAATGGTATAACAAAATGAATTAGATGATCTATCATGGAAAATATATTTATGGGATGATGATAGCATATGAAAATATTTAGGGTATCCTATAAATTTGGATTTTCAATGTTTGAAATAAAAACAATTGTTTTAGAAAGGAAAACAATATGATTAATAACCCATACATTAGCGTGGTATTGACATATGAAATAGGGCCTAATGGAAGTGAATTAATAGTATTGAATAGAAATAAATAAAACGGATGATAATATTATTGAAAAGGATTAATATTAATAATTTAAATGAAATTTAGTAGAGATCACAACATAAAAAAATTGAAAATGAGGAGATATAGATAGTAACACTCAATGTAAATCATAGAATTAACCACATAAAAAATAAGAAACATAAATAATAAAGATAAATAAATTTTATAGATAACATGAATTAACTTTTATGATCAGTTTTTCAATTATTTAAAGGGGAATTGATATTTTGGTGTTGTAATTCATTTTCATGGTGAGTGGAATTCTATAGAATTAATTACTAACTAGTTTCAAATTCCATTATCTAAAGTAGTCTACTTCACCTATAGTTCCCCATTACCCCGTAATGATCCAAAATAGTGATTCTTTTAAAAATAAGTTATATATCACCATTTCTATCATGTTGTATATTTATTACATATATACGATTCCATATTTACTATATAATAAAATGGTCACCCATTGAGTTATCATATTTGACTATATATATATATTTTTAAAAATGATTACATTATACAATTACTTAATATCAATATATTTATTATAAAAATTTAATGCATTTTATAAAATTCACTGAAAAACTATGATTTTTTTAAAATACGAAGGAAATATTTAACAAAAATAAATTATTTAGATGGTAGTCATTTTATTATGAAATAAATTTTTATAATAGTACCCCATTAATGACAGATAAAAAATTCCTTATTGCACAAAAATACATTGTAAGTGTATGGCGTAAAATGGTTTTACATTCATAGGGTTGTTCAACACACATTAATCTAGTGGTGAATTATTCTAACCGAAACTTCTATCATATAATATTAATCTTGAATGAAATTTCTTGGTGTTTAGATTTAGCTTCGTCTAGGGATAACCTTATTGGTGAAACGTCCTTCAAATGATTTGATAAATGTGACTCCAAATTTATATCCCTACACATGAAATGCAATATTAATTCTTCCCAAGATAGTTAACTTATTCGGTTACCCTCATAATATAAAATTATCTTAATAATTACAATATAATTACTATATTATTATTAATTTTGAAGCCAAATAGTCAAAAAAACCAATATTCATAATTCTTAATGATCATAATTCTCATCGATTATCATCAGTTTCTATATAATTATACCCTAAAATAATAATTCATAATCATAATCCTATGTTTCTCAAAATTTATAATCTAAGATTTGTATTATTATTATTTTTTAATGTTATAGTTATAAACATGATATTTATTAGATAATACAATCCACAAGTCACTTACATTTCACTCATATAATTTGATTTTGGTTACTTTCAATTCTTATATATAATAGTTTTTTATAGACCTATATCAATTATTTTTATTGTATCCTCAATAATAATGTAATATTTATTACAATATATTTCTCTTTTAGTGCCTGATACCCAACAATTGATAAAATAATTTACATATTTCTTTGGTAATAAGTACTTTTTTACACAATCATTGTATAAAAATTTATATCTAAGCACAAATTCATGTGATATTAACATTGAAATTTATTGAAAATATATTTAATTATTATAGAAGTACATAATTCATACTAAAATTCATCATTTATAGAATTCCACTACATGTTCTTCCAAGGTTATGTACGGTTGGAAATTGATTTTTTTATTTTGAAACCCATTTAGGAAAGTGAGAAACTGCAAATCCCTTAACTCGTACCAGATGACGACTTGGAAAACTCACAAAATAAGCACATTCTGAACAACCACAAACCAAAAAAAACACTAGCACGAGGCTACATATCATAATACTCATAATAGTCTTCACATACCACACAAGAGCTCCCTTCTTCCAAAGATGATTCCCATTTGGAAGCCAATTTATGTCGCCTAAAAAAACCACTCTACTTGTGGTTCCTCATCTGATCTAGTAAAGGTTTCTCTGGACATGTTTTCATAACCAAGCTGTCTTTTCTGAAAGAAACAATCATCCCTCTATCCTGTTTAAAAGAAGATCCAGTACTCACCAGCCCTAGTAGATAAGATTAGTCCTTTCTTGTTCTTATTCTTGGTGTAGCAGATAGCGCTCCTTCACACTTATCCTTTCGGTCCCATTATACGCAATGGCACTTTAGGAATCAAATACTGGACCACTCCTGTTTTCTTTATTACCCCCAGAACCAGCCCTCCCTTTGTTCATCGAGGCCTTATTGTTACAACCAGAATCATTTCCTCTTCTTTGATCCAGTGTGTTACTGTCCATCAAAGTGTGACACCCATCCGCATTAGTAGCCTCTTTCGCGGACGTAGGCACTCCCTCATGGACCAACCTTATAACATTTTTCTCTTTCGAGGAGGTCCCATCGGCATCCCCACCTTCCACCGCATCAACATCCAATTCCTCTTCAAGCATGTCTTCTAAAATAAAATCAAACATGTTCCTCACTTTTGGAAAGGTCCTGACCGAAGGTTCTAAGCCTCTGGAACCCCCATCATTATTTGGACTGGCCACACATGACTTGAATACTTTTTACCCCACCCTATGGACTTTAACTATTTTCTCTCCATTCATGCGCTGCTCCAAACTATCCTCCTTACAACACGAGCCAGTATCCTTCCGAGAATTGAAATTAGGTGAGCCCTCCAAATCCTTCAGTAACCTGCTGAATACATCATCTACTATCAAGTTACCCTGAGTTTCATAGAATATGAGATTTCACTACCACTGACATCCTCCATCGTCGCCTTACGGACACTATCTAGGAGGACCATCACTACAGAACTTGAAGGGTGAAGTTCCCCATCTTTGGACCCCGAATCCTCCTTAACCAGATTAGTCGCCTCACCGATCACGAGGTCCTTGTTCAGTGAAGCATCCTTTTTACTCGCAGCAACCAGAATCCCCTTATGACTTACCTCCTATGCATGACCAGTGTTTCTCCTTTGTCAAGCCTCCAAAGGGTGGACCAAATGCTTTCATGAAGGACAGAACTCAGTCCAATTTTCTTAAATCACCCGCTGCTTAAACCTATACTTCTCATCAATATTAATCCACACATAATCGAAGGGAAAACATAAAGTTTCCATCTCAACACAGACCCGAGGTTTAACAGTGTGACACATAGCCTCAGAGTGACTATTAGAGCAAAGTAATCTTCCTAGACATTTCTTAGCATTAGAATCATCGATGGATTCTGAAAATGTAATGGGAGGGAGAGAAAGCTTACCCAAACTACTGTAGAAGGAGAGTCCTAGTTCATGTAAAAATCACAGGACAACTGTAGGAGAAAGAAACGAAGTCTGTTGAAGCTATGCGGAGCCCTCAACCATGCCTTTATGAGGTCCTCCTCCGATTCAAACCTAATCATGATATGGTGGCTGTCGAGTAGGCCCAGAATCGCTCTTTCATGAAGGTCCCAAGATCCAAAGACGAACCAGTAAAAAGCATCGATTGAAGGTATCTTATTCTTAAAGAGAGAAACCAGAGTGCGATTGAAGAGAACTCAGCCTTCCACAAGCTTAGAGGATGATAGATGAAGGTTAGGGAGGCCATCTAGAAGATCCGGGACTTTCGGGCATAACTAAGCTTCCGAGAATTGGGGGAGAAAGTATGGATTAGAGAAAGGATGGAAGAACCCGACTCCCTCATGGAATGTACAATACCCCTCCCCCACTAAGGGGGAGGCTCCACCCCCGGCGCCGTCGTCACCGAGGATATAACAACCCCGAAAGACTAGGGTTCCGGAGCCGCGACTATGTTCTATTATTAATGATAAAATTATATATATTTTTCAAGGTCAAATATTAATGTAAATTTTCTATTTTAACCATATTAATGTAGTTATTCTTTTAAAATCAACAATATATTAATCCTTAGTTGGAGAAAACATAGTTTACTACATCCCACCAATTATGAAATTAGTTTTCCACAAAAAGAAACTATCCCATGACACTATGTTTAGATGACCTTAAAATAAAATTTTGTGAAAAAATCCATTGTTGAATGCACATTATTTTACTTGAGAGGTTAAAACGATATGTTATTTGATGTGGAAACCATACTAGAAAAGTATTAAAATTTAAGGCACATAGTTTTCATTGAGGTGAATGGGTTTATTAGACCGAGTACTTCTCTGTGGGGTTCACCGATCCATTTTGTGAGAAAGGTAGATGGCACCCTTAGGCTATATATAGAATATATAAATATGATCCAGTTGATGGTTAAAAAACAATATCCCATTCCACAGATAGGTGAACTATTTGATCAGATTCGAGGAGCTTGAGTGTTCTTAAAGACCGACTTAAGGTTAGGATATCACTAGGTACGTGTCCAACATGAAAACATACATTGTACAACCATTTTTAGTAGGTATGGTCTATATGAGTGTCTAGTTATGTTGTTTGGTGTCATGAATACATCAGTGGACTTCCTGGATCTGATGAATCGATTGTTCCATCAATATCTTGATTATTTTTATATGGTATTTGTGGATAATATCTTGGTTTATTCTCATAATCGACAGGACCATTCCACACATCTAGAGATCATTTTGTGTACAATGAGAGAGAATTAGTTATATGTTAATATCACAAGGTTCTACTTCTAGATAGATCAAATTCACTACAATCGTCATGATACCTTAGAGATAAGATTATCAATCAACCCAGAGAAGGTGTGTACAATAGTTACCTAGAAGAATCCAAATAAAATATTTAAGGTACATAGTTTTCTTGGACTTTCTTGTTAGTACATGAATTTCATAAAATACATCTCATGATTAGTAGTGTCGATGATGGGCTTGACAAAGAAGTGTGTGAAGTATGTCTTGTTAGATTCTTGTGAGATGGACTTTCAAGAGTGAAAGGGAGATTAATGTCAGCACCGATACAAATTTTTTCCAAAACCCAGTAGAAATTATATTATGTACTATGACACATTAGGTATCGGGATGGGTGAAGAGCATATGCAGGGGGATCAAGTTATTGCATATGGGTCATGAAATTTTATGGCACATGAGAGGAATTACCTAACACCAAATCTTAAGATAGCTGTAGTTGTTCATTCCTTACACTATTGGATACATTACTTACTCAGAGATAATTTTGTGGTTTTAACAGAAAAAAAAGTCTCAGGTTAAAATTTACTCAATTTGATCTAATCCTAAGGCAGTGACGGTGGGTGGAATTCATATAGTCTTTTGACTTAGAGAATTCTTACATTCCAAGAAAAGGAAATGCAGTGGCTGATGCACTGAGCAGGAGGACTCAAGTACTAGCAGTGCAGTAGGCTAGTAGCAAATGGAAGCTTATTTCTTTGTTCTATGAGATGTATTTGGAGGTTCACAATAGGTAGGGACATAATTTCCTTATATCGTTAGATTTTACATCTACCTTACTGGATATATTAAAGATGAGGAAGTTATTGGATTATGAAGGCCTTATTCTATGGGAGAGTATGTTAGGTGAGGACCCTCGTAGTTTGACCATTGATAAGGAAGAATTGAAAAATATACATGGTAACATCTGGGTTTTAGAAGACATGAAAGACAAACTGATGAAGGATTTTCATGCTTCATCTTGAGTGCTGCATCCTAGTGTCACCAATATGTATCAGGATTGATATAGTTAGTGCTAGTGTCCATGTATGAAGGGAGATGTAGCTCGTTTTGTCATGAGATGTTACACCTATCACGAGTTGAAGGTAGAGATTTAGTGAAAAGAAAAAATTATACAATAGATACCCATTCATGAGTTGAAATAGAATGATGTCATGATGGATTTTATGATGGGTTAACCAAGGTCACACCATGGTAATGATGTAGTATGGGTTATTGTTGAAAATATTATGAAGGTTTCACATTTATTACCGATCAAGGAGGCCTTGAATGTTGATGAGATTGAGAGGTTTTACATCCATGAGATTGTATGAATTCATGGGGTCCCACACTCTAATATGTCAGACATGGATTCCTGATTCACTTATTCTTTCTAGCAAGGTCCACAGAGGGATTTGCATACACAGGTGCTTCGGAGCAGAGCTTACCACCCCAAGTAAGATGGTTTGTCAGAGTGCACGATTCAGGTGCTAGAGGGCATGTTTCAGGCATGCATCTTGGATTTCAAGGTTTCTTGGGTGACTCACATACCCCTTGCTATGTTTTTATACAATAATAGATTCAATGATACTATTCATATGGTGCTATATGAGTCTTCTTACTATAGGCTATTCTGATCACCCCTGTGTTGGATGGAGGTAGGAGAGGCCGCCTTATTGGGACCACATCACTTTAAACAGAATTATGAGTAGGTACAATTGATTTTGAAATGGGTGTCTTGTGCACAGTGTTGTTAGAAATCATACGTCAATCTATATAGATGACCTTCGGAGTTCATGTTTGGGGATCATGTTTTCCTACGTTTCGCACCAAGTTTGGGACACAAGAGGATCAGGAGAGAGGGAAATATTTTGCTGATATACGTTGGTATATTTGAGATTATTGAGAGGGTCAAGCGAGTTGATTATCAATTGATGTTACCATAACGGTACATGGAAATTCATGACATCTTCCACATTACTCAGTTGTGATATTACTTTTTGGACCCATCTCACACCTTCATCCCAACTAAGTGGAGTTGCTGGATGATGCTTCTTTTGAGGAGCATCACATTTTTATTGTGGATAGCAACACAAGGTATCTCCATGGGTGATCTGTTCCTTCAGTATGGGTGATATGGTAGCATGAAGGAGTGTAGGAAAATATGAGGGAGAGGGAGGCTGACGTTTGGTCAGAATGACCAATGTTATTATCTAATGTTCCTTAACCACCCTCAGAATGGAAATTTGGGGAATAATTTCATTAAGGGGGGATGTTTCTAAGAACCCAGTTCTTCCATTGAGGTAAAAATCATTACTTTTATGTTTTTACTTAAGAGATTAGAGGAAAAATAAATCAAAGGATGGATGCAGGCCTATTACACACCGTGTATTTCAAACAACATGCCATTTATTGAGGGATAAATGTTTTACAATCCTAGTAAAAAACCATGTAATGACTTGGAGAGGATTTTTATGGACACAACATATAGTTTCTATTAGACACTATTTACTTTTACATTTATACATTAAATCAAGCAGTGGAAATGCCTTTTATAATTTCGATAGAATGTCTTGCCCATCTCACGAAGCAACAATGCTGAACATATATTTTCCTCCCAAATATCCATTTGAAATTCAATTTTATTGCCATCTAAGGTGTATGAATACAGTTAGTAAGATCTAAATTCCTCTTGAGTTGTTCTTCATGATTTTTCTCCCAAAAATGTTATCATATATTGTGATTTTTACATAATTTTGTATATATAATCAAATTAATGTAGATTTGAAAGCTGACATTAGATGAGGAGCATCACAAGAACATAAGGAAGTTAGTCTCATGCCTTTTTCAAATTAGCATGTTGATTATATGTGATGGAGTGCCACACACCCATTTTTGGGTGTCACTAAAATTGAATATTGGCCAATTTTGTTACCTAATGTTGATTAGGTAATTTATTAAATGATTATAGGATGTATTAGTATTATTATCCTTGATTGAGGGTCATCCATGGGAGCATTTTCCCTTGGAAGACCAATATTCAGTCATTTGTCATAGAATGCCTATGGGAATTCCATTGATTCCATTTTATGGGTTGTCTAAAATGGAATTGGTTAATATCATAGTTTTCCCATGTGATATAATAAATGGTTATGTCTTCTAATTGTTTAATTCACATATTAGGATTGTGATATGAGTTCTCCATGTGGGTTTATAATTGTTAAAACTGGTAATGGTCAGATTTGTTGAATGTTTTTTGACCGGTTTGATTCCCATGTGAGTTATCATTTTGTTAACCATGAAATAGTGTAAATTAAATGTGATATTTTTATGTTGAAATGATTATATTCCAGTTTTTGACCATGAGAGATGATGAAATTCTTATTTATTAGGTTTCGACCCTAACACATGCTCAATTTTTTATATACTGTGTTTCAAACATGATTGACTGTTGAAATGATTATATAGCAGGCTTTGATCTAGTTTGGTGTCAAGACATACCATGGTTATATGGTTTTGGTTAAATACACAAGGAGTGATACTTGAATTCCACAAAAGGATGTCAAGACCAAACTTAGTTATAAATTTAATATTGAAATAAACTGACTAATGATGTGTCAACCAAGTAAAATCCCAAACTTGGATTCGATCTTCACCTATACTTGATTACATTGTATTTTAATAAATTTGTCGTGCTTAATATTGAGTACCTACTTTTTAGTGATTTCACTATCGTACAATTACTATTATATAGTTTCATTGATAGATAGGCAATGACCTTAAGCGGTTTCTTACTAGGATTTTTCTCTCACACCTTGTTTGAGTCATGATTTGATTCCCAAATAAATTAAATGATTGTTGGTGTTGATTAGGGAAAGACCTGTTCTACTACTACTTTATTTTATTCTTAGAAGTTAGAGATCATGGGACCAAGATAAGGCATGAAATTCTTCCTTGTTTCATTATCTCTTTGATAATTTGGGACGTATATTGTGTATTATTGTAGTGTACCTATTTTGTCAATTTTCTTAGAACATGCGACATGATAAATCTTCATGTGTCTGTATTGAGGCTTGGTTATTTATCGATACAAAATTACACTCTTTATTTTAGTTAGAAGATATTATCACTTCAGATATTGAATATTCTTATTTTGGGTGTGTTATACTCTGCCAATGGGTGCATAGTATCCCCTTGATCACTTCTAAGAACTCATAGCTAGTACGCAGCCTCTGGAATTTTGGGAGATGTGCTTGAGGCCATTTGGAAAAATGGATATGAGGAACCTTTAGGTGGAACCTAGATTTGGGAAATTATAAGGCAATTATTTAAATCTTCATTTAAGAGATTCCTTTGAATTTTAGTGGATCATGTGACCCCTTAGTTCTAAATAAATGGCTCAGATCTATTAAAATGATCTTCTCCATTATTCAATTCATTGAGTAATATATTTTCGGGCTATATTTTTTCATATAGAGGAATAATTTTATCAATGGTGGAAATATGTCAGAAAATACGAAGCATGAGAAAGAGACCAAAGGGATTTAGTGGAAGGAATTGTAACAGCCCGAGATTTTATGAAAAATATTCTTTTTTATTTATTAATGTCTTGTGTTGTATGCTACACCAAAAGGAGCATGCACAACACGCATCTTTGACTTGCCTTTCATTACACGCAATCACAACCTTCCCCGATAGCGTGTGTAGTATGCAATACTGAGTTTCACGAAACAACGATATGCTATTAAAATATTATTAAAAATAGCCGTTATGAATAGTAATAACCACTTTTTAAATTTTAGAAATTTTAGCTCTCAAAATGGACTCCATTTTTGGATTCAGAGTATCGAATTTAGCCTAAGGTGAAATTATGGTACTTTTCGGATAACTTTCATATTCTGATGAATAGTGAAAATTACTAAATTATAATTAAAAGCATCTTTTTTAATCGAAATAATTAATAGTGATAAATTATTAATTTGAGTGGTTTTAAAGTATATTTAGAATATATTTTTACAATTTAATACAATGTTGGTCATTGAATGTAATTTCACATTTAAACCAGACATAATCAAGTGTCAATTTTTTGATAGATATTATTTTTTAAAAACACGCTATTTGTTTTAACAGCGGGATTTAGTTATAAAATTAATTAATGCAACTTCTATGTTATGAATTTGGTAAAATATACCTCATTTTTGAATTTGGAATATGAAATATAGCTTAGGATGAAATTTTGGCATTGTTCTGAAAAACATCAATTTTTGATGAATAGTGAAACTACTAAGTGGTAGTTAAAAAACTGAATTTTTCATAAAACATAATTTTACCATTTCTGTAAATGGAATTTCAAAAATCCGAGAGACACGGTTGATGTCAGTAAGTAAAATCTGGTTCAATGAGATGAAAATAATTTTTGGTGAATAGTAACTTTTTACTTTTATTTACCACGGTTAAAAGTAAATAGGGTAATTAAGGGTAAGAATGATATTAATATTACCCTAACACATATCCTAATTCTAGTGGACAAGTGTATCTCGACCAAAAACAACCTTAAGTGTAAAATATTATCATTTAGGCCCACTTGGATTAGACTAGGACATTTATTATTATTTAATTCAAAGAAGAGTTAAAAGAGTTAAAATCAAAGTTTATTTACTAAAAAAAATTTAATATAGGGTTATACATAAGATAAATTCTATTGTAAATATTCATTAGAAAGCTAAAAATGTTTCATACATAATGGTATTTTATTTTTAATTTTTAAACATCAAATAATTTAATTTATTTATGGCACAAAGATGATGCAGTAATTATCTTATTAATGAAATATTGACATAATTGATATTATAAATACCAAAATAAATGTAATTTGAGACTTTTTATGAATTCCACTAATTTTCTAGGTTACTATGATATATTAGTGTTGATTTAATCGACTTGGTGCAAACATATAATTCTGTTATGACTTTCACACAAATCATATATCAAATAGTGTCAAAATTGACAGTAAATAGTTTTTAAATCAAATATTATATTATTAATTGTTATTTTATTCCTAAAAATCTAACGTTCGGCCAAATGACTTAGATAAGGATATATGTATTAATAATATACAATTTGGGGTTCTTTTGGAATGTTATAGTAAGTGTATTAACCATATAGTGAAAGAAAACAAAAAGACACGGAAAAAGTTAAATTATTTAACTTAGAGTTAAATCTAATTGATAAGGTTAAAATAATACTGTAAACTTGTCTAAATCCTATTGGATGATAGGATTTCGACCCATCCCCACTTTAGATTCGAAATAAGACCCTTTGAAACCATTATAAACTGATTTAGACTTTAATATAAAATAATATTTTGAGATATTCCTAAGGTGCCCCTCTCCTCCCTTATAAAAGGCACCTCCTCCCCCACCTCCTCACACCAATTTGAGCACTAAAGCTCGGACAACCCCTGCCAAATTCCCTTCTCCACTTCCCTAGAATAATCCTAGAGGTCCTGGTATTCTTCAAAGACCAATCTTAGTTCCCTAAGTGGAGGATTCAAAGAGGCGTTTCAAAGAAGAGGTAATATCCATTACCGATCTTTTCAATTTCTTTCTTCTTCAACTTCTTATTCTTTAGTTGTTTCATGATAAAGTAATAACATCAGTATTTTTATATACGGATATGTTATTATAAATATTAAACAACTCTAATTAACCTTCTATCCATCCTACGGAAAAAGGAAATCACCGCGCGTGCGTACGTACGGAATACCGTCTCCACGCCGTGGTGTAATCTTTTTTTCCACCAACACCTTACATGGATGGGTATTATGGTGTAAATATAAACTATACATAGTTATTATTACATAATAATGATTCTAATATATTGTATCATCCAATCCAATTCAATTCAATAATTATGGAAATGATATCATCGCTCGTGCGTACATACGGACTACCGTCTCCACGACGCGATGAGATTCATTTTCCATGATAACCATTTAAGAATGATTATAAAGTATATATAAGCAATAATAATTAAATATATGACATTATAAAGCTACTGGATTTATTTTTATATATATATGTAGGTCATCTACTTAATTCCACTCAATTCAATAAGGAAACGAAAACAGCGTTCATGCATACGTACGGCCTACCGTCTCCATGAACGGTGTATTTCTTTCCATTTATTGATCCATTATATATATGTATATTCTGAATATATATTATATATAAATCATGTTTTATATTATATAATTAAGTAATAATGATCTATGTAATCATATGAATAATTACAAGTTAAAACACGAATGAAAAATGAGACAATTTTACCCAAAACGCTACTTTAACATGAATTTACAAAAGAACGGGTAATATAAAGTCATAAGTTAACCATATATGATATAATAACAATTAATATGATTCTTTAATAAGTCAATGACATTATTTAAATCATTATACAGGAGGGTCGGACACTTACGAAGCAAATCGGACTTAAGGTAAGGGAAATATCACAATCTCATTTTTATCCGAGATTGTTTATACTTCGGTATTTACTGGGGTGTATTTTATCATCCACATCCATGTTTCTTCAATATGTAATATTATTTCCATCCACCTAAAATTTTTTAAAACCTATTTTACCCCTTGGTGAGTTTTTATTAGAAGATATGAAAGGAATCTTTTGTCGTTTTTTGGACGAGGTACTTTTTGACTTTTTCGACAAAAGTATGAGAAGAATGTTTTTATAAATTATACGGCATCAATGGATTTTTAAAAAATTATTTCCAAGAAGATTACTTTACAAGTTTTCAAGTTTATTTTTAATCAAATTCTTTTATTTTAAAATTGTATGACATGTTAAGAAAGGAAAAGTGTTTTTGAAGTAGAAAGGATATTTTTCTCAAGAATGGTGTTCAAGTGTCTTATCAAAATTATTTTCCATCTAAGATAATATAGGGTCCTATTTCTATCCCTATTTTTACATTGTTTTGATTATGTTATAATGGAATTATTTTTATGATGTCCTTTTATCTTATATGGATTATGTTATGATGGCATGATGTTTAAGAATCCCATTTTTATTACATGGGTTATGCAATGATGTATGATTTAAGATTTTGTGGCACACATAAGAATGGTATCATTATGAGATGGGTGGGAACTATATCTCTCTCCAATGCATTGGGTAAAGATTTTATATCTCATGAGATAGACATGTCTGGAATGGTAGGTTATACCGGTTCAGTGAAACAGTACTGAAACGAGGGTGACTCGGTTCAGAAAGGGACTTTGTCCACTAAGATAGTCTTGGCAGTGAGTCTTGACTAACAAGAAATGATTCTATATGATTATGTGTGTATTCCACAAAGTTTAATGTTTTAATTTATGATTATTGTGATTTCATTTCACTACTATGATTTATCCCATGTTATAAAATTATGCTCTCTTTTGCAGGATAAGATTTCCAAAATGTTATGTTCTTATGAAAATGATGTGATTGATATTTCTTTTGTTTACCCTTACTGAGCATTTGAGCCCACCCTTTCATGTTTTCTTTTCCCCAAGATATAAGGAAAGGTTTTAGGTATAAAAAAAAGGAAGATCTTTATGGGAGATGTTGAAGATCTTTCACCAGGATTAGAAGATTATATTCCGAGTTTCCAAAGACACTAAACTATTACGATCCTTGTGTGTGTATTTTTCTTATGTACTAAGTATTCTGCAAATGTAATGTAATGTCAATGTACGTCAAGATACGGGTCTCTACAGTTGGTATCAGAGGAAAGGTTTAGTCAACCTTTGGAAACTAGGATGCGAAAACGTTAGTGAGTTCCCTAGAGATATTTATAAGGTATGTCTAGGGATGTCTCTAAGGTTAAGTATACGTATAGGTTATAGTCCTAGAATTGCGCTAACGATCATAGAATTTAACCTAAGATGTTTGATATTGAGGGTACACCCCCTTTATTATGTTGTTTTCCCTAGCATGATTTTTGCCTCTCACACTATTCTTTTTGGGTTTTAGAAAATGGCTGGAAACAAGATGATCCACGATAATGGAGGATATGATGGACAATGGAATGATATTCTTCATGAGCAACCAAATGAAATGGGATTTGGAAGTCCAAACTTCATTATTATGCCAAATCAGCAATCTCATAATATGATCAATAAAGTAAAATTTGGTAAGTTTCCTGACTCAGCTAATAAGAGAAAGATGGAGTTTCATGATGATCATAGAGGAAAGGAAGTTAAATTTCCCATATGTAAATCATGTGGGAAGAGGCATCAAGGAGAATGTTTCAAAGGAACTGGAAGATGCTTTGGGTGTGGAAAAGAAGGACACAAAGCCAGTAAGTGCAAAGGAAAAGGTTCAGTTAACACCCGGGATGAGGATAATGGTATTGCTATGACATCAACAATGGTTAAATGTTTTAAATGTGGAATGAACGGGCATTATGAAAAACAAATCCCTAAGGGAAATTCTCATGAAGAGAATCAGTATGGTCGTATGGGTAGTATTTATGTGGATGATGATGAAGAGACTACAAATGATATGTGAGATGAAAGAATTGTTGAAGCTCGGTCAATGGTTTAAGAATGTAGTGGAATGATGACATGTTTATCATGTGTAATGTTGTATAAGTAATCTCATGGTACTATGGAATAAAGAGACATCTAAGGATTGTTACAATGTTGTCCTTCCTTGAGTTTTTAAAGTGTATGATTAATGGTACCAGTATCCCTGAAAGGTTATTCAAATATTTTTGGAATGTAGATGATATGCTCATAATGAAGGGATAAGACGATAATGAGATGGTTGATTGTATTCATGATCTCATGATTGATATAAGGACTAAGTGATATCATGGTTTGAGTATATAGAATTTTGAGGAATTTGGTATGTGGAAAGAGTTAACATTTAACAGCATTCATGTTTTCAATAAGGTTCAATGGGTATTCATTCATCAAGAGAATACATAATTAAGGTATTCACATGTTTGTAATTTTACCAACAAGATATATCTTATGATATATGGGGGATAAATGATGGCATTCACGTGATTATTTTCTTTATAGTATGATCTTGGACCGAAGTATTTTAGAGAAGCCTAAAGATTGGAATGGATTATGTTGGACATAAGTTGGTATTGTTTAAGGATAGAACTTTTTTCGATATTGTTGATGGGATGTTATAGTAATATAGCTTTAGAAAAAGGACAACCTGCAGGACGGGCGACAGCCCATCGCGTCAGACAAGGCTGTGGGAATCGAACCCACAATCGAAGTGCGACTGGCCTTTATCGCCTACCACTGGCCTACAGGAAGTCCCTGTTTAGTAGAAACTAGTTTTATTATATTAATCTGTATGACATATGATGTACAAGTCCATTTTAGGAACCATATATGATTAATCTCACTATAGATCGACTTATGTATATAATTTTTTGCTAACCTTTTGTTTGAGACAGATGGAATGACCCGTCATTCTATCACATGATCTGCTAACACTTCACGAATAACAAATTCAACTTCATTTATTTAGGAGATGAAGTGGAAATTGTTAAAGGCATGAACAATAGTGAGATTGTACCAAAATAAAGTAAGTATTTATTCTAATTCAAATTCTTTAACTTTAGGGAAACGATCTTGAAAACAAAAAATGTTGTCCTAGTGATATTATATCTGATGAATCATATGGTACCTTAGATCGTCACAAATTTATGGCTTTGTGATTTTTGGCTTTTCCATAGCCATGTTCTCTACCACTCTCCATCAGAACATGATGGTTAGATTTCTCTTCCATATCCATATTTTCACCTATGTGGAAACCCAGTGATTAGTTTATTTGGGTAACCGTTACGTTTCATACTATTGTTTTTAAAGATTGGTTTTGATATTCCTTTTTACGATGTGGGTTTCTATTAAAGAAACTTTAGAATAGTAATCCATTTATAACCCTGAAGAATTTCGAGGGTGAAATTAATTTTAAGGGGGGTAAAATGTAACAGCCCGAGATTTTTTGAAAAATATTCTTTTTAATTTTATTAATGTCTTGTGTTGTATGATACACCAAAAGGATCTTGCAAAACACACATCTTTTACTTTCCTTGCATTACACACAATCTCAACCTTCCTCGATAGCGTGTGTAGTACGCAATACTGAGTTTCACGAAACAACGATATGCTATTAAAATATTATTAAAACTAGCCATTATGAATAGTAATAACCACTTTTTAAATTATAGAAATTTTAGCTCTCAAAATGGACTCCATTTTTTGATTCGGAGTATCGAATTTAGCCTAAGGTGAAATTTTGGTACTTTTCGGATAACTTTCATATTCTGATGAATAGTGAAAATTACTAAATTATAATTAAAAGCAACTTTTTTAATAGAAATAATTAATAGTGATAAATTATTAATTTGAGTGGTTTTAATGTATATTTAGAATATATTTTTACAATTTAATACAATGTTGGTCATTGAATGTAATTTCACATTTAAACCAGACATAATCAAGTGTCAATCTTTTGATAGATATTGTTTCTTAAAAACACGCTATTTGTTTTAACAAAGGGATTTAATTATAAAATTAATTAATGCAACTTCTATGTTATGAATTTGGTAAAATAGACCTCATTTTTGAATTCGCAATATGAAATATAGCTTAGGATGAAATTTTGGCATTGTTCTGAAAAACATCAATTTTTGATGAATAGTGAAACTACTAAGTGGTAGTTAAAAAACTGAATTTTTCATAAAACATAATTTTACCGCTTATGTGAATGGAATTTCAAAAATCCGAGAGACACGGTTGATTTCAGTAAGTAAAATGTGGTTCAATGAGTGAAAATAATTTTTGGTGAATAGTAACTTTTTACTTTTATTTACCATGGTTAAAAGTAAATAGGGTAATTAAGGGTAAGAATGATATTAATATTACCCTAACACATGTCCTAATTCTATTGGACAAGTGTATCTCGACCAGAAACAACCTTAAGTGTAAAATATTATCATTTAGGCCCACTTGGATTAGATTAGGACATTTATTATTATTCAATTCAAAGAAGAGTTAGAAGAGTTAAAATCAAAGTTTATTTACTAAAACATTTTTAATATAGGGTTATACATAAGATAAATTCGATTGTAAATATTCATTAGAAAGATAAAAATATTTCCTACATAATGGTATTTTATTTGTAATTTTTAGACATCAAATAATTTATGACACAAAGATGATGCATTAATTATCTTATTAATGAAATATTAACATAATTGATATTATAAATACCAAAATAAATGTAATTTGAGACTTTATATGAATTCCACTAATTTTATAGGTTACTATGATATATTACTGTTTATTTAATCAACTTGGTTCGAACATATAATTCTGTTATGACTTTCACAAAAATCATATATCAAATAGTGTCAAAATTGACAAAAAATAGTTTTTAAATCAAATATTATATTATTAATTGTTATTTTATTCCTAAAAATCTAAATTTCGGCCAAATGACTTAGATAAAGATATATGTATTAATAATATACAATTTGGGGTTCGTTTGGCATGTTATAGTAAGTGTATTAACCATATAGTGAAAGAAAACAAAAAGACACGGTAAAAGTTAAATTATTTAACTTAGAGTTAAATCTAATTGATAAGGATAAAATAATACCCTAAACTTGTCTAAATCCTATTGGATGATAGGATTTCGACCCATCCCCACTTTATCTTCGAAATAAGACCCTTTGGAACCATTATAAACCGATTTAGACTTCAATATAAAATAATATTTTGAGATATTCCTAAGGTGCCCCTCTCCTCCCTTATAAAAGGGCACCTCCTCCCCCTCCTCCTCACACCAATTTGAGCACTCAAGCTCGGCCAACCCCTACCAAAATACCTTCTTCACTTCCCTAGAATAATCCTAGAGGTCCTTGTCTTCTTCAAAGACCAATCTTAGTTCCCTAAGTGGAGGATTCAAAGAGGCGTTTCAAAGAAGAGGTAATATCCATTACCGATCTCTTCAATTTAATTCTTCTTCAACTTCTTTTCTTTAGTTGTTTCATGATAAAGTAATAACATCAGTATTTCTTATATACTGATATGTTATTATAAATATTAAACAACTCTAATTAACCTTCTATCTATCCTACGGAAAAAGGAAATCACCGCGCGTGCGTACGTACGGAATACCGTCTCCACGCCGTGGTGTAATCTGTTTTTCCACCAACACCTTACATGGATGGGTATGATGGTGTAAAGAATAACTATACATAGTTATTATAACATCATAATTATTCTGATATATTTTATCATCCACTCCAATTCAATTCAATAATTATGGAAATGATATCATCGCTCGTGCGTACGTACGGACTACCGTCTCCACGATGCGATGAGATTCATTTTCCATGTTAACCATTTAAGAATGATTATAAAGTATATATAAGAAATAATAATGAAATATATGACATTATAAAGCTATTGAATTTATTTTTATATATATATTTATGTCATCTACTTAATTCCACTCAATTCAATAAGGAAAAGAAAACAGCGTTCATGCGTATGTACGGCCTACCGTCTCCATGAACGGTTTATTTCTTTCCATTTATCGATCCATTATATATATGTATATTATGAATATATATTATATATAAATCATGTTTTATATTATATAATTAAGTAATAATGATCTAAGTAATCATATGAATAATTAAAGTTAAAACACGAACGACAAATGAGACGATTTTACCCAAAACGCTACTTTAACATTAATTTACAAAAGAACGGTTAATATAAAGTCATAAGTGAACCATATATGATATAATAACAATGAATATGATTCTGTAATAATTCAATGACATTATTTATATCATTATACAAGAGGTTCGGACACTTACGAAGCAAATCGGACCTAAGGTAAGGGGAATATCACAATCTCATTTTTATCCGAGATTGTTTATACTTCGGTATTTACTGGGGTGTATTTTATCATCCACATCCATGTTTCTTCAATATGTAATATTATTTCCATCCACCTAAAATTTTTTAAAACCTATTTTACCCTTTGGTTTTTTTTTAGTAGAAGATATGAAATGAATCTTTTGTCATTTTTTGTACGAGGTACTTTTTGACTTTTTCGACAAAAGTATGAGAAGAATGTTTTTTTAACTTATACGGCTTGAATGGATTTTTAAAACATTATTTCCAAGAAGATTAATTTACAAGTTTTCAAGTTTATTTTTAGTCAAATTCTTTTAGTTTAAAATTGTATGACATGTTAAGAAAGGAAAATTGTTTTTGAAGTAGAAAGGATATTTTCCTCAAGAATGGTGTTCAAGTGTTTTATCAAAATTATTTTCCATCTATGATAATATATGGTTCTATTTATATCCCTATTTTTACATTGTTTTGATTATGTTATGATGGAATTATTTTTATGATGTCATTTTATCTTATATGGATTATGTTATGATGGCATGATGTTTAAGAATCCCATTTTTATTACATGGGTTATGCAATGATGTATGATTTAAGATTTTGTGGCACACATAAGAATGGTATCATTATGAGATGGGTGGGACCTATATCTCCCTCCAATGCATTGGGTAAAGATTTTATATCTCATGTGATTGACATGGCTGGAATGGTAGGTTATACCGGTTCAGTGAAACAGGACTGAAACGAGGGTGACTCGGTTTAGAAAGGGACTTTGTCTACTAAGATAGTCTTGGCAGTGAGTCTTGACTAACAAGAAATGATTCTCTATGATTATGTGTGTATACCACAAAGTTTAATGTTTTAAGTTATGATTATTGTGATTTCATTTCACTACTATGATTTATCCCATGTTATGAAATTATGCTCTCTTTTGCAGGATAAGTTTTCCAAAATGTTATGTTCTTATGAAAATGATGTGATTGATATTTCTTTTGTTTACCCTTACTGAGCATTTGAGCTCACCCTTTCATGTTTTCTTTTCCCCAGGATATAAGGAATGGTTTTAGGTATAAAAAAAAGGAAGATCTTTATGGGAGATGTTGAAGATCTTTCACCAGGATTAGAAGATTATATTCCGAGTTTCCAAAGACACTAAACTATTACGATCCTTGTGTGTGTGTTTTTAATATGTACTAAGTATTCGTAAAATGTAATGTAATGTCAATGTACATCAAGATACGGGTCTCTACAGGAATTGTGGATTTTTTTGATAAATATTTTCCTCACACTCTATGACTTAAAATAGAGAGGAATTTTCTTTCCTCGAAGAAAAATGATGATGAATATATCAAGGAGAATAAGGAAAATATCATGATAAATGCATGACTAACCTCTAAAATTGTTGTTACCCTAGTATGTAAATTTGTTCACTTATTTTGTGGGATGAAACTATATCTATCTAAATCAATGGAAATATGTGACTTTGATAGCTTTAAGGAATTTATCCAATGTTCCCCTAATGTGGTATTGGATATAAGTGAATCTCAAGGGCCTCATGTAGATAAGATGTAGAAGCTAGAGTTTAATTATTTTAATGAAATATAAAAATATAATAGTGGTATGAAATATCAAAGTCCTAATTTTCAAAGGTTCAAGAAGAAGGACCTCAAAAATTTCATGAAATAGAATTGGAAATTTTTTACGCATGTGAAGGAAGGGAACATAGCTAGAGATTTCCAATGGGAAACCCCACAAATTTGATTAGAAATATAAATTCTCTAATAAACCCTTATCACATTGTCCACTATTTCTACTAAAATTAATAATGAGACTATGTGAATCAATGCACCAAATCAAGGGTTGACAATGAAAATCGATGATAGTCACCTCTATGGACATTAGAGAAAGGGTGTGATAATTCCATTATAATTGTGAGTGAGGATCCAAACAATAATGTTGTAACATGTAATATAGTTATTCATGAATGAATATAGAACATACTTTTTTATTCTATAATTATACATTGTTTCATATCATAGATGTCTAGTAGAACTTTGCAAACACCACCAAAAAGTACGGATGCATTGGTATTGATGAAGACGGAGAAAGGTAAATTATTGTATCCAATTTATAAAACTCTCCCCCTAAAAAAATTTGTGGGATGAGATTCAAAGAAATATTTTGATTCTTTATTTAATTGAATTCCATGCAATTTTGGGTATGGATGTGATTTCCTTATATAAAGAAAACATAAAATTATAACTAAAGTAAATTACCCCGGTATCTCAAATATCACTCTGATTTTATACAAGTGCAATGAGGATGTGGAGTCATATTTTTTATCAACGTCCCTAGAAAGGATATTATTTCCCTATGAGTAACAAGATCTTTCACAAATGATTATGACTAAGGAAAATATAACCCTTTAATACTTAGAAATTGTTAAGGAATATATTGATATCTTTAATGAATAATATTCTAGTCTTTATCCTATATTATATGCATAATTCCCAATAATTCTTATACCTATATCTTTACCCATATCCAAGACTCAATATAGAATTAACATTTTATAATATAAGAAGCTAAAGAAGAAGGTAAAAGTGAACATGGATAAAATTTTATACATACAAATTATTCCCCATGGGGTGCACTAGTGGAATTCTTCATGAATAATGATGGGTCAATGGGCCTTTACATTGATTATCATGATCTCAAAAAGATCATGATAATATAAAAATATCTACTACCACAAATTTATATATTTATTGATTAGATATTTAAATACCATTATTTCATTACAGTGGATCTTTAGTCGGGATACTATGACGTAAATGTGAATAATGAGGCTATCCCCAGTACAACATCTTGTACAAGTTATGGGCACTATGATTTCATAGAAATTTGTGCTGGACTCACTAATTCTCTAAAAATATTCATTGGATTTAGTTAATAGATTCTTTATAAATTTCCTCAAAATATTTATGGTAAAATTTATAGATAATATTTAAATTTCAGAGTAAAAACTCGAGAAAATAGAGAACAATTTTATTATTGTACTTATTTCTTTTGAGAATGAAAATTTTTATGAAATGTATAGTAAATATGAATTTTTATTTGAGAAAGTAACAATTTTAGGGTCTTTTATCACTAGTATTGTGACATTTTTAGACCATTAAAAATAGATGCAATTTAGGGAACACAAAAACCAACCTCTTTGATGGAAATCTGTATTGTCCATGGATTATTTGGGTACTATCATAAAATTTAGTGAAAATTATCAGGATTTTAAAACCCCTTAACTAAGATAACATAGAAAGGAATGTCATTTTTCTAGAATGAGGAATGCATGGAAAAATTCAAAGAGGTGAAGATGATATACAACACTACATTTGCGATAAAATTACCCACCATTGGGGAAGGGTATGAGATATATAGTGATGAATCTAAAAAGGGATTGGGTTCTGTACTTATTCAAGATGAAAAAGTGATATCCTATGGCAACCAACAACTAATGATACATTAGATAAACTACCTAAATCAAGATATATAATTTTTTACAGTAAATAAATTACATATTTGAATGAAATATCTCTATGTTGATAACTATGTAATATATAAGCATCATAAAAGCCTCAAGTATCTTATCAAAAAATAAGTGATTTATATTTATATATTTAGGTTGTTAAAGTTGACCAAGGATAATGATTGTACAATCCATTACCATCCTCATATAAAAAAATGTAGTATATAATTTGAGTAGAATAAGGATCTCAAAACTCTTTCCATGATTAGGATCACAAGGGATCTGATATTCATGGGCATGAAAAATATTGATTTGGGAATAATAAAATGATCTTCATCCTAACACTCTAAAATATCTTATAAAACAGTCATTCATTGGACGATCATAGAGGATGATAAATATGATAGGATTCTATAAAAGAAGGCAGAGAATATTTTAGAGTTTAACATTATTGTATGTGGAGTTATAATGGTGGGAAAATGGATATGTAGATCATAAAAACCAAAACTATAGTGGGAACATCTGTACAATAAAAATTCATCACCATTCTCTATTCATAAAAAAAAATGATGTATAGTTATTTTAAGGAAAATTTATGGTGGGATTACATAAAGATTGATATTGTGGAATTCATATCCTGATGCTTGGTATACCAATAATTCAAGGTTGAATGAAAAACGTTGAAGGTTATATTTAAAATATTTCCCATACATATATGAAAATGATAAATCATAAGAATATATTTAATCATAGGACACACCCTGATACCTAATGTAAATAACACCATCTGGGTAGTAGTTGATCTTCTTTCAAAGATGACAAAATTCAATAATATCAAGGATGATTTAATTTTTATCCAACTATCTAAGATATATATAAGGGAAGTTTTAATATAATATTAAGTTCTATCCACTATTATATCTTATTGATATGTGTGTATTACCTCATGGTTTAGGAGAATCCTTCAACTAGAATTAGATATATAATTCTGCTTCAGCACTATTTATCTCCCATTCATGGATGGTTAGTCTGAAAAAACCATTAAAACTCCATAGGATTTGATGAGATCAAGATAAATGGATGTAAAAGGATATTTGGATAAACACCTTCCGCTATTGGCATTCTAAAATAATTATACGATTAATTATAGAATTTAAAAGGAACTTTAAGAGGATCTAGATCAAAAAAATGTTTTAAACTCCAACATATTTTTAATATGTTTGATAATGGAATATGATGGGACTTTATCATATCAAAGATATGAAATTTGTGATTAAAAAAATTCATTGACATATGGCATCTACAAAAAATTAACAAAAAACTATACATAGAATTATCGATGAGACATGGAGTTTGAGAGTGATAATATGTTCCTTTATATATCTCCATGGAATAAATTCATGAGGTTTGGGAAGAAGGGAAAGATTATTCATAGATATATCATCCCTTTGAGATCCTTGATCACATCAGAGCAGTGCAATTTCGACTAACACTCCCACATAACCTATCTCATACACATGATGTGTTCCATATATCTATTTTTTTAATGTATATAAAATACCTATAACATGATCCAAATATTGAGATGTTACCACTGAATACTAATCATTCATACTAGTTGCATCCAGTGATGATATTATATCATTGAAAAAAATTCTAGGAAATAAGATAAATTATGAAAAACATTTTTTTATTACATGTTAATTCATGATTTATAAAATAGGAATACACATAATACAACCTAGAATATATAGAACCCTAATTTATTTGTGTAATTAGGAATATAAAATAACAACAATATAAATAGATAAAAAATTATTTAAAACATACTTAATATGATCATACTATTCCATCCTTCTTAAAACTTAATGGGTTACCTAGGGACATACTTAATTAAGAGGTGAGTTATAAAGAATGATAAGGTAATAAATAAAGAATAACATGAATAAAGTATAATATGTTAGACAATAGTAATTTAATAGGTACATAAAATGGGTGAGAATCATAAATATGAACAATAAAGAATCATATATCATGGAAACATAAAGGCAACATAGGAAATGTTGAAAAACCTTCAAACAAGACATCATAAACATAGGTCAAGTCTAACCGCATAGAAATAATAACTTGGTCAAAGAGTTACATAATGAATTAGGTTCACTACCTAATACTATAACTAATGTCTCATGATAATAAAACATTACCCTTATCATTAGAGTATTATAACATTCTTGGCATACTCGTCACTTCCATATCAAGTACGTGAATAACTGTGCCACCTAGATCATATATCATAAGAACATATTTAATCTCATTTAATTCAAAATTAATTTTTGTGGGTTAAATATATGGAATTCTAAAATAAAGGAATAATAGTTACATATATGTGAACACCATTGAGTGTAAATGGGTATGGGTATAAACTTCAAAAAATTTTGTTATAGAAAATCTTAATGAAATTTCTGCAACATAACACTGGTAAATGAAGAATCATAAATGGTTTCAATGAGAGATAAAGTATCATATCATCAATTGGTATTAAAAATGAATGTCCATAGGATTTGTAACAACAAAATCCAACATGATTTTTTTGAATTGATATGCATTATACAAGGATGGTTCTTTAATAAAAACTTGTCACGGAAAAATCATAGGATAATTTTTGTCGCATAACAGGGGTACATAACAAATAAAGGTAGGGACGAATGAGAGTTATAGGGGTACAAAATCCCCTGTAAATAATATTTTACGTAAGAGGTATGTTTAATATCTTATTCCATCAATAGTAATTGGATTAAAAGGTTATTACATTAATAATGTTCTTAAATAAATAAGAAAAATAAATGATCCATTACTAAATTTCAGCATATTAATGGATTAGGTAAATGATATAATGAGAGGGGATAAATGATATCTCATTATTATGGTATAAATTAAATAGTATAGGGATCTTTATAAATTCATTAAAACATTGCCAATTTAGATTAAAAGGGAAATATTCTAAGAAAATGCATGAATTGAAATGAAGTAGGAGAGATGCCCCTTACCTTAGGATGGTGATTCCAAAGGTTTGAGAATAACTTCTTGAGAGCTTGGAAGAATATTTGGAGGAATCTAGAGAGGAGATTTCATAAAAAGAATTTCATCGAATTTTTTTAGTGAAGCTCAATTGTGTATTGTTTTTTATATATGAATGTATTGGGGAGTTATTTATTTTTTACCAAACATTGGTTTTGGACACTATAAAAAAATAATCCAAAAAAACCGTCAATACTATTTTCGAATGGTTTCTTAAATGTATTTTTTTTCATAATATTATATGTTCAAGAGATGATATCATTAAAATATTAAACATGGTGATATGGATGTGAATCATATTTATAAATAAATAATTTTAAAACCTTAAAATATAATATTTGGTTTGAAGGATTCAAAATGGATTTATAAAATTAATCAAATAAGCTCAAAAAATTTATTTTATAGGGGAATCATATTTTTGGTCATTGATACCATTAATATCATTTGTTACATTACAACATAGTCATTATGATATCATAATACACACAATATATTTACACCCTATTTAATGTCTACTTGAAAATTTCACGGTCTCATAAAATTATAAAAATTTCACTATAGGATTACTTCAACATGATGATTCAGAAAAAAAATATTTAGGATACCACAATTATTTTCTAAATAAATGAATTTAAACTTGTAATACAATCATTAATGTATATTGTGAAATAATTTTTTTCAATAAAAATTTTTGAACCCTAAAAATAATTATGTTTTATATCATAACAATTATATTATCATTGAAATTTAATAATAATTATACAATAGTATTATATTTTTAAAATATAATTTATTTTTAAAATTACTGAATCCATTAATATAGAAATTCATAATTTAAATTTCTCATTACATAGAAATAAAACTTCTGTTTTTTCGTATCAAAATTTAATTTTTTTTAAAATCATTTCATTATTATTTATAACAAAAATAATATAATCACTATTATATTTTAAATAAAATATATATAATCATAATATTAGGATTAAATTTTTTCTAGTCCTCATTATATTATTTTTACCATTAATTTACCTATTTTACTTTTACAGTGGTAATAAAAATTTACTACAGTTACTATTAATATTCTCTAAAAATTAAGTTGATTGTATTTCATAATATTAATTATTTGTATTATAAATATGGAATCCATTTTTCTAGAATAAATTCAAATTGGTGGAATAATTCAATTTAAAATAATACCCACAAGTGTGATAAATATTGATTTTTTTAGAAAATGATGTTTCTATGGAAATGATGACTTTACTTTAAATTGATAAACAGTAATATAAAATTTTTGAATTTCATTTAAAAATGATAAAAATATGATCGAAATATTTAATTTAAATAATTATTAATTATTGGTTATTTATAATTTATTAAAAAGGATAATGAATCTATATATCAAACTATTCTTAGAAAAATTCTTTTTCAATCCCAAATATAAAATTATAATAAAACCTTGTATAAAGATGATTTAAATTAAATTATATTGATTAAATATACAATAATTATAATTATTTTAATATAAAAAAAATTAAAATTTGAATTTGAAATTTAAATTACCTAATTTATCAAAGGGAATGACAGTTTTACAACAACGTTATATTGCTCAGTATTCAGTAGATAATAAATATTTTCTGAAAAATAAATAAATATCACCAAAAGTTAATTTTGATATGATGATTTAAAAGATGATGTTAATTTTATCCAATAAATTTTCTAAATTTTCACGAAATTAATTCTAATTTTTTTTTCAAAATTGAAAATAAAAACTACTTTTTATGAATATTTTTTATGAATAAAATTACATTAATAAAAAGTGAGTGATTATGTAATTTTAATTTATAAATATTTTTAGTTTCATTATAAAATGTTTATATAGATTACATAATGTAGTTAATCCAATTATTATCTAAAAATTTAATGGATATATTTACAATTTAATAATTAAATATGCATTATTTTTTAGAGTTCAGTGTTCTGTATGACAAATGCTATAAAACATAGGTTTTTATTTTAAAAACCTGGGGCATTACATTATTCCCCAATTTAATAAATTTAATCCTTAAAATTTGAATTTTATTTTGGTAAGAAATTTTTTGACACACGAATGTATTTGAATCCCACATTTTAAAAAGGGATAAAAGTCCACATAAAAATAAATTAACGGAAGTTCAAACATTCAAATATAACTAGTTTTCCATGTAGAATAACGTTAGTGGGAAGCGAAAACATAGACACATAAGTTACTAACTAATGACTCATAACTAATAGAGTTTAATTGAGAACATTGTTATGAAAAATTCAACAACCACAAAATGATAAATCTAAGATTGATGAAAGGGCCATCAATTCTTAAAAACAATCACAATATGTCAATTTTTTTCGAGAGTATTATCATATAGTTAAGTAATTACTATTTCTTCTAGACTATGAACATAGGGAAATATAATTTCTTTTCAAGTATTATTACTTATTTTAATTAATTGACACTATAATATCATCTGTTTCTCCAAACAATGAGAAATCAAGATGTTTTATATTCCCAAAGCACTAAAATATTATTCTATCTTTTCACATAATCCAGCAAAGAAAAAAAATATATTACTAATTTATATACAAAGTAAAAAATTATTTATATAATGTAATATAATACTAAAAGTTAATAAACCACAATGAATTACTATCTAAAATTTAATAAAATAAATCCCAATGTTTTAATATATATCATTCCTTAAATATATAACCCAATGTTACAAATAACACCAATAACCTCAACATTAAATAAATTTTTAACCTCAAAGGTTGTATCATACCCATCATCTTACAACTCCAAAACATAATATAATTATTCTATAATAATAATCTATATTAAAAATAATTGGTATATATTCCAAAATCTAATAAAAAATATTCTAAAATATCAATAATCAACTCAAAATCAAAAATTGATATTTTAAAATGTCTCTGAAAATTTAATAAAACATGCTTAACTTCTACCACAAAAATATCCAAAAGTTGTGTCAATTATTTTATACATATTATTTTACATAGAAATGTCATCCCAATATTCTTTAGGTTTTCCCAAAAAAACATATTAAGTGTTTTTTATTCAATCAATCATTTATTTCAAAAAATACAACCTTTTAACTAAATCAATTTTAAAGTTTATTAGTACAATTGAAAATATGATTCAAATCCATAAAGAAAAAAATAAATTTGAACAATACTTAGGTGTTTTAGGATTTTTATGTCCACAATGTCATTGATATATTATATCCACAATATAATTATCAAATACTAATATATAATCACTTCCATCCTTACAATTCAATTACTTCAACAGAATTTATCCTTCTATAGTCTAGTATTTAACTGTTAGATTTTGTAGATGACTCGGATAATTCCCATATTCTCCATACATAAGAAATTATGAAAGAATGGTTATTATAGTATGTAATTTATTCCCTTATGTAATACTCGTCATTTATTATAGAAACTATCAATACTCTTCCGTATTAAAAAAAATAAAACTACTTTGAGTTCCTTTACCAAATATCCATTAGTGTCTCTTTTAACATTTTTTACATGAAGGATGTTGAACCTTTGTTCCTTTATAATATGAAATTCCCCACGATTTCATCATCCATTTCATTTAATTCCATATACATTCAATTATGTCTGAGATTTTAATATTGATTATTGATAGCAAGGATGAAATAATCACAAGATGTCTTACATGATATAACATACTATTAGGTTTCTTATTTAGGAATTAATTACATTTCCTTACACATTGAATGTTGAATCAGTTACTTTGATTTCCAGCCACTTATTAAAATAATGTGAAATTTACAGATGAGTACATTTAGACAATGAAATAAAAATATGGGAAGAAAATATTATTAATGGGATAACATATAAATTTCATGTATTTAATTAAAATATTAATGTATAGGATTCACACAAAGTTATCCATTATCTACTTTCTCACATAAACAATAATTAGAAATTTTTTCCATTTAATAATGGTTCATAGTGAACTTGTGAATTTTCCAAATAATATCCATTCAAAGTGTCATACTAGTTGTGAATCAAGGCTCATTGTCATGCACTAGTTTTTAATTCATTCTATATCAATATGGTTTTTAGGTTTTTTCAACTTTAGATAGATTTATTCCATGGATAGAGCAACTTTTAGTATCTAGATAAATATTTAATTTCATAATAATCAAAATACAATACAATTTATCCAAAAATAGTGTTGTTTTATTATACTTTGTTTTTATCCCAATGTATTTTTCAAGAACATTTTAAAAATAATCCCAAAAAATAAACTAATTTTTCTAATATATTATATTGGATAACCCTTTTCTTTTTTACACATCAATTAATGATTTATTACATATATTGGAATACACATAATACAACCCAGATGATCATGTAGGCGAGTTTCTTCAGGTAATTTTGTACATAATAAAAAACATGTTAAATGGATACAAAAAATTATTTAAATATTACATAATATTCTAGAAATATTCCTCCATTTATAAAACTACATGGGACAACATAAGGATATATATATATATAAGAAGTGGATGAGCTGTAAAGCCCAGTAAGGGAATAAAAGAATAAATAACATGAAGAATGTATTATATATTGAACAATAAGAATTTAAATGGAGCATAAAATGGGTGATAATAACAACCATTTACAACAAAGTATGATATATCATGGTAATATAAAGGAAACATGGGAAATTTTGCAACAAATTTAAACATTACATCATTAAAATAGGTCAAGGCTACCCAGCAAGAGATCATAATATGGTGTAAAAAGTCCCATAATGGATTAGTTTCACTCCCTAATTATATAAATTTTGTATCGTGAGACTAAAAAACTACCCAATTCATTTGATCTCTATATAATTCAGGGGAACCCATCACTTTCATATGATGTATATAAATAAGTGTGCCATATAAATCATATAAAATAAGAAAATATTTCATCAAATTTCAGAACAAAATTAAGGATTGTTGATTAAATATATGTAAGTCCCAAATAAATTAGGTATATTTATTTCTAGGTGAATAACCGTGTGTGAAAATGGGTACATGATACACCTCAAAAAATTCTGGCATAGAAAATCGTAGTGAAATATCATCATCGTAATAATAGTACATGAAGATTCATAAATGGTTTCAATGGGATAGAAAGTGGTATCTCATAAATGAAAGAAAAAAATATATATATGAGGGATATGCAAGAAAATAATACAACCTTAAATTTTATTAATTAATAATTATAATATAAGAAGGTTTCTTGAATAAAATTATGTCTAGAAAAATCATATGATAATTTTATTAGAATAACCTGGGTACATAATGAATCATGGGAAAGATTAATGAGTGTGAGAGGGGTCTATAATCATATTTAAATAAAAAATAAAGTAGTATTTATATAAAATATCATATCATATCATTATTAATTAAATGAAAAATTGTGTTATATAAATTAGGTACTTGAATAAAGAGGAGAAACATAAGAACTATTATTAAATTTTTGGCATTTTAATAGCAACTATAATGTCTATAATGAGAGGGGACAAGTCATAAATAATTATTAGTAAATAAATTTTACATTATTTGGATCCTTGTAATTAATTTATAGAATATCTAATTGAGATTAAAATAGCTAAATACAAATACGATGCTTGAATTGAGAATAATAGAGAGAGGTACCTTACCTTGAGAGGGTGATTCCAAAATCTTGTGAGGAGTTTCTCGAGAGATTGGGGGAATATTAATAGGGCTCTACATAGGGGAGATATGATTTATGATGTAATTAATGGTTTTTTAGTGAAGTGGAAGGTGATGTTGGGTGGGTTTATATAAGAAATGATAGAGGGTTCTTTATTATTTAATAAACGTTGTATTTAGACACTATAGAATAAAAAATAAAAAACACAAACATTACCTTAGGTTTTACAATGGTAAAACTTAATAGGAGGGGTTTTTATAATTTATTAGGAAATGGGACAAAATCATTACATTATCACACTTTGTGATGTGAAAGTCAGTCTTGTTTATAAAGTTATTATTTTAGAACCTTAAAATATAAAATAGGTTTTAGAGGATACATAATGATTTATGAAATTAATTAAATAACCTAAAAACTAATTTTTTTGAGAGTAAAAATATAAATGGTCTTTCATAACATTTATATCATTTATAAATTAATTTTTGGGTCATTATGATTCCATAATATATACCATATATTTATACCATAATTTTTTACCCAAATATTTCACATCTCTAAAAATTATGAAAACATTAGTGTTTGATAATATTTATGGAATGATTAAAAATTTAATATTTATTTTATCAAAATATTATTCAAAATATTTGAATTTTACTTGTAAAATGTGAATTTAAATTTATTGTGAAATGCCAGTTTTTTGTTAATTATTTTTTTTAACCCTTAAAAAATTATATTTTTCATTATAAAAATAATGTTATCAAATAAAAATAATAAAAAATATTTAATAGAAGTATTATTTTTAAATATAATTTAGTTTTAAAATTCATAAATTCACCATAATGGAACTTCTTAATTTACATTTCATATTTTACAAAAATACAATTTGTGTTTTATCTTATCAAAACATAATTTTTATTAATAAAACATATTAATTATTTATAATGAAAAAATTATTATATTCAGTATTTTTCTAAAATAAAATATATATATATATATATATATTCATATTATTAGGTTTAATTTATTTCCCATTCTAATTAAATTATTTTGACCTTTAGTTGACAAATATTCCTTTTTACCATGGTAATAAAAATTTGTTATTTTTACTATTTATATTTTGAAAAAATTATGTTCAAATAATTAAAAAATATTAATTATGATGATTAAAAATATGGAACCAATTTTATCAAAATAAATTCTTAGAGTTGGGTGAATTTAATTTTAAAAAGGTCCTACAGGAACGATGGGAAGCAAATTTCTAAAAATACATTTTTCAAGGAAATGATGATATTAATATAACTCTTTAACTAGTAATATTTACTATTTGTATTTGATTTTATAATTATATATATATTATCCAAACATTTAAATTAAATCATACCCAATTAAGGATGGATTTTAATTTTTTGAAAAAGACATTGATTATGAATTTAAAACAGTTTTCCCAAAAACAATTGAAGACTAAAAAGAAACATATACAAAATATTGGTATAAATTTGAATTAAATGTAATTTATTAGACTAAATATAAAAAAAATAATTATTATTTTACTTAATAATAAATTTAATGAAATAATCACAATTTTAAAATACATTATTTATGAAATGAAATGATAGTTTTACAATGAAAACCATATTTTTCACAATTCACTTAAAATAAATATATTTTGAAAAGTTATAATGTTTCTAAACAAGATAATAATGTTATTATGATTTGAAAAATGGTTATTATTTTATAAAATATAATTTATATATTTTCTTGAAATTAATTATAATTCTTTTTCAAAATAAGAAAAAAATATATAATTTTGAAGAAAACATAATTTTGAAAAATAAGTATACATTACTAAAAATGGAGTGATTATTTACTAATAATGTTTAAATATATTTATTTTTTGTATGATATTTAAATATATATTTCATAGTGTAGTTAATACTATTCATATTTGAATATTTAAGGGAAATGATAAAAGAGTTATATTTAAATAATAATTCTTTATTTGGGTTCAATGTTGTATATCACAAGTGCTATTAAACATGTGATTATATTTTTAAAATACTATGTGTTATATAAATCACATGCTCAACATGTTGTGGTAAAATCACATGTATTAGGAATTGACTTGGGGAACAAAAGAGGAAATGAATAAAAAGTAACCATATAAATTCTAGGGTGTGGAATGAAAATTATGAGAATGGAATTTCTGAATGGGGGAATAATGTAATGACCAGAAATTTTATAAATTAAATTCCATTTTGGATTGAATAAATCAGTTATTAAGTAATTTCATTACCTAAAACACATTCACTACTTTTTTTATTTTTGAAGATTATACGATTTAGAATTTAAAAGAACATTAATTGTCATAACTTTTGATAATGTGGATGTTGAAAAGTTAAAATATTACTAGAGTATATAAAGGGTTAGGATAAAGTCCTATTGATACAAAAATAATGAAGTTATGTCCTCAAAAAACTGGATCATAACCTATGGATCCTATTTATTAGATCATCCCAGAAAGATAATGTCATTGTTCTTTTCCCTTGATCAAGTGCTAGTATCGATTCAACTAATAAATAATGAGAAAAAAATTTCGTTGGAGAAGTTCATGCTCATTGAGGTCATGAAATATTAAATGTTCACCAAACCACCCCATGAAAATCTACCAATCGCAAAACATACCCTTAATAGTTTTTCTAGTGTAATAATGGTGTATGTACAAAGAACCTAGAATTATGCGTTTTTAATTTTTTTTTATAAAACAGTGTTTATAATTATATTTTATGATTATTATTACTTTAAAATTAATAGAAAATGTATTGGATAAAAATTCTATTTTAATAAAATAAAATAGAAATTTTATTTTTCTTATGAAATACATAGTTTTGATCAAGATTACAAATTTTGATAAATTCAAGAATATTTTATATAAATGATATATTAATGAAATATTATAATTTAATAATCTTCATTAAATAAAAATAATAGTATAATATTATGAATTCAAAAATGATTTTTTTAAATGGATATAAAACTATTAATGTAAAAAACATTATTTCTCAATAAATGTGTATTATTAATTTAAAAGAATAAATTTGTGTACATAGTGTTTTTTTGAAAAGTATATATATGAAATTTGAAGTGAGAACATCTAAATTAGGAAATGGTGATTTTTTATACATATTTTTTAGAGACACATGATTTTTTATTCAATATTAAAATTGGTATAAATATTCAATGTGTATAATGAAATAAAATTGACCAAAAAGTGATGTAATATAGAAAATTAAGGTTATCCACTACCAAATATTAATTTAAACTTTAGAATAATGTTTTTCATTGATGTTATTTGAATATTTTTATAATCCCATTTTGACTCCTCACAAACCTATATAATATATTATGGTTTTAAAATCCATTCATTATGAACATGATTCACATAAACTTTACTAGAGGTAAAATTTTAATTAGATCAATTCCAAAAAAATTTAAATAATGGAAATAACATGAATATTCTAGAATCCATTGGAAAATAATCGAATAGTTTGGGGGTTTCAATACATTATTTGATAGAGTCCAAAAATATGTTTGGAAAATAATAAAGAAATCATCTCTCATTCACAATAGAAACCCTTCCAAGACCCCATTTATATTCATGAAAAAATTATGTATCATGACTATACTCTAAGTACCTCTATAGAGCCTTTCAATGGTCCCCAAATATCTCAAAAATATCCTCCCATGGTTTTATAAGAACACTTTCACTGTATGGGATCCTCTACTTGTACTGCTAATTTAAGAACCTCCTTTATCTATTATCATATTGATACCCAATTTTCCACTTGTATTATGTTTTTACATATCCTTATTACTTATATTATGATACCTTATGGGGAACGACCCATTTAAATCTCATCAATAATTCCTATCAATCATTGAGTACCATTATCATGCTGCTGAAATTATCCTATGATTTTGTATTCCAAAATTTTATTTTGGGAAAAGTCATTATCTATTACACTAAAGAGATTCTCCTTGATGTATGTATCTATAATTTATTGGTTAATTTCTCATATTTATCCAAAAATAATTAATCAGGTTATTTAATGTGAAGAAGTATGATCCTATTTTTAATTATAAATGTTGAACAATTATGTATGTACAAGATATGAAAGTGAACGGTGGAATGAAATCATATAGTCATCCAATGAATAGGGTAGTCATTTAATATCAAGAAATACAATGTATGTACAATGTCAATATATCCTATGAAAACTTCATTATGCTTTCTTTGTGTTTATCCTTGACCTATGTTAATGATACCATGTTTTAAGATGGTACCATATTCCCATGTTGCTTTACGATATTATCTTATATCATTATTTGATGTTCATGGTTATGATTATAACCCCATTTTGTCAAATTTAAATGCCTATTTAATAAAATTTAACTCTTTATTGATATTATGATTTTTATATTCTCTTACTAGGATTTATATCTAACTCCTTTATTATGTATTCCCTCATATTCTCTCATGCATTTTTAAAAGAAAATATGATTATGGATAATATTTAGGATGTTTTCTATAAGGTTGTTGAATCCATGTGTCATGTTGATATTTTATGTAAATAATCTACCAAATACCATAGGATTCATGATATTTTGGGATTGTATTGTGTGTACCATTACATAATAAATAATGAAATAAAGTGTATTAAAATATGTGTAGTCTTATAAAAGCCTTCTGTGTTAGAGGATCATCTTCCAAGTGAATCCAATATTTTAAGAGTAAAAATTACCCCGTTGATTTCCTCAAGTATTGAAGGAAGTGTCACTAATGCAACAAGATGGGGAATATACAACATCTGAATAAAAAGGTATCACAAATGAGGTATAATTGGGGTATGAATCATACAAACGATCAAGGAATGAAAAAATATAGGGTCTTTAGTATTAGTTACATACCAATTAAAAGACGATGAAGTAGGAGAGTCATGATTTATAAGGGAAATCTATGGTGTTAACATAGGATAGGTGTATACTTTGGATCAGACTATAGCTGAGAGTGGATAGGGACCTTCAAAAGTTTGAGGCACTGTATTGATTAACACTATGCTATCTACAATTTTTTAATACTTGATCCTCCACATCCCTTATATATTCAAAAGTGGTTATTAGATTAAACTAACCTGTGATGTTACCTTATTAGTTAGTAAATTTAGAAAAAAAGTTTTTAATGAATGTAGACTATCTCCAATGATGTGCTTAGTTCCAAGGTGTTGTTTCTGGTTATGCAAATCTATGGAAAACCATTATCTTATAGGTGACAAGTTTGTATGTGATATTTATAATGGAATGGTTGACGGCTTATATATATCATATTGATTATTATTGAAGAATATTTTATTTCACCTGGTATTGAGGGAAATGGTACATGTTATCCAATGTGTGGGCTATTGGAGATTGAAAAATGAGACCAAACGAAAGTCACAATGGAGAAACCATGATGCAAGAGGAAAGCTTGATCATTGTATAAGAATCAGTGGTACCCACTTTACTTTTACTAAAGTAGTGTTTCATTATAAGGTTGTATTCCTATATGATTTCTCATATCTATGTCCCAAAATAGAAAATAATTTTCATATTGACCTTGTGAATGGGGAAAAACTAATATCAATTCTTTCTTATCATATAGTACCATCTTGAATTAATGGATTCAAATATATATTAATAGGACATGAAGGAAAATATTTTTATTAGGAAAAACACATCACCATGGGGTGTTTGAGTATTATTTGAAAAGAAGAAAGATAATATTGTATAACTTTATACGGATTATAAGTAGTTAAATCATGTAATAGTTAAGAATTAGAACTCTTTAACTAGGACTAATGATCTATTCAATCAGTTATGGGGATCCCATTAGTTCTCTCTGATTTATAGTTATTTGGATACTATGTGTAGTGGGCCAGAGAGGTGGATATAACATAGATATTGTTAAGGTATATACATGGACTACATGACTATCTTTCCGTGCCTTTAGGGATGAAAAATTAATAAATATTGATTAGGGATATCATGAATTGGATTTCTCACCCATATCTTAAATCCTTCATCATTACTTTTTTGGATGATATCTTGTTACAATCCAAGAACCCAGACATACATTTTAGGCTCCTAGAGATTGTATGGATTATATTTTGAGTTTATCTTCTCTATTAAAAAATGTAAAAGTTTTACTAATAGATTTTTTAGGTTTGGTTTGATGGGCATGTGATTTTTGATGAAAATATTTTAGTGGACCTAGAGAAGGTATAGTCCATGTTGTACTTGGCATTTTCTAAGAATGTATTTGATATGAGATGTTTCCTCGGGCTTCTAGGATACTATTGATTATTTATCAACAAATTAATGAGTTTTTAAGAAATGATTAAGTTATGAAAAATTGGGGTGATTTTTTTTGTGGTATGACTAATGTGATAATGTTTTTCATGATTTGAATAGGTGTCAAATGAAAAATCTAGTTTTGACTCTTCCTGTGTCTGGTATTTTATACTCTTCTTAATTTTATTAAAAAATATTTGGTTTAAGATATGTGTTGATATATAGAGATAGTTTATTCTTTTACAGGTCATTTTAACTATATCCCCTTGACCATAACATCCTGACACATGGCATAGTGTTGGAATCTATAGTCTATTGTTTGAACTTTTTCTGGAATTGTCTCTTTGATGAGTGGTTTTTAATCTACCCAAACCACATGATATTAGGACTAATATTATCTTAGTGGTATATTAATATGAGTTTTAAGAATATAATATATTATCTTTAAAAATTAAACATTGAGATGGTGTTTTCATTTGGTAATGGTAATCTTATTAAAATATCTTTTACCTAGAAGATTTTATAAATTCTGAATCTTGGTGAAAGGACATCACTAGAGGAATTCCATCAAATAACATAGATCAGTGAGTGTATAATGGATACATAATAAGATCAGGGTGAAATGATATTCAAAACATTCATGATCATGTATTATTTAGTGGAATGGGTTAAATTAATCTTAGAATCTAACCCCTATTACATACTGATGTGGAAACTACTGGTGGGAGATGAATCAATTCCACAATGATTGTTAAATGATGGGGATCTGATCTAAATTCACGAGGGAGTAGTTGTGCTAGATTTCTTAAGGGAATACATAATGATATAATATCTTGTTTATGATTGGGAATTATATCAATAGATGACTAGGATGCACCATGATTTCTGACACCAATACCAGTGGATACATATAAAGAGATTTGTCAACTATTTTATCTCAGGAGGCCTTACCTATGAGAGTATAATGTATTAGAATCAGAATCATGGTAGTCAAATTAAAACATATATAGGACCTATATGTATGTGGGATAAAATAATTATGTAATATTTATGGGTTTTATAAGGACCCCAAGGATTCATCATGCCATTTCGGAGGTATCTGACCAATTGAGAAATTTTATCATTTCATTCAGATTTGAGAGAACCGTTCAGTGGTTGAGTTGTGAAAACCTTATGTTTGATATATTTTATGCCTAAATGAAAACATATATGACATCCTATCAGGTAGAGATATGTGATTCACATCATGTTTCTGGATGACATTACAAAATAATTTATGAACCCACCTAATATTTATTACAATGCGCCATCCACATATTGATGAATAGTAAGACGAGATGATTTTAATTTTACTAGATAAGTTTGGGGAATATTTTAAAAACAATATTATATATTTGGATGATCACAATTTTTTTTAATATTTATAGAACAACACATTTTTGGATTCGAGTCAGATTATTCCATATAAAGATATTTATGGTGGGATGTTCTTTTCACTATTATATAAGAATGATATGGTTGAGGAAATAGTAGTGGTGAAAAGATTGGTATATGATACCTTTTATAGAGTTCATGTGATTAGGAAGAGGTTTATTATTTCTTTGGGTAGAAAAATTTTGTTTACTTATAGGAGGATATGAACTCTATACCTCATTATGGGGGATTATTTTTCTTGTGAGTGACTCCCAGATTACCAAATAATCAATTTAAGAACCATATGAGGATAAAAAAATATTCATTAGATAATTTTAAATTATTGAGAATATTTTTAAATTAACCTACCATTTAGATAATCCTATTTTATACAGAGGTATGCACAATCTATTTAATGTCTATCAAAATTGTAGGTGTCTGCCTAATCATTCTATTATGGTTAACTCTGAGGATGTACATTTATATCCAAAAACAACACTTAATGATGGACTATTGTAGATTATATACCATAGTAAGAAGGTATTTTTAGGAAATATGATTCCCCTAATAAGATTTTTATTGTAAAATATATAGGTAAAATATCATACATTGGAATTGGAGACTAATGATCCTACCCTGTGGTTAGAGATTGTTGATGAGGACCACCAGATAAAATTCTCATGAATAATAAGTCATTAGAGTGGGATAATTGTGATATCCACATTCCGCATGGTACATTTGTTTTCTTATTTCTTTTATTCCTATTTATTTGTGTGCTCCATTTGAATAAATGGGTATTGGGCAGAGTGCTTAATGGATAGAGTTTGTAGGGATACATGGTGGAGGAAATAATGAAACTAGATTTCCAGTGTGGTTTCACTAATATACATGTGGTTTTTCCAATGTTTCCATAGAAAATTATAACCCACCATATAGCCAAGGATTAAGGATGAATATCTTGAATTATTCTAGTCATTCCGAATTGCTGGTGAGGGCCACTTGCTAGCTGTAGTTTCTCAAAAATTACAATCACTATATTTTTTTATTTTTATGATAATTCAATTGTCTGACTAATCCATAAAAATTTAGAAACTATTATAAATAAAGGACAAAGGATATATTGTCCATATTTTACTAGTAATACCATTCCAATCCTCTTGAAATCATATGGGATAAATCTATTCGTGGAATTTTTTGAGTTTAAATCTATCCTTTCATGAATAAATTATGCTTCTTTCATTATAATTGATAATAGATCAAAGTCATTTTTTATATATATGTATTTAATTGAAGGAAAAACATTTAATTAAATTTTTACTAAGAGATAAATGTTGAATCTTGAATTTTGATGGAACCACTTTGATAGATCCTTGATCTACCATTGATGGGGTCTAATTCCATATATGTTGATGTGAATTTCACCTCTTATATAAATATATTCACAATATTCCAATCATTTAGTTTCTATATTGGTGAAATAGACAACCATTTAGTTAACATTGGTGTTATTGAATGATATGAGTGTTATTCTATGTCGATCAATGGAATTTATCCTTATTTTAATGAAGTTTGAAATTACTCACCATATAGAGCCTTGGTATATAATAAATTTTGATTTTCTTTAGTGTGTTTATGTGTATATACATATGTTCCATAATGTAAATGAAATTTTATCTTTATAGTAACATAGAATATGGACTTATTATAAAATATGGTATGTCGTTGTGTTAATTTATAGCTAGTGATACCCTTTGTTGTTTTTCTATGTCATTGGGTATATGTGTGGATACAAAGTCACTATTTCCTAGTGATGTATTATGTTATATTCTATATTATTATCATTCAATTCATGGTACCTAGTGATAAGTGGACCAATTGTAGCCCAGTACCCATATATGGTGAATCATGTATTTCCACATAGTATGACATGATGATATGAGTGATATAGAAGATGTGGTATGATGGGATTATGTGGTCTGGCCTTGGGGTATCATGTCCTTTGATGACTTGACTCGGGAGGCAGTAGTGGACTTGGGTCGTGATAGCCATATATGGTTTGACCTATAACCATGGTCGTAGAGACATGTCATGATAACATTTTATGGGCTAACCTATGTTATTGATACTTTACTTATACTAAGAAACATTGTGGATTTCTATTCCAATAGTTAAAATTCCATTACCATTCATAATATCCTCTTCCACGGAGCCAACACAGGTATAATAGGGGCTCATTTGATCTTGTTTAGAATAAAGATGTCTGTATGATATTATTTTCTTATTTCTGTGTGTTCATTTATTATCATGGTATACACCACTATATATATGTAAACCTATGTTATGGTTGTATTGGCGGTTCCAACATGGTTATACTCTCTCTATCCTAGTAAAGATATGCTATTGAAACACTAGACCAGTGGGATATTTCTATTTCTGGAACAACTTTATTCATCACATTTTGGCCTGTACAAATCAAGTATAGTATAATAGTTTCCAAAAACATAAATCATTTAAAAATTGTAAAACATAAATATTTATATATTTATGTAGAAAATATTTATATAATTTTTTATTCAATTTTATCTTCAATTTTGATCCATATTAAAAATTTCAGATATTTATAACTTCATAGTCCAAATTCGGATCTTATGCTGTTTCATTCAGTCAGATCAAGATGAATATGTCTACATAATTTAATAAAAATTAAATTTTTATTCTTCCATAATATTTAAAAAATCACTCTGATACCAATTGCTGGTACAAATGCTTGAAGCAGAGGCTGGTGAGTCAGGGATTTATGATTTTTCAAAACAATAATGAAGAAACTATATAATATTCAGTGATCTAAGCACCAATAATAGATTAAGGACCTCAAATTAAAAAATTATGTATAAATTTATACTACATAAGAACCTAATTTGAATCAAATACGTGTTTGGGTGCCACATTTCATTAGTGATAGTTACTTGACGGATCTAGGATTGATCCCCTCAAGATCATCCACACATTCTTCAAGAATCCATGCATTTTTTTGATTATTGAATTTAGAATCCTAATTCAGATATATATGGAATCATTTGATTTCATGATTATCACTAGGATCTCATCTCTTTGATCCATAAAAGGGATCATATATTGAAAGATATTACATGATCATTAACTCTATTGGATGCAAGAAAGATGAGCGTGGTTCTCTCAATATTTCGTGTATGAATAGTTCCCCATAAATGTTTTCATATTATCTTATATACTAGTATTTATTTTTCCATAAATGGTCCCCCCTACCCCATATAAGAAACATACACTATATTAATAGTAAGGCCTTGGGGCCAGTAAGGCCTTTGGGCCAGTAAGGATTCCAGGCCAGTAGGGCTCTCAGGGTACCTCAAGGCCTTCAGGCCACCTCATGGCCTTCGGGCCACCTCAAGGCCTTCAGGACACCTAAAAACGTGGTTTAATGATCAAAAATACTCTATAAGGAGTAGACATTAGAAGTGGATTCAGAGCAGGTGAATTCAATAGAGCACAATCTAAGAGGATTTTTCAGAAAGAGAGGTTATGGCATTATCATCCAGACCAGACTCTGCTTGCACGAGAAGCCAATCCAAAAAGACATGTAAAGGTGGAGAGATGATATAACAATGAAGAAGCTAAGAATAGGATTTCCATGTATAGTATGTATATTTCCTAATACCTACAGGCCTTGTAAGAGTTCTCTTTATCCCTATAAAGGGGGTTATAAAAAATCAATAAAAAAGAAGGCCTTCTGGCCATTTTGGCTATCAGAAATAAATTACGTGATAGAATTGATTCATTATATCCACTTGTAACTATTATAAATAATTACATCATCCATGAATATTAAATTAATATTAATTCATATAATAATTCTCCATATATTCACCAAATATTTTGTGAATACTTGTAACAAATAAATTTAAAATATTTATTCAATACTCTAATAACAATGAATTTTTTTTCACTCATTAATGATTGATAATACTAGAAAAAATTTAAACAATGTGGTGGGGACCACCATTTCATATACACATAATCACTCAAATAGGGAAAACTATTGAATACATGATTGTGTGTGACACTCTAAACCATTATCTCTATAGTAGTGAATACCATCATCTCATCAAGAACATAGTATAGAAACCAATCAAGACCCTAAATTGATAAGGAATAGTCATAAAAAAGACCACCTTCTTATGAATATATAAGATGTAATATAACATGTTTGTGTCACATTATTTCATAATGATGGATGCAAAAATTATGCCATTATTTATTAATTATTAATTATTTTTTGATCATGAAACATCGACTTACCTTCTTCTACCATGGCCATGGATTTAATTATAGTACTTCCATTCTAATTAACAAGGCCCGAGATATATCTTCCTCAACATGTAAGTGAAAAATTATATCTTCATCATTCAACGAATTTCATACCACAAAATATAGACCCAAAAAAGGTTTCACTCCATAAATTTAATGTCATTGATTTATTTTTTATCAAATTTAACGATCAAATGGTATACATTGATAATGATCTCATTTCAAGAGACCAATACACATGTTAGTAGATTGGAAAAAATAGTGAAACATAAAACATGGTTTTTTCTAGGTGTCAATAATTTACTCATGATCTCATCTTTTTGAGATCACAAGGTGATAATATTATGATAATATGAACTAATTCTCATCAGACCATAGAACCTGATAGTCACATATTAAATATGTCGTATTAGTATGAAATATCTAGACCATAAAATGTAACTTTTTGATTACTTGAATGGAATATATAGGTTCTCATTATTTCATAAGAACTATTATAACCCTTTGTTAATATATATACATGTAATGGAAATAAAATTACATACATGAGTTAGTTAAAAGAAATCCACTTTAAAAAATTCTATATTTGTATGGTTTATGTTTAGATGACAAGATTTTTATGAAACTCATTACTTTTTACAAATGTTTTCTATTATTAAAAGATGAAATATTAATGAATCTCATTTTTAATGGGTTATTTTATGTTGAAATGGTTATGAAATCCATTTTTTCATGGGTTCTCATATGATTAATGTTTTATAATATTTTGGATCATATATCCATTATTTTCATTATGTGATTGGTCACACGTATAAATTTCTCAAATTTATTAGGTAAATTTTGATATCTCATGAGTTAAATAAGACAAGAATGATTAGTGAACATAGTTCAACAAAGAACTCTATCCATATGATAGTATGTGGAGTGAACCATGTCTACTATGATTGTTCTAAGAGTGATCCCAATCCACTATTATAGTCTTGGGTGTTAATATTGACTACTACGATGGATTGTGGAATGAACCACATCTAATATGATAGTCTTAGAATTGATAATTTACTACTATGTAAATGAACTTCAATACTTTAGTGTATTCCACATTCCATTTCCTATTAAAATTTCATTCTCTCATAGATCATGTCATTTTATTTCTTACTGATTCATGTCTTAAAAACCACAATGATTTATTCCATTATTCAAAATTTTTATATGTGGTATATAGTGTATGGATTTAAAATTGTAAGCTCATATTTTGATACCCAAATGATCATGTTATTATTATTTGATCACTAATATATCCATTATTTTACCCTTACTGAGCATCTGATCTCACCCTTTCTTATGTTTTCTTTTCCCCAAGTTATATAAGAATGTATTAAGTACGTTATTTCTAAGAAAGGTGTTAGTTATGAAGGAAATAGTGGCAGATTATGTTAATCATTTATGTAGTATTTTTATGTATATATTTACAAAGGAAATATGCCTATGAGATTCTAAAGTAGATCATTATGTTATTTAATGAATATTCATCTTATAAGATGATATATCTGTGTATAAAAGTCAGGGGTACCTATAAATACCATATCTATTAGAATAATTGACATGAGAAAATAAAATACTATGAATGATAGAAATATTTTAGTAAGAATATATAATTTTGAGATAGAATTAAATTAATAAAGGTTCCATGATTTAAGGGGTATATATATGATGTTAAGAGATAAAATGGAAAATGAGCATGGGTATGGATGGTAGTGGAAGTATGACCATAGAAATAATGTTATTTTTTTAATATTAAAAATACATTTTATTATTGGATGTTATAGGTAATTATTTTATTTTTTAACTGAATGTAATCCTTTTATATAATAGGAAAATATATGCATTGAAAAACTATAAATGAATATCTTGGATAATTGATATAATCTTACTCAAAAAATTATAACAAAAAAATAATTTTTATAATGTGTTTTAACTTCATATATTAATAAATTTTTTATATATATTTAATTTAAATGTGTAATTTTATTCATTTATAAAGTAATATTATAAATCAGAATGCATTTTTCAAATTAGTACCTCAAAATTATTAAATGAATTATTTTTTGTAATGTAAATTCATCATTAAAAAAACATAGATGATGAAAATTGATTTAAGGAAAATTAGTCCACTCACTAATATATAATAAAAAATTCATTTTCTCAATAACCAATAGTATTAAAAATATTGATAAGAAATAATAACCTTATTCTCTATCACAAAAAATCGATTCAATATTTTTTTTAAACCTTTTTTTTATTTCACTAAAAAATAATATCCTCCCCCCTTTTGTAAAATCTCATTCATTTTAATAATTTTTTTTTCCAAAAACCTACATCTAATCCTAATATAATTCAAGGAACATTTATAGTTTCACAACTCAAATATTTGGAAGAATACTGGCTTACCAAGGGATCCATCCCAAAGAAGAGGTAATATGTCTTTATCTAACACCCAATTTTATTTATTTTCATAATATTTATAAATCTAATGAATAAATATAACTACATGACATAAATTTTATAATAATTCATTAATTATATTAGAAATATCATATATTTAATTTTTTTAACGTTGTCCATCCCATGGTTTGTTTAATTATCTACATTAATGATGTTATTTATGATCTATAATTAACTTCATGGTTGATTCTAATTATGTTATATTTGGTTAAATAGAGCATTGATGATAAATTTTTTTTATAATTAATGATCTAGAATGTCATAATTTATATGAAATCTATTTATTTAATAATATCATTATGGTCGGTACAAAAAAATAAATAAAATGATCGTAACATGAAGCACTTATTCTAGTAATTGAAAAGTTCTTTACAATGTTATAACTATGGAGATTTTGAAATACTAGCCTCTTATGTATATGACACCTTGTAACATCATTATTTTATGATATCATGGTAGAATAGAAAATACATATATCAAATCTCTTAAAATATAATTCTATGATACCAAGGGATATCCCCCAATAGAATGTGATAACATTGTTTCTGATATGTTTCAACTCATACATTAGAAATTAATAAAAGCAGAAGAAGTTCAATGAAACCATGAACACTAAGAACATTATGCCATTAAAATGAAAATCAAATATATATATATATATATGTGTGTGTGTGTGTGTTTGTGTGTAAATTAAAACATTTAACTTATACATTGAATTATATTGTTGTTTAGTTCTTCAATTTTTTTTGTTGATATTAATTAATAAATAACCAAAATATTCTTCCATATGATTTTCATTCATAGATTTCACTATATCACTCAAATTATTTGTGTAGAAAAATATCATCTTTAATATTAGGATAGTATCTCAGATAAAATAATGAATTATGTAAAAACTATCGAGGAGGAAAAGATATCATCTAGTGATCATTTTAATTGAAAACAAACCCCATCACAATATTCCAACCTCCTTTATATATTTTATGGGGATTTTCTAGAATCCTTGAATTTACATGTATATATTATTAAAAGATTACTAATTTATTGGGAATAAGATGTTTTGATCTGTTTTTGTGTCACGATGGAGTTGGTTCAGCTTAAAGGAAGATAGAGTCATTATTATATTTTTCACTTAAATTTAAAACACTTAATATTGTTTAGAAAATATACCACTTTGAATTATTAAATTTATAATGATGGATGGATATATTAAAATATCTTCAGAATGGTAAGACATGTATAGTTCAAAGAGTCCATTGGTCTAACCCCCCCAGAGTAAGTGTGTTTTTGATTGTTTAAGAGAATATTTATTCAAAATTAATCGTAATGAGATTTTCAATAATTTAAATTATGTAATTCTATATTTTTTTTATTGTGTCAAACATCATTATTAGTAAATTTTCAAAATCTATACTATTTTTAATAAATGAGATATTTTGGTAAGGTTTTATATCATTCATGATGTTAATTAGTTTTAGGTATACATAATTTATGATATTGGAAAAATGTGTGGTTGTGAAATGTTAAAGATACTAAGTATATCATTCCATGAAATAATGATCAAGGGTTACAAAATTCTAAAGTTGTGGCTTTATAAAGATCAATCCGACAGACATTTAAGCAGTTTTTCAATTAGAGGATGTATAAAGTAGTATCAAACAATGGTTCATTGTCAATATCATGAGGCAGAGTTTAACAATTGAACCTCTATAATGTAATATTTCATAGTCTAGTTAATATACTAAGGTTTATAGGTTTAGTATTTGGGTAAAAGGTTATGATACCTTGGGAAGATCTTTTATATGGTCATCTGAAAGATGAATTACTGCTTATGTACAAGCCTTTTAGATTGAAAAGTAAAAAGGTTAAAATTAAATATGTTATACAATGACTGGATTAAACTCTCTAACTTATTAGATATATGTTTATATAATATTTGATTCAATAAATATTTTGATATTATATTCATTGATCGAAGGATTATATAAATAAAAAATGGTCAATGTTTTCCACTATATCATTAATGAGTTATGATGGTGTACTTGGGGGAATGATAAAAAAATTATAATTTAAATAAATGTTTTTATATGATGAAAATGTGATAGATGTTGAACTCTCTAATAATCATAATGATTGTCACCTCCAATATAAGTTTTTCATTTTCAAAACACTTTTAAGGGGGGAGTGAGAACCCTACAGAAAAACAGATTAAGCATCAAAGGTTACAATTGACTTATTAAACATAAGTCTAAGATGATTATCATCTCCTTCCATAAATAGTTTCTAGGGTAGGGAATTTACCTGGCTATCTCGATCTTCCACTATGTTATCTTCATAGTGCTTTGCTAGATGCTCCCAAGCCTTCATGTATTCTGCTTTACTAATATTCCTCCTATTGGAGCCTCCAATCAGTATGCGATCTTGCTTGACAATCCATTCAGCTTGCTCCCTAGTAACAACCACTTCGATCAGTCTTCCCATCATCTGAATAATTTCTTCCCTTGCTACCTTGATCACCAGGACATCCTCTTTCATTTCTTCACCACAGTGCGTGAGGAGTTCAAACTTAGTATCTAAATCTGCATCCTTCATGCCCTCAAATCCATCAGGGGTTCCTACTGCACATTGCTATCCGGAGGAAAGAGAATCCCCCATTTCTATCATTTCCTCAGAGTGCATATGCATCTCTTGATGCTGGATATCTATCCTTGAGTCTCCATCCACTTGAACTTAGGACACGGTGACAACATCCTGCTGAACCACCTCTCTTCCCTCTTACTGAATCTCGTGTTCCTTTAGTTTATCCTCTTTTTTGGCGGACCGAGTCTCCATTGGTTTAGGAAGGTAAGAATAGTCTTTAAGGCCCTTAGATCTCAGCTTATTGATAATAATCAAAATGAAAACCATGATTTTCATTAAATTAAAAGGTTATTTTGAAGGATTTCATTGATGTTTTTTTAAATGATTTTTTTCTAGAATCCTTTGAATCATATAATTAAGGAATTTTAAATCTGAAAAAATGTTGAATATGTTTTTAGAAAAGGTTTGATTTTGAAAATGTGAACCTCACCCCAAAATTTTGTGGTATCGAATCCAAAATAAAGCGATTTGATGCACTAAGTAATTATTTTATATTTTTTCTCAGGTGAGAGAAATACAACAGAAATAAAATATCGTCATATGAATAATTTGAGGTTCCTTCAATCAGTAAAATTAAAAATAATGTTTTTTATATATTTTTATTTTAAATTTGGTGTATATAGATGATAATACATATATATTACCAATATGATCATTCAAACTTGTTTTTGAAGCAATTAGACAAATAAGGTAACTGATTGAGTTTCATTTGAGTGTGTTTTATCTGAATGAATACTATAAATAAATAAGTGGTTGGTCTGAAGGTGTCATAATGATGTAAAATTATAATTTCCTGACTAATATTTTGAAATAATGTTAAGAGGAATAAATTTTAGGAAGGTATGTGTGATTTATGAATCTTAGTAAAAACTTATCAAATACCATTGGTGAATGATATTATACTTGTTACAAAAAATTGTTATGTTATTTATTTGTGTGAGTATCACATATACTATCAATAGAATACATATTAAGATAAGTTAAAAGATATTCTCTTGATTCTAAACCAACCAAAATTATTGTTTCCTAGTGGTTTTCATGTCTTTGATTACTTCCAAACATGCCATTGACTATCAACTTTTATAGAGTAGTGAACCTTGAAAATATATTTGTTCCTATGGTAGTGATTTTTTGTTTTATTTTAGAGTCAATTTTAACTAATTGGGGATTAGGATTATTTTTTATATAATAAAACATAAAAAATATCATTGGTTCAATCCTATCTTCTCATTAACCACACAGATCCAAATTTGACTTTTCAATATGTATTATAGAATATGGTTGAATATTTTAAAAATTTTAAGGAAAAAGGTTGGTTCTCATGGATTTATATAAATATGTGAAGAGTAAAGGGATTTCATGTATTTAAGGGGTATAACTATAATATCTGTAAGGATGAAATGTTACATTACCTTATGTTCAGTGTTTATGAAGTTCTTGAAGTTGCTACCAATAGTTTCCCTCCACCTACTAATGTTTCTCCCTTTACATCAGCTAATAAGAAGAACTTATAAATAATTAGTGTTACAAAAACAACATTAATTGTTCAATATCATAATGAAAAATTATGATGGTTAAAAGTACTAAAATGAAAAAATTAATTTGATACAACTTAAAGAGAATTTATGATGGACATGTGAATTTAAATAGAAAAACCAAGAAATAAAGATTTTATAAGATGATAATCTTATAATGGTTGATGATGATTCTAATAAATACTTATTAATAAGAGGTACTAATATTGTAGGAAACAAAAGATAACATGGATAATATTTTGGATGATTCATATATATTTGAAAATCTTCTATGAATTATTCCTACAAAATTAAATGAAAAAGTTTGTCTTTAGAAGAGAGAGATCGTAAAACTACTTCTCCAGATGATATACATATCATTATCTTCACATAAAAAATGTGAAAAGAAAATGATAATTGGGAAAATTATTCCAAAGAATCTTAAAAGTAAAATATAATAATGTTTTTTATGAATATGTATGTGACTCCAACACTGTACATGATGTTAGTAAAAAAATGATCAATTTAGGTACTTATTTTCCTAAAAGGCGTAAAGAGGCACTATAAAGTATAATAATAATATACCTATGATGTTAATTGGATGAAGCGACATTATAAATTTCCAAGGAAATTATATTTATTGTAAGGATGGAGAAAATGTGATGAAGAATATACAAATTCAAGGATATCCTAAAGATTATATTAGAAAATTCAAAATCTTATGCAATGAGAAAGGATAAGATGTTATTTCAAAATGAAAAGAATTACTTTTTTTTCAACTGGGAGTTTTATAATGATATTGAAGTGGAATTTGAAAACACTAATGATGATTATGTCGATAAATTACTTATTATAAAATATAATTAAGAAAACATCACCAATGAAGAAATTAGTAGTTCCAAATTAGTTGAATAATTATATGGATTTTATTTTTGAAAGAGAGTACAACAAAAAAAATTCAACAATTATTAGAATTAATAAGGTTAATATATATAGATTAATAAATAAGATCATTCAAAAAATGATATAGAATATTTTCTTATTGAAAAATCCATGATTTGAAATGATATTGATGATCTAAAGAGAATGTATGTTTCCAGAACAATTGGAATTAAAAAAACTATAAGGCATAAAAATATGAAAAAAATATATTACTAATAATTATATTTTATATATGAGAATGAATCTATATAAAATAATAATATGATGAGAAAATATCAAAATTTTCGTACCCTAGAAGTTACCGAGGTGGATGGTAAGAAATTTTATGGAACACAGATTGACATTTCTAAAAAGTATGTATTTAACAAAGGAAAATATGGTTTCTATAGATATTTTAGGTATCCTTTGGGATTTTTGAAAAGTATAAATGTTATCTAATTCAATAATTGATACAATAATGAATCTAGGATAATATAGAGGCACTTTTTTATAGTGAATCAACCCACCCAAAGAAAACAACATGAGAAATCCTGTATGAATTTTTTAAAAAAATTCAACCATTGGATACTATTGAAAAATATGTGATCATCCTAATGATTATCCAAATGTATTCCTTATTATGTTTCCAACATAAAACATTCTATATCTAAAATCACAAAATCCTCATGAGAAGTTATAAAAATGAATGGAGAAGTATTTAATTATTGAAATTAATCTCACATACGTAAAAAAGAACAACATTAGATAATAGATAGTGGTTTATTTTTAAATAAGAAAAGTGATATAAAGTAGTTTAATAATGTGAATAATTACAAAGAAGGGACAATGACATATCGATATTTCGAGAAACTCATAATCAAAGGAGTTGGACCTTGAAAGGAAATTAACTATTATTTAATAGTTTGGGGTATATGTTCAATAGGAATATGAACAATAAAATAAATAGTGAATGTATAAATGATATTTATGATATAAAAATAAGATGTGATTGATGTATTCAAATTTTTTTTAAAATGGGATGATTACAAACTCAACACATAATAACGTTGAGATACACAATGATCACCCCTTAGAGAATATACATTTTGATATATGTGGACCCATAAGAAATAAATAAAAAAATATAGATAAGTAAATTATTTATATTATTTATTATTTTACTCAAATCATATGTATTGTGTTATAAAATTATATTAAATAGGATCTAATAATATTTAAGAGGTTTATGATTAGTGATAGAAAGGAATATTCTTATATCGTGAAGATGATTAAAACTAATAATGGTGTTGAATATAAAAATTATAAGTATAAAGAATATCGTATAAATTATGGTATTTGTTATTGATTTTTTACGTCATAGATGATATAGAAGGATGATATTACTGATATTAGAAATAGGTGTTTGGTCAATATGACTTGAATGATGCGGATTAAAAAAGATGCATATCAATTCATTTAGATGGAAGCTATTGGAGTAGTAGTTCATATTCAGAATCAATGTTTATATAGTCTAATATTTTATGTAAGAATATTTATGAGATGTTTTATAGGGAAACCCCAAGTCTAAAATATATTAGGGTTCTTCAAAATCCTATAATTATCCAAATCACGGGTCATAATCCTTGAATGTTTGTTCAAATATTTATTTATTGAAACTTTATTGGATACCATATAAATTTTATATAATATATATGTTATAATAAAAAAATTGAAAATTTAATTAACTATAAAAATTTAAATGTTCTTCAATGGTATGACATGATAGTTTCATTGAAAATTGATGATATAGAAGAAAGGGAAGATGATGTTTTTGTAGTTAAAAAGCCCGAAAATGTTCCAAATGAGAGTAATATTTTTCATACCATATTAGATAAAGATTATGAATCAACTATATTATGTGATTAGGAGAAATTATTTTCTACTCATAGTCAGCTGAGGAAGCAAGAGAAGTCCAAAACACTTTGGGAGATTAAATCAAATAGGTTCAAACCAAAAGAACAATGGGGTTAGTTTCACATACATTTTTATATTCACATGTACACAATATAGGTGTTAAAGAATAATTATAGAATCAATAGTTTATTTATTTCATAAATGAAGATTTAGACAAGATTGAGAAAAATGATATCTGTGAGCTTTTTCCATAACCGGGAAATAATAATTTGATTGGAGAAGAATGGGTTTTTTAAAAGATATTGTTATTAAAACGAGGGAAGTGATAAAAAAATGAATCAATGGTTTATAAATATTACTCAAAAATTAAATGATATAATTTTTATAATACCTTTTACCCAGTTATAAGGGTTGAAACTATGAGAATCATTTATGCTTTTATTTCACAACAAAGATATAATATATTCCATTGGGATTTAAAGTCACGTTTTCTTAATGTAGTTCGTGATGAATAATATTTTATTTAATAACCATGTGGATTCATTCTTGTTCAAGATGGAAGCTATGTGTTAAAGTTGAATAATTACTTATATATATGGAATCATGCGCAAGAAGTATTGGTAATCTAAAATGGAAACCTTCTTAAAAGAGATTAATTTCATGAATGGATGATTTTATAATAACATTTACATAAAATTAAAACATTATTTTCCCCTCACTGTAATTTTTTTTATCTTTTCATGAAATTATTTAATGTGGATGCATAAGAAATGTGTCAAAATATTGAAGTGGATATAGAGAAGTTATTTGAAATTTATATTCTAAGAGAAATGAAATTTCTTATTTCAATTAAAATCTCTACAAAAACAAAATTTATTTTCCTATATAAATATAAATATGATAGGAAACTACAAAAGAATTTTTTTAATGGAAGATTGGAATCATGTTTCCATAAAAATTTTAGGTGTATTAATGTTACAAATGTATTGGGTAAGGAAAAGAGGTTGATTTTAAAGAGGTTATAATGTTGATTAGAATTTTATTATAGAAAGAAAATTCACGGTCGTATTAATTATATAATTTCACTCATTTTCACATGTAAAAAAGAGATCCTTAATAATATATTTATATTTATGAAAAAATAATTCTATTATATATAAAAGGAACATTTCATTTATGGTATAAATGTAAAAGGACATGAAATTTTAATCTATTTGGTTTTACGTATTTTGATCAAACATGAAATTAAAAAGATAGAAGATCCAAATATAGTGTAATGTTGTTTTTTGGGGAAATATGTGTTATTTGGAATATAAACAAAAAAATGTTATTGACTATATAAATAGAAAAATATGAGTTTGTAGGCACTATCTAAGATGCAATAAAATTGATATAGATGATGAAATAGTTAGAAGATATATTCATAAATGTGTATATTCCCCTGGAACATGAAATTAAAATTTATATAACACTTAAAATATAGTTAAACATACTCATTTAAGTAAAATTTATATTAGTTTTCACTTCATAAATGTGACTATGTAAATAAATTTACTAATGATGGAATTTATTCCTAAAATTGAGAAGGATGCAGATATATTTACTAAATCATCCTCATTGATAACATTTTATAAAATGACATGGATTATGAATGCTTGACCTCACTCTTCCCAATGTTATGGTTTGTAATATTTATCTCCTATATCATATTTTCTTTTTAATGTGGTTTCATAAGGTATGAAAAATGATGTAACATAATTTTATTCCTTAGTATCTGGTTTACCCTTTATTAGAGAGTATATATTTATTTTGAGTTTCTAAAAGGGGAACATTTTTATTTCAACTTATGTGAACTATTATAATATTTTTTTTGAGTTTGATGTATTATTTTTTCACATATAGGTTCCTATAATGTGAGAATAAAAGTCATTTTAAAAGTTTTATTTTTAGTGTCTCTATGGAAGAAGTGATATAAACCCCATTTAAGAATGTTTTTTAAAATCCCGACTAAGAAAATGGTATTTTTGTTAAATTAATCTTGTTTACTATATAAATTTTTATCACATGGGATTGGAATTTTAGGATATTAATTAATTAATTCTTTTTCATTGTCTAAGGTATTTAAGTTCAATGGTTCCCCAAAAATTCTAAAAAGGGGGATTATTGATACTAAGATGTTCTAATGATTTTTTGATATCAAAACAATTTTTTGGATTGAAGAAGGATTTATTGAGTTTAATTTATCTTATTAAATGTAAAAAAAATAGAAATGTTTATTAAATAAACCATTTACGATTATTTAAGTTTTAATGGTGATTGGATAGAGCATAATGGCTTTATCCCGATAAACCAAGTAGAATGGATGGAGTTTATTGGACTTATTCTATTGAATGATATCCGGTGGTGAATTTTTATCCAAATTTTCTATCAAGTAATACTAGATAGGGATGTTGGATAAGTTAAAATAAGAGATTATTTTTTATTCATAATGTAGAAAACATCCAGATTACTCAAAGATCTCATATTCCATGATTTTGAAAAAAAATAGAGATTAAGTTAAGGTTGTATAGTGTATATTATATGAATTTGTGTGAAGTATACATGACTATTGATATTGTAAAAAAGAGAGAATATAAATGATTAATAAATGATGTATATATTTTAAAAATTTATATTTAAAGGGTTATATTGTTTTAGAGTTGTTGTAGTTCAAATTGTTATTAAAAAAACCTTTAGGAATTATATTAATTACATGGAGAATGATGAAGTATTGTATATAGATCTTTTGGAAATGTCATCAGATGAAGTTCAACAGATTGAAATTTACAAATTTATCATACATTTTTCACCAAATGTTCAAAATTTTATAAATCCATCATTTTGAGAAAAGGTTATAATCCCACCTAATGATCATTTATATCCTCATTAAATATAACAATAATTTCTAACATACAATTTCTATCAAATATAAATATACATTGATTCAAAGTGTAGTAATTTCAGAATTATTTGATGGAATTATCTTAGAAATAAAATAAATTTTTATTTTCTAAGTCATTAGGAAAATATTTCCATATAAAGCTCATCAGTCAAAGGATTCTAGGTAATGTCAATAATCAAAGGTTTCTTAGACATTCCTTTTGAGATATCATGTTGTACCATATGTAATGTTCAAAAGTCTTAATATTTTTTAAAACGTATTTTATTTTATGATTATAATATAGATGTTCAAAAAATAATAACCAATATGGGAAAAATTATTTTCTCTTAGATATAAGGAGGAGTTTAAGGTGTTCATTCACGCTCTATTTTATGGAATATTTCCTACCAAAATTAAGTCCAGTATGTATGTAGGTTTTTTTATCAACTCTTGATGTTTTTTTGAGTGGGTTTTAAAATTTTCGGTGGATATTCTTATTTCTATGGAACTACATCACCCTAAAATATTAGTGGATGTATTAATATATAAAAATATTTTTTTACACGGAAATATTTTTTGTAGTGACCCAAGTTTTTACAAAATAATACCTTTTCATTTATATTAATATATATAAATAATATATTAATTTTACATTAAAGGGGATGATTTTTCATGTAGCGCACTCGATATGAAACAATGGGTTTCTACGAAATATTATATTGTAAACAATATTGAGTTATATTGAAATATAATACAATAATATTATTATTATTTAAAATGGTAGTTAACACCTAGCCGTTGGAATGGAATAAATGAATAGTATAAACTAAATTTTTAAATCTTGTTTACACATGTTTAAATAATAATTAATTGGTTACCAAATTTATTATATATTTAAATAGAAACCAATGGAATATAAATGATGTGTTTTTATGAAAACCAATTTTAAAAGAGAATAAATGTGTTTATAAAACCATATAACTTTGTATAGATATTTATTTAATAAAGAAAATATGATATATATTTAATTTAATGTTTTAAATACATTCTATATGTTTTCTTGATATGATATAAGAACAAATTAAAATTTTCAAATAAAAGATGTATTTTTCTAAAAATGGAGTTTCACTACCTTTTGATGGGGAACCATTTTTAAATATAATTTTTTCATTTTAATATATTATATTTTTCAAAATAAAATTCATATTTATAATTGTGAAATTAATATTTACTTTGGATGAAGTTTTGGTATTTCTATGATAAAATTCATATTTTTATGAATAGTGTAAAATAGTAGATTTTAATTTAAAACATGCTTTTATCTAATTTATTTATATAGATGATTGTGATTTTAATTGTTTATAAATTTTAATTGTATTATTTTTTATCATTTAATTCAATTTTGGTTATTGTATGTAATTTCACTTTTAAATTAGACATAAACACAAGTCATTCTATTGACAGTTTTTACTTCTTAAAAAATCTTTTTTGTTTTGACAACGAAAATTAATTTTAAATTAATATATTAAAAATCTATAATTTGAATTTGTAAAAATTAATTACATATTTTCAATCAGATGGTACAATGTTTTTAAATAATTACCTTAAATTTTTTGACATTATGGATTGTAACTTCTGTAATTTTTATTACCACGGTTAAAGGGTAAATCAGATAAATAAGGGTAAAAAAATAATATTATAATAATATTAAATTACCATAACACATGTCCTAATCCTATTGGATGAAATTTTTCCAACCATGAGAATCCATGGATGGATTTTAGGACCCCATGGATCCACTTGGGAGTGATAATGACATGTTATAATAATTAATTTAAAGTAAAGGGGAGAATAACATAAACATGTATCTTAATACTAATTTTATATATGGTGTAATATATGTGATATCTTTGACTATAAATAGTCTTTAGAAAGATAAAAATATTTCCTACCTTATTATATTTGACTTATAATATTTCAAATAATAAATAAATAAATTTAATTACGACCCAATGATGATACATTGATTGCTCCATTAATAAAGGATTCAAATAAATGATATTATAAATATTTAAATTAATATTATTTTACAAAAAAATTTCATAAAAAAATATTTTAGATGAATATGAAATGTTAGGATTCATTCTATGTTTTTATAAGGAATTGGGTTGTTATGAATTTGTTAACAATTCAATTATTAATAGTGACCAAAATTGACATAATTCATCACTTAAAATATAATATAGTTTATTAAAGGATATTAAATTTATAAAAATTTAATATTCAAAACAATTGTTAATATATGTCCACATATGTCATAAATGACATTTTTGGGGGTTTTTTGTTAGGATATGATAATTATATTAACCCAAAATGTTTAAATAACATGATACGACTACAAGATTAAAAAGTGTAAAATAAGGGATAAATAAAAAATATAAGGATAAAAATATATTAAAAAATTGTATAAAAATTATTTAATGATGTTTATTAGAACCAAATTTATATTATATTCTATTTATATTTGTTTTTTATCATTTTCAATAGAAATTGATTTTATAATAACTTAATATTTCAAGACATTCCTAAACTTCACCTCCTCCCTCTTATAAAAGGATACCAGCTCTATCCACTAAATCAGACAAATAAATCCCCTTGGCTCAAAAAAATTATGCTCAAATAAACTCCCAATATCCCTCCCTTACTTTTAGATCCTTTTCTTTGGTAGAAGAAAATTCAAGAAATCCTCCAGGATCAAGTCAGAAGAATTATCCGATTTAGAGTTAACGTCTTCTCTCAAGTTCCTTCCATTTATTTTCCTTCTCCAATACCAATTCTCTCATTGTTAGATGATTAAATAATTACACAATCTTCTTATATATACAAGTTTTGTTATGAAAGTGATTCAAAATATACTTACACTCACATCCATTTAATGGATGAGAACATATTATTTCGGTGTATGGTGAACTATTACCTCACGAAACAATGATTGTTCAATTTTATCCTACCTTCTCTCATAGTGTAAATTATGACAGATCTATATTTATATATGATATATATTATATTTATAATTTCCCAATTATTTGTAATTTTTATTTATAACATACGTTTATTCTTTCCGTATTGTGTAAATATGATAATTTCATTTGAGGAAATGCGGACTACTGCCACCTCAAAGTGATATGAATTATTCATGCGTTACATGGAAAGTTTGAAGGATATAGTTAGTGAAATTATGTAACATATGTAACATATTTATTATCATATAATTATTATATTCCTATGTATCATTTATTTTCCATTCCTTTAATATGATAAAGAAATGAAGGTAACGTTCATGCGTACGTAAGACCTACCATCCCCATGTACAGTGCATTCCATTTATTATCTCCAAATGATATAGACAATTATAAAATACATATGTAATAAATATATATTATATTTAAATCAATAATAATATTTTGGAGATAATGGACTTAAGACCACATGGTTAATTTTTATCAAAATAATTTATTTTTGACTCAAAATACCGAACATCGACAAAACATCCGTTATGAACACAAATACTTCACTAGTTTCTATAACATGCTAATAAGTGATATAAAACAAATAATAAAAATTAATAATGTTCTCAACCAATTATAAATTAACCTTAGTTTATTATTTAGTAAATTAATTAATGAAGAAGGCAAGTCCAATTCAAAGTATGTGATTTTGTCTCAATTTACATTCCATTGAGACTTATTTCTTGTTATGCACCAATTCCGTTTTATATTTTATATATATAACTTTGACATATTATATCATGAATATACTTATTCTCGTTATATTATAGAGTTTTTAATGTTATTATTTAATTATTTTTATTCAAGTGTTTCTCAAGTGTTATAGGACTCCTTAACAAAATTATCATTTTACATGTTTTAAGGAATTATTATTATTAATATTTCTCATTGATTTCAATGTTTATCAAAATGGTTTTATGGATTTATTTATATGGACATGAATTATTTAAAATGTTAATTACTTTTAATATATTAAAGTTTGTATGTGACACTTTGATTAAAAAATAATTTTATTAAATGTTTCTAAAGGTTTTTGAAATGGATTGAATATTTGAATATCTTCTGGGATTTATCACCTACCACTATCCTACAAAAGACCCTAGTTTGTATGATGTATTCATTGTAGTTAACTTATTTTACAGATTAATAATAAGTAGATATTTGGAATTTACGTTTTATCAAATGGATATGTTTAGTATAGGAAAATGATTTGGTAATTAATTTATAAATGTTATTTTGGATGATTTTTGCTATTTTGGGAACCCTATATACATGATGATAATATAATACTATGTTATTTTATTTCAGGACTAATGGTTGAATTTTGTTTTGGAATAATCAATTTTTTTGTTGTGGACATATGGATATTTGGTTTATTTATCAAAATGATTAACCTATCATATAGAATATGTGATTAGGTTAATTACTTTTAAGCATGAGACAATAAAAGTAGTCAATGTTATCTGGATATAAATTTTAAAATTTATCATGGATGAATTTGTGAAAAATTTCTTCTATTTTTTTATTTCAATTTTAGTTTAGATTATTTTGATGAATTTTAAGGAAACTTGTTTATTAAAGGGTATTTTTTGAAATTTGGGTATTGTTTGTTAGATTAAGACCAATATTTCTTTTTATAAAGGATTATTTTTTTCTGAGGATTATCTGATCCTACAATAACCATTTTGGTTTTTGTTAAAGTCTAAAGTCAAGGGAAATATATGGTTCATCTTTGGTGGATTATGTGATTCTCTAGAGAAAAGATGAGTGTGTGGGAAAAATTTATTAAAGGATGAAACTCTACATGTCATCTAAGTTTAGTTCCGTTTATTCATATTCTAAGTAGTAAAATAATACCTCAAATTTATGAAAAGTATCTTAAAAAAATTTCAGTTTAATTTTCCTACGTTGTAATTAATGACCATTTAACCCATCATAAGTTAATGGTTTTCTGGTTGTTAACATTCTAATGATCATGTTTTATATCACTCTCCATCAAAACATAATGATTAGTTTTTCTTCTATATCCATGTTTTCATACATGGGATCCATGTATGTGTTATCTTGGGTAACCTTTTTTAATTCACTTTCATTATTTAAATGTTATAGATTTATTGAATTTTTTTTGATGTGATATTTTCAATGTTTCCATGCCCAATTTTAAAATTGTGAGGACACAATTTTCAAAAGGGGGAATGATGTAACAACACATGTATTTATATAACAATAAGTTAAAATTTATATTAATATTTATGAATACAATATTAATTTTACATTGATGGGAAAACATATTCTGGTTACGTATTCCAAATACAACAACGGGTTTCTCTGAAATCTTATGTTTCACAATACATTGAGTTATACCAAAAAAATAATATAATGATAATATTATTATTTAAAATGGTAGTTAAAACCTATCCATTGGAATGATGGAATTGAAAAGTATAAACTGAACTTTGAAATATGGTTTACAAACGTTTAACTAATGAATCATTGGTTACCAAATTTATTAGAAATGGAAAAACACCAATTCAATATAAATGATGTGTTTTTATGAAAACCTAATTTAAAATAAAATAACCGTGTTTATAAAATCATATCACCCTTCATTGATTTTTATTTATTAAAAAATATATATTATATATGTAATTTAATGTTTTAAATTCATCTTATATGTTTTATAGATATGATATAAGGAAAAATTCAAATTTTCAGATAAAAGAACTATTTTTCAAAAAATCCAGTTTTACCACCTTTTGATGGATAACCCTTCTTACATCATGAATTTTTCACTTTTAAATGAAATATTTGACAAAATCATCTTTTTATTTACAATAGGATGATTAAAATTAACTTTGTATAAACTTTTGGTATTATTTTGTTAAAATTCAAATTTTTATGAATAGTAAAAAATAAAGCATTTTAATTCCAAATTAACTTTCCATCTATTTTATATATATAGATAGATTTGTATTTTAATTGGTTTTAAATTTTAATTGGATTATTTATTTATCATTTAATTCAATTTTGTTCATTTGAGGTGATTTCACTTTTAAATTGGACTAAACACATTTCAATCTTGTAATAGTTTTTATTTCAGAAAACCCCACTTTATGGTTTTGAAAATGAGAATTAATTTTAAATTAATTTCTGAAAATTATGGGATTTGAATTTGGAAAAATTTATTCCATATTTGGAATCATAAGGTAGAAATTTTTTAATTAATAACTTTTTATTTTGGGACATTATGAACAATAACTTCAGTATTTTTTTATTTACCAAGGTTAAATAGTAAATTAGGTAAATATGTTGGAAAATAATATTATAAAAATATAAAAAAACCCTAAAACATGTCTTAATCGTATTTTATGAGATATCTAAAACCATGGGAATCCTTGGTTCTATTTTAGGACTCCATGGATCTACTTGGGAGTGATAATTACATGTTATAATAATTAATTTAATGTAAAAATAAAAATAACATAAACATGTATCATCATATTTAAACAATTTCTATATAGTGAAATATAAGTGATCACTTCGTATATAAATATTAATTAGAAATATAATAATATTTCCTACTTCAAGATATATTATTTATAATTTTTAGACATTAAATAAATAAATTTAATTTTGATACAATGACGAGGCACTAATTCCGCGATTAATAAAGGATTCAAATAAATAATATTATAAATATTAAAATAAATATTATTTGAAAAAATTAATGTCATCCAAAAATTTCATAGGTGAATATGACATGTTATGATTGATTAAATGTCTTTACAATGGAATCATGTAGTTATAAATTTATAGAACATTCAGTTATGAATAATGAAAAAAATTGACCTAATTCATAACTTAAAATATATAATAGTTTATTAAATGATATTAAATTCATAAAAATATTATATTAGTCCAAATGGATAATATATGTCAAAATATTTCAATCTTTTTATTTTTTGGGTCTTTTGACATGATATGGTAATTACATTAACCCATAATGTGTAAATAACAAAGATATCATGACAAGATTAAAAAGTGTAATATAATGGTTTAAAAAATATAAGGAATAAAAAATACATAAAACATGTCTAAAAATGAAATTATGATGTGTATCATCCCTAAAATCATCTTATATTTTAGTTAGATGAGTTTTTTTTATAATTTTTAATTAAAATTGAATTTATAACAAATTAATTTTTCAAGACTTTCTTAATGTTCCCCTCCTCTGTCTTATAAAAGGCCACCACCTCTACCCATTTAATCACACCACTAAATCTCCTTGGATCCTCTAAATTATTTTCAAATAATCTCCCAGTATCTAAAAATTTCTCCTATAACCCTTACCATGGGAATAAATAAATTAAATATAGTCTTTTTCCTCAAATCAAAAGAAGTTTCCCAATTTAGCGGTGTCGTCTTCTCTCAAGATACTTTCCATTATTTTCATTATTTACTCCCTATGATATACTTATTCTATGTTTAAATAAAAAAACAATATCCTCAATATAATATTATGTTGTTATGATACGTATTTTAACTACATTTACAAACACCTTCATCCATTGGATACGAACATACTGTTTATATGTATGACGAACTATTTCCTCACGAAATGATGAATGTTCAACTTTCCTAATACCGCCTATCATAGTGTAAATTATGATAGAATTATATTTGTATGTGATATATATATTATATTTATAATGTCTTTATAATTCTGTAATTTTTATTTAAAACATACCTTTATGCTTTCCAAATTGTGTAAATACGATAATTTCATTTGACGAAGTGCAGACAACCGCCTCCTCAACGTTATATGACTCCTTCATGTGATACATTGAAAACATAAATTATGTTGTTAATTAAATTATATAAAATATATAACATATATATTATAATTTAATAATAATATTCCTGTGTATCATTTAATTTTCATTCATTTAATATGAAAAATAAATTAAAGTAGCGTATATGCGTACGTACAACCTATCATCTCCATGAATGGTGCATTTCATTTATTATTTCAAAATGTTATGGACTATTATAAAATAAATATATAAAGGAAATATATGATATTTAAATCATGAATTATATTATATAAATAATGTACTTATGACCACATGGAGAATTTTCATCAAAAGAAGATCATTTTTGACTCAAATACCGAATATCGATAAAACATCTGTTATGAACTCAAAAAACCAACTAATTTTTATATCATATTAATAAGTGATATAAAATGAATAATAATCTTTATAAAAGTTCTATATCATGTATAATTTAACTTATGTCCACTATTCATGAAATTAATGAATGAACGGGACAAGTTGGATTGAAAGTAAGCGATTTCGTCCCATTTACATGCCATTGAGACTTATTTGTTATTATACAACAATTCAGTTTTATGGTGTATATATACCCCTTTAAAATATTACATCATGATTCTCCTTTTTCTCATGACATTATATTTATTTTTTAATTTTAATCTTTAATTATTTTTATTCATGTGTTTCTCATGTGTTACAGGACTCTTTATCTGAAACATCATTTTAATTGTTTTAATGAATTATTATACAAAATGTATCTCATTGATGTACATGTTTTCTAAAATGGTTTTATTGATTTATTTATATGTAAATACATGTTTTAAAATATCAATTCTTTTCAAAATATTCAATGTGGTATGAGATACTTTGATTAAAAAATAAATTTATTAAATATTTTAAATGGTTTTGAAAATGGATAAAATATTTTAATATCTTGAATTGATTTCTTGTGATTGATGATTAATTGTTGATAATTTAAATCTTTTATGTGTTATGATATGTAATGATACTTGTAAATTTGATGGGTGGTTATTGGATAAACCAAATACGAGTGGTTCCATGATAAACCAAGGTTCGGTGAGCCCCGAATTGTTCTATAATACATTGGGTAATGTGATGGAGGTAAACAATAATGTTTCTCCTAATCGATTTGAGGAATATGCTATGATGGGTATTACCAATGTAACCATGATGTTTATTCCCTATGTAGATGTGAAAGCTACAATTTATGTTTGATATAAATGCCACATGTTACCTTTATGTTTTATTATTTCTAGGATGTTTTTTATGAATATTATCATTACATTATGTAAGCTAAATATTCTATGTTTTTTTGGAAGAAATGAATTATTGGGTGAAAATGTTTTCATAGGTTTTAAATATTCACGAACTAATGGTTTTATTCTTTATTTTTTATTTCTTACTATGATTTTTATGCACATATTATGATTTCGAAATTTTTTCCATTGGGAAGAAGTATGGGTAATAGAAAGGAAAAGCTCATGTAAATTTTTATCAAGAAAAAGATTTCATATTATATTTTAAATAGTTTATTTTTATGAAAAAATATATAGTGAGTATATTTGAATACTTTGTAATTTTTGAGTTTTTATTTATTAGTTATATCCTAATTCAATAAAAATATAATCCAGAAAAGATCCTCAGTGTGAATTCTTGATGTAAATAAATATTTAGTTTTATTTAAGGCTGGGGCCTTATAGTGCTGATTTTGTGGAATTTGGGAGAAGTGTTGCTGAAGTAAAGAGTTGATCAGATGAATAGTGTGAATAGGCATCAATAAAATGGAAACTATAAAAATTAAATATCTATTTCAAATTGGTGAACTGTGTTTTAATTTTATCCAACCAATTAGTTTTCAAGATGGTAAATCAAAATTTTTGAAGAAGTAATCAGACAAAGGGGGAATCTAAATTTTTTTCATCTGACTGAGTTTCATGAGAGAAAGTGTACCAGAAAAAGAAGTGGGTGCTGAGATAGTTTCCATTAAAAGTCTAAGAAGAATTAATTAATATTTTTTCCTTCAAAAAAGCTAAAAGGATTAAAGAAAAAAATTATTAAAAGTATAATGAAATTAAAATAGTTTCTATGAACCAATGTTGGTTGGTGAGGGTTCTTATAGTTGGCATATTTTTTTATATAATTTATCCATGCATGGAGAACATGAATTGTCAATTTACTATAGTTCTATGAAAGAGAAAGGATATACCCTACATATTGTAACCAAATAAGAATAATTTTTGTTGGTTGTGTGATCTTGAATTACATACTTCCAAACCATGCCAAGTACTAGATACTCTTATTGAGTAGTGAACAATGTAAATATATTTGTTCATCTGTTTTTTATGGTTTTTTTATAGTATAGATATTTCTCATTATCCATATGTGAAGTTTGTTTATTTTTTATGAAAACATAAAAACTAAGAAGATCAGTAATTCAAAACCACCACCTCAAAATGGTCAAAAGTATTTCTATTGGACCTTTTGGAATTCCTTTGGTAACATCCCATGTAACTTTTAAAAATTAACTCAATACCAATTAATCATACCTGATGTGTGAGGGAGAATAAATATTTAACTTATTAAAGTTTATATGTATGAGTGATTCCTGAAATTTCTAAAAGTATTAATCCTTTCAATATCATTGCATCATAGAATATTCTATACAAAATACAAAGAATCTAATTTCACCATATCTTACGATATGATAGTCCCACAGTCATAAATATAATCATTTAGTGCATGTCATACTCTATGACTCACCATACTGAACTATATGATATAAAATTTATTTTAGGAAAATTTATTTTGGTATTATCATTTCATTATCTAAGGTTCTATACCATTAATATTTCATTCTCCACATGTACAATTAGAAGTGGAGATGTAATTTCACTTCTTCATCAAGGTGTGATTGTTTCACTTATACTCACATTACAAAGATTATATCTGATTATTATTGTTTATTATTAATCAAATTAATGTAATATAATTTTTTTATCCCTTTATAGATACATCTATTTATAGAGTACTAGTTCATCCCACTATGTTGGTCCTCTAATGTTCTTATTCATTACCATATGTCAATGTTGGTTTCATTATTCCTTTTTGGTTGCCTTGATTTTTTAAAAGGATGGGGCCGAAACCGAAATTTATTATTAAAGAAATGATCTATTTAATTTCGGGTAGAGGGAGACCAATTACATAGCCTAAAGGACCAAGTCTAAGTGGCTTGAATATAATGCATTAGCCAATTTTTTGGCCAAAAGGACCCCTCAGTGAATAGTACTTCTATTGTACCCATGATGCTACAGTGACTGCTACAGTACCACCAAATCTACAGTACCATGAAACAGTGCCTCCGTCACTACATTACCGCCACTACTATAGTTCCACTGCTACTACAGTTTTCTACAGTACTGCTACAGTACACCCTAGATATTGGTCCCTGACTAGATTTGATCCCGGGTATTTATGGTTGCCTTGTTGTTTCACATTATTTTGTACAGATCTATTTATGTATTCCATTTCTCCTCAGAAAAATAGTCTTATGATTATTGTCTTTTAATTTACGTAGTTTTATAGTGGTTCTCATTTCACTTTACATTCAACAAATGTGATTCCATTTATATTTTTTTCATTTTCTCTGCTCAACTCAAGTAATATTGATAAATTTTTCATATTTATATTTAATAATGAGTTTCAATTTCAATATAACCCTCTCCATAGGATCTGATTTAATAGCCCATAAAATTTTAAATTAATACTCTTTATGATTATCCTTTATCAGGGATTAATCCATATGAATTACAATGGGTGAAAACCAAATTCCCACAATATTTGAAGAGATGAATAGTGGTTAAAAAATAATATTTGGTGTGATAATCCTAATATCATAAATTTCTATTTATTATGGAATGCTAGAATGGATTACATGTTTGGACTATAATTTCTGTGATATGAAGATAGGTCTAAAAATGGGGCATCATAGGAATGGTTTATCTTAAGAGTGATAGTGGCTGAAATACCCCAATTTTACATTGTAATGATCTTAACACATGGTCTTGGATATTTTGGATATTTTACATATAATTTTATTCTTATATTTTTAATATTGATGATTTTTTTCTTTAACAATTTTATTCCTCCATAAGATCACCCTTTTTAGATACAACATAAGAATGCTTCTTTTATGAAGGTCTCCCACACCAAAAGAATCATAACATCGATCTTGTACATACCCTCTAACAATAGTGATGGTTTATACTTCTCCACATTTAGTGATGATTAACTCCTTACCAATATTCTTTCACTATAGTGGATCAATATTTTCTATGGAAGAATTAATTTAAATTCAATTTATAAAACCATTCGTCAAAAATATACACCCATAAAATAAATCAATCATCGGTGGTTGCAATGGTGTTTTTTATTTTGTAAGTTATTTCCCATCACCATTGAATCTGAATGGGCCTACTAAAATTTAATACCATGGTAATTTATTTGGTTTTTCTTTTTTTCAATGTTACTATGACCTTCAAATCCTACTATAGATTAATTTCCATTATTAGGGATATTGGGAATTGATTATAATTAATAATGTGGTTTAAAAAATAATTATCGGTACCCTCATACTGAAAAAAGTTTCTAGCCTTGAAATAAAAACCTTCTATGAATCAAGATAGATTTCATGTATCTAATATATATACATAAATTATAAATATTATGTGAAATATATATGAATAATATTATAAAATAAGTAATAATTAAATAAAATTTTATTAAACATAACTTATATGGGCATATTATGTGTGTTAAAACATTATATAAGTGGAAATCACACCGATAAACATTATTTTTATTTAATTTTTAATTTCTTATTCATATGATTCTATATTTCAAATATATATCATTATTTGAACATAAATGATAAATTTTACATTTTTAGTACATTTATATGTCTCTTTTCTATATCAATAATGACCAATATTTGATTGTAACTCGATATGGGGTTGATTCAAAATCACATCACACTTTATTATTTGTTATCATTATTCCTCTTTGGTTTTATTTATTATATTAAAAATAAATAATATTTTTTGTTAAATTGGGCTCCCAAAAATATTAACCAATCGAATCATAATCCACCAAAACATCACAAAAACATGACCGGAAAATAGTAAATTGCAAAATCAAAATTCATTTGATAAAACCAAATCGTCCATAACCTACTAATTTTCATTGAGATCAAAACCATCATCTAACCTTTAAATGAATGCTTTAATATGAAATTCCCCATTCAATGTTCTTTATCAATCAACAGTAGGATAAATAATCATTAATAATTATCACTTCTATTATTTTCTCACCAACACTACCTTCATTGTTGACACAGACACAATCTACAATTTTTTTGATATTTCATTTAATGATGTATATTCATAACCTCTTTATTTAACTCTCATTCACAATATTTTATTCTTAATACCATTATTATTAAAATAAATAAAAAAATTTATATCTCCTCATCTCTTTTATTCTTATATATACAATTCCTTATGCGATATGACAAATTTTCATTTCATGGAATATTATGTTGTGATAAATGATATATGTATGTTAACATTAACTATTATATATATATATGTGACATTTAATTCTATTGAAATATTATGATTTTTTAGTGAGAACCATAATTATAAATTTTCATGACCTTCACAGAATACCCATTTTGGAATGATAGTGGCGATATGAGTGGCACCTAATTCACCTCATCTCTAATATGCCACAAGTTAATTAATATGACATAGGGAATAAAACACATGAATGAGAGGTGTTACCCTCATAATCCCAAGGAAATAAATCAAAATAAAAAACTCAAATATGGAAATCTCAATAGTCAAATAATCTCCCACATACCAAATTTGATAGATATATCACTATATTCAATCACCAAAAAAGCATAAGGATATATGAGATCCAAAAACTATAAAACTGACACCAAATCCACCCAATATCCATAAATTGTTACTGTAGTTTCCATCAATATATCATATAAAAGATATTATGAAAAATGTGGAGGGGTGACCAGTTGGAAGTACTTATTATGATCATCAATCCAAAGAATTTCCATTTACGTGGAATACTATGCGAGCATAGGAATTTCAAAATTTATATAAGAAAAAATCTAGGGATTAATAATTTAAAATTATTAATACGAAGAGTAGTTTATAAAATCTCGACACTCTATAATTGATCATGAACAACAAAAGGTCATTAATTCCATTCATCAAAATGATCGAACACACTAACCACATGTCAATAAAAACATATTACACATCTCAAATAACATGAATTATAATGATCAAAAGTAAAATAATTAATAATATAAATATTTTTATGTCTCTCAAAATTAATGAACAATAGAAAAAGAGCCTAGACATTTTACACTTATCTTACATGTCAGTTTAGAAGTCAGTCTAACTATCAATTGGGAAGTGGTCCATGGTTGGGAAAACCCTCACCAACTGATAAGGAAAATTAAAACATTAATAAAAACTAAATATCATCAATAACTTCCTCTTCACACCTCCATCCAGAAACAACACTATACAATGTCTTCCCAATCTCTATAGTAAATCCATTTCCACATACCAAATTACAAGTTATATACATATCCAAATCATATATAGATAGCATAACAACACAAAACTTATACTCTCCTCCTTCCATGCACATAACCCGACACACATTGCATCATAACCACCTAAAATTCACTCTATCCTCATTCCATTATAATATATTCATCATAATAACATTCCATCATTGTGGACCAACAAAAACATGATCACTCTAAACATAACATCAATAAATTAATATATATTATAGAATTGGAAACATAAAATTAATACATGACTGATGAATTAACATATTATATAATACAATATATCGAATTTATTTCATGTTTTTTGTTATTATTCATTTATAAATATAATAAAACAAACAATAAGAATCACACAAACAACATCAGGAACAACATGGTATACTAGACTCGTCCCATCCTCAGAAATCAAACTAATTTTTATCTTTACATAATCAAATATTCATACCGCCAAAAAAATGATTAAAACTATTATAAACCAATAAATAATAACAATATATTATTTAATGAGGACTATAAATAATATAACTAAAATAAGTCACAGCATGTCAATCATGTATATCATTACAGAATATGGAAGAAGGCTTTAGAAACCCCTTACCTCAATGAATCTCAAATGATTTTTCTCCAAGAGAAGAAAACCAAATATGAATTCCAATAAATTCATAAGAACATTCCACTAACATAGAAAGATTCAACTCCCATTTTCTTGAACAAAATAATGAAAACAAAACACCTTCCTCTTCCTTCTAGTAAGTATAAGTATGAATGAAATGTGAAAAGAAAATAGGGAAGCACCTCAAGTCAAGGATGAATTAGTCACATGGGTCCAACACCTAAGGATTGGCCATAGGTGTTTATTGCTAGAAATAAGGGAACACAATATCATCTATGGTTTGAAATAAAACAAAGGATTAGTTGAGAATCTAAGAGGATAGATAAATTTATTTATAAAATAGGGATATGTAACTATATGATATGATTGTATTGGTCACACCGCAATGATGGCATAGTACAAAAATAACATTGCGATCCCAATAAAATAATGGGGAGTTAAAACACTTTATTTCAATATAAATAATTAAATTCACGGAGAAACTAAAACCCTTATTCCATAACTCAGAATCATTTTAGGATTAGGATTCATACCTTTACCTGCTATCATAAACATGATATACCACAAACACCCACCATAGTAATATGGAATACTACATACTTTAATTGATCCAAAAATTAAATAACCTTAAAATATTAAAGAAAATATGTTCACTAAACAGTATCCCAAAATATTTCATAACGTAACTATTTTTAAATGAGTTTATTTTGATAATGAAATTGAATAGAAATTTTATTTTTTGGTTTTGGAGCCTTGTGAGGGTTAAAATGGCCATTTTACCCAAGTATATGATTTCATATAAATTTTCTAACCAATATTTTGGTCATATAATAGGTTTTTTAGCATTGGATATGAGCATGGAAGAATTTTGAGCTGTTTGAGTTTTGGTGGAATATTTAATATGTAATTAATTAAATATTTAATTTTTCATGTGAGTTCAGGAGGTGATATCTTTTCAAAAACACATCAGATTGAGATAAAAATTCATTGTTGAGTCTAGAATGATCCATCATTCTTATGAGATTTTTAAATGCTATTTTTTTTAATTGGGATGATTATTATATTGGAGTTTAATTAATTAAAAAATATTTTAGTTAAATGATCTCACTCCCATTTAGGGGTTTTGTGCACCTAAAATTAGGGGGAGGGTTCTCCCTAGGACATAATAGATGAAGTAAGAGTGAAGGGGGAGATATATGTTGTTGAACTATATCCATATAGGAGATGATGACCATATAATGTTTGTTGATGTCTATTAGTGGATTTGGACCTGATGCTTCAACATTTTCACCATGAGGTAGGTTGGTTTTTGATTTTTATTGGAAAACCCCTATAGAATAACAATTTTCTGGGTTTAGTGTGATTCTTTTTTATTATTAAGGATGCCATAGAGGGTAATCTGTAGCTAATTGGGTGGAAATGTGTATTTCTAGAGGGTCATAGGGGTTTCCCAATCAGAAATCCTGATCTCAAAGGGTGTGTATCGAGAACACATTCCATGTGTTCTTCACACTAATGTTATAAAGATTTTTCTGAATTAAAAACTATGTACTGGGAGTATAATATATGTAGGTGAATATGTCCATGTGTTCGAGTACATGAAAATATAATATTTTGAGACTACACAACACATATTCGAGGTACATGACTTGTAGTGGGGCATGGCCATGGGACTGGGTATAAGGGAAGACACACAATTTTAAGGGGAACATGTCTGTGTTGAATTACATGGCTAGGCCAAAGTATGACATGGATATGTAGTATTAAACATGCATACCCCAATTTATATATGGTTTTTAGTAATACATGGCCATATCTTGAGTTTACTAGGCCTTGTCATTGTTCATGGCCAGGATGAAGGATTTGGAGTACACACTGTGTTCATGGAGTGCATTCCACATACTACATATTTATTATATTTTTAGGTATTGAGTTACTTTCGTCGTATATTGATAATTGGACACTACATGGGTCCATTTTTATTTTTTTCTTTCATAAAAGGTGGTAAAATATCCTTAAGGTAGTTTTGAGTACTTTTAAGAGGCCATTCAATAAGTGTAATTTAGGAAATAGATATTTTACTCTTGAAAGTAAGATTATATGTGTATTGAGGGTGATACGATGGATAAGACCTATTAGAGGGTCATTAGAATGATGTCGAGGACGTATCATGTGTATTTAAAGGAGACCTTAACTATTTTTGGGATAAATTATCTCTGGTTAGTGTGACAGTGTTGCGATTCATGGTGATGCTTAGGTTGGGTGTAAAGAATGTCCATAAGTGTTTTGTAATGGAGTTGTGTTTGAGGATTTCCCCCTTATAAGGATTTATAATGTTTATCCATCTGAGGCCTTGATATTTTAGAGACAAGGTTACAGGGTTTGTTACTCTAAGATATGGTGATTTCTATGAGTGTTTGGTCATTACCAAGGATTGGGAGGGGGATTTATCGAGTTATGTTCTACGATAGAGGAACCAAAGTGTAATTCCTCTACATGAATATCATATTTGAGGATCGAATGAGGGATTAATTAACACACATGTTCTCTTTGAGGGTTGATTGGGTTTCAAATTGATAGAATGATACTTAGTGGATATGTGTGTTTGTGTGGTAAGGTTTTAGGGTGTCCCCTCAAGGCCCAAACCAATGTGAAAGTCCATGGAGATATGATTTTAGAGATGAGTCAAATGGTCCATAACATTCAGGTCAATTATTAAGTCTGTTTAAGGAATTTGGCGGTGTTCAAATGAAGCTAGAGGAGGTTTGATGAAGTTATTGCTGGAGTATTAATTTTGTTCCATAAAAGAGTAATTTACTACATATGTTAATTCCATATTAATGTGCTATATTTTTTTAGAAGAAAATGGATTTTTAGCTTAAATGGTTGTTTTACTATGTATGTTATGTGGAATTATGAATTTTATGATGTAGCTATATATACATGACGTTGTGAATTAGGAGAGTTTCACCCAACATAAAATGTGTTGCTTTGATAATTCCATTATTTCCTCCTTCATTTTTCTTGGTTTTTGGGAAAAACCTTGTTTCTCTATAGGACCACAGCTCCCCTTCTCTTCTTTTTTTAATCCATAGTTTATAGTTTTGTTGGTTTGATGATTGATGTTATGTTCTTCACCAATTCTCCGTCATTTTTATTTATTTTTATTTAGTTTTTTGTTATAGTGTTGTTGTTATTTGTTTAGGGTGTGTTATGTTGTCTTTTTTACAACCCTTTGGTGATGTTCCGGGTGATCATGGTTTTCCATGTGTGGTTGAGGTTTGTGGATTGTTTTCTCTTTTCTCTTTGGTACACAGTGAGATCATAATGCTTATTTAAGGTGGTGAATCCTCATTCTATCCTAATTTGTGTCCTATATGTGGGATTTTTAGGATTTTTCTTTACTTGTTGTGTTTAGTATAGTTCAAAAATAGCTTTAATTAATTTTCATAATTGAATTATTGGAGAATTGGGAATTTCACTGATATTTTATATTTGTCCTTAAGTTGTGAATAATTGTTTCAAAAGAAAGTATTATCACAAGAATATAAAACTATTATCATTAATATCAAATGTTTTTTTAATTATATATTCAAAATATTATCATAGATAGATAAAGTGATAATCGTATGGAGTTAATTATCATTTTTTCCATGAGAAGGGAGTTATTATATCTGTTTCTTGTGTTGTAAAATTTTTAATGGATAATCCATGTTTTTCAATTTTTTAAAGATAACAATTGTTTGGATCCATGATAATTAAATGATTAAAGTGGATTGGGATCCATTTGGTGTGTTTTTATTAATAATGAAAAAAATGAATTAAAAGTATACTCCCTTCTATATGGTTAATGAATCGATTTCACTTGGATGTTTTGATTTGTTTGAGAATTACCTTGAAAGGTAAATGTGTAAATGTTATGTAAATTCATTTGATAAAATATGATATATGATATTTTAAATATATTTTTTAATGTTTTTTTCATGTGTGGTAGTTATAGTGATATGATTTAACATTATTATGTACTTGGATTATGTTGTGTTGTGGTGATTTGTTATTGGGGATTAATATAATTAATGGAAAATGAGATGAGGATGTTTAAATGTGAATATATAAATATGATTAATAAAAGTGATAATATTTGGAATATGATATGGTTAAATGAATTTATTAAATTGATGTGTAGTTATTGGAATAAAATAATTGAAATATAAATAAATTAGGTTGGTTAAGATGAAAAAAAAAATTAACTGTGTTGGAATAGGAAATGAACTCTTGAGTTAAAACGGGATGTGTGGTTCGTGTGATTATGGTTTAACGTCATGTAAATGTTATAGATAAATGAATTTGTGGGTAATTAGAAAATATGAAATTTTGGCATAACAAAAAATTAATAGCTTAATGTGGCTTGTGGATTGTGGATTGCTTGTGTGGTGTTGTGAATTTTGTGGTGGTAGAAAAAGTGGAAGTGTTTTTAAGTTGGATAGTGATGTTATAAGTTTTATATTTCCATGTTTACAAAACCAAACGTTATCTTTGTGTGTGAGTATATATATTTTTATATTTTTTATACATAACCAGCCCATGTTGAGTAGTCTGTGCTTACAACCAAATGTTTTTGGAGTGTTTTTCTTAATATCTCGATGGTGTAGAGGGATTGATGGTTCCGCGCTCTTCCCCACACTATTTTCCAAGAAATTTAATTATGCACAAGATGTGATGTCCAAAAGTCAAAAGCTAAATAGTGGTGGTTGTGATGAGATTATGAAATATCTTATGGTATGCTCATGCATTGTAGGAAGGGGGGGAACGCCATATATCCTTCATATTCTTGATACTCTATAGTTCTGGTTATGGTTGTTGCGTTATGGAATTACCTAGGTGTAGTCTGGAATGATGGGATGTGATGTGATAGACTAGGTTTCTATAGATGAGATGTGTTGTGATGGCCTGAGTATCATCGAGAAAGATGTAATGTGATGTCAAAAATGCATTTAGGAAGGATGTTTACATATAAGATAGTGGAGTAATCAAACCTAAGACATTATTTGGTGATAGAGGAAATCAACAGTGATTGTGTTAATTGGTACAATTTATTAATATATTAATTATGATGTTATTTTAATTGGATGGGTTATTTGGTGAGCATGCCTTGGAGTGGATGACATTGTTTAGTTAACCTGTTTAGGTGTTGTTGGTGTTATAATTTTCTCACTTCATCATTAGAATATTCTATTTCACTTGGAATATGAGACATTAGGTAGGAAACTATTGAGTTCACATGTGTGCTCACCCTGTATATATACACACAAATACTATTTTCAATATTCTATGAGGAAATCATGGACTATATTGGACATTTCATGCCCATGATTTGAAGTTATTGTTGTGTTTCTACAGTATTTTTTTCTTTTATGTAATCATTTGGAAACATTTATTTGTATCAATTTTATTTATAAATTTATCATGTTATGGTTTTTTACTCTATTATATATTTCATCATGTATTTTATTAATCACTTATATCCTATCTCCCAAACCTATTTTATTATCGATTATAATGCCTCCCATGATGATATTTTCACAACATTGGTGGTAGTCACCAACTCAAGGCTAACTAAAGGTGGAAATCAAGGGCCATAATTCATCATAATTTAGTTTCATCCTAGGAGTTGTGATAACTTATGGGTAAAGGATGTTACTTCCCCAATTTTACAATTTCCACACCCATGATCTTGTGTTTAGGTTAGTTGTGTTGACATAAAACTTGTGGTGACATTAAATATTCATTTAGTGAAATGTGTTTTTCACAAGCAATAAGTTCCAAAAAATGTTTTGTATTTGAAATATATAAATCCATTCTAGTGGATGTAGATGGGTTTTATTAAGGTTTTATTTAAAATCTATTACACCTTCGAAAATGGGAATGTTTTTTCAGTTTCAGTTATTTTTATGTCTTGAGGGAATGTGGCTTGGGAGATTGTAGTTATTATAAAGGGGTTAGAATAGCTTTTAGTGATTCATATTGATTTTGGGGAGAGTAATGGTATTGTATTTATTTATGATACGACCTTGTATTTATATTTTCTATAGTATTTGGGGACTATTAGTGGAGAGAATCAGTTTAAAAGGTGATTTATGACTTTTTTGGTCGTGATGATTCTCATGAGGGGTTCTCAGAGGATGGTCGGGACAGGGTATTATTCACGAGGAAGAATATTTTTTCTATAGGTGATGCATTAGTGATTTTTCGATGAGGTTTAAATCTAAAATTTATTTTTACATCCTTGTATGAAAAATATATATTGGGGAATGCTAAAATATCTCTCATGGATGGGGATAAAAATGTCATTGGAAGAGTTTGTTTAATGTTTTCTGGTTTTTGAGTAGCTGAAAGTAGATCAACATGTTTGAGGAATAGTTTTTCCATCATTATATGTTTCTAAGTAGAAATGGTATGACATATTAAAATTATTCATCCCTGGGATACCCTAAGATCATGAAGGTTGTGACTCAGTTTGGGCGATAGTGGAACGACTAATGGATTTGGATCATTTTTTAGAAAACATTAAGTTCAGTGATGTGGATATTTTTGGGAGGAAATATATTGATGATGTGTTTAGGATTCATGGTATATTAAGGTAAAACATATCTAATAGATAACCAAATTTACATCATGATACTATAGAGGACTGAAGAATGTTTTTGTCTCCCTATTCCGCCTTAGACCAACTTTCCACTAGTGGATGGATGGATAGATGTAGTCCATCCAAACATTTGTGGATATTTTGTGATCTTGTATCTTGAACATCAGTGGATAATGGGTAAAGAACATATATTTGTTCATGTTTTTCTATAATAACAACTATCACACATCCATTTTAATACACAATTTAAGGAATTGTATGGGTGACATTTCATTCTCTCTTGTGATTGAAATATAATGGGAAGATTGTAGTTATTTATCCTAATGTGGTTTATATAATGACTGAGAAGGTTCAGATAGATCAAAAGGGGAAGATAGTATCGTAGGACCATCAAAATTCCTATACTGGTTATGGGTGGGGAGCTCCAAAGGCCATGGTTAGAGACTATGTGTTTTTAAAAGTCCCACAGAAGTAATGGAACCGGTGGTTTGGTAGGGAGAGTAAACATTATCCCTGGGTTTCTAGGCAAATTCTGATGTTAGGGTGTGCTGTTAAAGTTTCATATCAATTGGAATTTCCATCATAGTTGGAGAGGATCCACAGACACTTTCACATGTCTCAACTTCATCGACATCTTCATGAGGACTTCAACATTATTGACTATAGAGAATTGGATATCCAATATGACCTGATATAAATTAAGTAGATAGTAGATATTGTCAATAATAAAAAAATGTTATATATGGATAAACTATTCCTATATTTTACAAGTTTTTGATGGATGGTGTCTTGGAGGAGTGTTCTTCTGAGAGAAAGGTGGATATGTGTGGCTAGTACCCAGTGCTGTTTTGAGATTCTTTTTCATTATTTTATTTTTATGATGTGATGGTTGATCCTTCAATATTATGATATGTAATATTTTCATAACCAATGATGTGTGGTAAATCTTCTGAAATATTATAAAGGGAAGTCCGTATTCCTAATCAAATTACACTATACTGTGACATGATTAAAAAAATGTTGGTGAGTCCATGCCACCCAAAGGGAACAATATATTGAGATGTAAAATATATTTCATTGATTTATTTTATTAGAATGGTGTTATTTGTATTGGGTTTTGAATTCATTGATTTGGTATTTTTTGTGGTTGTGATAGTTTTGTGATGTTGTGGGTTTTTAGAAGTGTGGTGTCTTGTGGTGGGTATCAAGTGACATGGGGTTGTGCCTACGGATAAGTGGTGATGTAATTGTGTGATATTTTTTAATGGTGTTTTGGTTTTACATGGTTGGATACTAGTTTTATTTTTATTGTAATTTGGAAATTGATAAGTATCATATAGTGTGGAAATTTAATGTCCCAAACCAAGATCTATTTAACCAATTCTCCAATCGAGTGCATCAGATTCACTCAAGAGAACCTCCCCATATAATAGAAGTTTCCAACTAGCAGCGAGTGTCTAAGGTATTTCAATGAAGAGATTATACACTCATATCAGAGTTCCATAGAGGACATAATAAATAAATTGATTAGTGGAAGAAAGATACAATAGATGGAATAAATGAAAGAAGAAACAATAATCAATTGTGGTAGAATAATTAACCCAAAAATTGTAATAATAACAAAATACTAAATACTGAGTCATTTATAATGATGTTATGGAATGATGAAATACCAAAAATTATAAATAAGGGGTAGTATTATACATAACACTATTAAAAATAGAAATGAGAAAAGAAATCTCCCCTATCATCACAAGCATATGCATGATCCTCTCCACCCATTATCCAATCGATAAGTTAAATTAATCAAACATCTATTGTACAACTCATTCCTTTATCTATACATGTAGAAATGAGGAATTCTTTGGTCCCAATGGAGGCACAAGTATGGTGCATGATCATCTCAACAGGACACAACCAATGATTTCTACAAATAATCCATCCACATTACATAGAATGGTAATGTGTAGGTAAAACAAATACTATAAAATATTGGTAAAATAAATATTAGTCAGCTCAGGTTCCTATAGGTCTCTTCGATAGCTCAACCAACATTGTCATATGTCTTAATATGAGTTTGATTGGTAATTGTATGTATTTACATAGTAATAATATATATAGTTATATATTGTACAAATGTGAATGGACTAAGTATGTAATGAAATAAATAGTCATATACATGTATACAAGGAGCAAGATAGGCCTACGGTGTAGCTCAGAAATCTATAACTACTCTAATGATCCTATTGTCTCAAGAAATGGTAAATTCATAGAACCTCATGAAGAATGTGACTTTACATTCTCATTACTCAAGATAGGTGGGTTGATATGTCATTCCAAACACCCAAATTAAGGGAACATGAAGAATCATGTACAACATCTAGATATAAGATAAATGATGTGGGACATCATAAATGACATCAGATGTAAGGGATTGAAAAATTTTATTCTCAACATGTTATTTATCCATCATATACTAGCCAATAGAAATTACATTCTCATAACAATAATAATAATGGTAAACATGAGGTATCACAAATAATTTTTCCACATCCACATAGTTCAATTATCCAATGGGGAATAATTTATATCATTCAAGTTCGTTAAGATGAAAAATATGAGGCATGACCTTTCCACCCATTTCAATTCATTAAAGTCAAACTATTTAATTTATCAATGCAGGTAAATTCAATTATATGAACAATTCAAACACCTAGAAGTTTTTTTTTCATTTAATCATTTATATTATAGATGGATATTAATCAATCACACCCAAATGGGTCATTATGATTGAGGTCATCATCCTCTAAAAACATTGCAAGAGACTACATGATTATAAAAATTCCCATATAATTATTTAGAATTTAAGAACACAATTTATGGAAATGATATAAATTTCATGCACACAACACAATAGGGAAAGAAATTACAATAGTAAAACATTTCATAAAAAATCTAGAGCACCTACATTAGGTTCATAGTTGACTCATCACCCTATATCAACTTCAGATTTGATTTAAAGAGGAATAAATTAGAGAAATGGATAGTTTCCTAAAAATAAAGAAAATTAGATCACACTAAAATAGTGAAATTGATTTTATGAATTACTAATATAGGAATAAAGAAAATTTAAATTATTACTATTGTAGAATCTGAAAGAGATTTTATGAATAACTAAGATCGGAAGAAATAATATTTCAATTATTAATGTTGTAAAATCAAGGATTTTGAAAAAATTATATTTTGATTCTAGATGGAGGATAAACACTGATTCCTGGGTTAGGTGAGGGAGACAACCATTAAATTGGGGGAGTGTGGTATCCTTAAAATGAGTGCAGAAAAAGAGTGTTGAAGTATTAAATCCACTACGGTCAAAATCATAAAATCAGCCATCCATAAATGTTTTCAAAGTTTCACTCTACATTTATCAAATCCATGCACCAAACATGCACTACAATCTATCTATGTAGGGACCCTACATGGGATAAAAACATGGTTATCCTATCCATGTGTAAGCCATGTGAGAACCACTATCACCAATCCTATAAAATCTCGCATGGGTGTTCACCTCATCTCACATGTTTTTATAAAAACACTATAGTCTCTTTCCCACCCTATGAAATTCCCCACATGATTAGAGAAACATTGTGGGATGGGAAATAGATTTTCTAAAAACAATGTGTAATAGCATATTTATCCAAATTCTAGGGATCCGGGGTCCGATCAAGCCCTAGATGTTCCCAAAATCCTCCTTAGTTTGCAGGGCATGTTTACAAAGATAAAAATAAATTTTAATAAAAAAATTATCAAAACCATTGAGAAATGGAAGTTCATTACAACCACGCCTCCTTAAAGAATATTTTCTCTGATTTGTAATTTAGATGGAAAAGGTAAATTTTTTGGGAAAATCTTTAACCATTGGGTTCATGTATCAGTGTCCCACCCCCAGGTCTCATCTTATTCTCAGCCATACTTCTATACCGCCAATACTAAATCAACATACCATCCTCACAGAATCATCACACTCTAATCGATGATACATAAGAAATACTCTTCTACAGAATAATCCACATCCAAGTCAACCTCATGATGTTTTAAAACATGTGATGGGTCCTGATAGTATTAATGATGCACATATACATGAATGAAATCAATCATAAATTTAAATCTATAATGAATTTATTTTTTGTAGGCCATTGAAATTATTCTTGTAAAACTCTAAAATGGTCTAATGAATCAAGGATAATGTTTAACCAACCTATAAATTAAAAAATGGACCAATTTATGTGAAACTTGAATGAAAATCAAATCTTTGACCCCATAATCAGTAGCTCGTTGGTGTGAGTTGGCATATGACTAGTGTCTAGACTGACCAGTCAACATACACATTATGAGAAACATGTGATAGAATAAAGTCTCCTAAATAATACATTGTCAATGTAAAGCTACATCTCATACCTCTATACAGTATATAGTTTATCATTAAGGACTACTATATAAGTCTTTATATGGATATATTTGAATGATACCTTGATATATATTAATTTAAGAAAAATGATCAAGGTATATGTGTTTCTCGGAAGAACCACAAAATTCAAGGACACAAGAACATAACAGGTACTCTAAAAAATAAATCACATGCTCTATCATTACATTGGTATGAGTGTGATATCCCATAGTCATAAGCACCAGTTTACCCAAGGCCTTATACAATCCTTCTGATAATCGAGACATGAAGCATGAATTTCTGCCAAAACATAAATCGAGGAGATCCAGGAAGATGTACAACTTCCCTAACATTTAGCCTCTTGAGATCATGTATCAAGAATTTCTCCCTAACATGAAATAAATGTGAGATTTTATTTAAATAATCAATATAAAACAAACCAATATCATTTACATGAGGCGATAAGTGTAACACGGTCCATAAATTCATAGAGACATTATAACTTTTCCAGTCAAGAATGGAAAATAGTTGAACAAGTCATTCCAATTGATGAAGGTCTATCTTCGCCTATTCAAAGGTGTGATATCGATTTGTAAATTCATCTATCTCACATTTCTTAGTAGGCCACCAATAGTAGTGATATATGTCTTGATAAATCGTGGAGAAATCAAGATCTACTTCCCAGGATGAGGAATGAAATTCTTGCATCACCTCCTCTTTGATATCAATTGGGATCCAAACATTCCCATGGATGTGTGAAGACTCATACTCACCCACTGTCCATCCAAAAGATGTAATTTTATTTGAGATACTCTCCCTCATAATAAATCCCTCAGTATTGGAATGATTCCGAATTCTCATATTTTATATAAGGGTATAGGTCACTGTAAATGATTATAGGATAGTCTATCCACTATCCCCCAAAACCTCAACATGAATATTTAAAAATAAATATATGAGCTACTAGTCACAACCACCATCCCTCACAGACTGTGTTTTATTTATCCAACTGAAGGCATTAGTTATATCATTGAATTTTGTGGTCATATATTATTTTGTGATTAGTGAGTACCAAAAAATACCCCAAAGTAAATAAATCCCCCACCAACATATATAATGAATAATAGCCTCTAGATCGAGGTCAAGTGTTGTGTAGTTCTGATTGTGAGGCCTCAACACACGAGACACGTATGCGATGACTCACTTATCCTGCATAAAAACTTCTCCCATCCTAATACCTAATGTTTCCCATTAAATAGTATAAATGCTACCACGATTTGGAAGAATCATGATTGAAAATGAATCCAATATTAATTTCAACTTCTAAAAGGATGCTTCACAATATTATGATGATACCAATTTCACACCTTTTTCTTAAAGGATATATGTTGTTCTTATTTTCATGATAAATTTAAGATAAAGTGTATATAATACCCATATATCCTCATAAAACATCACATTTCAAATATCTTCTTGGGATGTTCCTAGGAAGATACAATTTTCCCCTTATTTGGGACTACTCAAACGTCTTTCTCTAAGATGATGTGAGTCCGGAAGTGGAATTTGATGGCCTAAAAGTAGAATTTGTTGAGCTTAGAAAAAAGTTGGTTCTATCTCAATACACTTATCATGTTCTTAATATGGATACCATGGTAGTTTCATGAAAGAAAATACACTAGGATGTAGTCCTAAAATACTACAATGAAAGAATATAGATATGGGTGGAAATCTCCATCTATCATAGCCATAAAGACTACTACCATGTTCATGGGACCAAATTGATTTACCATGTAATCATAAATACCATTCCTAAACCAGAATACTATGTGAGGAATGTATAGAGATATGAAATTTATATGATGATATACCAATATCAAATCAATATTTGAGAATACCCATGATCATCCATGATGATCAAAGTGGTCATCTATTCGAGGTAGTGGATACCAGTTCCCTACCGAATGGTTTTTTAACTATTAATAATCTATATAAATCTTGAGGTGATTTTATGCCTTCATTGGAAAGAAGAATGCGGAACCACAAGGAGATGTTTTAGAGAACATAAAAATCATAGTCTATAGTTCATCTAACTAATTATTGAGCACTAGAAGCACTATATGTGCCATCATGTATGGAGATATATACCCACATTCTGCTCCTCAAACATTATCAATGGGGAATTCAACCACACTCACTATAGGTAGACATGAAAATTCATTGGGGAAAATATCCTTGGAAAAATCTACCATATGAGGGAAAACAATGGGTCATAAACCTTGATAGTCTATGAAGATATTGGTGATCTGGGCCGTCACTCTTCCAATCCCAGGATACTCATGTCCTACATGAGATTTAGGTACATCCCATTCTCCATTGTGGATATGTCTACTTCTCTCTGGTGATGTTAACATCCCTATCTAGTGCTGAAAATTGATGTCATATCGATAGGTAACAAACTATTCCATCTAGATAATTACATCAAACCATTCCATGTCGAGGAAAAAAATACTACACATGAAGATGTATTGACCTATCTCAAGGGGAAAATTCATATAATAGTAAAAAATATCTTATTAGATACCCAATGGGGTATCAATCATCATCACACAATAGAATTATTCTATTATGAGACCAAGACACTCTATGATTTCCTGAGATATAAAAATATGTGATGCACCTATTTCAAATAAGTTAGACACTAATTTATAAGATACTAGAATATTTTCTAAAATAGTATATGGTTTAGTGATCTGATCCTATGTAATTATAAAAACTAAATGTAACTGGCCTATTCCTCATCCCTGAATCACAACCTGACTTCCCTAAACAAGACATCTCTTCCAGATATGCATGTCATGACTTTCATTAACTCTCCCACAAATACCACCTCAACCAGTAAAGATGGTGGTATTCCAGCTATGTTCCCAAAGAGATACAACTGGACATACTCCGTAATGTGGGGGGGGGAGTTGTAAATCCATGATCACTTTGAACTAATGGAAGTATACCATAAATGAACTGTATGTGCCCCATATTAATTCATCCTCTACATTAAATCAGATCTCACATGCCAAATGGTTTCATGAATCCTATATTTCTATATAGCTGAAAATTAAGAAAGATGTCAGTACTAAATTCATTACTATAGCTACCCCTAAAGAATCTTGAAATGTAATTTCCATCTACTAGATGAATAACTGATAGATCAGGGTGCTAAACAACTATGGTTCCCACCACCAGCTTTCCAAAAAGCCCATCAGTATTTAGGGCTTGATTTAATATCTCAAAAATATTCACTAACCAAAATAAATTGAACTATCAACTGATGTGGTATACTATCCCATACTCAAATCCCCTCATAGTCATGAGAGAAACCCCAGATAATGATTTTGTGATCTCATAAAACTTAAAAAATAAATTTGAATAATTCATTATAGACATGGATCCCAGTTGGAGGTTCATAAACTCTCTATTTTGGCCATCCATTAGCATCTGTGGAATAAAGTAATCATAGAATATTTCATGGAAGTCCACCCATATCATATATTGATGTCATTGTTCCAATGTAATAACATCCCACCATCACTTGGTAGAATCGTATAGTATATAGATAGTGGGAAAGACCCTCCACTCTGGAGGCATATTTAACTTCTTGAAAATAGAAAGCATGTCCTTAGGAAATGACATTGCAGCATGTGGTATGCTATCTCCTGAGAATGTGGGAGGTTTTTGTTACTAGATCTCCTGATTTAAAACTACCATAGTCGAGGATGGTCGAGAAACAGCTTGCATATATTACATTTTATTAAGGAAAACCTCTCAAAACAGAGCATAAGTTCTAATATAAGAATAGAAGTTAGTGCCATCAGTTTCATTTTAGGAGGTATCACTAATGGATCAAGGCCCACAACCTATGGTGCATGGTTTTCACTTCTTTCCTAGCATATGAATCAATATTTTCCTTGTGTAATAATTATATAATTCCAAAAATACACCACAAAGAGTAATTGTTTACTAGAATGGATTGTGGACATACAATAATATAGGTACATAGCCTTTATATGAAAAGATCACACATCTCTTCCTACTCGAAAATCCAGTTCATGGTGATAATAGAAATACAATAAATAACCTTAATATTATATGATACACCCCCCAAATACACACTTTCAAGGCTACATTTGGTTCTACGTCTCATATCAGGTGATAAGGTTCTGATATGTGGAGGGTCAATTGAAAGGTATAATGGAAAACTCCCTTTACTTTGAAATTGTCATCCCATTGAATAGAAACCATTTTTTGAGTTTTTAAACTACATTAATGTTTTTATAATTTGATATATGTATATATGTATCAAAATCTATAACAAATAATTCTATAACCCATAACATGGTATAATTGGATAAATATGGTTGCATCACAAATATATGCAGGAATAAAGCATTAAGACTGATTTAGGAAATTTAAATTTTCAATTTTTATTCTCCCTACAATAAATGTTAGCAGATTTTAATATATTATAATCCACAATAAAACAATATTTTGCAGGTAAGTGCACATAGAAAGTAAATGTGTTATGTAAAAAATTCATGTTATATTAGTCCTAACATTACTATAATGATACATGAGGTGATAATTACTTTTCATAATAGATGAAGGACCTGGTCCAAAATCAATAGCATGAATAATAATAATATCACCAAGCATGTCAGGAACTAAACAATGAAATCATATCAACTGTAACAGGCATAATCCAACAATAGAAATAACCCATCCCAAGTAATTTGGGTTTTCCCTAGAAGTTGGTTAGCTACTCCCATGAACAATATCATTAAAAAATTACATTACATCATAGTGTCATGTTTAATTTCTTAAATATAAGAAAAAGGAAGTGGTTCACTGATACCACCATTTAACATCCTGACCTAGGATCTATTAGATTGGTTCCCCAAGATGGTGGGTTACATTGCCTCAGGAATTCCTCCCTATATTCCAAAGGATTTTGACTAGTAATGGAGGTCTAAGGTGTTATTGTGGGGAGAAGATACCCTCATATGAGAGAGGAATTGATGAAATAATATATAACAGAGTTTTAGAAACATGAAACAATGGATAGAACAATAAATAGAAGATATAATAATCAACTTCATAAGTGTAAATAACCTATAAACTATAATAATATCAAAAACCCAAAGTTTGATTCATATACATTGATGTTATGGAATGATGATATAAAAAAATAGAAACATGGGACATGAATATACATAGTTCTATAAAAAATGAAATAAGGAAAAAATTTATCTTCATTATCATCATGATAATATGATTGATATGATATTTCCAAGCTCTACGCCATATGTAAAATTAATCAAGCATAAGTAATATAGATAATACTCTTATCCGTAGCTACAATCCTGAAGCTTACCAAGGTAAAAATGGTGGATGGAGTTGGGTGTGAGATAAATTGAGTAGGCTACCATTAATAGTGTTTAGAAATAATCAATTCATTTTATTTAACATACGTGTGTGAAGGTAAAATGACTAATAAACAATGGTGGAAAAAAAATTATTACCGAATATTGTTCCTATAGGACACCAGTAATGCTCCTCCTACATTGGCATATGCAGTATTATGATTTTTATTTGTATCCATATTTTTATAAAATAATAATATATATAGTTTTATACTATATACATGTATATGCACAAATTATGTGGGGATATAAGTAGTCATATACACAAATACTAATTTCTAGCTGGACTCGTGGTGTAACATAGTAATCCCTAAATAGTCTAATAATCCTATAGGATAAAGAAAGGTTTCATCCCCTAAATATCATAATGAATTCAAGTCATCCTGCCCATCACTCAAGGTAGGCAGTGAGATGCATCATTCCCAACACCTTAAAAAATGGAACACATAGTGTCATTCCCATCATCTAGATATAAGTATAATGGTGTGGCTTGTCATGTTTTACACCCAAGGTTTGGGATCATTAAACTCCATGATCAGTGAGTACCATAACCAATATCCATCATCTAATAGAACATGAAATACCATTAATAATAATAATAATAATAATAATAATAATAATGGTAACAATGAGGGATCACCTATAATGTATCAACATCCACATATCACTGATATCCAAAATCTCATAATTTGCATTAATCAAGTTCATAAAAAAATATGAAGTGTGGCCTTTCCACCCATTTCTATTCATTTAAGTCAATATAGTAAACTTATCAAGGTAGACAAATTAAATTAAATCATCAAGGTAATCATATAGAACCTGTTCGGTCATTTAATAATTTATATTAAAATGGAAATTATTTCAACACACAAAAAGGGGTGGCTATGATTGAGGTTAAAATTACCTAAACATTTAAAAAGTTTCTATGAGAGTATAAAAAGATTCATATAATTATTTATAAAGAAAACAAATTAAATTGATACAAGTAAATATCAGTCATGCTTCATAATGGGAAAATCTATGAAAAAAGTAAAACTTTTGGGAAATAAATCTAGACTACCTACATTAGAGACCTAGATGACTACTCATCCAATATCACCATGAAATTTTATATATAATGGATGAAATAAGATAAAAAAACCAAATCCCTAAAAATGGGGTGAATGAGATCACACCAAAATAGAAAAAGACATGTGAAGAAAAATTAATATAGTAAGTATGTGAATTCTAATGCTTACCGATGTAGTTCCTAATATTCTAACAATGTTTGATATTTCATCTTAATTATAGAGAAACCTTGATTCCTAGGTAAAGCAAGGTTGAGCTCCATAGTAGATAGAGGAAGGTTGGTCCTTTGAAAATGAGAGGGGAACAAAGAGGCGTAAGGTAATTAATTCATTAAAGAAAAAAGCATAAAATCACTCATTTTGATAGAGTTTTACATTTTGGTCACACAATTTTCCAAAAAGTTTAATAATCATGCACTAGAATCTACCTAAGGATGGAACCCACATATTCTAGGAGCATAGTTTATGTTTCTATACACAAGTTGTGTGAAACCCACTATAACCAAACCTCTAAAATCCTACATGGTCTTGTTCGAAGGCTCATACGTTTTTTGAAAAACTAATTTTCCCCATGCCCATTTATTAAAATTCACACAGTATTAATGAAAACATGCAGATTGAGTGGCACTATTTTTAAAAACCTTGTGGCCCATCATGTTTCTCCATATTATAGGGTTCTGGGATTCAATGAAGCCTTGTATTCTCCTCAAACATTCCTTAGCTCATAAGTACATTTACTAAGCAAGAACAAAATATTTTAATGGAAGACACAATAATCCATACCTTCAAAAAAATTTGCGTTGTTACAATTTTTTAGAAAATTTTCATTCTTCAGCATTTATTTTTATTTTAAAGGATGTGAATAATTTTATAGGCATCCTATGTGATTGTACATATATTTTTATCCTATTACATTATCAGATCTATATAGTTTGATGTATTCAATGAAATCTAAGGAGGTTAAATATAGTCGGAAGTATAGTTGTCTTTTTTACACCAAAAAGATTAATTTATGACATAACACAATTCCAAGATGAGGCAACATGTTTTTTTTAATAAAAACGGGTTTAAGTCTTAAATGATGGATTTATGTAATATGATATCTGGTCCCATGGATTTTTAATGTAAATAAATATTTTATGTCGTGAATTGGGTGAGTATCACCCTATATAAAAGCTTATTCTAGAGAAATTATAGTCATTCAGTGTTCATTGGTCTATGTTTTTTGGGGAATGCTAGTGGATTTTCTGAACCTCTTAGCCCCGTCTCTTCTTATTTTGATTCTATAGATCATTTGGACGTTTTTTTCTGATTGGTAGTAAGTTATTCTTTCATTCTACTTTATTTTCAATTCATTATTATTTAAGATTTTTCTATAGTGTTTTTGGTAGTGATTTTGTGTGTGTTAGGTTGTCTAGATGATATAAAATTTCTCTATTTTTGGGTAATCATGGATTTCCACGTGTGGTTGAGGTTTTTAGGTTCTTTTCACTTTTACTTTTTCAACAAAGTGATATCATAAAGCTCGATTGAGTTATAGTATCCCCATTATCATCATAATTTTGTGTCATGTTTAGGATATTCAAGATCTCAGTTTACTTTTAATAGATACTAAGGGTCTCCATAATAAAGATAATTTATTTTTTAATTATATTTATACATAATGGTGAATTTTACCTATATTTTATCTAATTTCTTTATTTTATGGATACTTTTTTTCCTATAATGTATTATCACATGGATAAGGAATTGTTATCATTACTATATAATGTTTTTCTAATTTATATAATCAATAGATTACCATGGAGTGATAAACTAATAATCAAATGATGTTATTTTTAATTATTTTCCTTTAATACATAGATATTATATATTTCGTATTTTGTTTTAATATTGTTTAACATATTATCCTTGTTCTTTTCCTTATCGAAAATAACTTTTTTCAGGAACCTTGTTTTTGTGGTGATAGTTATGGATTATAAGGAATTTTATTAGATTTATTTCCTAATCTCACTAAATCATTAAATTAAAATCACTTAATATTTTTTAATTAAATGGTTTCCCATGGAAATTATGATTTATGTGATAATTCCATTTAAAGGTAAAAAATATAAATGTTATTAAATTCCCATTTTATAAATCAAAAAACTATATTAGAAACATGTTCTTGAAATCAATTATGATGTGTGGATTTGATGTTTCGTTAATGTAGTTAGATGGATGAATTGCATTGATGACTTATATTACAGTGTGTTGTGATTATTTCTGTATTGGGATAAAAATTAAAAATGTAAATTAGATAATGATATTTCATTTTGAATATGTAAAGATGATTAGTTAATTTGAAAATGGTTTGAATTTTATATCATTAAATGAATCTATAAAATTGATCTATTGTCGTTGGATTTTAATAATTTAATGATAAATGAATTGTTTTTTTCATATAAAATTGAAATGACATGGGTTGAAATTGGTAATGAAATCTTGATTAAAACATGAAGTGTTTTTATTGTGATTTGGGTTTATATTGATTTAAATGGGATAGATAATTTAATTGGTCGGTAATGATAATATATGAATTATTTTTAACATGAAAATATATATGAAATGTGTCTTGAGGATCTTTCTTCTCTTGTGTGTTGTTGTTCATTTAGTGTTGGTAGTAAATGTTATGGTGTTGAGAGGCTCGAAAATGATGTTTTGAGTTGGTTAGTTTTTTTCTTGTGAACCTAGAGGTGGGGAATGTGTATGTGGATATATATATATATATATTTCATGTATGTACCTTATTATTTTTATATTCACCCCACCCATATCGATCACTCCATATAGACAACTAAATGTTTTGGTGGTTTTTTGACCATCATAACTGTGGTTAGGATGGATCGCCAGTTAATAACTCTTCCCCTCCCTCTATTTTAGTAGAGATATATATTTTATGGTATTTAGTGGACAAATGAAAATGGTGGAATGGTGGGGTTTGTGATGAGATGATGAGATGGATTATGGTGGGGGTAGTTCATATTAGGAGGATGGAATGAGGATGATAATTGTCACGACCCGTCCCAATGGGGCCCGAGCCGGAACTCCCCAAGCCCGACTCCAATAGGCCAGGGGCGGATGACTAGCACTGAGTAGGCATGATACTAACATTGGAGGAATTGCCAATAAACCTATACACACACACACACATCTCCAAGACCATAAATCTGAATAGTAAAAACTACTAAAAATGGAAAGGATGCATGCACACACTAAAACCCAACCAACAGAGTATGATAGGAACGTAAAGTACATCAAATGTAAAACCATGGGCCAAATGTACAAGCCCACCCAAAGGAAAGTCTATAACAAAGTACAACCTATATGAAAGGTGTTGGGACTATAGTCTGTAGCCGTAGGAACACACCTCGACCTGTCTGATCTCACCGAGTGTCGTCCGGTCCTGGTCCTCCTAGAATCCTATCAAAGGCTCGCTCGTCTACACAAGACATGACACGTGCAGGCAAAGCCCGTGCAGAGGTGAGTATAACAATACCTAGTAGGACACCCCGAAACTACAAAGAAAATACAACAAGGAAAATACCACAAAGGAAAGATACAGTCAGCTCCACACAGTATATGTCTAAAATACATACCACAAGAATATCCTGATGTACTTATACACAAACGGCCATCATGATACCTCCAGTAGGATCCAGCTCGAAGATTTCCACTATGAACATAACATGGAGAACACACTCATAGGACTGAAGAGAGATAGAGATGTGAAGTACTTGCTCCAGGAGAACACACTCTGCAAGTACTAAGGGAACATGATGATCAGATGAGGATCATAGCCAAGTCTTGGGGTGATTCCGACAACTCAGTCTGAGCTAATCCGCTACGCAGAGAATCAACACCTGGGTAAAGTTGGTCACGTCGATACCAAGAACTCTACCTAGGGTTCCAGGAATGAATAGAGGATCCGGATCTAAATCTCAGAGAGGGGATTCCAACAATTGTATTCAAGAAGTTCTGCTAAAGGGATCATACTCTTGTGTAAAGGAAATGATACCAGAACCTTCAGGGAAAGGACCAAAGGCACGAACCTTAAGAAAACTAGTCCAAGACACATAAGTCAAGTAGCTCAAGCCTTGAAGAAATTATTACATGGCGTGTAGTATGATTACACTCCATGTGCCTTGACCTTGGGTGCTGCCTGTGTAAATGGACCGTGTCGTCTGTCCGGTCTGTGGAGAACTCGACTACACGACGTGTAGAAAGTACACGTCGTGTTCTTGACTCTGGGTAATGCCCGTGTAAACGGCCCGTGTCACTCAGTTTGTCGATTAGAAAGCAACTACATGGTGTGTAGAAAGATAACACATCATTTTCGAGAACCTGGGGCTCGCTCTGTGTACACTGGCCCTGGGCCCGTACACGGCCTCTGCCCGTGTCCGTGTCGCCTTCCCATGTACCAGTACATGGGGTGTCCCATGTATCTTGCTGGGTTTGGCTGGGGAGAGGTATACACGGCGTGTCCTTGTCCATGTACCCTGCCCATGTCCATGTACTCCAATAGTACACGCCATGTGGTCAGCCGACGAACACACGTCATGTATCCCATATTACACGGCGTGTAGTCGAGATTTTTCCAGAAACGTCGTCATCTTCCTTGTGCCGCGGCTGAACCTCCAGATCATGGTTTCTTGTATGTTCATCCCGATACTCCAGGGATTGGTTCATTTCATCTCAAGAACATCGTAACAGGTTTTTTCGGCTCTTAAAATGAATTATAAACTTCAAATGATCCATCTGAAGGTAAATGCCCAAAAACTCGTATCTCCCAATCTGCTCCGAATCGCTTGCTGAAACCGTCGTCGCACCTCCATGACACAACTTCGGGGTTGGATCCACAATCTCAAATCGTTGTGTCATAGAACGAATGTGCAACGATCCGTTCTTCATCACCCCATGATGAACGCGAAGAATGCGAAGGAGGGAAAGGGGAGAAATCCAATGAAACAAAATTGAGGAATGAACCTCCGCTAGTGTTCGTCAAGGCATTGATCCGCTCCCATTAATAGGATTAAACGGAGCAGAAAAGATCAGTAATAGAAGAATCATCATGGAGTTAATCTCCCAGAATCCCCAAAAAAGCCCATCCCACAAGAATGATCGATACTTGGACTAATCTATTCATGGATTATCACCCATTCATCGTAGAAATCAAGAATGGGGAAGAAATCACAATTTAAACATAATACCTAGATTTCGTGGTGTTTGTCGGCGATGATCTGGTCATTGCGTCATCATCACCATGTTGGGAGGTTTCCTCTAGAGCCTCCAGAGCCACCAAGGATTTCCAGGTTAATGAAATTGTACTCTCGATCCCTTGTGAAATCACCATTTAAAAAAGATAAGGGATTTCACTGTAACAAAGATTTAAATAAAATATTTAAATAAAATATTTTATTATGGTTGCGTCCAAAACCCATATTTTACTACCAACCTGCACCGGTCGATGTTATGACTCTCCTAAGGTAAAAACTCTGTTCTGAATGCAATTGTGCCCTTAGATTTCTGATCTGAGCACCCGTTTAGGTTTTATTGCACTTTTTTTTGGAAAACCGCACACATGCGTTTATTTAATTATTAAATTAAATTCAACATTTGGTCTGGGATCACCAGGCCTCAGAACTGAACGCTGCCTCAGAGCCTAGACTCGAATTAATTCCCAAATAATATTAAAATAATACATGAAAAAATCCGGGACATTACAATAATCATATATTCATGACACCATATTATTCTGTTTACAGCTATGGTGTTATGTGATGAGTAAGGTATCTTTTGGTGAGATGTGATGTGATGTGATGGACCAGGTATTATTTGGTTAGATTCGATGTTTTGTGATGTTATGTCCTAGGTATCTTTGATTCAGATGTGATGGGATGGGATGTGATAGATATGGTGTGTTCGTGCAGGATTTGATTACAAAATAGATTGGAACATTGGGACCTACGATGTTGTGGTGTGAGATTGGATGCCTAATGGGAAAGCGGCATGGGGTACCATTAAAAAAAATTATTCTTACTATTTTATAATAATTGGATGAGTTATTTGGTTAGAATTCATTAGTAATGATGAGATTTGTTAGTTTACATGTTTATGTGTTACTGGTTCTACAATTTTCTCACTAGTGTATTAATGTTTAATTTTCACATGTTCATGGGAGAATATTATTTTTATCTTACATTATATAGTTTCATTCTCTCCCTAAATGTATATAAACTAATTTCAGATTACAATATAACATCATGGACTATGATGGACATTTCTAGCTTAGGATTTAGAGCTATTGTTGTGTCACTGCAATTTTTTCTGTAATAGATATTTATTTGGTTAGTTTTATCTATATCTATTTAATTTATATATTAATTGTGGGACGATATAGGATTTCTTTTTATAATAATTTAGGGATTTGATTGATTTATGATATATTATATCCTGATCATTTATATATTATATAGGGTAATTCCTCCCATATTGATATTTTTACACAATAAATGTTATTCTCCATCCAGGGGCCAACTGAAGGTGGGACAAAGGGATGATTATCTTTCAACCTTTATTTCTATACCAAGAGGGGTATCTTAATAGGGAGGGGGTCGTGACCATGGGTATGTCTATTTTACAATCTCTTTACATGGGTTCTATTTTATTTTGTGCTGACACTTAGTTTAGGCCTATGAGGATATTTTTATGCAGTTGAGATTATGAAGATATTGTTCACTATTATGCATAAGGTTTGTGAAAATGGAATTCGATATATTTGGTTAAGGTAATTAGACACATTTTTCAGTATAAATGGATATATATTAAACTGATTTCCAAGATATGGGTAGTATATTATATGGATTATGTGTCATATTGAAGCTCTGGACATTATGTGGATACCTTATGGTGCATGTTCAAGACTGGTGCTCAATGAAATAAATGTATACTAGTAGGAATTGTTAGTGAGACCGATATATTGATCCAAGGTTTATGTTTCATAGTTATTCTCTAGGTACTATGGTTATGATGAATGGATTAGTGTGATGGTCATGAATGACCTCACCCACGCTCTAGGTTGCTGGTCCTGGCAGTCCTCCCCAAAGGTCTAGGGTACTGGTCATGGTAGTCCTCACCCACGATTTGGGTTTCTAGTCATTGGATTCCTCACCCATGGTTTATTTTACTGGTCATGGTCATCTATACACATAATTTGGGGTATTGGTTAAGGTGGTCATCACCCAAGGTTAAGGATGTTCGGCAAGATTCTCTACATTCATGATTTCGATGTCAGATTGATGTTGTGGGAATAATTGTTTGGGGTATGATTTAGATACATGATTGATGCTTCGAACAGTACAGGATTAGATACATGGTTTAAATACATGAATTATTATCAAGGTATTGATACTACTTAATCATGGTATGAGTACCAACGATGGAGGCGTTCAGTTTCCAAGTAAGAGATAATCATTAAAGTCAGGTTGTTTTGTTGGGAGATTCTATAGAAGTGGATAGAGTATGTCACATGGGATGAAAAATTATTGGGGTATTCATAGAGACAATACAACACATGAGAAATTTTTCATGGTCGATTAGGGTTATGGACCCGGGGTTCAAAAATGGTTTTATTTTTTTATTTAATCTATATTTCATTTTTTCTGAGAATATTTCATGAGGATGAACTTATGTATTGTGTTTATAGGTTCACCATTTGTGGGAATATTGATATTTATTTCTCACCCCTGTATTTGCCCCTCAAATTTCATACATACAATATGTCTGCTTTTGGTTATGCACATTTTTACAATGGGTGGCTAGAATTCCCAGGACATAATGATGGAGATGGTTGCTCATGTGGAGTATGATGATCAGGATAGAGTATCACAATAGTGTACTATATTCCAAGAATTTAATGTGGTTTGGTGTTGGATTTAGTTGCAAAAGCATTAATTTTTTGATAATTATTTTTTATATGTGATTGGAATAGTGGGTGATCTATGTTGTATGAATGGAATTGTTGTTCAAGCTCTTACTCTATATCATTTTTTACAACATTCTTCAGTTTTAGTTCATTTACTATTTACATGAACTATGATGGGCATGATGTATGATTTTTACATATTATTGTGAAATATTATATGCAGATATAGTTTCCTAATAGCTCCACATTAGACAATTTTAATAGTTGGAAACCTCTAAAAATGAATGATGCGCAATTGAGGTCTTTTAGAAAAATAGATCAGGGAACCAATTTAGTGCGTTCTAGGATGAAAAATTATAGTGGAATCAAAAGATTTTAACATCATATTATTATAATATCTGGGTTTTTATGAATATATATAATAATATGTTGGATCCTATAATGGATATTAGGCTGGTGCATCATGAACACATATTCTAGTAGGAATCCTAAGTTACCAAGGCATGGATTTTTGTTTTAATTTTTCATTTTATGGTCATATGTGATTTTCACCACAATAAATTTCCTTGTTTTTTGGATTTTATTATTTGTTTTGTGTTCAATTATATTGGCCCCTTGTAAAGATGCTTATGGTTCTGTTCTAAATCTTTTCATATAAAGTCAAGGGAAGTCTCAAGCACGAAGATAGGCATGTATGATCTATATTCATTAGTCAAATAGTGTATGATATTATATATTTCCCTCTAATATAATATTATATTGATATATGTTTAGATTTTAAATGATGATCATTTTGGTAGATTCCATGTAAACAGTTGTTAGAATGACCCTGGTTGGTTATCATTGTATGGGAATGTGATAGATTGAACCCTTGCCAGTTTTTTCTCAAGCTTGGTTTTGTAGCCTACTCCACCATGGACAATTCAGACCAATAGATGATTATTGGATACGGGTTACTTGGTTTTGGGTGGTTGGTCTGATGAGTGAAATCATTTAAATGTGAGACCCTTGAGATTGGTGTTTTGGAATGATGGTGTCAGGTGATATTTGGATGGGAGTTTGTTTAGTGACCCATGATCATAACCTCTTCTGAGTTTGTGTTGACCTAAGATGTTGGACATAGTTTTTTTTATGATAAATTACTGGTGGATCTAGGTGGGATATCAAAATTTACTTCTTGACATGACTCATGTTGAGTGATTTAGTTTTTTTTGACCCTAATGGGTGACCCTTGAGTGGAATTGACATAGTTACGTGTTTCACAAGATGGGTGATGCACATATGGATGTTTTAATATATTTTGTGAATTTTTGATGAAGGGTGAATCAAGGGATGTGGTTTAGGATTTTTGGAATCCGTTTTTATTCTAGGGAGAACATAATTGTTGGTGCATTAGAATTTTGTTATGTTTCAATAGGGGAAACTTTATTCCTGTCACTAGATAAGGTAATGTTTCTAGATGTGGGTTTTTCCTTGTTTTAATGCATATGATTGGAACCATAAAGGGTTACCATTCTTGTATAAGATAGTAATTTATGGTAGTAATGGCAAGGTGAATGTTCATGTGAGCTAAATTTTTGTGAGATTTGAATCATTTGAGTTGCAATTATGTTATGTAGTTATGTTGTATAGGAGAGTCTTATCATTAACAAATGACAATATCAGAGAGGAATGACTGTATAGTGACATACTGTGATGTGTAGATTATAAATTTAATTATATAGATGTTTATTCCTAAGGTTATTTGGTTTATAATAATTCCATTAGTATGATGAGAACCACTGTGGGTGTTATGGGGTTCCTATGGTCACAATGAACTATGACCCTTGGGATGGAAATGTGATGATCGAGGGATGGAAAAGTGTCATAGAATGGAATTTTTTTCATCCTTTTATCCAGTTCAAAATTGGATTTTGGTTTTTCTCTTGAGTTTTAGCTGTGATGAGTTTGAATTTTGGAGTATTTACTTTATTTATTTGTATCATACTTCTTTTCTGTGGGTTTCCACTTAGTTAGGATGAAAATGGAATGTTTAGCCTTTGAATCATGTGGTGCACAGTTATGGTAAACAACACACCTCACCCAAGAAACAGTGCACCGTGGTGTCAATTTGAATCAGATTCAAATCGCACCGTTAGTGTCTAATTTTTAAATAGTGATGGATAACAATGTATCATGTTTCTCTTGGACATAAATGAGAACATGGTTACCACAAGGTTTGGAGAAACATGTGGAAAAACCATAGGTTATCTCTATTTCATTAAAAATATGATTTTTATTTTATTTCTTCCTAATTTTTTGCCCTAAATCTCCCCTCTGCACTATTCTAGGTCTCGAGCCCTAGGTGCCTCCTTCCCCTCCCAGGGTTCCCTCAAATCACCAGTTTGTTGTCAATTTGGCTTAGAAAATCCAGAAAATTTTCATGTAAGTGGTTCTCCTCCTTGTTCCATCATATTTTCTAGTATTTATCTATTTTCCACCATGGGGTTTCATATATATAGAAGGTTGGGTGATTCTTTTAGTGATGGATATGATTTCATAGGGTTTAATATTTATGACCTTTTTTGGGTCTTTCCTTTCTAGGGTATCGTGGTGGTGTGGTTTCAGTTTTACAGAATTCTCTCAAAATCTATACACATGACATAGGTTTTTCGATGACTTATCATCATTATACTCTATTTAAATTATTTTATTTCTCTATAAATTTATTCTATGAATTTATTTTGTGGTTTGAAATCTATTTTGGAGATGTTATTACATGTATATGTGAGTAAAATGGAATTTTTAATGGAAAATGATAGACATTTGTAAGTTTTTTATTTTCATGCTTCTCAAATGTGATTTTATATGAAATTTAAAGTGTATTGTCCCATTAAAATGGTTATATTGATTATGTAAATATATTATAATAATTTAAAAAGGGGTATCATGAATTTTCACGTGTTGGAAAATATATTTAAAAATGGTTTGGGTGTTTTGTAAAATGGGATGTTCTTTTGTTTATGAAAATGATGATTTTTAGGTTTAATTATAATGCATGGGTTGTGTGTGGGTATGTGGTGGTATGTGAGACATGAAAACATGGAATTGATCACCAATGGAGTCCCTAGTATCTATGTGGTCAAACTAGAACTTGTAAACTAGTGATATATAGGTGGCCAATCTCTTTTTCACAATGCAAGATTGACGAGTACAACACTAAGTAAACAATGATGTTGATTGATCACCACTAGAATTTTAGATTTTTCTATTATATATTGGATCATTTAAAAGGATGTAATATTTTTGGTTATTATACCACCATTCACTATGGTTTGAGGTTCTAGAGTCACACTTGATCAAGATTACCTTGAGGAATTTACCTAGGGTGATCTCTTGAGACTTATGTGATGTGGTACCATCTGTTGGCATATGGTGGACCTTGAGTGCATTTCATTAAATATTTATGAAATATTATCTTTTTAATGGCCCCCATTTATAAATGTCACCTTTGAAATTTCTTTCCTGAAAAGTGTTGTTATTGAGAAAGTTTTTTATTAAAATAATTTCTTGAAATTGTTTAAAACGGTTTTTGTATAAATATTAATATTAATATGAATAATAATGTTATTGCATGAATTATTTTTATATGGGTGACATCCTACTAATATTATTAACACACACAACATACATATTTGGGTGTATGTAGAAATATTTATATGTATGTCCCTAGTAAAGGTATGGTGTGGTTTCGTGGATCCTGGTTACAAGAGTTCCTATTTTTGCAGGTGGTGGTAGTGGTCTATTGAGGGTGATGTCCCTCATTTTGAATATAGGTTTCTGGGACATTATATGATTTTTATTACATTGTAACATTATAGAGTTTTTTCTTAAAGGGTTACCCTTGAATACGAGAATTCGTATCCCATGATTGGTAGTGTTTTTTTTTCATGATTGGGTTATTTTTTGTAGTGGGTTGTTTGTAATTGTTTTCCTGGGTTAAATAATTCCGAAGATACATTATCAATACCTAGTAACTTGTTTCTATCCTGTAGGGGACAATAATTCCCTTCGGGCCATGAAATAGTATGGGTCAGGTTTTTAGTTAGATGGAACTCCGGTTTGGTTCATAAAAAATGGTATTAGAAAAGGTCAGACTCTTTAGATGACCTTGCTTCTCAAGAACCCTATGTTATTTTAGAAAACTATTCGGATAGAATGGATATAGGATTGTTGGGACATTATTTTCTTGATGTTATTAGGGTTCTTTCCTACCGCGTCGCATGACAAGACACGTGTTTCCATGTGATTTCCGGATTATTTGTGTTTCTTTGGTTCTTATGAGTTGTTTTGTGTTTGTAAATAAAAAGAGAGTTGAGATAATGGTATTATTGAGATCATAGGGCCTAAAAATACATATGGAGTTGGGTACATTGTCCTATAACACTCTTTGTTCTGGTAGTATCATTGGCATATAGCCTGCAACCCTATGAAGAAGTCACCCACTGACACTAGTTTCCTCTTGTAAATTGTTTTTTTTCTTCTTGGGTTCTAATTTGTTTATTTAATCTAATGTTTTGGAATTTTAAAAACTATAGATCTTTTCAGTGGTTATGGTTTTGTTTTGGGTTATATAGAAAATATATTTTTCAAAATCAATTTTAATGGATCTTTGGGAATGTGTTTTTTTATAAAATGGTTTCCGAATGACTAGGTGATGAGTGCAATGAGAATTGTATTTTCATAATTAAATCTTGTGGTTAATAGAAATTGATTTTCTAAAAAACATGAAATCTTTAATTGTGGGTTTTGGAAATATGTTTTAATTAATGTTTTCTAAGCCATCATTTTTTTATGGGACTAATTGAGTTTTTTCAATGGAATACATGGGATTTTATTTTAAGAAAGATGAAACAGATTGATGCATGGTGTTTGACAATGGTTTTTGACTTCTTGGTTGGTGATTTATTTAAAATTTGTATGAATTTTAAAATTTTAATTAAATTGAGAATTTTTAGGGTTAAGAGATTGGTTTTTAAAGTTTAAAACTTTTAGGGACCTTTGGTGTCCCAATGAGTGATCAAATGCATTGGATATGGATGTAAAATGGGATGAGTTACTAGTTTGTAATGGGAGTATGCATGTGTGACACTCTATGGTATTCCATTGGTAGGTATCAAACACAACGGTCTTGTTTTCATTTCAAAAGTTATTTTAAGATAATATTTGTTGGTTTTAGAAATGGTAGATTTGTGTTTTTTTCCATTGTGGTTTTGGAATGTTGTTGAAAGGTGTTTTGAGTTTGAAATGACTTTACTTTTGAATGGAGTTTCATGTTTGAAATCATAAAATAACTTGTTTTTATGATAAGGATGGTGTACTATTTTGAAAATGTTTTGGGAATACATTGAGCTAGTTTCCTTTGTCTGTATGAATTTTTTTTGTGGTGAGTTTTGGCTGATGGATCAGGATTGATTAAATCCCCAGTTTCGTTGTTGGCGTGTGTACACCCACCAGATTGGTTGATATTCAAAGTGTGTCCATGGGTAGTTCACCATTGGTACACCATCCAGTTGATCAATATAAGGACCTTATTAATGAGTATCATACCTTAAATACATGTATACTTCTTGGTGAAGAGAACCCTCTCGAAGATGATATGTGGAAACTTAAAATACAAACAAGCCATAGTTTCCATAAGTTGTCTGAATTTTTAAAAGGGATGGTTGTCACCTCTATGTGTGAGGGTCCTGTATGGATGCATTGAAGGGAGTTCTTGTGATGAGAGTGGTAAGAGGTGTGAGACTATTAGTACTGGTCATGGTATCTAAAGATCTATGAAATTTTCATTAGTTTATTTTGGACATAAGATCATGCTATGCAGTTAGTGTAGGATGTCAGGGAACAATAAGCTATCATGTCTATTTGTAGAAATATAATAATTTTTGGGAATTGGTTTAAAATTGAACCCTTATTAAGATACTTCTTTTTATCTAATGGTCTTTTCTATCAGTGATTGGTGTTGTTTTAAGTCATTCTCCCTTCAAGATGTACGTGTTTAATAAGAAGCTTGGATTTACATTGGGAATTTCAAATTTCACCATTAAAAATAAGTTTTATTCTAGGTTTTCTTGTTTACATTGTTTCTCATTCAAGGTGATAAGGTATAGTTCATGAAAATATTCTATTTACTTGTCACAGTGAAGTACTACGTTGAGCTTAAGTGAGTCCCATGATATGTTTTTTTATTTTGGTTATTTATATAATGTGGAAGAAATTTTTTTGATTTGTGGTTTCTTGCTCCAAGATATCTGGATGGAGATGATTCAAACTCCAGGGATCTATCCATAGGCACCAGAGTGAATCTCGTAAACATTTATAAATTCTAGGGGTGTTAGGTAGCTTGGCCTGGCTTGGTCTCCAGTTTTGTATGGGGACATTTTAAACTCCCTTGTCTAAGAAGGTCCTGTTTTGTGGGAAATGTCTTGGAGGGATCATTCTTCATTATGATCCTTGTAAGTGTAATATTTCATCCATGGTTATAAAAAGTCATTGTTGTCTCATTATCATTATACTACATGAGATGTGAGTTTTTGGAAATGAATCTCTATTTAGTGGTCCACGTGCGGTTAGTCCTGTGAATCAGTTTCAGATTTGCTTTATGTTCATCTATAAATAGTCGCATCCTATGGGTATGTTAATTTGAATTGTTTTTTCTATTTGGTTTAAAGTTTAATTAATTGGTCCCTTCTAGTTGATAATTGTTCGGTGCATAAATTTCCAATGTTGGCCCATGATGGGTTTCCATGTTAGTTTTTGTTAGTCGGTTATGCTGGTTGGTTCATAAAGTAAAGAGACCCACCATGGATCTTGTTGGGGTTCCAGATAAATTTGGTTGATATTAGTTCATTTATTATAGTGGGGAGCCCATTTTGGACTCCCATTTTAGTAGTTCATCATGGTCTCTAGTAATAGTCAGTTTAGTGAGTGTTATTTGGTCTCTCATTGCATGGAGTAACTTTGGGCCACCAACTTTGAAAATATGGTTTAGTTTCTGGTGGTGGCTTGGTAGTGGATGGCCTTGTTTTAAATTATATGATATAAAGTCCCTAACTTCTCATTCCAGGAAAAATGGTTTGATTTTTTTTGGTAGTGTTAGAGGTTCATGTGATGTGAGAGGTTGAATTATGCATTCGTGATGATTCCTTTTCTTTTGAATGATCAACTAGGGTGTTGAAACTTTCTAGGGGAAAGAAGAAATGTATGGGGAGTCCACATTAACCTCCCAGGATAAATCTTGTCAATATATATTTTGGTTCATGGTTTTCTTACATTCTCCTCATAGGATCATTGTTAATAATTTCATTGAACTATGGGGAGTATCAGTTTTTTTAATTCCAATTTTATATTTTTGGGGGCCAAAAGTGTTATAGTGGATAGAATTGTCACACTTTTTCTTCGTTATTATCTTTTGGTCTTCTTCAATTTTGGAATTTTTTTTCCCTAGAGCTTCTTGTGTTATAGGTTTGAATTTTTGAGTTTACTTTATTTATTTTCATCCTAGTGGTTGGCCTTGGTTTTCCTCTTTGAGTTTTGATGAAAAATGGAAAATTGGTATTTTGGAATCAATTGGATCATAGTCTACGCATGGTTAGGGGAAAATGTACCCCTCAAACAAGAAACTGTGCACCATGATGTCATTTTTTATATATATTAGAAATGTGTTGACAGAATCCAATTTTTAAACCTTGTGGGCTAACTATTTGTCATGTTTCTTTTGGAAAGGGATAGTCACATGGTTTCTATATGGTTTGTAAAACCATGTGTGATTTTCTAGGTCATTAAAAATTTGGATTTAAATTTTCTATCCCATTATTTTATCCCCTAATCCATCCCACAATTCCCCATTATGGATATCCATCCCTAGGTGCCTCCTCCCCCTCAAATGGTTCCTTCAGGTCTCCATTTTTGTGGTGGATTTGTCTTGGAAACTCCAATAAATCTTCAATTATGTGGTTCTCCTCCCTATTTCCCCACTGTCTAAGGTTTATATCCTTCCCACATGGGGTTTTATATCTCCAATGGTTTGGGATGCCTTTTTATTGTTTGGTATTAATTTTTAGGGTTCAATCTTTATTTACTTGGTGGGGTCTTTCCTTGATACGGTCTCATGATAGTGCAGTTGTAGTTTCACCTTATTTTTAAAAAATCTACAAACATGATCTAGGTAGTTCCATTCCATAACATTTCTAAATTCTTTTTATGCAATATTTTATGTATATATGTGTTCTATGAATTTATGGTGTGGTTCGATATTTATTTTTTAAATGTTTTGACATGCATATGTGATGAAAATGAGACTTTCTATGGAAAATGGTGAACATTTGTAAGTGACTTGTTGTAGTGGTTCATAGATGTATTTTTTGGTTATGTGAAAGGTGAATAGTGGTTTTGTAATATAATTTTATTTTTTAAGGAGTTTGAAAGTATTTTTTAAAGGAAAATTGATTAATTTGGGATATTGTTTTTTTGTTAATTTTTAATGTTATTTCTAAATTGTAAAAATAAGAGACCCTGTATTAATGTGAAATTGATTTATGTAAGAATTTGAAAAAATATTATAAAATGATAATGGTTTAATTGACAATGTAAATTACTTATGATAATTTTAAAAGGGATTTCATGAATTTTATAAGTGGTGGAAAATGTATTTGATAATGGTTTTGGTGTGTGTAAAATGGGATGTTGTTTTGTATATGAACATGGTGATTTTCTGGTGTATTTATAATGCTTGGCATGTGTGTGTGGAAGTGGTGTTATGTGTTACATCTGGACAAAGAATTTTTCAAAATACGATTTTTGGGTATCTATGTGCGAAGAATAGAACTAGTAATCTATTGATAGAGAAGTGGCGTGTCCCAGTTTTACTTAGATGCATTGATGATTACAATAGTAACTAGACTATGATGATAATTGGTCACCACATAAATTATGGATGTTTCTCATATCTAGTCGGTAATGCATAAGGATTCTATGGTTGTGGTTACTATAAAACCTTTCACCATGGTCTGAGGTTCTAGTGTCCCACTCATGCTAGATTACCCCTAATGATTTACATATGGTTCTCTCTTGAGACTTATGTTATGTGGTTCTATCCATTGGTATATGGTGGAACATGAGTGTATTTCATTGCATTTTTAACAAGTTTATCCTAGAAATGGACCCCATTTCTTTTATGTTACCTTTAAACATTTTTTATATTATATTTTATCGAAACAATTTTTCTTTTTAGTATTTTCTTGAAATAATTTACAGTTGATTTTTATGAATATGCTTGTTAAATTTTCAACTACTGTTATAACACAGAATATGTTTCTTTGGGTTCCATCCTAATGGGATTTTTTTCACACCCTACATACACCATTGGATGTATGTAGACTTTGTTATATGTATGAACATGATTAATACAAGGTGTGTTGTAGTGGATCTCAGTTTTTAGAATTCCAATTATGATATGCAGTGGAGGTGGTGGCGTGATGGTGATTCCCCACATGTTTCAAAACGGGTTTTTGGGTCATTTTATAGTTTATCTTCTATAATAGAACTCCTGAGTTTTGATTAAAGTGTAAACCTCCAACAAGACAATTGTTATCCCATGATTGGTCGTCATTTTTTCAGTTTTGGTTTATTGGTTATAGATGGTTGCTTGTGATTATTTTCATGGGTGAAAAACATTCCCAAATAGCATTTTTGATACCCATGCACTTTTTTCCATCACGTGGGGATTAATAATGCCCTTTATCCCATGCCATAGGCTGGGTTAGGTCTAGATTTGTATGTTACTTTTATGTGTATTTTGGAAAAAAAATTGTGGTGGTATTATTCAATGACATATTAGTGTACTTATGGTCAATATGAAAATATTGCCAACTATCATGAAATAATCCTCAGTATAATATTATAAAACTAATGTTATGAAAATATATCTAAATGTTTTTTTTTGTTTGATAATGGTCATCATGGGAGTTTGTACTCTTAAAGAAATGTATATATAGTCAAACAATGGGAGTGCACCATTGGACATCATTGATAGAGGTCTTTATAGTAGGAAAGATGTTAAAAAATACCATGGGTATCATTATAGGTTTTTTTCAATCGTCAATGGTTGATGTTTTAATTTTTTCTATTGGATGAGAGAAAGATGGCCATGAAAATTTTCAAGGTTCGATAGGGATTAGGGAATGATCTATGGAGATGGTGTTTTATTATGGGGTAATAGTAAGGATACTGTTATGGTGGGGATTATCAAATAAATTGCAGTGATTTGACCCTTGTGAATTTAGGGTCTAGGATAAAATGGGAACCACATCGAGCGGGTTGGTGGATCACCAAGGATGTGTTTTGAATAAAAAATATTATAATGGGAAGTTTCATTGATCTAAATTAGCTATTTTGGGTGGAGCTCTATGTTGGTAAGGAACATGATAATGAGGATACATTTTAGATGACAATGTTACATATCAAAATGGATGGTTGTAGTTAGATAGTTTCCAATATGTTGTTTAATGGTGGAATGCAGTTACATGATCTTTTGTAGGTTGTATGCCTTTTATTTGGGGTTTGGAAGAGGAACTCAATTTACATACTAGACTATAAAAAAATGGGTTGCTCATTTTTTTATGAATAAGGTGAGTCAGGATGTGTGTTTTGAGGACCATTGAGGGTTCTAAAGCATGATATGTTTTATGGTGGGGAGGTTTTAAGGACACATTTATTCTAGATAATGAAATGGTGAAAATTTTTAAATTTTTGGTTTTAAATGATTTTGATAGGTAAATTTGTCAATATTTCCTTAAAGATGATCTCATATAACTTCTGTTACCACATTGTTAGTCTCAAAATATGGTGTTAACTCTATGTAACGAGTTTTGTAGAATTTTTTACCATTTGAGTTTGGGAGAAAAGTTTAATATTTAAATAATTAAATGATATTTTATTTTCATGGATTCTAGTGAGGATATATTGTAAAGGGATCATCATATTAATATTGTGAATCTTTGGATGACTCCATAATAGGTGTTTTTTCCTATTGGAGGTATACACCATATTCCAGATTCAAGTCTCATAATTTGTATTAAACGGTCCTTTAATTAATTAATTAAATATTTTAATTAATGTACCCCCCATTTTGGGGTTTCTTACCAATGATTATGGTGGAGGGAGGCTCACATGAATGTGATGGATTAACTAAGTGTAAATGGTGGGAGATTTTCTAATGATAATAATCTTGGGTGATGATTTAGACCAGACTCGGGAGCATAGACCTACTAAAGATGGTTTGGACCAACAAAATCATCATTTCATCCCTAAGGTATGATCGTTATTTATGTTTTATTACATGATCTATATTGATTATTTGTTTTAATGTTTTAGAGACCTTATTTTTACTATTAATGATTCCTTTGGAGTTTATCTGTACCTAACCAGAGGGAAATGTTGGTTTTGAGTGGTTTATAGTGGTTTCCTATTTCAAAATCATAATCACATAGTGTGTTGTTTTGGAACACAGGTTTTGTGTTCATCCTCTTCATCTACAATGAACTATTGGGAACTATATGATGTGTCCTAGAATTATATACCTTTTATGGTGACAATGAAAAATTATTGAGTATTTTTGAATGTGATATTTTTGAAATACACAAAATGTAATAATGGTAAACAACATGTGCATCCACTTTGTTGAACTTTTTATTGGTTTAGAGTGGATTGGGGATGGAAATGGACCCAATAAGATCATATTTTGATTGTTTTCATCATATAACACAATATAGGACCCCATGTAGTGGTTTTAGGACTTCTCATAGGTTGTTTGGGGAGATTATGTTATGAAAGTGTTTTTTTCCTCCACAAAGATGGTTAAATTATCTCTTAAGGGTGAGACATTGGATGAGACCTTGGTGAGGGTCATGGGAATGATGTGGAGTATGTAGTTTGAGTTCAATTGGGACCTTGATTTTTTATGGAATCAAACTATCCTTGAATATCTTTATTGTGTTCTGACTCAAGGTGACCGATATGTTTGGTGTATAGACTAACCATGATTATTTGTTTTATAAAATTATTCTTAAGTTCATCTCCCTTATGAGTACTTCTACCATTTAGGCATGTGAGGTTGTGAGATTCTAGATAGTATGTTATGGGATATGTTGACCTTAGACATATGCATTGGCCAATTATATTGGTCATTACCATGTAATAGAGAGAGATGCATCTACCTATGTTTTGATCCATAGGATCACATGAAGGATTTCTCTTCCTGAGTTCTACTTATAAGGATCTGAATTGGGATGTCTACACATATATGTAGACCTGTAGGGTCATGCGGTTGCCTAATTAATAGATGGAATTGGGTGGATATTTTTGTTTGGGTAGAAATGGTTCTGGGTCTCCCCTCCGGACTCTAATTGATGTATGAGATGATGATTCTATGATGTTGTGGATATGATTAGGAATTAAACCAACCCATTATATGGGTTCAATTGTAGTTTATGTTGATACTCGGTTTATGAACATGAGGTTGTATTGATGATGTTGTTATTGGTGGACATGGAATTATATAGGCCTGAAGGATGTTAGTGTACATGGTGTTTCAGATATATGGTTGAGGATAGTAGACATGGTATTCATCATATGAGGTTAAATTCCATGTTAATAATCTAGGAATAGGTAGTATACTATATGGATTAGGTGTCATAATGGGGACCTAGACACTTTTAATATAAATTATGGAGTAATATCTTGACTAATTCCCATCTAAATGTTATTACACTAGTTAGAATGGATGGTGGAATATAGCATTGAACCCATGGTTTAGGTTCCAAATAGATTCTCCCGGTACTACGGTTTTTTATGCATGGTTTAGTGTTATATTCATGTAATTCCTCACACATTGTTTAGGGTGATAGTGATGACATTACTCACCCAATGTTTAGGGTACAGGTAATGGTGGTCATCACTAACAATTTGGGGGTGTATATGATTGTGTTCCTCTCCTATGGTTTATGGCGATGGTCAGGGTTGTGCTAACCTATAGTTCCTGATGTTGGTCTTGGAATTCCTCATCTGCAGTTTAGGTTTTTTGACTTAATTATTTGTATCCATGATTTTGGAGTTGGAATAAATTTTTGCACTATTTTTTTATGATTTATGTGTTGGACTAAGGCATCAGTAAGTATAGGTCAGTATACATGGATTAGATGTCGAATTGATGCTATGGTTGTTGTGAATTTTTTATCATGGTGTGGTTACTTAAGACTAAAGTATCTAGCTACAATGTGAGAGATAATGGGTAGTGTTGTGATGTTTGGTTTGATGCTTCTATGGAATTGTGTCCCATATGTTTTATGGGATACAAATTCATTTTGACATTAACAGAGACACCTTGGCACGAGATAAAGCCGGTATAGTTTATTTGGTTCATAAGACTAATTATCAACGACCATTTTATTATTTTATATCTATTGCGTTTCAAATAGGATGAGTATATTACATGGTTTCTACATTATGAAAACCATAATATTATCCTTTTTATGTCATCTGACTAACCCTAAGAAAAAAATTCATATTTAAGAATGTATATAAATATTTTATCAAAACAAGATTGGGAAAAAATAATCAAAAATTCAATCCTCTAGTAACAAGATTCTTAGACAGTTCTACATAATTTACGAATATCAAAAAAACAAATACTGGTGAAGTTAATTTATAAGCCTCTTAAATGTTTTAATGACATACAATAAGGTTTATCTTAAAATTATTAACAAATAATTTTAGAAAACATGGAATCATATTAATATGCTACACATTTTCACAAATAAATATAAAAGGGGAAATTATGATGTAATCATAAAGAACCCTCATTTAAGAATCATTAAGGAGTTAACCAGTGAACTCCCAAAAAAATAAAGGGTTTATATTAACCAATTATTACCTTTAATTATTTTTTAATTTACTATGATTACTTTAATTGAGAAACTGTATTATATTAATAATTTAATAAATATTTGAAAAAATATTTTTAGTACCACTAATGATAATGATTCATGTACTTTACTTTAGAATATACCCTAAAATATTATCATGATTTAATTCATTATGTTATCATGGTTATTATTCAATATATATAGAATCCCAAATGTCAATGTCTTATCTAGTCTCTTTGGAATACATGAAATGTCATGATCAAATGTCATTGTTTCCTTACCAAACCCATATAACCTAACATTTTCCTAATTTCAAACTCAATCCTAACTCCCAAAAAAAATTTGATAGAAAAAATCTTTGATCAGCCCCCACTATAACCACTCTTAGGTCGGTAGTGAAGATATGAGTGACCCTTTAAGACCACCTCTAATATGCCAAGGGTAGAGGACTAGTCACGATATAATAAAACACATAATTTAGAGGCTTTAAAGTCATAAAACACAGAAAAAATGAAACCACAATTCTATATTGAAAATACCATTAGATGAAAAATATATAAAAACTAAATATCAAATATATCTCAATTTATAAAATCATCGAAAACAATATTCAAGGAAAAACTCCTAGATCATTGTAAAATCCATCAACACCAGCCATGATGAAGTGTCCAAGTATTTATTGAATTTGTCTTCAATGGTTCAATATGTGTATAATGAAGGTGATGTTGATACTTGTAAGATTATTATTGATACATGGGAAATAATTGGATTTCATGATTGATATTTCATTTAAATATGTCTATAATATATGTGATAAAATGTTTTTTTTCAATGCATGATTGATGTAATGAGATCCTGAATTAGAATGGAACTGTAGCATGTAGTGCTTCGAACTGATGACATGAACAAGAAAAAACTCACCATTTACATGAAACAAAACTTTAGTATGAATAGATTCCAACCAAACACAAAAAAAGGGACACCTACAATGCACCATTACTATAATTGACTACATGAGGAACTTAAGAAACTAGATTCTTGAAACGAATTTTCCATATGAGTATCTTAAGATACAAAAATCATGAAATGAATCTGAATCATGAAGGTATATAATCCACCACATGGAAAAATATTTACTTACCATATGAAAAATTATAACTACATATTTGATGATCAATCCTACTATGGGATTCACACTGTTATAAAACTGACCACGATATTAACCCCACATGGCCTTCATAAGATAGATGAACTGACCACATGATTGTAAAGCATTCCTGATTATGTCACATGACCATATGTGGAATGATTATTCTAAACATTATAAAATGATATATCACATAGTGAAACTCATGAAAATAGATCATTCATGTGACTTCATGTTATGACATGTGAAGTTCATAAGTGATTTCAAAATTACTCTGGACACATTCACATTCTTATGAATGTATGAAAATCAATTGCAAGAATAAGAGAATGTTAAGGAGTTTCATATACTATAGAAATTGTTCATAGGTTATAATAAGATCTAACATGATGTATGAATTTTGGAAACTTTATTAGTCATGTCATGAATATTAAAAAGGAAGCAAAAAATATAGTTCATGTGGTATTCATAGAAGATACTAGATTAGAAGTTGTTTCTTATAGGTGATGGGAAAACAAAGGAGAATTATCTTGAGACTTTGAGACTTGAATCCTTTATATATTTAAGAGATGGTACACATAGATACAATGAATTTATGATATTGGTTATATATTAATAATGTAAAAAAGATAAAAAGACCCAATCCTTTCTAGTATATAAATGTGGAGTTATATTTTGGGACCCAATAATATAATTAAACGAAAAATTATATCATGAAGTTATAGGTAATCATGAATAATAAATCATGGGAGTCATAATATAAATAAACTCTTAATTGAATTAAATTTTTTGTAAAAATCTTAATACAATTTTCAATGAAGATGAATACCTTATATATATGGGAATAATATATTTTTTCATGGAATGGAAAAAATATGTTCAAGACTTGATAATTAATCAAAGAGAATGTGATACTCACAATATTATGGAGAGAAGATTTTGATCCAAATCTAGGAATCCCTAAAGGATACACACAAAAGTATTAAACAACTCAGAAGAACTAGATCAATTTTGTTCTTCTATGAATTAGTTTCAAGACTTGAAGAACTTTTTATTATAGTAGGGGATTATTATGATGTTTTATATAAAGAAACCTAATCTTTCAGGCACATGTAGGAATATATCTCTTGATAAAAAATGGAAATTTATTCCACTAAGTCAACAAAATAAAATAGGATCTTGTGAATATAGTGTATAACTAGTTGTTGAGTAAACTCATGGATGGGGTGCATAACTAGTTGAGGGGGATAAGGATAGTTGTGGTTTATATGCAACAAAGGTAGAAGAGTGTATTTTTGGGGTTTAGAAATATGGTCAACTGGAGGATTGAGTACTTGGATGTATGAGAATTTATTTCTTAATCCATTTATCCTATGAAAAATATTTTTGTAGAGAATCCATGTTGGGGTGTCTAACCAACATTGTAATGAGTATGAAATTTTACCAAAACATTTAAATATATGTTGGTGATCTCTATTTCATTATCACTACCCATGAGGAAATGTTGTGAGATATTATTTAATGTATCAAGATGTATAAAAACTAAATAGATTTAACTAAAGAAAATTCATATTAGGAACAATTAATTTATTCCCAACTCAGTAGTAAACTAGCCTTCATATATTCAATTAATATCATAAAACAAGATCTATTTAAAAATCCAATATTTATTAGAGATGTAAACAAGGATTTATGAGATTAGACTGATGATATGAAATTCCAATATAATGGCCATGATTTAAATGATTTAACTACCCTTAATTTACTAATGTTCAAAATAGTTAATGTAAAATAATAATAAAAACAATTTCTAATGAATAGTAACTATAAAGGTATTAATTTTTTCAGTGAACTAACCAAATTAAAATCCTATGATTATAAACAATTATGATGACTAATTATTATCAAGAATAATTTTTTTTGATGAAATAAAATTTATTTTCATATGTGAAGAAATAAACTAATCTAAATAAAGGCATGATAAATAAATTAAGGATGAAAAATCTCATGAAGGTGGATAAAGATATCATAGAGAAGATTATATTAAGGAAATATAAACTATATAATAAAAGATAAATGTTTATTTTAGTTCAATTTGATATAAAAAGATTTAGGTAACATTAAAAAGTCATATGAAGTAAAATGTGACTCTTATCAAGATGGTGAAAATAAAAATCCAATGAAACAGGGTAGATCGTTTATATCTCATAATTAACATGTTAAATAAATTTCAATATGCATGGGATAAGAAAAATAAGTGACAATATTAACAATAAAAGTGATTTGATAACATGCTAAAGAGATGAACCCACCCAACAACAAAGAAAAATTGCATATTTCGTAGAATGAAGTAAAAAACAAAAAAAATATGGAATCAATATAAAAATTCAAAAATACAAGGGTTTTATATGATTTTTTGGAAGGTATGATCGAAAATAATACCCGTTTTGGTAAAATATGTATATTATAATAATGTTCATGAACCAATGGGGAGTTTTGGTGTAAAAATGGGTAGTAAAATTCAAAATAAAAGTTCATTTACGATGTTCTACAAATATAAATACTAAAATCTTTTTTTTGTAAAATTGATTTATGTGTTTGAAAGATAATTTCATGATGGTCATACATTTCAGTACTTCATGAAATGTTCATAATGAAATTTTTTTATGGTTCCATGGGTAATAAAACTTAGAAAAATGATGAAAAGTTTATGAAAATCTCAAGGACTGATGAAGGAATATGAGAAGCCCAAATATATTTGAAATCCAAAGAAATATTTTTTATATTTCCCTAAAATATTTTAAAATACATAAAAAATTTATGAATAACAAATAAAGGAAATGAATATTGTAATATATGTGACTATTGTTTGGGATGAGTTATACGCAAAAGGTTCCTCAAAAAAGATATGGTGAAAAAACTCCACTTGGGAAGTATATTTAATGGAATAAAATATCATCATAGTATATGAATGCCTTCAACTAAGAAGAAATCAAATCCAAACTATGCATGTAAAGAAGATGAAAGAAATGATGGGGGGAATCTATGACCATGAATGTTTCTTAAAAATAAGTAATATTCACATCTTTATTACCATATTCATTTTTTTTATTTCTAATAACCTATAAAGAATTTAATGATAATTATTTATTTTGGAACTCTATACAACAAAGAATATGTGTTCTCTTTTGAGTTATTATAAAGAAATTTATCTATGATGAAATGTAATGATGTGAATACCATTAGGGGAAGAAAACTAAGGAGGAATCTTCTATTTTATTATTCCTTAAAAATATATAATATCTATATATCTGGGAAAACAACAGGTAGGCGGTACCCAAAAACACATATATCACATAATTATAATTATGTTTAATGATTTTATTATTTGGAAGTGTAAGTTGATTAAATGATTAGAAAAAGGGGAATATTCTTGATTTCAAATTATTCTTTCACCAATTTTTTGAGATGTGTGTAGGATAAAGAATATATATTGAAATTTTTTTTATAAAAAACAAATTTGATAAATGGGATATTTTTATGTTTGACATAAAATGTGTATATAATATTTTGGACAACATAGGAAAAATTAGTTGAATTCTCCATTTTTTCTAAACCATGGTATCCCATAATAAAAAATTAATGAATAATTAATGGCACTTTACTAAAAGAAAATGTGATTACTATTACTCCCAAGGGTGTTCTTTGTTATAAATAAAGTATGGTTTTGGTTATTTGTGAACCTATATTGGGCTGATAAATTAATTTTTATGAAAACTAATATTATAACAAATTCCAAATCATGTGTTTACGGTTGATCAATTTCCCAGTGTTTTCTAAAATGTGGGGCCTCAAAATCAGAAGATTATCTTTTTAGAAATAGAAGGTTTTATGAAAAGGTGTCCACATAGCATTATTCATATACCATGAAGTAATGTTCATGAACCACATAGTATGTACACAAGTTATCAAAGAAAATGGAAAAGGATGTATTTCTTTGTAAAGGCACTATGTTGACCACGAAGCATAGTATGTGGACCACAAAAAAATAATGGTTCACATGATGGATATAGTTTTACGGATGGTTCAAAGTACATGGAAGGAAAATAATTCACTGGATGACTTGTTGTTTTAATAAATGTGTTGGTTATTTTTGAAGCCAATAAGAGAGAAAGTCATTATTCTAATTGTGTATAAAAATTGGTTCATGGAAGGTGTAGTACACAGTGGAGGTTGTACCACATCAAATGTTTAAGTAAAAAATATTAGTTATATTTTTGGATCTATTTTTCTATATAAGGAGCAGTAATACAATCATTAAGAAGATACATATAGATTATAAATCAAGGACGAATTCGGTGAATTCCAAAGTGGTTTATAGGAAGAAAACCTCAGGATGTATAAGATCTTTGTGAGGAGGATTCTGAGAATGGGTAAGTGGTCAGTGGAGATAGTATATAGAAGGGGTTTAGCGTGGAACTATATCCCATAAAGGAAAATGATTCCCAAAGCTAAGTCGATACATGGATGCAGTATGTTGGTATGGTATAAAGGCACCGTACACAAGCACAGTACATGGAAGTTGTATGTGGAGTCTATTCATAGATGTGTTATGATTTGATGGTACATGGAAGAAATTATCCACAATAAACATGTGCAACGTAGTGTCACATATTTCATAGAGTTAGAAGAACAGTTCATGGAGGAACAATTCGTGAACAATTAGTGTTTAGAAAAGTATATTAAATCAATATATAAATTTTAGACTTCAACAAAGCATCTACCTACAGTTGAGGATGCGTAAATTCATGAAAATGATGGGACCTATATGTTTATAATCTATATTTGGATTCATCCAAAGGTAGTGAACTAGGGGGATTTTATTAAAGTGTTCTGAGGGTCATACTAAGCTATCCCTAAAATATTGTAAATGCAGTGTTCTTAGAATAGAGTAACTATTCATATCAATTTTTATTACACAACTAGAGAGTATTAGGGGATTTAAGTGTGATTGAAACACTATCGGTGTATTCTCCTTATACATTACCTTTGTAGTAATCCAATTATTATTGATGTGTTGGCTTATTGCATGTGATTGTTCTTTTACAACTCATTCTCATTGGAAAATCATAATAGGCTCCTACAAATGTGGTAACATGATATGTATCTTTTAATGAAAAACATGACACCTAGATTAACTCCTCCAATATATGGGTAGGCTATGATCCTTTAGTTTGTATTAGAAGGTACAATTTACAGGTGTTAAATCAGTATTTCTTTGATTCCATAGAGAATATAGTAATTTTAGGACTGTTTCCCCATTGTTATGGATATATCATTAAGATATGAAAGAATGAGATTATATCTCGTATAATATCTCTTAGAATGGAAGTCCTATTTTCCACTGCATGATGAACACAGGTCACTAATCCAATAGGGCGGTCTCTGACTAATACACCCAAGAAAATTCATGATATATATGCTAAAGCACAAAATTCTCTCACTACTACTATGTCTAATCAAATCTATCTAAAGGGGAAGATTTGTAAATTAGTCAATTATAAGTCGGAGAAATTAGAAAATATAGATTAAACAGAATACAATGTTAATTAGGAGAAAATTCATGTTTTTAATAATAGTTTTGATGATCGGAAGACACATCCGAATGAAAATATAGATACATTTTTCAATCATATTATTAATGTTGTAGGAGAAATTCTAGGGAATATAGAACAAATAAAAGACATTGACATTATAAAGGAAATAATGAGAAGTCTTCCATGTATTTACAACAAAAAATATTCATTCCATGGGGAAATAGATTTCTTAGAAATTTTTATAGATGATATGATGAGCAGTTTGGTAGCATATGAAATTCGCTTCAAACCACAGGATGAAACATGTCATGTTTCCAAGGGAATGGAATTCAAACCCCTGAAAAAACTAAATATTTTATGATTTTTTTTAAATATTTTAAATGAAGAATATGAACATATGTCTCTCTTTTCTAAAAAAATCAAGATAGTAAAATAGTGATTTGATGGAATGCTACCCTTGGGATTCTTTCATTATGGAAGAGTTGGGAACATTCCCTTTCAGAGCTCAAAGAAGCGTAATGACAAATAAATTAAGAATGAAATCCCACAGAAGACCCAAAAATGGTTTTCTAAAAAATGTAGACATCAAATCAAGAAAGGAGTTGCAAAAAAATGTTTTTTCTATGATGAATATTATGAGGATAATGATTTATTTGAGAAAGAAAAACCAAAGCCTAAATCTGGAACCCAAGTATATTTGATTACTATAGCTAAAAACTAAAAACCATTAAAAGATTGAGCTACTAATGATCTGTTCATTGATGATGTTGATTTCATGTTACAATATAATGATGCTCTTGGTAAAATTGAGACGTAAAACAACAGATAAAATATATATAGAGTAGTTTTAGTGGAATCAATAGAATATGTTGATAAGATTGAAGCTGAAATTGAACAACTGTAAGAAGTTGTAATGTCCCGGTTCCGAGTTCCACCTAGAGGTTCCCCGAACCGGGTTGGTCGCATGACCCCAAGCACGTATCCCCAAGCCCTAGAGGCTGCTAACTATAAGTGAAAGAAAAAGTATGATAATGTGGAATCTATTCCCACATTGGTAGAGTATACAAATCAGTACAAAAAATTATAATAAATAACAGACATAGTAACACCAGATAATTAATGAAAAAATGGAAGACTGATAGTATGATAACAATTGGAGAATATATAAATGATGGATGACACATATGTCTAGGAAATAAGCCAAACAAGTAATCAATGGAAAAAATAAATTCTAAAACTGATGTAAAAGAAACTAGTAAACTTCAACAGTACCGCATGCCACAGCACAGTCCCATTCTCTCTAGCTCCAACAACAAAAAAGTACCCGATGAAAAAGGTTGCTTTCCCTTATAAATACCCAAAACCATATAATCTGTTTGGACCCAAAAGCATGAACCAATCAGGGTGCGGGATTAATCTTAGTAGGAAACCACCAAAAGATCTCTGCCTAACTAACAATGAATGTATATAACAGGTAATATATAGAAATCAAGTAATAAACAGGGATGTACTCAAAATTAAACAATCCCATAGATTTTAATTACAATAATTTTCATTTATAAATTATTAAAAAAATTGAAAAATATAACATTAGGATCTAGCCTACACTATGTATCACCCTATATAACAGCAAAACAAATGTCTCAAAAGCTCATCTAATAAACAAGTAAGACTGAGTCCATGCTTTTGATTTGGATTGGAAGGATCTTCACAATTATTCATTTATTCACAAATGACCCTCTGGGAATACACTCATGGTCTAACCCCTATGGTCCCACATAGCATATAGTAAAAATAACAACCTCTTAGGTAGAACTGACGTTCAAGATGCATGGTCTACATTGAAACAATAATTTATATAAGACATCTTAGTTACTCTCATGGTCAATACCCCTTGGGTCAATATTGTATAAATAGTAATAAATTACTTCTGGGTAGATCAGATGGTCAATAACACTTGGGTCAAAATATACACCAAGGCACTCACTGTCCTGTGTAAATAAACATAGAAACTCCCACAGTTTTCAAATTCTAAGGCTCTCACTATCCATTAGAAGATCAACGCGCATATCATATCAAAGAAGCACATGTAATCTATAAATATTACATAGCTGACATTCACAATCATAACAAATGAAATTAATATATTCAATCAACTCTATCTTAAGAAATAGAAGGTGTGTAAAAAAGGTATTCCTCATAAGTAACCTAGTACAGAGGGCCCTAAACCATAAAACTAGGGAAACTTACCTATGGGGTGTCTCGTAAACAAGGAATCAAACATTACGAAAAATCTACAACCGCTTTTTAATCAATTAAACCATATCTAGTAGATAATGGGGATAAAATCCCAACTACACAGTACCCCAAACATGGTTATTCATCACTTTAAGCATATGTAATCCAATAATTATCAAAAATGGCCCAAACCACCTACCTTTATGTTGTACGATGATCACTCTTGAATGTCATCCCTTTAGTCGACCTAGAATGATTTATATTTACAAAAAAATCTAAAAAATTTCAACCTTGGATAAATCAAGAGAGAGGAGATAATAGGAATATATAATCTAATATAAGAGAGAACTCATCTATGGGAATCCAATGCACCAGGCGGCATCTTAATTGGAGCTCGGATGAAAGATCATGATGATCTCTAGGATATTCGGCTGTTTGTCGGTCCCCTATATGAAACATAATCATAAGAATAGTTTTTTGGATATGTGACCTAAAACTACTCTGACTCATCAAATAAAATGAAAATCACATAAAGTATTAATTTAATGTACACACCGTGTACTAGAAACAACCAGCCCCCATTTTAGGTAGTCTTCCATTTCACCCACACATCCATGTAATCCACCGATACATATTTAGTACCCATCTACACACGACAACCAGGTACTGGGTGTGTTCTCCAGAGTACAGGACGTGTACATAGAAAATTTTCCATTTCTTCATTTTCATCAAAAACAACCCGAATGAATGATCCATACTTGAAATGAAAATCCAAGTTCCTACAAACATCCCCCATTAAAGTAATTTGTCCTCGAATTTCCCTTACATGGGTGGTGAAGAAGAAACTATAGAAAACTCTGGCCACTGTGATCGTCTATCAGCCTCCCTCTCCCATGTCTCATCCTGTACTCACCCATGATGCCATACCACTTGTACCAGAGGAACAAACATTCCTTGAAGAACCATCTTGATGTGATCCACAATCTGAATAGGGTTATCTTTAAAGGATGAATCCACATCCAAATCGGCCTCCTCGGGAAAGAAAAATTGAGAAGGTATGAAAAGAAACACAGTAGATGAGAAACATGGAAGACATCATGCATATCCTAGTACCTTTGAGGGAACTGAAACTGCATGTAACTCATCCCGAATCTCTCCAAAACCTCAAATGACCTGACATATCTCAGTGAAAGCTTACCCTATCTCCTAATCCTCCCATGTCCCAAAAATGGTTTGACACGTAAAAAAACCTAATCTATGACCTTGAACTCTGGAGGTTGTCTCTGTTGATCAACATAATATTTCTACTAAGCCTATTCAATATCAATCCTATTCTAAATCAACTCCACCATATTTGTGGTCTCCTAGAAAAGACTACGTCCCATTATAGATACCTCTGCTGCCTCTAGCAAACATATGGGTGATCAGTATGGCCTAACATAGAAATACTCATAAGGTGAAATCTAAATAATTTCATGAAAACTGTTATTTTTGGAAAACTACAATAGGGGTCTGTGTCTCTCCCAAGAACCCTTGAAATCTAGGATGCAAGCTCGAAGCATGTCTTCCAACACCTAAATCAGAAGTTTGGTCTGTCCATCTGTCTAGGGATGGAAACCAATACTCAAAAGTACCTGTATACCAAAATCCCTCTGTAGTCCCTGCCAGACAGAAGAAGTAAACCAGTCATCTCTTTTTGAAATGATAGAGTGTGGAACCCCATTAAAACATACAATATCTCAGATGTACAACCATCAAAGAACATCAATGCTGAAGGCCTCTTTGATCAGAAATAAATGTGAAACCTTCATGAGTAGGTCAACAATGACCCAAAATGAATCATTCCCTCTAGGAAGCCTTAGTAAATCCATCATGGAATCCATTGCGACATCGTTACACTTCCACTCCGGAAAGGATAACTGCTGTAAAAGCCATGAAAGTCACTGATGCTCTACTATTTCCTACTAATAGTTAAAACAAATCATAACCAAACCCGAAACATCCCTATTCATACCTGACCACCAATACTGACGGTGTATATCTCGATATATCATGGTTACACCAGGATGAACTACCCAAACTGAGGAATGAAAATATCACTCCAACTCTTCATGTTTGTCTGTCGAAACCCATATGCGCCCATGAAAACACAAGATCTCATCGTCGTCTATGATCTACCTTATAGTAGGGTCCTCTCTGGACACACTCTCTAGTTGGACTAGGCCTTTATAATCGGATAGCTAACTCATTCAAACTCAATCTAGTAGATTAGAGGTAACAAGTATTGAAGAAAGAAATGCATGCCCCTGTCTATTGGGAACCACCAAATGCATCTCAGAAAACAGAGCCATAAGATACCACTCACTGCTAGCCTCCAGAACTGCCTATATCTAAATCCTCTTCCTCAATTCATCATCTACTATGTTGCCGTTACTAGATATATAGGCATGATCAAAGTCAAAATACTGAAGGTACTCATCCCACCTTCGCTGTCTCAAATTCATACCACACTTAGTAATGTTATACTTGAGACTTTTTTGGTCAGTGAATACCACATAGTTCTATCCCAAATGATAATGTATGAAACAACGTAAATAATGCAAAAATGCAGCTAACTCGAGATCATGTGTTGGGTAATTCCTCTCATGTGGCCTCAATATCCGATACCCATATGCAAAGACTAAATCGCCCTACATAAGCACTTCTCCAAGCCTGATACCTAATGTGTCGTAGTAAACAGTGTAACTCATTCCTAGCTCTAGAAAATACAGTATTGGTGCTAAAGTCAATCTCCCTTTCATCTCCCAAAATTCTTAATCAAAATAATCTATCCGCAAGTACTTTTCAACCGTCTTAGTCAAGCCTGTAAATGGTGCTGCTAAGCACGAAAAGTTTTGTATAAAAGGCTTGTAGTGACCATCCAACCCCATAAAACCCTATACCTCAAATACATAATTCATATTCTCCCAGGAAACTATTGCATTCACTTTCTTTGGGTCTAATTATAGTCTTGTCTCTGAGATAATCTGGCCCAAGAAGTATATAGGGTCCATCCAAAAGTTTCTTTTTGATAAAAAAAGAAAATAATTGATGCTCTCTCAATGTACTCAAAATGTTCTCCTACTGGATGGCATGGTCTTGTCGAGTGTCAGAGTACACCAAGATATATTTCATGAATACTACCCTAAAAGATTCCAAGTTATGATGGAATAGTCAGTTCATCAGTGAAATTAAAACTACCGGCATGTTCGTGGGGCCAAACGACATAACCAAATATTTGTAGAGACCATACCTAATCCGAAAGGTATTAAGAGGTATATCAGATGGTATAACACACAACTAATGATAACCGGATATCAATTCAATCTTAGAGAACACCTGGTATCATCAAAGATGTCAAATAGATCATTAATACTTGGCAACAGATATCATTTCATGACTATAAAATGGGTTAACTTCCAATAATCAACACAAAGTTTGAAGGTACTGTCCACCTTTTTCGCAAAAAGTACAGGTGAACTCCAAGGAAAAGTATTGGGTTGAATAAAACTATTTTCTTTTAAATCCACTAACTACTTGATGAGCTCTTGTAACTCTAGTGTATCCATCATATATAGAGTAATAGACACCAGTGACTCTGCTAGAATAATCTCAATAGATATATCTACCAATCACTCTGGTGGTAAACCTAAAAACATAACTGGAAAGACATCTGTTAAGAAATCCACCACTGAAGGAATGTCTATATATGAAGTCCGATTGTTATATAGATATAAACTAGAAATATGTGCCATAATTCCTCCCAACCCATGATTCTTGGTTCTAGATCTTCTCACCTAGACATCCCATTCACCCTTTTGTAGAAAAGACTCACCCTATGGTGAAGTAAAAGTCACACTATGATGATAATAGTCAACGAAGTCCTGGAAAGATACTAACCAGTCCATTTCGAGAATGACATAAAATCACATAGTCTATAATATAGAGAGGTCCCATAAGAAGTGAAACCCACAAACCTGAAGAGGTCCCTCCTTGTACTGACGAACACTAGCAATCCTAATCCCCAATGAAGTGTCTAGTGTCATAACATCCTCAGAAGTAAATCTGCAGATCCCATGGATCCCTAAAATAGAAACATATATAAAAATATTTGAATCCCCTATATCAAAAAGTGTATAAGATAAAATTTAATCAACTAGAATCGTACCTCTAACTGCAGAGGGTCCATGATCCTGTTCTTACTGGGTCTGCTCCACTGCAAATGTATGACCTGTACTGCAGCCCTATGACCCTGCCTGAATACCATGAGCGGATCCAACCCAGTATCGCTGAAATCCTATAGCCTGAATACCACTTTCCTGATCACCTTCTTGTCTTTAAGGGCCAGATGAACTTTAGTTCCCCGACTGAGGATAAAATGGTGGTCCCGCTTCTGAATGTGGAGTCATAAGTGATCCCCTCTCACTAGATACAGGTGAGAAGAACCGGAAAAAAAACTGAAGATGACCCATCTTTCTGTAATCTCGGCACTCAGCTCAGTCTCTCGAGCACATAGGTCTCATGTTCCCAATCTACTATCACTGTTATCACCTCACATAGCTACCTATAGATATATAATTTCTACTAGAATCACCACTCGAAGGCTCATTGCAGCACTTATTTCTATCAGTTGAAAGAGTACCAATCATGGATGATGAACTGCCCTAGCTCACAGCTCCCTACTCCATCAGATTATGCTCAATAATCATTACCTAGTTTACTATATCCATCATTGATGTCATCATAAAGTCATTCAATTTAAATCAGATATAATACCTAAGACCATACTCAAACCTCATATCAAGTGATAACTCATCACCTCCCAAAGGAGGTGCGATTTACTAAAGCTTTGTGAAATGTGAAGAGTAATCCATCACTAAAAGAGCACTATGCTCCAAATGCACGAAATCACAGGCTCAATCATCCCTCAAATTCTTGGGATAGAAGTAATCGTAGATTTTCCTCTAAAAAAAATGGCAAGCCATATCCCAATAACATCCCTCCTATGTGATAACATCCCACCAAATCTTGGAGGGATCATGCAGCATGTACATCACAAGCTTCACCCTCCACTCCAAAGGTGTCTCCAGATGTTGAAAGATAGAAACCATGTCCTCCAAAAATGACTCTTCAGCATGTGGTCCTTTATTCTCTGAAAACGTGGGAGGGTTCTACTGTTGGAACTCCTACGTTAACTCTACCATAATAGGGGTAGGATGTGGTGATCTTTGAAAAGTTTGAATCATCCTTATAAATACTTCATGGAACTGTGTATCATCACCTATGTACGGTATAATATCTACATCCAAGACATGCCTGATGGGAGGATCTGTAGGTAGTCCCTAATATATCCTTTCTGGTGTCTGGTTATCGCTGTGCACCTGGTGCACAACCAAAGGACAACTTGGTGGAATGAATCTACAAGGCCAAGTGGACACCCCATTTTAAGAATATCAAGGACTGAAACTTATATGTTCAATAAAGTTACAACAGAAGAATGCATTCATGTTTTTCAAAAAAGGGTTACACAACATGTATAACTACCACATGGCGTGTTCCCTATAAGACTTACATGGGTGTGTACCTCTTTGAAACCAGGTCGTGTAACACCCTTACACATGGTGTTTTCCTCTTGAGACACAATGTGTACTTGATTTTTTCCTCCTTCCCATAAACTTCTACCTAGATAAACCAAATGGGGCCTACCGCCATAACGCTACATGAAATGTTTACCCTAGACACGATGTGCTCCTCTTAGTCTCCAACCACCCCTATCATTGGTCACATGACCAGATATATAGTTGACTTCTACATGGCCTGTTCCATAAAGACACAACGTGTACAACCTATGATTCATCCACCTATTTTAGTCATATGTCCGAACACACACGTTATTTACTACACAGTGTATACTCCCAGTACAGGACATGTTCTACCAATGTTTAACTACCCCATGTCTTTACTCACATAGTCAGTCACATGGCTAAATCACTCCACGGTGTGTACTCCTAGTACGTGGTGTGTACTCAAAAGAAGTTGTTTCTTCTAGAATAGAAGAACAGATGGTGTGTGTTCATGACACCATATGTTTTGTTTTCTGGGTTTCTTGATATTATGCCTCAAAATATTTCCCAAAAACCTTAGAAACATAATTTTCTTTCCAAGGAATGAGAAATTTCTACCCTTGAGATCCCATACTCCTATAAATAAATATTTGGCATCCTTATTCATATCAAAACCTAAAAAAATCAATTAAATATGAAACACGGTCCACTAAATTACAATCCAGGAGATCCCCTAAAACCATAGTGACCAAATTTTGGAATCCATATAAATGAAACATTACATTTTTCAGTACCTGATAAAAATAGTAGATCTTAAATCACAACATCTATCACAACAGCATGAATATCTAGCACAACATAAATCATAATAGCATGCAATCAGTAATGCATCCTAAATGGAATGATAGTAATGCATGACATGTGATCTATAGTAAGTGACAATATGATTTATGCGATGGAATTCCCTCATCTCACTAGGTTTAAACAAAAATAGAACCTCAATGATATTAACAAAACAACAAAAAACAAGTGAGTCACCCAATGGTGAAATCAAATCATCTGTAATAATTGAAAAACCATAAATTGCAATATTCGAGGTAAATTGGATTTTCTCAATACAGGGGTTAGTTAATCACGGGGAAAAAATATTACTAACTACCAATTCCATAATATCCCTGTCTATAGGCTACAAATAGTAACAAAATGCTAAAAATAAACTCATCTGATACAACTTTGTAACATCCTAGTTATGATTGCCACCCAGAGGTTCACCAAACCTAATTAGTCACATAAACTCAAGCGCATCTCCCTATATTCCATAGGTTGCCGACTAGAAGTGATGTCCATAGTTAGATAGTGGGGAAACCATCCCCTCATTATAAGATTAAACACAGTGGAAGAAAAAATAACAATCAACTGCGGAAGTAGTAATACCATGTAACAAAAGTAAATAGCAGATGTCTGATAGTAAGATAACAACGAGAGAATATACAAATGGTACATGTCATATATGTCTAGGAAATATTCCAAACAAGTAAACAATGTTTGAAACACAATAATAAAACAAATGGACTAGAAAGCAGTAAACTCCAACAGCATCAGAAGCCTAAACTTGGTCCCATGCTCTCCAGCACCAACAACAAGTACCTGATGATGAAGGGAACTTGCTCTTATCTATACCTAAAACCATATTATCTGTTTAGGACAAAAATAATGAACCAAAATGTATGTAAGACATATCCCCGCAATAAAAAACCAAAATAACTTTTTTTAATAGTAAGTGAATGTATATAACATGAAATAATTTGTAATAAATAAATAAACTATGATGTACTCAAAAGTAAACAATCCCACAGTTTTCAATTACACTCATTTTAATTTATAAATTATTCAATCATTGAATAATGTAACCTTGGGATCTATCCTAAGTTATGTATCCCCATGTATAACAGAAAAACTGATAGGTCAAAAGACCATCTAAAAAAAATTAAGACGGATTCGAAGTTTGTGCATTGGCTTGGCAGGATCGTCACAATTATTACTTTATTCAAAAAACCCCATGTTAATGATCTCATGATATAACCCATATGGTCCCACATATCATAGACTAAAAATAATGACCTCCTAGGCAACAATCACAGTTAATACCCCTAGTATACATAACATCAATAATTTATACATGAACTCTGGGTAACTCTCATGTTCAGTACCCCCTGGGTGTACATAGTATAAATATTCATAAATGACCTCTAAGTAGATCTCATGGTCAATACCCCCTGGGTCAAAATCTAAACCAAGGGTCTCACTCTTTTGTATAAAAAAACATGGAAACCCCCACATTTTTCTTGGTCAAAGGCTCTCACAGTGCATTGGAATATCAGCACGAATAACATATCAAAGCAAAACAGGTAATCTAAGACTACTACATGGATAAAATTCAGAAGCATAACACATTAAATTAATATAATAAATAAACTACATACTAATAAATTCATGTCATGGAAATAAGGTATGCCTCACAGGAAACCTAGGCCAGATAGCCCTAAACCACCAAACTAGGGAAACCCACCCATGGGGTATCCTGTACACCAGAAATAAGACTATACACATATTATACAACCTTTTTTTAATCAATTAATCCATAGAATCTAGATAATAGGGATAAAATCAAAAACAATCAATACCCAAAAATTTTTATGCATCACTTTAAGAATATATAATCCAACGACTATCATCAAAAGGCACAAACCACATACCTTGAGGTTGTAGAATGAACACTCTTGAACGTCATCCCTTGAATAGGCCTAGAACGATGTAGATATACAAAAAGGATAAAAAATCCACCATATATTACTCAAGAGAGAGGAGAAAGTAGGAAGGGATGCTCTTAGGGAAGAGATAAATCACCAGTGGGAATCCAACCTACAAATGGCATCTTAATTGGAGATCAGACGAAGGAACGAGAAGAGCTTGAAGATCTTTGGCCCTACGTCACTCTCTTGTACGAAGCACTGACATAAGAAATGTTTTCTGAAGATGATATGATACCCATCTCTGACTCAAAAAATAAAAAAAGTACATATTGTGTTAATTTAATGTACACTCCATGTACTAGACTTAATCAGCCCCCACATTAGGTGGTCTTCCATGTCGCCCAGAATCCATGTACTCAGCTATTACACAACCAGTACATGATTACATGTGGATACTGAGAACACATTTTTTACTCAGAAGTACACAACATGTACTTTTAAAATTTACCCATTCTTCTATTTTCCTAAAAAACTACATGAAACAAAGATACATACCTAAAATGAAGATCCGGGTTATTACATAATTAATGAAAGAATAGTCCACACCCCTTGAATGAATATAATATATAGTGGAACTAAATATCAGAAATGAAGAAATTGAAAAGGACATAAATTAAATTACATCTAGATTGGAATAGAAGTCCCAGACTATTGAGGGTCTTGAAGAAGATATTGATTGTATTTTCATTAAACATGAATGTGAATAAAATTTAAAGGAAAGAATGAATAAAATATATTTGGGAAAATTTTCAGAGGATGAGCTAATAGAGAGATCCATGTGTGGTTTCGAATGAGTAGAGAAGGCTTTGGATGATCAAAGATCCACATTTTTAAAAAAATGTGGAATTAGTTGTGATTCTGAAACATTGAAGGATGGAAACATGATTAACCAAAATAAAGGGAAGATGAAATATCGACATATCAAAAATTTATCTGATGCCTTAACAAATAAATCCCCAAGAAAAACTGAACGGAGAAGTAAAAACTATCTACAATTTTACAAAAACAACCTTCATTCGTACACTTTTTCAAGGGAAAAAAAGTGTATAAATAGAATTTAAAAGACATTTTCCCTTATGAAATATAAATTATGGGGATATCTGGTCCATACCATGTCATACTATGAAGAGGCAGGGAGATATTTGAATGAAAAAGATTTTAGAGGTCAAAAAATGAGAACGAATTTATATCCTTCTTTTTATAGAAGAAATAATTTCTATTGATATTGTATTCATTTTTCTCTCTGTAGAAATATTTCAGTTGATTATAAGAAGAGGAAATGTGTGGAAAATTTATACAAAACTCGGAGACAATCCCATACTCACGAACCTAACGATCTTGCTCTTACGAAAATATTTTCTCCTCTGTATTAAGAGTATGAGTATGATGATCCTATGAACATGGAAAAGAGATTTGAAAGTCTATATTTATCCTTCACTCAATCAAATATTTAATGTTTTGAAAAATAGAAGATTTAAAAATCCAATCATACTAAAGTATCCCTCCAGGAATCAAAGAGCACCAATGCCTTGATTATTTATAAGAGTTTCTCATCCCATATAATATGAAATGAAGAACTATTAATGAATGATATGAAAAGGGTACATGGAATAGTAAGGATTGGTAATGATGGTTCTTTGAAGATGAAAGGCCGTGGAAGTAATGAACTAGCCAATGGAGAGATGTGTAAAACTGAAGTTCCCTATGTTGATGGTCTGTATCATAATCTCTTAAGTAATAATAAACAATGTGACATGGGACTGATGGTGATATTCAATCAAAATTAATGTATTATTAGAGGAAAGATATTTATTTCACTAATTAATTGATATTGAAAAAATGACAAATTATATTAGGTTGATAGTATATAGAGTGCAATTTCTACATTACTGTTAAAGAATAAAATAACTTGTGGCACTGGACATTCGGTCACATTAATCAAAAAGAACATATAAATGATATCTAAACTAAATATAGTCTTGAATAGCATCATTTTTTAGCATGAATGAGAATAGACATTTGATACGTACATATTATAGAATTTGGTCTACAGTTTTTATCGTCCAAAGAAGACAAGGGTATCCAATCTTCGGGATGTCAGTCATCTAGATGTATGTGAACTATTATAAAATGTATTTATCACATTAGTGATTTTATGTTGGTTATTTAAAACTAATGTGAAATGTTGTGTATATTGATTTATCAAATCAGTTATAATATAATTTATTTGAGAAATGATTTATCACATTGGTTATATAATAACCAATGTGATAAATAATGTATCTCTTTTTATCAAGTCAGTTCTTCTATACTTGATGTGATAGATCTAATTTTTTATATAGGTTATATAATAATTGATGTTATACAGCAAACCTAATTACATTATCATGTTAGTTATTATATAACAAACATGATAAATGTAATAAAAAATTATTTATTATTTTGGTTACTAAGTAACAACCATGATAAATAGTTTAAAAATTTTATAAAGCCCAGTATTGAGTCATTAAAGTGTTTCTCGATCGTGTGATAGTGACTCATTTCTCTCTCACATAGAAACCCAAAAATTGCTTCTTTGATGATGTGGCCTCCTACCTTTTTTCTTCTACATTCAACATCATTTTCATTACTGTATCTATTTGATCAACTTGAAACTCTCATGTAAGCCTCATATACCTTGATTTCAGTTCTTATATTTCACATATATCTAGACTATATGTTTTTTGATTTTGGATTCTAAAATATCCTAATATCTTCTTTAATTTCCTCAAGATATATCATTGCATCCATAGTTGGAAAGAATTTTGGTGGGATTTTCTTTTTATTCCAATTACGCTCTATATACTCACTATATGTCAATGTTTCATGAATTTAATTAAATTTATAGTTTTTATTAAATGAATTCAATATTTTTTTTAAAAATAGATTCTTTTTTTCATATAAGGATATCCCATTTGATGTTGAAAATGAAGTAAACTTTTTACAAAACATGGAATACCTAGAACCCTATTTCATATTGAAAGTAAATAGGATGGTTTTTGTTAAACTACCTATAATTCCAAAAATTACATGTCGTTATTCTTATTCTCCAATAAGGGATATAAGTCTATGTTGAAGTCCTTCATGTATTAGGTAGATGTCATGTAACAATTTTACCTTCCCAAAAAAATAAAACCAATAGATGGTTTATTTATGAATTATTCACTCATTCATGGCCTATTTAGATAACAATGTTAGAGAGACTATTGTTGTGATATTGGATCCATGGGATGAATCAAAATTGTAGTAATAAAAAATGAACTCCATCAACTTACAAAGATCATCATACAATAATTATAAGGACCCAGACTTGAACCTCGCATATTATTGATTTATAGGAATAATTCACATTGAGGATCTTTTCAGGATTAGAGTTTTAGAGAATTATTACTTAACTATTACATCTCAATAGATTACAAAGTAGACACTTCTACACATTTTCCATTTTTTCACAAAATAATAACTCCTAAAAAAAGAGTCATGTCTAGTTCCATTTTTAAGATAGCATGACTTTTCCTTGATCCCATCCTTGACCTTGTTCCACATTATGTCCTTTGAAAAACATTTCAAAAACATTGTATTACCATGAAAATCTCAGTAAGGGATACACAAATAATGAAAACTATTAATTTTTCAAAACAACAAGTAAACCATGAATACTTTAACATAAATAATAATTTTCACCTTTATGAAGTAGTAAATTCTCTTAACTGAATAAAAGAAAATTACTTACAATTTTTTAACCAAAATATTACCAAAAAACCCATATAAAGAAGACATAACATGTAAAGGTAACAAGGGACATAAACATACATAAATGAAATAACTATACGGTTGACTTCCACACATATCACTAAATAAAATAGCCATAAGACCAACTTCCATACCCAATGCATAGGAGGTTATAACGTAACAAACAATCCTAGTATTCACGGCACCACCCGTCATTTGGTTTATCACGAAACCACCCATCAAATGTCTAATTACCAATATAAAATCATATGAATGAAAACAAATTTAAAGGACAGGAAAACATTTCCACATTTCAATCATAATATATCACTTAAATAAATTGACATAACAAATACATTATCAAAACCATTATCAAAACAAAAATACATAAAAGAGTATACGGTATTTATTTTCTGTTAAAAACATTATGGATTTTTTAGGAATCCAAAGATAAAATAATACTCCCGGCGGGGGAAAAGGTCGTTTTCACAACTTACGTTAAAAGAAACATTCCTTTTTTCGTTTAGTAAAATGCTTCGTAGAAACAGATTACCTATAAAATTTCATGTGTGTTTATACAGAATATAAAAAAAAGTTGTGTATTAAAAGAAAATATTACTCAATGAAAGGATATTGAGACGAAGTCCATTACCTTGTGTCCGACCTGACTCGATCGTTCTTTAATCTCTTTTAATTTGGTTAACTTCCTTTGGTTTGAACCAAAAGGACTTATTGAAGTTCCTTCTACCAAAGGTAAGGCTTATAAGAGTATTAGAGGATGTAAGGAGCTTAATTGGGTAGATTTTGGATGAGACAAATGTTTTGAGATGTGTGAGGAATTGATTAGAAGTGGTCTCCTTTTATAAGGGGGAGGAGGGGCTCTTTAGGAAAGTGTGATACTATTATTTTATTATATAAATATATTCGTTTTCTAATAGTCCAAAAATTATTAAATATGAAGATAAGATGACTCATGGTCGAAATAAAATCATCCAATCAGAATTGGACATGTTTTGGATAATATCTTAATCATTATAATCATATTTATTTAAAACATTTATTAATGATGTAAATAATGCATCATTATTGTGTCTTAAATAATTTATTTTATTTGATGTTTAAAAATTATAAAAAAATACCATAATGTAGGAAATATTTTTAGCTTTACAATTAATATTTATAGTCCAATGGAAAATTTATATAACATCCTATAAAAATTGATTACTAATTTTTGTTTGTTAATGTCAATTTTGTCTTCACATTATATTAATTAATCTAAATTGTCATTATCACTCCCAAGTGGCTCAAAGGGGTCCCAAAATCAACCCAAATACGCCCATGGTCATGAATGACTCAACCAATAAGGTTTGGACAAGTGTTAAGGTAATTTTGAATTATTATAATATTCTTTTTACCTTGAATTACCTTATTTATCTTTAACCGCGGTAAATAAAAGTCAAAAGTTACTATTCACCATAAATTATATTCATCTTAATGAACCAAATTTTACTTCTTTATTACAACCATGTATGTCAGATTTTTTAAATTCAATTCAAAGAAGTTGTAAAATTTCATATAAATGAAAAAGTCAGTTTTTTTTAACGACCACTAAGTGGTTTCACTATTCATCAAAAATTAATGTTTTTTAGAAAAATACCTAAAATTCAGCCTAATATATATTTGATATTCTGAATTCAAAGATTATGTCTATTTTTAAAAATTCAAAACATAGAAGTGGAATTAATCAATTTTAAAATTAATTCCTGTTATCAAAACAAATAACGTGTTTTTAAGAAATAATAACAATCCAAAGATTGACACTTGTTTATGTCCCCTCTCAATGTGAAATTAGTTCCAATGACCTACATTGGATTAAATGGTAAAAATATATTCTAATTAATCCTTAAAATCAATTAAAAAGATAATCTAATCATATAAATAAATTAGATTAAAAGGCACTTTTGAATTAAAATACAATATTTTCACTATTCATTAAAAAAAAGAACATTATCGGAAAAATACCAAAAAATTACCCAAAGTAAAATTTAATGTCAAAAATATAAAGAATAATTTTATTTGGTAAAATAGAACATATAAAGATGACCAAAAGATGATTTAATGAGGGTTCTCCATTAAAAGGCGGTAAATCGGCCTTTTAATGTAAATTATGCTTAAAATTAGATTCATTCACATTTAAATTCTATAATTTTTTTTGGATAAATGTAAATACATTTAACTAACATGTATAATCATATTGTTGTTAGTTTTTTTCATTCCCTCCAATACAATGTCTAGGATTTAACTACAAAATAAAATAATAATATTATATTATTAGTGTGCGACGTAAGATTTTAAAGAAACATGTTATTACGTATCGGGTATGCTATAGAACATAGAATCCCTTTTAAATTAAAATTAATATTTAATTCAAAAATATTAATAAGTATAAAAATAATGTATTCTTCATTTACGTGGGTTGTTATATCCTTCCCCCCTTTTGAAAATTGCTTCCTCGCAATTTTTATTCACATATCAAAATAAGTGGGTTTATTTATCCCTCATAGAATTTTCAAATTCCAACATTGCCTATTCAACCATATGGTTTTTAAAAAAAAAACCTTTACCTGGTGAATTACCATATTCCACAATAATTTCTCTCTATGTTCAAGAATTTGGACTGGTTGTTCTTCATAAGAGAGATTCTCTTCCAACAGAACTACCTCTAGGATCAAAACATGAGATGGATCTGGAATATACTTTCTTAACATCGAAACATGACAAACATTGTGTACCTAGGATATACATGGAGGTAAAGCCATTCTCTACAAAACTGATCCATCTTTCTCCAAAATTTCATAAGGTCTAATGAACCTCGGACTCAACTTTCCCTTCTTATCAAAATGCTTGAAACATTTCAATGGAGAAACTTTGAGAAAGACATGATCACCTACCTCAAAAGAAATATCGTTTCTCCGGTTATCTACGTATTTTTTTTGTCGGCTTTGAGCTGTTCTCATGTGCTTCTGAATCAAATGAACTTTCTCTGCCATCTCTTCTACCAATTTTGTTCCCATCAGCTTCCTTTCACTTACTTCATCCCAAAAATCTGGAGTTTGACAATGATTTCCATATAATTACTCAAATGGAGCCATCTGTATACTAGTAAGAAAACTGTTATTATATGAAACTTCAACCAAAGAAAGATGTTGGTCCCAACATCCCTGATAATCCAGCAAACAAGCATGTATCATATCCTCCAAGGTATGTATTGTTCGTTTTGACTGGCCATCTGATTGCGGATAAAAATTTGTACTAAAATTTAATTCAGTACCCAATGGCTTCTGAAGGCCTTTCCAAAAATTAGAAGTAAACCTGTGATCATGATCAGATACAATGGAGAGGGTAACACCATGCAACCTGGCTATCTCGTTAACATACAACTGAGCAAGTTGATCTGGAGACAAAGTATCTTGAATAGAAATGAAATAAGAAGATTTAGTCAATCGATAAACAATAACCCAGATTGCATTATTAACTCGAGATGTCTTTGTAAACCCACAACAAAGTCCATGGATATATTTTACCATTTCCACTATGGTACTGATATAGGTGGAAGCATTCCTTTTGGTAACTATCACTCTTCATTAACCTACTGACAAATCTAAAACTTCACAGTAAAATCAGTAATATTTATTTTCCTTTCATCCCACCAGTAATACTCATGAAGATCTCCGTACATATTAGTACTACCATGATGAACTGAAAACGGAGAACCATGAGAAACACATAACAACTCATTCTTCAACTGTGAATCACAACGTACACATAATATCTTTCCAAATCTCAAAACACAATCATTATCAATGTTATATTCAGGCAACATACACTTCTTATCCAACACTACCTTTTTATGCAACTCACTATCTTCTTTCGGCACTCGCAATATTCGGTATGATAGAGATGCTTTCACTAACGCCTGAAACAAAACATAATAATTTCCTACACCAACAAATTATATGCCAATGTTCATCTAATCTATAACCAAAGGATCTCATTACAAATGTAACATGGTTAATAAAGTATTACTTTTTCCACTCAAAGCATCAGCCAATTTATTTTCTTTTCCCGGATGGTAATGGATCGTGCAATCATAATGCTTGATTAATTCCAACCATCTCCTCTGTCTCATGTTCAATTATTTTTGAGTGAATATATACTTCAAAATTTTGTGATCATTATATATTTCACACTTCACTCCATACAAATGACGCCTCCAAATTTTTAAAGCAAAAACAACAGAAGCTAATTCCATATCATGTGTAGGGTAATTTAACTCATGGGGTTTCAACTGACGTGAAGAATAAGAAATTACCTCATCATTATTCATTAGGACACACCCCAGTCCTTTCAACGAATAATCACTGTAGATAAAAAACTCACCATTTATGGATGGCAGTGCCAAAACTGGAGAATTCACCAATCTTGTATTAATTTCCAGAAAACAATCATCACATTCTTTTGTCCAGATGAACTTAACACCTTTTTGAGTTAAGATAGTCATTGGACTATATAACTGGGAATTTTTCTAATAAACCTCCAGTAATAACCTACCAAACCAAGAAAACTACAAATCTTGGTTATATTTGTGGTTCTTGGCCATTCTTCATAACTTTTGTTTTAGCAGGATCAACAGTTATACCATTTTTTTAAAACAATGTGACCAAGGAATGAAATTTTTTGTAACCAAAACTCACATTTTCTGAATTTCCCATAATGTTTCTTTTCTTTTATGGTTTGAAAGGAAACCCTTAAATGAATTTCATTCTTCTTTTTACTTTTTGAATAGACCAAAATATCATCAATGAACACAACCACAAACATATCCAAGAACTCACAGAAATTTCTATTCATAAGATCCATGATTACAGCAGGTGCATTGGTTAAACCAAAAGGCATAACTACAAATTTATAATGTCCATATATTATATGAAACGTGGTCTTTGGAATGTTTGATTCCATTAATTTCAACGGATGGTACCCCGACCTCAAGTCAATCATTGAAAAATACTGAGCTCCCTGGAGCTAATCCAAAAAATCCTCGATATGAGGTGAAGGATACTTATTCTTAATAGTAATGTTACTCAATGCTCTATAATCAATGAAAAGTCTCATTGAACCATCTTCATTTTTAACAAACAAGAAAGGATCACCCCATGGTGATGTGCTAGGTAAAATTAACCCTTCATCTAATATCTCTTTCAATTTCTTCTTTTACTCTAAAAGTTCAATTTGAGCCATTCGATAAGGGGGTTTTGAAATTGGCTTAGCATCAGGAACTAAATCAACAGTAAATTCAACTTCCCAATCAGGTATTATACCAGACAACCCATCATGAAAAAACATCAAGGTACTCATTTACCACTGGAACATCATTAATCTGAACAGTACCTTTGATTTCAACAACATGAAAAAGGTAATATTAATTTCCATCTTTTACCAGTTTTTCAACATCCTGATATGTTATCTAAAGCAAGGGTTCTTTCTTGTACACAAACTTCAAATCTTCCTGAAATGAAACCTCTTTAGCTTGATAGTCAATCTTAGTATGGTAAACAGATTGCCGATCCATGCCCAAAGTAAAATCAAACTCTACTAGAGGTAAAAGAATAAGGTTTGTAGGTAGGTTCTTTCCGCACACAAGGATAGGAATGTTCTTATGTTGTCTTTTTGTATCAACATTTCCTCCATGTATTTTTACTGTCAGTTAAGTATTTATATCATGATATGGAATTCCCAATTTATGAGAAATCTTCTCAGGAATGAAGTAGTGTGTAGTCCTTAAATCTAACAACACATTAGGATAATCTGAACAAATAAACAGTGTACCTAATACTACTTTTTTTATGGACCAACATGTGCTGAAGTAGTTGAAAAGGATTTCACCACCCCTTTCTTCTTGTAGTATGGATGCTTTCCCTCAGTTGAGTTCTTCTCTGGACACTCATTTGCAATGTAACCCATTTCATTACACTTAAAACATCTTCTCGATTGTTTTTAATTGCCTGCTTGATCATCTTTTTTTACAGTTACAAGCTATATGACCAGACTTACCACACCAGAAGCACTTTACTGACTTCGATAAATATTCACCAGGATTCTTTTTACCACACTTCTCACAAGTTGGATATTTATTTTTCTTCCATCCAGGCTTCTATGATGAACTCTTTCCCTTTTCTTGATAAATTTACCTCTTATTCTATTGTTTGTCAATAAACACATGATCATCGGAAAACTCCATTTCCACCTTCTCCACACATCAAACAAGTTTTTCATAACTTCTGAACTCACGAGACAGTAATTATCTTCCATATCGTTGCTTTATTCCTGAGAAAAAATGTTTTATCTTACTATCAAGATGTAGAATGAAATTTGGTACATACCTTTCCAGTCGAGTGAACTTTGCTTCATAATCGGCCACTGAGTCTTCCTCCTGCCTCAATTCTAGGAATTGGTTTTTCATCCTCAGATGAACCACCTTATGAATATATTTCTCAAGAAACATACCTTAGAATTCATCCCAATTGAGAGAATCAATATCTTTAATATCGCTGATATTTTTTACCCTCAACCACCACTGATCAGCTTCACCTTCAAAATGATAAACAACGAGACTAAGATTTTGATGTTCTAAACCACCCATGACATCAAAAATCTTCCCTAGTTATTTAAACCACCCTTTATCTAGAACATGGTCAGGTGATCCTCTGAATGATGGGGGATGTTGCCACATTAAATTCTCCACTACTGACAGGTTCCCCTGCGGTTGATCGGCTGATCTCGTACATAGATACCACCACCATTTATAGCCTGAGTCAATTAGGCCATCACAACAACAAAATGTTCAGTTACAATTCTGACCATCTCAGGTTGCTGATTTGGAAGGTTGTCTTCCTCTTGATGTCGTCCCAAAATAGCTGCCATGTTTCCTCTACAGAAAACCATTCTGAACATAGAAATATCTTAGGAAAAGAAATATGGTAATATTTAAATGCTATATGATTTCAATATTAACATAAATTACTTTATAGATATTAATTTAACAATACCCTAACTCCTAAAGTTATCTTAACTAACCTCTAATACCAACTATATGGATCTGGCCTTAAACCTTACATAATATTGAATTAAATGAATAATTCACATTGAGGATCATTTCAAGTTTAATGTTTTAGAGAATTTGGACTTAAATATTACAGTTAAAAATATTACAAAGTAGACACTTCAACACAGTTTCCTTTTTTTCACAAAATAATAAATCTTAAAAAAATAGTCATGTCTAGTTCCATGTTTAAGATAACATGACTTTTCCTTGATCCCTTCCTTGAACCTATTACATATTATGTTATGTCAAAAACATTTCAAAAACTTGGGGTGAGCATAAAAAGCTCAGTAAGGGATACACAAAGAATGAAAAGTATTAGTTTTTCAAAACATCAATTAAACCCCGAATACTTTAACAAAAGTAATACTTTTCACCTTTATGAAGTAGTAAATACTCTTTACTAAATAAAAGATCATTAATTACCCTTTTGTGACCAAAATATAACCATAAAACCCATATAAAGAACACATAACATATAAAGGTAACTTTGGACATAAACATACTTAAATGGAATAATCATACAGTCAACTTCCACACATATCACTAAATGGAATAGCCATACGGCCAACATCCATACCCAATTAATTGGAGGTTATAACATAACCATAGTCCTGGTATTTACGGCACCACCCTTCATTTGGTTTATCACGTAACCACCCATCAAATTACCATGTACCCTTATAAAATCATAAGAATGAAAAAAATATAAAGGAAAGGAATACATTTCTACACTTCAATCACAATTTATCACTTAAATATGTGGACATAAAAAATCCATTTTCGAAACCATTTTCAATACCAAAATACATAAAAGAGTATATGGTATTTATTTTATTTTAAAAACATTATGTCTTGTTGAGGAATCCAAATATCAAATAATACTCACAATGGAAGAAAAGATCGTTGTCATCGCTTACGTTAAGAGAAACATTCCGTTTTGTCATTTAGTAAAATGCTTCGTAGAAAAATATTCCCCTTGAAAAATCAAGGGTGTTTATACACTGTATAAAATAAAGTCATGTATTAAAAAAAATATGCCTCAATGAAAGTATACTGAGATGAAGTCCCTTACCCTATGTCTGACTTGACTCGGTCGTTCTTTAACCTCCTTTAATTTGGGTAACATCCTTTGGTTTGAACCAAAAGGACTTCTTGAAGTGCCTTCTTCCTAAGGTAAGGATTCTATGAGGATAAGAGGGATGTAGGGAGCTTAATTAGTCAAATATTGGATGAGCCAAATGGCTTGAGAGGTTTAAGGAATTGATTAGAATTGGTCTCCTTTTATAAGGGGGATGAGGGGCTCTTTAGGAAGGTGTAAAACTATTATTTTATTATATAAAGATATTCAGTTTCTAATGGTCCAAAAACCATTATAGATGAAGATAAGATGAATCATAGTCGAAATAAAATCATCTAATCAGAATTGGACATGTTTTGGAAAATATATTAATCCTTATAATCTTAATTATTTAAATCATTAATTAATGATTTAAATAATGCATCATTATTGTGTCATAAATAATTTAATCTATTTGATGTCTATAAATTATAAAAAAATACCATCATGTAGGAAATAATTTTATATTTACAATGAATATTTATAGTCAAAATGATAATTTATATAACCCCTTATAAAAATTAATTACTAAAATATTATTGATAATGTCAATTTTGTCTTTACATTAAATTAATTAATCTAAATTGTCATTATCACTCTCAAGTTGCTCAAAGGCATCCTAAAATTGACGCAAAGATGCCCATGGTCATGAATTACTTAACCAATATAGTTTGGACAAGTGTTAAGATAATTTTTAATTATTATCATATTCTTTTTACCTTAAATTACCCTATTTTACCTTTAACCATGGTAAATAAAAGTCAAAAGTTACTATTCACCATAAATTATTTTCATCTTAATAAACCACTTTTTACTTCTTGATAAAAAAACATGTATGTAGAATTTTTGAAATTCAATTCACAGAAGTGGTAAAATTTCATTTAAATGATATAGTCAATTTTTTTAACTACCACTAAGTGGTTTCAATATTCATAAAAAATTGATGTTTTTCAGAAAAATACAAAAAATTAAGCCTAAGCTATATTTGATATTCCAAATTCAAAAATGATGTCTATTTTTCCAAATTAAAAACATAGAAGTGTAATTAATTAATTGTAAAATTAATTCCCCATATCAAAACAAATAGCGCGTTTTTAAGAAACAATTACTATCAAAAGATTGACACATGTTTATGTCCACTCCCAAATTGAAATTAGTTCCAATGACCAACATTGAATTAAATGGTAAAAACATATTATAATTACACATTAAAATTAATTGAAAAGATAATCTATCCATATAAATAAATTTGATTAAACGTTACTTTTGAATTAAAATATAATATTTTTCACTATTCATTAAAAAAATGAACTTTATCGGAAAAATATCAAAAAATTACCCAAAGTAAAATTTGATGTCCCAAATCTGAAGAATAATTTTATTTGGTAAAATAGAACATATAAATATGAAAAAACATGATTTAGTGATGTTTCTCCATTAAAAGGCGTTAAATCTGTCTTTTAATGTAGATTTTGCTTAAAATTAGATTCATTCACATTTTAAGCCTCTAACTTTTATTGGATAAATGTAAATACATTTAACAGACATGTATAATTATATTTTAGTTAGTTTTTTTCATACCCACCAATACAAATACTAGGAGTTAACTACCATTTAAAATAATAATATTATATTATTAGTGTGCAATGTATGATTTAATGAAACCCGTTGTTGTGTATCGGGTATGCTATTCAACATAACAACCCTTTTAAAGAAAAATTATTTTTTAATTAAAAAATATGAATAAGTATAAAAATATATTATTCTTCATTTACTTGGGATGTTACAATAAGCTAGTGCTAGAATTAATTGTTCCCATATATTAAATCATTCATAAAAGAATGAATTGAAATCCATTATAGGGATTGCGTAACTCAATAGAGTTAAATCATTTTCTAGAATGGTCATCGGAGTAATGATGATATTTCATGTCCCTAAATTTCTAGATAATTTTTTATTTCTAGGGTAGGGATATTTCTTTAAATATAATATTTTTTCACAACAGTAATCTTACCATAAAATAATGTAACACTTGAACCTTATTCATGTACCAAATCTCATAGAAATATGTTAAATGATAGTGTTCCGCAAAATGTGAGATAATTATTATATTACATCAAGGGTTTTATTATTATGTTTTGATTTTTCCATCGGTTACATTGACACAAAAACAAATGGAATGCTTAATAATAAATGACACTAGTATATGGTGATTTATTTTAAAAGGGTGGTTTTCTATCTTGTTTCTTAAAATAATATCATTATACTTTTTAAATATAAATATATTGATTTTATATTTCAAAATTTTGTTACTTTAAAATTATAGCATATTTCATATAAATATAAAATTTTACCATTTAACTAAATTATATTTTCTAAATCATTTCCAAAAATATATTTTTATGATTTATCATTTATATTTAAACTCAACGTCCATTGTTGTATAGAAATTATATTTATATTCTTTAAATACACAAATATTTATTTTAAATTTCAAAATTATTTTGCTTTAAAATTATGAAATATTTCATATAAATATAAAATTGTATTATTTTAAGAAGATATATAATTTTTAATTTCTTATAGGTAATAATGAGTCAATGTTGGATTACGAAACATCAAATGGGTGGTGAATATGAGGAAGGTGTTGATGATTTTTTTTGGAATTTGCTAAACAAAATGTACCAAAAATGACATGTTTTTCTATCAATTCTAGAAATGTTTAAATATAAAGAAGTTTATAATTAGATATATAAAATATAATTTAAATTTTCATGGCTTTAATCCAAGTTATAGTATATGGATTTGGCATTGTGAAACTAGGAAGAATTTCAGCTCTACTGATGATGATGATTTGCAATATGGTATCTCTGTTGAAATTGAAGAAATGATTCATGATATTGAAGAATAAGAAAATTAAGAAAGAACTGACCATTAAGTGTCTATATGGGTCTTGTTTAAAAAATATTTACAAATTTATCATAAGTGTTTTGATTTATTAACTTGAAGGAAAAACATGGTGGGTGTTAAAAAAGTTTTACTAATTTGCTATATTTTTTAATGACATTCTTCTTAAATACAATGAACTTTCCGATTCACATTATAATGTGAAGAAAATAATTTTCCATGTGATATTAGGGCATGGAAAAATAAATGCCTAGTTGAATGACAATGTGATATGTAGGAAGGAATATTAATTTCTGTGAGAATGTCCCAAATGTGGGATATCACAGCATTGGTTGAATAAAAAATCATAGGTTGATTTAAAGGTTATAGAGTCCCCTGCTAATGTGTTTTGGTACCTGCCTATAATCCATTGTTTGAAATTCTTATATGATAATTCACATGGTGAAAAGAAATTTATATTGAATGACGATGAGTAGATATATGATGGTAAAATATATCATCCACCTGATTGTCCACATTGGAAGAAAATTGATCAGAAGTTATAAATTTGGAAATAAATATAGAAATATCTTTCATGGGATATGCATGGATGGAATGAATACATATTGAATCCTTAGTAGAAAACATAGTTCATGACTTTTTTATTGGTAATATACAACCTATATTTTGAATTTTCTATGATGTGTAAATATTCTATTTTGTGTTTAATTATATCTAGTGAAAACAAATCTAGAAATGATCTTGATTTTTTCTTGTCACCATTAGCTGATGATTTGAATATCTTATGGTAGGATAATATTAGTGTGTAAAATTATAATAAAATAGAATATTTTAAATTAAATGAAATTATTATGATAACTATAAATGACTTCCTAGTGTATGGAGATTTTTAGGGATATAATGTTAAGGGGAATAAAGATTGTATAATTTGCAAACAACATACTTCATATTATCAATTGAATCAATGGAGGAAAAAAATATTTATGGGTAATCAATTTTTTTCTATAGAAAACTCTTACAGAATATTAAAAAGAGGTATCCAATGGCTCTCATGAATTTGATATTGCTACAGAACCTTTTCTCACTAATCAGTATTTTGAGAGGGTGAAAATCTTTGATGTGAAATTTGAGATAACTCATAAATATGTTAATGATTGAGATATTTCAGAGAAAAAATAAATTTTTTTAATCTACAATATTAGAGATATCATTAAGTGAAACATAAAATTAATTTCATGAACATTGAGGATAATATTTGTGATAGATTTTTTGGAACATTGTTAGATGTAAAAGAAAATACCAAAGATGGGTTGAATGCAAGATTATACTTATTGTAAATGGGAATAGGATTAGAGTTAGCTCCAACTCCTAATGGAAGGTGACAATTTATTACTCCAACTTTTCATACATTAAAGAAGAGGGAGAAAAGTAACTTTTGTTAGCATATTCCTGATATCAAATTATAGAAGGGTTGTTCATCCAATGTAAACAAAATGCCCTTTGATGTATTTGATATTGACATGTATGAAATATCATTATTATCATGTCATTATTTCCCAATATCTACCAGTTTCATTGCATGTAATATTGACCATACATGTTAGAAAGACCATAATGACAGCGTATTATTTGTTTAATTCAATTTTTAATAAGGTGATTGATCTGGATGCTTCTAAAAATTTGGAAAATGAAGAAATTTATATTCTTTTTCAATTGGAAATGTATTTCCCTCCATGGTTTAAAAAGACCATGCTTGGTAGATCAGATTCATCAGAAACATTAAGATGGTTTGTGGGTGGTTTTAGTTTAAATGTGATAACATGGTCCATGTATGACATTTATGGATATAAATTTCATATGAAAAATTTGGAAAACAGAAGTGCAATTCAGAATACAAGAGTGGTGGTGTTCATAGAGGAAATGAATTTTTCAGGTTCTAAAGACAAAACCCCAATTTATGCATCAAGATAATATTATGGAGTCTATGAAGTAATATGAGAGGTTGATTGCACTAAATTTAAAGTTCCAATTTTTAACTAAAAAAGTGTTTACTAGTAACAATTACGTTAGAATTGATTAATTTAGAAGACACTTATTAAACTGAATAAATTAGTTGACACAACTGATTATTTCATAATGAAAACACAAGAAAAAAAAATTTTCTATGTTATTGATCAGTACAACATGCTGTGGTCTATTGTTTTTTTTTGTGAAAAAATATGTTGGTAATGATCAACATGAAGAAGGTGCTGATTTATGTTAGATCCCATATTCCAAGGAATGATTAAAATAAATAATGATGAGCACACCATATAAATGGTTTTTTCCATATTTAATTATAATAAGAATGTAATTTGGGAAGGAAATCCATTAATACATTTATAATATTATGTGTAACATATGATTATTTCTTATTTACATTAATTAATTTCATACAATCATAGATATGTTAATATTTCTCTTTATTAAAACATATATTAATACTAATAAGTAAATATTTTTATATTAGTTTAGTTTTGTATATTTTAGAGTGATTTCTATTAAATAATAAATATATTTAATTATTTTATGTAAATAAATTTATTTTAAATATGATATTTTAAATAAAAAAATATTGTATACGAGTATTGTGATGAAATAATATTTTTGGTATGAAAAATTATTCATTTGGTTAAAACCATTTTTAATATTTCTACACCAATTTTGGATTTGTTTTCATTCATTTACATGACATTTCATATATCCTTACTATTGTTATCATTTTATTTTACTATATAAAATAGCAATAATAATGTGTTAACTTTTGTTTTCATTTGGATTTAATAATTTTTTATTTTTTATTTACCTTATTTTTGTAATTGTTTAATTTGTATATTTATGTACTAATTGTAACACCCCGAGCTTCCACGATACGCTTCTCATTCAATAATGCAATAGCCTGCATTGTACGCAACTTCGAGTTCTAAAACACCGCGACTAATCAAAGTAGCCGTTATGAATAGTAATAACCACTTTTTAAAATTATAGAAATTTTATATTTCAAAATGGACTTCATTTTTGAATTCGGAATATCTAAATTAGCCTATGTTGAATTTTTTGTATTTTTCTGAGAACATCTATTTTTTATTAATAGTGATAAATACTTACAAACAACTTTTTTAATCAAAAATATTTATAGTGATAAATTATACTATTTAGTGGTTTTAAAGTATAATTAGAATATATTTTTTCCATTTTATCCAATGGTGGTCATTAGAATTAATTTAACATTGAAATTGGACATAAAAAATTGCCAATCTTTTGATATAAATTGTTTCTTAAAAACACGCTATTTGTTGTAACAGCGGGAATTAATTATAAAATTAACTAATGCAACTTATATGTTTGGAATTTTGTAAAATAGACATCATTTTTAATTTGGAATATCAATTATAGCTTAGGGTAATATTTTGGAATTGTTCTGAAAAACTTCAATTTTTGATGAATAGTGAAACCACTAAGTGGTAGTTAAATAACTGATTTTTCGCTTAAATGAAATATTACCACTTCTGTGATTTTATTTTCAAAAATACGACATACATGGTTTTCATTAAGAAATAAAATGTGGTTCAATGAGATTAAAATAATTTATTGGTGAATAGTAACTTTTAAGTTCTTAATCGCGATTAGAGGTAATTAGTGTAGTTTAAGGTAAAAACAATGTTTTAATAATATGATATGAGCTTGACACTTGTATTAATCCTATTGGATGAGTCATGGCCGACCACGAAAACCCATGGGTCAACTTTGGGTCCCCATGGAGCCACTTTGGTTGGAAAATGACATTAATATATATTTATTTAATGTTAAAATTAAATTGGCAAAAACATGAGTTGTTTTACTAAAACAGACTTTAAGTTGGGTTACACAAGTCAAAATTTTGACTATAAATATTCATTAGAAATCTAAAAAGATTTCCTACATCATAGTTGTTTTTTTATAATTTTTATACATTAAATAAATTAAATTATTTTGACATCATTATGATGTAGTGATGACCTCATTGTTTAATGATTTTAATAAAATGAAAAGATAATGTAAAATACAAGGCTTAAACTTGTCCAAAGACTATTGGATGGGTAGATTTCGAACCCTTGTCACCTTATCCGCGAATTATATAAGTGTGGGACCTTTAGAATCCGAAAAGAATTGTGTAATAATGTAACATTTCAATCTTTCCAAAAGAGCCCCTCCTCTCCACTTATAAAAGGCCCCCACCTCTCCCACCTTATTCACACCATCAAGCCATTTGGCTTGGCAAAACTCAACCCAAATACTCTCCCAACTTCCCCCTCTTATGCCTAGAAGCCTTACTTTGGGCAGAACTCTTCTCAAGGAAGCCTTTGGCACAAATCAAAAAGAGTTACCCGATTTTGAGGTAATGTCTTCTCTAATGTTGTTTTGTTTTATTTTTCTTCTCCAACCCCCTAAACTCTTTTTATTCATTATTTTGTAACAACACAAGTATCCTCAATATACTAGGATTTTTTATAAGAAGTAGTCGAGATACAATTACACACACCTACATCTAATGGTTAATGAACATACGGTTTCTGTGGATGGCGAATTTCTGCCTCACGAAACGATGATTTTTCAACACTCATATAACACCTTCAAAGATGGCCATTAAGATTTCACTATATTTATATATGATATAAAATATGTTTATGTTTTACTTATGCTTATGTATTTCTCATTTATGGCATACTTTATGATTTCCATTATGGGTAAAATGCGATAATTTATTTTTAGGAAGTGCGGACTACCGTCCCCTCAAAGTGATTTGAATCGTTAATGCCATATGTGGGATGTATAAAGGATGGATTAAATGGTATTATACACTATATTATACTTTAATTATATTATAAATTTATATAATTTTGATTTCATTCCATTAAATACGAAATAGAAATGAAAGTAGCATTCATGCGTACGTACGGCTTACCGTCTCCATGAACGGTGCATTTCATTTCTTACCTCTAAATGTTACGTGACATTATGAATGAATGTATATACTGTATATATATGATATATATGATATCTACATCATGAATATAATTCTGGATATAATGGATATTTCACCACATGAACAACATGTAATTATAAGAATTTTATTGTTGACTCAAGTACCAAAGATCGACAAAACAACCGTTATTAACTTAAATAATTACATAATGTTCATGTCATTGTAATAAGTGATATAATAAGGATAATGAAATTGAAAATGGTTATTAATAAGGTATATATTAACTCTAGTTTATTATTCAGGAGGTTAAAGAAAAGTTGAGTCAAGTCAGACATGAGGTAAGGGAACTTCTTAACCCAATTTCCATTCGTTGGGTTAATATCCTACTTTCAAATTACGTCATGATATTATTATGTCCTATCTTGTATTTGTACTTTCTTTATGTGTAATTATAGTGAATACACATAATATATCTATTTTATTTTAAAAAGGATCTTTGTAAGGACTTCGTCTCAATCTCCTTTCATTGAGGCATATTTGGTTTTATACACAAATTTCTTTTATACGGTGTATAAACCCCTTTGAGCTTTACGTTTATTCAAAAGGAATCATTTTTATACGAAGAGTTTTACTAAACGACAAAAAGGAATGTTTTCTTGCCATACGTATGCGGCGACAACGACTTCTCCGCCACCATGACTATTATTTAATTTTCGGCTTCCTCTACAAGACGTAACATTTTTTTAATGAAAAATAAATACAAAGTTTTAACTTTCTTGTATTTTGGTATTGAAAATTGTTTTGAAAGTGTTTTTATTATATCAATGTGTTGTATTGATATCTTTTGATTGAAATGTGGAAATTTTATGTTTCCTTTATGCATGTTTTAAGTGATATGATTATGTTATGGTTTATGATATGTTTAAACCTGTCCATATGAGGAATGCATTGGACTTAATAAGTGACGGGTGGAGCCCGCTATAGCTCCTCGATGCATCGGTAGGTCTCATGAGACAAACTAGTGTCTTGGCACGAGGCCTTGAAAAAATCTTATTTGTGGTCTTGGCACGAGGCCTTGGCTACATGGTTATGATAGTCTGGCATTATGCATTCCATCATTATAAAAGTGGTTATTGATATTGCATGTGATTATTCGACCAGTAGAATATCCATGTGAATAATTAAATGGCATTATCTCATTTTACTTTTTCCATATTATGTTGAAGTTCATGTTTAAAAGGCTTTTGTTTTAGTTATACATTGCCTTAAATGTTAATGTTTATTTATGAAAGATTCCGCAATATTGTTATCTTTACTGAGCATCTGAGCTCACCCCTTTCAATGTTTTAATATTTTCCAGGATGTGAAGAAGTATTTTATGAATGACCTACAGGGATAGTCCGAAGAGGATAGAAGTGTGGACTATGGAGACTATGTTATTATAGTTTTTCACTTTATAATGTAATGTAACATTTATGAATGTATCTAGTATTTCCAAGGGTACTAAACTAATCGGTCTTTCGAGACTTGATCTTTTGTGATCATGCCAATGTTACGAAGTAATGCACCGACTCTGGGTAGCTGGGGTCGGGGCATTACAGTTGGTATCAGAGGCAGTTTAGTACTAACCTTGGAAGCTAGATTTAGATAAACTCTGATTAGAGCACATAGCCCAAAGATAGACTTTGGGGATTAGTATAGAAGAACTTCCTAGAATTTTGTTATTGTATAGATTTTGTGAGTTTTCCGAGAAATACATCCCTATCTGGATACGAGCAGGTAGAGGCGGCTCTGGCACAGATGTACCTAGGGGTAAAACCTAAAAACACCGCTTTGAGCTAGACTCGAACGGGAACTGGTGCATGACAACGGGCCTTGCAGCACTCTTGGTTACGACACTCCCGGGGGATATGCTTTGGATAATTCTCATTTTCTTTATAAACTACTATGAAGGGTTATGAGTATATACTTCCTCAAAGAAAACATTTTTATGGATTATATCCATAAATAGTTCAATTTATGTTAAGTATCTTACAAGTATGGAATTATGTATTTTTATTTATAAACTAATATAGTTTATGCCATTGTTTAGAAATGGCGCCTAGTGGAAGGAATAAAAACCGTATCAATGCATGAACTCCGTGTAGGGATTTCCCTCCTGCTCAAGATAATTATAGTGGGGCTGGTGATGCAACTGGTGCCGATCAGCTAATCACCATACTGGGATAACTCACTCAGGTTATGAATAATAACCTTACTCGTATGGAGCACCCTAATCCACAACGTGGAGGATCAATGCTAGACCGTTTCATGAGGCAACAACCACCAACCTTCAATGGGAGTAAAAATCCTATAGTAGCTGAGCAATGGATAAATTCCTTAGAGAAAATATTCCCTGCCTTGGGGAGTAGTGAAACAGAGAAGGTTGTCATGGAAGTTTACCGCCTCACTGGAGATGCCGATCAGTGGTGGTCGCTGATTCAAAACAAAAAGGAAGATGATGACGTATCGAATATGGAATGGAGGGAGTTCAAAGAGCTTTTCTTAGAAAAATACTTTCCTCGTGACCATCGAGCAGATATGGAAAGGCAATTTCTGAGTCTGAGGTAGAAGGAGGATGAGAATGTTGCAAAGTATGAGGCTAACTTTACAAGGTTAGCGAGGCATGCTGCCAATTATATACGTAACCCAAAGAGTAAGATTGATCGTTTCATTGATGGGTTAAAACAATTTCTCCGTAGAGCTTTAGTATCACAATCCTTCTCATCATACATAGATATTGTCTCATGTGCTATCAAGACGGAAAAGGAATTCTCTAAGTATTATGACAACAAAGTAAAGCAAGAGAAGAAGAGAACGGTGGAACAAGAGACAGATAAAGGGAAAAAGGGAAAGGAGGGTTTTCCATTATGTGATAATTGTGGGAAGAATCACCCTGGTACTTGCCTAAAAGGAATGGGAGTTTGTTATAAATGTGGAGAAAAGGGTCACCAGGCTCGTGATTGCAAGGGAAAGAAAGAGGCTATCAAAGTTGAATGCTACAATTGTAGGGAAATGGGGAATTATGAAAATGAATGTCCTAAGCGTCAAGAAACCTTAACTCAGAAAAGGCCAAGGGATCAAGGACAATATTATGATGTTACTACAGTTGAAGCAGAATAACTAATGTAATGGTGCTTTTGGACTCATGGATTATATTCTGGTTATTAGAATAATGAGATATATATAAATAAGGATTGTATTACAGTACTTGTTTATTTCAGTAAGGTTTTTATATTTTTAGTATGTGACAATAAGAGAAACTTTACTTTGTTTGGGGAATCTGATAAATTGATTTTGGAATTAAGAGACCTTTTACAGAAAGTTTGGACAGAGGTATTTTGGATAACTATAAAGGTTGGAGTGGATTAAGTTGATCTTTGGACAGTATTGTTTAAGGTTAAAAATTTATGAAGATTATTTTTGGAATATTATGATACTATAGTTTTAGGAAGAGGACAACCTGCAGGGTGGGGCATAACCAGTCGCGTCGGACAAAGCTGCAGGAATCGAACCCACAATCATAGTGTGACAGGCATTTATTTCCTACCACTAGCCTACAGGAAGTCCCTAGTTATTACAAAATAAATTTGCTAATCTAAATGGTATGTGTTAACATTTGGAACCTTATACAATTAGGATAAGTATAATATTTTTGAGTTCTATTATCTTTTTGAGTGAAAGATGAGTTGAAGGTTGAAACTCTAATTGTCAAGCATAAATATATATATACATATCTCTTATTCAAAGAATAAATTAATTCTTAAACTTTAGTAAAGGGATATTAAAACAAAAAAAATGTGTTATCCTAATACCTAATGTCTTGTTGAACTGATGATATTTTAAATAAACATAGATTGAAGGCTTTGAGGCCCTCAATTTGACAGTTGATTGTGATTGATGACCTCAATCACTCCCTACAAATATTTACGTTTTTCCTCCAATTATATGTCTTTAATTGCCACCACTGTTCTCCTAATCGAGATCATAATTGGGTGGTGACTTATTCATTTCCCTTTCCCTCTTATTAAGGCTAAATTTTATTAATCTTATTTCCGATGTGGGTTTTCCTCAAAGGTATTTTCTCTTTTCAACCTTTTATTTTCAAAGAAAAATTTCAAATTGCGAGGACGCAATTTATTGAAGGAGGGGAGAATGTAACACCCTGAGCTTCCACAATACGCTTCTCATTCAATAATGAAATAGCTTGCATTGTACGCAACTTCGAGTTCTAAAACACCGCGACTAATCAAAGTAGCCGTTATGAATAGTAATAACCACTTTTTAAAATTATAGAAATTTTATATTTCAAAATGGACTTCATTTTTGAATTAGGAATATCGAAATTAGCCTATGTTGAATTTTTGGTATTTTTCTGAGAACTTCTATTTTTTATGAATAGTGAAAAATACTTAAAAACAAATTTTTTAATCAAAATATTTTATAGTGATAAATTATACTATTTAGTGGTTCTAATGTATAATTAGAATATATTTTTACCATTTTATCCAATGGTGGTCATTATAATTAATTTAACATTGAAATTGGACATAAACAATTGCCAATCTTTTGATATAAATTGTTTCTTAAAAACACGCTATTTGTTGTAATAGCGGGAATTAATTATAAAATTAACTAATGAAACTTATATGTTTGTAATTTTGTAAAATAGACATCATTTTTGAATTTGGAATATCAATTATAGCTTAGGGTGAAATTTTGGCATTGTTCTGAAAAACTTCAATTTTTGATGAATAGTGAAACCACTAAGTGGTAGTTAAATAACAGATTTTTCGTTTAAATGAAATATTACCACTTCTGTGATTTGATTTTCAAAAATCCGACATACATGGTTGTCATTAAGAAGTAAAATGTGGTTCAATGAGATTAAAATAATTTTTTGGTGAATAGTAACTTTTAAGTTCTTAATCGCGATTAGAGGTAATTAGTGTAGTTTAAGGTAAAAACAATGTTTTAATAATATGATATGAGCTTGACACTTGTCCTACTCCTATTGGATGAGTCAAGGCCGACCAAGACAACCCATGGGACAACTTGGGGACCCCGTGGAGCCACTTTGGTTGGAAAATGACATTAATATATATTTATTTAATGTTAAAATTAAATTGACACAAACATGAGTTGTTTTACTAAAACAGACATTAAGTGGGGTTACACAAGTCCAAATTTTGGCTATAAATATTAATTATAAATATAAAAAGATTTCATACATCATAGTATTTTTTTTTAATTTTTAGACATTAAATAAATTAAATTATTTATGACATCATTTTGATGCAGCGATGACCTCATTATTTAACGATTTTAATAAAATGAAAAGAAAATGTAAAATACAAGGCTTACACTTGTCCAAAGACTATTTCATGGGTATATTTCGAACCCTTATCACCTTATCCACTAATTATATAAGTGTGGGACCTTTAGAATCCGAAAAGCATTGTGTAATAATGTAACATTTCAATCTTTCCAAAAGAGCCCCTCCTCTCCACTTATAAATGGCCCCCACCTCTCCCACCTTATTCACACCATCAAGCCATTTGGCTCAGCCGAACTCTGCCCAAATACTCTCCCAACTTCCCCCTATTACTCCTAGAAGCCTCACTTTGGGCAGAACTCTTCTCAAGGAAGCCTTTGGCTCAAATCAAAAAAGTTACCCGATTTTGAGGTAATGTCTTCTCTAATGTTGTTTTGTTTTATTTTTCTTCTCCAACCCCCTAAACTCTTTTTATTCATTTCTTTTGTAACAACACCAGTATCCTCAATATACTAGGATTTTTTTATAAGAAGTATTAGAGCTACACATACACACACCTACATCTAATGGTTAAAGAACATACGGTTTCTGTGGATGGAGAATTTCTGCCTCACGAAACGATGATTGTTCAACACTCATATAACACCTTCAAAGGTGGCCATTGAGATGTCACTATATTTATATATGATATAAAATATGTTTATGTTTTACTTATGCTTCTGTATTTCTCATTTATGGCATACGTTATGATTTCAATTATGGGTAAAATGCGATAATTTCATTTTAGGAAGTGCGGACTACCGCCCCCTCAAAGTGATTTGTACCGTTAATGCCATATGTGGGATGTATAAAGGATGGATTAAATGGTATTATACACTATATTATACTTTAATTATATTATAAATTTATATCATTATGATTTCATTCCATTAAATACGAAATAGAAATGAAAGTAGTGTTCATGCGTACGTACGGCTTACCGTCTCCATTAACGGTGCATTTCATTTCTTACCTCTAAATGTTACGTGACATTATGAATGAATGTATATACTGTATATATATGATATATATGATATCTACATCATGAATATAATTCTGTATATAATGGATATTTCACCACATGAACAACTTGTAATTATAAGAAGTTTATTGTTGACTCAAGTACCAAAGATCGACAAAACAACCGTTATTAACTTAAATAATTACATAATGTTCATATCATTGTAATAAGTGATATTATAAGGATAATGAAATTGAAAATGGTTCTTAATAAGTTATATATTAACTCTAGTTTATTATTCATGAGGTTAAAGAACGGTTAAGTCAAGTCAGACACGAGGTAAGGGAACTTCTTAACCCAATTTCCATTCTTTGGGTCAATCTCCTACATTCAAATTACGTCATGATATTATTATGTCCTATCTTGTATTTGTACTTTATTTATGTGTAATTATAGTGTATACACATAATATATCTATTTTATTTTAAAAAGGATCTATGTAAGGACTTTGTCTCAATCTCCTTTCATTGAGGCATATTTGGTTTTATACACAAATTTATATTATACGGTGTATAAACCCCTTTGACCTTTACGTTTATTCAAAAGGAATCTTTTTTATACGAAGAGTTTTACTAAATGACAAAGAGGAATGTTTTCTTGCCGTACGTATGCGGCGACAACGACTTCTCTGCCACCGTGACTATTATTTAATTTTCGGCATCCTCTACAAGCCGTAACTTTTTTTTAATGAAAAATAAATACAATGTTTTAACGTTCTTGTATTTTGGTATTGAAAATGGTTTTGAAAGTGTTTTTATTATATCAATGTGTTGTATTGATATCTTGTGATTGAAATGTGGAAATTTTATGTTTCCTTTATGCATGTTTTATGTGATACGATTATGTTATGGTTTATGATATGTTTAAACCTGTTCATATGAGGAATGCATTGGACTTAATAAGTGACGGGTGGAGCCCGCTATAGCTCCTCGATGCATCGGTAGGTCTCATGAGACAAACTAGTGTCTTGGCACGAGGCCTTGACAAAATCTTATTTGTGGTCTTGGCACGAGGCCTTGGCTACGTGGTTATGATAGTCTGGCATTATGCATTCCATCATTATGAAAGTGGTTATTGATATTGCATGTGATTATTCGACCAGTAGAATATCCATGTGAATAAGTAAATGGCATTATCTCATTTTACTTTTGCCATATTATGTTGAAGTTCATGTTTAAAAGGCTTTTGTTTTAGTTATACATTGCCTTAAATGTTAATGTTTATTTATGAAAGCTTCCGCAATATTGTTATCCTTACTGAGCATCTGAGCTCACCCCTTTCAATGTTTTAATATTTTCCAGGATGTGAATAAGTATTTTATGAATGACCTACAGGGATAGTCCGAAGAGGATTGAAGTGTGGACTATGGAGACTATGTTATTATAGTTTTTCACTTTGTAATGTAATGTAACATTTATGAATGTATCTAGTGTTTCCAAGGCTACTAAACTAATCGGTCTTTCGAGACTTGATCTTTTGTGATCATGCCAATGTTACGAAGTAATGCACCGACTCTGGGTAGCTGGGGTCGGGGCATTACACTAATTGTTTGTTTCCTTGATTTTAAGGTTAATGAAAGGTAAATTAGGTGGCTGAACACATACGTATATAGATGAGTGTCTTCATCATACCTCTAGGGAGGAACATTCAGATGCTTCTTTTGATGATCCCCAACCATTATATAATCCCACATAGCCAAAGAAGAGTTCAATGGTGGGTAAATGTGGAATTACATGCTTACCAAAATTATCATTTTTTTCATGGCTAGTATGCAAGGATAATTGTAGAATTTGAGGGTAATAATATTTTAGGTGGTACTAATAAAAAAATAAATAGTGTTTTTATCATTTCATGGTAAAAGTAAAGTAATTATTTTAATTAATTATTAGAGAAGTGTTGAAAATTTAACAACATCTCAGTTGTGGGAGACCAATTTGGTAAGATCTTTTTTTTTTGTTTTATTAGTTTTTAAATTTTTATAGTATAATATGTTTTCCCAATTCATCTCAGATGAAATTTGAAATTCCTGAAACTAGAGGAGTTAGTATGAAATTTTTATCAATGGATTATATGATATGGAGGGATTTCAAATGAACTCCCACATTTGATTTCATTTTTCGGCATTGAAAAATATTAAATCTGTATCATATATATCCATCTATAGACAAAGAGTCATGGAATCTATTTTATGAAATTAGAAGATATTTATCATTTTTCATAAGTGAAATTTAATATTTTAGAAGTTGCTTTATATTAATGATCTTATTAATGATTTCTTAATGATTTATTACTCCAAATTTTCAGCAATCAATGATATCACATCAGGATATCCAATCTAGAAATGTACACGCTCATACATTATTTTGGGGAGGGTATACATTATTGGAAGAAAAAATGATGGATGAAAATTTAAAAAATTGAGAGATGGGTCTACAAACTCTGTAGATTTTTCTCCCCCATCCCTCCCTAACTAGATAAGAATAATTGAAGAGGTCTTGGATGAGAAAAAGGGGAAATATCATATAGAAAATCGAGGTTCGTAGTTGATTAGACCATATGATTTTTATTTTATTTATTTATTTTATTTAATTCAATTCATTATATATTTTGAATAATTATAATAATTTTAAAATTACACAAATAGGATTCTCTTGATGAGAAGAGAACACATGGGGTATTTGTAGGTGAGTGGAGGCAAGATATTTTGTCATTTGCATTAAGAAATTCCGAACACTCAGTTCGTGTACAAGGATACTCGATGGGTGTATTAGTGATAAAATTTTTACCAGATTCTTCAACTTATTCAATAGTTTTTTTATCCCAAAAATTGAATATTTGGAGAATGATGTTGAAAATCATAATGTAATAATGGAAGAAAATATTAGGGTGTTGGTACGTTCAATATCTACAAACATGAAATGACAATTTCAGACGACATATCCCGCTCCTCCACCTCTGCCAGCATCCCTCACTTCTTCACCCCCACCCCAAAACCCCATTTTTTTTGCCACTCCTACATCCACTCCACCACCACCACCTATAGACCCCATTTTTAATCCTACTCCTACACACCTCTTCCATAGATTCCCAGTTACTGTGAGTTATATGTTGAGGATCCCCACTATCATAATGTTCCATAAGGGATGATATATTTTATTGGTTATACCATTCATCATCAACAGTTAGTGACAGAGCATTATAGGTTCATTGTACATGATATTATAGATATATTAGCTAGAGCATCATTACCTATAGATGATGTGAGGATAGTTGGAAAATATATCAGTCGCATTTTAGTTTGTCCATCTAGACTTCTGTGACATATTACTTAAGGGGTATGCATATATATATATATATATTTTATTTTTGTATTTATTTTTTTAACATTTTAAAGTTAATGTATTTAACTATTTTTTATGTATACTTTAACTGTAAATAAAAACATTATAGCCAACAAAAAACAAAGGGTTATGACTTCAAATAAAGATTCAAGTAGTCTTGAAAAATTTCTATGATATTCGAATTTGTTGGCAGGTGTTTATGAGATTCTAATGGAAGATAATTTCAGTGGGTGTTCAATAACTATTCCAGTTTAGAAAAATTATATCATGGAGATTGTAATTAGAGATAAGTTGAAAATTAAAGTAATGCATGTTTTTTCCAAGTACTTATTTACATAAATATTTCCCTACATTAAATTTATTGAAAATTTATAATTATACCTATATTATATTAGGTATATTTATAAAATGTGTGAGGACAATTAAATGACTCATGTATATGGATTGATGGACCTGTAGTTCATTTCACCTGAAGCACACATATTGAACGACGATGAATGAAATGTTTATATTTCCTAAAGATTTGAATAGAATATAATTACACAGTGCTGGATGATTCCTTATATTGAGAGGTATGAAACATATATTCCTCAATGTGTAATTTCTCTTTTAACATAATAAATAATAACATTTCATTTTCAATTTTATCAGTGACCATTTAATGTTAGGTGTTTTTGTCCAAGTGAGATGTTATATTACTAGATATTCTCTAACCATGGTGATGTATGAGGAAATTTTATAAAATGTTGGAAAAGTATGATTTAGTTTATTAATAGTTGTTTATATTTTAATGAATATTAATTTTATTGAATTCATATTATTTTATAACAGGGTATGATATTTATTTTGAAAAACAACAATGAAAAAAGGCAACCAAGATTAAATATCTAAAAGTAAAGGTGAATTTTCATTTATATTCATTAAATTTATTAATAATACATAAAAATTTATTTTGAATTGAGAAAATCATTTAAATATAATTTTTTTTAAAAACAATGTGTCAATGAATGCAAATATTATGAGTTAAAAATTATGTATGAAATGATTACAACAGAAAGAGTTATGAAGTTCAACCAAGTTAGATTTTCTTATAAACTATTCCTTATTATTCTAATTGATTTATTCATTATAAGTGTTAAATGATTTCCTCTCAATTTTTATCCTTTTTATGACTCTCTACCTTATTGTTCATGAGATCATATACACATAAAAGTGATGTGGGAAAATCATTTTATAAGTTTGGTTGTATTTTAATTTGTTTTTAGTGAATATTGCAATTTTGGATATTGTAATTGTATATGAGTATTTTATAGTTTTTTGGTTGGATTTAGGTTTATTTTTAGTTGATATAGTAATTTTTGAATGTTGTAATTGTGAATGTTTAATTTTTTTCTTTTTTCTATTTCTAATTGTTTCTATATTTTGCTGGTTTGGTATGAAGTGGAGATGAATGGTAAAATGATATATTTTTTTAATAAAATTTTGGTCTTTTATTTGATAACCGATGTTAAAATATAATTTTATGTTTTTAGGTATGTTTTTATATAATAAGAATTATATATGGTTTATTGAATCGTTTGTTGAATAAATGACATTAAAAACCATTCATCATGATCTCTTTTCACATTATTATCAAGATAACATCATATATTTACTAAAATCCATAAAAAAAGTCTTAGTGATGGTGTTTTACATGTCTGTTATTTAAAAACTGATGTGGTATTTTATTTTCTTGTTGGTTATTATATAACTAACATAAAACCCCTCATCATGAATCCTTTTTTATGTCACTCATATAAAAACCTAACGTTTTATATTCTCTATTATGTCAATTATTAAATTACTATTGTTAAATATTATTTCCATTGTATATTTACAATGTTAAACATTTAATCAAGGTTGAAGACACTATTTACAATGTATTCGTTAGTAATTGCGGCTAATAACCTATGTAAATAGTCAAAAAATTAGATTTGAAAATGAAATTTTTCACCAATGTTGGTCTGATAAATATTTTTTGGAACATGTGGAGAAAGTTACTTTATTATTTTCATTGATTATTATAGTATAATGTATTGTGTTATGTTTATACACAAGAAATGAAAATTTCTTGATTGGAGGAAAATATATCAGTGAATAACCAAGGAGGATACTTTTAAAAAAATCAATGATCTGGATTCTAATAATGGAGGAGAATACACATTCATTGGGTTTGAAAATTACCTTGAGAAATTTGGAATGAAACACAAGGATTCTACCATGATAACTCCACAAAAAATGGATTTGTTGAGTGTCAGGATCGATAGGTGAACAATATTACCAAAACTTTAATAAATAAAAGTCGCTTCCCTCACCATTACTAGAAAGAAGTTTTTCAAGCTGCAATGTATACTATAATTAAAACAAGGAATTATATCATTGAAAAAACAAACGAAATGAGTTTTTTCATGGGATGAATCCCACATTGATGTATTTTCATGTTTTTATAAGTAAATGTTTCATTCGAAACAATGATGGAAATCAAGGGAAGTATTTTGATGTTGTAGATGATGAAATATCCCTTGGACATTAAATGGATAAAAAACATTTAAAATATATAAATAATAATCTTGAAGAATTTTGGAATGAAATGATTTCAATATCAATTAATATGTGACCATAAACATGTTGAGGGAATCATATGGTGATGTTATTGATGATGTAGAAGATATTTGACAAAGATAAAATTATAATGAAGAAGTAAATGGAGTGAAAAAAATTAAGAGGTCATAACATGATGTTGATTCTTAAGATTAATCAAGAAGAGGACACCACAGATGAGGAAAAATCTTCTAAACATCGTAGGAGAAATCTAATAGAAGAAGTTGATCAATCCAATATCATTAGATATTGGATAGCATCCACATAGACAAGGAGAATGATGTATAATGCACAATCTTCCTTTCTAAAATATGTGTAACTATCCTAATTTAACAAAGATGGAAAATATTAATCAAGGGTAAAATCCCTGAATGAATAGTTAGAATATATCAAGAAGAAAAAGGCATGGGATCTTGTAAAGAGTCCCAAAAATCACAATGTGATTAGTACGATGTATATTTTTAAAAATAAATTCTTTGAGAAAGTAAATGTTATTGGGAAAAAATAATGATTAGTGTGTAAAGTTTACTCACATATTGAATGTGTTGATGTTGAAGAAAAATTTAATCTAGTGGATAAACTAGATTTAATCATACATTTTCTTTCTATGTAAATTCAAATAGTATACAAAGTATATCTAATGAATGTGATGAATGATTTCATGAAATATATTATTCAGGAATAAGTCTACATTGAACAACCAATGGGTTTTCTTGTTGGTAATGATGAAATGAATGCTTTTAGATTAAAGAAGGCTTTATATGGTCTGAAATAGGCACCAAGAGCATGAGACACTACGTTGGATTCTTATATGAAGAAGACTGAATTTAAAAGGGGAGGAGTATATCACAATATCTATGTGAAGAATTTTCATAATGTTTAGTTCATGGTACTGGTGAACGTAGATGATATTATATTTTTGGGATGCATGCATGGATTTGTGGATGAATAATCTAATAAAATGAAATAAGAATTTGAAAGGTTTATGATTGGTAGACTCACATATATCTTGGGGTTGCAAGTTTTTTATTAGAAATAAAACACTTTTACACTTTAGAAAAAGTATGCAAGAGAGTTGCTGAAAAAATTTAATACGCATGACTCAAAATTAATGTTCACTCTAATTTCGGTTGGAAATAAACATGTAATATAATATGATGGAACTTCTTCGGATCCGACAATGTACATGAGAATCATTGAAAGCTTATTTTCCGTGACAGAAAAATGGCCAGATATTTTCATTACAACATGTTTAACATCCCACATTCAATGTAATTTAAATGATGAACATATGGAGATAGTGAAAAATATCTTAAGGGACGTCCAATGTACACAAAATTATGGATTATTATTTTCATTAGAAATATATAGTGCACTATCATCATTTTCTGATGCTAACTATGCTGGAGATGCTATTGATAGAATGTTCACAATTGGTGGAGAATAATTTATTGAAAAACAATGTGTGGAATGGTTGAGTATAATGTTTAGAAGTACTTCTCCTAGTACTGAAGAAGATTAACATGTCTCTTATAAAATGGCATACACTCATCAATTGTGGATGATTCAACATTTGACTAATATTTGTAATGAATTTAAACAACCAATGGTGATTCATAGTGATAACAAGGGTGATATTGATTTTACTAATAATCTTGTATATTATTCAGGTAAAAAAATTGAAATCAAATATAACTTCATCAAGGAAAAATTAGAACAAGGAATCATTAAAATGTATCATGTTAGAACTGATGGTCAAGAAGATGACATTCTTACGAAATAATTTTTAGCACATGTTATTGACAATTGTAGAGACCCTTATCTTGACGTACATGGACATTACATTACATTTGCGGAATACTTAGTACATAACAAAAAAACACACCCACAAGGATCGTAATAGTTTAGTGTGTTTGGAATCTCGGAATATAATCTTCTAATAGTGGTGAAAGATCTTCAAAATCTACCATAAAGATCTTCCTTTTTTTACCTAAAACCTTTCTTTGTATCCTGGGGAAAAGAAAACATAAAAGGGTGAGCTCAAATGCTCAGTAAGGGTAAACAATAGAAATATCAATCACATCATATACATAAGAACATAACTTTTGGAAATCTTAACCTGCAAAAGAGATCATAATTTCATAACATGGGGTAAATCATGGCAGTGAAATGTAATCACAATCATCATAACATAAAACATGAAACTTTGTGGCATTCACACATAATCATAGAGAATCATTTCTTGTTAGTCAAGACTCATTACCAAGACTATCTTAGTGGACAAAGTCCCTTTCTGAATCGAGTATCCCTCATTTCAGTCCTGTTTCACTGAACCGGTATAACCTACCGTTCCAGCCCTGTCTATCTCATGAGATATAAAATCTTTACCCAATTCATTGGAGGGAGATATAGGTCCCACCCATCTCATAATGATACCATTCTTATGTGTGCCACAAAATCATAAACCATACATCATTGCATAACCCATGTAATAAAAATGGGAATCTTAAACATCATGACATCATAAAACAATTCATATACGATAATGGAATTCATAAAAATATTCCATCACAACACAATCAAATCAATGTACTAATAGGGATAAAAACAGAACCCTTTATTATCTTAGATGGAAAATAATTTTGATAAAACACTTGAACTTCATTCTTGAGGAAAATATCCTTTCTACTTCAAAAACACTTTTCCTTTCTTAACATGTCATAAAATTTTAAACTAAAAGAAGTTGATTAAAAATAAACTTGAAAAATTGTAAAGGAATCTTCTTGTAAATAATGTTTTAAAAATACATTCATCCCGTATAAGTTAAAAAAAACATTCTTTTCGTACTTTTGTCGGAAGTGTCAAAATGTACCTCGTACGAAAAACGACAAAATATTCCTTTCATATATTTTACTAAAAACTCACCAAAGGGTAAAATAGGTTTTAAAAAATTGTAGGTGGATGTAAATAATATTACATATTGAGGAAAAATGGATATGTATGATAAAATACACCCGAGTAAATACCAAAGTATAAGCAATCTCGGATAAAAATGAGATTGTGATATTTCCCTTACCTTAGGTCCGATTTTCTTCGTAAGTGTCCAAACCTCCTGTATAATGATTTAAATAATGTCATTTACTTATTACAGAATCAAATTCATTGTTATGATATCATATATGGTTCACTTATGACATTATATTACCCGTTCTTTTGTAAATTCCATGTTAAAGAGCGTTTTGGGTAAAATTGTTTCATTTGTCGTCCGTGTTTTGACTTGTAATTATTCATATGATTACTTAGATCATGATTACTTAATTACAGAATATAAAACATGATATATATATATATATATTCATAATATACATATATAATAAATCAGTAAATGGAATGAAATACACCGTTCATGGAGACGGTAGTCCGTACGTACGCATGAACGCTGTTTTCGTTTCCTTATTGAATTGAATGGAATTAAGTAGATGACATACATAAAATATAAATAATTCCAGTATCATTATCAGGTAATATATTTCATTATTACTTATTACATATACTTTATAATCATTCATGAATGGTTAATCATTGAGAATGAATCTCATCACGTCGTGGAGACAGTAGTCCGTACGTACGCACGAGCGATGATATCGTTCCCATGGTCGTGGAATTGTGTTGAAGTGTATGTGTACTATTTAAGTATCAATATAAATTTATAATAATCATATATAGTTACTCATTAAACCATTATACCAATCCAATTAAGGTGGTGGCGGAAAATAGATTACACCACGGCGTGGAGACGGTATTTCGTACGTACGCACGCGCGGTGATTTCCTTTTTCCATAGGATGGATAGAAGTTTAATTAGAGTTGTTTCATTTTTATAATAACATATCAGTATGTAATTAATACTGATGTTATTACTTTATAATTAAACAACTAAAGAAGAAGAAGTTGAAGAAGAATGAAATTGAATCGATCGGTAATGGATATTACCTCTTCTTTGGAACGCCTCTTTGAATCCTCCACTTAGGGAACTAAGATTGGTCTTTGAAGAAGACCAGGACCTCTAGGATTATTCTAGGGAAGTGGAGAAGGGATTTTGGTAGGGGTTGGCCGAGCTTGAGTGCTCAAATTGGTGTGAGGAGGAGGGGGAGGAGGTACCCTTTTATAAGGGAGGAGAGGGGCACCTTAGTAATATCTCAAAATATTATTTTATATTAAAGTCAAAATCGGTTTATAATGGTTCCAAAGGGTCTTATTTCGAAGCTAATGTGGGGATGGGTCGAAATACTATCATCCAATAGGATTTAGACAAGTTTAGGGTATTATTTTAACCTTATCAATTAGATTTAACTCTAAGTTAAATAATTTAACTTTTACCGTGTCTTTTTGATTTGTTTCACTATATGGATAATACACTTACTATAACATGCCAAACTAACCCCAAATCGTTTATTATTAATATATATATCATTATCTAAGTCATTTGGCCGAACCTTAGATTTTTAGGAATAAAATAACAATTAATAATATAATATTTGATTTAAAAACTATTTTGTGTCAATTTTGACACTATTTGATATATGATTTTTGTGAAAGTAATAACAGAATTATATGTTCGAACCAAGTTTATTAAAGCAACAATAATATATCATAGTAACCTATAAAATTAGTGGAATTCATAAAAAGTCTCAAATTACATTCATTTGAGCATTTATAATATCAATTATGTTAATATTTCCTTAAAAGGGTAATTACTGCATCATCGTTGTGTCATAAATAAATTAATTTATTTAAAGTCTAGAAATTATAAATAAAATATAATTATGTAGGAAATCGTTTTAGCTTTCTAATGAATATTTATAGTCGAATTTATCTTATGTATAACCCCATATTAAAAATGTTTTAGTTATTAAAGTTTGATTTTAACTATTTTAACTATTCATTAAATAAAATAATATTAAATGTCATAATCTAATCCAAGTGGACCTAAATGGTCATATTATATTCATAAAATTGTTTTTGGTCGAATTACACTTATCCAATAGAATTAGTTCATGTTTTAGGGTAATAGTAATATCATATTTACCCTTAGTTACCCTATTTACTATTAACCGTGGTAAAAAAAAGTAAAAAGTTACTATTCACCAAAAATTATTTTCATCTCATTGAACCACATTTTAGTCCTTGATATTAACCGTGTCTGTCGGATTTTTGAAATTCCATTCACAGAAGCGGTAAAATTAAGTTTTATGCAAAATTCAGTTTTTAACCTACCACTTAGTGGTTTCACTATTCATCAAAAATTGAATGTTTTCAGAAAAATGCCAAAATTTCATCCGAAGCTATATTTCATATTCCGAATTCAAAAATGAAGTCTATTTTACCAAATTCATAACATAGAAATTGCATTAATTAATTTTATAATTAAATCCCGCTGTTAAAACAAATAACGTGTATTTAAGAAACAATATCTATCAAAAGATTGACACTTGATTATGTCTGGTTTAAATGTGAAATTACATCTAATGACCAACATTGTATTAAATTGTAAAAATATATTCTAAATTTACTTTAAAACAACTCAAATTAATAATTTATCACTATTAATTATTTTGATTAAAAAAAGTTGTTTTTTAATTATAATTTAGTAATTTTCACTATTCATCAGAATATGAAAGTTATCCGAAAAGTACCAAAATTTCATCTTAGGCTAAATTCGATACTCCGAAAAAATGAAGTCCATTTTGAGAGCTAAAATTTTTAAAATTTTAAAAAGTGGTTATTACTATTCATAACGGCTAGTTTTAATAATATTTTAATAGCATATCGTTGTTTCGTGAAACTCAGTATTACGTACTACACACGTTATCGAGGAAGGTTGCGATTGCGTGTAATGCAAGGCAAGTCAAGGATGCGTGTTGTGCAAGCTCCTTTTTGTGTTGCGTACAACACAAGACATTAGTGAAATTAAAAAGAATATTTTTCATAAAATCTTGGGTTGTTACATTCTACCCCCCTTAAAATGAATTTCGCCCTCGAAATTCGTCGGGGTTATAAATGGTTTACTATTCGAAAGTTTCTTTAATAGAAACCCACATCGTAAAAAGGAATACCAAAACCAATATTTTAAAACAAAAGTATCAAACTTAACGATTACCCAAATAAACTAATCACTGGGTTTCTACATAGGTGAAAATATTGATATGGAAGAAAAATCTAACCATCATGTTCTGATAGAGAGTGGTAGAGAACATGGCTATGGAAATGCCAACAATCACAAATCCATAAATTTGTGACGATCTAAGGTACCATCCGATTCATCAGGGATAAGATCACTAGGACAACATTTTTGGTTTTCAAGATCATTTCCCTAAAGTTGAAAATTTGAATTAGAATAAATACTTTCTTTATTTTGGTACAATCTCATTGTTGTTCACGCCTTGAAAAATTTCCACTTCATCACTTAAATAAATGAAGTTGAATTTGTTATTCGTGAAGTGTTAGCAGATCATGTGATAGAATGACGGGTCATTCCATCTGTCTCAAACAAGAGGTTAGAAAAAATTATATACATAAGTCGATCTATAGTGAGATCAATCACATATGGTTCCTAAAATGGACTTATACTTCATATATCATACTGCATAATATAATAAAACTAGTTTCTACTAAACAGAGACTTCCATTAGGCCAGTGGTAGGCGATAAATACCAGTCGCACTTCGGTTGTGGGTTCGATTCCCACAGCCTTGTCTGAAGCGATGGGCTGTCGTCCGTCCTGCAGGTTTTCCTTTTTCTAAAACTACATTACTATAACATCCCATCAATAATATCGAGAAAAAAAACTTCTATCCTTAAACAATACTCACGTATGTCCAACATAATCCATTTCAATCTTTAGGCTTATCCATAATACTGTAGTCCACTCTCATAACATAGTGAAAATGATTACCAGAGATTTAATACCATCATTGATCCCCATATATCATAAGATATGTTTTGTTGGTCACATTCCAAACATTCAAAGTCCTTAATCATGTATTCTCTTGAATACCTTAGTGAAAACATGAATGCAGTTTAAAGATAACACTTTCCACATACCAAAATCCTCAAAATTCTATATACTCTAACCATGATATCACTTAGTCCTTATATCAATCATGAGCTCATGAATACTATTAAACATTTCATTTTCTCGTTTTCCCTTCATTATGCGCATATCATCTTATTTCCAAAAAATATCTCAATCACTTTGAATACCACATCATTAAATATTTCAATACTCAATGATAAAACATTATTTTGGAATCCCATTACATAAACACTTAATCATTCCACCACATCGTTGTCATATTCAACATTGCCAATAGTGATCGCATGTGACTTCCCTTTGTCCTTTGCCTTCAGTGGTTGCTCATGTTGATCATCAGTAACCCTCGGATTAGGGAATTTATTAGCATAATGCCCCATTTCCTTGCACTTGAAGCATTGAAGTGTTGGTGGTGCGTTCTCTGCAGTGTTTTCTTTATTCACATCATTTGAAACCCTTTTTCCATTACTTCGACACTCAGTTGCTCGATGAACTTCTTTTCCACACTTAAAACATTTTCTAGTCCCTTTAAGAAAATCTCCACCATGCTTCTTTCCACACTTTGTGCATAAAGAAACATTCATCTTCTTTTCACCATTATTCTTAGATTTCTCCCTGAACTCCATCTTTCGTTTCTTATCAAAACCCTGAGATGGATATGTAACACCAACTTCCATTTCTACCTTGATAGCACAACACACAATTTCTTCATAGCTACTAAAGTCTCTTAAATCTAATGCCCTTCGAAGACTTGGTTTTAAGCCACTGAAAAATCGATCAACTTTACTTTCAGGTTGGATGATAATGCCAGATGCATACCTTGAAAGTCTTGTAAAAATCGCTTCGTATATACCAACAGATTCATCATCCTTTTGCTTTAGTTCAAGAAACTCCTTCTCCATCTTTGTTCGAAGAATACGAGGGAAGTACTTATTGAAAAATAAGTTCTTGAACTCGTCCCATTCCATGGACTCAATTTAATCTCTTTGCCTTGTATTCTTGATAAGATTCCACCATTGATCAGCTTCACCTTCCAAACGATATACTGCTAAGATGACTTTATCATGTTCAGAACATTGAAGAACTGAAAATATCTTTTCAGTGGTACTGATCCATTGTTCAGCAACAAGTGGATCAGAAGACCCACTGAAAGAAGGTGGACATTGCCTCATGAAGGACTCAATAGAATATTGTTCCCTTCTCTGCTCATTTGGAAGTCTAGAATGATTCATAGCTTGTGTTAGTATAACAATAAGATTTTTCACTCCATCTCCCATAACATTTGTTTTTTCAGGAGGAAAATCATTGCATTGTCCATTGCATTGATCAACACAGTTCCTTTGGGTTCCAGCCATCGTCTAAAACCCAAAAAGAATAGTGTGAGAGGAAAAAATCATGCTAGGGAAAACAACATAATAAAGGGGGAGTACCTTCAATATCTAACATCTTAGGTTTAATTCTATGATCGTTAGCGTAGTTCTAGTACTATAACCTATACGTATACTTAACCTTAGGGACATCCCTAGACATACCGTAGAAATATCTCTAGGGATCTCACTAACGTTTTCGCATCCTAGCTTCCAAAGGTTGACTAAACCTTTCCTATGATACCAACTGTAGAGACCCTTATCTTGACGTACATGGACATTACATTACATTTGCAGAATACTTAGTTTATAACAAAAAAACACACCCACAAGGATCGTAATAGTTTAGTGTCTTTGGAAACTTGGAATATAATCTTCTAATCGTGGTGAAAGATCTTAAAAATCTCCCTTAAAGATCTTCCTTTTTTTTACCTAAAACCTTTCTTTATATCCTGGGGAAAAGAAAACATAAAAGGGTGAGCTCAAATGCTCAGTAAGGGTAAACAAAAGAAATATCAATCACATCATATACATAAGCACATAACTTTTGGAAATCTTAACCTGCAAAAGAGATCATAATTTCATAACATGGGGTAAATCATGGCAGTAAAATTTAATCACAATAATCATAACTTAAAACATGAAACTTTGTGGCATTCACACATAATCATAGAGAATAATTTCTTGTTAGTCAAGACTCATTTCCAAGACTATCTTAGTGGACAAAGTCTCTTTCTGAATCGAGTAACCCTCGTTTCAGTCCTATTTCACTGAACCGGTATAACCTACCGTTCCAGCCCTGTCTAACTCATGAGATATAAAATCTTTACCCAATGCATTGGAGGGAGATATAGGTCCCACCCATCTCATAATGATACCATTCTTATGTGTGCCACAAAATCATAAACCATACATCATTGCATAACCCATGTAATAAAAATGGGAATCTTAAACATCATGACATCATAAAACAATTCATATACGATAAAGGAATTCATAAAAATATTCCATCACAACACAATCAAATCAATGTACTAATAGGGATAAAAACAGAACCCTTTATTATCTTAGATGTAAAATAATTTTGATAAAACACTTGAACTTCATTCTTGAGGAAAATATCATTTCTACTTCAAAAACACTTTTCCTTTCTTAACATGTCATACAATTTTAAACTAAAAGAAGTTGATTAAAAATAAACGTGAAAACTTGTAAAGGAAGATTCTTGTAAATAATGTTTTAAAAATCCATTCATCCCGTATAAGTTAAAAAAAACATTCTTTTCGTACTTTTGTCGGAAAAGTCAAAATGTACCTCGTACGAAAAACGATAAAAGATTCCTTTCATATATTTTACTAAAAACTCACCAAAGGGTAAAATAGGTTTTAAACAATTGTTGGTGGATGTAAATAATATTACATATTGAGGAAACATGGATATGGATGATAAAATACACCCCAGTAAATACCAAAGTATAAGCAATCTCGGATAAAAATGAGATTGTGATATTTCCCTTACCTTAGGTCCGATTTTCTTCGTAAGTGTCCGAACCTCCTGTATAATGATTTAAATAATGTCATTTACTTATTACAGAATCATATTCATTGTTATGATATCATATATGGTTCACTTATGACATTATATTACTCATTCTTTTGTAAATTCCATGTTAAAGAGCGTTTTGGGTAAAATTGTTTCATTTGTTGTCCGTGTTTTGACTTGTAATTATTCATATGATTACTTAGATCATGATTACTTAATTACAGAATATAAAACATGATTTATATATATATATATATATTCATAATATACATATATAATAAATCACTAAATGGAAAGAAATACACCGTTCATGGAGACGGTAGTCCGTACGTACGCATGAACGCTGTTTTCGTTTCCTTATTGAATTGAATGGAATTAAGTAGATGACATACATATAAATATAAATAATTCCAGTATCATTATCAGGTAATATATTTCATTATTACTTATTACATATACTTTATAATCATTCATGAATGGTTAATCATTGAGAATGAATCTCATCGCGTCGTGGAGACGGTAGTCCGTACGTACGCACGAGCGATGATATCGTTCCCATGGTCGTGGAATTGTGTTGAAGTGTATGTATACTATTTCAGTATCAATATCAATTTATAATAATCATATATAGTTACTCATTAAACCATTATACCCATCCAATTAAGGTGGTGGCGGAAAATAGATTACACCACGGCGTGGAGACGGTATTCCGTACGTACGCACGCGCGGTGAATTCCTTTTTCCGTAGGATGGATAGAAGGTTAATTAGAGTTGTTTCATATTTATAATAACATATAATTATGTAAGTAATACTGATGTTATTACTTTATAATGAAACAACTAAAGAAGAAGAAGTTGAAGAAGAATGAAATTGAAAAGATCGGTAATGGATATTACATCTTCTTTGGAACGCCTCTTTGAATCCTCCACATAGGGAACTAAGATTGGTCTTTGAAGAAGACCAGGACCTCTAGGATTATTCTAGGGAAGTGGAGAAGGGATTTTTTCAGGGGTTTGCCGAGCTTGAGTGCTCAAATTGGTGTGAGGAGGAGGGGGAGGAGGTACCATTTTATAAGGGAGGAGAGGGGCACCTTAGTAATATCTCAAAATATTATTTTATATTAAAGTCAAAATCGGTTTATAATGGTTCCAAAGGGTCTTATTTCGAAGCGAAAGTGGGGATGGGTCTAAATCCTATCATCCAATAGGATTTAGACAAGTTTAGGTTATTTGTTTAACCTTATATATTAGATTTAACTCTAAGATAAATAATTTAGCTTTTACCGTGTCTTTTTGTTTTCTTTCACTATATGGTTAATACACTTACTATAACATGCCAAACGAACCCCAAATTGTTTATTATTAATATATATATCCTTATCTATGTAATTTGGCCGAACCTTATATTTTTAGGAATAAAATAACAATTAATAATATAATATTTGATTTAAAAACTATTTTGTGTCAATTTTGACACTATTTGATATATGATTTTGGTGAAAGTCATAACAGAATTATATGTTCGAACCAAGTTGATTAAATAAACACTAATATATCATAGTAACCTATAAAATTAGTGGAATTCATAAAAAGTCTCAAATTAAATTCATTTGAGAATTTATAACATCAATTATGTTAATATTTCCTTAAAAGGGTAATTACTGCATCATCGTTGTGTCATAAATAAATTAATTTATTTAAAGTCTAAAAATTATAAATAAAATATCATTATGTAGGAAATATTTTTAGATTTCTAATGAATACTTATAGTCGAATTTATCTTATGTATAACCCCATATTAAAAATGTTTTAGTTATTAAACTTTGATTTTAACTATTTTAACTATTCATTAAATAAAATAATATTAAATGTCATAATCTAATCCAAGTGGACCTAAATGGTCATATTATATTCATAAGGTTGTTTTTGGTAGAATTACACTTATCCAATAGAATTAGGACATGTGTTAGGGTAATAGTAATATCATATTTACCTTTAGTTACCCTATTTACTATTAACCGTGGTAAAAAAAGTAAAAAGTTACTATTCACCAAAAATTATTTTCATCTCATTGAACCACATTTTAGTCCTTGATATTAACCGTGTCTGTCAGATTTTCGAAATTCCATTCACAGAAGCGGTAAAATTAAGTTTTATGCAAAATTCAGTTTTTAACCTATCACTTAGTGGTTTCACTATTTATCAAAAATTGAAAGTTTTCAGAAAAATGCCAAAATTTCATCCGAAGATATATTTCATATTCCGAATTCAAAAATGAAGTCTATTTTACCAAATTCATAACATAGAAATTTCATTAATTAATTTTATAATTAAATCCCGCTGTTAAAACAAATAGCGTGTATTTAAGAAACAATATCTATCAAAAGATTGACACTTGATTATGTCTAGTTTAAATGTGAAATTACATCCAATGACCAACATTGTATTAAATTGTAAAAATATATTCTAAATATACTTTAAAACAACTCAAATTAATAATTTATCACTATTAATTATTTTGATTAAAAAAAGTTGTTTTTTAATTATAATTTAGTAATTTTCACTATTCATCAGAATATGAAAGTTATCCGAAAAGTACCAAAATTTCACCTTAGGATAAATTCAATACTCCGTAAAAATGAAGTCCATTTTGAGAGCTAAAATTTCTAAAATTTTAAAAAGTGGTTATTACTATTCATAACGGCTAGTTTTAATAATATTTTAATAGAATATCGTTGTTTCGTGAAACTCAGTATTACGTACTACACACGTTATCGAGGAAGGTTGCGCTTGCGTGTAATGCAAGGCAAGTCAAGGATGCGTGTTGTGCAAGCTCCTTTTTGTGTTGCGTACAACACATGACATTAGTGAAATTAAAAAGAATATTTTTCATAAAATCTTGGGTTGTTACAACAATCATTGGTTGAACCTCAGTGATCAACCAACTCCTAGTGAATGAGGAGGTTCCGGTGGTTCCCCTATCAACTATTATGTGAACTTTTTTAATTATGTGATGAATTGAAGTGGGGGGATGAAATCCAAGGAGACTATGTTTAAGATCTATAATGAAAAAATACTGGTTCTTTTATTTATAGCCAATGGTGGAGATAAATTGATAAATTCAATACTGTGAGGTTGGAGAGAAATGGGAATCTTTAAGAGAGATGAGAAACAAATATTGGACATGTTTATGAATATCAAGGCATGAGAACCCATTCCATTATTACACTCATGTTTTCTATAATGAATGTTACTCACATAGGTTTATATTATTGGTTGAGTTGTTTATTTTGTATCTGGTTTTGATAGTTGATGGTGCTTCATTGAATTTATCTGCAGATTTCAAACAAACACAAAAGAGTAGATTATTGGAACCAAGGTGATTCCTTTCTAGAACAAGAGTATGTTTTTTGTTTTTTGTCAATCCACATTGGGCTGATCATGAATTTTACAAGACATGTGATCTTATAGTTAAAGCTGAATCAGGTCTTTAAGGTGATGTGGTTTCCCAGTGTATGAAAAAAAACTGGGCCTCAAAATCATGAGATTATATTTTTGGAAAATAAATTTTTTAAGAAAAACAGTATACATAAAATTGATCATAGAACATGAATGAAAATTTGAGGAATGCATAGGAGGTATGCATAATGGGGTTGAAAAATAAAAGAGGAAGGATTTCCAAAAAGAGGATCTACACAGACTAAGTAGTATGGTAAAAAAATTGGAAAGCACAATACACATACTACTAAAAAATAATGGTTCATGGGACATATATGGTTCCTATGAAATATTAAAGTACATGAAAGGAGGGAGGTTTATGGGGTGGGTCATCTTTTACAGAATTGAGGTGTTTATTTGAGAAGTCGTGTTGTGAGAGAGGTGGTACACAAACCACATATATAAAACAATTCATGGATTGTGTAGAATGCGGTGAAGGCTATACCATATAAAATTATGAATTAAAATGGATGAATTTTATTTTTGTATCTATTTTCTTCTAAAAGGAGAAAAAATCTCTTCATTAAGGGGATACACTTTGATTATAAATCTGGGAGGAATTCAGTGAATTCCAAAGCGGTTCATGGGAAGACAACCCCATGAAGGATAAGTGTTTCATGTGGAGGATTCTGGGAAAGGAGAGGTTATTAGGAGAGACAGTCTGTGGAAGTTGTTTTCCGAGCCATTGTATCATTCAAAAGAAAACAGTTTACAAAGATAAGGTATTATGTGGAGGCAGTACGTGAATGTGGTATGTGGGCACAGTACATAGAAGTGGTACATTAAGGTAGTTCATAGAGGAGGCGCAATGATTCCGTATGTGTTAGAGGTGATCCATAAAGGAACACATGCTACATATTGAAATGCTGTTTACAGAGTGAGTAGGCTAGTTTGTGGATGAATAATTCATGAGCTATCAGTGTGTGTAAAATTGGATTACATCTATAGGTAGAAGAGAGAATTCAACAATGCATCTACCTACAGTTGATGATTCTCACCTTCATGAAAATTATGGGACATACAAGACTATAAACTAATTTTAGATTTCTCCCAAGAGATTGATCTCAGGGGATTCAATGGAAATGTTTCGAGGGATGTAGTGAGAAATCCGTAAAATATTATAAAGACAGTTTTCATAGAATAGAGTGACTATGACTACACTTTTTTATACCAAAACTAGTGAATACTTGTGGATTTATGTATTCCCAACAAACTATCAGTGTATACTCCATGAACCATCCCTAAGTGGTGAACCAATTATTTTTTTTGTTTTCTCTTTGGATTCAATTGTTTGTGTATTGCACATTATAATCAGTTAGGTTGAACAAGTTTATACCATTGTTGTAATAAGATATGTCACTTTTGAATAAGAAATTAACACCATAATTCACCCCACCCCTCTCAGGGTGTTCTGGGGTCTTTCAATGAAATTCTTTTCCAATGAGTAAAAAATGGAGTTATTTAGACTTGAAAAGTGGGGAGTGAAAATGAGTTCCTTGAAAGGTAGTAGAAGAGAAGAGAAGTTCCATAAAATTAATATTTCAATTAATATTAATAAGGGTGAGAAATAATCCATCAAAGCACTCATATTTAGATTGAGGAATTATAATATTTCAAATAAATTTAAACCTTCATTTACGTTCACATGTAACCTATAATTTTTTTTCAATGGTTCAATATTTGTAATGACATGGAGATCGAAATTATTTACAGATATTTATGGATTCATGATATTATCTTGGATGTTATTATTGATAAATATTCCATTTATGTTTATATTTTGTGTGGTTGATATTTCTTCGCACTGCATGTTTGATATATTGACCTGCCAAATGAATGTCAACCTATCAGGAATAAATCTTCAAATTAACTACAAACAAAATATTAACACTCCCAAACTCTTAAAAAAATTATCGAATAAAGATAATATAACATACTTAATGAATAAAGGTCATACCTTGTGGAATAATAGTTTTTGAAAACTGGATGAACTCAAGAAAACATAACCATATAATGATCTAATTGTATTAAGAGTGTCAAATCCACCACACAAAATAATCTACACAAACAATATGATGAACTAGAACTGGCTACATGATGGTTGAACCTATTGTGATATTTATAAACTATAACTACCAAATATGATCTTGATTAACTATATTCATCATAATAAATATGTACACATAAAATGTTATTTGAAATACCAGGATTAGTTCATTAATTCACGAGAATTGTGATAATATTAAATAAAATAAAATAATAGATCACATAGTGAAACATCTGATAATATATTCAAGTGAGCTGACATGAACCTTTTATAATATCATCGATGATTTAAAAATTAATATTAATTAATGAAATTTCATAGGCATGCATAAATATCGATTTTTAAAAGAATACACAATGTTAGACTGTTTTATTATCTACATAGGTTGTGCATTGGTTAACTTGATAAGTAACTTAGTGCATGTATTCATGGAACATTGATAATCACATAACACCATTTTAAAATGAATTTTATTATATGGTGATTTTGATATTATTGAAAAATTAATGAGTATAAGGAGTTATTTACATTCCATGGGAAAATAATGGAGAAAATTCATGTTATTAAATGAAACTATTCAGTAATTTTTTTAATTGATGAACCTTGAATATAAAATTTAGTAATGATTATAAATAATTTTTATTTATTTGAATTACACTATAACCTTATGTGTTTTTAATTGGGGAATAATAATTTGGGATCTATTTTCTAGATTAATATAAAAATAATATTTTGTAGTTATATTAATTTATGTAGAAGAAATCATGGTAGACTATATATGATTTTCTAGGATAAAAAATTAAATCATTATAACTATTAATTATAGCTTTATAAGAAGTTGAAAATTGATTTTATATCTGAATTATATATTCATACATATAAAAAGATAAATGTGTTCAATCATTGAGAATTACTATGATAGAATTATAAATTAACAATATTTAGGAGAGAAGAAGTTGAGTTGAATCTCGAAGACCCTAAAGAATATATACACGAGTATTTGAATATTTTGTGGAACTATATCATTTTAAATATTGTGTGATGGTGTTTAAATAATATTATATCTATTTAAAGTACCAATTGATAATCCGGAATTTTTAAATAATCAAGTTGGAACCTATAATCTCATGGTAGAATATCTCTTTGGGGACGATATAAGATTTTTTTATAACACGATCAATACAAAATAAGGGGATATTTTGATTGGGGTGTATAACCAATTTGTAAAGAGGCTCATAGACAGGTTGTATAAATAGTTAATGGAGAGATAGATAGTTTTGGTTTATAATATAATAAGGGAGATGATTTGGGGTCTGGGGTGGATAACTAGGGTTAATTGGTGAATCAATTACTAGGTTATATAACATGTTTTTTGATAAATCATTATTCATCTACCCAAAATTATCATAGATAATCCATGTTAGGGTGTCTAACATACATGAAAAAATTTAGTTCGTTGTACAAAACATTGTATATATAATGTCTAGATTTTTCTCTCATCGTTACCTTACATGAGTTAGGACAATAAGAAATTAATGAGAGGATTGAGAACCGTAAGATGTTCAATATGTTTCATTATGTACAATTTTTAAAAGAACCCATCAACTGACCACCACATCCAGCTCTTAGGGGTTAAATATTATTGGGATTTACAAGTTTTATTGGAGTACATGTTCACTATAATGATCTAATAAGTGTCAGATATGGAATATAAGATGTCTAGGATCCGCTGGAGGGTACTATCTTCTGATCAAACTTATAATTATTTAAATGATATCAATTACCATATATAAAGAGCATTCAGAGTAGGTAATGTAAAATGAGAAGTAATAATTTACAAAAGGATTAGGATTGGAATGAAAATAATTTATTTCTCGGAATTACCACATCAATAATCAGATGAGCACAATAGAGAAAAATAATTCATTATCATCAAGAATCCATGATTACAAGAAAATAACTCTCTTTTTATATGTTGGAAAATAAAAAACTATAAATGAGTGGAATAAGAATAAACTTAGGATAGAAAAGAATAAGAATATGGTGATAGATATCAAAGAAAATATGACTATAAGGGATGAAGAACTACCTAAGAAAACATTAACGTGTATTCTTGTTTAATAATAGATAAAAATTATTGAGAATACTTAAAAATTTTAAGGGAAGTAAAATTTGAGTACTCTCAAGATTATGATAAAGTTGTTCATAGGGAGCAAGGTAAAACATTGATTATTACAATGTAAGTGTTAAAATGTTTTTGAAGAGGTTTGAGCTATGAAAAATAAGTGGAAATCTCCCCCATCAATTGTAGAGTAGAAACCCACAAATAAAACACATCCCCTCAAAAGGATTATTTTTCAATAGTGAAGAAATATCATAAAACAAAATAGATCTTGATTCGATATAAAAATCCTAAGCACTAAGGGTTATGTTGTTGTTGTAGTAGGTATGGAAATAAAGTGTACTCTTATAATATTAACGAATATTTGGATTATAAGATATATTAACCATATTAGAGTATATTAGTCAAATAATTACTAAAAGTAAAAGGATTAATTATATGAATATAAGTACAAAAAATATATCAAATCGAAATAGATTATAAAAATTCATTGAATTGAGAGGAATTTGAGGTCAGGAATGACCCAAAATTACTCATTGTGTGAAAATTAGACTAGTACATATACCTCATATTGTTAAATGAAAAAATTATAAAAAATGAAGTAAAATTAATTAAAATATAAATTAGATAGAAAGGAATATGAGATTCCCAAATATACTATAAAACCAAAAAATATCATTTAGTTTGGAGTAAATAACTATAAAAGATGAAAAATTTATTGAAGTACAAATTAATTCTATAAATAGAGAACAATATGATACTGATGTTTCTATGGATTAATCAATAAAATGTACCAAAAAAGTTTGATGGAGAAAAAAACTCCACTAGATAAGAATACTCTTGGGAAAACAATATTTGATCAATAAATAATGGTTCCCAACTAGGCAAAATCACATCCCATAAAAAGAATTGACAAATGAATAATAGAAGGATATAATTAAATTACCATCATGAATGATTGTTGTAAACAAATAATAGGCTCCACCATATTCCCATGTTCTTGATGTTTATTTATTTAACTTGTAGGGAATTAAAGGAGAAGAGTTATATATATCTTTCTGTACTAAAAAATTATTTATCTCATTTATTGTTTTCTTAAAAACTATTCACGATGAATATGAATTACTTGATTACATCAAGGGGAAGAAAATGATAAGAAATATTCCATATTTTATTCAATGTAAATTTTGATTTTTGGAATTTATTGGAAACCCTATTGAATGATTTTTCTAATCAAACATACATCCCTGTGTTTTGATTATATTGAATATACATAATATGATGGAGTTTCATTTAATGAGAATATTAAACAAAGGGAGAGTTGAATTCTTTGTACCCAATCATTATAATGTGTTTTTGAGTTATTTTTAGTCTAAAAAGTATATTTAGGTAATTTTTGTTATAAAAACCTTAATTGATAAATTGTAAAATATTTAGCATGATATCACATGTTAGTGAATTTTATAAACAACCATAAATATATCATAATTTTTTCTACATCAAGTTTACCCGAATTGAAAGAAATTAGAATTACTAAACTCACTTTTCTACTAATAACCTGAGATTTCACCATTCTCTAAAGAAGAAAGAGGATATTATTAAATAATTAAATGTGGAAGAGAATTTGTGTTCATTGTATGAAATAGAAAAAGATAAGAAAAACCTTACGTTGACATTTTAATTTTCTATGAATAAGGTAGTTATGGAATATATCCAAACAAACATGTTGATACTAATGATATATGGTATTGGTAACAAATTCTAAGGGGGATATGTATGTTATAAAGTATGTTTTCATTTGCATTCGATGTTTCAATATGTATATAATGTAGATTATTGTGATAATTCAATAATTATAATGGATTCAAGGGAAGTCCTTGGATTTCATGCTTAATAAATAATCCATGAAATTTCAGAAGATGTTTTATTTGGGGGTTTTTCACTATAATGATGATGTATTAAAAACTTGAAGGATGAAAACCCAAAATATGTAAAGCCCTAAGTTGACCACTTGAAAAAGATTGAACTGACGAAGTACATGAAACTAAATGACTGGAATAAGATATCATAACTTACCAGTTGAAAAAGGTGGAATTACTAAGAGAAATTAATATAACCAAAGATATCCCAGAAACAATACACTATAACCTTGAAATGAAGCCACTATTTTTTTGGGGAATCCATGAAGCCACATATAAAAATCCACACCAATCAAATGAACATGTATAACAGAATGTAGGATGTTGTATGATGATTGAAAAAAAATGTGATTCAGAAAGTTAGAAAACTAACCATGAACATGACCAACTGTTTGCATCACACAATAGATAAAATAAGTATATGTTCACTAATGTACCATGATTATGTTATGTGACCATGAATAGTGATATGATTCTCCACTTATTAAAATGAGAGACCACATAGAGAAACAATGGAAAACAAAGAATTCATGTGATGTCATACTATGTATTTTTTATATTATTAGTGAGTTTAAAATTACTATTGATGCATGTAACATTTTATGCATGCATTAAATGAAAATTTAGGAAAAATAAAAATTTCATGGTGCTTCATCCACTATGAATATCACATAAAATTTTATCAGGATATGTGACTCAAATCATGTATTTGTGTAACTATCATATATATGTCATTCTATTTAATAATGAAAAATGTTATATAGTTCATGAAATATTCAAGATGTATTTATGAGCATAAGAAGTAATTTATAAATTTTACTGAAATAATGGATAAATAATGTGAGATAATGACACTATTCATCATGTTGTATTTAAATAGGATACATATAGATACAATGAATGAAAAACATTTGTTATCAACTAAGGATTCTAATATGGAAAATAATACCCCATAATTTCAGTTATTTTATTGAGGAGTTATGATTCATGATTCATTACCTAAATTAAAATAAAAATTACATCATGCAGTTGTATGTGGATATGGAGGAATCATGGGATACCTGATCAAAATACTCTAGGATAAAAATTAAAATTACTATTTTTGTTTTAATATAGTCTTCAATGATAAGGATAAATTCATATAAAAATGAGAGATATATCTATATAGGTCTGGAAATAAATTTTTTTGACCATTAATAATTACATTGATATAATATAAGAATAATTGTATCAAATAAAAAAGAAGATAAGTTAGATCCATGATTCCCTAATATAGAAGAACATAATTATTCAAATGCTGTAAATAAAAAGTTCATTTAAAATCAATTTTAAGGATTTTAATGATCATAAAATAATTTTAATTTATATTTTGATGATATTCATGTTGTTCATGGGAATTCATGTTCCTACTAGCTAAAATATGAGGATTTATTTGTGAGTTGAATTTTTTTTACTAAATATAAAAAGGAAGAGTAGATTGTCACAAGTTTCTATAACCAGTTTCTGAAGAGGGTTTTTCATTAAGTGTAAAAATTCAAGTAAGGGGTGTAATGTTTGTGTGTAAAACGAACAATAGATGATGACAAGGTGAATATGTTGTAGATACTAGGTAATATTGAGGATTGAGCATCAGGGTGGATAACTGGTTTCTTCCTTTGACATTGTACTTATGAAAAATGATTCTACTGAAAAATCCACGTTGGTGTATCTAAAAAACAGGGAAATAAGTAGATATATTTACCCAACCTTATAAATATTATGTGTTGATCTCTCTATCATTATTAGTACACATGTGGTGTGGTTTGTTATATAACTGGGTTTTTTTGGGAACCATAACAAGTTCAAAATCATTAGTAAAAGGTAATTCAAAAAATAAAAAACTGATGCAACACCCCCCCAATTATGTTTTCATTTTACATGATTATTTACACAAGAATAATGAATAATAGCAATAGTCTCACTAAGAATTTACCAAAATACATATTAAGAAAATTATATACGGGTTATCACTTGTGAGTAATTAGTAAGATCATCTTTAAAAAATATGTAACATCAATGTGGATAAATATTTAGTAGTACACATGATAAATTTCATCCCATAAAAAAACCTATATTAAATACATAAAAGTATGATGGTAAACAGTTTTTTTATAATATCATCACACTACATTTCATCCAAAACAACATAACATCATCTATTTCCCACATTAAAATAACAACAAACCTCTAACCACATAAAAATACCTACCTCCAACCAAATTACATGAACAAGAATCATCATTATATTAAGAAAAATATATATAGGAAAAATATAATTTTACCTCTAGAATCCAATCGATAAAATTAAAAGGTCCTAGATATTTATCCCTAATCCTGCAAGTGTGTTTATAGTTCTCTCCAACACACAATAGTGTAGTAATCTACAGTATCAAAACCCCTCTTCAACAGCTCAAGAATGAGAGAACATCAAAAGAACACATAAAACATTAAAAAATAATATAACACCCCAAGACATTAAAATATATTTCTTTTATAATATATATTATTTCTTTGATATATTATGATACATAAAACACATTTTTTCTTTGATAACTGGTGCTATATATATTATCGACTTTTACCAATTAAAAATATACTCTGAATATTATTATTTAATATGATAGTAATCACTTATCCAATTAAATAGAAGGAAATAATAGTATTAAATATATTATGAAAATATATATTTTACCATTTTTTATTAATTTTTTATTTATTATTAATCAAATATTATTCATTTAAAAGAGAAATAAATAATTTTGAAGAAACCGTATTTTTCCTAAAAGGTTGCTTTGTCGCATTTGGAATGCATAAATTAAAACTAATTTTAAACAATTATAAAAACATTATTTTAAACAATAATGTTAAATTTTTGAATCATACTATCAAAACTACTATAGGGTTAATTTGTGGGATTTTTCTATGATGTTTCATTTTTTGATTAATGGTGTAAAATACTGAATTTTAATTGAAAATAACCTTTTATTTTAAATAATTTATATTGTTAAATAATATTTTTAGTTGTATTTAAATTTCAATTAGTTTTATTATACATAATATAATCATTCAATAGTATCATTTTCAAATTGAAACAGGACATAATTTTTTTTAAACATTTTAACATTAAATCTTTAATACCACTCTTTCTCTTCTCATCTACATTGTTAATTTTAAATTAATTTTTTCCACTTATTTGAATTGAATTAGTAAAAATTTATTCCATATTTGGAATAAAAATAATTTATTATATCTAATAGGTCCTTATTAATTTTTTACCAAATAAATAGTGAAAACACTGAAAAATAATTATAGAAATTAAAGTAAAAATTAATTTAGAAAGAGATTAAACATTAATCTTGAGGGGGATAATGGCCTTGAAAAATGTAAAAATTCTGATTTATGGCCATATTTCAAACATATAAATTCAGGTATAGATAAAATACACTTATTGGTGCCTATTGACATGAAAAAAACATTTATAGAATTTACTATTTCAAAAAATTATAGGTGTGTCACTCACCCCACTTATAAAAGGCCTCCCACTATCCTCTATGCTTCATGCATTCAAAAAAAAATTAGAGCCAATAACATACCAAATCTCACCCCAACATTCCTATAATCATACTATAATCCTTATCATTTACCAAAATCTATATTATAATGGGATTATTGAAAACCAAATGAGGATAACTAAACAAGAAACAACATTTTCAACGACTATTATTATATAAATTCTTTCTTCACTTTTTAAAATATTTTTTAATACCTGATTATATAAAAAAAATTATATTCCACACACTGGTATGTTTTTATAATATGTTAATGATATAAATATATATCCAATTCCATCAAATGTGTCATGAAATCATTGCTTTTTTGTACATTGGATTATCTGCTCGTGAACCGATGTCATTTGTTTTTTCATTTCCACCTCTCAATGTTTGTTGTTATGATGAGTGTATATATATATATATTACATTTATAACATTAATATTTTTATGGATTAAATAAATCATATATCTATTATTATATTTAATTTAGTAGGAGTCTTGATATAGTCTCTCATGTGTACAACAAACTACCACCACGTGCAGCGATGTGACTCATTATTCACTAATAGTTTACATGAAAGCAGATAAATAAAAATGATAATGATTGTAAATTATATAAATTTAATAATTAATATTTTTATAACATATTTATTATTTTTAATGATAATATACATCATTTTTATTTTTTTCCTTTTCAGCCACATATATATAATAACGTCATTCATGTACCTACAGACTACCGCATTCACAAAGTGATGTGAGGATATTTTTATCACCAAAACACATGGATGAAATATATAGGTATATATTATGTTATTAATTATATTATTATCATTATATAATGTTAAAATATTACTTACCTCCTTTTCATAATGATTAGTAAAAAATGGAAAAGTTTCTCATGTGCACAAACAACATTTCATCTTCATGACCACAATGTAATTAATTTTTCATAACCCTCATTCATTATTGGTATTAAAAATATTATTAATGTGTAAATATTTTCATTATTTCGTGATTATTATTTTGGAAATAATTTAAATATAAAATATGTGAACAAACCAGATCTTTCATGATGAAAAACACATGAGAGAACATGGCAATTAACACCTGAAACAATTAAAATAATGAAATATTATAAAAAAATTAGTGTTAAAAGGTTATAAATATGTACAATATGATAATATAATTATGGTAATTTTTCTAGTATAAATTTAAAACATTATTAATACCACTATAAAATAGGTTAAATCATTTAAAACCAAACTAAAGTGTAAAGTAAGTAATTCTATGTCAATTTCATTTCATTGAAGAATATTGTAATTTTATTCACCTAGATTATTTTATATGGTGAAAATATATTCCATTTTACATGTAATAACATGAAAAATTAATTATTAATGGTGTTTTTGTTTCAATAGTAATTACTTCATAGAAGGGAATGATTTTAAAATTACTATGTAATAAAACTTACTGTAAAATCTCACATTCTTTTGTGATTGTTAAAATTTTCATGAAACAATCACTATATTGTAATAATTTTCATTTGGAATTGCCTTTATATTAAATATACATTTTTTGTATGATGGATATTATTTTTTCTACTGAAATATCTAATTTTTATATATGGTGTTTCATTTTAATGTTATTTAATTATATTTAAAAATTTCGAAAAAAAACTGTATCCTTTACCCAATATAGTTATTTAATAATAAGTCATATTATTCAGGAATAAAATTGAATATTAGATATAGGAGTAATAATTACAAATTCATTTATGGGTGCTAGAATTTATATAGCCCCTCAATGCATTAATAGGACTCATGAGACAAAATAGTTGTTCAAATTAAACAAGTTTCTACTTATAGTTTTAAATTGTTTGGAGGATAGATCTTGATAGTAGAGGTTTTAAAGGGACTATGATAGGACATCCAATAATTAATAAATTATTTATTTTACAATTAATTTATTATTATCAATGATATTTCCACTGTGATATTATTTGCAGATTCATTTCATTTTCAGTTTATTGATTAAATTGGATATGTTTTAAGTTAATCATCATTCCACATTGAGTCTTCCTTATCTATTTATGAAGCCTTTTTATTTATATATAATTTATATTAATTTATTTAGATGTATATATTGGTAATTATTATGTCTTCTTGATTGATTTAGCTGTACTTAGACTTAAAAATCATTTGAGATTTCCATTATTTTTTTTCTTTTCCTTGAATATGAAGATGAATTTTTTGAATGAGTTTCATATTTACTGATATTTTAATTTCTTAATGATAAATTTAGTTTTCACAAGATGAAATAGTTGTCATGCTTGTATATTTTATAAAAAAACTACTAAAATGATCAATCCTTTGGGATTTTAATATTGTATATATTTCAATGTACCAAATTATGGCGCATGATCTGAGATACTGGGCTTTGAGTTGTTACAGTTTATATTAGAGAAAGTTTAGTATAAAACATTAAAATTTGTATTTGGAAAATACTGATTAATGAATATAAAACTATGGTGTTATTACCGGATACCTAGAGAAGAACATAATAATGTTTTTATATGGTAGAGATTATATAGTCTTTCCTATAAATATATCCTTCACTGGTTAATATAATTGGCTGTGGTTTTGGAAAAGTGGTGCATCTCAGTAATAATTCTTAAAAATGAATATCAGGCTTGAATTGAGAATTATATAGAAACCAAAAATTTTCCTTACTTGACACCTAGATTGACTCCCCCGAGGATAAGCTTATGATAATTCAAATTTACGTTACAAAACATTATGAATTATTTTAATGCAATGATATCCACAATAAGACCATGCTTAGGTTTTTGATATTAATAATACATAAATTTTAAATTATGCTAATCATTATGAAATATTTTGAATTATCAATTATTCATAATAATATGGGATAATCCAATGTATTGGATTTTTTATTGATAGAATCTAGACGGGAAAAAGTATTAATACTCATGTAAAAGGGTAAGGATTCCCCTTTGAGGAAGTTGATATAGGTGGTATTGGAACGAAAAAATGTATAGATATATTAAGGAATCTTTATCGGATAATGAAACATAACCTTCCTCATATGAAGTAACCCATTACATAGTGAAATTCGTTAATGAATTATCACATTATTTGATAGATGCCTCTTTCATTTAAAGGGATTAGATATCCAATGGTAGCTGAGAAATATATTAATTCATTATAAAAAATATTTAGAGCTATGAGATATAGTGAATAAAAGGAGGCACATGTAGTGGACCTAATTAGTGGTTATGTTGATAAATGTATGTTGCTGATTTACCATATTAGGGTGAGAGGAAATAGAACTCACATAATTAAAATGTTTTAAAGAGAAAATCATTGTCAATCATTTCTCTTTTGTGAAACAAACTGAGATGACAAGAACAATCCTTATTTTAAACAAAAATGAGAATGAATGTGTTGTATAATATAAAATTGCATTTACAAGGTAATCAATTTATGATAAGGATTATATTAACAACATGAAATACCAGATTGACTATTTTATGGAATAGAATAATCCATGTATCCAAAGGGGGTCTCCCAGAATATTTCTTCATATGATGAGAGATTAGTATGTGCTGTCAATATTGAGAAATAATTCACCATGTCTTCTTTTTTCAAAGGGAATAACGAGGGGAAGAGGATGGTAGTGAAAATAACAGAAATAGGGAAGACGAAAATGTATATTTTCATATATTTGATAACTATAGTAATAATTACCATGGGAAATGATTAAACTAATTGAGTATTTTTTATAAGTTCATTGGAAAGGATCACCTATAAAAAATGAAAAGGGAATAATTAAAACATTATAATTAATTGTTTCAACTCTAAGGATATGGGGCACTACAAAATTGAATCCTCCAAGTATCAAGAGAATATACTAAATAATAAACTAAGGGATCTAGGTCAATTTTATACTATTAATATAGCCTAAGTATAATTATTGACGTGAATATGTATTTTAATACACAAAAGATATTGTAAAATTATTTTATTAACATTATTTTGGTTATAATAATTATGAAATGTATAAGGATTATAGTAAAGTACTATTTATTAAAGCATTTGAAATAAGTTATTGATTGGTACAAAAAAAATGATTTAGTGGAAAGTTGAACATCATATATTACACAAAATCATAGAATGGATAACCCTTAAAATGTTTATGATGTTTATATAATGATGTTTAGATAAATAGGTGACTAATATGGATAATGTAAATTAGATAGTACTCACTACCAGGGAACTAATTAATTATTTTTGATCTAATTAGTTTATGATATCATTGTTGGTCCTAAATCATTTTCGGGTTTATGAAATATATTCAATAATAAATTTGTTGTTTAAGGAATAAGGAATTATTCATATTTTATGTAATGTTTTATGGAAATTACATTCTTAATATGTTTTAAGAGATTACATGATGAGGGTATTCACACATTTGGTATGTGATGATTAAGATATAGTTCATATTATTTTTGGGATTAATGATAAATTCATTTTATAAAATCATTGAACTCGTTTCTAATGTATTAGATATTGAACATTTGGAAATTCTCATTAGGTTAACCATTTTTGAAATATTTTAAGTTGATCTCTATAAAATGATTCATGGATTAATGTATTTCTTCTCAGTTTGAATATTTATGCATATTGGAATACCTATTCTAACCATATTGGTTTTTGAAATTAGTTTGAGTCAGATTGAAAGAATTTTCAAACATTTATAGGTCATAAAAATTTTTAATAGTTAATTTTGGTGCTTCAGGCCTAAATAATTTTATTTTTTGATATTCATTTGTTTGAGTAAGGGATGAATAGGAAATTGATTGAATAAAAAACAAAGGATAAAAATAAGATTATAGAAAAGAAATATATCATGTAAGTATATTTCATTATATTCTATTTCTGTAAAATAATTCCAAAAATTTAGTAATATAATATTGAAATAAATTTTCATATTATCATTATTTTTATGACATCATTGACCCTTTTCCACACCAATTTCGTTTATGGATTTTTGGTCCTTAACCATATCTTTATTTCCTACTTTCTTATGGTCAATATTATTATTCAATATCTATTAGTATTTGGGTTTTAGTTTTCTCTTAAAAGTCCATGTTTTCATTTCCCACATATGTTTTATTAGTCAAAAAATTGTTTTGTTATTATTCCATATAATGTTTTTAAATCCCAAAATCTCTTATTAAGAGGATGTTTTACTTACCCGTTTCATTAGGTGTGGTTTTAATAAATTTTTTATATATATCAAATCTGAGATCATCAGATCAAGTTTAAATTATTAGGATGCAACTTATTTTTTATAGGGAGGTTGTATGTCCAAAATATATTAATATATATTCCTTTTAGAAGAAATTTAATTTCTTCGATATCTTATGATATATAGAATGATTTGTGTATTCAATAGCTTGCGTTACACACAAGACTGATTTTTATCAAAACAAAATATACCATCAATTTTATTATTTGATATGGTTTTTATTACTTAGGAATTAAAATAGAAGGTAATAATTGGAATAAATAAATTATGATAATAAATATTTTCTACATATTTATTAATTATATATTTATTAATGAAAAAAAATGAATCATTAAAATGAAAAAGAAAAGTTTTCAGAGAACCTGTATCTTCTTAAAAGATGGTTTAGTCCTGCTTAACGTACATAATTTAAAACTAATTTTAATAAAATTAGAAACATTATTAAAAAACTTAAATTATTTTTTAAAAAAAATATAAAAAATATTTTATGGTTAATGTTTTGGATTTTTATTATATGTTTCATTTTTTTGATTAATAGTAAAAAATACCGAATTTTAAATGAAGTCCACCTAATATTTTTATTAATTTTAATTATAAATTATATTTTTAATACAATATTCTGTAAAAATAGAAATATTTCAAAAAAATTAATCCCATTTATTTATTTTAATTATTTTCAAAATGAATTTTGATAAAAAAATATCACAATCTTTTGAACATTTTACCTTTTAAATCCCACTTTCTCATCCTATCTTCAAGATTAATATTAGATTGATTTTTCCACTTCGGTGAATTCTAATTGACGAAATAGATTGAATATTTAGAATCATAATAATTTAAAAAATCAATTGGTTCCAAAATAATATTTTCTTAATTTACTATTAAAAATAGTTGAAATTGTTTATAGAGATTAAGGTAAAAATGAGTTTATCGTGGGATTAATCATTAATAATATTTGGAAAATAAGATCGAAACCATTAAAACTTCTATTTCCTAGAAAAGTATAAACTATATACATTTTATAATCATATATAGAATATTATTATGGCTTGGTAACATGAATCAAATGTTGGTGGAACACACTCTTTAAAAAAATTAAAAGTGTGCCTCTCACCCGGATTAAAAATGCCTCCCCCACTCCTCTTCACATCTCACCATAAATCCAAATTGGATCAACCAATACCTACCTAAATCAATCCCCAATCCCCAATTAATCATTTAATAATCCAGAAAAGTGTGATGAAATAAATCCTATGGTGTGTTTAGTTCAATCCAAAATAAGATACTCGTAGAAGAAGTAAAGATCTCCAACAATCTCTTTATCATACATCTTTTAAAACCTAATTCACTTTTTATTAATCTATGAATATATAATATTCTAATTATGTACCATAAAATTTTATTTTTTAATAATATTTTCATTATATAAAACTATAAACATTTCCATCATATGTGTTATGAAATCATTGTTCGTGTCTATGATGGACATCAAGCTTATGAATTGACGTCATTCAATTTACGATTTCTACCAATCAAGGTACAATATTATGATGGATATAAAATATATTTATGATATTTATAACCCAATTTTAAATATTTAGTCATAGAATAATATCTTTATTATTATCATCCATTCCATATGGAACAATATAACATCGTTCCTGTGCATTTAGGACTACCGCCTGGCAAAGCGATGAGATTCATCTTTCATTGACACATTACATGGAAGGAGATAAGAAATAATGTAAATGATTAAATGTTATATATATGATATAATTAATATAGACATTATTATTTATCAATCCATAAATAATATATATATATATATATCAATTTATTTATTTCTCTTTCACTCACGTAAAGATTATAACATCATTATTGTAGGTGCGGACTATCACCATCACGAAGCGATGCGACTGTCATTTCATCACCACACCACAAAAAAAATATACATGTATATAATATGGTATTAATGATATTATTATAATTATATGATTTTAAAATATTAATTACCTACATTTCATAATTATCCATGAAAAATGGAAATGTTACTCATTCGTACATACGACCTACCGTCTCCATGATCGTAACATACTTAATCATTGATAATCGTAATATGTGTTTGGTTTTAAGAGTATAAAAAAGTATAAATATGATAATTATTTAATTATTATTATTATATACACAATAAAACTATATAATATTTAAATAAACCAGATCATTCATGAGAAAAAATGCATGAGAAAACAATGAAATAGAAACCCAAAATAAGGAAAATAATGTAATATTATTAACAAATGGGTGAAAAAAATGTTATAATATGATCATATATCTTATAAAAAAGATAATTATTTTTCAAATATAAATAATATCATTCTTAATAAAATTATAAAATTGGTTAAAGCATGTACAACCAAATGGAATAATGAGGCAATGGATTTCATTGCAATTTCATTTCATTGTGGAATATTGTAATGTTATGAACCTAGTTTCATTTATATGGTTTATATTATTACACTATGATTGGTATGTGTCCATTAGAATGTGAAAATATTATTTTTATATATTCTAATATTTATGTGTTTTAATTTCCAAAAACCCTGTTTTTAGTGCATTTTATAAATTGACCATTACTTTATATCATTTTTCAATTCATGTTTAAAGTGTGTGAATTTGGGAGAAATTAGTCACGAGGTTGTAGAATTCATTATTTTTATGATGTTAATTTTATATTTTTGTATTTTATTGATAAATTTTTTTAATTTTTTTTCATTTAGTAAAAATTCATGAATCACATGCCAAATAATTGGTTTCCATGAATGCAGAAATTTAGGGATAAAGAATAATGGGCCATAGGGCCATTGAATAACAATGGAGCCCATAATTAAAGCCCAATGAAGATAAAATTTTGTTTTATATTGATAATATTAGGGGGATAATTTTATTAAATTCTGTCTATATATTATTTTTATATATTCTAGTAGATCTAGGGATCCCATGTTGTGGATTAAATGCTGGTCCAAATTTGAAGTCCCATAAAATATGTCCACCAATTTGAAAATAACATTTGAATGTAAGAATAAATTTGTTTTAATTTTAAACATAAATTAGAGTAAATATGGGAAGCCACATTTTTATCAACTACCCCAATGGATTCTTCAGTATTAAATAATATAGTAGGATGCTGAAAAGGGGGATGAATATGGTAATCATTTTCTCCACAAAATTTAAAATTCCAATTTCCATTTATTTCTCACCAACCTTTTACTATCCAAAATAAATGGGATGAAATTTTTTAATGGGAATAATCCCTCAGACCAAATAATGCATTTATTTGGGGTGGTGGTGATGTAATCTTGGATATAATTTTTATTCATTAAACTGTAATTTTATGCTTTAATATTTTAATCCCATCTTAATTTTTTCTCATGTATGTTTTTTAGATCACCATAGCTTATTAATAAAATTTCTTACTATTCTATTATTATGTAATTTTTCCCATCACATTTACACTTTTGAATCAAGGTTTCAATTTATTACCACCAAAAATAGTGAGATTCCACACACAATGGTGGAATGTTTATTATTTATTTGTTTCTCACTTATCTCACTTTTACATTACAAGTCGACTTTTACCTTCTATTGAGAGCCTTTCATAAATAGACGGATAAATTGTTTTTTTGATGATTATAGAGAGTTTATTGGATCTGTATTGGATTTTTTTATGTTTATAAATTATTTAATTATTTTAATATTTTATAACTTCAATTAAATGAGTAATTTTCATCTTCATCTTTTATGACTTTAATGACTAAACATTTTGAGTGATAGTATGATATAATTACTGGGATTTAAAATTACTATGTTCCTCTATGTGAATTAAAAATTATAATTTTAATTGTTTATGGATTAAATCAATGAATTATATTTGGTATATATCTTTTTAATTGGTTACTTCTTGAACTAGTGAACTAAAAATTAAAATGAAAACAATAACATTATTTATATCCCTAGCATCATTCTTCGATCAACGCATCTTCACTAACTATTTCCATTAAAATAAATATGTACAAAATTATTAAATAAAAACCATTCTATTATGTACATTAGTATTTTAGATACACAATTTAAATTAACCCTAATGTTGGCCACATTATAGCCAATACTAAATAGACTATATGTCTATAAAAATATTCATTGCTCTCTATGGATTTGGTCTTTACCTATACTACAATGAAAACCTCTACCGATATGGTAAATTTTGGCATCCCCAATAAGAAATACCATGAATAATTCGTTTTCATTGTATTTCATGTTTATATTTGAAAAATTTCATCGAAGGGTATTTTATTTAAATATTTCAAATTGATAAATGTTGTTAAAAAACAACAATTTCTTTTTTTGATTTTTAATATTCTCTTAACAAAATCTCATTATTATACTCTTTTTAAGTAGAAATTAAATTTATATTAAATAATCAAATTCTTGTGTGATGGATAATATTTTTCCCTACATAGTATAGAATTTTGGAAAATGGCGTTTTCATTAAAAAAATTAATTAATTGGGAAAATTTTGATAAATCTACATATTTTGTATAATAAGGATATCTTATGATAGGGGACATTTGTAGTTAATTAAATATTTTATTTTATATTTGAGGTATTTTCAGACATGTTGTGATGGGTGGATGCTAGATTTTATCTAGGCCCCTTGATGCATCAACATGTATAATTAGACAAAACTAGTTGGCCAAATGGAATGACTTTCTACCTGTAATTTTAAATTTTCTGAACAATATATATTGGCATTAGAAATTTTTATTTTCTTGAGAAATTAAAAAATAATTATAATTAAATTCATTTGGAATTAATTATTTATTATATATTATTTGTTTCTACGATATTATCTATGAATACATTTCATTAAAATTTTATTTATTAAATGAAATTTTTTTTATGTTATTTAACTTTCCATATTGATTCTTCTTTATATACTCATCAAGTCATGTGATTTAAATGGAATGTGAGTAATAATATTTACCATTACATATTTTTTATTCTTATTGATTAATCATTTCTTATGAAGTACGTAACCCTTACTGAGAATTTCATCTCACCCTTATTTTTTTTCTTTTCACAGTGTATGAGGATGAATTCATGGAATGAGTTTCAAGGATGATATGATTTTATATTTTAAATTTTTTATTTTCATTTCCCAATATAAAATGGGTATCATTCATGTATATGGTTTTCTACGACATCTAAATTGATCAATACTTTGGGATTTGAACTATGTATACATGCCAATGTAAAAATTCAAGGAACTGACTCTATGTTACTAGAGCAGTGTCATTACAAACACCCCTTCACACTACTATCCAGTTACCACACTATACCAAGCCATCATAACTAAAACAAGAAATAAATTTCCACATATAAAATCACCGCATATATATATATTTCAACCATACATCTGTTTTTTAATATGAACATGAAGAATATAAACCTCATACTCTCCTCTTTTTATGCATGTACCTTACTATACATCACATAATATCCACATCACATGAAATCTATCCTCAATCCATCCATATCACCTAGGGAAATTCTATAATATCACATAAGAACATAGACTATGTTCTATGACAACATGTTCCATGGTAAAATTCATTCTTTTACACTACATGATCACCTCAGATCACTGTCTAAATTATAAGATCAATTAATAACATGATAAAAAATGTGTAACTAAAGAAAACGCTACCACGTAAATGAGAAACATAATCCACAAAAAAGCCACATAATTGACCACATCAACAATATTTTAACTGCAGGTTCCAGGCGTAGTGGAAGCACGTTGGTGGGTTTGGCCAACTTTAATTTTATCGTTAAACGTCGTTCAATCCGAGATCCGTTGTGACATAAAACATGGAATCTTTGGATTAGAATGAAGAAAGAAAAAGAAAAGAAGAGTCCTGAAACCATTGATATAGGATCATCTTATGTTGGTTATAATTAATTTAATTAATTCATAAGAATTACATCGATGGAATTCGTTCTTCGTTGGAGTCTCTGATCATGACCCTATGATCTGTCATTTCTTGTTAGAATCCAAGTAAAGGATTCCTCTAGCAGTGATCCACACATGATCCATGTATCTCTGGATGTCGCCGAATGGATCTCCGGGTGCTAGCGCAGAAGAGCCTTCACTTGTGATGTCCACCTTCAACCGCCCTGATCCGGTGGAGGATCTCGCTTTTGTAACTTGAAAGTGTTCTTAGTGGAAAAAGTAATTCTCTCTTGGCTTGAGAGTATTTCCCAATCCATTGTGCAGATCCAATGGCTCTTCTTTTATGAGAATAATGTAATTTGGTATTATAATACTTAAAATAATAAAATGAATTAATTCCCCAAAAGAATTTAATAATATCATTTAAATCTTAGTAATACCTCATGTCTTAATAATTACAGTTGACCATCATTATTACATGACATGCGCCCAACATATTACATTTAATATCATTTAATTAAATAAACAATATTTTCTCATGAATCCTGAAAAAACAAATTACACGGTGTGTATATAAATATACACAGTGTGTACTTTTATTTTTCCATTTTATTTATTTCCTTCACCATATTTATTAGACCTTGAGTAATAGCTATTTATTTCTTAAATAAATGTAACAGCATTAATCGCTAATAAATATATATATTATTTCGCCCACAAAATATTCTCTCGAATAACTAGTGTCGAAATAAATGCGATCATGAATACTTAAATAATTATTAAACCACAGTCAGGAATAATATTTATTTAACTTGTTAAATTGATATTTAACTGAGATACATGGACACAGTTAGTGTGTGGCCCTATAGGCCGCTTTCTTAGTGGCATTAGGCAGAGCCTACCTCAAGTCCAAGGTTAGTGTCTAGCAACACGCCAAGGCACCCATAGAGAAAGAAGTTAATGCCGCAATGATGTGTCACCTCCAATGAATTCTTACCGTGTAATATAATCCCTTTGTCTCAATATCTCCAATCAAGCGGGTTGCATGCTAGTGCCATCAACCCATGGGCTCGATTATTCTTTCTTTGACTTCCCGGAATTGAATTCGCCCATACCTTACCATGACCATGGATTTATTTAGGCTATATCAATTCCATCAAAGGTCCTGAGATATCTACTTTCATTATAGAACATAATGGACAAATCCTTTCTCGCATTGTCTATTAATGTAGTATTACTCGTGACGCACCCAACATATCCTACCTCACTGCTAAAAGTGTGTCGTCGTAGTTTTCATCAATACATACAAGTGCATGAGTTGTAATAACAATTAATAACAATCTTAATGTCTAAGGACCAATACACACAGCCGCAGATAGGAACATCCAATGACACTATAAAATGTGGATTTCCTATTGGTGGGTCTCGTTCTCATAATATCCTCCTGGATATTACCACTACTACACACTATGAGAAGGTGCCTCAATGTTTTATGAGTCCTCACCCCTAATGACCTGTATTATTTGTGTCCCTCAAAAAATGTCATCCGCCCCTAGAACATTTATTCAAGAACAATGTAATGGCACTTCCGGGATCTCATCATAGCAGGGATCCGCTATGACCCATTAATGAAACAACTGTCCTTAGGACATTATCACATGAATTGTCATGCAGAATAACAATCAAGATGTGATAAGGCATTTATTAATGAATAATGTACAAATTAGTTGGTTCTATGACAACAACTCCAACATACTCCCACATGGACTAGAGCCAACTCCAAACAACCTTTAACCCGCTAGCTCTCACATGATATTAATGCTTCTGCTGAGATGGGCCTTTAGTCATGGGGTCTGCCACTTTCTCTTCTGTGGACACTTTGGTCACTAAAACTTCACCCCTTTGACAGAAATCCCTTAAGAGGTGATACTTCCGGAGTATGTGCTTTGTCCGTTGATGTGACCTTGATTATTTTACAAGAGCAACTTTTGCAGTGTTATCACAATAGAATGTAATGGGATCTTTACTGCAAGGCACCGCATCAAGATCCTGGACAAATTTCCAAATCCAGACAGCTTCCATGGCTGCATCAGAAGCCGCTATATACTCGGACTCCGCTGTAGAATCGTTAACAACTGGCTTCTTTGAACTCTTCCATCTCACAACTCCTCCATTGAGACAGAAAACATATCCAGATTGCGACTTCAGATCATTCGGATCTATTTGAAAACCAGCATTAGCATACCCTCTGACGACAAGCTCCTCATCTCCTCCATACACTAGGAACATATCCTTAGTTCTTCTCAGATACTTATGTATAGTCTTAACTATAGTCCAATGCTATTCTCCTGGATCTTCCTGATATCTAACTACCATGCTCACTGCATAGGAAACATCAAGCCTGGTACACAAAATGGAATACATGATGGATCTTATACCCGAATTGTATGAGATCTTACTCATTCTATCTTTCTCTTGTTGTGTCTGAGGACACATTTTCTTAGAAAGATGTAAGCCATGTGACACTGGAACCAATCCCCTCTTGGATTGTTCCATACTAAATCTCTTTAGTATCTGGTCAATGTATGTACCCTGACTTAGTCCAAGTAGCCTATTGGATCTATCATGAATGATCTTGATCCCTAGAATGTAGGTTGCTTCACCTATGTCTTTCTTGGAGAAGCACTTGTTCAACCGGTCCTCAACTGATTGTAAGGTTGGTACATCGTTTCCAATAAGCAATATGTAATCAAGATATACTACTAGGATAACGACTGCATTACCATTAAACCTCCTATAAACACATACCTCACATTCGTTCTTAATGAAAGAAAATTCCTTTATGGCGTCATTAAATCAAAAGTTCCATGACCTGGATGCTTGCTTCAATCCATAAATGGATATTTGAAACTTGTAAATCCGTTTGGATTCACCTGGTGTCACAAACCCTTCTAGTTGTATCATATAGACATCTTCTTGAAGGTTACCGTTAAGGAATGCTGTTTGGACATCAATTTTCCAAATCTCGTAGTCATGGTATGCTGCTATGGAAAGTATGATTCTTATAGATTTAAACATGGAAACTGGAGAGAAGGTTTCATCATAGTCAATTACATGATGTTGTTTGAATCCTTTAGCCACTATCCTTGCTTTATAGGTGCTAACTTGACCTTCCATGTCCAGCTTTCTCTTGAATATCCATTTTCATCCAACAGTCTTTACATCAACTGGCTCATCGAATAGAACCCAAACTTGGTTTTGATACATAGAATCCATCTCATATTTCATAGCTTCTAGCCATCTTGTAGCTTCTGTGCTTTCTACTTCTTCCTTTTTGAAGAGAGGTTCATCATTGTCCAACAATAATGATTCACCATCCTCGGTAACTAGGAAACCAAATCTCTCCAGTTCCCTTACCTCTCCTGTGCTCCAACGCAGTACTTGTTTTTCTAGAGCCTCTTCCATGGGGACCTGCGGAACATGTTCCTGTACCAACTCCTATGTATCTTGAGCATCCACTTCGTCGAAGTCAATCATGCTCTCACTATCCTTCATGAGCATGTCCTCCCTCTCAAGAAAGACATCTTGTCTGGCAACAGTCACTTTCTTGTCTTGAGGGTTATATAGGTAATATCCTTTTGTTTCCTTGGGATATCCTATAAAGATACACTTCGTGCCCCGGGGTGCTAGTTTGTTGCCTGAAAAGGACTTGTCAAACTCCTCTCCTCCCCATACACGTGTGTGTGACAAAGTGGGTTTCCTTCCATTCCATAACTCAGATGGAATTCCATTTGACGCCTTAGTTGGTAATCGGTTTAATGTGTATTCTACAGTTTGTAATGCATATCCTCAAAAGGATAATGGAAGATCTGTATGACTCATCATCGACCTCACCATGTCCAACAAGGTGTGGTTCCTCCTTTAACTAACACCATTCCACTGTGGTGTATAAGAAAGAGTAAGCTGATATAGAATCCCAGACTCCCGTAGAAGATCGATGAACTCTTGGTTTAGATATTCTCCACCTTGATCTGATCGATGATTATTTATCTTCTTACTAAGATGATTCTCTGTAATGCCCTGACCCTAGTTACCCAGAGTCGGCGCGTTAGTGCGTAACATTGGCATGATCACAAAATATCATGTCTCGAAAGACTGATTAGTTTAGTAGCCTTGGAAACACTAGATACATTAATAAATGTTACATTACATAATAAAGTGAAAAATCACAAAAACATAGTCTCGATATTCCACACTTCTATCCCCTTCAGACTATCCCTATAGGTCAGTCATAAAATATTTCTTCATTTCCTGGGAAAATAAAACATTGAAAGGGGTAAACTCAGATGCTCAGTAAGGATAACAATATAGCGGAAGCTTTCATAAATAAACATAAACATTTATGGAAATGTATAACTAAAACAAAAGCCTTTTAAAACATTAACTTCATCATAATATGACAAAATTAAATTATGATAATTCCATTTACTTATTCACATTGATATTCTATTGGTCGAACAATCACATGCAATATCAATAACCACTTTCATAATGATGGAATGCATAATGACAGACTATCATAACCACATAGACAAGGCCTCGTGCCAAAACAACCAATAATAATTTGTCAAGGCCTCGTGCCAAGACACTAGTTTGTCTCATGAGACCTGCCGATGCATCGAGGTGCTATAGCGGGCTCCATCCGTCACTTATTAAGTCCAATGCATTATTCATATGAACAGGTTTAAACATATCATTAACCATAACAAAATCATATCACATAACACATGCATAAAAGAAACATAACATTTCCACATTTCAATAAAAAGATATCAATACAACACATTGATATAATAAAAACATTTTCAATACCATTTTCAATACCAAAATAAAATAAAATGAAAACTTTGTCATTATTTTTCATTTAAAAAAATGGTATGGCTTGCAGAGGAAGCCGAACCTCTAATAATGGTCACGGCGGTGGAGAAGTTGTTGTCGGCTCATACATACGACAAAAAAAAATTCCTTTTTATCGTTTAGTAAAATGTTTCATATAAAAATATTCCTTTTGAATAAACGTAAAAGTAAATCGGGTTTATACACCGTATAAAAGAATGTTGTGTATAAAAAAAATATTCCTCAATGAGAGGAGATTGAGACTAAGTCCCTTACAAAGATCATTTTTTAAATAAACAAGACATATTATGTGTATTCAATATAAGTACACAAAAAGGAAGTAAAAGTACAAGATAGAACAAAATAATATCATGAAACAATTTGAAAGTATGAGATTAACCTAACGAACGGAAATTGGGTTACGAAGTTCTCTTACCTCGTGTCCGACTTCACTCGGCCATTATTTGATCTCCGGAATAATAAACTAGAGTTAATATCTACTGGATTAGGAACTTTTTTCATGTTTATTATCCCTTTTATATCACTTATTACAATGTTACCAAAATTATGTAGACATTTAAGTTAATAACGGTCGTTTTGTCGATCTTTGATACTTGAGTCAACAATAAACTTCTTATAATTACAAGTTGTTTATGTGGTAGAATAAAAATTATCTCTAGAATTATATCCATGATTTAGATATCATATATATAATATATACCCAATATATACATTCATTCATAATATTACATTACATTTAGAGGTATGAAATGAAATGCACAGTTCATGTAGACGGAAAGCCGTACGTACGCATGAACGCTACTTTCATTTCTATTTCATATTTATTGGAATTAAGTTATAATTATATAAAGGTATAATATAATTACAGTATAATATAATTTATAATACCATATAATCCATCCTTTATACATCCCACATATGGCATTAATAATTCAAATCACTTTGAGGGGGCGGTAGTCCGCACTTCCTAAAATGAAATTATCACGTTTACCCATAATGGAAATCGTAAAGGTATACCATAAATGAAAAATACATAATTATAAGGAAAAAAACATAATATATATCATATATTAAAATAGTGTCATCATAATGGCCACCATGAGAGGTGTTAAAAGAAGATTGAACAATCATCGTTTCGTGAGGCAGAAATTTTCCAACCACAGAAACAATATGTTATTTAACCATTAGACAAAGGTGTGTGTAAGTGTAAATAAAATACTCCTCATAAAAACATACTAGTATATTTAAGATACTGGTTATGTTACAAAATAATGGAATAAAAAGAGTCTAAGGGGTTGGAGAAGAAAAATAAAACAAAATAACATAAGACAAGACATTACCTTAAAATCGGGTAACTCTTTTTTGACTTGTGCCAAAGGCTTCCTTGGGAAGAATTATGCCAAAAAGGAGGCTTCTAGGAGTAATATAGGGATGTTGAGAGATTATTTCGGCAGAGGTTGGCCGAGCCAAAAGGCTTTGATGGTGTGAATAATGTGGTAGTGGTGGGGGCCTTTTATAAGAGGAGAGGAGGGGCACTCTTGGAAGGATTGAAATGTTACTTTATTATGAAATGATTTTCGAATTATAAAGGTCCCACAATGATATATTTCGAGGTTAAGGTGATAAGGGTTCAACTCCACCAATAAAATTGTCTTTGGACATGTTTAAGTATTATATTTTACATTATCCTTCCATTTTATTAAAATCGTTAATTAATGAGGTAATCGCTGCATCATCATGGTGTCATAAATATTTTAATTTATTTATTGTCTAAAAATTATAAAAAAATTACCATGATGTAGGAAATATTTTTAGATATCCAATGAATATTTATAGTAAAAATTTTAACTTATATGACCCCATTTAATAATTGTTTTAGTAAAACAACACATGTTTGTGACAATTTTATTTTTACTTTAAATAAAAAGGTATTAATGTCCTTTTCTTCCCCATGTGGCTCCATGGGGACCCCAAGATGACCCATGGAGTGTCTTGGTCGGACATGACTAATCCAATAATGGTAGTACAAGTGTCAAAATATTTTCATATTTTTATAATATCATTTTTACCTTAAATTTCACTAATTACTTTTAATCGTGATTAATAAAACTTAAAAGTTATTATTCACAAAAAAATTATTCTAATCCCATTGAACCACATTTTTCATCCTAATGACAACCATGTATGTCAGATTTTTGAAAATCAAATCACAGAAGTGGTAATTTTTCATCTAAACGAAAAATCAGTTTTTTAACTACCACTTAGTGGATTCACTATTCATCAAAAGTTGAAGTTTTTCAGAATAATGCCAAATTTTCCCCCTAAGCTATAATTGATATTCTGAATTCAAAAATGATGTCTCTTTTAAAAAATTCCAAACATATAAGTTTCATTAATCAATTTTATAATTAATTCCCGCTGTCACAACAAATAGCGTGTTTTAAAGAAACAATATATATCAAAAGATTGACAATTGTTTACGTCCAATTTCAAAGTGAAATTAATTCTAATGGACACCATTGGATAAAATGGAAAAAATATATTCTAATTATACTTTAAAACCAGTAAATAGTATAATTTATCACTATAAATTATTTTGATTAAAAATGTTTTTTTTAAGTATTTTTCACTATTCATAAAAAATTGGAAGTTCTCAGAAAAGTACCAAAAATTCAAAATAGGATAATTTCGATATTCCAAATCAAAAAAATGAAGTCCATTTTCAAATATAAAATATATATAATTTCAAAAAGTGGGTATTAATATTCATAATGGCTATTTTGATTAGTCGCAGTGTGTTATAATCTGGAACATGCGTAAAATGCAAGCTATTGCATTATTGAAAGACAAGAGTATCGTGGAAGCTCGGGGTGCTACATTCTCCCATCCTTCAATAAATTACATCCTCTCAATTTTAAATTTTTCTTTCAAAATAAATGGTTGAAAATAGAAAATACCTTTTTGGAAGACCCACACCAGAAATAAGGTTAATAAAATTTAGCATTAATAAGAGGGAAAAGGAAATGAAGAAGTCACCACCAAATTTTGATCTCAATAAGGAGAAAATTTGTGGCAAGTAGAGACATATAATTGGAGGAAAATGTAAATATTTGTAGGGAGTGATTGAGGTCATCAATCACAAACATGTGTAAAATTGAGGGCCTCAAAGCCTTCTATCTATGTTGGTTTAAAATATTAACAGTTCAACAAGACATATGGTATTTGGATAACACATTTTTTGTTTTAATATCCCTTTACTAAAGTTTAAGAATTATTTTATTCATATAATAATAGATAGGTATATATATATTTATGATTGACAAGTAGAGTTTCAAACTTCAACTAATTTCTACCACAAACTAATCTTTCAATCAAAAAGATAATAGAACTCAAAAATATTACATTTATCCTAATAGTACAAGGTTCATAATATTAACACATACCATTTAGATTAGGAAAACTATTTTGTAATAACAAGGGACTTCCTGTAGGATAGTGGTAGGTAATAAAGGCCCGTCGCACTATGGTTGTGGGTTCGATTCCTACAGGTTTGTCTGACGTGGCGGGTTATCCCCTGACCTGCAGGTCATCCTTTTCCTAAAACTATAGTATTATAATATTCCAAAAATAATCCTCATAAATGATTTAACCTTAGACAATACTACCCAAAGTTCAACTTAATCCATTCCAACCTTTATATTTATCCAAATTACCTCTGTCCCGACTTTTTCTAAAAGGTCTCTAAATTCCAAAATCAATTGTATCATCACATTCCTTAAACAAAATAAAGTTTCTATTATTATCACATACAAAAATATGATTACCTTCATCATATTAAAACCATATTGAAAACAACAAGTACTGCAGTACAATCCTTATATATATCACATTATTCTTATATCCAGAATATAATCCTTGAGTCCAAAAGCACCAATACAATAATTATTCCACTTCAACTGAAGTAACAACATAAGATTGTCCTTGATCCCTTGTCCTTTTCTAAGGTATGTTTCCCTGACGCATAGGACATTCATTTACATAATTCCACATTTCCCTACAATTGTAGCATTCAACATTGATAGCATCTTTTTTTCCCTTGCAATCACAAGCCCGGTGACCTTTTTCTCAACATTTATAACGAACTCCCATTCCTTTTAGGCAAGTACTGGGGTGATTCTTCCCACAATTATCACATAATGTAAAATACTTATTTCCCTTTTTCCCTTTATCTGTCTCTTGTTCCATCGTTCTCTTCTTCTCTTGCTTTACTTTATTGTCATAAGATTTAGAAAATTAATTTTTTTTTGATAGCACATGAGAAAATATCTTCGTATGATGAGAAGGATTGTGATAATAAAGCTCGATGGAGAAATGGTTTAACACATCAAAGAAACGATCAATCTTACTTCTTGGGTTACGTATATAATCTGAAGCATGTATCTCTACCCTTGTAATGTTGTCCTCATACTTGGAGACATTCTCATCCTCTTTTTGTCTTAGACTCAGAAATTGTCTTTCCATATCTGCTCGATGGTCACGAAGAAAATATTTTTCTAAGAAAATCTCTTCGAACTCCCTCCATTACATATTTTATACTTCATCATCATCCATTCTGTTTTGAATCAGCGACCACCACTGACTGGCATCTCCAATGAGGTGGTAAACTTCCATGACAACCTTCTCCCTGTTGCTACTCCCCAAGGCGTGGAAGATTTTTTCTAAAGAGTTTATCCATTTCTCAGCTACTAATGGATTTGTACCCCCATTAAATGTTGGTGGTTGTTGCCTCATGAAGCGGTCTAACATTGATCCTCCATGTTGTGGACCAGGGTGCTCCATACGAGTAAGGTTATTATTCAAAACCTGAGTGAGTTGTCCCAATATGGTAATAAGTTGATCAGTACCAGTTGTATCTCCAGCCCCACAATAATTATCTTGAGCAGGAGGTCAATCCCTACACGGAGTGTGTGCATTGATACGGTTTCCATTCCTCCAACTAGGCGCCATTTCTAAACAATGGCATAAACTAGATTAGTTTATGAATTAAAATACAAAATTCAATACTTGTAAAACACTTACCATAAATTGAACTATTTATGGATATAATCCATAATCATAAAAATGTATTCTTTGAGGAAGTAGGTACTAATAATCCCTTCATAATGGTTTGTAATGAAAATGATAATTATCCTAAGAGTATCCCCTGGGAGTGTCGTAACCAAGAATGCAGCAATGCCCTTTGTCGTGTACCAGTTCCCGTTTGAATCTTGCTCAAAGCGGTGTTTTCGGTATTTACCCCTAGGTACATCTGTGCCATAGCCGCCTCTACCTGCTCGTATCGAGACAAGGATTTATTTCTCGGAAAACTCACAAAATATCTATAATACAAAAATTCTAGGAAGTTATTCTAAACTAATCCTCAAAGTCTATCTTAGGGCTATGTGCTCTAATCAGAGTTTATCTAAATATAGCTTCCAAGGATAGTACTAAACTGCCTCTGATACCAACTGTAACGCCCCGACCCCAGTTACCCAGAGTCGGTGCATTATTGTGTAACATTGGAATGATCACAAAAGATCAAGTCTCAAAAGGCCGATTAGTTTATTTGCCTTGGAAATACTAGATACATTCATAAATGTTACATTACATCATAAAGTGAAAAATCACAAAAACATAGTCTCCATATTCCACACTTCTATCCCCTTCAGACTATTCCTGTAGGTCAGTCATAAAATATTTCTTCATATCCTAGGAAAATAAAACATTGAAAGGGGTGAGCTCAGATGCTCAGTAAGGATAACAATATAGTTGAAGCTTTCATAAATAAACAAAATAAATTATGGAAATGTATAACTAAAATAAAAGCCTTTTAAAACTTGAACATCAACATAATATGGAAAAATTAAAATAAGATAATTCCATTTACTTATTCACATGGATATTCTACTAGTCGAATAATCACATGCAACATCAATAACCACTTTCATAATGATGGAATGCATAATTCCAGACTTTCAAAACCACATAGTCAAGGACTCATGCCAAGAATACAAATAATATTTTGTCAAGTCCTCGTTCCAAGACACTAGTTTGTCTCATGAGACATTCCGATGCATCGAGGAGCTATAGTGGGCTCCACTCGTCACTTATTAATTCGAATGCATTTCTCATATGAACTGGTTTAAACATATCATAAACCACAACATAATCGTATCACATAACACATGCATAAAGGAAACATAACATTTCCACATTTCAATCACAATATATCAATCTAACACATTGATATAATAAAAACATTTTCAATACCATTTTCAATACCAAAATAAAAGAAAATTAAAACTTTGTAATTATTTTTCATTTTAAATATAGTTATGGCTTGTAGAGGAAGCCAAAACTCAAATAATGGTCACAGCGGCGGAGAAGTCATGGTCTCCAAATACGTACAACAAAAAAAACCATCCTTTTTTTCATTTAGTAAGACGCCTCATATAAAAATATTCCTTTTGAATAAACGTAAAAGTCAAAGGGGTTTATACACCGTATAAAAGAAAGTTGTGTATAAAACAAAATATGCCTCAATGAGAGGAGATTGAGATGAAGTCCCTTACAAAGATCATTTTTTAAATAAAAAATACATATTATGTGTATTCACTATAATTACACAAAATGTATGTACAATTACAACATATATCATAATAATATCATGAAACAATTTGAAAGTTTGAGATTAAACCAAAGAACGGAAATTGTGTTAAGAAGTTCCCTTACCTCGTGTCCGAATTCACTCGACCGTTCTTTGACCTCCTCAATTATAAACTACAGTTAACCTATACTTGATTAAGAACCTTTTTCAAGTTCATTATCCCTTTTATATCACTTATTACAATGTTACGAAAATTAAGTAGTCATTTATGTTAATAACGGTCGTTTTGTCGATCTTTGGTACTTGAGTCCACAATAAACTTCTTACAATTACAATTTGTTTATGTGGTAGAATAACCATTATATCTATAATTATATCCATGATGTAGATATCATATATGTCATATATATCCAATATATACATTCATTCCTAATATTACGTAACATTTAGAGGTAAGAAATGAAATGCACCGTTCATAGAGACGGTAAGCCGTACGTACGCATGAACGCTACTTTCATTTCTATTTTATATTTAATGGAATGAAGTTATAATTATATAAAGGTATAATATAATTCCAGTATAATATAATGTATAATATCATTTACTCCATCCTTTATACATTCCACATATGGCATTAACGATTCAAATCACTTTGAGGGGGCGGTAGTCCGGACTTCATAAAATAAAATATCGCGTTTACCCATAATGGAAATCATAAAGGTATTCCATAAATAAAAAATACAGAATCATAAGGAAAACAAAAAAATAATATATATCATATATAAAAATAGTGTCATCATAATGGCCACCATTAGAGGTGTTAAAATAATATTGAACAATCATCGTTTTCTGAGACAGAAATTTTCCATCAACAGAAACAGTATGTTTTTTAACCATTAGATGAAGGTGTCTGTAAGTTTAAATAAAATACTTTTCATAAAAACATACTAGTATATTTAAGATACTGGTTCTGTTACAAAAGAAATGAATAAAAAGGGTTTAAGGGGTTGGAGAAGAAAAATAAAACAAAATAACATAAGAGAAGACATTACCTTAAAATCGGGTAACTCTTTTTTGATTTGAGCCAAAGGCTTCCTTGGGAAGAATTATTCCCAAAGTGAGGCTTCTAATAGTAATAGATGGATGTTGATAAAGTATTTGGGCAGAGGATGGCTGAGCTAAAATGCTTTGATGGTGTGAATAAGGTGGTAGTGGTGGGTGCCTTTTATAAGAGGAGAAGAGGGGCACTCTTGGAAGGATTGAAATGTTACTTTATTATGAAATGATTTTCGAATTTTAAAGGTCCCACAATGATATATTTCGAGTCTAAGGTGATAAGGGTTCGAAATACACCCATAAAATTGTCATTGGACAAGTTTAATTCTTAGATTTTACATTATCCTTCCATTTTATTAAAATCGTTAATTAATGAGGTAATCGCTGCATCATCATGGTGTCATATATATTTTAATTTATTTAATGTCTAAAAATTAAAAAAAAATTACAATGATGTAGGAAATATTTTTAGATTTCCAATTAATATTTATAGTAAAAAAATTAACTTATATAACCTCATGTAATAATTTTTTTAGTAAAACAACACATGTTTGTGACAATTTTATTTTTACATTAAATAAAAAGTTTTTAATGTCATTTTCATACCCATGTGGCTCCATGGGGTCCCCAAGTTGACCCATGAAGTGTCTTTTTCGGCCATGACTAATCCAATAAGGGTAGGACAAGTGTCAAAATATTCTCATATTTTTATAATATCATTTTTACCTTAAATTTCACTAATTAACTTTAATCGTGATTAATAAAACATAAAAGTTACTATTCACCAAATAATTATTTTAATCCCATTGAACCAAAATTTTCTTCCTAATGACAGCCATGTATGTCGGTTTTTTTAAAATCAAATCACAGAAGTGGTAATGTTTCATTTAAACAAAAAATCTGTTTTTTTAACTACCACTTAGGGGTTTCACTATTCATCAAAAATTGAAGTTTTTAAGAACAATGAAAAATTTCCACCCTAAGATATAATTGATATTCTGAATTCAAAAATGATTTCTATTTTGAAAAATTCTAAACATATAAGTTTCATTAATTAATTTTATAATTAATTCTCGTTGTCACAACAAATAGCGTGTTTTTAAGAAACAATATATATCAAAAGATAGACAATTGTTTACGTCCAATTTCAAAGTGAAATTAATTCTAATGACCACAATTGGATAAAATTGAAAAAATATATTCTAATTATACATTAAAACCGGTCAATAGTATAATTTATCACTATAAATTATTTTGATTAAAAAATTTGTTTTTAAGTATTTTTCACTATTCATAAAAAATTGGAAGTTCTTAGAAAAATACCAAAAATTAAAAATAGGATAATTTCGATATTCCTAATCCAAAAATGAAGTCAATTTTCAAATATAAAATATATATAATTTCAAAAAGTGGGTATTACTATTCATAATGGGTATTTTGATTAGTCGCGGTGTGTTAGAATCTCGAACTAGCATACAGTGCAAGCTATTGCATTATTGAAAGAGAAGCGTATCGTGGAAGCTCAGGGTGTTACATTCTCCCCTCCTTCAATAAATTACATCCTCTCTATTTGAAATTTTTCTTTAAAAATAAAAGGTTGAAAATAGAAAATACCTTTTTGGAAAACCCACATCAGAAATAAGGTTAATAAAATTTAGCATTAATAAGATGGAAAAGGAAATGAAAAAGTCACCACCAAATTATGATCTCGATAAGGAGAACATTGGTGGAAATTAGAGACATATAATTGGAGGAAGAATGTAAATATTTTTAGGCATTGATTGAGGTCATCAATGACAAATAAGTGTAAAATTGAGGGCCTCAAAGCCTTCTATCTATGTTGATTAAAAATATTATCAGTTCAATAATACATAAGGTATTTAGATAAAACATTTTTTGTTTTAATATCCCTTTAATAATGTTTAAGAATTAATTTATTAATATAATAAGAGATAGGTATATATATATTTATGCTTGACAAGTAGAGTTTTAACCTTCAACTAATATCTACCACAAACTCATCATTCACTCAAAAAGATAATAGGACTCAAAAATATTATAATTATCCTAATTGTACAAGGTTCAGAATATTAACACATATCATTTAGATTAGGAAAACTATTTTGTAATAACAAGGGACTTCCTGTAGGATAGTGGTAGGTAATAAAGGCCTGTCGCACTATGGTTGTGGGTTCGATTCCTACAGGTTTGTCCGACGCGACGGGTTATCCCCCGACCAGCAGGTTGTTGTTTTCCTAAAACTATAGTATTATAATATTCCAAAAATAATCTTCATAAATGTTTTAACCGTAGAAAATACTACCCAAAGTTCAACTTAATCCATTCCAACCTTTATAGTTATCCAAAATACCTCTGTCCAGAGTTTTTCTAAAAGGTATCTAAATTCCAAAATCAATTGTATCATCAGATTTCTCAAACAAAGTAAAGTTTCTCTTATTGTCACATACAAAAATATGATTACATTAATAATATTAAAACATTAATGAAAAAAACAAGTACTACAGTACAATCCTTATATATATCACATTATTCTAATATCCAGAATATATTCCTTGAGTCCAAAAGCACCAATACAATAATTATTCCACTTCAACTGTAGTAACGACATAAGATTGTCCTTGATCCCTTGTCCTTTTATTAGGTATGTTTCCCTGACGCTTAGGAAATTCATTTGCATAATTCCCCATTTCCCTAAAATTGAAGAATTCAACATGGATAGAATATTTCTTTCCCTTGCAATCGCGAGCCTGGTGACCATTTTCTCCACATTTATAACAAACTCCCATACCTTTTAGGCAAGTATCGGGGTGATTATTCCCACAATTATCACATAATGTAAACTACTTCTTTCCCTTTTTCCGTTTATCTATCTCTTGTTCCATCGTTATCTTCTTCTCTTACTTTACTTTGTTATCATAAGATTTAGAGAATTAATTTTCTGTCTTGATAGCACATGAGACAATATATTCGTATGATGAGAAGGATTGTGATACTAAAGCTCGATGGAGAAATGGTGGTAACCAATCATAGAAACAATAAATCTTACTTATTGGGTTATGTATATAATCTGCAGCATGTCTCGCTAACCTTGTAAAGTCGGCCTCATACTTTATGACATTCTAATCCTCCTTTTGTCTCAGACTCAGAAATTGCCTTTCCATATCTGCTCGATGGTCACGAGGAAAATATTTTTCTACGAAAATCCCTTTGAACTCACTCCATTCCATATTCGATACTTCAACTTCCTTTGTGTTTTGAATCAGCGACCACCACTGATCGACATCTCCAGTGAGGTGGTAAACTGCCATGACAACCTTCTCCCTTTCACTACTCCCCAAGGCATGGAATATTTTATTTAAAGAGTTTATCCATTGCTCAGCTACTAATGGATTTGTACCACCGTTAAATGTTGGTGGTTGTTGCCTCATGAAGCGGTCTAACATTGATCCTCCACGTTGTGGATCAGGGTGCTCCATACGAGTAAGGTTATTATTCATAACCTGAGTGGGTTGTCCCAGTATGGTATTAAGTTGATCAGTGCCAATTGTATCTCCATCCCCACAATAATTATCTTGAGCAGGAGGGAAATCCCTACACGGAGTGCGTGCATTGATATAGTTTCCATTCCTCCCACTAGGCGCCATTTCTAAAAAATGGCATAAACTAGATTAGTTTAGGAATTAAAATACATAATTCCATACTTGTAAAACACTTAACATAAATCAAACTATTTATGAATATAATCCATAATCATAAAAATGTTTTCTTTGAGATAGTATGTACTCATAAGCCCTTCATAATGGTTTTTAAAGAAAATTATAATTATGTTAAGAATATCCTCTAGGAGTGTCATAACCCAGAGTGCAGAAAGGCGCGTTGTCGTGCACCAGTTCCCATATGAGTCTAGCTCAAAGTGGTGTTTTCGGGTTTTACCCCTAGGTACATCTGTGCCAGAGCCGCCTCTACCTACTCGTATCTAGACAGGGATGTATTGCTCTGAAAACTCACAAAATCTGTATAATACCAAAATTCTAGGGCGTTCTTCTATACTAATCCTGAATTTCAATCTTAGGGCTACGTGATCTAATCAGATATTATCTAAATCTAACTTATAAGGTTAGTACTAAACTTCCTCTGAAACCAACTGTAATGCCCCGACCCCAGTTACCCAGAGTCGGTGCATTATTGCGTAACATTGGCATGATCACAAAAGATTATGTCTCGAACGACCGATTAGTTTAGTAGCCTTAGAAACACTAGATACATTCATAAATGTTAGATTACATCATAAAGTGAAAAGTCACAAAAACATAGTCTCCATAGTCCACACTTCTATCCCCTTTAGACTATCCCTGTAGGTCAGTCATAAAATATTTCTTCATATCCTGGGAAAATAAAACATTGAAAGGGGTGAGATCAGATGCTCAGTAAGGATAACAATATAGAGAAAGCATTCATAAATAAACATAAACATTTATGGAAATGTATAACTAAAACAAAAGCCTTTTAAAACATGAACTTTAGCGTAATATGGAAAAATTAAAATAGGATAATTCCATTTACTTATTCACATGGATATTCTACTGGTCGAATAATCACATGTAATATCAATAACCACTTTCATATTTATAGAATGCATAATACAAGACTGTCATAACCACATAGTAAAGGCCTCATTCCAAGACTACAAATAATATTTTTTCAAGTCCTCGTGCTAAGACAATAGTTTGCCTCATGAGACCGGCCGATGCATCGAGGAGCTATAGCGGGCTCCACCCGTCACTTATTAATTCAAATGCATTCCTCATATGAACAGGTTTAAACATATCATAAACCATAACATAATCGTATCACATAACACATGCATAAAGGAAACATAAAATTTCCACATTTCAATCACAAGATATCAATAAAACACATTGATATAATAAAAACATTTTCAAAACCATTTTCAATACCAGAATAAAAGAAAATTAAAACTTTGTAATTATTTTTCATTTAACAAAAGTTATGTCTTGTAGAGGAAGCCGAAACTCAAATAATGGTCACGGCGGTGGAGAAGTTGTTGTCTGCACATATGTACGATAAAAAAACATTCCTTTTTTTTGTTTAGTAAAACGCTTAATATAAAAAGACTCCTTTTGAATAAACGTAAAAGTCAAAGGGGTTTATACACCGTATAAAAAAATTTGTGTATAAAACAAAATATGCCTCAATGAGAGGAGATTGAGACGAAGTCCCTTAGAAAGATAATTTTTCAAATAAAAAAGACCTATTATGTGTATTCATTATAATTACACAAAAAGGAAGTACAAGTACAAGACAGAACATAATAATATCATGAAACAATTTGAAAGTATGAGATTAACCCAAAGAACGGAAATTGGGTTAAGAATTTCCCTTACCTCGTGTCCGAATTCCATCGACCGTTATTTGATATCCTGAAAAATAAACTATAGTTAATTTCTACTTTCTTAAGATCCTTTTTCAAGTAAATTGTCCCTTTTATATCATTTATTATAATGTTACGAAAATTATGTGGTCATTTAAGTTAATAACGGTAGTTTTGTCGATCTTTGGTACTTGAGTCAAAAATAAACTTCTTATAATTACAAGTTGTTTATGTGGTAGAATAACCATTATCTCCAGAATTATATCCATGATTTAGATATAATATATATCATATATATCGAATATATACATTCATTCATAATATTACATAACATTTAGAGGTAAGAAATGAAATGCACCGTTCATGGAGACGGTAAGTCGTACGTACGCATGAATGCTACTTTCATTTCTATTTCATATTTAATGGAATGAAGTTATAATTATATAAATGTATAATATAATTCCAGTATAATATAATTTATAATACCATTTACTCCATCCTTTATACATCCCACATATGGCCTTAACGTTTCAAATCACTTTGAGGGGGCGGTCGTCCGCACTTCCTAAAATGAAATTATCGCATTTACCCATAATGGAAATCATAAAGTTATGCCATAAATGAAAAATACAGAATCATAAGAAAAAAAACCTAATATATATCATATATAAAAATAGTGTCATCATAATGGCCACCATGAGAGGTGTTAAAAGAAGATTGAACAATCATCGTTTCATGAGGCAGAAATTTTCTATCCACAGAAACAGTATGTTCTTTAACCATTAGAAGAAGGTGTGTGTATGTGTAAATCAAAGACTTCTCATAAAAACATCCTAGTATATTGAAGATACTGATTTTTTTTTAAAATAAATGAATAAAAATAGTTTAAGGGTTTGGAGAAGCAAAATAAAACAAAATAACATATGAGAAGACATTACCTTAAAATCAGGTAACTATTTTTTGATTTGATCCAAAGGCTTCCTTGGGAAGAATTCTGCCCAAAGTGAGGCTTCTAAGAGTAATATAGGGAAGTTGAGAGAGTATTTTGGCAGAGGTGGTCTGAGCCAAAAGGCTTTGATGGTGTGAATAAGGTGGTAGTGGTGGGGGCCTTTTATAAGAGGAGAGGAGGGGCACTCTTGGAAGGATTGAAATGTTACTTTATTATGAAATGATTTTTGAATTATAAATGTCCCAAAATGATATATTTCGAGGATATGGTGATAAGGGTTTTAACTCCACCCATAAAATTGGCTTTGGACAAGTGTAAGTCTTAGATTTTACATTATCCTTCCATTTTATTAAAATCGTTAATTAATGAGGTAATCGCTGCATCATCATGGTGTCATAAATATTTTAATTTAATTAATGTCTAAAAAGTATAAAAAAATTACCATGACGTAGGAAATCTTTTTTAGCATTCCAATGAATAATTATAAAAAAAATTTAACTTATATATCCCCATGTAATAATTGTTTTAGTAAAACAACACATGTTTGTGACAATTTTATTTTTACTTAAAATACAAAGTTATTAATGTCATTTTCTTACCCATGTGGCTCCATGGGGTCCCTAAGTTGACCAATGGAGTTTCTTGGTCGGCCATGACTCATCCAATAAAATTAGGACAAGTGTCAAGATATTTTCATATTTTTATAATATCATTTTTACCTTAAATTTCACTAATTACCTTTAATCGTGATTAATAAAACTTAAAAGATACTATTCACCAAAAAATTATTTTAATCCCATTGAACCACATTTTTCATCCTAAAGACAAAAATGTATGTATTATTTTTGAAAATAAAATCACAGAAGTTGTAATGTTTCATTTAAACGAAAAATTTGTTTTTAAACTACCACTTCGTGGTTTCACTATTCATCAAAAATTGACGTTTTTCAGAACAATGGCAAATTTTCACCCTAAGCTATAATTGATATTCCGAATTCTAAAATGATGTCTATTTTAAAAAATTTCAAACATATAAGTTTCATTAATTAATATTATAATTAATTCCCGCTGTCACAACCAATAGCGTGTTTTTTAGAAACAATATATATCAAAAGATTGATACTTGTTTATGTCCAATTTCAAAGTGAAATTAATTATAATGACCACCATTGGATAAAATGGTAAAAATAAATTCTAATTATACTTTAAAACCAGTCAATATTATAATTTATCATTATAAATTATTTTTATTAAAAAGTTGTTTTTTAGTATTTTTCACTATTCATAAAAAATTGGATGTTCTCAGAAAAATAGCAAAAATTCAACATAGGCTAATTTCGATATTAAAAATCCAAAAATGAAGTCCATTTTCAAATATAAAATATATATAATTTCAAAAAGTGGGTATTACTATTCATAATGGCTATTTTGATTACTCGCGGTGTGTTAGAATCTCAAACTTGCATACAATGCAAGCTATTATTGCATTATTGAATGAGAAGCATATCATAGAATCTTGGAGTGTTACATTCTCTACTTCATTCATTAATTCCTTAAATTTCTCTAAGGACTCTTACTTATACCTTATTAAGTAGACATAGCCATATCTACTCAAATCATCCGTAAAAGTAATGATGTAAGAATATCCACCTCTAACTTCTACTGGAAATGGTCCACAAAGTTCCGTGTCTACCAATCCTAGAAGATCTATGGCCCTTTCACCTTGTCCACCAAAAGGAGACATGGTCATTTTTTCTTGTAAACAAGCGTGACATCTATCAAGTGGTTTTAGCTTAGTATAGTCTACATACCCATCTTGGCAGAGCTTTGTCAAGCGCTTCTCCTTCACATGACCAAGGTGGTGATGCCATAACTGGGTGATGTATGAGTCAGGTGAGTTTGTTTCGTTATCGATTTCCAACACTTGGTTTTCAGAATTCAATACATACAAAACCATTATTTAAATGTGCCATACCATAACTTAAATTTTTCTTATAAAAGAGACAACCCATATTTCCAAATTTGAAAACAAATCCATCCATATCCAAATATGATACAGAAATTATGTTCTTGGTAACACTAGGCACATAATAATAGTTATGTAAAACCAAAATCATCCCAGTCAGCAATGAGAGGTGGTAGTTGCGAATAGCCAATGCAGCCAGCCTTGCTCCATTGGCAGCTTGAAGATCCACCTCTCCTCTGGCGATATTTCTAAATCTACTTGGTTCCTGCATTTGAATACAGATGTGAGTCCAACAAGCTATATCTAATACCCAATGTGTAGAAATATAAAATTTGCACTCGATAACAAATGCACCTTTAGCGTTCCCACGCTTCTGGGTGCATTTCCTCTTCCAGTGGCCCTGCTTGCCACATGAAAAACACACTGCCTCCTATTCCTTGCCCTACCTCTGGATCTTCCCCTTCTTGGAGGGACAGTGCTCGGGGGCTTCAGACCATTTATAAGTCTTTGTCCCCTTTACCTTGTCCTTCCTTTTCAAGTTTTCCATAAGGACTGCGGGTTTGTCACGCCCCATGTTCTTATCTACCAGGAGAATCAAGGTCAGAAGCTCTGATATACTCTTCTCATTACTGCTCAAGTTATAGTTGACAATGAAGCTAGAGAAGGCTGGAGTAGTGATGATAGGATGAGATCTGTACGCAACTCATTCGGGAATTTAATCCCTAAGATGTCCAGGTGTTCAATGTAGCCAATAAGCTTGACTACATGAGGCCAAGCGGACTCAAACTTTCTTAGATTTGTGGTAAACAAAGAATTGGAGATCTCATACCTCTCCTGTCTCGCCTTCTCATGGTAGATATCTTTAATGAGAGACATCATGCTATACGCATCCATGATTTCATGTTTCTTCAAGATCTCACTAGACATGGCCGATAACATGAAACACTGGACATCTGTGTCATCATCCATGTGTTTCATGTAGATAGATAATTCCTCATCATTATCCTCTTTCCCAGGCGCAACTAGAATAGGCTCTTCCAGCACATACAATTTCCTTTCATGGCAAAGGACGACGCGTAAATTCCTCTGCCACTCTTGGAAACTGGTGCTGGTGAGAAGGTTTTCTTTTTTGAGTATGGAGCACAATAATTTGTTTGAAGTCATTTTCTTTCACTTATACAAATTAAGATGAGCAATGGTTTAGTACTTTTTTACAAACATTGAGACAAATTAATAAATTAATATTTATTAGTCTCCCACTATTTTATCGAAATCTAATAGCCCTCACCATTGAATTCGGAATATTCCATTGCGTGAATATTCTAGTTGCAATGATCCCAATTTCCCTTCACATTACCCCAACTAGGATTGGACAAGCAACGTGAAGGGTTTTAGGTAGGCATTCCAAATGCCAACTGCATTAACTCGCAGCTCCTTGATCCACTGAGTGGACTCCCCAATCCTAATATCATTTTATTTTTTATTTCCTCAACCTTTGCCTCTTGGTCACACCATGTCCTGCTGTAGCAGTCAACCCTTGATACGAACCAAGTCAAGTCAACCCAAATCCTTGAATTAGAATTCCCTGATAATTGTAATCACCCCAACTTGGGTTGGTCAAGCACTATGAACTATGGTTCGATTCTAACCAAGATCATGGAAGGCTATGCCGACTTAATATTTCTTTTGAGGGATTTTATACTTATATGTAAATTTCAATTTTATTATCTTTGATTACATGCTTGTTAATATTAAGTGGGATATACTTAAGTGATTAATCATGTCTAAGATAATATTTACCTATAAGCCGGTTATATTTTAGTTCCGTCTTGAATTCTTGTTTAATTCATTAATTGTGTGATCATGATAGCACACCCACAATAAATAAACCATTCAACTGACAGAAAAAAAATAAATGGAATGATCATGAGATTTTCTATTGGTTAGTTTATCTGGTGGTTGATAAACTAACCCAAGACCTAGGGGAGAAACACCTTGAACCCTTCGGGTTTGTGTTTACAGCTTTCCACCTGTCCACCTTTGTATCTCCTTAGATTGGTTTCACCTTGGCTGCCGACTTGATCTGCCTCCAATAGCATGGGATATCCATCCATTACATATGAATTTATCTCACACACAGGTGAGGGGTAAAAGGGGTTTTTACATAAAAGAATCCTTGGGCGTGCATTCCCTACATATTAATGAAGAGATGGATCGCAGGCCAACAAATTTAATTTAAATAAATAAATTAAAAGAAATGATTCACATACAAAGGTCTCGGTCTAGCTCATGATCATCCATACATGCAACAATTTTTATGCATAAATAAAATTATCATCCAATTCTATAATCATTCTTGTTTAAGATAAATCATGCTCGAATCAATTTATTATCTTTAATTAATCAATCCCTTTATCTTAAATCATTTTTCTGAATTTCCTTTAGATTCTAATCCATCATAATTTTAAACAAGTAAATTCATTTAAAAATATCCTTGTACGTAACTTGTACCTTGGAGGCAACCTGATAAATTCGCATCTATTACGCAGATGTTAAATTAAACACACATATATAAAACTACTATCACATGTTGTGCCTCATCTTTACGCATGCACCATGGTGTACGCCTCAAGTGTTTTATAATATAATAATGAATTTTAATAAATCTACGTAATTTGGTTGAGTACACGGCGTGTAGTTCCGACTACACGGTGTGTTCTTTTCTTCACCGTCCATCTGAAGTACACGCCCGGGGACATGGCCTGTTTATGTACATCGGAAATTTTCAGAGTACACGGCGTGTACAGTGGGACACACGTCATGTAGTTTCTGCGTTACACGGTCTCCAGCTGGGCAGTCCATGTACGGAGTACATGGCCCAACCCTAACCCAAAGGGACTACATGCCGTGTTCATTGGACCACACGACGTGTATTTTGGAAACCATGTGCCACCTATTTCTGGTCAACACACTGTGTCTTAAATTATTAGAATGAATCCAATACATGAACTGATCTGGCTGATCAGTCAATGCATTAAACATAGACTACACGACCTGCACTTCCGAATACACGCCGTGTATTCTGGTGTTGTATGGCCTAAAACGATTGGCTCCTCCTGATGAGTTCCTCTATTTTATTTTAATCAAAATTAAAAGAAAAAATCATTTCTGTGAGGTGAACGTGAAACGAGGGAGGAGGAACAGATCTCGATATTCAGATTTCCAGAACGATTAAACATGAATTGAAATAAATAATTATTAAATGCATAAATTACCAAAAAAACTAGATAATTATAATCAATTATATGACCCTATCTGATACCAGTTGTAGGTTCCGGGCGTAGCGAAAACGTGTTGGTGGGTTTTCCTAACTTTAATTTTAGCATTAAACGACGTTCAATCCAAGATCAGTCACGATATAAAGTGCCAAATCTTCGAATTAGAATGAGGAATGAAAAATAAAAGAAGAGTAATAGAACCATTGAGATAAGATCATTATATGTTGGTTATAATTAATTTAATTAATTCATAAGAATTACCTCGATGGAATTCTTTCTTCGTCGGAGTCTCCGGTCACAATCCTGTGATCTGTCGTTGTGTTGTAGAATCCAAGTACATGAATCCTCTAGCGGTGATCCACACGTTCTCCAAGTATCTCTAGACGTCGCTGAAGGGATCTCCAGGTGCTTGTGCGGAAGAGCCTCCGCTTGCGATGTCCGCCTTCAACCGCCTTGATCCGGTGGAGGATCTCCCTTTTGTAACATGAATGCGTTCTTGGTGGAAAACGGAATTCTCTCTTGGCTTGAGTGTATTTCCCAATTCGTTGTGCACAACCAATGGTTCTCCTTCTATAAGAATAATGTAATTTAGCATTATAATACTTAGAATAATATAATGAATTAATTTCCCGAAAGCATTTAATCTGTTCTTTTAATTCTTAGTAATACCCCATGTCTTAATATGACAGTTGACCATCATTATTACTTGACATGCGCCAACCAAAATACATTTAATATAATTTAATTAAATAAACAATATTTTCTAATGAATATTGAAAAAACAAACTACATGACGTGTATATAAATATACACGGCGTGTACTTTTATTTCTCCATTTTTTTTATTTCCTCCACCATATTTATTAGACCTTGATTAATGGCTATTTATTTCATAAATAAATGGAACTACATTACTCGCTAATAAATATATATATTATTTTTCCCACAAAATATTCTCTCAAATAACTAGTGTCGAAATAAATGCGATCAGGCATCCTTAAATAATTATTAAACCACAGTTGGGAATAATATTTATTTAACTTTTTAAATAAATATTTAACTGAGATACATGGACACACATAGTGTTTGACCCTCTAGGCCTCTTTCTCATTGGAATTAGGCGGAGCCAGCCTAAAGTCCAAGGTTAGAATCTAGCAACATGCCAAGTCACCCATAGAGAAAGAAGTTAATGCCGCAATGACGTGTCACCTCCTACGAACGCTTACCATGTAATATAATCCCTTTGTCTCGATATCTCCAATCAAGCGGGTTACATGCTAGTGCCATCAACCCATGTGCTCAATTATTCTTTCTTTGGCTTCCCGAAATTGAACTCACCAATACCATACCATGGCCATGGATTTATTTAGGCTATATCAATTCCATTAAAGGGCCTGAGATATCTACTTCCGTTATGGAACAAAAGGGACAAATCCTTCCTCACATTATCTATTAATGCAGTATTACTCGTGACTCCCCCAACGTATCCAACCTCACTGGAAACATTGTGTCATCACAGTTTTCGTCAATACATCTAAGTGCACGAGTTGTAATACCTATTAATAATAATCATAAAGTCTATGGACCAATACACACGTCCGCAGATAGAAACATCCAATGACACTATGAAATTTGGATTTCCTACTGGTGGGTCTCGTTCTCATAATATCCTACTTGATATTACCAAGGGAGAACACCTTGAGAAGGTGCCTCAAAGTTTTCCGAGTCCTCAACCCTAATGACCTGTATTATTTGTGTCCCTCAAATAATATCATCCGGCCATAGAACATATATTCAAGAACAGTGTTCTATCACTTACGTGTTCTCATCATTGTAGGGATCCACTATGACCCATTAATGCAACAACTATCCTTAGGACTTTATCACATGCATTTTCACACAGAAGAACAATCAAGATGTGATAAAGAATTTATTAATGAATAAAGTAAAAAGTAGTTGGTTCTAGTCCACTAACTCCAACATTAACTTCATTTATTTCTATCCATTTATTCAACATCAACAAAACCCCTTTGACATTTACATTTAGTTATTATATCTTGTTAATCATCATTATACAGAACATATAAATTAGAATTACCACTTAAATTTAAGCCCTTATTACTTTATTTAACCCCCTTCACAAACCAATGACCTAAAATACATAAGGAAACACCCTGAAATCTCAATAAACATACAACATATCATATGTAAAAATCTTACCATAGTAATAGGACACCAACTCATATAAACATAAAAATCATGTGGAAACCCCTAACTGAACCATTATAATAAAACCTCATAAAGATTAACTAATTCCAAACAAAGAAATATCACAACTCTACTCAAACCTAGACCTGTAACAAGATTATAAAAAGTTGACAACACCACGCAATTAGAAATACAAATAGAGAACCTGTAACACTCATGATTTATTTTATATTTATTTTATCATGTTCACTAATATAATAATAGGACTTCCAATTTCCATTACCGTCACCATTTTTCCATTAACTCATTTATCCATTTAGATATCAATGTCTGTGTAGGAAACATAATATACATCAACAAACAACTATAACAACATATCAACCCACTTTCCATCCATAGTTAGCTAACCCATTCAAGACCACCCTATCCTAACTGAGAAGAAATATCTATAAAAACAATTAAAAAAATTCTAATTCTGATAATAAAAAAATGTTCTATATTTTAATATCTCATTTTCTTACCTTCATTAAGAGCTTATTTGATTATGAAGGTGATAAAAAAACTCAACATAATTTTTAAAAACAACAAGGTAAAATAAGGTATAAATGAATATTTTAATTACCAAACATAAAAAAAATTTAATCATTAATTAATATAATATTCATACACCCAATAACCAATGATAAACACATGAAAAGTCAAGAAACCAAAACTATATAATGAAATACAGTGAATATAGAATAGTTTATTTGGACAAATAATAGTATTCTAATCCAGTATATTATTCAATGTGATAGAAAATGTGTTTAAAAATACCTTACCTTAATAAATATTATATGATTTCTTTCTAATTGAAGATGAATAAATCTTGATGCTGATGACTTGAATATAACCTTCCAATAACATATAACACATCTTCTCCTCCAATGAACAAACCAATGTTATCACTGAACTGTTAACTGAGTTGATCCTCTATTGAGACCGAAGGGTTTTTCTAATCCCCATGGGATGGAAACAAAGACAAAGATATTCAGTTTATATGTAAAATGACAAATATAACAAAAAAAAATTATGATTACATATACAGGTCTTACAAAAGTATTTCTCAAAATGGGGATACTTTTTTCATTTAAGGATAGTCACTTTCTTTAATATCTCTATATTTATATATGTTTTGAATAATTTAAACTTCAAAAATTATATTTCATCATAAATAATTCAAAGTGGGTGAATTCCCATAATTTTTCCTTTTAGAAACTTTTTAAAATAGGGCACATTTTGGTATGCCATCTTCTCTATATTTAATTTTAAAAATATTATCATTATTTTAATTTTTTGGGTTTATACATATATATATATATATATATATTAGAATTTATTTAAATATTTTTATTTAGAGTTACATTAAATAATGTATTCTGAATATATCACACAACATAAACACCCTCAAATCCAACCCTTTTATATTAGAGTCCTCTTTTCCATCCTATTCAAATTTTCCATGATGGACTGTCATCCCCCCATTACATCACTTTTAAATAAAATTATAATATTATTATCAATGCATGGAAAATAATACATAACAAAATAATTTATTTTATTAATTAATTTTTAATAATAAATATCTAGTTCTATTTAATTATTCATAAAAAAATTAATTTAATGTAATCAATATTTAAATAACAAATGTAATAACTAATTATGAAAATTTACTTTATTAATTAAATTAACAATATAATTTATAGATAAAAACTACTCATCAATTAATTATTTAACTAAACCTATGATTAAAAATTATTATTATAATAATTAAATAGTGACTATTATATTATAATACAATTTATAATAGAATTAAAAATTTATAATAGAAAATTAAAGGAACTATAAATTAGGAAACCAATTAATTTCCCCAAAAAAGTATTTTAGAAAAATAAAATAGTACCACTTCAAACTTGTGGTGTAACATGCTTTCAATAACATATAAATTAGTGAAACTGTACCATATATTCCCCCAAACATCTTAAAATGGTGCTTCATATAATCACCAATCATTTGAAATAGAATCATTGAGAAACTACATCAGTATTGATGGTAGGCATTGCATGTAATTATACTCCATGAATCCCCAAGTTTTGAATTTACACAAAAATGATGAGTGGTTGATATTAAATGATTAGTATTTCAAAAAAAATGGGATGGTAAATGTATCTTTCATCATGGTTCAATATGACAATGGGATCTGTAAGGCACAACCTGTTATTGAGTCATCAATAGTGAAGTGGAGTAATGAAATTAAAATGAATTATAAATTTAAGAATGAATTTACTAACACATTATCAGATATTGATATTTTGATACATTATTTTTGATAAAAATATGATATAGAAGTATTATCTAGTATGTTTTTAATGTTTTCACTCAATCCACCATAACAGAATTTTATTGCTTCCCAACAAACATTCAAATGATATGAATTGTATCCAGTATATAGTCAATGTTGTATTACAATAAATAATATCATACATACATTAATAAATCACTACTAAAAAATATTTAAGAGATATATAATGAGTCCCAAATGAAAAGTTACCGAAAGCCCATCAAAATATAAAAAAATTATCATCTAATGAGAGAGATCAAAAAATTGAACAATATGTAGGAGTGTAGCACAATCCGTGAGTAATGATCGACCTTAAGACCGAAGTAGGTATCATTCATATAAACATAAAAACATAAAAAATTTGTTGAATATTTAATTATATATATTTCTTATGATAAATAATACTACTCCAAAATAATATTCTAAAAATAAAAATTGGGGTTCTTATCAAACTCAAATTCATTTTCCCAAAACATGCAAACCCTAAGATTAAGGAAATCCTCGACAGAAATACCCCCTTATGATATCTTCCAAACACCTAAATATTATATTTATCATCCCATGATTATATTTCATCCATAAGGACCTCTTTACGAATTAGTGTTTGATTATTGGCTTACTGACATCCCCTGAACATTCCTTATTAGAGGATGAATCATCAGAGGATGATTGACTAGTGAACGATTAGGGGTTCTAAATATTAAAATAAATTGAAATGTCTTTAGTTAAAATAATAAAAATTCATGAGGATATCATGAAAATTATTCACATTAAGTTTGAGTAGTACTTTTGTTTTTTAGCCTTAATGGATATGGAGTGATAAAGCTATCTCTGTCTGCCATAGGTTTCTTATCTTCATTAACACCTGAGGGTAATAAAATTCTGATCATTTGGATTTCCTGGTCATGACTATAGTGATTGGATTCACCCAATTCATTTTTTTACACATGAACCTTTTCTTTATTGGACATGACATGTCTTTATGAGATAGGGGATTTAGGGATCTTAATATCTTTAGAGGGTTGATGATCATCATAAAAATACAAAAAAATCAAAAAAAACCCATTAACTTATGGTCCATTCTTGTCTTGTGTGGAAGGGAAAACACATATCCTACCCACATACTTTTCTAAGGAAATCCCATGTGATTCCTTCACATCATCTATAGAATCTTGTACTATATAAGGGGCATTAAGAATATAATTTTTATTTCAAATAATCTTTGACATAACCTGAGGATGTAAAATGGGTTCTTTAGTGGTAACCTAATCACTTACTGCATTAGTGCAGAAAACATTCATGTTGGGAAATAAATAATCTAGACGATTATCATAATCCACCATTTTCAAATATCATTCTAACCAATTATAAATCTATATGATTATGTCTAGAGAACAATAGATTTCCATCTATTTGAAAATCCACACAATGGATGGTCTTGATGACTTAAAGGTCACTACATATAGCTCATTCATTATTCCAATAAGATAATATATTTCATAAAATGCATCCGACATAAAAATATGAATGAGTGAGTCTAAAATAAATTTTCCTTATATAACCACATGTGGTTCAATATCCAATTAGAAATTGGTTAACTATTTCATAATATTCATATAACACCCTACAAAATTCCATTCTTCATAAAGCCAATGTATATAATAGTCCACTTTTGCAGAGAATCAGACCAGGATTGGTTTGGAATTAATAGACTATAAATCGAAAGAGATACATCCAATAGTTTTGAGGGACCTCCCAGGAAACATAATTGAAGGGAGTCTATGATTTAATTTACCAATATGGGAAAATAGAATATCCAAAAAAATAGATCCATGTCATTCCAAGAAAACTCAAATACTGGTTGCACTATATTCTAAAAAGAAGAGTAATACATCTAAGGATGATCTTTAATAACATCAGGTATGAGAGATCTCTCGGAATATACCCCTATGAAGGTGTGAGAAGGGTTCGGTTTTGGTTCACTTTTTTCATTTCCTTTTTGCGAGACACCATCCATATTCATAAAAGGTTCTAAAAATTAATAATAATTATTAATAATGTAATACAATTAAAATTATTAGAAATTCAAATAAACTATAATAATTAATAATATAATTTAAAAAATTATATAATTAATAAATGGAATTAAGATAGTTTAATATAACTGTTATTATTAATATTAATTGAAATGAAATTATTATAAATAATTGATAATATAATTAATATTTATTAATAATGTAATATATATTTATTATTATTGTACTTATTATTTAATATAAATATATATATTAATTATGTAATAATTAATAATTTAAAATAATATATTTAATTTTCAATTATTACTATAATATTTATTAATAATATTCAACAACATTTTTAATAATAATTAAAAAATAGTTAATAGTTATTTTAACACCCCAAGCTTCCACGGTGCATTTCTCTTTGAATAATACAATATATTGTGTCGTACGCAACCCCGAGTTCTAGTACACTGTGACCTATAAAACTAGCGGTTTCAAAAGCAGTTATGAATAGTAACACTCACTTTTTAAAATTTTATAAAATTTATTTTTCAAAATGAAATTCATTTTTTGATTCGGAATATAAAAAATATCTTAGGGTGTTTTTTTGGTATTTATCCAAAAACGATCAATTTTTTATGAATAGTAAAAAACATTGCATTATTGTAAAAAACGAATTTTTATTTAGATTATAATTATTATTATTTAGAATTATGTTAAAGTAAAAATTAATACATAATACCTATATTATTCTAATGTAATTCATTGGAGTCATTTTATAATAAGATTGGATATATATAATTTTATTGAACTTTTTAACGTCTTTTAACCACCTTCTAGGCACATTTTCAAATTTACATAGAACATAATTTTACAGCTTCTATGAATTGAATTTCCAAAATCTCATGGACACAGATATCATTATTATGAAAAATTAGATTCAATAGGATGAAAATAATATTTTGTGAATAGAAACTTTTGAATTTTATTTACCATGGTTAAAAGTAAATAGTGTAATTAAAGGTAAAAATAATATTATAATTTCTCCAACACATGTCCTAATTCTATTGAATAAGTGTATTTCGTCTAAAATCAACCTTATTACAAAAATATGACCCTTTTTGATCCATATGGATTATATTAGACATTTATGATATTTTATTTAAAAAAGAGTTAAAAGTATTAAATTCAAATTTTAATAACTAAACCATTTTTAATATGGGGTTATACATAAGATAAATTCGACTAAAAAAATTCTTTAGAAATATAAAAATATTTTCTACATCATTATATTTTATTTTTACTCTTAATACATTAGATGATTATATTTTTTATGACACAATGATGATGCAGTAATTACTATATTAATGAATAATTAAAATAATTATATTATAAATAGTAAAATAAATGTAAATTAAAACTTTTGATTCTATAAAATAATTTAATAGGTTAATATGACAAGTTAGGGTTAATTAAATGTACTTTGATCGATGTAATTAGGTTGTTATGAATTTCAAAATAACAAAATACAAAATAGTGTCAAATTTGACATAAATGAGTTCATAAGAAAATATATTTTATTAAATGATATAATATTCTTAAAAAAATAATAATTGGCTAAAGGACATAAAAAATGTTAGATATGTCATTAATGAACCACTAGAGGTTCTCTTGGAATTTTATAGTAACTATATTTACCATGTAGTATAAAAATACAAGAAGATATGATAAAAGTTAAACTATTTAAATATGAGTTAAATCTAAATGGAAAGGTTAATATGATGACCTAAAAATCTATAAAACCTACAGGTTGAGAATATTTCGACCCATCCCCACCTCAAACTCAAAATAAATTTAATTTGAGATATTAATAACTGAATATTATTTTATAATAAACTAATATTTCATGCTTTTCCTAATGTTCCCCTCACCTCCCTTATAAAAGGAAAATTTCTCTTATCAAAAATTCAATCATCCAAAACCATTTTTCTCATCCAAAAACTGATCAAATATCATCCCACCTAACTTCAATTTATCACAGATGCCTTAATTTGATCATAAATTCATTCTATGGAGCCCTTTTGTTCAAATAAAAAAGATGTACCTGAAGAAGAGGTAATTATTTTATCACATCTTTCAAAGTTCATTCCTTCTTATACATCCTTTTTATTTGTTTTTTCCATACTAAAATAATTACTCCAGTACCATATACATATTGATATGTTATTATAACTACGTTACAACCTTATTCATTATTCTATTCATCCTATGAATTAAAATGTCACCATATGTGTGTACATAAGACTTACTGTCTCCACGCTGGGTGTAGTTTGTTATTCAACACTTCACTATTTGAATGGGTATAATAATGTGCCTAATTTATGTAAATAATAAATATAAAAAGCTAATTATTTTGTATATATAATATACCATCTAATTATATACTATTTCACCATTAATAAAATGATACTGTCACTCATGCACACATACACCTTACTGTCTTCATAACGCTATGAGATTTAATTCCCCATCATAACCATTACAAAATAATTTTCATTTTAAAATTAAACAATAATGATTAAGAACATAATATAATTCTGTATATGAATCAAATACATCTTATCCATAAAAACATGACTTACATAACAAAAAATATAATGGAAAATGAATTAGTTAACACCTAAAAAATGAAATAAATTGAAATATTATTAATTAAGTAATAACAGAGGATCATATATGATATCACATTTATGTATGTGGTTCTTTTATTTTATAATAAAAAATATTTTTCCATTATAAAGGAGTTTAACATACCCTCGACTAAAGAAATTTACCAGTTAATGGTTAATTTTACAATCTCATAATTATCTGAGGTTGTTTATATGTAAGTATCTACTGGGACTTATTTATTATCCATATATGTGTCTCATAAAAATGTATTTCATAATTTTTTTACTATTTCATAGACCATGGGTTAATGTATTTTATACACTTTTATTATTATGTATAAAATATTTTGAAAGGAATCTTTTTGTTTTTTTCCAAACAATGTACTTTATGTCATTTTGAAAAAATAAGGAATAATTTTTTTAACTTATAGGGAGGATGAAGGTATTTTCTACCGTTATAAAACCTGTGAAAATTCCCTCATAATATTATTTCAATATTTTTAAAATAATTTTTTTCTTTAATAATTATGAGACTATTAAATGATTTAAATGTAGAAAGGGATATTTATCTCAAATAGTTTTTGGATTGATTTTATTCATGTAAAAATATATTATTGGATTTTTTTTAATTGAAGTTGATTTATTCGAATAAACTATTCCATATATTATTGATAGTTTTATGATTTGTTTGACTGTGGATGTGATATTTTTATGTCATTCATAGTTTAAGGTTAAAGTATTAACGTTTTGTAAGATAGTTTAAAAAGAATGTTTATGTTGTGTTTCAACCTTTTCACATGAGAAATTCATTGGATGTAGTAAGTGATGGGTGGAGCCCGCTGTAGCATATCCATGTATCAGTATGTCTAATGAGACAAACTAGTGTCTTGGTACAAGGCCTTGATAAAATTTATATTTAGGGTCTTGGAATGAGGCCTTGACTTTCTAGCTAAGATTCCTGGCACTATGAATTCTATCATTATGAGATTAGCTATTAATATTACATGTGATTATTTGACTAGTAGAATATCCAAGTGAATAAATAAATGGAATTATTTGATTTATCCTAGCCATATTATACAAAATGTTTTGTTTAAAAGTCTTGTGTTTTAGACTTATACATTGCCTTAAATGTTTATTCATATTTATGATATTTCCCTCTATATTTTTATCCTTATTTTGAATCTGATCTCACCGCATTCTTATATTTATTTTTCCTAGGATGCAAAGAAGTATATTATGAATAATCTGCATAGATAGGATAAAGAATATGAGTGTGTTCAATGGAGACACATGATTCTATTTTACTTAATAATGTAATGTGAAACTTATGTATGTATGTAATACATCCCAGGCTACTAAACTGATCTCTCTTTTGGGACATGATATCGTAGTATAATTCCAATGTTACATAATAATTCTCTGACTCTGGGTAACTAGGGTTGGGGCCTTATAGTTGGTATTAATGTAAGTTTAGTTCAAATATTTGATAGTATATTTAGAAAAACTCTTATTAGAGATAATTACCCTATGAAAGATTTTGAAGATAAGTTTAGATGAAAATCCAAAAATTGTGGTAATATAGATATTATGTGGGTTTTAAAAGAAATAAATCCATTTCTAGATACTACAAGTAAATGCTATTTTGGAACAGATGTACCTACGAGTGAAAACACTGACAAGGAGTTTTGGGTTTCACCCAGGGTATCATGGTACATGACAACGGGACTTAGTGGGCACTGGGTTTGACACTCAAATGGGATATGCTTAGGAGAATTCAAATTTTCTTTATTAAAAATTATGAAGCATTTATTAGTAAATTTTTCCCCAAAAAAACTTTTTTTATGATTATGGATTATGTGCATAAACTGTTCAATTTATTTTAAGTATTTTACAAGTTTGGAAATTTTCATTAAAATTCATAAACTAATCTAGTGTATTCCATTGTTTAGAAATGGAACATAGTAGAAGTAATGGAAACTGTATTAGTTCACATAATCCATGTAGATATTTCCCCTATATTCAAGATAATTATAGTGGAGGGCGTGATGAAACTGGTGCAGAACCACTTAAAACCATAACTAGACATCTCACTCAGTTTATGAATAATAACATTGCCTATATAGAGCACCCTGATCCACAATGTGGATGATCAATGTTTGTCCACTAACTAGGTAACAACCACTCACATTCAATGAGACTAAATGTCCATTTTTAGTAGATCAATTGATATGTTCCTTAGAGAAAATATTACATGCTTTGGGGAGTAGCGAAAGGGAAAAAAATATCATGGGAGTTTATCGCCTCCCAAAAGATGTAGATCAATAGTGGTTATTAATTCAAAACACAAAAAGGATTAAGAAGTATAAAATAAGGAATCGAGGGAGATTAAAGATATTTTCATAGAAAAATATTTTCCTCGTGAAAATAAAGAGGATACAGAAAGGCAATTTCCGAGTCTAAGGAAAAAAGAAGATGAGAACGAAACAAAGTATGTGGAGAATATTAAATGGATAGAAAAGCATGCTGTAGTTTATATACATAACCCAAGGAGTAAGATTTATCTATTATTTGATGGGCTAAACTCATTTCTCTTTTGAGCATTAGTGTCACAATCTTTCTCATTATATAAAGATATAGTATCATGTGATATCATGACAGAAAATGAATTATTTACGTCTTGTGAATTTAAAGAGAAGCGATAGAAGAAGGGATCAACTAAACAATCTAAAAACAAAATAAAAGGAAAATGGGAGAAGTTTACTTTCCATACTATAGTAATTGTGAGAAGAAATACCCTAGTATATGCATAAAGGGGATTTGAGTTTGTTACAAGTGTGTAGAAAAAGGCCACCAATCTCATGATTTCATGTGGAAAAAAGATCTTTTTAATGTTCAATTATTCAATTTTAAAGATATGGATAATTATTTAAATGAATTTTCAAATCCTCAAAGAAACATACCCTAGAAAAGGCCAAGGGGGAAAGAAAAGGCTTATATGACCACTACTGCTAAGGTTTAAGTTCCTAATAACATGGTGAAGGTACTTTAATCATTTCCTCAAAATTATCTAATGCATTTTTTAATTGTGGATCATCAAATTCATTCATATCTTCCCAATTTTCCAATAAAATTAGATATTTCCAACTTGAATTAAAAAGGTACTTTTCAGTCAATACTCATAAGGTAAGTATCACAGAAACAATGTTTTGTCAATATATTACCATTATGACATATAAAAGTGATTTATTTACTAATATTATAGTCATACCCATGATTTAATTTGATATAATCTTTCTTAAGGATTGGATTTCAGATAACGATGCAAATAAAATTATTGTAATAAGAAGGAGGTTAAAATTTCTTATGATGATATGGAATCCCTTATCTTTAGAGAAAAAATATAACCATCTGATTCTAATCTAGATCCACCCCCATTATCTCTAATAAATTCAATTATTGGGGGAAAAGGAAGTTAAATAACTATATTTGAGGAAAGGAATGTTAAAATAGAGGATGTACCTATTGTGAAAAACTATATTGATGTGTTTCCATAGGATTTTCCTGGGCATCTTCCAAAATTATAAATTGAGTTTTCCATTGACTTAATTCTTGGTTCATGTCCCAAATAGAAGCCCCCTTATAGAATGACCAAGATAGAATTAGCGGAACAAATGAAACAACTAAAGTAATTGAGTAATAGAGGATTTATTCGACCTATTGTTTCTCCATGGGGTGCCCCTTTTTTTGTTAGGAAGAAAGATGGATCTATGAGGTTGTGCATTGACTACTTGGAGCTTAATGCTATAACAATAAAGAAAATGTTTCCCCTACCTTTCATTGATGATTTAATTGATCAACATCATGGTTCTCAATAGTTTTCAATGATTGAAATTCAATTTGGATACCATTAGTTGTCTGTGAAGAAGTAAGACATTCCAAAGACTTCATTTCTAACCAGGTATGGGAATTATGATTTTATTGTAATTCCTTTTGTACTGACTAATTCACCCTCATTTTTCATGGATCTAATGAATAGAGATTACATGGAATATCTTGATGGATTTTTAGTGGTATTTATTGATGATATCTTGGTATACTCCAGAAGCTATGGAGATCATGAAAATTACTGTCACACTGTTCTAAAGACTCATAGAAGAAATGATTTAAATAGAATGTTCAACATGTGTGATTTCTGGATTCATGATATTTCCTTTTCCGGATATATAGTATATAAGGATTGAATTTATGTTGATCCTTTAATGACAAGGGAAATCCAATAATTGCCAACTCTAATGATTATAACTGAGTTATACAGTTTTACTGGTTTAACAGGTTATTATCAGTGCCTCATCAAAAATTTTCCTGATGGGAAAACTCATTATCCAAGATCACACGTAATGGGGTTAAATTTGTTTGGAAAAAAAGTGTGAAGAATGTTTTGACGAATTGAAGAGAATATTAGTCAATAATCCTATCTTTATTCTACCATCTAGGAATGATGGGTTTGTTATTTATATAGATCATTCGATTAAAGGATATGGTTGTATCCTTATGTAAAAAGATACAGTAATTTCAAATGAATTAGGTCAGATAAAAATTCATAAACAAAAGTATCCTACTCATGATCTTGAGTATTAAGATGTAATATTTTCTATGATGATTTGGAAACAATATCTCTATGGTGAAAAATGTTAGGCATATATTGGTCACATGATTTTTATGTGTATTTTTTTCAAAAAGTACTCAAAATGAGGTAGAGGAGATGGCTCAAACTACTCAAGTATTACAATTTCACAATACACTATCACCCAAGGAAGGAAAATAAGATGGTATATGCCTTGAGTAGAAAGGATAAATAAGTTTTGAAGAAGATGAGAGTTGAAAGGGATCCTTTGTTCATGGATCTAGTAATTATGGGTATGGGAATAACCATGAAAGGTGAAACATCAATAGATGTTCAAATTTTTACCAAACGATATTTTCTAGAAAGGATAAAAAGTTCTCAGACTGATGATGAGAAGTTTCATAATAAAATTAATGCTATAAATGATTGGAGATTGATTGACATCATATATGAAGATGGAATTTTGAAATTTGGGAAGTGGATTTGTGTTCCTGATATACATGATATAAAAATGGAATTATCGGATGATGCTCATTACTCCAATTTCTTTATACACCCTAGTAGAACTAAGATGTGTTGAGATTTTAAAGAACATTTTTGGTGGGACAACATGAAGAGGAAGATTTATCATTATGTGTCATGATGTATCATTTATCAACATGTAATGGCTAGAAGACAAATTCCTATAGGATTCATGAAACCTTTTTCCATACCTAAGTAGAAATCAGATGATATTATGATGGACTTTGTCATGGGACTAACTAAGACTCCTAGAAGGAATGACACAATATGGGTCATTATTAATCGTCTTACCAAGTGATCTCATTTTCTTTCTATAAGAGAAGACTGACCACTTGAACATTTATAAAGACTATATATTAGTTATTTTTTAAGACTTCATGGTGTACTCTAATAGATTTGTTCTGATCATGATCCCTATTATACATCAAGATTTTGGAAAATTATTCTGCAAGACATATATACTGAACATTGTTTGAGCACTGCCTTCCACACTCAAACTGATGGAAAATCAGAATAGACTATTCAGAACATAGAATAAATGTTGATATCTTGCTCACTTGACTTTCAAGGTATGTGGGATCTGTATTTACCTCTGGTAAAATTTTACTATAACAATATCTTTCATTCATGTATTCAGATGGCACCATATGAAGCGTTATATAGAATGAGATGTCACACACAACTTGTTGGGATTATGTTGGTGAAATAAAACTCATAGGCCCATAAATTTTTGAGGAAACAATGTAAAATGTAAATATTATCCAAATACACATCAAATCATCTCAAAGTAGGAAAAGAGTTATGCCGATAACCGAAGGAAGGATTTTAAATTTAATGTATGATATCATGTTTTCATGAAAGTATATCCATTGAAGGGTGTTATATGATTTGGTAAGAAAGTTAAATTAAGTACTAGGTACATTAGACCTTTCAAAATTCTAGAATTAATTAGACTTATGGTTTTCTAGTTGGAAATTCCCCCAAGTCTCTCCAAATTTCAGGACGTGTTCCACATATCACTATTGAGAAAATACTTTCCAGACCCAACACATGTACTCACCTTTTAAGAAATATAACTGGAACCCAATCTATCTTATTATGAAGATCCAATCAAGATTCTCGATCCAAAGAACAATTTTCTAGAAACAAAACAACTCGTCTAGTAAAATTTCTTTGGATAAACCATAAAATGGAAGAGGAAGCATGGGATCATAAAGAACATACAATGAAGAACCCCCAAAATTATTTTATGTAGTAATATTCTAGATATTTATAGGATGAAATTATTCAATGGAGTGAAGTATGTAATTGATCAAGCTTCCATGGTATGTTTCTTTTTGAATAATACAATAGCTAGCATTGTACGCATCCCTGATTACTATCACACCACTACCAATAAAACTAGCTATTGTAAAAGGATTTATGAATTGTAATACCCACTTTTTGAAATTTTATAAATTTTATTTTTCAAAATCGACTTCAATTTTGGATTATTAATTTCATAATTAACCCTGTGTGATTTTTTGGTATTTTTCTAAAAACGTTAAAATTTTGATGAATATTGAAAAACAGTGTGTTATTGTTTAAAACCTACTTTTTTTAAAAAATATTTATTATTTAAATTTAAATTTAATTTAATGGAATGATAGATACATAATAACTATATAAGTCAAATTTAATTCATTAGAGTCATTTAATAATAATATTAGATATATTAAATTTTATTGAACATTTTAACATCTTTTACCCACCTTATAGGAACATTTGCAAATTTACATAAAATGTAATTTTACCACTTAAGTGAATTGAATTTCCAAAATCTGATTGACTTGACTCTCATCAATAAGTAAAATTTGGTTCAATTGGATGAAAATAATTTTTTTAAATAGTAACTTTTGAATTTTGTTTACCACAGTGAAATGTAAATTGGGTAGTTAAAGGTAAAAATATTATATTAATTACCCCAAAAGATGTCTTAATTATATTGGATAAGTGTATTTAGGCCAAAATCAACCTTAGGGAAGAAAGTATGATATTGTTTTTATCCACTTGGATTAGATTAGGATATTAATTATATTTTATTTAAATAAGAGTTAAAAGTTTTAAATTCAAATTTTAATAACTAAACCATTTTTAACTTAGGGTTGTATAGAAGATAAATTTGACTATAAAAATTTATTAGAACGATCCAAATATTTTTTACATCATGGTATTTTTTTTTATTTTTAGATATTAAATAATTAAATTTATATATGACACAATGATGATACACTAATTACCTTATTAATAAATGATTAAAATAATTGATTTTATAAATATGAAAATAAATGTATATTGAAAATTGTGATTCCATCCTCTATTTTCTAGGTAAATATGACATTTTAGGGTTTAATTCAATGTATTCTGTTTTAAGTAATCAAGTTTTTATGATTCCAGAAAAACCAAATACTAAATAGTGTCAAAAATGACATAAATGAGTTTTTAAAAAAATTCTATTTTATTAAATGATATAATATTCATAAAAATCAATTATTCGACCAAAAGACTTAGATAATGATATATATGTAATTAATGAACTACTTTAGGTTATCTTGATATTTTTTAGTACGTATATTAACCATGTAGTATATAAATACAAGAAGACATGGTAAAGGTTAAACTATTTAACTAAGAGTTAAATCTAAATGATAAGCTTAATATGGTGACCAAAAAATTGTCCAAACCCTATTGGTTGAGAGGATTTCAACCCTTAACCATATTATCCAAGATATAAATCCATTTTTAGCTATTATAAACCGAAAATTATTTTATAATAAATTAATATTCCAAGCTATTTCTAAAGTTCCCCTCACCTATGTTATAAAAGGTTACTTCCCCTTCTCTTAAATTCACACCTCCATATCCATTTAGATTGGCCAAAAACTTATAAAAAATCCTCTTATATTCCATTAATTTAACATGGAGTCCTTACTTTTATCATAAATATAACCTAAGGATACCTTTTGTTCAAATCAAAAGGAAGTACTCGATGAAGAGGTAATTATTCTATCACCTCTTTAAAAGTTATTTTCTTCATCTACTTCTTATTTATTTGTATTTTTTCCTTCTAAAATAGTAAATCTATTACCTTCTACAAAATTATATGTTATTATAAATATTTTTCAACCATATTCATTATTATATCCATCCTATGAATGAAAAATTCAGCATACGTGTTTACGTAAGGCTTACCCTCTCGACGTCTTTGTGTAGTTTTTTATTCAAAACATCATTATTTAGATTGGTATAATAATGAGTATAATTGATGTAAATAATAAATACAAAATTTTAATTATTATGTATATATAATATACCATCTATTTTTATATGATTATACCATCAATAGAATGATATCGTCGCTCATGTGTACGTACGACTTACCGTCTCCACAATGCTAGGAGATATCATTCCCCATCATAAATACTCAAGAATAATTTTCATTTAGTGATTAAAAAAATATTTATGATCTTAATATAAGTTTTTATATGAATCACATACATCCTATACATAAAAAACGTGACATACATTTCAAAACATATAAAGGAAAATGAATCAGTTAACACCCAAAATAATGATAAAATTGTAATATTATTAACAATGCAATATTAGAGGATTGTATATGATATCATATTTATGTATGTGGTTCTTTTATAATATAATAACAATGACATAACCATTATACATGATCTTAACATACCCTCAACTAAAGAAAAGTACAAGGTAAGGGTTAATTTTATAGTCTCTTTATTATCTGAGGTTGTTTATACGTAAGTATCTACAGAGACTTCTATATCATCCACATCTTTATTTCTGAAAACATTATTTCAGAACCTTTTTACTATATCATATACCATGATTTAAAATCATTTATACCCCTTTTTTAATTTTTATAATTTTTCTTGAAAGGAATATTTTCGTCGTTTTCTGAACAATGTACTTTATGACCTTTTCAACAAATTAAGGAAAGAATTGTTTTTTTCTTATAAGGTAGATGTGGATATTTTCTATTGTTATAACACCTTGAAATATTCCCTTACATGATTATATGAATATTTTTAAAATGAATGTTTTCTTTTATAATTAAAGAAATTTTAAATGATTTAGAAGTAGAAAAAGATATTTATCTCAAACAACTTTTGGATTGATTTCATATATTTCAAAATCTATTATTTGATTTTATATTTAAATAATTTTTTTATGATAAAATATTCCATATTTTATTGATGGTTCTATTATATGATTGATTGTGGAAGTTTTATTTATATTTCATTCATAGTTTATGGGTAAATAATTATAATTTCATATGTTAGTTTAATATGAATGTTTATATTATGTGTCACCATATTCATTTGAGTAATACATTGGATGTAATGAGTGATGAGTAGGGCCTGCTATAGGCCCTCGATGCATCAGTAGGTCTCATTTGACCAAATTGAGTCTTATAACAAGTCCTTGACAAAATTTATATTTAGGGTCTTGGCATGAGGCCTTGACATAGTTGTTAAGACGTCCGGTATTATGCATTACAACATTACGAGATTAGCGATAGATATTACATGATATTACTTAACTAATAAAATATCAATGTGAATAAATAAATTACATTATTTGATTTTTGTTTTCCATATTATGCTAGTTCTTAAGTTTAAAAGTCTTTTTTTAGACTTATACATTTCCTTAAATGATTATTTTTATTTATGATAGTTTTTGCAATATTCTTATCCTTACTATGAATATGAGATCACCCCTTTCTTATGTTTTATTTTTCCCAGGATGCGAAGAAATAAATTATGATTTAATTTCAGGAATAGTCTAAGGAATATGAGTGTGTTCAATGGAGAAACAATGTTTCTTTTCCATTTTATTATTTAATGTGAAACTTATGTATGTATCTATTAATTTTGAGGCTACTAAACTGACCGGTCTTTTGAGAAATGATCTTTTGGGGTCATTCCAATGTTATGTAATAATTCACTAACTCTGGGTAACGAGAGTCGGGGCATTATAGTATTTATCAAAGGATGATAAGTACAAACCTTGGAAACTATATTTAGAAAAAAATTGATTAGAGAACATTTCCCTAAGATAGACTTTGAGGATTAGTATAGAAGAAATCCAAATTTTTTGTAAATATAGATATTATATTGGTTATACAAGAAAAAAATCTCTATCTAAATACTATTAGTGGACATAGCTCTAGAATAGAAGTTCCTAGGACTAATAGCACAGACAAGGAGTTTCGGGTTTGACCAGTGGTATACTGGTACACAAAAATATGACTTACAACGCACATAGTTTGACACTCCCATGGTATATTCTTAGGATAATTCCAATTTTCATTACTGACCATTATAAATGATCTATGAGTAAATACATCCCCAAAGAAATTTTTTTATGATTATGGATTATATTCATAAACTGCTCAATTTATGTTAGGTATTTTACATATTTAGAATTATGTATTGTGATTTATAAACTTCTCTAGTGTATGGCATTGTTTAGAAATTGCAATTAGTAGATGTAATGAAAACTGTATCAAACCATGTAATCTATGTTTGGATTTCCCTCTTATTTTAGACAATTATAGTGGAGCTGGTGATGCAACTGGTGCTGAACAGCTTATAACCATAATAGGAAAAACCACTCAGGTTATTACAAATAACCTTACCTACGTAGAGCACCCTAATCCATAATGATGTGGATCAATGTTAAATCACTTCATAACACAACAACCACCAAAATTGAATGGGACTAAAAATCTATTTGTAGCTGAGCAGTGGTAAGTTTGTTAGAGGAAATATTTCATGCTTTGGGGAGTAGGGAAAGGGGAAAAGTTATAGTAGTGGTTTATCACCACTCAAAAGATGAAAATAAATGGTGATCATTAATTCAAAACACAAAGAAGGATTAAGACGTATAAAATTTGTAATAGAAGGAGATTAATGTGATTTTCATAGAAAAATAATTTCCTTGGGCCCATCAAGTAGATAAGGAATGAAAATTTCCATGTCTAAGGAAAAAAGAGGTTGTGAATGTCACAAAGTAAGAGGTGAACATTAAATGGTTAGAAAGGCATGATGCATATTATAAACTTAACCCAAGATGTAAGGTTGATCAATTCCTTGATGGGTTAAAACCATTTATCTGTCGATCATTAGTCTCACAGTACATCTCATCGTACAAAGATATAGTCCTATATTCTATCAGGACTGAAAAGGAATTCTCTAAGTCTTATGAATTTAAAGCGATGAAATAGAAGAAGAGATATTATAAACAATCTAGAAAATAAAATAAGATGAAGAAGGGAAAAATGACATTCCATCCTGTAGTAATTGTGTTACGAAACACCCTTGTACATTCCTAAAGGGGATGCGAGTTCATTAAAAGTATAGAGAAAACTAACACCATGATCATGATAGAAAGGGAAAGAAAGAGGCTATCAATGTTTAATTCAAAAATTTTAATGAAATTTTCAATTATTCAAATGAATGTTATAAGAGTTAAAAAAACTTACATCACAAAAGGCCAAGGGAGTAAGGCCAATATGATACGATCAGTACTACTAATTTTTAAGTTCCTAATGACGTGGTGGCATATACTATAATAGTTTCTTCAAAATTAGCCAATGCTTTATTTGATTTTGGATCATCACATTCTTTCATATCTTCCCAGTTTTCCATGAAAATAAGATACGTAAATTTGAAAGAACAAGTTAGTTGTCGGTCAAAACTCGTAAGGGAAGTATCAGAGCAATAATGTTTTTTCAATCTGTTACGACTGTGGAATATAAACATGTTTTATCTTCTGAATTTATTGTTATACCCATGATTAAATGTGATATAATCCTAGTTATGGATAGGATTTCAGACCAAGATAAGAAAATTTATTGTAAGAAGAAGGCGTTTAAATTTATTGATGATGATAATGAATCACTTATCTTTAGATCATAAACATCACCATCTGATTCTCATCAAGATCCACCCCAATTAGCACCACTAAATTAAATTATTGGAGAATAATGGACTGAAATAACTATGTGTGAGGAACAAAATGTTCAAATAGAGGATATAGCTATTGTGAAAGAATATGTTGATATGTTTCCATAGAATTTACTTAGATATCCTCATGAATGAGAAATTGAGTTTTCCATTGACTTAATTCCTGGTTCAAGGCCCATATCAAAGAACTGTTATATAATGTCCATTGTGGAATTAGTGGAACAAAATAAAAAACTAGAGTAATTGAGTTAAAAAGGTTTTATTCGACCTAATGTTCACCTATGGGGAGCCCATATTATTTTTGTTATGAAAATGATCTATCTTGGAGGATGTGCATTGACTATAGAGAGATCAAAGCTATGAAAATAATGAACAAGTATCACTTACCTCACATTGATTATTTATTTGATTATCTTCAAGGATGTAATTATTTTTCAATGATTTACCTTTGATATAGATACCATTAGTTGTGCGTGAAGAAGGAAGAAATTCCATAGACAATTTTTAGAACCGAGTATAGGCATTATGAGTTTACAGTAATGCCTTTTGAAATGACAAATGTACCCTCTGTTTTCATGGATCTAATTAATAGAGTTTTCAAGGAATATCTTAATGACATTGTACTGGTATTTATTGATGATATCTTAGTATACTCCAAAAGCTGCGAAGATCATGAAAATCACTTGCACACTATTCTAAAGAATCTATGTAGAAATGAATTATATGGGATGTTCAGAAAGTGTGAATTATGGCATAAATAGATTTTTTTCATTGACATATTGTCTCTAAGGATGGAATCTTTGTTTATCATTCAAACACAAGGGAAATCCAAGAATATCCAACACTGACGAGTATAACTAAGGTACATAGTTGTTTTGGTTTAACATGTTATTATCGGCATTTTTTTAAAAAAAAATTCTGATTGGCTAACCAATTAACCAAGACCACGCGTAAATGGGTTAATTTGTTTGTTTTTGTAAGAAATGATTGTGTAGAATTTATTGCATAATTGAAGAGATGATTAGTCAGTGATTCTATATTTCCTCTACCATTAGGGAATGATGGGTTTGTTATTTATAGTGATGCTTCAATGAAAGGACTTGGTTGTGTCCTTATATAGAATGATATAGTTATTTCTTATAGATTCTGAAAACTAAAAAATCATGAACAAAACAATCCTTCTCATGATATTGAGTTAGCAGCTACAATATTTTCTCTAAAGATATGAAGTTGTTATATCAATGGTGATGAAATGTGAGATATATACTGATCACAAGAGTTTGAAGCATATTTTCTCATAGAAAGAACTCAACATGTGGCAGAGGTGATGGATCTAACAACTCAAGTATTACAATTTCCCAATAAGCTACCACCCATGGTATGAAAAATAAGGTAGAAGATGCCTTCAGAATAAAAGATCATGGCATTATGTATAAGATTATAGTTAAAAGGGATCTTATTTTCATAGATCTAGTAATGTTGGATATAAGAATAACCATGGATGGTGAAACATCAATAATGTTTCAAATTATTTCTGAAAAAACATTACTAGAAAGGATAAAAATTTTCTTAGACTGATGATGAAGAGTTTCAAAAGAAAGTTATTGATATAAATGATGGGACATTGATTGAATTTATATATGAAGATGGAATTTTGAAATTTGGGAAGAGGCTTTGTGTCCTAATATACCTGATCTAAAAAGTGAATTGTTGGATGTTGCTCATAACTCCAATTTCTTTATACACCCAAATAGCACTAAGATGTACAGAGATTTGAAGGTACATTTTTGGTGGGACAACATAAAGAGGGAGATTGCTGATTATGTGTCAATATATATCATTTGTCAATAGGTGAAGGCTAGAAGAAAAATTCATAGAGGATTCAGGCAACTACTTTCAATACCTAAGTAGAAATGGGATGATATTAAGATGGAATTTGTCATGGGGATATCAAAGACTCCTAAAAGGAATGATTCAATATGGGTCATTGTTGATCATATTACCAAGTTAGCACATTTTTTTACTATAAGAGAAGATTTAATACTTGAATTTTTAGAAGTAATATATTTTAATGATGTTTTAAGACTTCATGGTGTTCCCATACCAATTGTTTCTAATTTTGATCCTTGATTTACATCATGATTTTGTAAGAGTATTTGGAAAACTCTGGATACAATGCTTCGTTAGAGCACAACCAACCACCCACAAACTGATGGACTATCATAATGTACTATTCAAACCTAAGAAGACATGTTTAGATATTTCTCACATGACTTTCCATGTATGTGGGATCGGTATTTACCTCTATTAGATTGCTCTTATAACAATAGATTTCATTCGATAATTAATATGGCACCATATGAGGTGTTATATGGAATGATATGTCACACACAACTTGTTGGGATGATGTTGGGGAAAGAAAAATCGTAGGCCCAAAAAATGTGGAGGAACCAATAGAAAAGGTAAATATCATCAAATCCCACATCAAATAAGATTAAATTAGGTAAAATATCTATTCTAATAACTGAATGAATAATATTTAATTTTATGTAAGAGATCAGGTTTTTTGGAAGGTATATCTAAATAATTTTGTTATATGATTCAGCAAGAAGGGTAAATTATGTCCAATGTACATCAGAACATTTGAAATTATATAATAAATTGGAGTTGTAGCTTACTGTTGGGTAATGCCCCCATGTCTCTCCAAAGTTCATTATGTGTTCCACGTATCACTATTGAGAAAATATGCCAGACCCAACGTATGTACTCAACAATGAAGATATAGAATTAGAACCCTATTTGTTTTATTTTGATGTTCCTATTAGGATTCTTGATACCAGTGAACATGTGTTGATAAAACTAAGATATCTTCTGATAAAATTTCTTTGGAGAAACCATAAAATTAAAGACGCAATGTGGAAACATGATGAATTTTTCTTGAAGAAACACCCAAATATTTTTATGCAGTAATATTCTAGTAATAAAGAGGATGAAATTATCTGAAGGAGGAAATAATGGAACACCTCAAGCTTCCAGAGTATGTTTTCATTGAATAATACAATAGCTTGCGCTATATGTAGCCCCGAATTCCAGAACACCACGGCCAATAAAACTAGCTATTTAAAAAGCAGTTATGAATAGTAATACACACTTATTGAAATTTTATAAATTTTATTTTTAAAAATTAAATTTGTTTTTAGATTCATAATATAAAAATTATCTTATTGTTAATATCTAGAATTTTTCTGAAGGCATTCAGTTTTTGATAAATATTGAAAAATAGTGCGTTATTGTTTAAAAATTCCTTTTTATTTAAATAATAATAATTACCTTTTAAATTTATTTTAAATTAAAAATAGATACATAATACAAATATTAGTCTAATGTAATTTATTGGATTTATTTTATAATAAGATTAGATATATAAAATTTTATTGAACTTTTTAATGTTTGTTTCCCACCTTATAAGAACTTTTGAAAATTTTTATAAAACATCATTTTACAACATCTGTGAGTTTAATTTCCAAAATATGATAGAAATTATTTTCTTCCATTAGTAAAATGTGGTTCAATTGGATGAAAATAATTTTCAGCGAATAGTCACTTTTGAATTTTATTCACCACAGTTAAAAAATTAATAGGGTAGTTAGAGGTAAAAATAATATTATAATTACCCCAAAACAAGTCCCAAATTACATTGGATAAGTGTATTTTGATTGAAATCAACATTACTACAAAGCTATGATTCTTTTTAAACCACATTGATCAGATTAGGGCATTTAGGATATTTTTTTAAAGAATAGTGAAAATTGTTAAATTCGAATTTTAATAACTAAACAATTTTTAATACAGGTTTATACATAATATAAATTTTATTATAAATATTCATTATAAAGATAAAAATATTTCATAAATAAGTTTTTTTATTTTTAATTTTTAGACATTAAATAATTAAATTTATTTATGACACAACGATGATGAAGTAATTATTTTATTAATGAAACATTAAAATAAATGATATTATAAATATTAAAATAAATGTAAATTTACACTTTTTTTACATATAAGAATTTTATATATGAATAGAAAATTTAATGGTTTATTGAATGTATATTTTTTATTTAATCAAGTTTTTACGACTTTTACAAAAACCTAATACTTAATAGTGTCAAAATTGACATAAATGAGTTTTTAAAACAAAAAATACTTTATTAAATGGTATAATATTTCAAAAAACCTAAAACTCTTCCAAAAGACATAGATAATGTTATATATTTAATTAATTAACACCTTTAGGTTCACTTGATATTTTATAGTAACTATATTAACCACGTAGTAAAACAATACTAGAAGACATGGTAAATGTTAAACTATTTAACTAAAAATTAAATATAAATGATAAGGTTAATATGGTGACCTAAACTTGTATTAAACAATTGGTTAATAGTATTTATACCCATCCGAACCATATAATAGAAAAAAATCCATTTTTATCTTTCAGAAACATAAAATTATTTTATAAGAAATTAATATTTTAAGCTATTCCTAAAGTTCCCCTAACCACTTTTATAAAAGGGTACTTCCCTTATCATATATTCACACCTCCAAATCCATTTTTAACGGCAAAAAACATCTCAAATTTCATCCCATATACCCTAAAATCAACTTATATGACTTACATTTGTCCGAAAAAGAACCTATAGAGCCCTTCTGTTTAAATAAAAAGAAGTACCTGAAAAAAAGGAAATTATTTTATCACCTCTTTCAAAGTTCATTTCATATTATACTACATCATTATTTTTTTTTATATTAAAATAATAAATATATTAACTTATAAATAATCATATTTTATTATAAATATGCTAAAACAATATTCAGTACTCTCTCAATCAATTTAATGACAAAGTCACCAAACATGCGTACTTACAGCTCACCGTCTCCATGTCGTGGTGTAATTTGTTATTCCACACTTCCTTATTTGGATGGGAATAACAATGAGTATAATTGGTGTAAATAATAAATATAACATTATAATTATTCTATATATATAATATACCATCAAATTACATACGATTTCACCATCAATAGAATGATATTGTCGCTTGTGCATATGTACACCTTACCGTCTCCACGATACAATGAGATTTCATTTCCCATTGTAAACATAAAAGAATAATTATCATTTTTTGTTTAAATAATATTGTCTAAAAACATAATATAATTATTTATATGACTCAAATATATCCTATCCATATACAACATGACTTACATAACAAAACATATAATGGAAAATGAATAAGTTAGCACCCGAAATAATTAAAAAATTGTGATATTATTAATGAAGAAATATTAGAGGATCATATATGATATTATATTTATGTATGTGGTTATTGTATAATTTGAGAACAATGACATAACTGTTATACAGAAGGTTAATATACCCTCACCTAAGGAAAAGTACATCGTAAGGGTTAATTTTACAATCTCTTTATAATACGAGGTTGTTTATATAGAAGTACGTACATGGACATCTTTATCATCCACATCCATGTTTCATAAAAATGTATTTCCAAAAAAATTTACTATTTTTTTGACCATGGGTTAATTTCATTTATAAAAATGTTTGTTTTTTTATTAAATTTTTTTAAATGAATCATTCCATCTTTTTCTGAACAATGTACTTTATGACCTTTTAAAAAATATATAGAAAGAATTATTTTTAACTTATATGAGGTATACGACTATTTTCCACCATTATAACACCTTCTAAGATTATCAAATAAGATTATACAAATACATTAAAAATAATTTTTTTTCTTTTATTATTATTTGTCTTTTAAATGATATCTAAGTAGAAAGAGTGATTTCTCTCAAATAGTTTATGGATTGATTTCATCTATGTCAACATCTAATGTTGGATTTTATGTTTAATTGATGTTTACCAATAATGATACAATATTCGATATTGTATTGATAGTGTTATGATATGTTTTACTATGGATGTGCTATTTTTATGTAATTCATAGTTTATGTTTAAATTATTAACATTTCGTATGTTAGATTAATATGAATTTTTTTGTTATGTTTCACCCTTTTCATATGAGGAATGCATTGGACGTAGTAAGTGATGGGTGGGGCCCAATACAGCCCCTTGATGTATCTGTAGGTCTAATGAGACAAGCTAGTATCTTGGCACAAGACCTTGGAAAATTTTATATTTAGGGTCTTGACATGAAGCATTGATTTTGTGGTTAAGATGTCTGACATTATGCATTTCATCATTATGAGATTAACTGTTGATATTACATGTGATTATTTAACAAGTAAAATATTCATGTGAAAAAATAAATTGAATTATTTGATTTATCATTTCCATATAATATTGAAGTTTAAGTTTAAAAGTCCCGTGTTCTAATTTTATTTATTGCCTTAAAATATTTATTATTATTTATGATAGTTTCTGCTATATTGTTTTCCTTACTGAGCATCGGAGCACACCCCATTTTAATGCTTTATTTTTTCCCTACTGTGAATAAGAGTATTATATTACCAACATGGATAGGCTAAGGAATATGATTTTGTTAAAAGGAGACAAAATGTTTCTTTTTTCATTTCTGGATGTAATGTGAATCTTATGTGTGTATCTAGCACTTACAAGGCTACTATACTGATTGGTCTTTTGGGACATGACCTCTTGTGATCATTACAATGATATGTAATAATGCACTGACTCTAGGTAACTTGGGTTGGGGAGTTACAATTATAAACATCATAATTAATTATTAATTAATTTAAAAATAAAATTAACCAAAATGAGGCACTAAATTTTGATTAAAAATATAATATAATATGTACTAAAAAATTATTAATATTTTTTATGAAATAATTTCTTAATTAATAGTGAAATGAGTCATGAATTATATGTTATAGAATAATATTATTTCATATCAATTTAATTTAAAAAATAATAATATTTTGACTAAATTTTTTATATTTCATTATTTTTATTCATGGGAACATTCCATGCATTCGATGAAATTATGATTATATTTACATATTATATATTACACTATATCAAATTCTAATAGTTTTTAACATAATAATGTTTCCAATATGTGGATTTTAAAGGTTATAAAAAATTTCAAAACAGTCAAAATGAAATTAAACTCATGAACTATGCCCATAGTAAATTATTAAAAAAATAAATAACTAATTTAAAATAGTATATAAAATATACCTTAAATGATAAAAAATCATTATCTTAAAATGAATAAATATACATTCAAACAATTTTAATGCATAAAAACACAATTCTTATGTCAATTAAATAATTTTTTGATTGATATTATTATTAATTGAAATATGGTTTAAGAAAAATTTTCTTTTTATATTTTATGTATTTAATTAAATTTATATTTAATATAAATATCATATTTAATTATCCATCAATGTCACATACGACAATTATAATAATGTTTCATGAAGGTGATATTGAATGTTTATAAAATATGAAATAGAAAACAAATTTCTATAAAATTTGAAACAATATCTATAAACATGAAAAATAATTCAAAGTACGAAGAATTTTATAATAATAATGAAAAAAATAAAATATAAAAAAAGTATTGCTTCAAATCATTAAATTTAGAATATAAAAAAATACAAGAAGAATATTTTGAGAGCTTCTAAAATATAACTTAACGATATAATCTAAACGAAATTAAAAATTTATCAACATTATTTTCATTATTATAATTAATACTATATAATTGTAATAACATAATAAAAAAATATTAATAACATAATTAACTCTAAATTATAAATATAATTTAATGTAACTTATAATATAATTAATAGTAATTAAAAATATATTAATTGATAATTGTATAAAAAACAATTTAATTATTAATTCTTAAAATAAATAATAATAGTATAATCAATAATTATTAATAAATTAATAAGAAACTATTATTTAATTTTTTTAAGAAGTTGAGACCTCGACCAAAGTATCCAAGGAACCTTTTATTTAGAAATTGAGGGTAGAAGTTAACTAAGCCTAAATGAGGGAGTTTTAAAATGGTATTTTTCAATTAAATTATTTAAATATTTGAGGAAATCATCAATACAAATGAGGATATTAGTGGATACATATTTTATAGTGAGAATATATCTGAAGGTGTTTTCCACATGATAGATGTGAGTGATGATAATGTTAATGGAAGTGAGGAACCTGAAACATCTATTCCATCTCATAGAAAACTCAATGAGATATATATGTGTCACTCAAAAGGGATTTTTTAATGGTAGTGTATTCAATTCCAACAACAAGTTGGATGATCTATCTTTCATAGCATAGAGCATGTCATTGATTACACCGATCATTTCACCCTCAAGAGAGGGTATAATTTCACATGTATAGAAATAAAATCTATCTAATTTCCTACTATGGTCTCTGAAGATAGTAACACATCATATGGGGCCCTGAATTTTTTATGAATCAACATCCATATTGATTTTAATGTAACCTACTAATGGGGATTCATATAAATTTTCAAGGTACTAATGGGGTTTTCAACCTACCAAAAATTTAATGTTTTCTCACAAATATGAATTCATGAATGCAATCATCTAATAAATAATTATAGAGAGAGTTGGATTACATTATCTTAGTGGTAATTCCTTTAATATTATCCGGAAAATTAAATCATATATTGGGTGGATGAATCCATTATAGCCATTCTAGATGGATTATAGTAGTTTAATAGTATCTTCACTATATATGTTATCCATCCAAGGATACAAATACAACGCAGAAAATCATCACTACAAATTTAGAATAGAAACATGTAAATTTCATGGAAAAAAGTCAAGCCATATAAAGCTTTTTATAAAAATAGGTGATCATATAAACACACAAATTGATGATCAATATCATTTATATTATAGTTTCATAGAACACCCATAGTTTATATAAGAATATTAAATTATCAAATGAATACCAACATGTAGAATATTTTATCGTAATGTATCTAGAACAATGATAGTATTTTGGGACTAATTGATAATTTTTTTTGAATTTTTTAATCTAGGGGAAGTCAATATCATCAGTTACATAGATGAAGTGATAAAAAATATTTGTGTTCCGCAATCCATTTCAAGCATGTTTGTACACTAGGATTTCATTTTATGTGAAAATGGTATGGATTATAATTACTAAATATATATCTATTATCTTGTCCATATGAGAATCCATAATAAGGTCATTGATGGAGACATGAAAGTCAATTGTGGGGTCCACATTATGAGGAGATTTGAAAAGTTCATGACATAAAAAATTGTCTAACCAAAATGTATGGGTGAAGTTCTTGCATGAAATACACCTATAGTGAGATAAAATTTTGGATAATGAGGTTTTGTGGACATCATAGATGGAAGAATCTAGGTAATGAATATTTCAAATTTTGAGCTTCTTAAAGAATCTAGACTTGTGTTTGATGAAACATTCGGAGGCATCCATGAAGATGAAACCAGAGTTGGATAGTGTCAAGGATTGAAGGGTGTTCCCAAATCCATTGGGCTGAAGATAAGAATATCACATAAGTAATTATCTTTGGAAATAATTTTTCACATAAAAAACCAAACTACCTATAGATATCATATTTAAAATAAAGAAACCATTACAATATAATTTCAGATAGTGTAATAAAAATAGTGTAATGGAATAATGGTTCCAAATCCAAAAAAGCAACCAAAATTCATAATATAAATACACACATATCTCCATGAGATATGTGTGTACATGTCCCTCAATTTCCCAACCAGACTCTTACTCCATAGTAACACAGATACATGTCACAACCATTCAACACCTTAACATTACCCACATTAGATAATACAAAAACTAAACACAAACAAAAATTTATATTTATTGTATGAGGTAAAAAAATCCTAGTAGGATCACACAATGATTCTCCTATGTAGTTATTATAAAGACAAGAAACACCCATTTAAATAAATACAATGTAATAAATATAGATTTAAATATTTTTAATAAATTATTTAAATAAATCTTTTTTTTGAAATATTTTTAAAACATGACAATGAAAAACAACTTTAATAAATTTAAAAATAAACATTTATAAACAATTTATCTTTTCCAATACTAAAATGAGTAGAATGGAATCTTGTACTAGGGAATGATAGTTTAAGGCTTTCTAGGATCCTCAAAAATGTTTTATAAAATGAGTAAATAGATAAAAATACCTTGAACATGGGACTAGTAATGAGATAATATCTCAATTAGTGAGCACTCTATCAAAATAAATTTAATTTATTATTTTACTATGAATCCAATTTAGGTAGATAGAAACCATACTAGTATGATCGTCCAAATCAGTAATCCCCACCGCTACTTACTTTAGATTTTTATATTCCATAAACCTCACTTGGAGGATTTCAATTTTACAAAAAACCCTAACTTGGAGGCGTTCATTTTCACATACTATATTATTTATAGGGAAATTTTTACTTAAACTATCATGGAGCACATAAAACCAAATAGGACATTATTGGAAATTTGTTTTCATTAATAATTAGAAAAGGGTAAATTTTTATTATAAAAGTATAAAATATTACAACATTATGAAATATCATGAGTAAATCCTAAAACCATTAGAAAAAAATAAAAATAGTATTTAGGAAGTGTTCATGAATTTTTATTAGGAAACCACCTACCAAAATAACATGGAATACTGAACAACCAAATAGATTCAAAATTTGAAAGGTAAAAAAGTATCTTAGGAATCATTAAATATCCCAAAACCATGATACTTATGTCAAAAAATTTATATTTAAGAATATTTGTAATAATAGTGAATGGAGAACAACTTAGCAGGACAATTCCCGAAGAAGTGCTCAAGATTCTAGGTATATTATGTCTCTACCTACATTATCATAATAAATATATATGAAAAACCCATTATATAAATAAATGTACCATATTTATAGTTATAAAATCCCCAATAAATGGTAAATTTTATGAATAATAAATAATATAATGAATAACAAAGAAGAATGATGATGAAAATATGTGTAACTTGATTTTCCTACATCCAAGGCTTCTAGATAAGTTAGAACCAATATCCAAAATGGATGGTATCACAAAAAATATATATGATTAACCACTATATTAGAGTTTCTCAGACTTAGAATAAATATTTTGTCTAACAAAAAGTGTATAAGGTTTAAATATTTTGGTTTAATTAAAACATGTTACACGGTTTGGCCCCATAATTATGAAGAACATGCACCTAATTTTGTATATTGGATAAGACACAATGTTTTCTAAATTTTTTTTTCTAATAATAATCTGACCATTCCATAATCCATTTTCCTATACCACTGTAGTCCTTTTTGATTCCTTAGAATACCACATTTTTTGAAAAAACTGTACAGAAATCATACATTTTCCCACGATACTCTAATATTTACTAAAAATAACCCATAATAACAGATGAATAGTTAAAAAATAAAATATGGTAAAAATGGGGAGATATTTTATCAAATAATTGAATCCATGATGTGATAATTCTCTCCACCATATCACATTGTTACCCCTAAAAATTCAAACTTAATAATACTGATCAAAGAAAAAATGAGGCTACTCCTCCTTTATCACCAAATACTATTCCCAAATCTCAAGAGAATCCATTTAATTTTTCAAAAACACATAACCCAATGGAATATATTTCACACAAAAAATAATTTATGAATAATTATTATATTGAATTGGTTGTTTGAATACTGACATGTCTGGTTCAAAAATTATATCTTCCCAGTTCATAATGAAGGATCAAGATGGTACTTAATGAGCTGATAAACATGGAAAAAAATTGAAATGGTCTACTAAGAGAAAGAACAAAATTGATACTCCACATTTACAAAGCAATTAGTCATATAAAATGTTCCCTCATATCTTGAAACTAATTTCCCTTTCATCCCAAGAATTTAGTGACCCAACAGAGGTAAAACAATCGATAACGTCTTGTCACCTATCCCAAACTCTATATGACAATAGTACCAATTCGTATAAGATTTGTGCTGACTCTGAGATGTCACCAGATTTTGATGAGTAATATAAATTTTATTCATTACCTCATAAACAATATATGGCCCCACAAAAAGAAATATCACCCACCTTAGGCAAACAAGAAGTTTACTCACATAGTCAACCATACAAATCCTTTGTGGTAGCCATTTCAATTTAGGATCAGTGAATACTATTATAAGAAAACTAAACTAGTAAAAAATATATTTCCCAATATACTCTAACAATCGTGATGAAATCAGTGACATAGTCCTACAAAATATTAATTGATCTCTATGTTTATTATATGTATATTAAGCAATGCCCAATTTAACATCGGAAAACATCACCTCCTTGAGGCCTTTACAAAATAGAGAGGTAATTTTTTGGTCCCTATCATAAATAATATTTTATGTAACTACATGAAACCATAAAATCTACTAAACTTGAATCTTTACTAAATCCTCAACCATTTTGGTTGTCTCGAATCATGTTGAAGAGAGTCAGATTTGTTATTCAATAAATAACCACCCTGGTGGAATTCCTCCCTCAAGGAGATAGTGGTAACTGAAAAGAATGTAAATTAAAAAATATAACTTTTCAACATATACATATTGAAAGTATGGATTAATCCAAAAGTCTTTTTGTAATAGACCATAATATTATAATAGCAATATAAAAGAGATAAAATATCAGTTATGTCTCATTTCAAACCTATCCACCAAAACCATCACTTTATATCATAGTAAATATTCATTGTACTTGAATTAAAAACCAAGACAGAATAGAAAAACTCTCCCCCATATCCCTAATTTATGAAGAATGAATGAAATAGTATCTTCTAAAACAAATAACTAATTCCAAGGAAAACTACAACTTAGAAATGGTCTCCCCACCATATAAGGAATTCACGATACTCCTTAACTCTCTATGCCAGTATTTCTAAGAAATAAACCTGATAAGAGATGAAAAAATTGAGAACTAGCCATTAAAATACCAGCATAATCCTCTATAAAATCTCGATGCATCTGAGTAAAGAGTCACATGGTATTCTATTCATCTTTTTATTTCATAACTTATTGGGAATGTAACTTTATACATAGAGAATCCAAAAAAACATCCCAATTTAACTTTATATATGAAATATTGATTTATAATTTTTTAATATAATAAAGCCATCACCACTACTTAATATTGAGGTCCTTAAGGGAAAAAAGATTTAACTTAAACTATTGTTGTTAGAATATAAATTGAACCTTTAAAGAAAGATTTAATTTCAAAAAATCAATTAATAATACATAACTAATATATTTTCTAAATATTGGGAGGGTAATTATCTTCATGTGGATAAAGACTAGGATAGTTTTTCACCACCGTAAGTTCTTTATTTATAATAATATAATCCACACCAGAACATCAAACATAAAAAAACACTCCATTGAACAATCCTCATATTGATAAAATAAAAATAGGAAATGAAGATATAATTCACGTAACTTTTTTAGTATATGTGTAAAACCAACGATTCCTTATAAATTTTACCCCTTTCCAAGTAATAATATTTATTAGAGATGCATGTTTTATTAATAACTACACAAACCACCAAAAATTTGTTTCCAAACCTAAGAAGATTTTAATCTCAATGAAATTCCAAGGATCCTCCCATGATAATAAATATTTTACCCGACAAATAGAAATGTCAAATTTTAAAAACCTATGATAAAGGTTTTTATCCATTAAGATTCCTAGTATGGATTTTAGGAGAAACTCATGATTTTCTTTTCTTCCAGAGTAAATTATTGTTCCATCTATTATTACCATGAAAAATGAATCATGGTACTTTTGGAGAATATGATTTATCAGGTTTATAGAATTAGTTTGTGTATTATTTAGACCAAAAGACATCACAATATATTCAAAGATTTCATACCTACAACTGAAGGTGGTCATTAGAATTCTCAACACCTTAACTCTAAGCTGAAGAAATCTAAACAAAAGGTCAAATATTGAGATGTAATTTTTACCCTTTAATTGACATAAACGTCATTAGTTTGGGGAAATAGGAAATTATTCTTAGTCATTACCAAATTGAACATTTTGTAATTGGAATAGAAATAGATTCTCATTATTAATTTTTTGGAATTTTTTTCTCCTCATAGAGATACAAATGGACAAAAAAATAATTTAACATTCAAATCATATAGTTGGTGTTTAAAATCCTTAAATTTTACTAAATCCATATGGTTTCAAGGAACTAATATCAGATGAGATCATGACACCAAATCGATCAAAAAATCATCATTCCTATATAGAGGTATACCATGGAAATCATCGTGAAATACTTCAAGATATTCATAAATAAAAATGGATGACAAAAACATGAAGTTTTAAATTTTAAACAGTAAATTGTCAATTCATTATTTTTATTTTAGTATTTGAGGTTCTACATGACTATACCATAAATCCCACTCTCTTCAAAACACTTGGGATCCCCCATTAGAGTCATGTAGAACACCCATTGATGATAACAATAAATGTCTAATTTATGGGAATCTACCCAATCCTTCTTGATGTTAATATTACAGAGATCCAAGTCAAGAAAAATAAAATCCCAAACTAGCTCTACATATTTTATTAAAATAGATCATGAGTGACTTCAAAGACACCACTCCTTATATATTCAAAGCGGTGTCACCAACTCTATAAAAAATGGTATGAGTTCTATTGTATATTTAATAAAATTCAAAAAATGGGTTGATAGAGTAGAATGATTTGTACTAGAATAAAAAAAAGGTCACTAAATATGAAGAGATAAAGAAAATTCCACTTACTACTATGTGGCACAGGTCAATAACAACTGGACTATCCCACTATGTGTAAATGATTAATTATAGAGGTATGTGGTTATTACCATTTATTATTTTAAGTATTCAACTTCAGTATAGAAACTATAGGTTTTGATATGGTTATTCTTGACAAAAAGGTATAAATAGACAAGCAGAATATCTATATGTGACCTCATCACCAACACAAGTTAAATATTTTTGGAGGAGTGTGGAAAGCATAACTCATGTTCCATTTCATTCCAAAATCAGAGTATGTAAATCTTCCAACTATATCTAGTAAAAAATGTGTGGTATAAGTCTAATGCTAGGAGCCATTACTACCACCCTCGTATACCTATATCCACTTTCTAATATTTCCATAATTGATGATGAAACCACCACTTATAGGAGGACGAATCCTAACTAGTCCCAACTTCTCAACCATTAAAACATATTCCATTGTTTATCAATCCAATTCCATGACATATGTGGTTATCTCTTTCATAAAAATGCGATAAGGAATTAAATGTTTAAACAACATATAATTACACTAAAGCATCAAATTATTATTACATATAATGCCGAGTAAGAATCGATCATGTTCTGTGAAATATGTAGAAAATTCATTTATATTATAATAATATAGTTTAAGGGTGAGTAACACTATAGATTTATCGATGGTTAATGATTAAAGTCTAAACTATTAGAAAATGATGGTCTTAAAGAAATTCCACTAAAAAAATTCATTATATTTTTCATGAAATATCATGTACCACAGTATATTATAAGAGACAATGAGCACGAATCATTTCACTTTGACATAATCTATACATTGAAAAATAAAAACATTCACTTGATATTCTATAACTAGTCCTTCAATTCCCATGTATCATTTGTTCCTTGAATGGATATTGGATTCTATATGAGAAACTATTTAAGTCAATTTTTACCTTCTACTATCCATGGTTTCACATCCCTACATTATATTGGGTGGGGGAAAACAACCTAGTTTGTGGAAAATATTGATGTACTACCACATTAATATGATACAAATAGAATTGAGGAGTCCCTCATTAATCATTATTTGTAGAACACTTATGGGGAATATTTGGATTCCTTTTTGTGGTGTGGTACTATATAAAATACAGAATTTATGTCACAAGATATATGAGTTATATTAATCTCAATTGACGGATAATAAGTAGAGAACTGAGATTACATCAAAACTCAACATGAGAGACACAGTTACCAACATCCAATGGAATCATCAAGCATTTTTCAGTTATATTTTTATTTGAATTCTATTGTATCATACACCTAAATTTCAAAAATATATATTTCATATCTACCTAAATATACCATGAATATGAAACAATGAGAATGTACCACCTTTGATACAAAAGTTTTGTGAACCTACCCAAGATATCCTCGAACCTGACACCAGATCTTGTCCATGCAATGGCTTAAAGGGTGTTCTTAATATCTATATACTGGTGAAAAGTTCTTAAGGACCAATAACTACATTTGGGAATTATTTTTTTAAAACTAATACAAATGATCAAAAAATATAAGATTGAAATGAAACCCAATTTGAATTAAAATCCCAACATTGAAACAAAATAGTTTAATGAAATACAAGTTACAAATCATAAACATATTAACAAAAATATATAAAAAACACTACACATTTTCTTGTGATATGTGGTTCTATGACCCACTAGGTCACCACTAAACACCCACACCATCCTAACATAGAAACCTATTACAAGTATATATTTACATACCTTTTACTATATCAGATAAATCAATATCTACACACAACCAATGGTTTGTGTAGGGTGTGGTAAAAAAACTGATAGGATCCCACCAATTTTTTTAAAATAAATCATAATAAAAAAAACCCAACCATGCTCATTTAAATAAAGAAAATAAGTGAAGTATATATCACAAAATATACAATATATCATAGAATTACAGTATTTTTAGAATAGTTATTAATACATCTATAAATTATAAAATTTGAATAAATTTAAAAAAAATAAATTTATGAATAATGTATAAATAACCAACCCAAAAATGTAACAACGGAAACAAGTCATAGAGTAGTTCAGATCTGAAAAAGATATGATGATCACACTATAGTGTAAAAATGAATAATTAAATACAAATAACATGGACACTTGACTACGAATGAGATCCCACCATGATAAATTAATCCCCTATGATAAAAGAATTTATTTCGAGATAAATCGAAAATCCAAGCAATGTGTGGGTAAATCATCCTAGCATGGTGTTCCCAATTCATCATTATACTAATTACCCAATGTTTCCATGATCTATATAACACCCTGGGATAATTCTAATTTCATTAACATACCACAATTGGATGCTTTAATTTTCATGGATTAAATCAGTCCATGGAAATTATACACATATATAATCAAGAAGCCCTCAAAACTGAAAAGAATAATCATTGAAATCAGTTTTCATAAATAATGAAAAATAATAAATGTATTTCATAATAATAACTAAATCAACCACATTTTTTTTAATAAGTATTCATTTTTTAAATTTTTTAAAAGAATTAATTAAAATTGAGTATCCATGAAAAGTTGAAAAACAATGACTTATTATGAAACCACCTACCTAAAAGACATTTTATTCTTAGATATGAAATAGAATCCACACAATAAGAGGAATGCTAGACAATAAAAATCATTGATGAATCCTAAAACATGAAACTCAAATAAATAAATAATAAATCAACATTATTTAGATCAATAGTGATAAAAGAAACCACATATCATGAAAATTCATAAACAATCACATGAAGTTCTAGATAGATCTGGTCTATACCTTCCATTATTACAACATATATATATTAAACAAAATAGATAATGGAATAACAAAAATATCATGTAATAAAATATCTAATAAAATTTTCATCTAAATAAAAATATGTACGATCAAGACGAATGATAATGAGTTATGAAAAGTGAATCCATTCCTTGAGATTCTAAGATACAACGCCTCTAGATATAATGGATGAGATCTAAAAAAGGTTTGGGATCTCTTAAATACAAAAAACGAAACACAAGAATAAATAGTTTCTACTTTAGTAGATTAAATGAGGTTAATGTGTAGTGTATCATGTGAGAAAAAAAATTTCAGAGTAATAAATTTTCATTGTATGGTTTGGTCGGAGTGTTTGGTAAAACATACACCAACCGTGAACCTATTTCTATATAGTAGGGAAGTAACTATGTTTAGTCCGATGGTTAGTGTATTTATTATATGGCCATGTAAAAAAATATTTGAACCAACCACAAACCTCACTATTTTTCAGGAATGTGGCACAATTTGTATTAATTGTTAAAAAACTATACACATTCCAAAAAATATATATAATTTCCCAAAAACATCTAGAATAACTACATAATGTTTTAAAATTAATGATGGTCAAAAAATAAATAAATATTCCCAGAATCGGATTTGGGATGTGACATTGATTAATCTGGTGGCTTCCAGTCATTCATTGATGTGGTTTCACATAAAGTGATCTTGAAGAGAGACATAAATGCACTTGTGATTTCTAATACCTAGAGAACCATCTTTTGGAGGATTGTAACAATTCCTCTAAGGATCTATTAAATTATTCTATTTCAAAATACCTCCACACTAGTTAATGTTTTGATTCTATAATTTATACATCTAATTATGTTAGGAGGATACTTATAAACAAAAAATGAATAAACATTTTTGGACCCAGTTATAGATTTAACAATACTAATCCTTCCAAACATAAAATCTGATATCCTTTTCTATGATGTATATTGTTTTAAAACTTGAATAAAAATATTTATAAGGATATAAAAATATTTTATTCCCCAAAACATAATAAATCTATGTTGAATTTAAGGAAATATTCCCTCAACAATACCCAAAACATTCATGATACTACTTTTCTGGTAGGGGTTATGCTCTTACCAAAGTAGAGAAAGGATTTTCCAAGCTTATAATTTTTTTTAAAACAGCATTATAATTTGATAGGGTTTACATTTGATTCTTGATGTTTATATTTACAAACTATATGAAGATAATTATTTCATCTATATAAAATAAGTGGGAAGGAGATACAATACATTTCAAAGACTACATAATCAGTAGTCATCTATGATCAATCAAATTACTGAGAAACCTGATGAGGTAGTACCATAAAATATGACTGTTGATAGAAAACACGGGAAAAAATTTATGAAACCCCTTGAACTGAGGAAATATCATTTAGGTGAGAGATTAATGTTCACTGATATATGGGATGATAATTAAATAGTTTTAGTCCAATTTTTAATGGCTTCACTGAATCCAAATATAGTTATAACATTGAAGTTAAACCACTAATACATTATGTCAAAATCCTTTTTCACATCCTGATATAGATAAGTGTTACCTTATTCTATTATTTTTATGGGAAGATTAAAAATTTGAGAAATAATATAAGGAACATCATGGATATTTCACTACTTAAAATATACAAATTGGATAAAATATATAATTTTTTACTGATGGTTTCTTCCTTTTTGGTAATTATATTACTTATTATTTTGTTTAATCTATTTGATATGATAAATATGGTTGACCATGGATTTCATATATATATTCTCAACCTCCATAATTATGTTGTCGAATTGGGAATTGATACCCTATGGATGGATTCCATTGTAAATATGAGAGTTAACCAACATTGATATATCAGTTTAGAGCACATATAAAAACTTATAGAATAAGAGGATAGTGAATCCATTTAATCCTGAAGAAATTCTGGATGAAGTGATTTGTTTAAGATGATTTCATTATTATCAATGATCTGGAAGAATTATTTAAAAAGTCGATGGGTCTATCGGCCTTTATTACTATTTGAATAGAGTTGTAAATTTAGGATTTACTATCTCTCTCATTGATCCATACCACTCTAGATGATTCCAGTAAAATTATTTATTCTAGTTTATAGAGGCATTTCAGTTTAGCAGTGACCTTAGTTTCTAGGGTAACATCATGAGAAAATTCACTATTTCTATTGGTTTCATGTAGAATCATGATTCCTTCCTCAATATAAGAGATGTATTTATCAATTGAGTTGAATGTTCCCTTACTCAATATTTTGAGTAATATTTTTAGAACATTCATTTTCATGATAGAATAAAAAGCATCCTCCCAACAGTGAAAGAACCACAGACTACACAAACAGACATGTTACAATCCAGGTGAAGTACCTTGGCATTATTGAAAAACATTTCTAGATTAAAAGAATAAAAATATAAATTATGAGTATAATATAAATTGAATTTAAAACTTTTACCAGGAACATAAATCATAATTGAAATATAATAGAATTTTAAAAAATAATAGTCAATAAATAATTTAAATAACATAAAATATTTTTGTTTAAATAACCTAACATCTATAGTTAAAAAATATGTGTGTAATGTAATTTTTGATTGAATGATTATTTATCATAAATTATATTTTTCATAAATTAGTTTTAAATATATATATATATATAATTATATTATTTATTAAATTTATTTTATTATTATTCTTAATTTAATTATTTTTTATAATTATGGAACCGTAATATATTTTAAATTTAATTAATTAGATTTCATTACTATTAAATATATTATTATTTAATATAATTTAAAATTTTATTATTAATTGATTTTTTTATTTTTTATTTTATTAATTATATTAATTTGATGGAAAGGGTACCTTGAAAACCAATGAGTCCCATTGGCGATCGTGCTTGATTTTTAAGGTTTTGGTTTTAAGGGAAACTTCAACTACATTTGAATTGAAGGTCACTCATATGAATAGTGTTATTTACACTTCTAGGGCTCCTATTATATTTTATATTACATATTCAACAGATAAAGGATCCCTGCAAAAAGTGGAAACTTTGAATCTTATTAACATATAGGGCATCAATATCTTATATTCCTGAGCAGTTACTAGTGATTCTAATCCATTATTTTTAGATTTTTCATAAGCTTGGAAGGATTCATAGTGTTCGTGTGATGATTACCTGATCCAAATTTTCTTTATGATTCATCACATTTACCTTATAGTAAATCTATTTGTTGTATTCCCAATGATATAATTTCTTAAATGATTATAAATAATGTATAAAGGTTGTTTATATAATTTATCCTTACAATCATTTAGGAATACTGGAAGAATAATCACATCCACCAGTATAGGATTATTTCATAATATATCCCCGTTTTGGATCTAAATTCCAAATCCTAGTGATTTGAAATCATCAATTTGAATTATGGTACTCTCTAGATATATGATTGGGATTAATATTTTATCATATTGAATGTAAAAAAACCTATCACTAATTTTTTTTGTAAAAATTAAGCACTGAGAGAGTTCATTTGGTATCCATAAATTTTGTATCATGTTGTGTCAATGATTGGGGTTCTAATTAAAAAGGATAGGGAAATGGAAGAGAGATATGATATAAAAATCATTCCATGATGTAGCTATGGTATATCTTATCTCCCCTCTGATTAGATCAATATTTTTTAATAATAAAAAACAAAATGTTGATTTTTTATTGATTATGAGGCAATGCCCAACTATTTATATGTATTTTGTAATAATGGTAATCCATAAGAATAATTTAATAGTTAGGAGGATTATCACTCATAGAGGATAAAGGTTCATGAAATTTAACAATATTGGAAAAGTTATTATGAAAAGGCCTAGTTACATGAATGTGACATAAAATTTGTTTGTGACTCCAGGGAGGGTACTCAAAATATGGAATTTTCAATGAAATATTATTAAGAAGGTTATAATATTACTCAAAATACAAATAATTATAACACTATTAGGGGTTCAAAATATGACTAATGGTGGGGTAGGACATTCTTATTTATCTCGGAATGGAAATGATGATTGTACTGAATCTGCAGAGTAGTATTATTCATATATTGAGCCTGAGTTGGAATTGCCTAATTTACAAGAAAGAAAATATTTGAAAATTTTTCTATTTTAGGGGAAAAGTTATAGGTTTTAAATCTTATATTCATTTTATTGATTGAAAAATAAAGGGATCTAATAAATAAAAGGACTTCATTACTAGAAATATAGCTTATTAGCAGTGGATGGGGATACCATAGACTTGTATTACAAATGTGAATATTCCATTATGATTGATCAATCAACATCTATTTTAATAAATTTATATTTTTGTTGAAGAATTCACAAGGGACAAATTACTGTAGGATAAAAGACACATTATCACAATAACCATTGATACTAAGATAAGTAATGTAGGTAATCCTAGTATTGTGTTATATGAGGAGTAATCAAATATCATATCAAATTAGGAAAGGAATGTAATAACTATAATTCCTAAGAAGAAAATAGACACATGTGAAATATAAACTACATAGTATGATCCTACTCCATTATTGGGTAAGTTAATTCTAATTTTATTCCTAATCCCCTTAATGGAATGTCACGTGGGATTTCCCAAATAAGAGTTTAAACCTTTTCCAGAGACACTATAAAAAACATAGCCGGGATATTGTATATAATCATTGGTAGGAGAGGGTGGTTGAGGAAAATTATTATATTCCAAAAAAGTGATTTTTGAGAAGAAAATATGATATAATAAGGGAAAAATCTCTGATGCAATTTAATAATAGATTGAGGTATATCAATCCTATTCTAGACATATTGAGTCTCACATAGATTCAGGAATGATTTTCATCTATTTTATATTTGGTTTCATAGAAAGAACATTCCTAGTACTTGATTACTTTATTCTTTATTAATTATGTTTTCATATATCATTAATATTATCATTCTACATGATATCTATTTCTGAAAATGTAGTGTGATTATATGTCAGACTGAATGGCCATAACTGTTTCGTGACTTGATTAGAACATAAAGGTTCCACTAAATTATTCTTGAACCATGTTTTATGGTTGGATGAAATTATCTAAAGGGAAATATAATATACATGATATCAAATGTAGGAGGCTCATAAGACATTATTACACCATCTCATGTAATTCTTATTTAGAAATCTCCAATACTGAAGGGTATGATAATAGACCCATCAATATGAAATCCACTTATCCTTATAACTTTATATGTTCTTATATACAAACGTACACACTTATATGTGGAATTAAATGTTGTAAATAGTTTATATCATGAAACATATAATTAGATATATTGATTAAAACCATGAAATCATATATTCATGATAAGGTAGGATTTGTATGGTGTGGTGGAAGTGATATTGCATTAATAGATAAGGTGAGGAATGATTTATGACTTTCATCCAATGAAATAAGATGATATCACATGCCCTTTATTGGGAATGTAACTAATTGCATAAAACCATAGAAATGGTGTTTGGGGGAAGTGTTCAATTTTATATAGTAAAAGAAAGATACATCGATCATATTGGTTGATGAAACTAATATAAAACAAATATGATTTAATAAATCAAAAATAAAGGGATTACAACACACTATAAGAGTTTATTTTGGGTTTGAAGTCATTATGTAATTAATTTTTTTCTCTACGTGGGATTTGGAATGTTTATAGAAACTGACCATGCACTTTTTAAGGATATTCCTAATGCCACGAAGAAGGATCCCAATAATATCACATGATTAGTCCATCAACAACTTTAGTAAAATTCATGTACAATTTTTTAATTATAGAATAATTAATATTCATTTAGGTTTAGTTGATCACCAAAATTTTATTAAAATTTATTTGGAAGTATAACATAGTTTCATAACTAAAGTTAATATTTATTTCCAATTTTTTGAACGTAATATTTACTAAATTTATTATAGAATAATGTTTTGATGTTTATTTATTAAATACTCTTTATTTGAGGATTTATAATAGTTGTTGAGAGAAAGAGGACCAAGGCCCAGTGTTTAATTGGATATAATATAAATGATAATTATTTATATATTCTTAAGGATGTTTCAAATTAATGGAGATTATAATTATTATTCTTGTATATGATTTCCATCAATAATTATAAAGTTTTAAATTGTTTAGTATGTAATTTTTTATCCATGAACCATCCGTATTAAAAATCTATAATTGTGTATGTTTATAAAAATAGAATAGATGTGAAAAACTAACAAAGTGAGACTTTCTTAAGACACAGAGAATGATTAAGATATATTGAGTAACATCCTCCCCTAATATCATTATATAAAGAGATAATATCAAGTGTTACACCCCTCTAAAGTGTATTTCAGCTCGATCAACCATGAATAATAGAATAGATCAAGATCATTCATTCTTTTACTCAGTGATTCTATAGTATGGTTCAAAGATTCTGGTGCATGTGTCGATCACTAATAGAGTGATTATATTGATGGATCCTACAATTATATAGTATTTATATGATAATTAATCCATTTAATCATCAAAAAATGAAAAAATATGAGTTTAGGTAATTCCATATCTATTTATAAATTAATTATGAATTACACGTGACATCCTCCTCTTTGGGTCCATCATTTTATATGATTCAACTAATCTAATATTTTTTTTGACATTAAATATTTATAATTTGAAGAAACAATTACATGGGAATTAATATTAAATAAAAGTTACCAAATTAATCAATGTATTCTTCTACTACTATTAGAAATATATGTTGTATCATATAATTCACATGTTTAATAAATAATTATTTATTATTTTTTAATTTATTGTATGTGTTTCCATTTTCATTTACTTAAATTTGTTTGTATTAATATCTAACATCTTCATATATTCTATATAATCATTTTTGATAACATAAAAATCGATCAATTAATGATGAAATATAAAGAATCATCTGTGTAACATGATCTAGAGGTGTGCCAGTTTCATCCTTGAAAAAACTAGGATAGAACACATATAACATCATTATACAGATCATGTATATTTTGAAATTTTTATATTTGTCTATTGGGTAATATCCAATAAAATAGGATCTATTATCTAAATATGCCCAATTAGCTTATATACTTTTTTAGCTGTTACATTACTTGAAGAACGACATGCTATTTAACCACTATATGTAGTGTGTAGACCCAATTATCTCGTGACTGAGTACATAAGGTATTCTAATTATATTTTTATCAGATACATGACATAGGGGCTAGTTTGATGTATAATAAGATTTTAGACACACTATATTCCCATTACACACCATGTACTTCAAACAAGTCCCTGTTAGGGAACATTCCTAGACTCAAGACACATTATTTAGGCACAGACAAAATTGAATTACCTCTCATGTAATATAGTCCCAACAGTTTTCTAAAATTATCATCGAAAAAATATTTAAAAAAATATTTATAAAAATTTATCATTAGTTTTCTTTGTAATTCATTTGAAAGTACAATCTATTTAATAGGATTAACAATTATATATACAATTAATTTATATATTAAAATTTTAATGAAAATGGGGTTATGACCATGAAAACTTGTGTATCATTTAATTTTAAATAAATTTAATTTTCTTTAAAAAAATTATAGACAATGAGGATGGTTGGAATTAATTATGTTAAATTGAATTAATTGGATTTATTAATAGTTCGTTATCAATATTAATTACCATATCTAAGTAATTAATAAATTGGATTTCAAATTCCTGACTATTATTGGATGTAATAATGATCCTGATATTAGACCATCTAATTTATTTAATTGTATTTTTAAAATTTGATTTGGTTAAATTATTGTTAATTTATATTGATTCATACACACATTTTTATTAGGTAAGGGCCTATGTTATCATGGTTCCTTTTATTTAAAACTCATTTATCAAATATATTATATCCCCTCACCAACATTGGAGAAAAATCAGAAATAATGATGAAGAACCCAGGTGAGTAGAGATGAACAATATTAAAAAGTTCAAGAGAAATAGATCAAGTAATACAAAGGAAAAAATTGGTATTCTTCAACATGAACTATGATACAATTTATGGTGTTTTCCTATATGGACTACAGTTACATTATCAAATCCTTGATAAACTTACCATTAGTGAATATGATGAACATGACAGATATATTTATTTTTTTATTCATGTGGTTAATTATTTGTATTTTTTAATTTTGTGTGATAACTTAATAAATGAAACTACAACAATAAAATTTAGAAAAAATATAACTATATTATGTTTGAATGTTTTATCAGAAATGGTTAATCATATATATAAACTGAACATAATATTAAAAAGGAATTTTAAATGAAAAAATGGTATTTACACATGATGAAAAATACCTCAATTTAATGTATTAAGTCTGTATTACTTCAAAAAATTAACTTATAATTTACCTCATAGTTTCATTTTATTGAATAAAAAAATTTGGATTTCATTTAAAAAATGAGAAATTTTAACATGATTATTTTGGATGAATTAAAATAGTTTACATCAAGAGTTGAATTATAATGTAAGATATGGTGTAACAAAGAGGAAAAATATGATTAAATATTTAAAAATTATTTTAGCAATGGGGAGTACTCTCAATGGATCAAGGAAATATGAGTTAAAGTAGTTGGAATCATATGCATACTTCAAACTCTTCAAATATATTTTCAATCCCATGTTTGGGTTATGAGATGGGAAATATAGATCTTTTACACTAGAATATATAACAGAAAAGATATTTTAAAACTAATGGTGAGTGATACTATGTTTTTAAAAATATTTTTAGATTTATTTACTTTATTAAATTTAAATTTGGTTATATAGTTCTGTAAAAAAAATTACTGGTTATATTTTCTTAATTTTTTGAAATGGAAAATAAAATTACTTAAGAAAAATCACTATTATCCATACTTTAGAATGATATCCTTATCATTGGAGTTAATTAATCTTAATGGTATAGGTTATTATTAAAATTAATATTCAAATAATGAAAATTATATTTGCTAGAAACCCCACTTTTTTAGTTCATTTCCAAAGATGATAATGAGGAAGATGTATCTCTCTTTTTGAAGCAAGAGTATGATTCTATGGATGTCCACTATTTCATTCTATATTCAATATCCAATTATCCAATTATGCAATATAATGATATGGATTTCCATATCAATATAACTCACTATAAGGGTATCAATCAAGAGAATGATAGATCGGAGATACAAAATATCTCTAATGCACTATTCACATAAAATACAAGAGATTCGACACTAGTTAGGGAATATGTGGTCAAGATCATTTAAAACAATAATAACTTGTACATATTGGGTATTAATGTCCTTGATGAGATGTACATATATCTCATTATTTAATCATAATGTAATAACTTATAAGAAGTTATTTTAAATAAAAATATGATAAATAGTGAGAAGGACATCCAATTTCTTTTTACACTTATCCAAAAAGTTAATAAAGATATCTAGTGAGACAGGACCATTATAATTATGGTGAATAAGAAGATAAATAACATGGTGATTGTTAAAAATAATCATTACAAATATAATTCTCTCGTTCACCATTATTCCATCGTGATTAAGATTCAATAGAAAGAAAGGAACATGCATTAGTTTGTCGTGCATGTGTCATGTAGGTCCACATGAAGATTACTTTCTCCAAAAAGGAGAAGAAAGGTGAAGATTATGGTGAATTTCTTCTTGATTTTTATCTTTCCATATCAAAAATTTGGATATTATATACCCATTTCGTTTCCCACATTTTTATTCCAATACAAGAACCATATAGACAATGGAAAATTACTAGAGATAATGTGGATCTATGGGTGACCAATAGAGTGAGGCTGGCTACTCTAGAATTTGGAGACCACTATCTCACATGAAAAACAAGATTTATTTTGTTTTAAAGAATTGTTATTTTGTTTCAAGGGTTACCAAGAAAATTTTTATTGTTTCTTTATTATATATGGATTGATTTATATCAAACTTCAGAGACAAGGATTCTCCATTTATAAATATAACATATGTTCTCATATGTCACTGTAACATCCCAGGTAAATAAAGAAAAAATAATTTTCATATTTATTAATATTTATGAATTAAATATTAATTTTACTTTAAAGGGGTTGCTATGTTCGATAGCGTACCCGATACGCAACAATGAGTTTCATTGAAATCTTACGTTGCACACTAGTAATATAATAATATTATTTTAAATGGTAGTTAACATGTAGCTGTTGTATTTCCAGGAATGGATATAAATAACTAAAATATGATTATAGATGTTTTTAAATGTTTTTACATTTATCCAATAAAAGATAAGGGCTTAAAATACGGAAAGAATTCAATTTTAGGCTTTTATACCCTAATTTTCACTAAAGGTTCACTTATCGCCTTTTGATGGTGAACCATCATTAAATATAGTTTTTATCACTCTTATAAATTCTATTGGACCAAATAAAACCCTTCTTTAGAATCGGGACATCAAAATTTACTTTGTGTAAATTTTTGGTATCTTTCCGATAAAGTTCATTTTTTTAGGAATAGTGTAAAATGTTGTATTTTAATTCAAAACCTCTTTTTAATATAATTTATTTATATGATTATATTATCTTTTGAATTGGTTTTAAAGTGAAATTAGAATATATTTTTACCATTTAATCCAATGGTGGTCATTGGAATCAATTTCACATTGAAATTGGACTTAAACTAGTGTCAATCTTTTGATACTTATTGTTTCATAAAAACACGCTATTTGTCATGACAGTGGGAATTAATTATTAAATTAATTAATGTGACTTATATGTTTTTAATTTTGTAAAATAGACTTCATTTTTGAATTAGAAGTATCAAATATATCTTAGGGTGAATTTTTGGTATTTTTCTGAAAAACTTCAATTTTTGATGAATAGTGAAACCACTAAGTGGTACTTATAAAAACTGATTTTTCGTTTAAATGAAATTTTACCACTTTTGTGTTTTGAATTTCAAAAATCCGACATACATGGTTGTCATTAAGAAGGAAAATGTGATTCAATGAGATTAAAATAATTTTTTGGTGAATAGTAAATTTTATGTTCTTAATCCCGATTAGAGGTAATTAGTGTAGTTTAAGGTAAAAATAATGCTTTAATAAAATGAGATGAGCTTGAAACATGTCCTACCTTCATTTTATGTGTCATGGCCGACCAAGACAACCCATGGGTCACCTTGGGGACCCCATGGAGCCACTTTGGTTGAGAAATGACATAAATAACTTTTTATTAAATGTTAAAGTAAAAATGACACAAACATGAGATGTTTTACTAAAACAATTTTTACATGGGGTTATGGAAGTCATATTTTTTACTATAAATATTAATTAGAAATCTAAAAATATTTCATACATCATATTATTTTTTTATAATATTTAGACTTTAAATAAATTAAATTATTTATGACATCGTGATGATGTAGCGATTACCTCATTAATAATGGATTTAAATAAAATGAAATGATAATGTAAAGTGTAAGACCTACACATGTTCAAAACCTATTGGATGGGTGGATTTAAAACCCTTCTCACCTTACCCTAGAATTATATCAATTTGGGAACTTTTTAATCCGAAACTCTTTTTAAAATAAAGTAACTTATCTTTACTTTCCAAGAGTGCCCCTCCTCTCCTCTTATAAAAGGCCCCCACCTCTACCTCCTTACCCACACTCCCAAAGCCTTTGGCCTTGACAAACCCCGCCCATTGAGGCTCTCCACATCCCTCTATTACTCCTTTAAGCCTCACATTGGGCAGCAGTATTCCCAAGGAAGCCTTTGAGCTCAAATATAAGAGAGTTACCCGATTTTAAGGTAATGTCTTCACTTGAGTCCTTTTGTTTTATTTTGCTTCTCCAACCCCCTAAACGCTTTTTATTAATTTCTTTGGTAAAAAATTCAGTATCATAAATATACTAGTATGTTGTTATAAGAAGGATTCGAGCTACAATTACACACACCTACACTAATGGTTAAAGAACATACTGTTTCCGTGGATGGCGAATTTCGGCCTCCCGAAACGATGATTGTTCAACATTCATTTAACACCTTCAAAGGTGGCCATTAAGATGAAAATATATTTATATATGATATATAATATGTTTATTTTTTCTATAAGATTCTATATTTTTTCATTTTGGGCATACCTTTATGGTTTCCATTATGGGTAAACGCGATATCTTCATTTAAGGAAGTGCGGACTACCGCCCCTTCAAAATGATTTGATTCGTTAATGAAATATGTGGGATGTATAAAGGATGGATTTAAAGTTATTATATATGATGTTATACTGGAATTATAATATACCTCTATATCATTAGTATTTCTTTCCATTAATGTATGATATCGAAAAGAAAGTAGCGTTCATGCGTACGTACGGCTTACCGTCTCCATGAACGGTGCATTTCATTTCTTATCCCCAAATGTAATGTACTATTAAAAGTAAATGTATATAATGGATATATATAATGAATGATACATCTAAATGATGAATATATTTCTAGAATTAAAATATACATAACTCTCATTTAGTTTTAATTCCATTAATATTACAAAGAAATGAAAGTAGCGTTCATGCGTACGTACGACTTACCGTCTCCATGAATGGTGCATTTCATTTCTTACCTCTAAATGATTATGTAATTTTATAAATACATGTATATGCTGGATATATATGATATATATGCTATCCAAATCAGGAATGTCATTCTGGATATAAAGAACCTTTGACCACACGAACAAAATGTAATTGTAAGAAGTCCACTTTCGACTTAAGAAACAAATATCGACAAAACAAACATTATTTACTTAAATGGTTACATAATGTTTATAACATGGAAATAAGTGATATTAAAGGAATAATGAACTTTAAAAAGGTTCTTAATCAAGTATAAATTAACTCAAGTTTATTATTCAGGACGTTAAAGAACGATCAAGTCAAGTCAGACCCAAGGTAAGGGACTTCGTCTCAATATCCTTTCATTGAGGCATATTTAGTTTTATACACAACTATCTTTTATACAGTGTATAAACCCCTTTTAATTTTACTTTTATATAAAAGTAATCTTTTTCTACGAAGCATTTTACTAAATGACAAAAAGGAATGTTTTTTTAACGTACGCAGTGACAACGACTTTTTCCGCCGCTGCGAGTATTATTTGGTCTTTTGCTTCCTCAACAAGCCATAATGTTTTTAAAATGAAATAAATACCATATACTCTTTTATGTATTTTGGTATTGAAAATGGTTTTTATAATGGATTTGTTATGTCAATATATTTGAGTGATATATTGTTATCAAAGTGTGGAAATGTTTTCTTTCCATTATGTTTGTTTTATGTCTTATGATTTTATAATGGTACTTGGACATTTGACGGGTGGTTACGTGATAAACCATATGACGGGTGGTGCTGTGAATACCAGGACGGGCGGTTTCATTATAACCTCCAATGCATTGGGTATGGAAGTCGGCCGTATGGCTATTTCATTAAGTATGTATGGAAGTAGGCCGTATGGCTATTCCATTAAGTGATTTGTGTGGAAGTCAACCGTATGGTTATTCCACTTAAGTATGTTTATGTCCCAGGTTACCATTATATATGTTATGTGTTCTTTATATGGGTTTTATGGTAATCCTTTGGTTACAAAAAGGTAAGTAATGATATTTTATTCAGTGAAGAGTTTTTTACTACTTCATGAAGGTGAAGGTATTACTTTGATAAAGTATACATGGTTTACAAGATGTTTGAAAAAATAACAATTTTCATTCTTTGGGAATACATTATTGAGCTTTTTATGCTCACCCCAAGTTTTTTGAAATGTTTTTCACCGGACTTAATGTGGAATAGGGTCAAGGATGGGATCAAGGGAAAGTCATGCTATATAAAACATGGAACTAGACATGTTTCTTTTTAAGAGTTTTTTTATTCTATGGAAACTTAGTAGAAGTATCTAAATTGTAACTCTTTTGAGATGTAATAGTTATGTTCTAATTCTCTAAAACTATAAACCTGAAAAGATCCTCAATTTTAATTATTCATTTAATTCAATATTAAGTAAGGTTTAAGGATGAGGCTTTATAGTTGGTATTAGAGGTCGGTATAGACAACTTTACGAGTTACAAAATTGTTAAATTATAAGTTAATTTATGGTATGACTGAAATGATATAGCATTTAAAGATTACCATGTTTCTTCACCTAAGATATTTCTGTGTTCAGAATGGTTTTCCGCAGAGAAAACAAGGCTTCTATGTTGGGATGAAATCAGGAGGAAGACAACCTTCCAAATCAGCAACCTGAGATGGTCAGAATCGGAACTAAACAGTTTGTTGCAGTGATGGAACAGTTGACTCAGGATATAAATGATGGTGGTATCCATGCATGAGATCAGCCAGATCAACTTTAGAGGAACATGTCAGTGGTGGAACATTTCTTGAGGCAACATCCCCCATCATTTAGAGGATAATATGACCCCGTACAAGATGAAGGGTGGATTAAATCACTGGAGAAGATTTTTGATGTCATGGGGTGTTTAGAATATCAAAAGGTTAGTCTTGCTGTTTACCGTTTTGAAGGTGAAGCTGATCAGTGGTGGTCGATGGTGAAAAATATCAGGGATAGTGATGATATTGAGGATCTTCACTGGGACTAATTCAAAGGTATGTTTCTTGAGAAATATTTTCCTAAGGTGGTTTATCATAGGATGGAAAAACAGTTCCTAGAATTGAGCCAGGAGGATGATTCAGTGGCTTCTTATGAAGAAAAGTTCACTCGATTGGCAAGGTATGCTCCAAACTTCATATGTGATCTTGATAGTAAAATAAACCATTTTTACTCAGGGTTAAAGCCAAAGAATCGAAGGGATTTAGCTTCTCGTGAGTTAAAAAGTTTTGAAAAACTTGTTCGATGTGTGGAGAAGGTGGAAATGGAGTTTTCCGATGATCAAGTGTTCTATGACAAACAATAGAATAAGAGGTCTAGTTGGCAGGCAAAGGGGATGAATTCATCAAAGAAGCAAGGAGGTGAGAAAACCAAATATCCATCCTGTGAGAAGTGTGGTAAAATGCATCGTGGAGAATGGTTATCCAAGTCTGGTAAGTGCTTTCGATGGGGTATGTTTGGTCATATTGCTCGTAACTGTAAGGAAGATGATCAAGCAGACAATGAAAATCCAGCGGTTAGATGTTTTAAGTGTAATGAAATGGGTCATTATGCAAATGAGTGTCTAACAAAGAACTAGACTGGGGGAAAGCAGCCAGACCACAAGCAGAAAGGGGTGGTGAAATCCTTTGCAACAACTTCAGAAGATGTTGGGCCATCAAATGAAGTGGTATCAGGTACACTGTTTGTTTGTTCAGATTATGCCAATGTGTTGTTTGATTCAGGGTCTACACACTCTTTCATTTCTATGATGTTTTCTAGTAAATTGGAAATTCCATCTCAAGATATTAATCCTAAACTTATGGTAAAAACACCCAGAGGGAACGTTGAGAAAAAAAGGAATTATAAGAACCTTCCTATCCTTATGTGTGGAAAGAATATACCAACAAACCTTATTGATTTGCCTCTAGTAGAGTTTGAAATTATTTTGGGCATGGATTGGCTTTCTGTTTATCATGCTAAGATTGACTACAGAGCTAAAATGGTTTCATTTCAGAAAGATTTTCAGTTTCTGTACAAGAATGAAACCTTGATTTTGAAAAAATATCAGGAAGTTGAAAAACTATTAAAAGATGGAAATGAATGTTACCTTTCACATATTGTTGAAAATAAAGCATCTTTTCTGATTAATGATGTGCCAGTGGTGAATGAGTATCTTGATGTTTTTCCTGATGAGTTGCCTGGTATTATTCACGATCGAGAAGTTGAATTTATTGTTTACTTAGTTCTTGATTCTAAGACAATTTCAAAACCCCCTTATCAAATGGCTCAAGTTGAACTTTTAGAGTTAAAGAAACAATTACAGGAGTTATTAGATAAAGGATTCATTCGACCTAGCACATCACTATGGGGTGATACTGTCTTGTTTGTTAAAAAGAAAGATGGATCAATGAGACTTTTCATTGATTATAGAGCCTTGAATAATATTACTGTTAGGAAAAAGTATCCTTTGCCTCATATCGATGATTTGTTTGATCAGCTCTAGGGAGCTCAGTATTTTTCGAAGATTGACATGAGGTCGGGGTACCATCAGTTGAAAGTAAAAGAAGAAGACGTTCCGAAGACTGCGTTCCATACTAGATATGGCCATTATGAATTTGTAGTTATGCCTTTTGGGTTAACCAATGCACCTGCTGTATTCATGGACCTTATGAATAGAATTTTCCATGAGTTCTTGGATAAGTTTGTGGTTGTTTTCATTGATGATATTTTGGTGTTTTCTAAAATTAAAGAGGAGCATGAAAGTCATTTAAGGGTTATCTTTCAAACCTTAATAGAAAAGAAACTATATGGAAAAATCAGCATGTATGAGTTTTGGTTTCAAAAAAATTCTTTCCTGGGTCACATTGTTTCAAAAGATTGAATAACTGTTGATCCTGCAAAAACAAAAGTTGTTGAAGAATGGCCAAGACCCACAAATGTAACCGAGATCCTTAGTTTTCTTGGTTTGGTAGGTTACTACCGAAGTATTGTTGAATTTTTTTCACTGTTATCTAGTCCAATGACTAAGCTAACTCGTAAGGGTGTTAAGTTCATCTGGAGAAAAGAATGTGATGATTGTTTTCAGGAGTTGAAAAGAGGATTGGGGAATGCTCAAGTTTTGGCTCTTCCTTCCAGGAATGGTGAGTTTGTTATATACAGTGATGCTTCGTTGAAGGGACTTGGTTGTGACCATATGCAAAATGATCAGGTAATTGCTTATGCTTCACGTCAGTTGAAAACTCATGAGGTAAATTACCCTACACATGATTTGGAATTAGCTGCTATTGTCATTGCATTAAAAATTTGGAGGCATCATTTGTATGGAGTATAGTGTGAAATATATACTGATAAAAAATGTTTAAAGTATATATTAACTCAGAAATAATTGAACATGAGACAGAGGATATGGCTAGAATTAATCAAGGATTATGATTGTACAATTCATTACCATCCGGGAAAAGCAAATAAAGTGGCCGATGATTTGAGTCGAAAAATTAATGCTTCATTAGAAATGTTGCGTTTGGAACGTGATCCTTTGGTTAAAGATTTGATGAACTTTGGCATGGAATTTGTTGGTGCAGGAAGTTATTCTGTTTTGTTTCAGGTATCAGTGACATCATCCCTATCAGACAGAATTAAGCAGGCACAGGAGCAAGACAGTGAGTTGCAGAAAAAGGTAGAGCTGGTTTAGAAAGGTAAGTTGCCTGAATTCAACATTGATAATGATTGTGTTTTGAGGTTTGGGAAGAGATTATGTGTGCCTTGTGATTCATAGGTGAAGAATGAGTTGTTATGTGAGGCTCATAGTTCCCCGTTTTCAGTTCATCCTGGAAGTACTATGATGTACAGAGATCTGCATGATTATTACTGGTGGGATGGAATGAAAAGAGATATTTCTAATTTTACTGCGAAGTGTTTGACTTGTTAGCAGGTTAAAGTAGAGAGGCAATTACCGAAATGGATGCTTCAGCCTTTACCAGTGCCAGAGTGGAAATGGGAAAACATATCCATGGACTTTGTTGTGGGATTACCAAGGACATCTCGAGGTAATAATGCAATCTGGGTTATTGTTGATCTCCTGACTAAATCTACTCATTTCCTTGCTATACGAGATACTTTTTCCCTAGATCAACTTTCCCGTTTGTATCATAAAGAGATAGTTAGGTTACATGGAGTTCATCTCCCCATTGTATCTGATTGTGATCCCAGGTTTACCTCTAACTTTTGGAAAGGCCTTTAGAAGTCATTGGGTAATGAATTAAATTTTAGTACATCTTTTCATCCTCAATCATATGGGCAGTCAGAATGAACAATTCAGAACTTGGAGGATATGCTACGAGCTTGTTCGGTGGATTATCAGGGAATTTGGGATCAACAACTTTCTTTGGTTGAGTTTTCTTATAATAACAGTTTTCATTCTAGTATACAGATGGCACCATTTGAGGCATTATATGGGAAGCCGTGTCGAACTCCATAATTTTGGGATGAAGTGGGTGAAAGGAAGCTGATGGGACCAAAATTGGTAGAAGAGATGGGAGAAAAAGTTCAGTTGATTCAGAAACACATGAGAACATCTCAGAGCAGGCAGAAATGTTATGCGGATAACCGGAGGAAGGATCTATCTTTCGAGGTAGGTGATCATGTTTTTCTCAAGGTTTGTCCATGGAAAAGTGTGATGAGATTTGGTAATAAAGGAAAGATGAGTCCAAGGTTCATTGGACCATATGAAATTCTGGAGAAAGTTGGATCAGTTGATTACCGAGTGGCTTTACCTCCGAGTTTATCTCAGGTACACAATTTTTTTCATGTTTCGGTGTTGAGGAAGTATATGCCAAATCCATCTCATGTTTTGAGCCTAGAGTTAGTTCAGTTGGAAGAGAATCTCTCTTATGAAGAACAACCAGTCCAGATTCTTGACCGAAGAGAGCATGTGTTGTGAAATAAGGTAATCCTCCAGGTAAATGTTTTGTGGAAAAACCATATGGTTGAAGAGGAAACGCGGTAATCTGAAAATTCTATGAGGGATAAATACACCCACTTATTTTGATAAGTGAATAAAATTGCGAGGACGCAATTCCCAAAAGGGGGGAAGGATGTAACATTCCAGGTAAAAAAGGAATAAAGAATTTTCATATTTATTAATATTTACGAATTAATTATTAATTTTACTTTAAAGGGGTTGCTATGTTCAATAGCGTACCCGATACGCAACAAAGAGTTTCATTGAAATCTTACGTTTCACACTAGTAATATAATAATATTATTTTAAATGGTAGTTAACATGTAGCCGTTGTATTGGAGGGAATGGATAGAGATAACTAAAATATGATTATATATGTTTTTAAATGTTTTTACATTTATCCAATAAAATATAAAGGCTTAAAATATGGAAAGAATTCAATTTTAGGCTTTTATAACCTATTTTTCACTAAAGGTTCACTTATCGCCTTTTGATGGCCAACCATCATTAGATATAGTTTTGATCACTCTTATAAATTCTATTGGACCAAATGAAACTCTTATTTAGAATCGGGACATCAAAATTTACTTTGTGTAAATTTTTGGTATCTTTCCGATAAAGTTCATTTTTTAATGAATAGTGTAAAATGTTGTATTTTAATTCAAAACCCCTTTTTGATATAAATAATTTATATGATTATATTATCATTTGAATTGGTTTAAAAGTGAAATTAGAATATATTTTTACCATTTAATCCAATGGTGGTCATTTTAATCAATTTCACATTGAAATTGGACTTAAACTAGTGTCAATCTTTTGATATTTATTATTTCATAAAAACACGTTATTTGTCATGACATCGGGAATTAATTGTTAAATTAATTCATGTGACTTATATTTTTTAAATTTTGTAAAATAGACTTCATTTTTGAATTTTGTGTATCAAATATAGCTTAGGGTGAATTTTTGGTATTTTTCTGAAAAACATCAATTTTTGATGAATAGTGAAACCACTAAGTGGTACTTATAAAAACTGATTTTTCGTTTAAATGAAATTTTACCACTTCTGTGTTTTGAATTTCAAAAATCCGACATACATGGTTGTCATTATGAAGTCAAATGTGGTTCATTGAGATTAAAATAATTTTTTGGTGAATAGTAGCTTTTATGTTCTTAATCGTGATTTGAGGTAATTAGTGTAGTTGAAGGTAAAAATAATGCTTTAATAAAATGAGATGAGCTTGACACATGTCCTACCCTCATTTTATGTGTCATGGCCGACCAAGAAAACCCATGGGTCAACTTGGGGACCACATGGAGCCACTTTGGTTTGGAAATGACATAAATAACTTTTTATTAAATTTTAAAGTAAAAATGACACAAACATGAGATGTTTTACTAAAACAATTTTTACATTAGGTTATACAAGTAATATATTTGACTATAAATATTAATTAGAAATCTAAAACGATATCCTACATCATAGTATTTTTTGTATAATTTTTAGACTTTATATAAATTTAATTATTTATGACATCATGATGATGCAACGATTACCTCATTAATAAAGGATTTAAATAAAATGAAATGATAATGTAAAATCTATGCCCTAAACATGTCCAAAACCTATTGTATGGGTGGATTTAGAACCCTTATCACCTTACCCTCGAATTATATCAAGGTGGGACCTTTTGAATTCGAAACGCTTTTTAAAATAAAGTAACTTATCTTTACATTCCAAGAGTGCCCCTCCTCTCCTCTTATAAAAGGCCCCCACCTCTACCTCCTTACCCACACTCCCAAAGCCTTTGGCTCGGCCAAACCCTGCCAATTTTGGCTCTCCACATCCCTCTTTTACTCCTTGAAGCCTCACTTTGGGAAGAAGTCTTCCCACGGAAGCCTTTGAGCTCAAATCTAAGAGAGTTACCCGATTTTAAGGTAATGTCTTCACTTGAGTCCTTTTGTTTTATTTTGCTTCTCCAACCCCCTAAACATTTTTATTCATTTATTTTTTAACAACTACAGTATCATCAATATACTAGGATTTTTTTATAAGAAGTATTAGAGCTACACTTACACACGCCTACATCTAATGGTTAAAGAACATACTATTTCCGTGGATGGCGAATTTCAGCCTCCCGAAACGATGATTGTTCAACATTCTTTTAACACCTTCAAAGGTGGCCATTAAGATGACACCATATTTATATATGATATATAATATGTTTATGTTTTCCTTAATCTTCTGTATTTTTTCATTTTGGGAATACCTTTATGGTTTCCATTATGGGTAAACTTGATATCTTTATTTAAGGAAGTGCGGACTACCGCCCCCTCAAAGTAATTTGATTCGTTAATGCCATATGTGGGACGTATAAACGATGGATTTAATGTTATTATATATGATTTTATACTGTAATTATAATATATCTCTACATAATTATTATTTATTTACATTAAATTATGAGATAGAAATGAATGTAGCATTCATGCGTACGTACGGCTTACTGTCTCCATGAACGGTGCATTTCATTTCTTATCCCCAAATGTAATGTACTATTAAAAGTACATGTATATAATGGATATATATAATGAATGATACATCTAAATGATGAATATAATTCTGGAAATAAAATATACATACCTCTCATTTAGTTTTAATTCCATTAAAATGACAAAGAAATGAAAGTAGCATTCATGCGTACGTATGACTTACCATCTCCATGAACGGTGCATTTCATTTCTTACCTATAAATGATTATGTAATATTATAAATACATGTGTATTCTGGATATATATGATATATATGCTATCCAAATCAGGAATGTAATTCTGGATATAAAGAACCTCTGACCACACGAACAACATGTAATTGTAAGAAGTCCACTTTCGACTTAAGAACCAAATATCGACAAAAAAACATTATTAACTTAACTTCTTACATAATGTTTATAACATGGAAATAAGTGATATAAAAGGAATAATGAACTTTAAAAAGGTTCTTAATCAATTATAAATTAACACAAGTTTATTATTCAGGACGTTAAAGAACGATCGAGTCAAGTTGGACCTGAGGTAAGGGACTTCGTCTCAATCTCCTTTTATTGAGGCATATTTAGTTTTATACACAACTATCTTTTATACGGTGTATAAACCCCTTTGAATTTTACTTTTATACAAAAGGAATTTTTTTTCTACGAAGAGTTTTACTAAACGACAAAAATGAATGTTTCTTTTAACGTACGAGTTGAAAACGACCTTTTCCGCCGCTGCGAGTATTATTTGGTCTTTGGCTTCCTCAACAAGCAGTAATGTTTTTAAAATGAAATAAATACCATATAATCTTTTATGTATTTTTGTATTGAAAATGGTTTTTATAATGGATTTGTTATGTCAATATATTTGAGTGACATATTGTGATCAAAGTGTGGAAATGTTTTCTTTCCATTATGTTTTTTTATGTCTTATTATTTTATAATGGTACTTGGACATTTGACGGGTGGTTACGTGATAAACCATATGACGAGTGGTGCCGTGAATACCAGGATGGGTGGTTATGTTATAACCACCAATGCATTGGGTATGGAAGTCGGCCGTATGGCTATTCCATTAAGTATGAATGGAAGTTGGCCGTATGGCTATTCCATTAAGTGATATGTGTGGAAGTCGACCGTATGGTTATTCCACTTAAGTATGTTTTTGTCCCAAGTTACCTTTATATATGTTATGTGTTCTTTATATGGGTTTTATGGTAATCCTTTGGTTATAAAAAGGTAAGTAATGATATTTTATTCATTGAAGGTTTTTTTACTACTTCATGAAGGTGAAGGTATTACTTTGATAAAGTATACATGGTTTACTTGACGTTTGAAAAACTAACAGTTTTCATTCTTTGTGTATACCTTACTAAGCTTTTTATGCTCACCCCAAGTTTTTTGAAATGTTTTTCATAGGACATAATGTGGAATAGGGTCAAGGATGGGATCAAGGGATAGTCATGCTATATAAAACATGGAAGTAGACATGTTTCTTTTTAAGTATTTTTTTTATTCTATGGAAACATAATAGAAGTATCTACTTTGTAAATCTTTTGAGATGTAATAGTCATGTTATAATTCTCTAAAACTCTAAACCTTAAAATATCCTCAATTTGAATTATTCATTTAATTCAATATTAAGTAAGGTTTCAGGCCGAGGCCTTATAGTCACAGTACAACAATGGTCTTTATGTTTTAAAATGATAAAACCAATTTTTGATAGTTAAAAAAGAAAAAATTATTTGAGAATCTTATGACACATAAATATGGAATCATCATCTATGACATGTATACATGAAGTTATTGAAATATATCTATCACTATTGATATTTAAAATCTTATTAGCTATAGTGAAATGAAGGATTTCTTGCTTGTTTGTTGGGAAATATGACCAAACCATCATTCTATGGTCATAGTTAAAGTTCCATGAAGCTTTTAGATGTGGTACACACTGACATGTGGGTATATTTTTACATATAGTCTAAAGGTGGATCGTCATATTTAATAAATTTTAGAGAATACACAATAATTTATGGATATATCAGCTTAATGAGGTATAAATATGAATCCATTAATAAGTACATAGATTTCATGAATGATTTTGAGAATAATCATGGAATGAAGATTAAAAAACATTGATCACATTGAGGTGATTAATATATTAACCAAAAATCATATACTTTTTTAAGAAATATAGGATTTTATGTCAACTAACTACAACTAATTCACCACAATTGAATTATTTTAGTTAATGGTGGAGTTGATCTTTCTAATATAGGGCCACTAGGTCAAATACCCTTAGAGGGGGAGGGTGAATTAGGGTATTATTGATTAAAACTACTACCTATTTGGATATTTCTTTAGCATTAATCAAAACAAACTTTTATCCTTCCCCATAAAAATGTATGAACAAAAATTAAATCATCCTTAGGATACAATATTTTTTTTTGTTCACACTCACTGGTCTTTGTCTAAAGAGCATAAAACATAGATATACATATATACCAAATATGATAACAGTAATTTACATTACAAGGTTCAGGATGGATCATTTCTATACCCAGTCTCATAGCCTTTAAAATTTAAAGGGTCAGCTAACTACTTCCCCAAATTTCACTACCTATGTGTTTTTATCTGGATCACTGTCAGTGGTAAGGATCACCATCTTCCACTTATTTTTATAACTACTATTGGAAGGGATCCAGTAATATTTTATAGACATGTTGGTCTCTTATTTATCTATAATAAATAAATCCTCAGTTTTAGATAGATGCTTTGTTGATATTATGCATTAATCCTATTGATGAATAATACTTTACCATAGGTTTACTAGGAAACTCATACATCCGTGAAATTCTTGGGTACCATTAACGCTGCATCAATTCCATGTGTAAAACAAATTCCTTATTCACTTAAAAACATCTTGTGTGACACTTTATATTTGTGAGAAACTAATTACTTGTGTACAACTCACTTTTGTCACACAACACATATTCTTATGTGATATTTCCATTTGGCATGCAACTCTTATGAGAAACTCATGACATGCACACAACTCACATTGTACATGTAACTCACTCCTTGTGTGAAAACCACTACCTTCCTGATCCAGAGCACAGAATCACACTACGTGTTAAGAATATTCAAATTATGTGGGTAGGTACCTATGTTTCTGAATTTTGGTGACAATGCACACAACTCGTGTAAATTTCCCCAATCATACAAGTCTCTTCGTGTAAGTCCCATTTGTGCATACTCACCTTTTATGAAAAACCATAACTTGTATGAACATCATTAATTTTATATTTTTTGATGTAATGGCCTTTAATAGTTTCTTGATCACAAATTTCCAATCCTTCTAAACTCTCGTTCCCAATTTCTTATCCAAAAATAATATTCTCCATTCTTTAATTTATGGAACCAATAATTTAGAAAAAATTGGGAAATGAAGCCACCTCATATATGATATTTTTGTACCCCACTAATGCATGCATTCCTTTTTCATGGTTCTTTTTTAACATATTTTTGCAAAAATATCTCTAGATCACCACAAAAAACCATGTATCCCAACTTTTTTCAACAAACATAACCATCTAAAAAATGCTTCAACGTTACCTTGAGGGATCTTTTCCCAATAATCACACCATTGATTTTGTTGAAAACTCTTCATATTTTAATTTCTCATGATGTATTATTTCATATTATACCACCATTTTTTCTTGTGATTTATATATAGATCATTTAATTTCTCAACACAAACTCTAATCCCCCATGAATAATTTTTGGTGTGAGAAACAAGAGTATAATGAAATGTTCACCAGTGAATCACTTCATTAAAAAACCTCTGAACTACTTTCATCAGGAACTCCATCTATCACGATATGTAACCTTTGAACGATCACCAATAACATCATAAAATTTTAAAAACCCTCTATCTCTTTAAAACTCCCATTATTTCTTTGCTACCCCTATATCTCTGCTCCACCTATCAGCTTTTCGAAGTTTCTTGATAAGACATATTGATTAATAATGTTTGTCCTATATATAGCCAAAATATCTCCCACTTTGTCATGAAATCCACAGTTCACTTCAGCAATGAACCCAAAGGACACATCATAATGGTCTGCAATAGGGTAAAGAACACATATCAGTACTTCAGGGGAAAACGCACCATATCATGAGGTTAGGGGACCCACATACACACTTTATCAAGTGTGTGGAGTCTATTTAACTCCCAAAGCTAGTAAATTCCTCTCAAATGCATCATTAGGTAAGTCCTTTTTTCAGAATTTCTGCAACCTGTTGTTATGTAGGAACGTACCCCAACAACAGAATCCATTGCTCTACCTTGTGCTTGATAAAATGATAATTTATTTCAATGTTATTTTTTCTTTGAGTGATAGATTGTATTTTTTCTATGTTTTATGGCACTTGAATTATCATAATGGATTCCGATTAGATACTTCAGTTCAACTCCAATATCATAAAGATACCACTCCATCCACAATAACTGTATGCATGGTTGAGTGGACATAACATACTCAGATTCTATGGTCCTCAATGAAATGAAACCCAATTTATTTCTTATCCATGAAATACAAAAATCACCAAGATAGAATGAACCACCTGATGTTGATTCACTATCATCTGATGAAATAGCCAATCTACATTTGTAAAGGCCAATAACTATAGAAGATATTTTTAATTGTACAGAAAACTGAAATCCACTATGACCATGATTTTCCAAAGTGTTATTTTCACTTCAATATATTGTATTTCCTTGGGTTTTATTTGATATCTCATTTCTTGGAATGTAGAAAAAACAATATCATGTCTTATTACTGTCATGTATAATAAACATCCAATGAATTTTCTGTATTCTATGATATTAGCTTCTGTTCCTTCAACTACCAATGATAGTTTCATACAAGTAGCCACTAGAGTCATCATCTCCATGGAATTATCCACTCTATGTCTTCTCAAAACCTCATTGAATTATTTGGATTTAGAAATCAATGTTACATTTTTTCCATGCATCACTTGTAAACCAAGGTAAAATGTCAGTTCACCAGTCATTTTCAATTCAAATTTACCATTATTGTATTCTAGAACAAGATGGAGTGCACTTCATATGACCCAAAAAATATTATGTCATTGATATATAACCACACCATCATCCTTTGATTATTTTCATTGTTAAGATTTAGATTTTAATCAACTCCACCACGTAGGAAACCAGGCTTCTTCAAAAACTGATCTAGTCTTGAATACCATACCCTTGGTACCTAATTCAACCAATATAATTACTTATTCATCCTTGAAATCTATATTATAATATCCATGAATAAGAAAACCATATTTATTCTCGATATATAGTCTTTCCAAAACCCCATTAAAAATGCATATTTGATGTCCATCTTGAAAACATTGAATATTCTTTGCACAACTATGGAAAAGAATAATCTGATTGTCTCTAGCATTTAAATAAGAGAAATTGTTTCATCTATATCGATATCATATATCAAGGAGTACTCTTGGGACACTAATTTTTCTTTTTTTTTTGAATCACAACACCATCTTCATTCATCTTGTTACAAAATACCCATTTCATCCAGTTGAATTCTTATTTTTTGGCCTCGAAACAATATGCTATGTAAGATTTTTATCAATTTTTTCAATCTCTTAATTCATAGACTTAACTCAATTATTATATCCAAGTTAATAATTAAAATATTTAGGCTCTACATATGACATGTATCATGGTTTCTGTAGTCTTTATCCTGATTATCTGTACTGATGTTGTCTGATCCCCAATTATGTTATGTATATCAATTTTAGCTTTTCTCATTAGTTTCTATGTAGATACTGATTTATTCACATCCTTGTCATTATTCGAGTCCTCTTCTAAATCATCATACAGAATAGGAACAAACATTAATCTACTTATCTCTTTATCACTGTCCTTCTTTCTATAATACATCCTTCATTTCTTTCAACTACCTTTCCCAACCAATTCCTAAAAAAAATACATTCTTTAATTTTCCTAGAGTCTCCAATAAATTTCCCCCCATCTCCATTTGATTCAAACATCCCATTTTCTTTTTATTGATATTGAAACACTTACTTTTAATGAATCAAAAGTACTTCAACATTAGTTTCTTTCTATACCAAAGCACATATTTAGCCATTTCCTCTTTTGGACAGAATAACACTATATTTTATATGTAGACTGATGTCTTCACTACTTCATTCCAAAACATTTGTAGATGTTCTTCCCAAAGGGGTATTTTTATAGCCATGTTATTGATATTCTAATTTCTCCTCTAAATAACTCAATTCTATAATGAAGTTCTTATACGTGAAATTTGGTTCCTTATCCCAAGTTTCTCGAGATAATCCTCCACTGAAAAATTTATGAGCTTTGTTCCATTATCTTTTGAGATATTCTATATTTTTCGAACCACCATCTTCTCAACATTTCATAGATAAGTCTTTATGAAACTTTACAACCCATATTTGTTAGTGATGATTGAAACCCATACCATTCTATAAAAATATCCAATGAAGAGAACATAATATTTCCACCCATCAATAGCTCATGGTGAAAAAGGTCCACACACATAAATAATCAACCTATCATGAAATTTTCATGACCTTTTCTATTATAAATTAAATGTATTTGGAATGATAATACCTTGTTGAATGGAATCATACATTTGAGTACGATCATGTGATAATCATGGGAGATCTTTGGCATCATCATATTTCACCATATCTTCCAGGTAATTTTTTCTCTATTTTCTAATATTTTTATTCAAAAAATTATTTTCTTCATCCATGGATTAAAAGAACATACCTTCTTCTCCATTTAAAATTTAAGGATTTCACTTTGTCCGCATTACCTAAAAACAACTACACTATATTTTTGCACAATGACACTTGACATCATTGAAAAACGTATGGAATTTACTGAATCACATAAATAACAGACACATAATAATTTGTGAATAATTATTTCATCAATCATGGAAATAGATAATCTCATGTATTTTACCCCAAATTCGGCTTTCCCCAAGCCAAAAATCATCAAACATTCATCATTACCAAATTTTTCAATACCTTTGTTATCATACCTGATTCTAGTAACCATATCCTCATTTCATGTCATTAGAGAAGTGCATAAACTACCAATAATTCATATTCTAGTTTGATGTCATTCTTTAACAGCAATCTCGGTAAAAAATTCCTTCTCATATCATTTCTTCTTGATCCATGTATTTTTATTTCATACTTATTATGGATTGATAATCTTTGACTCCATCAGTGAATGATGGACTGACATCATCTTCCTACACCACAAACTGATTAGAATCCCTTGGTGATTGAACATCATTATTTGTTCTCAGGATAGATATTCATTGAGTATTAACCATTCCATTTGATACCATATGTTAGTCCCACTATGTCCAATAACTTGAGTGGGGACTAAGGTATGGTAGATGAAAACTAATGACCATTTGGATCTTGCATCATCTTTAAATAGAACATAGATATCCTTTTCTATCATAACAATGTATGAATAAAAATTAAATCATACACATGAAACATAAATTTTCTTTTGTTCACCCTCACTAGGTTATGTCTGAGGAGCATACAACAATCGTTTTATGATGTAACAAATATAGTAAAAATCATTGTTGATAACAAGATTCAAGATATATCACCTCTATTCCTAGAATCACTGCATTTATATTATTCATGGTCATCTCACTACTTCCCCAAGGGCCACTCCCTAAGCCTCCTTCTCTAGCTCATTCTGGTGAAAATGATCACCATATCACACATCCTTTTCCCACTTTTCATAGAAGAGATCCACTCATAGTTTATAGACTTGTATGTATCTTTATATTCACTATTGAATAACACCTCATTTCTTAGTGTATGGTATATTGATTTTCTACTTTTATCCAACTCATGAATACTACATTACCATAGGTATAATAGGAAACTTCAAACATTCGTCCAAATCATGAGGGTCTAGCGAATTGCATTAATGAATTGTGTGTAACATATGCCTTTTTGTTTTACAAGAAATTTACTTTTTAAAACACATTATAATTGCATGAAACTAACTAAATACTCACAACTCCATTAAGGTGCACACCTCCACTTTTTTATGTGCAACTACCTTCTAGGGCACAACTCATATGAGCAACTCACTACTTGTTCCCAACTCACTTCTTGCACGCAACTCAATGACTACTCTGAAACCATTACATGCATGGTCCAGTTCATAGATTTTAACTATTTTTTGATAATATTCAAATTAAGTGGGGTATACGCCTATTTATATGCAATTTCCCAATCCGGCATGTAACTCATGCACCATTCCATGAGCACGAATGTCTCTTTTTATAAGTTTTATTCAAAAAAAAAACACAGATTTTACACAAACCCATATCATGGAGGAACTTATTCCCATTTCCATATTTTATTGTAATAAAAATTAAAAATGACTTTCAAGAATCTTCCTTTTTAAAAAACACTAATTTCCATTCTCTAATTTTTAGACCCAAAAATTTTGAAAACACTTGGAAAACATGCCACCTTGTGTACAGACTTTTTATAATACCTCTAGAGCATCCATTCATTTTTCATGTTACATTTTCAACATATTTTTACAAAAATATCTCACGAACTCCAAAAAACCATGGAATCCTACTTTTTGAACAAACAAAACCAAGAAAAAAATTCATCAATGTTACCTTGAAGGATTTTTTTCCCAATATTTTTAGAAAAGGTGAGGTAAACTAGGAGTCATCAAAGTCTTCCATTAACCATTTAAGATATAAATTATAGAAGAAATTATACATAATAAATGGAGTACTAAAAAAATATGGGAAATGGTATTTCTTTCGATTTATGGAGTGTAATGAAATCTATTTTTTCACATGTTCTTGTATGGGGTTTCAAAGAATTTGAGAAGGATAGATAATGTAATAAAAACCACCCCATGGAATGATGATTATATTTATAGGGTATCCAAATGAAACAAGGGTATACTATCTATAAAACCTTTCATAAAATAATGTAACTGTTACAATAATATTAGTTTTTTTGAGATATAATATACTCTAATGATGGATAGTGGGAGAAATTTTGAGTTCGATGATGTTGATTCTAATGATAAACTCGATTTGGTATTGGAACTGATTCCAAATGTCCATATGGAAGATGATATTCTTCAAACCCAAGTGATGTGTGGGAGTTCTGGAGTGGAATGTGAATCGTAGAGTTGATTTTCTAGTCACGCTTAATGGTGACTCATTATTGGTTAACAATAGGGATCCTCACTCCCACAAGGATGAAATAGAGAGCTCAAAAGATGTAAGTTAGAAAGAAGACATGATTTTTGAGATAGAATCGGTTACACTCAATCCACAGTTACCCATAGTTGGTGCATTATTAAATAGCATTGGTATGATTACAAAGAATCAAGTCCCAAAAGACCGATCACTTTAGAAGTCTTGGAAAATAGATTACATAAATGAACATTACATTACACATTACAAAATAAAACACAAAATTAATGATACATTGATAATTTTATTAATCCCCTAGCTTAACCATTATTACTAATCATAATAAACTTCTTGTAATCCTGGGAAAATTAAAATATAGAAAGGGTTGAGCTCAGATGCTCAGTAAGGATAACAATATAGCGGAAGCCTTCATAAATAAGCATAAAAATTTAAAGAAATGTATAAGACTAAAACAAAAGAATTTTAAACATAAACTGTAGCATAATATGGCACAGATACAGTACAATAATTCCATTTACTTATTCACATGGATATTCTACTAGTCGAATAACCACATGCAATATCAATAGCCACTTTTATAATTATGGAATGCATAATTCAAGACATCATAACCACATAGTCAAGGCCTTGTGAAAAGACTACAAATAATATTTCATCAAGGCCTTGTGCCAGGACACTAGTTTGTCTCATGAGACCTATCTATGAATCGAGGAGCTATAGTGGTCTCCACCAGTCACATACTAAGTCCAATTCATTCCTCATATGAAAAGGTTTACACATAACATACACTTTTGTATTAAAACTAGCATACTCAATGTCAATACATTATCCATAAGTCATAAATGGTATTAAAATAACACATCCATAGTCAAACATATCAAAAAACCTTCAATTAAATATAGATTTTTTGTATCATAATAAATCAACATCAAATAAGATTAAAATCCATCGAAGATTATTGACATAGATGAAATCAAAAGCCTTTTTTTAGAGTAACATCCCTTTATATTTTTAAATCATTTAAAATTCATATAATTTTAAAAGAAAACATTTATTTTGAAAATATTTTTATAATCTTGTAAGGTAGTCTTTTGCGATGTTATAATAGTGGAAAATATCCGCACCCTCAATATATGTTAAAAAAATCCTACCTTATTTTTGTCAAAAAAGTAATAAATTACCTTGTTTGGAAATCGACAGAAAGATTCCTTTCAAAACATATAAGGTCAAATAAGGGTATAAAATGAATTTAAACCATTTTATTGTAAATTGTAAAAATGATTTGGAATACATTTATAAGAAACATAGATGTGGATGATAAAGAAGCCCTAGTAGATACTTACGTAAAATAAACCTCGAATAATAAAGAGACTGTGAAATTAACCCATACCTTGTACTTTTCCATGGTCAAGGGTACACTAACCTCCTGTATAATAGTTTAATCATTGTTATTAAATTATACAATAACCATATACATAATTTTTATATCATATATAATCTTTTAGTAATGAATTGTTAATAATATTTTAGTATTATTGTCGTTTCGGGTGTTAATTGATTCATTTTAATTTATATTCTTAGTTACATAATCCATGATTATAATGGATAAGATGTATTTGATTCATATCCATAATTATATTAAGTTCATTTAATATTATTTTTAATCATCACATGAAAATTATTCCGGAATGATTATGATGGTGAATGAATCCCATCGTGTTCGTGGAGACGGTATTCCGTACGTATGCACGAGCAACAATATCATTCTTTTGCAATTAAAATCAGAAGTTAATGGATGGTAAATCATATATAATGAATAATTAACATATTATATCTATTATTTTCATCAATTATATCTCATTATTATACCCATCCAAATAAAAATGTATTGAATAACAACTACACCACAACGTGGAGACGGTAAGTTGTACGTACGCTCCTATGGTGACATGTTATTCAATAGAATGATAACATAATGAATATAGGTGTACCATTTTAATAATTACATAGAAGCATATAGAAGGTACTGGAGTTGTTATTTTATAATGGAAACAACAAAGAAAGAGGAAGTGGAAGAAGAAAATAACTTGAAAGAGGTCATGAGATATTTTCCTTTTCTTTGGGCTCTTTCTTTTGAATTGATCAAAATAGATCCATAGGATGGATTTATGATCAAAATAAGTCCTCTATTATTAAGGTTGGATAGTTGGGAGGATATTTGTTATGGGTTTGGCCAAGAAAAATAGCTTTGAAGTTTGAATTTTAGATAAGGGGAAGTTCCCTTTTATAAGAGGGGTTAGGGGCACCTTATGAATAGATTGAAATATTATTTTATAATAATATCATTTTCAGTTTATAATTTCTCAAAAATGATTTATTTCAAGTATAATATGGGTATGGGTCTAAATCCACTCAACCAATACGTTTTAGATAGGTTTGTGTCAATATATTAACCTTATCTCTTATATTTAACTCTTAGTTAAATAGTTTTACATTTACCATGTCTCTTTGTATTATTATATTATATGGTTAATAAAATCAATAAAAACTTTCAAGAGAAACCAAAGTGGTTAATAAATGATTAAACTATAATTATATATGTTATTTGGCCGAACCATTGATTTTTTGGATTAATATATCAACAAATAATATTGTATTTGTTTTTGAAACTCATTTATGTCAATTTTGACATTATTTAATAATTTTTTTTGTTAATGTTATAAAAACATTACTACGTAGAAATAAACTCATATAGTCAATAATAAAATTTCTTATTAACCTATAAAATTAATGTAATTCATCAAAAAATTTAAATTACATTTATTTTGATATTTATTATATCAATTATTCTAATATTTCATTATTAAGGTTATTACAATGTCATAGTTGTGTCATAAATAAATTTAATTATTTAATGTCTAAATATTTAAAAAATATATCACTATGTATTAAATTTTATTATATTTATAATGAATATTTATAGTCAAATTTATCTTATGTATAACTCGATATTAAAAAGGTTTATTTATTAAACTTTGAATTTAGCACTTTTAACTCTTCTTTGAATTAAATAATAATAAATGTCCTAATATAATCCAAGTGGAACTAAAGGATAATATTTTATTCCTAATGTTTTTTTGGTCGAATTACACTTATCTAATACAATTAGGATATGTGTTAGGGTAATAACAATATCATTTTTACCCTTGATTACCCTATTTACTTTTAAACATTGTAAATAAAAGTAAAAAGTTACTATTCACCAAAAATTAGCTTTTATCTTATTGAGACAATGTTTTTTTCTGATATCAACCATGCCTTGGATTTTTTAAATTCAATTTATATAAGTGTAAAATTAGGTTTTATAAAAATTTGAAAATGCTCCTGGGAGGTGGGTAAAAGATGGTAAATAGTTCGATAAAATTTTATATATCTAAACTCATTATAAAATGAATCCAATGAATTACATTGAACTTATATAGTTATTATGTTTATTTTTTTACCTAAATTCAATTTAAATAATATAATTAAATATTTAACTAAAAAGTTTGTTTTAAACAATAACAGTGTTTTTCACTATTCATCAAAAATTGAAAGAATTCAGAAAAATACCAAAAAATCACCCTAAGCTAATTTTGATATTCCAAATTCAAAAATAAATTCTATTTTTGAAGATAAAATTTATAAAATTTTAAAAAGGGTATATTACTATTTATAACAGTTAGTTTGATTGGTCGCGGTGTGATAAAATCTCGAAGTTGCGTATAATGCTAGCAATTTTATTATTCAAAGAGAAACGTACCGTGGAAGATTTAGGTGTTACATTCTACCCTCATTAAAATAACTATGTCCTCAAAATTTGTTGAATATTAATGCATAAAAAGATTCAGGAGGTTCTGCATCATACGTTCCTCGGGTTCCCATGTTTTCTCTTCAATCTTATGGTTTCTCCATAGAAATTTTTACCAGATGAGTCATCCAGTTTCTCAGTACATGTTCTCTTGTATCAAGAATTTTGAAAGGTTCTTCACAATAAGACAGATCAGGTTCCAGTTCAATTTCCTCATAGGTGAGTACATGCGTTGGGTCAAGCATGTATTTTCTCAATAGTGATACATGGAACACATTATGAACTTTGGAGATTTTTGGAGGCATTTCCAAATGATAAGCTACAACTACAATTCATTATAGAATTTAGAAAGGTTTGATGTACTTGGGACTGAATTTAACCCGCTTAACAAATTGTATAATTCCCTTCCAGGGATAAACCTTCACGAAAATATGATCTCCTACCTGAAATTACAAATCCTTCCTTTGGTTATCAGCATAGATCTTATGCCTACCTTGAGATGATTTGATGTGGGTTTGGATTACCTTCACCTTTTCCATTGTTTCCCCAATATGTTCTGGGCCTAAAAGTTTCCTTTCACCAACATCATTCCAATAGGTTGGTTTGCGACATCTCTTTCCGTATAATGCTTCATATGGTGCCATCTGAATACTTTAATAGAAGATATTATTATAGGAAAATTCTACCATAGGTAAATAATTATCCCACATACCTTGAAAGTTAAGTGAGAATTATCTCAACATGTCTTCTAAGGTTTGAATAGTCTGTTCTGATTGTCCATTAGTTTGAGGTTGGTTGGCAGTGGTAAAACAAAGTTCAGTATCTAGGGTTATCTAAAGACTTTTATAGAATCTTGATGTAAAACGGGGATCACAATCAGAAACTATAGATAGTGTTACTCCATGAAGTCTTACAACTTCATTAATATATAGTCTTTCTAGATGTTTAAGTGGTAAATCTTCTCTTATATCAAGAAAATGTTCTGACTTGTTAAGGCGATCAATAATTAGCCATATTGCATCATTCCTTCTAGGAGTCTTCAGTAGTCCCATGACAAAGTACATCATAATATAATCTCATTTCCACTAAGTTATGGGAATAGGTTGCATGACTCCTCTTTGTTGTTGCCTTCCAGCTTTCACTTATTTAAAAACCATACATCTTGACCCAAATTCAGCAATCTACCTCTTTATGTTGTCCCACCAAAAATGTTCTTTCAAATCACTATACATATTAGTGCTACCAAGGTGTATAGAGAAATTAGAGCTATGAGCCTCATCTAACAGTTCCTTTTTCAAATTAGGTATATTGGGTACACAAAGCCTCTTCCCAAATTTCAAAATCTCATCTTCATATATGACATTCCTCAATCTCCCGTTATTCACAGCTTTAATCTTCTTTTGAAAATCCTCATCATCAGTCTAAGAACTCTTTATAATGTCTACTAAAGATGGTTTGGAAACCATATGAAAAGCATTGATGTTTCACCTTCCATGTTTATTCCCATATCCAACTATACAAGATCCATGTATATAATATCCTTTTCAACTCTCATCTTATTCCTAACTCCATGATCCTTTCTACTCAAATCATCTTCCACCATACTTTCCTTCTCTGGGTGGTAGTGTATAGTACAATCATAATCCTTGAGTAGATCAAGAAATCAAATTTTCCTCATGTTGTGTTCTTTTTTTGATAAAATATACTTCAAACACTTATGATCAGTATAAATATCACATTTCTCACCATAGAGATAATGTCTCCATATCTTCAAAGTAATGATTACAGCTGCTAACTCAAGATCATGAGTATGATTGTTTTTCTCATGAATTTTTAGCTGTCGTGATGCACATACAGTAACTCTATCATTCTAAAAAAGGACACAACCAAGTCCTTCCATTGATGCATCACTATAAATAAAAAAACAATCATTCCCTAATGGTAGAGTCAATATAAGTTCATTGACTAATATTTTCTTAAATTTTTCAAAATATTGTTCAGAATCTTTTGTCCAAACAAATTTAACCCCTTTACGTGTGAGATTTTTTAATGGGTTAGCTAACCAGGAAAAATTCTGGACGAAACGTTGATAATAACCTGCTAAACTAATACAACTTCGTACCTCAGTTTTACTCATCAGTACTATCCATTATTGGATTGAATTGGTCTTTAAAGGATCAACAGAGATTTCATCGTTAGAGACAGTATAGGAAATAAAAGAAATCTCTTGAATCCAAAATTCATACTTGCTAAATTTCCCATATAATTCATTTATTCTAAGAGTCTTTAGAATAATGCGAAAGTGATATTTATGATTTTCATAGATTTTTATGTATACAAAGATATCACAAATAAATACCACTACAAAGTCATCAAGATATTCCTTGAAATCTCTATTCATTAGATCCATCAAGATAGAGGGTGCATTAGTCATCCCAAAATGAATAACTATAAACTCATAATTCTCAAACCTGGTTTGAAATGCTATTTATGGAATGTCTTCCTTCATCATACACAACTAATGGTATCCAGATCGAAGGTCAATCTTTGATAAAAATTGAGCTCCATGAAGTTGGTCGAATAAATCCTAAATGAAAGGTAGGAGATACTTTTTCTTTATCTATATAGAATTGAACTCCTTTTATTAAATGCATATCCTTATAGATCCATCATTATTCTTAACAAAAAGGATATGGGATCCCAATGGAGAAACACTTGGGTGAATTAATCCCTTATTACTCAATTCCTCTATTTGTTTCTTTAGTTCCACAAATTCTACAGTGCACATTCAATTATGGGTCTTTGATATGGGCCTTGAACTACGAATTAAATTAATAGAAAACTCAATTTCTAATTTTCGAGGATGTCCAGGTAAATCTTCTAGAAACACATCATCATATTATTGCACAATAGGTACATCCTCTATTTGAAAATTCTTTTTCTCACCCACAATTACATCATTCTATTCCTCCCCAGTAATTGAATTTAGTTGATCTACTAGGGGTGGATCAAGATAAGAATGAGGGGGTTACTTTTTTACTCTAAAGATAAGATGTTCTTTATCAGCGTCATCAAAAATCATAACTTCCTTCTTCTTAAAATAAATTTTTTCATCAAGGACTGAAAGCCAATCCATGCTAATGAAAATATCAAATTCAGTCATGGGTATAACGATGAGATCAGAAGATAAAGAACATTTATATGCTATAATGGGAACTGATTCACAACACTTTATTGCAATAATACTTCCATTAGGTGTTTTGACTAAAAATTCCCTTGTTATGTCAAATTGAAAATATCTGATTTTCATAGAAAACTGGGAAGATATGAAACAATGAGATGATCCAAAATCAAATAAGTCATTTCCTAATCTTGGGAAACAATTAAATTACCTGACACTACATCTTTTGGAGCTTCACGCTTAGAAGTAGTGATTCATAAGCTTGGTCTTGATCCCTTGACCTTTTTTGAGGTATGTTTCCATGGCCCATAGGACATTTATTTCCATAATTACACATTTCTCTACAATTTTAGAATTTATCATTGACAACCTCTTTCTTCCACTTTCAGTCACGAGAATGGTGGCCTTTTTCACCCCACTTGTAATAGGCTCTCATTCCCATCAGGCAAGTACCAGGGAGCTTATTCCCAAATTTACTATAGGATGGATATTAAAAATTTCCCTTCTTCTCATTATTTCCTTTTCTAGAGTGTTGATCAGATCTCTTCGTCACTTTTTTCCTTTAAAGTCATATGACTTAGAGAATTACTTTTCTATCCTGATATCACATGAGACAATATCTTCGTATGACAAGAAGGATGGTGAGACTAATCCTTTCTAGAGATATGGTTTTAAAACTTCAATGAATCGATCAATATTACTCCTTGGGTTACATATATAATCTTCTGAATAACTTTCTAACCATGTAATGTTAGCCTCATACATTGCGATAATCTCATCCTCCTTTTGCCTGAGACTCAGAAATTGCCTTTCTATATCTTCTCGATGATCAGGAGAAAAGTATATTTCAAAAGAAATATCTTTAAATTCCCTCCATTACATATTTGATACTTTATCATCTTCCTTTGTGTTTTTAATAAATGATCACCATTTATCCGTATCACCCATGAGGCGATAAACTACCATGAAAACCTTTTCTGTTTCACTACTCCCTAAAGTATGAAATATTTTCTCTAATGAATTTATCCATTTCTCAGCTACTCATGGAATTTTACTCCCATTGAATGTTGGTGGTTGTTTCCTCATGAAGTGGTTTAACATTGATCCTCCACGTTGGGGATTTGGGTACTCTATATAGGTAAGGTTATTATTCATAAACTGAGTGAGTTGTCCCAGTATGGTGATAAGCTAATCATCACCAGTTGCATCACCAACTCCTCTATAATTATCATGAGTAGGAGGGAATTCCCTACATGGATTACGTGTGTTGATACGATTTCCATTCCTTCCACTAGGAAGAATTTATAAACAATGGCATATACTAGATTTGTTTATAAATCACAATACATCATTCCAAACATGTAATAAAGATAACATAAATTGAACTGTTTATAGATATAAACCATTATCATAAAAAATGTTTTCTTTGAGGAGGTATATACTCATAAATCCTTCATAATGGGTAGTAATGAAAATGTGGATTATCTTAAGCATATCCCCCAGGAGTGTCATAACCAAGAGTGATGTAAGGCCCATTGTCGTGTACCAGGATACCCCGGGTCAAGCCTGAAACTCTTTATTGGAGTTTTCACTCCTAGGTACATCTGTGCCACTGCTGTCTCTACCTTCTCATATCCAGACTGGGATGTATTTCTCAGAAAATACACAAAATCTCTACAGTACAAAAATTCTAGGATGTTCTTCTATACTAATCCTCAAACTCTATATTAGGGTAATTTTCTCTAATCAATGTTTTTCTAAATCTAGTTTCCAAGGTTAGTACTAAACATCCTCTGATACCAACTTTAATTCCCCAAACCCAATTACCTAGAGTCAGTTCATTATTATATAGCATTGGAATTATTACAAGGAATAAAGTCCTGAAAGACCTATATGTTTATCTGTCTTGGAAAATATATTACATACTTGAATGTTAAATTACACATTAGAAAATAAAATACAACATGAATGATCCTTTTATTAAACCATTAATTACCAATCTTAACCCTTCATATCAATCATAATACACTTCCTGGAATCCTAGGACAATTAAAACACAGAAAGGGGTGAGATTAGATGCTCAGTATGGATAGAAATATAGAATAATCTTTTACAAATAAGCATAAACATTTAAGGCAATGTATAAGACTAAAACATAATCTTTTTATACATAATCTTCAGAATAATATGGCAAAGATACAATAAAATAATTCAATTTACTTATTCACATGGATATTCTACTAGTTGAATAATCACATGCAATATCAATAGCCACTTTCATAATGATGAATTTCATAATCCAAGACATAATAACCACATATTCTAGGCCTTGTGCCAAGACTACAAATTAGATTTTTTCAAAACCTTGTGCCAATCCACTAGTTTGTCTCATGAAACCTACTGATACATCAAGGAGCTATAGCAGGCTGCACCCATCACTTACTAAGTCCAATGCATTCCTCATATGAAAAGGTTTAAACATAACATAAACATTAATATTAAACCTAGCATACGCAAGGTCTATACATTATACATAAACCATGAATGGTGTAAAAATAACACATCCACAGTAAAACATATCCAAAACCCTTCAATTCAATATGGATGTTTTGTATCATAATAAATCAACTTCAAATAAATATAAAATCCATCAAAGGATGTTGACATAGATGAAATCAAAACCTTTTTTTAAAGAAATATCTCTTTCTATTTTGGAATCATTTAAAAGTCATATAATAATGAAAGAAAACATTTATTTTTTAAATATTATTATAATCTTGTAAGTGATATTTCAATGATGTTATAATGGCGGAAAATATCCACCCCCATCGTATAAGTTAAAAAAACATTCTTACCTCAATTTTGTCGAAAAGGTCATAAAGTACCTTGTTTGGAAAACAAAAGAAACATTCCATTAAAAACATATAATGTCAAATATGGGAATAAAGTGACTTTTTCCCATTGTATAGTACATAGAAAAAAATATTGGGATAAATTTTTACGAAAATGGATGTGGATGATAAATAATTCCTAGTAGGTAATTACGTAAAAACAACCTTGAATAACAAAGAGATTGTGAAATTAACCCTTACATTGTAAATTTCCTTGGACGAGGGTACGTTAAACATCTTTATAATTGTTAAATAATTGTTATTAAATAATTAAGGAACCATATACATAGTTATTATATCTTATATGATTTTTTAATAATTCTTTGTTAACAATATTTTAGTATTATCGTCATTTTGGGTGTTAACTGATTCATTTTCCTTTATATTCATAGTAATGTAAGACACGATTATTATGGATAGGATTTATTTTATTTACATCCATAAAGATATTAGGTTCTTTAAAAATTATTTTTAATCATCTCATGAACATTATTCTTGAATGATTACGATGGGGAATGAATCTCATCGCGTTTGTGGAGACATTAATATGTACGTACGCATGAGTGACAATATCATTATTTTGCAATTAAAATCATAAGTAAAGGGATGTTATATATTATATACAGAATCATTAACATATTATATCTATTATTTACATCAATTATACATCATTATTACACCCATCCAAATAATAATGTATTGAATAACCACTACACCACGACGTGGAGACGGTAAGCCGTACATATGCATGTATGGTGACATGTTATTAAAAAGAAGGGTAACATAATGAATATGTTCATACAATTTTTATAATAACATCACAGTATATAAAAGATATTGGAGTCATTATTTTATAATGGAAACACCCAACAAAGAGGAAGTGGAAGAAGAAAATAACATGAAAGAGTTGGTGAGATATTTACCTCTTCTTTGGGTTCATCCTTTTGATTTGATCAAAATGTCTACTTAGGTTGGATTCATGAACAAAATAAGGCTTCTAATATTAAGGGAGGATCATTGGGAGGATATTTTGGGAGGGTTTTACCAAGAAAAAAGGCTTTAAAGGTGTGAATTTGAGAGAAGGGAAAGTTCCCTTTTATAAGAGGGGTGGGGGATCCTTAGGAAAAGATTGAAATAATATTTTATAATAAAATTATTTTTGGTTTTTAATGGATAAAAAATGATTTATTTATAAAATAAGGTAGTGATGGGTCAATATACACTCAAAAATAGGTTTTATATAGGTTTGGGTCACTATATTAACTTTATCATTGAGATTTAACTCTTTGTTAAATAGTTTGACATTTAACATGTCTCTTTGTATTTTTATATTATTTTGTTAATAAACAAACAATAAAAATAAAAGAGAACCCAAAGTAGTTAATTAATGATACACCTATAATTATATAAGTCTTTTGGTTGAAAAATATATTTTTAGGATTATTATATCAACCAATAATATTGTATATGTTTTAAAAACACATTTATGTCAATTTTTACATTATTTAATAACCTATTTTTGTTAAAGTCAAAACAACTTTATTACTTGGAAATAAATTCATATTTTAAATACTAACATGTCATATTATCCTATGAAATTATTATAATTCATAAAAAAAATTAAATTATATTTCTTTTGAATTTTTTATTGATTATTTTAATATTTATTTATTAAGGTAATTTTTGCGTCATCATTGTGTCATAAATAAATTAAATTATTTAATGTCTAAAAATTATAAATAAAATTTAATTATGTAGGAAATCAATTTATATTTCTAATGAATATTTATAACGTAATTTATTTTATGTATAACCCTATATTATAAATGGTTTAGTTATTAAACATTGAATTTAACAGTTTTTCTTCTTCTTTGAATTAAATAATATTAAATGTCCTAATCTAATCCGAGTGGACCTAAAGGATCATATTCTATTTCAAAGGGTTTTTATGGTAGATTTAAAATTATCCAATAGAATTAGAACATGTTTTAGGGTCAAAATAATATCATTTTTACCCTTAATTACCCTTTTCACTTTTAACTGTGGTCAATAAAAGTAAAAAGTTACTATTCACTGAAAGTTATTTTCACCTTATTGAACAACATTTTTCTTAATGATATCAGCCATGTCTCTTAGATTCTTGAAATTCAATTCACAGTTGCAGTAAAAGTATGTTTTATAAAAATTTATAAATTCTCCTAGGAGGTGGGTAATAGACGATAAGAAGTTCGATAAAATTTTATATATCTAAGCTCAAAATAAAATGACTCCAATGAATTGCATTCAACAAATATAGGTATTATATATCTATTTAGAAATAAAATAAAATTAAATAAAATAATCAATTGTTTAAATAAAAATATGGTTTTAAACAATAATGTTGTGTTCTTAAAAATTCATCAAAAATTGGAAGTATTCTGAAAAATTCCAAAAATTCACCCTAAACTAATTTTGATATTCTAAATTCAAAAATTCAGTCCATTTCAAAAAATAAAATTTTAAAATTTTAAAAAGTGGTTATTACTATTCATAACATCTAGTTTTATTGGTCGAGGTGTGTTAGAATCTCAAAATGGCGTACAATGCAATCTATTGAATTTTTCAAAGGGAGATGTATTGTGGAAGATTGGGCTGTTACAGAATACGTGTGAAAAAAACACATTTTGGTTCTAATAAAACCTGCAGTTAATTCATTACATGTCAGATGTAAATCAGTATTCAAAAAAAATGATGGATATGGAAGGTAATGTCAATAACTATAAATCATGAATATGGGATAATGTTTTTAGAAAATTTCCTGGAATTTATTATGAAAAATATTTTTTCCCCATTTACATTTTAAAATAAATTGTCATTCTATTTTCCTTGGAAGCTTACCATGATAATGAAATTTTGAAAATGGATTTAGAAAAAAATCCTTATCCAAAACCATTAAGAATATGTGTATATGAATAAATTAGAAGGGTTTTTGACTCTTGAAAATTCCAAAAGTGTATACATGTTGTATAGATATATATTTATATATCAAAGAAAGAATCATGGCTGGGGAACATTTGACTTAATTAATACAAAAAGGAATTAAGTTTAATTATTAATGAATTTGAGTCATATGTTTATAGAAGTATTAGTGGTAGTATTATTTTTATAATTTTATTACATATTTATGAAATGTTACTAATTGGAAATTATATACCAATATTATAATTAGTTAAGGATTGGTTTAGAATGTTATCTTTGTGATGGAATTGGGTGAAGAAGCTGAAATTATAGTGATTAAGATCATCCCTGATAGATCAAAGATAGTACTCGAAACAAATTCAAGAAACATACATTGATTCGACAATATAGAGATTCAGTATGGATCAATCCAAGATGGAATTGGTTCTAATGTCACATGGTATACATCATTCCAAGGAAATGTGTCTTGAGAGATAAGAGAAAAGATAGATAATGTTTAAAACCTCATATGATTTTGTGATAAAATCTATATTGTATATTTTTAATATACTAGGATTTTTTTTCTTATACCTTAATTAATAAATGAATATATTAATCTGATCGGGTTTAAGATCATTCTATTAAGAAAACACATAACTATTTGAGGAAAAATAAGGATAAGTTTCTAGTTTATGGAGGATATGAAGAGATAGATATCATGAAATATACAGATGTTATATTTTAGACATATTATAACTATATAAATTCATATTATGAATATATTATTTTGACTCAATAGAGGTGTTGTGGATTCTAAGAGTTCCAAGCTACACATTTTAGCCTATACAACAACTATGTTATAGTATATTATGGCTTCTGATTCAACTAAATAAGTGGAAGAGATTCATAAAATCATACAATAGATTCATATTATGCCTAGTAGTAATGACCATAATACAATTTACTATGATAACATAGTAGCATTGGATCTCTAAAAGGTGACATGATCACACCATATAACATGAAAAATACACTAAATGTTTCATATCTTGACATATTTTTATTGACATGGTGAAGTTGTAGTTAGGGGATTATACATTGAGGAAAAAATGGTGGAAACCTTAATGAAGGATTTATATGTACATAAGTTTGAGTTTCATGTGGGAACTAGTGGACTAAAATATATTTTCATTTGGGCCTAGGGAAAGTGGGAATATTTTTGAGTTGGTTTTCTAGAAAAAAATTATATGTGAATGATTATATTTTTTCTTTCAACATCATTATTGTTCCTATTCGTGATATTTGGATGTGATAATTTCCTAAAAATATATGTCACATTGAATTCTCATTGTAGTTCCCTGATATTATGTGAACATAATGGCTTCCCAGTAATTTATTTAAACCATGTTCTATGTATGGATGATATTGTCTAAATGGATTTAGAAAATATAGTTTATTCGTGGTGGGAGGATCATAATACATTGATACACTCTCTCATGGTGTTCTCCTATGGAAATATCAAAGATAGTTATATATGAGAATAGAGTCATCAATAAGAAATCCAAATTTCCATGTGTCATTGGATTTCCAGTATATGAATATGAATATTGATTTGTTTACTCTAATATTATTATAACTGGATATCATGACCCATTTACATATATATATTTACAGAATCCAAGATTATATATGTTTCTGGATATGTAATACATGTTTTGTGCGTCATGAATGATTTTTCATTAATGGATAATATCTGGAAGGATTTATCCCATCTTTCATTTTATAGAAGATGTTATTTTTGGACAATTGATGGGGAATGAACTTCTTATATAAATCCATGGACATTGGGAATAGTTATTATGTTCTCTATAATAATGTAAATGAAAAATACATCAATTATATAGGTTTATGTAACTATAATTAAATCTTCATGATTCAATATATCTTGAGAAAATGATTATATGACCTGCTAATAATTACCACGAAATTGGATATCATTAAAAACATAACTTTATTCTCTATGGGTTATTTGGAATGTTTCTAGATTTTTTCCGTGGAAATAATGGTGTTATGCCTAATTCCACCCAGAGTAGTCTAATAGTGACACACATTTGGTGCATTTTCAATGTAACGATGCCAAAATTTGAGACTAGTAAATGTTTCTTCAAAATGTGTGTTATATTACACTAGACAACTAGACCATATCTATATAATTATTAAGTGAATATAAAGGGAAATATAACCCTCAATATTCAAATTTTATATAAACTTTGGTTAATTATAACCATTGGTTTATATGAGAGTTTTTCAATATGATTGTGGCAATTATACTCTTAATAATAATTTTAATGTTATAATTTGTGTTTATATGTAATTTTTGGATAATGGATAATTGAGCTACAAAGAAGAGTCAATGACCTCAACTATTAGGGTTTTTCCTATTGAGCCACATTTGTCGAAACATGGGAGGGAGGTATCATCTATGGGGTTCTCCCATGAACAAACCCATATCGATCTTCAACATGTGGATCATGAAAGAAATTGTCTATGGGAGATGTTTATGTTAGTGAAGATTAACACTCAGTAGATTTTAGCAAAGGAACCCCACGAAACATCTGTCATCACACACCTTACTATTCAGGCATATGTGGATGCAATAAAAGGTGATGTTTCTAGGCCTTAGTTACTTAATTTTAAATTTCATTGTATAAATACCATTTTTATTCCATCGATATCATTTTAAGAAAAGTTTTGCTTATTAAATGTTTCTTTAATTAAGATGGAATTTGATAGTGACTTTTCGAAACCAAATTGAATTTTTTTTGAGAAGATATAATTATATATAATAAAATAAATTTTACTGAATAATACTAATTTTAATTTAATATTATGAAAAAAAACATTTATTTAACTATAAATGATAGATTTTTTTATATTAAAGTGAAAGAAATTTTACTATTCTTTTTCAACCATATATTTCATTTAATTAATAATGATTTTTATAGTTAAATGATAATGGTCACATATTAATATAAATATCACGATAAAATATATATCATTTTTGAAATCATCATGTCTATTTTAGGTCAGTGTTAATTTATGAGAATTTTCTGAAATACTTCAATTTTCAGTAACTAGTAATAATACAGTTTAATGTATTTGGTATGATTAATGAATTTATAATTAATTATTAATTATTTAATAATTAATTAATTAAAATAAATGAATTTCATTATATTATTATATTAATATCATGTATTTTAATAAATTTGAATCAATTTATAACCATATAAGATACATTTTAATCTCTAAAATGTAAACATTAACATTAGAAATCTTATTTTTTTGGAAAAAATACATTTCCTTACAAGAAAAGGTAATATAATATGATCCTCAGTTCTTATGGGTTAAAATAAAATATGTCACAAATTTCATAAACCATGGGAAAACCCATGTGAAAGCCCATGATTTTTTATTTTCTACAAACTTTATTTCCTTGGACTATATTTGTAAATTAATAAATAAATCCACTAAATTTTATATTAATACCCACCAATTTCTCCATTTCCATTCACTAATAATCCAACATTGTCAAATTTCTAGAGGTTTACCTCCCAGGTATTCTTCCCAAGGTTTCCTCAATCCCCAAAGGTCCCAATCCCTATGTTTTAGGAGAAACTCTTCATGGTAAGGGTACTAACCTCTTATTCTTTTCAATTCAATAACCAATTTCCATTTATGTCTTCTAAATGTTACGGTTAAACATTTAAATAAACCTTTTGATCATACCCTTAATTCGAAATTATTTTTATCAATAGTAAATCATTTTCCCCTCTAATATTACCATTTTTCAAAACCACATTTTATATATGTTATGGTCCCAAATTTACTTCTCAAAATTATCGACTCTACCTCAAGAAATTTCGTTTTTTTATTTTAATAACCAATCCTCTTTAATTTCCCAGAGTATTAACCTATATATAAAAATAATTTTTTATATTCTTGGATTAACATACATGAAACCAATATTTATTTTCTGTGGGTGGAAAATGAAAAAATGATCATGTTTTTATTAAGTTTTGAAATGCATGTTTGTTAAGATAAAACATGTTTGTTTTATTCTCCTAGGATTATAAATGATGTGATTGATTAGGTAATTTGTGGATCACATGATATGAAAACCGATTACAGTTTTTACATTTTATATCTCCAATTCATTGGTAAATATTAAAATCTCTAGAGATGATTTGTTTTATGATGCCTTGGTGAATGACCGTGGTAATTTTCATTTACAAAACATTGGAGAATGACCTCCGTGATATGAATATTTATGTAAAAATTAAAATTTTTACCTAAAATTCAATGTTATGACTCCTTATGTTTTTATTATGATATTAATCTCTTTAAATTTCTCATTCCACTATGATTTTCCTCAGTTTATTATTGATATTCCATATAAATATATGTAAACTGTTTCCCTTATAGGGAATTGTAATAACCTCTTTCCTTTGACATATGTCCCAAGGTTATGATATTCAGTTGATATATATAGGATGAACCTATTAATAATACATTAAAATTGATTAGAAGAATTATTTATGTTTTCATGTATTATTTACCTTATTTATAATAATAAAAACTATAACAAAATCAACTGTTTGTAAAATGTAATGAATATTTAGGTAATAAAAAGGAAGGATTCCATATGATGTATCAATTAAATTCATTTAAATAGTTTAACAAGTTATAATAAATAATATTTATTTGGGTTTTTTTCTACTCTAAAATTTAATCACAGGTTATTAAAAAGAATAAGTCAGTTAAATAATATTAACAAATATTTATTTACCTGTTTGGAAAATATAATATTTATTAAATTTATCACAGAACAAAAAATTAGAATTTAAATTTTTATTTGTTCATTGGTATAGGATCATTAAATATAAATGGGGGAAATAAGACACATTATAATGGTCTAATTGGAAATAACATAAGTTATTTTTTATCTATATATTCTTAAATGTGTTTCACATGTCAAGAGATAAGTAATTATAATATTACATTTATTATATATGAGTTTAATTAGAAATTATAATGATGCAAAGGGTTTGGTGTTCATATTTCCAACCCTAACCCTACCATAATATATATCTAATTAAATCAACTTCCAAAAACAAAATTTCTATAAAAATAGACAAAATGAGACTCTATCAAGCCTTGGATATGGACCAGGAGACAAAGAGCGCTCTCATACCCATCTCTATTATGATAATGTCATAAAATCAAGTGATCTTCCTCTACAGAGAATAAATATTCATAATCAACAATGAACAATGAAAACCATTTATGATCTGTCATGCTAACACTTGATGATTCTATGATATCATTGAATGATAATTGTGAATGTTTGGGTCACAGTTTGAGGTATTATATATTTAGAACATGTATAAGAATGAGAATGAAATGAGATTTATTACTTAAAATTTCTACTAAATGTATAATTATGATTGAAATTAATTCCATACCTCTTCTTAAATTAATTATGAATTACATGTGAGATCCTACACTTCTGGTTCCAGAAAATTAATTTAGTCTTGTAATATACTTTTTTCATTGGGTATAATGTTTTGACCAGGAAAATAAATTATTACTCGGGGTTTAAGTCAGAACATTTATATTTACAACATTAAATGATGATCCCACAATTCCAAGAATGTATAGGCTCCATGTAGAAAGTCTAATAATTTGATCTAGTCAATTTTGGATGTTATATTCATAGTTGGGTAAATGATTATAAATATAATGTCGAGGAAGGAATGCCTCTTGATGAATTATATGTGGGGCTAGAAATAAATTTAAATCTTACTACTACTGAAGCAATACCTTTATCCCATACCCTTCATGCCTCTAAGAATGTTTTTTTGAAAATGTAACTATTATTATTTACACGAGGTTAGTGAATTTGACAACTCATGCTACCAAAAATGAAGAAATGAACAATATTTCCTATTCTAGTATTAGTGTAATTGATATAAATACATATAACATGAATTATATAAATTAAAGAAGACCATAATAACCACTTTTCAAGTCACTAGACCTAACATATTCAAGTTAAAAGAGGGTTTTCTCTTAGTGATTTATTATTCTTGATAGAAAAAATAAGTAAAAAGACTTTCTATTAGAGATAAGGAAATCACTAGTTTATCATAGTAATATTAATGGTGAAATATCCTTGTGGATATATATGTATCAATTAATTGTTTCCATGAATTATCTTCCCTGAACCCCAATGGAGAGTATTATATTCTCCCATTTTATGAATGATGATTTTAGCAATCAAATCATGATGGGGAAAATGGAAGAAAATAATGATTTGGGAATTGAAAACATTACTATTTAGGGATTTATTAAATATGATAATTTTAAATGAGACATGATATGATATGGGGTTTTACATCCAAAAGGTATAGGTAATTAGAAACAAAAAAGGAGATTTAAGAGAATAAAAGATGATTCGCGTTGGTTTGTTTTCTGATTCCTTTCTAGTTACTTTCCATGAATTTTGTGGTAGTGGTCTTGTCACATGTGATACATCTATAATCTTACCTACTAGTTTTTATTATTTTATTTAAATATAGGATCCATTTATTTTGGAATATAAACACATGGAATCAATATATTTCTAAGAAATGGTATGTTATTAATAAGTTATTATTCATTAAATTATTAATTATTATTGATTACATTATTTTTTTTATAAATTATTAATTAATAATTAATTATATTATTTTAAATTATCATTATTGACATAATACATCATTATTAACATAATAACTCATTATAAATTATAATAATAAATAAAAATTAAATCCATTACTAATATTTATCAATTATGGTCAGTACGAACATGTTTCTGATTTCTGTTTCAAATTATTTAGTGTTTGGAATATTAACGAATGATTCCAAAATGGCCAAATATGATATAAAACTTAAAATAATTGTCATATTTTTTTTATAGTATTACATTTTATAATCTTTTATTAGAGGCTCTAAACTCAGTATTGCATGGAAATAACCATAGTGTTGAACTTAAGCTAGAAAAAATTAAAAATTGATGGAATCCATGGTTTTCAAGCCCTTGGATGGGAGTAAACCACCTAAGTATGGTCATATATCTTGAAAATATTAGTTTTCTATGACTTTTAATAATCTAAATGGAAAGGATAAAGGATAGATGGAAGAATCAATTGAGGTTACTAATTTGATTAAAGACCTAATCTCTTTTGTAGATGTGATCATTGGATCTAAATCTGGCTATTCTTGTCATGATATTTACATTTATTCAAATTTAGAATCCCATGTTGTGAAAATAAATTTTCATGATGAAATTTTTGTGTATCCTACAATCATAAATAGATCTTCAAGGAAGTGTATGGGGATACAAGTGCACATAATCAAATTAAGTACTTGAATAGTGTAGATGGGGAATACTATACTGTTTGCATTAAAGATCAAAAAAATTTAAATGGTAATGTGGCAATTAAAAATTGATATTTTTCATTACCCCATAGTAGGAGTAGATCATATATGGATAGAGAACTAGTTATTCAAAAAAATTAAGGATAACAATGTGGGTGATGCACAATTTTATGATGAATTTTCTTTCACTGATCATATTTTGACTATGTTGGATGTTTTCTTATATTTCAAGGATGTATATCTAGTAACTCACATATCTTATTTTGGAAATATTATCAAGAGGAATGATTAATCCCCTACTAGTATTGGTGCATCACATCAAATGGATGTAATTAAATGTTGTACTAAAAACTTTCCTATTAATTATAATGGAATTGAATATAATATTTGTTTGACTTCATTAAGAAAGGGTAATAATATAAAACATGCCAGTTTATGAATCAGGGTAGCTAATAAATCAAAATGGTAATTAGATTATAATTCTTATATGAGATAGGTAAATGATGATGGGATTGACTATGGGAATTTAGTATTTGTATTATATTTAATGAACACAAAATTCATCATTATTATTAATTCTATTATAAACCCTAATTTTATACCATTCTATGAACAGAAATATTAAAAAGATTCGGGGTGTTTAAATCCTTTTTGAGTTATTTTAGGGGGATATGAATCCACAATATGAAAGGGGATGTTTAAAAATAGAGGAATGTGGTAGTGGGGAATTTACATATTGATCTCCCAGTTTTTGGGTAGGTTATAAAGGTGGCCGATCAATAGGATAACCTAGGGGGGATCCAGAATATCGAATTAGTGAAGTTCACTTTAACTAAATGTGATACTATATTATATTTTTTATTTGAGGATGCTGAGGAGCCTTCTCATATAATTGATATAGCTACAACATGGAATGAATAAATTTGAAAAATAATTATATTATAAAATTATAATGAATTTGGAGTATAACCCACTCTCACAAAATGAATAGACATGCATGAAATAGGGATATTAGTGGCTGCTGAGGACACCATAAAAATATTAGTTAATTGAGATAGGACATGGAACACTCGTAAACTGAGGGGAAGACATCACACATGGGGTCAAGGAAATGAAATATATGTGGGTAATAGAAACCAATGAAAATAATCACTAACCATTCTTGTTTGTATATTTTTTAATATAGTAGATTATGGAAATATGGGTGGAAAGTCATTAACCCCTTGATGACTGTTCATTTCAAAAATATATTTAATCTTTTTGGTGGTGTGCGGGTTTGATTTTTACCCATTAAATCACAACCCCTTGTATCATATTAATGAATTAATATATGTACCCAAATTTTTATTGTGGTGGGATTCGATCACATGGATCACACTATCTTTGATTTTAATAATTCATATCTATTTTATGTAGAAATTTATTTATCTAATTAAACATAAAAAAAATATTATATATAAGTATTAATTTTTTTATATAGATACCCGACCCTGGTGGGTTGAGAAATAGTCCCATCTTCTACCAAATTATCATAATATACAAGGAAACACATCTGAATAGACCAAATAGTTTAGTATTCTTGGTAAAAAGATAAACAAAAGAGTCTTACTATACATTTGAATATAAATATTAGAATATAAATTATTATGATGATAACATTATTCGATCAATCATATCCCTACTAATAATTCTTAGTTAAATTTATGGAATCTTGGGGAATAAAATTAAATAATACTAAGCTTAAATGCTCAAAAAGTGTTAAGTATAGTGTAAGATGTCATGAAAAAATAAGAATAACCAACATGAAATGTTAAATAACGTTGAAAAAATTCAATTTAAATAACATGATTATCATGAAAATAAAAATTATAATCAGTATTGAAATGTAAAAATGGATCACATGTCATTTAATAAATAAACCAAGAATTAAATGCATCTATATGTAACATCAAAGTTAACTAGTCATTGATAATTATCAGTCTATTCACATTATGTAATAATAGTATATAGTTTAGGAAATACAGATATATATGATAAATAATATGGATATTGAGAGGAAATTTAACATCTAATAATCTTGGGAATGTTAATATTTGAAAATAAACATAATGACTACAAAATAATAGAAGTAAGTGAAGGTAAACACAATAATTGGTCAAAATAATAAAAAACCATCCAGATAAAGATTAAGAAGGGTTCAATATATATCCATTGGTTTGAGAATAATTTTTTTTTCATTGATGGATAGAAATTCAATAAAAGGATATTCAAAAACTATCTTGATAAAAATCTACTTTTCATTTTGAAAATCTCTTAGACAATTTTTTTCATATAAAATTACATTTAGAAAATATTTATTTTAAAATATCCATATAAACATGCAAATGAAGTTAAAATAAATGATAGTGATAATGGTTTATAATTCCATACATGGCATAAAATAAAATAAAAAATTTCTTTTTTCACTGTAAAAATATTTGGAATATGCATTTTTCAGAAAATTAAAAGAGGATTCCTTCAATATTTATGGTAAAATCCAAATATGCATTATTTTAGAAATGTCATAAGATTCCATTAATTTTTTTTATAAAAACATAAAATGGGAGATAGGAAATATTATAATTAATTTTTAAATGTTTTGAAATATTATTGGATATCATTTTTAGAAAAAATTCTTTTGGTTGAAAATAGCTTTCTGACCGAAAAGGCAAATGAAGTTGAATTTTCTTAAAAAAATTCAAAAAAATAAATAGGTACAAAAGAGTTGAAAATGGAACTATTAATTGTAAACGATGTTGATCAAATATAGGATGATAAAATTAATGTTTTTATTAAATAATTATCAAATAACTTATATCAATGGAACTCCAAGTGTAAACAATCTGAAATAAAATGAGATTGTGAAGTAAACCCTCACGAATATCATTATATAGAAGTGAGAATCAACAAATGAATATAATTTATGTTTCAAATAAAAATAAAATTAAATGTAGATGAAATCTGATAATATATTTACAAATTTCATTATAATCATAATATAATAATATTAACGACAATTGGGATGTAATATAACCCAATATAAATAAATTTATTTATGAAATTCCTTACCTGTTGGTAACTCTTTATTTAATATCCTTGGATGAAATAAATCAAATGGAATGATAAAATACCAATTATAATGACTTATTCATTACATTACATGTAAATTTATTGTATATACCCCCATATAAATCAATCAAGGTTCTTAACATTACAAATATTCCTCAATGGAATGAAATTGAGATAAAAATCATTACATTACGCTTCTTTTTGGTTTAAAGTAATTTAATCTCATGTATAATTTTTTTTCCTGTTTATTAGATTACTATATAACCATTTTAATATTTATAATTTCATATATTATTTTTTGGTAAAATATTATCACACAATTGATAATAATGTTTCATTATTTTCAATTTTTCCAGCTATTAATTTCCATGTTTTTCTAGTATGTTTTTACTTTTTATTTTTATGTTACTACTATATATATGATGATTTAATAACATATATAATTTAAATCAAGGTCAAAATGTCATATATAATAAATATATAGGTAATTATAGAAATCCATAATATTTGGTGATGGAAAATGAAATACACTATACATTGAGATAGTAGGTTGTTTGTACGCTTGAGCACTACTTCCATTTTCCTGTCTCATTTAAAGATATAAATGTAAATGATATATATATATATATATTATCATTATAGTTTCTATTGTATTATATATATATCACATGTTTTTTATAAACTCATCCTTAACACATTCTTATTAATGAGTGATCAAGTCACATCACTTTGTGAGGCTGTAGTTCGCTTTACCCATGAGATATTATACTGTATTGCCACAAAATGGAATGAACGAAAGAATGTGAGACATAATAAATAAAAAATAAAAATAAAATAAAAAACCATAAATATTATATATAAATTTTATTTCTATCATTAACCCCATATTTGGATGGTTGCAATAGAGAAAATGACAAATATCGTTGATGTGGTCGTACTCCACCTTATACGTAGAAGAAGTTTTTGTAATCCATTTGATGGAAGATGGATAATTTTTTGATAATATAATTTTCAAAAAACAAATTCAGTATATTTATGATACATATACTATTATATAATAATTTAATAACAAGAATTGGATTATTTGGAGAAGGATAAAAAATAAAATTCTTTTAGGGGAACATTACATCTTATTTGTGTATCCTCCATATATTTTAATAAAAAAATCTCAAAAAGGATGTTCTCCCAAAATATCATTTTTAGGATGTGTATATGGATGTTGGGGAGTAATTTTGGTGATTTCTATAGTGCCATATTTCTTGTGATGTTTAAAGAAGTGGTCGGAGTGAGTCTCCTTTTATAGTTGAGGAGGAGTGGTATTCTTGTAAATAAAAATAGTATTCAGTATTTGGAGGTAAATAATACCTTAAAAGGATTAAATATTGATAATTAATGGGTTTGAGGTATTTTATGGTCTACCCACTCCCCATACACACCATATGACATTTTTTTAAATATTTTTTTCTTTAACTCCAATATTTCTTTATTTTACTGTTTTGATTTTTCATTAATGTAACTATTTTTTAACAAAAGTAATTAATGAATAAAAAATTGAATTAAATGATAATTAATAGAAATTTTTTTACCCACTAATTAAATATAATTAATAAAATATAAATCTTATGTGTGGGGAAATAATGTTTAACAGAAGAAAAAGTAACGTATAAAAAATACGACTTTAACCATAAACATAATAATTATATTTTTATTATAATTTACCTATATATTTAGACATTATAATATAAAAAATTACCCATGAATGGAACATATGATATAATTATAAATTTTTACCAATCACATGAAATAATGTAGAATTTTTTTAATTTTAAAAAAATTTATAAAATATCATTTATTGTTAAATAACATTAATCGAAACATTGATTGAATTCATTTAAATTCAATTAATATATATGAAAACAATGATGGATTTCAAATATATTTTGTTAAAAGAATATTTAATATGATATATTCATCATAAAAATTAATTTAATTCAATAATATATTCAATTTAATTCACTCTTAATTATTTTAGTGTGATTTTTATTTAATTATTAAATAAATAATTATTAAATTGTGGTTTTTATGCAATTAATGAAATTAATTCATCTATAAAAACATAAAATAAATTATCATGAAAGAAAAAATAATGTATATTTCTAACATAAATAGATAAATAGAAATAAGATATGTTTTCCCTATCCAATAGCTTTATTTTAATTAAAAGTATGAAAATATTCCAATTATCCCTTTCCTGTACCTAAATTATTATATGTGTAATTTTCATGGAATCTTATCCTAGAAAATGGTAAAATAAGTTCATTATGTCATAAAGGTTGAAAAACTTCAATCCAATGGACGTTTAACGCGTTTTGGTTCATTTTTACACCTAATATTTTATGTTTAACCACTAAGTATACACTTTTTCCACATAATCATTATGATTAATTTTAATTATTAGAATTAAATATATTGGTGAAAATTTATTTTGAATATATTCTATAATATAAATTATTATCAATAAAATTATGGAATTTATTTCCAAAAATTATACAAACATAAGTATAATGATTTAATTTAAAATTCATCAATTAGACATAGCGAGAAAGAGGGTTTTCAAAGTGAAAATGTTCAAAAGTTTATAATGTTTATTATCCAAATTATATATGTAAATTATTAAAATGATATAAATTTTAGTAATATATTTATGAATGAAAATTTTTTATTTGAAATTAAATTTAAAATATAATTCAAAATTATAAATTATTTTGGAAAAAATGAATCCTTCAAATCAAAAATAGTATTTTCCACTATTCATAACAAATGAAATTTACTAGAAAAATACATAAAATTTTCCCAAAGATAATTTTTGTATTCATATTTAAAATATAAGTATTATTATTTCAAATAAATTATCAAAATTTGTTGAAATCAATATTAATGTATGTTCACATAATACTATTATAACTTATAATAAATTTTTTTTAGATAACATTTATTTAAATTTAAATGATTATCATTCTTATTTATATCCATTAGATAACTAATAATTGTTTTTGCACAATATATATTTTCATTATATATTAAATCATATTCATATCCACCATTCAAATGGATAGATGGTAACTATCATATTAAATTTTAATATTGATAGTATTTTGTTGTGTGGTAAAACTCAGTCTTTTGTTCAACACAAGATGCTAAAAAATGTTTTTTGTTTTGTGTAACTCAAGATAAACTCACTTTTTTCATTTAAAGATATAATCAATATTTCATGTCACACACACTATGTCATAAAATTGTATTAATTTAGAATTGTTGGGAGTTACATTCCCTCCAAATTAAATTAATTGTGTCGTCACAATTTAAACTTGATCATGGAAATAAAGTGTTTTACATTTGGAAATATCATTGTAGAAAAATCATCATTGTAAAAAATTTTCATAACAATACTCTCTTAATAAAAGGGAAAGATAATTACAAAAGTTATATAGAATCAAATATAACTAGGTTTCTATGTAGGAGAATATTGGTGGAATGTGAATATCTGGAAATAGAGGGAAAGTGTAAATAGTTATACAAATCGATTGAGGTCTTTAATCATAGGTAAGTGATAAATAAATGGAAATTTAAGTGGCACAAAAACAAAAATATATTTTGATTTTAATGACTATCTAATTCATAATATATAAATGTAATGAGGATAATTTTTTTCAAGACCTCTTTCCTAAAATTGGGGAAGTCTTTTACTATCCAGGAATATAAAGATAAATAATTACATGATATGTTTATAAATCACAAAAAAATGTAATCATTTTGTTTTATTCGATTTTTTTTTAATTTATCTCTTAGCCTATAAAATGAATATCCAAAAATGGATTTTTTATTTATGAAGAAATTAAATTCACTTGTAATAGACTGTAAGATCAATAATGAGTGACAAGTCCTTCCATATTTCCCTAAATATTTTCCAAAACCATTATTGTAAAAAAATTATTCTATAACTGTCAAAATTTATACTTCTATCTGGTAATTAAAATTAATTTTTAAAATGTTTTAAGTAAAAACAATTATATATTAACCAGGACATCACATAGTCTAGTGGTAAGCATGAAACCCTTATTGTCCTTAAGTCATGAGTTCAATCCCCTTGTACTTTTAGAATTGATGGGTTGTCACCAGGAATATAGGTTTTAATTTTTATAAATAATAATAATATTTTTATTATTCACTTAATTTTTTTAAAACAATATGATGTGCATCTTTAAAATTAAAATAGTCATTAAATAAACTTTTTACTATGGATTTTAATGAAACTCATTAATTTTTTTTGAATTATAATAATATTATAAGACTATTATTAAAAATTAATTAGTAATCATAGTAACCCTATTAGATATCAATACCATTAAATAAATGTCTATAAAATTTAAAGGTGTTATTATTTAAATAACCTTTCTGAAAAATACATATTATTTCCAAAAGATTTCTACAAACATATCTTTAATCATGGTAAATTCCCACCACATAAAACCAAAAAAAAATGTTTAAGTCCTTTAACATATGATTAATATAAAAACAATAACCCATTATTGAATTCATTAATAATAATACAATCAATATATATATATCTATAACACAATACATAGATATTTCATGATTCTTATAACCCATGTACCATTGGATAGAATACATCTAAAATTTAATGTTTTGGAATCCAAATATTTTTATAAATATTCTATTTTATATCCACAGAGTTCCTTAGATGATCTGGGATTTAACCTCGGTTATTGCCTATCATTATCTATTCAAATACATCATAATCTGTTTTAATGAAAATTTTTATTATCCTAAGAATATATCCTTGGAATTTCAAACTAGATGAATAGTAATTCTGCATTTTTTGTACATGGTTACACTCGAGTCAAGCTTGAAAACCCATTTTTTGAGTTATTACCCCAATGTACATTAATTCGAACACCATGAATATTTGTACAATTTGGATAGAGATATATTTCATCAATAAAAAAAAATATCTTATATAGTATAATTTTTGGAAACACAAAGATACATATCTAGAATGTCTATCTTAGGGTTATGTTCACTAATGTGTGTTTTCTTAAATATAGTTACCATTGTTTCTACTAAAATTAATCTGATACGAACTATAGAGTCACTCCCTAAAATCCCAGATCTAGTTTCGACTATAATTACTTTACCTAACATACAAGGAATTTCATCTTAAAGAACATAATAATTTAGTCATATTGGTAAACTATATTCATACATGAGTCTCAAATTTAATTTCAATTCATAAATTACACTTTTTTTGAATTGATTTTTTTATCTGGTATATCCCTCCAAATAATTCATAATTAAATTCATGGAATCATGGTGAATGAAAAAATAATAGTGAGACCAAATGATCATTAAGGGTTATGTTTGTGGATGCTATCATGAGTGAATAAGCATAATCATCACGGAATGGTAAATGACAAGACACACATTCCAATTAAATAACTTAACTATCATTGTAAGATGGGGAAGAAATTATATTGGAGGGTAAATAATTGAAACATATTATATTTAATCAATTAACTGAGAATGAAATCCATCAATAGATAATTTTATTGTGAAAATATAATTGATAATAATAATAATAATAATTTATTTCTCAATGATGTAAATTATTAATTAGTGTATTTTATTTTTGAGGGACATGAAAACCTACAACATTAAAAATCTTCATTAGACCATATAAAACAATTGGTAGAAACCAATATTGTTTGGCCAAATGATTTGACTCATGAGACATGTTGATGCATCAAGTGGATATATAAAGTGCAACCCCACCTGTCACTAGCAGTCCAAATATTTTCTCATATGTATAATAATATATTTAATACATGAAAAATGTGACAAATCTTCAAATAACTCTATTGAGTAAAAGATACATATTTATCTATATTTCGCCAATTAATAAAATAATTATTAAATTATACACTATATATAAAAATTGTATATGGTGTAGCCAAAAAACATATCCATGATAAATAATATTGATGTTTTGGAGAAACCAAATATCTAATGATCACTATAATATAAGTATTTCAATATTAAGTAAACGACTATACGAAAAAACAAGAAAGTGATCTTAAATACAACTCTTAGTAAAATCGTATTACACCATCCTGAGGAAGAATAAAGATGGTATCATCATATACCCATTTGAGTAATAAAAATTTATTTTTGTTAAGTATTAATGAAAAGATCAAAAATTGGTATTTAGAAACATTCATGATGATAATATATGATTCATTTTGAAAAACATTTTGAAAATCCATTTAATTTAAAATCACTTTTAAAAATATTTTATTTTAAAAATAACCTCTTAAACATGAAAAGGAATATTAACATAAATGAAATTCAGGGAATATGGTCTTACATTATGTAAAACTAAAATGGAAATGTCTTTTTCAATATTAAAATGTTAGTTAAGTTTTTTGTTCATAAAACAACATGAAGATTCCCTTCACATTTTCAGTAAAATCCAAACATGTGTTATTTTGAAAATTACATATGATTCCTTTAAAAAAATTAATGATTTAAAATGGATTAAAATTAAATTTATAACTCAATTTTAATGTAAAAAACATTTTTTTGAAAACTTTTTTGAAAAAGTTCATTTGGACCAAAGCATAATTTGGACTAAAGTGATAAATAATGTCAAATGATCTAATTTTTTTAAATATAAAGACCCTAGAGTTGGAAAATGGAACTATTAATTGAAAAATATCATGAAAACTAGTGGAAAATAAAATTAAACATTTTATTTAACAATTATCAAATAATTTCCTTCTACAAAAATTCTAGTGTTAATAATCCTACATAAAATGAGATTATGAAGTAAACCCTTCCAATAGGAATAAAATTTAAGTGATAATCAATAAAACAAATAAATATTTGTATCAAATTAAAATCAACATTACAGAAGTGAAAATACAATAATATATATTTAAAAGTAATCAGACCCATTTTCATAGAGTATTAGATATAACGAGTAAGTAATGTAACCTAATGAAAAGAAACTGAGTTACGAAATTCAATACCACATTATAAATCTTAATTCAATAAAATTTAATGAAATACTTAATAATGAATATTAAAATTTCATAAATAATTACATAATCAAGAAATTTCTTCTCAATGAGACAATATATACAATAAATAGAAGTATTTAGGTTCATTACATTACAATATGCCATATTGAAATAAAATTGAGACAAAATGAATTACATTATGCTTCATTTTCTCTGGACTCCCACTTATATCCTATGTAATGGATTAAATATATTTGTAGTCATAAAACAATAACCGTATTATTAATTATAATATCATATATTTTTATTTTATAACATATTATCACCAATTGTTAATAATTTTTCATTATTTTCATTATTTCTAGTGTTTATTGCACTAATTTTTGAATGTGCTTTGACTAGTAATTTTTTCCCACACTAATATCAAAATATAATTATCTCTAAAATTTATACCATGATTTAAATATCATATAATATCGATATATATATATATTTATATTTATAGTAGTACATAATTTTTATTATAGGAAATGAAATACATTGTTCACGGGGACAGTAGGTTATACGTACGCAAGAGGATTGTTTCCATTTTATTGTGTTATTGAAATATAGATAAGTTAATTATATATATGAATATATATATATATTTATATATTATCATTTCAGAATAATTTTTTGGTAATATATATAACACATTTTTGTTAAACCCATCATTAATAGATTCCTTGTCAAGCAAGGATGAATCACATAACTTTGCGAGGCGGTTGTCTGATGTACACTCGAAGGAAAATATCATATTCCCAAAAAAATTGAAAGAATGAATATATGTGTTATATAATAATTCCATAATAAAATAACATCATAAATATAATACATTTTATTTATAAGCTATAAATACATCATTATTCCCAACCTTGAATGATGGTGATGGAAAATCAACAAAATTGGTTCGTGAAGGGGTAATCTATTGTTCAAACAAATGGTGATTTCATAAGAACTTTTATGTATGTCTATAAAGATTTATATAATTAAATTAACACAATAAAATCTATTTATATGTAATATACTATGGTTATTATATAATCCTGATATAATAGCGATTTAATGACGTGGAGAAGGAAAAAAATAATACACTTTAGAATAACATTAACTATTTTTCAGGTATCCTCATTATGTTTCCCCAAAAAAATTTATAGGATGGATTTCAACCAAATATATGGATAAGGATCAGAGGAAAGGGAATTTAGTGAGAGATTTTGGAAGAACATGGTTAAGCTAAATGGATTTATAGGTGTAAAAAAGGGAGGGGAGGGAGTTCCCTTTTGTAGTGGAAGGGATGTTCCATTCTTCTAAATAGTCAGAAGTATTAACTATTGGGAGTCCAGTCATAGCTAGTATAGTCAAGAAAACTATAATTAATTATTTAGAGGTACTAAATGGTAAATTTACACCTAAAAAATAATATAACACATTTTTATATAATTTTGTTCTTTAACTCATATGTATCACTATTATACCATTTTGGTTTTTGAATATGGTAACTAGTTTTACCATCTAATAAATTTATATTTAAAAAATAGAAAAAAAAAGATCCATATTAAAAAATTTGAACACAATTATTATATAAAATTTAATAAAATATAATTCATGTATGTTTTTACAATTACGTTGATCAAAAGGACAAGTTATATGTAAAAATAATTCTTTAACCATAAATGTGATAACCGATTTCTTTTAATATTTGATGGTCTACCTAAATATTATAATAGAATAGTTGGTCCATAAATGTATAATATTTTATAATTATTAAAATTTCAAAACCACATTATGGAACATGGGATTTTTAGTAATTTTAAATCAATTTATAATAAATTATTCTCTATAAAATAATATTAATGTCCATTTAGACATTTTAATTTAAATTGAATTAATAAAATATCAATAAAATTTTATAATTAACATATATTATTTCATAAAATGTTTAAAATTATATATTTATCTACACAATAATGGAATACAATAATTCATTCAATTTAAATCAATTTTAATATTATTAGTATAATGTTTCTTTGTTAATTAATAAGAAAATAATTGATGTGTCTGTGTTCTTAAATCATTTAAAGTAATGAATCCATCTCTAAAAAATTAAAATGAATTATCATTATAGAGGAAACACATTATAATTTCAATTATATATATAATTGAATATATGATATTTTTTTCTCTATCCCAAATATTTATTTATATTAAAAGTAAGAAAATATTATTTTTTCTTTTTTTAGTTACCATATTATATGGGTCAATATCATTAAATATTCTTAAAAAACAAACACATGGTGCCTAAAATAGTAAGGGTGTAAAAATGTATAGATGATGTGTTTTGGAAAACTTTTGGGTCATTTCTACACCTTATATTCTAAATTTATCAACTAAGTAATCTTGTTTTCTTCTTAATCGTGGTAATTAATTTTATTTTTTTCACAAATAATTATCTTAAAAAATTTATTTAAGCTTATTAGAAAATGTTTTTATTCCAAAAAAGTATTCAATTTGGATAATTATACTCACATAAGTGTTTGAAATTAATTTAAAATTAATCTGACATATGTAGTAAGAAAGTTGGTTTTCAAAGTTAAATGTTCAAATTATAATAAAAATTTAAGTCAAAATTAAATATTAAAATTATTACATTGAAATAAATTGGATTATTCTATTTAAAATCAATCTATTTTGAATTTAAAGTGAATTTAAAATTTTAATTTAAAATATTATTTATTTTGATGAAAATTTAATTTCCAATTAAATTTCATTATTTTTTATTATTCATGAAAAAATGACACTTCTCATAAAAATACCAAAATTCACCCTAATATAATTTCAGAAATAATATTTCAAAATAAATCTATTTTATCATATAAATTTTCTATATTTTGAAATTTTAATTTTAAATTATTTGTGCCAATCAGGGTTGAACCGCCTTTTAGAAAAAAATTCATTTTTTACGAAATAAATTATTTTTAATAATAATAATAATATTTTATAACAAACAGATAGCTAGTAAATGTGTCTATAAATTAAATATATCAGTAATATAGTTAATATGATTCATAAACACTATTATAATGTCTTGGTGGTGACCATCATATTCAATAATAATTATAGTATTATACTAATGTTTGGTAAAACTCTATTTTGCATGTTACACAAGCTGTTGATGAAAGTAGTTGTTGCATGTAACACAAACAAATCTAAGTTCTATGTGAATTTAATGATAAAAAAAATTTATGTCACACACAATTCTTAATGAAATGTTATTTTTTAGAATTTCATGGTGTTACATTGTATTATAATATTTTGAATAATTAATTATACTATTTTATTTTATTTTATTATTAATATATATTTTCAGTGAAATCAATCATGAAAATGAATACCATATGTTCTTTACAGATACTTGATTACTATTAAATGATGGTGGATTAGGATATGTAGTTAGTGGTTCACTCCTAATTTTTAAGCTACCTTTGATGCTTGATCTAGTACTTCTACATTTTATTTAATACTTCAAGGGTTGTCTTGTATGGACCCTTGATCTTTGTGGTAAAATATAATATATATAATTCATAAATATTAAATACATTATTAAAAATATGAATTATAGTATCCTTTATTTGAAATAAATAAAATTTTATTTATATTAATAATGATTGTTAGTTTTTCATTATTTTCTTTGAAACTAACTTTTTTATATTATTAATTTTTAATTATATTATTAATTGTATTAATTAAATTATATTATTTATAATTATTAATTGTATTAAAATATTAATAATTACTATTAAGTGTTAAATTAATTACTATATAATTTATTATATTTAGAATATTCTATAATTATAATAATAATTTTTTTAATCATATGTAAATTTATTAAATTAATTAAATAGTTGTTTTCAAATATTAATTCAATTATTACAAAAAGGGTTGGATATGTGAGTTACCCCTGGCGGGGGGGGGGGGGGATGACCTGCTCGTATGGACTGTGTGTGAGGTGTATGTTTTTTATTGTAATTATACCCCAAAATATATAATATATATAATTAACCCAATATAATTATATATTTGTTATTAAAATGTATTTACATTTAGTAATTATATTATTAGTTATAATTATTTATGCATTAATAATAACTATATATTTTTGTTTTTATGTGCTAGAGAGGTGGGATGTGAGTCCCACATGGGAAATTGGGATAGAATGTAAAGGTAAACTCTATCATAGATGTTTGGGCAGGAAGAGTGTTTCAGGGGTGTGATATATTGAGAATTTTTTCTACAAATAAAATCCTAATAAAAAATAAGTTCATAATATTTTATGTTTTGTTATATAAATATAAAATATTAAAAAAATAAAAAAATACATATAGAAGGAACCAAACCAAAAGGTTTATTTATTTTAAATGAAATTCAAGAGGGAACCTAAAAAATAAAGTTCCATCTTCAAATTTTATTTGAAGAAGGGTGTTTTTCGGAAAGTACCATTATAAAAAAAATCAATTACGGTGCTTTATAAAATAATTCTCACTCTGATAAATTTTCAATGAATGATCTCTTAGAAGTGGTTTCCATCATTCACATAAAAAATCACAGGTTTTAATACATTTTTCATAGGCAAGAATATATGGAAATAATTTATTTATTTGAGTAATATGTGTCAAATTTCAAAAGTATAAAAAAGGGGAACCATTTCCCCATTATAATCCAAATGACACAAACATAGATTCCTCCTCATAATCTAGTATTACCATATTTATATCAAACACAATTCAAATGAAATTAATAAGTATCAATAATTAGAAAAGCAACATAGTGTATAACACATCAAAAATAAAAAAAACTCAAGAAAACTAGGACATCCCAAAACCAACAAAAATTAATGCATAGAACCACAATTTCTATATAACCCTGAAAAGGGAAAATAGGTCAACAAGTTTAATACATTGAAAAACCCATGTAGAAAAACACACTGGAAAACTACTTTCCAACTCCTTTGGACCCAAGGTCACCCAACATATAGCCTAAACCAAAACATAATTAATTAACCCGAGCATCAACTGAAGGGATAGCATTTTGGGAACATAAAATAAAACATAATACCCACACACACCCAATGGCGTATGATGGGTGTGAGTAATGTTGATCCCGGTTAGGTCCTGATATTGATTTTGTGCAGGTCATTTTAAAAAGTGTGTTATTTCTGATATATTGAAATACATTTATAAATTATGTTTTTTGAGTAAGAATACAAAAATATAAATTATATCTACAATGAAGCATAATTTTTTCTAGGTAAATTACATTTTTTATGATTACAAAATATTGTATAAATCTCAGTAATTATATAACGAACCCCATTAAAACATTATTTACGTAAATGAATAATGATATAAGTAGTATTTACATAAATTAAGACACATATACAAATGAAATATTAACTAGACTGTTGAACAAGTATTATGACCATTAGTAATAGTAACCCATCTAATCGAATAATAACCTCACCTATTAAATCATAGGAAAAAATTACTAAACTTATAAATTATTCCATGATAAATTTATATCAAGGAATAAGTAATTAATTTTTTTAAAAATGATAAATTAAGTGTTGGTTTATTTGTGAAACATAAATGTGTATTTACATTTTGATAATTGAAATAATGAAAATTACTATTTTTTCATAATATATTTTCATAAATTAATATTTTATTGTCTTATTATTATATGAAAATATTATAACACCCAACTAATTTCTAAATGTTTCATAAATTCGGTTATAATATTAAAATCAAAATTTTTCAAATATATTATTCTTTAATTTTATTTAAAAATTAGTATATTTAGAAATTTATTTTCATTTAATTGATTATATATTACAAATTGAAACATTGAATAATGGTTGGGATGATTGTTTTTGGATTTTTCTAAAACAGTAGAATTTTTTATGAATAGTGAAATATGATAATTTATGGTATTTTACATTTTAAGAAAACTACATACATTTTTGAAACATGAATGATGTAATCAAATATTAGTCTAAAATAACAATCACTATTAACTATTCATAGTAACAAGAATCAATATTATTTATTTTCCTTGTCCAAAATAATAAACTAATGAATAAAATAATCCAAAAAACCCCTCCCCTCCACTTATAAATACCACCACAAAAAACCTATACTCATTACAATATAAAAGAATTATAGCTTGAATGTAATGTTCACAATTACTCTCATAAGACTCTTCATCACGTTCTAGTCATTATGGTTGCAATGAAAGACCATTTCTACATACATTAAGGAAATTGACAATGAGATGTTATTCAAGAGATAAAATAATCCACCTTCCCTTTAGATATATTAATTTCTTTAACCCCAACCATTCTGTCACTATAAAAAGTGACATGAAAACTATAGTATAATACATATAATATATTTTTTTGTGTAATGGTATATATATCATTGGGTATCTTCTATTCTCTTCTATTTTAAAAAATGAAAACATTGTATGTGATGTGTCAATTCACTACATTCATGGATAATGATTTTTCATTTTCTATTACCACCTTCATGGACAGTCATAAAACTATTATAACTGCTAGAAATGATTAAAAAATGTATACTATAATTTTTTATGATAATTAACACATATATATACAGAATATAAAAAAATAATAAAAACTAGTTAATGATTATAATATATTCACCAAACTAAACTAACTTTAATCATTATCATTTTATCAAATGATTCGTTATTATTTATAAAAAATTATATATGGTACCATTTAAAATTTAGGAATTATATTATTACCATAAAATTGCACATTGGGTTTTTTTCTTCTATTTGATTTAAACTCCCATAATTTGACTCAAGGGAATTGATTATAAAATATTGAAATAAACACTCCGAAAATAATGAAATTTAATATTTTAACTCGTCATAAAGGACATAAATGAATACAATAAAATTATAATAAATAAAATATATTTATAAGTGTTTATTAATTAAATAATTAGATGATTTAAATATATTACACCAAATATTAAGTAAAAATACAAAACACATTCAGACATAAGGTAGAGGATCTCTCCAAACATCTCAATCACCATTTAATTATGATTTCTCTATATTAATAAAAATTCAATTATTAATAATTCATATAATTATTCCATTTATCATTCTTTTATGGTGTAAATACATGTTTAATAATATACACTTTTCAATTCATCCATATAACCTAGCCCAATAAAAGGAAACTTTCCATCTTCAAAACTCTTTTCAAGTACACAATAGAATATGTTTCAATATGCCATTATTTTTATAAAATAACTCATTTCATACAGAAAGATATATTATATCATTTTTTGTTATATTAAAAAACATTCAATTTCCCTCTCTCAATATTCTATAATATTTTCCCTTAAACTAGAACGATGTGGATCATTTTATAAGTATTTATAGAATATATTTTTACCTATTTTCACATTAGTTGGAAATAATTTACCATAATTTAAGGCTATATTCCAATATAAATTTATACATATTATTTAAATTTATTCTTTTATGGACACCATTATAAAACATTTATTGGTTATTCCTTCTGAAATGATTACGATACCCATTTTATTCCATGGGTTACACTTATGTTCATTCATTGTGTTCTATTTTCCATGTGGCATAAATATGTGTTTACATGTTATGATGGGTGCTCCCAAATTGCGATCCAAGGAATTGATTAATTTTGGTTCTCATGATATGTCATGTTGGGATAGTGAGTAAACATAATTCCTCTATGGGACATTGTACACCATGTGATATTATATTATCAGTTATCTTTGAATCATGTTTATGTCATGTTATATGTTTCTGACACATTACTGGGTTTCCATGATTAGATGATCCCATGTTCTATATTTTATTCTTCCATATGATTATTCATGTTCCATGCATGTCTATGTCATCACGTTATTCCATCTAACCCGTGTGTAATGATTTATTCTTATGTTTATTCCCTTACTAGTATTTTTAGCTTAAACTATTGTTAATATATTACATATTCTATCTTATTTATATTTACGAGTGAAAAGGATGTTATGAATTAATTATGGAGTTAAAAATATATTTATTTTGGTTTCATTCCATATATATGTATATAATCATCCAATGAACGTATAAATTATGATCCTTGGTTTATATTTGATGGTTTATTATGATTAAAAAAATTTAATAATATGTGGAAAACTCTAGTGTCTCTATAGCTGATATTTGAGAAATATCTAGTTATTTTTTGAGATCCACACTAGAGATATTTAGTATAAACCATTGGGATTATTCTATCACCATGAATAAACTAGACTATAAAGTAGGGAATAATAATATTTTATATATATTTCATTTAAAAAATCCCTTATATGATCAAATATTACATTTTATGTGCTTATGAAATCAGTTTTCAAGACACCCCTATTTGTAATTTTATTTTCTATGTTAATGTCTAGATATAGGAGAACCCATGCTAACAATCAATATAATTGGTAAACTGATTATTTCCCTAATGATATACCAACTATTATTGGAATGGGGTCTCAAAACATCTTTGTAGTTGTAGCATGATTAGATCTAGTGATGAATAATATCATAAATAATCTGGAAAACCCACCTTATCTTATGAAATATAATGTTCTAGTCGAATCCTTAATGCGAAAAAGGCCTCTATTATGGATCTTATGATCCCCTAATCACATAAAATATAATTAAATCCAATGAGATGATATTATATATCCTCTGGTTCTTATAAGATGATAATTTCATTTTGGCGGTGTATCAATTTGATGGGAAAGCTAATCAGTGGGGGATATTGATCAAAAACCCAATGTACATGGAGGACAATGATGCCAGGTATTAAAATTAATTAAATAAAATATTAGCTAATAAATATTTTCCCTAAACTCTCATTCTTAATATAAAAATGGATATCTTTAGGATAAAGAAAAATCAATAAAACTTTATCAGGCCATATGAAGAAAACATTAAAAGGCATCCATGGTACACTAATTTCTTTTTCATGAAAATGATAGGAATGGTAGATAACATATATAGTGGACTAAAAATGAGTTTCTGAAAATCATTGGTGATGAAATACTTTAAAACCTATGTGGTGGTTTCCAGTTCTTCCCTTATGGTTGAGATGGAGACTAGATAATCTCAGTGGTCTCATGGGCTCAGAGATGAAAAATAATAAAATAGAGTTTAATATGGGAGTATCGATAGATAAATATCACTATGGGAGGAAAACCCCTAATATGATGAGTAAATTCTTTTTGAGAAGCATCATAGGAACTGTTTAAAGGTTACTAAGAGATTATCCAAATGTGGAAGAGAGGGAAATTAGAAAAAATATTACCAAGGTGATATGAAGAAACCTACAAATGTAGGCTTATGAAAGGAAGGTTCAGATAAACCATAATCCTAATGTGTATTGTTTCAACTATTAGGACTATAATAATTATGAAATCCAATTACCTAAGACAAGGATTTTTAGAGGAAATACAAAACAACTACCTCTATAGAAACATAGAAGGGAATATACTATCACAAGTACTGATGTGGTTCCCAACAATAATGTCATGACATGTACACATATTATTCATTCTAGAATAGTGAAGGTACTATTTTATTATGGATATATTCTTTCATTAATATCATGAAACAGTATTATAACTATTCAAAAACCATAACAAAATATAAAATATGAGTTATCTTTGAGAATAGAAAATGTGGAAATTAATTCATCCAAAGAATATAACTCCACCTCAGTTTGTTTTTGTAGGCTAAACTTTGAGAAAATATTGTGTTACTTTATATGGTGTATTTTGATCATATATTGGGAATGTATTGGAAATAATTATACAAAAAAACAACAATTTTTTTTGAAAGGGTTATCACCCTTCCCATCCAATGTCATCCTAATATTTTGTATAAGAATATGGATGAGGATTAAGAAATTCCCGCTGTGAGAGACTACACTATTCTATTCCCCACAGATAATACTTGTGTTTTTTATGAAATAGAGGGTGAGTTATCAGTTGAAATTATTCAAAGATCTATTACTATAATATATACAACATATAGAATTACTATAATTGAGTTGGAATAAGAAAGGAAGTTGTTACAAGAGAATATAGAAAATGTTTTTATATGCCTAAGAGCTTCACCATGGGGTGCTCAGTTATCTTCAATGTAATGAAATATGGATCAATGATCCTTTGAATAAATTATAAGGAGATCAATAAAATCACGATAATGAATAATTATCTCCCACAATGGATATATTACTTAATATATTAGCTGTGTGAGGCTATTTATTTTTCTAATGTGAACCTTTGATCGAGATATCAACAATTAAAAAAGAAGGAGGATGATCTTACCAGGGCTCATATTCAAATGAGTTATGGACATTATGAGTTCATATTTCTGCCCTTTGGACTGACTCATGCTATAAAAAATTTTGTGGTCATAATTATTGGATTCAATAGAGATTACCTCAACAAATTTTTTGTAGTATTTATAGATGATATTCGTATATACTCTAGAGAAAGGGGGAACATTGAGATAAATTTAATATTATGAAAAAGATTTTATGATGGGATAAAATATATCAAATTTATAGTAAATGTGAGTTTTTGAAGGTGAAATTATCATTCCTCGATAATTTTATCACCAAAAGAAATATAAATATATATAGATCCCTCTGAAAAACAGAATATAGAAGAGTGTATTAAAACAAAATATGTAATTTAGATCCATATTTTATTTGTTCTATCTATATTTTAATAGAAAACTTGTGAATAACACCTGATGATTGTCAAACTGACTATCTAAGATGAGTTGGATGGGTGTAATGTTTGTATGGACCAGTGATTTTGAGAAATAATTTAAAGAGTTGAAAAATAAGATTATCACTTCACTAGTACTCACACTTTCAACAAATGGGGATGTCTTTTTTTTATAGTGATGTTTCAAAGATGGGGGTATGTGGTTTACTAATTAAAAATGATAAATTCATAGCCTACACCTCAAGGTCATTGAAATTTCATGAAAAAAACTATCCCATGCATGATCTGGAGTTGGATTTTGTTGTATTCGCAATGAAAAAACTAGTGTAATTATCCCAATGGGGAGATGTGTTTGATATATATTGATCATAAGAGCCTCAAATATATATTAAAATAGAAGGAGATTAACATACATTATTGATTATGGGTATAGATGATCCTGGATTGCGACTACTCTAACCACTAAAATCATGTTTTAGAAAATGATGATTTTGATGTACTAAGTGAAAAGTAAACAACAAAAATATAAATGATGAGAATTGAAAGGGATCAAATATATTTATATTATCAAAGGATGAATATGGGAATCACAAAGGAAGGAACTTCCTTAATTATTTCTCAAATGATGTCTCAACTATCCCTCATAGAGAAAATAAAGGATGCTCAATAAAATAATGATGAAATTATGTAAAATGTGTAAGATATTAGAAAAGATAAATCCATAGAGTTTCAAATTGAAGAAAAAGGAGTAGTAATATTTGGTTTAAAACTATATGTATCATCCAGTCTATATATAAAGAGATAATTTCTGATTGATGCACATAGATCAACCTTCTTTATTTACGAAGGGAGAAAAAGGTTTTATTGAGATCCTCTAAAGAACTATTTGTGGGACTCTATGATGATAGATATTTCGTAATATACATCAATGCTTTTGGTATGTCATCAAGAGAAGGTATAATGGAAAAAGTACAAGGGGATGATGCAAACATTAATCATAGTAGCATGGAAAAAGGGAAACAACACCGTTGAATTTTTTATTGGACTTCTTAAAACATCAATAGAAAATAATTCTCTGTTGGTTTGAGAGGATCTTCTTATAATAGAATATCACTTTATTTTAATTTTAGAGAAAATTTTACTGGAACATCCTGAATAGATATACATCAGAGTATTGGTATGTTTGAATGAAGTACCACTTTCAATTTCATCTGATTGATATTCGAGATGCACCTCCATGTTTTGGAAAAGTCTTTCATATTATCTAAATAATGAGATGAACATAATAATGTCTTATCGCCCTCAAGCTAATGGATAATTTAGGAAGACTATTCAGACCTGGGAATACATGTTGAGAGCTAGAACTATGTATATTAAAGGATCGTGGGATCAACATCAAACACTAGTCGAGTCCCCTTACAACATTATCTTCCACTCGAGCATCCAAATAGACACATATAAAGAAATTCAGGGGAAATGATTAAGAACACCGACATACTAGGATGTTATCAGTGGAAATAAGTTGTAAGGATCTGACATAGTAATAGAAATAATAGAAAAGATAAAAACCATTCAGCTGTACATCATGGAATCCTAAAGATAAAATTATAACTATGTAGATAATAATTTATGAGATCCAGTGTTTAATGTTGGAGACATGATATTCGTACACATATCTCTATAGAAGTGGTTGAATAGATTTTGGAAGAATGTAAAGCAATGTCCTAGGTACATTGGCCCCTTTGATATTCTTGATTGTATCAGACCTGTGGCCTATCTACTATCACTTCCTCCAAACATGTCTCAAGAAAATGATATATTCCATGTAACCCTATTGGAGAAGTACATACCATATCCTTCACATGTACTGAATTAGTTTATAGAATAATTTAAAAAATATCACTTACGTGGAGAAGCTGGTGATGATTTTGGACCATGGAGACAATGTTAAATGCAATAAAGCTACTCACCTAGTAAAATCACTATGAAGAATCCATAATTACAAAGGGGAAACATAGAAAAAAGAGGAAGTAATGAAGGGAAGTATCCTCACCTATATTCACCTAAGTATGTGAAAACATTTTGACTATAAAATTTTGTGTTTGAGGAAGTATGTAATGACCCGTAACTTTATCAATAAAAATTCCCTTCTTTTAATTATTTCTTATAGTATAAATATCATACATCACATAGAGAACCCAAAAAAACATTATTCTCAAAAATTCCATGTAAAATATGTTTTTTTATAGAAATTATGGAACATGTACCAGGGGAATAGTAACATCCCCATTTGAATAGTAATTTCACTATTAATAATAGTTACCCAGCCAATAGAATAGTATAATCACCAACAAATTTATAAATAAAATTTATTTATCTCATAAATGATAACATTGTATATTTATTTTAAGGAGTAAGTAAATATAATTTTTAAAAATGATAAATTAAGCGATGGTGTTTTTGTGAAACATAAATATATATTTACAATTTTAAAACTGAAAATTTATATTCATAAAATAGAATATTAAATTAATATCTTTATTATGGTTATAAGTTAATTTTATTAAACCTCAATTTATTTTTGAAAGTGTCATAAGATTAGTTATAATAAAAAAATATGTTTTTTCAAATAAATAAAGATTTTAATTATAATTTAAATTTCTTATACTTATTGAATTATTTACAAAAATTGAATTTATTTTTGAAATATGAACATTAAAAAATGTTCGGGGTGAATTTATGATATTTTTATAAAATAGCTTAATTCTTGGGGAATAGTGAAAGATGATAATTTACAGTATTTAACATTATAATACAAATACATTCATTTTTTCTCCATGGATGATGTAAGAACCAATTATTTCATACTCATATATACTAATTACTATAATTAGTTATAATAATCAACACTATTTATAGTCTTGATATATAATATTAAACCAATTAAAAAATAATCAAAAAACCAATCTCCTCCCGTATAAAAATACCCCTCTCCACATCTTCTTCTCATAAATTATAAGCTCTTTATATTGATATCATTCATCTTAATTACACTCCCAAAAATTTTATCCATATTCTAGTATTTTTGGACTAACATAAAATTGTATTTCCATGTTTCATTAGGGGTTTTTGATGGAGATATTATTCAGGAGTTAAAATACTCCACAATTCTCTTTTAAATTCATTATTTATTCTTTCTCATCATTTACTCCACTATCAAATGTGACATGTTAACTCCAATATCAAACAAAAACTATAATTTTATTTTTTTAATTAGATATCCATCATTAAATCTATTCTATTATATTTTTATCTTAGAAATGAAAACCTCATCCTTGATGTGTCAATTCTCCACCTTTCTGGATGTTGATTTTATATAATTTTCAATCGGCATAGATGGTTTTAAAATGATTATAGTGGTTTAAAAAAATATTAAATTTATATTAAATCATATTTTATGTTTTGGATCAAATATATATACACAATATATAGAAAATCAAAACCAGTTCGTGATGAAAAAAAATCACAAAAATTAATTAACATTCAAAATTAATGTTTTATCTAATAAAAAATTCTCATATCTAAAAAAGTTGATATTTAGGAAAATTTTATTTTATAAAAGTATATTTTTACCATATAATTCCACTTATGTATGTCTTTCTTCCATTTTACATGAACTCCAATAAATAGATTCAATTAAACTGGTCCTAATGTAATGGAATGCATGCACCTAGAATATCGAAATTGGATATTATAACTCATAAAAAAGTCTATAAAGGAACATAATAAAATTAAAATAAATAAAATAAATGTATAATATGTTTTAAATTATTTAATTATGTATTTAATATTACTATCTAGTTCATTATGTACAATTGAAAAACTCATTCGAACATGAGGTAAGAGATCCCCCAAAACCTCCCTATCACCGTTATGTTATTTTCTCTCTCACATTTAACAGATGAAATTTTTAATGATTCATTTATAATCATTCCATATTTTGTGTATATGTTCCAAATCAATTTATCCAGATCCATTCATCCTTCTTTTATTGGGAAATACATGTTTTATATAGTTACCTTTTATATTGTCCCAATAAGAAATCCTGATTAAAGGGGAATTTCCACTTTCTTAACCGTATTCAAGTACACTACATTATTATATTTAATGCTCCATTATTTTTCTAAAATGAAAAATCTCATCATTGGACACTATCATTGTTATTTTATGGTTATATATAGTGAAAAATTATTCCTTCTCCCTCTTTAAACACAATTTAATATTTTCCCCTAAACCGTATTTAAGTGGATCATTTTCTAATGTTCTTAAACACTATTATTAAATTATTTCACTTTATTTGGAAATAATTTAACAAGATATAAAACTATATTTATTAATAATTATTTTCCATTTAGGATTTAAATATTTTTTCCATTTACACCATTATAATATGGTAATTGGTTATGCCTCATTACATGATTACAGTGCCAGTTTCATTCCATGGGTAACCCTTATCTTTATTTCTTTATTTCGATTCCTTATGTGAAACACATATGAATGTACATGTTATAACTGGTGTTCCTGAATATTTTTCCAATGCATTGGGTAATACTCAGTATCATGAGATGACATGTTGGGATAGAGAGTAAAATTAATTCCATTATTTGACTTTCTATACTTCGTGGTATAGTTTTAGCAGTTATCCATGAATCATGTTTACGTCATGTTATATATTACTAACACAGTACTATTTTTCCATTATTATATGATCCCAATTTCTACATGTTATGATTCCATATAATTATTTTGGTTTCATTACATTATATTTCATCTTATTATTACCTATAAACCATTTTTTATTCTTTATTTGTATAATTATTACCTTACTAGAATTTTAGATCATCACTTTTTTCATGTATTCCTCATGTCATCATATAAATATATAGAAAATCAAAGGAAGTTATGAGCTCATTATGAAGTTTAAATAATACTTGTCTTTATTTTGGTTTCAATCCTTTTAATTATATACATAATATTTTGTGGACAATATATTGTAATATACTCAGTTTTTATTTGAGATTAATTCCTAAAATAATGCAATAACTTGTGTAAAATGAAAGTTTCACTATAATACCAAATATCATTTCATAGGACCACACCATTTTATGAGAACAATGGTGGAATAATCATTTTGAAATATATTTTTTAATATTTTAACAGGAATCTATATGGTTTTCTAAAAACAAACAAAACCACTTAATTTTCATAAAACTAATATGTCAAAACCATTTTTCATTTCATGAAAATCATAATTTCAAAATTCGCATTTGAAAACATATGAAGAAAAATAGGTAAAAAAGAAGAAAAAAAATATAAAGAAATATAGATCCATATGAATAATACAATGAAATAAAACAAATTGAAATAACCATAGAATGGTCACACATAATGAAATCGATCAAGAGGATGAAATAAAAAATAAGGAAACAATCTATGATTCATCATTTAAAAATATAGGTATCATGGGATACTGACTAGGTTCCATGGTGAGATGGTCCAAGACAAAAATATTTAACGACACCAACATTATTATGTCTAAATTAATAAAATTACACCCATGTATCCAACACTAGAAACATATGGTAGGAACCTCTATTCTAGTATGGGAATATAACAGAACCATGGGGACACTGGTAATGTGTGTCCCAACTAGTGTAGTATAAATATTTACCTCAATTATATTTCCAAGAGTTTACATGAAATAAAATAATATGTGGTAAGAAAAACAATGTACTGAGAAACTAACATGAACAATATAATAATAAATATTACCTCATCTTCATTTCCCTTGAATGAAAACACCCCTTTTACTACATCCATTTCCTAAAACATATATACAAAATTATCATTGGGGGCCCAATCAATAATAATCACAACAGATAATTTGGGGTCCAAATTGAGGGTTTCAAATTCATCAAGAAAACTCCCCTATAAATTTTATAATGGGCCTTATGAAAAGAAACCAAGGTTTTAATTTCCTACCCTAAGTAAATATAGTTTTAACACATTTTATTGAAATAATAAATTGATGGAAAACCATACTAAAAATTATTGGATAAAAAATTTACTCTTTTTCTCAAATAGGTATCGAATTTCAGTCAACACCAAAGTCCCAAACATTAATTTAAATCCACAAATTTACCACAATATATCCCAAAAATGTCCTAATAACAATGACTATAAAAATATAATTTCAATCATTCAATTTAAGAATTTCAAAAACTAAAAAATTATAATATTACTATAATTAATTAGAAATAATATTTAATTAAATTATTCCTAGTATGAAAACATTTATTAAATCTATAAAATCAAGTCTTGTATATAATATATTTACCTATTAAAAAATAACATGTTATTCAAAAAACATCATGCTCACAATTAAATTCCAATTAATAGAAATTCCTTAAAAAACCTACCTTATTAAAACTAGAATTATGTTAAAACATGTCACCTTCCATGATAATCATGAAAATCATAATAGAAGCACCACATATGATCCCTCAAATACCAAGACACCAAGACACAATGATTCGATTAACCAAAAACTTAATTTAGACCCACATAGTGGTTATGGATCATCGAGAAAAGGAAAATGAAAGAAAAATATAAGTGATAAGAATTAGGGGAAAAATAGGGAATTATTTGTTTAACATTAAAATTCACATAAAATCCATAGTAGAAGAGCTCAAAATAATGAATTTAAGGAGGGAGCACTCCCCATAAATAGAACCCATTCTTGAATGACCAAAATTGAAGGTGATATTAGGGTAAAACCCTTTAAAGTCATCATTAGTATTCTTATAATATCATAAGTTTTAGAAATGATGTATGATACATCATTATGTCTCCCAATTTGGAAAACAACCTCCTATCTATATAAGGGATAGTTGATTATTCTCCTACATAAATGTGCATTATTTCATGATTTCTCATAAATATACACAAACAGTGTGTGTAACCCTTGGGAACTAAATCAAGATTTATTGTTACCTAGATATTCTTTACTCTCTTGGGAACCGTGTTCCAACCTAGACATTCTATAATAAATTCCATCAGTACCAATGAAAACATATTATTTTGAAACCTATTTTTATCCAAAATACTATGTGATAACTGTGCAAAGAAATTCTACAAAATTTCAAATTTCAACTAAAAACAGATATATTTAAAATTACCACATATTTTCATAATATAATCCACAAAACTAACTTCTTGGGTGTAAAAATTCCCCCCACCATTACACTTAATTCTCAATAGAATTCCATTTAAAAATAGAAGGTAATTAATTGAAAACCACCCAAACAACTTATATCAGGTTGTTGGAGTGTAGGTAACTAAGTACAGGATGACGTAAGGAAATGGAATCTAGGTATAAAACGTCCACTAAACTAATGGAGTAAGTTCATAAATATCCCCAAATTCTTATTAATAAAATTTACTCAAAATTAGGATATATAAGAACTGTGAGTTACATAGTTTTTTATGGGTCTTTAAATAATTTATAATTCATATAAAATAGAGAAATAAGAGAAACAGACTTCAAATAAAAAAATTGAAAACACTAGGAGATGATATTTATAAACTAAACATAATCAACCATCCATGAGAAAATACTTATGTCCTAAAAGAGGAGATTATCTGAATAAGTAAATGAACACACATAAAATAAAATCTATTCTTAAAATCATCAACACTTTAATTTAAAAATCCAAAGAGAAAAAGGAACATGCCTTAAGATAATGACATGGTTTTCACCTCAGTGAGAACATTCTATTTGTGTAAAAAAATCCCAATTCATGGGACACGATCTCATAGAGAACCATGAAAATGAATAATAACACCAACAATTTCCCTACTACATGAATGCAAAACTTATCTTATTTACCTAAAAAGATACCTAAGAGTCTCCCTATGTAATGGTTAAAATAATCAAGCCTTAATGTGGTCAAAATAAAAAATTCATAAATTATAATGACTGTAAAATGCAAGAAAATGTGGAATGCACAAAAATTATATTAGTATTTATACATAGTATAAAAATACATAAAAACTATGTCACACTTCAATAAAATCCCATATTTATAACCGCCTAAACATCCACCAAAAAATATTTCCAAAAACATGAATCTTCCTAAACCAAAATACAGTCACGTTTTCAACTTTCGAAAAATAAACATAAAAAAACGTTTAAATTTTCTTAAGTGGATATGTTGATTTGAGGCCTTTAGAATATTCATGTAAGAGGGATTAAAATCCCCAACTCCACCATACTAAAACTACTTGGGTGTTATATTTCTCAAAGAATCAACTTTATTATGTAAATATTTTCTATATCCAACATACCCATCTAAATCATACTCAATAAACCAATAATACTCACTAATAGGAAGATATTTACTCACATTTACTAGGGTCATGATACAACATATACTGGCCTACCCACTATTCTCAAAATTCATATATATGGTTCTCTCTCTAACATCCTTAGAGGATACTAGTCTAGATTTAATGAACATTTCTCAATGTCCCAAATGAATGAATATATTAAATAAATGAACTTTAAAAATTTCATTATTGACTTACTCTTTTGAAAATAATATGAATTCTAAATAAAAATTGACAAAAAAATTCAATATTTTGTTATCTTGATGAAGGATAATATTTTCTATTTCTATCTCTACATTCATTTCTATATTATATAACCATTAAATTAACATCACATAAGTAAATTTCTTAGAGTTTCCGTCATGAAACTGATAATGAACAAAAATATTTAACCACTTATGATTGGTTAATTCAAATAATGAAATAATACACTTCAAACATGAATCATCAAGAATTCCCATATAATTTGAGACATTATAAGTATTCTCAAGTATCTCCATTACATTAAGAATATGAAAATATCCATGTAATATATGTGTAAATTAATTAAATATGTATTGGTTAGTTTTATAGAAATATCAGAATCCCACCTTTGTATCTTCATACTGAGTCCGAGAAGGGTTGTCAAATAGAGCAACAACTAATAGTCATCATGTGGAATCACCCTATGGACAATCATTTTTCATATAATTTCAATATTTTATTCATGTTATTTATAGTTTCTATAATCTAATTAACATAAAAAACTCAATTTAATCATATTTCATATAGAGTACAATAATTCATCATTTGAGCCACATGAATTGGGTAAAAAATAAAAAAACCTTTTCTTTCAAACATGGTAACATTGAAAACAATCATCTCATTAGAATATTTTACATCCATTTATGAAATAAAAAACTATTCAAGTTACATGTCCATGAAAAATTAAAATCCAACATCATTAGCATTTCCCCTTCTAGGAATTCCAAAAATTTACATTGATTTAAAAAACAACCATTTTCATTACATAATAAATTTTCATCCAAAATAATTAATTTTTAAAATTTACAAGGAAATATATTTTCATTTTAATATATATCTTTAGTTTCACAATTATATGATTTACCCATGTAACAAATTGTAAATATTGTTTAAAATATCCCACTGTGGTTAAAACATTTCACATGAAAACTAAAAAACAGCATATTTCGATCAAAATATGTTTTCCAAAATATGAATATGATCATTAATGGAAATATAAAAAAATAATCATAAATATAATTCAAAAAAACACCCAATGACATGAATTGCACAATTAAATCTCTATTAATTAACCCATCATAAATTGTATGAACCATTGGAGTTAAATAAGGATGCATGGGAGAAACAAAACATCCGGGCGAAATTAATTATTCATGGTTTGACTACAAAAAATGAATTTTGTTTTTCAAACCATGAATTGCACTCTGAAATGGTTTTCAAAATGAATGGAATGAGCTCCACATAGTTTTCCTGTCCATGGTAGATAACTGTGAAATGATATTTATACCTCTATATTCACTCAAAATCTCTATGAGATCAAAAAATAACTATTACACTAAATGAATATCAAAATAAAATAATAAAAAATTTACGGTCATCAATGAAGTATAAATAATAAACCCATAGATATAATTCAAATCTGTACTATCGATAGAAAAATTTGTTTCATTACAAGATATGTTGATAAGGAACTAAATTGTGATCTACCATTATAGTTCCAATGTACCTATCTCCATACTAAGATAATTCCAAAGAAACAAGAGGTATTTTTGAGAACCTAGGTCATTCAAAAACATACGATCTAAAAAATTGTAATGAAACAACTCATGGTTCCACTAATCCAATAATTGAGTTGATAAGTCTTAGGGATAAAAGGGTGTTCTTTATCCCCATGGGTAGGAATCTTAAACCAGGATATTAATACTATATAACTGATAAAAGTTTCACCTTTATAATCCAAGGAAAAAATCCACGTATAAATCTATCATTTATTTTCTATATATTAAAATATTTTGAAAAATATATATTGTATCAGTAATTAGAAACAACACATGATGTTTAAAGCATTGAATGTAAATAAAACAACTCCAAAGATTCCATCTCATTTCACAACATAATGAAATAAAAATAAATGTTGTTACCATAAATACCTGAAAAGGGAAACTAATATAACATGTTTGATACATGAAGAAAACCAAAAACATGAAAATCTACCAACCATCACCTTATGACCCAAGGTCATGCCTAATATCACATGGTAAAAACCACATCAGATCAAATCTTTCATTAATTGAATGGATAACAACATGGGAACCTAAAATAAAACACAACAAATGCATACATCTAATAGTGTATGCAAGGTGTGTTTGAAACCAAGCTTACAAGGATACTGCCACAGAGTCTATGTAGTTCCATGAAAATTGAAATTCATTTATTCTACAATGAAATACATATTCAATGAATGTTTTTCGCATAATTATAAAAAATTATATCATATAAAATTCTATTTCATTGTATCACCCAATTTTTTAGGAAAAAATAGTGGAATGAATAATTTTGAAATAATAATTTTAAATATCAAATAGGAAATTCTAAGTTGTTACAAAGGAAAAACAATTTTCTTTTCATAAAATAAAATATATAAAAACCCTATTTATTTTTTAGGTAAATAACACATTTCAAATCCAATTTTTAAAACACTTCAAAAAAATAGGAGAAAACACTTTAACAAAGATACAATTCCAAATGGAACTATGTGATCAATAGAATGAAATTAAATAAACATATACAATTCCATAATAATTCCATAAATGAAAATATGAAATGGGGATGAAATAAAAAAATAAATTATCTTAATAGTAATCATCATTACAAAAACTAAGGATAAATGGAAACTCAATAGTTATTATGGTGTGATTGTTCTAGAAACCACTTCAACAAAACGCAAAATTCTACTTTAGGTTGAGAATAAAATAAATTTATTCCAACCCACTATCCAATACCATTATCCCCAAAGAGGCACTCCCACATAGTCATACATATAATAAACCCATGGGGATTCTAGTTTTGAGTGTTCAAACTAGTTCAACATCTACCAATAACACTCTCCCATTGCCTATGGTTCCCATGAAATCAAATAACAAGTTATGGAAACACTAAAACAATAATATAATAATAAATATCATATCGAATAAAATTTCCTCACAATAGAAAACCATTTTCATGGAATCCAAATCATGGAAAATATATATATTATATTCCTCTTAGGTCCCAAATACATTATTGCAACATCACACAAATAATGGGATAAATTGAGTATTTCACATTCATAATGAGAAGTATTTTATAATGTACAAAATATGACTTCTTGAATATTTATTTGGGATGTTATGTCTATTCCATCATTTTTATCCACTGAAATCACAATTCATAAAATATAAAATCCATGTAGAACACTATTCAAAATCCATTGGAAACAAATTTTTTACACTATTCGAATCATTATAAAATTATGAAAACCAACCATGTTTAAAACATCCCATTAAAACAATAGTTATAACATCCCATTACAAAATAGGATTAAAAAAATTTTGATTATGATAAAATATTTCGAAAAAATGAATTTAATAAGTTTTAAAATCAATAAAAACTCATACCATTTCATTAAAAATTTAAAATCTAATTTAACAAAATAATTACAAGTTAGAAAAAATTTGGGAATCTATAAAATTACATGAAAAAAGAATACTTATTATTAATTAAATTATATGAGGATACAAAAAATTCAATGATATAATGAAATATCAATGAAATGAAATGACCAAAACATGTACATCAATCAATATAGAATAAAGTCATAACATATCACCTTCCATAGTGAATACCTGCACAAGAAACAAAACACTCTCTACTATCTTTAAAAAAACAAAACACTCCTATTAGGTTACTCAAAACCCTATATGATACATTAATAGTTATTAGTGTTATTGGGGAAATATAAAATGGAAGGGAAATAAAATATGGAAGAAGAAGGATATTGGAAAAAAGAGTGAAATTAATGATTACCAGAATAGTATGCTATAAATCAATTATAGAGGAGGTCAGAAACATGATGTTAAAGATGGAGAGACCCTATGCAGACACCCCATGCCCAGTTGAACTAAATTTTAGGATGGAGTGTAAGAAAAAAAATTAAATTTTGACCTTATTATTATTTGAATTTAATTTTTTTGAGAATATTGGTATAAAACTCAATTAGGATGCATGATTATGCCACCTGGATAGGTGAACTATGCACTGATCATGCATGATGTAGTAGACTAAACACACACAAATTGCATGGTTTGACCACATGGGTTCTCTTACACATGTATCAACTCTCTCGGTAAGCCCCAAAAACTAAAAAAATCTATATGGTGACCTAGAGAATTTACATTGTAATGAAAACATGTTCCATAAATAAGAAACTCCACATAAATATTTATGTATATCCTCGCACAATTTTCTCTGAAACCATTATGGATTTAGTGAAATATAAAATAAATATGAAAAAATCCTTTAATATTAAAATTTTAACCTCCAAAACACTCAAAATTTGAATTATCCAAAAATGTCATTAAATGATGAACAATAGTGAATCATAGAGTGCCATAATTCTCCCCTAACTATATAATTTTTTTCATTAGAAAGGATTTCTAAAAGTGGAAGGAAATGAATTAAAATCCACTAGAACACCCCATTATATTACACATGTGGGCAAGGAATATACTAGAGATGGACCTATGAGAAAAAACCCCCTCAATAATATAACCACTAATGAAATGGAGTATTTCAATAAATATCACCAAATTCATTGATGCCAAATTCCCTCATTTTTGAGAGATAGATGTCCTTAAAGTAGAAGAGGCTAATCAAGTTTCTCTTCCATAATGTATAATTCATCAAAAATAGTGAAGTAATAGAAAACAAAAAATAAATAAAAAACAACTTAAAATACCAAGGAGATTATATTTCTCTACCAAATACAATCAATATTCCAAAAAAAGTCCTACATCCCAAAGGAATAAAATATCCCTATAATCATTCAAATGACTGAAAAATAAATTCATTCCATAAATCCATTTAATCTATGTCCTTTTGTTATGAAGAGGGAAACTCATAATCATACCATAAAAGAATTATGTGGTTTTTTCCTCAGGTCATAGTACAAAAAAAAGTAAACTTGGACCCCAAACCAAAGACAACATAAAAATAAAAATCTGTAAAAATGAAAACTATATCTAAAAAGTTGTCCACTTCAAGAATTTAATTATCATCCTAGTTACTGAATCATTTATCCATGGGAGTCACCATTTTTAACCAATAATATTCCATCATTAATGAAACCAACCTTAGGAACATATAAATTAAAAAAAATCACTACCCAAGACAATGATCCAAAGAAAAAATGGTAATAATTACTATAAATAGTATATAAATTCCCCTAAAACCTTTCACAAAACAAAATTAATCCAAAATACTCGACTGAAATAACATCATCAAAATAATAGGACAAAAAACATACCCATAATCAAACCATATTAAGGGTTTCTTCTTTGAATAATTAAAATTAAAATACCACTATAAATAGTCTTGGTTGTCACATTAATTAAATGTAATAGGAACATTCACCTAATAGATATTTTTATGTCAAATTACTCTAAATTATATACACATGATATAAATATTTTTCAGAGAATAATTAGTCATATATGATGACTGGTATAATAAAATATTAATTTACAACTCAATAATAATCATCCATTCCACAAACTAACCATAACATATCTATTCACATCAACTAGGTCCCAGATGTAACCTATCCATGGATTCCTTGTCTTCTGAAAACCAATTAACATGGATCTCATAACTTTTCCTCTTATAATGTCAGGACATAAGAAATCACCAGAGCTCTGAGGTATAGAAGAAGGACCCTCTCAAATAAATGATATTTTATGTTTTCCTAACTAAAAACAACAGGGGGAAAATACTAGATCCATGAAATGATCAACATATTCATTTATTATACACATACCCTAAAAAAGGGTGATAAGTTACATTTATTTATCCAAATTCACTTCTTTGGGATAGAATAACCCGATTTACGTCATCTTCATTAATTACCATTAAATTAAATCACGAAATTAAGAAGGAAACATAGTTTTTACACACATATGGATTGTTCCTTAAAATATTCTAACAACACCCTTAACCATAGAGGATTTAGGGGATCAAAAGTAATTGAATTCTTCCTCAATAATACCATATGATTTTATGCAGCATTTATTTTTTATAAGTTTGAAATATTTGATAGTTTATATTCAATAAATAACAGAATATATCTTCATAATTTTTATAATCTATAAAATATATCAAATTATATGTCATTTAAATGGATTTATTTATCTATAATTGATTCAAATTTAATTTGGAAATATCAATGATCATAAATGATGGTTTTATTTTTTTAATATTATTTTTTCATGTACGTTTCATTTAAAGAATATTTTTTTTTTTAAATTCAATAACAATATAAATATTACAAAAAAATATATTATGTCACAAAATTTAAAAAGGAATTCATTGTTTCTTAATATGTTATAATTTTAAATAAAAACTTTTGAAGATAAAAAGATATGCTTGTCTAGATACAAATTATATGCGTGAAATTTGTTTTTATCTTTTTAAGTTAAATTAATCACTATTTATGAATAATTATAATGAAATTTATAGACTATTTATTTAATAATTCGTTTAATAATTCAACTATTTATTTTTACAGATCATTAATAAATAATAATTTTATTTTTATTTATAAAAAATATTTTTCATAAAACTGTATTCGTTGTATTTTTCATTATCATTTTAAAATGAATTTATACTACATTTCAAAATATAATTTTGATGAAATGAAATCAATATTTTGAATCATCATTTATTTTTTTTAGTAATTCAAATTTCATTTTTAAACATAATTAATTATAAAAACAATAAAGAATTATTACCATGGCTTGGGTGGAAACAATTTTACTAAAGGGGTTAAACTAAAAGATATGAGAAAAATTCCACTTAGACATATCTAAATATTTTTGGTTCAATATATTCAGACCATATATTATAATAAATTAAAATTATTTCACATTTTTAAACTTTATAATAAATTCACATTATATTATTTGAATCTATTGAATTATTATAGGAATTTCATTCCTCTCACATATAAAAGGGAATATTTTACAACATATTATTCAAAAATATTGAAAACTATAGATTAGATAATAATTACCCAAAAAAATTAATAGACACCTTATCAAAATTAATCCATTCTTCGTATTACCCTAAAAAATAAAACTATGAAGGTTTAATGTGTATTCCAAATGAGGTATCACAAAGAAGAGTTAAACACATTACCTGAATCATTCAATTATTATTTGTAATTCTTTTTCCTCTTAATCTATTGTGTACATCCAAAAATAATTAAACCAATATAATAAATATAAATATATTTTAATATTATTTTCATAAAACAATATTATATATACTCTCCATCAATCATAAAATGGTAATATATTTTGGATCAGATTATACTAAAAATACACAAGAGGGGTGGTGAATTGTGTCTTTTCAAAAATCATCGCGGGATCATGTTTTTTCCGTTATCCTACATCAGATAGATTAATGCAGTGGAAATATGAAGTGCATATACAAACGATGTATAGTGGTTCGTAGAATAGAAGGCCCCAAGTCCACTCCACCAACGCTCTACTCCACGAGCTTGGTGATTTTCACTATCTGGTCCTCTTTTTAATAGACTGTTCAACAACTGAGTACTGGATGTTGACACCTTTACAATCTAAGGAAAAACAAAGTCTTCTAGTTCACTCAAAGAACCTAAGCAACTTAGTACAAGAATCCGGACACTCATGAATAGAAGAGAAAGATTTGTGTACTTTGAAAATACTTTCCAATTGTTCTTCACAATTGCAACTGCATACATTTGACAGTAGATGGATCATCACCATCAGAAATAATGATCTTAAAAAAAGAGTCGTTCTGAGTCGATCCTTTTGCAGTAAATATAGAAATATAATTCTCAACTTTAGCAGTAGCATATTTAAATTAGATCTTTGATGTAGAATGAGTGAATCTTCTATCATTATTTTTCTTCTTCAATAAAGAGAGATTTGTCACTCCTTTGAATCAACATGTCTATGTTCTTGATAGTCTCGGTTTTTCATCCTTTTTATGAATGATTGATTTTTTTACAAACCTTATCCTCCTTTTTCTCTTCATATAATCTAATATATATAATAATGATAAGGACTTTTCCTATAATTTTAGATCCAAATAAGTTTCCTTTTGACACGTGATATTCATACATTTTAATTTACAAAGTATTTTTAACTTCCCTGAAGAATAAGCATAAAAAGATCCTTTTAATTCAATCCTTAAACGATTGATTAAACGACATTGAATCAGTCAATGTCACGCAAATAAAATAGCTTTAAATTTGGCTTGAAATTAGACTAATAATCATCTTTCTGATCATTGAAAAATAATATCAAAATTAAACTCTTTGATTCCAAATGTAGTGTTGAGTTGTACAGTATGAATGCTCTGAACATAACGTAGATCATAAATGGAAGGATGATGATATATCCATCACATGTAAGGTTATTATCTTATGGTTGATCAGAAATGTAAGGTTCATGTCACTTTCTTCAAACGTATGGTTAATAAAACATCAATACTTTTATATTCTTCCAAATGAATGATTCTTGATCCATACTTTTCTAAGAACATGTGGTTGTTTATAAAAGTAAGGTTAATGAAACATACATTTGAGAGACAAACATAATGTTTAACACTTACATACGGTTCTCCTTCTATACCTTTCTAACATCCCATGTGTAGGGTTCCTTCTTAACATATGGTTATTTTTTATACATTGACGATAAAGTATGGTTGATTAGCCATACTTTTATCTTATCTCATAAAATATACACTTCATTTCATGCTTACACTACGTTTCTCCACGTATGGTATGAACAGTGTTTTCATAACCCTCTAAATCAAATCTCGAATATATAGATCAAGAATAGTGTTTCCTGAACATGCTAAATTCGAATACCTTAGAAATTAATTCATGTTGTTCAAGAATCTAAATATTTCATCCAGAAATAAAATTATAATGAATTATAAATTCCTACAATATTCTTAAAAAATAAAATCATAAAAAAATAATTAAGGGTATTTGTGAGCAACAAAATTATCATAAATAGATAGACTATTGTTCTCAAAAATCTCCCCCTTAAATAACAACATTATGTATTTTGAATACAACAGTTTTCAACAATATCCCCCTTTTTTATGATCAAAAAATCAATAAAATAACCAATGGAATTAACATAAAAAATTAATTACATATAGTTATGAATTTTGAAAAGATAAATACAAAATTAGGTTTAACATAATTTCTCCCTTTAATATATCTATTTTAATTTCTCCCCCAATAAAAAAATATAAAATGAACTAGACAAAAATGTTATAAAAAATTGTTGTGTTTATCCAAATTTCTCCCCCTTTTGTGATATAAAAAATAATAAAAAAATATGGAATATAACATAGATTAATGTAGCACTGAACGTATGTAAATGCTATAATTAACTATTTATAAATTAGTGATTCTGGATTACTAGCATAGATAAACAATGATAGTAAAACAAAATAAACATAATGAAACAAATTTTCATTAAATGTACAAAATCGATAAATACAAGAATCAATGTTTGTTAAAGGTTCAGATAGATTCTCTCTAATTCGAACAACATCATTGATTTTTGATAGCTAGTCCCTACGTCTTCTCATCGTTCCATCACCAATCCTAACAATAAGATCCCTATTCTCTTGAGTCATATGAATGTCTTCTATGAGGTTTACTCTGAAAAAATCATGAAGTCTTTCTTCCTTCTCCAAAAATAAAGACAACTTCTCTGTGAATTTTTTAAGATAGATCTTATTCCTAGTTCATTTGAGGTGAGATGATCAACCAAAAATTTCTGATTGTCTAACAAGACTAAAAAAGGATCACTGTTGCGTTGAAGATCTTGCAATATATCATTCATGTTACTCACTGCTGCTGTGATATCCTGAAACCTTCTGATTAAATCAGGAGAAGTAACTGATCCACTAGCTTCACTAGTCTAAATAGATGCAAATTTTGTCTCCATAAATAATTTGAGATCTGATAAATTTGACTTCATAACCATTTCATAAATTAATTTTTCAACCGAATTCAATATATCCTTCTTAAAAATTTCAACTTATTTATTGAAAACTGTACTATTTTGTAGCCTATATAATTTTAGTTGTTCCTTTTGCAATGATCTCCCCAGACAAACACTCTCTTGCTCTACCCTCTGCAATTTCGTGTAAATTTCTTCAACATCCTCTGTTTCTATTTCATGGGAACATTGTGCTTGATTATCCTTTTCATAATGAAATGGATGTACCAACATTACGGTCATGGATTCAGTATCTTCTTTCTCCTAATATTCTTTAACCGGTTCGTCTAATAATTTTTCCTTCGAATATTTTCCAGACACTGCCATAGACAAATCCTCTTGAAGAACTTTTGATTGTACTTCTGAAGGATTTTCATCCATTATATCAGAAAACACTTCTTCAATTAGAATCACTTGAAGAATTTCACCTTTATCTAATTGGGGACTGACCACTTCTACTCCATTCTTTCCCTCTTATTCAATGGTATCTTCAGCTTCTGGTTATGTTCTTTCAACTTCAATTATTTTAGGGTCATCTTCTATAACATCCACATCATGTCCCCGAGTCTCTCTTTCAGCTTCTTCTTGAATTCCAGACTGAATCGGTGGTCCTTCTAATAGTCCTGACCTCTCAATAATAGCTTCCATTTCTTTCTCAACAAGGGATTCTCTTACAAAACTGTAAGAGAGTAAATATCTTGCTGTTAGTATAGGGGAAACATGTTCCCCATTTAAAGTTCTTTTTTTGAGTATGAAGTCCCTCCTAAAATCTTTCTTCTTCTGTGTCTTCCGTGTCAAATTTTATTTATCTTACAGTAGTTATTATCTCAATTCAGCATGTCCATCTTTAGACAAAGAAGATTGAGCTTGAGTATTATCTTCTTCTTCCTCAGCTTCTACTAGAAAAAGTTTCTCTTTTAATGTGCTCCAGAAATATCAAATTTTTTATAAAGTTCCAAAATTTAAAACATTAATATGATGACATCTTACTCTGGCATCTACCAGTCTCACCATATCCTTTTTGAACAAAAGTTTGGAAATAAATCTACCAAAAGTGTAGAAATTCATTCTTGATTCACTATTACAACAGTAACTCAGGTACCTCACCATGTACCTAGGAAAATTAAATTTTATATCACTGAGCATAAAATATATTATGTACATGTCGGTATACAACATCTTGTCCATATCTAACATTCTTGGTGCTATCCCTGTTTGTACAAATTTCACTAGAATCTTCTGATCTAGTTCCAAATCCCTAACTAATATTTTCCTTATGTTAGTAGATCCAAACAGAAAAGACATAATGTCTTTATATTTATGAACAGAATATCCAATATTTTTCAAATCAAAATGAAACACTCTCTCACTTGGGTAGTTTAGTATCTGACTAATTTCAACTGAAGAGATCGAAAAATCCCTATCCTCTATCATAGCCAGCATGGTGTGAGAATGATCTCCCAAAATGAATTGAACAGTTTTAATGAAATTTCTATGTTCTAACTCATACAAACATTCTATATTCTCACTATTGAATGTCTGTTCGAGATTCTGAAATGACAGTGCTTATTTTAGCAACAAGTTCGTCTGAAAGAGCCATTCTAGATCAATCATCTTTCCCTATAAGATTTTCTTTCCTTCTGAGTGTTGTTTCTTGGAATTGTTGGTCTCGGCCTCATCAGCTCTCCTAGTCTTTTCCATTTCTGCTAGAATCTCTAAATGTTTGAAGGTTAGGGTTTCAAAGATTCAAAGATTAGGATTGACAAGAAATATTTTGGTTTTGCGGGTTCGAAAGGGTTTTGTTGGAAATGAAATGGCGTAGAATACAAAAATATACTGACAGCCTTGATTCTCGTGTTTTCATTAATAATTTCATAGATTTTAAATATAATAAAAATTGATTACGTAGAGAAAATATGAAAAAAAAATTATTCTGTTTGAAAAACTAATAACTAAATTATTTTTAACATTATTAAAATAAAGGAATTGCATAGTAAAATAAAACATTATTTAAATTTAAATAAACCTAGCTCCCCTTAATAAAATCTAACCTTGTAGTGGGAAGTGGTTTTGTAAAAATATCAGCTAATTTAATTTCAGTACTTACAAATTCCAAAGATATATCATTTTTATGAACATTATCTCTTAGAAAATGATGTCTGACATCAATCAGCCCAGTTCTCGAATGATTAATAGGGTTTTTAGAAATATCTATAGAAGTATAATTATCTCAAAAAAATATGTGTATTATTAAAATTTATTCCAAAGTCCATGAGAGTGTTTTTCATCCACAACACTTATGCCCATCAACTGCCAGCAGAAACATATTCTTCCTCAACTGTTGATAAGGAAACTGAATGTTGTTTCTTACTTGACCATGTCACTAAGGATTTCACTAAAATGTGACAAGCAACCAAAGTTCTTTTCCTATCTAATATACAACTCCAAAATTTTGCATCTAAATATGAAATCAAAATAAAATCAGATGTTTTGGGATAAATACGATGTTGAAAAACAGTTCGTTTTAAATATTTAAATATTCTTTTAACAGCAGTTAAATGAGATTCTATAGGGTTTGATTGATATCTTACACAATGTCATACTGAATACATTATATCTGGCTTGCTAGCAGTGTGATGTAATAAAATACCAATCATACATCTATATAACTAGTTTTCAACTGATTTTCTAGTTTCATCCAATTCAATTTTTATATTATTAAACATAAGAGTTATATATGTCTTGCTATTTTCAAGTCCAAATTTCTTTAATAAATCAGTAATGTATTTTCTTTGATTCAAAACATTTCCAAAGTCATTATGATAAATTTGATGTTCTAAAAAGAAATTTAATTCTCCCATCATGCTCATTTCAAATTAATTCTTACATTAATGTTGAAAACTCATGACAAAGGAATTTATTAGTGGATCCAAATATTACATCATCAACAAAAATTTGAACAAATAAAATATTAGTATTTACAATTTTCTTAAAAAGTTTTGGATCTACCATTATAATAGTAAAATAATTTTTCAATAGAAAATAGCTTAATCTTTCATACCATCCTCAAGGTGCTTGTTTAAGGCCATAAAGAGCTGTAATAAGTTTAAAAACAGAATCTGGTTTTTTAGAAATTATAAAACAAGTAAGTTGATCAACATAAACATCCTCTATTAAATAACCATTTAGAAAGGAAGACATAACATCCAACTAAATTAATTTTAATTCATATGAGATACATAGGATAAAACAATTCTAAGTGTTTCTAATCTAGATACAGGTGCAAAGGCCTCATCATAATATACACGTTCTTCATCATCATATCCTTTTGCTACAAGTCTTTCTTCATTTCTAGTTATTATTCCTTGACCATCTTTCTTATTTATAAAGACCCATTTGGTTCCTATCAGGAGATAATTCTGTGTCCATTCAACTAATTCCCAGACTTCATTTCTTTTGAACAGGTTTTATTGTCCTTGCATTGCAATCATCCAGAATTGATCATCTAAACCTTCTTATATAGACATGAGATTTAATTTGGATATAAAGTCATAAAATTGATCAAGATTCCCTATATTTCATATTGTTTTTATTCCTATGCCTAGGTCACAAATTATAGTTTTTAAAGGGCGATTCATTAGGGTTCTAGTCTATCTAGGTTGTACAATCATAGGTTTTTCAGTATCATGTTCTTCTGAACTAGATTAAATTTCATTTATATGTTTTTCAAAATCATTTTTCATGTTCTCAAGTCTCATGTAATCATTAGAGTCAGATTCATCTATTTGATCTATACTTTTCTCAAAGAGATTAGATTCATCAAATTTCACATGAACTGATTCTTCCACAATCCTTGACATTTTATAATAGACTCTATAGGCATTGTAGGTAGCGGAATATTCTATGAAAATGACTTCATCAGATTTTGGATCGAACCTACCAAGATTTTCCTTGGTGTTCAAGATGAAAACCTTGAATCCAAAAACAATAAAGTAATTTGCTTTTGGTTTTTTTTTATTCCAAATTTTATTGGGTGCCTTTTTCAAAAGAGGTATATTTAAAACTCTATTCATTATATAACACACTATGCTTACAGCTTCTGCCAAAAAATAAGTAGGAAGACTTTATTCATTTAGCATAGTCCTAGACATTTCATGAATAGTCCTATTTCTTCAATCAACAATTCCATTTTGTTGAGGTGTTCTTGGTGTAGAGAAGGTGTGTCTAATACCCATATTTGAGCAGATGGAATTAATTTACTGATTCTCAAATTCTCCACCATGATCACATAATGAAATTATTTTAAAACCTTTTTCATTTTGAAATGTTTTACAAAAACATTCAAATAAAGTAAAATGTTATTTTTTTAATTTTTAAAAATAAATCCATGTAAATCTAGAATATTAATCAACTAAAACATATACATATAATTTACCATAAAAAATTTCTACCCATGGAGGTCCATACAAATTAATAAGGATATGTTCTAGTGGTTTAGATGTAGAAATTCTGTTAATAGATTTGAAAGATGATTTGTGTTGCTTTCCAAGATGGCATGCATCACAAAATCTGTTACATTCAAATATGATAATAGGCAAATAAAAAACTAATTGTTTCTTAGATAATTTATTAAAAACATATACATTACAATGTCCAAGTCTCCTATGTCAGATCTAAGATTCATTCACTTTAGCAGTTAAGTAGTTTACTTGTTGTTTACAAAAGGAATTTGAATCTAGGGTATACACTTTGCCAGTTCTAGGTGCCCTAAATTTAAGAAGTTTATTTTCATAAAAAAAGAATAGAAATTGTTAAAAAAATCAACAGCATAACCATAATCACATAGTTGAGAGATACTTATCATATTGTGTTTCTATACTTGTATATAAATTACTTTTTTGATTGAGACAACTTCTGGATCTCCAACTATTCCAATACCAAGGATCTTCCCTTTAGCATTGTCAATAATTGAAACTAGTCCAACATCTGTTTTTGTCAGTGTACTGAAGTTAGATGAGTTTCCACTGTTATGTCTTAAGAAGCCATTGTCCATATACCATATTTCCGTTTTGTTTTTGTGACATGCTTCCTGAAAAGTCACTTACACAGTTTTCTTTGGTACCCATATTCTGTTGGGTCCCGGGGTGTTACCCAGTGGATATCTGGGAATCCAGACGTTTTTTGTTTTTCTAATTTCACAATTGTCAAATAAATAATTTTATACAAAATATTTCTTAATACCACTTATTTTGGGTTTCCTTAAGAATACATTTTTAGAAATATGTCCCCTTGTTCCATAGTAATTACAATTTAGTCTTTTGAACTTTGAATAAAATAATTCATGTACAACCTTGGTTTTTCACATTTATTGCCAATTAAAAATCATTCATTTTTAATGAAATTTTTTCCCAAGAATTGAATTGAAAGTATTTTCTCCTTTAGCAAAATCAAGAGATGAACTTTTATAAGTTTCCACTTCATTTTCATTAATTTCATCTTTGATTCATAATCTGTATTGTTATTGTTAATTGAGTCAAACGTTCCACTTAACTCCTTATACTGTTACTGCATCGTATCTCTTTAATCAAAAACAGATTTAGGAATGTTCTTTAAAGACATATACTTCTTAAAAAAAGAATAATATTTTTCATCAAGCATATTGTAGTAGGATGCATGATTTTCACAAGAGTAACATGATTTAGAACTACCATAAGAAGAGTAGTAAGATTGTACCTCATCTATTTCTGCCATCAAACACATGATGGCTTTCAGATTTTCTTATTTCTTCTCTGAAACTGATTCAGAAGTGCTACTGGAGTCTTCATATACACTCCATATAGCATTCATTGCATTTAATTCCTTATACTCATAATCATTTATTTTGAAGAATTTCTTTTTCTTGTCTTCTTTTAGCTGAGGAAAGTCAGGTCTAATGTGCCCCATTTTCTTACTTTCATAACATCTGACATCCTTGACATCCTTTTTTCTGGTTTTTCTGAATCCCTTCTTCTTTCTATAGAATTTAGTAAATTTTTTGGCTAGCTGAGCCAATTAAACATCAGAATTTGATAAATCAGAACTTTCTGATTTCACTTTTACACTTTTCTTCATCTTTCTGTTTTTACTCTATGATGACACATTCAAGGCAGTATTTTCTATCTTGATTAACACTTTATGCTCATTATCTTCATCTTGCATCTCAACTTCATACATCATCACTATTCCAATCAGTTCTTTCATAGTTAAGTCTATAACAGGTGTCAACTGCCTGATTGCAGTAGAGATTCCATTCCATCTTTTAGGTAGTACCATAAGTAATTTTAATTCTTAATAAGCTTGTTTAAGGGGATCTCCCAAAGTGGTTATGTTATTGAAAATATCATTCAATATTCCATTCATTTGAGTAATAATTTCACCTTCAACCATTATGAATGTATAAAATTTAAGCTTAGCAGTAGCATATCTAATTTCCCTGATATTGTTGGTTACTTCATAAAAAACAACATTAGTTTTCCACATCTCATCATGTCCTAGAAAACATATAATAGAATTCATTTCCTTTGAGTTCATATCATATTCTACTTCAGTAGTTTCACTCTATGTTTCAGGTTTTTCTGGTATTTCATATGGAGTCACAATCTTTGAATATACTCTGTATCCAAGGGTTTTCAGATAGATAATTATTTGTGACTTCTAGAATCCATAGTTTTATGCATTGATGTATGGTGCTCTGACCGTAGATATTCCCTCTATTGTATCAATCTTATTTCTGTAAGTATAATCACAATCATCATGTTAAATATTTATCAGAAAGCTCAACCTCTGATACCAATTGTTGGATCAAATTATACTAAATATACACAAGAGGTGGGATGAATTGTGTCTTATCAAAAATCATCATGAGATCCTATTTTGTCCTTTATCTTTAATCATATAGATTAATGCAACAGAAATATAATGTGCAGAGACACATGATGTAGAGTGGTTCGGGGAACAGAAGGCCCCTAGACCACTCCACCAATGTCCTACTCTACAAGCTTGGTTATTTTCACTATCTGGTACTTATTTCAATAGACCTTCCAACAACTAAGTACAGGTAGTTGACACCTTTACAATCTAAGGAAAAACAAATCCTTCTGGTTCACTCACAGAACCTACACAGCTTAGTACGAGAGGCCAATAACTCAAGAATAGAAAAGAAATATTTGTGTACATTGAAAATACTTTCTAGTTGTTCTTCACAATTGCAATATCATGCAATTGAAGGTAGATGGACGGTCACCTTCAGAAATAATAATCTTCACAAAAGAGTCATTCTGAGTCAATCCTATTGTAGTAAATATATAAATATAATTCACAACTTCATTGGTACCAGATTCACAGTAGATATTTGATGTAGAACAAGTAAATCTTCTATCATGATTATTCTTCTTCAATAAAAAAAGGTTTTTCACTCCCCTGTATCAGTCGGTTTATGTTCTTGATAGTCTTTGTGCTTCATCATTTTTACGAATGATCGATTTTTTACAAACCTTCTCCTCCTATTTATGTTCATAAAATATCATATATATAATAACGATGAGCACTTCTCCTGTAAATTTAGATCCACAAAAGTAACTTTTTGACACGCAATATTCGTTCATTTTAATTTTCAGATCAGTCGTAACATTCCTAAAGACACGGCATAAAAAGCGCCTTTTAATTTGATCCTTAAACTATTCACAAAACGGCTTTGAATCAATCAAAGTCGGGCTAAAAAAACAGCTTTAAATGTAGTTTGAAGTCATCCTAATAATCATATTACCGATCATTGCAAAATAATATCGTCTTTAAACTCTCCGATTCCAAATGTAAGGTTGAGTTGTATAGTATGCATCCTCTGAACATAACATAGATCATAAATGTATGGTTGATGACGTATCCTTCACACGTATGGTTATAAATATATGGCTGATCACAAACATAAGGTTCATGTCACTTTCTTCAAACGTAAGGTTGATAATAGATCCATACTTTAATATGATTCCAAATGAATGAAAATTGATTCATACATTTCTTTGAACATATGGTTGTTTAAAAAAGTAAGGTTGATGAACCATAATTTTGAGAAAAAACGTAACATTTTAAACTTATGTACGGTTCTCCTTCCATGCTTTTATAATATCCCAAAAGTAGGGTTTCTTCCTAACGTAGGGTAATTTTTCATACTTTTCCAATAACGTATTGTTTATTAGCTATACTTTTCTCTTATCTCATAATGTATACACCATATTTCATCCTTACACTACGTTTATCAACATAGAGTATGGACCGTGTTTCCAGAATGTGCTAAAGAAAATCCCAAATATGTAGAGCATGAATATTGTTTTCAGAATGCGCTAAATGAAAATACCTTAGAAATTAATTCTCAATTTTCACGAATCAAAATATTTCTTCCTGAAATAAAAATATAATGAATAATAAATTCCTACAATATTCATATAAAATAAAATCATTAGAAAATAATTATAGGAATTTTTGAGCATCCAAATTATCCTAAATAGATAGAGTATTGTTCTCAACAATCTTCCCCTTTAAATAAAAACATTATGTGTTATTTAAAACAACAAATGCACAACAATTTCACTCATCTGGACATGTCGACTACCTCCTCCACAAAGAGATGTGAACAAATTTAAATTTTCTATTTACATGAATTGTAAAATTGTATATTTAATTATTTATTATATAATTTATGATATCATTTACATTATTTAATAGTATACTTTTATTTAACTTTTATTTCTATCCATTGAAAAGTGAAACCGTCACCCATGTGTATGTTTGGAATACCATCTACATGAAGTAATGTAATTCATCTTTCATTAAAACATTATTTGAATGGTTATTAGTATTAATTTTATTATTTAATATTATAATTAGTTCATGATAAATATTCCTTATAATATGATACCAACACCATGTTTCAATTACTATTACCATTAATCTGGAATATCCATTAAAAAGGAACAAGTTTTCACTCATATTTTTCATTTTAATGAAAAAATTGTAAATGAAAGATAATATGAAATTATAAAGGAATGATACATAGTATGTTATGTATTAATGTTTCTATATAATATATATTTAATAAATTTATATTTTTTATATAGAAGTTTTGAATGCTTATGAAGAATTATAGGATATAAGGTAAGAGTTTATATCCAAATCTCATTTATTTTTTTGGGATTATCAATTCTAAATATAAATATAGAGAAATAATTTAATATTTCCAATTTTAAAACATATATTTTGTTATCATATAATTATTAAATTAATATTCAATTTGTAATACCATTTCCTCTCATTTTTTCCAAAAATGAATTAAATTTGTTTAATATAAATAGAATTTATTTGAAGTTTGGTTAGTAAATTTTTTTCCCATATCCATTGCCCTAAATCTATTTTTAAAAACATTCTTTTGAATGATCCAAGTATTTTTAATCCTTTTTCATCTATATTGGAATTTATTTTCAATGTTTTAAATTTTAATTTTTATAAAATTTTCTAAATTGTTTATTTATATCTTTTTAAAAATCGAGTGAAATGAATACATGTTTTAATAATTCCTGTTTGAAATATTTTCCCTTCATCAAGTATATTCATTAATTTAAATCATTTGTTAATGGATTCTATGGTTTTTTCAAATATTTTAATATTATGGGAATTTATATTTTTCAAATATACCATAATTAATAGGAATTTTCTCTATTCACCAAGGGAGTTTTGAATATTATCTTAAAGGTATATTCATTCTATTTTAATCTCCTTTATGGAATTTTATGATTCATTTTTGATATTTTCTTATGATACAATCCATTTAGTTTATCTTGATGGATCATTAAGATGATGAATTGAGGATGTTTCTATTAAACCAAATTCATTCCAACATTATAATTATGTTATGATTTTTTTTATATAACATGTTTCTTTTATGTGGGTTATACTGGTATTTGATAATAATATGTTTTTGAAAACACAATTCTATTACATGGGTTATAAAATGATGAAATGAGTATTTTTTAATGATCTTGTGCCACACATATGTTTGGTTTCTATTACGTGATAGATGAGATTTAAATTATATATCTCATTAATTCATCAAGTAAAGAAAGATATCTTATGAGATAATAAGGACTGGAATGAGGAGAGAGTATAATTCAGTGATGGATTCTATCCAATATGATTGTCATTGGGGATAACCTTTGAAATGGAAATGATGGAATGAGAATAAAACCGAATTCAATATAATAATATTACTAGTGAGTCTTGACTGGTAACATTATTTTTTATTCTTTTGTGTATGCAACAAAAACATGTCTTGTTATTGAAATATATTGTTATAGATCGTGATTAATTATTAAAGATTCATCATTATCATGAATTATCACTATTTTATGGAGAGATTTATACAATTATTAATGAGACATTATATTTGACGTATTTGGTATAAATTTAATAAGTTTGATCTTATAATCATACCATTATGCTCATCTTATTCTCATAAATTTTCTTTACTTAATATATCTACTATTTAGTTTCACTAAGAATCTAACATCAACCTCTATTATGTTTCCTTTACCATGATTATAATAATGGTTTTATTTTGGAAATATATATGATGTGTATTATGTGAAAAAATATAATGGATATTTAGAAGACCCTTCATAAGATAATATGATTATGTATCTAGTTTTTAAAATATTAAACCTTTATTGTTCTGGGGAATGTAATTTTTTGATATATATTGTATATTTCATAAAAATATGTATTATTTAATTATGAAAATTTTGTGTTGTTTTATTTGGTTTCAAATCATGTTTTAGTTATTTTTGAAGATTGGGAATACAAATCATTGTAATAACCCTAAGTGTAGACCTATTTATTGAAGAACATTCTATCTTATAGTAAATATAGGATTATAGAATTCCATGAAAATATATCCTTACATTGATATGTGAATGTTGGTGTAGTTGCTGAAATGATTCAGGAAGGGGTAAAAAAATTTAAAGGGGGGGATTGGGTATTAACTTGATCTTCACCAATGCACGATCAGTGGCCCTTGGAATGAAAACTTGGCTAGATATTCCTTAAGGATATGTTTTGGTTAATTAAAAATATTTTAATAAAACTATTCCATTCCATCATGCGAGGGTTCCTTCTTAGTGCCTTCTCTTCCTCCCTCTTATTTTTTTCTTACAATGAGAGTTTTTTCTATTCTTCTTCTTCTCCCTTACTCGTTCCCTTATCTTCCTCTTGGCACTTTCCTGCCTCACTTTTTTTGTGTTTGTTCTCTTAGTTATCGTGTCTCCCATCTCCGGTCTTACTTTTTAGTTCATATTCTCTGCCCTTATTTCCCTACTCACTAGGAAATAACCCATTTCAGGTCAAGAACGATAGAGTTTTTGGGCAATTATGGATGGTGGGGTTGTATTTCTAAAGGCATTTCAGTTCTAGTTTTTTCCATTCCTGTTTTACATTCTTGATTCATACTTTTGCTTTCATAGTTTAGTTTTTTTCTCAGTGTTTCATTTTTTTCTTTAGTTTTATATTTCATCTCTCCATTATTTTGGTTATATTGTTGTGTGGCCTTCATCTTGTGCTAGTGTTTCTTCGGGCATTGGATTGTGATTACGGCTTCCCAAAAGCGGGGGGTTTAGTTGTTGCCTCCGTGAAGATGAAAAGGGATTTTTGGATTTTGGATTCAGTGTGTTGTTTTTACCTTTTATTTGATTTTGGATTTGTGATATTCACATTGTTATGGATCTAAGGCCGATTTTTGTGGTCTTACAGATATTTAATTATTTCTGTTGATGCCTTCTTCCACACTTTACACTGCTCTTTCTCCCGGAATGCACTTATCTTCTCCCAATCGGAGTTCTATGGTGTTTTTTCAAGGTTTCATGGGAGATAGGTTCGAGTAGTTATTGGTGTTCCCCGGAGGTTTCTACCATCCATATCTGTTTTGGATCACTGTTGGGTTTTGTTGTTCATGTCTATTTCAGTTCTTCTTTGATGCATCAATGTTTGGTGATGATGATGAATTGTTGTTGTGATTTCGTTTGGTTGAATCTGGTAAGTTTTTTCTGTAATTGGATATCCAGGTTCGATGTTGTAGATGGAATTTCTTCTGGTTTTCAGTTTCCTCTGTGATTTTCTGAGGACACTGGAATGCATTGTTAGGGATGAGATGGTGACAATGGAGTTTTTTGATGGGAACGAAGGTGTAGTGGATGTTTACTCGAAAGGAATGACATTGAAGATGGTGATGTCTTATGGGCCATGGTGGTTTGTGGTGCCAAGTTTGAGGTTCACCTTTTATTTTTCAATTCACATATTTGGTTTGATTTGGTTACTATCTGTTAAAATTTTGAATTTGGTTTCCCACTGATTGTTTTTGGTTGTGATTCTGTGATGCAGTCATGTTTTATTTGGGGTTTGGTATGCGCGACACCCACTAACCCACAAAGAGACTTTAAGAAAATATATAAAATGGATTAGGAGTAAGGTTTCATAATTTAGGACATCATGAGAATTATTCTCAAAAACAAATGATTGTTTACTCATATTATTGATGTTTCCTAGCCCTAAAATAATTTATGGTTTTATTCAGTAGTTGTAACTAGAATAATCATCCAAACAATTATTATATTAAATAATGAAATTTCAAACCAAATAGTATGAAATCATGGATGAAAAACATTGATTCTATACTCACACAACACTCTTAATCCCAAAATCATGCTGATTATAGTGAAAATATTTTTTCTCACATGACTGATAAATCATTTTAAAGAAAAATATCATAATATTTAACCATTGATGGATTAAATGTTTTCGTGTGTTAGGATAGTTAGGATCATACATAACATGTATATAATACATCATAAATTTTATTAAAGGCCTTCTTTTTTATCAACATAATGTATTTCACAATCTCTTTTGTACATCTTGTCACCTGAGGATATACATCAATGAAATGGGTGACCTAAAAGCTCATCAAGGGGATGAATAAGGGGTGCGATTCGATAATATATCCATGAAAATAATCACCATCATCACATCATAAGTATAATATCATCATCGACATCATGAGGGAAACATTTGGTATTGGAATGGAATTTAGTGTTGTAAAAAATTGAACAACATGTCATTGTTTTCTAATACCACATAGAGATGTGGACAAACACAGTATTAGATTCACTCAAAACATATGTTCTTTATAATAATATCATCATTGTATACAAATAATGCATCATTATCACACACAATACACATCATATCATATGATATGTCACATTACCTAATGAATAAATGGTCTATACAATTTTAGGCTCACCAGTCACATTATAATATTCACATTATCATTCCTGAAACATAGAATGTATCACACTGATTTTCATTTAATTTTCCATAGGAAGGAATGGGATTCATAAAGATTTTATTAGCTATAATTTCATTAATAAACATGGTGTTCCCAAATTAATAAGTGAAAACACATTATCTATAAACATTATAATTCTTGAGTGATGAGGAAACAACTGAAGAGAAGTAAATGATGTTTTTTGGAATAAAAATGTAGTTTTATAAAATCAATTGATTTGACTTATAACTCATGTTGGTAGCATGCATAACCTTGAAAAATATATGAATAAAATTTAAAATAAATTTAATAAAAATTATAAAAATATTCATAATGTAATTTGACATGATAGTTGGATAACAAAAATAATGGGATTTGGGGCAACATAATCCACTTACCTAAAATCCCGCTTAATTTTGTTTCTTTTAAAACTCTTGAATAAATACAATATATTTATTAAAATATTTAATAAAATTTAATTATCTTATTTTATATCACTATTTATGAATTATAATCATTGTATTAGATTTTTTAATTCCCAGAGATGATCTTGAATTATTTTGATACAACATTTTCCTTGAAAATTTATTGTTTCGATTTAGTTTCCCTATTTTATTCAAGGTAATTTATAAGAATGAAAAATAAACTCTAGAATGATAAAATAAATATATTAATAAATTAATATTAATAATAATTAATTTATTTAAATAATATATAATTTTTTTGATAAGAAAATAAGGTAGAAAAGTTTTCATTGGCGGTTAATGAACTTTTAATTGGAATGTTATCCAAATTTCATTAAAAGGTGGTAAAATATATATAAATACATAAAAGGTATATTTTTTTATTGTAGGTCAATTTCAATAATATATTCCTAAAATTATTATTAATTAAATATTATAATCTTTTAATTTTAAATAAATTCTGATAATGGATTTATGAATAAGAAAACATGAGATGAGTTCAATAAAACATACAGTTTCCTTAGAGTGGATTCTCTTATACGACAATAGAATTGTTTTTGAATAGAATATTATTACTCTAGTATATACCTATAGATTTTTTGGGATTAATATAGAGGACTTGGGAATAAATTTAGATTTGGAAGGTGAGGGAGGAGTTAGTTTCCAAGGGGATGGAGAGGGATTATTTATACATTGGGAGGCGAGTATAAAATGATGAATAAAAAAATATATCTATCATAAAAATGGTAAAATTGTATTTTTTAAATATAAATCCTATATAAATAAAACATAATTTCATTTTCACAATAAAAAAAATTATAATTCAAATTTACATACATTACTAAAAAGCAAAGTGAAAAAATGGAAAAATTTTATTTTAAGTGAAGACTTATGGCTTTAGGAAAAGAAGAATTAATATTATGAATTGAAATTATTTTTATTTTATTTTAATTAAATTTTTTTGAAATTATATATACATTTTTGGAAGATTATTTTCATTAAATTATTAAGTAGTTATTGTATGTTGAATGATTTAATTTAAGATACAATATTTACGTGAAAATCTGTATTTTTACTATTCAAATTAATATTACTCTATTTCAGGAAATTTCTAAATAATAAAATATTTATAATTTATAAATATTGATTTATAAAATTATATTAATATTGTATAAATTTTTTTATATCATAGATAAATTTAAAATTCAATATAAAAATTTTAATTTTTTTTGAAATACATTAAAATATATTTTTTGAAAAATGTGCCAATATTTAATTTTTATATTTTAATCAAAATATTAATTTCCCAAAATATATTATTTATATATTATTATATTACTCAAGTTAAATATTATTTATATCCCACTTTATTTTATTTTGGTTAAATTAGTATTCTAATGGTCAGGTTTCGATTCCTAGTGGTCAGGTGACAATTTGCAATGGTTAGGTTTCTAATCCAACGATCACAATATTTTTTCAATGGTAACATTAACACCTATAAATATTTCTAAATTACTTCATTATTAAACTCAATTCTTCTCATGGTTATAAATTTCCATTTTCTATAATTTTTATTCATTTACAAAAATTTTGATTCCTTTATATAGAATTGGTCTTACGAGGGATCATTCTAGTAGATTTGGATGATCACATTTTTCCCATTAATTTTTTAATATTTTATATTTTACACTTTTAATATTTGGAATTTTAATTCGTTTAGTCTTTAGATAATGTAATAACTTTTATTAATTAAATAATGTGTGGTCTCTTTCTCTATATGTTCTAGTTATATAATATATTATCATATAATATAATATACATTTAGTTTAGTAAATAAATATCATTTTAAAATCTAGGCTTTTACATTATTCCCTCATTTAGAAATTTCATCTGAAAAATTTCATATCATATTCACAGTTTAGAATAGGTGAGGATAAATTAGTTTCATGGCTTTCTATGGTTCCCACATCACCACTTAATATGCATGGTTTTTAAAAAGAACTTTGAAAATGTGAATTATCTTGTTGCGGAGAAATTTATCTCTATAGTTTAATATCTTCATGGGTTACTCCTCATAAGAGAGGTCATTATATAACGGTGCCACCAAAAAATTCATCACATGTGAGGGATCATGTATGTACTTTCTAAGGAATGATATATGGAACACTTCAAGGAAAGAGAAATATTTAGTGGAAGTGAAAACTGAAAGAACATTTCCCTTATGTGATCATGGGTCTAAAAGGGGGAAATATACTTTTGTGGAGATTTGAATTCTTTCAGGAATGTAGAACTCTCATCCATTTTAATATTAGAAGGAAGAAATTGTATCTAATATCAAACTCCACAACCCTTCATTGGTTATAAACCTATATATTCTTCTAACTCTAATCAGCATTAATATATAGTTTGATGGCATGAACCTTCTCTATTATCTCTTACACAAGATCATGTCATGTATCATTTGTTCACCAAATTCATCCCAACTAGTCATAGTTCTATATCACTTCCCATATATAGATTCATATTGATACATTTTAATACTTGAGGGGAAGCTATTATTGTATGAGAACTCATATTATGGGAGAATTTGATCCCATACTCTATTTAATTCCATTGAGTAGGCTCCCTTAATGTCATTGAGTGTTTGAATAGTCCTTTCAGATTGGCCACCAGTTTTTTGATGATAGGACATGTTGAAATTCAATTATATATTTAATTAATATTTATGAAATCATGAAAATTTAGATCTAAATCATGGATAATGATCATAGACGATCAATGGGTGTAACACATGTATCCTAAACACTTATTTTACATATTTAATTGAAATTTGTTCACTCATTAAATCGTCTCAAATAATGATGACGTGGGATGTTTTGGTGAGCCAGTACAATGCTACCCATGCCACATTATTTCCCTTAGATGTATTTTGGAGTCCAATTACAATGTTCAAAGTGATGATCTACCACATACATATTGGTGTAGGGAATGATTACGTAATACCGTTGGATATCAGCCTATCTTATTTAACTTTCATAAATACCAGGAATATTGAGATACACTCAGTAATATACTTCTGCATGATGTCCCAATAGAAGTATTCTCAAACAACACAATACATCCTGTTACATCCATGATGGATAGAGAATTGTGCATTTTGGGCATTATCTAGTATTTATTTATTAATATTTGAGGACTAAGGAACACAATTTCTAGTTCCAAATTGAATGAAACCATCATCGTCTATGTTGGAACTCATATAGCTTCCTATAATTTATTTCACCTTCTTTTAAATCTATATGCAATCATTTTGTGCCTACTTGATCATGTAATGCCCCATTAATTCCATTATGTTATTAACAAAAATATTCTTTTCTTATGATTTTTTATGAGAACATAGAAATAATTTTAAATTTAATATAAAATTTTTACATTAAATGATGATATGATCATTTTTAACTAGGAATAGTAATAAGATGGAAGACACATTCTAGGATATTTATAACACATTATTCCTTTACTTTATAATGGTTTATTAAGTCTCCAAAAAATCCTATTATCAATAGAAATATTATAATGATAACATTAACAGAGAAAAAATAAACTAAAATGTAAAAATTGGGGTTTCCTGAATCCCTTTGAATCATCCCACCCAAGAAGAGAGTTATAGTTTGTCATTATATAGATAATAATTAAATATTCATTTTGGAAATGAAATTGTACCTGGATTTGAATTGAAGTGAATGTTAAAGAGTTAGTATGATAATGTATATATACAAAAATATTATAATTATATTATATGTTTGAAAGATAATATAATTGATCAATATTATGACCATTATTCAATATAACAGTGGTCATTACTATTGTTCGATATGTTAACACATTAAAATGTTCTTCGAGAATATTTAATGATATAATATAATTTTTATTAATTTTGGAGTCGATGAACATTTTGTTTTAAGAATGTTTTTTATTATAAATATATATGTTTTAGGTAAAATTTTAATTCATAAAAAAACTTACAAAAAACTTTTTACTTTATAATAAATTTTAATGGAGAAATATTATATTGTTATAATGGTAAAAAAATTATTCTTTAATGGAATTGAAGAATTTAAATAAATAAATATTATTATTTAAAATTTTATATTCCCAAATTTATTGAATTATATTTATAATATAAACGAATTTTTTTAATCATTTTGTAAATATTATAATTGTTATTTTTTTGGGAATTTTCTGAAAATGTTTATTTAGTGCCAAAAGGGGAAATTAGTATATTTACAAAATATCATAAATCTCATGAAATAATTATTATATTTACATGAATTAATATTTATAAACACATATTCTTGATCGAAATTTATTTATAGAATGACATAATACCTAATGTGTAACATCAACAAACACATTTTAATCAATTTTGAAAACTATGATTTTAACCACAAAATTTTGTTTTAATGAGTTATATGCATAAAATATATATAAATGGGTTTTTAAATTTTTAAAAATTGAATCAAGTAAAATAGATTCAATTTTTAGAATCAAGAGGATAAATTTATCTTACTATTACATTTTCATTTTCAGGAAAAATATTTTGTGGTAAAAAACAGATTTACCACTATATAGGTAAATTAATATAGAAGGTTAAAGTTAAAAGGTAAATTCCTAAAATACCTAATGATAAAATAATAAATGGGTATTTGATGTGTTTATATTCCTTTACCATTATTTTGAACAATATTTATCAACCACATTCGTTGGAATTAATGCCACCCAAATGTCATTTGCTTTAAATATTAAATAATTATTATTTATTTAAATAAAACCAACCCTCCAAAAATAAAAATACAACCCCATTTCTCTTTATAATAATTGATTATCTTAAAATTTATACCAGACCATAACTTCTCAACTCTCCCCATGTCCATGTGTTGGTGGTATTACCCAAATACTACTTCCAAGTTCAATATTGGGTCCTTCAAGGAGGTGATACTCAACATGTATGATTCCAAAACCACCTCTCATAAATAAACTAGAAATTATTTTGGTTGGATATGTTGACAAATTGAAATGATAATAAATATTATTTAATTATAAGATAAAATTCTAGTAATTTGTGGTATATGAAAATATTATATTTAGAATAAGTTTTATGGTAAATATATTAGTTTAATATAAATGTTGCTTTCATAAAATAATCTAACAAAACATATTTTACATGGTAATATATTTTAGTGACGTACTAATTAATTGTAATAATGGTCGGAATGTTTAGTTTTTGATGTAATTGCTAAATATCAATAACAAATAAAATTTATTTAAATATTAAAATTACCATATTTATTAAATTATATTGATAATAAATTCTTAGTTTTGGACTCAAAATTTTAAAATTTTATTGTTAATTTTTTGGGAATTTTCTCAAAAAGATGATTTTTGGGTTAAAATGTGAAAATACAATTTTTTTGAATTATAATTACTGTTAAGAAGTAATATTTTTATGATCATGAAATTAAATTTTATAACACTTATTATTATTTTTAAAAAATCGATTTATTTAACTTCATAATACATAAAGTGATAATTTTATTGACACTTTCTTAGAAAGTTTGATAACAAAAATTTTATCCTTAAAAATTAGTTTTTATGAGTTATAAATATAACATATTTATAGTTGATTTTTTAACTTTAATAAATTATATAATATAAATTGGATTCCGTATTTGGAATTAATAGTTCCATATTATTCTATAAGGTCTTTTTCATTTCCTAGCAAAAATATCATAACATAGTAAAAAAATGATATAGCACTGTATTGGTAAAATAATGTAACAGGTTAAAGTTAAATGCTAAAATATTAAAATACATAAAAACTAAAACATTAAATGGGTATTTATGAGTTTCTAAACAATAAAAAACTGTTCAAATAGTAATTATTAACTAAATTATATGGAATTGACTCCCCCCAACTGTAGTTGGATTTAAATATAAAATAATTATTATTTAATAACCTAAAACCACCCATCCTCAAGTATAAATTCCACTCCTTTCACATAACAATCCTTGAAGAACATAAAACATCTATAAAAACCTATGATACCCTTAATAAAGTATAAATACATCCCCTTTCAATGATTAATGTTGATATCCTTCTATGGAGATATATACATTAGTGTATTTCAATCATAATACACATGATTCACAACTCAATATAGACATAATTTTGAAAAATACTCATGGAAAATACCACATATGCTAACTAATGACCATGTATTAGGTAGTTGTTACCATGGATATTCAATAATCCTGACAAATAGGATATATATTTATTATTATTCAAGATAACACAACCAATTAATTTCATTTAATCACCTCTATATATCAAAAAACATTCTCCCCTTGTTGGTAGTAAGAGTAGAAGTGTAGTGACTAGCCTCATCTTGAATTCCATAAATCTTACCTCAAAATATTCCCCAAAGGCATACTTCTCCATTTTCATGTTAACTTAGTTTTTGGTATATAAAATCATGATAAATTTCTAGAAAAATGTCTATAGTACACTACCATGCATAGAAAAAAACATTTTGTGACATTTGTGTTTCAAGGAAATTCCTTAACTGATATTTTCCTTTGAAGGACCCACATAAATTTCACCACTTGTTATTTTGTTCCCTAATAAAATGACTTGTTGCGTTCAAAATTCATACATTTAAAACATTACATACATTTTATCATGGTTTAATATCAGAACTATAATGATTATTTGTTATTTTTTTACACTTATCTATTTTATTAAATGATAATATCCCAAATAAGCACTACAAAAATCAATCTATGTAGTTTATAAAGATAGCAGTGATAAATTCCGTAATGATTTTTGGGTAATTATCATGTATGGAGGGAATAAATATGAATATATAGTTCCAATACCTTGAAAATGATGCTATATTTTGAATATCTTTCAACATTCTCTTTAGTTGGTGATATCTTGAATGATGATCCACCTTTGAGAAGTACTAATTTCCATATAGTTGATAAAAAAATTCATCAATCCATAGATAGGGATACATTTAATATATTTTTATCATGTAGATCTCCTTCTAATTGATATAAAGACACATTTACCCCCCCCCCCCCCATTCATCTTGAAAAAGAGCATTGGTACCCCCTACAGTGATGCACTGCTCTGTATAACCATTTTTCCCATATCCTCTTATAGCTACTTGTTTAAATATTTCTATTCCTCCAGGTCCACCTTTTATGTGGATTTAGAGATAAGAGTGGCTCCATGTATAATATATACTGAGAACTGTATCTCAAGAACTATGGTATGAATTAGTTTCTCTTTGATAAATGAATTAGTGTATTTCTTTATAATAGTAATTTCATTCAATTTGATTACATCCCGTTACTCAACTAGTTGGGGTTGGTATTCTTCTTCAAAGGGTATCAAAACCAATAGTATTGATGGATTTTCCAAAAGAGATTCATGATATTCCTTGTAATACTATAGGATCTTGTGATGGTTTGGAATATTAAAAGTGACTAAATTTTATGAATATTATATCTATAACCTATTCAATGGGATCCAATCCATGCTTTATATTGTGTTCAATTCCACCAATTGATGTATAATGCGATTCACTCGAAGACTCTTCCCTTAGATACTTATCGGTGATGAATACAGAAAATTTAGAAGAAATGATCCCAAAACTAGGTGTTCATAAACATTTCCCTAATTCAAGAATTTTAGAATTTGATTAAATATTTATAGAAAAGTTAAAATACATAAAGAAATAAATAAAACCAAAAAAAAATACATCATTTTCTATTATTGAGTGAATAGAAAGTATACCTTGTAATAATTAATTATCAACATTCATTTCTACAATATTAATGTAATAAGCCTTCCCTTAATCCGTTGACATTGCTGGTTAAAAACATTGATTACCGTCAAGGATATTTGGTTAGTGACCTGCGTTACAAAGATCCCACGTTCCCTATAGTTGAAGAATTGATCCATGGGTGGTGCATTTAGAGTTTCCTTGTATTAATTCATCATGTTTTCCATATTTTTTAGGTATCATCAACATTCATGAGCAAGGATTCCCTCTCTGACATACTGAAATAATTTCCTCACTTCTTTTCAGATATTACCATTATTCTAATTCTACTATTTTTTGACAATTGGGTAGTTAGATCCTCTTTCCTTTTTTTTATTTGACCCACCACCCAAGAAATCAATATTTTTCATCTTACCTTCATTAACATGTGGCCATTATCAATACTCCGTATATAATTTTACATCATATCAATCCACATATTCATAACTCCAAATTTCTAATAATGATATGGAATTTCTAAGATGTGGCTTTAAACTAGTAAACAATTAAATCTATTTTTTTATGTTTTGATAAAAAAAACTCAAGTACTATCTTGTAATAATTATAATTATTTTCATTTAATCTATGATAGATTCACCTTAATTTTTCATCACTTTATAAATTCTCTGTCTAACATAGTTTGATTATATTTGGGGAAATAAATATTTTGAAATATTTTCATCAAGCCTTCCAACTTTATCTCTTCTATTTCATACTTAAGCTCTCTTTTCCTTATCATACCCACCATTTATTGTATTCTCCATATAAATGATAGATTACCTGAGCTATAATATCCTTATTAAAACATTAGTTAATAAAAATTATCTTTTCTCTTGAGTTAACCAACTATTCCATGATATGTAAATCAAAATATCCACTAAATCATGGGGGTTATTTCTATATAAAAGGATAAATATATGTTTTCTACATCTTCGGTATAGGAGGAAGTCTCATGTGATTTTGTTCATTATTCATTTCCTAGTACAACCAGATAAGCACTTCCATAGTTTTTTAAACATCACTTCCAATTGTATTGGAGATGTTGTTCAGTCAATCATTATGTTGTTCCTAACACGGGTTTCCAGCCTAGGTACACCTAGATCCCACCACATTCTTAAATATTAATTTTTTGAACAAAACATATGTCAAAAAATAAATAAAAAATTTGTGTGTACAATTATCTCTAAAGTATACATTATGAGCTCCTTATTTTTATTTATTTTTAAAAATAAAATATTCTTGGATGTTTACATATACATAGAATTATCATATGGGTTTTCATTAGTGTGTGTAATAATAATTCCCAAATTATGTAATCTATACCTCTAATATGAAATTTAGGGACCCTATATTATATTAAGTGACTATTACATCATTTCAATGAAAAAAAAAATATAAATTTTAGATTGAATTATTGATTGGTGTAGTAATTTAGGAAAAAAAGGATTATACATCACATAAACGTAATAATTCTTAGATATTATTAACATCCATCTTATTTTTCTACATATAATATTTCAAGTCATCCTTAGTATATATAGTGTCTTAATGATATTCATGAAAGAAAGGGATAAGCTAAAATACCAATAAGGGATGGAATAATAGACATTAATCAATAATACTTTGGTGAGAATAATAAACATAATAATATTGTAATCATAGTTAAATCATCAATATCATGATGGAATCATTTTTTAATGGCATCGAATGTCCTGGGGAAAAATGAAACATTATAAAATAATAGTCAAATAAAAAAAATTATGAGAAAAACTATTATCATGTTTTTTCATAAAATATATATGTAATAATAACTTCATAATTGTGAAAAATATATCATCATGTTAATGAATGATACACATTATATCATGAGATACATTACATTACACAATGTATTGAAGGGAAATATAATTCGGATCACACACATTAAATAATAACATTCACATTATCAGGGTTTCCACATAGAACATATATCTGTCATATTAATAAAATAACCCATGGAAAGGAATGGTTTTATTATGTCTTTCATATTGAATAATTTCATTAATAAACACGGGGTTCCAAAATTAATAAGGGAAATGTTATTTTTCATAAACAGAATAATTCCCAAGGTATGAATAATCAAATAAATTGGAGTAAAAGATGTGTTTTGGAATGAAAAAGTATATTTGGAAAATCATTTTACATGGATTATGAATCATGTTGGTGTCATGTATATCCCAAAATGATAAAAGAGTAATTTTTAAATGATATTTATGAATGGTTATAGTAATCTCTATAATGAAATTTGATGTGAAATATGTTTAACCTTTAAAAATAGAGTTGGGTTTGAGAACCCCCTTACCTTAAATATCACTATATTTTATCACATTTAAGCCTCCTAGATAATAATGATAAATGCATTATAATAATTAAATATAGTTGAATTTTTTTATATATGTGAATATTTATACATCATATTCATTGTATTATTTTTATTATTATTATTTTGAATTTTGAGGCTTTTGATATCATTTTTGCCTTTAGAAATTTATGTTTCCCTTTGATTTATGTATTTTGATCAAAGTAATTTATAAATATGTAGATTAAATTCCATAATATTAAGATAAACATATATATACAATTATATATATAATATATAATTTAATATTATTGTGTTTAGTGAGAATTTAGTGGTGTCAAATGTTATATGTGGAGATTCAGTTACATCATTCAATTATTTGAATAACGGAATTATTTTTTAGAATGTGTCACATCAATTATGAAATAATCAATATCAAATGAAGGGTTCATGTTTTTTAAAATATGTGGGACACTTTTTATAATTGGAATGATCACTATGTTTTTATATGGATTTTTGTTACCTTCTCAATTAAAATCTATTCAAGAGGTGTTCCACATCATGACACTATAGTTGTATAAATCAAATCCTTCTAATGATTTGAATTGGAAATAGGTTGAGAGAGATCCATATTCCTTTATAACTAAGCAACTGATTTATAATTTTAACTCCTAAGAAAATTTAATTCATGGGAAATCAATTCTAGTAGATTTAATACTTCTTTGAGGTGGAAGCAATGGACACAATAGAAGGGATTGAGTGTCCCTAGTAAATGAGTAGAGACAACATCTATAACATTATTATTCATTGGGATGACAATCTGATGGTATAAAGTGAAATGTATTATATAATTTTCACCCTCATAGTGTAACTTTAGAGAATGTTTTTTGGATATATTTTTAATCTTTATTTTTTTTGGTATCTTCTTTTAAAATTTTGTAATTTTTATGAAAATAGTGGTTTCACATGGTTAGAGTATGGTTTGGGGAAGCCATGGTACAATCATGAAACATTATTTAGTTTATGATAGTGTAGATTTCCATGGTTAGGGAATGATATAGAAAACATTCGAGACCATCCATCAATGTGACCTGGTGAGGTAGTGGTGATCTATATGATTTTTGAATGGTTTAAAAAACTTATAGCAAAACTATGTGATCTATACATAAAATTACAATTAAGATATTTCAATTTCCCCTCCATTGAATTAAATCATCCCTATCTAAAATTTTACCATATCATGACCCTCATCAACCCTATGCACAATATTATGTTGTTCCCACTCCTCCTTGGTAAATATTTTAGTGATATTTTACCTTTAATCTTCAATAATTCTTATATTAAGGGTATTCTATACATGTTTTTGAATTAATTATTAGCTTATTCTTGGTTTTATATTCATTCTTAGTAAATGGAAGATTATAGTTTTCCAAATCTAAAAAAACAGTGTGGGAAATGATGTTTATTGTTTTCTATTACTTTAATATGGTATCACGTCTTCTAGAATTGTGTAATCCATACACTTATAGGTGGTTTCATGTGGTTAAGTAAATTGGTTTCAAGATACAAAATTGTTTGAATAATAATATGTTATCACAATAATATATAAATATAGTTCTAATAATTTTTATTCATAAAATATTATTTTTAGAAACACATTGGAAGGATTGGTTTTTTTCAAATTCACTTCCTTTTGAACTAAAATTAATATGAATTTATGTGGAATTTTTTGTTCACAAAGTGAATTAGTAGCATAAATTGTATTGAAATATAATAAGATTTAACATGGGAACCATTGGAACCATGATATGATTACTAATAAATGCACGCATAAGAAATGACATTTCATTATTTTAACTTGGACTATAAAATAATACCAACTAATATATTCCATTACTTATGTGGTTAACATATGAAAAATTGAATTCATCTAACCAATAATGTCATTAATTTGAAAGATTAGGGATGTTTGGAATAATGAGACTATGAGCATATGAGGATGATGCCCAAAAAAGATACATTTAGTTTTTCCAAATATGTTTGGTTTTGTTTCATTAATATAATTGTTACAAAATTTATTTAAAATCTATAAAAAACTATATTCATTTAATAAAACTATAATTTTTATTTTTGTCTAAAAATTCTTATTCCTAAAATGATATGGGATCCCTACTAGTATTTTGTGATTATACCCTATATTGACCCAATGTGTGTGTGTGGACATTTTTCCTACATTTTCAATGTAGGATTCCATTTTTTGGTTATTGGTAATTTAAATAGAAGATCATGTGTATATACCCAAGCTTGGCATACATGGACATTACATTACTTTTGCGAGATACTTAAATACAAGACAAAAATAGACACCCAATGAACATATTATTTTAGTGTCTTTGGAAACTCAGAACATAATCTCCCAATCATGGTAAAATATCTTCAACATATCCCATAATGATATTCTCCTTCTATTTTACTACCAAAAAACATTATTTATATCTTAGGTAAAAGAAACATTTAATGGTGAGCTCAAATTATCCGTGAAGGTAAACATAGAGAACACAAAAAAACCATAAATATTTGAATGTAAAAACATGAACATAAGGTTTAAACATCAAAACCGTGACCAATAACCTAAATCATGGTATTACATAAGGAATGGATCATAAAGGGAAATTAATCATGATAAATTAGAATTGGAATAAAATATGTAATTGTTGAAAACTATTTTGAACATAATATGATTTCCATAGTTGCTAAGGCATTAATGCTAAGACCATCACAGGGGAAGAATTCCATTACTGAACCATGTTTTCTTGTTATTTGAGCCATGTATTACGGAACCAGATTTACATTTTGTACTATCAATGTCTATCTCGTCAGATATAAATCCTTACTCAATAAATTGGAGGGAGATATTGTTCTCATAACATGATGTATATAAGATAAATGGACTTCATAAAAATAATTCCATCTTAATAATAATCAAATAAATGTAATAATAGGTAAATAAACATAACCTTATGTCATCTTAGATAGAAAATAAATTTGATAAAACACATGAACATAATTCCTGAGGAAAATATCCGTTCTTCCTCAAAATTGTTTTCTTATCTCAAAATCTACTCCATTTTTTTTAAAAAAAGACTTGAGTTGAAAATAACTTATAACCATGTAGAGGAATCTTCAAGGAAATATGGTGTTATGAAGATGTAAAAATCCATTCATGCTGTATAAGTTAAAAAATTATTATCCTCATTCATTTACCAGAAAAGCCAAAAAAGTACCTGGTATGGTAATCAAAATGATGATTCCATCTAAACCATGTAGTAAAAGTAAAAAATGGTAAAAATTAATTTAATCATACATAGAATAATAGTAAACATTTAATGGGAATATTTTTAGAAAACATGGAAATCGATTATTAATATATCACCAGTAGATACTTACGAATAAACAATCTCAGATAAAATGAGATCGGAAAAGTTATCCCTTACCATAGGTCAAATTTCTTCTATACGTGTCTGAAACTCCATTATAGTGGGTTTAAACATGTTATTAAAATTTAAAAAAATAATAATAATATTTATGATATCATATATTATTCACTTATGACATTATATTACTCATTCATTTGTCCAGTCCATGTTAAAGAAATGTTTTTGGGAATAATCGTTTTATTTATCGTACGTTTTTCAAATTGTTATTCATGATTTCAATAATTATATCATGATTTACTTACTTAAAGAATGTAAAATTTCATATATATATTAAATATATTTATTATATAAATTTATTTAATTGATAGATAAAAGTAATGGAATACACCGTTCATAGAGACGGTAGGCCATACATATGCATGAACACTGTTTTCGTTTAATTTTTAAATTGAATAGATGTAATTAAATGATATATATATATATATATACATTATATTTATTCTTTCATATATTTTATGATTATTTATTATATATACATCATAATAATTTTTGAACTGTTAATATGGGGAATAAATCTCATCGCATTGTTGAGACACTAAGCCGTTTGTACGCACGAGCGATGATATTGTTTCCATAATTATTAAATGGTATTGAATTGAATTGTGTATAATATCTCAAAAAATTTATCATGTTATAATAATAATATATATATATTATTTCCACCATTATACCCATCCTCGTAAGGTGGTGGTGAAGAACATGTTACACCACGGTTTGGAGACTGTAATCCGTACGTACACACCTGGGGTTATTTCCTTTTTCGTAGGTTGGGTAGAAGGTGAAATACGGGTTGTTCATATGTATAATAACATATCAATATATCATGGATACCTATGTTATTAAATTATAATGAAAAAAACTAAAGAATATGAAGTATAAGAAGAAATAAATTTTAAAGAATTGGAAGAAGAGATTACCTCCTCCTCGACGTACCTCTTTTAGACATCCAATTCGGAAACTAGAGTTGTACTTTTGAGAATACCAAAACCTCTAGAATTTATGTAGGGATGTTGAGAAGAGATATGGGAATAGGTTGGCCAATATTTAAGGCATAAAATAGAGTGAAGATGAGATGGAGGAGGTTCCCTTTTATAAGAGAGGAGAGGGGCTCTTTATGAATGTTCAAAAATATTTATTTATTATATATTCAATTACGATTTAGAAAGTACCAAAACATATTTATTTTTATGATAGGATGATTTTGGTTTTAATATTCATCTCTAAATAATTTTTTAACTTGTTTTGAATATTTTTTTATCCTTATCATTTTTTTACCCTTATTCTACCCTTTTTAATCTTACTGTGATATCATGTTATTTACATATTATGGTTTAATGTAATTACCATTTCCAGTAAAACAAACCAAAAAAAGTTATTTATAAATTATTTGGAATTATATTAACCATTTATACTAATAATATATTTTTATGAATTTGATATCATTTAATAAACTATTTTATGTTTTATGTTATGAATTATTTCAATTTGTGATACTATTTATTGTTGAATTTTTTAAAAGATTAATAACGATCTTATTACATAGAAAATAAGGAATTAACACAAATATAATATATAAATATCATCCAAAAAATTCGTGGATGATATCAAAATAACCAAATTATGGTTTTTTAATTTTTATAAATTCATTTATCTAAAACCATTATTAATGAAGCAATCACTATATCATCTTTATGTAAAAAATATATATATTTATCCTATGACTAAAAATTAAAAATAAAATACCATGATTTAGGAAATATTTTTTATATTTCAAATTACTATTTATATATATATCAATCTATTATATAACACCATATTAAATTTGATTTAGTAAAAGATATATGTTTAGGTTATAATTATCCTTATTTTAAATTAATTCTTATAAATTGTCATTTTCACATCCATGTGAATCCATGGAGTCAACAAATCTACCCAAGGATTACCATGGTCGTCCATATCTCATAAAATAGGTTTAAGACATGTGTTAGGGTAATTATAATATTATTTTTTACCCTTATTTATCATATTTACCCTTTAACCATGATAAATAAAATATTTACTGAAGTTACTATTCATAATATCTCAAAATAAAAGTTATATATTTACCCAATTTGGACTTCCTGTTTCCAAATATGGAATACATTTTTCCAAATTCAAAACCCAAAATTTTAAATAATTAATTTAAATTCAATCCCACTGTCAAAAAATGGGTTTTCGTTCAAAACATTGAAAAATATTGAAATGTTTTACATATTAATTCAATATAAAATTAATGAAAATGACATAAGTTGTATTTAACTATAAAAATATATTCTATGTATACTTTAAAACCATTAAATAATATATTTTAACCTTATAAATTATTTCGATTAAAAAAGATGTTTTCACTTAAAATTTATCATATTTTCACTATTCAACAAAATATATAATTTATCAAACAAATATAAAAAATTATCCAAAGTAAATTTTTATGCACCGCTTGCAAATAATATGTTTATATTGTAAAATATAACTTATAAAATTTTCAAATACTATATTGAAAATATTTGTGCCATGAAAAGGTGGTAAAACTACATTGTTTTGAAAAATACTTCTTTTATCTGAAAAATTGATTTTCTTCTCATATAACGTGTAAGATGAACGAAAATGTTATATAAGATTGATAATATGCTTAATACTATTCATAAAGGCTAGTATATATCCCATTATAAATATAAAATAATAACATATCATTGTTTAGTGAATCTCGTTATCGCGTACAACACAAGCTATCAAAGAATGTCACTCTTGCGTGTAACGTAATCCAAGACAATGTTGCGTGTAGTAAAAGATTCCATTTCTGTGGCATATAACATAATCCATATATATTTAAATTATACATTGAAAAAAATATATACTCAATTTTGTATTGATTAATTTTATAAAATGAACTTCAAACTGTGTGTAACATGAACAGAAATAGTATTGCATATACTGCAAGCTAATACGGTGTTGCGTATAACGAAAGCTAATCATAGTGTAGCGTACACCACAAGATATAAAAGAAATTAAAAGGAATCTATCTCATAAAATCAAGGGGTGTAACATTCTACCCCCCTTAATCAGAATTTCACCCTCGAAATTATTTGGTGTTATAAATGGTTTACAACATGAAAGTTTCTTTCATAGAAACCCACATTGTAAAAATAATACTAAAAATTAATTTTAAAAAGTAATGTTAAAAATATAATGGTTACCAGAAGTAACACATCATTGGGTTCCCACATAGGAGAACCTAGGTGCGATGTTAAAACAAGGATATGGAAGAGAAATCTAACCATCAAGTTATGATGGATTGTTCCAGAGAATATAGTTTGAGAAATTTAACTACTAGAAATCCATGAATCTACTATGATTTAAAGGATCATCTGACTCATAAGATATAAATGTAATAGGATAAAAAAAATTTGTAAGAGTTTTTCCTTAATTTTGAATAATTTTGCATAAATACTTACTTTATTTTTGTACAATTTCACTGTTGCTCATGCCTTAAACAATTTTTACTTCATCTCTTATTTAAATAAATGAAGTCAAATTAGTCGTTCTTGAATTGTTAGTATATCTTGAGATAGAATGAATGGTCATTACCTCTTCCTCTATCACAAAAAAGGATAACACAAGTTATTAAATAAACATAAGTCTATCTAGGGTGAGATTAATCGTATATGGTTCCAAAAATGGACTTATATTTTATCTATCATACCTCTTAATAAAATAAAACTATTTTTTACAAACCAGGGACTTCCTATAGGCAAGTGGTGGGAGATAAAGGCTTGTTGCACTTTGGTTTTGGGTTCAATTCCTGCAGCTTTGTCCCACACGATGGGTTGATCCCCATCCTCTCGGTTGTCCTTTTTTTAAAACTATAAAATTATAACAATACTGAAACAATATAAAAATTGTTCAAGCCTTAGACAATATTATTTGATGTCCAACATCATCCATTATAACCTTTAGGCCACTCCAAAATATATCTATTCAATCTCAAAGTACAAAGAAAATAATAACTATAAATGTGATATAACAAGATTTTGAATACCATCATTTATCCCCCATATATCACAATATATGTCTGTTGGTCACATTCCATAAATTTGAAGGACTTCATCATGAATTATTCTGAAATATGATAATAATATAAATCAATGTATAACCTTGGTGTCCACATGCATTATAACAAATTTAACTATTTCCATTCAATAAAAATTCTATATACTCAATCAATGATATCACATTATCCTATTATCAATCTTGAGCTCATTAATACTATCAAGCATATTATTTTATCCGTATCCATTCATTATGTGCATATCGTCTGCTTTAAAAAATTATTTCAATCACTTTTCTTGGTTACCAGTACCATATAATCATAGAAAACTATAATATACAAATATATAGATATTCCAATATTCCATAATACTATAAATGAGATTCCCCACCACTATTTTTAAATCCAATTACATAAAAACTTCATACTTCCACTACATTTTTTTCATACTCAACATCACCAATAGTGATCGCAAGTGACCTCCCTTTATCATTTTCATTAATAGGTTGTTGAAGTCAATAATCATTAAACATTGGATTAGATAATTTGTTAGTATAATGTCCAATTTCCTTTCACTTATAGCATTGAATTGTTGGTGGTGCATTCTCTAAAGTCTTTTCTCCAATCACATCATTAGAAATATTTTTCCAATTACTTCTACACTCAATTTCTTGATGACAATATTTTCTACACTTGAATCATTTTCTAGTCCCTTTAAGACAATATACCCCATTCTTCTTTCCACAAATTGAGCATAACGAAACATTTATCTTCTTTTCACCATTATTTCGAGATTTTCCCTTGAACTCCATCTTTCATTTCTTGTCAAAACCATGAGATAAATATGTAACACCGAATTCTAGTTATACCATGATAGAAAAACAAACAATATATTTATATTTAATTCCATTCAAATAATTTCTTTTAATCCACTAAAGAATTTATAAACTTTAATTTCAGGTTGGATGATAATTCCATAAGAATACCTTGAAAGTCTTGTAAAATGTGCCTCATATGTACCAACAGATTCGCCATCTTTTTTATTAAGCTCAAGGAAACCCATTTTCAATAATTTTTAAAAGAATACAAGGGAAGTACTTATTAAAAAATATCTTCTTGAACTTGTCTGATTCCATGTATTCAATTTCATCTTGATGCCTTTTATTGTTAATTATGGTACACCACTAGTCTAATTCACCTTTTAAACTAAAGATAGCTAAAATGTCCTTTTCATGTTTCGAACAACGATGGATGGAAAATATCTTTTCAATGGTACTAATCCATTGTTCATCAAAAGGTGGATCAGAAGACCCATAGAAAGAATGTGGGTGTTTCTACATGAAGGACTTAATAGAATGTTTTTCCCTTCTCTTCTAATTTGGGAGTCCAAAATGATTCATATCATGTATAAGTATACTAATAATATTTTTCATTCCACCTCCCATAACATTTAGTTGTTCAGGATGAAAACAATTACATTTCCCAGTGCATTGATCATTTAACATGGTTACTTCGGCTTCCAGCCATCATATAAAACCCAAAAGGAATAGTATGGGAGAAAAAAATCAGATTTAGAAAAAAAAAACATTATCATGTGTGAGTACATTAAATATATACCTTATTAGGTTTAGTAATAGGTTATTCATGATCATTATCAAAATTCTAGATCTATAAACTATACTTATTCTTATCCTTAATGACATCTGTAGACATACCTTAGAAATATCTATAGGGATCTCACTAAAGTTCTCTAATCCTAGCTTCCAATGGATAACAAATCCTTCACTCGGATACCAATTGTATATAACCAAGCTCGACGTACATGGAAATTACATTAATTTATAAGGATACATAAATACATGAAAAAAATAGACACAAATAGACCGTATTAGTTTAGCCTCTTCGAAAAATTAGAACATTAAATTATAATCATGGTGAATGTTCGTGAACATCTTTCATAAATATCTTCCTCTATTGTTTTCCTACCTAAAAAAAGTCTCTATATCAAGGAAAAAATAAAACATAAAATAGTGAGGTCAAATTATGAGTAAGGGAAAACATGGAGAACATAAAACAAACCATAAACATTTGAACAAAAAAATATGAACATAATGTTTAAACATAAAAACCTTTAGAAATGACAAAAATAATGGTTGTAAGTAAGGCATGGATCATAAAAGAACATTAATCATGATAAAATATCATGTGAATAAAACTTGTAATTATGGAAAATCATTAAGAACATAATATTATTTCCATAGTATCCAAGGAATTTATGCCTAGAACATCATAGTAGATGAAGTATATTACTGAACCAGGATTACTTGTCATTATAGCCCTATATTACTAAACCAGATTAACATTCCATTCCATCCATGTATATATCATGAGATATAAATATTTATCCAATAAATTGAAGTTAGATTTAGGTCCCACACATATTATATTGAAATCATTCTTAAATGTTCCATAAGGACATAAATCATTCATCATAGCATAACCCATGTAATAAAATGGTATTTTTAAACATCATTTCATCATAACAAGATACATATAAGATAAATGAAAATCATAAAATTAATTCCATCATAAATAAAATAAAATCAAAGTAATAATAGGGATAGAAATATAACATTATGTCATCTTAGATTTAAAATATTTTTGTTAAAACACAAGAAATAAATTCCTGAGGAAAATATCTTTTTATTATTAAAAAACATTTCCTTTTCTCCAAATGTCATGCAATTTTTAAAGAAAAGAATTGAATTGAAAATAAACTTGTAAAATTTTTTAGGAAGATTCATCTAAATAAGTAGATATTAAAATGTAAAAACACATTCATGTCGTATATGATAAAAAAACATTCTCATCATAATTTGTCCAATATTGACAAAAAAGTACCTCATTTGGTAAACAAAAGAAAAATTCTTTTCAAAACATGTAGTAAAAGTAAAAAATGGATAAAAATGAATATATGAATACTTATGATAATAATAAAAATTTTATGGGCATATTTTTAGAAAACATGGACATGGATTATAAATATATCCTTTGTAGATACTTACAAATAAATAATCTCGGATAAAACGAGATTGGAAAATTTATCCATTACCTTAGGTTTAATTTCATCCATTCATGTCTGAAACTCATGTATAGTGGGTTTAAATATATTAATAACTTGTAACAGAACCATGATAATATTTATGATATCATATATGATTCAGTAATGATATTATATTACCTGTTAATTTATCAATTCCATGTTAATGCATCATTTTGCGTAATAATTGTTTTATTTATCAAACATGTTTTAAATTTTTATTCTTTATATCTTTAATTATATCATAATTTACTTAATTCATGAATTTAAAAAATTATTTACATATTATATATATTCAATATATAAATATTTTATATAATATGTAGTTAAAAGAAATGTAATACACCATTCATGGAGACGGTAGGCCATACGTACGCATGAATGGTGTTTTTATTTCCATATTAAATTGAAAAGAAGTAAATAATGAAAAATAAATATAAATAAATATAGTCGATTTATTATTTCATATATTTCATGATTATTTAATATATATACTCTATAATCATTCTTGAATGGTTAACAAGGAGAATGAATCACATCGCATCGTGGAGATAGTAAGCCATATGTACGCATGAGTGATGATATCGTTCCCATAATTGTTGAATGATATTGAAGTGGATTGTGTATTATATATTAGAATTATTATCATGTTATAATAATCATATATTGTTATTATTTCAACCATTATACACATCCATGTATGGTGTTGGTGAAAAATAGATTACAAAACAGCATGGAGATGGTAATCCATACGTATACATGCATGATTATTTATTTTTCATAGGATGGATAGAAGGTGAAATAGAGTGGTTTAATATTTATAATAACATATAATTATATTATTGATACCTATTTTATTAATTTATAATGAAAAAAATATGTAAGAGGAATTAGGAGAATAAATAAATTTGAATGAATCGGTAGAAGAGATTACCAATTTCTCAACATGCCTCCTTTAATATCTTTATTATGGAACTACAGTTGGACTATAGAGTATACCAGAACCTCTATAATGTAATTATGGAAGATTATAAGTGAAATGGGTAGAGTTTTTTCGAGGTTTAAGGATTAAAATGGAGTAAATATGAGAAGGAGGAGGTGTCCGTTTATAAGAAATGAGAGGGGGACTTTAAGAATTTTTAGAAATATTAATTTATTATAAATTAAATTTTGATTTAAAATAGTAAAAAACTTATTTAATTATAATATATGGTGATTTTAGTTTGAATATCCACCATCCAATAATTTTTTTACATGTTTGGAATATTTTTTTATTCTTTTCTTTTCGGGGATTCTCTTATTTTAACACTATTAATCTTACCGTGATATCATGTCATCCAGACATTGTGGGTTAATTTATTTACTATATCATGTCAAAAAAATAAAAAAAATTATTTATATCATATTTGGACTTATATTAATCATTTTTTCTGATCTTATATTTTTAGGAATTTAATAACATTTTATAAACTATTTTAAGTTTTAAGTTATGAATTATGTCAATTTTGGATACTATTCATACTTGACTTTTATAAACAAATTCCTAACAACCTTATAAATTAAAAAATAAGGAATTAAATCAAATATAATATGTCAATATAATCTATAAAATTTTGGATCACATCAAAATAACCAATGTAATGCTTTTAATATTTATATTTTCATTTGAATCCTTTATTGATGAAGAAATCACTACATCATCATTGTTTCATAAATAAATATATTTATCCTATGTATAAAAATTATAAATAAAATATCATGATGTTGTAAATATATTTAGATTTATAATTACTTTTTATAGACATTTTTTCTATTATATAACACCATATTAAAATCAATTTAGTAAAAGATATATGTTTAGGTAATAATTATCCTTAATTTAAATTATTTGTTATAAATTGTCATTTTCTCATCCAAGTGAATCCATGGAGTCTTAAAATAGACCCAAGTATTACCATGGTCGGATATATCTCATTCAACAGGGTTAGTACATGTGTTTGGGTAATTATAATACTATTTATTTACCCTTATTTACCTGATTTCACTTTTAACTACGGTAAATAAAATTTTTACTCTTATTATCATTCATAATGTCTAAAACTAAAAGATATATATTTAAGAAATTTGGACATCATGATTACAAATATGGAAATCATTTTTCAAAATTCATTACATAGAAGTTGCAGTAAATAATTTAAAATTAATCCCATTGTTGAAAAAATAGGTTTTCATTTAAAACATTGCATAAGATTGAAATGTTTTTATATATGAATTCAATGTAAAATTAATTAAAATGAATTAAAATGTCTTGAAATATAAAAATATATTTTATTAATACATTATAATCATTAAATAATATATTTTATCCACATAAATTACTTCGATGAAAAATGTTGTTTTCACTTAAAATTTAGCATTATTTTACTATTAATCATAATATAAATGTTATCTCAAAAATATAAAAAATGTATCCAAAGTAAATTTATATGTCGCAATTCAAAATAAGAGGTTTATATTATAGAATTTATCTTTTAAAATTTTCAAAAAACTAGATTTAAAATGGGCACACTATCAAAATGTAGTAAAAATATATTTTTTTGAAAAATAATAATTTTATTCAAAAAATTGATTTTGTTCTCATATCATGTGTAAGACGAATGATAATGTTATAAAAATTTCATAATGTCGTTAATACTATTCATAATGGCTAGTTTATATCCCATTTAAATAATAGTATAACAATATATCATTGTTTTGTGAAACATAGTATTGCATACAATGCAAGCTATCAAGGAATGTCGCTCTTCCGTGTACTACAAGCGAAGTAAGTGTTGCATGTATTGAAAGATTTTTTAGAGTTTGGAATAACATAATCCAAATGGAGTTCATTTATTCATTTAAGAAAATAATTACTCTATATTGCGTAAAATAATTTCGTTCAAACAAACATAAAATTGAGTGTAACACGAGCTAAGAAATGTGTTGTCTAATCTACAAGATAATATGATGTTTCATATAGCACCAACTAATCTTAGAGTAGAATAATAAAATAGACATCAAATAAATTAAATGGAATATATCTCATAAAATCGTAGGGTGTTACATCATGGTTAGGTAATGGAGGAGAAAATGATGTAGATGGACACTCATTCCACATATATATGCATAGATTTTTTTATTTTATTTTCTATATAAGTTCATATATATTATTCCCATTTTATATTGCCCTATATCTCATCATCTCATTATTTCATATAAAATGTTAACTTTATTTTTCAGTTTTTTTATCTTTCCTTAGGTACATGGATTATTATTTTTATTTAGGGTGTCATTTTATTTTATTAATGGATTTTTTTGGAAAATATTTTCTATGGTTTTTTATTTATTCCAAGGAATTTGTTTCTAGATTATTTGTATTGGGAACACATTTTTGACCTTTCCACAAACTAGATCTAGTGCCCAGGATAGGGGTACTATTTGATGTTTTGTCACATGGTTGGTTTCAATTCAATATAATAATTTAATATATAAATGGTCTTTGATATAGATGACATGGTTCATACCATTATAAATCGTATAAAATATATTTCTAGAGTTTAATTTTTACTTGATATATTCTATCAATTTACCTTTCACATTATTTACATTATTTATGGTATTTTCAAAATATTATGTACATACATATCATGTATTCTAACAAAACATGTGGAAAGAAAAATAGTGTGTTTTTCTATGATCTAGGTTACATAGTCTATTAAAAGGGTATGGATACATAACAATCCAAAAATATACATTTCATTTTCTAATTGAAATTCTTATTAAGTACACTATGTTTAAAATAACCCTAAATCTCATGTTTTGTTGAATTTATGATAATGATAGATATAAAGAATTTATTTTTATGGAATGTCTAAAAAATCACTCATGATTTACCTATTATTAAATTATACTAGTAACAACACTTATAAAGTGAACTATAATCTATTTATTTAGATCTAGATTTTAATTTTATGTCTAGTAACTAAAGTGAAAACCCTATTCCATTATATACCTTATGTGGGTTAGCATGAGATACATGGAATGTAAAAATGGATACAAAACCTAGAATCCATTTCTATCCACCTATAATACATGATAATAATATCTTTGTGTATACCATGTGTCGGATCGAATAGTAAATTTATGTCTATTAGATGGAACAATACAAGAGGGGGGTGAATTGTAGGTTTAAAAAACCTTTGAGTTTTAGCAACAAAGAGATTAGTTTAAATGATCTTAAATTAATACAAATACAAACACCCACAATTGTATTGAATATAAAAGGTATGATGTATTGTAATACTAATGTAATGTAAAACAATTGTATTCAATGTGAACACAATAATCAGAGTAATACAAAGATGAATGATTCTACCTTAAAGCGTATAGAATCAATCAATACAAAATGTAATAGAATGATTGTAATTGAAACAATTACAATTGAATATGTAAAGAAGAAAGGAAACAATACAAATCCCTTTCTAATATAACAGCGGAAATGTAAAAGTATTACAATTCTTTTAACCCAAAGAGAAGGGTTATCCATTCACCTAGGATAAAAGGTCTGTCTCACCAACACCTTGGTGAGCCCTCGATACGATGATCGGCACGTCTGTCTGCCTATCCCCGGAAGCCCTCGATACGATGATCGGCACGTCTGTCTGCCTATCCCTGGCAGCCCTCGATACGATGATCGGCACGTCTATCTGTCTATCCCCGGCAACCCTCGATTTTATAGGTAATCGGTACCTCTGTCTTTCAATCACTTGAAAGCCCTCTATACGATGATCGGATGCACAAGGCAGATGAGAGAAGTCATAGTGTCTCTCTCTAGAATCTTGGTAGTTCACAGAGTCTCTTCATTCGTTCTCTTCATTCATCATTGTCCTCTCAGCTTCAAATGACCTCCTATTTATAGGCCTCGGGTTCCAACGGTCATATTGCCTCCAACGGTCATATTGAAACAGAAAGCACGACATCGTTTTGATTAGTTTGTAACTAACTCAACGACATCTTTTTGTAAGGACAAGATATATATAGAAATGAAAATCATGAGTACGATTCATATGAAATGAGTGTTTTTGACTAAGTACCAAAACAAATAATGAATCATCTGAATAGCAGAGTCAGTACGATACGATTGACAGAGTCAGTACGATACGATTTGGTCGGTACGATCAACATTGTACAATACGATAGACATGATAAAAGACAATTGTAATTTCTAAAATATGATAGAATGAATTTGTGATTTCCAAAACATGATATAGAAGTCAAAAGAAGACTTTTGACTTAACAATCTCCCCCTTTTTGGAAAGCACAACACACAAAGTAAATGTAACAAGAAGTACTTATCTCCCCCTGAGTTATTGAAAACTCTTCTGAATAAGAAAATTAATACAACTAACTCCCCCTTAGGTATGGACTTTCCAAAGGATTGTATTCGTAGATTTTCCTTAAGAGCATTGTAAATCATTCCCCCCCTTTGTAAAACATTCTCCCCTTTGTAAACATTCTCCCCCTTTGTGATTTACAAAAAGAAAGGAGTAATCTTGAATTGTCTGAAATAGTTAGTAAAGAAATACAAGACAATAGATAAAAGAAAAGGATCATAAGAGTCATTACAAAAAAAAACAAGTTCCAAAAGAAAACAAATACAACAATCATTTGTTTTCTCCTTCCTTCTCCTTCTTTATAAGCTCATGAAGAACAACTTTCATCTTCTTGATCTCCTTCTTGTCTTCAGAAATTGATTCACCCTGAGTTTTGAGAAGCTCTTGTTGGTCCGCAAAAATATGATCTTGATTTCTGATAGTCTCCTCCTGGACTCTGATTACTTCTTAAAGAGTATCAATCCTGTTTTGCAAATTCTTGTTATCTTTGGATAACACAGAATTTTGATTCTTCAGCAAAACCATTTCATCTTTGAAAGATGAAACCTTCGAGAATTCAGATTGAAAAACATTCATTCTCTCTTGCAAATATTTCACTGAAGGAACATCGGCTCTTTGAGAAGACAAAAGATTCAACCTTTCAACCGTTTCTCTGTCAAGCTTGTTGAAAGTAATTGCAAGCTCATTTGATAACCTTCTTATATCTTCAATAGCAATTTCATGATCATTGATTGAGCTCTCTGTTTTGTACGACCACTTGGTTATCTTCTTGCATGCCTTCTTATGAGCAACCGAGCTTTCTGAAAGAACTTTCAAATCAGCTTCTACTGACAAAACTTTCTTCCTTAATTCTTTTACAGAGCCAAACTTCTTCCTTTGATTTTCAGTAATAAAATCAATCTTCCCTTCCAGCCTCGGGAAATAAGGAATGGTTTTCTCCACCCTTCTCAAAACATGAACAATGTAATCACTCTTCTTGAGAGAGATTGTATTCTCTGAATCAGTATCCTCATCGTACGATGTTAGTTCATAATATTTGCTTGAGTCAACAACTGGCTGTTTTCCTTTCTCTTTTTCTTTCTGTTTTCTTTTTTCTTCCACTTTGTCACTAATGACAACAACTTTATCAGAATGAGAGGATTGAGCACCTTGCATTTCTTGAGATGACATTCTATCCGGAGATCGAGCTTGATCGGCATGAGGAGTTTGTTGAACACCTTCACTCAGATTTTGAACAGATTCCTCTCTACTCTTCTTTGAACATTGAAGAAATTCTAAAAGAAAGTCTCCTTCTTCTTCTTCGACTTCTTCTATCTCTTCCATTACATGTTTTTGTTTTCCTTCCTCAGGGAAACTCTGTACGATGGGCTCTTGATGCACTTCTTCAGTTAATTGGGCACTAGCATCCTCAACCGCTTTCAAGACTTTAGAGACATCAAAGTCTTGAGCCTTTCTTTTCAAAAGAACCTTCTTCTTCTTTTCAGCCTAAAGGGTTTCTTTTACCCTTACTCTTTATGAAAAAGCCTCAGCAGGATCAAGACCGAACTTCGGATCACCTTCCTTTCTCTGTTCCTTATCCTTTCTCCATTTTGCTACAACTTCCTTACTGTACCTCGGCTTCTTCTTCTGTTTTGAACTGGTTTGCGGATCAGACTTTTGAGTAACACCGGTAGATTGAATGTCTTTGGCTGGCATAGGTGCGGATTGATTCTGAGCCAATTCAACTTCTACATCTCTGACAAAAAGTTTTGAATTTGGATCAAAACAAACATTCAGCCTTTTCATCATACTCTTATTAATCCATGAGGGATTCAAATCCATGGGGTTTCCTTTCAAGGGAGTGTTACAAAACTTCATACTCTCAAAAATGAACTTCGTAAGGATAGATGGATAAATAATCATCTGGGACTTAATCCCTCCTGTCTTGAAATTCTTAATGGTTTCAAAAATATACCCCATGAGATTTACTTTTCTCATATTTACAAGATAGTAGAGCATGAATATATCAAGAACTTTCAGAGTTTCTCTATCCCCTTTCCTTGGGATAAGGAAACCTTGCATCCATAAAGTGACAAAACGATTGTCCGGAGAAAGATGAGACACTTTTCTCTTTTCTTAATTAATAACAAACAAAGTCTTTTCAGCACTTTCTCTATTAAACGTACCAACTTCCTCTGGTAGTTTGTGCGATGGACAGAAAGAATCCCCTTCTATAGAAACATTCAGAAAATGTGCCGCTTGTTTCACAGACATAGACAATTTTCTATCGTACACAGCAAAGTTTATAGTCATGTCTTTGTCGAAAGAAATGGTTTTGTAAAACTGACAAACTTCATCAAAAAGAATCGGATCTTGAGAATTAGGCTTTTCAACACACAGATGTTCCCATCCTTGAAACAAAATGATCCTCCTGATTGTAGAATCGTACGTATCGAAACAATCTCGAGATACTAACCTTTCTCTGTTAAAGTATTTCTCTGTAAAAGTCTTTGAAGACATTTCGGCAGGAGTATTAGCAGAGGATTGAGACATAAAGGTTCTGCCGATGAGAAGATCGTACGATGGTTTATAGCCGGTGGAGCAGAGCTTCGCCTCAAATCCTGAAAATTCAATGTGGGTTTGGGAAGGGGAGGGGGGATATTTATAGGCGATAAAGAGGTGACCGTCGATCTTCTATGGTCGAAAAAGAGTGACCGTTGATATTCTACGGTCAGGATTAGAGAAAACCAGATCAATGGTTAGAAATAAAACAACAAAAAAATTTTAAAAAAATGAAAAAGATACCTGTCGGAGAACACAAGGTAATTGTTGGTTTTGATATCAATCAAAAGAAAATACAATCGTAGGGAAAGAAAAAAAAACATCATGCCGATGGAAAACAAAGTCATTACTATGAACTGACCGTACGATAGAAATCAATCTTGTTACCATGAACTGACAATACGATGGAAAACAATCTCGTTACCATGAACTGACAGTACGATGGAAAACAATCTCAATACCATCACCGGTCGATTCAATAGAAAAGAAAAAACATTACCATCGTCGGTCGATACAAAACTATTGATACGATGGAAAAGAAATTCAATACCATCATCGGTCGATACAATACTAATGATACGATGGAAAAGAAATTCAATACCATCATCGGTCGATTCAATACTATTGAATGATACGATGGAAAATAATTTCAATACCATCATCGGTTGATTCAATACTATTGAATGATACGATGGAAAAGAATTTGATTACCATCATCGGTTGATAGTAAATGATACTATAAAACTGTCAATACGATAAACAGGAAAAATGAACGAAACGATAAAACTGTCAATACGATAAACAGGAAAACTGAAATTGTCAATACGATAAACAGAAAAAAACTGAAACATACATATTAAGAGAGTAAATAGATAACGATCATAAGATAAAAAGAAACATAAAGATATAGAAACGAATGTCCTCCCCCTTTCTACAAAGAGTTTCTTACTATTAGGAGAGATGTAAAACAGGAAGCAGATATGAATGATTATTTTAATGTAATCATTCCTAGCTTCTGTTTTATAAATTCAAATCTATCGGAAGGTAAAGGTTTTGTAAAAATTTCAGCAAGTTGTTCTTGTGTTCCGATGAATTGTAAAACAATATCTCCTTTTTGTGTGTGATCTCTAAGAAAGTGATGCCTAACATCTATGTGTTTAGCACGAGAGTGATGTGGTGGGTTTTTACTAAGAGCTATGGCACTCGTATTATAACATAGAATTTGAGTTTTGGAGAGACTCAAACCATAGTCAGTGAGTGTGTGCTGCATCCACAATACTTGAGCACAGCAACTTCCAGCTGCTACATATTCAGCTTCAGCAGTGGAGAGTGCTACTGAGTGTTGTTTCTTGCAGGACCAAGAAACCAAAGAATCTCCTAATAAATGACATGTTCCAGATGTACTTTTTCTATCCATTCTACAACCACCAAAGTCAGCATCTGAGATACTTTTTAAAACAAAATAATTTCCAGAAGAGTAGAAAAGACCTAAATCCATAGTGTCTTTTAAATACCTAAAGATTCTCTTTACGGATTTTAAGTGAGACTCTTTTGGATTAGATTGATATCTTGCACATACGCATACAGAAAACATCATGTCGGGTCGACTAGATGTCAAGTATAGCAAACTCCCTATCATACCTCTAAATTTTTTTTGATCTACTGGTTTCCCAGTTTCATCAAGATCAAGAGTATTTGAGGTACCAATTGGGGTGCTAATACTTTTAGTTTTGTCAAATCCATACTTTTTGAGTAAGTGTTTAATATACTTATGTTGATATATATAATTTCCTTCTGGTTTTTGAGAAATTTGAAAACCTAGAAAGAATGTTAACTCACCCATCATACTCATTTCAAACTCAGATTTCTTTAAATTTGCAAAATAATCAGTTAAAGATTTCCGAGTTGATTCAAATATGATGTCATCAACATAGATTTGGACAATCAAAACATTTTTGTTTTCCATTTTGATAAAAAGAGTTGGATCTGCTGTACCTTTTGTATAATTGTTTTGTAAAAGAAATCATGTAAGTATATCATACCATGCTCTAGGGGCTTGTTTAAGACCATATAGAGCATTGGTAAGTTTAAAAACATGATCAGGATGTTTTGGGTCTTGAAAACCAGGAGGTTGTTCTACAAAAACTTCTTCTTGAACAAAACCATTTAGAAAAGCACATTTGACATCCATTTGAAATAGTTTGAAATTGAAATATGCTGAGAAGGCTAATAGAATACGAATAGATTCAAGTCTAGCTAGAGGAGCATATGTTTCTTCATAGTCTATTCCCTCTTATTGATTATAGCCTTTAGCAACAATTCTTGCTTTATTTCTTACAATGATTCCATTTTCATCACACTTGTTTCTGGAAACCCATTTTACACCAATCACAGTTGTTTCTTTAGGTCTTTCAACTAAAGTCCAGACTTGATTCCTTTCAAATTCATTTAGTTCATCTTGCATTGCTTTGATCCAATCATCATCACCTAAGGCCTCACTTGGACTTTTAGGTTCAAATTAATAAAGAAAAGCAAGATGTTCTATTTCATTTCTTAAGGAATTTCTGGTCCTTACAGGTTGATTTATATCACCAATGATGTTATCACTGGGATGATTGCTAAGAAACAATTGATTTGGGTTCTGTAAAACCTGTTCATCAACATATGGTAAAAAATATTCTGTGGTAAATGTTTCAGGAATACTTTCTTGAACATTTTCCTTATCAGAATACTCTTCTAATAAAGGTTGATAAACATTTTTAGAAAACACATCCGAGGATGTAAGATTGGGTAGGTTGAAAACAAAAGGATCAGTTTCATCGAATTTTACATGTACTGTTTCCTCAACAATACATGTGTTTTTATTGAAAACTCTATAAGCCTTAGAGGTTTTAGAATAGCCTAGAAAGATTCCTTCATCAGACTTTGGTGCAAATTTGTGTAGATTATCTGTTGTATTCAGAATGAATACTTTGCATCCAAAAACATTGAAGTATGAAACTTTAGGTTTTCGGCCAGTCCATAACTCATAAGGGGTTTTATTAAGAAATGGTCTAGTTAAAACACGATTTATAGTATAACAAGCAGTACTAACAGCTTCAGCCCAAAAGTGCATAGCAATTGAGTATTCACTCAACATGGTTTGAGTCGTTTCCTGAAGAATAGGATTTCTTCTTTCAACAACACCATTTTGCTGAGGAGTTCTTGGTGCTCAGAAATTGTGAGTAATACCTTTCTTACTACAAAAAGTTTCAAAATCTGAGTTTTGAAATTCACCACCATGATCACTATGAATAGTTATCAATGGTAGGTTTTTCTCATTTTTAACTTGGGCTCTGATACCAATTGTCGGATCGAATAGTAAATGTATGTCTATTAGATGGAACAATACAAGAGGGGGGGGGGGGGTGAATTGTAGGTTTAAAAAACCTTTGAGTTTTAGCAACAAAGAGATTAGTTTAAATGATCTTAAACTAATACAAATACAAACACCCACAATTGTATTGAATATAAAAGGTATGATGTATTGTAATACTAATGTAATGTAAAACAATTGTATTCAAGGTGAACACAATAATCAGATTAATACAAAGATGAATGATTCTACCTTAAAGCGTATAGAATCAATCAATACAAAATGTAATAGAATGATTATAATTGAAACAATTACAATTGAATATGTAAAGAAGAAAGGAAACAATACAAATCCCTTTCTAATATAACAGCGGAAATGTAAAAGTATTACAATTCTTTTAACCCAAAGAGAAGGGTTATCCTTTCACCTAGGATAAAAGGTATGTCTCACCAACACCTTGGTGAGCCCTCGATATGATGATCGGCACGTCTGTCTGCCTATCCCTGGCAGCCCTCGATACGATGATCGGCACGTCTGTCTGCCTATCCTCGGAAGCCCTCGATTTTATAGGTAATCGGTACCTCTGTCTTTCAATCACGTGAAAGCCCTCGATACGATGATCGGACGCACAAGGCAGATGAGAGAAGTCACAGTGTCTCTCTCTAGAATCTTGGTAGTTCACAGAGTCTCTTCATTCGTCCTCTTCATTCATCATTGTCCTCTCAGCTTCAAATGACCTCCTATTTATAGGCCTCGGGTTCCAATGGTCATATTGCCTCCAACAGTCATATTGAAACAGAAAGCACGACATCATTTTGATTAGTTTGTAACTAACTCAACGACATCGTTTTGTAAGGACAAGATATATATAGAAATGAAAATCATGAGTACGATTCATATGCAATGAGTGTTTTTGACTAAGTACCAAAACAAATAATGAATCATCTGAATAGTAGAGTCAGTACAATATGATTGACAGAGTCAGTACGATAAGATAGACAGAGTCAATATGATACGATTGACAGAGTCAGTACGATACGATTGACAGAGTGAGTACGATACGATTTGGTCGGTACGATCAACATTGTACGATACGATAGACATGATAAAAGACAATTGTAATTTCTAAAATATGATAGAATGCATTTGTGATTTCCAAAACATGATATAGAAGTCAAAAGAAGACTTTTGACTTAACACCATGTTGGTCATCATATGTTAGGTAATGTTTAAAACCAACTACACATAGTGTATTCCACATCACGTTGTATCTCTTAGTTGGTAGTCAGTACACAATTTTTAATGAAGTCATGGTCCTAACCACATGGTTTTCCATTATTTAAAAAGATTCATTTTCATATGTTCATAAATGATGTGTACACTAACAACATATCATTTACACTTTTTCATGACCTAAGTAATATGGAAATCAATAACTGATGTATAATGGTACCATATTCATATCTAGACAATTTATCATGATTAAAGAGGCTCATACACTATGTGGTTGACCTTGAGTACAGGGAATTTAATTCACCATTACACAAAATTTATCCATGTCATACATGAAACAACCTAGGAACCTCCATATATAATATTAATGTATTAATCAAATATTATTGGTCTATTCATGGTCATATGAATGAAAAAGAACAAGTTATATTCACATTTGGGATTATAGTGAAAGAAGTAAAATCTTATAATCCAACATGAAAATTGATTAATAAAAAAGTAAATAATGATATTTTAAAATGTTTCATCTTTAAGAAACATGATAGTACTACGTTGTATTGGAAAAAAATTTCTTATCAAATACCGTCATTTTTCATTCGTTTCAGGGGTTAATATATTATAAACTTGATGAACGCTAACCCAAAATTTTCTAAGAAATGATATATAATATTTAATATATAATTAATTTAAAATAATAATTAACTCAAACATAATAATTCATATTGGATTTATATTCTGTTACTACTCTTATTATGTCATTAGTGTAGTTGGAAAACCAAATTTGGATTCCTCTAATTGTATGTTACACCACAATATTTTCTAAAATATTTTTTCATATGAATTTAATATTTTTCATATTTTCTATCACATACAATACTATGTTTAGATTGTGTTACACAATAATAAAGTGTTTTGCTTGAATTACTTGCAATATTGAGTTTGGCATGTGATTTAAAAAATACAAAATTTATCTTGTGTCACATGCATCACCAATATTAGGTTGTGTTACATGAAACATTGATCTTAGCCTGCACTATATACAACATTATATATAAATTAAATTTATCATATTATTGTATTATTATTTGTAAACATGAAAGTTGTAACTTAGCAATTGTAATGGTATGTATGAATAAGAATAAGGAAACTATGAAATTTTATAGTTACACCTATTTATATAATGAATTCCTTGTAGACTAATTGATTATAAATGAAAATAAAAACCATTGGAAAATAATGTAATCACTTTCTAAAAAATATATTTATAATCACATAAATTCATTTTACCATAATAAATATTAAAAAAAATTAATGGGTTATTTATTTTAATTTATATAATATATATTCAATAAATTATTTAACACCCATAATATATATTTCTTATACAGAGAGATAATAATTAATAAAATTTTATACATAAACAACAGTTTACTAAAAAGTAGTTATGTAGCCTTTTCATTGTTCACATATTTTAAAACTAATACATAAAAATTTAAAAAAAATTATTTGGAACAAAAATTCAGATCTCAAAATAGTCATATAAAAATTATATTAGGTTTAATGTTTAATTTTTTTAAAAATATTGCATTTTTTGATAAATTGTGTAAAATACCAAATTTTAATTGAAAACTGCCTTTTATTTTAATTTGTATATAAAGTAAATTCTTTTTTAAATTGGTCTTATTTTATAATTAGATAATATATAGATATATTAATCAAATTTATAACATTTTAATAAATTTACGTTTCAATCTAGATATAAAAACATTTTTCTCATTTGAAGTCATTCACTTAAAGAACCTTTTTTCATCGTGTTATTTCGATAAATTTTATAATTAATTAATCCAATTAAATATGATGAACTTCAAAAAATTAATTCTATATTTATAATATTTACAATTTATATTATTTAATTGGGTAACAATAATTGTTTTTCCATAATTATTAGTAAATGCCATTAAAATTAATTATAATGATTAATGTTAAAAGAGAGGTTTGTGTAATACACGTGTTATATTATGATTAATTTTAGAAACATATAAGATTTTTATTTTATTCATTTGATATAATATTTTTAACTAGTGGGTATTAATTAACTAATACAAATAATTTTAATTTTCTTCTTAAATGATAAATTACCTGGTAAAATAAAAAGTCACAAGTAACCTTGGTGAAAACTAAAAGGGAAAAATTGAGAATAATTAATGACTAAGGAGTAACAAGAAAAAATATGATCCTTTTAAGTGGTGGACGATTTTATAGGAAGCATAAATCATCCGCTAAATTATTAATCAATTTTTGAGTAACATTGGGTATGTTTTACCTCGAAATAGTATATGATTTTGTGTATTTTAAAAATGCAACTCATCCATAATTATATTGGGCCACTCACTACCCTCAATTCATCATACCCATCAATAAACATGGATTAGGAATAAAAATGCCAAAACCACCAACCAGATTCTATACTCGCATCTTATAAGTGTTCTTTTCGGATAAAATCCATCCACTGAAGGGTTTTAGTGAAAACCTATGGATCATATCGAAAGAGGAGAAAAAATTCATCAATAATAGTTTCGGTTTCATTTATTCATCATGCCTGTTAAATTCATTCTATAACATTATTATATAATAACATTAGTATCATCCATATACTAGGCTGTTTTTATGTTATGGTCATGGTATAAAACTATCTCCACTTCTATCAAACGAGTTATTAAATCATTGTCTATGTGTATGGATGACTACGGCCTAGAGAATCGATATTGTTCATTTTACCATTACAAACTCTCAATGACGGTGACAAAGTTTGATTTATTGTTTATATATATGATATATATGACATTTATGAACTTATTTATAATTTAAATTATTATATCACATGTACCTTCATATTCTATATTTTTTGGGATTATTTTTACACCATTCGTGTGTATTGAAGACTACGACCTCACAAAGTATTTTGAATCATTAATGCATTACATGAAATTTATTATGGAATGGTTTATTAAATAGTTTTTGATATATATAAAATAACTATAATTATTTAATAATAATATATATCATTTTCTGTTGGAAAAAATCACTCATGGTAACATGGCAGTGTTTTTCAAATTTTGCATTTTTTTGAGAAAGATGGTCTATATTGTTAGTTGTAGAATTATTGAGAGATTATTGACATGTTTTACTGAAACATATACACGAAAAAATAATTTATTCCCAAGAATTGGTACATAAAATTGTATTCACAATGTGAATGGATAAGGAAGTGTATAGTGATTTTTATGACTATGATAATCTTCACAAACAATAGTTTTCTGTGGTACCTTGAAAGATAGAGAGCATCACGAATGAAATGAGGGTGCATCAAGAAATTGTGATGAGGTGGATGGAATGTTATAGAATCGGTGGATATTCTTAAAAATAGGACTATACCCCCAACTGAAAAGTATTAGGTCTTAATGAATATTCTATGGCTCTGAAATTTTGAAGGTGATTAGTGAATATTATTCTTGAAAACATTTTATCAATGGAATATAGTTTGTGAAGAATATAAAACACTAAATTAATTTTTAAAATTGAGAAAGTAATGAAATTATCTATGGACATAAAAGTATGACTAGATGTTGTAATTGTTCCGAAGTATATTTGAGATTCATGAAAGAAGTGAGATTCTTCAAATGTGTTTTATTTACAAAGTCTATTAGATCTTGGAAAAATATGTGAGCTTTGTGAAGATATTGAGAATAAAGAAATTGTTCATAAATAGAGTTCCTAGTAAGTTTTTGTTAATTTTGTATTCATCCATTGGATGAAAGTATGACTTCAATAGAGAATCTATCTACAAATGAGGATGTATTAATTTTTGATAATTATGGGACATACATGTACATAAATTTTTACTGAATCCCCTCCATGATTAATGAAAAAATAAATAGAAACAATGTGATACATTCCTCCAGTGGTGAGCTTGGGAAAGAGACTTAGGGTGTGACCCTTGTGAAAGCAGTGAGTTGACTCTAATCCATTTAAGGAAGTGATCATACCCATAGAAGTGATATTGGCCAAAAAATTATTTTGGAATTGAGCCTTATTGGATTTTGTAAATCAGAACATTTGGGGTTTATTCTATTTGTATGTAGAAAAGAGAGGGTGAACCATGTGAAATTGATATGTCTCATTAATTATTTAATTTTCAGTCCTACATTACTACAAGGAAGGGAGAGAAGATAATTTTTTTTAACAATGAAACAAGATCTGATGGTTCATTTTTTCTAAACTGTCATACCCTAATTCACCCAACCCATCCCAAGATATTTATCCTTCGGATAACCTTTAATTTTATTTATTTATACCCAAATTCAAAATAAAAAGAATCATTCATGATTACATATGGAATTCCATCTCCTTGAACGATGTCTTTAATTTATATTACTAAAATTTATGAATTAATATCAATAAAATTTTAATTTCTACATAAGTTATGAATTCCATATTTATTATTATGGAGATTATGTAACCCTAATCAATGTAATATAAACAAAATATATCAAATCAAACACATATGAAAAAAGAAATTGTTACCTGAAACCAAACGATAACATTAAATTGTTAATATATAGTTTATAAATTATAGTTGGAAAATAATATATGGTGTTATATATTTTAATATGGTTGTATAATAAATACATTATAAACTTACATTTATTACGAAGAAGGTTACACTGAGTACAAAAAAAGTTAATAATTATTGTCATGGATATTCGTCTTACGTTTATTTTTTATGGGACAAATTCTATATTAACTACATGTTTATTTTGTGTTCTGTATATATTACCCAGGATTTTATTTTATTATTATTCCCTTTAAAATAATTGGTATATATATATCCATTTTATTAACTATATTTTAGGCTGTTTGAAAATATAACAAGTCAATAAGGTATTTTTGTCTCAATTTTCCATATTTAGAACATAAGATATTTTATTCACCTATCCTCTTCTATAAGGTGATTACAATGTCCCTTTTTCTTGTTATATAATTAATATAATTATAATCCTGATATTTGAAGTTTCATTAAATTTCATTCTATAATTTGGATTTTAATTCAAAGTTACCAATGTGGTAGGAGGTTTATGTTGTAATCTCATCATTTATTGGGATTGTTATGATTATGCCTCCAATATTGAAATATTATGATTTATCTCTCATAAAATAATTAATTTTATTCTCCTATATGTATTTAATTTTAATAAATGTTTTTATTTTGTTTTAATATATTTATGTACTCAATATTTTTAAATAAAAGTTTAATGAAAATCACCTTTTTGGACCAAAAATCCCCTTCATCAAATTTTTTTTAGGAAATGTAACTACAAAAATTAAAAAAATAAAATTAAAATCATAAATAAAATTATCATTAGGAAATTATTCATATTATTTTTATGGATTTTTGGTATAAATATTCATGGTTATTTTCAAATTAAAATGTTTTCAAAATGCATTATGTTTTAAAAATATTTTTCAGACTCCAAAGAATATTTTCATTAATAAGTGATTTAAATCTTTTTTGAAAACATTACTTGATAATTTTTAATGACTATTTTAAAATAAACTATTTTCCATAATGTTTTAATTTTTAACATTTTATTTTCAAATAAAATCTATTTTACCAAACAAATGTACCAAGTTTACATTCAAAAGTATTATATATATATGGTGAAATTATTTGAAGTTTTTTGTGATTGAATTACGACAAGAACCAAGGATACAATTATTATTATATCTTTTAAAGGTCTTAATTTAGGATTATAAAATTATTATAAAAATTGTTTCTCTCCCATGGTTTATATGATAATAAAATGCTTATGAAACGAGAATATTTTCATGGGTAATTATTTGATGAAAATACTATTTATTTGATATCTTTTTAGTTGGTTTTGATAAGTTGAATTGTTTATGATATCCAATTATTTTACTGGGTTATGATATAGTTTATTTTTTTAATATTTTGGAACACATAACTATGGTTGACATTATATGTCATGTTGTACATATATCTACCTTCAATTTATTAGGTAATGCTTTGTATCCATTAGATAAAAATTGGAAACAAGTTGACATTATTGATCCTTTATGGGAAATAGGTGTGTCCTAACCCACAATGGGAAACATGTGTGTCCTAATTCATAAGGTTAAATAGATTATTCTTGATCCATAGTAGGAAAATAGTTTATTATGATCCAAAATTGGGAATATGTGTGTCTTTATCAATAAGTAGAAATATGTGTATCCCAATACATAAAATAATGTTAGTGTGTCCTAATCCACAATGGAAAATAGGTGAAACCTAAAATACAATGGGAAACAGGTGATAAGTCATGATCCCCTATGTGGATACGATTGGTAGTTGACTATGAAATATGGATTTTTTTCATATTTATGATTTTAGTACACTTTTAGGATTGTATATTATAGTTCAAGATATACTTATGATGATTTATTAATCTTATGGACAATATTTTCTTAAATGAAAACATTTAATGACTTGTCCTATATTTATAGTCCATGATAGTTTGTGAATAAACATTGTAAGTTATGTTCATGAATAACAACCCTTATTATTATCTAATTTTTTATTGATATGATCATCGATTAATATCTCTTTTGTATAAAATTACCGTGTATCTGAGATCACATTTCATATGTTTCTACTCCCAAGGTTATGATGAATGTTTTTTGTAGGGGATGCTGAAAAAGAGTAATAAATAGAAAGATATTTGTTGGTAACAATGATGGTTATTCACTATATTATAATATTGTGTTACATGATTTCATAAAAACTAAAATATAATGTTCCCAATAAAAGTGATTATATAATTAATTAATATTCATAAAAAAGATGTAATAATTGTGTATGTGAATCCTATGACATAATTGTTTGAATTAGTGAAATTTTAAACATAAAATTTGTAAACTCAAAATGAAATTTTTTTATTGATATCCATAGAGTTATTTCTAAGGATAATACAAGGGATGTCTCTATGTATATGTCTAAGGATGTGTCATTGTATAGAAACACTTACTATAATATTGTTAAGGGATATGGCGAGTGATTTCTTAGAAATACTTACATGTTTGGATACTACAGTTGGATGGGGATTTGGTATATATTTTCCATGAGTACCCACTCTAAAAACATTGTATTAAGAAATAGTCGACCCAGATGTGGTTCATGAAAATGGACCTTGCTGCACCACTAGTTTGACACTCCCGAGGTATATGTTTTTGGAATTCACAAACTCTTTGCAAAGCACCACATAGGGTTTAAAAGATAATGAAGATGAATGAAATTGTATAATCTTAATGTGTCATAGATTAATTAATAATGTCTCATGATTTAAACATCCTATAAGTAATTTTTCTTGATTTTGTGGTTCCCTTTCATGATTAATATTTCAGACACTATGGTTTTCGATTCTAGATAATATAGGGAACCAAAAAATGGGGTTAACATTAAATGTGATAGAAAATTTAATAAAGATCATTCAGATGTAATAATGATTAAATTAAATGATATTTATATTATTCTTTATCAGTCATCATATAACACGATTAAAAATTTTCAATTTATATATCTCTTTAACTCAAAAAAGATAATAATGATAATGTTGTCTTAAGAGTATTGGTAGTGGATACTATGTAAGAAAGAATATCTAGTTTTTCTATGTGTTTAGAAATTGGGATGAAACATCTAAGTGAATTTATTAGTGTAGAAATAAGATCTTTTGAACATATAATTAAAGACACAATGAAAATAAATACAATGTTAAAAAAAAGAAAAACATAGGTTAATGAAATGGATTGGAAAATTGGACGTTGAAACGTATTATCAATGGAATGATGATTTAAATGTATAAATTAATAGAATTATGGAAATTCCTATCCTAGGGAGAAATAATGTGAATAGTTATGTAGGGTGGTATGAGTAATGGTTATATGGATAATGATGAAGAGACTAAAAATGACATATGAATGGAAAAATGTGTTACAAAATATGAAGATGAATCCGAATAAATTATTTGATAAGGATGTAGGATGATGGAATTATTTAGGTATTGTAATTAATGTATTATGTTATATGAATCAGGAAATTTATAATTATTGTTCATTATATATTTTTTTGGGCTTGAAAAAATATTTTAAATGGTATGTATAGATTATAAAAAGGATCAATTGGAAATGTGATATTTCTACTCAGGTATTATTCCCTTAAAAATGTTCTGATAGTTGTGAAAATGTATTTTATTTTTGATAAAGTGGTGATTCATATGGATAAATTAAATTAGATATTTTTGATGACCTTAAAACTAGTTTATAATTTCGTGAAATTTAAATTATATTATCATTACTAGGCTCTAGAAATTTTTTGGATTTATGGAATATGTCACGAACCAGCCCGGGTCGACCCTGAACCGGTCACCCGAGCCGGTCCGCGGCAAGTCCCGAGGGGCGTTCCCGATCCCCCCGGGATGGCAACAAGTGTCGGGCATTGAAACATTGATCGTTGGGAACGATTTCAGCCCAAACTAAAAACAGGATCGAAAGAACGAATATAAACTAAACAAACAAACAGACACTAAAGACATAAACAAACCTACACCACGACATACCTCCACGTGACCTCGTGGTCACCACCCAAATACAACCAACGTCGCTCCCACACTGAGCGACTCAAGCCAGGAAAACCTGAATACAAGGAACCTGCAACTGAAAAGGTAAAAGATAGGCGTGAGCAGAAAAGTACTCAGTAGGTGAGCCCCACAACAAATCCCAATGCACTGCCAGTCAATAAAGAATCTACCTATTCCAGGTTTGAACTACAATGTATAAAAGTATGCTTTTACAATGTTTCACTTGAAAAACTAAACACGAGCCATCACCCTTATTCCTTTTTAAAAGTTGAATTTCTTTTCATTGATTCTAAATTCGTTCAGAACGATAAAGAAGTGTTACATTTTCAGTTTTACTACACAAGGGGAAAACGCATTTTTATTTGAGAACCACTTTCGCAAAGCAACCAGTACAAGCGGTAAAGATGAACTGAAAGTAATCAAGCAGGAAAGAAAACAAGTGCAAGTAGAAGTAAACAGGCAAGGAAAAACCAAGTGCAAGTAAAAATAAACCAGAAGTTATCAGCAATAACCATGGGCACACACACACACTCACACACTCACACACACACACACACACACTCACACACGCACACACTCACAGCCAAGTGGTCCCCCGTATGCCGACGGAAGGCACCACGCCAGAGATGGTAGAGCACCATGGGTAAATCCCCTAAGGTTCATCTAGCTCGCGTGGGACCCTAGAACCTCGTGTCTCGGTGAAACGTGGCTTAGAAGGCCACGACCCTCAGAAAACGTGGCTTAGAAGGCCACGACCCTCAGAACACGTGGCTTAGAAGGCCACGACCCTCAGATATCATATGTTTAGTTAGTGTTGCAATCGTCAATCCAGCTAAGTGAAACAGGGACGACACCCATCCGGCTCACTAGCGCACTAGTTCTAGTCCGCCTACCTAGATACCCAGGGTTTCCCGTGTGCTCAAGAAAGCTTCACATTCACATAGTATATTACTTCCTCATATCGCAGGCCAAACCAGATATCGCACACAAAAGTCACCATTTCCACATCCAAACAATATTTCAAAACTCACGCACGTCAAAAATACCTTTCGGAAAATATAAATGTCATTACCTAATCATTTCGCAAAAACCCCTTTTTGGAAACACTCAGACAAGAACATAAACAACTTTCACAACCCAGAAAGCATTATTTTTAATAAAACAACAAGGGAAAACATCTTTCGTCAACCAAGAACCACACGTAAAGTTTCCAAAAAAAACAATTTCAAAAGGTCACACGACGTTTTCTGTAATCAAGGTTATAAGAAAACACCATTTTCCATAAACAGTACATTTACTAATTTACACATGCCAAAAACATTTCAAAACCCAATTCAACATGTCTTTCGTTACTCAGGAAGAACCATTTAGCGACATTACTATGAAATCCCACAATTGAAACCAAGAAAACACTTTTAATGAAATGCTAGAATTAAACAGTTTGCATTATCAGCAAATCACCACACTATAAAAACTACTTAATATTATTTTCTTAAATTTACTGAAATTTAATAAAAGGACAAGGAATAAATAAATTCTTAATTTAGAGGCAAGTGCATAGGGAGACCTACCTCGAATCGGAACGACGAATGACACGGCCCAAGACTCCCGTTGCGAAAATGGCGCATCGAATTGCGCCGTCAAACAGATCCTAAAACAGTAGACCGAAAAACGGGTTTAACGATCAGTAATGATAATATAATAGCAGTAACCAATATATAATGTTAATATCAGTATTAATATAATAACAATAATAATATAGTCATAACAATGACAATAACAATAATAATATAATTAGCATAATAATAATACATCAATAATAGCAATAATAATAATATCATAATATTAATACAATATTAATAATAGGAACAATTCCAATTTAATATAATCATAATATATTAATAATATAATAATGATAATAATATAAAATAATGTCAACATAATAATATTAATAATAATAATATAATGACAATAGCATAATAATAATAATAATTTAATAATAATAATAAGAATATCATAACATAATAATAATAATAATAAAAATATGATAATAATTTAAATAATAATAAATATATTAGTAGTAGTAATAATAATAATAATAATAATAATAATATGTTAGTAATCATAACAATAATAATAAAAATAATAATATGAAATGTTAATATCAATAATAATAACAATAAAAATTAAAATAATAATAATAATATAATAATAATAATAATAATAATAATAATATAAATATTAACATAATAATAATACAAATATTAACATAATAATAATAATAATAATAATAACATACTAATAATAATGTAATTATAATATTATTAACATAACAAAAATAATATACATTATATAAAATTGACCAAAAATAAGAAATAAAAAAATAAAAATGAAAACAACTTACAGCAGGGGGGAACGGGTCGGCGACGGAAGGAGCAGGCGGCGCGGGGTCGGCGCAAGGCGGAGGAGCAGGGCGGAGGCCGGCGGCTGGGTCGTCGGAAGAGGTCGGCAGGCCGGGACAAGGGGGAGTTCGCGCGGGAGGCGGCGGAGTGCGCAGGGGGAGAGCAGGGGAGGCCGACGGGAAACGGGGAGCCGGAGCCGGGGGTTCGCACGGGGAAGCTGCGCGAGGGAGCGGCCGAGGCCGGGGCGGAGGAGCAGGCGGCCAGTTTGGCCGGAGGTGAAGCCGGGATGGAGGAGAGAAGCAGGGGATGACGGCCGGAGCTGTTCGCCGTAACGGAGGCCGGTGGTGCGGTGCCGGACGCCTGAGGCAGGGGCAAGGCGGGCCGGCGGCCGAAGGGGAGGGAGGTTGGAAGGGCGGGACGGTGTGCAGGAGGGAAACGGGGAGGAGGCCGGCGGTCGGCTGGCGGAGAGGGAGCGCGCCGGGCCGAGGTGCTGCGCCTGGGCTGAGCGGGAGAGAAACGGGGGAGAGAGAAGAGGGGGAAAAAAGTGGCGGCTGGGTAGGGACGGGATAGGTTAGGGTTAGGTTTATAATATATATATATATATATATATATATATATATATATATATATATATGCTAATACTAATAATAATAATAATATATAAATAATGAAAAGGGAAATAATAATAATACTAATAATATGATAAATTAATTAAATAAATAAAATCAAATCTTAATAATAATAATAAGACATTACAAAAATAGTAAAACTTTATAATAATAATAATAATAATAATAATAACAATAACACAACAAAAATATAATTAATACTATGAGAATAATATTAATATGTAACAATAATAATAAAATACTATAATCATAATAATATACTAATATTAATATTAAACGTAAGTAATTAAGTAAAACAAATCCTAAAAATTAATAATGCTTTATAGAAATAATAAAACTTTATAATTATAATACAACCTTATAATAATATTAATATTAATAATTAGAAAATTTATAATAATAATTATCTTTAATCAAAATTTATAATACTAAAACCATTTGAAAATAAATGTGCGCGTGCGTGCGCACACGCACACACGCATATACGTATAGCCATACACACATATTTTAAACATATACTAACACACACATATATATATATATATACACATATAAACATATATATACATATATACCTATACATAAACATATACACATAGATACAATATATATACATATATGTATATACACATATAAACATAACGTATTACAGTATGTCCATATGTATACACATACACATATATATACATATATATATATATACTTATACACAGAAAACAACTACAATAATAATGACGCAACCCAAATAGTAATAAAAATAAAATGTCAGCATAAAAACTTTAGTATTTTAAACGCCGGGTGAACACACAGCCACTCGGGCCGAACGCACGGTCACCGCTAGCGATGCGATGACCGCGCACCTACGCAAAACTGCCAACACAACTAAACCTCGAAAAAAAAAATTTTAATCGGGACCAAAAAAAAAGAAGTAAAATAAATATATCTGCGGTCGGGGTGTGACAATTCTCCCCACCACAGACACTTTCTGCCCCCAGAAAGTCACCAGGTCACAAGTCAGCCAAAAATCCAAGTCTATGCCCAACAGTACTGAAGAAAACTGAAGTTCTCGGGGATGACCTTACTCTACACAGGTCACACCCGACCGATTCAAGAGAAACCTGGGGTCCGAGGGTGAGGGGAGAACACGAAGGGGTCCTCCCCACCACAAGAACATAACTAGTGCAGAAAAGAAGACCATTTAAATAGAACACCCTGGGAAAGGGGGGGGGGGTCAACACGGGAACTCCCAACCAATTCAAACCAACTCTTATAGCACGATTACTACAACGCCTCCGTCGAAACCTTGAACCCACGACTAGAGTCATCAACATCAACACCAGGGAAAACCCATAGAAAAACATTTATCCAATATCAAATTGGAGAAATGCTCCACCGAAGTCCCCGAAACATAACCACATCTTAAACATAACTAAAACGAGGTCAACCCACACAAGAGTCAAACACACTTTTAAGAAGGACACACGATTTAGAATACCAAGTCCACACGACACGTCTGCTTAGATTATCATAGAACAAGTCCACCATCACTTTATAGAAAAACAACGCATTTACAACGTTGCTGGGACCTCAATAGCGGGGAAACAAACATGAAAAAGTTTTTAATTGCTCCACCGTCCACACGGAATACAGAACTTGGACCAAGGCTTCACAACCTCGGGGACTCCTGACTGTGCGCGAGCTTCACCACGAGACTTGTGGCTGGGGCTCTGATGGCTGAAGCATATTCTGCCTCATAGTCAGGTACTGACATTCTCCCATCACAGCTTCCTCTTCAAGCGACGCTTCTTGCAAAACTTCTCCAGATGACCCAGACAACCACGAAGATGACACATCTTCGGAGGGTTGCGACAAGACGACTTTAAATGCCCGAAACGACCACACTGAAAGCACACCACTGAACAATCTGTTGAACTGGAAGCTGGGACCAAAGGGGATAACTCATTGGGGACAGGTATCTCTGGCATGTTTTCCACACCAGAGGAGGAACTCTTACGAACAGCAACAGGGGATGCTGAAGTATTAACCACCCGTACACCAGAAACTAACTCAGCCAAGAAAGCTTCCTCCACCAGCTTCTCAAAACAAAGGTCTTTCGAAGGGAGGACTCGCTCCTAGATCTCTGGACGAAGACCCCCAGTGAAAAGAGAGGCCTTCATGAGCTCATGCGATGCTACCTCTGGAGAAAAGGGAATCAGTTCCTTGAAATGGTCAACATATTCCTTCACCGTCCGTTGACCTTGTTGAACATGCACAAGCTCCCTCTTTTTCTCCAGCTTCACTTCCTCAGGTACAAACCATTGGATGAAAATGAGTTTAAAGACATCCCACGTCATTTCAACTTGCGTCGATGGTGGGGAAACCACCTTCCACTGGTCCAGATCTGGACCCTCGAACAACTACATAATTGCACGAACCTTAACATTATCGAGAGTTCCCAACATTCTAAAAACAAGCTCCACTTCCTCGAGCCATTTCACTGCCTCTAACGGACCCTGATCACCATGGAGAATAGGCAAAGTCTGAGGAGATCTAAAAACTGGGCATGACTTATCTGAATCCTTAGAGACCTTTCTGGGAGGCATTTCCTGTGCGATATATAAAACACAAAGCCAAAACCAATATCAAACTGAAGCAACATCAATAAAAGCGCCTTCATCAAAAACAGTCGGCACAAGACCGAACAAATGCGAACACAGCCCAAAATAAAATCTCCTTTTTAAAATTCCCCTTTTATTATCCTTATAAAACCACCCTTTTTCTCAAGACTACTTTCCAAAACCAACCCACTTTCAAACTAAAACTTTCCAAAACCATTTTCCCTTTAAAACCAGTTTAGAAAACAAATTCAAGCGTTAAATTTCAAAAACACCCAGGTACTCCCATGACCCGTTGCACATGTCTTTATCCACATTCCATTCAAACGTGCATCAACACACACTTTCCATGAATTCTCACACATGTGCAGACATTCATAAAGAGGAACCGAGGTTTCAACCCAAATCATTCTTAACCAGTTCCGAGAAAACAACAGATTTCCAAATCAAGAGATTTCAGTTGTAAAACCCATTTCATATATTTATAGTCCTTTAAAAGAAACCAGTCCAATTTTCAAAAACCCTTTTTCATTTCCAACTATGCACTCACACAGACCAAAACGAAAGCAACATCCAAATTTGCATCAATCACTGAAATGAGGGACCAGTAGTCACGCTCAACCTAGCGACATGGTAGTGGGCCATGTCCCAAGTCAGCATTGACCACTAGGAGGAGTTCAAACCATGTACTTGTACTCCACATGGGTCACTACTCCATGTTAAATTACGATGTAACATCGGCTTGCCTCTACTGTCATCTCTCAATCCAAAACAAACCAGAAAAGACAAGGACACAATTCCCGAACTACCCCTGGTAACTCGAGGATCAGTGCGAGCAAGAGTTCGCGACGCTCTTCCCGCACCTACCCTTCGAGTTCCGACAGTCCTAATCTCCTTCTACTGGACAACCCAAATAACAAGAACCACATCTGATACCATTTTGTCACAAACCAGCCCGGGTCGACCCTGAACCGGTCACCCGAGCCGGTCCGCGGCAAGTCCCGAGGGGCGTTCCCGATCCCCCCGGGATGGCAACAAGTGTCGGGCATTGAAACATTGATCGTTGGGAACGATTTCAGCCCAAACTAAAAACAGGATCGAAAGAACGAATATAAACTAAACAAACAAACAGACACTAAAGACATAAACAAACCTACACCACGACATACCTCCACGTGACCTCGCGGTCACCACCCAACTACAACCAACGTCGCTCCCACACTGAGCGACTCAAGCCAGGAAAACCTGAATACAAGGAACCTGCAACTGAAAAGGTAAAAGATAGGCGTGAGCACAAAAGTACTCAGTAGGTGAGCCCCACAACAAATCCCAATGCACTGCCAGTCAATAAAGAATGTACCTATTCCAGGTTTGAACTACAATGTATAAAAGTATGCTTTTACAATGTTTCACTTGAAAAACTAAACACGAGCCATCACCCTTATTCCTTTTTAAAAGTTGAATTTCTTTTCATTGATTCTAAATTCGTTCAGAACGATAAAGAAGTGTTACATTTTCAGTTTTACTACACAAGGGGAAAACGCATTTTTATTTGAGAACCACTTTCGCAAAGCAACCAGTACAAGCGGTAAAGAAGAACTGAAAGTAATCAAGCAGGAAAGAAAACAAGTGCAAGTAGAAGTAAACAGGAAAGGAAAAACCAAGTGCAAGTAAAAATAAACCAGAAGTTATCAGCAATAACCATGGGCACACACACACACTCACACACTCACACACACACACACATACTCACACACGCACACACTCACACCCAAGTGGTCCCCCGTATGCCGACGGAAGGCACCACGCCAGAGATGGTAGAGCACCATGGGTAAATCCCCTAAGGTTCATCTAGCTCGCATGGGACCCTAGAACCTCGTGTCTCGGTGAAACGTGGCTTAGAAGGCCACGACCCTCAGAAAACGTGGCTTAGAAGGCCACGACCCTCAGAACACGTGGCTTAGAAGGCCACGACCCTCAGATATCATATGTTTAGTTAGTGTTGCAATCGTCAATCCAGATAAGTGAAACAGGGACGACACCCATCCGGCTCACTAGCGCACTAGTTCTAGTCCGCCCACCTAGATACCCAGGGTTTCCCGTGTGCTCAAGCAAGCTTCACATTCACATAGTATATTACTTCCTCATATCGCAGGCCAAACCAGATATCGCACACAAAAGTCACCATTTCCACATCCAAACAATATTTCAAAACTCACGCACGTCAAAAATACCTTTCTGAAAATATAAATGTCATTACCTAATCATTTCGCAAAAACCCCTTTTTGGAAACACTCAGACAAGAACATAAACAACTTTCACAACCCAGAAAGCATTATTTTTAATAACACAACAAGGGAAAACATCTTTCGTCAACCAAGAACCACACGTAAAGTTTCCAAAAAAAAACAATTTCAAAAGGTCACACGACGTTTTCTGTAATCAAGGTTATAAGAAAACACCATTTTCCATAAACAGTACATTTACTAATTTACACATGCCAAAAACATTTCAAAACCCAATTCAACATGTCTTTCGTTACTCAGGAAGAACCATTTAGCGACATTACTATGAAATCCCACAATTGAAACCAAGAAAACACTTTTAATGAAATGCTAGAATTAAACAGTTTGCATTATCAGCAAATCACCACACTATAAAAACTACTTAATATTATTTTCTTAAATTTACTAAAATTTAATAAAAGGACAAGGAATAAATAAATTCTTAATTTAGAGGCAAGTGCATAGGGAGACCTACCTCGAATCGGAACGACGAATGACACGGCCGAAGACTCCCGTTGCGAAAATGGCGCATCGAATTGCGCCGTCAAACAGATCCTAAAACAGTAGACCGAAAAACGGGTTTAACGATCAGTAATGATAATATAATAGCAGTAACCAATATATAATGTTAATATCAGTATTAATATAATAACAATAATAATATAGTCGTAACAATGACAATAACAATAATAATATAATTAGCATAATAATAATACATCAATAATAGCAATAATAATAATATCATAATATTAATACAATATTAATAATAGGAACAATGCCAATTTAATATAATCATAATATAATAATAATATAATAATGATAATAATATAAAATAATGTCAACATAATAATATTAATAATAATAATATAATGACAATAGCATAATAATAATAATAATTTAATAATAATAATAAGAATATCATAACATAATAATAATAATAAAAATAATATGATAATAATTAAAATAATAATAAATATATTAGTAGTAATAATAATAATAATAATAATAATAATATGTTAGTAATCATAACAATAATAATAAAAATAATAATATGAAATGTTAATATCAATAATAATAACAATAATAATAATAATAATAATAATATAATAATAATAATAATAATAATAATATAAATATTAACATAATAATAATACAAATATTAACATAATATTAATAATAATAATAATAATAACATACTAATAATAATGTAATTATAATATTATTAACATAACAAAAATAATAAACATTATATAAAATTGACCAAAAATAAGAAATAAAAAAATAAAAATGAAAACAACTTACAGCAGGGGGGAACGGGTCGACGACGGAAGGAGCAGGCGGCGCGGGGTCGGCGCAAGGCGGAGGAGCAGGGCGGAGGCCGGCGGCTGGGTCGTCGGAAGAGGTCGGCATGCCGGGACAGGGGGGAGTTCGCGCGGGAGGCGGCGGAGTGCGCAGGGGGAGAGCAGGGGAGGCCGACGGGAAACGGGGAGCCGGAGCCGGGGGTTCGCACGGGGAAGTTGCGCGAGGGAGCGGCCGAGGCCGGGGCGGAGGAGCAGGCGGCCAGTTTGGCCGGAGGTGAAGCCGGGATGGAGGAGAGAAGCAGGGGATGATGGCCGGAGCAGTTCGTCGGAACGGAGGCCGGTGGTGCGGTGCCGGACGCCGGAGGCAGGGGCAAGGCGGGCCGGCGGCCGAAGGGGAGGGAGGTTGGAACGACGGGACGGTGTGCAGGAGGGAAACGGGGAGGAGGCCGGCGGTCGGCTGGCGGAGAGGGAGCGCGCCGGGCCGAGGTGCTGCGCCTGGGATGAGCGGGAGAGAAAGGGGGAGAGAGAAGAGGGGGAAAAAAAGTGGCGGCTGGGTAGGGACGGGATAGGTTAGGGTTAGGTTTATAATATATATATATATATATATATATATGCTAATACTAATAATAATAATAATATATAAATAATGAAAAGGGAAATAATAATAATACTAATAATATGATAAATTAATTAAATAAATAAAATCAAATCTTAATAATAATAATAAGACATTACAAAAATAGTAAAACTTTATTATAATAATAATAATAATAATAATAATAACAATAACACAACAAAAATATAATTAATACTATGAGAATAATATTAATATGTAACAATAATAATAAAATACTATAATCATAATAATATACTAATATTAATATTAAACGTAAGTAATTAAGTAAAACAAATCCAAAAAATTAATAACGCTTTATAGAAATAATAAAACATTATAATTATAATACAACCTTATAATAATATTAATATTAATAATTAGAAAATTTATAATAATAATTATCTTTAATCAAAATTTAAAATACTAAAACCATTTGAAAATAAATGTGCGCGTGCGTGCGCACACGCACACACGCATATACGTATAGCCATACACACATATTTTAAACATATACTAACACACACACATATATATATATATACACACATATAAACATATATATACATATATACCTATACATAAACATATACACATAGATACAATATATATACATATATGTATATACACATATAATCATAACGTATTACAGTATGTCCATATGTATACACATACACACATATATATATATATACTTATACCCAGAAAACAACTACAATAATAATGACGCAAACCAAATAGTAATAAAAATAAAATGTCAACATAAAAACTTTAGTATTTTAAACGCCGGGTGAACACACAGCCACTCGGGCCGAACGCACGGTCACCACTAGCGATGCGATGACCGCGCACCTGCGCAAAACTGCCAACACAACTAAACCTCGAAAAAAAAAAATTAAATCGGGACCAAAAAAAAGAAGTAAAATAAAGATATCTGCGGTCGGGGTGTGACAGAATATATCAATAATGATTTTTTATTTAAAAAATATGGAATAATTCAAGTTTTTTATAAGGTTTAATGATAATTTTCTTTATTAACATGTTTCAAAAGAATTCATTATGAAGGAATTATGATTTTTGGTATGAGGAAATCACGTAAAACATTAATGTATATGGGTACTAAGGATAAGTTCATCATGGACATTCAATGACATTTTTTCTAATATTTTTATGGATTTAAATGTTTTTTAATGTTCATAAATGTATATACTCGTGTTATGTTTTAAGTTAATATTTGGATGAGGAAAAAAGCATTAATATATTACATCGACATATAATGATTTATACATATTGGGTAACTAGTTCTAACCATGTTGTTTTGATAGTAACTTGATATAAAAATAATGACTTATCATTTTCTTATGAATCTTATTTAGTGCATCAAACATGATAAAAACAAATATATTAGAGTAAGATATTTAGTTAAAATTGATCAACACACAACCAAAAAGTGTAATATTTTTTTATAAAATAATATAAAATCAGAAAGTATATTGTCAAATGAAAATTCCTTATCATTGAGAAAAGGATCTTTAAAATAATGTTATCTTCCACCTTCGTTTCTAATAAAAAAACAGACCCCTAAATCATCAAATTTTTATGGTTTTTTTGTTTTTATCTATCTATGGATATCCTACTTTTTTAAGATAAGTTATCTTTATCACAATCTATAATTATTTATTATTTTCTTCAATGTTGAAATTTTAACTTCTAACCAATGTTCTCTAATGTGGAATTATTTTTATGAGTTACATTGGGGAACCATTCTTCTCCGAAAATTATTTTTTAAATGGGTTTTTATTATTAATTTTTATGATTTTGTTTTATATGAATAAATTTTTAAAATAATAAACTTCTGATTACTGATATTCATTGAGATGGAGAAATTAATATTAATGGGTTCAGAATATCACACCATGATATTTTGTGCAATATTTTCTCTTATTAGATTTATCATGTATATATTTTATTTGTACATACAATACTATGTTTGAATTGTGTTACAATGAAATAATAATTTATCTCGGTTTACGCAAAACACCAATTTTGGATTGTGTTCCCAAAAACTAGAAATTTATTCTTCTATTTCATGAAACACTAAACTTATCTTGCATTACAGTCAAAACTAATATTAGCTTTTTTACACACAACACATAGTTTAAATTAATTTTTCATATTAATCATGTAATAATATTTCATATAATAGTTATCACTTATCCATTGGAATTTTGTGTATAAATTTTTTTTATTAAATTATGAAAATATAGGGTTTACACAGGTAAATAAAATGAATTCAATAATGACCAATTATTTTTAAATTAAATTAAAAACATTTTTAAAAAAAAATTCTTATAAATTTAGTTTTATTCACATAAATTTCTTTTATATCAATTAATTAAATAAATAACATTTTGGTGAATTATTTTAAAATATATTATATATTCATTAAATTATTTAACACCAATATTAATATTTTTTATTGAATAAAATTAACAATATATCCAATTAAATCTTAAAAAATGTATTTTTATAAAAACTATATTCTCTCTTTGTTCTGGAATGCTTTTAAAATAATTTTTTAAATATATTTAAATTTTATTTGTAAAGATAAAATTTATATTTCAAATAATAATATCAAAATTATCATTTTTTTTTGGAAATTTCCTAAAATATTCAAATTTTGGATGAATAGTAAGAAATAGTGGATTTTAATTGAAAAATACAATTTTATGTTATTAATTTATAATATTAAATTGTATTATAAATTTGTTTTAAATGATAGTTAATTAAATAAAAAATATATTAATCAAATTTATATCATTTTATTCAATATCATATTGAATTATGATATAAAAATGTTTTAAACTTTTGAACATATTCTGTTTAAAACTACACATTCTTGTTACGTCCGTATGATTAATATTGAATTAAGTTATTCAAATAATTTGAGTTTATTTTTGAAAAATTGATTCCAACTTTATAATATTAATAATATATATTATCAAATAATTTCAACAATTTTTTTTTAAAATAATTATTTTTGAGAATAGTTAAATTTAAATACAGTGATTAAGGTTAAAACTGAGTTTTGAGCATTACAAGAATTGTATAAAAATTTAATTTACACACATATGTTATTAATTTTAAAAATTGGATTTAATAGGTATATCTATTATTTATAAATTATCAAATAAAATTTATATTCATTATAGTCTTAAATGATAAATTACCAGAGTAAATAAAATGACACATGTTACTGTGGTAAAAACCTAAATGGAACTATTGAGAAAACATAATGACTGAGTAATAACATTATATGATGGAGGTTTTTATTGAACACATAAACCATTCCCTATTTTACTGATCAATTTTCTAGGAACATGAGGTAAATTTTACCATCCTAATGTAAATGGATTTTAGTATTTTGAAAATGGATGTCCTCTTCAAATTTTAAAGGGCACTCACCTCCATCAATTCTTCAAACCTCTAAAGCTATTAGTCTAAAAAACCAAAATAAAATTAAAATTTCCTCCTAGGATAATGGAATAATTATTTTACAAATTAATTCATCCAATGAAGTATTTTAGTGTAATAATAAAGAGGAAACCTGAAGAAGGTGTAACATTCATCAATGAGTGTTTTTGTTTTATTCACTCCTGAAACCCCTTAAATTATTTTTATACAACAATTATATTCTAATATTAGTATATAAAATATAATAATATTATTTTATTTTTGGTTCATGACCTAGAAAATCTCCAATTCCATCTAATGGGTTAGGAAATCATCATTTATATGTATGACATACTATTTCCTTTCTAACCATTATCATTTGTTTTTCCATTACCACATCTCAAGGATTTTCATAATAAAGGTTTTATTTTATATATATATATATGTGTGTGTGTTTGTGTGATTTTAATGGTTTTGTTATTATCCTTTAATTATTATATGACAATAACTTCATTTTATCCTTTTATTGGGAATTAGTTGACACTATTCATGAGTACGGTAGACTACCGCCTCATGAATCTATGTGATTCATGAATTCTTTTCATTGAATGTATTAATATTTAGTTTAATATTATTTTCATTTACAATAAATAAACATAATTATATAATTATAATATATATAATTTATTATTATTTTGTAAATCCTAATATTAAAATGAGAAAGATGTTTCATGTTTATGTACAACCCAATGTTTTAAAGAATAGTGTATTTAATTGCACATCACTAAACATTTTGGATTACAATACATACATATATTATTTAAATTTATGATATCTATATCATTTTTATCATTATGGATATTATGAATCCATGATCAACGTAATTGGATAGAAAATATTAGTAATTAAAATATATATGAAAAAAAATCAGTTATTACCTGAAACGTAACATTTAAATGAAATTTTTAATAAATGGGTTATAAATGGTCATAAGAAAATAATATATGATATGATATATATAAATATAGTTCTATAATAGATATATAATAATTTATATTTCTAATACATGAGTTATGATTGAGAACAAAGGATGTTATGACTTAAGGTATGGAATTTTTGTTTCACTTTTATTTTCTAGGAGACACATGCCTTATTCAACATTTTTTTCCTTTATGTTGTGTATATAGTACCCATGAATTAATTTTATTGTTCATATCAAAAAAATAAGGGAATTTAAATATTGATATTATTATCTATATGTGAAAATGTTTATAGTCCAAAATAATATAAATCGATAATCGAGTTTTGTCTCAATTATCCTTGAATGTGACACAAGTTTTGTTATTCCACAACCCTCTTCTATAATGTGTAAATAATGCCTATTTTAAATTTTATATCCTAAATATACTTATTATAATTATATTTTATTCTTCATTTAATTTCATTCATTCAATTTCAGTACGATTCAATGTCAGCAAAGTGGTTATAGACTTATGTTGCAATCTCATGATTAATGGACGTCATTATGAATATGCTTCTAAAGATGAAATTCTTTAATATCTATCAATAAACTCATGAATTTTTTCCCCTCTTTTTAAATTATGATAATCCATTTTTCCCATTATTATTATCTCTTTTTGTAAAAAATGTTTAAAAAAAATCTTTTTAGGAAAAATCATCTATTCGATTGAGATCTCTTTTTCTTTTAAATCCATGATTTATAATACTATTTTAATATTTTTTTAAATTTTAATTACAAAGTGGAAATTATATTTTACATATAAAATATCGTAAATAATCTTTAAATTTTACTTCTTATGTTTTCTATGTTTATTTTGAAAAAATATATTAAAATTTGTTTAAGAACAAAATTTTAACGTGAAAAATGTATTTTTCTCATTAAATATTATAAATTTATTAATGTTTATTTATATTTATTGTGGTGATATTAATAGAAATCAATTTTAATAGTGTTTTAGGTTTTAATAAAAATTTAAAAATAAAATTCATTTTATTTATGAAATGTCGCAATTTGTCTTTAAAATTATTTTTCATCTAATATGGAATCCCTTAAAGTTACTTATTCATTACTAAGGATATGATCCAACGATACCATTATTATTCAATGATAGAATGGTTTATTTTTTAATGATAATATTATTATAAAATTCATTTATCGACCATAGGTTATAATGTGATTAAATTATAATTAAACACACTTTTTTGATGGGTTATTATATGATGAAATGACTATGAATCCTTCCTATTTTTAATAGGTTCTGATATAATGAATTTTTAATTATTCCAATTTAAATTCTTGGGATATTATAATATTAATTTTTATGATCTTTAGGGACACATAATTGTAGTTTTAATATTGTGACAGGTGGGACCAATATCTCCTTCTAAATCATTGGTTATAACAATATATATCATATGATAAAACAATAAACAAGTCTGTTAGATTGATCCACTATTGGAAAATGGTATACCCTGATACAAAATGGGAAATAGGTGTTCCTAAATCCATAATGTAACATTAGGGTTTCCTAAACCTCATTAGGAAATATATTTTTCCTAATGGGCTATGGGAAATACGTCTTTCCTGATCCATAATAATAAAAAGTTGCATCCCAATCTACAATGGGAAACAAGTGCATCCTAATGCACAAAAGGATACTGGGGAAAAGACTTGATCTACTAAAATGATTTTCATTGAGGATAACCTAGATTCATGAAATATTTTTCTATATTTATGATGGTGTAACTCCTTTATGACAATATATCAGGGGTGACAATTAATTTATTATGACTTTCTCACTCTTATGGACCATTTTTTCTATAATGAACGATTTTTTTTGGAATTAATCATGTTTATGATCCCTAAAAAGTTGGGAATGGAAATTTTTTGTTAATTTCAGGATCACGTACCATTATTCTTATCTTAAGATTTTATATGATCATATATTGATATCTCTTTCATTTACCCATACATAGATTCGATACTATGAATTTCTTATGTTTCATTTCCCTAGTATATGATGAAATGTTTTCTATAGGGAATGTATATTAACTGTGCTAAAAGGGAATATATTTGTGGGAAAATTTAGTGATATTTTAGTGTATTAGATGTTTTTTTTCATAATTCTAGAGGCACAAAAACTATTAAAGTCCTAAGGTGTGTGTCTTTATAATATAATGAATATTTATATAAAATGATGTAATATCTATTTATTATAATTTGAGGTCACTATATTGTATCTACACAATATTCATGAAAACTCAAATGGTGTTCCTGGAATTTCAACTATTTTTAGAGAGGAACCTAGTTCATTGAATTTATTTTCATGAATCATATTGAGGTTTTTTAATTTTATATCTTTTTTTAGGGGGGGGGGGGGTTGGTGAAGGATTTTTCTCTAGGTATTGGGTAAATTATAGAGCGTATCAATTGTGAACATCACCTCTTAGTTGTAAAATGATATAAGTAAGGATATATACATAAGTTAAATATTATACGTGTCACGAACCATCCTTGAGGCCCTTGTTGTGACTACCGCAAGCCCACCTTCCATAGGCCAGGGGCTAGCGACTAGAACCAAAGGCATAAATCCCGATAAAAGGGAAGGCATTGCCTTTATATAAGAAAACTAACACAACAGAGTACGCAAGATGAAGTAAACGCTAAGTAAACTAAGTACAAAAGTAAGTGCTGGAATGTAAATGGGCCAGTATACAAGCCCAACTGAAAGTAAAGTACAAATGAGAAAAGTAAAGTACAACAGCTGTAAAGTAATGCAGCAACCACCGTGACGTCCTCCAGAAACCCTACCTAAACGGTGGGTACAGATAGTCTTGTCGGCTCCTCGGGTCCGTCCGTCTACTCTGAGTATGTCCTACCAAGTGGTCCACCACGAAGTACCATCCCGCTCCATAAGACTCCACCTTGATCAGTGTTTTCTGTTGTCTGAAACCAACACAAAGTAGTGCAGGCATAGCCGTTGCAAGGGTGAGTATATGATACTAAGTAGAAACCTCGAGACCCCTGAAGACCTCCTAGAATCTACAAGGATAATCCAAAAATGAATGATACAAACACAAAGTATCAACCAACTCTACTATGGTATATACCCATACAAATACCTAAGTCATCAATTCTAGATATTCTCCAACTCACGAGCCCAAGAATAACCCAATCCACATAGGAAAGAATAACCCAATCCACACAGGAAAGAACAACCCAATCCACAAAGGAAAGAATGTTAATGACATCAATGATAATGATTGAATGTCAAGACTTATCTCACACAGGTATTGTCACACCTGGATTTCTAAAACAATTTTTATTTATTATTTTTATTATTTTTATTTGATTTTGAAAATCTTTGTCTAAGTGTGGGTCGAGCCCGATTGAAATTTTTCATTCTGCTGATGAATTGATATTTTGAGTTTGGCAGCATCCGACGCACGGGCAATGTATGGGCGAAGCCACACGACCTTTCTCGGGTCACCGCATGACCTGCCTGATGTTTATAACAAATAAACGAAGTAAAATTAAATATATGATGTTTAATATAACAAATAAATAAACAATTAAATAAATAAATGAAATAAGTTTAAAGAATTATTTTAATAATAATTGAAGTGGTGATTTTTTTATTATAATTATTATTAATCTTATCATTATTATTATTAATATTAATACTTTAATTTAGTTGTTAACATTAAACTATAACATTGATTACTCTTATTGTCAATATTGCTATCAATTTTTTTAGGATTATATTAAATTATTTTAAGTCTTTTTTTAGGTTTACATTCATTGTTTTATTTTTATTCTAATTTTTATTTTCTCCATTTTTTTATCTTTTCTTTTCCTTTCGTTTTTCTTTATTTTTTTCTCTCCCTCACCTTCTCTCCCATCCCCTATGTCGCGCGAGACTCTCCTCCCCACTAACCCTAGGCACCTTTTTGGCTTCCCTATTATAGCTAGCCGATATCACATCGGCTCCCTCCTCCGGTGAAGACAACTCGTGCCTCCCTCTCACGGTGACCTCACTCGCGTTGTTCGCTGCCTCCCCGCCACCCACTTCTTTTGGACATTACACCTCCGACAACCGTGGGACCACCCCCCTTCTCCTGCTTCGTCCGGCCACCCCGACCTCCCGGCCGCCCGCACAACCCCCTCGCGCCGACCCCGAGCCCTTGCCAACACACCCATCCTCATGAAACCTTGCATGCCCAGCTCCCTAGAAAAGCTGTTGAACCCCCTTTCCGGCTGGCCTTCCCCTGCCTTGTGCACACCACCACACCCCCTAGATCCCGAGCAACCCCTCCCATCTTCGGCGACCTACGGCGATGCCTCCCCCGTTTTTTCTTGCTTACACCCCAGCAGCCATGCACCCTCCTTCCAGTTGTGCGCTTCGCCAACACGCCCATGTCCAGCCGTCCCTCTTGCTAGTGTGACTCTTGAATAGCTCGACCTCCCTCTCCAGGACGATCCTCTTCTAGCCAGGGCACAACTATGACCATGCAATCCTTCCTGGCCGCGCAACCCCTTCTGCCGGAATGTTCTATGATGTCCACAACACCTCACTCGCCTTCCAAGGCATGGCTACATATCCCATCACCCCCTTCCTCCTCTGTTAATGTGACTAGCCACGTGCCTCCACGATTGGGGGCGCGATGGCTTACGGGGTCAATTTATCTTCTGTTTCGACACTCGCTGCCGAGGGTGAGTAGTTTGGGTTCATTTCGACCCACCTACCACTATGTCAAGGTGAGCTTGCGCTTCATTGTTTTGGTTATTTTAAATCTTTTTTTATATGTTATTAGATGCCTTCCACGTTGCCTTTAAATTCTTGATTTCATTGGTCCCTTGTTTTTCACACTTTCTTTGTTATTAAATTAGTAATGTACTATTTTTATAGTATGTGTTCTATGTGAAACAAAGTTTTTTGTCTAATTTCGTTGAATGTGTGTGACTTGGGTTTAAAGAACACCTCGTGTTTAGTTGATACCGAGCTTGGCTCTTGCAAATGGTAATAATTTTTTTAAAGCATATTTTGTTATTAAAATTATATTTTTGATGTTTATGAAAATGGATATTGAATTTTTCTCAAATGGATTTCTAATGTGTTTGGGGTTAAAATTAGGCTTCTTGCACTAATGTATGAAAGTAGTTGGTTTGAGGAAGATATGTAAAGTCGTTTGGTTTTTTTAAAGTGGTCTGTTTATGTTGTGCAAACTAAGAATTTAGCAAATTCCTAACTTACCCTTCTGAATGTTTTTATGGTTTTAAAGAGGTCGTTGGGTTTTTAGTTGTTGTGCATTGTTACAGCGCATTGGTGAGGTAATCCTGCGAAACTACAGTCATCAGTTGGCGCGTGATTGCGCGTATGTGCGAGGTGTGACGCGCCATTGTGATGGGACTGCGAGCTGTGGTAGGTCTCCCACTGCACATACCTTTAGATTTAGAATTTATTAATTTCTTTTTTTATTAATTTTTAATGAATTAGAAATAATATTAGATAATAAACCATTAAATGACTTTTTAGTGTGAAAAGATCTGTTTATTTTATACCAAACACTTGGGAGATTTTCATGAGGAGAGGACACCCAGTATTGAATGAATGCCCATTTGGCCTTTAAAACAATATTCATGGAACTTCAAATGTGCTTCTAGTTTTAAAGATAAATGATTTTTCCAGAACAAGTGTTTTGGGTTTTCTTAAGAATTGAGGTTTTGCTTTAAAATTGGTGAAGGCCCGTTTGGCACATTAATAAAATAAATTATTTTGGAAAACCCACTCGAGGGTAATCTTTGGTGTGCATTGATTTCATGAGCTGTATGTGATGTTTGTGCATCATTACTGATTAATTTACATTGTGGACGCACCCCCTTTTTATTTCTTGTGTTGACATGGGAACCTGGCATATTGAGTGAATTTTCTGAGAACGATTGCTGCACTAGTTTAGACCACGCACTGGATAGTGGCCCCATAGCATGGGAATACTGAGTTATTGATGTTTTGGGGATTGGGCCCCTCGGTTAGGCCATGCAGGGCTATACCGGTTAGTATTATGGGCGTTATGACGTCTTCGTGTTAGGGAATGCCTTCAGGATGAGTCAGATGTATAGTATGTTCTGGATTGTTCACGATATCCGAAGTTCAACCCATGTTTGGTTTAGTGTTTATTTGTATGTGTCGGACGATTGAAAGTTCGAGTTCGGATGTTGACCCTTGTGTGCCACTTTTTCCCATTTCCCTTAGTGTGTGTTGTGTGTGATTTTCTTTTTGACTAACAACTAAAGTTTGGATTTCCAAATTGTTTGCAAAATGTTTTAAAATGAAATTCACCTATTTATTTCAACATTAAACTTATTATAAATTAAAAAGGGCAATGGACTGTTACTTGTTTTAAAAATGAAAGTGTGTGTGGAAACCATATTGTATATAATTTAGTGAAAACCTGGAATGGATAAATTCTTTGTTTAATGGTATGTGAATTGGGAATAGAATTATTCGGGCCTACCTACTGAGTTATAATACTCATGCCTATAGTGTTTTCCTTTTTTAAGTTTCTATTGTAGGTTTGACTCAAGATTGCTCACCATGGGCGAGAGTTGGTTGTGGTTTGTTGGGTAACTCTCGAGATCACGAGGGGTTTTTGTCGTGGTCAGGTTAGCTGTTTTTTTGTCATTCTTTCATTTCATTTTGATTATTCACTTTTTGTAATTTTTCCTTCCGCTATTTTATTTATTTTATCAGGAGAAATCATTCCCTCTTACTCTCTTTTGATGCCCTTGTGTTTGTCGCCAGCCCGAGAGGATCGGGAACACCTCTCGGGCCATGTCGTGGGCCGGCTCGGGTGACCATTTTAGGGTCGACCTGGGTTCGTTCATGAAAAAATGGTATAAAAGGGAGAGGTTTACTCATTTGGATCGTTTTCTTTTGTGATAGAGTCATTGTATACCAATGTTAAGGGTGTCGGAACTCGACGTTCTTGTTACGAGTAAGGTGCCTGGCCAGAACACCTCGTGGCGGGACTCGAGTTACCAGGGTAAGTTGGGGTCTGTCAAGTCTTTGGTCCTCGTGATTAATCTTGTTTAGGGGAAATGAAATAGGATTGGGTTCAGTGGTCCTAGTGAGCTCCCAGGGTCTGGAAAGCCTTGTGGAGCCAGGGACACTATCCTAAAATACTCTCTGTGGCCAGTGGCATGATTGGAGTATGGTCGCCAACCATATGTTCCAATCACCTGCTAATGCTTGTTTCTTCCTGCTTTGTTCCTTCTCTCTTTGTTTTGGATTCATATAAATATGGTTTTTTTGAAAAAAAAAGTTTCGGACTTGATAATTGTTTTGAAATGAAGTGTTTAAAAAAATTATGATGTGTAGGGTTTGAAAAGTGCGGGTTGAATGTTTTGGTTTTGATGAAATTTTTTTGGAAATGTTTGGTTTTTATTCATGGTGTTATCATGGGAAACCAAATGCATGAATATATATATATAAGAGAAATGGTAAATGGCATGAGTGGATGAGTACCAGGATGGACATGAGGTGGGTGTCGGTGTGGCATGAGAACATGCATGTGTGAGGTCCATGGGACACCATTGGTGTTTGTGTAACCCAAAAGCTTTGCTTATTTTCAAAAAAAATTGTAAAATGAAAATTTGGTGTTTTAGTAACCGATGATTGCATGGTGTGTCCTTGTGATTTTGACATGTTGGTCGTGAGGCATTTGGGGTTGAGAATCCTTTTTGGTTGAATTGTGCTCAAGTTTGAATTCTTATTTATAAGATTCTGTGAAAGTTTGTCGTTAGTGCTTTCTTTTGAGAAGTGCTTCGAGAAGCCCTTGTAGTGGTTCCCTCTACACGTGTAGTGTTCGCTTGCAGTATGCCTTGACCATTGGACCAATTTGATTGGGTACATGGTTTTATTTCTTAACTACTGTACGCCTCCAAAAAGCGTTAGCACATTATTGAAGTGTGGCCACAGACAACTTGTCGTTGGCCGATCCTCCAGTTGATTAAAGTAAGGACTCTCTCTTTTTAGTGACAGGGAAAAGTTTGTCCCTTCTTCTGTTCGGCTAAGCAAATCCTCTAGCAGCAGGATGATAGACGCGGCGGAAGTTGATAGGAGTTCTGGTCACTTTGAGTTGATTGAGTCGTCGGGTATAAAGTTTGACACTATTGGGTCAGAAAGTGCCCCTAGAACTAGTGAAAGGAATTCCAGCAGGGAAGGGTAAAGGCAGTTTGGAGCCATCGGTGTTGAGTGATGTCTTGAAATGATTGTAGTGCTTTCATCGGCTTCATGAGTGCTGTTTGGTGATGTCTTGCAGCATGATTTCTCCTTGAAGAGCAATTATGGATTTCATAGAATTCTTCGGGAACCCTTGTTTTCATAGGAGTGTATTCTCTCGGGGACTTCCAATTTTTTATGATCAAAGGCGAGAGTTTTTTATCTTTATTTCCTTCTTAGGTTTATTGGTTAAGGTGAGGAGGTGATGCATTTGCGTCATCTAAAACTTTGTTCTAGTTGATGTGTCGTGAGGGAGTGGGTGGATGTAAGAGTGTGTTGTGTCTGATGGTGTTGTCTCGGTTGTAGTGTGGTTGTGTGTGACACCAAAAGGAGAATCTTCACTCGGAATTCATGAATACCTGACTGCGAGGTAGGAGATGCTTCAATCATTAGGGCTCCAGCCATAGGCCTCGGAGTGGAGCCGGTGTGTAGTCAGGAACCCCGAGAGTGTATGAGATCCTGACATTATTTCTGTTACTGGTGTTAAAAGTATAAGTAGATTAAATTGTCATTTTTGGTTGTTCCATTTTGACGACCTGTCTGGGTGTGTGAGTTATCTAATGGCTACAAGGAGGCGTGGTCACCTCGTACCTTAAAGTATCGAAAGATGCATCCCACTGGATGTAATCTCTTTTACTAGTCCTTATGAGGTCTGTTTGGGGAAATCAGTTCTAATTTTGATTAGTGATCATCCAAGAACAGGGAGATGACGGGTTGTCTTGGTCCATGCTTTTTACACCCCAGTAGTTGGGCCCGCACTCCCCACCCCTTGTGGTGGGGTGTTTTGTCCATGTAAGAAATTTTTTGAAGTTTCTATATTTTTTTCTGGTAGTTCTAATTGTTGGAATACCCACAGTGGGTCTCGCTCAGATGTGTTCAAAATGAAACGGTGATGGACTTTCCATAATTGTGGGGAGTCCTCTCGGGCCTCCCCGTGTCGATTTCCCTATCTCGTCTCAAGCGTCAGTAAGTTTCTAATGATGGGGAGCCCCTTCGGGCTTTCCCCATGTTTGATTTTAGTTATGTCCTAGAGATGAGTGTGTGGTGACTGATAAGAGCATTTCTTTGATGCATTTGGTTTTGTTTGTTCGTTCTAGTGAAATAGTGTAGTTTTCGTTTAATAGTGGTTGAGGTATTTCGTCTTCTGAGGTTGGATTTCGTTGGTGCGAGGATTCCTTTTCATATTCAATCAACTGGAGGTGTTTCTGCGCTTTGGGGTGGACGACACATAGAGGGTATTTTTTTTCTTCTTTTCACGGGTTTCTTAAGGTTGTCTTTTGAGTCACTTTCTCTGAGCACGTTCATTTGCCTCTTCACTTTCCATTAGTAGGGACCCCTTTTGAACCCCAAGGGGCTATCGATTGCTACTTTGGGGTTCAACCTTAGTTGTTGCTTTCCAGGGACAGAAAGCGCTATGGTGGGGAGGTTTGTCACAACTGGATTTCTAAAAAAATGTTTTATTTATTATTTTTATTATTTTTATTTTCTTTTTCAAATCATTGTCGAAGTGTGGGTCGAGCCTGATTGAAATTTTTTATTCTGCTGATGAATTGATATTTTGATCTTGGCAGCGTCCGACGCACAGGCATGGGATGGGTGAAGCCACACGACCTTGCTCAGGTCACCGCATGACCTGCCTGATGTTTATAACAAATAAACGAAGTAAAATTAAATAAATGATGTGGAATATAATAGATAAATAAATAAATAAATAAATAAATGAAATAAGTTTAAAGAATTATTTTAATAATAATTTAAGTGGTGATTTTTTTATTATAATTATTATTATTCTTATCATTATTATTATCGTCATTATTATTAAGATTAATAATATAATTTAGTTGTTAACATTAAACTATTTCATTGATAACATTTATTATCAATATTTCCATCATTTTTTAGGAGTATATTAAATTAATTTAAGTCTTTTTTTAGGTTCACATTCTTTGTTTTATTTTTATTCTTATTTTTATTTTCTCCATTTTTTTATCTTTGCTTTTACTTTCCTTTTTCTTTATTTGTTTTCTCTCCCTCACCTTCTCTCCATCCCCCTTTGTCACGAGAGACTCTCCTCCCCACTAACCATAGACGCCGTTTTGGCTTCCCTTTCCTGGCTAGCCGAAATCACATCGGCTCCCTCCACTGGTGAACCCATCTCGCACCTCCCTCTCACGGCGACCTTTCTCACACTGTTCGCGGCCTCCCCTCCACCCACTTCTTTTGGTCGTTCCACCTCCGACAACCGCCAGACCACCCCCCTGCTCCTGCTTCGTCCGGCCACCCTGACCTCCCGGCCGCCTGCACAACCCCCTCGTGCCGACCCTGAGCCCTTGCTAACACACACATCCTCCTGAAACCTTTCATGCCCAGCTCCCTAGAAAATCCACTGAACCCCCTTTCCGACTGGCCTTCCCCTACCTCGTGCACACCACCACACCCCCTCGATCCCAAGAAACCCCTCCCATCTCCGGAGACCTGCGGCGATGGCTCCGCCGTTTTTTTTTTTGCACACACCCCGACAATCATCCGCCCTCCTTCCAGCCATGCGCTTCGCCGACACGCCCATGTCCAGCCGACTCTCTTATCGGCGTGACTCCCGTCTAGCTCGACCTCCCTCTCCAGGACCATCCTCTTCCAGCCGGGGAACAACTCATCCCACGCAACCCTTCCCGGCCGCGCAACCGCATCTGCCGGAAATTTCTCCGACGTTCGCAGCACCTCACTGGCCTTCCAGGGCATGTCGACCAGTCCCATCACCCCCTTCCTCCTCTGTAACGTGACTAGCCACGTGCCTCCACGATTGGGGGTGTGATGGCTTACGAGGTCAATTTATTTTATGTTTTGACACTCGCTACTGAGGGCGAGTAGTTTGGGTTTGTTTCGACCCGCCTGCCACTGTTTCAAGGTGAGCTTGTGCTTCATTGTTTTGTTTATTTTAAATAATTTTTATGTTTTTAGATGCCTTGCACATTGCCTTTAAATTCTTGATTTCATTTGTTACTTGTTTTTCACACTTTCTTGGTTATTAAATTAGTAATGTACTATTTTTATAGTATTTTTTCTATGTGAAACAAAGTGTTTTGTCTAATTTCTTTGAATGTGTGTGACTTGGGTTTAAAGAACACCTCGTGTTTGGTTGATACCAAGCTTGGATCTTGCAAATGGTATTAATTTTTTTTGAATCGTATTTTGGTCTTAAAATTATATTTTTGATGTTTATGAAAATGGATATTGACTTTTTCTCAAATGGATTTCTAATGTGTTTGGGGTTAAAATTTGGCTTCTTGCACTTACGTATGAAAGTAGTTGGTTTGAGGAAGATATGTAAAGTCATTTGGTTTTTTTTAAAGTGGCCTACTTGTGTTGTGCAATCAAAGCATTTAGAAAATTCCCAACCTACCCTTATGAATGTTTGTATGGTTTTAAAGAGGTGGTTGGGTTTTTAGTTGTTGTGTGTTGTTGCAGCGCATTGGTGAGGTAATCCTGCGAAACTGTAGTCATCAGTTGTCACGTGCTTCTGCGTATGTGTGAGGTGTGACGCGCCATTGAGTTTGGACTGCAACCTGAGGTAGGTCTCCTACTGCACTTACCTTTAGATTTAGAATTTATTAATTGCTTGATGTTTTATTAATTTTTAATGAATTAGAAATAATAATAGATAATAAAACATTAAATGACTATTTAGTGTGAAAAGATCCATTTATTTTATACCGAACACTTGGGAAATTTTCATGAAGAGCGGACACCCAATATTGAATGAATTCCCATTTGGCCTTTAAACATAATTCACGGAACTTCAAATGTGATTCTTTATATAAAGATAAATTATTTGTTCGGAATAAGTGTTTTGAGTTTTCATAAGAAATGAGGTTTTGCATTAAAATTAGTGAAGGCCCGTTTAGCACTTTAATAATATAAATTATTTTGGAAAACCCACTCGGGGGTGATATTTGGTGTGCGTTGATTTCATGATCTGTATGTGATGTTTTTGCATCATTACTGATTAATTTACATTATGGATGCACCCCCTTTTTATTTCTTGTGTTGACATGGGAACCTGGCATATTGAGTGAATTGTCTGAGAACGATTGATGCACTAGTTTATATCACACACTGGATAGTGGCCCCATAGCAGGGGAACACAGAGTTATTGCTTCTATGGGTATTGGGCCCCTTGGTTAGGCAATGCAGGGCTATACCGGGTAGTAGTATGGGCGTTATGACGTCATCGAGTTAGGGCATGCCTTCGGGATGAGTCAGATTTATAGTATGTTTTGGATTGGTCACAATCTCCTAAGTTCGACTCATGTTTATTTTAGTGTTTATTTGTATGTGGCAGACGATTGAGAGGTCTTGTTCGGATGCTGACCCTTCTGTGCCACTTTTTCCCATTGCCCTTAGTGTGTGTTGTGTGTGATTTTCCTTTTGACTTACAACTAAAGTTTGGATTTCCAAATTGTTCGCAAAATGTTTTAAAATGAAATTCACCTTTTTCTTTCAACATTAAAATTGTTATAAATTAAAAAAGGTAAATGGATTGATACTTGTTTTAAAAATTAAAGTGTGTATGGAAACCATATTTTATATAATTTAGTGAAAACCTGGAATGGATAAATTCTTTGTTTAATGGTATGTGCATTGGGAATAGAATTAGTCGGGCCTAACTACTGAGTTTTAATACTCATGCCTATAGTGTTTTCCTGTTTTTAGTTTCTGTTGTAGGTTTGACTCGAGCTTGCTCACCATGGGCGAGAGTTGGTGGCGGTTTGTTGGGAGACTCTCAAGATCGCGAGGGGTTTTAGTCGTGGTCAGGTTAGTTGTTTTTTTGTCGTTATTTTTTCATTTTGTTTATTCAATTTCTGTCCTTTTTCCTTCTGCTATTTTATTTATTTTATTGGGATAAATCGTTCCCTCTTGCTCTCTTTTGATGCCCTGGTGCTTGTCGCCAGCCCAGGAGGATCGGGAACGCCTCTCGGGCCATGTCATGGGCCGGCTCGGGTGACTGTTTCAGGGTCGACCCGGGTTGGTTCATGATAGGTATACTACTTATCAAGAGGGGTGGAGATGATAAATGTAGCCTCTGAATCATTTCCCCTGCCAAACCCATGTAGGATCCAAGTATAGAAGTCATCGTTGCCGAAGCCACGTAGGATCCAAGTACAGCAACCATCACAGCCGAACCCATGTAGGATCCAAGTATAGTCGTCATCACTGCCGAACCTACAGAGGATCCAGGAATAGTCATCCTCGCTATTGAACCCACTTAGGATCAAAGTACAGTCATCATCGTCATCACATATTAATCCAACTCTAGAGTTCCTTCACACAACATGTTCGAATCAAGGAGGGTTTGCTCCAAAACCCAAGAGGGTCAATACATCAATTGTCATGAAGTCCAGATTTGATGTATCATAATGTTCTGTCCCTTCAAAAGGAACTCAACACGGCAGAAGACGCAACAATAGGATGCCCGGTCTGAGAGTTATTGGCATTTCCGTCCCAGGGGCCCAATTGGTTTTTAAGCTAAAAAAAATCCCGACCATACTCAGCTACATCCAAACCTCAAGTGGAGTATGACAAAATTACCATATCACCAAGGTTAATTCAACGTAATCGACGACACGTCATTCGGATGTTCGGTCCTTATGTTATAAGCATTTTCGCTCCAAGGGCCCGGTTGGTTTCAGGTTCAAACCAACCCGGCCATACACAAACATCTCCAAAACCTCAAGTGTAATATAACTAAATGACTGCCTTTATCCGAGGATCCCTATGCAATTGACGGTGTATCGATCGGAGGTTCATAGCCCAACATATGGGCGTTTGAACGAACCTGGCTCGAAAATAGGGTTCTGGGCCCGGTTCGACCCGGCCCAATACCCCCAGGGTCATCTCGAACCGGGTCGACCGAACCCGGGTCCAGGTCCGGCCCGATTGGGTGCAGCCCAGCCTGGCCGGCGCGGCCCGGCCCGCGTGGCCTGCAGCCCAGCTCGGAGGTCGGCCGCGGCTCGGTGATGGCCGAGCGGGGCGCAAAGGGGTGTGCCACACCCTTGTTTCTGAAACGGATGGTTGTAATGGATGGCCTTGGTGTAACCACAGGACCCCCTCATGTCCCACCTCCAGGTGGCACCGGCGTCCGCCACAGCCGGCCGCCCCTTGGGTGTCCTTCGTGGCCTTATGTCGTGGCACTTGTCCGACCAGCACGACACGACGTCGCCCCGCCCCTCTGTCGCAGCCCGCTCCGGCCGCGATCCCTTCCGCCGAACTGGCGCGGCGCGACAACGCTGCGCACCCACGCCACGCACCACCTCCGCAACCTGCTCCGGTCACGACCCTCATCATCCCCACGCGGTGCAATAGCACCACACAGCCTTCACCTCAAACATCATCGATGATCAACAATAAAAAGGGGAGGAGGATCAGCCGAGTTTGTGTTGTTTGTCCTCCTCCCATTATGACGATAACAAGCGGCCAATATTTATGCAACGAAGATCAGTAAATAAAACTAGAATGAAGATAACCCCTACCTTGAGGGAACTTCGCTGTTGTCATGCGTCGCGAATAATGGTGTCGTAGGAGAATTCCCACTTCATTGTTTCCTTCCTTGCCGTGTAGGATTAATGGGAAGAAGAATCCAGGTTCACCGAGTCGATGTTCTTCATCATAGTCGTGGCGTTCTTTAACAAAGGAGATGAAGTTCTTCAAGTATCAAGAGCTCTCTTCCCTTTCCCTCAACACAGCAAGCCCATCCAAACAAAATAATAAAAGTCTTCCCCTTATTTTATTAATTCATGCCATGCATTTAAAATTACAAAATTCAAAAATCCAATTCACATAATTAATTAAACCATGATTTTTCTAATTAATTAAGTGATATGTTGGCTAGTTTAATGAGGGACAGAGGGAAAAGGAATATTATAGGTTTCACAAGTTATGATGACTTACAAATTTTAATAGGGGGTTAGAGTAGTTTTACAGAATGTGAAGGGGCGGGGCTCGTGTGGGCCCCACCTCACAAATATCCTGACATGGGTAGTTAGGGGCTTGTGAGTGCCACCCCAACTACCCCATGTAGGATATAACTACTAGGATAAGAAAAAAAATGTTCCATAATTTTTATTCAATTAATTGTTAAACCACAATTTTTAACAACTCCTCTCAAGAAAACACATCTTCAGTAAAGGTCCTCCTAAGTAATTACCGGCCTCGTGGTTTCATCGGTGCCCTCAGATTTTAATTCTGATCACCGGTTCAAAAGATAGAAAAACTCTCTCTTTTTTTCACTAAAGGTACCCGAGCTAAACTTCAGAAATTGATTCCAGGTACACTGGGCCCCAGAATCAAGTGTCATAAAAAATTGTGTACTCATACAATCCCAAATAATTTAAGAAAAAAACATTCCTTGAAATTTATGGGTCTTTACATTTCTCCCACCTCAGGGATTTTCGTCCTCGTAAAGCTACAACATAAACTAGGGAAACAAATGAGCGTATTGTGCATGCATTTGGGCCTCCCGCTCCCACGTGCTCTCCTGGAGGTTCCCATTCTGCCACCTGATGCGCACAAGAGGAATCAATCATCCAGATAGGAACCTCTCCTATCGATCCTCTTTCTCCACTAGGACCTCCGCAAACGTCGTCCCATCATCAATTTCCATCTCCCCATGGTCGATGATATGAGTCGGGTTGTGCATGTATCTCCCCAGCTAAGATATGTGGAAAACGTCGTGCACCCGGTGTAATTGCGGTAGAAGAGCCAGGTGATAAGCTACCTCACCTATCCTGCTGAGAACTTGGAATGGTCCGATGAAGTGCGGCGATAACTTGCCTCCCTGGCCAAATCTCTGTAATTGACATCAAGGTGATACCCATAAGAAAATGTGAACGCCATCATCGAACACTAGTGGTCTCCTCCTCCTACCAGCATAGGACTTCTGTCAGCTCTGTGTAGTCCTCATACGCTCCTAGATGATCTCCAAAATCTCTCTCATAGCCTAAACTATCTCTAGTCCTACGAGTGCTAACTCCCCAGGGTCACTCCAGCACATAGGTGATCTGCAAGGTCGGACATACAATGCCTCGTATGGTTCCATCCCGATGGTGGAGTGGTAGCTGTTGTTATATGTAAACTCCACCAAGGGTAGGTGATCCTCCCAGCTACGACCAAAGTCAAGTAAACATGCACGAAGCATGTCCTCGAGAGTCTGAATGGTCCTCTCTGTTTGGCCATCCGTTTGAGGACGAAAGGTGGTGCTTAAGCGTAGCTGTGTCCCAAATGCTTCCTGCAACACCTTCCAAAGACGGGAAGTAAAATGAGAATCTCGATTGGAGACAATAGATGATTTCACACCATGAAGCTATTCAATAACCTGAACATAGAGGCGTCCCATGCTCTCCACTGAGCCCTACTCTCTGATAGGTAGGAATTGGGCTGACTTGGTGAGTCGGTCGACGATCACCCAGATGGAATCGTGTCCTCTAGAAGTATGTGGAAGCCCTATCACGAAATTCATATATATCCCATCCCACTTCCACTCCGGGACCTCTAATGGTTGTACCAAGTCTGTTGGTACTTGGTGCTCTGCCTTCACCTGCTGGCAGGTGAGGCATCGTGAAAAGAACTCTGCCACAACCTTCATCATACCCGGCCACCAGTGTTGTCATCTGAGATCTAGGTACATCTTCGCTACACCTGGATGTACAGTCAATAGGGAAGTGTGAAACTCCCTCAACACCTCCTCCTGTAATAAAACTGGTACCATGGTACGTCCCCTGAAGAGAATGACTTTCTCCCCACCTTCAAAAAATCCATCAGGTGCCATCCCTGAGGATATCTAAGCACGTCGCGCCTCACAGTCAATGACCCCACGTTGTGCCTACATGGCCTGCTGAAGTAGTGAAGGTGTGACTGTGAGGGACTGTATAAAGGCATCCCCATCTCTATCCAAGAAGAATATCTGCAACGCGGCTAGCTGCTCCATCGACTCTCCAACTAGTTGAATGCCCAATCTCTTACTAGAGAATCAGCTACTATGTTTCCCTTCCCAAGAGTATAGACTATCTCAAATTCATAGTCCAGGAGGAACTAAAACCATCACCACTCTCTTAGGTTAAGGTCCTTCTTCGAGAATATGTACCTAAGACTCTAGTGGTAAGAGTATATTGTAAAGCGCTCCCCCATCAGATAGTGCCGCCACATCTTCAAGGAGATGACCACTACTGCTAACTCTCGGTCATGGGCAGTGTAGTTCAGCTCATGTTTCCTCAACTGTCATGAACCATAGGTGATCACTGCCTGCTCCTGCATCAGGAAACACCTGAGTCCTATCCCTGATTCATCGCAGTAAACTACGTACCCTACGCCCTCCTCCAGTATCCCCATGATTGGTGCACTAGTCAATATCTACATCAACTCCCGGAAGCTATGCTGACATCTATCTGACAACACGAAGGGTTTCCCCTTCTTTATTAATGCTGAATGTGGTGCTGCAACTCTGGAAAATTCAGGCACAAATATCTGATAGTACCCAGCCAGACCAAGGAAACTCCGCACCTCTGTCACGCTCCTGGGTGGCTCCCAAGCTAGTACTGTCTCAATCATCACAAGATCCACCACAACTCTCACCTCAAAGAAGAAGTGTCCCAAGAAGTGGACCTCTCTAATCTAGAAATGACACTTCGAGAGCTTACCATAAAGATGGTGCTCTCGAAGTGTGTCCAGTACAACCCGTAAGTGGTAGGTGTGATCCTCCTCAGTATTCGAGTAAATCAGTATGTCATCGATGAAGACCACGACAAATCTATTGAGGTAAGGCTAGAAGATACTATTCATGAGACTCATGAACACTACTGGAGTGTTTTTTATGCTGAAAGGAATGACCAAGAACTCATAGTGGCCATACCGACTCCAGAAGGCCATCTTCTGCACATCCTCATCTCGAACTCTGAGCTGATGATAGCCTGACCGGAGGTCTATCTTCGTGAACCATTGTGCTCCTTTGAGCTGATCAAAGAGGTATTCATTCCTCAATAGTGGATACCTATTCTTTACTGTCACCTGATTTAGGCAACGATAGTCGACAGACATTCGCAAGCTCTCGTTCGCCTTCTTGGCGAACAAAATCGGGGAAGCCCAGGGTGAAACACTAGGTCGGATGAATTCCTTCCCTACAAGTCCTCCAGCTGTACCCGTAGCAATCGAAGCTCAGCGGGAGCCATCTAATATGCTGGAGTAGATATCGGGGCTGTCTTGGGGTACATGTCATTGTTGTAGTCTACCTCTCTGCGAGGAGGTAGTCCTGAAACATCGTCAGGGAAAACGGCCACATACTGATCCACCACAACAGGAAAACTCTGTCTCTGCACATCAACCGATCTGAGGATGAGACAAGCCAACTGATGTGTAATCAGATTCCCTCTCCTCTGTGTAAGTCCATCTAGTGCTGAAAAGGCTCCCTTCTCACCAATGAAGGTAAACCTGCTCCCATCAGTGCAGACACACTGCACCATGCACCTAATACTGTCGATCTGAGAATGTACTGTAGATAACCAATTCATGCCCAAGATGACGTCGTAAGGCCTCAACGCCACTACAAGAAGATATCAACTGAACCTCTCACCTCCTAGAGTAAGCTCAAACTACCGGTACTAATGTGTAATCGTCGAGTCTGCTCATGTAGAAGTGTCTATCTGTAATGATCGAGCCAACAGCTCTGTTGGAATCTATGAGCTCCGAATAAGGGAAGTGACAATGAAAGAATGACTCACTCCAATGTCTATAAGAACTGCAGCAAGGGTGGAGTAGAAATAGATAGTACCTCGAGTCATCTCAGGTGCGCCATGGTCGTAAGCCTCCACTGCCTAAAGCTGAGCCTACCTCACTCCGCCAAATCCCTATGGTCTGGGTGGACCTCCTGGTGGTGGGGGCAGAAGAGCCCCGAAGCATCGTCCACCACCTACTGCCCGGCCTGCTCCTCTACCTCATCTGCCCGCTCCATGCGGACCCCCATGGTCAAACCTCTGCCTCTGTCTGGGTGGTCCCCCAACCATCTGCTGCTCCTCTGCATGGTGGGTCGGGCAGTCACGAGCCATGTGGTCCTGCCTGCCTCATGGATAGAACCTATTTCCTCTCGTATGATTGACTCTACTGCATGTGCCCCACACCTATGAACCAATATACCGAGGTTTCCCACCAGATGGTCAGGTCTTCTTGGACCTCTTTGACACTTGTCTACTACCGGCTGCAGAAGACTCCGCTACATTTCACCCAGTGGTAGGCCTCACTACTAGTGTAGGCTCAGCAAGAAAGTTCTCCACAAGAAGGGCTCACTCCAGTAATTTTTCCTACGTCAGAATGCTGAGGGAGATCATCGAAGCTCTGATATCATGCCTCAATCCATGCTCGAAGGTCCGGGTCCAGAAGAATGGGTCCCGTACCATGTCCGTGGGGTAGTGTGGGAGATCAGTAAATCTCACCGAGTACTGGGCTACTGTCTTGCTGCCCTGCCGCAGCTATAGTAACTCCTGGATGCGCACCGCACGGAGGGTGGCTGGAACGAACTCTGAATGAAAGAGGCTCTCGAAGTCCTTCCCAAGCAGAGATACCTCGTCGTGCACCTGGAGAATCAGGCTCCACTATCTACCTGCTTCTACATGCATGGGACTCGTCACAAGGATCACCATGAGGTCAGCTAGTATACCTACTAATCTGAAGACTCGGATGATAGCCTCTAGCCAATCCTCGGCTTCCTGAGGGTCCATCTCTCCGTGGAACCTTGGTGGACTCTAAGGCTGAAACTCGTGCAGTTCACTCAGGTGATGTTAACTCTCAGCTACTGGGGTTGGTGGCATCGGTGGCTCTGCAGGTAGAGGTATCGCGAGTTCCTCCACTGTAATGGGGCCCTGCAACAATGCCTCATCACTCGTTGGGCTTCCATCTCGCACAAATCTTGGAACCCTAGATGGCTGCCGTCATGGGGCCATCCTGAAAACAAACAGGTGCGCCATGGTTAATATAGTATACCTGGTGAGCTGACACAAAGTAATCACAAAGAAAATTTTGAAACACACATGCAATCAATGTTTTCATGAACTGAGTCAGAAATTAGAAGTCAGGTTCCTAGTGTATGGATACGTCGTCCGCTGCACCGACATTGGACTCCCTGGACTGATAACCACACTCAATACCCTAAACATTATTTCTTAACATAGAATAAATTATCAGAGTCCTAAGTTATGTGGTAGAACCGACTCCTCTGATACCAATTTTTCACGACCCTTCCTCGGGGCCCATTCCATGACTACCCCATTCCCACCTTCCATAGGCCAGAGGCTGGAGACTATCACCAAAGGCATAAATCCTGATAAAAGGGAAGTAAAACAGCTGTAAAGTAAAGCAGAAACCACCGTGATTTCCTCCATAAACCCCACCTGAAGGCTGGATACATATAGTCTCGTCGGCTCTTCATGTCCAACCGTCCGCTCTGAGTACTTCTCGCCAAGTGGTCCACCTCCAAGTATCGTCCCGCTCCACAAGACTCCACCTCGATTAGTGTTGTCTGTCGTCTGCATCCAACACAATGTAGTGCGGGTATAGCCCGTGTAGGGGTGAGTATACGATACTCAGTAGGGACCCCGAGACCCCCGAAGGCCTCCCAGAATCTACAATTATAAACTACATAGGAAAGATACAAACATGAAGTATCAACCAACTCTACTTGGGTATATTCCCATACTATACCTAAGTCATGAATTCCTGTTCTGCTTCAACTCACGAGCCCAAGTATAACCTAGTCCTCACAGAAAAGCACAACCCAATCCAAATTGGAATGCACAACCCAATCCACATAGGAAAGCATGTCTATCACATCGACGATAATGATTAAAAGTCAAGACTCAGCTCACACAAGTATAATACTCACGAAGTGGGGTGGAGAAGATATATGTAGCCTCTGAATCATCTCCCTGCCGAACCCACGTAGGATCCAAGTACAGAATTCGTCACTGCAGACACCACGTAGGATCCAAGTACAGTAACCATTGCTGCCGAACCCACGTAGGATCCAAGTACAGTCGTCGTCACTGTCGAATCAAAAGAGGATCCAAGTATAGTCATCCTCACGACCGAACCCACGTAGGACTCAAGTACATTCGTCATTGGCGTCGCAGTCGCATCCAACTCTAGGGTTCCCGCACACAGCACGCTCGATTCTGGGAGGGTCTGCTCCACGAGCCAAGAGGTTTGATACATCTACTATCATGAAGTCCAGTATTGATGTCTCAAAAAGTTCCATATCATCAAAAGGAACTCAACACGATAGACAACACGTCAATCGGAAGCCCGGTCTAAGAGTAATTGGCTTTTCCGTCCCAGGGGCCCGGTTGGTTTTTAAACTAAAACAAACCAGACCATTCTCATGCTGCATCCAAACCTCAAGAGAAGTAAGCCAAAAGAACAGACTCACCAAGATGAATTCAACGTAATTAACGGCACTTCAATCGGATGTCTGGTCCTTAAGTTATAAGTGTTTCCGCTCCAAGGGCCTGGTTGGATTCGAGTTCGAACCAACCCGGTTGTACCCAAACTTCTCCTAAACCACGAGTTTAATAAAACAAAACAACCACCTCGATCCAAGAATTCCTACTCAACTGATAGTGCATCGATCGGAGGTCCGTAGCCAATGATATGGGCATTTGAACGAACCTGGCCCGAAACTAGGGGGTCTGGGCTCGGTCCGACCCGGCATAATACCCCCTTGGTCAGCCCGAACTGGGTCTACTCAACCAAGGTCTGGAATGATTGGGCGTGGCCCGGCCCGGTTGGGTACAGTCGGACCGGCCCGCGTGGCCTGTGGCGGGCCCAGCCCGCGTGGCCTACGGCTCGGCTCGTAGGCCGGCCACGGCTCGACGCTGGTCGAGTGGGGCGCAATGGGGGGCGCCGCCACCTTGTTTCCGAAATGGCCGGCCGTAATGGTCGGCCTTAGTGTAACCGCGGGACCCCCTCGGGTCCCGCCTCCAGGTGGCGCCGGCGGCCGGCACAGACAGCCTCTCCTTGGGTGTCCACCGTGGCCCACTCCGGCCACGGTCCCTTCGGCCTCACCGGCGTCGCGCGATGGCACCGCGTACTACCGTCGCGGCCCGCTCCTGGCCGTGGCCTCACCGGTGTGGCGCGACGGCACCGCGCACCACCACCATGGCCCGATCCGGCCGCGGTTCTCTTCGTCCCCACACAGTGCAACGACACAGCGCTGCCTTCACCTAGAACATCATCGATGATCAAAAATAGAAAGGGGAGAAATATTGGCCATGTTTGCGAGGTTCGTTCTCCTCCTGTTATGATGATAACAAGCGGACAATCATTAAGCAATGAAGATTGGTAAATAAAAATTGAACAAAGATAACACCTACCTTGAAGGAATTTCATGGTTCTCAAGCACCGCGGATGATGGCATCGTTGGAAAATTATTGCGTCGTTGTTTCCTTCCTTGCCACGGAGGAGGAAAAGGAAGACGAATCTGGGGTCGCCGAGTTGATGTTCATTGTCGGAGTCTTGGCGTTCATCAACAATGGAGATGAAGTTCTTCAAGTCTCAAGAGTTGTCTTTCCTTTCTCTCAACACAACAAGCCCACCCAAACAAAATAAAATAAGGCTTATCCTTATTTTATTAATCCATGCCATGCATTTCAAATTAGAAAATTAAAAAATCCAATTCACTTAATAAATTAAACAATGAGTTGTCTAATTAATTAAGTGATATGTTGGAAAGTTTAATGAGGGAGAGAGGGAAGAGGAAGAGGATAGGTTTCACAAGTTAAGATGTGTTACTAATTTTAAGAGGGGGTTAGAGGAGTTTTGAGGAATGTGAAGGGGTGGGGATCGTGTGGGCCCGACCTCACAAATATCCTCACATGGGTAGTTAGGGTCTTGTGGGTCCCACCCCAACTACCCCATGTAGGATATAACCACTAGGATAAGAATAAAAATTGTTCCACAATTTTTATTGAACTCTTTATTAAACCAAAATTTTTAACAACTCCTCCCAAGAAAACGCATCTTTAGTAAAGGTCCTCCTATGAAATTACCAGCGATGTGGTTTAATCGGTGCTCTAAAATTTCAATTCTGAGCACCGGTTCAAAAGATTGAAAAACCCGCTTATTTTTCACTGAACGTACCTGTGCTAATCTTAAGAAATTGATTCCAGGCACACTGGGAGTCGGAATCAAGATCCGTCTGAAACTGCGTACTCGTAAAATCTCAATGAATTTAAGAAGAAAATTATCCTTGAAATTTAAGGGCCTTTACAATATGACCACCAAATGGGTTGTTATTTAATAACCACTCTTATTTATTCCATGTATCTAATATAAATAATAGTATTATTATTAATATACCACATGAAATGTCAATATTTAAATATATGTTTTCAAATAAACAAATCAAAATTTATTTATTTAAAATTATATAAAATATTATATTTCAATCATACCCTTAACTAATCCCATTAATCCTCAATGACATTTATAAACCCTTGAATAATAATTCATTTCTTCACTTAAATAATATTATTTCAAAATATATTTATTTTTAATATTAACATAACTAAATTAAAATTTATACATTAACTTATTAACAGATCTAGTGAATTAAAAAATATACTTCTTACTTTGCGATTAAAAAATAAGAGAATAAAATTAAACATAGATATTTTAAACTCCAATATAATGTAATTCAATATATTTCATCAAAATAAATCGAACAATTATAATTATATAGGTATATAATAGTTTTAATTTTAATATTAAATTCAATAGAATTTAATGGGATTTTGGATACTCCTTATGTGTGACACTCTAGTACAACATCTCCATACCTTTATGTGAACATGATGAAATCTAAAGAATAATATCTTTACAAATACTAAGGAAGCCATAGATAAAGAAGTAAATTTCACAATGATGAACTCCTCAAAAAAAACATTATTCTGTAATATAATCCATTTATATAAATATATCATCATTAAGGATGAATCCTAGTTTAATATCTATATATACATGATTTATTGTTAATTATTTTCCTGAAATAAACTCCCTGATCATATGTCATCAATATTTTCATTAATTAATCTAAGTAAAAAATTTGTGATATAAATTAATAATACAATAATGTATACATACCAATTAAAATGTTTGTGTATTGGAATATCAAATGATACATAAGACATATAGATTTAATATTGTTGGGTTCACCATAATGAACACCCTTCCAGGACACTAAAATGTCTGAACTTCATGAGGAGAAGTCTTAATGTCTTATGATCGTCAAGCACCTGATCATCAAATATCAAAAGATTCCCATTAGGCAGATTCCATCAAGACTATATGAATATTGTATAACAATATTTTCATAGTATTTATTGGTAACCTTTATAGAAGGAAACTTCTATAACCGTTCTATGTTATATATAATCTATGAACATTATGAATTTAATGTTATCCAGAAGAACACTCATCATATAATAGGATATATTTTAGTATTATGGTAATAGAAAGTATAAATTTAGTTGGTTTTCTGGAATGAAATCCAAAAATATATTACTATTCATGAGATTTATGAGTTGATATAAACCTCTAATAGAAATAAGCAGGTCCCTCCAAGGGAAGTATAAATAAGAGAAATCAACATTGGTGGTAATTTCGAAATGATGAATAGATTTAAGGTTCTAACTAAATTTTAAAATCATGGCCTTGAAAGAGGGTATACACAAAGGTCAACTATTTTAAACTTATTGTAACATCCGATGATTTTATAAGGAAGCACAATGTTTGATATCATATATGATATTCCACATCGAGCTTAAACTGAAAACTAAATATTGTTATTTAATATAGTATTAATCACCTAGCTAGTTGAATTTTGGGAATGAATAGTGTTACATAAATTATAGAAATATGGTTTACACATGTTAATATTATAGTTCATTTGTTACCAAGCTCACTAGATATGAAAATAATAAAACCAATGAATAAAAAGGTTGTGCATTTATAAAAAACTATTTTAATGTGAATAATTATGCATATAAAGTAATATAACCACAATTTTTGGATTATATTAATGAAATATAAATTTAATATAATTTCTAAAATTCAACTTAGGTGCCATCTATACATTATAGTAGAACAAATAAAATTTTATGGATAAAAAGAATATTTTTCTAAAAATAATGTTTCCACCTCTTGATGGGACGTCATTTTTAAATCATGTTTTTTTCAAATTAATATATTATATTTTTAAAAATAAACAATTATTTTTAATTCAGAATAAAAAATATTATCATTCGATGAATTTTTGGTATTTTTCTATAATGATTCATTTATTAATGAATAGTGAAAAATACTACATTGTAGTAAAAATAGATTTCCCATTTAAAAAATTATAAAAATTCAAAATGTTTTTAAAGTCCAAATAGATCTATAGTGCACGTATTAATCCAATTTAGGTCATTGTAATAATTTTAATATTGATATTAGATATATAAACTTATGAATGTTATTCTACATCTCTTTTACCCTCCTTCTCTATACAACTATAAGACTAGTGTAAAATAAAATCTACCACTTATGTGAATTCAATTTGGAAAAATTTTAATACAAGGTTCTAATAAGTATTAAATTTTGGATCTTATAAGATGAATTTTTTTCAATGATAACTTTTTTATTTTATTTACCACAATTATGTGTAAATTATGCAGTTAATGGTAAAAATAATAATATAATAATATAAAATTATTCTAACAAATATCTTAATTAATTTTAATAAGTTCTTATAAAAAAATATACATTATTCCAATATTATAACCTTTTCAAGATATTTGGGAAGGAATATTACATTTATTAAACTTTATTTAAAGGTAGGTTAGAAATACAATATTCATATTTTTATTATATAAATTTTTTAATATGTAGTTATATTGAAAAAAATACAATATAAATATTAATTTGAAATATAAAATGTTTATCTACATCATTATTATTTATTTATAATTTTTATTAATATAAAATTAAATTTAAACGTGACATAATAATGATGGATTAATTGATCTATTAAAAATAGAATCCTATAAATGATATTAATAATATAAAAAATCGAAATATTTTATGCCTTAATTTTTTTTTGAAGAATATGGAAAGTTATATATGATTTATTGAATTTTTTAAGGAATCATGTTTTTATTATTATTTTAAATAATTCATGTAATGAAGAGTGTCAAAATTGACATAATTCATATCATAATAAATAAAATATTTAATTAAAGGATATAAAATATATAAAAATAAAATCATTTGATCAATACATGGTATATGACATATAATTTCATAAATCACACACTTATGGGTCTCTTTTCATGTTATTGTAATTATATTGACCATAAATGTAAATATTACCTGAAATATTGTTATAAATTTAAAAGGTTAAATAAGGGTTAAAACATAATAATAGGTTTATAAAAAATAAATACATGGATAAAAATTATCGGATAAGAAGATTTATAACCATGAAATCCTATCTTGTAGATATCAAAATTTGGAATCATTTTAAATTTTAAATAAATTTCAATTAATTTAATATTTTAAAATATTCCAATGTTGCCCCTTACCTCCCCTTTAAAACTGACCCCATTCATATATATTCCATACAAATAAAAAACATTTTGGGTCATCCAATAACTAACTATAAACCTCTCTAGAATTCTTCCTGATATTCTTGAGGCATTATTTTTGGATGACCACCCTCTCTAGAGGTGTTAATATGTTAAAAATGGTGATCATCCGAAGGAAACATAATATTTTTATTAAAGTGTTTCTATATGATTTCATGTTTCACTTCGTTAAAATCTTCTAATCCATGATTAAATAATAAATCTAGTATCCAAAATATACATAGATTTTATTATTTTAATATCATCTTCTAAATTCATCTCTACTTGAATTAAATGGGGAAAAATTAATCATTCATGCATACATCTAGACAATAAGCTCCATGAACTGATATAATTTTTTTCAATAAGCATCTCTCAAAATTAGTTATAATGAAGTAATTAATGTTAATATATTATATTCATGAAATATTTATTATTATAATATAATAAAATATCCATTACGTTTTTACCTTTTTGGCACATTAACATGATAACGTTGTTCGTGCGTACGTGTGAACTATCATCGACATGAACTGATACGATTCATTTTTAATCCCCAAAACATATGAATAACATAAATAATTATATTTTGATGATTAATATTATAATAATGATATTATGAAATTTATGGAAATATAAAATAATACTTAATGTCTTTCTATAATTAGCATTGAAAATTGGAAATGATACTCATATGTACTTATGACTTACTTTCACCAAGATTGTAACACAGTTCATTTTTCATAAAAATAATAAATGGTCTGATTTAAAAGTATAATTTATGTATAAAAGTTATTATTATGTCCTGAATATTATCTTTTAGATGTTTTATTTATGGAAATTTTTACTATAGGCATCATATCAAAGTCATCATGGACTCAAGTATTGAAAAACATCATAACGTCCAACATGAACATAAATAGTTAAGTAATTGTTATAACATGATAATATGTTATATAAAAGCATAATATACATTAAAAGGTACCTCAAGAATGTAAATAATTAATATAAGATTATTATTCAGGAAGATAATGATTTCATGTGACGAGTCTGACTCAATGTAAGGGAATTAATTTCAATCTCCTTTCACTGAGGCATTTATTAATGTAATGCAACATTTTTATTTTATAATATTTATATATAGATACTATGACATTTCATATCCATATTTAATAAATAATCATTTTATTAATTTTTTGGTGATATTATTAATTCATGGAGATTAGGATTAAAATTTACAAAGTGGTATGGGAAACTTTTAAGGATTAATGATTTAATTATTAAACAATTTTATCAATGGAAATATTCATGACATTATCATATATATAATTATTTATATGGATATATTTAGTTTATAATGGAATTTTTATTTAGGTTTTTCATTTCATTCATTAGTTCTTAAAAATGAATACTTTTACATATTTTTTATGGAATGTTTTGAAAAATAAAAATAATAATGTTATACTCTTATCTTATACATCAAAAATGACTTTTCCACCACCATAGCCATTATTTTATTTTAATCTTACATTATTTTATTTCATGATTCCTTAAATAAAAACTGATATCTCTCAATTAGGCTATTTTGGTATTGAAACTCGGTTTTTAAGTGAAAATGTTATTTTCAAATAATTCTTTTTCATATGGGATTAGATGAGTTTAAAAAAAATTGGGATGAAATTGTTTTATTCATGAAATAGTACATGAGAATTATCAGAAATGGTTGAGCCTGATATATCTTATATAATGGTTTGAGCACCATTATTGTTCACGGGTGAGCTGGACTGAACTTATATAAAGGATTAAGACATATTATAGCTCACAAGAGATCCTGTTATAGCTTATATGAAGGGTTGATCCTGATTAAATCTCACACGTGAGCCCAATATAGCTTATATGAAGGGTGATCTCCATTATTGATCTCTAATTCATTGGGTTGTTATAATATTGGTATTCTTTTGAATGGTTATTCCAATAGAAAACGTTTTCAAAGGGTTTTATGTATATAATTTTATAAGTCACATAATCTTCTTTTAATTTCATGGTACTGGTTTTAATGATTATTTGAGAAAAAAGCATGTGTTTTATTCATGTAATTTTTTTTCATTCACTCAAAGAATATTAAATGGGTTATCATGTTTGTCCCTAGACTAATGGTTTCATTTATTTTTTATATCCCTTAGTGAGCTTTTTGTCCTCATCCCAATTTTTTATTTTTTTTCATATAACATAATGATAAGTGAGGGATTTGAATAATTCGTTTTTAATTTCATAAAGTGTTTCAAAAAAGAGATCATGATTTATATTAAATATTTTATAATATAAAAATGGATACTGTTCAAAATAGTCCACTTTTTATTTTATGGTTTAGTTATGTATGATTTATGGCATAATTCTCTGAAACTCAAAACCTGAAATGATCTTCAATATCAAATAAAGAAAATTTTTAAACTTAACATATGATTATGTAGTGTTTTAAGGTTTGGTGCTTATTTTTGGTATCAAGGGATGGTTTAGACAACATTAAGGGTTAGTATGGTGTCAATTTCATTCCCTTTAGGAATTTTATTTTATGGGTAAGTTGAAATGATGTAGAAATTTATGGTCTTATTGTTGCTTCATGTAAACTATTTATTTTCTGATTAGTATTACATTGAAAAAATTGAAAAGATGTAATGTGGAGTCGTAGTGTGAAAAAAATATTCAAAAGAAACATTATGAGGTGGTTGTAATTATAACTCAACAATTTTGTGGTTATGGAATAGTTAAAAAAATTTATAAATGGAAATGGAATCCATGAAGAACATCATCTAGATTAACCATAGTGGAATATGTGAGTAATAGAAAATGTTTTGAGGAAAAATCTCCCATCATTTAGTTTATCATCTAACCTAGTGATCACTGACATTTTGATTAATTACGTGAATAAATAATTGAAGTTATCATATGTTCGAAATATCAAAAGGTAAATATTTCCATCTATTATTTTGAGGGTGAAGCTAATAAATGTTGGTAATTGGTAAAGAATACTAGATAGAGAAATGATCTTGAATCCCTATAATGGGAAACATTTAAATTTATTTTCTATGAGAGGTATCTCTCAATGGGTATTTAGCATAAGATGGAGAGAAAATCAATGTAATTAAAGAAAACTGGAAACAATTTAGTTTCCACATAAAAAACGAACTTTATAAGATTGTCAAGGTATATTTTGAAATTTATTCGAGACATTGAATATAAAATTAATATCATTTACACAAGATTGAAACTGGTGCTATGAATAGATTTGGCCTACTAAGGAATTTAAATGTTATGAAAAATATGTTCATTGTGTTGATATAGCTGAAAGATATTTTTTTGAACACTTACATTCCATGAGAGGATAAGATTAAGAAACTGTCAAGGTATCAGAAAATCGAGAAGAAACACACTTTTAATTCTAAAGGTAAGACTAAAAAATTTTACAAGTGTGGTAAAAAAAATTTAGGGAATACAGATCAGGTCTATAAGGTGTTACAATTTTGTTATTTTTGATCCCATGTTCGTAACTACAATGAAAAATGGTCATGAACAATTCAACCATGAGATAACTGATATCATGTTTTTAGTATGATTCTTTAGCTAAAATAAGTTGGGAAGATATGAAAATATGTGTTCAAAGTTAGTAAGACCTGGAGGAAATCATTATGATAAAAAATATAGAGGTTTATTAACATATCTATCTACTATTGAAGTTGATTTTGATACATATGGTGAATTGATGAAAGCTCCTGAGTGCTTAGTTTTTTCAATGGATAACCATATGTTTAGGGTTTTAGACACAACATCTGAGGTTTTATGTTATATGATGATATTTTGTTAAGAAAAATTTTATGATATTTTCTGTTGGTTATTTTTATGTAAGGATTTTGTTTAATGTGAAGTATGCCATTACAATTGGACATCAGTTTGAAGATATTGACAACCATTTGGGTTTGTGTGATAATTATTGATGGAGGATATTTTTATGAATATATATTGTAATTATGGAATTTTATGAGCACAAAGGTGTGATTATATAAATATATCATGTTAGTATATTTCCTTATTTTCATATATAATAAATTAATTCCAAAATTATATGGTAATTATTTTCAATGGAAAATGTTATTTATTTGTTATTTTTTCTTACAAATAAACGAATATCATTTTACCCAATTACAAATTTATTTTTTTGTGATTGTTAGAATTTTATAAATATGTTCCTTATAAATACGCAACATAATTTGATGGTTAGTTTTTCTTTCATATCAATGTTTTACAACATAGAACCCTAGTATGTGTTATCATAGGTTACATTTGTACTTATTTTTATTTAATTTAATGTCGTAGTTTTATTATTATTTTTTCTCGTGTGAAATTTCCATAGAGTAATTTTGAAAATTTGTACCCCTGGTTTTCAATCATTAGTTAAAATTGTGAGGATTCCATTTATTAAATGGGGAAGAATATAACATCCTGAGTTTGTACAAGGAAACACAATGATCGATAGCATACATGATATGCCACATCGAGCTTAAACAAACAAAAAAATACTATTATTTAATATGTTAATTACCACTAAGACATTAGAATTACTAGAATGAATAGTATTTCAGAATTGTTAAAATATGGTTTTAACATGTTTATAAAATTATTGATTTGTTACCAAATTAACTAGACAAAAAACTAAAAAAATATTATTGAAGATAATGAAATTTTATTTCTGAAAAGAAATTTAAATGTAAATAATTGTGTTTATGAAATAATAGAATCACTCTTTTTAGATTGTGTTAATGAAATATACATTCAATATAATGTTTAAAAATAATTTTGTATGTTTTATAGACATTATATTAGAATAAATAAAACATTATGTATAACATGAATATTTTTCTAAAAATGCAGTTTTGTTACCTTTTGATAAAAAGCCTATATTAAATGTAGTCTTTGAATCAATTATATATATTATTTTTCAAAAAAATGATTTTTAATTTTTTATATCTTAATTATCCTAAGGTGATTTTATTTATTTTTTTTAAAAAAAGTATCACTTACAGATGAATACATAAAATAATGCGTTATAGTTAAAAACTACTTTTTCATTTAAATAATTATTATACATTTAAATATATTTTTCAAGTCACAATAGATAAATAATACATATATAAATAAATTTTTTTTACTGTAATATTTTTTATAAATAAATTAGTAATAAAAACTTATTGATATTTATCCACATTTATTTTACCATTCTTCTCGCCACATCTACACGATTAATGTTAAACTCAATTTATCATCTTTCATAAATTGATTTTGTAAAAATTGAAATACATGGTTATAACCGTTATGAATAAAATGATCTAATAATATCAATATAATTTTTTGTGAATAGTAACTTTAGTATTTTATTTACCATGGTTAAAGGTAAATCGGGCAGTTAAGTGTAAAAATAATTTTTTATAATAATAAATTACCATATCACTTGTACAAATTTCACTGTATAAGAGGGTTTCAATGAAAACCAACATTATGCAAAAAATATATCCCTTTTCATCCAATGTTGAAATAATATGACACGTATTATATTTTATTTCAAGATTAGTTAAAAATATCATTCTCGTAATTTTATTAAGTCAACAATTTTAAATATAGGGTTTTATAGATGATAAATTATTCTATAAATATTATTTTAAAAGATAAAATATTTATCTATATCATGATAATTTTTTTATATTTTCTATAAATTAAATAATTTTTGTTAGCTATGATTTAATGATGAATTAGTAATTGATTTATTAAAAAAGAATCAACTAAATGATATTAATAATTTAAAAAATATATATAATTTAAATATTTTATGCCATAAAATAATTTTATAGATGACCATGACCAGATAGGGATGATTTTATGTAGTTTTTAATTAATCAAGGTGTTTTTATTTTTACAAAATTCATTTAATGTATATTGTCAAAATGGACATAATAACATTTAATATAATTAATTAAATAATTAAAAATTTATAGAAATAAATTCCTCAGTAAAATAGTTGTGATAAGAGATATCCTGTCATAAATGACTAATTTATGTGTCGTTTTTCATGTTATAGTAATTATATTAACCCTAAAAGTAAATATTACATGATATCCCGGTAAGAATGAAAAAGGTTCTGTAACGGTTAAAACAAAAATATATAGTTTAATAAAAATTATTACATGTGTAAAAATTACTGGATGATATTTTTGGCCCTATACTCATATTATATTTTATATATAACAATTTTAAATCATTATAAATTTAAATTAGTTTTTTTAATTTAATATTTTATGAGTTTCAAATGGTTCCCCTCACCATTCCTATAAATGGCACCCATTTATCTCTATTACCTAAAAATGAAATACCTTTTGGTATGGTTAGGCCCTGCCAAAACCCCTTATTATAATCATTAACTTCATTAATGAGTACGTAGTCTAGTTAGAACACCGTATATAGAGGTGTCAAGTCATTAAAAAATGTGGTCATCTGAAGAAAAGAAAATGTTTTTATTTAAGTGTTCCTATTTAATTTATTCTTCCATTTCGTTCAAATATTATTAATACATGATGAAAAAAATTCTATTATCCAAAACGTAATATGATTTTATTATGTTAATATCATAAGCTAAAAACATATTCACTTCCATTAAAGGGAAAAATAATTAATCATTTTTGTGTATGTGTGAACTATCACCTCTATGAACCAATTTTTTTTTTCAATAATCATCTCTCAAGAATGGTTATAATGATATAATGAACGTTAATATTTGTTATTTATTATATATATATATCATTATAATATAATAATATATCCATTACATTCTTACCTTCCAGGAAAATAAAAATTATAACAACGTTGGTGCGTATGTGTGAATTATCACCACCGCGAAGCAATTTGATTCATTTTTAATCACCATATAACCCAAATAACATATATATATATATATATAGTATTAAAGTGATATTAATTTTATTATTCACATAAATTAACGTCAAAATAATACTTAACTTATTTCTATAATGACCACTGAAAAATGGAAATGTTACTCATGTTTATGTATGACTTACCAACTCCATGATCTTAACACCATTCATTTTTCAGAACCATAATTAATGGTTATATTTAAAAGTATAATTTGAGTATTTAAGTGATTATTATCTAATGAATATTATTCTATATATTATGGATTTATTACTATTTTTTACTACATACATCGTATATTGTCATCTTGGACTCAAGTACTAAAAAACATCGAGACATCCGACATGACCTTAAATAATTAAGTAATGGTTATGAAATGATAATAAGTGACACAAAAGGAATAATAAATATTATAAATGATATAAATAAAGTAACTGAATAACATATTTTTATTATTCAAGAAGATAAATATTGAATGTGATTAGTCAGACTCAATATAAAGATTTCAACTCAATCATTTTACATTGAGGCAGTTCATGATGGTATAAAACATTATTATTTTATAAAGCATATATATTGGTACAATGAAATTTCAAATATATATTTTATCTATTCTCATTTTATTCAATGTTTTGGAAAAAATAATTGGTTCATATAGATTATGATTTAAATGTTCAATGTTGTATGGGTCTCTTTGAATGTTTAAATATTTAATTATTTAATCATTTTCGTCATGCTAATATTCATTATATTATACTATAGTTATTTATTTATATGGATAAAATATTAATATAATATAATTTTTATGTATAATTTTAATTGTATTAAATTTTTCTCTAAAAGGAATATTCTTATGTATATTTATATGGAATTTTTTAATAAACGACAAAAAGAATGTTCTCCTCTTATCATATATGACGACAATGTATTTTCCACTAGTATAGACATTATTTTATTTAGTTGTTTCAATATAAGATATCCGAACTCCTAAAATGAAAAAACATATTTATCATTTTGGGTATTTTGGTATTAAAAATAGGTTCATAAATGCAAATTGTTTTTTTACAAAAATATTTTTCATATGAGATTAAATAAGTTTTTCCAAAAGGGTTTTGTGATGAAAGTGTTTTATTTATGAAATAATACATAAGAATTATAAGAAATGGGTGATCCCAATAATAATTATTAAAATCTTTTATCCTCATTGTTTATCATCGGTGTGCCTAACACAACTTATATAAATCCCGTCCATTATAGCTCACAGATGAGACTGTTATAGCTTATACGAATAGATGAGATCTGTTATATCTCATGGGTGAGCCTGAAATAGATTATATTAATGGTAATCCCAATTATATATCTCTAATTCATTGGGATATGATAATAATTGAAGTCAAACATATTTTTTTCTAATTAAAATCATTTTGATTTTATTTTATATATATGACTCTCAAAGTAACCTAAAGGAATTTTAATTTCATGCAATTTTATAATTATATTCATTGAAAAAATTTATGAGTGTTATTCACGTGAAAATGTATTTTTTTCATTAACTCAAATAATATAAAATGGGTTTTAATTTTTTCACTAGTCTATTGGTTTTCATTATTTTTTATGTCCCTTAAATCTTTTTCATGCTAATCTTATGTTTTTAATGTTTGTTACTGGATTTAATGATGGGTGAGGTATTAGAAGAATTCAAGTTGATTTTTTGAACTGTATCATAAAATAGATGATGAATTATTTTTAAATTTGTCATATTATGAAAAAATGGAGTCTTTTTTGAAGTTTACACATTATATTTTACGGTTTTGTTATGTATGATCTATAGCCCAATTCTCTAAAAATATGAACATGAAAAGATCTTCAATGTGAAGGAACATAAAATTCATGAAAAAACTAAAGATTATGTAATTTTTTAAGGAATTTTCCTTACATTTTTGGGGAACATGGTGGATGTTTTTCCTTAATCCCAATGTCTCGACCATAAATGAATATTTAGTAATATAGCATCCCTACCAAGGCATGGCTATACCTGGCATTGATATATGAGGCATGTTTTGAAGAAGAGAGTTTTAATATTTTTTGACCATGAATATATGATAAAATAAACAAATAATAATGGTGATTATAATTTCAATAGTAACACCCTCATTCTCATGTCATGGTAGAGGATTGAAATGGATGGAGAATATTTTTTACATTAAAAAATAGATTAATTGGGTTCAATTAAATTAATGATGATATAAAATGAATTGTAAGTCACCCATAATTAGTGTATTTTTCACAACATATCTCTCTAAATATTAAAAAATATATGTGTGAAAATTAATAATTGATCTTCTCATGATAAAAATGGTAGATTTTCACAAATGGAATGGGTCTCTAAGGATAAACTATTCTGTGGTAGTACTTTTTGTAATCAAAGATGAGGTGTATAAAGTATAACGATGTGGTCTAAAAATATAACTATAAGATAAGAAGATAAGACCAATGTATGTTCTCGCTAATGGTGGAGGAAGAATGATATAGGATAAATCAATGGTATATTAATGATAGAAACGTGCACAAGTGATATTAGTCTCACAATGTATATAATTCTTCATACATAAATGATAAAGTATATCAATGAATATATATGAAATGAAATTTTTAGAAGTTGTGTTATAAGATAAACCACTATTAATTCATTCATATTAGTTATAAGTATGGTTTGGTTTACGAAGACTAACCTAAATTCATGTGGTAACTTGATAAATTTGTAATTTACAATGCTACTGAAGAATTATTCAAAACAACCAATAATTTTCATAGAAATTAAAATTTTAATTCGATATCAATATGGAAAAACTAATAAGATGTCCTGTAAAGATGGAATTCAACGTTATGGCGGAGTTCATAATTTTTATAAACCTGATTTTATCATTAAAATTATATCGAGATACATTTTATTATTGAATAGTGATATCAGGTTATATCCAATGGTATCCAACCCAAGATAAAAGAAAAAAACTCATGATGATGTTTCAATTACATTTTATGAGAAAATTATTGTTCATAAATATTTTATTCTAGTAAAGTGGTTTCATTAGACTCTGTTTGAATTTATTAAATGTTACTAAAATTTGAATCACATTATGAAAATTTTATGTGGTCACAATGGTAATAAGTTGTTATATAACTAAAGTAATTCATAGTGACATTGATTTATAATTCAAAATGCTAGTTAGCCTCATCCAAGATTTAGAAACACCCTGTAATGATGGAATATCATAGATATTAAAAATTATCACGAGATTAATAAAAAATACTATTAATTGATATATAATGTGGTATAAATGAAACACTATGTGAATTATTGCTTTATCACTATTGGTTTTTATAACTTTTATTAATAATATATGATTTTCAATTAATGGATTTTAAATTGAAAATTGGATATGATAATGGAAGTAGGTGAGTTTTAAGGATTTCCTTGATTTTGATGACTAATTGACTTATTTTTTACACTGCTATAATTATACATAATTGGAGGATTTTTATGACTTTTTATTTTATATTAAGTTCAGTCATTGAAATAATTGAGGTAATTTAACTATAGGTAAGAAAGGATGAAATTTAAAAGGAATACTTGGAAACTATTTACAAGAAAAAGATATCATTATTTTCATGGTATAGTATTCAAAAAATAGAAAAAGATTATATTTTTTTAAAACATTGAAATTGAATAAAATTAAAAAACTACTGATGACAATGTTTCTAATGGTTATTCAAGCCTAAAAATTATAAAGAATCAAATGTCTTACATGTAGTGATGTGAGCCCAATAATTTTGAATCCAAATTTTAAGTGGTTAACATAGCCTAGTGGTTTGGATATCATAAAATTATATCAAATGATGTTATATATAAGTCTCATAGAAAATGAAATTATAAATTCTCATTATCTGGAAAATTTATTATTGAGTTATTAATTGACGATCCTATGAAATGTATGTTAATGTGTGTCCTAGTATCTCTAAATATATAACATTAATTGACTTAAAAATTGATAGAATCATTAATAAGAATAACCCAGTCAGTTTTAGTGAGAAAGAAGGACCAAAAGAAATGAATACCTGGTAATCATACAGAATTACTCACTAAAATTTGATCCTTCGATTTTAATTTCAGCCAGGGGATGAAATAAAACCATAAATTCATTCATATATTTAATATATTTGGTGTTACATAATGGATTTAGATTAATGATATAATTGAATAAAAAATAAAAGGGAAATTTTGAAACAACTGGTTGTGGTTATGGTTTGATTTAAATAATTGTTGGAGATGTTATCAATTCAAAGATGCAATTAACATATTTAACAAAAGAAAAGAAATGAATTCCTAGTTTACCTAATATAAATATGATCTCAGTTTGATATGTTTATCATACATAGTAACCACATTTTGTGATTTTTTTATGATATGGGAACTGTGAATAGGAACAAATTGTAATATATGGTTTTCATGTGGATTATCATGGGGTGTATTATATAATAGTTATTGATTCATTGTAATTGAGTCATTTCAAAAAAAGGTATAAAATGATGGATATGACATTAAATGAGATAGATTGATCTATCATTATTGAGTTATAATTTTTTTTAATCAAGTTTACTAATGTTCTAGAAGAATTATGACCATGAATGGAGCTGATTAGAAAAGGTTGGTTGTAGTTTTGGTGAAGAAATCAAACATCATATTGCAATAATATCTGTAATTTTATAAAATTGATTATATAGGAATTATATTAGTCTATGTAATATTAATTATGGAGATCCTAAAATAAAAGAGTATATTTCTTTCCATGATGGTTGTTATATACCAATGAAATGGGTCACATGGTTTCATAACTGCAATGTGGCCCTTCTAAATGGATTCTATCAATGAATCCAAATAGAATAAACAAATTGCAGTTAATATAGTTTATGAAAAAAGTATATAAATTGAATTATAAAATATTTATACACCATACTGTTTTACCTTGGGTAAATCATACTATTTTTGTTAAGAAGAAATATGGATCTATTAGGTTTTTCATTGACTATAGGGATATCAATGCTATTACAATAAAGAAAATGTATCCTCTACCTCACATTGATGACTTATTTGAACAACTTCATGGTGCTAAATATTTTCCAAATAATAATCATTATTTTTTATATAATCAATTTCATGTAAATAATGATGATATTCTAAATAAATAATTTTCAAAAAGGTATATACATTACGAGATTACAGTAATTAAAATTGGACTTAATAATTAACCATCAATATTTATGGATCTAAAGAACAATGTATTCCAGGAATATTTTGATATTTTTTTGTGGTATTTATTTATGTTATCATTATGTAACCCAAAATATATAGGGACCATGATAACAACTAATATATTTTTCTAGATACTCATAGAATAAAATAGTTATATAAGATATTTAAAAAGTGTGAATTCTATCTTTTAAAATCTCCTCGTATTGGCCAAATTATCTCAAATGATGGAATATCAATTAATCATGTGAAGACAAAGAAAATCAAGGAATGTCCAACAACAATGAACATAACTTAGGTATGACGTTTCATTAGTTTATTAGGTTTCTATCAATGTTTTCATCATAATTTTTCCAGATTAGCTAACACATTATCCAATATTACCCATATTGGGGTTATGTTTTTTTAGACAATGGAATGTGAAAATAAGATGAAAATTTTAGAAGGTGATCATTGAATGATTCGATATTTACTCTACCATTGTGGAATGGTAGATTTGTTATTTATAGTGATGTATCGATGAAATGATTGGGTTATGTCTTTATAAAAAATGATATATTTATTTATTATACATCAAGGTAGTTCAAAAATCATGAATGGAACTATCCAACCCATGATCATTAGATAGGAGCTATAATATTTTCAATGATGATATAGAGACACTATCTCTATGGTGAATGATGTGAGATATATATTGGCAACATGATTTTAGAATATATCTTCCCCCAAAAAGTAATCCACATTAGGAATAGATGACGGGTTGACCTACTCAAAGATTAAGGTTATTCATGTAACACCAGAGATTTTTATGAGTAATATTTTGTTTTTATATATTATCAAATGAATCTTTCACTACATACTAGCTTGGCATACTTTACACGCAATCGCGACCTTCCTCGATAGCTTGCGTCGTAGGCAATACCGTGTTTCACTAAACAACGATATGCTATTAAAATATTATTAAAACTAGCCGTTATGAATAGTAATAACCACTTTTTGAAATTTTATAAATATTATTTTTCAAAATGGACTTCATTTTTGGATTTGGAATACCAAAATTAGCCTAGGGTAAAATTTTGGTATTTTTCTGAAAACTTTCAATTTTTGATGAACAGTGAAACCACTAAGTGGTAGGTTAAAAACTGAATTTTGCATAAAACTTAATTTTACCGCTTCTGTGAATGGAATTTCTAAAATCCGATAAAAACGGTTGATATCAGTATGTAAAATGTGGTTCAATGAGATAAAAATAATTTTTTGGTGAATAGTAACTTTTTACTTTTTTTACCGCGGTTAATAGTAAATAGGGTAACTAAGGGTAAATATGATATTACTATTTCCATAACACATGTCCTAATTCTATTGGATAAGTTTAATTCGACCAAAAACAAACTTAGGAATAAAATATGACCATTTAAGCCCACTTGGTTTAGATTAGGACATTTATTATTAATTTATTTAAAGAAGGGTAAAAATAGTTAAAATCAAAGTTTAATAAGTAAATCATTTTTAATATGGGGTAATACATAAAATAAATTCGACTATAAATATTACTTAGAAATCTAAAAAGATTTCCTACATAATGGTATTTTATTTATAATTTTTAGACATTAAATAATTTAATTTATTTATGACACAATGATGATGCAGTAATTATCTTATTAATAAAATATTGACATAATTGATGTTATAAACACCAAAATAAATGTAATTTGAGACTTTTTATGAATTACACTAATTTTCTAGGTTACTATGATATATTAATGTTGATTTAATCGACTTGTTTCGAACATATAATTCTGTTATGACTTTCACAAAAATCATAAATCAAATAGTGTCAAAATTGACACAAAATAGTTTTTAAATAAAATATTATATTATTAATTGTTATTTTATTCCTAAAAATCTAAGGTTCGTCCAAATGACTTAGATAATGATATATATATTAATAATAAACAATTCGGTGTTCGGATGGCATGTTATTGTATGCGTATTAACCATATAGTGTAAGAAAACAAAAAGACATGGTAAAAGTAAAATTATTTAACTTAGAGTTAAATCTAGTTGATAAGGTTAAAATAATAACCTAAACTTGTCTAAATCCTATTGGATGATAGTATTTCGACCCATCCCCACTTTATCTTCGAAATAAGACCCTTTGGAACCATTATAAACCGATTTTGACTTTAATATAAAATAATATTTTGAGATATTCCTAAGGTGCCCCTCTCCTCCCTTATAAAAGGGCACCTCCTCCCCCTCCTCCTCACACCAATTTGAGCACTCAAGCTCGGCAAACCCCGGCCATTTTCTCCTCTCCACTTCCCTAGAATAGTCCTAGAGGTCCTGGTCTTCTTCAAAGACCAATCTTAGTTCCCTAAGTGGAGGATTCAAAGAGGCGTTTCAAAGAAGAGGTAATATCCATTACCGATCTTTTCAATTTCTTTCTTCTTCAACTTCTTCATTTTTAGTTTTTTCATGATAAAGTAATAACATCAGTATTAATTACATACTGATATGTTATTATAAATATGAAACAACCCTAATTCACCTTCTATCCATCCTACGGAAAAATGAAATCACCGCGTGTGCGTACGTACAGAATACCATCTCCACGCCGTGGTGTAATCTATTTTCCACCATCACCTTACAAGGATGGGTATAATGGTGTAATGAGTAACTATTTATGATTATTATAAAGTAATATTGATACTGAAATAATATACATATACTCCAATACAATTCCACGATCATGGGAACAATATCATCGCTCGTGCGTACGTACGGAATACCGTCTCCACGATGTGATGCGACTCGTTCTACATGATCATCATTAAATAGTAATTATATAAATGAATTTAATGAATAAATATGATATATTTTACACTAATAACATTCTGGATATAAGGTATCTATAACCTTAAAAGAAGAATAAGAATTTATTCGGCAAAACACGCATAAGAACAAAAGGCAATAAAGACCCGAGTAACAAGTAACAATGAAATATTACTAACAAGAAGCTAATAATATGACCATATATGATATCATATCAATATGTATGAATCTGGAATAAGTCAATAAAATTATTTAAACCATTATACAGGATATTCGGACACGTACAAAGCAAATCGGACCTAAGGTAAGGGAAATATCACAATCTCATTTCTATCCAAGATTTTTTATTCGTAAGTATTTACTGGGGTGTATATTATCATCCACATCCATGTTCCCTCAATATGTAATATTGTCTCCATCCACTTAAAATATTTTAAATCCTATTTTACCCTTCGGTGAGTTTTTAGTAATGAATATGAAAGGAATCTTTTGTCGTTTTTTCGTACGAGGTACTTTTTGACTTTTCCGAAAAAAGTACGAAGACTGTTTTTTTTAACTTATACGGCATGAATGGATTTTTAAAACATTATTTCCAAGAAGCTTCCTTTACAAGTTTTCAAGTTTATTTTTAATCAAATTCTTTTATTTTAAAGTCGTATGACATGTTATGAAAGGAAAAATGTTTTTGATGTAGAAAGGATATTTTTCTCGAGAATGGAGTTCAAGTATTTTATCAAAATTATTTTCCATCTAAGATAATAAAAGGGTTCTGTTTTTATCCCTATTATTACATGTATTTGATTATGTTGTGATGGAAATATTTTTATGAATTCCTTTATCTTATATGAATTGTTTTATGATGTCATGTTGTTTAAGAATTCCATTTTTATTACATGGGTTACGCTATGATGTATGGTTTATGATTATGTGCCACACATAAGAAAAGATTCATTATAAGATGGGTGGGACCTATATCTCCCTCCAATGCATTGGGTAATGATTTTATATCTCATGAGATTGACATGGCTGGATTGGTAGGTTATACCGGTTCAGTGAAACAGGACTGGAACGAGGGTGACTCGGTTCAGAAAGGGACTTTGTCCACTAAGATAGTCTTGTCAATGAGTCATGACTAACAAGAAATGATTTTCCATGATTATGTGTGCATGCCACAAAGTTTCAAGTTTCATGTTATGATTATGGGGATCTCATTTTCGCTTCTATGATTTATTCCATGTTAATATATTATGATCTCTTTTGCAGGTTATTATTTTCAAAAATATATGATATGATTTTTATTTCCTTTATCTGCCCTTGCTGAGAATTTGAGCTCACCCTTTTATGTTTTATTTTCCCCAGGTCAGGAAGATGGATATTAAGTAGAATATGCTAAAAGGGACCTTAGATATGATGAAATAAATGGGAGACACTGTAGAAGTTTTATGAACCAGTTGTTTATGTTTCCCAGTTTCTAAAGACACTATACCTATACGGTCCTTTGTGGTTTTGTCATATATTGTAATAAGTGTGCTTCAATTTTGAAGTATTAACAATGTATGTAATGTATGGGTCGTTATAGTTGGTATCAGAGGAAAGGTATAGTCAACCTTTGGAAACTAGGATGTGAAAGCCTTAGTAAGAACCCTAAGGATAAGTCTAAGCATAGAACACAATCTTAGTGTTTTAGAAATGGCCATCAATACCCTAGGATAAGACCTTAAGTGTGAAATTTTATCCTTGATTATGTGGTTTTCCTATTATAATTAGTGTTGCTCACACTATTCTTCTTTGTTTTAGTCAATGGCTGGAACCCGAAAAAACTGTGTTAATGCGGAATGCGATTGGAAATGCAATGATTGTCCCCCTGAGCAACCAAACGATATGGGAGCTGGAATGAAAAATCTTGTAGCCATGCTCACACAACTTTCTCAATCTATGAATCATGCAGGACTTCCAAATGAGCAAAGGAAGGGGAAACATTCTGTTGAATCCTTCATGAGGCAACGTCCACCTTCTTTCAGTGGGTCTACTGATCCATTAGTTGCTGAACAATGGATTAGTACTACTGAAAAGATATTTTCAGTTCTTCAATGTTCTGAACATGATAATGTCATCCTAGCAGTGTATCGTTTGGAAGGAGATTCTGAACAATGGTGGAATCTTATTAAGAATACGCGGCAAAGGGATGAAATTGAGTCTATGGAATGAGACGAGTTCAAGAACTTATTTTTCAATAAGTACATCCCTCATATTCTCCGAACAAAGATGGAGAAAGAGTTTCCTGAACTAAAGCAAAGGGATGATGAATCTGTTGGTACCTATGAAGAAAATTTTACAAGACATTCAAGGTACGCTTCTGGTATTATTATCCAACCTGAGAGTAAGATCGATCGATTCTTTAGTGTCTTAAAACCAAGTATTCAAAGGGCGTTAGCCATAAGGGACTTCAATAGCTATGAGGAAATCGTTCGATGTGCTCTCAAAGTTGAGATGGAGATTGGAGTAACCCATCAGTCACATGGGTTTGATAAGAAGAGGAAGATGGAATTCAAAGGAAAATCTAAAGAGCACACTGAAAAGAAGATGAGCTTTCCCTTATGCTCAATGTGTGGAAAGAAACATGGAGGGAGTTGTCTTAAAGGGAAAAGTAAATGTTTCAAATGTGGAAAGGAAGGTCATCGGGCATTTGAATATCGCGATAATGGGAAGAAGATGTCTAATGATGCAAACAAATGAAGGGATACACAGAATGAACCTACTACACATCAATGTTTCAAGTGAAAGTAGATGGGGCATTATGCCAATCAATGCCCAAATCCAAGGGTTAATGATGATGGTCGACATCAACAAAATCTTAAGGCTAAAGGAAAAGGAAAGTCACATGCAATTTCTATCAGCGATGTGGAGTACGATAACAAAGTGGTGAAAGGTACACTTACTATCCACTCTAAAGTAGCAAATGTTTTATTTGATTCTAGATCCACCCACTCTTTTATTTCTGAAAACTTTTCTAAGGGTATCACCATATTACCTCAACAATTAGATGTTGAGTTAGCTGTGACAACACCTAATGGCACAACAGTCGCATCAAAAGTTTATAATTCTTCTCCGATCGAAGTTTGTGGGAAAGTGCTTCCTACAAATCATGTGATACTTCCTTTAGTGTAATTTGATGTGATTCTTGGCATGGATTTGATTTCTCTACATGGAGCTCATATCAATTTCCAAAGAAGGAAAGTCACATTTCATATTCCAGATCAATCTACGATCTTCTATCAATGCAAGGATGAATATAACCTTCCAGTGGAAATTTCTTCCATCTTATGGGTCTTGATTCCACTAAATTAAGGTTATTTATCTCAAATGGTTGGTGAGAAACTCACTATTAAGAATATTCCCATCGTACGGGAGTTTGATGATGTATTTCCGGAGGAATTACCGGGTCTTCCACCAAATCGTGAAGTTGAGTTTTCAATAGAACTCGTACCAGGTGCTTTGCCTATTTAAAAGACACCTTATAGAATGGCCCCAATTGAGTTTCAGGAATTGAAGAAGAAACTCCAAGAGAATCTTGATAAGGGATTTATACGCCCTAGTGCGTCACCTTGGGGAGCACCTGTTCTATTTGTTAAGAAGAAAGATGGATCAATGGGACTCTGCATTGATTACAGAGAACTTAACAAGACCACTATCAAGAACAAATATCCTCTCCAACACATTGATGACTTATTTGACCAACTACGCGGAGCTCAATACTTTTCCAAGATTGATCTTCGTTCAGGGTATCATCAATTAAGGGTCAAAAGGGAGGATATACCAATGACGGCTTTCCGTACAAGGTATAGACACTGTGAATTTATAGTGATTCCATTTGGTCTTACTAATGCACCTGATATCTTCATGGATCCAATGAATAGAGTCTTTAGAGACTATCTTGATCAATTTTTGGTGGTCTTTATAGACGTTATTCTTGTCTATTCAAAGAGAAAAGAAGAGAATGAAGATCACTTGAGAATTATATTGAAAACCCTGAGAAAGGAGAATCTTTATGCCAAATTTACCAAGTGTGAATTTTGGCTTAAAAAAGTTGCATTTTTGGGTCACATAATCTCAAAAGAGGGGATATATGTGGATCTAGCAAAAATAGAGGTTATCGAAAGATGGTCAAGACCAACAACAGTAACTGAGATCCGAAGTTTTCTTGGTTTGGCTGGATATTATCGACATTTTGTAAAAGATTTTTCACGATTATCTAATCCACTCACCAAGTTGACTTGGAAAGGAGTTAAGTTTGTTTGGACAGAGGAATGTGAAGAGAATTTCAAGGAGTTGAAAAGAAGGTTATCCAGTGCACCTGTGCTCACACTGCCTTGTAGTGGAGAAAGGTTTGTGATCTACAGTGATGCATCCAAGAAGGGATTGGGGTGTGTTCTTATGAAAAATGATATGGTGATAGCTTATGCCTCACAACAGTTGAAAATCAATGAGAAAAATTACCCAACACATGATTTGGAGTTAGCTGCGGTAATGTTTGCATTAAAGATTTGGAGGCATTACCTTTATGGTGAAAGGTGTGATATTTTTACTGATCATAAAAGTTTAAAGTATATTTTCACACAAAAGGAGCTGAATATGCGTCAAAGAAGATGGTTGGAGCTGATTAAGGATTATGACTGCTTAATCCATTACCACCCTGGGAAAGCAAACAAGGTGGCAGATGCTTTAAGTCGACAAGACCATGCTAGTTTATCCATGATGAGGATCACAAAAGATCCAATATTTATGGATTTACAAAGGATGGATCTTGGAATTATAATGGAAGGGGAAAAATCTTATCTTTCTCAAATGAATGTTCAACCATCTATATATGTGAAGATTAAAGAGGCACAGAAAGAAGATGTCGAGTTACAAAAGAAGGTGAGAAATGTTCCTGAATTCAACCTTGATTGTGATGGGATAATAAAGTTCAGGAATCGGGTTTGTGTTCCTCCCATCCCTGAATTAATGAAGGAGTTGCTGGTTGAGGCTTATAGTTCTTCATTCTCTATTCATCCTGGAAGCACGAAGATGTATAGGGTCCTGAAAGAGTACTTCTGGTGGGATGGCATGAAAAGAGATGTTTCTGAATATGTCTCTCGATGCTTGGTTTGTCAACAAGATAAAGCTGAGAGACAAAAGTCTAAGGGGATGTTACAACCATTACCCATACCCGAATGGAAATGGGAAAACATCACTATGGACTTTGTCACAGAACTTCCTAAAACATCCAAAGGCAATAATGCTATTTGGGTCATAGTTGATCATCTTACAAAGTCTGCACACTTCATTGCTATTAGAGAGGATTTCTCTCTAGATCAGCTTGCCAGGATATATGTAAAGGAAGTGGTAAGATTGCATGGAGTACCAATTTCTATTATATCTGATCGGGATCTGAGATTTACCTCGAAGTTCTCGCGAAGTCTTCAGCATACTCTGGATACAGTGTTGAGTTTCAGCACAGCTTATCATCCCCAGACAGACGTTCAGTCTGAGAGAACAATTCAAACCCTAGAAGATATGATGAGAGCTTGCTCTATAGATTTCAAAGGAGGTTGGGATCAACACCTACCTTTGGTGGAATTTTCTTATAATAATAGCTTTCACTCCAGTATTCAGATGGCTCCTTATGAAGCTCTCTATGGAAAGAAATGCAGGACTCCAACTTGCTGGGATGAAGTTATGGAAAGAAAGCTATTAGGACCTGATCTCGTTGATAAAATGGCAGAAAAGTTCAGATCTATTCAACAACACATAAGAGCAGCTCAGAGTCGACATAAAAGTTATGCCGACAACCGAAGAAAAGACCTAGAGTATGAAGTGGGTGATAAAGTGTTCTTACGAATATCTCCCTGGAAGAGGGTTATGAGATTTGGAAAGAAGGGAATGTTGAGCCCTAGATATATCGGTCCTTTCGAAATACTGGATCGTGTTGGAAAGGTAGCTTACCGATTGGCGCTTCCACCGAATCTCTCTCAAGTTCACGATGTGTTACATGTATGTCTCCTGAGAAAGTACATACCTGATCCTTCACATGTACTCAGCTCAGAAGTTGTACCGCTGGAGAAAGATTTTTCTTATGAAGAACAACCGATAGAAATTCTGGATCGTAGCGAAAAAGTCCTACAAAACAAGACCACTCGATTGGTGAAAGTTTTATGGAGGAACCAATAATTAGAAGAAGCTACATGGGAGCTTGAGGATATGATGAGGGAGAAGTATCCTCGTCTGTTTGTTACAAAGTGACGAATTTCGAGGGCGAAATTCTTTTTAAGGGGGGTAGAATGTAACACCCGAGATTTTTATGAGTAATATTTTGTTTTTATATATCATCAAAGGAATCTTTCACTACATACTATCTTGGCTTACTTTACCTGCAATCGCGACCTTCCTCAATAGCTTGCGTCGTACGCAATACCGAGTTTCACTAAACAACGATATGCTATTAAAATATTATTAAAACTAGCCATTATGAATATTAATAACCACTTTTTTAAATTTTTTAAATTTTATTTTTCAAAATGGACTTCATTTTTGGATTCGGAATACCGAAATTAGCCTAGGGTAAAATTTTGGTATTTTTCTGAAAACATTCAATTTTTGATGAATAGTGAAACCCCTAAGTGGTAGGTTAAAAACTGAATTTTGCATAAAACATAATTTTACCACTTCTGGGAATGGAATTTCAAAAATCCGACAGACACGGTTGATATCAGTAAGTAAAATTTGGTTCAATGAGATAAAAATAATTTTTTGGTGAATAGTAACTTTTTACTTTTTTTTACCGCGGTTAATAGTAAATGGGGTAACTAAGGGTAAATATGATATTACTATTACCCTAACACATGTCCTAATTCTATTGGATAAGTTTAATTCGACCAAAAACTATCTTTGAAATAAAATATGACCATTTAGGCCCACTTGGGTTAGATTAGGACATTTATTATTAATTTATTTAAAGAAGGGTTAAAATAGTTAAAATCAATGTTTAATAAGTAAATCATTTTTAATATGGGGTTATACATAAGATAAATTCGACTATAAATATTTAATATTAAGCTAAGAAGATTTACTACATAATGGTATTTTATTTAGAATTTTTAGACCTTATATAATTTAATTTATTTATGACTCAACGATGATGCAGTAATTATCTTATTAATAAAATATTGACATAATTGATGTTATAAAAATAAAAATAAATGTAATTTGAGACTTTTTATGAATTCCACTAATTTTATAGGTTACTATGATATATTAGTGTTGATTTAATCAACTTGGTTCAAACATATAATTCTGTTATGACTTTCACAAAAATCATATATCAATAAGTGTCAAAATTGAAACAAAATAGTTTTTAAATAAAATATTATATTATTAATTGTTATTTTATTCCTAAAAATATATGGTTCGGCAAAATGACTTAGATAATGATATATATATTAATAATAAACAATTTGGGGTTCTTTTGGCATGTTATGGTATGTGTATTAACCATATAGTGTAAGAAAACAAAAAGACACGGTAAAAGTTAAATTATTTAACTTAGAGTTAAATCTAATTGATAAGGTTAAAATAATAACATAAACTTGTCTAAATCCTATTGGATGATAGGATTTATACCCATCTCCACATTAGCTTCTAAATAAGACTCTTTGGAACCATTATAAACCGATTTTGACTTTAATATAAAATAATATTTTGAGATATTCCTAAGGTGCCCCTCTCCCCCCTTATAAAAGGGCACCTCCTCCCCCTCCTCCTCACACCAATTTGAGCACTCAAGCTCGTCCAACCCCTACCATTTTCTCCTCTACCATTCCCCAGAATAATCCTAGAGGTCCTGGTCTTCTTCAAAGACCAATCTTAGTTCCCTAAGTGGAGGATTCAAAGAGGCGTTTCAAAGAAGGGGTAATATCCATTACCGATCTTTTCAATTTCTTTATTCTTCAACTTCTTCTTTTTTAGTTGTTTCATGATTAATTAATAACATAAGTATTACTTACATACTGATATATTATTATAAATATTAAACAACCCTAATTCACCTTCTATCCATCCTATGGAAAAATGAAATCACCGCGCATGCGTACGTACGGAATACTGTCTCCACGCCATGGTGTAATCTATTTTCCACCATCACCTTACAAGGATGGGTATAATGGTGTCATGAGTTACTATTTATTATTATTATAAAGTAATATTGATACTGAAATAATATACATATACTCCAATACAATTCCACGATCTTGGGAACAATATCATCGCTCGTGTGTACGTACGGAATACCGTCTCCACGATGTGATGCGACTCGTTCTACATGATCATCATTACATAGTAATTATATAAATGAATTGAATGAATAAATATGATATATGTTACACTAATACCATTATGGATATAAGGTATCTATAACCTTAAAAGAAGAATAAGAATTTATTCGGAAAAACACGCATAAGAACAAAAGGCAATAAAGACCCGAGTAACAAGTAACAATTAAATATTACTAATAAGAAGCTAAGAATATGACCATATATGATATCAGATCAATATGTATGATTCGGGAATAAGTCAATAACATTATTTAAACCATTATACAACTGTTTCGGACACGTACAAAGAAAATCGGACCTAAGGTAAGGGAAATATCACAATCTCATTTTTATCCAAGATTGTTTATTCGTAAGTATTTACTGGGGTGTATTTTATCATCCACATCCATGTTCCGTCAATTTGTAATATTGTCTCCATCCACTTACAATAGTTTAAATCCAATTTTACCCTTCGGTGAGTTTTTAGTAAAGAATATGAAAGGAATCTTTTGTAGTTTCTTCGTACGAGGTACTTTTTGACTTTTCCGACAAAAGTACAAAGAATGTTTTTTTAACTTATACGACATGAATGGATTTTTAAAACATTATTTCCAAGAAGCTTCCTTAAAAAGTTTTCAAGTTTATTTTTAATCAACTTCTTTTATTTTAAAGTCGTATGACATGTTATGAAAGGAAAAATGTTTTTGAAGTAGAAAGGATATTTTCCTCAAGAATGGAGTTGAAGTATTTTATCAAAATTATTTTCCATATAAGATAATAAAAGGGTTATGTTTTTATCAATATTATTACATGGATTTGATTATGTTGTGATGGAAATATTTTTATGAATTCCTTTATCTTATATGAATTGTTTTCTGATGTCATGTTGTTTAAGAATTCCATTTTTATTACATGGCTTACGCTATGATGTATGGTTTATGATTATGTGGCACACATAAGAAAGAATTAATTATAAGATGGGTGGGACCTATATCTCCCTCCAATGCATTGGGTAAAGATTTTATATCTCATGAGATTGACATGGCTGGAATGGTAGGTTATACCGGTTCAGTGAAACAGGACTGGAATGAGGGTGACTCGGTTCAGAAACGGACTTTGTCCACTAAGCTAGTCTTGGCAATGAGTCATGACTAACAAGAAATGGTTTTCCATGATTATGTGTGCATGCCACAAAGTTTCAAGTTTCATGTTATGATTATGGGGATCTCATTTTCACTTCTATGATTTATTCCATGTTAAGATATTATGATCTCTTTTGTAGGTTATGATTTTCAAAAAGATATGATATGATTTTTATTTCCTTTATCTGCCCTTGCTGAGCATTTGAGCTCAGCCTTTTATATTTTCTTTTCCCCAGTTCAGGAAGATGGATATTAAGTAGAATATGCTAAAAGGTACCCTAGATATGATGAAATAAATGTGAGACACTTAGAAAATTTATGAACCAGTTGTTTATGTTTCCCAGTTTCTAAAGACACAATACCTATATGGTCCTTTGTGGTTTTGTCATATGTTGTAATAATTTTTCTTCAATTTTGAAGTATTAACAATGTATGTAAAGTATGGGTCGTTATAATTCAATACACTCCCACACATTGAAGTAAAATATACAGTAGGTTAATTAATAAGGACTGATCACGGAGTTCTGAAAAAATTAAATATTTATGGGGATCTTGTGTACATAGATCCAGAAATATTAAGTATGGGAGTTTTAAAGAAAATGAAACATAACTACATCTTCAAATGGTTTATAATCTATATTTATAAGAAAAGATAATATCTTATATATCTTGTGATGATAATTTTCAAAAGAATATTAAAGATGTGAAAAATGGTAAATTGGTATACGTTGTAAATGAAAATGGAATTTTGAATTTTGGGAAGAGGTATTGTGTTCCCTCGATATACAAGATAAAAAATAAAATTATTGGATGATTCCCATATATTGAATTTCTATACACACCCTGGTATCACTATGATGTATAGATATTTGATGATATTTTTTTTGTTTAATATGAAGTGGGAAATTACTGATTATGTACCAAGATGATTTGTTTGTTAACAGGAAAAAGTAGAATAACAACATACTAGAGGATTCATAAATTAAAATATCACATATTTATAATGATTAGGTAACTCATAAATTATAATATGATATATTTATATAGTGGTATAAGTAATTACATTTTTAAAAAATAATAAATTATGTGTTGGTATTATTATGAAACATAAATATTTATTAACAATTTTATAATTAATAAAATAATTAAAATGAATGATTATTTTCACAAAATATATTTAAAACATAATATTTTGTATCATTATTAAAATATTTTAATTTTAGGATACCATAATTAGTTTTCCAAAGTGTCTCCAAATTAATTATAATTTAAAAATTAGTTTGTTTCAAATAAGTGAAATTTTTATTTAAAAATTAATTTTCTCAAATGTAGAAAAATATTTTTATAAAATGGAGTCCATTTTTGAAATCTAATCATAAAACAAAATTAAGTTTATTTTATTTGGATTTTTATAAAATGGTTGAAACCATCCCCCTTTCTCTTTTAATTTCCATGCTCATTATGGAGGTTCTCAAGGAGACAACACTCAAGGGGTAAAACCCTTTCTCTTTCTCTTTTAATTTCTTTTATTTTATTATCCTAACCACACCACACCTTCCCAATATTTCATAATGATTATTACTTATTTTATATAGTATAAATTTGTTATTTAAAGTTAATATCAAACATTAAGTCTCTTCTTTTCATCCATTATTTTGAAAATGAAATCATCATTCATGATGTGCCTATTCATCATCTTTGTGGATGACATGTTTTCATTTTCCATTACTACCATTAACGATTCTCATAAAACCATTTTATTTATAAAACAAACTATAATATTTCTATTGAAATAAATTTAATGCTTTGTAAATATTATATAAACATATTATTAAATAAAACCATAATAATTTGTGATGGTCATAAAAACCTCCAAAATAAATTAAATGATTTTCATTATCATTTAATAATATAAATCATCATCATTCCATATATAAATTATATATATATATAACCATTTAAACATTTAGGTGTTCATTAATATCTTATAATTTTAGTTTTGGAGGATAATTATCATTTTACAAGACCTTCTATAATTGTATACAAGAAAATGGATATTGAAAATTAGAGACAAATGGACATATTACAAAACAATGAACACTTATATCACATTGAAATGGTCATAAATTAACATAATAATTTTTTAATAAATCAAATATAAATTTTATATATTCTGAATTATGTAAATAATTTGTCTAATTATATTATCCTTGATTTTATGTAAGTGTATATTGCTTCCAGACATAATGTTAGGGTTTTCACACCTCACTTTTATTTATGTGACATATGCATTATTCAACACATATATATTGTGTGTGGTGTATGTATACTTCCTTTTGAGTTACTATATCATTAATATATATACATTGTTAGTATTAAATTTTTCATTTGATGATCCATAATTATTGGGGGGCATACCGTTCGACTGTTTACAAAATGGTAAGGGAATTCTTAACCCAACTTCCATTCTTGGTGTTAAAGTTATACTTCACAGATTATGTCCTGATATGATTATCTAGGAAATGTATTTTTATAATATTCTATTGAATTGTCACTTTTATTTTGATTATTTACAACTAATACACATAATTTAATCATTTTATTAATGGGAAAAAAATTTATGATATCTTTAGGGACTTTCATTGTAAAAATATTCCTTTTAACTATTTTTTTCAAAATTTAAAATGATTGTTTTTTAAAACTAATATGACTAGAGTGGAATTTCTCAATTTCATGATGCCTTAATTACTTTATAAATACTTAAAAATATTAAAAATTTATTTTAAATGAAAAAATATCCTTTTATAATTACAAAACATCTTATATAAATTATTTCAACATAAAGGAGTATTTATATCTTGAATTTATCAATGACTTTATTAGATTATTTTCATCTTCATAACCACTTTTGTTCATATTTTTAATTTATTTTGGACTCTTATGATAACATATACCATATTTTATTGAATTATTTATGATCAGTTGTAGTGTAGATGTGCTATTTTGATACAATTCATCACATTAGAGCGAATGGTCTGTGATTATTATTATTTTTTGATGAAATTTATTAACATTTCATATGATATTTTCAATATGAATTGATATGTTAAATTTGTATCACCCCCTTTCATTTTAGGAATTCAACGGAATTATTAACTGTTGGTCTTGGGTTGCTAATTCCCCTCGATGCATCTATTGGTCAAATGAGTCAATCTGGACCTAGTTTGAGATGAGACCTTACACATTTATATGTACTTCTTGGATAAGGCCTTGATGATATTATTGAGATATCTCACATTATGCATTCCCTCATTATGAGATTTGTTATTGGTAATCAATGTGATTATTTGGCTGGTAGAATTATTATGATTATGTTTTATTCTCATGTGATTAGTTATATGTAATTAGTTTATCATATTTTACTACTACTATATTATAAAAAAGATTATGTTTTATGGAATGTGTTATACTCCTTACCTTATTTATTATGTTTATATATGATTGATTCTACAATATTGTTATCCTTACTAAGAATCCGATCTAACCCCTTAATCATGTATTAATTTATCTCAGGATTCCAAGATGTATATTATAATTGACTTGCAGAGATAATATATGAGTTTAGGGATATTTCCAATGGAGTTTCTATGTTTTTTTCATTTCACGTTGTAATTATAAACTTATGTTTGTATTTATATTTCCAATGCTACATTACTATTTGGTCCTTTTATATGTGATATCTGTTACTTAGTAACAATGTAATAAATCAGGGAACCAGTTCAGGTCTACTTGGGCCATGGTCCTTACACCCATGATAAAATTGTATGCTAAAAAAACCGACTTATACAGGGTATTTCAACACATATTAATTTTTATAATTATATAATAAAATTTTTTACAAACACAATGACTAATCTCTTTCGTTGGTGTGTTTAATAATATCCAAGTTAACACTAAAAATTATCCATTTTTATATCATGAATAATATTTTTCAATTAAAATATATATACATATAATATTATTCAATATCATATATAATATATTAGACTGAATCCAAATTATAAAACATTTCAACCTAGAATCTAAAATAAAAAAACAATTGAATTTATCTATATTCAATTCTACCTAAAAAACAATACTAAATGTGTATTTAAATCATTTTTATAAATAACGTTCTATCCCACTCCATAATTTCAATTCTGATCCAAATTTTACTCTAAAGACTTTTTCTTTATCATATTCTAACATCCGTGATACCACTAAATTTTTCATACACTCATGGTGGATCATATATCCATTGTAAATAACAATTCATGAATAACTGATACTTTATATCATTTTTACTATACTATTTATAATCTATTGTCTATCTCAAACATAGCCTAATAGTAATTTTCAACCCCATGTATTCTTCTCATCTCATTCCCAAAATACCATGATGACGTTGATCAAATTCATTTGCTCCCTGATCACCCCAATATCCCCATTTTAATAACATGATCTCTTCTGTAGGTACTATCCACTTTTGGAATCACCTATTATATATTACCTTTACTTATATTCCATAAAAAATATTATATCACAGTTATTGAATATGTACCTATAGGTTATTCACACATAGCCAAAAAATATAAATTATTATTATCCTAAATCATCATGATGAACACTATTATCCTGAATCATACCATAACACTAATTTTATACTACATCATAAATTATTAAAATTGATAACACATTTTCCAATAATCATATCCAATGGTAATGTATTAATCATTTTAATTTTCAATCATTAATCATATTTCCACATAACATGTGAGTTTTCCCCAAACAAAACCATATTTTTATACTCATGGTGTAGGTCTATATATCAACCACCCCTTATGTTTCTCTTTATCTATTAAAATAGTGGCATGCAGCTCACCCAAAATATAATGAACAAGCTATTATGAGAATAATACTTTTTTGTTTATATTAATATTTATGAATAACAGATTAGTTTTACATTAAATGGGATTATTTGTTCAATATCATAATTGATACGAAACAACGGGTGTCACTGCATTCTTATGATGCACTCAACATTGAGTTATACCAAAAAATAATAAAATATTATTATTGTTATTATTATTTAATATTTCATTTAATGCATTTCCATTGGAATGGAATAAATGAATAGTTTCAATTGAATTTTGAAATATGGTTTACACATTTTTAAATAATGATTCATTACCAAATTTATTATAAATGGAAATAAAAACCAATTAAATATAAACGGTGTGTTTTTATCATAAAATGATTTTAAAATAGAATAAATATTTTTAGAAAATCATATCAATCATTATTGATTTTTATTTAATAAAAAATGTATCTTTTGTATTCAATTTAATGTTTTAAATTGATATTTTTTTCTATATGTGATAAAAAACAAATTCAATTTTTCAAATAAAAGATATATTTTTCAAAAAATGCAGTTTTACTGAATTTTTATGGTGACCCATTTTCAAATATAGTTTTTGTCACTTCTATATATTATATTTGAAAACATAAACTTATTATTTTGAATCAAGAAATAAAAATTTACATTTGCAGATATTTTTGTATTTTTCTTATAAAATTCATATTTTTATGAATAGTCAAAAATACTGCATTTTAATTCATAACCTCCTTTTCATCTAATTTTGTTTTATACTTATATTGTAATTTAAATTGGTTTTAAAATTTAACTGGATTATGTTTTTATCATTTAATCAAATTTTAGTTATTTAAAGTAATTTTATTTTTTAATTGGACATAAAGACATATCAATATTTTGATAGTTTTATTTCATAAAAATATATCTTTATAGTTTGGACAACAGGAATTAATTTTAAATTAATTATATTAAATTTTTGTGCTTTGGATATGGAAAAAAGTATTCCAAATTTGTAATTAGAATGTTGAAATTTTTTAAATAAGTAACTATTATTTTTGGAAATTATGAATAGTAACTTCAGTAAATATTTTTATTTACCATGGTTAAAGGGTAAATCAAGTAAATAAGGGTAAAAAAATAATATTATAATAATATAAATCTATGCTAACATGTGTCTTATTCTTTAGGATGAGATATTTCTAATCACGGGCATCATTGGGTCAATTTTAAGACCTCATGGATTCATTTGGGAGTGATAATGACATTTTATAATTAATAATATAATGTAAAGGGAAAAATAACATAAACATGTATCTTCATAATAATATGATTTTTATATAGTGTTATATAAGTGATATCTATAGATAATAATATTCATTATAAATCTAAAAATATTTCCTAAATCAGTATTTTTTATTTATAAATTTTAGAAATAATATAAAAAAATTTAATTATGACACAATGATGGTCTAGTGATTTCTCCATTATAATAGAATTCAAATAAATGATATTATAAATATTAAAATAGATATTATTTGACATAATTTATGTCAGAAAATAATTTTAATGGTTCAAATGACATGTTATTATGGATTCAATGTTTTGTTTCAAAATAATTAGGTTGTAATGAATTTATAAAAAATGTAAATTTTGAATAGTGTCCAAAATTGGCATAATTCATGATATAAAGTTTAATATTGTTTATTAAATGATGTTAAATTACTAAAAATATATTATTTGAAAAAAAATGGTTAATATATGTCTAAATATGTGATAAATGGAATTTGGGGGGTCTTTTTACTTTTTATAGTAATTACATTAACCAATAATGTGTAAATATCAAGATATCACTATGAGATTAAAAATGGTAAAATAAGTGTTAAAAAAATGATAAGGATAAATAAATATTTCAAACATGTGTAAAAGTTATTTGATGATGTTTATTTGAACAAAAAAAATTTTATATTTGAATTTAACTAGTTTTGGATAATTTTTAGTCTAAATTGAATTTATAAAAAATTAATATTTTAAGACTTTCATAAAAATAGCCTCCTCCCTCTTATAAATACACCCTACCTCAACCAACTCTCTCACACCTCTAATCCCCTTGTATCATCCAAATAATGTAAAAATAATCTCCCAACAACCCTCCATTCATTTATAATCCTTACCTTAGGAAGATGTTAATTAAAGAGAACCATTTGGCTCAAATCCAAATAAATAACACGATTTAGAGGTTACCTAATCTCTAAAGATTCTTTTCATTATTTTCATTATCCACTCCCTATGCTATATTTATTATAAGATTACATAACCTCTCCAGTATCATCAATATACTAGAATTTTTTTATGTGATGTATTCTAACTACACTTAAACACACCTCTATCTAATTGATAGAGACATAAAATTTCTAAGTACGATGAACTACTGCCCCACGAAATAATGATTCTTCAAATATCTCCTACCACCTCTCATTATTGAAATTATAATGAAATTGTATTTATATAAGACATATATTATATTTATAATGTCAATATTTTTCTATAATTTTTATTTAAAATATACCTTTATGATTTCTATATTGAGTAAATACGATAATTTCATTTGAGGAAGTGTGGGCTCTGATCCCCTCAAAATGATATGGCCCTTTCATGCGATAAATAACTTGTATAAAAGATGGGGTTAATGAAATTATGTAACATATATGAAATATATATTATACTGGAATGATAATATACCTATTTATCATTTAGTTTTCATTCTTTTAATACGATAATTAAATGAAAGTATCATTCATTTGTATGTACGGTCTACCGTCTCCATGAACGACAAATTTCATTTATTATCTCCATATATCATAGAAAATGACAATATATATATATATACTAGATATATATGATATTTAAATCATTAATAATATTCTTTTGATAATGGACTTATGACCACATAGATAAATTTTATAAATGTAGGTTCAGTTTTTCCTTAAATACAGAACATTGATAAAACATCCGCTATGAACTATAATAATTAAATAACTTCTATAAAATGGTAATAAGTTATATAAAATAAAAAATAAACATTTAGTGATTAAAAATAAAATATAAATTAACCTATGTTTATTATTTCGGAAATTAAAGAACAGGCATGGAAAGTCGGATTCATGGTAAGGGATTTCGTCTCAATTTACATTCCATTGAGACTTATTTATTGTTATGTACCAATTCAATTTTATGGTGTATATAATTAAAATTGAAATATTATATCATGCATATAATTATTCCCATGATATTATATGTTTTTTCAAATGTTATTATTTAATTTTTTTATTCATGTGTTTCTCAAGTGTTACATGGCTCTTTAACTAAAACATCACTATAAATGATTTAAGGAATTATTATTCTAAATATTTCCCATTTAATTATATGTTTTTAAAAATGGTTTTATGGTTTTTTTATGTGGACATTAATTTTTTAAAATGTTAATTCCTTTCAAATGATTCAACGTGTTGTGGGACAATTTGATTCAAAAATAACATTATTAAATGTTTTAAATGGTTTTGAAAATGGATTGAATACTTCAACATCTTCATAAGATTTCTTGTGATTGATGAATGAAATGTTGATAATTTTAATCTTATATGAGTTATGATTATGTAATGGTACTTGGAAATTTTATGGGTGTTAAAGTGATAAACCAAATACGGGTGGTTCCATGATAAACCTAGGGCCAGTGAGCCTGTGATAGGTCTCCAATGCATTGGGTAAGATGATGGAGGAAAACATTAATGTTTCTCCTATAATATTTAGGGAATATACTGTGATGGGTATTCCTAATGTAACCATGATGGTTAAACCCTATGTAGCTCTGAAAGATAATATTCTAGTATGATATGGTTACCACATATTACATTTTTTTAGGATTTCTAAGGTTTTTTGTGTGAATCTAATGATCACATGATGTATGATAAATAGTGTATGTTTTATGGGAGAAAAGTATTATTTTTTGAAAATGATTTAATGGGTGTTAAATATTCATAGACTAAACAGTTTTATTCCTTATTTTATATTATTTAATGACAACTTTGTTCTTATCCCATGTTTTTCGAATTTTTTCCCCAGGGTAGAGGAGTGGGTATGAGAAAGGAAGAAGTTAGTAATATTTTTATCATATAACAAAGTCGTGTATTATTTTAAATTGATTCATTCTAGGAAAAAATTTATAATTACTATATTTGAATACATTGTAATTTTTTCGTTGTTATGTAATAGTTATGGCCTAATTCTGTAAACTATAACCCTAAAAATATACATAGTGTTAGTTCTTAATGTAAATCAAGATTTTTTAATATTGAAGGTTTGGTCCTTATTGTTGGTAACAAAAGAAGATTTATAAAACATTAGAGATTTTGATGTTTTCTTATGGTTTAGGGATATCATCATGGGTTTAAAATTTTAACGTATATTATAAGTTCAATGGATTTGGAACCCCATTTTATGCTTTATGATATGAAATATTAATGTGAATAATGATATTTTTAGACACATTCACCTTGGAGGAAATTATGGGTTTGTAATTTTTGGGATGAAAAATTCATGTATGAGATAACCATTGAGGTTAAATTATGTTATGGTTATTTTGAGGATTTTATCTCATTTTTTGGATTTTTATAAAAGTGTATAGTATTTAAAATAGGCAACCCCTAAACTATGAGATAACCCGTATCATTAGGAAATTTTATGAGAATCGAACCCACAACCAATGTGCAACTCGTATTTATCACCTACCACTAGCCTATGTGATGTCCCTAGTTATTATGAATTATTCATAGTTAAATGATTTTATGGATTAATAATACGTAGAATTTCCAAACTTATGTGTTATAGAATGGATATCCTTAGTATAGTAAAATGATTTGGTGATTAAGTTATAAATTCTATTGTGGAATACATTGACTATTTTTGGAACCCAATATGCCTAATGAAAATATATTACTATGTGATTTTGTTTGTGGAGTAATTGTTGAAATATATTTTGGAATAATCTATGTTTTTATTATGGACATATGGTGATTTGGGTTATTTATGGAAATGATTAACTGATCATAGAGAATATGTGATTATGTTAATTAATTTTAAGTATGAGACATTAAAAGTAGTCGATGTTATTTGGACACAAATGTTATGATTTTTCATGGAAGACTATGGGGACAAATCCTTCTGAATTTTGGATTTAAATCATAGATTGGATTATTTTGAATAATTTTAAGAACAATTTATTATTAAGTGGCCTTGGTTGAACATTTTGTTTCATTTGTTTGATTAAGTGTAGTATTTATTTTTGTAAATGATTAATGTTTTTGGGGGATTATCCGATCTTGTACTAACCATTTTGGTTATTGTTAATTTCTAAGTACAAGAGAAATATATGGTTTATCTTTTGTGAATTATATGATTCTCTTGAGAAAAGATGATTATGTGTGATACATTTATTAACGTATAAAACTCTAATTGTCATGTATGTGTAGTTCCTTATGTTCATATTAATATTAATAAAATAACTCCAAAAAATTATGAAAATTATCCTTAAAAAATTGTTTTAACATTAATTTTCCTACTGTGAAATCAATGACTATTTAATCCATCACAACTATGTGGTTTTCTGGTTTTTAGCTTTCTATTGATCATGTTGTCCATCACTCTCAATCAGAACATGATGGTTAGTTTTTCTTCCTTTTTGATGTTTTCCTATATGGAATCCTTGTATGTGTTAGCTCGGGTGACCTTTTTAATTCTCATTCTTTGTTTTAATGTGATATTTTAATGGAATTTGTTTTCTGATGTGGGACTTTCAATGATGTTTCGGAGCCCAATTTTAAAATTCGGAGGTTGTAATTTCCAAAAGGGGGGAAATGATATAACAACCTAGGTATTTAAAGAATAATAATTTTTAATTTCTAATAATATTAATGAATAATTAATTTTTCATTAAATGAGACACCTTTCTGATAGCATACTTGAATCACAACAACGGGTTTCTCAAAAATTGAATGTTGCACACAACATTGAGTTTTACTAAGAAATAATACAATAATAATAATATTATTTTAAATGGTTGTTAATGCCTAGTCGTTCGAATGGTGGGAATGAATAGTATCAATTGAATTTTAATATATGGTTTATTAAGGTTTAAATAATGATTAATTGGTTACCAAATTTGATAAAAATGTTAATAAAACCCAATTCAATATAAAGGATGTTTTTTTATGAAAACCTAATTTAAAAAATTAAAAATGAGTTTATAAAATCATATCACTCATTATGATTTCTTAATAAAATATATATGTTATATATTCAATGTAATGTTTTAAATTAATCTTATATGTTATCTTTATTTTATATGAGAACAAATTCAATTTTTCAGATAAAAGATTTATTTTTCGAAAAATGCATTTATATCACCTTTTTATACTGAACCCTTTTTAAATATATATTTTTTTAATTTTATATGTTATAATTGAAAAAATAATATTCTTCTTTATGATAGGGACATCAAAATTTAATTTATATGAAATTTATGTGTTTCTGATAAAATTCATATTTTTACAAATAATGAATAATACTGCAATTTAATTCAAAACTGTATTTTCATCTAAATTGTTAATATTGATAGATTGTTATTTCAATTGGTTTTAAATTTTAATTGGATTATGTTTTTAAAATTTAATTTAATTTTGTTCTATTGTAAATAATATCACTTTTAAACTGGATATAAACACATGTCAATCTTTTGACAGTTTGTTATTCTTAAAACCCATCATTATAGTTTTAACAACAGTAATTAATTTTAAAATAATTTATGAAAATAATATGTTTTAAATTTTGAAAAATGGGTTCAAAATTTTAAATTATATGGTTTTATTATGTAAAAAATGACCTTTTATTTTTTGACTTTAGGAATAGTAACTTCAGTATTTTTTTAATTTACCATGGTTAAAGGTTAAATCTGGTAAATAAAGGTATCAAATAATATTATAATAATATAAAAATAACACAACACATGTCTTAATACTATTTTATGATATATTTATGACCTTTATGATCCTTGGATTGATTTTAGGACCCCATGGATCCACATGGATGTGACAATGATATGTTATAATAATTAATTTAATGTAATGAGAGAAAAACATAAACATTTATCATCATACAGGTTTTTTATACGGTATTATGTAAGTCAAATATTAGTGTATACAAAGTCATAATAAATATTAAAATATTTAATTCATCAATATATTTTATTTATAATTTTTATACATTAAATAAATTAATTTTATAATGTCAAAATGATGATGTAGTGATCGCTCCATTAATAATGGAGTCACATAAATGATATTATAAATATTAAAAAAAATATTATATGACACAATATATGACATCCATGAATTTTATAGGTGAATATTAAATTTTAGGATTGATTCATTGATTTTTAATGGAATTAGGGTATTATGAATTTGTAAAAAAGTCATGTATGAATAGTGACCAAAATTAAAATAATTCATAACTTAAAATATAAAATAGTTTATTAAATTATATTAAATTCATTAAAATATAATATTAGATCTAATGGTTAATATAAATCCAACTATTTCATAAATTTAATTTTTGGGGTTGTTTGACGTGATATGGTATTTTTATTAACCCTCAATGTGTAAATAACATGATATCACTATAAGATTAGAAAGGGTAAAATGAGGTTTAAACAAAACATATAAGGATAAAAATTTATTCAAAACATACTTAAGAATTATTGTCTGATATTTAATGGAACTAAAATCATAATATAATTGAATGGAATGAGTTTTACACAATTATTATTTGAAATTGATTTTATAATAAATTAATATTTAAAGTATCTCATAAAATGCCCCTCCTCCCTTGTATAAAAGGACACCACCTATAACAACTAAATAACACCACTCAAGACTATTGTATCATAAAAAATTAGCTATAATAATCTACCAATATACCTCAATTCATCCTAGAATTCTTTCCATGGGTAGAGGGAAATTCAATAATGCCTTTTTGGCTCAAATCAAAAATAGTTACCCGATTTATAGGTAACATAATATCTCAACTTCCATTCTGTTATTTTCCTTGTATACACCCTATGATCTATTTATTACATTATTACATATCAAAAACAATATCATAAATATATTAGGATTTTTTTATGAGAATTATTCAAACTACAGTTACACACACCTTCATCTAATGGTAACGAACATGTTGTTTCTGTGTACGTCGAACTACTGCCACATGAAATGATGATTATTCAATTTTATCCTAACACATATCATGGTGTCCATTATGATGGAACAGTATTTATATATGATATATATTATATTTATGGATACTATATGGTTATGTAATTTCTATTTACAACATACATTTATTCATTCCATATTATGTAAACACGATAATTTCATTTGAGGAAGGGCGGACTACCGCCCCACTCAAAGTGATATTAATCATTCATGTGATAAATAGAACATATAAAAAATGTGTTAAATAAAATTATGAAACATATATAACCTAGTTATAACACATTAATTATAATATAACTATGTGTCATTTATTTTTAATTCCTTTAATATGACAATGAAATGAATGTAGTGTTCATGTGTACGTACAACCTACCATCTCTATGAACAGTAAATTTCATTTGTTATCTCCAAATGTTATGGAATATTCTAAAATATAGATATACTGGATATATATGGTATTTAAATCATTAATAATATTATGGAGATAATGTACTAATGACCACATGGATAATTTTTATCAAAATATTTTCAATTTTTACTCAAATACTGAACATCGACAAAAAATACATTATGAAATCGAATAATTAAATAACATAAATAAACTATTAAAAAGTGATATAAAATGAATAATAAAATTTAAAAAGGTTCAAAAAATGTTTAAATTGACCAGTGTCTTTTATTTAGGAAATTAAATAATCAATAAGAAAAGTTAGATTCAAGGAAAGATATTTTGTCTCAATTTACCATCCATTGAGACTTATTTGTTGTTATGAAGCAATTCACTTTTACAGCGTATATACATACCATTGTTAAATTTATATAATTAATATACTTATATTCATGATTTTGTATGTCTTTTTATGTTATTTGTTAATTTTTTTTATTCAAGTGTTTCTCATGTTTTACATGACCATTTAACTAAAACACTATTTTAAATGTTTTAATAAATTATTATTTTAATGATTTCCCATTGATGTACATGTTTTTCAGAATTATTTTATTTATTTATTTATTTGGTAATGAATGTTTTAAAATGTAATTTTTTTTAAAATTTTAAATGTGGTATGGAACACTTTGATTCAAAAAATAAATTTATTAAATGTTTTTAATGGTTCTGGAAATGGATTGTATATTTCAATATCTCAAATTGATTTCATATGATTTTTGAGTGAAATTTTGATAATTTTAATCATTTATGTGTTATTATTATGTAATGGTACTTGGAAATTTGATTGGTGGTTACATGAAAAATAAAATTCGGGTGGTTTTGTGATAATCCTAGGGTGGTTGAGATCGTGATATCTCTCCAATGCGTTGCGTAACATGATTGAGGTAGACATTAATGTTTCCCATAAGATATTTGGGGAATATATTATAATAGATATTCCAAATGTAACCATGATGTTTACTCCTTGTGTAGCCTTGAAAACTAAAATGAAAGTATGATATAGATGCCACACGTTACCTTTTTGTTTTATTATTTATATAATGTTTTGTGTTAATATTATGATTACAATATATAAGATAAATAATTTATGTGTTATGGGAGGTTATTATGATTTTGTGAAAATGTTTTCATGGGTTTTAAATATTCACATATAAATGGTTTTATTCCTTATTTTATATTCCTTACTGAGATTTTTATGCTCATCCCAGGTTTATGAAATGGTTTTTGCAGTGTATAAGGATAGGCCTGAGAAAAGATGATGTCAAGAATATTTTTATCAACAAAAAAATTCATGTTTTACTTTAAACATTTTCATTTTATGAAAAAATGGACAGTGAGTATGTTTGAATACTTTCTAATTTTTGATTTGTTATGTAATAGATTTGGCCATATTATCTAAAACACTAATGCTGGAAATATCCTTAGTGACAATTCTTGAATTAAATCAAGATTAAGTAAAATTTTACTCTGTGGGATTAAAATATGCCTAAATACATCATGTATGGCCTCATTATGGAGGTGGATCAACTATTGGTCATATTTAACCTTATTGGGCATCTCATCTACTGGAACATCCTGCACGTGATGTCATATCCAACATATCGTCTTTCAATGCTTATCCATGTCCTACCTCGGACATTTGAATATGACTTGGTCCATTACTAAAAACTAACTTCATGTTCCTTAGAAAAAAATATTCCAATTTCATATATCATTTCCCTCCTAACACTCTTTTAGAAACTAATCACACTTGTCAATGAAATTCTCCATCAAACTAAAATCATGCCATCTATAATCAATATTACTATTTCATCACTTTGAATTATCCATATAAACTCTTTTATAAATCATTAAAGACCTAATTTTTGATACCCATATCCCTACAACAATAATAATCTTACTCCACTTTTTGGATCAAATCAGACCCATCTGTCATGTACTTCTCTTTTATATGCTTCATGTTCACCTCAAAGAAGAGTGATGTCAACAAGATGTTGTTTAACTACACCTTAATATAATATCTTAGACCATTATCAAATTATCTCTCCTTAATGACTTTATCTCCATACATTTTTAGTTAATAAAATAAATAATATATAATCATCACAACACAATTCATGAGTAATGTCGCTCCTAAAACCATGTTCATAAAATCAAAGACTTACACTACCCTTAACTTTTTTATAATGATCATCATAAAGAATAAAACATTAAGTTCCTTTCATTTTAACCCACCATTCCAATATTCCTAGTATTTCACTCACCCTCAACGAATATATCTGGCCATATTCACTCTTCAATAAGGATACATATCAATCTGATAAAATAGTTTCTATAATTACTATATCGAGTTATCCACATCTTGATGTCAATTTAATCTCTAAAAATTGAATGTTTTGGGACTATAACACTTTTTATATGTATGCTAAAGATATCCCAAGTCCTAATGATCCTTGTCCATACTCTAGAAAACCTCATCAATGATCACATAAATTATCTTATCCAAAAACTGCCCAAACATTTAGTTCCACTCTAGATGACATTATCACACTAATACATCACCTAGTGGATCATAATCACCCTTATCCTTAGGTGTGTCATACTAGAAAAACCTTAATAGAACCACATCTCTACACACCTAACTCCGCTAAAGAGGATATTCAAGTGGAATATTTCTAAGTCCTAATATTATTCTCAATACAGATATAATCATATGGATATCGTTAATTAGTAATGTCACAATAGTCAATAAAAATTACTATCCCTTACACATCCCAATCATCCCCAAGTCAAACATCATTCATCCCCACCACTATGTCGACCTATGCCAGGTCCAGGAACCAAAACATATATGCATGTGGGAAAAAATTGATACAATAAATAACACACTGATTATTTCTAAGTATTATTTCATTAGAAATATGTATGATGAATTTTATGTTATTACATACAAATTAAATAGTTTAAACACTTTTATTTATATTGCCACTTCCATTTTGATACCAGTTGAGTAGAATTCAACAAATAGATTATGTAGGAAAAAATTATTTGGTATACTAATGGAACATTAATAAAAAATTCCATCATTTCATTTATATCCAAAATAACATAACAAACCAGAAGAAAGAAAGAACTTGTCATTTGAGACCTATAAGCCCATTATGATTCATGAGTTTCACCACCTCACACATAAAACATGAGTTTTAGAATATAGTTTAATAGGATTATATATCAATTTATCTATATAAAATAACCGAACTATATCCCTTAAACTCAAAACAAAATCCTTATTTCCCTGTTAACATGGAGTTCAACTCATACTTGTTCTTATATGAAAGGAATTATGTCATATATAACAACTAACCACACATTCCGACACCTCCATTACAACATTAACTAAATAGAAATTCTCACATATGAATTTGAAACAAAAATAATTTAATACAACATGGTGAAAACTAATCATTGATACAAATTTATAATTTCATGGATTAGATCACTCTATAGTATCTATATGGGTGAAACACTTGAACTTAGGCACACCTCCATGTATTTTAAAAGATGATGACCAGTAGTGAGGGACTATGTTGTGATAGTGGAAAAACTATACCCTATAAATCTAATAATGATAATATAAACACAACATAATCAAAAAATTTAAATAATAATTAACCATAAGAAAAAATGTGTCCAACTTACGAATAATTATAATTCCATAATAGTCATAAAAAACCCAACTGATTTCTCTTAGGATAATCATATATGTATAAGTATAGAAGTAATAAAATAAAAATGTTGTTCATCCTAGAGGAACCACTAAATATATCCAAAACTGTATAACCCATCGCATTCACCACCTATATTCCAAATTCCATATAGATCATATATTTAATCCATTACCATTACCTATACCAAGAACTATTAATTGTATATGTTTTAGAGGGATTATCTGTTATGTAAGAATGAACTTATTATTTCACCAATAATGGGGTCCTAAATAATATCCATTCAATATTCTAGGGTATTCACAGAATAATAAACAAAAAATAAAAAATATTTCACAACCTACTCCACTCAAGGTTGAGCAACTTCGAGTGTGATTTTACCAGCCCATAATGCAAAACAATGTACATGGTAACCATGAAACAATGTTACATTCACCATTTTGGTCTCTAAAACTCAAAATGACCACATTAATCACTGATCTACTCATATATGATCTAATTATATTCTCAACACATCCAAATCATTCAAAACATATAAAAATAAACTAACTATCTAGACTAAATCCCAATACACCCATGGATTATCATGGATCATTCCAAAGAATAACTTTCTAAGACCTTACCCAGACACACCACTTAAGTCTTGATGAAAATATTACTCTTTAAACTACCTGAAGAGACCCAAAATAAAAAATACGGATTCCCCTTTGATACCATTTTTTAACAAACCAACATAAGAAATCCTTCTAGAGGACTCCCTAGCCATCCCTCAAAAAATATGAGGATCATCCCAAATCTCTATAGGCTAATGATAACTATTATGGGTATTAAACATAGATATTGGGGATTGATTCACCTTCACAGAACCAAATAAATCATAATATCCAAACAAGTTATAAGAAAGTGTAAATAAAAAAAATATTTTCACCTAAAAAACAATTTAATATATGGTATTTATGTCTAAAACATAATAAAAAATACAAAACAGAAGAAAAAAAGTCCAATTAATATCATTATCCAACTGATTCCATGAAAATGAATGACTGAACACCGTCTCTATATTACTCTCATTTCACTACCATGATCTCTACAACCATATTCTTCCCATGGAGGATGGAATGGGATCTAACCCTAGAGATTTTTTTTGGATGAAACCTTCTTAAGACATGATGTCTATATACCAATCATATTTTTTATGTAGTAGAATCTAATAGGAAACCATTGGGAGTCCATTTCATTCATCTTATAAAAGAAACAAAAAAATTTAGTTTGAAAAAAATAGGTTTTAATTTCTATTTTACATAATATATAAACAATACCAAAAAAGAACATGAAGATTATCAATGAGAAACAATTATAAATAACAGAATAATTTATTTTCCAAAAATTATTTAGTTTTTATATCAAATGCCTTACCTTTAAAATGTTACACTTTTGAAAAAAAAATCATGTTTTTAAAATTTTGAAAATCATGTCAACTAGGAACATCACTTGAAAACCATTACATTATTTTTTTCTTAAAATTATTTTACAGAAATAACATAGGAAGAGATGAAATGTTGTAAACTATAATAAAAAACCCATATAATGTGACAAATAATACGTATTAATATATGGATAAAAAACTATCCATAAGAGTATCAAGGAATCACGAAATTCCATCCAAAAATAATAACTTCGCATTATAGTATATAAGAAATCATAACATATAATACATATTGTGTGGAAACACCATAGAAACTAGAGGGAAAACAAATGATATTTATTGGTGGGCCTACTACTAGTAGGATAATGGTCACATATGCTTCAACTGAATTAATATAACTAGTCTCCTCAGGTTCAATCCATCTATCCAAGTATAATGAAATGTTATGAGGTACTAGCAGCTGCTTAAATATCAACTTGAAAAATCCATCCCAAAACATCCCACTTATTAGCCACAATCACCCCTTAGAATAGAAACATATGTAGTGCTTGAAAAAAAAATAACATATCATGACAATAAAAATTCACCAAATCCTTAAAGTATAATCACAACCCTCCCACCTCCCTCAACACCCTTTAAAATTTCCACAATTAATCAATCTTTATAAATAACACCATAAATAATCATAAAAATTGATAAGAATTAACATGATTACGAACACAATGAGACTTAAGAGGGGTACAATGAAGGTCAGTTCACAAAGTATGAACAATGAATTAACTTTTTGTTAAATCTATACATATGTAAATCCATTTTTAAAATAATTGGAATGCACAAAATATTATAATGAAACCCAAAATATTAAAATTTTAAAAAAATCAATGGAAACTCCCTTCATTTTTATCATACAACACCGCAATTTTTTGACATAAGAAAACATCTTATACCAAAAACAGAACCTACTTTGAAAACAAAGTTGGAATTAAAAACGTATAAAAAGTGTTATTATTATTGAAAATGATATTTTTTTCAAACATATATAATGAATATTTTACCATTTTATATCCATGTCACATTTAAACCTGATATTCCAACCATTATGCCCCATGAAAACCAATATATGTTATCGAGACCACTCAAAAATAAATCCAAGATAACCTATATCACCATTATATAGTTTGAAAATTAATGTATTAATCCAATCACTCATATAACTCTTGAAAAAAAGACAATGAAATTTAAAAACCTACCCTATGTGGAGGAATCATGTTGCCCTCGATAAAAAAACCAGAAAAGAAATCATAGGAGGGCTCATGACCACAGTGAATAAACCCTGAATTTCATAACAACCCTTTTCATAGAAATCTGCCATCCATGGACACTAGTGAGATATAAGAAAATAAAAATTGTTAAAAGTAAATGAATAATGGTAGAGAAACCCTAAAATACCAAGCCTAGTTAAGAATCAACAAAAACCACATTAAAATCCACTTAGAATATCTTTAGGTAGGGGGAGAACATCATATATGACACCTAGGTCATAAAAAAATATATAAGGAATTGAAGGGAAGAAACCGCAAAAAAATAGAATCCAAAAGGACAAAAATACCACTATTTGAATGGGTTTCATGGATTTCCCACAAGTTAAATCCAAACATCTGGTATCTATATGGATTTCCTATGACAGATTTTTTATGGGTTACACACATCTGCCATATGGTTAGATTAATCATTCACCTTAATCATGTAACCTAAAAAATATCCCCAAACATTCACCATTTTTTCCAATACACCTATAACATGAGGGGATAAACTATCCATAAAATAAGCCCACATAAAAGTTACACATTGAATGTCATATATGATTATATAATTACACTCATAAAATATCTCGGAAAAATAAAAATTTAATCAAAATATTCACAAAATATAGATAAATATATGAAATTAGTTTTTTTCATGAAAAAGAAAAGGTAAAATAAATAAATATGGATATTATATGAATAATTTCAATTATCCTTTTTTGTAGATACTACCTTCTTTATAATTCAGGTTGATCTTGGAAGGAATGAAGAAACAAGGAAAAAACATCCAAAAATTTAAAATATAATTTTTTTAAAACACTAGAGAAAAAATTATATGCCACCACTATTAACCCATATATAATAAAATTATAAAAATATTAAATATGAAATTGTGGTATAATAAATTACCAAATTTTCACTCAAAAAATATCATATGCAACTTATAAATAATATCTTCTTTCTCATCATAATTTTTTTTCTTTGATTAAATACCCTACATTATAGGTTTTTCTTAATAATTAATATATTTATCTCAAATTAATGGGGTTTACCTAAAGTGAATTCCTAGTCATAATATATTACACCATAAAAAAACAGTTTAAATAGGAAAAATTAAGGTCTGTATTAAATTTCATCAATTCTTAATATATTTATCTTTTATTTATCATATATTTTTATGTAAGTATTCTAATTTAGATATAAATCCTTATATAATATATATTCAATCATAAATAATATATTATCCTCTTGACATATGGGTTTTTTCATATTTGAATATCCCATATTTAATATATTTGTTTTCCCCTGGTGATTCTTAATATATTATTGTTCTTCTACGTATAATTATTTTAACTCATAATATTTTTAACTTATTATATAAATTCCTTACATAATATTTTTATTACATATGTAATATTTATATAGTCACCACAACATAAGGCTTTTGATATAGCCACATTATTGGAGGCCCTTGTTAAAACCTCCCAATTTAAAAAAAATTACATTTAAATTGTATATAATAGAATGGATTAGTTACCCTCTCAAAAATAGTACCCAAAAAGGATCCCCCTCATATCCAAAGGGATTACCTGATCCCCACGAGTGTATGACTACCACCCGGGCATCAATCAAAAATTAGAGGGGACTATTTCTACCAACCTAAGGAAACAAAATGGCATATATATATATATACACAAAAAAATATAGTGAAATAATAAAATATATAAATATATTCCATTATATAAAAACAAATGCTAATGAAAAACAACTAAAAAGGAAAAAACAATAATCTCAAAAAGACAAATTCCAATAAAATGTTTTAAAAACAATGACAGTACACCAAAAGCTGCATGCGAACTTGGGAAAACTCCCAACATCTCACCACCATCGACCCAAAACCCATATGACATAAAAACACATTTATAGTCTGTGGTATCAATTTTTCCCCTACAGCAAAAGATATAACTATATATACACACCACTAAAGTGGTGTGTAGAGTGTGAGATGATAGTATTAATAAAATCTCACATAATTGTTCAATAACATTTCTTTTTATTATCATCGGTGCATTCTTAACATTATAAAACATGCCATGATAAGAAATTAACATTTTTTATATCAAAATCAAGAAATAAATTGTAATTTACATATATTTCACATTTCTAAATTAATAAGCTAAATGTGTTTAATAGTTCTTCATATACATATATCAAAACATATATATCAAATAAATATAAACAATGTGTCATATCTCATATCATGTGCATGGAAGTATAATCTATATATTACAAACCATAAGAAGAAAAATATTGCAAAAGAATACGTAACATCATGAAAAGGACAACACTAGGTTAGGATAGCGTGGAAACTCATAACTACCATAGAAAATTGTGTGCACATAATGATTATAAAGTTTTTAATTAAGTCTAGAGAGAAAAAGAACACCCTAGTAATAAAAAACAACAATATGTCTTAAAGTTCAATAAAAAAATTGTATAGGGAGAATAGGAAACACCCATGAGAGAACATCCTGTAAGTGGATGAGATATACAACTATTCCTTCCACCTCAGTAAACATTGCATCCCATGCTATGTATCTTCAAAATGAATTCATCACCCATTTTCATCAAACTATTCATTGAAAACCCTTTCAAATTACCATTTCATAGTTCTTTTAAAACCATTTTCATTTTACAAAAACTATGGTAACAATATATTTTATAAAAAACCATTTTATACACTAAAAACTAATCAGTTAATCATTCCAATTTTTTAAAAATATTTTATAAAGTATCTAAATATATGTGGTTCACCAACATAGAATAGATACCCAACCACCTACCTCAAAAAATGGGTAGTACATTCCCTTAACAAAATACCACAAAGAAGAACAATATACAATATTAATGGATTCTCTAAAAGTAATAAAAAAATATCCGAATTAATTAAATTTATAAAAACGTATTGAAAAAAAAAAAGAAAAACAACACATACCTCAAGAACACACACTTGCCACACCACAACCAATAAAGAAATGGCCCCTGGAACCAGATCACTTGTTAGATATATAAAGAAATCAAGAAGAATCATCATCAAGGTTCAACTGATCTTAAATAATAATGAAACAATTCTACCACAATCAATGCTAATGAAAATGGGTAAATTCTTACTAACCTGGACAGATTCCCCCCACCCATAATGGCGATCAATCACTAAAAAATAGATATGGAATGAATGGATACTCACAAAACCATATGAAGAGTGATATATGTCATTAGGGTAGTGGTTTCATGTTGAATGAAAAAATATATCACACACATCGGCCCCTAAAATACCTGTCTGGGATGATTACATTACATTTAACCAATTTACACATTGTGTAATCTAATGGGATTATATACACCAACAAACCCATCACATTTTTATTAAAAACATAATTTTTAACATTAAATGGTTTGTAACCTATACATGGTGTGTTCTTTCTTCTTAATGTGTACTGAGTTCATGACATATTCCCTAAAGATATTAGACATTTTTTACTTCCATTACAAGGAATGTATTTCTCCAGAAGAATCCAAAACACCATTTTTCTCATGAAGACCTCATACCAACATGAGTGTTCTCTAAACATTGGGAGAACCCTGTCGATCCATTTCACATTTATATATAGACTATATTCATTCAAACAAACACACATTTCTATTTACTGTGTCATTTTGAGCAGAAAGTTTTCACCATCCTTGGGAGTCCCAACATGCATCTAAATAAATAGGTAAACATGTAATGTGTATATATGTATCTGGAATTGTGTAATAGGATGTAACAATTTCCCCACCATAACCATTTATATCCATAAGATGTCATTTTGAATAATTAACTCTCGTAAATAGCTGAAGCCACTACTCCCTCATGTTCAAATCGTACTGCCAAATCTCATGATAATCTGATACGTTCCACAATACCAATTTGACCAAAAAAAATATTCCCAGGAAAGGGCATCACAAGAGAGACAATTATCTCTACTGGATTCTCGATAATAAAATCATATAGATCTAAATCAATAACTCCGCATATCAATACATTATATGAATGAATGTGGTATTTCATGATGTATTATAAGTGGAAAACATATCACATATCTAATAAAAAACCATCCCAAGCTGCTCATTTACCTCAAATGGACCGACATATCTCAGATCCAACATTGGCTATTTTAAAAGATGAGTATGACACAACTGAGGGAAGACATTAAGAAAAATATAGTCACCTATGTAAATATAATGTGATGATTCAATTGATTCACATAATACTTTTAGAAACTATTCACTATATCCAAACACCGACATAAATTCTATATGCCCACATACTTCTCCTAAACCAGCCTTGGTCCCACTAATATATCATAAACCACCACTTCTCAAAAAAGAGTTAATATTCATGGAAGACCATATGAATACTATATAGAATCCATTATAATCAAGGACTACTCATTATTATTATATGAAAACTCAATCAATCCCAACTATAATTCCCAATATCAACTAAAATCCAAAACATTGACAAAGTGAATATCCTATAGGGTCATAATAAAATGCCCTTTATGACCATCTATCTCTAGATGATATTTTGTAATCAACCAAACCTGATTCTCCATCTCCTCATCGAGAGTCAAACGAATTCTTGATGGAAACCTACTATCCCAATCTAAAATAAGAGAAGAATGAACTCTATATAAACTCAAAATTTCTTGGACATACATTTTACCCAGAACTCCAACCATAGTAGTGTCATTCATCTGAAGGAAATGAAATGATTTTATAAAAAAATAAGAACCTCTCATATATCATACCTCCCTTCAGGGAGTCCATGGTAATCCAATAACAAAATTCATGGATACCTCATCCCATTTCAAAACCGGCACAAGAAGTTGTATGATAAAAAAATATGGTTTCAAATTTTTTTCCTTTATCCGTTGGTAGGTGTAACCATGGGATACATAATCATCAATTTCAATATTCATACATGACCACCCTAAAATTTGTCAAATGTCTTAATACATCATCGTATTTATAAGATTAATATCCCAATATGAAGTATTAAAATTAAAAAATTTATCTCATCTTTGATTTTGAGAAGAAAATATGATCCCTAAAGAGAAGAATACTATATTTAGAGAGAGGCCAACATGAAATAGTTTCCCCACCATATAGTGCATACCAAATTCATCTAAATATAACAACCTACTACTTACAATGATAAATAGACTCAATGAGTGAGGATGATAATTGAACATAGGTTAAAACCACACCTAACAGATCCTACTGAGCATCTAGATGCAACTAAGAAAAATGTTCCATAAGGTTTCACTCTTCCTTCAATTCAAAAATATATTGTGATGAAACTATCATTCTAAGAGAATATTAAACATCATTCCCATTATTTTGGAAATATTAAATATCAAATTCTTATGTCATAAGGTATTCTACTAATCACCTCTATCTAAAATTTATTTCTTTATAAGAAATTATATACCTCAAACTTTTATGTTCAGAAAAGCATATGAACCTTTCCCTATAAATTATATGATTCCTATAATTATGAAAATGCATAATTTTATAAATATATAAATCATGAGTGAGGTATTTCTTCTCATGTATTCAATGATGGTTAGAGTCTTAAAATACCAATAAATCTTCTTATATAAGAAAAAAAACCCAATCAAGTGTTGGATGCATCACAGAAATCCACATACACCTTTTGAGGCTTAAGTAAGATCAAAATATGATATGATTCTAGATGTTGTTTCATATAAATGAATGAAGACTGGAACTTTGGATCTCATGTGAATTTCAATCCATTTATATAATATTAGTCATACGTGACACCATATTTTAGAGATTCTTAAAGAACCATTGATAGTATACAATAAGATAATGGATTCACTAAATCTCAATGAAATTTCATGGTTCATTACCATAGAAGACAACCTTTACCTCTTTAAGATCAAATAATGAGCCATGGTCTGAAATCCCATTCCCAAATAATTTCTCCTCTTGAATATAGAATGCTCCTTTAAAAATATTTCAACATTAATGGTAACTCCTGATGATTTCAAATTCTAATCTTTGACGGTTCTCATGAAAATTCCCAGATCTCAAATAAACCAAAACATCAACCATGATCGTTACCAAACAAGTATCAAGTAATTGATGGAATATCCAATTAATCCAACCCATAAAAAAATTCTCATTATTCTGAATAAATGACATAATAATTCTCTCAAACTATGAGAGATTTATAAACCATAAAAAGATATATCTTAGAAAACCACTTTATCCCATTAACTGATGATACAAATCATTAAAATGATGGAAGTGATACATGTTCATCACGTTCACATAGTTAAAATTTTGATATTCTGTGCATAATCTCACTGAATATTCTTCCCTCTTGGAAAAGAGTTTAAGGGATTCCCAAGAAGAAACACCAGGGCTAACAAAATCCTTCACCACCAGATCATACAAATGAATCTTGTTTTCTTTTTTTCACTTCTAGTTATATATAATAAGAAGGTATTAAATTGTACATTAACCTATAACTCAGACACTCATAAATACTAACTCCCTATCCATATAAATTCTAGAGAAATAATTTGAGAAAACTTCAGGAAAATCGAAAAAAATATTGGAATGATTAATAATAAACAAACTTCAAAAGTTATAACTTCAACATTTGACAAAAATCCCCTAATATCTAGATCGAAAGGTCCTTCATGACTAGACTATAGGTCCCACTCTACCTAAAAATCATGTCACCTCATGTATTCTGAATGAAAACAAACTCATATATTATAGCAATAAACATCAACATGATGATCAACTAGTTAATCCATCCTAGTGAAAACATCAAATAGATCCAAATCAAGAATATAAAAAACCCATACAAATCTTTCATAACCTATCAATAGCATACATGGACACTAAAACACCTTCTATTTCCTCGATAAATGTGGTGTTGTTAACTCTATAAAAATTTACATGAGATTTTTTGGATGATAAATAATATAAAAAATATTGAAAACATAGTGGGATGCACTAGTATCAAATAATGAAGTCATTATTCAAGATATAATAAATATGACACCTCTCACTATTGATGGACCTAAATGATCCTTGAACAAAAAAACATATAACATGTGAAGGTGATTTAATTGTAAGGTATGAGGATGGGGACCTATAGTATTTTATTTTTTGGAATTCCATATAGTTTATTTTAGTGATTATGATCAATGACAATATCAAGGTGTTGATATTGACTAAAAGAAATGTTGCAGATAACCATAATGTCAAAAATTGATACACATATATTCGGGTGAAAAAAAGGAATATCAGTTTTGTCTAAGAATTACACACTAAGAGAATATAAGAGGAATGATACTAGCTATAATTATTGGTGCTGATGAAGTCTGCTACCATGAACCACCTACACCACTCCTCTAATGATATTTTCACATTCTTTTTTTCCATGGGGTTCTACTAAAGATTCTAATAGGAGGAAGAGAAGTGGAATAATATAAACCATTATGACCATATTAATCTCTTCTATCATATATATATCTACTAATATTTAATGGTTGAGATTTTTAGTATAAATATCTATGATCTAATATCTAGTATCAAACCCAACGTGTATATATATTATTCAACTAGTCCTTCTTTACAACGAATGAGAAAAAATTATCAAACTTAGCAAACATATTGTATTACACTAACACAAAATACTTTTCCCTACTGCAATGAGAGTAACATCAATGAAATACCAATCATCAACAATAATAGATAAAAGTACAAGATTAATAGTTTCTTAAAAACATTTTAGTATAATACCACATTCCTATATTTATATACCATGGAATCCCAAAAACGTTTTTTGGGACCCTCATGTCTAAATAATAGGCACCTTAATATGATACTCTCTGATGAGTCCACGAATTCAAAAATATGATATATCTTTTCAAGATAGTCCTCCCCCTCTTTAGGTTTATTCATAACTTAAAAGTACGGTGGATTATTATACAAGAACCATAATGATTGGTCTCTTTCTCAAGAAACCCTGGGTTATACCTCTAGAATAGCATTATGAACAGGTGTTACATTTGAGTCAACAACAAGAACTGCCCAATTGATATCCTTCATAAAATTCGATTTTATGAGAGGATTACCTAGATGAAAATAACTCTCACCATGTCATGGAACTCTTAGAATATGTCTAAGATGAAAATGACTACCTGCCAAAAAATAAGAAACAAACAAACACTAAATAATCTCAACCAAAACAAAAAAACCGATATGAAAAAATTTATATTAACCTAAAAACAAAAAATAGACCACACATATACCAACATATCATTTTATTTTAGTTTTTTCATGGAATGATATTGTTAAGAACTCACCAAATCATACCTCTAATGTCCCCAAAATCATATCCCTAGTCTATAAAACATCCCATTAAAAAAAATCATAATAAAAAAGCACTAGAATAATGATTTGATGCCACATTGTAACAAAACTACTCAGATACAGGTTTCAAAAATGGTGCATGACCTGTTCCACTACATACCTGAAGGTAATTCCAGATCCCCACGGGTTGATGACCATCACCTGGGAATGAAACAATAGTCTAAGGCAAGTATTCCCCCAAAACATAAGAATCAACATAAAATATATATAAATATTTAATATAGAGAGATGAAAAAATATATAAATATAGTCTATAATAGAAGAAGTACAATGGAAGATAAAAAACTTAAATTTTAGGAACAACAACCTCCAAGAAAGAAGTCCAACTATAATGGAAAAAAACAATATATCTAGAAAAATATCTCAATGTGATAATTGGAAAAACTCCCACCATATCAACTATAGAAAATGAAAACTGAGCTAATATAAATACATTATACCATACCATATTTCATTACCTTTCTATATATGAAATGAAATAACTAGGTTAACACATCGATGAAGGGGTGAGTATGGTGTGAGGCAATAATCACAATAGAATCTATCATTTTTGTTCCTTAACAATTATCTACATAACTATCCAATCATGTTCAACAATATAGGTGATAGTTAATGATTTCTATTTTAATGTTTTTAATAAAAAAAATTCTAAATCATTTTAAAATCCTCCTCTTCCAAATTTCTAAATAATGTTGGTAAATCATGTTCAAATAATTTCATATACATTTAACATAATAGATATATGAAATCAATGAATTTTTTTATTGCATCTCATATGAAATCAAGGAAAGTACAAGGAAACCAATACAAACAAAAATAGCAAAAATTGACCATTAACATTGGTAACATCATGACCAAGATCACCCTAAGTCATGAAAGATGGGAAACTCACATGTATCATAGATATTTGTGTGTAAATCAATCCTATATATATAATCATTGATTCAATAAAGTGGGTGATAAATTCAATATGTGAATCCCCTATCTAATCTAACATATCTATAGAACAACATGCCTAGGAAGAAGAGGAAAGAACCATGAAAAAAACCCTCCATTGGGGATGATACCGATTACAATAACTTATATATAAGGACAAATGGATTACCATGTTCTCAATTTTACAAATGAATTGATCAACCATTTTCATCAATCCATGGTTTTAAAATAATTTCTCAATGATTTGAAAACCCATTTTTCATTTACCAAAACAATGCGAAACCAAATTTTATAAAAACAAACACACAAATACAATAATTCAAACATTCCATTTTATTTATAAAATAAATTTTAAACTAAGAAAATCAATGATGTTCACTAATAAAGGAAAGATTCAGAACCACCTCTTTAAAAAATCTAGTTGCACTAGCCTACCATAGAATACACCAACAAGGAAGAACACACAATTGAATGATATTACATAGAACAAATCCACACATATTAGAAATAATTAAATTTAGAAAAAGGGTCTGTTATGTAGAGGGAACGAAAGATACGTCATGAATGCACACTCTCTACACCGCAATAATAAAGAAACAACACCTGAAATAATATTGCACACTTGATCAATAAAGGAATCATGAAAAATCATCAACAAAGGTTGAAAAAATAGATAATACAATAGAATGGTTCTACCGTGATCAAAGACAATGAATAATCTGAAATCATTACTCATTTGAAGATATAAATCACAACAAAAATGGTGATCAATCACTAAATTATTCGGTCTATAAGGAACAATGTTTCCCAAATTCTCTAGAATAGAGCTATGGGATTAGAGGGTAGAGGATTCACATCAAACGAACAAACATATCATTTTCATTATTCCCTAAATAAATGTCCATGTTGCTAAAATGATGCATAATATATATACATGTCATGTAATCCGTGGAGATCCTATATGATAAAAAATCATGAAAATATATCCAAAACATGATTTTTAAACCACACAGTGTGTAAACTATACACGATGTGTAGTATACTCTCCTAGTGTACCAGGTTCACCGAATTATCCCTTCAAAGAATACACATCATTTACTCATACTGAGTGGAAGATATTTTACTTTGAAGACCATAAAATTTTTTTTTCATACATTAAATTCTCAAACCAAGTAATGTTCTCTCCAAAATCATAGAGAGCCCCACAAAAAATTGAATAATTATACTCAGACTCCATTAACTCAAACAAACATAAATCCTTAAAGAGTACTAATATTTTAATAGAAAATTCCCTCCATCATCTGGAATTCCAATATGCACACAATTAAAAAAGAATAGAATTAAAGAGAATAGAATTATATAAAATAGGGTAACAAGATGTTAATGGTGATTTTAAAAATGATTTATTTTTCTGATTCGATGCTCAAATATAATACACTCAACATGCCCCATCCATTTCATTAGGGGGTCAAACCAAAAATGTTACACTGAACAATACAAATCCAGTTTTACTTCATGTTTAATTTTTTTAAATTAAAACATTATATATATATATATTATCCAAAAATAAAATAAATTACATATAAGACATAGTTAGAATTTAAAAAATCAATAACTCAAAAATAAAAATTCAAAAAATTTCACAACCTCTCTATATTTTTAAAGCCATGGAATACACTACTAATTATATTTTATAAATATATTCATTCATGAAATTGAATACCACTCAATAATTTATACCTCAATATCTCAAAAACATCTAAGACTTACTACATGATATATAATGACACCTATATTACTCTATATTATCGATACTCACATTGTCTATCCTATATATTACCTTAATCACAATTCTAAAATACATATAAACTAATATTAAAAAATTTCTATATAAGAGTTAACCTCTCCACAATGGGTGATACTCAAGAATAGAAAAACTAATAAATAGTGTAATGTATGCTGAAAAAACATCATAATATTGTTCTATAAAATATTGATTCTACACTATTTAGTGGGGATCATCTTAAAGAATACGTACAATATAGTATTGTTGAGAGAGATAAGTAAGATACCATTGTGATGACTATTTATTTATTTAAAGAATAATAGTAAACATAGTTGGTTGATATAGAATCACCATAAACTGTAGAAAAAAGATGGAAACTTATACCTACACATCGGAATAAAATACACTAAAATCACATACTGAAGGACCAAAGAGATTATTAGTATTGGAAAACTATATACATACATCAATGTATTTTTATAATTGAATTTAAAAATTATTATATAATTTTTCCCACTTGAAGGTGTGGCTATTATTAATTCTTTGGTAACTTTGTATATTATTCACAATAAACTTTAGGGAATACCAAAGAAAGGAAACAAAACGAGGGTGAGATCAACTTATAAGAAAGGGTTATGTAATATAGAACATATCATGAAATAATAATCTTAATAACTATGGCATGTTAAATAGTTTATAACACATAAATTTGATAAATAATCTAATAATTATGTGTGTAAATAATATGGAATGGAATATAAATAAAAACACATGCCATTTAAATATAATTACTTTAATGATAAGATAATAAAAAATCAATATAGAAATATATATAACTAAATAATATTCCATTTAATCGTAAACTTGAAAATGAAATGAATCTATAGAGCATTCTATATGGTAAATATCATGGGAAACAATAACGAAATTCAAAATACATGAAATTTTTAATTATTGTATTTAATATTTCCTGGTAACATGAATCCATTACAATGAAAAACTTTCACAATATAGTTTTAAATATACAATCATCAACCCATTTCACAATATATTTTCGAACATGCTTTGTTATAAATGAAAAATGTTTCTTTCCAACTAATTTCATATCATGAGGCTACCAATTTATTGAGGGGAATACATTAAATGTCCTATAACTCTTATCATACCAGTCTAAAATATTCCCCATATATCTTATAATCAATTTAACTCATAAACTGTGAGCCTTATCAAATATCGTTATTGATCAGAGGATATGGATTTATCAATATTTCCATAGTTAATAAATAATCCTCAATGTAGAAACATTATGTAAAAATTTTATATTTTTTAGGTAATAATTATATCCATGAAAAATAATAAGAATATTCAGGGGATATTTAATCTCCAATAATCAAATTAAAGTGAATAAATCATGAGTTGTTAATGAATACAATATTGAATAATGGAAGTGAATTTCAATACTACCCTTGCTCAAAATGATCATAAATTATCCTGAGAAGGTTAAGGATGGCATCAATATAATATACATACCCATTGGATTTATAAAAAATTATTTCTTTAATTTATGAATATAAATTCCATAAAATCTCTTTAAAAACGTTCTTGATGAAAATAACCTTTTTAGTTTGAAAATAATTTTACATGGGAAATAAATATTAAAAAATAAAATTTCATAAAATATTTGGAAAGTAATTTTCTTTGAAAATATCATTTAAATCATATAATTTAATCTTGAACAAAATTTAGGTGTCATGATAGCTAGAAATTTTATTCGTCTCATACAAATCAAAATAAAGTTTTATTTATTTTCTTAGAAAATAGACAAATAAGAATACTTTTTAAAAAAATGATATTCAATGGAAAATAATTAAAAAATATTAATAATCGGTAATAAATACTTTAATAAATCATTTTTATAATATTTAAAACATTGTTGGAAACATTTCTAGAATATGTGGTTTTTGGAGGAAAACATATTCCCAACCAAAGAGAGAAATGATGTCGTGTTTTCTTGAAATCGATTTGTAAAAAACTTTATGTCCAAATGATTTTTAAAAAGTTATTATCGATATAAATAGATAATTAATAAACGTAAGAGAATAAAATTGAATAGTTTATTATTAAATTTTCAATTATTTTCTTTCAATTGATATTATAGAAAAAACAATCTCTATTTCAATGATATTGTGAATAAACCATTATATTGATCATAATGTTGATGTGAGTATTAAAAAATAAATCAATTATGTGGTAACATAATAAATACACATAAAATTTTGAAAATAAATTAATATATATTCAAAATTACTTACACCCAAAATCTCAACATGACATAAACAATGATGTAGATGTTTAATCCAATGAGTGGAAATTGAGTTAAGAAATCACATACCTTTGGATTTCATTTGGATAAACATTATGTTCTAGTTTAATAATGTATTTAATCATGTTATTAGCTTATAATAATACAATATTAATATTTATAATATCATATATAATCCTTTTTATAAAAATATATCTCATTTCTGTTAATAATCTTTCATTATATTCATTATTTTTTGTGTTCATTACCTTGTTTTTTGAGAATATATTGAGGTGATACTTTTTTATTCCTCTTACATCGATAATTATTTTAACATGTAAATTATGTAAACCATGATTTAAATATCTTATATTTTCATTATATACTTTTTTAGATTATTCCATAAAATTTATTGATTCGAAATGAAATGCACTATTCATATAGATGGTAGGTCATACGTAAGTATGAATGCATCAATCCACATTCTAGTCATATTAAAAGAAATAATTTTCAAGGATATATATGTAGGTTATAATTAGAGTAAAAAATTTATTTCATATTTATATATATAATATCATCATTAAACAAATCCCTAATAGATTATATTAAATTTTTAAATGAATCACGTCACCTTATGAGGCAGTAGCCTTCTGTTCACACGGACAACATTATCATCTTCACAAAAAATGGAAAGAAACACGTTATGTGTTATATAACAACTCAATAAGAATAATGAAATCAGAAATTCTAAAAGTTTCAAATAAAAATAGTATTACCATATTTATTTCTATCCTTGATAGGTGTATATGAAAAAATGAATTACATCGCTTCTTAACGTAGTATTCTGTGGTAGACACAAATGATGATTTCATAACCTATTTAATGAAAGTTTTTCTCATTGTAGGTTTTACCAATATCATAAAAAAATAATAATATTTCAAATTTTGGGGTTAATATTAGATCATATAATAATAATAATTGTAGGAGGAGGATAAGTAATTAAATTTAAACCACTTTTATATAACATTATTTAGTTTTTAGGATTCCACATTAACATTTTAATAAAACTACCAAATGTTTTTTCAAAGCATAGGAAAATTACTATAAGAGTAGAGTTGGGATTTTTTTTTAATTGGACTAGTTTTTAAAAATCTAATTTTCTTTGGTGGTGTGACTAGTTGAGGGTAGTGAGTTTACTTTTATAGTGGGAGAGGAGTGAAATTCTACTAAATATGAAAATGTAAACACAATTGGGAAGACTCACTTAACTCATGAGCCAAAAATAAGAAAACTTTTATATAAAAAAGTGTATATGGTCGAAATATGTCGATCCCATGGGTTCTGGATATGTTTCTTGTATTTCTACCACTTTTCAGTTAAGAGTAATGACTATGTGAACATGTTTTTACCTTAACCATTGTGATTAATAATAACATTTTTCTATGTTATATTTGCTATAAAATCATGCTTACAGTATTAGAAATGATAATGTATATAAATTAAAATGATTAATTGATTTCTCAAAATTCAACTTGCAGAAGTGGAAGAATTTATTCAAACTTTTTCCCATAGAAATGACGACAAAGCGTGGTTTTAAAGAGAAAATGATCAAATGTTTATAATTTTTATATATCAAAATTTAATAAGAAATTGATTACATGAAAGTAAATTGGATTAATTGATTAATAATTTCTTTAATTTCACATTCAACCCTAATTGAAATAATTTTTATCAATATAAACAATTTAATGGAAAATTAACTTTTCAATTAAAGTCTGTATTTTTCACTATTCATCATAAAATAAAAATTATAAAAAAATAAAAAAATCACCCTAATATAATTTTAACATTTTTATATCAAAATATATTTTTAAATATAACTTATTAAATTCTAAAAATTATGTTTTAAAACAACTACGCCATTAAATGGTGGCATAACTGCCTTTTAGAAAATTACATCTTTTTATGAATAAAATTGTATTTATTATTATCTTATGTTAACTAAATCTATTGGAGGTATTAAAATACATTTTATTGAATATATAGTATATAAATATTTTCATTAACATATAGTAATAAAAGTTAATTTAATTTATTATGATTAAATTATTTTTAGCGCATCTAATAGTTTCTTAAAAAAATATCATATGTATCATCAATTTGTTTTTATATTCATTTATAATTAATTAGTAACCAATGAATTCAACCATATATTTTCAAAATATAGTTAATAATATTCTTAACCACAAAGATAATTATTGGGAAATAATTCCTCATTTTAAAAAATTAAATTAATATTATTCGATAAAAATCACTCATACATGGAAGGAAAGTCATCAAATATAGTAAAAGTTGTGTGACACACAAGTTAACTCAGTATTGAGTTCATTGAAAGCTATATAATAGATTGAATTCATTTAAATTTTCAAATATATTAAAAATTATCAAGATGTTATATATATTTTTATGTCTAGTGGTTTATATCATACAATCTATCGAATATGATGTTTATATTTTAAAATTTTCTGGTGATACAATCTCCCACACTTTAAATAAATTGTGCGCTCATAATTTAAACATGATATAATAAAAAAAAAATTAATAGTTTAATATAAACATATATGAAAACCCAAATAGAGAATGTTTGGGTAAAATATCTTCTTCATTAAAGAGAATCAGATGTACAAAGGACACATGGTGAAAATTATAACTTGGTTTCTAAGTAGGTGAACATTGTTGAAATGTGAATATATGGACAACGTGGAAGAAGAAAAAATAATATAGAGGGTGATTTATGTTATTGATAAAAAATAAAATGATCAATAGAATGTTAATGGGATAAAAAATCATTGATAAAAAACACCATTGATTCATCAGAAATGAACGCACTAGGATAAATTTTTAGTTTCAACACACTTATTCTAAAGATGGTGAAATTATATACTATCTAAGAATATTAGGAAATATATATACATTATACAATTCTATAAGAACATTTTCACCGATTATTTTTTCTTGAATCACTTACTAAAATAAATGAATTATAATAAATGAATTTTGTAGGTCTGAAATAAAAATATTACTCTTTAAAAGATCATATTATCAATTTAATAGTGAAAAATATTTTTAATTTATATACTAAACCCATAATGAATATAAAAATTTATCCAAAAAAATGAATATGAACTTAATTAATTCCATTAAAATTTATCCTTAAAAATCATTCAAAATATGTCTGATCAAATTTAGAAAGAAGGTAATCGATAAAAAATTTATTCCCCAAGAATAAATAAATTGGCTCTTAATCCTCAAATACAAAACATATGAATACCTTCATCATAAATTATCATAAAACATTATAATAAATTAAATTACCATAAAACCAAATTATAAAACATTAGATATTTATTATTCATTATGTAAAACATAGGTTATGAGTAAATTTATTAAATTCAAAAATGTTTTAGAAAATATCAAGGACAGAATAACCTCTTTTTATGTAAATCATTAATCTATACCAAGTTCATCATTAATATCAAATTTAATTAATCCATATCAACCATATATTTATCCAAACACCATTATCTCATCATTAAAAACATATTAGGGGATGAATTTATCTCAACCATGTGTTTTCCATAATTTTAACGTATTAATAAATCAATTTTCATGGTTATCAGTATCGTTCAAAATGTGCTTTCAAATTCTTAAAGAAATAGTACTATAGTATTGTCTATATATATATATTTATTCCCATAACTATTACATCATAAAAATATACTCAAATAACACAATTATTGAATCCAAAAATAAAAAAATTAATCATTCCACTTTTTCAGAATGAATAGAATATTATTGACCTTATTTACAAATATTTTATTGAGGTTTATTCCCTTAATGTTTGTGAAATTCATTTGCTTTTTGACCCATATCTTGACAAATAAAGCACTGTTCCATTTAATTAAAAATAACATTGTCCTATCATCCCACTCTTCTACCAAACTCCCAATCCATTTAATGAAGTACGAGGTTGTTTCCTTCCTCAATTATAATATTTGGGGAAATAATTCTTTCCTTTCTTCACTATATAAATATTTTTCATAGTTTTCCACATATTCTAATTATTCCCTTAAAATAAATAATAATTATTTAACTCTTTCTTTATCTTGTTAGCATATTATACTATATCCTTATATTATGAAGACATTTTGGATAATATTTACCTTTAGAATATTTCCTTATGACTATAAAATACAATATCATTCTTACTCATTAGATTATGTTCATTGATGTGGTTCCTATTCCATCTTCTATGAACCGATTATAAAAGATTAAATACAGTAGATTAGATCAAGTCATTATGAATCATAATGTATAATCCCAAAACTAGTTAAATACAGAACACAAAAAAATCATTGATAATATCCATATCGTAGACATGGTTTATTTATGATTCTATTATGTACTTATCCTAATGTTTTATCATAGGGGTTTGTTATTTAATATATGTTATCATAAATATAGTTCCCATATATTCTACTAATATTTCCTTAATGATAATGAAAGTAACCCTAACCCAAGTTGCTTGGATCGAATGCCTACTACGATTACATTTGTATAAGATACATGGAAATAATATTTATAGAGAATAAATAGTTTAATAGTATTTGAAAATGATATATATACATGAGTATTTCATTATAATTCAATACAAAAACTATAACATAATTTTTCTTCTTTTGAGGATAATAACTTTATTCCGTCCAGGTGATCCATACATATCAATCATAGTAACATTAATGGAATACTAGGTAATGGAAACAAAATAAGGGTTACATGAAGTTATAATTAACGGTCATGTAAAATGGTATAAATCCTAAATCAATAATCATAATCAATATAGAATGGTAAATAAGCGAGATCACATTCCATTTAATCAATAAGATGATAAAGAATTGAGTTATTAATATTATATAGTGAATCACTAAAATTCCTTCCATTTAAGAAATTTATATCCTTAAAAGATAACAATGAATCTATATTTAAGGATAAATAACTATAAACATATTTAATTTAAATAATTAACTGATAATTAATTACATAAATATATGTTTTCACAGTTAAAACACCATGGATAATAACAACTAAATTTTAAATGAATACAATTTAAAATTTTTAGAAGTCGTGTTTCATAGGTACATGAATCCTTTACCATAAATACATTTCACAAGACAGCCTAAAACCTATAACTTTCAAAACCTATCAAAATATAGTTTATCACATGCTTCTTTATAAGTGGGAAGGTTATATTACATATTATTTTGTATCATGAGACTAATAATGCATCAATGGGATTACATTAAGTGGTCCCAACCAATTTCATTCATATCAAACACATTCATCACACATCGGATAATCTATTTAACTAATAAATATCCTTCCTTATCAAATATTATTACTTTATAAGGGATATAGTTTTTTAAGTATTTTCCTAGTTAATCAATTAAATTTAAAGTAAATAATATATTTAAAAAGTGGAATATGTTTTTGGAAATAATATTACCCATGATAAATAATAAGGATATTTATTGGAAATTTGATTTCCCAGAATCATTGGAATGTGAATAATTCAATGAAAAATTGATGAATATAATAATTAATAATGGAAGTAAATGAAAAAAATTTCATTAAACTAAATGATCCTAAAACAACTAGATGCAGATTAAGTATGGTGCAAATAAAATATATGTATGAATTAGAGTAATAATAAATTTTTTTTAAATTGATGAATATATATACCATAAAATATCTTTGAAAATGTTATTGGGTAAAATATCCATTTCATTTTGAAAAATTTTTTGAAAATTTTTTTATTTAAAAATCAATTTACTGAAAAAACATTTTATATAACATTCTAAAAATAATTTTTTTGAAAATTACATTTGAATATTAAAAATATATCTTCAACACATTTCTTTGGTCAAGATGTCTTATAATTCCAGTCATTTCATACATGTTAAAAAAATTATTAACATTTTCTATAAACTCTAAATGAGAATTATTTTGAAAATAAAATAATATTTCATTGAAAAGATTTATTAAATAATAATAAATGGGTGAAAATACTTTATAAAAATATTTTTATATGAATGAACATGTTTTTTTAAAAAATTTATAGAACATGTTTTAAGAGGGAATCATATTTCTAACCGAAGAGTTAAATGATGTTGGGTTTTCCTAAAAATATTTTATAAAAATGAATTTGAAAAACATGGTATTAAAATGGTAATATATTTTTAAATATTTAACTAATAATTATATAAGAATAAACTAGATTTTTTTATTATGAAATGGCATTTTAATTTCCTTCAACTAAAATTCAAGAATAAACAATCTATACTAGAACGTGGTTGTGATGTAAACCCATTAAATTAATCATTACGTCAAAGAGAGAATTTATAAATGAATAGATTATGTGAATCCACTATAAATAAACATAAATAAAATTTTAATAGAAAAATAAATAGTCAAAATTCATTAAAAACAGTATCTTATCCTGAAATTATCAATAATGTTGAAATTTAATCCAACGATTGGAAATTGGGTTACGAAACCCCTTACATTATGCCATCTTATAGTTGAGTGTTATTTATCATCATTTATAATGGTTTTAAAAATTTTATTAACTTATTTAAGAACCATATCAATATTTATTATTACATAAATGATCCTTTTATAAAATATTATCACCTGTTTGTTAACAATATTTCATTTATTTTACTATTCTCGGTGTTAATTGCCTTGTTTTTCAAATATCTTTTGACTTGATAATTTCATATTACTACATTGATTATGATTTCATCATTTAATGGATTTAAATAAATATTTCAATATCATGGATATTAATTATAAATTGATTTATCGTAATCTATAATATTATTTTGATAGGAATGAAATGCATCATTCATGGAAATGGTAAGCCTAAAGTACGCATGAATGATACTTACTTTTTATTATCATACTAAATGAAAAACATGTAAATTATATATATATATATATATATTAAAATTATTTTATAATATCACTATCCTATATATCCCATTTTTAGTCAACAATTTTAATAAATTCCATGTAAAGTGTGAACGAATCATAACTTTTTGGGAGGCGATAGTCTACCGTACACAGAAATGAAGTTATTGTATTAGCACAAAATGAGAAGCAAGATGTTCTGTGATATATTATAACTATAGATGAATAATTAAATAATTAAAATCATAATTATCATATGAAAATATTATGATCATAATTATTCCAATCTTTTATTTGTGGTAATCGAAAAAGGAATGACATCGGTTCACAAGGTGGCAGTACGTCGTACACTCGAATGATGATTTTGTAACCCATTAAATTGATGTGTTTTGTAATAGGTATTACTATTCACATATAAACATATTAGTAAAATTTATATATTTTTTATATTAACATGGAATAAAAATAATTCTAGGAGGTGGAGAAGGAAATTAAATAAAAATAACATTACCTCTTCTTCGGGTTTCCATCTTATGTTTGCAGAAAATTATTATAAGGCATGATTTAATACAAAAATATTCTTTCAGAATTTGGTGAGGGAGATTTTTATTTAAATTTTTTTGGTTTTGGATGATCCATATGGCTTAGGATTTGAGAATATGTGAGGGTAGTGAGTTCCTGTTTATCGTAGAGGAGGACTGTATTTCATTTAAATACAAAAAAACAATATTGGGAATTCTCAATTAATTAATGTTCCTAAATTAAATAATTATTTATTATCCATGTGATAATATTTTCAATATAATTCCATTTAATATTATTTGGATATGTGTTAGATCATTTCCATACCTTGTCTTTTATGATTTACCAAACAATGAACTTCTTTTAACCTTAATCTATGTGACTGCTATTTACTGTTTTTGCTAATCACATTGGTAAAAAATTAATTTTACCATATTATAAATTATATATTAATATAATTATAATTATTTAATATATTTATACTAATTCAACTCATATAATTGAAATAATATATTTTATTATTTATCTCATAGACCTGACAACAAAGTGGGTTTTTAGTGGAAATGTTCAAAATATTGAAATGTTTTCATATAAATATTCACTATGAAATTTATTATAATTAAATAAATTAGATTAATATATTAATAAATTGTCTATCTTAACATCAAAGGAAATTTAATCTATATTTTTAATTTATAAATTATTTATAAAAAAATTCAGTTTTAAATTGAATATATTATTATTCTCTATTAATCAAAAAATGAAACATCCCATAAAAATACCAAAATGCACTCAAAGAGAATTTTAATGTTCAACATTAAATAATGGTTTTTATTTTTAAAATAAAATTTTTAATTTTTTTAATTTTTTTTAAACATGTTCTCCATTAACAGGTAGCATAATTACCTTTTTAAAAAATAGACCTTTTATGCAAAAAAATGACTTTGTTATTATCTTGTGAATATAAAACAAATTAGATGAATATAAAAACAATTTTTTGAAATTATAATATATAAATTTATTTTTGATCATTTGTTAATAGTAATATATTCTATTTATTATGATGAAACTCCCTTGGCGTGTAAACTATTTTTTATAAAAACATTTCCAATATTTCTAATTGATTTCTTATTCATTTCTAATTAATTAGTAACCAATGAATTAAACGATATATTTTAATAATTTAATTAATCTAATTAAAAACCACAAATCTAATGTCCATGGGATAATTATTCATTTTAATTCATTATTTTAATATTATTTTGCAAAACTCAGTCTTGCGTGTAACACAAGTCATCGTTGAATGTCATTATACATGAAATGAAAGCTAACTAAGTATTGCATGCAATGAAAAATATAAAATAGAATAAATTTTTTTAAAATAAAAAATATTTTATATACTCTTAGTATATTTTATTACTTTCTATTTTTGGTTTTTTTGTCATAAATTCTATCAAATATGAAGTTCACATTTTAAAATTTTGGGATTTTATAGATGAGAACATAGGGCTTTGATGCATAATAATGATTAGTTCACTTGAATAATGTGGAAAGATAAGGTGATTTGGAAAATCCTATCATTTACCAATGAAAATTAAGTGATATTCTACCTATATTATATGGATCTAGGATTTACATAATGATTATCATGTAATGGATGTCTTTACACTATTGTTAGGGTGAATATGAGGCATGCCACACCACAATGCAAGGATTCCTGACATGATAAGGATAGTTTTAGTAAAATTTATGATTATGTTTGAATTTACAGAGAATAATATTTGGCATGAATTTTGTGAGTTATAATGTACCAATTCTATATAATTGGACCACATTTAATCACATGGAAAACATTTCATAATCATGAATGTGTAAATTAAGGAATACTTATCTAAACTATGATATTAATAATTGATGGATTTATAAAATCTTATCATAGTAGTTTCCAAAAACTGACAATAGGAACACAATTCCATATTTTAATTTTATAGAAGAATTATCAATGGGATAACTATAAATTTCACATCCATTTAATAGGTTCAATTGAGTCCCCTATCCAGATTAATGTACACGCCTGGTAAATTTAATATGGTCGATATGTATTGTTGAATAAAATGCATCATATATGTTAATATAAGGTCATTAGATCAATCTTGTTTTGAAAAATTTATTTTACGAAAGACTCCAAAATAATCTCTTCCTCTCAATATGTTGATTATCACAAGGTTTGGATAATACATCCACTTATGTTAAAATTAATCCTGAAGATATATTATAAGATCCAAAGGTTATTGTAATCACATTAGAGGTTGGATACCATTAGATATAATTGGTTATCAATATCAACTATTATCATAAGAATAAATTGACGATATAAAATAACTAGGTAGACTTTTGTGGGTGTTTTAATTTTAATTTCACTTTTCTTTTATCATGGGTAGATATATTTCTCTGTGTTTTTCTACCACCTAAGATAAAATGATGATTAAATGACTCCCTCTCACAAAATACACCACAATTAAAATAGAGAGTGTTAATTACTCCCTCCCTTCAAGTACCACCTCTAGTTGTCCCCCCTTTGGATATTGCTACCAATGTTATAAAAATCACATAGTATTGGAGGCACTAGACTCTATAAATGAAACAAGATCTGGAGAATAGATAATAAATCACTAAAAACGCCAGTAGAATATATATAGTTAAAACAATATACCATCCCACAATGCTTGATAAATGAAAAACAAAAACACATATAATTCTCCAAAAATATACCAAAGGAAATAATCTGTGAAAACAAATCCAAAAAAACTATAACCTAACAAGTAATGTCCATATCGGTTTATATAGTTCTCCTAGGAACTTGAGAAATAGTTTATATACGTTAGATGAGTATAACAAGTACACTTTGTATCGATATATACAAGGCCTCAAGAGCACATTCCAAAAGAGAATGCAAATGTCTATGTTATCATATTACACAACCAAAATGTGACAATATAGGTTATTGAACTAAACCGAGAATTACCATAACTCACACACAATATCAGAAATGTAATATATTTACATATCATAGAGATCCAAATAAAGTGAGGTCTCCTACTTCTACATCCCTTCTAATTGTTCATTATTACGCCCTTTGTATCAATCATACAATACTCCCATCCCATCCACATATACCAATTCACATCACATGACATCATATAACATCCAACCAACAGAATCATAGGACACACATCATATCACATCCCACCCATAGTCACCTGAGACACACATCACATCATATCCTTTCTGTTGGCCCCTAGTCTAAAAATCACATCACATCATGTCACATCTATAACCAAAAATGAGGTTATCATTAATTGAAATTAAATCAACCTCACGCCCTCATCCTACCATGAATAATCCTCACCAAGTATCAGAGTACACTATATTATAACGACCTAGAATTTTTTATGTAATTGTTTTTATTTTATGGAATTATTACGAGTCTGTGAATATTGACGGCACATGATTCCAAGTCTTGGAGTTCCCAAAATGATTTTTGGAACTTTGTTTTATGTTCGATAAGTTAACGTGAAAGCGGGAATTTGTAAATTTGAACTAGTGCCCGGAATTAAAATATAAGGACACCATTGAACTCACAACACATATATTCGGTTAATGATACCTTCACCTCAACCATAGTAGGTTGAGTGTGGAAGTTTGTTTTTCTAATTTTCATGGGAGAGTTAAAAGATAAATAATAAAAAAACAATAACATTTTCTTGAAAGTTCTTATTTGATTTCATGGATGTGGGGACCACCAGAACTCTCATTTAATGTGAGGAAACCCTTATAAATCTTCCAATTAATGAGCCAACAGTTAATTGATATAGTAATTAAATAAGATAGTTTCACACCTTTCATGTAGATAGGGGAATTTTTGGCATAAGAGATCCTTTGGAGAAAAATTCTCCAACAACGAACCTCTCCAACTAAGAACATTTCTAACGATGAACAAACCAATGTTCGAGGAAATGCCGAAGTCACCATCTTCATCTCCGTCCTCATCGTACATCCAAAAAACATCAATGTATGGAATTTTTTATATAGTTCTTCATGTTTTTACGTTGATTCAATTCTCTTGAATCGCATACTATCAGTTAATGCGGAGGGTGTGGGCCAAACATACATTCATCAATCCCTCTATAATCTTTCTTGATTTACATGTTCTTCACGGGCGGTGGCTGACACACTGGATGACAGTGAAGAAGGTGGTGGTGCAACCACGCCACCGAAGGAGGCCGCAGCTCGTTAGCTGCAGTGGACAAAGGGGGCAGCCGACACCCAACCAGCTGTTTGGTACAAGGGTGGTGCATCTATACCACCAGCAGCAAAAGAGGTTGTGGCCCGTCGGCTGCTGTAGTGGGTGGAGAGCGGCCGGCACGCTGGCCGGCCATGTGGAGGTAAAAAGGCACACATACACACCATCGGTTGAGTAGGTGGCCATGACATGTCATCCGTGTTGAAGCTGGGGTGGCCGACATCAAGCCGGCCACATGGAAAAGTGGCAGTATGCGTCCGCTCTTCCGGAGATGGAGACCATGGACACTTATCCATGGTGACGGTCGGAGGTCGGATGGCATCCAGATGGACGTAGTGGAGTAGAAGCACATGTCAGTGCCACTAGAAGGAGGGATGACTGCATCACGCCGAGCGGGACTGCTCCGCGGGGTCCCTCATGCCAACCCAGCACCACACCCAGCCGAACGGTCCATTAGACCGTTCGGGTAACCTGGGGGTGCCTCCCCTCTCATGTGGTGGCTAGGGTGGACCCCACCACAAGGGTCCACCCTAGTCATCTGCTAGACTATGGGCCATCAAGATCTCCACGCCCAGCGTGGACCGGACCACGCCCAGCGGGCTGGGCCAGACCGTCACTTCGTGGGACAGGCCGGACCATGCCCTATTAGGATGGGCCAACCATGGTCCCAGCCATTTGGGCTAGACCAGGACTAGGAGGGAGACCCGAACAGGGTTTGTTCATCCCAGGACGGGTCGGTCAGATAGGGTCAAACCAGACCCTAGCCCATCTAGACCTAGATACACCTCTGTAGCCATATCTTGATATCCGAGCTTGTGTTTGACGAACCGTCATTGAAACTAGAATTATTGGATCAATACCTCCCTTTTGGAATAATCCACTTTAGTTTTGGATAATGTTGGAGTATGGACAGATTGGATTGATCCCGAATCCAAACTGGCCCTCGGAACGAAAACACTAAAAACTTACAGATCGAGCATCTGATTGACACACCATCTATCAGGTAGGTCCATTTTTACGTGATGAACCATTGTGATAATTTTTCATGGGAATGTGTTGTAGTTGAATTATCGACTAATGGATTGAGGAGTAGAACCCCCCCCCCCCCCCATAATCAAGCATGCTTAGTGTGCAAATCCAGTGGCTGGCTATACTTGAATGGTCTCTAGATCCTCTGTGGGTCATATCCAGATCAAGTGTGCATCATCTTCAGATCAGGTGTTGGTAATCATCGGATCATATGTGGGTCAACTCTTAGTGTTCCTATGTGGGTCAGCGCATATCGATCCTATGTTGGTCATATCCAGATCCTGTGTCGGTCATCTTCAGATCCTATGTGGGTCATCATTGATCTTGTGTATGTCAACATCAGAGCTTCTCGATGAAGTAAGATGATCTAGAAATACATATAATCATCTTTTCTTCCTTACATAAGTTATACTTGGGTTTAGCTGATTCTTTACCATTCAGGTACACTTCCATGTGGTGATACCTTTGTGGTATTCTTCTATGTGGATTTATATATTTTGGTACTTTCCTTAGTTGTGTTACCTTTGTGTTATTCATTCTTTCATTGAAAAGTTGTGATTCTATCTAAGGATTTCGGCCTTTTGTTTTCTCATGAATGATATGGGTGTATTTGTAACTTAGTTATATGTATGGTCATATACCTAAGTAGGGATTACTGTTGTTTTCATGCTTTTTGGTTTATCCTTTGTGGATTTTGATAGACCTTCTGGGGTTACGGGGTCCCTAATGAGTATTGGTATACTCACCCCTACACGGGTTATGCCTGCATCTTATTGTGTCTTGTGAAGATGATGTAAAGTCTTGATCGAGGACTAGGGTGCTACGACTGGAGGCTGTTCGGATGTCGAAATTGGATGAGAAGATCTGCGGAGAGGACTGTTTGAGAGTTGTACCTACTCTTCAGGTATGATCCTTGGCGGGTGTTTGCAGGAGCTATTTTCAGTTTTACTTGTACTTTCTTGTTGGGCTTGTATTTGGGTGCTTTACAAACTGTACACACCCAGTTTACTATATAGTTTACCTTATTCTTGTATCTTGTTGTGTTCTTGGACTGTGTGGTTTATTGGTGAAAAATTTAATACCTTCCCAGTTTCAGTGATATGCTTTATAGTGCTAGTCGCCAGCCTCTGGCATATGGAAGGCGGGCTTGGGGTCGTCACGGCACCGGCCCTAGGGGATAAGTCGTGACAAATTGGTATCATAGGAGTCGGTTCTATCGAAGAACATGAACTCTGATATTTTGATTCAACAATTGTGTTATGTGTGATGAGTGTGGTTTTTAGTTTGAGGATTCCAGAGTTGGCTCTACAACCGATGTATCCATACACCAGGACCCTAACTTCAAATTTCTGACACAGTTCACAATAACACTAATTGTGTGTCTGTTTATGAAAAGTTTTATTTGTGATCCCATTGAGTCAGCTCACCTGGTATAACTTAATGATCATGGCACACCTATTTTTTATCAGGACGACTCCACACGGACAGCCAGCTAGGGTTCCAGGTAGGGTAAGTGATGACATCCCACCGAGTGATGATGCTTTGGTGTAGGGCCCCCTTACAGTAGTTGTACCATTGGTTGGTATATAAGCACCACCACTACTCGTTGGTAAGCCAATGGCACCATCCCCAACAGTAGAGGGTTCATGCCACTTGAGCATGATGCACGAGTTCTAGAGGTAGAGGCCACCAATCATCCAGGGAGAGAGGTATTCACAGGCGGTTGAGGACTGGGTGGAGGCTGTTGTTCTAGTTTTCCTACTGGTAGGGACACCAGCTGATCTCATGGGGATCCATGCCACCAGTCTTCTTTAGGATGCAGCGAGAAGATGGTGGATCTTGATACACTAGGTTCATAATGAGGTGACTCTCATCTAGGAAGACTTCGAGATCATTTTCACGTCAGAGTTCATCCCAGCGACATTATGATTATTGCTTATACAGGACATTCTCTACTAATAATAGGGAATCATGACCATGAATTTGTATTCAGCAATGTTCAACAACCTCTCACGCTACTCCGCTGACATGGGTCAGGACCCTTTTTTTATGGTTCAGACCTTTGATCAGGGGATCAGATGGAAGATTAGAGCTTTGATGGTTTCTCTCAGCATCTCGACGCAAGAGGGGTGTTAGATCGATAACTCTTAGTGTAGAGTTTCTTTGCTGAGTAGTCACTGGCAGCAAGACCCATCACCAGACATCATGTAGCTGAGTCATCTACATCAAGCTGAAGAAAGATTATGGAGAAGTCCAGGTGAACCAGAATTACAGGTGGATGACAGCAAGATACATGGTTAGTTGTGTGGGACGCTCGCGACAGGGCAAGACATGCAATGAGCAGGTACTGTTACTCATCTGGTGGGCTAGGTCACATGGATCGTGACTTCTTGAACCGCCATACGGATGACCAGTAGATGGTCGAAGGACCACCTGGGTAGAGGTAAAGATTCATTAAAGTAGGTCTGTAGGTAAGAGGTAGATGTGGCAGAGGTGATGGTCGTGCAGCAGGCAGTGGGAGGCGATTCGAGGTTCTACCACCACAACCACCAAGTGGTCCACCTCGACAACAGTGAGTAGGTGGAAATAGATGATCTCATCTTCATGTAGTTGAGGCCTATGATCATGGCGCTCCAGAGATTATTAGAGGTATGATCTGTGTCTACTCCACCTTAGATGTCGTACTTATAGACATATGTGATAGTCACTCTTTTATTGTCATGTCCCTCATTCAGATCTTAGGGTTACCAGTGGAGCTATTGGATCAGTCCTTATGGATAAAGACTTTTATGGGAGAGGATTCGATTATTACACACTCGTGTCGATGGTGTAAACTTTCACTATCTGGCGCGAGCATCGGCTGGGATCTTATAGTAGCGGTGTCGAGGCCCTACAATGTCATCTTGGGTATGGACTGGTAATCTATAGTCCATGATCATATAGACTGTATTAGGAGAAAATTTTGGTGTGTCTGCACTGATGGGATTAGGTTTTCATTCACTGGTGAGAAGGGAAACTTTTCAACATAGGATGGACTTACCCAAAGGAGGGTGTTTCCAATCAAACATTAGTTGGCTAGACATTTCCTCAGAGCAATTGATGTTGGGATTCTGATCTATCCTGTAGTGGTAGACCAATATGGTGATGTTTTTCCAGATGATATTCTGTGTCTACCACCTCATAGAGAGTTTGAATTTTACATCGACTTGTACCTTGGGATGACACTGATATCTAAACTAGCCTATTAGATGGCTCTCGCAGAGCTATGAGATCTCTGAGGATAACTAGAGGACTTGTAGAGAAAGGGGTTCATAGGCCCAGTGTTTCTCCTTAGATAGCCCCAATTTTGTTCGCCAATGAAGGAGGATGGGAGTTTGAGATTCTGTGTGGACTATCGGTGCCTAAACCAGGTGAGCTTGATGAAAAGGTGACCACTTCTAAGGATTGACGATCTCATTGATCAGATGAAGGGATCACAGATGTTTTCAATGATAGACCTCATATCAAGCTATCACCAACTCAGGATACGAGCTGTGGATATGAAAATGATGGCCATTAGATGTCAGTATGGACATTATGAGTTCTTGTTTATTCCATTTGGTGTGACCAACACCCTAGTAGTGTTCATGAGACACGTGAAAATGATATTCCAGTCGTACCACGATCACTCTGTGGGAGTCTTCATCGAGGACATCCTAATATACTCAGCTATAGAGGAGAAACATGCCTATCATCTGCAAATACTTCTGGACACATTCTGAGAGCACCCGAATTATGTTAAACTCTCAATGTTCTTGTTATGGATTTGAGAGGTCCACTTTCTGGGACATGTTATCTAAGAGGCTAGAGTTGCGGTGGATCCAGCAAAGATTGAGGCTATTCTTTCTTTGGAGCCACCAAGGATTATGATAGTGGTGTAGAGTTTCTTGGGTTTGGCCAGTTACTACTAGTGGATTATTCCTGACTTTTAGAGTGTTTTGTCACCCTTATCAGTGTTGACGAAGAAGTAGTAACCCTTCATGTGGTTGAAGAAATGCCAGCGGTGTTTTCCGGAGCGAATATAGAGACTAATGAGTTCCCCATTCTTGAGGTTACCATAGAAGGGAGTTGGGTACGTAGTCTATTGTGACGCATCCGAGACTGGGTTTGGGTGTGTCCTAATGCAGGAGTGTGTAGTGATCACTTATGGTTCTCGAAAGCGAAGACATCTTGAGCAGAACTATGCTACCCATGACCCAGAGTTACCATCAGTGGTATTTTACTTTAAAGATGTGGCGAAATTTCTGGATGGTCGACTATTTTAGAGTCTACTCTGATCACAAGAGTCTTATATATATATTTTCATAGAAGGAACTGAACCCGGGACAGCGGAATTCGATTGATTTCTTCTAGTACTATGACATTGAGATAGTATATACTTTTGGAAAGGGGAACGTAGTAGAAGATGCACTCAGTAGAAGGAATAGTATACAGTTGCTAAGTAATGTGAAAGAGAACTAGACACTTTGTGGATATCCTACATGGGTCACAATAGGGCGGATTATCTTTTGTCTCAAACAGTCACTCCCCCACTCCTTCTACGAGTATGGGAGGTGCAACTTGGGGAAACTGACTATGAGTCTCGACATGCTATGATATCCACAGGATAGGCACATGATGGATATTATAAAGGTGGGGAGCCCATTATCCTCTTCAGAGGATGTACTATGTTACTGGTGTCACTATGGTAGCACGTGTTTAGGGAGTTCCATAGATCCCCTCTAGTGGTACATCCAGGTGTGGAGAAGATGTTATGGGACCTTCAGCATCAGCACTGGTAGCTGGGAATGAAGAAATCAATGAAAGAGTTTGTCTCATGGTGCCTCACTTGTCAGCAAGTGAAGGCTGAGTACCAAGTTCCAGCGGGCTTAGTCCAGCTACTAGAGGTTCCATAGTAGAAGTGGGATGGAATTTCCATTTATTTTCTGATAGCATTTCCACACATGTCCAGCGGACATGATTCTATCTGGGTGATTTTTCACCGACTCACCAAGTCGGCCCACTTCCTATCTATCATTGAGCAAGGATCAGTTGAGGGCACGAGATGACTCTACATACACGAGATTGTACGACTTCATTGACTGCCTTCGACGATTGTCTCTAATTGTGATTCACATTTTACTTCTCTAATATGGAATGGGTTGAATGAGGCATTTGGGACACAACTTCAGATGAGTATCGCATTCCATCTTCAGATAGATGGTCAGACAGAGAATACCATTTAGACCCTTGAGGATATGATGCGTGATTGTGTCCTTCATTTATCCCATAACTGGGAGGATCACATTCTATTGGTGGATTTCACATACAACAACAGATATCACTATACCATTGGTCTGACACCATTCGAGGCATTGTACGGTTGACCATGCAGATCATCTCTAAACTAGACTGACCTAGGAGAGTCAACACTCATGGGACCAAAGATGGTATGGGCTACATTAGAGAAGGTGCATCTCATCCAAGAGTGGATGAAGACTACACAGACTATGCAGAAGTCTTATGCTGACCAGAGATGGAGACCTCTCAAGTTTGAGTATGGTGACCATGTTTTCCTATGGGTATCACCTCAATGAGGAATTGCAAAGATTTGGCCATCGCGTTATTTTATCTCTGAGGTTCATCAGACCCTTCTAGGTCCTCAGCAGTGTTGGGAAGGTTTCATACCACCTAGCTCTTCCCCGTCAGTTGCACTGGGTGCATGACGTTTTCCATGTATCCCAATTGAGGGGATACATACATGATCCTTCACACATCATTGACAGGGGAGAGGTGGAAATCGATGATAAGGTGATATTTTCAACGGTTCCAGTGGATATTGATGATTGACAAGTGAAAATCCTTTATGGGAAGTCAATACCACTGGTGAACATACGTTGGTAGCATAGGATCCTCCCGAAGAGCACATAAGAAAAGGAGGATTAGATTAATTATTAGTACCCCCACTTGTTTTCCTAGTTTGTGTTGTGGCTTTCGGGGAAGCAAAGCCATGAGGTGGGGAGAATGTAAAGACCCAAAATTTTCCATTTGATTTATTTATTATATGGAATTATTAAATGTATGAAAAATTTTATGGCACATGATTCCGAGGCCCAGATTTCTTGGAATGAATTTCAAAATTTCATTAAGGTACGTTTAGTTAATGTTTGTGCGAGAATTTGTAACTTTTGAACTAGTGCTTATAATTGAAATATGAGGACACCATTGAACTCACAGTGCCGGTATTCGCTTAAGTAGACCTTCACCTTGACTATAGTAGGTTGAGGGTGGATGTTAGTTTTTCAGTTTTTCTTGGGATAGTTAAAAGAAAAATAATAAAATTAAAACAATAACCTTTATTTTTATTTGAAACCTTTCATTTAAATTCTTGGTGGTGGGGACCACCTCGACTTACCTTTAATGCGATTAAACCCTTGGAATTCTTCTAATTAATGATGAAACTATTTATTAACCTAGAAATTAAATAAGTTGTCTCCTCACCTTTATTGAGGTTGGGGAATCATTGGAATAAGAGAGCCTTTGGAGAAACATCCTCTAATGAAGAACCTCTCCAACAAAGAACATCTCTAATGAAGAACGAATCGACATTCGAGGAAACACCAATTTCACCATACTAATCTCCATTCTTATGGATCCTCTAACAAATGTCAATTTAGGGAAATGTTTAAATCATTTTTCGTGTTTTTCAATTGATTCAATTCTCATGAACCGCCAGCTATCGGTTAACGTGGGGGGTGAGGGACAAACAAACATAGCTCGATCAATTTGAAATCCTTCTTAATTTGTGTCTTCATCACATGAAGATAGCGAAACTCCAGATGTCGATGATAATTGTAGAGGTGAAACTGTGCCACCAAAAGAGTTAGCGGCCTGTCGGCCGCAACAGAGAAAGGGGGCAGCCAGCACCTGGCCGACGGTGTGGAACCTCGGCAGCATGTCCTCGCTGCCGGTAGTGAAAGAGGTTGTGGCCTGTTAGCCATGGAGGTGGGTGGAAAAAGTTCAGCACACCGGATGACAATGTAGAGGGAGGGAGGCATGTGTCCATGCCACCGGTTGAGCAGGAGGCCACGGTCCATTGGCTGCGGTGGAGCCGGGTGGCGTCCAGCATCCGCCTAGTTGTGCGACGAAGCAGTGGCACACGTCCACATAGCCAGAGCTAGAGACCACGACTACTTGGACACAGTGGAGGTTAGAGGGTGGTCGAAATTTGGCCGCCCGCAGTGGAGTAGCAGCACACATCCACACCGCTGGAAGGAGGGACGATGATTTTGGCCTGCCGCATCATGCCGAGCAATACTACTCCGACTGGTCCTGCATTCAAACCTGACCCCACACCCATCCAAATGCTACATTTAACCATTCAGGTGACCCGGGGGGATCCTCCCCTCCCGGGTGGTGGCTGGGGTAGACCCCACCATAAGGGGCCACCCAATCCACAGGCTACATCGTAGGCCAAGCTGAACCAAGGCCCAACGGTCTAGGCCTGTAGTAGCGCAGGGCAACCGGAACGGACCCAGATTGGGTCGGATCAACCCAACCTGCGTTGGGGTGGCCAAGACCGGGTCGGACCGGTCCTAGGCCCATCTGGACCCAAATACGCCTTTGTGAACATATCTTGAGAACTGATCATTTGTTTGATGAACTGTTTTCATAATCGGAATCCTTGGATCGATACAGTCCTTTTTGTATAATACAAATATGTTTTGGTCATAGTAGGAGTATGGCCAAGTTGGATTAAACCCGAATCCAATCGGGCCATCGGAACCGGAACACTAAAAACATATAGACTAAGCATCTAATTGATTTTTCCTCTGTCACGTTGGATCCTTTTTTATGTTATGGACCATTGGGACACTTCTTCATGGGAATTTGTGTTAGTTGAATTTCCAATGATGGCTCGAGGTGGGGAACCTCTTGGAATAATGCATGCTTAGTGCCGAAACCCTGTGGTATGTTGTACTTGAGGGGTCCTCAGATCCTGTATGGGTTATATCTATATCATTTTGGGTCATCTTTAGATCCTGTGGGGGTGATATTTAGATCCTATGTGGGTCAGTGCTCAGTGATCCTGTGTGGGTCAGCGCATACTGGTCCGTTGTGGGTCGTCTACAGATCCTGTTTGGGTCATCTTCATATCCTATGTGGGTCATCATCGATCCTGTGTGGGTAAAAAGTAGATCTTCTTGACAAAGTAATACGATCTATAAATAATGATAATCATCTATACTTTCATACTAAAATTATCACTGGTGTTGGTGGAATCTTTACCTTTGTGGTACACTTATGTTTGGTGATACCTTTGTGGTATACTTCTGTGTGGAATTACCTTTGTGGTAATTATATTTGTGGTGTTACTTTCATGGTATACTTTCCTTAGTGGAACATTTGTGCTGTTGGATATCTATTTGGGCCTTGTTTTTTCTCATTAATGGCATTGGTGTACTTGATAAATGAAGTATATGTATGGGAATATACCTAAGTAGGGTTGAATGTAGTATTCATGCATTTTTGTTTTTCCTTTTTGGATTTTGAGAGACCTTCTGGGTCTCCGGTTCCCTACTAAATATTGTTATACTCACCCCTACACAGGCTACTCCAGCACTTTATTGTGTCTTTTACAGACAACAGATAGTACTGATCGAGGTCGAGGGTACCAGTACTGGAGGCTACTCGGAGGTGGACATTTCATGAGATGATCTATGAAGATGACTTTTTGAGAGATGTACCAACCCTTCAGGTAGGATACATGGAGGGTGTTCATATGATCTATTTTCTGTTTTACATGTACTTTACTATTGGGCTTTTTTTCTTGACCCTTTACTTACTGTACACACCTTGTTTACTATATAGTTTACCTTGTGCTTTTATCTTGATGTGTGCATGGACTATGCAGTTTACATGTTAAAAAGGAAATGCCATCCCAATTTTTGGGATATGCCTTTCAGGTGCTAGTCGCCAACCCCTAGCCTATGGAAGGCTGGCTTGCGGTAGTCATGACACGGGCCCCGTGGGATGGGTCGTGACATACATCATGTATCATCTATAAACACCTATTCGAGCACATCACTTCACATCACATCCCGCCCAAAAAACATAAGGGTCACACATCACATCTGCGTTAAATCGCACACCATCCGATATTACTAATACTAAAGGAAATGTGGTGTAGTGGGGGGTATATAGAAATTTTTATCACAAACATCCATGATGATGTAGAAAACACTCAGAACATAACAACTCAGAGCATTGGAAACTTCATCTAACTTAGGTAGGGAATGTAAAAAATAACATAAACATAAATGATATATAGATATAACTAATGTCCAAAACCTATATGATCACATCAACATAAATAGTACACACCACATCACCACCATCAAACTACAAATCAAATATCTCAACTACGACTAACACTATAAGCAGCAACAATCTAATTTTACACTACCCACACAATGTTTCCCAATTTTAGCTATAGGTTTCCCGACATTTGTTAGTTAGCCACATCATTTCACAATACACTACTAATTTATTTATATAATTAATTAATAAAATTACCACTTAAATGTTTTGAGTCCAACATGGTAATCTAGAATTATTTTTTCGTACATTATGAAAGTTCAACCAATGCCTATGAGGTTAACTATATCAACCACGCTATGCTATAAGTGGGATGACTCACACAACCACCACCACATCCCCACTCATACCAATCATCATCACATCACATCAAAAAATCCATATCACCATGGAAAAAGAAAATATAAAATCCAAACTACATCTCATAACAAAACCACCATAGAAAGCTATCACCACATGTAACAACAATATAAACTGGACTGAAACCACTTCCCATATCAGATCCATGCCAACTAACCAATGCATCACAAGACCTCATACCACAAAACCCAACTGGTTACTACCACCACCACACAAAACCCATATACATTTAGAAAAAACAAGCATACACAATAGAATCACAAACTAGATTCCACAAGTATTCAAAGCATTTATAAATTTCAATTCTTATTTCGAAGGAATGTTATCACACAAACCAAAATCTTGGGGAAACATGTTAATTAATTGAATAAATGTTAATTATCTTTTATAAGGTTTGATAATAATGAATATATAAGGTTTTAAAAAAACATAACAAGTACAACCAAAACAAGGCTCCCAATAATCATCATGTTCAACAAGGAAACAACATGGCATGAACTCATCACCAATATATATCAAATCACAAAATAATTTGATAATTTCTCATTCTTGTCAATACGTTATTAAAGTTCAATTAATTTCTCATTAAACTATCCATTAATATCTACCAAAATTAATGAAACCCCGTGAAGGTATCTTATATTAAACATAAACATGTGAGAAGAAGGATCCCCTAACTCAATGAATCTTTTTTTTCTCACCACACACTCCAGGGAAAATAATAAACTACTAAAAACCAAAAATTCACAATAATATCATGGATTAAACTATGCCACATAAAAAATATGTCAAAATTCATCCCATACAATCTGATAACCAAAAAATATCATCATAATGATTCCCTAAGGGATGAATGAGGTACAACGTAGGGGTAAGTAAAAGAACTAACCATGTAACACAAAAACAGAACCCATGAACAATACATATCAAGACATAGAGAAAGGGTTGGGATGATCTATAAAATAGCCTATGGTTTTCCTAAAAAATAGAGAGATGGGTATAATAATGTAAAATAATAAAAATTCAAGGAAATATAATTAAATCCAATAGTGTATACCCTTCATATAATGTAACTATTTCATGGTGTGTAATTCATTATTCCTCATGGATCAAAAGTTGTAAATGAAATTGAATGTGTGAAAATCCAACATATTAGTTTTCCATAAAAATTTTCATATCCCTGACATTGAATTTTTTTTCAGAACATGAATTTAATATTCATGACATGAATACATCTCATGGACTCCCCCAGGAATGCATATACGATACCAAACACGCTAGATATAGAATCTTTGAACCCCTGACTAATGACATGAATTTGTATCATTTTCAGAACCACCACCTACATCACTCAAGATGCTATAGCTCCATCGAGCCCTATAGACCACATATTAATGCCTATATCACACAAAAGTTTAATTCATCAAGATTTTAAGGGAAATCCATTACATTATATACCTATAACATTATTCTCATCCCCATGAATAAAAATCTGGACATGGGAAAATAAAAATTACTAAAAAATCACCCCATGATATACCACTTAGGGATTATATGACACCTCAAATTCTACAACCAGACAATTCCACTAAAAATATTCCCAAAGAACACCTTATATAACCATGTATCCAAAACATCCACATTAAGATCCACACAACCTAGAACAACAACTACAAAAACCAACACAAAACACCACAATGAGAACATAAATAATTGAATTTCGTACTCTATGGAATGATAATATTTCCTATATGTGGAAATAACTGAATGTCAATATTTTAATTATATCATAGTATAATGTTTCAAAAATAAGAATCAAGTCCTACACAATTAGGGTGTTGGAAACATTTTTAAACACAATTGATCAAAGAAATGCATATTTCATAACATAGTAAGACACATATTAAAATCATCCCAAACTAAACTAAATAGAGAAAGGATAGAAATGTAGGGTACTAGAAATTAATCTACATCACTCTATACCAAGAACATCCAACATGGAATCATGCCTCTACAACATGATGACCATAGGAATGTTCATCCCAAGTAGCATACTATCTCGCCAATTTTGGTTCTCTGCTTGCTGCTCCATGAACATCATGTTTTCCAATATATTCATCTCACCATAGTGAATAATGGGGGGCGAGCATCTTGATTATATATATTAATATGTGACCTGTGGATAATTTCATTGATCCAATCTAATTTTTGTGGAAGAAAAACTGATATTCAACCTCACCAACATTCCAAAACACCCAAATTAGTCCAACAAACCTAGGAGAAATATAACCCTTGTAAAGCCTCTACTTCCCACATAGAGGGGAGAATCTGATGAATACATGGGAACCAACATCAACCCGTAATGGTAATTTAATGATATTAGAATAGACATTATGACATCACTATTCCACCCTCATCTACTAAATAACCAACTAGATCATCTTGGTTGTTCTCTGCACCACATCAAGAACAGGAAAAGTCATCTCTCAAACCTCCTTCTGAAAAAATGGGGAATGAAATAGTCACCTATATAATGCATCAAATGAAGATATTTTGATGGATTAATGATAATTTTTATTGTATAAATACTTATATAAAGTATTTTTCCTACTAACGATCCACTAAAAACCAAGATGCATGACCACAAGATATCCTCCAGTGTCTAGATGGGCCGTTCTTTATACCAATCTATATGAGAGTTGAAAGAACTGGTAAGGAGCAGTTGGAATAAAAACCATGATGCAATCCCCTCCCAAACCCTAAGGTAAAATAAGGATCCTAATCATAGGATATTGTCGAAATTAACCCATGATACCTAACTATATAATCCCTATACCACCTTGTTAAACAACTATGGAATTTGTCTCAACGATTACAAGGAAATGAGAAAATTTCACAAGTCGGTCAACTATCAACCAAACAACTTCACATCATAAAATATTTCAATGAAAAAATATGATGAAATAAATTTGCATTTCCTTCTATTTCCACTTTCATTATTCTATGGACTTCAAAAAACATTCAAAAATATGGTTCTCAAAATTGACCTACTAAAAAAACAAACACTTTTGAAAAATTTCTACCACCGAATGTTTCATCTATGTCCACAAATTCAATATCATCAAAAAATATTAAATATTTTTCAAAATAGGATGAAACAACAATGGTGATCTATTAAAATAAAAATCAAATCCCTTCTACATCATCAATTGAAAAACAACCTCCCCTGGCACAAAACATGGTTTCAACTTTTCTTTAACCACCCCTTAGAAATGTCACCACAGAAAACATTATTTTGAATCTCATATTCTTATAATTTACCCCTAATACTCTTCCTCATACTATATAAAATAAAAATACACATTTATATTATGATTAAATCCTCATCCATTACTCTCGATAGTGCCAAGATGTATCCCAATAAGATCCTATATTTCATTCAAAACATCAATAGACACCTGAGCCACATAATATTAGGGAATGTTACTAAAAACGTAGTCCACTAAATTACCCATACCAAGGGAGAAAAATATATAATTATTTTAATCCTCAAGAATCTCTATAAAGATCCACTTTGGTAGTTTCATATACCTTAGATAGAAAACGTTTCTCATAATCTTGTGGTTTGTGAAAACCAAAAAAAAATGATCACTAATGTGTTAATTCCATCAAATATTTGAGTAAATATAGATTCCACAAACTCTAGATCATGTGTGGTATGTTTATCCTCACTGGGATGTAAATTCAAAGACCCATTAGAGTTCACACATCTAAACTGCATCAAGATGCATCCCAAGACCACATGTGAAAAATTACATAATGAAGTGCACTATGTTGCATTTGTTGTCAATGAGGTATGTTGTTGTCAAGGAATGAATGGATGGATGTCAAGGAATGTCAAGATGTGAATGACAAAGGATGTGATGGTGTTGGTAAGGAAAGGAGAATGGCCATGGTACTAAGATGAATGTCACTTAGGAGATTCACTAAGTGGCATAGGAGATGATGGTTGAAACATTCTCTAGTAATATCAGATGATTGTAGAACTGATCTTAATGTTTCAATACTTGTATCAAGATGATACTGAGTCACAACACTTGAAGAATGAATGATGATGGAGCATCATTAAATCAGACGATTGTTGAGTTGTTCTTAAAGTTCCAAGAACTTGTATCAACTGGATACAATGTCACAACAATGTTTGAAGACCATGCATTGTCATAACAATGCATGACGAGTTGAAAGTGATCCATCCATAAGTTCTAAGTGGATGAAGTGGATTAAAGAAGTCCATGCACTATCACTTAGTGCATGTGAATTTGAAGAAGATCCAATTTGATCTCTGATTAGATCAATGAATCTCATTGGAGATTTTCTGTGATTCAGGAGCTCAGTTGATGAAGAACCTTCAAGAATTTCCATTCCTAAGTGATAAGTAAATGTTGAGGATGAATGGAGGAATTCTTAAGAAGAAGAAGAAGAATGTAGAAGAAGAATGGCTTAGAGGAAGATGGCTTGGCATTTAGAATTGGCATTTTTAATATGGAGTACTTTGTTTGTTTTGACAAAGTAACATTCTGTCCCTTTGCCAAAAATTTGGCCAGCCAAGGCCAGCCCACGAGTTCAACCCCACGGCTCATGTGGGCACTAGGCGCTACGCCCATGGGGGAACCCATGGTGCAAGCACAGGGTGGCAGGGCTACGCAGGGGTGTCACGTCCGTGCAGAAGGGGAGCATGAAGCGCGCCCGGAGTGCATGGCGGGCGCTAGGAGTGCGCCCGCAGGCGGCGTGAGTGTGGGCGCGGAGCGCGCCCGCAGGGAGAACTCGGCGCGGGGTGGCACCGAGAGGGGAGAAGATTTAATTGTGGCATGGATGGCATCGGATTTTTGATAAACCGCAGAAAAACCGGCCGCGGCTTCGATGTGGGATGCAGAATTTTTCCGCGGAGCGAATCCCAGCCGCATGATTGATCGCGCGTGTGATCCGAGCCACTCATCTAATCGCGCCATTCGCGATCTGATCCAGGCCGTCCGAGGTTATTAGATCGCCTGATCCGACGGCTCCCCGTCCGTCTTCAACCTTGAGCTTGCTCGAAGCCACCCGCGAGCCTCCGACGAACCAGGCACCATCCGAGGGATGGTTTCAAGATTCCGGCCACCTCCGACGAAGATGAAGACACCATTGAGTTCGTCTGGCCCAACTGAACCTAACCATGCAATAAAATAAGCATGCATGCAAGGTAATGAGGATTTCGAACAAGGCCGAGGCAAAACGAAGTTGCCGAGGCCATGTGGTGTTCGTGTTTTGCATGAGATGGCCAAAACAGAGGTCGTGCATGCGTTCTAAATCGCATGCACGAGGAGGAATGAAAGATGAAGATAAAGCCACGTGAAACAGCAAAGGAAAACAAGATTTGGAGAAAATCTTGAATATCCGAAATCTTCGGTGATTCATGATTTATCACGCGGATGGACAGAGGCATCCCTCTGCCTATATAAGGAGATCTCAAGGCTCTCATTGAGCTTGCTGAAGTTTTGTTGAAGATCTGTCGTCCCGTGAGATCCCTCTGCCTCGCGAAGAAAGAAGCCCCGTGCAATCTATTTGCACGGCTGAAGTCCTCGGTGCCATCCTTGTCCCGATGGAGTCCCTTGCGCGCTACCCCTTTGCGCGACAAGAAGAGGGGATTTGGGCAGCGCACTTGCGCGCCCACGGTTGAAGCCTTTGTGCCTTTTCACTTGCATGGACAAGGTGTCCTTGACACACTTGCACGCCCACGGTGTCATACCTTGCGCGCCCCACGGCCTGTGGTAACACCTTGCATGTCAGACGTAGTGTTGAAGAGGTGGTCGCTTGCACCTGAGGACCTACGCGACCCAAGGCAGTAGCCAGCTGCACCTTGCGCGCCTCCTTGATGATTAAGTTCGGGTGAAGAATATCTCACCCACGGGTTAAGTGTGTGCAAGGCAGTATACCACAATTTGTGTGTGTGTGGTAAGTGGAGAAGAAGACCCGAGGCTTTGAGTGCACAAAGAATTAACAAGGCCGGGGCCTTATGTGTGTGCATTCTTGAAGAGTGAAGACCATCACACTTTTGTGTGTCTGTGCAATTCAAGTGAAGGCCGAGACTTGCATGCCTTGTGTGCAAAGTGAAGGAGGGAGGCCGTAGCCTTGTGTGTGTGCAAGAAGAGAAGGAAGGTCGTAGCCAAGTGGGAAGACAAGAGGGCCTTAGAACCCAAGTGTGTGCATAAGCACCAAGTGAAGACCACACATTTTGTGTGTGTTCAAAGTGAAGGAATAAGTCCAAAGACTTACCTTAGTGGTGTGTGTGCAATAGAACAAAAGCCCGAACCTTAGTGTGTGCAAAGTTGATGTGCACACATTGGAGAAGAAGACTTCCACACTAAAGTATAACACACCTTTAAGTGTGTGAAAAAATTGAACAAAGTGTGTGAAGTTAAAGTAAGGTGTGTGCTTGAAGTGATTACACCCTTTGTGGGTTTATTGCACCTTGAGAAGAAGAAGGGGAGTGTATGCATGCATGCATGTACATGCACACGTGAACAAAGCCAAATCTGGTTGTGTGCATTTGAGGAGTCCAAGACCATGAGATCTTGAAGATATTGTGATGCCATGCATTCAGTGCATGAAGATGATGTGCTGTGAGACTGGACCAGACTGAAGTTAAAGATATCAGTTGTCTGAGTATTCAGTAGTTAGAGAGCGAAGCCAGGTCATCCTGAGAAGAAGGAGATAAATCCTGAGCAAGACGAGAAGACCTGATCAACTCAAGTGATCAGAGGTACAGAGCAAGTCCAGAAGTCTTTATCCCAGACTGCTGAGGATACTTGAAGAACATAAAGAGAAGAAGAGCTAATCGTGTGACTCGAGGAGCCAGGAGAAGCCCCCTGTGAGACTCAGGGTGGAAGAAGTCTTCAGTGGGATTCTGGAGCAGGCCAGTGGGACTCTGGTAACACTGTGGGACGCAGTATAAAGACCCTCCTGTGGGACTCAAGAGAGATATAGTGGGACTCTGTATCGTCCATTGTAATACTAACAGATTATAATGGAAGAAACCATGTTGGGGCGTATAACCAACATGGCAAGGACGTAGGCCTTTGGTGCCGAACCTTGTAAATCCTTGTGTCCAGTGCCTTTACATTTACTGCATTACTCGAGGAAAGGCTGAGATATACAAGAAGAGTGGATCGAGGCCTTAACAAGCCATAGAGGTTTAATAGATAAGAATCAATTAGTAAAAAGTTTTAAGGGATCCCTGATTCACCCCCTCCCCCTCTCAGTGATTCACACTGATCTGGGCACTTCAATTGGTATCAGAGGTAGGTTACCTCTAAAAGATCCAAGTGAGTCTTTATGAAGTGCAGATTTGAGGAAATGAGCGACCAACCTCAAATGGAGATATCTGCCAAGACTCGAAAAAATAGAAAGAAGAAACAGGCCAAGAAGATGAAGAAATCCTGTCCTAGCTGTGATGAAGTTGGAACAATGAAAGATCTTCAAAGTGAAATCGAATATCTTCAGAAGACAGTCCCCAAGGAAGTGGCAATGTGTATAGCTAAAGGCATCCTTGATCTTCAAGAAGAAAAATTACAGATAGAAGAAGAAGCCAATAGAATGGAAGATCAGTTGGCTAAAAGGGTTGGCATAACCAACACTCTCAGAAAGCTAGTGAAGGCTAAAGATGAAACAGTATCGCTTTGCATTGAAAGATATGAAGACACTACTGAAGAATTGCAAAGACGCCTTTCTGGGAAAGAATTCTTTAAGACTGTGGTCAAAGATGTTTTCCATGCACTGGAAAAGAGGCACAAAGTTTCAATGAATGTCAGAGATGCTCAACTTGAAGACAAAGTAAACAGGGTAAAGGAGTTAGACAATTCATTGCAAGAAATGAAGAAAGTGCATGAATACCAGATGAAACAGCTGGAAGAAAAATGGGATGGAAGGCCAAGAACTATTGTGGATGAGAAGAACTCCCTCAACATGAAATGCTTAGAACTAGAGGTGATATTGAAAATTCTGCAATCACCCAAAGCTGAAACCTCCCAGTCAGCTGATAGAAGAAATGTTTCTACTCAAGTATGCATTGAGCAGGATGAATCTAAAAGAAATACATCCTCTAATAAAAGGGAAACAACTTCTAAAAAGAAGGTACCATCCATCCCATCTTGTACTCATGCTTTTAAATGTGTTTCCACAAAAAGTGCAGGATGGAAGAATAATTCCAAACAATTATGGATGAAGACAATGAAGAAAGAGAGCTCTCCTGAATCAACATAGCAAGTCAAGACAAGTACCCTACAATCAGAAGGAATCAAAAAGTCAAGATTTTTGGGTCAATGTTGGTGTTGTAACAAGCATAGGCACTGTGCAAAGGATTGTTGGTACAATCCACTGAATGCCAAAGCAAAGAGGAAGCCCATGCCAAGGGGGAGCTGCCAGAGGAAAAGAAGCAGCATCCACAGGTCCAGAGACATCTGTTTACTGCAAATATATTTGGACTACTTGACAACATCTGGGATGATTGCAAAAGTGGTCAAAATGATACATGTCAATCTAAAACTGTATCCAGAGCTAAAAAGAAGAGAAGATCACTGAACCTGGCTAAAATGGAATCCTTGGGAAGCAAGCATAAGAAAGTGGAAGATGCTCCCAAGAAGATTTTGAAAAAGGAAAAGAAGTCCTTGGAGTCTAAATCCAAGAAGGGTGATGCATCTAGAAGGACCACCAAGAAGAAATGCTTCTACTGTGGAAAGAAAGGACATATCATGGATCTTTGTAAACAAGCCATGAAATTCAATAGAGGCAGACTGGACTCAAATAGACAATCAATACAGAAGAAGCAGAAGGGATTGATTGAAAATAAGTTGCCTAAGAAAGGTAGCTTAACAGCATCAAAAGAACCATGTGGAATATCCAGAACTGAGGCCACACTTCCAAGTGACTTACTAGTCATATGGCCTAATCAGTTGCAACTTTCCAAAGAACTACAAAAAACTGAAGATGAAGCACTGGTAGTAGCTAAGGCAAAAGGGAAGCAGAATATTTCACATGAAGATCAAGTTCTGTGTGTGAGGTGCAATCAAGATGGACATACTAGTGATAAATGCATGATATTCATTCCAGCTCAGAAGGGATTCTTCAAAAGAATGAAGATTGCACCAGGAGACTCTAGAGCTCAGAAGGCACCTAGAAATACAGGAGTCACACACAATGAAGTTAAAGAGGTGTTGAGATCCACACCAGCACAAACATCATTGAAGATCAAATTTGCAAGTGTGAAGAATGGTGAAAATGGGACATCTCGGTTGAGAGAATCTTCTCAACCTTGTTGTTCACATTGATGAACCAAGGAGGTTCCATCTTATTCCCTTATACATCTGGTATTTACATGTGCTAACATTGCAGGGAATTGAAGATGATGATCATTCTCAACTGGAGAGTGGTTTGGGTAGACTGGAGAGCACCCCTTGAGGGGGAGCCAATCTGTAGAAGATGGGATTCTGAGATTTAATACCATCTTGAGAAAAGTGAAGGTATTCTAATCATACTTTCATCCCTTGTTTCTTAATTGTATCCATCATGACAATTAAGGGGGAGTATTGATTGAAGGAAAATGGTTGAAAGGGGGAGCTTTATCTTTGCACTGAACTTTCTAATGAGTTTTGTGAAGTTGTGCAGGATTTAGGAAATTCATTGTTATATCTGAAAAATTTCACGCCCCTTGAGGCATGATCTCACATGTATAATGAATGTTGGACAACATTGAGTACCTTGGTTACATCACTCTTGTTTTCTACACCGGGTAAGCCCAAGTAGACTTAGAGTTCATTTACTAAAGGTTCTTTGCTAAAGAGAACGTGTGACATCATCCCTCTCTCAGTGTTTTTCAATAAAATACTTTTCAAAGGGAGGAAGAGATTTTTTAAAGTGAACCACACCACATCTTTGCATTTGATTGCCAATAAGGGGGAGAAAATATTGGCACACATATTGACCCATTCATATGTGCTCTAGTATAATGCCAACAAATACAAAGGGGGAGATTGAAGTGAACTGTGTTGCATTTGTTTTCAATGAGGTATGTTGTTGTCAAGGAATGAATGGATGGATGTCAAGGAATGTCAAGATGTTAATGACAAAGGATGTGATGGTGTTGGTAAGGAAAGGAGAATGGCCATGGTACTAAGATGAATGTCACTTAGGAGATTCACTAAGTGACATAGGAGATGATGGTTGAAACATTCTCTAGTAATATCAGACGATTGTAGAACTGATCTTAATGTTTCAATACATGTATCAAGATGATACTGAGTTACAACACTTGAAGAATGAATGATGATGGAGCATCATTAAATCAGACGATTGTTGAGTTGTTCTTAAAGTTCCAAGAACTTGTATCAACTGGATACAATGTCACAACAATGTTTGAGGACCATGCATTGTCATAACAATGCCTGAGGAGTTGAAAGTGATCCATCCATAAGTTCTAAGTGGATGAAGTGGATTAAAGAAGTCCATGAACTATCACTTAGTGCATGTGAATTTGAAGAAGATCCAATTTGATCTCTGATTAGATCAATGAAGCTCATTGGAGATTTTATGTGATTTAGGAGCTCAGTTGATGAAGAACCTTCAAGAATTTCCATTCCTAAGTGATAAGTAAATGTTGAGGATGAATGGAGGAATTCATAAGAAGAAGAAGAAAAATGTAGAAGAAGAATGGCTTAGAGGAAGATGGCTTTGCATTTAGAATTGGCATTTTTCATATGGAGTACTTTGTTTGTTTTGACAAAGTAACATTCTGTCCCTTTGCCAAAAATTTGGCGAGCCAAGGCCAGCCCACGAGTTCAACCCCACGGCTCATGTGGGCACTAGGCACCACGCCCATGGGGGAACCCATGGTGCAAGCACAGGGCGGAAGGGCTACGCAAGGGTGTCACGCCCGCGCGGCAGGGGCGCATGAAGCGCGCCCGGAGTGCATGGTGGGCGCTATGAGTGCGCCCGCAGGCGGCATGAGTGTGGGCGCGGAGCGCGCCTGCAGGGAGAAATCGGCGCGGGGCGGCACCGAGAGGGGAGAAGATTCAATTGTGGCATGGATGGCAGCGGATGTTTGATAAACTGCGGAAAAACCGGCCGCGGCTTCGATGTGGGATGCAGAATTTTTCCGCGGAGCGAATCCCAGCCGCATGATTGATCGCGCGTGCAATCTGAGCCGCTCATCTAATCGCGCCATTCGCGATCTGATCCAGGCAGTCCGAGGTTATTTGATCGCCTGATCCCACGGCTCCCCGTCTGTCTTCAACCTTGAGCTCGCTCGAAGCCACCCGCGAGCCTCCGACGAACCAGGCGCCATCCGAGGGATGTTTTCGAGATTCCGGCCACCTCCGACGAAGATGAAGACACCATTGAGTTCGTCTGTCCCAACTGAACCTAACCATGCAATAAAATAAGCATGCATGCAAGGTAATGAGGATTTCGAACAAGGCCGAGGCAAAACGAAGTTGCGGAGGCCATGTGGTGTTCGTGTTTTGCATGGGATGGCCAAAACAGAGGCCGTGCATGCGTTCTAAATCCCATGCACGAGGAGGAATGAAAGAGGAAGATAAAGCCTCATGAAACAGCAAAGGAAAACAAGATTTGGAGAAAATCTTGAAGATCCGAAATCTTCGGTGATTCGAGATTTATCACGCAGATGGACAGAGGCATCCCTCTGCCTATATAAGGAGATCTCGAGGCTCCCATTGAGCTTGCTGAAGTTTTGTTGAAGATCCTTCGTCCCGTGAGATCCCTCAGCCTCGCGAAGAAAGAAGCCCCGTGCAATATATTTGCGCGGCTGAAGTCCTCGGTGCCATCCTTGGCCCGAAGGAGTCCCTTGCGCGCTACCCCTTTGCGCGACAAGAAGAAGGGATTTGGGCAGCCCACTTGCGCGCCCACGGTTGAAGCCCTTGTGCCTTTTCACATGCATGGACAAGGTGTCCTTGACACACTTGCGCGCCCACGGTGTCATACCTTGCGCGCCCCAAGGCCTGTGGTAACACCTTTCATGTCAGACGTAGTGTTGAAGAGGTGGTCGCTTTCACCTGAGGACCTACGCGACCCAAGGCAGTAGCCAGCTGCACCTTGCGTGCCTCCTTGATGTTTATGTTCGGGTTAAGAATATCTCACCCATGGGTTAAGTGTGTGCAAGGCAGTATACCACAGTTTGTGTGTGTGTGGTAAGTGGAGAAGAAGACGCGAGGCTTTGAGTGCACAAAGAATTAACAAGGCCGGGGCCTTATGTGTGTGCATTCTTGAAGAGTGAAGACCATCACACTTTTGTGTGTGTGTGCAATTCAAGTGAAGGCCGAGACATGCATGCCTTGTGTGAAAAGTGAAGGAGGGAGGCCGTAGCCTTGTGTGTGTGCAAGAAGAGAAGGAAGGCCGTAGCCAAGTGGGAAGACAAGAGGGCCTTAGAACCCAAGTGTGTGCATAAGAACCAAGTGAAGGCCACACATTTTGTGTGTGTGAAAAGTGAAGGAATAAGGCCAAAGACTTACCTTAGTGGTGTGTGTGCAATAGAACAAAAGGCCGAACCTTAGTGTGTGCAAAGTTTATGTGCACACTTTGGAGAAGAAGACTTCCACACTAAAGTATAACACACCTTTAAGTGTGTGAAAAAATTGAAAAAAGTGTGTGAAGTTCAAGGAAGGTGTGTGCTTGAAGTGATTACACCCTTTGTGGGTTTATTGCACCAAGAGAAGAAGAAGGGGAGTGCATGCATGCATGCATGCACATGCACACGTGAACAAAGCCAAATCTGGTTGTGTGCATTTGAGGAGTCCAAGACTAGGATATCTTGAAGATATTGTGATGCCACGCATTCAGGGCATGAAGTTGATGTGCTGTGAGACCGGACCAGACTGAAGTTAAAGATATCAGTTGTCTGAGTATTCAGTAGTTAGAGAGTGAAGCCATGTCATCCTGAGAAGAAGGAGATAAATCCTGAGCAAGACGAGAAGACCTGATCAACTCAAGTGATCAGAGGTACAGAGCAAGGCCAGCAGTCTTTATCCCAGACTGCTGAGGATACTTGAAGAACTTAAAGAGAAGAAGAGCTACTCGTGTGACTCGAGGAGCCAGGAAAATCCCCCTGTGAGACTCAGGGTGGAAGAAGTCTTCAGTGGGATTCTGGAGCAGGCCAGTGGGACTTTGGTAACACTATGGGACGCAGTATAAAGACCCTCCTGTGGGACTCAGGAGAGATACAGTGGGACTCTGTATCGACCATTTTAATACTAACAGATTATAATGGAAGAAACCATGTTGGGGCGTATAACCAACATGGCAAGGACGTAGGCCTTTGGTGCCGAACCTTGTAAATCCTTGTGTCCAGTGCCATTACATTTACTGCATTACTCGAGGAAAGGCTGAGAGATACAAGAAGAGTGGATCGAGGCATTAACAATCCATAGAGGTTTAATTGATAAGAATCAATTAGTAAAAAGTTTTAAGGGATCTCTTATTCACCCCCTCCCCCTCTCAGTGATTCACACTGATCTGGGCACTTCACATAAAAACTCTATCTACACACTGTATTCATGAAACTAAATCCAGGATCACTAAATAACTTATTATTTATATGATAGAAATATTCTAGACACTCATATATATATATATATATATATAATCGTGTTTTTTTTGGTCATCTCTATTAGTGGCACTACAACTATAGTTATATCTAGATTAATCCTATGATAATATTTCAAGATGCCATGGAAACTAAAAAACGGTTCAAAATTATCTTTTATTTCCCATTAAACAACTTTCTTAGACATTTTATGGCCCATAATCAGACCTTTCCAATATGCCACATGTATATGAAAACACATATATCATATCTAAAACTCTAACATGGATAAATTCTTGTAAATCTGGTGTTGTCAAAAGACTATAAAAATGACTCTTGACATGATCTTCCACATAAATTGAGTATAACAATATATAATCAATGAATATAATGATTAAATGGTTCATGAACTCAAATAACATGGAATTTATAAGACCCATGATCACAGATGGTGTGATTATAACTCTCACTGGCATAACTAAAAAAATGAAGTGACTATACCTACATCCAAATGAATTATTATGAACATACTCATATCTCTCAATCAAATGGTGATATCTTGATCAATGATAAATGTTAGTGTAGTAACTAGATCATTTAGAATATTCAAATGGTTCATTGATCCTCATAAGAGGTTAATGGTTCTTGAACGTCACCGGATTTTACCCTCTGTAGTTTATATGCAACCCCATACTACCATCCACCTTGTTGGAGATGCTATTAGAGAACTTCATGAAGACATAACAGGTCATATGTCACCCTTATTAATCAAATAATCCACATGTAGAATCATCTTAGAAAACTCCAATGGAACCGAAGGATAGGAATTCATCCTCTTTGGACATTCACCCTAATGTAACTGTATCACAAACTCAATGTTCTATTGAGACGGTGTTTATATGACATCCACAAGAAAAATATACATTAAATCCTGCAAAACCATGGGAACACCCCCAACATAATCTTATATTAAAATTTTTTACAAATTGAACAAAATATGATTCTATTGACTACAACCCAATTGATAAACTCATTTGACAATGTACACTAACCGTTAGTTTTCCACATTATAATATGAATCCCTTTTTCGAATGTAGTCAATGAATGTATGCATAGAATACAAACAATATTTTCAAAGGATAATATAATATGGATATATATGAAACAAGAATAAGTCACCATAGACTTTACCTTCCCCAAATCATGAACTAAATTAGGAGAAACAATAGAGTATAAGGACACCATATACAACAAGTCACACACATGTCTAGTTGATAAAATGATCATACCTAAAAAATAGCCTCGATCAATTAGTGAAGTTTACTCTAAAACATGCATATGAAAATGTCCATCTTTTAATCCTCTCTACTTTTGGACTATGTGATCATGCTATGATCCTTGCCTATACGAGACGGAACTATAATGAGGCATCCCTTTTCAAACTCCACTTGATATAAGATGTTGAACAACAACCAACAATTCCTATCACTAAAATTTCCCTAGAGGTAATTTTTCATGTTGATAGAAGGATTGATAGACATTATGAATCTAAACTTCTAGAGAAGATGAAACTAAGAATATTGGTTCCCATATAACCTCCAAATATGGAATGAAAAAAGAAAACCCCTAGAAGTTACTTGAGAACCACCAATCCATGATAGATGTGGAAGAAACTTTCACTAATGGTTCCCCACTGAGAAAAACCCATAATTCTTGAATACTTATGAACAACTACATGAAGTAATTATCCTTAAAACACCAAACTAGACACCCATAATGCTTGAACACCAATTTTGTTTCATTTATAACAACAATTAAACCTCTTTATAGTGGTGAAACTATTGAAACTATTCCACTATACAACTAGCCAAACTTGCATAACCACCACCCTAGTATAACACATTTACCATCATCGTCATTTCACATTTCTAAAACCATCTCACCATGACAACATCATATTGATCAACCCATCCCCACCAACAAACAAAAAGGCCATTTAAGGATATCATCACATGTCACAAAAACATCCATTATACCACAACCACTTCCAACTTCAAATACATAAAAAAACCACAACATCATCTCCCAACATACAATAAATCCCATCCAGTCCCTAACACCACCACACAACATCCCAAACTACATAAAGATATATAAAAATTATAATAATATAAAACAACATCAAAAAAATTCAGTGATAAATATTCATGGGATTTAGCACATTGAATATTTATTTACCAAGGATATGATAAAAGAACCCAAAATCTACAGGAATCCATTTTACTATCCTGTTATACATTCTTTAACCTTTTTATTTGTGGTTCAACCACATAAAAAAGGAAAAGGGTCATCAAAACAAAATAACTACAAAATTAACATGGCTCCCAACATCTATCATTTTGAAAAAAAGGAAACTACATGGTGTAAAATAATCCTAAAAATATATCAAATCATAAAAACATGTGACAAATCCCCATCCCCATCAATTTTTTTAATTTAATAATTAATTATCTCATAACACTGACCCTTTATATCCACCGAAATGAAAATAATACCATACCGATATGACATATAGAACATAATCTATTGATAATGAGAATCCCCTATCTCAAAGATGCATTCTAATATTTCAAAACACTATAGGGTGAGGATGAAACTACATAAAACCATAAAAAACATGAGACTGTGGATCATCAAACACCGCATCAATTGGTTTCCAAAATAAATCCCATACTCACCCCCAATCAAAAAACATCATCATAGAATTTTCCAAAATGATAAATGAGGATAATCCCATTGGAAAAGTTATTAATTTATTGAAAACAATAAAACCTTAACTAATAGTATTCATTGGTCATGATAGGGACAATGTGATTGTAAGATCCTTTAAATTACTGAGGGTTCTTATGGAAATAATAGAGAGATGTGTATAACCAAATAAACATAAATCAGCAAAGAAAACATCTTTTGAACCTAGAAACTAAATATTTTTTATCATGTATCCCCTTCATGATATAAAATTCATGGTTTGCAATGTCCTAAATGTTTTGAACCACATACAAGGTGTGCAAATTCCATATATCTTGTTTCTACTAACATTAACACCACTTTAGATTCAAATTTATTTAATATCATGAATTATCCTTTCATGAAGTCAACCCACGTAATAGATTCCCTAGCTTCCCATAGATAGGTTGTGAAACCATGCTTCTACACAATCCATGAACTAAAAAGTCACAACTTTTATCCATTTCACTTCACGAATCACCACATATAGTACTCATTCAGTACCAACTTTAATAAACTCACTATACCTCCTCTAAACACCTCTAACTACCCAATTGGAAAAGTAACATGATGTAAATTCAATTAACATTAAAATGATCCTCAAAACCATACAATGGAAATATAGAAACGTTCATTGATATATTAACATGATCATTTTATTGGTTTCTATGTAACATGATTTATTTATCATTGCACATTAATTTTTTACCTGTATTTATTAATTTTATAATGGAATAATTTTTTTTATCATATAATTGAAAATTTTTAATTTGTTTAAATGGTTATATGTAATAATAGAAAATGATTTATTATAAAATACTACTTGAATCATGGTTTATAGAAAATTATATTATCTGATTTTTCTATTTTTTGTATTGATTATAAACATGGTGTAGGGATAAGGCATGCCATTAAATTTTATGATGAAACAATATAAATAGTTTTAGTTAAACGATTCAAAAATATTCCATATGTGGTCATGCTAGTTTTAAATATTGTATAAAAAAATTGGTTTGGGAATGTAGTGTTACGTCGATTCTAGATAACATTATATGGATTTAGATAATGACTCTTATTGATCTTATCAAGAACTACACATGAATATAGGGCACACATAATTATTATGTAGACCCTTACAATCTTAATCCCCATTTTCCACTATAAAAAACCATTAAATACAGCTTAATAATTGTCCCTAGAGGATGATTGCAACTCAAGATAGGCATCCAAGAGATGGTTGAATTTTATTTTTTGTAATTACATAATATGTGTGTGTGTGTGTCTTATTCTTATATATACCTTATTTAACTATAAAATTTAAGTGATAGATCAAATAATTTTTTCCCATTATCATTTAAAAATATTAAATATGCAATTTTTCATATATATTTGTAAAAAAAATTAATTATTAAATAACAAAATTATTAATTGATTTATCTTATTCCTAAATTTTTTTATAAAAAGCAAAATTATATTACGGAATAGTATTTATAAAGGCGTTTTTTATGAAATAATTAACTTTAAAATCATGATGAATAATTTATTTATTTTTTTAAAAATTTATCATAAATATTCTATCAAAATTTAACATTTATTATTAGGAATAGATTAAAATAATATATATGGTTTATAAAGAGTTTATAAGTAAAATTAAATAGTATTATGGGAGTACTATAATTTATATAGAGTATATAGACTTAATAATTTTATATGAGTTTATAATTAATTAAAAAAAATGTTTTTAAAAAATATATTAAAAGAATATTCCTAAACATTATGTCTTAACATTTTAAAATAACTTTTACCAATTGTATGACATAGAATATAATATTGAATTAATTTCTTTATTTTTCTATCCTATGTTTAATTTATAAAGTGTTGTAAATATAAAAAAAAGATATGCCAAAATATAAGGATATTATTTTTAAAATTATTAACTGTTAATAATTAATTTGAATTGTTCAGTGTAAAAGGGTCCTTATTTGAGAAGTTATATATGTCACAAACTTTTTTTATGATTTATTTGATCAAAGGATTAAATTATGTAAATTATATGATATGTAGGTTATATAAATTTTTTTATGAAAAATAATTTTAATTAAGAAATTATTTTAATTCAAAACATATATCATATATATATATTTCTAAATAATTATATAAAATAATTCATATTGGAAGTGGATGTAAACTATTTATATACATGATCATGGATTTAACATATTATTTAGATTAATTATTAATGTTATTTTAATAAAATTATATTTATGAATAATTCATAATATTTTCCCCGGTTAGAATTTATGAAATGTTTAATAATTTAATAGTTATTCCATACATTATTTATGTATAAAAATTTGTTTTAAAATGTAAATAATGGGTATGGTTTATTCATATAATAAATATAATCTAAGTGATACATCCTTTCATTATATAGTAAGTGAAACTGCATTAAATTTAGTATTTCATCAACATGGACCCCCACTTTTTTTATAATTATGAGATAAATAATTATTTTGGAATATATTTACTGTATTGTATGATCCAGATATTATGAAATGAATTGTATCGTGAGTAATTTCTCCCTGTTATGTGGTACTTGGGTTCAAACTATCCACTAACATAGAGGATGATGTGTTTTTAAGAAATATAAAGGGGATGGGTATATAAAACTCTAATACTACCAATATAATTTTTATAAATCCTATATAACTCAATGAAATTACATGAAAAATTAATGTGCCTTATATATATTGTGTATTAAGAAATGTATGAATATATTTGTATTCTATTTTTTGTTTGAATAACACAAACATGTGTTTTTTGTATAGTGTTAGACATTAATATAGTGTGAACAAATTATATTATTAAATATAATACCTAATCCAAAACTAAATCTTTAAATTAAATTATACCAGATGGAGTTAAAAATGTGAAGATAATGATTACATATGATTCAATAGTTATGAATGTGATATTAATATAATGTATATTAAAATAGTGATACATTAAAAAAAACTCTCAAATTCAGTGTCTAATATTACTTCCAAATAACATAATTTTAAGAACTCAATCATTCAATTGGGTAGGTCATTATATAGTTAGGTTACCATGAATTATTGTGTGTTTGGTATAAATGTAATGGGTGACACTGGAACATCCTTAGGTTATCCAACTCATTGGATGGTTCAATTGTATTGTATTTTTTTCCACTTTGTAGCATTTTCATTGGGTTATACTAGTTATGAGACAATAACATGATTATTTTATTGGATGAATAGCGTTGAGTATATCCATATGATGGATTTGGATGAATATTTATTTGAAAAACTATTCAGGAATCAAAAATATTATTAGGATATTTCATTACATAAATAACTATGACATGAGAGAAATTTCCCAATGGACCCATTTCTTAGTGTAATATGGTTCTTTTATCACGAAATGTATATGATATATGGGTTCATAACTATTAGTGGGTGCACTACACTTAATAATAATTGAATAAAGGTTATTAAAATTTGTATTAATATTATAAAATATTCTGTTATGAATAAATAACATCATCATCACTATGCATCACATTGAAATTAATTCTTATAGATGAGAAAATTTATATAAGGAACCCATAGGACTTGTAGAGTATAAAATTTTATTCAGATACATTCTACATGTTATATAAACACCTTTTAAAATAATTAGGTTGATGATGTAGTTCATCATGTGAATCTATATTCCAATAATAACCCCAAAATTGGTTACATATGGTTCAAAAGTATTTAAATTAATGTTAACCTAATGAAATTTAAACTCATATGATAAATATGATTGACTTTTCTAACGAAATAAATGTATTAATGTTTTATTAAAGTATTATCCTAGTTAATAAAATTTTCCTATCATTATATAATTATGTTTTCGATCAACGTGAATTAGTATAAGAAATATCAACCATATTTTATCAAATTTTATAGAAAATATATTCTGGTGAATATGTTGTAGATGTTTTCGTGATGTTTTGGCAACATAAATGTGTAAAATATCAAATATTAAAATGAAATGTTAATTATAGTTTCCATGATTATTTCATCTAGGGGTTGGTGGAAGCCATTGAATCCTAGATTTATCAGAATGATTGAGAAATAATTTCATATTACGGGGTTATATTGAATGCATAAATAGTTTATGAGACTTGATGTAATATCTACACTAAGTATCAATGTTACAGTAATTTATTCGATTATTATTCAGGGCAGGATATAATAAATGTATATTTAAAATATTTTTATATATATTGGTCTTAAAAATAAATGGATCTCTAGATTGAGTATTTATTTATATTAAAATCATAAAATTAAACATTTATACATCTGATTCATTAAAATGATATGATCACATTAATAAATATGGTTTGTGGTTCATCAAACTCTATAAATTTTTTCAAAAGTAGATAAAGATAAAAGTGTTTCACTAACGATATTGATTTTATACAATTATTTGATAAAATATAATAAATTTTTCCCCACTTATCCTATGTGGAGTGTCCGAATTATTGGTCTAATTTTCCAGAAAAATACCCTAAAAACATATAATACCATATATTATATGCTTAGATTATTTATTAAATTATTTTAAAAAAAATATATAAGTTTTATTTCCAAATAGAAACTTATATTTGATGTTTCTAAAATAGATATTCTATGAAGGGAATAAAATCCAATAGGATGGTGAGATTATGTTTTAACTTGGGGAAGTTCAATAGTAAAAAATAAATGGTTATACCATTATAATATTAAACTAATACATCATATAATATCCTAAATATTTTGAGATATTTGTTGATAAGTAAAAATTTAATGAGTTTCATTTAGCTACTATGATAAAGTTAAAATCACTATTTCCTAATGGAATTTGCTCATCAATATAAAAACTAAATTTTACATGATATAATAAAAGAGTTTTTGGGTATGATGCTAATGTTATGTGTAATTTTTTTTCATTTATTTTCCATTTAAAATTGAATGTTAGTTATCCTAAACATGTATAAGAAATTACGGTTAGTAATAATAAAAATAGTAATACTTATTTTGAGGAAATAATTTAATAGAATTGGTTCCAACGATGATGATGTTAATCTAGAAAGAGTTTTAAATTGGAAATAGAAGTTATTATTTAATGTGATAAACATAAAGAGTTTTTAAATTATGAAAAGTGGAACATTATAAATATGATTCCAATGTCTCACCGTTAATAAAACTATGTTACTCCATATATTTCACTCACTAAAATTTTGAAATAATAATATTATGATGTTGTAACATTGTGATTAGAGTTAATTAGATATATATGTAATACGTTAATGAAATAATTACCCAAAAAGATCCTTGAGGGTGATGAATAATATATTTTTTAATGGCTACAAGTGTATCAAGATTTTATAGTAATGGAAATTGATATTTATCATTAATTCATGTGTGTGATGCAATTAAAATTACATGAACTGTTGAATTATAAAATCCCCCCATTTTATGACATTGAGTTATCCCTCATCAACAATCATCAATATGTATATATTTTATTGGATATATATATTTTATCATAAATATTTACTCATATTATTTACAATGGGTCATATATAAGTTATGAATAGTGTATTCATGATGTAATAGGTGGATACATATTACATTTATTGTTCTATATTAGTATATCTCATAGAATACCATAAGATCATTGATATACATTGGGATGTATAATTATTACCCAAAAATATTAACTGAGTTTGGTTGGATACATATAATTTGAAAATTCATAAACTGATACCCTACCTAAGAAAGTCAACATTGACATACTGAATAAGGGGGTTTTTATGAATATTGATGACCATGTTTGCTGTTGGATCACAACCATGATAGGATTTATAGACTTTTATGATGGATAAATAAATATATAGGTGATTGAATTAGACTATGTAAATTCATTTCTGAAGTTATTTATGTTACGTATGATGTGTTTTAATAATAAGATTTTGGGCTTGTGGTTTACTCATTTCATGGAAGAATGTCGTTTTTTGTATTAATCGACTTGGTCAGTATTTCTCAAAGAATCAATAAAATATGATATGACCTATAATATATTTACACATTCTATGTATTTTGGTCACTTGAGGACATGGGAATAGAATTATATTTGTGTATATACATTGTATATGATACTTCTTGTAGTTGACATGTATTTATAGAGATATGATCATGATTTATGGAGATCACACGGGACCCCTTATCAACTTTAGTAGAACTAATTCATTTCTAAATGATACATTTTTCTTATATCAATTTAGTTTTTATTAAAAATATATTTTAAATTATAATAATAATTATAGGGTTTAATGGTTATACCTTTGGATAATGATTATGTTTTATTAAAAAATTAGCAATATAAATAGTGTTCAATGAATCTATATGAAAAAGGTATTTTATATAGATTAATATAGAGTGGTGATGTTTTTTCAAAAAAAAATTATATTTTTTTAACTATGATATATTTTATTATTAAAATATATAATATGAATATGGAACATATACATTTCAACCAATATAATATAGGGTGAGTGAATTCATATTTCACATCTATCCCATGCAATTTCGTTTAGTTTCCAATATATTATAAATTGATTAATTATGGATTTCATGTCCATTGGATGGGTTAAGTAGGTTTATCTAATAGTATTTAACATATTAACATGATATGTTGAATAAATATAATGTTTTTAATTAAATAAAACACATCATGGATAGATGTATAAATGGGTTAGATCGAACATTTCATTCACAATTGATTTAATTCATAAATCCAGGTACTATATTCCTCCTAATACATATGTTATCATAATGTGACGTTTTTATCAACCCTTTTTCATTTAAGGATCCCAAAAAACATTTTGGGATCCAGAATATATTGGAATACCCTCATAAGTATGACCTCTTATTCTATTTAGTTTCTGATAAACATCATGCAATCACTAAAGATGAAATTTGTGGAACAAAATAACTTGGTAAACAATCTTCATTAGGTATTTTTCAATTTTTTGACTGTTTAAATTTTAAAATATGGATCCTCACATTTTATTTTTATTTCCACTATAAAGGATCATTAGATGATCCTAAACATATTGTAATATTATAATTCTTGTTATATACACTCACACAAACTAGGAAAACAAAAATCAAACAATGGAAAATAAAAGAAAACCGAGGCAGAATGAAATATAATGTCACATGTTTGGAAAAAAACCAAGAACCTGAAAATTGTTTAAAAAATGGAATATTATCACTATCTGGCACGAAACACCTATTATTATCATCATGTCCACCCAAGAGATAATAAAAAACAGATATCTCTAACATAAGAGAACTCTAGAGGAAGAATAATGGATGAATCCATTGACGAATAAACATGGGCCCCTACAGTGTGTGTATATATATATATATCTAATATCTCAAAAACTAATAGATGAAATTAGAATGATTAGATCGAAATAGGGGGTTCCTAGATGAAAAAAGGGTGCATAAATAATGGCATAGTAGAGAAATGGATATCCTGGATCACAAAACATGACACATATATAGTGGAGTGAGTGTGGAATGATCATGAATCATAGCTGGAAAAAAAATCATCATAATGAACAAAGAGAACGAAAAATATGAAAATTTGGGGTAACTCACAAGACTCTTATCCCCATAACATGTTCCAAAGTACCAAATTTATGAATTTACCCTCTTGTATATTACGAAATACTACAAAATCATTAAAAATAACTCTAATATAATAGGCCAATGTTTGTGGTTAAAATATGACATTGGAACTAAAAACAAACATCCCCATTTCTAGTGACCTACTTGTTTATTTTTCTTACTAAAAAATTTATATAATTGAATCTCAAATAATGTTTGAAAACATATATTATAACACTGTATTTTCCTTGAAAAGACAATTATTCTATATATAATTTTATTGTATATAATTCACAGTACCTTTCTATGAATTATGGGAAATGTAAACAAAAATGTAGAGTTCAATTTCTTAGTAGGAGTTATGAACATTGGATGCTAACATATAATAAATAAGGAATAATCAACATCAAATGATAAATAACTGAAAACATATGATATTTAAATAACATCATATACCCACGTGTGTTATGAAAATAATAAATGATGATTAAAATAATTACATATAAAAAATCATATGTTCTTGAAAATATTCTTGGATGTCATAACTATTAATATAATCTCATGGAAATCAATAATTATTCTAGTAATAATAGAATATGTAATGTCAGGCATTAAAAAAATAACATCTTGGACATGTGCCAATAAATATTTCATAAATGGGAATGATCAAATAAAAGTAAAAAATACAGTTTGTCTCATGATTACTAATGATTCATATATAGGCTATAGTGGGTCCCTCATATCCCTTACTAATTTTAATTCATTCTTAATATAAAAGGGGATAATAAAAAACAATATAATCGTTTATATTGAAAAAACTGGGAAAATGTATTTCAATTATTACCATATAAAACTATAAAAAACCCATCTAGGGAAATAATAAGGATGGAATCATTACAAAATATCCCGAAATAATTAAATTTTGAATGATGGCTTCTTATCATTGATTAAATAATAATAAAATATAAAAATATTTCTTGAGAAAAATATTTTTTTTTCAAATCCACTTTTAAAAAATAATTTTATTTAGAATATGATAAAATTAATTTTCATTAAAAAAATAATGGAAACATGTAAAGTAATAATTATTGAGTGATCATGATGGAAGAAAATTACATTCTTATTGAAATGATTAAATAAATATTCATTTTTACATTTTTGGTAACAACTCGAAATGCTCCAAGTTCAAAAATTGAAAATATTATTGCTATTATATAGTTGTTTAAAATATAAAAATGGGTAAAAATATATTTAATAATACATATTATATTATTAAAAACATTAGTGAAACCTTTTTGTGAAATCATGGATATGAAATTTAAAGGCTTTTTGGCTAAAGAGAAAAAAAATTCAATGTTCCTTAAAAAGTTTTGTCAATCATTTTGAAAACTAAAGACATAAAAAATAATTATTAATTGAAATATTCATGAATACACATATTCATAAAATCATATAGTTTATGGGATGTAAATATAAAATAATTCCATTAATAGATACTTAAATATATATAGTCCCAAAACATAAGAGATTATGAAATAAACCCTAGATCGTTGGAAGTTTATGAATAATAACACCCACGAAAGAAAAAGATTCCATTTAAACATTAATAAAATTTACATAATTTTATTTATGATATAAAATAACAAATATTTTGTATATATATGTCATTAAATATGTTAGGGGTATAACATAACATATGTCTTCAAGATATAATTTTGATGTTAAGAACTCTTACAATGATCATGAAATTAAAGGGATAATTAATCACTAAAATAATAATGTATATCAAATTAAAATACACACAATGAAAATTTAAATAAACCATGATATAATATAAATACATTACACACATAATGTTATAATATTAAAAAAATGAAGATGTAATATAAACCATTAAAATTAAATTGACATATAAAACCTCTTACCACATGGTAACATTATATAAACACCCACTAGATTAAATAAATCAAAAAAATATATATATAAAAAATTATAAAAGAATTTATATTTATATTAATCATATAAGATTCTATTTATACATTATAATAAAAAAATTACAGGCATAACAATAACATAGGCCTAAATGAAGGAAAATTGAGATGAAATCTCTTACTTCAAGTATGAATTAATTCATATATGTTTGGAAATACCGTATATTAAAAATATATTTATTATAAAACTATTTAAAACCCATAATAATATATACCATACCATATATTATTTAATTATAATATATTATAACATGTTAATTTATAATTATATGATAATATCACTGTTCCTAGTAAAAACTCTTTTGTTTTTCCTATATGTTTACATTTGGTAGTTTCATTAAATGTAAAATCATCATAATGAAATAAATAATATAATGTCATTAATGATATAAATATAATATATTTTCATCATAAATGTATTTATTTTCATTCATACAGGTTACTGTTATAAAAATGTGTGACACAGTTCAAGGAGATGGTAGGTCGTAATTTTGAATGAACAATGTTTTCTTTTTTTTAATTGGGTAAAACCAATGAAAGGTAAAGAATAATTCCCATTTTTAATAATTATAATATTATATATATCATATATATTCAAGAAATATATCATTTTTATAATCCATGTCAATTTAATATGTAAAATTAATCACATCGCACTGTGGAGGCTGTAGTCCACACCTATGCACAAGTGATGTTATCCATTTCCAATGGATTAGAAAGAAAGAATTAAAATGATAAATTATTACTAAAAATTTATAATTATTTCATAAATATCTAAAATAAACATTAAATAAATCATTATATACAACATTTAAATGTGGTAATGGAAAACAAATTACATCGGCTTGTGAAGTGGTAGTTTTTCGTACACACGATTGATAATACCATTTCCCATTAGATGGATTATGAAATAGATATATTGTGATGCCACAGGTTTTATAAATTGGTCCAAGTGAAAAATGTTATGCATTTAAAGATGTCTCTTGTTTTATTTTATTTTATTTTATTATGTGCTTTGTGTGGTGATAAAGAATTCGAAAGGAAATAAAACATGAAGAATGCGATAAACTGGTATATATTTAAAAGTTACATTGCAACAAGACCCATCTAATTGAAAGTACCATGTAGAAGACCTAACATGGCCACAGCAAGACTACTGAGAATCACAACACGGGTAATCAGATAATCATCATCTTCAGGGTCTATCAGTATGTAATATATAACAGACAGAACCACCGCGCACGCACTCAGCACCAGTGGTATGAGGAGAGCCATCCGACTAAGGTCACTAGTTTTGAAAATGTAAAACACCCTACCCATTGCTTTTATAATGGACATCTAAGTGAATATGACGTTATATGACCATTGGGTTCCAATGTTTATTGTGCATCTTTTTATAAAATTTTTCCTTTATAACGCTTTTATAATATTATGGTATTTCAATATTTTAATATGAACACAATATTGGAATTATATATTTGGGTATATTAATTTTAAAATAAAATATTCTTGAAAAAGAATCTATTTTGATTTTTTTCAAAATCATGATGATATTTATATGGTGTAAAACATAGTATTTTCAACGATGTGTCGAACGTCATGTCTAAAGGGGTATCTGTAAAACAATGTATTTTGAAATAGGGAAAAAATTATTTTTGAAATCATTTTGTGGAGTATGATATAAAAGGGATTCTTGATTTTAAAGAAATAAGATCGTAATAAAAAATATTTAGTATGAAATTTATAAGAGTTATACCAAATGGAAAAGTTTTTTTTTCTAATATAAAATGGGATTTTTAGACTTGGAATTTCAAGGTTAAAAGTATCTATTAAATTTTGTAATTTCAATTTTTTTATGTATTATACTTTTTCAAAAATAAAAAAAATATAGTAAACTATATATATATATATATACTGTTTCCTTTTCGGTGAAGCGTGGCTGGCCGCACAGTCCTCATCCGCCCGATCAAAGCCAGGGCTAAGCTCAGTAGTTTATTTTTTTTAAACGCTTGTTTCTTTCCATTTCACCGCATCCGTCCGATCTCACCAAGTCGGATCCCATCCGCTGAAGTTTTTTCTACACTCATTTTATTCTTCTTAACTAGAGCCATCCGATCTCACCTAGGACAGATCCCAGCCGTCGTTTGTTTTTTCTAAAACCTCTATTCCTGTTGTCTTCTACCTCGCATCGGGGTCCTACAGGCCAGTAACTGGTTTGTCGAGGACGCCTCCTTCTCTACTGTTTATGTTGAGCTCGCGCACCCACCATCCTAGGATGCCGTAGGCTGGGCCTAACTCCTAGATCAAACCCTTTTAGGTGCACCAAAACCCCTACTTAAGCCCTCTCCTCACGGACTACCTCCTACACCCGAACTCCTCCTGACCTCTCTAGCAAGACCAGTAAGCCTCCCTCCAGCAAGATTCTTCCTTAAGCAGTAAGGGTTCCATGGTTGTGTGTGTGTTTTTTAACCCCACCCATGCTCCTCGGTTCATGTTTTTATATATACATCAGTATATTTATACAACTTATAGTTAAAGGTATGTATATATATTCCATTCTAACCATTCTTCTAACCAGAGGACTCCAAGGGTGTTTTCCTTCATGGGGTACTCCCGTTTTTCATATATATATATATAATAGAAAACCTAGAATAAACCCCCTAGGTGTAATCGGTTCCATGCACTGTATATATATATATATACATATAAATGTTATATATTTGTCTCACTCGTTGTTTAAAAAATGGGGTGTGTGGTTTCAGAAGGGTGTATCTCTAATATGATGTAACGATTTTGTTTATTTAGAGTTTTCATTTTGTAACCGGTGTGATACAATAGGTGTATTAATAAAATTATATATATATACAACACAAACCATTTGGTTTTGAAGAATTTTCAAGGGTGTTTCTGGGGTGATTTAAAAAGGGTTATCCTTTTTAAAACCTAAAACTCATGTTTAAGTGTATAGTGTGTTTACGGTTTTAAATGAATATATATATATATACATATATATATATATATATATATAACTCAAACCCAATTTTTTTTAGGGTATCAGAGATTATTCAGTATCTTTTCACTAAGAATTGTACTTTTGAAAGGGTATTTATAAAATCAATTCCTAACATGTATGATTTTATGTAAGCCGCATATATATATAACTCTATATTTATATAAGGTTTTGTATTGGAATGGAAATCGGTTTTGATTTTTAAGAAATAAATACTTATCTTTGAAAAATATTTTTGATGCGAACTTGGACTTTGGATTATGTACAATTATGTTATTTTTAAAGACAAAGTTTTTATATATTCATGTATTTAATGTTTCATGAAACATTTAGACCCCCATAAGGTTATGATTTTTAAACTGAATATGTGATAAGTAGTTATAGGTTTTCAGATTTTAAGTGAACCATGTCTATTTTATGAGAAAACCTATATATATATATACTTTGTGTATATATCCCTATTTATGTATGTGTTTTTATGATTAATATCTGAAACCCTAGTTTCAAGAAATGGTTATTAATATTTTATGTATGTAGGATTTTAGTGCTTTCCTATGCTGTTTTATATTCTTGTGCCTAAGAGTACATCAATGAACTTGACTAATGTCTCCAATGAAATGATTTTTGTTTTTTTAAAAGGGTATTCTTATGCCTGTTTTAAACATGTATTAAAAGGATATGGATTTAAGGGTTATGTTAATATGTAGAAATCCTCTATTATTTTTATACCAAACTCACTGCAGTGATTTTTAGTGATCAGAGTTAACTGTAAATTCTATGACCAGTGAAAAACTCTAATTAATTACAAGTTTTTTATTTAAAGCGGTTTATTTCCAAGTGTTGGAATTTCTAAGATTGCAAGTGTTTATTATCTTTTATACCAAGCATGATGCAGTGATTATTAGTGGATGGAGATTAGTTGCAAGTACTATAACCTGTGAAGAACAATAGTTAATGCCAAGTAGTTCATTTCCATGTACTGGAATTTTAGAAACTCATCATTTAATACCCCTTGGGATAAAATCTCACACATTCATCATTTTATGTGCTAAAATAATTGTTCTATGCACATAGTATGCTTGCTGAACCATGCCTGATTTTATTCCATATTTTCAATTTTATCTGTCATGTCATGTATTTGTAAACCAATTATATAATTGTTACATTATTCATATTATTCATGCATAAGACTCAACATGATAATGAACTATGAACTAAATTACCCAGAGTGGTATGGGACACCTTGGGTAATGAGAAATGAAAATGGTATTACCCAAAGAGGTATGAGACACCTTGGGTAATATAAAATGAAAATTAAATATTCAATGTTGTATGGGATACCTTGAATATCTGACCTTATCAACATGTGGGAAATGTATGGGACTACCAGGATGGGGTCCGGTAAGAAGAAAACCCACCAGGTTGGGGACTGGTTAAAGTAAGCCCTCCGGGTTGGAGACCAGTAAAAGTAATCTCCTCGATGGATCGATAGTTCTCGAGACAGTCGGATTGGGTTTTTACCCTTAGGTCATGGCACAAGGCCTTGACACAGAGATCATGAGTCCTTCAACATAAATTTATTTGTTTATGACCATCCAAGTGATTACTCCGACTAGAAGAAAGTCCTTGGTTATAGAACATTGCCTATGAGTATCAGATAAAAAAAAGAAACACAAGACATATGATGTCGCAATGTTGATGCATGACCAGTTTCTTTTCTAGAACTTCATTCCAAATGTTGTATTTCAATTATCATGTCATGATGTGCATCTTTTTTTGTAGATGATGCGCTTGTGCACGACTCTGATGACGTTTTCACCTTGTTGTTCATACACACCCTTCTTGTTTATGGACACTTTACTTAGTATAGCCCATGTTTTTTTAGCATGCTTATCTTGTCTATTAAGTGGGTTTCAACTAGGTGTTCTAGTGCATAAGTTTGAAGTGATTTAACTGTGATGTATCAACCTTTGTTTAGTCTTGATGTTTTTCCTTTAAGAAAACATTTTAAGTATGGAAAAGTATTTTCAAAGTAGTTTTCAAGGGCGGTATTTATGTATTTTCAAAAACCCTCTTACTGAGTATTTCAATGCTCACCCTACATTTTTGTTAAATATTTAAAGGTTGATAGAGCCTTTCCAAGTCTTGGATTTTTGTTCTTAGATCAGCGATAAAGAAGAAAAGTTGTTTTCTCTGATTCTCCAGGATCTAAACCAGAAAGTTCCTCCTGATGTGTTATGATGTGTAACTTATTTTTTTCATTTGTACGAGATAAATTACACACCATAACCATAGTACCGGCTCCGGGCTACCAGGGGTCGGGGCTTCATAGTTGGTATCAGAGGAATGGTTTAGGCAATCCTGGAAAATTAGGACAACACAAAAACATTATTGTTTTACTAAGTGGGGTTTGTTGTTAAACATCTTAGATGGAAAGACAACGAACCACGCCTAGAATCTTGACTCTCCCTACAGAGATCATAGATACTATTGTAGAAAAATCCTGGTCAACAAGTTTCCAATCTTTTTTTAACTTACGACTCACGTGCAAAACCCTCTATGAAATATCGAAAAACTTGAATGTCCTTCGAATCGTACGAGGGTCAAAAGTTGTGTATAACCAAATGGCCAGTGCGCTATTCGAGAATTATAAAATGAAAGGGAAGTAATACGAAGGACTCTTCTTGTGTTTCACCATGAATAATAAATGGTTGGCCTTCACGGCCTTCGGAGAAGCTACAAAGGAGTTGGAATTCCGTGCAGTCATTATGTACCAAATCCTGTGTTTCATCATGCTTGGGGAGCTATGCGATTTTGGGTCTTTCATCGAATCCTTTAGATATGAAGTGGTTCGAGAGATCTTTAGGAACCAAATCCAAGCGGATATCACGATGCTTGATGTCACTCATGCCCATCTCTGGAAAACTACCTGTATCAAATGGGAGCTTGGTTTTAACCATGATCCACTTTTCCAAAAATGTATTTGGGTAAAGGAGACCCACAAGCTTTGTTATGCCCTGGGGATAGAGTTGAATAGTAACTTCTTCCATGGGTGGTGGAGGTAGAGGGACATCACCAAGGGTGTCAGGGAAGCTATGTGAAAAAGTCAGTGTATGTACGCCGATCGAATTGCGAGGACACAATTCTTTTAAGATGGGGATAATGTGACGCCCTAGGTTTTATAAACTGGTCCAAGTGAACAATGCTATGCTTTTAAAGATGTATCTTGTTTTATTTTATTTTATTTTTTGCTTTGTGTGCTGATAAAGAATTCGAAAGGAAATAAAACATGAAGAATGCGATAAACTGGTATATATTTAAAAGTTACATTGCAACAAGACCCATCTAATTGAAAGTACCATGCAAAAGACCTAACATGGCCACATCAAGACTACTGAGAATCACAACACGGGTAATCAGATAGTCGTCGTCTTCAGGGTCCATCGGTATGAAAAATATAATAGCTAGAACCATCGTGCATGCACTCAGCACCAGTGGTATGAGGAGAGCCATCCGACTAAGGTCAGGAGTTTTGAAAATGTAAAACACCATACCCCTTGTTTTTATAATGGACCTCTAAGGGAATATGACTGTTATATGACCGTTGGGATCCAATGGATAAAGTTCATCTTTTTATAAAATTTTGCCTTTATAACGCTTTTATAATATTATGGTATTTCAATATTTTAATATGAAAAAAATATTGGATTTATATCGTTGGGTATATTAATTTTAAAATAAAATATTCTTGAAAATGAATCTATGTTGATTTTTTTTCAAAATCATGATGATATTACTATGGTGGAAAACATACTATTTTCTTAGATGTGTCGAATGTCATGTCTAAAGGGGTATCTGTAAAACTATGTAATTTGAAATGTGGAAAAAATTATTTTTGAAATCATATAGTGGAGTATGATATAAAATGGATTCTTGATTTTAAATAAATATGTTCCTAATAAAAAAATATTTAGTATGAAATTTATAAGAGTTATACCAAATGGAATGGTATTTTTTTTCTAATCTAAAATGGGATTTTTAGACGTGGAATTTCAAGGATAAAAGTATCTATTAAATTGTTTAAATTCAATTTTTTTATGTCTAATACTTTTTCAATAATAAAAAAAATATAGTAAACTGTATATATATATACTATTTACTTTTCTGCGAAGCGTGGCTGGCCGCACAGTCCTCATCCGCCCGATCAAAGCTAGGGTTAAGCTCAACCGTTGTATTTTTTTAAAAAAATGCTTGTTTCTTTCAATTTCACCACTTCTGTCCGATCTCGCCTAGTCGGATCCCATCCGCTGATGTTTTTTTACACTCGTTTCATTATTCTTAACTAGAGCTGTCCGATCTCACCTAGTACATATCCCATCCGTCATTTGTTTTTTTAAACCGCTATACCTGTCGTCTTCTACCTCGCGTCGGGGTCCCGCGGGCCAGCAACTGGTTTGCCAAGGACACCTCCTTCTCCACTATTTATGTTGACCTCGCGCACCCACCATCCTAGGATGTCGTAGGCTTGGCCTAACTCCTAGATCGAACCCTTTTAGGTGCACCAAAACCCCTAATTAAGCCCTCTCCTCACGGACTACCTCTTGCACCCAAACTCCTCCTTACCTCTCCAGCAAGACCAGAAAGCCTCCCTCTGGCGAGTTTGTTCGTTATGCGGTAAGGGTGCCATGGTTGTGTGTGTTTTTTAACCCCACTCATGCTCATCAGTTCATGTTTATATATATACGAATTATAGTTAATGTTATGTATATATATTCCATGCTAACTGTTCTTCTAACTAGAGGACTCCAAGGGTGTTTTCCTTCATGAGGTACTCCAGTTTTTCTTACATATATATATAATAGAAAACCTAGAATAAACCCCCTATGTGTAATCGGTTCCATGCACTGTATATATATATATATATATATATATATATATATATATATATTTTATATATTTGTATCACACTTTGTTCCAAAAACGGGGTGTGTGGTTTTGGAAGGGTGTATCTCTAATATGATGTAACGATTTTGTTTATTTAGAGTTTTTATTTTGTGACGGGTGTGATACAATAGGTGTATTAATATAATTTTATATATATACAACACAAACCCTTCGGTTTTGATGAATTTTCAAGGGTGTTTCCAGGGTGATTTAAAAAGGGTTATCCTTTTTAAAACCTAAAACTCATGTTTAAGTGTATAGTGTTTTTACGGTTTCAAATTAATATATATATATATATATACAAATATATATATATATATATATATATATATATAACTCAAATACAATTATTTTTAGGGTATCAGAGATTATTCAGTATCTTTTCACTACGAATTATAATTTTTAAAGGGTATTTCTAAAATCAATTCCTAACATGTATGATTTTATGTAACCCGCATATATATATATTACTCGATATTTATATAAGGTTATGTATTGGAATGGAAATCAGTTTTGATTTTTAAGAAATAAATACTTATCTTTGAAAAATATTTTTGATGTGAACTTGGACTTTGGTTTAAGTACAACTATGTTATAGGTAAAAACAATGTTTTTATATATTCACGTATTTAAAGTTTCATGGAACATTTAGACCCCCATAAGGTTATGATTTTTAAACTGAATAAGTGATAAGTAGTTAGAGGTTTTCATATTTTAAGTGAACCATGTTTATTTTATGATAAAACCTATATATATATATACTTTGTGTATAAATCCCTATGTATGTATGTGTTTTTATGATTAACATCAGAAACCCTAGTTTCAAGAAGTGGTTATTAATATTTTATGCATGTAGGATTTTTGTGCTTGCCTATGCTGTTTTATATTCTTGTGTATAAGAGTAAATCAATGAACATGACTAATGTCTCCCAAGAAATGATTTGTGTATTTTTAAAAGGGTATGCTTATTCCTGTTTTAAAATTGTATTAAAAGGATATGGATTTAAGGGTTATGTTAATATGTAGAAATCCTCTATTATTTTTATACCAAACTCGCTGTAGTGATTTTTAGTGATCAGAGTTTAACTACAAGTTCTATAACCAGTGAAAAACTCTAATTAATGACAAGTATTTTATTTAAAGCGATTTATTTCCAAGTGTTGGAATTTTAATGATTGAAAGTGTTTATTATTTTTTATACCAAGCATGCCACATTGATTATTAGTGGATGGATATTAGTCGCAAGTACTGTGACCTATGAAGAACAATAGTTAATGCCATGTAGTTCATTTCCATGTACTGGAATTTTAGAAACTCATCATTTAATATCCCTTGGGATAAAATCTCACACATTCACAATTTTATGTGATAAAATAATTGTTCTACGCACATAGTATGCTTGCTGAACCATGCCTGCTTTTATTCCATATTTTCAATTTTATCTGTCATGTCATGTATTTGTAAACCAATTATATAATTGTTACATTATTCATATTATTCATGCATAAGACTCAACATGATAATGAACTATGAACTAAATTACCCAGAGTGGTATGGGACACCTTGGGTAATGAGAAATGTAAATGGTATTACCCAAAGTAGTATGGGACACCTTGGGTTATATGAAATGAAAATTAAATATTCAATGTTGTATGGGACACCTTGAATATCTGACCTTATCAACATATAGAAAATTTATGGGACTACCGGGATGGGGTCCGGTAAGAAGAAAACCCTCCAGGTTGGGGACTGGTTAAAGTAAGCCCTTCGGGTTGGAGACCGATAAAAGTAAGCTCCTCGATGCATCGATTGTTCTCGAGACAGTCAGATTGGGTTTTTACCCTTAGGTCATGGCACAAGGCCTTGCCACAGAGACCATGAGTCCTTCAACATACATTTCTTTTTTTATGACCAACCAAGTGATTACTCCGACTAGAGAAATATCCTTGGTTATAGAACCTTACCTATGAGTATCAGATAAAAAAAAGAAACACAAGACATATGATGTGGCAATGTTGATGCATGACCAGTTTCATTTCCAAAACTTCATTCCAAATGTTGTATTTCAATTATCATGTCATGATGTGCATCTTTTTGTGTAGATGATGCTCTTGTGCGCGACTCTGATGACGTTTTCACCTTGTTGTTCATACACACCCTTCTTGTTTATGGACACTTTACTTAGTATAGCCCATGTTTTTTTAGCATGCTTATCTTTTCTATTATGTGGGTTTCAACTAAGTTTACAAGTGCATAAGATTGAAGTGCATTAACTGTGATGTATCAACCTTTGTTTAGTCTTGATGTTTTTCCTTTAAGAAAACATTTTAAGTATTTAAAAGTATTTTCAAAATAGTTTTCAAAGGCAGTAATTATGTCTTTTCAAAAACCCCTTGCTGAGTATTTCAATTCTCACCCTACGTTTTTGTTAAATTTTTACAGGTTGATAGAGCCTTTCCAAGTCTTGGATTTTTGTTCTTAGCTCAGCGATAAAGAATCAAAGCTGTTGTCTCTGATTCTCCAAGATCTAAAGTAGAAAGTTCCTCCTAATTTGTAATGATGTGTAACTTATTTGTTTCATTTGTACGAGATAAATTACACACCATAACCATAGTACCGGCTCCGGGCTACCGGGGGTCGGGGCGTCATATATATATTATTATATTTATTTATTAATATATCATTATATTTAAGATACAATATTTTTATATAATATTTCATTAATATATGAATGTGTTATAATAATAAATAAAATGACAACACATGGTCAGGAACTATACCTCTTCTTCAAGAAACCTCTCTATGTCTTTTTATAATCCTACCCAGATACGCTTTAGGATAAAAAAGGCCTCTATGTCATGGGAAGTGATGTAATTAAATTATTAGGGTAGAAATTGGATGAAATAAAAGTATATTGTCCTTTGGATTAGAGAGGATAGGGGTGTACTTTTACAAGTGGGGGAGAGGTGACACATAGAATTTTTGGAAATAATAAAATATTACAGCATTTTAATGAAACTATATGTCTACAAAAATATATAATTTTATAAAATTAATTAAAATATCGAAAAAAATATTTACATAAAATAAAAATTAGAAACATTTTCTTTTTTTTGTAAACAATATATTCAAATTTTAACCCCTTTTATATTGTTTATAATGTCAACCATGGTAACACATTTTAATATTTTTTAGAAATAATTATTGAAAAAATTAAGTTGATGTTATAAAATAATATTATTAATGAATAATATAAATATTTAATCTATATTATCAAATTAATTTCATATAATATATAGCACTGAATTTAAAATTGAACTTACATAGCTGATGAAAATATGGTTTTCCAAAGAAAACATATTCTTTAATATAAAATATATTCATATCCAAACAATAATTAGAATAGATCTTAATAGTATAATTTAATTTAATGAAAGAACCATTTAATGAATTTAATTTTAAATTCGTTTTTCAAAATGTATAGTTTTATATTTTTAATTTTTTTGATGATTCATAAACAAAATTATTATTTTTCAATATTCAGTGAAAAATATTCTTGGATAATACTAAACTATTTATACTAAGATAATTTTTATGTGATGATTTAAAATGATTATATTTTTTCAAAATAATTTTTCTTTTAGATTAAAAAAACAATATAAAAAATAACAACACAAAACATTAATTTTTTTATATAAAAATATAGTTTTTGATATAAAATTGAATTTATTCTTATCCCATGCCTAGAAAAAAAATTAGAATATTAATAAAACATTAAAATGAATAATATATATATATATATATATATTATCAAAACAATTTACCTATTGTGATTAGTTTAAATTATTTTTTCAAGAATGTGTTTGATAGATAAAAATTGTTTTCGAAAAAATATATTTCTTTTGACTTCAAAATCATTTTTATCTTCATTTCAAGTAAATTTATAATAAATTAATTTTTTTGTACGTGTTTAATACATTTAACTTCTGTAATAATTTATACCAATTAATACATACATTTCATAAGGCTAGGTTATAAGTATATATTATAATATTTTTAATTTTTTCCTAGGGTTTCACATATCAAAAATAATCGAAGAGATGAAATTAAATTAAAAAAGAAAAATATTATAAAATTGAAGTGTTTTATATAAAACACTACTAAAAAATACATCCATGAAATTTTCATAGATATTATTTTTAAAAAATGAGGGTGGTTCTTCTTCATAACATCATATGGTACCCATTTTTCATCCTCAATTTTATGATTTCTCCATAGTTACTTTACCAATCGTGTCATATGATTCCTCAATGCCTTGTATCTAGTGTCAAGAATCTAGTTCATGTCTTTATACTTAGATATGTTAGGTTCTAATTTTATTTATTCATAGGTGATCACATTCATTAAATCATAATTTCACATCCTAAAAATGTTTTTTGAAGAACCTAATACACATAAGATAGAATTGGTTGCATTTCGGAATGGTAAGACATAACTCTTATTATTTCCATGATTTTAAAGGTTCCGAAGTAACTAGGGTCCAAATTACCCTACTAAACATTATGAAAACCATCTATGGGGATACATTATTGATTAAATATCTACATATTTTATAGATCTTATGATTCCATTAGGATACTTTTATATGAGTTTGAATTGTATTTACATTTGTTATAGACTAATCTATATGTTCTAGGCCAATATGCTTCCTTCAACCAACTTCATCCCATCATGTTTGAGTATGACATTAATTTCCATATTATGATTTTTTAAAATCCATTTTAAAAAATAAATGGTATATATTATTATAGGATAAGTTTAAAAAAAGTTAAAAAGTGATCGTACATACCTTAAAAGTTAAGTAAACATGACCAAAACATTTCTTTTAATGGTTGAATATTCCTTTTGGGTTTTCAAACTCTTTTATGGTGATAAGCAGTGCCCAAATAAAACATAGTACCAATAGCCTTCTAAATAGTTTTATAGAATTTTGATGTAAATCATGGAACACAATTTGAAAATTATGAAGGAAGTGCTCCATAAAGTCTTATAGCTTCTTTAATATAAAATCTTGTAAGGTTACCTATAGGTAAATCCACTCTTATAGCATGGAAATTTATTGATTTCGTAAGGTGATCAATAATAACCCATATTATTTCATTTTATATAGGAGGATCTAGAAATAAAGTTAATATTTCTATAGTAATGCCACCCCATTTTAACATATTAATTTATTTGGGTTACATGAATCTTGTATGATGTTGTCTTTCATAATTTACCTATTGAAAATCAAAACATATTGTCTCATAATTGGAAACTATTTAACATTATATAATTGAACCAAAAAATCTCCTTTTAATTTTTAATATTTTTGGTGCAACTATGGTGTATAGAGAATTTATGTAAATGAAAATTAGCTAAAAATTTATTTTTCTAATCATTTATTAAAGGAAAAAATATTCTTTCTCAACATTTTATAACTCCTTGTTCAAGAATTAAGTGTTCCAATTTTCCATAATTTAGTCATTTTAACTTCCATTTTAAAATTTTAATCATCATGAAGTGAACTTTTTTTCATATTTTATAAAATATATTATGGAAGTAGTTTAAAAAATGAATGTTATTTTTTATTCATTAATAATTATTATATTTACCCTTACTAAATCTCTGAATATTGGATCCTTGTCAATTCCTCATTTTTTAGGAAACCATGATTATTCTGTCACAATACATACTCTTCATTATTTTACATCCCTATGTGTTACTGTATTATGAAATTATATTTCATGACTAGTTTGATAGATCACCATTCCTCATTTTGTTCCCTTTATGTGAAATTATACATGTAATACCATTTTTGATTGGTATAAATATAAAAACTTTCTTCATCAAGATAATTTATCCAAATAATTGAATAAAGGATTCTGGCTACCATCTCTATATCATATGATGTACAGTTTCTTCCATAAAAAATTAACTACCTTACTCCATAAGAAATTATGTTATCATTATGTACGTGGAATAACCCATGTCTCATCTTCGATGCATCACTATATATTAAAAATCCATCATTTTCTAATATTACAGTAAAAATAATTTGTTTGACTAATCCCCTATATTATTCTCAAAAAAAATATCACATTATTTTTTGAAATATAATTTAACCGCTTAATGAGTTAGATTGTTTAATGAGTTATGCAAGAGGGAATATTTTGAACCAATATCAAATTTTAAACTTCCAAAAATAATTAATCTATATACCATTGTTATGTTCATTGGTGGAGAGCATGCATGGAAAGACTTTTTGATCACCGGATAAATTAATATTCCGTCAATAGAGATAATATGGACCAGAAAATAAACATTCTAAATCCAAATTTCTCATTTTCTAAATTTCAGATATAAAAATGTTATTCTAAGATTCATAATAAGGATTTTAAATTGATTATCATTGCCTCCATAAATCTGAGAGTAGACAAAAGATATCATTAATAAATTAAATATAAAAATATCAACACATTACATGAATAAATTTTTCATTAGATCCATAAATGTAGAGGGTGAATTATCCAATAAAAAAAGAATTAATCTAAATGTATAATGTCAATACCTGATTTGAATTTATTTCCTTGGAATAATTTCCTTATTCACCAACAACTGCTAATCACTAAAACAATGGTCAATCCTTAAAAATGATGGGCTCCATGATGTTGATCGAATATGTAATAAATAAAATATAAATAATACTTACTGTTTATTGTAATATTAATGATTTCCATACAAATAATGTAAACCTCATTTATCTAAATTTAATAGTAATAAAAATAATAATGGAACCTAATGTGAATTATTTGGGCATATATATACCTTATCTCACCAATCCTCTAGTTATATCATTACCTAAACTAATTTGACTATTTTCACCCTATAGGGATTCTATTATACTGTTATTGCATCATGGAATAAAATAATTGAAAAATAAACATCATTCCCTGGTGGATTTGAAGGTGATTCCTTAGTAACTAAAAAAAATATATTCCTATATAATAGAAAGATCATAATTTTCCAATAATATCATTTAGAAGACATACAAGTGGTGGATCTAAATATGACTCATATAATGAAGACTCTACCATAATGATAATGAATTATATATATTTAGAACAAATCTTAATTTACATCTCATTAAAAAATAATTTTTTTATATTTTGAAATCCAATCAATAAAAATTATAATATAAAATTACTATATTTATAATAGTTATTTGAGAAAATATGGCACCACTATGTGCCAAAAATGGGAATAGACATACGCATAAATATTGTGGTGTAACATATAATCAGGTTCTTGACTCATAACTCCCTTCCAATAGAGTTATGTATATAAATAATTTTAATGGAAAATGGGAAGATTTAAAATATTTTGAATATGAAGAATAAAAATATAAAGTAGCTAAATTTTGGATATGATTAAATTACCCACCCCCATATAATTAGGAACATCAATATTAGTTTTTTGATCATATAAGCTTGAACATTCTTTCTTTTCCTCTTCAATGAAAATTTTACTTGACACAGGGGACAATCTATTTCATATTGTCCCATATCTATATAGTTGAGTCATTAAACATCATTAGCTTCCTTCATTCCTTTTCAATCATGAGCCTATTGACCATTCTCTATGTACTTGAGAAACACTGTTATTCCAAAAATGAATGTTCCATATGGATTCTTTCCACATTTATTATAATTTAGATATTCTTGTTTCCCCTTCTTCCCTTCTGATTTATTTACTATTCTAGTGTGATCTTCATCACTATTTATTTCATTCATTAATTTTAAGAAGTATTAAATGGAGAATAAATTCTATCTCTTGAAAGAAAAACATTCTATTTCCTCATATGATAAGAACGTTTGTTAAACAAGTTCCCTTTTGAATTATTCATTTAATCCCATCAATTAAATAGTCCATAATTATCTATGTATTATGTATATATTCGGTTTCATTCCATGATATCATTATAAAATTGGTTTTAGAAACATTATCATTATCCTTTTGTTTAGACTCATGACTTTCCTCTCCATATCTACACATTGCTCATGTTGAAAATATTTTTCCATGAAGAGTACTTTATGATATTTCCATTTAGTTATTTATATTTTATACACATCAAAAATGTTTTTAATCCATCAACCCTATGGATCTACATCCTTTAAGAGATGATAAACATCGATGAATCCTTTATCATGCTCATTATATCTGAAATAATTTATAATTTTCTCTCAGTAAATTATCCATTTCTCACCAAAAAATAGATTTGTAGTTCCATTTAATTATGGAGGTTGAAGATGAATAATGTAGTTTAACATTGTTACACCATATTATAAATGAGTAGAATATTATATAAAATAAATGTTATTGGTCATATCCAGAGTCAGGTTCCTTGATATAGTTATAATTTGTTCATCTATAGTTATACATCCAACTGCATATTAATTAGTTCTCCTAGGTTTGAATTCCATACATTGATTATGCTATTTGGTATGGTTTCATTCCATATTCTAGTTACCATTTCTAGAAAATGGAATTCACAATATTGGATCCTAACATTGTGGATCATACTTTACAATTTCAAAACTCATTAAGTACTTATCACTAATTGAAAAAATTATTCACATCTAATACTATTATCATAAACATGTTTTTTTGAGAATGTTATAAAATCATATAAATAATTTAAAATCCATTATAATGGATTTAATTAAACCAAGAATATCTCATAGGAGTGTCAATATAGGTGCATAGTAAGGGAACACACACCACTCTATAGAATGATGATCAAGATATATGCAAACCAAATCGTTTTGGGTTTTTTTAGCACTAGATGTGCTTGTGAAAAAAAACATGTCCACTTTTAGTTTCAAGAAAAGAATGTATTTATATGAAACAGACAAAATAAATTCCTTAAAAACATTGTGATATTATAAAATACAAAGAATGGTTCAAAAACTCATTCATACGGTTATATTTCATGATATAGGTTTTCCAAAATAAATTTCTCATGGTTTATACTACAAATTCAATGATACCAAAAATAAAATCCATGAGTGGCGTATCCCAAAGCTAATGCGTAATTTATTAAATTGGAACTATATAAAATTAATCACATACTGAAGGATTTAATAGTTTAGTTTTTTTAATAAACTAAATACATACTTAAATCTTACATTATATTTTAGAACATAAGACAAAACCACTTATTTTCTATGAGAACACCATTAGACTATCGAGAATTTCCTTTTATATCATTTATATTACACTTGTTTTCATCATTGTAATGGGAATAAAAATAAGTTTGATATTAGTTTCTTTAATTTGTTGTATATAATGAAACCTCAAATTTATAATATAAGGCATTATCATTATATAAAATTAAATAACTGAAAACCTGTGTCATTTTATCAAGAGCGTGATCACAATAATTATTATTGAATAAATAAAAGATGATAACATAGTTCCATAAAATTAATCACATGAAATTGTTACTTATCCATAGATACAATAACTATTTAAATAAAGACATAGATATTAATAAATACTTACATAAAGATGGGATTAGTAATTTTAGAAATCATAAACTTAATGTCGAGGAGTAGTTCCAAGACATCTTACATAAATGGTTATGGCTTCAAGGAAATAGATAAATTTGTTTTTATCAATAGACCTACCAATGAATCAAGGGTATATAACTAAACCCTATCATCACTTAATAAGTCAAATTCATTAATAATGTGATATAGGAAAAAAATTCAATACATAATCAACATAAATATTCATATTGAAATGTTATCATAAAAAATAATAATTCTTCTCTAGTAAAACTAACTTCTAACCATCAAAAAAATAATAAGGTTTGTATAATTACAAAATATAAAAAGTAATTCATAATTAGAAAAATAGTAATTTTAATTGATAAAATTTATATACTATAAATATATCAATAAATATATTCTTTTAGAAAATAATAATTTCATTTTGAAATCAACTTTAAAATAAAAAAAATTTCCAAAATATTATGAAAATAATTATCATTGAAAATAATAATGGATTAATGTAAATATATCTTCAAATAAATTATTTCTCATGATTTATTTAATTTAATTACAAATATGTATGTAAAAAATAATCCTTTTCATATTATTGCTAAAATGTGAATAATTACCTTGTTCAAAAAAGAACAAGTTTATTCCTTTTAAAATATATTTCAAAAAAACCATGGGTAATAATTTATATAAGACCTAATAATATAATATTAAAAACAAAATCTAAATCTATTTTAAAAAATATTTATATGGGTGAAAAATAATTTTTGACTAAAGATAGAAAATAATATGCTTTTTTAATGAAAATATAAATAATTTCATGTACAAAAGACAAGAATATGGTTTTATTATATAGAAAGATAATTGATAAATAAGTAAGTTGAAAAATATATTTTATATAATATATAAATATTATATAATTCCACCAAAGGATACTTGAACACAAACTATCCAATATAATGATAATATTTTGAAATAAACCCTTATCACTTTTGATAATTTTCATCATAACACCCATGAATGAAATAAATTCCTTTGAAGCATTAAATAACTTGAATATAAATAAATTAATGATATATAAAATAAAGAGATATGTTTTAAAACATCATAAATAATAATATGTTTACAAAATAAAAAATGTCTCAAATAAAACATTTTGAGATGAAAACCCCTTACAATGACCAAAGTGTGGAAGTGATAATTAATCAATGATTTTTTTTGAAATTTAAATAAATATAATCTAGTTTGATTTTAAAATAATAATAAAAATCATCAAAACCAAAGTATTATATTATCAATGAAAATGAAAATGTAATATATCATAATTAAAATAAATTGAGCCATGAAACCCATTACCACTAGGTAAATTTCATGTAGTAACACTTGTGATGAAATAAATACAATTTAATATTTTAATACCATAAAATATGGTTTAATAAATATATATCCTATGAATTTTTTAGTGTATAAATATTATTATATAAATTTGGTTCATAAAAATAAAATATGACTCAATCAGGGAAAACTGAGATGAAATCCCATACCTCAAGTTGAGCTACATCCATATGTGTCTAGAAATATATTATAATGAATAAATATTTCATATTATTATATTATTTTACCTTAATAATATATTTCATACCTTATATGATTTACCTATAATCCTAGATAACCATTTTGTTAGCAATTCTTTGTCAAGATTATTGTTTTTGTTATTAAATTATTTATTTTTCATTATATTTTGATTCAGTATATTTTTTCCTTATAAATTAATCATATTTCCTTAATATATATAATTTTAATCATTATATATCTATCACATATAAATTCATTATATATGTATTTTGTATTATATGTAAATTTTATTGATATAAAAACAATAAAACCATTGAATGAGATGGTAGGTTCTATGTATACATGAATGGCTATTTCATATTTTAAAAGATAAAAAAAGATAGGTAAACTATAAAACACCATTAAAGAATAATTATTATATCATATATGTCATATATATTCATTAAATATATCCTTAAAAACATAAACATCATGATAATATGAAAAATAGTCCTATCACTCCTTGGTGGTGGTAAACCACATGCACACATGAGTGATGTAATATTTTTTCTATAATGTGGAAGGTAAAAATATAAATGTAATATAATAACTCTAGATGTAGAATTATTTCTTAAATATAATATAATAATCAATAAATTCATTTTTGTATCTATATATGGGATTTGGTGACAAAAAACAAATTATATAGGATCATGATGTGATAGCCATTCATACTCACGAATGACGGGTTGATTTCCAATTTGATAGAAGGGGAGATGAATATATATTAATATATTTACATATTAACATTTATGTATATTTTTGAAACCTATGGTATTATTTTAACACAGTTTATGAATATTTTGAGGAGTAATTAGAACAAATAATATGAGAATGGATTGTTAAAAACTATACAACTTCATCAGAAATAACTTTAGGTTTATACCAAATCAATTCAAATAATTATATTATGATAAAAATTGTTACTTCAGTTCATGGTAAGGGAGGTAATAAATTTATTTTGGTAGGTATTTTCCACCCCCAACTGATCTTGTGATTTAGAGTTTAGAGTATAAGGGGTGTAATCTTCTAAAAAAGTGAGAGGCCACACATGAAATTGTTGAAAAGAATTTAATATAATTTATTTTATACAAAATAAATTCCTCAAAAAATGAAACACTCATGAGCTTTAGATAATATATGGTCAGTATATTCTCATAAAATATATATAATATTATTGTTTAGTTCATTTAAACCCTTATAATTTTAGTTTAACTCTGTTGTTTTAGCTTTTAATGTGATAACAATTTTTCTGATTTCATTACCATTTATTTTGACCAAGAATGAAAGTTTAACTTAATAAATTCTAATAATAATTATTATTATTAAATATATTTAATCAATTTTATGAAATTTTATTTATAAATGTGGGAGAATATATTTTTAAATTAAACCCTCATACGTGATGAAAATTATGTTTTATAAAGAAAAGTATGTCTTCAATTTAAATTTTTTTATATCCAAATTAATCATAAAATTTATAATAATAACATAAATTGGATCAATAATTATATAATTGAAGTAATATTAATTGTATAATAATTTTTAAAAAAATGTAAAATTTTAAATTCCTTAAACGATAATAATATTTTAATAAAAATAATCATTTTTATTATTCATCAAAAAATTAATTATTTCTGAATATTATGTAAAAAATATTCTAAGATAAATTTGGAATTATTATTTTATTTATTATTTTATTTTTCCGTATAATATTTCTATTTTAATTTTAAATTAATTTAATATTTTAGTATAGATAACCGGATAAAACGTATTTCTATAAATAATATATTTTTTAAGCGTAATAATGAATTTATTTATATCCTATTCACTGAAAAAATATACGATGAATGATAAAAAATTAAAATTATATAATATATTAAATTAATTAATATACTTTAAAATTATTGATTCAATATATCTATTAAGATAATAATACCATTTGTGAATAAAAATAGTTTTATCATGAAATTAAATTTCTTTCACTTCCAAATAACATTATTTTCCTTTTTAAATAACATGAAAATAGATGAACATATTTGTTACATGTGGAATATATATAATTTTTTTAATTTTTTTTGTCATATTCATACCCACAAATAAAATATATAGATTATAACAACATAAAATATTATAGTTTATTTATATTTTAGGTTTCATGCATTAGAAGATATAGTTGAGACTAAAATAATTCTATGATGAAATTTTTTGAATAGTTCCTACCAACTAATACCCAAATATCCACCCAATGTGAAGTCATTGAAAGAACCGTGGTAGCAAAAATGACATAAAAATCATTGAAAGGGATTTATCTCTTAATGTGGTTAGTCATTCAACATTCATATCCCCATTAATTCTTAAATATACTCATATCATTATTTTATTTTATATTATTCTTATGTTGGACCCTAACATTCAAAAACTGGGGTTCAGTCTTAACCCCACCAACCTCTTCATTTAGACCATGGGTCTAATGATACCAAAACACAACAACATGATTAATGTATTATATGGTGATAGACACTCCCAAATACATAATTTATTCATTCAAGGAGTTAATAAAATATTCTAGGTAAGTCAAAAAAAATTCCAATATTATTTACTTATCAGAATATAAATATTGGCTAAATTAAGAAGGACCTCATTGAAGTCGTCTATGTGATCCTAGACAGAGGTGCAAGGATGGATTTTAAAATGGTAATATCTCATATTGTTATACATTTTACCAGTAATTTATTTAGTTATAAATATGTTTTTAACAATGGTCCAAATATATTTATTAGTGGTACCATAAGAATAATCTAATAAGATCTTATCTCCAAATGTAAAAATAATAAACAATTCGAATTCTTAAAAATGCTCGAGTCTATATTGATGTAGGTGAAACTCAAGTATCATTTTATGGAAACAATGAAATGGGATTTCATAGGGCTGAGAAAATAATCATTAAGCCCATTGTGGATAATTAAGACACACATCATCACACTATATAAATTAAAATCATTTACATCATAAAAATATCAACCTCAAACAAAAAGGAATTAATAAATAGACATGATATAAAAGTGTTTGCTTTTTGGGTGGGGATAGGAAGTAAAGACATAGTGAAAAAATAACATAGGTAAAATGGGACAAATTTTATTGATATTTTTTAGACATAAGATGAAATAAAAAAACCAAACTATGTAAAAAAGAAAAATAAGATAGTTAAAAGTGCAAAAATATAAATGGCACCATAAATTTTATGCCTCGAAACTTTTTAATAATGTGTAAATGAGAAAGAAAATACAACAATATCTTGTATTATTGAATGAGAACATAGTAAGATGAAATAAAGAGATGATAATTGAAATAACTGAAAGGATCAAATATAAACAATAAAGTTACCCAAGGATGATCTTCGTAATTCTCCATAACTTATGATGAATTCAATATGATGATATAACATGTATGTTCATCCTAGATGGATACACTCACATAACCCCAAATAATCCATATAGAATAAAAAATGAAAAATGAAAACAAAATAACAATAAATAATAACATTTTCCCATGGATGGGCATACACCAAGAACATAAAAATGATCATTAGAAGAGCTGATCATCACTTACAAGGAAATAATACCCTTTAATATCATCATGTTCCACCATAGATCTGATAATAATTGAGTTATCTATTATAAATATACTTTATTGGAACATACATAGATTAATACATTGATCAAATAACTAGTATCCCCCCATTATTGTTCCCTCTCTATTCCCTCTCAAAACAAAATCTAAAATTCCATACAACTCATCAAACCAGTGATATGGATCAAATTTCTAAAACCATCGCATTTTATTTTTTAGTGTAGGGTGGTGCTGATAGAAAGTATAGAGGTTTTTTTTATGGCTATAGAAGAGTTTTTAATTCTTACAGTTCACTGTATCATGGTGGTGTGAATGGTTCTATCTATTTTAGAGACTTCATCAAGACTTTATCTTGGGAAAAGAAATTTTGGACTTCATTTTTAAGAGTTTGTACATGGATTTTTTTGTTTGGTGTTGGGGTAGTCTAGGGTGAATGAAATAGCTTGGTATTCCATTTTTCTGGGTTTCTTCCCATGGTGTTTAAAACTATTAGAAATAGGGATAGTGGAAACTCCATGGGGATCCGTCTTTGCCATATGTGTTTACATTGAGGGTTTCCCTATCTGAAAGAAGATACATGGTAAGCAACACACTATAGTCACGTGCATGATGAGGTAAAATAAAAAAAATAGTAATATTATTTAGTGTCCAGTCATGGAAGGAATCAATTGGATGAAGCACCCTAGACAAAATCATGGTTGAGGTCATGGTGGGGGTCAAAATGGTTTGATGAGGGTTTAGAATTCACATAAATCATGGGTAAAAATAATGAATTATATTATTCTCTCTCAATTGACTCAACACTAACATTCTCCCCAATAACATAGTAATACCTTCTTAATAATTCTATATAAAAATAGGAATCCCTACTTCCATTATTTTATTTATTTCACCATATGAACAATATTTTACCCATTGAATTTTCATCACTATACCTCTAGAAAGTTTGAATAACTTAGATTAACCATATCAGAGTATCATAAATATATTTACCCTTATTTATCCTCTATTATTATTTCTACATATTCTATTTCCTTATAGAGGTAAGTTTTTTTATAGATCATATTTGTTGGGTTGAAAATAGAGTAATTCTTGATAGAACATTATGATGGAAATGTTACACATGATATTATGTCATTATTAAAGGATAATACTATAGTGTTGTTTAATTTTTGATCATATTTTCTTGTATGAGGAATATTTAATATCTAATTGTGGTATGTTATCCACATTATATCCTTTTTATGTTCATATATGTGAATGTTAGGATTTTACATTCCATTAAGAATATGGAACTTTCCCAGTTAATAATGCAAACAATTTTTCTTAAATAAAATAGATGGGGAATGGAGTAATTATATGTTTTTACTGATTTTGTAACATTTATGATGAGATAATTATTTCTAAATAATCTTGTAGAAAAATGATAGTGAATAGGAACCATTCTTAAGTTGTTTCTATTATGGTCTTTAAAACCCGAGTGAGTTTGATTATTATTTCTAACCATTCATAAAAGGATAACAATTTATATATGAATAATAAATAAAATTCAGATGTAAATTTATATTTTTTTTGATAGTATCCACTGTAACGCCCCAACCATAGTTACCCAGAGTCGGTGCATTACTTCGTAACATTGGCATGATCACAAAACATCAAGTCTGAAAAGGATGATTAGTTTAGTAGCCTTGGAAAAAATAGATATATTCATAAGTCTTACATTACCCCATAAAGTAAAACAAAACTACAACAACATCTTGTCTTCATATCCCCTCATACTATCCCTGTAGGTTATTTATAATATACTTCATCAAATCCTAAAAAAATTAAAACATTGGAAGGGGTGATCTTAGATGCTCAGTAAGGATAACAATATAGCGGAAGCTTTCATAAATAATCATTAACATTTAAGGCAATGTATAACTAAAACAAAATCCTTTTAAAGATGAATGTCAACATAATATGGAAAAAGTAAAATGAGATAATTTCATTTACATATTCACATAGATATTCTACTGGTCTAACAATCACATGCAATATCAATATCCACTTTCATAATAATGGAATGCATAATGCCAGACTATCATAACCACATAGCGAAGGCCTCATGCCAATAATACATATAATTTTTTGTCAAGGCCTCGTTCCAAGACACTAGTTTCTCTCATTAGACCTGCCGATGCATCGAGGAGCTATAGCGGGCTCCACCCATCACTTATTCAGTCCAACACATTCCTTATATGAATAGGTTAAAACATATCATAAACCATAACATAATCGTATAACATAAAACATGCATAAAAGAAACATAACATTTCCACATTTCAATCACAAGATATAAATAAAACACATTGATATTATAAAAACATTGTCAAAACCATTTTCAATACCAAAATAAAAGAAAATTAGAACTTGGTATTTATTTTTCATTTAAAAAAATTAATGGATTTTAGAGGAAGCCGAAACTCAAATAATAGTCACGGCGGAAGAGAATTCGTTGTCGCCACATTTGTAAGAAAAAACATTCGTTTTGTCTTTTAGTAAAAATTATACATATAAAAGGCTTCCTTTTGAATAAAAGTAAAAGTCAAAGGGGTTTATACACCGTATAAAGGAAAGTTGTGTATAAAACCAAATATGCCTCAATGAAAGAGATTGAGACGAAGTCTCTTACAAAGATCATTTTTAAATAAAATAGATCTATTATTTGTATTCACTATAAGCACACATTTATAATGTATAAATACAAGATAGGACATAATAATATCATGACATAATTTGAAAGGAGGAGATTACCCAAAGAATGGAAATTGGGTTAAGAAGTCCCCTTACCTCATGTCCGACATGACTCGATCGTTCTTTAACCACCTGAATAATAAACTAGAGTTAATTTAAACTTTCTTAAGAACCCTTTAAATGTCCATTATTCCTTTTATATCACTTATTACAATGTTATAAACATTATGTAATTATTTAAGTTAATAACGGTCGTTTCGTCGATCTTAGGTACTTGAGTCAAAAATAAACTTCTTATAATTACACGTTGTTCATGTGGTAAAATATCTATTATATCCAGAATTATATTCATTATGTAGATATAATATATATCATATATATCCATTATATACGTGCATTTATAATATTACATAACTTTTAGAGGTATGAAATGAAATGCACCGTTCTTGGAGACGGTAAGCTGTACGTACACATGAATGCTACTTTCATTTCTATTTCGTATTTAATGGAAGGAAATTATAATTATATAAAGGTATAATATAATTCCTGTATAATATAATGTATAATATCATTTAATACATCCTTTATACATCCCAAATATGGCATTAAGGATTCAAATCACTTTGAGGGGGCGGTAGTCAGCAATTCCTAAAATGAAATTATCGTGTTTACCCATAATGGAAATCATAAAGGTATTCCATAAATGAAAAATAAAGAATCCTAGGAAAAAAAATAATATATATCATATATAAAAATAGTGTCATCATAATGGCCACCATGAGAGGTGTTAAAAGAAGATTGAACAATCATCGTTTCGTGAGGCAGTAATTCGCCACCCCCAGAAACAATATGTTCTTTACCCATTTGACGAAGGTGTGTGTAAGTGTAAATAAAACCCTTCACATAAAAACATACAAGTATATTTAGGATACTTGTTTTGTTACAAAAGAAAATAATAAAAAGATTTTAGGGGGTTGGAGAATCAAAATAAAAAAAGAACACAAGAGAAGACATTACCTTAAAATCAGGTAACTCTTTTTGATTTGAGACAAAGGCTTCCTTGGGATGAATTTTTCCCAAAGTGAGGATTATAGTAGTAAGATAGGGAAGTTGATAGAGTATTTGGGAAGATTTTGTCTGAGCCAAATGGATTTTAAGGTGTGAATAAGGTGGTAGTGGTGGGGGCCATTTATAAGAGGAGAAGAGGGGCACTCTCGGAAATATTGAAATGTTACATTATTATGAAATGATTTTCGGATTATAAAGGTCCCACAGTGATATATTTCTAGGATAAGGTGATAAGGGTTCTAAATATGCTCACCCAATAGGTTTTTTACAAGTTTATGCCATATATTTTATTTTATCATTTCATTTTATTTAAATCGTTAATTAATGAGGTCATCGCTGCATCATTATTGTGTCATAAAAAAATTTAATTTATTTAATGTCTAAAAATTATCAAAAAATTACCATGATGTAGTAAATATTTTTATCTTTCCAATGAATATTTATAGTAACAATGTTAACTTATATAACCTCATGTAATAATTGTTTTAGTAAAATAACACATGTTTGTGACAATTTTATTTTTTCTTTTAAAAAAAAAGTTATTAATGTCATTTTCTTACCCAAGTGGCTCCATGGGGTCCCCAAGATGACCCATGGATTGTCTTGGTCGGCTAGGAGTCATAAAATAACGGTAGGACAAGTGTCAAAATATTTTCATATTTTTATAATATCATTTTTACCTTAAATTTCAATAATTACCTTTAATCACGATTAATTAAACTTAAAAGTTATTATTCAGAAAAAAAATATTTTAATCCCATTGAACCACATTTTACTTCCTAATGAAAACCATGTATGTCGGATTTTTGAAAATCAAATTACAGAAGTGGTAATGTTTCATTTAATCGAAAAATCAGTTTCTTAACTACCACTTAGTGGTTTCACTATTCATCAAAAATTTAAGTTTTTCAAAACAATGCCAAAATTTCACCCAAAGCTATAATTGATATTCCAAATTCAAAAATGATGTCTATTTTAAAAAATTACAAACAAATAAGTTTCATTAATAAATTTTATAATTAATTTCCACTGTCACAACAAATAACCTGTTTTTAAGAAACAATATATATCAAAAGATTGAAAATAGTTTGTATCCAATTTCAAATTGAAATTAATTATAATGAACACCATTGGATTAAGTGGTAAAAATATATTATACTTATACTCTAAAACCCACTCAATACTATAATTTATCACTATAAATTGTTTTGATTGAAAAAGTTGTTTTTAAGTATTTTTCACTATTCATAAAAAATTGGAAGTTCTCAGAAAAATACCAAAAATTAAACATAGTATAATTTCTGTATTCCGAATCCAAAAATGAAGTTCATTTTAAAATATAAAATATATTTAACTTCAAAAAGTGGATATTACTATTCATAATAGCTATTTTGATTGGTCACGGTGCGTTAGAATCTCGAACATGCGTACAATGCAAGCTATTGCATTATTGAAAGAGAAGCATATCGTGGAAGCTCGGGGTGTTACATACATGGAATAAAGAAGTGATATAGTGAAATATATATCTAAATTATATTATTTATGGTGGTTAAACTCGTTATTTAAAGTGTATGTGTTCATACTGAATTATCTTATGTTTTTGTGGATATTGTGGGAAACATATAGTGATTTTTGTGACTTGTCTGAATAAAAAATGAATTGCTTGGTGAATTACTATTTTTATAGAATGGTGTAGTGTTGTTACTATTGTAATTATGGTTAGATTATGGTTTTTTATATCGGTGAGTCATGTAGACATCTTCATTTTGGACATTGTTTTTTGTTGTTGTGAGGAAGAAGACTTATTTAACTATGATATGTCATGGTATGTCTGGTAGTTATTGGATAGTTATGTAATGAAATCACAATGATAAGTGGAAATAAAGTTGGGTTTGAAATTTTCATGTGGAATTTTTAATTAATTAATTGAATGACCAATAAACATGTAAAATATTATGGGAAATGATATTTGGTGGTGTTTTAATTAAATGTTGAATGTAATTAATTAATAATAGGATGTTGTTTTATAACAAGAAAATATGGATATTGTTTATTATGAAAAAGGATGACAATTTTTGGATTCTTTTTGAATTATTGGTGTTGTATGTTGCATTTTTAAGTTGTAGTAGTTAGTGATATATTTATTATATGTTGTGATGCTATTTTGAGATTCACTAGTGGAGTTCAATGTTAAACCCTATGGTCTAGTTGTGTTATATCTATCTATATTTTACTTCCATGTAATTTAGTTATTCACCCTAGTCTAGTTGGATAACCTAAAAAAATAAACATATTTTTGGGTTGGGAGTGTTTTCCCTACTATCTAAATTATTAGTCAAACAGATGTATGACTACCCATATGACCCGATCTTCATTCAACAGTGGTATGAGATAGCGGTATATTGTTGGTTCCTTGTATAGGATAATAATAGTTATGTTGGTGGATATTTCTAGAGATGATGGTTGGAGTTGGGAATTTCATGTGATGATGATAATGTGGGTTGTGGTGGGGTTTATTCGTTGTTTTAGGGAATGATGTGGATGCCATTCATGTTCATGATACCTTAATACCACAGTTGTGTGATAATATCATGATGTGGATATTGATTTAGGTAAGAACATGATTCTATACCATGATAGAGTTGGGTATGTAGGCATGAATCCTAAACCACATAAATGATTTATGGATATTTGAGATGATTATATGAATGTAATTGTTGAACAAGGCATTTTATGTTGGGTTTTGAGAAAGGAAAACCAGTGGGGATGTGATTGTGGGTACCATTGATTATATTTTTTATATGCTATGTTATTATATATGGACTAATTATTAGGTAAGAGTTCCATAGCGAGGTTGGGAAGGATAGTTGAACTATTTTGGTTCATTATTATTTCATTTTTTATTGAATATTTCATTATTATTCTATTTTTATAATTATATGAGAGACTATGGGTATTACCCCCTTAAGTATACAAGTCGTGTGAACCCTAAAATCATATATAAATTTTTAAGGACTCTAGGTGGACTTGAGGTATTGATATGGACATTATATATTGGTGTGTTTGATCTTTTTTTGTTTCTCTATTAGATTTATCTTTTAGTACATTACGTGGGGACATTTATTTTTATTTTTTGATATTATTTATGAAACTTGGGGTATATTGGTTTATTTTATTTTACTTTTGATAGAGTTTCATGGTGGTGGTTCATTGAATCTCCAAATACTATTTATATTATTGCTTATAAATCCTTTCATATGCATGTCTTCAATACCCTCGATGATAGTCACCAACATGGAGCAATTTTAAGGAAGGTATCAAATAACTTTATCTATTTATTCCGTCATTATTTTCCCAAGAGTGGAACCTTTGGTTAGAGGGGTCCTGAAAAAGTTGAATCAAAGGATTTCATTGAGATACATTACGGGGATTAGTGCTAGGAACTAATGAGGATTACAAGGATTTGTAGAGAAATGTTATTAATATATCATAGAGAGAAACATTGGATGGATTTATCATCTAGGACATGAAATTTTTGGGCCCCCAGTGATTTGATGAATGGACTTTGAGACTATGGAATGACCTATTCATGAGGTACCATATTCATGGTAAAAAACAAAGAGTGGTACATGAATCAATATTTTATTTTATTGGGATTAAATATTATGATTTTTGGGAAATATAATTTAATTTAATTTAATTAATCTTGAAAATTAAATGCTATAAGGATAAGAGATTATCTTATGTTTTAACAAATGGATCCTAGTCATCATTATCTTGTAATTATGTTAGTAAATTATTAGAAGGAAAATATAGTTGATCCTCAAAGGGTTGATCTGTTAGTAGAGGATGAGGCTTGAAAGATGGCCTCATGTACATTTAAGGAGACAAAACAAGTAAATTATGCTGGGAGCATCTCTAATCAGGACAAAAAATTATTGTTGGAGGAGCATGATATTACATTCAGTCTTATTGAAGATTGAATAAAAAATTGGATTCTTTTGTTTTAAATTAGATTAAAAAAATATTCTTCAATGGTGGATGGTGTATTTAATTAATCAATATGAGGTACATTTAATTGGATTACTTTTTGATAGTTTTTCATCAAGAGTCCTTGTATTATAGGATTATCGGAGAAACTATTTAAGAATTTATACCTATATAGTATGGGGCATGAGCATCTGAGAACTAGAGATGAACATTAAGGATCTTTGGGGTGATTTTTATGAAACACTTCCTTGATGTGTATTTTAGAAAAAAAACTTTTATATGAAAAATTTTTATGAAATGATAAAATATGATTTCAGACCATTTATGCTTTTTATGTGTCTGTCTATATAAAAGAATGAGAAATTTATTTAGGATATACATTCAAAAAAATTAGAGATTCATGAAGGAGGAAATATTTTTCCCAATGTTCATATCTTTTAGTGGGGGACCTTATATTTTTATATAGTTAATGATCTAAATAGATGGAACTAGACCTAAAAAATATTTATCACTCTCTTTTTGTGTATTAAGATCATGATTTTTTCAAGTAGAATTCTATTTTCAAGCTATGCCTGTAACGGTTATCGTCACTGTTAGGATTTCTACCCAACTGCTTAGGGAGGAAAGCATTTTATTGGTATTCAGGACCCTTTATAGTGACAAAAATAGTTTCTTATAATATAATAGCAGTAATCATGAACAAAAACTTTTGCGTGATAATCAGATCAATATGATTACGCTCAACTGATGCGATATAGAGCCGCTAAAGGTAATCCATACAATGGAAGTTGTCCATAGTGACTCAAAATAGTGCATGGTCCTGGAAGACATCAGTATTCAGGAATACTATATGATAATGGGAAAAACATGACATGGTGGTTCCTAGTTTATTGGGGCCCTATGTTTTGAATGGTATGATCAGTTTGTCATCTACCATATATTCAACACTATTTGATTCTGGAGAATCACACTAATTTGATTATCCTACATTGGATTTTTTATTAATACTATAGTTGAATATTATTCTAGTTCCCCTAGTGTAATAAATGATTATTGGAGACCAATATTGTTTGTTTGAGGTTGATCAGGGATATACACTAATTATGGGGAATGATTATTCATCGAGGGATTTATTATTATTGTATATGTAACTATATTTGATCATCTTGGGATAAGATTTGTTTTACTCCTTATGTGTGGTTTTAAAATTATTTTTATTGAGTATAAAATTTTATAACATGGGTAATCAAGAAGTACGGTTCATTGTTGACTGGGAATATCATATAGGGATAGGTTAGTGGAGCTTCTTTTATCTCAGTCAGTGGAGTTGTTAGAAGCATCTCAAGTGATATAGGTTCCCAAGGAGATATTTTAGTTTCTATATGTCTTCCCATATGTAGTTGTGACACTAACCCTATAATGTGACATTTAATTTGAGATAAATTTAATCCCATTCATGTATCTGATTTCGATTGATCCTTATCAATTGAATCTCTTGTTGTGTTAAGAGTCGAGAACTGAGATTCATATTATGATATAAAATAATTTCATCCTGAGAAGTGTACCAAATCGGGGTTTAATAGTGTTATTAAAAAAGAATGAGGGTTATATTTTAAGGTTGATCATAGACTATATGTTTTTTAATCATGTAACTATTAAGAAATTCTACCCATAATCATGGATAAATGACTCATTTAACCATATAAAGAGATCTGTTATTAAGGACAAATGATATAATTGACCTGCTAAGTGGTGCAAGTTGGTTTCCAGATATCAAATGGTAGACTCTATATGATCTTATGAAAGTGAATGATGAGGTCATTGTAAATATCATCTTCAAATTTTTTTATTCTAATTTTGACATCTTGTTCATGAATTTTGTGGTCACATACACATCATATTTTTTCACAGGGATTATGAATTCTATATTCATTGAGTTACTATACATGTTATCATTTTTATTCATCGATGACATCCTTTTAAACTAAAATTAATAAGAGGATCATGATTATTTTCTCAATAGTTTTCCTACATGGTCTTTAAATCCTTTAACTCTTTGGGAAGTTGTCTATGTAAAATTGTATAATGTGGGATGTGGATTTCCTTTTATACATGGTGCCTCTAAGGGTTGTGGATATGAACCTATCAAATATAATTTTTTTTTCATGGGTATCACCAATGAACATGGATATTTTTCAAGGATTCCTTTTATTAATATCTTTTATAAGATGTTTTAGTCCATATTCCCTTTGTTTATAACCCAACTAATAGGATGGATATTAAAGGAACATGCATTAACCATTACATATTAATATTATTAACTTTTTAGCTAACTAATCATGATATTTATTAATTCCTCGATTCTCCAATTTCCCAAATATGAGAAAATATTTCAGGTCTTTTGTGATGAATCCCATTTGGGTATCAGAGAATCCATGATGCATCAAAGGGAATAAATCAATTATGAGTCTCTGAAATGGCGTCCTCATGTGTGTATATTTTCCACCCATGAACTACATTTGGATGTAGTAATGTTTACCCTACTTTATTTGTGACTAAACCACACTGGGGAGCAGTTTTCAGTTTTTATATACAATAAAGTATGAGGTATGTATTCTCTTAGTGAGATCTAAATCCACAATATCATATTTTGATGGAGTTTTTTTTTATAATTATCATTTTGAGATCCCATAAAACCTATATAAAGAGAAACATGTGGATGAAATGTTGAGTTGGATTTTTTTAAAAGATATTATTTAGGATTCCAGTGATGCATGGATGAAGATTTATGAGCATTCAATAGTGGATCTTGATGAATTGGAGGTCATAAGTTAATTTTTTCAAAATAAAATGACTATGGGATAATACATTATATAGTGGGTGGAAGAGTCTCAATGGGGATAAATGGAGGTGTAGGTATTGGGATACCATGTTAGTTAGGATGACTCTTTTGATGGGCAGTCAGTGGATTGTCAAAATATGATATTGTTTCAAGAGACACTGTTTGTTTTATTGGAAAAGAAATTGAATGTACTCTATGTAATTCACATATCACACAAAGTAGTATATTACGTTGTTTCTAACATTAATTGTGGATTGGGGAGGAAACTATAGTGGCTGGGAGTGAATTAGATAGCAGTAGATTTCATTGTAGGGTATCTGATCTATCAGTAGGAGAAGCATGAGTATCATGTTATTGGATGATTGTTTCTGCATTAACTATTCTCGAATTGAAGTGGGAGGTCATTTAAAAAAATTCACTAGGTTCCCCTATTTCTATATAGGATATAATTTTGTTTTGGTGTTTATGGAATGAATAAATAAGTCTACACATTTTATGGTGCTCATTGAGTTTCGTATTATAAATGTTATACTGAAGATGTATGTGGATGATATTTTGAGGGTTCATGGGGAACTGAGGGAATAAATTTATACAAAGGATCTTAATATTACCACTGGAGTCTATAGAGGAATTAATTATTATTTTAGCTCTTATTTCCATTTTCACAATACATTTCAACCCTAGATAGATGAAAAAATGGGGACGACCATATAACAAATGAAGGATATGTTGTGGGAAATAATCTTGGATTTCGGTGGATCACTAGTGAAGCACTACCATTTTATTGTGTTCCACAATAATAAGAATTATTATCACTCATCAAAATTAATCTGTTAGTTTGAATCATTGTATGTACTCTCATGGTTTTCATCATCTTTCTAGATAAAGGATAGGGAGTCGGTGTCCCATGGTCGGGAGAGTTATCCTAGAACAGTTGGAAAGATCCAAATGGTTGAAGAGTGGATAATGAAATATCATAACCATCATAAGGCCAATGAAGATCAAAGGATTATTCCGTAAGAGATTAATGTTGGAAACCATGTTTTCTAGAGGTTTTATCAATAGTTGATGTAGTAGTGGGTTAATTGGGTGTGGGGGTAATCTTTCTCCTCAGTTTATTTGGCCTTTCATGGTGTTGGATAATATTTGTGAGGGGGTGTTTTTTTGGACTCCAACCCCATATGATCTGGATCCACACATATTTCATTTTTCTTGGAGACATTAATACCTTAATCATGACTCTTATGTCCTTAACATTGGATATTTTGATATCAACGATGATTCAATGTTCTTATATATTGGATGGTTGGTCTATATGAGTCATACAAGATGTTTTTTTGGATATATAACTACCTAAGTTTATGTTACATTGATGGATATTGATATATATAGGATTACATAGGAACATGAATGAAAGATACATGATCAATATATTGTGATTTTTTGAGGTTTTGATTTGATTAGTTTTTGATGAAGATGATGTAACAATTGACTATTTCTATTTATAAAATAATCAATTTTTCCTTGTTCTGTACAAACATAGTTGTAAAATTTATTTGAGAAGTAAGGATCTCTCTAAGAGGTATCTCTGGGGATGGTTGTTTGAATCTTTTCCCTTCAGTCTTCCTTCCATGGATTTGTTTCATTCTCATGGTTCATATTTTTTTGAGGTATATAATGTTAGTTACTGAATTATATGACCATCCCTTTAGGTTTTATCAAGGATTGGTTTTCCCAAGATGGATGTTAAAGTTGTTTTAGATGATAAAGGGTATTTTTTTAATTCTTAATCTCACTAAATCATGGGGTTGGGCATGGTTTTCTACGTTTTGAAACCTTAAAGTTGTCTTTAGTGTGGGATAAGAAATTTTAGACTTTTTAATTTAGATTATTGTTATGGAGTCAGTTTTTTGTTGCAAGAGTGAACCTTGGAATGTGAAATGGAATGGCTAGCCATTTTCAATGGTGTTTTTTCATGGAGTATCCAACATCTATAATAATGGATCAATTAAATTCCCATGAACATCATTTTTTATCCATGGTAGTTATACGTTCACCCTATGGATATTTGTTTTTAATCACCATGTTGTGGTATTGGGTGTTTGTGAGGTGAAATGGCCATGAGACTGATGTTACACTATAGTGGGTTGTCATGGAAGGTGTTAAGGGGATGAAACACCACAGACCACATCATGGAAATGGATGTGGTTTATATCAAATGAGTTCAACATAGGCTTTAATATGAATAAAAAATATGGGTCAAAGGCTATAATTATAGATTTTATCTTTGACCAAACATAACCCTAGAATTTTTCAATCCCCGTTTAATTCATCTTGTCTTTCAAAGATTAAACTATGAAAGGAGTTATATTATTGAGGATGGATACACATTCCCATGATTTCTCAAACTATATTGAGTGTTATACTACCTATACTAGGGTTTTATCAGTGGTGTCAATACAATACTCTCTTCTCATTCTTGTTCCCCTCTCCCATCTTGATGTAGCTTGTAATTAGTTTCATTTTTGGTGTTTTCGCTTCACCTTCATTTTTTAGTAATCTTACATGGTATCTCCTTACCATTTTCCTCTTAGTATTGATTTCCCATTGATATTTCTTAATATTTCCATATTTTTTACTGGTTTGTGATCCCATGACATCAGCACTTTTCTAGAAATGGAAGTTATGTGGATCCCACTATGGATGACGTGTTTGATTCATCATCGACCTAGAGACTTGTCTTCATGATGTCTCAAGGATCTTATTTTTTTTCATTCATCAAAGTCTGTATTGAACTCTTTTTTCTAATTTCTGGTTTTTACTCTAGGGTTTTTGTCTCTTATCAAAAGGGTTATCTACTTCTCACCTCATCGAGCGTATGCTCTTCCTCTCAGTTAAGGGGGTTTTCATGATTCTATCTCCCCTCATGGTCTTCCATGTGTAGTCGTATCTCCATGGTGAAGTCATTGACACCTCCTCCTCTACTCTTACAATTTTAATTTGTGTATTTATTTTTTTGTTCTATAGTATTGGTATATTAGGATGGTTTTGGAGGTGCTTGTTGAGCCAGAATTTCTATCTCGGGAGGCACAACTCATGGTTGGTCATTCTGGATTTGGATATAAGTATATTTTTCTGGAAGGTTTTTGTTAAGTATGTTTGTGGTGGTTTTTTTCTCTAACATAATAGGGGTTTTCTTTTTTTTCAATTAGTTGGACTCATCCGGTGCTTCGATCAACGTGTTAATGTAGGTATGTTCATGGTCCTCACATTGGATGGGTTTCATTGGTCCTGTCATAGGATGCAGCTTGTGTTGAGGCTCTAATATTATCCAAATCATATATGGCTTCACATTCCATCACTTCATTCAAAGTCATTATGGTGTAGTATCATCTAGGAGGATATTGTATGTGCCATTCTAGTGGTCGATGGGGTTTTAAGAGTCATGTCCTTTGTAGGATTGGTTTGGTGGTGTGCGAAGAGGGTGGTGGTTATTGGTGGTGGTTATTGGGGGTGGGCCACATAGACTATGGAAAGGTTTTTAATGTCTTCTATGATTTTAATTTTTACTATTTTAATTTTTTATTGGTTTTTGAATTATGAGTTTCAGTTCATTATTTTTTTCATACTGTGGTAGTGGAATTTACTTGTGGGATGTTGGTATCTAAATCAGATGTGATTTTTTATTTTTATCATGTACCCCATAAAAGTGAATTTCATGATAATAAAATAATTCATGTGGAATATTAGAAGGTATATTGGACTCCATGGTTCTTTTTTACTTCTTATATTTATATATATATCACTCCTTGAACTATCATCACTCTGCAGCCACACATCCTGGGAGTTTAGAATCCTTGGTTTGTCATTGAAAACGTATAATGAATCAATGTACCCATATCTCCTCTCTTCATCATTTTAATCTTATTATTTATTTTGGAAGTTTTTCCTTGTTTAGATCTTTGATTTAGTGTTGAAAATTTATTATGTAATGATGTTTACACAATATTGATTGGTTACAGTGGCTCTTCCTTTATTTTTTGTTCCATGTTCTTTGGTAGAGGCTCATTCATGATCATATATTCTCTACCAAGGAACATGGAACATCTAACTGAGGAAGGGGAACCATATCCTCACCATTTTATGTGAATATGCAGAAATTCTCTAATTTTTCCCTCCACTGGGTGGATGGTATGGGTATATTTGAGAAGATAAATAGTTAGATCGAACTGTAATTAAAGTGAATTAGAGTAATCACATTTCATTACTTTTTTAATACTTCACCCATTATTATGATTTGTTACTCCCCACGATTCTATCAATTTCATTAAAATTAATTTAATTTTATAGATATGTTACATTACACACAACAATGAGTTTTAACTAATCATGACATACAATAAAAAGTTTATATTCCAACTATCTCCAAGCCATTGGATGGGTGGGTATTATTATGAATTAATATATAACTAAAAAATATTGTTTTAAAATTTATAAAATATGAATTCCTTGTTTTCCAAATAAATAAATATTAAATTTAGAACAAATTGAAATCAAATAAATCATTTTTTTTAAAAAGAATAATTTTTATGCGTATAAATACATTTTACATCAATAAATATAAAAAATTGGTTTTTGTGAATGATATTTATTATAATTATATATAATATATTCAATCTATTTTTAACATTAATCTTTATTTTTTTCTGAAAATGAGAAAAAATAAATCCAATTTAATACTTTAAAACATCATATTTCTAAAAAGAGGTTTTGTCACATTTTGTGAATTTTTTTTTAAATTGATATTTTCCCCTTTTATCAAATTTATATTAAAAAATTAAATTCATTTTTCAAATAATTATGCTATAATTATGTTGTAGTGTTTTTTTATAATTTTCATATAAGATAAATATATAAGTGAATAGTGAAAAATAATTGTTTTTTATTAAAATAGGGCTATTATGTTGACCATCATTACAAGATAAATATTAATTTTGTATGGGTCTAAATTTAAAATTTGTTTAATAATATACCTTATAATCCAATTTGACTCATTTTAATAAATTTCATATGGATATATGATATAAAAACAGTGTATAATTTTGAAACTTTTCACTTCAGAAAATCCAATTTTCATCGATTCTATGGGAATAATATTAAATTAAAAATTTATTATTATGTGAATGGAATTGGGAAAAACGGATTACATATTTGAAATCAGAATAATATGAATTATCTAAAAATTTAAAACTAATTTCTTTACATAAAAAAATTTAAAATCAATAAAAATTTATTACCACTATAAATGTTGAAATGATTTGTCAGGGGTTAAACAAAAATGATAATGGGAAAATGAAATATAATGTTGGAAAATATCATTTATTGAAATAATTTCATCCACATTACCTATAAATATTTATAATACTCCATTTTGGAGCCCTTTTTCATGTTAAATTAATTGATATGGCTTTTCATTTCGAAAAAATACGCATGTTCCAATGAACTCAATTATAAAAGGTCATCCCCACATCTATCATCTATAAAATTCCAAAACACATTGAATCTTCCAAGGAAAACCTAAAAATATTCTGTAATTCCCTCCCTATATCCTAGTTTCCTTTTTTAGTTCTTATATACAATCTATGATTTCTTTAGGATGAACCAAAAGCGGTTTTCTGTAGAAGAGGTAATGTTTTTAGCAACGAGTTTTTTGTACTTCCTAAAATAACCCCTTAAAATATTTTCAAAAATTGAAAAAATTATAACCCTATTATAAAATATGAACTGATATGTTTTTATTTTTATTCAATATCATATATTTATCTATACTTCTTTTAAATGGGACACACAATCATCATTTGTGTGTATAACGGTCTACCACTTCATGCATTAGTGTTATTAATTTTTCGTATCATCCTCTCACAGATAAATATAATCATGGATTAATTTTATATATATAATATTTTTTATATTAAAAATACTCTATAATTATTATATGAAATATAAATTCTTACCATCCAACCCATTGAATAAATGTAATATCATTTTTTTGTATGGAGAACTGCCACATTGTAAACTTATATGAGAAGTTTCTCATTATTCTTTCACATGTATGGTAATAAGTATATATTAAATTTAAAAATATGATATTTTTATTTTATTTTATTTTTAATGATATCAAATATATCTTCTTACATTTCATTCCATGAGAGATAAGATAACATCATTTATGTGTATGACAAACTATGTCCATATGAATCAATGTGATTTGTTTTAAATATAAACATTACAAGGAAGGTAATAATGAAAATTTAAAATAAAAATATTTAATATGTATTACGTAAAATTGATTCTTAAATTTTATTATTTTATTTTTAATTATATATTTTATTCCATCGTAAAAATAGAAATGTCATTCAACCATATGTATTACCTATCATCTCAATGAACAATGAAATTAATTTTCTATCTCTAAATTTTATGGACTTAAATAAATACATATATAAAAAATATATATTATATTAATAACATGGATAAAAATATATATATTATTTAACAATAAAAAAATTAAAATTATTAAAGATAAAAAATCAAAACCCATATGAAAACAAATCAATTATTACCTGAAATGTGATTTTAACATTGAATTGTTAGTAAATTTGTAATAAAATGTAATAAGAAAATCATATATGTTAAAATATATATATATATATATATATATATATTAATTTTTAAATAAAATATATTAAATATCCTTATGTTTATTATAAAGTAGGTTTGATCATGTGTGATGGATTTCAAGACATACAGTAAGGGATATCAATATCACATTTACATTATTTGGGAAAAATGACATATTCACCACTTGTTATTTATATGTGTTTTATATAAATAACCTGAATATATATTATTATTAATATTATCCAAAAAACATGGGTAATTGTTTTCCATATTATTATCTCTATTTCAATATGTTTTCTATTTTAATTTTATTAATGTAGTAAGAGAGTTTTTTTCCCAATTTTCATTCATTGAGTCATATGTTATGTTATGAACCTATATTATTTTTTTTGTTTATATTATAACTTATTGAAATGATTTATAATTAATATCATACTATTCATGATATTTTATGTTCCATATTGTTTTATTATTCAATTTGGGTTATAATTCACTTTTTAGAAAAGTGGTATGGGTTTGATGTCACAATATAGTTATTTATAAAGATGTTTATCATAAAATTTTTATGATAAAATGTTGTGAACTATTTGTCAATAAAATCATGGATTTTATTCTCTATTGGTTACTTATTTAGTATAATTTTACTTTCATTTTCTTCTCTTTATGTATCATGAATTATAGGTGAATATTTTTAATTGAATAAAAAATTTATTTATTTCATCATTCAAAATTGTTTTTTCTTCTATATACATTTTTAGAAAAATGTTATCTATTTTGATTTCATGTTCCCCTAAAATTTTTATATTAATTTTTAGATATTAGTGAATTTTAAAAAAAAATTAATAAGAAAGTTTATGATTTTTGTCATGAAAGGACCATTTGGATATTATCGAAAATGTAAAAAAAATATAATATTTTATTTACATGACATGAACAATATTTTATTATATCATGGATGCTAAATAGTTTAAATCTTCCTCAATATTTTTTAAGTTTTATTCAATGAAAATGTACTCATTAATATTTTGAAAATTTCTATATTTTTAGTATTTTAATTTAATGTCCAAAAGGATTTTTCCTCATGAAATGTTTTAAATTATTTATAAATCGTAAATTATAAGTTTCAATTATTATTTTACAAAGAAAATGATTTTAAAAATATATTATGAATTTTTTATGACCTTCTAAATGGAAATTAATTTTCTCATGAATTTTCTGAATAATTTTAAATCTTACATTATATGTGTCCAAAGGTATTTATATAGAAATGATAATTAATACGTTTTAAGTTTTAATATAATGATATTCAATGTGGAAAATCTATTTCCCTGAAAAAATATTCCTAGTGATCTTTCAAACTAATTATTAATATATAATGAAAATCATTCATGATATTTATGATCTATTATTGATAATATAGATTGACTCCATAATTATTATTTCTATATATTGTAAATGTTTATGTTAATAAAATGTGTATTAAACTTATTTAACATTCATGTGTTCTACAATAATGAATTTACTAAATGTCTATAAAAACTATTTTTTATCATAGGTTCTGAAATGATGAATGGATATGATATTTTGTAACAATAATGTGTGGATTATGTGATGGGTGGACCTATATCTTCTTCAAATTAATTGTATAATGATGGATAAATCTAATTTTAATATGTTGTGTGTGAACCTAATGACATGTTAAATAATTTATACATGAAACTTGTTATATTTTAAAAATGTTATATATGGACTAATATTTCATTTAAATAAGGTTATTCATGGACCTGGTTGCACATACAAAAGTTTATGCGAGGGAAAAATTTCATTACCATAACATAATGAGGGTACCATTTCAGATTTTTAGATGTTAAAAATGTTATAAGATTATGTTTATTACTAAAATATATCTCATATTCCAATATTATTTTCTCATGTATCATGTTTTTTGATTCAATTAAGAATCATTTCATTTTAACTGAAAATATATATGTCATGACAGATGATTTTGATCATTAACATGAGGGGTTTTTTATAAGATACACTCATGTTATCATATTCGTATTCTCACGTTATGTTAATGTATTCTTTATTTCCAGCATCAATGAGCGTATGATATCACCATTTTATTTATTTCTTTTCCAAGGTTACTAAGAAATGTTCTATTTTGGGATTTTTTGAAGAGTATTAAAGGAGAAAGACTGTATAAGATATTTTGAAGATCATTCACCAAATTAGAAGACAGTTTCCCTAGTCTCCAAAGGCCCTAAATCATTACGGTCCATGGGTGTGATTTTTTTGAAATATAATGAATATTCATCTATTAAGATTTGATAACTATGTATAAGAAGTTTGGTTCTCTAAATTTTGTATTAGGGGAAAGGTTGTTTTAATATGTGGAAAATATAATGAGAATATATTAGTAAGATCCCTATGGATATTTATATGGTTATGTCAAGGGATATGTCTATAGAGAGGCCTATGGATAATTAAATGTATGGGAAAATGTTCACGAATTTTTTTAAGTGATAGAAAACATTGAGTATCATAAATTAAATTAGTGTAAGGATACTAGAAGTATATGCAGATTGTTTATAGAGATAACTAAGACTAATAACTCTGAAAAGTGTTCCATTATGTTGAATATATCATCACCTAGTGGATTAAAATTATCTTCGATGCACAACATGTTGGACACTCTTTGGGCATATGATCTTGGAATTTATAAAATCATTAGAAAACATCATAACGGATTTCAATAATAACCATGAATAATCAACTTTATGTATAAGGTTTCATAGATTAAAATTAATATTTCTTGATTTAGACATTCTATAAGTTGTTTTTTAGGAATATATGGTTCCCTAGTATGATTATGGTTATTTTCACAATGAATGTTGGTTTTTGTAAAAGGCGATAACCCAAAAAAACTCAATTAATATTGAATTTAATTTAAAATTTGTTGATGAGAAAGAAAATTTCATGATTAATAGGGTAAATGATATTGTGGTTATACCAAATAAGGTACCATATTATACGATTAACAAAATACACCATAAAAACATTTATATTCACCAAAAAAGATAAAAATATATTTCATTGAGATTTATTATGGTGGAGACCAAGTAGGAATGAAGATTTTTTTCCATTATATTGAGAATATAGGACGAAGAACTCCATGTAATGTCTCAATTAGAGAAGATTTTATTTTATTAGTAGATAAAAAGTAAACGTTGTTAAATATTTATGATAAAAATGAAATTTTTAGTTAACTCAATGGATGAAAATAATTCTTTCCATAAGCCATCATCAATGGTTGAATGTTATAAATTTGGAATGTAGAGGAATTATATAAAAAGATTTATTAAGGGGAAAGCCTAAGAATTGGATTATTAAGGTGTTAAAATTATTGTTTTTTGTTGATGATAAAGAGGCAAAAAAGTAAATATAAAATGATGGTGATATTAATTAATTGGAAGGAAAAAAATAGTTAAATGTTTATGAATTAATTAGAATGATTGAATTGTTTATGAATTTGAATTCAGGAATAATGAAACATATATGGGTTGTTGAGTGTATGTTTTTCATTAAGGATTCCCATGAATATATTGAATAGTATGAATGAACAAGAAAATTATTTTATGGAATGGATATATTTTATTTAAGGCATGTGATTTAGGGGAGATAGTCATAAATATGTTATTGATGTTAAAATAATTATGATGGATGTGAATAATTTAAATTTTACGGTCATTGTTACATTGAAAATGACTAATGGTTTTATTAAAATGGGATTTATATTATTATTTATGGTGTTAATAAAATTTTTAGATTAATGTAATATATTTAATAACTAGTGTTACTATGAGGAATGTTTTGATTAGTGAAATCAAATATTCTTACATTAATGTTGTATTGTAATTCATTATATTAATAGGTTTAAGATTAATATATCATCAATGTATTCAAATATTTAATATGTGAAATTAGTAGATATTTTATAATATTTCATGGATTAATGTAGAGTTTTTTTTTTAAATTTAGAAAAATTATTTAAAAAATTAAGATTTTTTTGGGGTCATATGTTTAACTATTTATTGAATGGTTTAAGTAGAAATTTGGATATGGTTTTGGAGAATAATCTATTACTTAACTATTTGATGATTTATTCATAACATGTGCTACCAATTTTCAATTATTATTAGAGCTTCAAAAAATTAAATATCATTATTTTAGGCATTTAATTATCCATTAGTCATTTGGAAATTAAAAATTCATCTAATCAAGTATGATAAGAAGTGGATATTTCTCAAGGCACAACCAAAGGATTATATTTTAGTTATGAAAAGAAATAAAATAATGAAAGTATATCTTCTGGAGAAAATTCAATATCTTTTGGAAATATATCTTAATATAAAATTGTTTCTTTTTTCTTATCATTTCTTGTGATATAAATGACCTTTTCCACACCTCATTGGTTTACGGTTTGGGGGTAGTTTATTTTTTTAGGATGATTCATTTTATTATGATCAATGTTATTGTTTACTCTCGAAAATTGTTGAGAAATTATTCTTTTCATCCATGTATAAATTTTATTTTCATATATACCTCATTGGTTCATGGTTTGGTGGTTGTTTATTTTTTAGGATGATTCATTTTATAATGATCAATGATCTTGGTAACTGTCCAAAATTTTTGGGAAATTATTCTTTTTATACATGTATAAATTTTATTTTCATATATATGTTCTCATATTTTTATTGTCTATGTTAATAAAAATTAAAATTTAACATCCCCTTGTTTCTTTTCTATTGTAAATTTTATTAATCCATTTTATGATGTGGGTTTCCCTAAAAGGTACTTTCAAATTTTAATCCTTTGATTAATGATAAAATTTTAAAAATTCTATGATGAAATTTATTTTTGGTGGTTTAAAATTACATATCTATATTTTATGAACATTATATTCAAATAAATTTAATTTCTTTGATAGGTTGCGTAATAATAAACGTCATGTTTTAATGAAACATGACATACTATTAAAATATTATATGATAGTTATCACATAGTTTGCTAAAAAGAGATTAAGAATATGATTAAATATATTAGGAAAATATACTGATTAAATTTTTTTATAAAATGAATTCTTTGGTGAAAAGTTAATTATAAATGAAAATAATAACTATTTGAAAATAAATAAATACTTTTTCTAAAAAGAAATTTTATGCTCCAAATATATCTTGAATCCCTAAATTATAGATATAATTTTTTTATGATATTAATTAAAAATATATACTATATATTCAATCTATTATTTAACATTTATCTTTTTTTTTGCTAGGAATGAGATAAAATAAATCATATTTCGTGTCTAAAATGGTTTTTTATAAAAAGAAATATTTCGCATTTTGCATAAATAATTTTTCAATTATTATTTTAAAATTTCAGAATATTTACATGAAAATTATATATATATATTTCTATACATAATTTCAAAATTACTAGGGTGTTAATTCTGAAAATTTTGTGTTGAAATAAATTTTTTAATGAATAGTGAAATATACTAATTTTTATTTAAAAAATTCATTTTCATGGAAGTATTTTACATGATTTATTTTATATTAGTATGTTCTTAAATATTAATATTAAATCAATAACATATTTTTTAAAATTATTTTTTTCATTTTATTCATCATCTTATTTAATTTTGAAATAAAAGTGTTTTAATCCATTGAATGTTTTCTCTTTCGATATCTGTTTTTCCATTGCAAATATGGGATTAATTTAAAATCATTTTTTTCTAATAATGTTGATATAATTTTAAAACATGGATTCTATATTTTTAATATTCCTAATTTATATTTTATTATTAGGTAAAAATAATTTTTCACCATAATGAATTGTAACATATGAAAATATTAAATATCGTGGTCAATGTCAAAAACATGTTTATTTAGAGTTTAAACAAAAATGGTAATTCGTAAAATAAATTATAACCTAATAATAAATCAATTATGTTGATATATTAAACCTTATGTAAATAAATGTTAAATAATGTCCAATTTTAAATCCATTTTCAATGTCAAAAAACATGGCTACACATTTTTGTTTAAAAAAATTACAACTATTCCACTCACCTATCTTATAAAAGTATGACCTATATCCCCTCATATTCACAATTTTATATCAAATTTTAATGGAAAAAACTGAAAATGTATATTATTTTTATCCATAACTAAATTCTATAATCCTTTTTGACATCAAAAATAAATTCATTGAAGGCACCAAATTTAACTAAAAGAGGTTGTCGGAAGAAGAGGTAATGTTTTTTTCTAGGTGTTATTTTTTATTTATTCTGGCTCCATAAAATATTTTAAAGCTATAGGAAAATTATAAATCAAATATATAATGTATATTTATTTTTAATTATGTTAATTTCATAACATGTACCAATCTCCATTTCCATAAAATATGATATGAAATCATCATTCATGTGTACTGTTGACTACCATCTCACAAACTGAAGTGATTATTTTGCCACCACTACCTCTAAATTCTACATTAAATGATGCATTTATTATTTATATATCTCATTTAGTATAATTAATTAACTATGTAATTATAATACTAGAGTAACTTTTTTACCTCCCAACCCATTGCCAAACGATAACATCTCTTGTGTGTACCATAGACTACCACCCCTCAAACCGATGTATTGTGCTTTTCATTTTTGTTTTACTTGGATGGATGTAAGGATATATTAAATTAATAAATATGAAATTTGTAATATATTTATACTTATTTAATTATGATATCAAATATAATTTTTTTATTTCTTTGATGTGGTGGGTACAATATTGTCATTTAGGTATATGGAGGACTACTGCCTCACAAAGAGATACAATTAATTTTTTATTTATGATTTAAATTTAATTTAATAATGATATATTAAAATAAATATATATTATATATATGAAATAAAAAATTTTATGGAATGTAAATATATTATTATCTTTTATTTCAATCGTTTCATAATGAAAACAGGAAAACATTCATGTGTACATACGACCTACCGTCTCAATGAAGGATATATTCTATTTTCTATATCAAATATTTATGGACAATGATAAATGAAAATATAATGAATATATATGATATATATTACATAGATAAAATAATATATAATTTGTAACCATGATCATGTTAGGAGTACCCAAAATAACCAATCAAGATATACCTAAAAAACAGTGAAATTATTTACAAAATGTGATATTAACAAGGAATTTATATATATAGTTATATTTTTGAAATATATTTAAATTAATATTGTATCTATTATTAAATAGTTTCAAATGTTTTCATAGTATTTTGATAAATATGGTAAGGGGTTCCCATAAAGGATTTTTTTGAAATAAATTCTATATTCACAACATGTTTCTTTTATGTGGTGTATACAATACTGATGAATTTATTTAATGGTTATTATCTAGAATATTATGAGGATTTAAATATATATTTTCTTATCTCTCTTTAAAGAGGTATATGGTTTCAAATTTATAATTGTGGTAGGGGTTTTTTGTCTCAATTTTCTTTCTTTTTAAAATATGTTGAAGTAGTAATTGGTCTTATTCTCTAGGGTTTATATACTACCCCTTTTATGTGTTATATCATGAATTTATTTTTTTACCAAAATTATACATTCAATTTTTTTCACTTATTTATAGGTTTTAAGATTAAAAAGTTTCCAAACCTGTCAAGGTTTGATGTTATAATATCATTGCTTATTCAGATTTTTTTATGGATACAAATTTGATGATGATTTGTTATGATATATTTCTTAATCACTATAAGACATTTAAAATCCTATATTTATTTATTAATAATACATTTTCCTTATTTTTAATCTCTTTATGCACCCAATGTTCATAAATATTATTTTTATGGAATCATACTTTATTTCTATAAATGGTTGAACATACTTATTATTTTATATCCATTTTTTAAAACTATTCTCATCAATGTTTTAATATTCCTCTATGGATGTTTAATGTAATTTTTACCCTTGTTTTACTTCATACACAAGGTTTTAAATGGAATATTCATTAATATTTATAAATAAATATTGTTTTCATTTTACATCAAATCTAGAAGAACTCATTTTTTAATATACCCTATATGACCAATATTTCCTACTATTATGAAAACAAAATGATTTAATGATTCCCTTGATTTTTTTTTAAATTTATTTCCATGAATATTTTTTCCTTGATATTTTGTACATTTTAAGATTTTAAATAAATGAATTCAAAGTTAAATGTTAATTTCCTTAAGAAGTATTTTAAATTTTTTAAATCTTAATTTGTTATGATAGAAAGACTATTTTCAAAGAAATTAAATTCGATAATATTTTATGAATTTTTATTGATTTAATAAAAATTGACATGATATTTAATTTATGAAATGTTTTAAATAATTTCAAAATATTATTTTATAAGCTTTCATCATTATTTTCAAATACAAGTATTTCAAAAAAAATTCTGTTTTATAAAATTATTTTTTAAAGTATAAAGTCTATTTTCTTACATGAATTAGTGATATTTGAAAATAAATTTCCATATATACTTATATCATATAATATTTAATATTCATTATTGTGGATAAGAATAAATGATTTCATCCTTATTTATTATGTAGATTGTTAATGATTATATTGATGATATTTTTATGATACCCATTTATTTTTCATGGGTTATGCTATGGACTATTGAATAAATGATTATTAAACTCATTTAACATTAATGGGTTATGATATATTTAATTTTTTTTATCATTTGGAATATATATGTATGCATTATGTGATAATTGGGACCTATATATCCCTAAAATGAATTTATTAAAGATTGATAACTCGTGAGTAAATATGTTATGAATGAACCAGATTACATGTTCACAATGTTTTGTGTGAAATTGAGGACATCTCCAAAATATTATGTGTGGAACAGGCTTTCTAGTCTATAAGATTATGTGTGGACTTGGTTAAATGTCCATATATTCATGCAAGGACTCTCCTTCATCTCCATAATATAATGATTCAAACTGTTTATATTTATACATGTTCGGAATGTTAAATAATAATTATTATGATACATATATAAGTATTATATTAATTTTATGTTTTTTTTGGATGATTATCATATATTTCATAATGATTTATTTCTTCTGGACTTCCAATCTTTATTCAGTTACATGATATTTTGATTTTTGATATGTAGCCCATGATGTTCATATATTATTTTATGGTTCCCATACACTTCTTCTCACATTATTATTTCATTTTTAACATGATTACCCATTCCAACCATATAAACTCACACATTATCATATTTCCTTTCCCATTTTATGAAAAATTGTTTTAGGTAGGTTATTTTGAGGAATAATAAAAAAAGGGAAACATATTTATGGTATACATTAATGATCATTCACTAAGTAAGAATGTTATTTACTTATTATCCAAAGGAGATAAAAATTAGGGTCCTTGGTTCTTTTTTGAAAAATGTAATAAATATTTATCATTTAATATGTAATTTATATGTATGATAATTTTGGGTATCTTTTTTATTTTTCACATATATTATTGAGAATCATTGTTATTGGAAATATTTCTTGTGTTCTAGAAATTATGGTTTATAAACCATTGATGTGTAAGATTTTCTAATACCTAATGTACATAAATTGTTAACTACATATATATGGATATTGAATCAGATTCCCCTATAAATATGGATGTTTGTGTTAACACCCATGAAATAAGTAATTAATATAGTGAAATTCTATATAAAAACTCTAGTTTCATCGGTTTTTTCTATCGCACATATATATATATATCATTGGATTTTAACTCAGAGTTAGAGGTCTTTTTATGTTTCACAGGACATAAGAATTAATATATTAAAATATTAACATTAAATAAATCACCCAGATGAATATTTTCAGAATAATGCAAAATCAAAGATATCTGTGATATGGTTGAAGAGATTAGTTGGATACACATCATCACTGTAAGTAGACATGTTATTCACCAGTGAATAATCTATTCCCTTTTATGGCCTAGTTATTTCGTAAAATTACATTATATGAAAAAAATTTCCAGAATAGATTTTATAACTTATTTTTCATTGTGAAATTTTTTATTCTGTACATCATCCAAATTTTATTTGGTATTTGTAAACCTAATTTCTTATAATTATTATACCCGATTATCTCCCTTGGATTATAAAAATTTACAATTGTTGTATGGAATCACAATATAAAATAATTTCAGTCAATTCATTTTTTTGCCCAAATTTTTTCTAGATATTTATTATTATCAACTAGGTTCGACTATTCGACATTTCCATCCTATAATTTAGTGTGATCGAATATTAAAAATCATAGATGATGCAAAAATTATTTAACGATTGGTGTTTTGTAGATTGATCGAGGTATGTTGTTGGATATGGGTGATGTAATTATCGACCAGGTGCTCGAATGGTGATGTGAGTCATAACAGCTACCCCACTTGCGAACTGTGTTTTAAATTATGGGAATTAGGATCCCATAATTGGCAATTCAACGTAACCCTTTATTTATATAGATTTTAAGTAGTCAAATGGAGGGGGGGTGAAGTGGAAAATGTAGAGGATATGAGATTTGACTTAAATAATTATGGTTTATAGATTTTTCTGAAGTACGAAACCTGTAGTTCTAATAAATACCTATCCTATGGACAGTTTCTATGATGGATAATGTTATAAAATGAATATATAACAGTGTGTGTCCTGACTACACACTGTGTGGCTCAATTCTTATTTCTTAGTGTGTAATATAGGTGTACATAGGATCGTTCTAGACATGATATATAGAAAAATACATAGCTAAGTTTACAGGCACTACTAGGAGTAAATAAGCACATGTATTGCTATGGGTAAATAAGAATATATATAACCATAACATATAGAAAAGTTGTTATCCATCATTCATAACAGGAGTACAGATGCATGTCTAGAGAACGTGGTTATGTCCAAGATAAATGGGCATGAGATTTAGGACATGACAATACCTAGGGTACCCAAGACACATGTTGTATACCCTATAAATGTCATGTACTTTTTCCCAAAGATTTCCTCCTTTGTTTCATTCCATCATTGAGACTTGTTTATGGGATTATGATCAATATAACCTTAGTGGTTCTCCATCAAGGACATGATGGTATCCCTTTTCATTAAATTAGAATTATTATAAAAGGTGTAATGAGTGGGATACATCCATCAACAATTCATGGGTAATGGTAGTGATTGGTATTTTTTATTATAGTGATGTTGGGGTCAGTACTATACTACAAATCTATGTGGAAGGTCCCACATATATCTTATATAGGTAGATAGGGAACTCCACCATGGATAGAAATGGTATTATATCAAAATAGTGGTGGCCTTTGGGTTGTCACTCCCATATGAATAAATGTGGTGGTCCCTATATCCTTTTTAAAGGAATATTTGGATCTCCCCCAAATTTTAATAGGTATTTTTCCTCTATATATAGAGTATTAATCATTTTATTTGAGATAATGTTTCAAGAATACCTTACATTGGAGTTGTTTTTACTTAATTTTTCTTTTTTTTGGTAAGGTTAAAGTCTTACATAATAATTTTAGAGAGGCTACATGTTATTTTTGGCATGGTGAAACAGTTCACTAGATTACAGAGGATAATATAGAGGAGAAGATCTTCCACTCAGATTCTTGTGAGGGTGTGAATGATTAGTTGAGTAGATAACAGAACTTTGTGATATGTATGAAGGAACATTATTCTTTGATATATTTGGATATAGAGATGAATTTTATATATTTCTTTGGTATTCTTTATGAACATATCTAATTATGGGTTCTTTTACCCTCTTTCCTATGGGTCGAGTTGACAATAATTATTATAGTACATCCCTTTTGGGTTTTGTGGTATCTTAATTGGTATGTATATGCTCACCCATTTATTGGACTTACCACACTTTTCATTTATTATTCATATGATAGAAGAATTCACATAGGCTATATTGGATCTAGTATTAATGGATCTTTTTCATATTCAGTGGCACTGACCATGTTTGGAGGATGAACTCTTGGTATTAAGAAAAGAACTCCCCCACTTTACCAATTTCTCAGTGAGGTCAGTTTTAATTTTCTGTTATATTTTTTTCTTGATCATATAATTATTCCCATATAAATTTTATATGTATTCCCTTTAATATGTTTCCTGTAGTATGTTGAATACATTTTTCACTCTTTATAGGCTATTATAATGTTATATATATTTCAATGTTTCATGGATTTGGTTGTCTACATACATATATGTACATTAGGCTATGCCCCCTAATTCAGTGTTACTCATGCATAGAACTTTTCAACATCCTCTAACCTATTAGAGGTGGGAATAGGGTAAAACACTTGGAATACTAGCAGACTAGGTGGGGTCTCTAGGGGTTTTATCAAGAAATACATATCTTAATTATATTGTCATTTTAAGTTCAAATAATTATTATATATGTTCATGTGTAATTTATATTTCCTAGTCTTTTTGAGTGGTGATCTTTTGGGGAGTTTATGGTGATGATGGTTACTAGTTCGAAAAAAAATTTGTTGGGAAGGGATTTTTTTTTGATGGAATGGGTTGTGATGAGGACAAATATGAAATGCTTGGATTATGATATTTTCTATGAGAGAGGTGGGATATTGTTATGGATTTGGGTTGAAATAATGTTTTTTGAGAAATATAGAATACTATATTGTGGTATAGAATGAGATCCATTGTAGTTTCTATGTATATATTTAATTAATATATCATTACAAATGGTAGTTTGTATGATGTGAAAATTATTGTGTGGAATTTTGAAATACTGGATGGAATTACAATTGAAATTGTAAAGTTTAATGGATTTTTTTGGTTTGTGTTGTTTTCATTAAATGTGGAATTTGATGGATTACTAAGATGAAGATTATGGATAAATATTAAATTTTAAAACTAGTCATATTTTAAATTGATGATAAACTTTATATTTAATTTGGATTCATTGTTTGGTAAATTTCAATTAGTGGTTCTAGAAATTTATTTTATATGTCATAAGATATTGTGGTATGTGTAAGTGGAGTTGGATGTAAACCCCAAGATTGAGAATTTGTGGTATCTATATATATTTTATTAAAATGTTATTTTAATACACACCCATCTTTAGATTGATAAACTCACTAATTCCCAAGTTTTTTGAGTTCTGTGTGTTTTACCTAACATTCATGTTGGTGGTGAAATAGATGGCTAACTACCCCTACTTCGTCACTCATCCTTCGACAGTGGTATGAGACTCAAGTATAGAGTTAGTGGGATATAACAACTGATGTTGAATTAGTTTTTGATGATTCTGATAAATAATTGATGGTGTTAAAGTTTCCTCATGAAGATAATTAGGTGGGGTGTGGTGTAGTGTCTTTGTGGTAGGAGGAAGGCATGGGGTTAATTTCCTTCATGTTCATGATACCCGACTACCCTAGTTATATAAAGTAGTCAAGATTTCAATATATCTAATGATATAATATGACACTAGACATTTTTGGATTTTAGTAGGAAGGGATATGTCCTGGCCCACATTAGATATGGTTTGATACGTGACGTGATAATGTGGAAGTGATGAGATTACATGTAAGTCTATGTTGGATAATGATAATAGAAAACTTGTGGGGATCATCTTTGTAAGTCATTTCTTATATTTTTTTCAATTCATATACATTATATTTAGAGGTGTTATTTGGTTAATGTGCCACTATGTGGTTTGGATGGATAGTTTACTTATTGATGTGGTTTTGTAATTTTTTGTTTAATCACTATTGCATTCATATTATATTTACACATTTACAAGAGAGACCTTGAGTATTCTCCTACTATGTATACATGTTATGATCACCCTATGTTCATGCAAATTAATTTCAATTTTTCTAGGAGGATTCCAGTGATGGATTCATATATTTTAATATTCGAAATTGAGGCATTTATTTATCTTCTATGATAGGATAATTTTTTCTTTACTTTTATACTTTTATCAATACTTTTTACGTTTTTTATACATTGTAAAATGACTTGGATTCTTCAATTTTTTATTTATTGATGTTTCACGGTGATTTTATATTATATCTCTCAATCCTAATTAAAATATTGAGGATACAAACATCCATATGTGTGATTTATATAACATTAATTCTAGTAAAAAATGTGGGGACTATTGATGGTGGGTTTCAATACTCATTAGTTATATTCCTTTATTACTGTTCTTGAAGGGGTACCTTTAGATTGAATGTTTCATTAATCTAGGAAACACCTAGAAATTCAAAGGTGAAGAAATCATATTTGTATAAGAATTTTATTATCTTTGAGTCCAATATAGGAAACAATATAATGGAGAGAGAAAAGAAGGATCATTATGGACAACTAGTGAAATACGTTTGGTGTGAAGGATGTAAAACCCTAGGATTTTATAAAAAAAATTCATTATAACTATTATAATATTTTTAAAAAATTTCATTTCACACAACTCTAATGTCCTAGATTAGCGTTCTGTAGAAAGGTTCCCCATAATTAGTTGGTCACCTGACCTCGAACAAGTTTCCCAAAATGATAGAGGTTTCCAAGTAGTAGTGAGGGACAAGGTGTGATATAGGGGATACTATTCACTCAGTGGAAGATTATACATAGTGGAAAATAAATAGTAAATAATAGGAGAAACAATATTACCATACAATAGAAGTAATCAACTAATGAATGACAGTAATAAAAAAAATTAGAGCACTTATATATAAATGATTCATTTCATATGTCTAGGAATGAATCCAAAATAGCTCCCAAATCTTAAAATACAATACATTACAATAAAATGAAGTAGAATGTAAACTCCATAAGTAATGCAAGCCACAACATGGACCCATTCTCTCCATCTCCATCAACAATTATGTATCTGATGTAAAAGGGTCCTTCCAATTATCTATAACTGCAATCATATAATCTGTTTTGGTCCAAAATCATGACCCAAAAAGGGTGTGTGATGAATCCCATAAGGAAATCACCAAAATATTTGTTCCTAACTTTAAATGAATATATATAAGGTAGTATGCAATAATGAGGTAATAAACAAGGAAGTACAGAAAATTAATCAATCCTAAAGTTTTCAATTACATTAATTTAACATTTATCATTCATCCATTCAATCATGTAAACCTAGGAACTAGACTAAGCTCTGTATTCATTTTGTAAAGTAACAAATTTGATATCTCAGAAGACCACCTAATCAATCAAGTAAAACTGAATCCACGCTTGTGCCTTTTCTATGTAGTAACATCGTAATCATTCAATTATTCACAAACAACCCTCTGGGAAAGCTCTCATATTATAACTCCTTTGGTCCCAAATTATATCAGTTCAATAAATAATTATAATTTAGAAAATCACTCATTGTCTAGCCATTTATTCAGTGTTCTACACCAAGGCTCTCACGGTCCTATGTAAATAATCTCGAAGTCTCCTCAACCTTTATGGTGGAAGTCTCTCACAGTCCGTTGGAATAACATAATACGTATATGTAATTTTAAAGTCCCATCAATATTCAGGGTCAAAGGATATCACAGTCCACTAATATAGAAAAGTACACATATTATACCAAAGAATCTCATATAATCTAAAACTAAAACTTGGATAAACATTCATAATGCATATCCCATGAATTTCATATAATAGTCAAACTCCATCCTAATCATAAAAGGTATGAAAAATAATGTATTCCTCGAAGGTAACATAGAAAAAACACCCATAGAAATCTATCAAGGGAGAGTACACCCATGGGGTGTCCCTTAGACACGGTATTTATCTATACAAATAAGAAAAAACACTTTATCAATCAAACCAACCATAGCAGGTAATAACAATGTTCATTTCCAAAATCACAAAATACCCAAAATGAGGGTATGAAAAACCTTTAGCATATTCAATCCAAATACAAACTAAAAAAGTCACAAACCACCATCCTCTATGTCATAAAATTTATAAAATTGAATTTTGGCCATTAAATTGGCCTAAAAAGACATAGATCTATGAACAATTGAAAAATCCTAACCTTGAATCACTCGCAAGGGAGGATGAATCAAGATGAAGGGATTAAAAGGGTTCGAGAACTCACTTCTATGATTCCAACACACAAAATGATGTCTGAATCAGAGCTCGGATGGAGAATCAGAAGGTCGATCATTATCTGTTATTTCAGAGCACACCATATGAAACACGGGTAGAAGATGGTTTTCTATAGAAATGAGATGTGACCTTGCTCGGATATATCAAATAAAAATAAAAAAACATATTGTGTTCATTAACACAACATGCTATGTAGTAGCTACCACAAGACCCCAACTGAAGCGGTCTAGCAGGTCACCACACGACCATGTACATAGCCATTACACGGTAATTACATGGATGTAGGTGGAAAGCCGGGTACATGTCATGCACTCAGAAGTACACAGTGAGTACATATAAAAAGAATTTTCTTTCTTTTTTCACAAAACTACCCAAAAACAATATTTATAATTGAAATGAAGATTCAGGATCATACCAACCACCTCCTTAAAGCAATCCATCCCCAAATGTTTCATCCAAGTGTGGTGAAGAATAATCTGAGAAAAACTCTGGCCATTGCAATCAAACATCAGCCTCCCTCTCACATTTCATGTTCATCACTCACACGTTCTCCCATAGCACCCATAAAAAAGGAATAGACCGACTATAATGAACATTCATGGTATGATCAAAAATCCAAAATAGGATTCTCCTCAATAGATGCATACTCTTCCAACACAACCTCCTTTGGTTTAAAAACATGATACTAGTATGAAAAGTAATGTAATAGTTGAGAAACATGACATACTCCGCACATATCGCGATACCTATGAGGTAATTGAAATCGATATGTAACCTACCAAACTCTTTCCAAAACCTCAAACATCCTAATGTATATTGGTGAAAGATTCTACTATCTTGTAATCCTATTTTGTCCCATCCTTAGTGTGACACACAGGAAAACCTGATCTCTACCCTCAAACTCCAGACGTTTTCTCTGTCAATCAGCGTATGATTTCTGCTGAGACTGTGCAATAGCCATCCTTTTCTGAATCAACTCCATATACTCAGTGGCCTCCTAGACAAGACACGGTCCCAACATAGCTTCATCTCCTACCTCCATGAAACATAGGTGTGATTGACATGGATAACCATACAAATCCCAGTAATGTGACATCTGAATCATTTCCTAAAAATTAATATTGTATAAAAATCCACCATGGGTATGTGTCTCTCCCAAGTACCATTGAAATATTGAACGTATGCTCGATGGATTTCCTTCAAAAGCTAAACTGTGCTCTTGGACTGGGAATATATATGGGTATTATAAGCGATAATTAGAAGTACATGTGTACCCAAATCCCTCTATAGTCCCTTCCAGACACAAGAAGTAAATCGGGCATCCCTATTTGAAATGATATAATGTAAACCCCTCCAAATGTACAATCTCTTTTATGTAAGATTTTGCATGCTCATCAACACTAATTGTTTCCTGGATCGGTAAGAACTTTAAAATATTCATTATTATATAAATAATGTTCCATAAATCATACTTTCCTCTAGGATACCATTGTAAACCCTTAAGAAATCCATCAAGATATCATTCTACTTCCTTCCGGGAATGGCTAACTGTAGTAAAATTCCTACTTATCACTGATGATCAACCATCACCTACTGATAGATTGAATATCTCATACAACACTACCTCCATACCTCTTCATTAATGGCCACCAATACTGATAATGTAAATCTCAATATTTCTTGGTTACACCAGGATGAAAAACCCATACTAAGGCCTAAAAATCCCGTTGCATCTCCTCGCATATGTCTGCTGACACCCATACACTACCATACAAATGCAAGAACACATCCTCACCTATAGTCCACCTAGAAGTATGGTAATTTCATAATAAACTCTAATATAGTAATAAGACATCAGAATCTGATATATTCCTCATTCTCACTAGATTCAGCAGAGTAGAGGTTACAACTATAGAAGAATGAAACATGGGCCCATGTTTGTTGTGCATCTCCAAATGAATCTCCGAGAATATATCCATAAGCTTCCACTCAATGTTGGCCTTTTCAACTATCTATATCTAATTCCTCTTTCTCAACACCTCATCCACTACAATTCCTTTCCCTGGCATGTAGGCAAGGTCAAATTCAAAAGACTGAACGTACTCAATCCACCTTCACTGTCTCAAATTCAGCTCACACTGAGTAATTATATACTTGATGATTTTGGGGTTATTGAATGGAAAAAAATGCTCTCTAAAGAGATAATTTCTTAAATAGTGCAACAAATGTACAAATCCAGCCAAGTCAAGATCATACATCGTGTAATTTCTCTCATGTTTCCTCAACTGTAGAGCCACGTACACAATGAATCCTCCCCCTACATAAGAACTACTCCCATCCCAATAACTGATGTGTCATTGTAAATAGTGAAAGTCATTACTGGATCTAGAAAAATCACGATCGTTGTTGAATTAAATCTCCCTTTCATCTCATGAAAGGCGGAATCACGAGCATCTGTCCACATATACTTGACACTGTTCTTAGTCATACCCATCAATGGAGATTCTTTGCATGAAAATACCTGAATAAAGAATATATAGTAAGTATCCATCCCCATAAAACAACATACCTCAAAAAAAATCATTTTATGATTCTTGAAAACCACCTATCTCACTTTCTCTAGGTCTACTAATACTCTTGTCTCTAAGATGATAAAACCCAAGAAGTGAATCCAGTCCATCCAAAAGTGGCCCTATGAGATTTTAACATATAATTGATGATATCGTAGTATAGGAAATACATTCTTACGAAGGATGGTATGGTCATGATGTGTGTGATAGTACGATAAGATATCATCTACAAAGACTACAATAAAATAATCCATGTAAGGATAGAACACTTGGTTCATCAGTGCAATGAAAACTGATGGCTCATTCGTGGGACCAAACAGCATCATAAAATATTTTTATACACCATTCCTACCCTGAAAGTCGATAAGAGGTAAATCTAATTATCTAACGTGCAAGTGATTATAATCGGATCTCATGTAAATCCGTGAGAACATTTTGGATCCTCGAAACTGATCAAATAGGTCATTAATCCTAGGACAGGGATATCAATTCTTGAACGACAACTAGTATAGCTTCTAATAATCCACAAAATGTCGGAGGGTACAATCTGAATTCTTCACAAAAGGATAGAAGAACCCCAAGGGGATATACTGGGTCAGATGAAACTCGTTGCCTAAAAATCCTCTAATTGCTTCTTAAGCTCCTTCAATTGTAGTGTCTCCATCCTATAAGGAGGAATGGACACTGGTGCCACTCCTTTAACAAGATCAAAAGGGAAATACACCTCTCTATCTCTAGACCCAAACCTGAAAATTCATCTGTAAAGATATCTTTGAAATGATCCACCACTATAGGAAATTCCATCTGTGAAGTCCCCTAGTCATTCAGATATAAACTAGAAAGATGGACTCTGATTCCTCTAAATCAATGATGCAAGGGTCCAACTCTAATTTCCTAGACATGCCATTATTCATTTTGTATACAAGATTGACCCAATGGTGACAAGAAAGTCACCTTCTAGGGATAGAAGTCAAAAAAGGCCTGAAAGGAGAACAACCAGTCCATTTCGAAAATTACATCCAAGACTTACACATATAAGAAATAAAGGTCCCATAAAAGTGACACCCACCAAACTCAAGAGGTCGCTCCTTGAACTGATGTATAATATCCATCTGAATCCACAACAGAGTGTCTAAAATCAAATAATCATCATATGTAATGAAATAGAGACAATGCTCACCATAAGGGAAATAGATATAAAACTATGGGAATCCGCCGTATCAAAAGGAGAAGAATCCAAAATCGAGGAAACTAGAATTGTTCCTATAACCGTATAGGGTCTATGATTATGCACCTACTGGGTATTCTCCCTCACAAAATCCTGACATATATTGTGATCCTATGACCCTACCTAGCTACCATGAGATGATTTAACCTATTTTCCCTAAAAACCTGTCATCTGGCTACAATGGCCACGAACACCTCCCCGTCCTGATTGGCATGATGAAGTACAGTCCCCTAACTGATGAGGAACTGGAGGCCCCGATTATGTACATGGAGTAATAATAGATACCCTCTCATTAGCTTCTAGTGAGAATATCCTACAAAAATTCTGAAGATTACCCATATTGCCATAAGAACAGCTCTCAACTCAGTCTCTCAGACACTGCAGTCTAATATAACAACTCATCCTGTAATTGTATATCTTCAAATAGCTACAAGAACATATATCTCTGCTGTTGGAATCACCATGAAACGGATCCCTACGGTGCTCCCTAATATCAGTCGGAGGAGTACTAGATCTAAATGTTGAACCACTTGGGCTCACAGCTCCAAACACCATCAAATTGTAGTTTGTAATCAGTTCTTAGTTTAATATACCACTCATAGATGTCAACCTAAAAACATTAACTTAATTTTATATGTTGTACATGAATCTATCCTCAAATCCGCCAGCATGTGATAATTCTTCACCCCCTTAAACCAGTGTGAATCACCAACGATATGTAAAGTGATAAGAGTAATCCATCACTAAAAATCACACTTCTTCCAAAGCAAAACTCCCAGGCTCGGTCTCCCCTAAACTTCTCAAGGAATAAGTAATCAGATATAGTCCTATAAAACCATTCTGATGTCATATCCTAATGAGTCCTACCTGTGGATAAATATCCCACCATCTCTTGGTGGAATCATGTAGCATGTATGTCATGATCTTAACACTCTTCTCTTGTGGAATCTACTGATTCTTATGGATAGAAAAAATGGCCTCCGACCATGAACCCTCATCCTATGGTTCTGTATCCCTTGAAAAATTTAGGAGGATGCTCTTTCTAGAACACCCGTGACAACTCTTCCATTATTGTGGAAGGATGTGGTGCTCCTTGAAAAGTTTTCATCATCCCCATAATGCCTTCACCAAATTTTTCATCATCACATATGTCTGGTATAATAGTTGGTGCCATGAAGGCATGACAGGAAGATTCTATTTCAGTTCTTTATCTACCATTTTTAGTTTCTGGTCAACACCCTATACTTGGAAAACAACTAGATGACGTCTTTCTCGCATGACTCTACTAGATCAAGTGCACACCTTAGTTCAATATTATCAAAGACTGAAACTTATAAGTGCATGAATGGAATAAGAGAAGTAAAACATTTAATCCTTTTACAAAATAGGGTTACACTGAATGTATAACCACTACAAGATGTGTTCCCTTATGCCTTAACATGGGTGTGTACCTAAGCCAACAAGGTCGTGAAACACCCAGACACACTGTGTGTTCCTCTTGAGACACAACATGAACTTCAATATTCCCTCCAGTCGATGTACATATACATGTATTGAACTATAAAGTTTCTCCTTTTATAACACTACACGACATGAACTCTCTAGACACAATGTGTACAAAAAAAATTCCATCCACTTGTCTCAATAGGCACACATATGGATACATGATTGATTACAACATAAAATGTACTCTAAGTACATGACATGTTTTACCAAAGGATTACCAACCCTGGGCCTCTACTCACATTTTCAGTCACACAGTAAAATACTACACGACATGTACACTCAGTACACGGTGGGGTTCATTGATTTTCTGGATAGTAATCCTTTGAAACTTCTCAGGATCCCACAAAATCATAAAAATTGTCTGAATGTATGCCAAATTATGATCTGTGAGGGTCCACAGTTCGAACTAATAAAATTATAGCATCGTAATTCATATCATATCTTAAGAGATTGAAATTTATGTTCAAAAATGATCCACAAAATCTGGATCCAAGAGGGCCTATAACACCTCAGGGACAAAAGATTGGCATCCATCCAAATGAAACATTACATATACCAATACCCTATAAAATAGTACATAATTCTAATACTACATCTTCCACAATATCATGCAATCAGAAATTCTACCAAAATGACCGGGAAAGAATTCATGTCATGTTATTATAGAATGTGCCAATATGATGCATGAGATGGAATGCACTAATATCACTGGGTTGTCGAAAAATATAATCACAATGATAACAATACTAATAACAAAAAATTTGTGTGTCTCCAAATGGTGAAATCAAATCATCTATAATTTTTCAAAATTCATAAATTACAATCCAATTTGATTTAATATGGATTTACCCAGTACATGTGGTAGCAACTACTGGGCACAAATAATTACCAAAAACCAATACCTTTATATCCATTTCTATTGTCACCAAACATTAAGAAAAACCAAAAAAAACATATCAGATATTAATTTGTAATGTCATGAATCCGGGTGCCACCCAAAGTTTCCCTGAACCTAGTTAGTCAAAAGAACTCATGCACATTTCCCAAAAATCCAATGGCTATAGACTAGAACCAAGAGTCAAGGTGTGATATTAGGAAAACTATGCCCTCACTAGAATTGTATACATAGTGAAAAATAAATAGTCAAAATAGAGAAAACAATAATACCATACAAGGGAAGAAAACAATTGAAAAATGATAGTTGTAAAACAACAAGAGCATATATATGTACATAAATGATGCATGTCATATTTCAAGAAAAGTATGAAGAACAGGTCACAATGCTCTAAATACAATACAATATAATACATGGAAATATAATGCAAAATCCATGAACATATTAAGCCTCAGCTTAGTCCCATTCTCTTCAGCTCCAACAACAATCTAGTACTTGATGAAGAAGCGAAATTTATCTTATCTATACTTGCAATCATAAAATATGTTTGGGTCCAAAAGCCTGACCCAAGTATCGTGTGAGATGAATCTTAGTATGAAAACACCAAACGATCTATGCCTAATTGTCCATGATTATATAAATACTATAACAAGAAAAAAAATAAACTAGAATGAACTCAAAAGTAAACAATTATACAGTTTTCAATTACATCTATTTAACATTTATTATTATTTTGTTGAATCATGTAACTATAGTATCTATCCTTATCATTGTATCCCTCGTGTAAAGTAATAGAACTGATGTCTTATAACTCTATCTAAATAGTGCAGTAAAACTGAATACAATATTCTTCTTTCTCTCGACAGACTCATCCTAATTATTCAATTATTCACAAAATGACCCTCTTGGAAGGCTCTCACAGTATAACCACTTTAGTCACAAATAGAACCAATTAAAATAAATAATGACCCTCTAGGAAATCTCTCAGAGTCTATCCCCTTTGGTCAATATTCTACACCACGGCTCTCACCGTCATGTGTATATAATGTATAAGTCCCCTCAGCCTTCCTAGTTCAAGGCTCTCACTTTCCATTGGAATAAAATAATATGTATATGTAATCTAGAATTCCCCTCTGTCATCCTAGTCATAGAATCTCATGGTCCACTAAAAAAACTGTGTGTATATTATATCAAAGTATCTCATGTAATTATGAACTGCTACATGGAGAAACATTCAAAATGAATATCACATGCATTTCATATAATAAATCAAACTCCATCCTAACCAAAACAGGCATGGAGAACAACATTTTACTCATAGGAAACCTTGACAAAACAACCATAAATAACCAATCTAGGAGAAATTCACCCATGTAGTGTCTTTTAGAAAATGTATATAACCTTATAGATAAGCAACAACCCCTTTTCAAAAAATCCAAACAATGCATGTAATAATGGGGAACAATTCCAAAATCACACAACACCCAAAATATGGGAATTCACTACTTTTATCATGTACAATCCAAATACAAACAACCAAAGGAATAAACGGACAACCTCAATGTCGTAGGATAAATATACTTTAACATCATCAATTGAATTGGCCTAAAATGGTGTAAATCTACAAAAAAAGTGAAAACTGGCTAACCTTGGATAACTCACAAGATATGGTGAATCAAGAATAAGATAACAATAGGGTATGGGAACTCAACAATGGAATTTTAAAACACCTGATAGTGTGTCAATCAAGGCTTAGACAGAGAATCGGGAGGTCAAATTTCATCTATCATTCTGTTGTGCTCTTGTACAAAACACGAGAAGAAGAATGTGTTTCAGGAATGAAGATGTGACACCTATCTGATATATTAAATAAAATGAAACTACATGGTGTGTTCATTAAAACTACACACCATGTAGTAGCCTCATCCAACCCCAAAATTAAGGGGTATCCTTGGACACCACATGGCCATGTACTCGGCCATTACAAGGACAAAACGCGGTTGTACACTACAAGACATGTACAAACTGTGAACTCAGAAGTACATGATGTGTACATAAAAAATTCAATTTTTTTCCATTTTCCACAAAAAAACCCGAAAATAATTACTTTACTTGAAAATAAGATCAATGTTCTTATAAAAACACTTAATATAGAATGTGTTATATGAAAGAACCATGTTATTCTTACATTGTTTGCGACACCAAGTCAAATTTGAACTACACACATCACTTAGATTAGACTATGGTACAAGAAACACTGTGTTTTTATAACGTTATATACAATTTACAGTTCTTTTGATATCTTATATTACAAGAATGAATGAGTTTTACCTTTATACATTATACAATAAATATTGTTATTAAAATATTATTATTATTCCCACCTAGTCATTTAAATTGAAATTAAAATTGACAAATGGATTCTAATTTTGGAATCATAATGTTAAAATTTAGAGAATCATTACCTTTTATTTTTTACCAATAAAAATAGTAACATTAGTAATTTTTATTACCATGGTAAGAGAAAATTGGGTAATTAAAGTTAAAAATAAAGTGTGAAAGATAATAAAATGACCTAACACCTGAAAAATTATTCATAGATTTATTTAAATCAACCATTATCATATAAGGATCATAGGTGAATAATTAAATGGATAATTGTCCATGAGAATGACATGGAAATTATCAAAATCGATGAGAGTGGAAAAATGTCATACTTTTACTTTTAATAATTATAATATTTTTAATATTAATTAAAATTGAATATATTCCCAAATATACATATTCACAAGAAGTAGAAAATGGTTAATTAAATCATTGAAATTTACTTCTATTTTTTATTGAAGAAATAATTATCGTAATTAATTACAAAATTATGATACAACATGTATTACATTAATGAATCAATTAATTAAATTATATTAAAAATATTAAAATAAATATAATTTTCTTAATTAATGTGATACAATAATTTTAATAGTGATTATTACATGTTATATGTTTATTAAATAAATTGGTTCAGTGTTACCTTTAACTATTAATTTTATTAAAGTGAATGTTATGAATAGTGAAAAAATGTACCCTTATGTTATTTTATGAAAATAATATTTTATTTAATTATTTATAAATCATAAAAATATTCCATAAAGAAAAAAGGGATGATATATGGTATTAAATATAATATATATTTCATTCATGGTCTAATTTACATTTTTAATGAAAATAATTATATCCTCTTAATATTAAAGACTTTGTTACCATAGTTAAAATTAAAATGCCTTAACTAAAAGATAATCAAAAAACATAGTTTAACATGAACCTAAAACATATCTTTAATATATTGGTTTATTGTATTACAACATCACCATACTTAATATTATAATAGATATAATTTTTGGGTAATTTTTATTAATATTGAATTTATTATAAATTATTAGTTTGAGAAACTCCAAATGTGCATATGACCTTTCGTATAAAAAGAAAACCAGTCTTCTCTTTTATTTCCAAATAGAAACATATTTTATTCAAAACAAATCTATATAACTATCCTAAAAAATTACCTAACTTCATACATGAAGTATTAATTTGGGAATAAATTCTTCCAATGATGTTCTTCTGTTCAAATCAAAATGAGATAACCAAAGAAGTGGAAAAGTTCATCAAAACAATTATTATTTTTTCCTTCCATAAAACACTTAAATTGTTTTTATTACATGTTTATATAATATCATTAGTATCCTATATATATTTACTTGTTTGTATATTAATTTTTTGACCTACACTAACACACACTTCAATAAAATGGGATACACAATCTTTATTATTCTGTATCGTGAACTACTAGACCACAAACCGAAGTCATTCATTCTTCCATTTCCACCATTCATGGTACTTAATAAAGACTTAATTTCTATTTACATATTATATATATTATATTTCAGATAAATATATTCTATTCGATTATTATATAACACACACCTTCATGATTTCTATTTTTCTTAAATATGATAACATCGTTTGTGGAGTTGCGGACTACCTTCTCCTCAAACCAATGTGATTTGTTCACAATTCTCATGTAATGTATTAAGTAAGGGTATAGAGAACATATAAAATATATATTAACTATTTATTTTATTTTGATGATATTATATATAACCCATTCACTTTTTTTCATTCAAAACTATAGTAAAATAGAAACAACTTCCATGCATATATATGACATTCCATATACGTAAACAATGTATTTAAATTTATAAAAATATATTTTATAGAGAATTATGAATATATTTAAATATTTATGATATTTATATCATGGTTATAATTATTAAGATAATAATATCATGATATAAGTAGGAGGAGAAAAAATATAATAACTCAAAACACATTCTAAAAAAAAATATGATTTTACCCGGAGTGTAATAGTAAAATTGAATTGTTAATAAATGACTATTATAATATCACAATAAAATTATATATGGTTTTATATATAATAATATGGTTTTTAATTGTTTTATTATATTATTTTATTTCTTATATAGGATTTCTTTAGGAGTATGAAGAGACAAAAGATATAAGGTAACGAGATTTCTAGTCTCAATTTAATTTATGTGAGACTTATTCCATATTCAACACTGATTTCATTAGTTAGGTTTATATAATTTCATTTAAATGTAATAAATTATCCTTATCCTTAATGTTATGGTTATTTACATATCCATTATATGATCTATTTATCACGGTATTTAGGAATCTAAAGTTACCAAATCGGTAAGGGAATTTTGTCTCAATTTACCTTTTTTGAGACATGATATGTTATGCACCTATATTCTTTTAAGAGAGGTATATAATACCCATTGGAACGATGAATCACAAATCTTTTTATTTTCATGATATTTAAATATTCATGTAATTTTTTTCTCTATTCATTTGAGAAATTTTTTTCCATCAAAATGATGCTTTATAAAAATGTATTAAAAGTGGTTTAAATGATCTTTTTTTAATTTTTGTGAAATATTATTTCAAATATGTATAAAACAGTTTTAAAATATTATTTTATATTTTTTAATGGAAATTTTAAATAAAAATGGAATTTGTAATTTTTTATGATTTAGAAATCATTTCTTAAAATGGAGAGGATATTTTCCTTAACAATTATTTCATGTGATCTTTCAAAATCATTTTCAATATATGAGAATGTTATTAGATGATACTTATATATTATGGATGATATTACCCTTTTATAAAATTATTATTATTTATATTAATGATTTATATTTATTATCGATTGACGATTACGATTTTTTTTCATTTCCAGGAGTTGTGTAATGATGACATGTTCCTAAACCACACATTATTTAAGTGTTTAGATATGATTTATATTATTGTGTATAAAATGTATGTTTTATATTATTAGATTGGTTGAAACTATATATCCTTCCAATGGATTGGTTAATGACTTATTTATCATCCAATTATAATGTAAACAAGTCAATGAACATGTTCAACAACAGAAGATAATGAAAAATAGTCATCTATGGGATGATGGGGATACCCAATTACTAATAAATGAACGTCTATGACTAGGGATTGAGGTGTGTCCCACCCAGTAGGTGTCGACCCTATAATGTGTCTGAATATTTTTTCAAGGTTACTCAACATATAAGGAATGATATTAAATATTTAAGAATCTTCCCCAATTCCATGTCTTATTTATATGTTATGCTTCTATCATTTATGATTTTTACTACCTTATAATTCATAGAAAATGAAATTAAAATATTTATTCCATGAATCATTTATATGATCATTATTATGTATGATATGATATTAAAATGTTGTGATTATATTCTCATACCTTTATGTTCATGTTATTCTCATTAATCTCCCTTATTTCTCCTTATTGAGCCTTAAGGTTTTCACTTTTCTTATGTTTCTTTTCCCCGAGATACGAAGGTAGGAATTATGTTTGATATGTCAAAAAGGATCTAGTTAGGAATAAATATGAGGATTAAGATGTAGATGTGTTTCGAACTAGCTATTTTTGTTTCCTTGTTTCCCAAGGCACTGAACCAATATAGTCTTTGGGTGTGTTTTTTTATATTTCTACAAAAATTATGGAATATCCATGGATGAAAATCCTGGGATGTTATAGTTGGTATTAAAGAAAAGTCATAGTCAATAACTAAAATAAAGGATGTGAAAATATTAGTGAGATCTCAAGGTATATTTCTAAATATATGTCTAGGGATGTCTATAAGTATAATCCTAAGGTATCATATATTTAAATTTAGGTGTCATGATTTAGGAATTCTATATATAAAATTTTTGTGATTGTGTGTATTTATACTATGACAAATAATACTAGAACGAGGATTTATAGTCTATTTTAAATGAAATAACTATAATGAAAATTTTAAACATGTTATATTATAGATGTGGGGTGTATGGGAATTTGAAAACTGATGTCCTATGTGGAAAAATCATGAATTGAATCGGGAATGTGGTAAGTGTATTGGTTATAATATAGTTGATAATGTGACTTCAAATGAAATGTGAGTGTTATGTGATGTTCTAATAGTATTTTTTTACAATAACCATATCTAAAGGTATTAGATTGTGGTCGAGGAACTATAATACATGATTCATATTTTATATTCTAGGATAGGGGTACTAAAAAATAAGATGACGAAGCCCGAGTAATGGATTAAGAATAGTGTTGGATGATTAAAGTGTCCAAGAAATTGAATTGAGTAATAATTTTGAACAATTACTATTTTGGTATTATAGAATAATTTAGCATATAATAGTTTATCCATAATAGTTTTTTTGGATTTTAAGTCATATTTCAAATGGTAATGGTAACCATGAAATGTGATTTAGGCGGAAATGTGATATTGTTTTTGAAAACAGATGATTTAGGGAAGTAAAATAATTAAAAGTTTCATGATGTTGAGATAATGATGTTCACATGAAGATATTTTAGATATGAATAAGTAAACTAGATGGAACTTAGTACATTCGAACTGATTAAGGATTTGTTGGAAAAGTGGTTTACATAATCATGGACAGAGTTTATAACACTTTTTTACTTCCAGAATATACCTAATAACATTTGAATAAGATAGATGTAATGTTTTCAATATGATTTTACTGTATTTATCTTATTTCTAGAGAATTAATGATGAATTTATTCACATGATTGGTATTGACAAACAAGAGTTACTTTATGATATATGAGGGATCAATGTTGAGCTATTTTGAGAAATTTTTGTGATATTCTTTCAAATGTTTTTGACATACATCGTTTAGATGGGTTATAAGGTGAAGCATTTATGGAACGATTTATGTAAAAAATTATACAAGGATTTAATGATTAAATATTTATCATACAATATGAAGATTTCTTCATATTGGATGACTTTTGAATTTTTTTGAAAAATGATATATGGAATGATCAATAATTATATTTATGGATCTCATGATCTGTGAACACATAAGAAATGACAAATTCACCTTCATTTAATTGAATAATGGATTAATTTTAAATTAATTAAATTAAAAAATGGGTGATATTTCTTTGAAAAAAGTAATTATATCTTCTAATTCATCAAATTTAGTAAAGGGTCTTGAAATAATTTTTTTCCATTATGAACATTTTTTATGATATCAATGACCTTTTTCATGCCTCTTTATGTTATGGATTTATGATTGTTGACTTTCTCCTAACCATGGTCTCTATCACTCTGCATAGAATCATGATAGATATATTTCTCTTCCATTCCCATATTTTCACTTTATAAATATGTCAATCTATATAGAAACAAAATTATACGTAACTTTGGTTAACCATTATATATCTAACATCCGTTTTTAAAATGATGTTTTTGTATTAATTTTCATGATGTGAGTTTCTATGAACTGAAAATTCTAGTACTAAACCATTGGATACCTAGATGAAATTTATGTGTGAAATTCATTTTAATCAGGGTAGAATATAACACCATGTGATTTTTTGCATTTTTTAAAAAAAATTAATTTTACCTTTTAAATTTTTTTCATTTTACACAACTCTAAAGAAAACATATGTTATATGAAAGCACCAAATTATTATTTCTTTATATTAAACACCATGTAAACGATGTGATACACGAAACAATAATATTAGCATATAGTCCACACAACACTATGTTTTCATAATGTAATATTTAATTTATAGTTCTTGTAACAGCTTGTGTTATACACAACACCTAGTTTTACCAAACTATAATATTATATTAATTTGTGGTTTAAATATTATTATAGTTATAACCATGTTAATGGAATAAACATTAAAAATAAAAATAAAAAATTAGAGAATATTATTTAATCATGTATTTAAAATGAATAATATGGTGATAAAATTACAAGAAATTAATGTAATAAATATATGAAAATAAAGAAATTCTTTTCCTATAAAACCATTTTCATTTTAAATACAGCAATTTATATCAATAAATTAAATAAATATTTACTGGTGAATATTTTTAATTAAATTTTTATATTACATATTCAATAATTTTTTTACATCCATCCAATATGTTCGATAGAAATTAAATAAGGATGGATTAAATTTTATTTACAAATAAAGATATTTTTTTCAAATGGGTAATTTTTATACATTTTGATAGAGAGCCCATTTAAAATCAAAATTTTCACACCATTAAAACTTTTAAATAAAAAATAAACTTATTAAATGAAATTACTATAAAAAAGTATCCTTTGTTTAATTTTTAGTATTTCTCTAATAAGCTTAATGTTTTGATGAATAATGAAAAATTTTAAATTTTAAGTTAAAACATCATTTTCATATAAATAAGTTATATGTTTAAATTATATTTTTATTAGTTTCAATGTATATTTGGATCAGTATTTTTATTATCCTCATTTTATGTAAATGGAATAAATTTTACAATGAACTAGAATATAATGACATTTCAATCTTTTGGATGTTTTCACATTAAAAACATGTTTTCTTTTTCCAAAAAAGAGATTACTTTTAAATTTACATCTGAAAATTATATGTTTTTAGTTAAGAAAAATGGATTCCAATTTTGGAATCATTAATTAAAAATTTATTGAATAGAACTTTTTTATATTTGGCCAATATGAATAGTAACTTTGGTAAAAAAAATTACCGTGGTTAAAGAAAAATTGGATAATTTTAGATAAAAATCAATTAAAAAGGAATATAAAATGACCTTAACAATTTATGATGATTTATATGATGAAATATATTTCACCCTTAACACATAATTATCAAAATATAATAATTTAATGCATAAAAGTTCTTAAAAAGGACTTGGATCACTACGGGAAAAATGAGCAATTGCGACGGGTTATTTGCGACGGGAATAAATCCCGTCCCAAATAGTCATGTTAAAAACTTATTTGCGACGGGGGTATTTCCCCGTCGCAAATAAGGAGGCTTTTGCGACGGGATTGCTTTCCCCGTCGCAAATAGTTTTCAAATCGCGGGAAAATTATTTGCGACGGGGGAATACTCCCGTCGCAAATAACCGGCGGCGGTAAAAGGTAGTTGCGACGGGAATATTCCCTCGTCGCAAATACTATGTCGGTAGGGGTTATTTGCGACGGGACCCGTCGCAAATAACTATTTACCGGTTGACCGTAATAAATGTTGGCTAAGGTATTTGCGACGGGTACCGTCGCAAATAATACTATTTGCGACGGGATTCCCGTCGCAAATAATCTAACCTATAAATACCCCCATTCGTTTTTTTTCATTTCATTCTCATTCCTTATCTTCTCCTTCTCTCAAAATTATATTTCTAGAGTTGAGTTTTTCTCCAGTTTAATTTTTTTCTCCGGAGCTGATATTAAAGTTTTGAAGAACGATCAGAACAGATCAATTTTCAAGGTATTTATCTTCATTTTAATTTTTTATTTATTTTTAATTTTTTATTAGTTTCAATTATTATTAATTAGTTGTAATTTAATTATGTTTACATTGTTTTATTACTTAATAAATTTAAATTATTAGTATTGTTTATAGTTAATGGTAATTAGGAATAATTCGTAATAATTTTTAATAATTAAGAATAAATATTAATAATTAGTAATAAATACCAATAATTAGGAATAAGAACATTATTACATTATTAGATTATTTTATTATTAATATTAAAATAATATAATTTTTTATATATATACAATTCTTTTTTGATCTGTGTGTTTGCTGTCTTCACATGTATTATTTGTATGTGGAGATAGAAAACGCACAGATCAAAGAAGAATTGTATATAAATTAGAAAATTATATTATTTTAATATTAATAATAAAATATATTAATAATGTTATTATTTGTAATTATTGGTAATTATTTCTAATTATTGATAATTATTCATTTAATTACTAATAATTAGGAACAATTATCAATAATTATCAATAATTAAGAATAATTAGTAATAATTAGTAATAATTACCAATAATTAGTATTAATTACCTATAATTAGTATTAATTACCAATAATTAGTAATAATTACCAATAATTAGTAATAATTAGGAATAATTAACAATAATTAGTAATAATTAACAATAATTAACAATAATTAGTAATAATTACCTATAATTAGTATTAATTACCAATAATTAGTATTAATTACCAATAATTAGTAATAATTAGGAATAATTAACAATAATTAGTAATAATTAGTAATAATTAGGAATAATTAGTATTAATTAGGAATAATTAGTAATAATTACCAATAATTAGTATTAATTACCAATAATTAGTATTAATTACCAATAATTAGTATTAATTACCAATAATTAGTATTAATTACCAGTAATTAGTATTAATTACCAATAATTAGTTTTAATTACCAATAATTAGTATTAATTACCAATAATTAGTATCAATTATTAATAATTACAAATAATTATCACTATTTAGTAATAATTAACAATAATTGCCAATAATTACCAATAATTAGTAATAATTACCAATAATTATCAATAATTACTAATAATTATCAATAATTAATAATAATTAGCAATAATTAGTAATAATTAGTAATAATTACTAATAATTAGCAATAATTAGTAATAATTAGAAATAATTAGTAATAATTAGAAATAATTAGTAATAATTAGAAAGAATTAGTAATAATTAGTAATAATTAACAAAAATTAGTAATAATTAACAATAATTAGTAATAATTATGAATAATTAGGAATAATTAGAATTAATTTGGAATAATTAGGATTAATTAGGAATAATTAGTATTAATTAGGAATAATTAGTAATAATTACCAATAATTAGTAATAATGATTATTAATTACCAATAATTAGTATTAATTACCAATAATTAGTATTAATTACCAATAATTAGTATTAATTACCAATAATTAGTATTAATTACCTATAATTAGTATTAATTACCAATAATTAGTATTAATTACCAATAATTAGTATTAATTACCAATGTTTAGTAATAATTACCAATATTTAGTAATAATTAACAATAATTGCCAATAATTAACAATAATTAGTAATAATTACCAATAATTATCAATAATTACTAATAATTATCAATAATTACTAATAATTATCAATAATTAATAATAATTAGCAATAATTAATAATAATTAGCAATAATTAATAATAATTAGCAATAATTACTAATAATTAGCAATAATTACTAATAATTAGCAATAATTAGTAATAATTAGTAATAATTAGTAATAATTAGAAATAATTAGTAATAATTAGAAATAATTAGTAATAATTAGCAATAATTAGTAATAATTAACAATAATTAGTAATAATTAGGAATAATTCGGAATAATTAGTATTAATTAGGAATAATAAGTAATAATTACCAATAATTAGTAATAATGATTATTAATTACCAATAATTAGTATTAATTACCAATAATTAGTATTAATTACCAATAATTAGTATTAATTACCAATAATTAGTATTAATTATCAAGAATTAGTATTAATTACCAATAATTAGTATTAATTACCAATATTTAGTAATAATTACCAATATTTAGTAATAATTAACAATAATTGCCAATAATTAACAATAATTAGTAATAATTACCAATAATTATCAATAATTTAGTAATAATTAACAATAATTGCCAATAATTAACAATAATTAGTAATAATTACCAATAATTATCAATAATTACTAATAATTATCAATAATTATTAATAATTATCAATAATTAATAATAATTAGCAATAATTAGTAATAATTAGCAATAATTACTAATAATTAGCAATAATTAGTAATAATTAGAAATAATTAGTAATAATTAGAAATAATTAGTAATAATTAGAAATAATTAGTAATAATTAGTAATAATTAACAATAATTAGTAATAATTAACAATAATTAGTAATAATTAGGAATAATTAGGAATAATTAGAATTAATTAGGAATAATTAGTAATAATTACCAATAATTAGTAATAATGATTATTAATTACCAATAATTAGTATTAATTACCAATAATTAGTATTAATTACCAATAATAAGTATTAATTACCAATAATTAGTATTAATTACCAATAATCACCAATAATTACCAATAATCACCAATAATTACCAATAATCACCAATAATTACAAATAATCACCAATAATTACCAATAATTACCAATATTTTCTAATAATTACCAATATTTACCAATAATTACCAATATTTACCAATAATTAGGAATAACTACCAAATATTAAGAATAACTACCAATAATTTGGAATAATTACCAATAATTTGGAATAATTACCAATAATTTGGAATAATTACCAATAATTTGGAATAATTATCAATAATTTGAAATACTTACCAATAATTTGGAATAATTACCTTATTACATTATTTGTATATTTTATTATTAATATTAAAATAATATAATTTTCTATATTATATACAATTCTCTTTCCATTTGTGTGTTTTCTGTCTCCACATGTAATATTCGCATTCTTTTTCAAAATTATCAACCTACTCGCCAATGGAGAGGTGAAAGTGAATGCGAATATTACATGTGGAGACAGAATGTGAAACACACAGATGAAAGGAGAATTGTATATAAAATAGAAAATTATATTATTTTAATATTAAAAATAAAATATACTAATAATGTAATGATGTTATTATTATATAATTAATATTTATGAAAAAAATTATATTAGTATTATTAAAAAAATAAAAAATCAATATAATATTAAAATTATCAATATTTGTAACAGGTTTTGCTTTATTCTCAATATATTCAATCCCTGCTTGTGTTTTTTCTATCAAATTATTCAAAACCAGTAATGCTTTTATATTTTATAGAAAAATATGGAACAACGAGGTCGTCAACAGTCATTATTAGATGACCGCATATGGATAAATCAACGAAGAAATCCAAATGGTTCTGGTTTAAATCCAGTATATATAGAGGGTGTGGAGAGTTTTTTATCATTTACGGCATCAAATCCAGAATTTGATTCAGAAGGAAAGATAAAATGCCCTTGTAGAAAATGTGCATTGAGAACGTTTGACACGTTTGACAAAGTGGGGGAACATCTCTTGCGTTTTGGTTTTCAAGCAGATTATGTTTTTTGGTATCAACACGGTGAACGCAGTTCCAGAGCAGGTGATACCAACTTGATTCCAGATCCATCCTAGTTTCAAGATTTAGTACATGATGTTGCAGGTTCATCTGTTCAACATACAGAAACTCCGGCTGATATAGCTTCAAATCCTGAGTTGGGACCGTCTGAATTTTATGAGTTGTTGAAGTCTGCTGAGGATGCATTATATCCTGGCTGCAAGATGAGAAAATTTGAAGAAGTTGAAAAATTTATGGCTATCAAATCAGATAACGAAATGTCAAACACCTGTTTTGACCAGATATTTTCTTTGCTGAAAACACTGTTACCCAAAGGAAATGTTTTACTAGAAAATTACTATGAAAGTAAGAGGTTGGTTCGAAATTTGGGACTTACTTGTCAGAAGATTCATGCATGTTCAAATGACTGCATTTTATATTCAGGGGAAAATGAGTCGTTGGATAGTTGTCCCACATGTGGGAAACTGAGATATAAAGAAGGACAACACTGGAAGTCTGGTTTGATTCCTGTAAAACAGTTGAGATATTTTCCGCTTACATCCAGACTTCAGCGTTTATTCATGTCTAAGAATACAGCGACAATGATTTCATGGCATAAAGAGAATAGTTCAACCGATAAAAGATTGAATCATCCAGCCGATGGTGATTCATGGAAACATTTTGATAGAGTGCATCCATCATTTGCTTTAGAAGCTATAAATGTTCGACTGGGCCTTTCCACTGATGGTTTCTGCCCGTTTGGATCTTATGGTAGTCAATATTCATGTTGGCCTGTTTTTTTAACTCTGTATAATTTACCTCCATGGATGTTGATGAAGGAGCCATATATATTTTTGACTTTACTAATTCCAGGACATCCGAAGAAAAATATTGATGTTTATTTGAATCCATTGATTGATGAATTAAATTTATTGTGGAGTACTGGTGTCAGTACATATGATGTTGCAACAAAACAGAATTTCATACTGAGAGCAGCATTGATGTGGACAATAAGTGACTTCCCGGCTTATGGGATGTTATCTGGCTGGAGTACACATGGTCAGAAATCATGTCCTTACTGTATGGGAGAGAACAAATCATTTATGCTCATTCATGGAAAGAAACCGTGTTATTTTGACTGTCATCGCCGATTTCTTCCAGCTGATCATCGTTTTCGTAGAAACAGATCTCATTTCAGAAAAGGAACAGCTGAAAGGGATGGACCTCCAAAAATGCTATCAGGTTCGGGGTTAAAATCGGTTGTATTTTCATTACCTCCCATCACTTTTGGTCCCACAATAAACCAACAGAAAATTTCTGGTTTTGGGAAAGAACACAATTGGATTAAACGTAGCATATTTTGGGATTTGCCATATTGGTCTGATTTGTTGGTCCGACACATGTTAGATGTCATGCATATTGAGAAGAACTGTTTTGATAATTTGTTTCATACAGTTTTGGATACGCCAGGAAAGAGAAAAGACAATGTAAATGCACGTTTAGATCTTGCCCAAATTTGCAGGCGTCCAGAATTGGAACTATTTGAGAATGTCAGAACAGAAAGGTTACTGAAACCAAAAGCAGCTTATACACTGTCTAAAGAAAACCGTTTATTATTTTGTCAGTGGATTGCATATTTGAGACTTCCAGATGGCTGTGCTTCCAATTTGGGTAGATGTGTAAAGAATGGTCATATTACTGGATTAAAAAGTCATGATTGTCATGTTATAATGGAGAGACTTCTACCCATTGGATTAAGAGGTCTGTTGAATTCCGTGATTTGGGATTCCATAACAGACATGTCTCATTTTTTTCGGGAAATTTGTGCGGCTACGGCAGATTATGATGCTCTAGGCAAACTTGAAAAAGATGTTGTTGTAATTATATGTAAACTTGAAAAAATATTTCCGCCTTCTTTCTTCGACTCAATGGAACATTTGATGTTACATTTTCCATATGAAGCCAAATGTGGAGGTCCGGTACAGTTTCGATGGATGTACCCATTTGAAAGATGCATGCAAAAATTGAAAAGAAAAGTACGCAACAAAGCATCTGTTGAAGGATCTATTGCAGAAGCTTATTTGCAAGAGGAAATATCTTTTTTCTGCTCCCATAATTTTGAATCTGAGTATCCTTCAAAACACAACCAAATGGGACGGAATGAGAGGAATATTGATGAAATCGACAATCAATTATCTGTTTTCAACCAGTCAGAGCTTGGTTTTGGTGGAGTTTCTGAACGCTGGCTTTCAGATGATGAACATCATAGAGCTCATACGTATGTTCTGCTCAACTGTGAAGAGATGGCATCAGTTGTACTGTAAGTGTTTATATCACTTATTCTATCATTTATGTTACAGTCAATAACTTTGGTTTTTATAGGTTGTATGATAATCATATCAAGAAACAAATTCCACAAATTACAGCAGCTGCTCTCGAAGAACGTCGACTGAAAAATTTCTCTCAGTGGTTTCAAAAACTGGTAACATAAATTCTTTATCTTTTAGCAACTCATTCAATGTATAGTTTACTATATTGATAATTATTTCACAAATCTTCAGGTGTCTCGACATGCTGATAAAATTGACAAACGGCTGTGTGTATTGAGTAACCCACCTTCTAAACTTGTTAAAACTTATAATGCATATGTGGTGAATGGATTTCGATTCCACACACATGCATATGGGGAATCGAAAAAAACAATGAACAGTAATGTTAGCTTGAGAGGATCTCATGATCGAGAAAATGAAGTTGACTTTTATGGCATACTTGATGAAATCATTGAACTCTGTTATCTTGGACAACATTACATAACCATGTTCAAATGTCGGTGGTTGGATACAGAGAGAGGCGTGCGTGTTCATCCGACTCATGGAATCATCGATATTAAATGTAAAAGTGTTCTCGCAGTAAATGAACCATTCTTATTGGCTCAACAGGCATATCAATTTTATTATGCAAAGTACTGTGCAACATCAAGAGACTTGACTGATTGGTGGAGTGTAATAAAAATCAAAATTCGAGACAATCAGTTTAGTCAAAGTGAATGTGCTTTCACTGATGTGCAAAGAATTGAAGTTTTTCAAGAGAGTACTCAAAATCAATCTTTTTTACAAAGAGACATGAGTATCGATGACGACACCCCACATTTAAGAGTCGGTGATGACGATGATGTTAATGATGTCACACATGAATTTGAAATGGTAAGAGATGAAGCAACTGCAACTCGAATGGATATCGATGATGTTGAGGAGGAATATGAAGATGACATTGACATATATGAAGATGATGATGAAGATGAACACTTATAGAATTCCATGGTATTTATATACAATCATAATATGTATATATGTATATATAATAGTAATTATCAATTATTTGCTCACATTAACATTTTCTGTTTCAGATGGACGAGGCCACATTTCGTGAGTTGGCGGAGGCTGACCTGCCTTTCGAAGCGGATGAGTTGCTGGCAGATGACCCTCAGCCTGCAGGCGCTCCAGGGAGTACACGGAGGGGGCGCGGTCTTGCACGATTGATGATTCCTGACCCCGTCCCCGAGCGACGTCCACGTCTTGGGTTTGATCCGCGCACACGGAGGTGTGATAACCTGTGTGATAACCTGTGGATTTGACTAAGATTTCATTAATCTATTCACATAATAAATGTTTATTATTTTTTCAGTTTTCCGCATATAGCAGTCGGACAGGGCAGTGCTATTTTGCGCAACTATTTCTCTCAGCCGTGGACCACATGGGAGCAGATTCCCATTGATGTGCAGCAGGCCATGTTCGGCCATTGGTTGGTACGTACGTAAATAAATAATTTTTATTTTGAAAATTATTACATTTCTAACTTGATATTTTGATTTATTTGTAGGGTTTATGGTATCCGATCGAGGATACCATGCGTGACGCCATCCACGAGGCATGGGAGGTGGCCATGCGTGATCGTCATCGTCAGTTTTTGCACAATTTAAGAAAAGCTGCGATGAAGAAAGCAGGAGTGTCATATTTTGAGGAGTCATGTAGAGCACACCGACCAGAGTATATTTCATCCCATGTATGGGATGGATTATGTGCGCACTGGTTGAGTGGTGCCTTTCAGAGGAGATCATCGGTGGGGAGGCAGAATCGGGGGAGACAGGAGGTGACTCATCGAGCTGGGAGTCGTTCTTTCAGTACTCATAGACAGCATCTGGTACGTACATTATTTATAAATATTTTATATAACTATAAATATTAACAGTTTATTTTTTATACTTATAGGCTGTCGAGCACCCCGATATTACAGAGTACGACGTATATCGGAGGATGTACAGTGATCCTGCTACTGGGGAGCTCAGAGTTGATCGTCAGCATCACATCGTGGTCAGTATTATTTCTTTTCAAGTTTAAAAATTAACTGCATATAATATATTCACAATTTTAATTTTAAATTGCAACTATAGGAGTCATATGAGGCCGCAGCGGCACAGGCCCGGCCTGAGAGTCAGGCCGAGTCATCAGATCAGACCACTGCCCGTCAGTTTGATGAGGCGGAATGGATGCAGGCCACCCAGTATGCCTTCGAGAAGGGCCGGGTAGTTGGTATCGACTCTCGACTGACTCCCGGAGATTATTATGGCAGTGCTGCGATGTCGGCGTCCAGCTCGAGAGGAGCTCGTGCATCTTCTTCTACACAGTATGAGGATCAGTTGTGATCTCAGACTGCACAGATAGAGAGTCTTCGACAGGAGCAGGAGCAGATGCGTCAGCAGCATGAGGAGGAGCGTCGACGCCAGCAGCAGCTGTACGAGGAGCAGACGAGTCGGTGGCAGCAGCAGCATCAGGAGCAGATGGAGTACATGCACCGACTCACTCATGCTTTAGGGATGGAGTTTCCTCCACCACCATCTGCAGATCCCCCACCTCCCCCCCTCCCCCCTCCTTTAGATTAGAGTTTGTATTTCTGTTATAAAATTTGTGAAATCAAAATTTTTTTTTTTCTATTCGTAGTTTCTGTCTCATTATAAAATATTAATAATATTATATTTTTAAATAACAATATTAATATGAATAATAATATTAGTTATATTTTATAATATTAAATTTTATATATATATTAAAATTATATATATATATTAAAATTTTATATATATATTAAAATTTTATAATATTATAATTTAATTATTTTTTTGTAATACTTGAATTATTTTAATATTTGAATGTAAAATAATTCTATTATTTTTATATTAATTAAAATAACTTATTAATATTTTTTTTATTTATGAATTATAATTGTAATATTATTATATTAATTAAATTATTTATTAATATTCTATTATTTTTATTTTTGAATTATAATTCTACTATTATTATAGTAATTAAAATAATTTATTATTTTCATTTGTAAATTATAATTCTATTATTATATTAATTAAAATAATTTATTAATAATTTATTTTTTTTATTTTTTTTATAGTATTTGCGACGGGATACTATGCCCGTCGCAAATACTAGTATTATTAATAGTTTTTTATTTTTTTTAAAAAAGTATTTGCGACGGGTCCCGTCGCAAATACTAGTATTATTAATTTTTTTTATTTTTTTAAAAAAGAGTTTTTGCGACGGAACCGTTGCAAAAGCTATTTGCGACGGGTCCCGTCGCAAAAACTGTTTTAAAAGTTTTTTACAAAAATACAGAATACTATTTGCGACGAGGAGAATGCCCGTCGCAAAAACAGTCTTTAGCGACGGGCCCGTCGCAAATAAGTGTACTTGCGACGGCGTTTTCAGCAACGGGCTATTTGTGACGGGACCCCGTCGCAAATAGCCCGTCGCAAATACCTATTTTTCTAGTAGTGGATATCATTAAAATCAATGAGAATGACAAAATGTCACTGTCTTACATTTAATAAGTATAATATTTTTAATATGGGGTTAAATAGACAATATTCTTTAATATATATATTATTTTCAAAGATGATATATTTATATTATTAATAGATACTTTCTATTAATTTTTTGTGAATAAATAATTATCATAAATAATTACAAAATGATTGTGTAGAAATTATTTAATTAATGTAAAAATCTATTAAATGATAGTAGAAATATGACAAATAAATATAATTTTACATAATTAATGTTATAAATAAATTTCATAAGATAATATGAAATGTTAGGGTTGTATTGATGGATTTTAATTGATGTTATCTCTTTGTTTTAATTTTATTGAATTAAATGTTTTGAATAGCATCAATGTTGACAGTTATGATATTTTATGAAAATAATATTTTATTAAATTATTTACAAAACATAAAAATATTTAATAATGACAAAGGTGGTGAGATGTGGTCTATAGTATTTGAGACTCATGTTAAGTTATGAATACAAATTCTTTTACATGGTGTATATACTTCCCTTTTACATTTTTGTCATTAATCTTCTTTTTTGAATCAAATTTTATGCTTCATGTAATTTTATTCTCTTTTCATTTCGAAATATATGTTCCGTTAAAACAATGTTTTCTAATATTTTTACTGTTTTTAAAATGATTGTTAAGTGATTTATAAAGAAAAATGATATAAAAATGTTAAAAATAGTTTTGAAATATTATTTTATATGTTTTCAAGGTTATTTTCAATGAAATTTTGTTTCTAGAAAATTTATTATTTAAAAGAATTATTTTCAAATAGAATGGATATTTCTCTCAAGAATTATTTCAAGTGATCATTCAAAATCAATTTCTATCCAAGATAGTGATATTTGATAGAATTATGCTTTAAATGAAATATAACCCTAAAAAATAATTATTGTTCTTTTTATTAGTGTTTTACGTTTATAAGAGATTCATATTTTAAAATTCTATTTCTTTTACATGATGTTTGTTATCAGGGAATGATTATGAAACACACTTTTTGTAGGGTTTTCATATGTTTTATATTATGGTGTAATAGAAATGTATGGGTATCACTATGTTATGGGTGGGACCTATATATCCCCTCTATTGAATTATGTAAATATTTTTTTTCTCTTGAGATAACGGTGGAAGCGTGTCGATAGATTTGATCCACTATGGACGATGCGGAAACCCGATCCATTATTGGAAGATGGGGAAACCCGATCCAATATGGGAAGATGGGGAAACTCAGTCACTTACAAGGAACGGAATATGAATTGGGATGGTGGTTAGTCTAGTGTATTAGGTGTACTAACTATAATGATCCCTTATATGTTTTTGAAATATAACTTGATATATAGGGAATAATGTTTCATGTTTATGTATCTTCCACAGTTAAATGTCTTATTTCACAGTCATGACATTATATAAGGCCCCAAACATAAACACAACATAATCATGTATTAATTTAATAATTAACATTGAGGATAATTTTAGGTTTTGATCATTAGAGAATTTGGTCATAACATAAGCATAAAAACTTGAAAATTACCTATAGACACTTCTACTTAGTATCCATTTTTTTATTAAATAATAGATCTTTGAAAAAAGTGTCATGTCTATTTCCATGTTTTAGATAGCATGAATTTTCCATGATCCCATACTTGACCCAATTACACTTTATGTACTATGAAAAATATTTTAAAAACATGGGACGAGCATAAAAAGCTCATTAAGGGATACACAAAGAAGGAAAACTGTTAGTTTTATAAAACAACAAGTAAAACATGAATACATTATCATAAGAAATAATTTTCACCATTATGAAGTAGTAAATACTCTTCACTAAATAAAAGATAATCTCATACCATTTTGTAACAAAACATATTACCGTATAACCCAGAGAAAGAACACTTAACATATATTGGTATCTTGGGACATAAACATACATAAATTGAATAACCATATGGTCAACTTCCACACATATCACTAAATGGAAAAGCCATACAAACAACTTACATACCCAATTCATTGGAGGTTATAATGTATCCACCCATCCTATATTATAACAGAACCACCCCATATTTGTTTTATCACGTAACCACAAGTCCAATGTCCAAGTACCATTATAAAATCAAAAAACCTAAAATATTGAAAATATAAATATTTCTCTAACAACATTTCATTAAAATAAAAAAAATAATCTTAGGATATTGAAATAAAAAATCGATCTCCAAAGCTATTTTCATTACCAAAACACCCAAAAAATAGCATAAAGGGTTTCTTTTTCATTTTCAATCATTATGTCTTATAGAGGAATCCAACTAACGATTACGGTGACAGAGAGTTCATTGCCATCGCAAACGTTAAAAAAATTACTTTTGTTGTTAGTAAAATGCTTAGTAGATAAATCATTACCTTTGAATTAAATTAAAATTAAAATGGTTTTTTTATATACTATATAAAATATACTCTTCTATTAATAAAATTATGCATCAATCAATGGATATTGAGATGAAGTCCTAACCTCGTGTCCGACTTGACCCATTTATTCACTAATCTCTAGAATAGTAAACTTAAGTTGATATATAATTTCGTAAGAACATTTTTCAAGTTTATTATTCCTTTTTTATCACTGATTACCTTGATAAAACAGTCAGTTAATTATTTGAGTTCATTTCAGACATTTTTCCAATGTTTGGGACATGAGTTAAAAATGAACTTGTTATAATTATAAATTTTCCATGTCGTAAAAATTACATTAACTCTAGAATTATATTCATGATTTAGATATCATATATATCTTATATAATTTGTATATATATGTATTTATATGAGTAAATAACATTTTGTGGTAAGTAATGAAATGTACCGTTTATGGAGACGTTAAGCCGTAAGGACGCAAGAATGCAACATTCATTTCTATTTCAAATCTAATAGAAAGAAAAATTAAGAATAAATAGGTATATTATAATTCAATTTAATATCATATAAAATTTAATTACCTCTATCCTTTATATGTCCCACATATGGCTTGAACGAGTGATATCACTTTTAGGGGGCGGTAGTCCGGACAATCTCAAATGAAATTATCATATTTACCAACTATGGAAACCATAAAGGTAATATATAAATAAAAAATACCAAATAATAGAGATATATAAATATAATATATATCACATATAAATACAGTGTCACATTAATGTCCACCATAATAGGTGGTAGGAGAAAATTGAATAATCATACTTTCCTGAGACAGCAGTTAGCCATCCACAGAAACAATATGTTCTTTACCCATTAGATGGATGTGTCTGTATGTATACTTCAAATACATCTCATAACAACATCCTAGTATATTGGATATATTTATTCTTCTATAAAATAAATAAATAAATATAGTTTAGGGGCTTCGAGAAGTAAAACAAAATAGAAGAACTTAAGAGAAGAAGTTAACCTGAAATTGGGTAACTCCCTTTGGTTTAAACCAAAAATTTTATTTGAAGTTCCTTATGCATAAGGTAAGGCTTATAGATGGAATATAGGTATGTATGTAGTCTAACTATGAAGAGGATGAATTATCCAATGGGCTTGATAGGTTTGAGTGCTGGGGGAGGGGATCTTTAGGATTTTTTGAAAATATTATTTTATTATATAATGATTTTTGGTTTTTATAGGTCCAAAACTAATTAAAGTTTATGATTAGATGAATATTTTTTGAAATAAAAAAATTCAATAATAATTGGTAATGTTTTGGATATTGTTTTAATCTTTATAATCTTATCTATTTAAATCATTCATTAATGAGGTAAACACAACATAATTATTATGTCATAGATAATTTTATTTAATTGATATTTAAAAATTATAAAAAAATAAAATTATGTAGGGAATTCTTTAGATTTATAATTATAATTTATAGTCAAATATATCAATTATATGACCCCATATTAAAATAGTATTAGAAAAATAATACATGTTTATGATATTTTTATTTTTACTTTAAATAAAAAGTGATTAATGTCATTATCTAACCAAAGAAGCTTTAATATGCCAAAATTCTAACCCAAGGATTGTCTTGGTTGTCCATTACTTCTATAAAATGGTTAGGAAAATTTTTAAGGTAATTTTATATTATTATAATATTGTTTTTACTTTGAATTAACATATTTAACTTTAACCGCGGTAAATAAAAGTCAAAACATATTATTCACCAAAAAATACTTTCATCTTATTGAAAAACATTTTAATTACTTCTAGAAACCATGTATTTCATATTTTCTTAATTAAATTCAAAAAAGTGGTACTATTTCATTGAAATGAAAAAGTTAGTTTTTAGCAACTACTCTGTGTTTTCTCTATTCATAAAAAATTAAATGTTTTTATAAAAATACCAAAAAATAAGCCTAAATTATATTTCTTATTCCAAATTCAAAAATGATGTCTATTTTACAAAATTAAAAAATAATCATTAATTATTTTAAAATTAATTCCCGTTGTCCAGGCACAAAATGTGTTTTTATAAAATAATAACTATCAAAAAGATTGACAATTGTTTATGTTCAATTTCAATGTGAGATTACTTCCAATAACCAAAATTGAATTAAATGGTAGAAATATAATCTAATTATCCTTTAAAACCAAATAATAATTTAATCTAACTATGTAAATAAATTATATTAAAATGTAGTTTTGAATTAATATACAGCGTTTTTCACTATTCATTAAAAAATTTATCATATCAAAAAAATACCAAAAATTTACACAATGTATATTGTGATGTGCTAATTATAAATAAGAATTTTATTTTTTTCAAATAGAATATATAAAAGTGTCAAAAACTAGATTTAAAAATGGATCTATATTAAAAACCATTATGTTGACCTTTTAATGAATATTAGACAATTTTTGTTTAAAGTTATATTCATTTAAATTTTAATCCCACAACATTCATTGAATAAATTTAAAAACATTTAAAAAAACATTTATATTCATATTGTAGTTGGTTTTATTCATTCCCACCAATACAATGGCTAGGTGTTAACTATCATTAAAATTATTTTATATTATTATATTCCAGTATAACAAAGCATTGTGTGAAACATAAGATTTCAAAGAAAACTGTTGTTGTGTATCAGGTATTCCAACGAACATAGAATCCACATTAAATTAAAATTACTATTTAATTTACAAATATTAATACATATGAAAAAGAATTATTATTTATTTACTTGGGATGTTACATCCTTCCCCCTTTTAGAAATTGTGTCCTAGAAATTTTATTCACTTATCAAATAAATGGGGGTATTTATCCCTATATTATTTTCATATTCTTACATTACCTCCTCAACAATATAGTTTTTTCAAAAAAAAACCATAACATGATTAATTACTTTATTTCACAGCAAATTCTCTCTTCTATCATTAATCTTGACTGGTTGTTTCTCATAATAGAGATTCTATTCCAACTGAACTACCTCTAGGCTCATAGCATGAGATGAATCTGGTATGTACATTCTCAACATTGAAGCATGAAAAACATTGTGTTCCTGGGATAATCGTTGAGGTAAATCCACTCTGTACACAAGTGATCAAACTTTCACCAGGTTTTTATTAGTTCCAATGAACCTCAGACTCAATTTTCCCTTCTTACCAAAATGCATCACACTTTTCCATGATGAAACTTTGAGAAATACATGATCACCTACCTCAATAGTACGATCCTTCCTCCCATTATATGTATAACGTTTCTGCTTGATCTGAGCTGTTCTCATGTTCTTCTGAATCAAATAAACATTTCTACCATCCCTTCTAACAATTCTGGTCCCATTAACTTCCGTTCACCTTCTTCATCCAAAAAAGAGGTAGTTTGAAACTACTTCCAATATAATTCCTCAAATGGAGCCATTTGTATACTCGAATGAAAATTGTTATTATAAAAACATTCTACCAATGAATTATATTGGTCCCAACTTCCCAGGTAATCCACTGAGCAATCATGTGACGTATCCTCCAAAGTATGAATTTTTTGTTCAAACATCCCATCAGATTGAGGATGAAAATCTGTACTAAAATTTAATTTAGTACCCAACGACTTCGGAACGCCTTTCCAAAATATATAAGTAAACCTGGGATCACTATCAGATACAATAGAGAGGGGAAATCCAAGATACCTAACTATCTATTTAACATACAACAGAGAAAGTTGATCTAGAGAAACAATATCTTGAATATGAATGAAATGATAAGATTTAGTCAATTGGCCAAAAATAAACCAGATTTCATTATTACATCATGATTTATTTGGTAATCCTACAATGAAGTCCTCAAATTTATTTTTCCATTTCCACTCTTGCACTATTAAATACTAAAGCATCCCATTTGGTAAAAATCACAATACTTTAACCTGTTGACAATTGAAACACTTCCCAGAAAATTCAACAATATCTCTCTTCATTCTGTCCCACCAGTAATATATCCGATGATATCTGTACATCATAGTTCTGCCAAGATGAACTGAAAACAAAGACCTATGTTCATCACATAATAATTATTTCTTTAACTTTGAATCAAACGTCACACATAATCTCTTTCCTAACATCAAAACACAATATTTATCATTGTTAAATTTAAGAGAAAATCCATTCTAAAACAATTCTACATTTTCCTGCAACTCACTGTCTTCCTTCTGCGATTGTTTAATTCTATCTAATAGAGATTATTTCACTAAAACGTGAAATGAAGAGTAATATCCTACACCAAAAAATTCAATTCCATAGTTCAAAAAGTATTTAATCAAAGGTTTTTTTTCTAAATGTTACATGGTTTATGAATCATTTCTTTCTCGACTCAAAGAATCTGCCACTTTTTTCTTTTTTTCCAAATGGAAATGGATTGAGCAATCATAATCCTTTATTAATTCCAACCATCTCATTTTTATCATGTTTAATTCTTTCTGACCGAATATATACTTTAAACATTTGTGATCAGTATATATTTCATATTCTCCTCCATACAGATGATGCCTCAAAATTTTTAAAGAAAAATCAACATAAGATAATTCCAAATCATGTGTAGAATAATTTAACTCGTGAGGTTTCAACATACATGATGCATAAACAATTACATGATCATTTTTCAAAAGGAAAAAACCATGTCCTATCAGCGAAGCATTACTATAGATAAAAAATTCACCATCTGTGGAAGGTAAGGACAAAATAAAAGTATTCACCAAACCTCCTGTAATAACATTACAAACCATGAAAACTAAGGATCTATGTAATATTTGTGGGCCTTGTACATTCTTCAACAATTTTTTAGTAGGATCAACAGTTATTCCATTTTTTGAAACAATGGAACCAAGGATAGAAATTTTTTGTAACCAATACTCACACATTCTAAATTTCCCATATGGTTTCTTTTCATTTAATGTTTTCATGAAAACCCTTAAATGAATTTCATGGTCCTCCTTAATTTGAGAATATACTAAAATATCATCTATAAACCCCACCACCATTTATAACATAATTCAACCGAGCCATCACTTCAAAAAACTATTCAATTCTAATTCTGACCATCTCCGGATGTTGATTTTGAAATGTCATTTCCCTCTATATGTTGTTCCATTACAACTACCTTGTTTCCTCTTTGAAAACCCATTTTGAACACATAAATATCTTAGAAAAAACAACATGGTATTCTGTAAATTATATATAATTTTAATCTTACCATAAATTAAAAATAATTTATGGATATTAATTTAACAACATCATAACATCAAAATTTGTCTAAACCAACCTCTGATACAAACTATAAGTCCCCAACATTAAACATTAAATACTCTTGAATTATTTTAATAATTAATATTTTTGATCTTTTCAGGTCTATAACTTTATATAATTATGTCATAACATAATCATAACAACTTGAATATTACTTGTAGACACTTCTCCTCCTTATCCATTTTTTATTAATTAAAAGCGCATTGAAAAAAGAGTTATGTCTAGTCCCATGATTTAGACAACATGACTTTTCCATGATCCCATGTTTGACCGTATTATACTTTATGTCCTAGGAAAAACATTTCAAAAACATTGGATGAGCATAAAAATCTCATTAAGGGATACACAATGAAGGAAAACTATTATTTTTTAAAAACAAAGAGTAACCCCTGAATACCTTATCATAAGTTATACATTTCTCATTTATGATGTAGTAAATACTATTCACTAAATAAAATATCATTGTTTCCCATTTTGTAACCAAAATATTACCATAATACCCATTAAAATCACACGTAAAATATGTTGGTAACTTGGGACATAAACGTAATTAAATGGAATAACCATATAGCCGAATTCCAAACATATCACTAAGTAGAATATCCATAGAACCGAATTCTATACCCAATGAATTGGAGGATAATAATGTAATCACCCATCCTAGTTTATCAAAGCACCATCCATCATTTGGCTTATCACTTAACCACCCATTAAATGTCCATGTACCATTATTAAATCATTACACAAAAAATATTTCAAATTTAAATATTTCACTAATAAGAATAAATTTAAAATAAAAATAAATCATTTCTAGGTATTGAAATAATAAATCAATCTCAAAAACCATTTTCAATACCAATAAAACAGAAAATACAGAATAAGGGGTTTCTTTTTCATTTTAAAAACATTAAATCTTATAGAGGTTGCCAACTAACGATTATGGCGGTGGAGAGGTTATTGTCACTGAAAATGTTAAAAACATTCCTTTTGTCATTAAGTAAATTTCTTCGTAGAAATAATATTCCCTTTTAATTAAATTAAATGTCAAACAGTTTTATTATACACTGTTTAAATGAAATTCATGTTTAAATCAAAGTATGCCTCATAGAAAGGAGATGGAGATGAAGTCCCTTACCTCATGTCCAACATGACCCGTTCATTAATTAATATCTGGAATAATAAAAAAATTCAATTTCTACTTTTTTAAGAAAAACTTTCATTTTTATTATTTATTTTATATCACTTATTACCTTTCTATAAAAATTTGTTAATTATTTGAGTTCATATCGGATATCTTTCTGATGTTGGGAACTAAAGTTAAAAAAGAACTTGTTATAATTATAAATTGTCCATGTGGTCGAAATTTCATTATCTTAAGAATGATATTAATGATTTATGTAACATATATATCATATATATACAATATATATATGTATTTATAATAGTATATAACTTTTTGAGGTATGAAATTAAATACACCGTTCAAGGAAACAGTAAGTCGTACGCATGTAACAATGATACATTCATTTCTATTACATATATAATAGAAAGAAAAATTAATGATACATAGTTATATTATAATTCCAGCATAATATCACATATAATTTAATTAACTTAATCCTTTATACGTCCCATGTATGGAATGAACGAGTCATATCACTTGAAGGGGGCAGTAATCTGCACATCCTCAAATGAAATTATCGTATTTAACAACTATGGAAACTATAATGGTATGATATAAATCAAAAATATAGAATAATATAGAAATAGAAATATTATATATATCATATATAAATAAAGTTTCATCACAATGGCCACCATAATAGGTGGTAGGATAAAATTGAACAATCATTTTTCCTCAGGTAGTTGTTCGTTGTCCATGGAAATAGTATGTTCTTTACCCATTATATGGATGTGTCTGTAACAACCTAAGCTTCTATGGTATGCTTCTTTTTGAATAATGTGATAGCATGTGTTGTACGCAACATCGAGTTCTAACACACCACAACTAATCAAGCTAGCCATTATGAATAGTAATGCCTACTTTTTGAAACTATATAAATTTTATCTCTCAAAATGGACTTCATTTTTGGATTCGGAATATCGAATTTATCCTAGGGTAAAATTTTGGAACTTTTCGGATAACATTTATAATTTGATGAAAAGTTAAAATTACTAAATTTTAATTAAAAAGAACGTTTTTAATCAAAATATTTAATAGTGGTAAATTATGAATTTGAGTGGTTTTAAAGTATATTTAAAATTTTTTTTTACCATTTAATAAAATTTTGGTCATTTCACATAATTTCACAATTAAACCGAACATAAACAAGTATCAATCTTTTGATAGTTATTATATCTTAAAAACACACTTTTTGTTTTGACAGCGTGAATTAATTTTAAATTAATTTCTGCCACTTCTATGTTTTGAATTTAGAAAAATGGATTGCATGTACGGAATAAGGATGTCCAAATTGTTTAAATAGGTAACTTTTAATTTTAGACATTTTGAATAATTACTTCGGTAAATATTTTATTTACCATGGTTAAAGGGTAAATCCAGTAAATAAGGGTTTAAAAAAATAATATTATAATAATACTAAATTACCCTAAAACATGTCCTAACCTTATTGGTGGATACATTTCCGACCATGGGAATCTTTGGGTCGATTTGGGGACCCCATGGAGCCACTTGTAGGTGATAGGGACACTTTATTTTAATTAAGTGAAAATAAATACATAAATGACATAAGCATATATCCTTTAGAAAAACAATTTTTATATATGGTTATATATGTTGGATTTTCGACTATAAATATTCATTAGAAATATAAAACGATCTCCTACATAATTATATTTTATTTATAATTTTTAGACATTAAATAATTTAAATTATTTATGACACAATGATGATGTAGTAATTACCATAAGAGTGAAAAATTAAAATAATTGTCATTATAAATACCAAAATAAATATAATTTTAGACTTTTTATGAATTAAAATAATTTTCTAGGTTAATATGACATGTTAGGATTGATTTAATTAACTTTTTTAAGAATTAACCATTCTATTATAATTTTTACAAAAATCAACTATTGAATAGTGTCAAAATTGACATAAAAGAGTTTTTAAAACAAATGTTATATTATTAATTGATATTAAATTCCTAAAAATCTAAGGTTTGGCCAAGAGACTTATATCCTAATAGGTTTGTCATTAATGGACCACTTGGGGGGTCTCTTGGATATATATAGTATGTTTATTAACTGTATAATATAAAAATACACGGTGACATGGTAAGTGTCAAACAAATTAACTAAGAGTTAATACTTAAAGATAAGGTTAATATAGTAACCCAAAATAGTATAAATCATACTGGTTGAGTGGTTTTTTACCTATCCCCACCTTTAACTTTAAATAATCCAATTTTGAGCCATTAGAAACCAAATATGAATTTATTATAAAATAATATTTATGGATTTTCCAAAGGTGCCCCTCACCCCTCTTATAAAAGGAAACTCCTCTTTCTCATTAATTCACACCTTCAAAGCCTTTTGGTTCGGGAAAACCTAGCCCAAATACTCTATAATCTTCCCTCAATTCATTCTAGAGGCCCTCCATTAGTCAGAAATCCAACTTAAGGATCCCTTTTGATCAAATCAAAAGGAAGAACCCGAAGAAGAGTTAATGATTTCACCACCCCTTTTCAAATTACTTTCTTCTTCCACTTCTTCATTCGTTGTTATTACCATTATAAAATAATAACTCCAGTATCATATATATACTGTGATGTTATTATAAATATGGTACAACCATATTCAGTATTATATCCACCCTTTGAATAACATGTCACCATACGTGCGTACGTACGGCTTACCGTCTCCACGTTGTGGTGTAATTGTTATTCATTATATTATTATTTGGATGGGTATAATAATGATTTATAATTCATGTAAATAATAAATATAACATGATAATGATTCTGTATATATGATATACCATCCAATTATATATTATTTTAATATCAAAATAATGATATTGTCGCCTGTGCGTACGTACGTACTACCGTCTCCACGAAAGCGATGAGATTCATTCTCCATCGTATCTATTCAAGTATAATTTTCATTTTATGATTTAAAATTAATGTTTAAGGACTTTGTATCCTTATAGATATGAATAAGATACAACCTATCCATTACAAACATGGCTTATGTAACAAAACATATAAAATAAAATGAGTATGTTAACACCCGAAACAACGATAATACTAAGATATTATTAACAAATCAATGTTAATAGATCATATATGATATCATATTAATGTATATGATTCTTGTATAATTTAATAACAATTATTTCACTATTATACAGGAGGTTAAACTACCCCCAACCAAAGAAAAGTACAAGGTAAGGGTTTATTTCGCAATCTTTTCATTATCTGAGGTTGTTTAGGCATAATTATCTACTGGGATCTCTTTATCATCCACATCCATGTTCCTTAAAAATGTATTTAAAAACATTTTAACTATTTACTATATAATGGGTTAAAGTCATTTATACCTTTATGTGTTTTGAAAGGAATCTTCCCATCGTTTTCCAAACAAGTCACTTTTAACCTTTTCGACAAATTTATGGTAAGAATGTCTTTTTTTAACTTATACAACAGGTGCGGCTATTTTACACCATTATAAAATATTCGAAGCTTACCTTACAAGATTATAAGAATATATGCAAAGAAAATGTTTTATTTTATAAATATATGACTCTTAAATGATTTCAAAATAGAAAGATATATTTCTCTAAAAAGAGTTTTGATTTCATCTATGGCAACATCCTTTGATGGATTTTACGCTTATTTGAAGTTGATTTATTATGATACAAAACTTCTATATTGTATTGAATGTTTTGTAATATGTTTTACTGGGGATGTGTTATTTTTATACCATTCATGGTTTATGGATGAAGTATTTACATTTAGTATGCTAGTTTTAATACGAATGTTTATGTTATGTTTAAACCATTTCATATGGGAATGCATTGGACTTAATATGTGATAGGTGGAGCCCGCTATAGATCCTCGATGCATCGGAAGGTCTCATGAGACAAACTAGTGTCTTGTCATAAGTCCTTGGCAAAATATTATTTGTAGTCTTGGCATGAGGCCTTGGCTATGTGGTTATGATAGTCTGGCATTATGCATTCCATCGTTATTAAAGTGGTTATTGATATGGAATGTGATTATTCGAATTATAGAATATCCATGTGAATAAGTAAATGGAATTATTTCATTTTATATTTTCCATACTATGTTAAAGTTCAAGTTTAAATGGATTTTGTTTTAGTTATACATTGCCTTAAATCTTTATTCTTATTTATGAATGTTTCCGCTATATTGTTATCCATACTGGGCATTTGAGCTCACCCATTTTCTATGTTTTATTTTTCCAAGGATGTGAAGAAGTAATTTATGAATGACTTGCAGGGATAGTATAACAGGATAATAGTGTGGACTATTGAGACTATATTGTTTTAGTTTTCATTTTATGATATAATGTAAACTTTATTAATTTATCTAGTTATTCCAAGGCTACTAAACGAATCGGTCTTTCGAGATTTGATCTTTCTTGTGATCATGCCAATGTTATGTAATAATTCACCGACTCTGGGTAACTGGGGTTGAGGCATTACAGTTGATATCAGAGGAATTTTAGTAAAAAACATGGAATCTAGATTTAGATAAACTCTGATTAGAGCACATAGATTTAAGAAGGACTTTGAGGATTGGTATAAATAAACTTCCTAGAATTTTGGTATTGTAGAGATTTTGTGAGTTTTCGGAAAAATACATCCCTATCTGGATATGAGCAGGTAGAGGCGGCTCTGGAACAAATGTATCTAGGGGTAAAACCCGAAAACACTGCTTTGAGCTAGACTCGAATGGGAACTGGTGCATGACAACGGGCCTTGCTACACTATTGGTTACGAAACTCCCGGGGGATATGATTAGGATAACTCTAATTTTCATTACAAATAATTATGGAAATTTTATGAGCATATAATTCCTCAAAGAATTTTTTTTATGATTATGGATTATATCCCTAAATAGTTCAATTTATGTTAACTGTTTTATAAGTATGGAATTATGTATTGTGATTCATAAATTGATCTAGTTTATGCCAATGTTTAGAAATGGCACCTAGTTGAATAAATGGAAACTGTATCAATGGACGCACTCCATATAGGGATTTCCCTCCCGTTCAAGATAATTATAGTGGAGCTGGTGATACAACTGGTTCCGATCAGCTAATCACCATACTAGGACAACTCACTCAGGTTATGAATAATAACCTTACTCGTATGGAGGATCCTGATCTGCAGCGTGGAGGATTAATGTTAGATCGCTTCATGAGGCAAAAACAAACAACTGTAAATGGGAGTACAAATCCATTAGTAGCTGAGAAATGCATAAATTCCCTAGATAAAATATTTCAGGCTTTGGGGAGTAGTGAAAGGGAAAAAGTTATCATGGCAGATTACCACCTCACTGGAGATGTGGATCAATGGTGGTCATAGATTCAAAACATGAATGAAGAAGAAGTAGTTTCAAATATGGAATAGAGGGAGTTTAAAGATCTGTTTTTAGAGAAATACTTTCCTCATGACCATCGAGCAGATATTGAAAGGGAATTTCTGAGTCTGGGACAAAAGGAGGATGATAATGTCGCATTGTATAAGGCTAACTTTACAAGTTTATCAAGGTATTCTGGAGATTATATATGTAACCCAAGAAGTAATATTGGTCGTTTCTTTGATGGGTTAAAACCATTTCTTTGTCGAGCATTATTCTCACAATCCTACTCATCGTACAAAGACATTGTCTCATGTGCTATCAAGACAGAAAAGTAATTCTCTAAGTCTTATGACTTTAAAAAAAAGCAAGAGAAGAAGAGATCTGCTGATCAATCTGGGAATGGAAATAAGGGGAAGAAGGGAAAGGTAGAATATCCATCCTGTAGTAAATGTGGGAAGAAACACCCATGTACTTGCTTGAAGGGAATGGGTGTCTGTTACCAGTGTGGTGAAAAAGGCCACCAAGCTCGTGACTACAAAGGGAAGAAGGAAGCTTCCAATGTTCAGTGCTACAATTGCAGGGAGATGGGACATTATGCAAATGAACTTCCTTAGCGTCAGGGGAAATTACCTCAAAAAGGGCCAAGGGATCAAGGCCAAGCTCATGCTATCACTACTCCTAAGGTATAAGCTCTGAAAGTCATGGTGGCAGGTAATTTAATGGTTTCGTGAAGTTTAGCAAATGCATTATTTGATTCTGGATCATCGCATTATTTCATATCTTCCTAGTTTTCAAAAAAAAATAGATATTCCCAATTTGATTTAACAAAGAGAGTTGTCAGTTAAAACTCATAAGGGAAGTATCATTCCAACAATGTTTTGTGAACCAGTGCTCATTAGAGCACCTAAATGTTCTTTATCTGCTAATTTCATCATCGTACCTATGATTGAGTTTGATATAATCCTCGGTATGGACTGGCTTTCGGACTATGATGCGACGATTTATTGTAAGAAGAAAGTGGTTATGATTATTCATGATGATGATAAAGAACACCTTATCTTTAGAGAAGAATCGTCACCACCTAATTCTTGTCTAAATCCACCCCCAGTAGCTCAAATAAATTCAATTATTGGGGAGGAAGATAATGAAATGACTATGGGTGAGGAAATGAATGTTCAAATAGAGGTTGTACCTGTTGTTAAAGAATATGTAGATGTGTTTCCGGACAATTTACCTGGACATACTCTATAACGAGAAGTTGAGTTTTCCATTGATTTAATTCCTGGATCAAGGCCTATATCGAAGACCCCTTATAGAATGGCCACTATATAATTTGTTGAACTAAAGAAACAACTAGAAGAATTGAGTAATAAGGGATTTATTCGTCCTAGTGTTTCTCCATGGGGAGACCCTGTTATTTTTGTTAAAAAGAATGATGGATCTATGAGGTTATGTATCAACTACAGGGAGATCAATGCTATAACAATAAAGAACAAGTATCCCCTACCTCACATTGATGATTTATTTGACCAACATCATGGAGCTCAATACGTTTCAAAGATTAACCATAAATCTAGATACCATCAGTTATGTGTAATGAAGGGAGACATTCCGAAGACAGCATTTTAAACCAGGTATGGGCATTACGAATTTACAGTAATGCCTTTTGGATTGACTAATGCACCCTCTATATTCATGGATCCGATGACTAAATTTTTCAAGGAATATCTCAATGAATTTTTTGTGTATTTATTTTTGATATCTTGGTATACTCCAAAAGCTACAAAGATCATGAAAATCACTTGCACATTATCCTAAAGACTCTGAGAATACATGAATTATCTGGGAAGTTTAGAAAGTGTAAATTCTGGCTTCAAGAGAATTCTTTTCTTGGAAAAATTGTCTATAATGAAGGAATCTCTATTGATCCTTCTAAGGCCAAGGCAATCCAAGAATGGCCAGCACCGATGATTATAACTGAGGTACGTAGTTTTTTTAGTTTAACAGGATATTATCGACGTTTCGTTCAGAATTTTTCCCGGTTGGATAACCCATTAACAAAGCTCACACGTAAAGGGGTTAAATTTTTTGGACAAAAGAGTGTAAAGAATTTTTCGAAGAACATAAGGGAAGACTAGTCAATGCTCTTATACTGACTCTACCATCAAGGAATGATGGGTTCGTTATTTATAGTGATGCGTCGATGAAAGGACTTGGTTGTGTCCTTATGTAGAATGATAGGGTTATTTCCTATGCATCATGAAAGTTGAAAATTCATGAACAAAACTATCCTACTCATGATCTCAAGTTAGAAGCTGTGATCTTTGCTTTGATGATATAGAGGCACTTCCTCTATGGTAAAAAATGTGAGATTTATACTGATCACAAGAGTTTGAAGTATATTTTCTCACAAAAAGAACTCAACATGAGGCAAAGAGATGACTTGAATTAACTTAATGATTATGATTGTACGATACACTACCACCCAGGGAATGAAAACAAGGTGGCATATGCTTTGAGTAGAAAAGATCAGGGAGTGTTGAACATTAGGAGAATTGAAAGGGATCCAATTTTCATGGATCTAGTGAAGATGGAAATGGGAATAACCATGGATGGTAAAAAATCAATTCCTTTTCAAATGGTTGCCAAACCATCTTTACTAGAAAGGATTAAGAGTTCTCATACCGACGATGAAGAATTTCAAAAGAAGATTAAAGCTGTGAATGATGGAAGATTGAAAGACTTTGGGTATGAAGATAGAATTTTGAAATTCGGGAAGAGACTTTTTGTTCTCAATATACCTGATCTAAAAAGGGAATTTATGGATGATTCACATAGTTCCAATTTCTCTATACACCCTGGGAACACCAAAATGTATAGATATTTGAAGGAACATTTTTGGTGGGACAACATGAAGAGGGAGATTGGTGATTTTGTGTCAAGATGTATGGTTTTTCATCAAGTGAAAGCTATAAGACAACAACCTGGAGGAGTCATGCAACCTCTTCCCATACCGGAGTGTAAATGGGACAATAATCTGATGGACTTTGTCATGGGGATACCAAATACTCCTAGAAGGAATGATGCAATATGGGTCATTGTTGATTGTCTTACCAAGGCAGCACATTTTCTTGCTATAAGAGAAGATCTACCACTAGAACATCTAGCAATACTACATATTGATGAAGTAGTGAGACTTCATGGAGTACCCCTACTGATTGTTTCTGATCGTGATCCCCGTTTTACTTCAAGATTCTAGAAATGTCTTCAGAAAGCCTTGGATACTGAACTTCATTTGAGCACTACCTACCACCCTCAAACAGATGGAAAATCATAACCAACTATTAAAACCATATAAGACATGTTGATATCTTGCTCACATGACTTTCAGGGTGTGTGGGATTAATATTTACCATTGTTAGAATTTTTCTATAACAATAGCTTCCATTCGAGTATTCAGATGGCACCATATGAAGCGTTATACGGAAAGAGATGTCGCACACCAACCTGTTGGGATTACATTGGTGAAAGAAAACTTGTAGGTCCAGAACTGGAAGAGGAAACAATTGAAAAGGTGAAGGTAATCCAAAATCACATCAAATCATCTCAATGTAGGCAGAAGAGCTATGCCGATAATCGAAGGAATGATTTGGAATTTCAAGTCGGTGATCATGTTAAACTGAAGGTATCTCCATGGAAGGGAGTCATAAATTTTGGTAAGAAAGGTAAATTGAGTCCCAGGTACATCGGACCTTTTGAAATTCTATAGAAAATTGGGGTTGTAGCATACCGATTGGCAATGCCACCAAGCCTCTTCAATGTTCACGATGTGTTCCACGTATCTCTGTTGAGGAAATACATGCCTGATCCAACGCATGTACTCACCTATGAGGAATTACAAATGGAACCTGATCTATCTTATTGAAAAGAGCTCGTCATGATTCTTGATACGAGAGAGCAAGTACTGAGAAACCGGACGACGCGTCTAGTAAATGTTTTGTGGAGAAACCATATGATGGAAGAGGCAACGTGGGAAACCGAGAAACATATGATAAAGAACCACCTGAGTCTTTTCATGTAGTAGTATTCTCGAAATTTTGAGGATGAAATTATTTGAAGGAGGGGACAATGTAACAACCCAAGATTCTACGGTATGATTCTCTTTTAATAATGTGATAGCCTGTGTTGTACGCAACATCGAGTTCAAACACACCAAGACCAATCAAACTATCCGTTATGAATAGTAATGCATTCTTTTTGAATTTTTTTTAAATTTTATCATTCAAAATGGACTTCATTTTTGGATTCGGAATATTGAATTTATCCTAGGGTGAAATTTTGGAACTTTTCGGATAACATTTATATTTTGATGAATAGTGAAAATTACTAAATTTTAATTAAAAACATCTTTTTTAATAAAAATAGTTAATAGTGATAAATTATGAATTTGAGTGGTTTTAAAGTATATTTAGAATATATTTTTACCATTTAATACAATGATGGTGATTTGACATAATTTCACAATTAAACCGAACATAAAAAAGTATCAATCTTTTGATAGTTATTATATCTTAAAAACACGCTTTTTGTTTTGACAACGGGAATTAATTTTAAATTAATTTCTGCCACTACTATGTTTTGAATTTGGAAAAATGGATTCCATATTTGGAATCAGGATTTCCAAATTGTGTAAATAGGTAACTTTTTTTTAGACATTTTGAATAATTACTTCGGTAAATATTTTATTTACCCTGGTTAAAGGGTAAATCCGGTAAATAAGGGTTAAAAAATTATTATTATAATAATTCTAAATTACCCTAAAACACGTCCTAACTTTATTGGTCGATACATGTCCAACCATGGGCATCATTGGGTCTATTTTGGGGCCCCGTGGATCCACTTGTAGGTGATAGGGACACTTTAGTTTAATTAAGTGAAAATAAATACCAAAATGACATAAGCATATATCTATTAGAAAAACAATTTTTACATAGGGTTATATATGTTGGATTTTTGACTATAAATATTCATTAGAAAGATAAAAATACTTCCTATATAATTATTTTTTATTTATATTTTTAGACATTAAATAATTTAAATTATTTATGACACAATGATGATGCAGTAATTACCATAATAGTGAAAAATTAAACATAATTGATATTATAAATACCCAAATAAATATATTTTCAGACTTTTAATGAATTAGACTAATTTTCTAGGTTAATATGACATGTTAGGATTGATTTAATTAAATTTGTTTAGAATTAATCAATCTATTATGATTTTAAAAAAAATCAACTATTGAATAGTGTCAAAATTGACCTAAAAGAGTTTTTAAAACAAATATTATATTATTAATTGATATTAAATTCCTAAAAATATAAGGTTCAGCCAAGAGACGTGTAACACCCAGAGATTTTATGAAAAATATTCTTATAATTTCATTATTTTCTTTTTTTGTATGCTACACCAAGATTACCTTGCGCTATACGCAACGCCGTATTAGCTTGCAGTATACGCAACACTATTCTTGGATCGTGTTACACACATTTTGGATAATAGTTATTCTACGCAACCTTGAGTAAATATATATATATATATATATATATATCAAATTTATAAATGAAATATGGTTGGATTCTGTTATACGAATCAGTAAAAGATTCTTGCACAACACACAACCCTGACTTGGCTTGCATTAACCGCAATCGCGACCTTCCTCGATAGCGTGTGTTGTACGCAATATCGGGTTTTACTAAACAACGATATATTATTATAATATTATTATGAACTAGTCGTTATGAATATTATTAACTAAATTTTGAATTTTATAACATTATTATTCATCTTACATATTTTCTAGAACATGGTATATGAACAAAATAAATTTTTCGGGTAAAATAAGTATTTCTAAAAAAATGCAGTTTTACCACCTTTTGATGGCGCACCCACATTAAATCTAGATTTTGACATGTTTATAAGTTTAATTTGACAAAATAAAATTCTTCTTTGGAATCAGGAAATATAAATTTACTATGGATAAATTTTTCATATTATTCTGATAACTTTCATATTTTGATGAATAGTAAAAAACACACTATATTTTATTTAAAAACAACTTTTTTCATCGCAATAATTTATATGGTTAAATTATAATATTGAATGGTTTTAAAGTATAAATTGAATATATTTTTACCATTTAATATAATGTATGTCATTAGCATTTATTTTACATTAAATTCGTAGGTTAAATCAATTCAATCTTTTGCAATGTTATAAACAAAAACCCGTTTTCTTTCGACAACGGGATTAATTTTAATTTAATTTCTTCAACTTTAGTGTATTGAATTTGGAAAAATGGATTCCATATTTGGAATCATTGGGTCCAAATTATGTTAATAAGCTGCTTATTATTTTTTGGCATTATGAATAGTAACTACGGTAAATTTTATTTACCATAGTTAAAGGTAAATCGGGTAATTAAGGGTAAATATAAGATTATAAAATTACCCTAAAACCTGAAAAAATACTATTGGATGACTAACAGTCGACCCATATCACCTACGGGTAGAATTAGATTCATTTAATGGACTTTTCCCATGAAAATAATTTAATTATTATTAAAACCAAAAAATGTGACAACATGTAACTTTCTTAAATATTATAAGTATAATAATTTTAATTTAGTGATAAAAATCATGAAACTTCGAACATGAATAGTATCCAGAAATCTAATACAATTATCTACATCATAGAAATTTATTTATAATTTTTAGGAATTAAATAATTATCATTTATTATGACACAAAGATGATGCAGTAATTGTCTTATTAATGAAATATTGACATAATTGATGTTATAAATACCCAAATAAAGGTATTTTAAGACTTTTTATGAATTAAAACAATTTTATAGGTTAATATGACATGTTATTATTGATTTAAGTAACTTGGTTTGAACTAATCATTCTTTTATGATTTACAGAAAAATCAATTACTAAATAGTGTCAAAATTGACATAAAATAGTTTTTAAATCAAATATTATATTACTAACTGTTATTTTATTCCTAAAAATCTAAGGATCGGCCAAATGAATTAGATAAGGTTATATATATTAATAATAAACAACATGGAGTTCGTTTGGCTGGTTATGGTACGTTTATTAACCTTATAGTATAATAACAGAAGAAGACATGGTAAAAGTAAAATTATTTAACTTAATGTTAAATCTAAATGATAAGGTTAAAATAGGAACCTAAAATTGTCTAAATTCTATTGAATGAGAATATTTTGACCCATCACCACCATATCTTATAAATAAATCATATTGGAGCTATTTAAAACCGAATTTGACTTTATAATAAAATAATAGTTTTAGTTATTCCAAAGGTGCCCCTCTCCTCCCTTATAAAAGGGCACCTCCTCCCCCTCTTCCTCACACCACTTTGAGCCTTCATTCTCGGCCATACCCTGCCAAGTTATCCTCTCCACTTCCCTAGAAACATCCTAGAGATTTTGGTCTTCTTCAAAGACCTATTTTTGTTCCCTAAAAGGAGGTCTCAAAGAAGCACTTCAAAGAAGAGGTAATGTCCGTTACTGATTCTTTCATCTTTATTTCTTTTCCACTTATGCTTCTTTAGTTGTTTCATTATGAAGTAATAACATCAGTATCAATAACATACTGATATGTTATTATAAGTATAAAACAACCCTATTTCACCATCTATCCATCCTACGGAAAAAGAAATCATCGCGTGTGCGTACATATGGAATACCGTCTCCATGTCATGGTGTAATCTATTTTCCACCACCACCTTACTTAAATGGGTATAATGGTGTAAATAATGACTATATATGACTATTATAATGTTATATTTATTCTGAAATAGTATACATACACTCCATTACAATTCCACAATCATAGGAACGATATCATCACTCGTGCGTACGTACGGAATACCCTCTCCACGATGTGATGCGACTCGTTCAACATGATCTTCATTTCATAATGATTATATAAATGAATTTAATGAATGAATATGATATATATTACACTAATAACATTCTTTAAATGAGGTATCTATAACCTAAAGAGAAGAATAAGAATTTATTCGACAAAACACGCATAAGAACAAAAAGTAATAAACACCCGATAACAAGTAGTAATGAAATATTACCAATAAGAAGCTAAGAATATGACCATATATGATATCATAACAATAAGTATGATTCTGGAATACTTCAATAACATTATTTAAATCATTATACAGGAGGATCAGACACTTACGAAGAAAATCGGACCTAAGGTAAGAGAAAATATCACAATCCCATTTTTTATCTGAGATTGTTTATACTTTGGTATTTACTGGGGTGTATTTTATCATCCACATCCATGATTCCTCAATATTTAATATTGTTTCCATCCACCTACAACTGTTTAAATCCAATTTTACCCTTCGGTGAGTTTTTAGTAAAAGATATAAAAGGAATCGTTTGTCGTTTTTTGTACGAGTTACTTTTTGACTTTTCCGACAAAAGTACGGGAAGAATGTTTTTTTAACTTATACGGCATGAATGGATTTTCAAAACATTATTTCACAGAATCTTCCTTTACAAGATTTCAAGTTTATTTTTAATCAACTTCTTTTAGTTTAAAATTTTATGACATCTTATGAAAGGAAAAATGTTTTTGAAGTAGAAAAAATATTTTCCTCAAGAATAGAGTTCAAGTGTTTTATCAAAATTATTTTCCATCTAAGATAATAAAGGGTTCTGTTTCTATACCTATTAGTACATTGATTTGATTATGTTGTGATGGAATTATTTTTATGAATTCCTTTATCTTATATGGATTGTTTTATGATGTCACGATGTTTAAGATTCCATTTTTTATTACATGGGTTATGCTATGATGTATGGTTTATGATTTTGTGGAACACATAAGAATGGTATCATTATGAGATGGGTGGGACCTATATCTCCCTATAATGCATTGGGTAAAGATTTTATATCTCATGAGATAGAAATGGCTGGAACGGCAGGTTATACTGGTTCAGTGAAACAGGACTGAAACGAGGAGTGAACTCGGTTCAGAAATGGACTTTGTCCACTAAGATAGTCTTAGCAATGAGTCTTGACTAATAAGAAATGATTATCTATGATTATGTGTGTATTCCACAAAGATTCATGTTTTAAGTTATGATTATTGGGATTACATTTCACTACTATGATTTATCCCATGTTATGAAATTATGATTTCTTTTGCAGGTTAAGATTTCCAAAAGTTATGTTCTTATGTATATGATGTGATTGATATTTCATTTGTTTACCCTTAATGAGAATTTGAGATCACCCTTTTATGTTTTCTTTTCCCCAGGATATAAAGAAAGGTTTTAGGTAAAAAAAGGAAGATTATTATGGGATATGTTGAAGATCTTTCACCACGATTAGAAGATTATATTCCGAGTTTCCAAAGACACTAAACTATTACGGTTCTTGTGTGTGTGTTTTTGTTATATACTAAGTATTCCACAAAAGTACTGTAATCTCCATGTACGTCAGGCTTAGGGTCTCTACAGTTGGTATCAGAGAAAAGTTTTAGTCAACCTTTGAAACTAGGATGCGAGAAATTTAGTAAGATCCCTAGAGATATATCTAAGGTATGTCTATGGATGTCCCTAAGGTTAAGTATAAGTATAGGTTATAGTCCTATAATTACGGTAACTATCTTAAAATTAAACCTATGATGTTATATATAGAAGTTAATCCCCCTTTATTATGTTGATTTCCCTAGCATGATTTTTGCCTTCACACTATTCTTTTTGGGTTTTAGACGATTGCTCGAACCCGAAGGAACCGTGTTGATCAATGCAATGGACAATGCAATGATTGTCCTCCTGAACAAACAAATGTTATGGGAGATGGAGTGAAAAATAGTTTTGCTATACTTACACAAGCAATGAATCATTCTGGACTTCCAAATGAGCAGAGAAGGGAACAATATTATATTGAGTCGTTCATGAGGCAACGTCCACCTTCTTTCAGTGGGTCTTCTGATCCACTTGTTGCTGAACAATGGATCAGTACCACTGAAAAGATATTTTCAGTTCTTCAGTGTTCTGAACATGATAAAATAATCTTAGCAGTATATCGTTTGGAAGGTGAAGCTGATCAATGGTGGAATCATATCAAGAATACGAGGCAAAGAGATGAAATTTAGTCCATGGAATGGGACGAGTTCAAGAACTTATTTCTCAATAAGTACTTCCCTTGTATTCTTTGAAAAAAGATGGAGAAGTATTTTCTTGAACTAAAGGAAAAGGATGATGAATCTGTTGGTATATACAAAACGAATTTTACAAGGCTTGCAAGGTATGCATCTAGATTTATCATCCAACCTGAAAGTAGAGTTGATCGATTCTTCAGTGGCTTAAAACCAAATCTTCGAAGGGAATTAGCTATAAGAGACTTCAGTAGCTAGGAAGAAATTATGCATTGTGCTATCAAGGTATAAATCAAAGTTGGTGTTACTTATCCATCTCATAGTTTTGACAAGAAAAGAAAGATGGAGTTCAAGGAGAAATATCAGAATAATGGTGAAAAGAAGATGAATGTTTCTTTATGCTCAAAGTGTGGAAATAAGCATGGTGGAGATTGTCTTAAAGGGACAAGTAAATGTTTCAAATGTGGAAAGTAAAGTCATCGGGCATTTGAATGCTCTAATGATGGGAAGAAGATGTCTAATGATGCAAACAAAGGAATGGATACACAGAATGAACCTACTACACTTCAATGCTTCAAGTGCAAGGAAATGAGGAATTATGCTAATAAATTCCCTAATCAAAGGGTTAGTGATGATCGACATGAGAAAACACTTAAGGCAAAGGACAAAGGGAATTCACATGCGATCACCATTGGAGATGTTGAATATGAAAACGATGTGGTGGAATGATTAACTGTTTATGTAATGGGATTCCAAAATAATGTTGTATATAGTATCGTGGAATATTGGAATATTTATGTATTGGTCTATTGTGGTTTTCAATAATTTTATGGTACCGATAACCATGGAAAGTGATTGAGATATTTTTTGGAAAAAATGATGATATGCACATAATGAAGGGAAAACGAGAAAATGAAATATTTGACAGTATTCATGAGCTCATGATTGATATAAGGACTAAGTGATATCATGGTTTGAGTATATAGAATTTTTAGGATTTTGGTATGTGGAAAGTGTTAACTTTTAACTGAAATCATGTTTTCACTAATGTTCAATGGGTATTCAAGAGAATACATGATTAAGACCTTTGAATTTTTGGAATGTGACCAACAAGACATATCTCATGATATATGGGGATCAACAATGGTATTAAGATGCTAGTTGTATGAACTCTTTGGTAATCGTTTTCACTATAATATGAGATTAGACAGCATTATTTTGGATAAGCCTAAAGATTGGAAAGGATTATGTTGGACATAAGTTAGTATTGTTTAAGGATCAAACTTTTTTTGATATTGTTGATGGGATGTTATAGTAATATAGCTTTAGAAAAAGGAAAACCTACAGGATGGGTGACAGACCATCGCGTCGGACAAGGCTGTGGGAATCGAACCCACAACCGAAGGGCGACTGGCCTATATCGCCTACCACTGGCCTACATAAAGTCCCTGTTTAGTAGAAACTAGTTTATTATATTAAGCAGTATAATATAAGAAGTATAAGTCCATTTTAGGAACCATATATTATTAATCTCAATATATATGGACTTACGTTTTTTTTGATAACTTTTCTAACCATTTTTTTGAGACAGATGGAATGACCCCTCATTCGATCACATGATCTGCTAACATATCACGAATGACAAATTCAACTTCATTTCTTTAAGAGATGAAATGGAAATTGTCCACAGAATGACTAACGGTGAGACAATACCAAAATCACGAAAGTATTTCTTCTAATTCCAATTTCATCAACTTTAGAGAAATGATCTTGAAAACCAGAAAAATGTGCTCCTAGTGCCCTTATATCCGATGAATCAGATGGTACCCTAGATCATCACAAATTTATGGCTTTGTGATTGCTGGATTTTCCATAGCCATGTTCTCTACCACTCTCCATCATAACTTGATGGTTTTATTTTTCTTCCATATCTATATTTTCACCTATGTTCTCCTACGTGGAAACCTAGTGATGAGTTAATTTGGGTAACCGTTATATTTCATACTTTATTTTTTAAAAATACATGTTTGGTATTCCTTTTTATGATGTGGGTTTCTATTAAACAAACTTTCGAGTAGTAAACCATTTATAACCCCGGAGAATTTCGAGGGCGAAATTCATTTTAAGGGGGGTAGAATGTAACACCCCGAGATTTTATGAAAAATAATCTTTTAATTTCATTAATGTCTTGTGTTGTATGCTACACCAAGATTACCTTGCGCTATACGCAACCCCGTATTAGCTTGCAGTATATGCAACACTATTCTTGGATCGTGTTACACACAATTTTGATAATAGTTATTCTACGCAACATTGATTATATATAAATATATATATATTCAATGTATAAATGAAATATGGTTGGATTCTGTTATATGAAACAACGAAAGATTCATGCACAACACGCAACCCTGACTTGGCTTTCATTACACGCAATCGCGACCTTCCTCGATAGCATGTGTTGTACGCAATACCGGGTTTTACTAAACAATGATATATTATTATAATATTATTATGAACTAGCCATTATTAATATTATTAACTAAATTTTTAATTTTATAACATTATTATTCATCTTACACTTTTTCTAGAACATGGTATAAGAACAAAATAAATGTTTCAGGTAAAATATGTATTTCTCAAAAAACGCATTTTTACCGCCTTTTGATGGCGCACCCAGTTTAAATCTAGTTTTTGACATGTTTATAAGTTCAATTTGACAAAATAGAATTCTTATTTGGAATAAAGAAACAAAAATTTACTTTGGATAAATATTTCATATTATTCTGGTAACTTTCATATTTTGATAAATAGTAAAAACATACTATATTTTATTTAAAAACAACTTTTTTCATCGCAATAATTTATATGGTTAAATTATAATATTGAATGGTTTTAAAGTATAAATTGAATATATTTTTACCATTTAATATAATTTATGTCATTGGCATTGATTTTACATTAAATTCGTATGTTATATCAATTCAATCTTTTGCAATGTTTTAAACAAAAACCCGTTTTCTTTCGACGACGGGATTAATTTTAATTTAATTTCTGCAACTTTTGTGTATTGAATTTGGAAAAATGGATTCCATATTTGGAATCAGTGGGTCCAAATTATGTTAATAAGCTACTTTTTATTTTTTGGCATTATGAATAGAAACTACGGTAAATTTTATTTACCATAGTTAAAGGTAAGTCGGGTAATTAAGGGTAAATATAAGATTATAAAATTATCATAACACCTGAAAAAATCCTATTGGATGACAAAAAGTCGAACCATATCACCTAAGGGTCGGATTAGATTCATTTAATGGAATTTTTTCCATGAAAATAATTTAATTATTATTAAAACCAAAGAATGTGACAACATGTCACTTTCTTAAATCTTTTAAGTATAATAATTTTAATTTAGTGATAAACATTATGAAACTTCGAACATGAATAGTATCTAGAAATCTAATACAATTCTATACATCATAAGAATTTATTTAGAATTTTTAGGAATTAAATAATTATCATTTATTATGACACAACGATGATGGAGTAATTGTCTTATTAATGAAATATTGACATAATTGATGTTATAAATACCCAAATAAATGTAATTTAAGACTTTTTATGAATTAAAATAATTTTAAAGGTTAATATGACATTTTATTATTGATTTACGTAACTTGGTTCTAACTAATAATTCTGTTATGAGTTTCAGAAAAATCAATTACTAAATAGTGTCAAAATTGACATAAAATAGTTTTTAAAACAAATATTATATTACTAATTGTAATTTTATTCCTAAAAATCTAAGGTTTGGCCAAATGACATAGATAAGGTTATATATATTAATAATAAACAACTTGGGGTTCTTTTGTCTTTTTATGATAAGTTTATTAACCTTATAGTATGAGAACACAAGAAGACACGGTAAAAGTAAAATTATTTAACTAAATGTTAAATCGTAATGATAAGGTTAAAACATGAACCTAAACTTGTCTAAATTCTATTGGATGAGAATATATCGACCCATACCCACCTTAGCTTTGATATAAATAAATTTGGAGCTATTTAAAACTGAATTTGACTTTGTAATAAAATAATAGTTTTTGTTATTCCAAAGATGCCCCTCTCCTCCCTTATAAAAGGGCACCTCCTCCCCCTCTTCATCACACCACTTTGAGCCTTCAAGCTCGGCCAACCCCTGCCAATTTCTTCTATCCACTTCCCTAAAAATATCCTAGAGGTTTTCTTCTTCTTAAAAGACCTATTTTAGTGCCCTAAAAGGAGGTCTCAAAGAAGCACTTCAAAGAAGAGGTAATGTATGTTACCGATTCTGTCATCTTTATTTCTTGTTCCTCTTCTTATTCTTTAGTTGTTTCATTATGAAGTAATAACATCAGTATCACTCACATACTGATATGTTATTATAAGTATTAAACAACCCTATTTCACCATTTATCCATCCTATGGAAAAAGAAATCACCGCGCGTGCGTACGTACGGAATACCGTCTCGACGTTGTGGTGTAATCTATTTTCCACCACAACCTTGCTTGGATGTGTATAATGGTGTAAATAATGACTATATATGACTATTATAAAGTGATATTGATTATTAAATAGTATACATACACTCCAATACAATTACACGATCATATGAACAATATCATCACTTGTGCGTACGTACAGAATACCATCTCCACGATGTGATGCGACTCGTTCTACATGATATTTATTTCATAATGATTATATAAATGAATTTAATGAATCAATATGATATATATTACACTAATATCATTCTATAAATGAGGAATCTATAACCTAAATAGAAAAATAAGAATCAATTCGACAAAACACGCATAAGAACAAAAAGTAATAAACACCCGAATAACAAGTAGTAATGAAATATTACTAATAAGAAGCTAAGAATATGACTATATATGACATCATAACAATATGTATGATTCTATAATAATTCAATAACATTATTTAAATCATTATACAGGAGTTTTGGACACTTACGAAGCAAATCGGACCTAAGGTAAGGGAAAATATCACAATCTCATTTTTTAATCTCAGATTGTTTATACTTTGGTATTTACTGGGGTGTATTTTATCATCCACATCCATGATTCCTCAATATTTAATATTTTTTCCATCCACCTACAATTTTTTAAATCCAATTTTTCCCTTTGGTGAGTTTTTAGTAAATGATATAAAAGGAATCTTTTGTCCTTTTTCATACGAGATACTTTTTGACTTTTCCAACAAAAGTACGAGAAGAATGTTTTTTTATCTTATACGACATGAATGGATTTTGAAAACATTATTTCCAAGAATCATCCTTTAATATATTTCAAGTTTATTTTTAATCAACATATTTTTGTTTAAAATTGTATGACATCTTAAGAAAGGAAAAATATTTTTGAAGTAGAAAGGATATTTTCCTCAAGAATGGAGTTCAACTGTTTTATCAAAATTATTTTCCATCTAAGATAATAAAGGGTTCTGTTTCTATACCTATTAGTACATGGATTTTATTATATTTTGATGGAATTATTTTTATGAATTCCTTTATCTTATATGAATTGTTTTATGATGTCACGATGTTTAAGAATCCCATTTTTATTACATGGGTTATGCTATGATGAATGGTTTATGATTTTTTGGCACACATAAGAATGGTATCATTATGAGATGGGTGGGACCTATATCTCCCTCCAATTCATTGGGTAATGATTTTATATCTCATTATATAGACATGTCTAGAACGGTAGGTTATACAGGTTCAGTGAAACAGGACTGAAACAAGGAGTGAACTCGGTTCAGAAATGGAATTTGTCCACTAAGATAGTCTTGGCAATGAGTCTTGACTAATAAGAAATGATTATCTATGATTATGTGTGTATGCCAAAAAGTTTCATATTTTAATTTATGATTATTGGGATTACATTTCACAACTATGATTTATCCCATGTTATGAAATTATGATTTCTTTTGCAGGTTAAGATTTCCAAAAGTTATGTTCTTATGTATATGATGTGATTGATATTTCTTTTATTTACCCTTTCTGAGCATTTGAGCTCACCCTTTTGTGTTTTATTTTCCCCAGGATATAAAGAAACGTTTTAGGTAAAAAAAGGAAGATCTTTATGGGAGATGTTGATGATCTTTCACCACGATTAGAAGATTATATTTCGAGTTTCCAAAGACAATAAACTATTACGGTCCTTGTGTGTGTGTTTTTGTTATGTACTAAGTATTCCGCAAAAGTAATGTAATGTCCATGTATGTTAGGCTTATGGTATATACAAGACTTATATCATGATATTTGTATCATTAATAGACCTGTTGGGTGTCTCTAGGATGTATATTGTATGTTTATTAACTATATAATATAAAAATACAAAGTGACATGGTAAGTGTAAAACTAATTAGAAATCCATCCTATTGAGCCCTTTTGATCAAATCAAAAGGAAGAACCCGAAGAAGAGGAAATGATTTCACCACACCTTTTCAAGTTCCTTTCTTCATCCACTTCTTATTTCATTGTTATTACCATTATAAAATAATAAATCCAGTATCTTATATATACTATTGTATTATTATAAATATGGTACAACCATATTCAGTATTCTATCCACCCTTTGAATAACATGTCACCATACGTGTGTATGTACGACTTAGCGTCTCCACGTCATGGTGTAATTGTTATTCAATATATTATTATTTGGATGGGTATAATAATGATTTATAATTCATGTAAATAACAAATATAACATGGTAATTATTCTTTATATATGATCTACCATCCAATTATATATTATTTTAATATCAAAATAATGATATTGTTTCTCGTGCGTACGTACGGACTACCGTTTCTACAAACGCGATGAGATTCATTCTCCATCGTATCCATTCAAGTGTAATTATCATTTGATGATTTAAAAATAATGTTTAAGGACTTGATATCATTCTGGATATGAATAAGATACAACCTATCCATTACAAAAATGGATTACGTAACAAAACATATAAAATAAAACGAGTAAGTTAACACCCAAAACAACGATAATACTAAGATATTATTAACAAATCAATGTTAAAAGGTCATATATGATATCATATTAATTTATATGATTCTTGTATAATTTAATAAAAATTATTTCACCATTATACAAGAGGTTAACCTACCCCCAACCAAGGAAATTACAAGGTAAGGGTTTATTTCGCAATCTCTTCATTATTTGAGGTTGCTTATACGTAATTATCTACTGGGATCTCTTTATCATCCACATCCATGTTCCTTAAAAATGTATTTAAATTTTTTTTTATTATTTACTAAAAAATGGGTTATAGTTATTTATACCATTATGTGTTTTGATAAGAATCTTTCCGCCATTTTCCAAACAAGGCACTTTTAACCTTTTTGACAAATTTAAGTTAAGAATGTCTTTTTTTAACTTATAAGGTGGGTGCGGCTATTTTATGCCGTTATAAAATCATCGAGCTTCCCTTACAAGATTATAAGAATATTTTCAAAGAAAATGTTTTATTTTATAAATATATGACTCTTAAATGATTTCAAAATAGAAAGATATATTTCTCTAAAAAGAGTTTTGATTTCAACTATGTCAACATCCTTTGATGGATTTTACACTTATTTGAAGTTGATTTATTATGATACAAAACTTCTATACTGTATTGAATGTTTTGTGATATGTTTGACTGTGGATGTGTTATTTGTCTACCATTCATGGTTTATGGATAAAGTATTTACATTTTGTTTGATATTTTTAATACGAATGTTTATGTTATGTTTAAACCTTTTCATATGGGAATGAATTGGACTTAATATGTGACGGGTGGAGCCTGCTATAGCTCCTCGATACATCGGTAAGTCTCATGAGACAAACTAGTGTCTTGGCTCAAGGCCTTGGCAAAATCATATTTGTAGTCTTGGCAGGAGGCCTTGGCTATGTGGTTATGATAGTCTGGCATTATGCATTCCATTGTTATGAAAGTGGTTATTGATATGGCATGTGATTATTCGATTAGTAGAATATCCATGTGAATAAGTAAATGGCATTATTTCATTTTATTTTTTCCATAATAGGTTGAAGTTATTTTTTAAAAGGCTTTATTTTTAGTTATACATTGCCTTAAATATTTATTCTTATTTATGAATGTTTCCACTATATTGTTATCCTTACTAGGCATTTGAACCCACCCCTTTTCTATGTTTTATTTTTCCTAGGATGTGAATAAGTAATTTATGAATGACCTGCAGAGATAGTGTGAGGGGATAAGAGTGTGGACTCTGGAGAATATATTTTTGTAGTTTTCATTTTATGATGTAATTTAAACTTTATTAATGTATCTAGTTATTCCAAGGCTACTAATAGAATCAAGTTATCGAGATTTGATCTTTCTTGTGATCATGCCAATGTTATGTAATAATGCACCGACTCTGGGTAACTGGGGTCGGGGAATTACAGTGTCTATAACTGTAGTTCAAATACTTATCATAAGAAAACATAGTATATTAAGGATACTGTTTTTTCTATAAAATAAATAAATAAAAATAGTTTAGGTGGTTGGAGAAGGAAAATAAAACAAAAGAACTTAAGAGAAGAAGTTACCTTTAAATCGGGTAACTCTCTTTGGTTTAAACCAAAAATATTATTTGATGTTCCTTCTTCATAAGGTAAGGCTTTGAGGTGGAATATAGGGATGTGGGGAGTTTAACTGGATAGAGTTTGGATAACCCAATGGGCTTGAGAGGTTTTAGTAATGAGTTAGGTGTGAGGGATTTTTATAAGGGGGGGAGGGTATCTTTATGAATGTCTGAAAATATTATTTTATTATATAATGATTTTCAGTTTTTAAAGGACCAATACTAATTAAAGTTGATGATACGATGACTAATTTTTGAAATAAAATAATTAAATATGAATTGGACAAGTTTTTGATATTTTTTTAATCATTATAATCTTATTTATTTAAATCATTCATTAATACGGTAAACACAACATCATTATTGTGTCATAAATAATTTTATTTATTTGATATTTAAAAATTATAAAAAAATACCATGATTTAGGGAATTTTTTAGATTTATAATGAATATTTATATTCAGATATATCAATTATATAACCCAATGATAAAATAGTTTTAGCCAAATAATACATGTTTATGATATTTTTTTACATTAAATAAAAAGTTATTAATGACATTAACTTACCCAATAGGCTTTAAAAGGCCAAAATTCTAACCCAAGTATTGTCTTGGTTATAAATTACTTCTCCAATATGGTTAGTAAAAGAGTTAAGGAAATTTTATAGTATTGTAATATTGTTTTTACCTTGAAGTACCCTATTTACCATCAACTACGGTAAATAAAAGTCAAAAGTTTTTATTAACCAAAAAATATTTTCTTCTTGTTGAAACACATTTTACTTAGTTATAACAACCATGTATGTCATATTTTCAAAATTAAATTCACAGAAGTGGTAATATTTCATTTAAATGAAAAGTCATTTTTTTAGCAACTACTCAGTGTTTTCACTATTCAACAAAAATTAAAGGATTTTAGAAAAATACCAAAAAATAAGCCTAACATATATTTCATATTCCAAATTAAAAAATGATGTCTATTTTAAAAAATAATAAAAAATATAATTTTCAATAATTAATTTATAATTAATTCCCGTTGTCCAAACAAAAAACGTGTTTTTAAGAAATAATACCTATAAAAATGATTGAAACTTGTTTATATTCAATTTCAAAGTGAAATTACTTCCAATGAACAAAATTGGATTAAATGGTTGAAATGAAATCTGATTACACTTTAAATCCAATTAAAAATATAATCTAACCATGTAAATAAATTATATTAAAAGCTATTTTTGAATTAAAATACAACATTTTCACTATTCATTAAAAATGAATCATATTATAAAAATACCAAAAATTTACCCAATGTAAATTTTGATGTCCTGATTCTAAACAAGAATTTTAATTTGTCAAATAGAATATATTAAAGTGTCAAAAACTATATTTAAAAAATGTTATACATTTAAAACCATTAAATTTGCTTTTAAAGAATATTTTACTATTTTTGTTTAATGTTAGATTAATTCACATATTAAGACCCTAAAATTTATTGAATAAATTAAAAAACAGGTATGATCGTATTGTAGTTAGTTCTGTTCATTCCTTCCAATACAACATCTTGGTGTTAACTATCATTTAAAATAATATTATATTATTATTTTCCAGTATGACACAACATTGTATGATACATAATATTTCAAAGAAAACCGTTGTTGCGTATCAGGTACGACATCAAACATAGAATCCCCATTAATGTAAACTTACTATTTGATTCCCAAATATTAATACATATGAAAAAGAATTATTCTTTATTTACCTGGGATATTACATCCTTTCCCCTTTTGGAAATTCCGCCCTAGAACTTTTATTCACATATCAACTAAATGGGGGTATTTATCCCTCATTTAATTTTCATATTCCCACATTTCATCTTCAACAATATAGTTTTTTTCACATAACCATAACCTAATTAATTACTTTATTCTACAAAAAATTTCTCTTCTATCATGAATCTTGAATGGTTGTTTTTCATAAGAGAGATTCTCTTCTAACTGAACTACCTCTAGTCTCATAGCATGAGATGAATCCGGCATATACATTCTCAACATTGAAACTTGAAAAACACTATGTACCTAAGATAAAAATTGAGGTAAAGCCACTCTATACAGAACTGATCAAACTTTAACCAAAATTTCATAACGTCCGATTAACCTCAGACTCAACTTTCCCTTCTTACCAAAAAGCATCACACTGTTCCATGAAGAAACTTTGAAAATACATGATCACCGACCTCAATAGAAAGATCATTCCTCTAGTTATCTGTATAACTTTTCTTCATGATCTGAGCTGTTCTCATGCTCTCTTAATTAAACTAAACTTTTTCTTCCATATCTTCTAACAATTTTTGTACCATCAACATCCTTTCACCTACATTATAAAAAAAATATAGATTTTGAAACTGCTTCTCATATAATGACTCAAATGGATACATCTGTATACACAAATGAAAAATATTATTATAAAAACATTCAGCCAAAGTATGATGTTGGCCCCAACAGTCCTGGTAATCCACTGATAAATCACGTAACATATTCTCCAAGGCCTGAACTATTTGTTTTGACATCCCATCAGATTGAGGATGTAAATCTGTACTAATATTTTATTTAGTACCCAATGACTTCAGAATGCCCTTCCAGAAGATAGAAGTAAACATGGGATCACTATCTGATACAATAGATTGTGGAAATCCATTCATCCTAACTGTCTATTTAACATACAACCGAGAAAGTTGATCTACATACAAAGTATCTTGAATATGAATTAAATGAGCGGATTTAGTCAATCAATCAACAATAAACCATATTGCATTATTACATAGAGATGTCTTTAGTAATCCAACAATGAAGTCCTCGGATTTATTTTTCCATTTCCACTTTCACAGCGTTAAATATTGAAGCATCCCTTTTGTTAACAATCCCTCTGCTTTATCCAGTTGGCAATTGAAATACATCCCAATAAATTCAACAACATCTCTTTTCATTTTGTCCTACCAGTAATATATCTGGTGATCTTTTTACATATTAGTAATAACAAGATTAACTAAAAACGAAGACCTATGTGCTTCATATAATAATTATTTCTTAAACTAGGAATTAAAAGTCACACATAATCCCTTTACAAACCTCAAAATACAATCCTTATCAATGTTAAATTCAGGAAACATGCCCTTCTAAAACAAATTTACCTATTTCTGTAACTCACTGTCTTCCCTCTGCACTATCTTAATTCTATCTGATAGAGATGATTTCACTAAAACGTGAAACAAAATAAAGTAATTTCCTAAACCAATAACTTCAATTAAAAATTTCATTATGTATTTAATCAAAGGATCTTGTTCCAAATGTTACATGGTTAAGGAATCATTACTTTTTTGACTCAAAGCATCTGTTAAATTATATATTTTTTCTGGATGGTATTGGATTATGAAATAATAATCCTTGATTAATTCCAAATATCTCATCTGTCTTATGTTTAATTCTTTCTGAGTGAATATATACCTCAAAAAATTGTGATCAGTTTATATTTCACATTTTACTCCATACAAATGATGCCTCAAAATTTTTAAAGAAAAATCAACAAAAGATAATTCCAAATCATGGGTAGAATAATTTAACTAATGATGTTTCAACATATGTAATGAATAAAAAATTACCTGATCATTTTTTAAAAGGACACAACCACGTTCTATCAACGAAGCATTACTGTAGAAAAACATTCACCATCTATGGAAGGTAAGGACAAAAATGAAGCATTCACCAATCACCTTTTCAATTCGTGAAAACAATCATTACATTATTTTTTCAAAATAACCATAACACCTTTTCAAGTTACATTAGTCATTCACAATGGTAACAATGAATTTTTTTTAGAAAACCTCCTCTAATAACTTTCCAAATAAAGAAAACAATGGATCTCGGAAATATTTGTGGCCCTTGGCCATTCTACAACAATTTTCTTAGCAGGATCAATAGTTATTTCATTTTTTAAACAATTTGACCAATAAAAGAAATTTTTTTAACCAATACTCACACCTTATGAATTTCCCATATGGCTTCTTTTCATTTAATATTATCAAGAAACCCCTTAAATAAACTTCATGGTCCTCTTTATTTTGAGAATAGACTAAAATATCATCTATAAACACCACCACTATTTATCACCATAGTCAACTGATCCATCACTTCAAAAAACTGTTCAATTCTGATTCCAACCATCTATGGATGATGATTTTGAATGGTCATTTCCTTATGTATGACCTTCCATCAAAACTACCTAATTTCCTCTTTGAAAAACCATTCAGAACACATAAATATCTTAAGAAAAACAACATGGTAATCTGTAAATTCTATATAATTTTAATCTTACCATAAATTAAAAATAATTTATGGATATTAATTTTACAATATAATATCATCAAAAATTTTCTAAACCATCCTCTGATACCAACTATAAGTCCCCAACCAGAAACATTAAATACTCTTGAATAATGTTAATAATTAACATTGTAGATATTTTAAGGTTTAGAAATTTAGATAATTAAGTGATAACATAATCATAAAAACTTGAATATTACATGTAGACACTTCTCATCCTTATCCATTTATTTATAAAATAAAAACTCTTTGAAAAAAGTTTCACGTCTAGTCCCAAGATTTAGACAGCCTGAATTTTCCATGATCCCATCTTTGACCATATTCTACTTTATGTCCTAGGAAAAACATTTCAAAAACATTGGATGAGCATAAAAAGCTCAGTAAGGAATACACAAAAAAGGAAAACTATTATTTTTTCAAGACAAAAAGTTAACCATGAATACCTTATCATAAGTTATAAATTTTACCTTTATGATGTAGTAAATACTCTTCCCTATATAAAATATCATTGCGTACCATTTTGCAACCAAAATATTACCATAAAACCCATTGAAAGAACATGTAACATATGTAGGTAACTTGGGACATTAACGTAATTAAATGAAATAACCATATGGTCGACTTACACACATATCACTAAACAAAATAGCCATACGACTGAATTCTATACCCAATGAATTAGAGGTTATATTGTAATCACCCATCCTAGTTTATCCCAACCCCCCCCCCCCCCGTCATTTGGATTATCACTTTACCACCCATCAAATGTCAATGTACCATTGTTGAATAATTACACATAAAACATTTCAAATATAAATATTTCACTAATAGGATTACATTTAAAATAAATATAAATTATTTCAAGGTATTGAAATAATATATCTATCTTAAAACCCATTTTCAATACCAAAACACAAAAAAAAAACAGAATAAGGGGATTCTTTTTCATTTTAAAATAATTAAGTCTTGTAGAGCTATCCAACTAACGATTACAGTGGTGGAGAGGTCATTGTCATCAGAAACGTTAAAAACATTCCTTTTTTTGTTTAGTAAAAATCTTCATAGAAAAAATATACCATTTCAATGAAATAAAATGTCAAAGATTTTTATTATATACCTTTAGAAATAAATTCACGATTAATTCAATGTATGCCTCATTGAAGAATGATTGAGACGAAGTCCCATACCTTGTGTCCAACATGACCATTCATTATTTAATATTTGGAATAATAGAAAAAATCCAATTTATAATTTATTAAGAAAATTTTAATGATTATTTTTCTTTTTATCACTTATTACCTTGCTATAACAATTAGTTAATTATTTGAGTTCATATCGGATGTCATTCCGATGTTGGGAACATGTCTTAAAAATGAACTTGTTATAATTATAAATTGACTGTCTGGTAAAAATTAAATTATCTACAGAATGATATTCATGATTTTGATATCATATATATCATATATAACAAGTATATATATATATATATGCATTTATAATAGTACATAACATTTGGAGGTAAGAAAATAAATTCACCATTAAAGGAGACAATAAGCCCCTTGCACGCATGAACGATTCTTTCATTTAAATTTCATATTTAATGGAATGAAAAATTATCTATAGATAGGTATATTATAATTATAGTTTAATATCATATATAATTTCATTAAATCCATCCTTTATACGTCATATATATGGAATGAATGAGTCATATCACTTTCAGGGGGCGGTAGTCCGCACTTCCTCAATTGAAATTAATGTATTTACTTGGTATAGAAATCATAAAGGTATGCTATAAATGAAAATATAGAATTATAGAGAAATATAAATTTAATATATATCACATATAAATATAGTTCCATCACAATGGCCAGCATAAGAGGTTGTAGGAGAAAATTGAACAATCATTATTTCGTGAGGCAGTAGTTCGCCGTCCATGGAAATATTATGTTTTTACCCATTAGATGGATGTTTGTGCTAGTGTAGTTCAAATACTTATCATAACAACAACCAAGTATATTGAGTATACTTTCTTTATAAATTATAGGAATAAAAAAATTTATGGGGTGGGAGAAGGAAAATAAAACAAAAGAACATAAGAGAAGACGTTACCTTCAAATCAGGTAACTCCCTTTGGTTTGAACCAAAAGGTTAACTTGAAGTGCCTTCTGCATAAGGTAAGGCTTCTAGGTGGAAGATACGTATGTAGGGAGATTAATTGGTAAGATGATGGGTGATCCAAGGTGCTTGAGAGGTATGTGTAATGAGTTAGAGATGCGAGATTTTTATAAACTGGAGGAGGGGCTCTTTTAGAATGTTTGAAAATTTTATTTTATTATATAACAATTTTAGATTTATAAATTTACAAATCTCATTAAAGTTTAATATAAGAAGAATCTTATTCAAAATAAAATTATCCAATAATAATTGTATAGGTTTTTGATATTGTTTTAATCCTTATAATTTTATTTATTTAAATCATTCATTAATGAGGTAAACAGTACATCATTATTGTGTCATAAATAATTTTTTTTTGATGTATAAAAATTATAAAAAAATACCATGATTTAGGAAAATGTTTTAGACTTATATTTAATATTTATAGTCAAATATATCAATTATATAACCCAACATTAATTTTTTTTATCAATATAATACAAGTTTATAATATTTTTATTTTTACTTTAAATAAAAAGTTATTAATGTCATTATCTTACCCAAGTGGCTTTAAAAAGCCAAAAGTCTCACACAAGGATTGTCTTGGTCGTCCATTACTTATCCAGTAAGGATAGAACAAGTGTTAATTTAATTTAATATTATTATAATATTGTTTTTATCTTGAATTTCCCTATTTAACTTTAACCGCGGTAAATAATTGTCAAAAGTTACTATTCACAAAAAATAATTTTCATCTTATTAAAACACATATTATTTACTCAAGAAAACATTTTATGTAATATTTTTAATATTCAATTCACAGATGTGGTAAAATTTCATTTAAATGAGAAAGTCAGTTTTTTAACTACTACTTAGTGTTTTTACTATTCATCAAAAATGGAAGGATTTCAGAAAAATACAAAAAATCACCTAAGATATATTTGATATTATTAATTAAAAGATTATGCCTATTTTAAAAAATTCAAAACCTATATGTTCTATTAATTAATTTATTATTAATTCCTATTGTCAAGACTAGAAGGTGTGTTTTTATAAAATAATAACTATCAAAAGATTGACACTTTTTTATGTCAAATTTCAAAGTGAAATTACTTAAAATTACAAAAATTGGATTATGTAGAAAAATTATAATATAATTACCATTTAAAAATAATTAAAAATATAATCTATCCATGTAAAAAAATTAGATTAAAAGGAACATTAGAATTAAAATATAGTATTTTCATTATTCGTTAATAATTAATTTTATCAGAAAAATAACAAAAATTGACCCAAAGAAAATTATGATGTCCTGATTATAAAGGATAATTTTATTTTGTCAAATAGAATATATTAATGTGTCAAAAACACGATTTAAAATGGGTTCGCTATCAAAAGGCAGTAATTCAACCTTTTAATGAATATTAAACTATTTGGGCATAAATTTAGATTCATTCACATTTATGCATCTATATTTTTATAAATAAATGTAAAAACATATAACAAACATTCATAATCATATTGTGGTTATTTATATTCATTACGCCAACACAACATCTTGGAATTACCTACCATTTAAAATAATATTATATAATTATTTTTTTGTATGACTCAGTACTAGGTAAAACATATGATTTCAAAGAAAACCCTTTTTTCATATTGGGTACTCTATCGAACATATCATCCAATTTAAAGTAAAAAATTAATATTTAATTCACAAATATTAATAAATATGAAAACATATTATTCTTTATTTACTCATGATGTTACTCTTTATGGTTTATTATTTTTACACTGTTGTGATTCATGTTTTACAAAATACCAATAAATATTTCAGTAATCATATATATGACCTTTAATATGAAGGATATGATCTTAAAATGTTATTCTAATGTTCTCATACCTTTATGTTAATGTTATTCTTATGTATATCCCTTATTACCCCTTATTGAGAATCTATCATTACCGTTCACTTATGTTTCATTTCCCCAAAATATAATGAAATGGAGTAAGTGTGATTTGTCGAAACAGCTACTAGTTATGAAATGATTTGTGGGAGGAGAATTAGATTTTATATCAAGTAGTTTTTTATGTTTCCAAATTTTTAATGGTACTAAAATAATATGGACTTTGGAGTTTTTTATGTATTTCCCAAACAATTATGTAATATTCATGTATGAAAATATCAGATCATTATAAAGTAAGTTCATATGACACAAGGGATGTGGGATGATGGTTCAGGACATGGATTACCCCAAATGTAGAAAATGAGAAATCATACCCTTAAATAAGAAAATGACCCAATGGGGGTGTCTTGATAACATTATAAATTCACTTATATAACCTAGAGAAACAACTTGTATTAGACCACAAGGAAACAAGATAGAAATCTACCACCACTACAAATCTAGAAAATAGAGGCCCAACTAAAATAGTTCTTCATAAAAAACATAATTCTTACAAAATAGTAAAAATATATAATAAATAATTTAAATGTAAAATATTATTTCATAAAAACACAAGAAAGTGAAAATTTTAAAACAAACATCACTATAATAAAACTATTTTATTTTTCCCAAACACTTCTCAATTTATATTATATGGATGCTTCATAAATTTTTAGGACTAAAAATGGGGATCCATTGATATAATTTTCCATGTTATGTTCTCATAGAACATTGGATGTTTCATTTAAATTTTATTTACATGTTTTAGTAGAGTTATAGTTCTCATGGAACATGGTCCAGAAATGTAATACCAATAATACATTGAGATGATAAACTGTGGAATTTGTGTAAAAAAATATAGATACAATATAAATATTCCATATAAATGTATTGAAAACTACCCAACCATTTTCTATTTTCACTATAGTTTATCCTCAGTAATTGGAAAAAAAATTAGTTTTCCTTCATTAATCATATAATCATCAAGAACTATTGAAATAGTTCATACTCTAACCTACCTTAGGTAATAATTCAAATTATATTATAGTGGGAAATTGTCCACACTCATTGATTATTACTGGGGAATTCAATCATAATTTTTCTTATTACATCAAGTTCCTTATATTTGTATTTCTATATAAATGTGTATTTTCCCATCCATTATGATTATGTGGTCTCTTACATGACTACCATGCATATTGGACTTCCCCAACATGTCAACTCTATCTCTCTCTCTCTCAAACTAGTTTTTGTTATTGTTTTATAAGGTGGATATTTATAACGGTTTGGTAACATTATGGAAAAATTATGAACTAAAATCACTAGGAATGGTTTTTTTCACATGATTCTTTTCCCCCTCATCACCCATAGAGTAGTGTGATAAAGTTATTACATTTTTTATTGGTTGTTTACAGGATATTCAGTAGGTATTGTGAAATCCCTTAAGATTCATTTAATTTTATTGAATCCAATGAATCTATACTTTCAATTTGGGTTTTATTATAATGCTATGTTTTTTGACCCCATGATAAATGTTACTACCAATTACAATGGGTTTATTCAATTTATAAAATCAATTGGATGATATTATTCCCTTAACATGGTATAAATTATTCTATTTTGAAAACGTGATTGAGAATAGTGTATCCCTTTTAGAAAATCAATTCATGGTGTTTATTGGTCTCTCTATGGGATTAATTTGTTATATTATGATTCAAATGAGGGGTAATTATTTTTAATATGGGGTTACTAGCAGCAATGTACCATTTCCTACCAAGTGGAATATAAATAAAAATATTCTTCTGGTTAAGCCCACATTGTGTGAGTTAAATTTATTTTCCATATATTATAAAATAATGAAAATTAATTGATGTATCTTGGAATATTGTTTGAAAAATCAATGAATTAGGAATTTGGAAATCCCATGTATTATGTCGAAACATTTTATGTAAAATTTGAAAAGAAGAAACATATTTTGTAAACGTTAGTTCCCTTGACCCAACATGAGTTGTAATTTTTTATTTACATAACATGCATATAGAGGTTTTTTCATGGTTTTTTCTTGAAATTATAGTTTGGATATTTTTACTTACACTATTTATATATTAATGTCTTATTACCTGGTTATAATAATTTTTTTAATAATAGTTAAGTGGTTATAATGATAACCTTGAGATACATTAACATTAATCATAAACATATTTCCCCTGGTTTAGATGAATCATATAGAATAGATATACATGATTTCTATCAATTGTGTGTTGGGTTCTCATAAGCATTTGGAATATTTCTCATTATATTCCCACATTGTGATATCATTAATATTAGATCTTGAGGACTGGAAAATTAATAGGAACACCACATTCTTTTTTTCATTGTTTTTTATCTGTATAAACATGTATTATCCTCATGAAATAAGGCTATCGACGATGTGTACCATTTTATTCCATAATTTTCAGAAATAAAAAAACTATAAAGTTTAGGTCTTAGTGATATTATTTGTGTTAGGTTCATCATCGGTTATATGGAATTGACGTCATAACCAAGATAGAATTTTTTACTTTTGAAAGGAATTGATATACTAGACATAGATGATCCAGATAGTAATAGATTCACTAAATCTATGGGAACTCTATAAAAAGGTAATATAATATAGTATTTTCAATGAATAATTATTTGAGAATAGATATTAACACAAAGTGTTCATCCTTATATATGTGTTAACACAAGACATCGAGAATATATTACATGTCATGTGATCATAGGAATGGTTTTTGTTGTTAATAAATTTTTATCTATTCATAAGTGCCTTGATGATTTTTTAGGTTCTTTTAATTTTTTATTAATAGTATTAATAGCTATTGAGATAAGTCCTTAGAGGGTCACACACATAGACTATTTAAATGTTTTTCATATTCATATGAATATGAGTTTAGAACATGGTTGGCCTTTACACAATTTCATGTCATTTTCATAGAATTAATTATCTCCATAAAATAAATATACACATATTATCCATATTTAGAATAATTGGTATTTATTTTAACTATTAAAATTATTCAAAATATATTGTGTTAATGAATGGTAAAATATTGAATGAATTGATATTATTTTAATATTCATGGTTTGTTTATTAATTGATGGAATGATTTATTTTGTTCATTTCAGGATTTTATCACATAAAATATTATATTATGATAGAATTAAGTAATGATAATGTAAATGATGTTTATTATATGGCTAGTTTTCCATAATATGTCGTTTATATCTGATTTAGAGGGTTTTTTATATTTGTGGAATGTGGATACATTATTGGGTATTTTGTAACACAATATATGATTGGGAAGAGGATATCATTCATTTAACTATAAACTAAATGAATTTGAGAGCCTCTTTCTCATCTCTCCCATATCAAAGAGAGATAAGAACTCAATCCATGAAATTGATCTCAATTCTCTATCATCAATGGAACGATAATTTTTTGGTTATCGTTGGGTTGTAAAAGTATTTTTATGATCCCCACAATTATACCCAAATATGGATTATCAAAAATCCCATAGATTTTTGAATAACATAAAAATAATATAGAGGGATCTATATTTGTTTCCTTTGATCCACAGTCAATAGTTATTAATAGTTTCCAACATCAAATTTTAATCAATAATGTTAAAAAAATTATATTTTATCAATTTTTTCATGCATGGTCCTCAGCATTCGTATTATGCTACGCATCACCAATGATGATATAGTTTTGTAGATCGGTGATGAATATTTTTAAATCGCCAAAACAAATGCATAGACATCACACATTGGTTCCTTCAAATGGAATTAAATAAATCTCATGATGGTTTATCCCTTGGAAAAAAATTATTTTTCATTAAATTAAATAAGAGGGAATCACATCAATTCAACTACAATGAACTGCGCTTCTCTCTAATCTTGGACGGCCAAGTTTCATTCATTTGATCATTTAATTTACATTGAATACAACATCGATAAAGGCTTTAAATGATGAAGACACACACACTCACAGACAAAAATATATATGTCTGTGTGTTAATTTTACCAATAGGTCAGGGTCGTTGATGTTTTCTTGTGCAGCATATCATTTCAACCAGATATACTATACCATGAATAAGGTTTTAATGCAATCAATTATTCCACAAAATTGTGAAATTGTTTTAATTTTTTTTAAATTTATTAATAAATATAGGATTATATATTTTTCAATTGTATATATGTATATATATATATTTGAAATAGAGTGAACTGAGAACATGTAAAATTGAAGGAAAAAAGGGAAGGATTGGTATATTTTCTAGTACAGGAAGTAAAAAAATAATAAAGAAATATTTTGAAATAGTGGGTGACACATAGTCCATAAAAAACATGAATGTGGAGCAGCCTAATTCCTCCACACCCAAATGATGGATCCCAAAAATGGTGGGTCCTTTTCTAATCAACAGATCACTGATGGAATATAGTTCTATATAAAATAAGAAAACATTTATTTTATTTTCATGTCATATATTTCAGTGCCTACACAAATGAACGTCCCCCTTTGTATCAATAATAGCTCTAATGGGTTCCCCATCATCCACCATCTATTAAAGTTGATATATTAGCTTGGGTCATTCCAATCATGATCTACTGCCACTATTACCAAATATGATGTAAAATCTCATTTTAGTGATTTCCATTCCACCAAGGGAATCATAATTTTTTTAAAAAATAAAAATAAAAAATTAGAATAAATTATTTTAATGAACAAAAAAACATCCATAGAACATGATTTTATAATTTTTGGAATGAAAATTATATTAAACTATATAAATTAATATAAATTTCCCTTAATAATAATTTATTTTTAAAAAATAATTTTTAATCTGGTGAATTTTACATACCAACTAATATTGAGTAGTGACCGAGGAATGTTTCTCTAGAATTAGATTAATTATCATAATAGAATGTGATGAATGAAATATTTAATTTACTTTTTGTGGTCTATAAAATATATTTCCTCACATATTATGTACTAGGAAATGTGAAATTATCAGTATTTTCATGCATGTATTTTGAGATTTCTCGTGTGGATATATAAAATATTGAGGAAGATATCAGATGTAGACTATCCTAAGATGAGGCGACATTCCAAACGAGATGTGGATATATTGGACTCGAGTACGATCTATGATATGAGATATTCATAACTCAAGTATTCAACCCTTGGGTTCACATTTGAAAAATTTAAATTTAATGGATCAACCAATAGTAAGTTATCATAATCAATCACATTATTCAAAATAATTTATTTATGGATTATTATTATTATTTTGAATATTATTGTTTACATGATCACATAAAATAATATTATAAAATGCATATATTAAAAAAAAATTAATAGTTGAGGAATGTTTTCTACTAACCTCAAGATCAATTGGTGAGTGTGATCACATAGTGCATTTATATTTAATAAAAAATTATTTCAAACATTGAGAAATAATAAACACCCTCAATTATTTATTATATCGGGATTCATTATTTAGTTTCAATTTGATCACACAGTAAATTTATATTAATTATGTTTCATCTTGCCTCAAATCCTTGTGTATTATTTTATTTTGAGCCTCTTGGAATGTCAAGCTATGATCATGAAAATCTAATGGTCACGAACACCAAGAATGGAAGAGATAAAGAAAAATAATTCCACAAGAACGAAACATGGCATCTATTCATGTCAAAAATGATTTTTCTCATTATATGGATAAACAAAAAAGGATAAAATAGTTTCTTGATAATCCCACAATAATAACCCATCCCACAATAATGGTTGAATAACAGATAAATCTGTTTGAGTATTGACCCACGTCAGTTTTGGAAATAAGAATAGGGAATTTAACTCTAAATTAAACACCATACTGTGTATATGGATAATTTGTTTTCAAGGATTTATTGTCATTAGTGATCCATCCAGAATGATATTCGATTGCGGTTTTTGTCATTGTGTCCACGATAATTCAATTAGGATTCTCTACAAGCCTCCTAGTAATTTCTAGGATTATGATTCTATCCCCAATTCCGTACCTTTAACATCATTTAATGGATGAAAAATCTCATTGTTAGTGAAACATTAAAATGAAATAAACTCAAATATTATTTTTTTTCCTTAAAACATCTGAAATCTATTTCACACATCCAACCTGCATTTGCCGATGTTAGGCCTCACAGAGAGAAAAAATCACAATACTATTCAAAAGTGGTCTTATATTTCCAATTCGAGTCACCATTCATGACTTATTATGATTTCAAAATAGAATAATGTTCCTTAATTATTTTATTTATTGTTACATCCTTGGTGATTTTTTCATCAGATGACCCGCACCAACCAAACATAGGACGTGCCATCGGTAAAGCTGTTATTCAATGATCAATGGAGACATTATATTTCTGATCCATGAACACATTTAATAAATATTCAAATTTCTTTGGTAATCATTTCACCAGTTCTAATAAACACTTAAATGTTTTCAACAAATTGATCTGGGCACACCAGGTGTCAAAATCACACATCGTCTAACTATATTATCTCAGAATATTCCGAAATAAATTGTAAATATAAAATCAAGGATTTCAATTTTGTTACATTCTCCCCATAAATAGGTATTTACATCCTTGAAAAGAGAAAACAAGGGATACACTAAAAAATAGTTGAACCGAGAACGAATCTAATCTTCCCACTCTAATTTTCTCCCCTGGGAATTCTCATTCTTCCACCAAATTTGTATGAGGGGAATTGAATACTTGATAAATAACCTCTCTTGTTGATCATCGATATCCACAAGGTACTAAAGAAAATATCTCCCTTGTCATTGATTTCTATCGCACCCCGGTCAATGATGTGTGATGGGTCGTGCATGTACCTCCCCAATTACAACATGTGGAAGACATCATGTACCCACTCTAACTATAGAGTGAGATACTATTGGTACACCACCTCACCAAATCTACATTGTATTAGGAACGGTCCGACAAACCTTGTAGATAACTTGTCATCCTGGTGAAATCTCAATAGTCCACATTGTGGTGATACCCAAAGGAACACATGGTATCCTCCTTTGTGGTAGCTATTGATGAATGAAAACTCCACCAATGGTATGTGGCCATCCAAACTATATCCAAAATAAAACATGCATTCCCGTAGCATGTCCTCCATAACTATAATTCCCAGCATAGTCCTGCCATCCATCTGGTGGTAAAATGTTGTGCTCGAGGATAAATGAGTTCTCATGCCTCCCCCATTCCCTCAAAAAACCAGAATGTAATTTTAGAATCATGATATAATACTATCATTTATATAACTCCATGAAGTCAAACTATCTCCTACACGTAGAGGCGTCCCAATCAATCTAATAAAATATTATACTAAATAGATTGGAAGTAGGCCGACATGGTGATTCCAACAATGATCACATAGTTGGTGTTGTGTCTCCTACACATATGTGTGAAACCTATCCTAATGTCCATAGATATCCCACTCCACTCAAATTTAGAAACCTAAAGTGGTTGTGTCATACCCAATGCAACCTGGATCTTAGTCTTCACCTACTAAAAAGTGAGGCACTGGGAAACAAACTCGGAAACTCTCTTCTTGATCTCTAACCACCAAAATTTACATTATAGTCCCTGGTACATCCTCTCCAAACCTAGATGTACCACCAAATGGGATGTATTCACCTCCATAAAAACATCCTACCATAACTCCTTTGGTACTAAAATTCACTCTTTGAAAAGAAGAACAGTCTCCCATCATTTTGAATATCCATTAGGTGCATCCCTATGGACATAAAAGCACAGAAATTCTCATAGTCAGTATACCAAAACTATGCCTCCCTAAAATGATGTAAGAGTCAAAGGGTAACGACCATCTACTAGAGGTATGATGATCCATAATAATCTATAAAGTATATCTACAATGAGTCCAACTACTTGGATTCCCTGTTCAATAACTATGATCTGCATTTCTTACTGAGACCATCTTCCACCAAAAACCCTTTCCTTGGAGTATATACAATATCAAAGTAATATTAATGGAGGAAAGTTATCCATTATCTCTGTCACAGGTTTAGATCCTTCTTAGGGAAGATATAATTTAGAATCTTATGGTGAGAGTAGATGATAAACCACTCTCCCATCAGGTTGTGTCTCTACATCTTCAAAGTGAAGACTACCAATTCTAACTCAATATCGGAGGTCACATAGTTATTCTCATGTAGTCTCAACTAGCATAAACCATAAGAAAGCACCACCTTCACGTAAATTAGGAAAAAACTAGGCCTGAATCATGATTCATGGTAGAACACCACGTACTTAGTACCCTCCTCTAAAATTCTCAAGATTGGATCACTCATCAATATATACTTCAACTACTGATTTGTCTAGGTATTTCTTCATCCCCACCACTGGTTGTACATTTCATATTAAAATTTTCAAAAATGAATCCACTCTTGAATTGTTATGTACAAACCTCCTATAGTACCCGACCATACTAAGGAAACTCCGCACCTCAGTAACACTCTTTTGTTGGCCCCCAAGAAAGAACTTACTTAATCATTGTTGGATCCCATACAAACATGACATATGAATTAATATATTCTAGAAAATGGACCTCTTGAATCTAGTTCGAACACTTAGAGCGATTCCCATAAATCTGATGCTCTCAAAGTGTGTCCAGGACCAACCTCAAGAGTCTCACGTTCTTATTGTCTGACTCTGAGTACACTAGGATGTCTTCAATGAAGACCACTAAGAACTAGTATATGTATGGAAGAAAGAACTGGTTCATGAGTCCAATGAATACTTCTAGGGTTTTCTTCCTAGAAAATAGAACCACCAAATACTCATACTATTTATGATGACATGTTAATGTTTTATTTTGTTTATCATAGTCATATACTCATAAATATTGATAAACAGATCTATGTTCAATCATTGAGATCCATCGGGCCCCTATCAACTAATTAATGTGGTCATCGATCATTGGTAGTGGATACATATTTTTTACAGTAACCTAGTTCAGGTTCGTAAAGTCCACATATAACCTCATTCACTATTATTCATTCTTGGACAACAATATTGTGGCTTACCCGGGAGAAACACAATGTCTCACGAAGCCCTTCCTCTCCAAGTTCTCCAACAACACCCTCAACCCACGAAGATCTATGAAGTAATCCAATATACAGTTGTAGATATTGATGTTGTATCATTATATATATCACTGCATAAGTCTACCTCTTTATGTGGATGTAATCCTGGAACATCCTCAGGAAATAATTCCTCATACATTACCACCAATGAAAAAATATATGCACCCATATCATCCACTACATTGAGGTTCAGGCTAGCCAATTGATGAGTGATCATCTATAACCTCATATGTGTGAATCAATCCTATGTTGAATGTGTTTCATATTCAAAAAGAAAGGAAAACATGATTCCATCACTATAGACACATCGCACTGTATGCCTGAAATAGTCGATCTGAGCATGAACAGTGGAAAAACAGTCTATACAGGAAATGAAGTCGTAAGGTTTCGACATCGTTACCAAGAGATCCAAACTGAAATTCTCACATTCAAGTGTATGGTCACACTTTCAGAACTAGTGTATGATCATCAATTATCCTCCTCTAAGAGTGTTTATGCATAAGGGTCAACTCAATGGTTCAACTGGAATCTCTGAGTCTCGAAATAGGTTCATGGTAATAAATGATTTACTTTAACCTATGTATACCAAAACATCTCCTAAGGTGGAAAATATACATATCCTACCTATAATCATCTTGGGAGCTTCTTGTTCATAATCCACCACTCCCTATATCCAGGATCATCCCTATCCACCAGCTCCCAGAGCCAGTCATGTACCACATAGGGCATGAGTAGTAATAGTTCGAACCAGAAAACACCTAATTCCACCTAGCCTGCTCCACTTTCACATATTCTACCCAATGGACCACACTTCTACAACATTAACCTGTAATATGGTGGGCCTTCAACACTCTCCTTATCATTCGTATGATGGGTTAAAAAATCTCATGTACGATGTCCCCGATCACCTCACAAGTAACACCAACCATACCTCACCTGACTTGAGCTACCATAGGAGCCCCAAACATTTAATCATGTGTCTTGAGATTGTCTCTTGACATTCCTGGACCAATTTGGTCCTTGCTACTATGGTCGGAGACTAGAAGATGATGTATCACCTACCTAGTGCCTACTTGTAGCTACCACTACTGGTGTCTATTTGACTAGAAATCTCTCCACTAGAAGGGCTTGATCAAATACCTTAGTAAAAGGAGAAATGTTGATTGATGTCAGGGAATCCCTAATCTCCCAGGGTAATACCAACTCGATGGTTTAATCTAAGAAGAATGGGACTTGTACTATATCTATGGAGTAGATAAAAATATATGTAAATATCATCGAATACACCACCATAGTCTAACTTCCCTACTGAATATTTGGAAGCTATTATATGTGCACCAACTATAACATAGACACTATGAACTACTCTTTAAAGTGATGCTCAAATTGTTCCTAAAGGATATTCAAATAATAATGTGTCTGGGTCAATAACCTCCACCATATTCTAAAATATCCTTGGAAAAGACTCATGTAAAGAACTACCATCAGGTTGGAATGAGACCTTATAGGTCAAAAGACACAAGTAACTACCTCAAAAAAATCATCAACAACTTGGGGTTCAGGATCACCTAGAAAACTAGGAGTTTTCTAGTTTTTAAACTCATGAAATGCGCTCAGTATATGTTCATCCTCCACTAGTAGTGTTGGTAGTAGCTGATGCTCGATAGGTAGTCGTATAGCTGGAAAAACTCTAGTAGGTGGTGTCTCTGGTAAAGGAAATTGTATCGATTCCTCGTCACTATATAGATCATCCTTGTGATCATGCAACAGAATCTTTGATAGATGTATGCATTGAGGCATCTGGTAATAAAAAAAATATTTACCATGGTCAAAAGAGTTTATCTGGAGAGATGACTCTAGACGGACATGGAAGACCCAACCCATTTCTATATGATTCATATATATATATTCCCTAAAACTAGTATTTTCATTTAACAAGTTGAAAATAATGATCCCAGAGTCCTAGTGGATGGATACATTAGCAACCACACCAACACAAGACTCTATGTTCTGATATTCAAACTCAATACACTTAACATTGTTTCTCAATACCAACATCACAGACTCCTGATCAAAATGTTGAACTGACATCTTCAGATACAACTCTATCACAACCCATCCCAGAGTGGACCATACCATGACTACCAAATGCCCTTCTCCAATTGTCTAGGGGCTGGTGACTAGCTCTGAGTAGGAATATCCCACAAATTATAGGAATTATCTTAAAGTAAATGTTTGAATGCATACATCTCCAAGACTCAAATTCTATAATGTAAAAGAACTATGAAAATAATGCATGAAAAGCACTATATCCCACAAAAATATTATATAGGTGAATGTAATAGAAATAACTATTTTCCAAAATAAGCCAAAAAATAATAATTGATTCTATAGCCACAAGTCTAACCTGTAATATAAGAGGTACTGTGGTTATTTTTGGACATGTTTTTGGAACACAACTTGGCCTGTCCAATCACAGAAGGCACTGCCTGGTCTTGTTCTTCAAGGAACTCTATCAAAGATTTGATTATCTACACATGAAAAGACCTATATGAGAAATGATCATGTTGGAGTGAGTAAACCAATACATGGTAGGACACCATGAAACAAAAAAAGTAATACCATAAAGGAAATAAAACTAATGAAATACAATGAAGGAATACCAAAAATAATTTCAGAAATGATATAAAATGACGGAATACCACCAATGAACACTAAAAAATAAATAAAATAAATGAATACCCCCAAGAAATACCATAAAGTAGTACCACATAGGATTTCATAGATAGCTCTACATAGATATATTTATGTAAAAAATATATAAAGAACACCTTGATATAATCAATACAATAAGAAACACAATCTTATAAAGACATATAGTGTCTATAAGACACATAGTCTCTATATGACACACAATCTCTATAAGAAATAGTCACTATAAGACACAAAATAGCTATAACTCACACAGTCTCTAGGTCAGAGCCACCCATAGACATGTTTTCTCGAAGAGCGCTCATTTCGGGATAACTCATTCTTAATCCCATTATGCAATTTGAAAATCACACAACAACCCCAATTAGGATATATCGAAATGACTGCCACATCATAAGGGTCCAAATTTCATAGATGGGACATCAAACAGATGTCCAGTTTGAATGTTATGTAGATAAGAATTTTTTGAATGGGGAAGGCCACTGGGCCTGTGGACCGACCCCATGGTCTGTCCAATCCCATGGTATACTGTGACGCAATAGAGTGAGATTCCAAGATGGTCGAACGCACTACCATCTTATGATATAACTCAGTCGATCATGGATCACTAGGCCCATCCCACTCTAGCTGGGATCAACCCACCTCACCGACCTAGAAATTCATGCTGTCCCTACTCGCTATCTTCACATATCCCATTACCAGGTCATACCGACTCATTAACCACAACAGCCACCACCAGTCCACCAAGACACCTCACCTTTTCACATAGAGAAAGGCCTCATCCCAATGCACCGGATGCACTGCACCACCGTGCACTGCTGACAGACGACCACAGGTTCCCATCATTCAACAATCTTTGATTATTCCTTTGGTGATAAAATATCTGAAACAATAACACATATGTGATCCTTGCATACCAAGATACACTAATCCAACCCATGATTCGTATTTACTATAATCTATGTGACTAATCGTGTTTAAAGTGTGTGGGTAGGTTGATCCATGATCACGAGGATCCAATGACGAACAGTGCTGATAACAGGGGAGATAAAGCATAAGAACACCCGATGCATTATTTTCATCTACTGTTCATGTCGTCCTCGATTTGTTCTCAGTGTATGGATAAACCTAGAGAATATTCTAGTGTCCTAATAATCCCTTAACGATATCTTATCTCGTAAAAATGATCGAATGGAATATCAATATATTTGTGGATTTTTCCATGTTCATTATGGAAAAAAGTAGATGGAAAAAAATTAATAAATCTAATTCCATACCTAGGATATGGATTGTTTTATATTGAGGATTTATTTTCATTGGTGATCTATCAAAAATGACCTCTGATCCTGGTGTTTGTTGTTACTATTGAAAATATTCGTTAAGGATTCCTTCCAAGTCCTCCAAGTAATTACTAAGGTTATTAGCCTCACCATGGGTCACTACATAGATCAGCATTTAAGATAAAAAATATTTCTGGCTCTATGTAACATTAAAATAAAATAAACTTATATATTATTTAATTCATTAAAACGTCCAAAATTATTTTTCACAATCAACCAGCTTTGGTCGATGTTAGTCCTTAATTGGAGAAAACACCACATTAAGAACTCCATTTTGGTCTAAAATTCCCAATCTAAATCATCATTCATGAGTTATTATGATTTAAAAATAAATTAAAATAATTTATTTATTTTATTTACTGTTATATCCTTGGTGACTCTTTCTTCAGATGAACCATGCAGACCAAATTTAGGTAGCGCCTAGTGTAAATATTCCATTCTAAGCTAAATGGTTCCCTCATATTTATAATCCATGAATCTTTTTAATTTATATTATATTTTTTTGGGGATATCGTAAATGCATGATATTAAAAACATAACATTTTTTAACAAATTGTTCCTTGCACACCATGCCTCATTATTGCACGTCGTCTCAACAAAAAGTCTCATAATTTTGCAAAATAATCAAAAAAATAGAAAAATCACAGTCATTAAAATAAACATACCTTCAAAGAATCATAGAATGATATCTAGCATAAATGGGTATGGCCTTGACCAAATACCCAATCATTATTGTCACATGAGGCATAATGATGGATATAGTGGATAGCAGGACCCACACATAACATACTAATTCCAATGCATTCCTCATATGAAATATGTGAAATATAATCAACCTGAAATTTTACATAAAAACATGATTATTTTTTTAATATGTTCTCTAATCAATAAACATAATAATAATCTATTTAAGGTAATATGGTAATTAATATCAACATTGTATATCCACGGTAAAACTAACAAAAAAATCTAGATATTTAATAAATATGGTATCATTATTACATATTCTTAATGTATACTATGTAAAATAATGTTTTTTTCATTTTTAAAAATAAATACCTTAAAATAAAATTAAAATTTTTTTTAGGAAAATAATAATTTTTTAAAACAACCTTAAAAAAATTAACTCAAAAAATAAAAAAATCATTCAAAATTCCATTGTAAATATCGGAATTATGATTTAAAAATGATTTTTCATGACATTGGTAATTTTCGTACATGCATAAAGAAACATTCCATTCACACTATTGTAAAAAGTATATAAAATCCCACATTTGGGAAACAATATAAAAATTACATTTATTTTTTAAATTGTCATAAATTTGTATCTATTTCACTAATGTGTTATTTTTATAATGTCAAAAAATTGAGAACATTTTTTTTGAAATATTTATATAAAAGAAAAATGGTTTTCGACCGAAGAGAATAAATAAAATAAATTTTCTAAAAAATTATTTTCTCGAGGATTTAAGTTTCCAAAGAGATGAAAAAAATATCATTTCCTTGAAAAGATAATTTATAGACATATTATGATAAAATGAATAATTTATAAGATATAAATATCAAATAATTACTCCATGGTATACTTTAATATAAATAATCCCGTATAGTGATGAGATTATGAAATAAACCATTACTCATTTGGTTAATTTTTAATATTAATCCAAATGAAAGAAATAAAATTAAATTAAACATTAAATGTAATTAAGATAATTATATTCATGATATTTTTCTGAATGGGGTACTATATACACAATGGAAAATGAATAAGTGGTGAATATTTCATATGTCTCATTGAAGTAAATGTGAGACAATAAACCCTTACCTCAGGTCTGAATTCCGTTGTATATTTCTAGACCTCCTATATTATAAATATATGTTTATTATACATATATTATAGAAACATGCTCATATATATTTACCCAATTAATATTTATTTGTAGTATTATATCACATGTATAATAACAACTCTTTGATAAAATCATAGTCCTGAGTGACAATTGTTTTATTTTTCATGTATGTTTTCAGTGATTTTATTCCTATTGCAATGATCAGGGTTGAATAATATCCCTACATTAAACCATGATATAAAAATAAAATTTATTTATTTTTATTAATATTTATAATTTATAAATAGAAAATGGACTATATCATTCATTGAAATTGTAGGTCATACATACTCTTTAAGGATGTTTCCATTGTTCTCAATGGATGTTAAAAATGAAACTAAATATTACTTATCATATATAAATATTTATTAAGAAATATATATCATTTATTTTAATGAAATTCATTATTATTATGACCTATTTGGAAGAAAATAAAAAACATTTCACCCTGCTACATGCAACAGATAGTCCACATATATGCACGAGCAACATTATTTTCTTCCAATGGATTATAAGGTAAGATGATAAATGTTATATTATATATTTACAAGTATTTTAGGTCATTAATAACTAATATATTCATTAAATTAACATTTTCAATATTCCATGTAATGTCTAAAAAAATCACATCGCTTTATTCAAGTGTAGTCTACCATCCAGACGAGTGGTGTTATCATATCCCCTTGAAGAATGGAAGGTAAGATAGTATATGTGATATGATAATTAAAGAAAAATATCAATTTCATAAATATTATATACATATGTCAAAACTATAAATATATATCCTTGAAAGGGGATAATGGAAAACTAATTACACTAGTTCATGAGGCAGTAGACTTTTGTATAGAAATTTACTGGTTTCCTTCTTCATTAGATTGATTTTGAGACTAAAATTGATTATTACATTATAATAATAACATATATTAATATAATATATTATTTTATTATATTTTAACATTTTAGTAATATTTTATGGTGGTGGAAGAATAAATAAAAAATACGCACGTTAAAATTTTTAGAACTACTTTAGATAACTCTATAAGGTTTATAATTAAAACCCTTATAAATAAGATTTATGAGAAAAAAAAGGCCCCTGGGATAATTATAATTATCTGATTAAATATATATTCCTCCTTTTTATTAACTAAATAGTTTTGGAGATGTGAATAGGACATTAGAGGGGTGGCCTTTTATAAGTAGGGGAGATAATACACATGGATTTTTTTAGAAATTATAAAGTATACCAATATTTTTTGAATTGCAATAGTATCTAAGATAGTTAATTTTATATCCTTATAGGTGATAAGGTAAAAATATATAAATATATAGGGTTTTTGGTCTAGATTTATCTTTTTTTTAACCCATATCTTTTCTAATAACTTCAGTAATAAAAGTTTTACCTCAAAAACTATAATTAATTTCTAATATTTTCACTATTAATGATGTTTAAAAATTAATATTTAATTATTACATAATAAAAATTATTATTATTTTATATATGGAATATATTTATGTAAATTTACTTCATAGTGGTGTAATAATTCAATATAAAATGAAACTGTGAGGTGCGTTGCAAAAATAGGTTTTCCAAAAAAAATTAAACTGTTTAAATTGTTTTTACATCATTATTCAATATGAAATTCATTACAACTAAATAAATAATATAAATTTATATATAACTGATATAATATAGATCTAAAAAAATTATAATACATTTTAACCATATAAAAAAGTAAACAACAAGGAAGATTTCAATAAAAAAACAATGCATTTCACTATTCACTAAAAAATTAAAATTTTCATAAAATTCTAAAAAATTCACCCATAGTTAATTATGAAATTTAGATATAAAAAATAAAATATATTTTTTCAATATATTTTATAAAATTTGGAATTATAAAATTTAATTTAATTCTCTAATGCATGACTAAATTGCCTTTTTGAAAAATATATTTTTTTAAAAAACATTTCTTTTTTCCTTTCAAATGATTCTTTTTTATTTAAAATAAATATATATCTATTGAATTTATTTTATAAATGTGTGATCCATATAATTTTTATTATTTTGTTATTATTATTCATACAAGGATAAATATGGCCTTTTTATAGTTGTATAATTTATATAATAGTATTTCAATAATGTATCGTCTCTTGTTCAAGTTTGTTGTTGCAAGAAATTCATTATATCAAAGACATTAAATTTATTTAAACTGAAATATATCATAATATATCAGGGTGTTAAATTCCCTTTTATGACTAGTGTTTCATTTCATATATACTATTGAACATTATTTTCCGCTTTTAAATTCTAATTGTTTCACATTCTACTCCCTTATAGAAATTATCACCCCACAATTTTAATATTGATCTCAAATTTCAAGGGTTTTAAATTGAAAATTACTAATCCTGATATACAACATCATTAAAAAGGATAATAAAATATCTTCTATATAATAGTGAATTTATAGTATTAGAATCATCTAGAATAACACATTAATAGGTTTCCATGTAGAATAACAATGTTGGGAAATGAAAAAATATACATTGAAGATAATCAAAGTAAAAGAATAGTGAGTGATATAGATCACTTATAAAAATATGGAGAATAACTAAGAAATTGTTAACAACCACAAATCTAAATATCTTTGATTGAAATTATGGTAATACGATACCATTTTCATTTCTAGATCACGTTCATACAGTATATTTATTATTTTACTATATTGATTAAAAAAGGAATTATTCTTACGTGATATATTTCTATTCCATTAAAAATAATTTTCATTTTGGTTCTGCATTAATATTTTTAAAAATAATTTTATACTTTATTAAATTAATATCCAAGTTCATTTTTTTATACCTGATGCAATAAAATTTAATTTTAATAGTCTATAATATCCATAAAAGAGTGAAAAGTCCTTTGATATATGTTAATATCTATACATAAATAGTAATATCCAAATTTCAACCTAATTCATCACAAAATTATTTATCTATAAAATATATTATATAAAAATACATTATTATGAAAAACATTGTGTAAGATCGTGGTCGACATTTCACCATTATTACACTTCGATTGTACGTTTACGTCTCATGGCCTTTCTAGATTCGATGGGTTGTCACAAAACATGAGGATTTTAATTTTTATAAACACATATTAATATAATTTTATTATTTTAAAAAAAAATATAGTGAAATATCAAAAAATAACATAGTTCATCAAATTATTTTTCTTATACATTGATACTATTCAATATATTCCTTCAAATAGTTAATTTAAAACTACAAGAGCACAATCATAATAAATTAAATAATTTTTATAACCAAAAAAACATTGATTATGAAAAAATACAACATAATTGTTGAATATAAATAGAAAATTAATTTAATCATTCCACCACCATTGTATGAATATCATATGCTTAATATTGATATCCTTGATTTTTCTGAGGTGTATTACCTTGATGATTAGGGAATTGTTTTTTTTCCTATAACCTTGTTTTGGAAGAATAGGACATTAGAAAATTATTTCATACCATTAAAATCATGACCATTGTGGAAATTCACTTAAAACTCATATATAACTCCAATTATATTCAAGAATGTAAGAAAGGTTACTCCATTTAGAATTATCACATGGGAGAAATAATTCTTTCCCTTCATCTATTTATCTATATTTTTCTCTATATTCATTTTCATCATTTATTCACATCAAAGCCACATAACTAGGAGAATTATATCAATTTATTTATATAATGTAATAATATATCCTTATATGATGACAATATTTTAGAAACAACATCCCTTCGTATTATTGGATATATACCATGAATGAAATGATCAATCATATACATTTGATTACATAAGTTGATACATAATAAATAAATCACTATGAAGTGTTCTACGAACCTTTTACAATATCCATAATTTGAGTACCCATATCTCTACAAGAAAACATGTGTAATATTGTATGTGAGGAGTGGAAAATGTGGAGGATATGGGGGAATAGTCAAGGTGTAACCGAAAGAGATCTTGTATCAATGAAAACTAGAAAAAATTATTCCACAAGGCTTAAAAATAACATGATAAGTCAATAATTAATAAAGAACATAATGAATGCAAGAAAAATAACAATAATTACATTAACATCATTTGTGATCTCTCGAAAGTGCATGGGGGTGAATGTTTATACACAAATTTGGCTTCAATTTCCTCACACACCACGGGTGGCTATTTTGAATTGTCCATTATCTACACTACCTTATTCAAAAATCCATGATAACGTTTTATAACTTTTTAACATTAACATGAACTTATTATAAAAATATAACACCCTTTTTTAATATAAGGAAAACCATCTCACCATATTCTAACCTTGAATATTCTATAAGAGAAGGTCTTGAAATGTGATTCCCCATGTGGGAAGGACATTTAAATACATGTTTGGGACATATTTAATGTAATTACAGGATATGAACATATGTTTTATGATCATAATAATCTCCCCTATCCTTAAAAATATTTTAGCTCGATTATGAAAATTCAAATGGGGAGAGACTCTCAATACTAAATTTGGTACATACATTTCTATATCGGTTAAGTAACTCAATCTTGGAGAAAATATCATTTATCATATCCAATATATGGAATGTAATATATCCTAATTGATTAACTTTTTGTTTTTTTGGGAACTTATCCTTCCCAAATTATACCCACACCCATTCCCCATGTCGGAACACAATTTTCTACTGCGTAATATTAACATGTTTTCCTATGTGTTCATTCATCCTCTCAATGTGGGACATTAATTTAACATCAAAATACGTCACAAAATTTAATTTTTTAACAATAATGATTATAAAATTTATTAGTAGGAAAGAAAAAATATATTATGGAGTCAATTGGTTAAAACTGAAAAAAAACATCAAATGACGATGTGTTCATTTTTATTTAAACTACTCTTTTATAGGGAAAATAAATTGGAGGTAAGCACCCTTTACAATTATAATTTTTTTATATGTATGGAAAGAAACAATGTTGAACTTTTCATATTTTACACCTCAATTTAACCATCATTTTTGGGGTTTATAATGACAGAGAAAATAAATTACTTCCTTTTTTGTTCCTCAATATCCTAAAAAATGTCCGTCGAATTTTTCCCCTAAAACTCATAATGGTCATGTGAAATCCTGAAATATAAAATATTCCCCAAAATAGAACACATTGATAAGATATGCATCATTGGTTTTAGAAGAAATAATAAAATTATCCATTTTAATAAACCTAACCAACAACACAGTGACTATATACTTCCATGATTTTGATATTTGTTGCTAAAGCACAAAATCCATTTAAATTCTAACCCAATGGTGATAAGAAATTGTAAATGCAGTTTATATGACATGTGTAATAACTTTATACATGACATGTTTACACAAATTACTATTTACATAATCACTAAGAACATACATAAGCCTGTTAGGCCAATGAAAATGTTCAATCATCATGGTATAATTTACCAACATAAAATGACACATTAAGCTACAACCTTTTGTTACTCTAATAATAAATTCATTCCTAGAAAAATAAGAACACATGATTTTTTGTTCCAAAATAGATACCCATCATCTTTGTAAAAATAAATTTTTACATTTTCACATAACCTCCCAATTTATGATAATAAGAACTATTCTAATACATATTGTTGAATAATTCAAAAAAAGAATTTGATATACATTGAAGTGATAAATAATATCTCCTAGAAAAGTATTTGGTGAGAACCGTTCATTTTTATTTGGTATTTAAAAAGAAATATGTAAATTTTTCATTGAATTTGAGTCATCCTATATACCATCTATTAAACTTTTTTTACGACTTATAAATTTTAGACATTCATGAACTGAATAAATAAAAAAATTACCTTAAGAAAAAGTAATGTATCCAAATTTATAAAGATCATTTAAGGGAATATAATTAATTGTTATATCTATATTAGTTTAATATATCTGCATTAATCTTCTTACTAATATAATACATTGACATAGAGTCTTCGATTAAAAAAGTGCCAACTACTATTTTTGAGGCATAACACTCAACATCAAATAAATTATAAAAGACATGAATAATTAAGAGAAGGGAATTGATCAAATTACCTTTGAGTTTGAATATGTAATATTCTTAATATTTACTAACTATACAGTCACCCCCTTCTTTACCAACTCATTCAATGGTTCCACAATGGTAAAAAATTCCATCAAGAACCTTAGGTGAAATCTCAAATGTCCCTGGAAACTAATCAACTCATTGACATTATTTTATAATGTCTAGTTCAGAATCTCCTTCAACTTCTCTTCATAAAACCTCAAAAATCATATCTTACCAAAACCACATTTAAAAAAACTGAATTTAAATATAATTAAATTTTTCTATGATTGAAAAGATCCAATTTTTACAATGTTTCATAAAAACATGTTTCAATTGTACATGATGTTCATCATGGTTAATTTAATGATCAATGATTTGATCAAAATAAACAAAATCATAATTCACAATGAATGGATAGAACACATTATTCATTAATATCATTAATTTAATTGGGGTTTTAGTTTTCCAGAATGCATAATAGTAGATTCAGACATCCCAATCATAGTTTTAAACATGCTTTTTAATTCATATCCCTCTATCAGTATAATTTTATGGTATCAACGCATTTTACTAAACATGGTTTTATAGTGGAGTTCAAAAATAATATATTCCAAATTAATAATTGGATAGTGATACTTTTCCATGACTTTATTGATACCTCAAAAACAAATAAAAATTATCCACTTATAATCATTTTTTGGGTAATGATTTAATAGAACTACATAAGGAATTAATGTGTCACGATAAATCCCTTCTATATAAATTATTCCACTTTTGATTATATTTTTCATGTTTCCTATCTATTATGCAAATAGGATGGTCAATTATATAGTGTTTCTCTTTAGAAGATGTCAATGTGTTGCTTGAAGACTCGTAGGGGAGGTACGACATTGAGAAATTCCTCTAGAAACACATCACCAAATTACTACAAGTATGTGAATAGACTAGAATTATTTATTGGGTTATTAGCATTATTGGTAAAATATTCTCCGTTGTATAAAATCATGGTCATTTCCACCCCCTATAGTGCTCCCTCTACCAATAAATTTATTGAATAAAATCTTTCTATTTCCACAAAACTCTTATTTTCACTATTATTTTCAACTCTTTTCTTTCCCTCGAGTTATTTTTATTTCACTCATCACTGCTTTATCACTCATAATTTTTATACACTTTTCTATATTGCTATATTTTCTATGATTTCTTATTCTGAATTTTCATATTATCTATCAATCATATATTGGTCTTAACAAGTGTGTAGATGATTTAATGGTGTATATATAAACATCATTCCTTTTTACTCACCTAGTCTTCATAGCGTTGAATAGAAAATGGAGCTTCAATATGCGTAGTTACTTTTACATCCCCCATAATATTTATCCACTACAAACTATAAGGACAACGATACTTTTTCATAGTTAAACTCAATTTTTCATCCATCAATCCACTCAATATGTTTGTGTAATTTCCACCATCAACAATAAAACCACATACATTATCATTTATGAGAAATATAGTAAAAAATATGTTATCTTTTCTCTAGAACTTGTTCTCCTTTGGGTTGAGAACATAATGAATTATTTATCGAGAGAATTTTTCTATGTATAAGGATCCCTATTTTCTTAACCCAACAATACTCATGTGGTGTCATTTAATATCCAATAGATCTAGAACAAATAAAATATTTATTATTTAATATAATCGTGTTTCCCTTTTTCGGAAATTGTGGGGAAAAATATCAAAATTTTTTAAATTTTCATCATTTTATACATTGTTATTTAGAAATAACAGACCCCTCCATTTTAACATTGGATTATAGAAATAATCATTTTTTGTCACCTCCATTGAATATGTTTCCTTTTCTCTTAAATGTTATTGTGGATTGGAATACTTGAACTTGAAATAATATATTTAATATGTACCAAAATATGTAGAAAACACCCTTCATGCCTCTAAATACTTATCTATTTTAGTATCCATATGTATTAGGTCCTCCTTATCCAAAGAGTGATTCATTTCCAATATAACCTGTATTTCATGGATGAGGCTATTTGAAAACCGTTATTTGGTGGCCTCTCACTCTTGGCCAATATTCATCCAAATTGTAATGATTTCAATATATTTTTTATTCTCCTCAACACTCATGAATCCTTGTTTCAAACACTACTATTTGAGTAACAAATCATAATAATAGATTCCAGAAATAAACCTCTAATGCATTATAATTATTATCCCCTACCAAGTATAGATTTTTATTTATCCAATTCCTCACCAACTCACATGTATTTAGTCCCAAATAATACTAAAATATTATGAAAAATTCATATCCACCAACATCAACTTATTTTCATCCAAATAGTTGTGACAAAAAAACAATATCTAAAATTTATTCAAACTCGATGAATGTTTTGGGACATCAATACCTAGGAATGAAGGGATATTTAGCTTTAATCCCTAATGATAATTGGAAAGATTCGATGTTAGTTAATTTCATCAGATTAGAAACTCGTGATATAATATTTTTTTTTTCAATTTATAGGTTCCTTGAGGTTTCTCTATAATTGGAAGGGGATTGCAATACATTGTCCCCCACATTTAACCATTATAATTTTTCTTCTACTACACTAATGAACATCTTAGCATTTTTTTTGGTATTACCCACATCCTATATTTATGAATCTTATATAAAACTGGGAGTGAATCTAATATGGTCCTCAAACAATGCCTCACATTTTAATCTAAAAAATAAAATGTTCTCTTGTCTTCCACTCATATTTATATTCTTTATCAAAATGTAATAGTCATTCCTTTTACCAATCCACTTTCATTGTATTGAATTTATACCAAATTAATAAAATTATAACAGATAATTTAAATGTGGTAATACCAAAATACAACTCAATGATAAAATTCAATATTGATTCAAAATGAAAATATGTTTAAAGGGAAAGATAAGTGTTAAGGAAAATTGATAATTTTACATAGAATTCAAAATGAAGAATTATTTTGTACCTATTTCTTAATCTTTATTTTTGATTATTTGGATATATTTTTTAATAAGTATTGTATAACATATTTTAATTTTAAATATGTATAGTTAAGAGATGAAATAATTTGAAATATCACATGAAATCAGCGTGGGAGATGGGTTGTTTTAAAATAAAAGAATTTTTGGAAAAATTTGAACCCATTGTAACTCATGATTAATTTATTTGATTTTTATTATTCCATATGGAGGAAAATATATAATTTATCAAAAAAATAATGATATAATGTATTCTAAAGACTAATATGAAATGATGTCTTTAGGAGAAGAAGAAAACATACCATAATTAATATCGGTCCGATTCAGAAAAAAATAAGATATAAAGATTGATAAAAATGGAGAAAATGATTTCATATAATTAGAATATGATAAAAAATGATAAGTTATACAATAAAAACAAGTATGTTTCCTAGGAACCTTATTCAATTCTCATTTAATAATATCCTATATAACAATATGTAAAATGTTGTGTGTGGATAGTAAAAATGATATGGGGGAAATGGACATGGTACAAACGAAAAATAATTTGTTTCTATGAACTCTAATGAAAATACACCACAATGTATTACTAATAATTTTTTAAGTCAATAATTACACAATAAAATAATTATATCAATAAAAAATCAAAATAATTACATTTCATTAATTTAGTATGTTTTAAGAGTAAAATGTGGATGGTATTTATTGTTAATGAGGATATGAAATTTGTAGTTCACCATGGGGTGGTTTTTTAAGTTATTTTAATGACTAATCTTCCATATTACGAAAATTAATAAAACAGTGGAAAACATTGTCACATTCCAATGAAATTATGTGAAATTATTCCTAAACATTTAGAATGTAAGGATAAATAGATCTCCACCTTTTGACTTTGACGATTCCATTTGAGATGGGATTGAAATTCAAAACTCCACTTGAGTTGGAATTTTAAATGCATGTTTGCAACTTAATTAATGTAATTATAGGTATGAATACTTTATCAAAACAAGACAATTAGTCCTCCCCGTGGATATGCATGATTAATCTTTAAAATCCCCACTTAATTCGTTTAATATATTCCGTTAACATTGGGCCTATAATTCCACACAATGGGTCTTGTTCATTGTTGTGGGTTCTACCCTCCTCATAAAGTATTACATCAACTCCTTGAAACTCATTTTTTACACAATCCTCTATATATGTATCACATAGAATGCATTTTACTCCATGTAATGTTGGATATATACATTGAAATATCTATATCTTTATTTTGCCACATAATTATGAATACTGTTTTTATATCTAATAGTTTTTTCTAAAGAAAAAAATTTTCCAAGATGAGTACCGAATAATCCATTCATTTTTTTTATTTCTTATTCATACATACTATTTTGAATCAATTACCACCATTTATATGCATATCCCAATAGAGCATAAACTAACATGAAAACATTATCCCTTTCATTTCATCTAAAAGAGAGAAATATATTATCTGATGAACTTATCCATTTCTCATCAAAAAAATGGACTTGTAATCTCATAGACTAATAAGGGTTGATAATATATGAAGTAGTAAAAAATTGTCATTCCATGTCGTGAATCTATAGGATCCCCCATACACGTAATCTAATTTCCCATATTTTGAGTCAGTTTTCAATAATATGGTTATAATTTTATCAGTAATAAATATAGCTCCTATTCCAATATCATTATATTGACTAGGATGTGAATCTATACATAGGGTGTTTGAATATATATAGTTTTAATTATATTCCCATAGGAATATAATAAAAAATTTATTTCACTATATTATATTATATCATTTTGAAACATAATGTATAATCCCAAAACTAGTGAAATAATTAACATAAATGTAATAAAATTCCTAGATAATATTATTATCATAATCTTGTTTAGGTTATGATTTTTATTAGATAATAAAAATATTTTCAAATCTATAATAATATTTTTACAAGAAAATTTTAATTAATCCAAACCTACCAACTTGGATTTTCAAACTAGGTTCACATTAAGGCCGATTATTGTCTACCAGGTAATGCTTGAGTCAAGACCGATGCAACTTTTTCTATATCCCATGATTTGAGGAATTATATTTTTCAAATGAATTTCAATTATTTGATTTCTTCAGTTGCATTGAATTATATTTTTTTGGGTCATACAAAACAACCTGTTTATCATGAATTTCAAGTAACGTCATGTTTCTTCGATAAGTTGTGTTACACATAAGGTTGTCTTACTAAAAACTCAAGATTATATTAATATTATTATTTAACATGATAGTTATCACGTAGCTGTTTGAATGAAGGGATTCAATAATATTATCTAAATTAAAAAATTATTTTTTAAACATGTATATAAAATTAATTATTTAGTTACAAATTATGGGAAATTAAAATAAAATCCAAGAGAATAAAACGGATGAGATTGAAGGGAAAAATATTTCTATAACCATAGAGTCATTTTATCATACCAAATTTAATTAATCACTATTAGTGAATTATATTAATGAATATCATATGTCATATATTGATTCATAGATTTTTAAATTAATCTAATATGTTTTATATAAATAACAAAAGAACAAATCCAATTTTAAACATAAAAATATTTATTTCTCGAAAACAAAGTTAGGCCGCCTTTTAATAGAAGACCTATTTTAAAAATAGATATTTATTATATAATGATTCATATTAGGAAAAATTATATTTATTTTTGAAATAATAATTTCAAAATTTACATATGGGTAATTTTTGTTATTTTGTGAACAAGTTTAATTTTTTGATGAATAGTGGAAAATATAGTGTTTTAATTGAAAACTTCATTTTCATCTAATATATTTATGTAGTTAAATTATATTCAGAATTTTTCATAATTTATAATTATTTCAAAAATATATCAAAAAATAAAATTTTGGTAGTTGGAATCAATTTCACATATTAATTAGATATAAAAATAGTTAATTCTTTTGAATAATTTTTATACTAAAACCCTGATATTTCATCCTATATGAGGTATTAAATTTAAAGTAAACTTTTCCACATATACTTTTTAAATTACTAAAAATGGGTAAAATATTTGTTATTATAATAATTTATAATTTCTATTATGTTTAACTTCGTTTTTTACCAAAAAGATTAGTGAATAAAATTAAAATTAATTGCAATTTTTAATGTATAAAGGCATTTTCGTAGTGGTAAAACATGAATCTTAAGTGAAAAAATGAACTGTAATAATTTACAAAACCAATTAACTAGAAATAATTAAACTATATCAACTATATTATCCATAATGGTTCATTATTGGAGTAATATGATATAAAGGTTAGCTCTTTATATGGTTTTCTTTTTGATAATTTCCAGAATGCCCCTTCTCCTCCATTATAATCAATCATTCAATATCGCCCATTTTATAAACTTTTCTAGCCTTTAGGATCTTCCAAAACCTCATATTATGGACCCAAAAACATCCATATACTCATCTTAGAATCATTTTTACATTAATCAAACAATGGAACTATATTGGTGGAAACCAAATGGAGTTAACAAAAGAATATGTAACATTAATAAATGAGCACATCTATTTTATTTATTCCCCACTTAAATTATTGTTATATAATTATCATAAATTAAAATAAGTATATTAAATATAATAATTTTTTTAGGTTAGGTTTACAACCTAACAGGTCACACACCTCCATCAAATGGTGTACAAAATTATCATTCTCATGTATAAAGGATTTGCACCTCAATAACTAATGTTGTTCGTTCGTCCATTCAGGTTGGGAATAATAATGGAAATAATATTTATATATGATATTTAGATTATTTATAAGATTATTTTTCATCATTATATATTATAACATAAACACTATTTTTACATTTCAAACAATATGGGGTAATATAATGTCGATGATGTGTTCGGTGAACTACTGCATCATAAAGCGATGTGAGGCATTTCCGCAAACATGTTACATTGAAGGTAAATAGTGTAACTATAATGATTATATATTATATAAATGAAATAATAATTATACTAATGAAATAATTTACTATATTTAAATATTATATATCATTTTCATTTTCCATTTCAAAAATTGAAAATGTTATAACGTTGTTCAGAGACATGTAGACTACCCCCTCCTCGAAGTGATGTTATTCTTATTCTTCATAGCCATATCACAATAGTGTTATATTTAACAATATATAATTAAATAGTATTTGCTTTATGATTAAATTATCATTATAGAAATAATGTTAAAGTCCTTAATTAAGAAATGGTAATGTTTCTTATGCGTACGTACGGCCTACCGTACCGATGATCATAATATTGGTTAATTTTTTATAACAATATTTAATGATTTGTTTTTTAAAAATAATTTTTATATAAATATGATGATTATTTAATTATAATTTTTGATATATATATATAATTACCACATTGACCATAGTCAACCTTCCAAAGTCATGTTATACACATAAGCCAAATATGGTTCAAACTGCTAACTTAAATTTAAACAATTAAGTAATTGTATATTTCATGTTAATAAGTGAAATAAAAGTTATTGTAAATTAAAAAAAATTGCATGAATTTAAAATATTAATATTATTTTATTGTTTTGTATGATAATGAACAATAATGATGAATCTGACTCACTGTAAGATGATTTATATTCTCAATTTTGTTTTTGTAAGACTTGTGATATATTCACCACTTTTTTATTTTATATTGTTTGTATACTGCTCAATGAATTTTCATATCAATAATTTAATTTATTTCAAGATATTAAAAGGTTTAATTGATTTTATACTCTCATGGATCTCATGATTTAAAAGTTACTCATGTAGAAGGGTTTTTTCATGTCTCAATTTTATTTATTTTAGATACATTCCATATTCACCACTTATATTTATTCTGTGATTTATATCAGTACCATGAAATAATATTAAGATATTTATCCAAAAATGTATTGGAATTTAAATATCAATTTGATTATTTATTTTTAACAGGGTTTAAAATTTCAATGATAACAAATTGTGAATTGTTTTTTGTCACACTCTATCTTCTTTGATACTGATGTCATATTATGTAGCTATATTCTTTCCAAAGGATTATATACTTACCCATTGAAATTTAATATCATGGATATTATTTTTTTATGATTTTATATTTTTTACTTTATTTTCATATATTATGGGTATTATGATTCGATGATACAAAAGTGGTAACATAATTTTGTTACAATCTCAACATTTATCAGGAATGTGTATGAATAAGTATTCAGGGTTGAATTCTTATAATTTACATGAACTGTCTTATCCTTAGATTACTCATGATAATTCATATAAATTCTCTAAATTTCCAATATTTTTAATTAAAATTATTTAGAACATGTTTTATTGGAAACAAGACTTCAATTATTTCTTCGTTTCGAAATATTTGTTCCTTAAAAACAATGTTTTTGATAAATGCTTTCAAAATTTATTAAAATTATAATTTAGGATAATTATCAATGGAAATTATTTTAAAAATATATTATGATTTTATTTTTTTTAATATTTTTTAACTTAATTTATAATTTTTTAACATTGTTTTCAATGAAACGTATCTTCAAAATATTTTCATTTTTTAAAAAGTGTTTTTCAAATTGAAAATTATATTTTTATCAATAATGTATTAATGATCTTATAATGGTATTTCCATTCATCAAAATGAACAAGAATTTTTATTACATATCCGAAACTAAGGGTATTTTGTATTAGTACATTCTTCATTTTTTTTGGATGGATTAAGATTATTTCAATGATTTTGTTACAGGTCTAATTTATTTTCCCCGTGTTAACAATGTTTCAAAGAGATTTTTATTGACCTCGTTTCTTTTCCAAGGGTTAATCATGTTACGAATATAATGATTTAGAGCCCATTTCTTTACCATAGTTAAATAATTATATCAAATGGAAATTTTTTATTCCTATGTATTTATAATAAAAATAAAGATTTATCATATGATTATATAATGGTACATGGACATTTGATAGGTGTTCCATGATAAACCAATGACGAGTGGTTCTATGAAAAACCATTGAATGGTGGGTCCATTAAACTCATACAATGACTTGGGTATAGAAGTTTACCATATGGTTATTCAATTTGTAAGATAAATTTTAAGTGTAGGGTTAAAATTATGTCACAAGTTATATAAATTTTTTAAAATATTTCTATGGATTTATAATTCTTCTCATGATCGATATTTATATCCCATGGAATATGATTATTAATTTGGAAAACTCTTATGTTTTATTTGATTTTATATTTGATGATATAGGTATTCATGTTTATGATTACCTTTTTTGTTTTCTCATGAGTTATTATTATGTTGTCATAACATTATGAACTTTTTATTCAAATTGATGACATTAAATTGTTAATGCTTATGTTTACCCTTGTCGAGAATTTGATCTCACACTTTTCTTTGTTTCCTTTTCCACATGTTTTACTGACTGATTTTCATTAATTTAAGTCAATAAATTATTATAAAATTATGATGTTAAGGACCTAATATGAAATACAAAAAGATAGGTTAAATGATATAAATGTCTATTTAATGTCATGATAGTTGTTTATGTAGGAGTATGACCTAATTCTACAAAAATATAAACCTAATTGTTCCTAGAGAAAGAATGTGGTCCATATTTTCGTGTTGATGTTTTATTGTTTGGAGGGAAAATTTTGGGTTAGAATTATTATCATTACAACTGCAAATGTAAAGTTCATGGTTTTAGTAGAGGATCTAGGAGTTGTGGTCATGGGTTGTTATAGATGGTAACCAATGTCATTTTAGATAACATTAAATATTGTTGTATTTTTGTATGAAGTTATATTATGTTTTACGGATACTATAATAGGCCTATAAAACTAAATAAAATCTCATGTTCAATATATATGACACTACAGTTAGGATTTAATGAATCTGATTATAAAGCTACTAAAGTATTTTTTGTATACGTTTTTTTAGGTTGGGTTATTTTTAAACCCTAGGAACTTCATGAAATGTTTATATCGAATAATATTTATAGTAATAAAGAAAACAATTGATAACCCATAGTTTGTGTGACAATACATCACATTTGGATAGTTGGGATGTCTTCAACCCATGATCAAAGGATGATAATGGTTTTCAAAACTACCGCTGGTTTTCAAAATGGTTGTTTAGTATGTTTTTTTAAAGGAAATGATCAATTTTATTTTATAAAAAATTGTAATTTATTTGAGGAATAACATTTTATTTATCATGGAATAATATATGATCAAATCCTTCTATTCATTGTGTTTTGAACTTTGTCACAAAATGATTGATGATTTTTGAGGAATGTTATTTCTCAATGGATATTATTTTTACATCTAGTGTTAATGTTAAATTTTGATTATTAATATATCATATAATGGTTTATTAATTTTGGTAATTATCTTACCATGTGAAAACTATTTTGGTTTCATTTAATTTATAATGACAAGAGGAATAACTTTCCTTCCCCATTACGGATATGTGGTAATTAATATTTTGTTTTAGTGCTATAGGTGTGAGAATTTCATCCTAATTACATTTTGTATGGAGAAATACATGATATTTTAGTGGAAATAGTTTACAGGATGAAATTTTACATCTCATGTATATATATTTCAATATTTTCTTGTGTAGATAGTTAAAAAAATCAAAATTAGGAACAAGAACTAGACATAAAATATCACCATATTACCATTTTTTGATAATAACAACGAATTTTTATGCATCTATTTTCCTTGTGGTATTATTTTAATATATTTACGCTTAAAATGTACTCAATCACTCTCTATTAGTACTTGTGAATAACTTTTCCCTTCGAAACCCATCATTTAATCACCCACCAATGTTCTATATATGTGGAAACCTAGTTTTGTGTAACTTTAGGTGACCATTAGGTTTTCTAATTTACCAATTTCACAAATGTTTTCTTTATATTAATTGTAAAACATGGGTTTCAATAAAATAATTCTAAAAATATTAATCCTTTGATAACTAATAAATGTTTTGAGGGTGAAATTTATTTTAAGGGGGTAGGATGCAACATCATATGATTTTATAAAAAAAATTCATTCAAATTATTTGAAATTCATTAATAGATTGAGTTAAACAAAATACAAGTATTATCTTTTATTATATACAATTCAAATTTTATATTGGGTTGAATGTTTCATCAGGTTTCTTCATTTAGTTATGTTACACAAAATGTCGAGTCTTACCAGACAATAATTTAGTATCATTATTTCTTTATAACATGATAGTTATCACGTAGTTATAGGAATGGAAGGAATAAATATTATTTAAAAAATTAATAAAATTTAGTTTACACATGTTTATATAATTTATTATTACATTAACAATTATTTAGGATTGAGGTGAAAAATAGTTGAATATAATAGATGTGTTTTTACGAAAAAACAATTTGTATTCAAATAAAAGTGTTTTATCCAAATACATTAAATTAATAACTATTAATGAATGATATTAACTTAATTATTCTATAATATATTCAATAAATTTTTTTTTTAAATTCCTCCACATTTTTTAGGCATAAAATAAGAAAAAAATTCCAATTTTTAATCATAAAAAGTTGTGTTTTTCTAAAAATTAGTTTTTCCGCATTTTATTGATAGACATGTATTAAATATAACATTAAAAATTTAATATATTAAATTATAAAAAAAATTTAAAATATTAATTTCAAACTTATATTTGGGTGAATTCTTGGTATTTTTCTGATAAGATTCATTTTTTGATGAATAGTGAGAAATACATCATTTTAATTGAAAATTGAAAATTGTATATTCACATAATTTATTTATACAGTTAAATTATATATTAAATTGTTTTTGAAGTATAATTATTTATATTATACATAATTAAATCCAATTTATTTCATTGGATTCATTTTAAAACTAAAAATTGATAAAAAAACCTTTCCATCTCTTGAACATCATTACATTGAAAACATGTTGTTTCATTCCTTACACAAGATTATTTTTAAATTAATTTCATCAACTTGTGTGTTTTGAATTAATATAATTGGATTCCATATTTTTAATAATAATTAATAACTATTTATATTATGGTCATAATATTTTTTTACCTAAAATAAATGATAAATAAATTTAAATTAATAATAGTGATGAAGGTAAAAATAGGATTAAATAGTTGTTAGACATTAATGTGAAGGGAACAAATGACCTAGAAACTTGTTTAAAACACATTTATGGCCATATTTATAACCTATGCACTATTTTATTGAGAACATTTCATCATTGGATGAACATTATGTAAGGGAGACATATTAATAGTGTTCTTTTGTCGTATTTACAAGAATACAACTCTTCCTCGATGATAAAAGGGCATTCACTCTCGCTCATTCCACAAAACTCTCAAGATTTTTTTGTCATCCAAACCCTGATCAAATAAAATTACAAAATACCTCTAATAATCATAGATTTTATATTTACACATAATTAAAACCCAAGAATTCATTTTTTTCAAACCAAAAGGAGTTACCCAAAGGAGAGGAAATGTTCATCAATGATCAATTTTCTTTTACTTATTTCTCCACATATTAAATAATTATTATATCATGATAATATAATAACATCATGAAATTAAATATAATTAAATGTTTTTAGGTTAAGGGTGTGAGATAAAACATCAAACACTTCCATCTAATGGGATATAGAATCATTATTTTTGTGTATAGTTGACTACAGCCTCACGAACTGGTATCTTTCATTCTTCAATAACCATAAATAGATGTTGAGAATAATGATGAAAATACTATTTATAATATATTTTTGTTATTTTTATAAGAAAATCATACCTATTTATTCATTATATAATATACACCATGTTTACATTTCATACCTTAGGGGATACAATAATGTTGGTCGTGTGTACAACGTAATATTTTCTCACAAAGCAATGTGAAGCGTTTTCACTATTATGCTACATAAAAGGTAATAATGTAAACCTGTAATTATTTTATATGATATAAATTAAAAAAATATTGATATTTGTTAAATAATTATATATCTATAAATATATTATATTATTTTTCTTTCCATTTCCCAAATTAAAAATGTGATAACATCATTTGTTGATGTGTGGAGTAGCGCCTCCTCAATGCGATGTGATTCATATATTTTCATAACCACATCAGAAAAAAATATATAAAATAATTTATAATTAATTATTTTATTATTTAAGATATAATTATCACTATGAGGATATATAGTTTACTCTTATTCTTTCCATAAGGTTCATTGATAAATGGGAATGTTAATCATGCATTTGTACTGCCAACCATTTCAAGGGTCGTAACGTCGGTTCATTTTTTATAACCATATTCCATGATTGGGATTAATATGATAATTTAGGTATAAATATTATTTAAATTCAATTATTATTAGTTCAGATATATTTATACACTATTATCTTTGACTATAGTAAACATACCAATGTTGATTTTTACACATAAACCGAATATAGTTAAAAAATCCGACGTAAAAATAATATAATATGTAAAGATATATAAAATATTAATAATTGAAATAAATTTAATAATAAATATTAAAATTGGTAACAATAATGTAAATAAATAACCCATGTTGATTATTCATTATGATATAGAACAAGTAAAACAAATCAGAATCAAGGTAATGGTATTTCTTTTATCAATTTTCTTTCTGAGATACTTATGCCATATTCACCTTTTTTTCTTTTTTTCTTTTGAATATACAACACTATGTCATGTTATATAATTATATTTATTTATTTCAAGATAATATAAGTTCCAATTTACATTATTCATTCATGGATCTCATGATTCAAATGTTCTTCAAGTAGTTTGGTTTTTCTTCTTTTCTCACTTATATTTATATGATATAAATGGAATATTCACAACTTATATTAGTTTTGTGAGGTATATAATAACCATTTTTGTATATTATTATTATTATAATTATATTTATGGTTATTTATAGATCCATTTTAGGATCAATATTTCACTGGGTTTATGGTTTCAATTTTACCAAAGTGGTAATGGATTTGTAACAATTTTCCTTCTTTGAGACTTATATCATGTAATAAACATATCTTATTTTGTGATATTTACATATATAACTATTTAATATCTATATAATGGATGTTATTCTTTTCATAATATTTTAATTTTTAGTAATGGATATCATTTCATGTGGATTATGATTCAATTTTTTCAAAATGGTATGATACGATTTTTACAATCTTATCATTTATCAAAATTCTGTATGATTAATTATATGATATTTTGTTCTTATAATTATCATTAATTATATTATACAATGGTTTTTAATGATGAATAAAATAAATTTTATCCCTTCTTCCACAAAATAGTGATTGAAATTTTTAAAATGGGTTTTTAAATAAAATCCAACATTATTTCAGCCTGCGGACAGAAATTTGTGATCTTTCAAAACAATGTTTCCAAAAATATGTTTTCAAATTTTTTTAAAAGTTATTTTAAGATAACTATCATGTGAAACAATTTTAATATATTTATATTTATAATAATTTTTATATGATTTTTAAATCATCGTTTATATGTTTCTAGGGTTGTTTTCATACACGGTGATATTCAAAATCATGTATGTTAAAAAAATTGTTTTTCAAAATGAAATGGATATTTTCCTAAAGAATGTTTTTAATAACATTTAAATAGTATCTCCATTAATCACACTAAAAACCATATACTTAGTTATCATCCTCTATGGATATTTTTTACTCTTACCATGATCATTCTTTTCAGGATGGATTATTAATGTTTAAAATTGATTATTATGAAACCAATACATTTTCTATGGGTTAACAATTATTCAATGATATTATTATGGAAACTATTTTATTTACACCGGACAATAAACTTTTAAAGATATTTTTATAGAACCCATTTATTTTCTATAATTTTAAAATGTTACAAAAGGTATAATAATTTTTCCTATGAGTTCTTTATGAATTTAATTCTTTTTGTATTATGATAATGTAATGGTACATAAAAATTTGATGGGTGGTAACATTATAACCCAATTATGTGTGGTTCCTTGATAATTCAATGATGGGTGGTTCTATAAGAAACCAAGTATTGGTGGTTCTTTGATAGCCCCTGAATACATTGAGTATAGAAGTTGACCGTATAGTTAATCCATTTGTTTGAGTTGTCGTAATAATGAAGTGAAAACGATGACCCATATTACATAGATGTTTTACATAGGATATTTATTGATTTATAATGATTCTAATGATTGATATTGATATCACATGGATGATTTTAATTAATTTTAATGAATCTTGACTTTCCAAAATAACTATAATTGAAGATTAAAAATCCACTTGAATGCAAAGGATTTGTTTTTTTTGATAAAATATTTAAAGGTAAATAATTTTATTTAAAATAATAATGGAATCACTAATTTTCGATTTCATTAATTAAATTTAATTTTTAATAATATTTTAATTCACTTACTAGAAAATATAAAATAACATATATAAATTTATAGAAAACATGCTTATTTTTCTAAAAATGCATTTTTGGTGCCTTTTGATGGAAAACCAATTTTTAATACAGTTTTTTAAACTTTTATATATTTTATATTTCAATATAAACTATATTTTTTAATTTATAATATCTTAAATATATTTGGGTGTTTTTTTGTATTTTTCTAAAAAAACGATTTCTGGATTAATGGTTAAAAATATTACATTGTAATTAAAAATGGATTTCTTATTTAAATAATTATTATAAATTGAAATATTTTTTCAAAGTAACAATTTATCAATAAAAAATTTATAAATACAATTTATTTTATATTAATAATTTTTATATTGAAATTAGATATGAAATCATATTGATATTTGTGAACATCTATTTTACCCGTCTTCTCGACACATCAGCACGATTAATGTTGAACTCAATTTATCCCCTTCCATGAATTTAATTTTTATAAATGTACATGCATGATTATAATAATTATGAAAATTATGATCTAATTGGATAAAAATGAATTTTTTTGTGAATGGTAACTTTAGTATCTTATTAACCACGACTAAGGGTGAATTGGGAATTTAAGGGTAAAAATAATATTTTAATAATATAAAATTACCCTTACACTTAAACTAATTTAATTTTATAAGATCTTTTAGTTGAAAATACCTATTATATAAAAAATATAACCAATTTAATACACTTGGTAAATAATATGACATGTTTTATATTTTATTTAAAGATAAGTTTAAAATGTCATACTCATAATATTATTAAGATAGTAATATTTTATATATGGTTATATAGAATATACTTTCATCTATAAATATTATATTGAAAGATAAAATATTTATCTATTTTATGATAATTTATTTATAATTTTTAGATATTATATAATTTAATTTTATTGTTACATAATGATGATGCATTAATTAATTTATTAATAGTATAATCAACTAATAGATATTAATAATTTGAAAATATATATAATTTGAAATAATTTTTCCAATAAAATAATTTTATATATTACTATTTCATGTTAGGGATGATTAAATTTATTTTTTTAATTAATCATGTTGTAAAATGTTTTTAAAAAATTCATTTAATGAATTGTTTAAAAATTGAAAAAAAAAATCATTTAAAATATTTAATTAATTGATATAAAATTTAGGAAAATATAATTTTCATCCAAATAGTTTTTATAAAATATATCAAGCCTCTAATGACTAATTTATGTGTCATTTGGACTATTATAATATGTATGTTCACCCTAAAATTAAAGATTACAAGATATCATAGTAAGAATTAAACCGGTATAGTAAGGGTTAAAAGAAATATATATACATTAAAATAAAATCAATACATGCGTAAAAATTATTGAATTATTCTATTTAGACCCATAGTAATATTATATTATATATATCGCAATTTGGACTCAATTATAATTTTAAATTAATTTTTATTAATTTAATATTTTAAGTGATTCTATGGGTACACCTTGCCATTCTTATAAAAGGGAACCCATTCATCTATATTCCATACACTTGAAAGATCATTTCGTGCAGCTAGGACAGAGCGAAAAACATTCCTATAATCCGTAAATGGATTCTTGGGCCCTTATTATTGTTAGAACCCCCTCTTTATAGGTGTTATGTTGTTAATAAATGTGATCATCCCAATGAATGGTATGGTTTATTAAGTGTTTATATTTTCATTCTTCTTCCATTTCCTTTAAATATTATTAATCCATGATGAAATATAATTTCCACAATACTAAATATAGTATGATTTTATTATGTTAATATCATCACCTAATTATGTCCCCACTTCTATATAATGCGAAAATCATTAATCATTCATGTTAATGTGTGAACTATCACCTCCACAAACCGATATAATTCATTTACCATAACCATCTCTCAGGTATGGTTATAATGATGGAATTTATTTCCATATGTTATATTCTTGAAAAATTTATCATTATATTATAATAATACCTTATTTACATTGTTACCTTCAATGTGCATGAAAATTATGATGTCGTTCATGTGGATGTGTGAACTATCACCTCCACAAAGCAATGTAATTCATTTTTATTAAAAAAATATCATGGATAACATATATAGATATATTTTAAGTATTAATATGATATTAATGATATTATTATGATTATTTAATTTTAAAATAATACTTAACTTATTTCCATAATGATCATTCAAAAATAGAAATGTTACTCATGTGTACGTATGACTTACCATTTCCATGATTGTAACATAGTTCATTTTTCAGAAACATAATTAATGGTTTCATTTAAAATATTATTGATTTATAAAAGTGAATACCATTATGTAAATATTATTCTAGATATTATGTATCTATGATCATTTTGACTATTGAAATCATATCAAGTTATCTTGGGCTCAGGTACTGAAAAACATCAATACATCCGTTATGACCTCTAATAATAAGTAATTGTTATAAAATGATAATAAGTGACATAAAATGAAAAATAAACATTATAAATTACGTAAATATATTAATTTATTAACTTATGTTTATTATTCAAGAATGATAAATATAGAATGTGATGAGTGAGACTCAAGGTAAAGGATTTCAACTAAATGTCCTTTTATTGAGGCAGTTCTTGATATTATAAACCCTTATTAATTTATAAAGTGTATATATAGATACTATAAAATTTCATATCCATATTTTATCAATACTCATTTAATTCAATGTTGAAATTTACTATTTTCTGGATATTATTATTTAATTGTTCAATGTGGTATGGGACACTTTGAATGTTTAAATATTTAATTATTTAATCATTATATCCTTGTAAATATTCATTATTTTATATTATGTTTATTTATTTATGTGGATATAAAATAATTAAAATGTAATTTTTATGTATATTTGAATTTTATTAAAATATTTTCTAAATGGAATAATTTTATTTATTTTTATATGGAATGTTTTGATAAATGATAAAAATATTGTTCTCCTCTTATCATATTTGAAGACAAAAACTTTTACACCACCATTGACATTATTTTATTTTAATATTATTTTATAGGATATTACTATTAAAAAAATTAAAAAACACTTTTATCATTTTCAATATTTTTCTATTGAAAATAGATTCTCAAATGAAAATTATTTTTTTATAAGAATATGTTTTTCATATGAGATTAAATAATTTTTTCAAAAAGGTTTGTGTGATGAGAGTGGTTTATTCATGAAATGGTACGTGATCATCATATGAACTATGTGAACCCAATACAGCTTATTATAATGGTTTATCCTCATTATATTTCATGAGTGAGCCTAACATAGCTTATAAGAAGGGTTGACCGCACATTATCGCTCACGAGTGATACCTTTATTGCTTATATGAATGGATGAGCTCCATTTTAGCTCCTGGGTGATCCTGAAATATTTTATATGAAGGGTGATCCAAATTATATATATCCAATTCATTGGATTATAATAATATTAGAAGTTATTCATATTATATTTCAAATTTAAATAGTTTTTAAATGATTTCATGTACATGATCTTATAAAAAACACAAAATAGTTTTAATTTCTTAAAAAAAATTATTCTTTTATATGTAAAAAAGTATGAGTGTTCTTCATTTGAAAAATATATTGTTTTATTCACTCAATGAAAATTAAATGTGTTATAATGTTTTTTATTATTCTAATGATTTTATTTCATTTTATATCCCTTGCTATGTTTTTTGACATAATATTTTGATTTTAATTTTTTCACTAGATGTAAATATGGGTAAGGGTTTTGAAGAATTCATGCTGATTTTGTTAAGATTACCATAAAATATATGATGCTTTATTATAAAATTGTCATATTATAAAAAAAATTGAAACTATTTATATGTGTCCACTTTGTATTTAATTCTTTTGTATTATATGATTTATAACATAATTATTTAAACATATGAACCTGAAAATACAATTTGTGTGAAAGAATGTAAAATTCGTGTCATAAAAAATGACTATGTAACTTTTTAAGGAAAGGTGTTTATATTTGAGAGGAATATAGTGGATGTGTTTCTTGAATCCCAAACACTCTATGGTGGATAAATATTTTCAACTATACCATCTCCACTTATTCATGTCTATATGGGGATTTTTTTAATAAGAGGGTTTTTATATTTTCATACCATGAATATATGATAATTTTATTTAATAATAACGGTGATTATAATTTCAAAAGTATAACCCTCATTCTCATTTCAATTTATAGGACTATGAGGGATGAAGAATAATTTTTTACAATAAAAAATATATTCATTGGATTAAAACAAAGTAATTGTGTCGTAAAATCACTAGTGAATCACCCATCAGTGGTTTATTTTTCACAACATAATTTATTGATATATTAAAAATCATATGGGTGAAAATTAATAATGGAGATTCTCATGATAAAAATGGTGGATTTTCACAAAAGTAAAGGATCCCCAAGGATAAACAAGTATGATGTAGTATTTTAGTTATCAAATAGAAGGATCATAAGGTTTTACTAAGTGGTCTAAATAATATTACTATAAGGTACAATAAAAACTAATGTATGCATCCTTATATGGTGGAGGAAGAATGATGTAGGATGATATATTGGTACATCAATAGATGATACATAGACTAGTGATATTAGTATCCCAATGGAGGTTATTCCTCATACAAAAATTATAGATGATGTAAAATAATATATCTAAATGGAAATTTGTATATGTTGTGTTAAAAAGAAAACCACTATCAATTCATGGAAAATAGTTATAAGTTAGGTTCTGTTTTCCATGAATATCCAACATTCATCTGGTAAATTGATAATTTTTAATTTTTGGTGGTATTGAAGAACTATGAAAAACAACCATTAATTTTCATACAAATTTAAATTCATTTTGGTGAAAAATTTGGAAAAAATAATGAGAAGACTTGTAAATATGGAATTGAATATTGTAGTGGATATCATAATTTTTATAATCCCTAATTTCTCATTCAAATTGTAAAAGGAAAAATTTTATTATCGACAGTTGATATTAGGTTTTATCCAATGGTATCCAACCAAAATTAAAGTATTAGAATTCATGATGATTTATCAATTACATAATAAGATAAAAATCAGATTTTATAAATTTTTTATTCTATCAAAGTGGTACCGTTTGACTATGTTTCACATTCTTTAACATTAATGAAATCTGAATCATTTTGTGTACAACTTATGTGGTAGTAAAGGTTGTAAGTTGTATAAAAATGAATGAAATTTATAGTGACATAGATTCATAATTCAAAATGCAATTTAGCCTTATCTAAGATGAAGGAGCAAACTATAATGAATAAATATCACATATATTATTTATAATCATGTGTTTAAAAAAATAATATTAATTAAAATATATTGTGGAACTAATGACACACATCCATAATTTTTATTATATAAATATTGTTTTTCTATAAATTTGATTGAGAATATATGGTTTTCAATTTAAGGAATTAAAATAAAAAATTTCATGTTCTAATAGAATTAGGTGAGTTACAAGGATTTCACTCATTTTATTGAACAAGAGTCTTATTTCCTATAATATGTTCTATCTCAGTATAATTGTTTGATATTTATGACCCTTTTCTATATATTAAATTCACTCATTGAATCAATTAAGGTAATGTTGCTATACGTAAATGAGGGATAATCTTACAAGAAAAACATGGAAATGATTTCCAATCAAATATATCCATAGTTTTTTGAAATAGTATTCAAAAATTAGAAAAATTTTATAATTTTTAAACAGATATAAATAGAGAAAAATTAAAAAGATAGTGATTTGAATTTTATTAATGGTTATCCAATCCTAACAATTCTGATGAATTAAACCGGCAGCATGTAATGTTGCAAGGCCAATAATTTTGATTCCAAATTTTAATTGGTTAACATATCGTAAAGGATTGTAATTTAAAAAATTATAACAAAGGTAGTTATGGATAATTTTCATAGAAAATGAAATTATAAACACTTAATATCATGAAATTTCTTATTTAGTTATTAATTGATGATCCTATAAAAATTATATCAATTTGTGTCCCAGTATCTCTAAATATACCATATTAATTATCCTGAAAATTTGGTGAATCTATAATATGAATACCCCAATGTATTTTAGTGAGAAAGTGGGACCACATGAAAGCAATACATGTTAATGATAAGGATGTATTCTCTAAAAGTAGACATTTTAATTATAATTTTAGATATGGGGATGAAATAAAACCTTAAATCCTTACATATATTTATTATCTTTGTAGGTATGTGATTTATTTGGATTAATGATATAATTTGTTAAAGAATATAAAGGGTTTGTTGAAACAACTAGTTCAGTGACTTATTTGATTCAAATTAATGCTAGAGATGTCATCAATTGATTGAGATAAATAATAGATTTCATAAAATAACAGGACATAATTACTAGTTAACCAAATAGAAATACTATCTCAATTTGGTATGTTTATCATACACAGTAAACACATATTATAATGGTTATCATATATGGGAATTGTGAAGTGGAACACATTACAATATATTGTTTTCATGTGTATAAGCATGGGGTCTGTGGTTTCAGAGTTTTTGAGTCATGGTACATGAATCATTTCATAAATAGGTATATGAAGATGGATATTTCATGAAATGAGATGAATTTCTCTAACATTGGTGATGTATAAACAATCCCATCTATTTTACTAGTGTTCTTGAATATGTAGTACCATGTATTGAGAAAATTAGAAAGGGTCGAAAGCTGTTATACTGAAGAAATGGAACGCATAGTGTAATGATTACTATAATTTCATAAGGTCTATTATATATAAGTATTATTTTTTTATTTAATATTGATTATGGAGATCCTAAACTAATAGTGTATATATCATTTCATGATGGTTTACATATACAAATAAAATCTAGCACATGGTTTCATAACTGCACTTTGGTACTTCTATAGGGATTCTATCAAATTCTCCCAATAGAATTACCAAATTAGAGTTAATGTAGTTAATGAATAAACTATATAAAATAAATGATAAGTGATTTATACAACCTAGTGTATCATAATCAGAAGATAAAATTATTTTGGTTAGTAAGAAATATGGATATATGAGGTTTTTCACTAACTATAAAGAGATTAACGATATTAAGATAAAGAGAAAGTATCATCTACCTCACATAAATGACTTATCTGACCATCTTAATGGAGCTCAATATATTTAAAACATTTATCTTCATTCTAGATATCACCAATATCATGTAAATAATGATGATATTCCAAATAAATCATTTCGAGTAAGGAATATACATTAATTTTTTTTGTAATTCCATTTGGACATACTAATTAACCATAAGTATTTATGGATCAAACAAACATTGAATGGAATGATTATCTTGATAATTTTGTTTTGGTATTTAGTGATGGTATCTTGGTGTACTACAAAATATATGAGGACCATGAGAAAAAAAATATATTATTTTCTAGGAACTCATAGAAGAAAATAATTATATAAGATGTTTTGAATGTGTGAATTCTATTTTCAAGAAGTTATTTTTATTGAAAACACTATCTCAAAGGATAGAATCTCAGTTCATCGTATGATGAAAAATGAAACATAGTAACATCCTACACTAATGAATTTAACCACTATATGACATTTCATTGGTTTAGTAGGTTACCGTCAGTGTTATCTTCATAGTTTTTCTAGATTTTGTAACCCATTAACAAATATTACTCATAAAGGATTTATTTTCATTTAGAAAAAGAGTGTGAATAACACATTAAAAATTTTAAGAGAATATTATTGAATTCATTGATCATTATTCTACCCTCATGAAATGGTGGATTTTTTATTAATGGTGATTCATCTAATAAAGGACATGGTTATGTCTTTATGAAAAATTAAACAGTTATTTACTATACAAAAATGTAGTTAAAAATAACGAATAGAATAATCAAACCCATAATCTTAAGTTAGCAGGTGAAATATTTTCTGGGAAGATATAGAGAAACTATCTCTATGTTGAATGATGTGAGATATATACAGGCCACAAGATTTTTAAATATATATTCTGACAGACAGTAATCCAAATGAGGAATTGAGGATGGTTCTGCCTACTCAAGGATTATTATTTTTTAATAAACTACCACATAGGGAAAGGAAAATATTGTAGAATATGCATTAATTAGGAAGAATCATGGATTTTGGAAAAAAATAGGATTTACTGGGATCTTATGTAAATAGATCTAGTAATTTTAGATATGGATCTTTTCCAAGATGGTGAAACATAACTTCTTTTTCAAATGCATTATAACATATATTTAAAAGAATGGATAAAAAGTTCTCACACTTATGATGATAATTTGTAAAATTATATTAAAACTATGAATGATGGGAAATTGTTATACTTTGTAAATGAAGAAGGAATTTTAAATTTTGTGAAGAGGAATTCTGTTTCCTCTATACCCAAGAAAAAAATGGAATTAATTGATTATTATAGTAGATTTAATTTATCCACAAACCCTAGTAGCACTAATATGTATAGTTATTTGAAGAAATATTTTTTGGGATAATATGATGTGGGAAATTACTGATTATGTACCATGATGTTTAGTCTATCAATAAAATAAATCCAAATGTAAACATACTAGAGGATTCATAAATTAAAATATCATATATTTATAATTTTTAGGGGTCACATAAATTAAAATATAACATATTTATATCATGCGATCAGTGAATATATATTTTCAAATATGATAAATTATAAGTTGGTATTTTAAGGTAACATAAATCCATCCTTACTATTTTTTAGTCAATAAAATAATTCAAATGAAAACTTATTTTTGTAAAATAAATTCATAAATTAATATTATTTTTCATCATAGAAATATGATAATTTTAGGAGACCATAATTATTTTTTCAACGTGTTGCAAAATCTGTCATAATATTAAAATCTGTGTTTTTCAAATAAGTGATAATTATCTTTTAAAAAATAATTTTCTCATATATAGAAAGATATTTTCATAAAATGGATCCCATTTTTGAAATATACACATAAATAATTATTAGGGTAATTTTTTTCTAGAATGGTTGGATTTTTTTATGAATACTGAAATATTGAAATTTACTGTATTCAAAATTATAAACCCAATACATGATTTTTTTAATAATGAATAGTGTATGGATGATATAAGATCCATTTTAAAATCATAAATTCACTATTTAGTATACATAATAACAAGAATCGTCAATATTGGCAGTCCTTAGTCAAAATAATAAACTAATGCCTAAATAATAAAACAACACCCCTCTCCATCATTATAAATACCAATCATCACCACCCCTTATACTCACACCTTAAAACATTGAATCATTATTATATTATACCTAATCCCTATTCAATACCTATTATTCATTATATATTATATCTGGTCTCACTAAAAAACCGTTTCAATGTTCTTTAAGGAGGTTCTCAAGGAGGGACACTCAAGGGGTAAAACCCTCCCTCTTTCTATTTTAATTTCATTTTTTTCTTATCCATTTCTCACCACCAATTTCATAAATTGCATGAAAAATAAATTTTCATATATATTTTTGAAAACTATAATATAAATATAATATCAATCATCATGTATTTTTTCTTCTCCTTTTATTAAAAAAATCAAAAAATCATCTGTGATGTACCAATTCACTACCTTTGTGTATGAAAAGTTTTCATTTTCCATTACTAACTTAAAATATTTTCACGAAAACATTTTATGAACATACTTGAATATGATATTATTATTGAAACACATATAATTTTTTTAACTATTATATAAACATATTATTAATTAAAATGATACTAATTTGTAATTGTCCTAAAACATCCACAATAAATTAATTCATTTTGTTATCATTTTGTAAAATAAATAATACTCGTACCATATAAACAAATGATATATAATAACATTTACATTTATATGTTCATTTATAACATTTAATTTCAGTTATGTGGGATTACTCTCATTTTACTTGAACTTCTATAACTGTATAAAAGAAATATAATCTTGAAAACCAATAAAAAACGAACCAAGACAACAAAATTAAGCATTATAACCCATTCAAATAGTCATAAATGAACATAATAAATTATTAATAAATAAAATATCATTTTTTATATTCTGAATTATGTAATTAATGAGACTAATTTTATTATCCAATATAGTATGAACATGAGTATAATTATATCAGTCATATGGTTAGGGTCTTCTCATCTCACATTTATTAGTGGGACATTCGCCTTATTCAACACATATTTCTTGGGTGTGGTTTATATATACAGCCAATTGAGTTACCATTTCTTGAATATATTTATCTTTATGGTATTCAATTTTTCATTTTATGATCATTAATTATTTTGGGGTATATTGTTCGACTATTTATAAAGTGGTAAGGGAATTCATAACCCAACATCCATTCTTTGTGTTAAGCTTATACTCCATAGATTATGTCATAATATTATTAGCAATGAAATGAATTTTTATATTATTATGTTCAATTTTCACTCATATTTTGTTTATTGACAACTTACTCACATAATTTATTCATTTGATTAATTATCACATCAATTATATAATATTTTGAGGGACTTTCTTTGTAAAAATACCCCTTAAAATGTTTCTTTTTTCATAATTAAAATAATGTTTTTTAAATAATAATATGAAAAAAGATGAATTTACCAATTTCATGATGCCTTAATGTCTTGATGAATCCTTTACATGATTAAAATGTTTTTTGAATGAATTTTTTTATTTATTATTATACAACTATTTAAATAATTTATTTCAATGTAAAATAGTTTTTCTCTATAGAATTTAACTATGATTTTATTAGAGTATGTTCGTATATTTCAAAAAAATATTTTTGGTCATATTAATAATTTAGGTTCATCTCTTATGATACTATCTACCATATTTTATTGAATTTTTTAAGATTAGTTTAACTGTAGATGTGTTATTTTTATACCATTCATCATATTATAGTGGATTGTCTATGATTATGATTATTATTGGGTGAAATTTAATAATTTTTCATATGATATTTTCAAATTGAATTTATATGTTGATTATGTACCAACCTTTTCATTTGAGGAATTCATTAAACTTAATAACTGTTGGGTTGGGCCGGCTATAGCCCCTCGATGCACTGGTAGGTCTAATGAGACAAACTATACCTAGTTTTAGTTGAGGCCTAACCCCGTTATAGATACCTCTTAGATGAGGCCTTAATGGTTGTTAAAGATGTCTCACATTATTAATTCCATCATTATGGGATTATTTATTGTTAATCAATGTTAGTATTCAACTAGTATTATATCAATGTTTATGTTTCACCCTCATGTGATGATTGAAATAGATTTAGTTGATCAGATTTTAATACTTCCATATTACTCACATGATTATTTTTTAATGTAATGTGTTATTCTCCTTATCGTATTGATTATGTTTCTATACGATAGCTTCCACAATATTCATACCCTTACAGAGAAACTGATCTCAACCATTTCTTGTGATTTATTTTTACCCATGATGAAAATATATATATTATGATTGACATTCATAGAATATTAATGAGACTTTGAATGTTTCCAATGGAATTTCTATGTTTTATTCCATTTCATGTTGTAATTTCAAACTTATGTTTGTATCTAGTTTTCTAATGCTATAATATTTTTTGGTCCGTTCAGATGTGATCTCTTGTACATAGTAACAATGTAATAATGAAAGGCACCAGATCATGGATAATAGGGCTATGAACTTTACACCAACAATAAAATTATATGCTCAAAAAACATATGTATACAAGGGAGTAGAATGCATATCTACTTTTCTAATTATATACTCAAATGATTTACACACACAATGACTCATCCATTTCATTATGGTTCCTAATAATATTTTTATTCACTAAAAAAATTACCCATTTATTTTATCATGAATAAAATTTTTCAATTAAAATATATATAGATATAATATTCATCCATATCAAATTTAATATGTTTGACTGAACCAAAATTTGAAAATCTTGCAACAAATAATTTAAAATTAAAAAACAATATACTATGTGTAAATAATTTTTTTCATAAAAACACTACTATAATATTGTTGAAATAATTTTCAATATTAAAATTATATCCCACTCCATAATTTATGTACTAATCCAAATTTAAAATTCATGTATTAATCTATAGTATATTCTAACATCCTTGATATGACTACATTGTCCATACTCAAAAGTTGGAAACTATATCCATTCTAAATACATATTCGTGAATACATGATACTTTATAACCTATGTAATATACAATTTATCATTTATGGGATCTATCATCCACTAACATGCTTGTAATTATCAACCCCACGTATTCTTCTCATTTCATTCCCAAAATACCATGTTGATGTAGAATACAAACATTTTCTTCCTGATAACCTCAGTAACCCAATTTGAAAAACTCGATCCCTTCTATGGTTACACAACAATTTTGGCATCATATTTTATATATACCAATACAAATTTTCAGAAAATGATCCTATCATACTTATTGACTCAGTACATACTGGTTATTCACACATAGAAACAACATATCTATTCTTATTATCCTATATAATCATGATTCCCACTTTTGTTCTGAATTATAAATCAATACTAATTTTATACTAAATCACAAATAATTCAAATATATTCCTAATTTACCATTCATCTGATCCAATGGTATTGTATTAATCATCATAATTTTAAATCATTAATCATATATGCACCATATGGGGGAGTATACCCATACAAATCCATAGTAGTAAACTGATGGTGTACTTATATCTATCAACCACTCTTGATGTATCTATATATCAGTTAGAATAATGGAATGTAGCTGACAAAAATATGAACTACTCCATGTATGTCCTCCTAATGAAGACACATCAATTATGGGTCATATATTTTACTATTGGGTGTCTCATATGCTGGAACATCCTATATATGTAGTTACATCCGTGGTATCATCCTTCAATGCTTCTCCTCGTATAATCTGAAACACCTAATTTTGGCTTGGTCCATTACTGAAAACTGGCTTCATGTTTATTTGAAAAAACTTTTCAGGTTTCATTTGTAGTTTCCCACCTAACACTCATTTAGAATCTAATCCCCGATATCATCAAGATTCTTCTTCAAACTAAATATCATGGCATAAAAAATCAACATTGCAGTTTAAATATTGGTAATTATACCTATCCACTCTATATAATTCCATAAAGACCTCATTCTATACACCCAGATCCTTAGAACCACAATCATCTTACTAGACTTTTTGGATGAAAGTAGCTCATCTGTCATGTACTTCTCTACAATAAGCATATAATTCAACTCCTATGAGTGTGATGGCAACAAGATGATGTTTTCCATCACCATGATATAATATCATAATCCATTATAAAATTTAATCATCTTAATAAATTTATCTCCATAAATTATTGTTGAATAATATAACAAATATATTAAATTCACAACACAATTCATGAGTAATGTCACTCCCTAAAATATGTGATAAAAATCAATGGCTTCCACCACCATTAACATATTTATAATGAACAAAATAAAGAATGATAGATTAATAAACGTTAATTTTAACCCCTCATGACAACATGACCAGTATTTCATAATCCCTCAATGAATATATCTAGCCAACTTCACTCTATAACAAGTATACATTCCAATTTGATAAAATATTTTATGTTATTACTCTATTGAGTAATCCACTTATTGGGGACCATTAAATCCCTAAAAATTATTTCTTGGGATGATAATACTTGTTCCTATTATTCTATAGACATCCCAAGTCCCAATGATTTATAGTCAATACTCTGGATAACCTATACAAATATCACTCCGAGTATCTCATCCAACTACTACAGAAACAGCTAATTACACTCTAGCTAACATTCTCAAACTAATACGTTATCTAGTGGATCATGATCACCCCCATACTTAGGTGTGTTATACATGACACACCTCAATTAAACCACATCCCAAGACACCTAACACTCTTATAGATGATATCTATGTGGAATATTTCTATGAACAAATACTATTATAATTACAGATATAACCTTATGGATATCACAAACTAGTAATGTTTTAATAGTCCATACAGACAATTATCCCTTACACATTTCAATCATACCCATCTTACACATCATTCATCACCATAGTCATACCTACCTATGTTAGGTCAAGAAACTACACATCATATCTATTTTAGATACTAAAACTAATTCATGTAATGAATCAAAAACCCATTATTTCTATTTATAATTTCACTAAAAATATATATGATGTATTATGGGTTATTACATAAACATTAAACAGATTCAACCTTTTATTTATAGTTCCACTTCCATTACACATTTAGTTGATTAGAATTCAACAAACAGATTATACTTGAAAAAATTATTTTGTATACTACAAGAACATGAATAAAAAAATCCTTCCATTCATTTATAACCAAAATAACTTAATAAACCATAATAAAGAACTCACTTGTCAAGTGAGACCTACATGTCTATTATGATGAATTAGTTTCACCACCTGACATTTCTATCAACATTTTTAGGCCATAAATTAATATAGTTAGACACAAATTAACACATATAAAATAACCCGACTATATCCATGGACACCAAAACAAAATCCATATTTCCTTGTAATCTTGGAATTCATCTCATACTTGTTCCTATATTACATGAATCGTGTCATCCAACCCAAGAAACCACCCATTCTTAGACCTCCATTACTCCCCAACCTAAATACTATAATTTACATATATCTTTGAAACGACCATAATTTAATACAACACGATTAAATCCAAACTCTGATACAAAATAATAATGTCATGGATTAGATCAATCTATAGTAAAAAAATGAGTTCACCGCATAAACTTTGGAACACCTCCCTACGTTTCAAATGGAAATTACCAATAGTGAGGGTCTATGGTTGATAGTGGAGAAACTGCGCCCTATAAATATAATAATGATAATATCAAGACAAAATAATCAATGATATATAATTAATAAGTAACAATAAGATAAAATATACATATAACCAATTTAAAAATAATTATATTTCAATAATAGTCAGAAAAAACCAAACTCATTTTTCTTAGGATAATCATATATGTATAAGTATAAATGTAATCGAACTAAACTATATTTCCTTAATGAGAGAAACCACTAAATCCATCAAAAAACCATTTAAACCATCTTAGTCACCACCTATATTCCCAATTACACTATGGTCTTAATATCAATCAATAACACTTACATATACCAAGAACTATAAATTGTATATATCTCGTATAGGGTTTATGCATGATGTAAGCATGAACTCATTATTTCTCCACAAATGGTGTCCCTAACTTATATCTATATGATATATAAGGGTATTCATAGAATAATTAACAACAAGTAGAAAATATTTCACAAACTACTCCACTCACATTTTTCCAACATCGTGTGAGATTCTACCAGCACGTGATGCAAAACCATGCACATGGTAACTATGAAAACATATTCTATTCACCATTTTGGTATCTGAAACTCAAACTAACCCCCTAAATCACTAATCGACTCAATGAAGATCATAATTATATTCTCAACACATCAAAATCCTTCAAAACCTATAAATAGGATGTAAATTTGAAGACTAAATCCCAACACACCCATGGAATATCAAGGGTCCTTACAATGAAGAACTGGCTAAGCCCTTACCCACACACTCCACATAGGTCCTGATGACAATACCATTCATAATACTACATGAAGATACCAAAAATAAAAAATTGAGAGGCCCCTTCCATACAATGTTTTAATAAAAAAAATTAGGAAATCTTTTTAGATGACTCCCTAGCCATCCATCCATAATACTAAGGATCATCCCCAATACCCTTAGGCTAGTGATAAGCATTCAGGGTGTCAAAAATCACTATTGGTTTGTTACTACAACTTTTTCAAAAAAATAAATCATAATAACCAAACATGTGATAACAAAGTGGAAATTAAAAGTGGAAAATATTCTAATCTAAAAACAACAATATAATACAAGGATTATAAAACTAAAACATAAAAAAAATGAAAAAAGGGATGAAAAAAAGGTAAATTAAAATCGTGATCTAAACAATTCCAAGAAACTAATGGACTGATCATCATCTTCATGATACTCTCAAGTCACCAAAATGATCTCAAAAACCATATTATTTTCATGGAGGATGGCACTGGATCTAACCGTGGAGAAAAAATTAAGAATAATCCATTTTCAAACATGATGTCTATATAACCACCATAGTGAGTATATAGAAGAATACAGTAGGATACCATTGTTAGTTTATTTCATTATTTTTATAAATGAAAAATAAAATTCTAGTTTGAAAATAAATAATACAAATTGGTTTTAATTTCCATTTTACAGAATATATAATCAATCCCAAAATAGAACTTGCACATTCTAAATGAAAAACTATTTTAGAAAACAAAAATTGTGTTACCCATAATTATTTATTTTCCAAAACCAATACTTTACCTTTGAAATATTATAATTTTGAAAATAACCCATCCATAGTTTAAAAATTGTCAAAATCATGTCTAGAATGACCATCACTTGAAAACCATTACATTATTTCGTTCTTAATTTTTTTTACTCACACAAAACATACGGGAAAAGGGAAACAATGTCAAATATAATAAAAAAGAATCATATAATGCAACCACTAATACCAGTAAATGGAAGGTTAAAAACCTATCAATATGATGGGTATACTATAGGAGGATCAAAACATCAAGAAATTCCATCAATAAATAAACACGTCACATACTAGTATCTAAAAACATTTAACATATAATACTTATCATTTAGAAACACCATTGAAACTAAAAGGATGAAAAATGATATGTATAGCTGGTCATACTACATGTTTGTTAATGGTAACATAATCTTTAATTGAATCACTCTATCCTGTCTCCTCAGTGTTAGTAACTATATCCATGTATAATGGAAGTTTTGGAGGTACTAGACACAACTTAAATCACAACTAGACAAATCCATACAAAAACTCCCCACTTATTAGCAAGAGTCTCCCAATGGAATAATAATGGAGGTGGGACATAAAAAAAAAATATCATCTCATGATAATAAAAATTCTCCAAATCTTGAAACTATAAACACATCCCTCCCACAAACATCATTACCCTTGAAAATTTCCACAATTCATCACTCATAATGAATAACACCATAAATTTGTCTATAAAATGGATAACCATAAACAACATCATGAACTCAAGGGGGATTAAGAGGGGTAAAATAAACATCATCTAATAGAGTTTAAACCATGAATTCACTTTTTTTATAACATATAAAATTGTAAATCTATTTTTATAATAATTTGATTGCACACAATATTATAATGAAACCATGAATATTAAAATTAACAATCAACAATCCATGGGGAAATCAAATTCATTTTATCATACAAAACAATAATATTTTATGATAATAAAACCCATTAAGCTAAAAATATAACCTAAATTGAAAATCATATTTGGATTAAAACTCTATAAACAAGTATTTTTCACTTGTAAAATGATATTTGGAATTTTTTATAACCTATAAAATGAATAAAATACAATTTCAAATCCATGCCCCATTTAAATATTAAATTCCAACCATTGTGCCCCATGAAAACCAATATATGATATTGAAAGCATTTGAAAATAAATCCTAGATAACATGTATCACAATTATCTAGTTTGAAATTAAATTAGAAATCCAATGAATCATGGAACACATTAAAAATAAAAGGAAATGGAAACACCTACATCATCTGGTGGAATCATGCATTCCACAATTACAAAAACCATAAATAAAATCATAAGAGGGATAATTACCCCAACGGAGAAACCCAAAATTTCTTAACAACTCATTTCTTGGAAATTTTCCAACCTTGGACTCTAAGGATTAGAGGAGAAGATAAAAATTGGAGAAAGTAAATGAAGAATGGTAGGAATATATTATCCTTCTAAACAAAGGGAAGAATAAAAAATAAACCCCATTAAAATCCACAAGGGAGATATTTAGAGAGGGGGAGAACCTTATGAATGAAACCTAGTTCATCAAAACAATTACTAAGAAACTAAAGGGAGGAAACCCCAATAAAATAGAATCGAAAAGGAAAAAGTACCTATATTTGTGTGGGTTTCATAGATTTTCCACAAGGATAATCAACAAAATTGTTAACTGTATAGATTCACTCTGAAAAATGTTGTATGGAATACACACATAGACCATATGGTTAGATTAATTAATCACTTTAACCATGTGACCTCAAAAATATCCCCAAACATTCCCCATTTTACTTAAATAAACCTATTTGTCAAGGGGATAAACCATAAATCAAATACTACCACATAAAAGTGACACATTGGGTGTCACATAGGTTTATTAGACAACACTCATAAAATAACTCTTAAAAATTAAAATTTAATTAGAATATTCAATGAATATGGAATAATCCATTAAATTAGTTTTTTTCTCTAAAAAATGACAAGTTAATATAAAGAAATATGGATAATATATGCACAAATACTTCTATCCTTAAGTTTAGATACCCCCTTCATTATACTTCATGATGATCTTGAAAGGAATGAAAAAACCAAGGAAAAATAGGAAAAAATTTGAAATAACTTATTTGGGATAATAATGGTGAAAAATTATGTGTCACCACTAGTAAAACTTATGTAATACACTTATCAAAATATTATGTATCACATTTTTGTATAATAAATTTTCAAATTTTCATTATGAAAATAGCTTATTCATATTATATATAATATCTTCTTTGTTAGAATAAGTTCTTCCTCTATTTAAAAACACCATACATTATAGATGTTTCTTGATAAATACTATATTTATCTCAAATTCAAGGGGTTTCCATTAAGTAAAATATGATGAATAATATATTGCTTCAAAAAAATTAATTTTACATATGAAAATGTATGGTATGTGTGACATTTCATTAATACAGAATTTATTTATCTCGTATGTATCATATATTTTTTATGTAAGGATTTTCCTTTATACGGAAATCCTTATATAATAAATATTGAATAATAAAGTATATATTATCCTTTAGATATTTGGGCTTTATCATAACTGAATAACCCATTGTTAATATATATTTTTTCCCTAGTGATACTTAATGTATTATTATTATTCTACATATTCTTTTTATAAAATAATATTATTAAATTAACATATAAAATCCTTATATAATATTTATATTACATATGTAATATTTTTATAGTCACCACATTGTTAGGCTTTTGAAATATCCACATTATTGTTGTCCTTAGTTAAAACCTCATAGTCATAAAAAAATTTACATTGACAAGGGTTTTCACAAAATGACGTAGATTACCTCACCAAACTATTACCTAAAATGTTTTTCCATATACCTGAAGGGGGTCCCCAATCCCCATAGGAATTTGACTACCACACATGAATCAAACAAAAAATCAGAGGGAACTATTTCTCCCAACCAAAATAAACAACATGGAGTATATAGATATACCCATACAAATATAGAAAATCAATAGAAGATATAAATATATTCCATAATAGAAAAATAACTAATGGGGAGAAACAACTAAAAAGGTTTCGAAAAGAATATCAAGGATAAAATTCAACTACTAATCATGAAAAAAAAATTCAGCTACACAAGAAGATGCATGTGATTACATGGGAAAACTCCCGCCATCTCACCCCCAACTACCCAAAAACTAGATGTCATAAAACCTCATTTCTAGTCTTTGGTGTCAAGCCTTTACACACACCAAAAGACACAACTAAGTATACACACTACTGAAGTGGTGTGTAGGGTGTGAGATGACAAGTTTAATAAGATCTAAGTGTTCCATAGAAATTCACTATATAATAATCGATGAGTTCATAACATTAAAAAACAAGGAATGATAACAATTTAACATTTTTAAAATCAAAATCAGGGAAATAAATTTAATTTCCTTATTTTTCACATCTCTAAAGTAATAAGGTAAATGAGATTCAACGTCTTTCATATACATATATCAAAACAAATTTATCAAATCAAATAATACAATATATCATATATCAAATCATGTGTATGGATGTAAAATCAATATATTAGAAACCCTCGCAACCCAAATCATCCAAAAGAACAGGTAATATCATGACAAGGATCACACTGGATTGGGATATATATAACACTCATACCTAACATAAAACATGTGTGAAAATTTTTTTTATAGAGATATGAATTGAGTCTAGAGTTCAAAGGAACACCCTAGTAATCATTCACTACGATGTGTATTAAGTTTCTACAAAATAAATGGACTAGGGACAAAAGGAAACCCCCATGTAAGAACACCATGAAAGTAGATGAGACCAAAAACTAAACCTTTCACCTAAGTACACAAGGCATCCCATGTTCCCTATCTTCCGAATACATTTATCACATATTTTCATCAAAAAATTCTTTGAAAACCATTTAAAATTAACTGTTACGATTTTTCTAAAAACCATTTTCCATTTACCAATACTTTGGTGGAAATATATTTTATAAAAACTCTTTTGTACATACCAAAATCTAATTAGCCAGTCATGCATTCTTTTTATAAAACATTTTATGAAATATCCAATGAAATGTTTTTAACCAACATAGGCTAGAGACCAAACCACCTACCTCAAAACATGGGTGGAATATGCCCACAACAAAATCTCCCAATAATGAAGAACACAAAATGTTAAATGATTCCATAAATATATTCAAAACATCTCAAAATTAAGTCAATTTAGAAAAATGGTTTGGAAGAAATGGAGAAACATAACATACCATAGAAACACACACATGTCACAGCACAACCATTAAATAAATGACACCCGGAACCCGATTATACGATAGATCTATAATGGAATCAAGAAGACTAGTAAATTTTGTTCAACAGATCTAATGAACAATGCATCAATTCTACCACGATAAATGGAAATAGAAAAAAGATAAATGATTACTCACCTAGAGAGATGTAACCCACTAACAATGGTGATCAATCACAGAAAAAAATTATTTGGAATGAATAGAGGCTTCTAAAATAACATGAATAGAGATATAGGTTGAGAGGTGAGAGGTTTCATGTTAAATGGAAAAACATATCAGTCACTTGGATCCTTAGAATCCCTGTCTGAGATTATTACATGACATATAATCAATTTAGACAGTTTTTAATCCAATGAGATTATATAAACCAACAAACCCATAACATTTTTTTGTTGTAAAAAACGACAATTTTTAACATTAAATACTTGGTAAACTATATACGATGTGTTCTTCCTTCTTAATGTGTACCTGAATCATGACATATTACCTAAACAGATTAGATATTATTTACTTCCATTACATTATATAGATTTCTCCATAAAATAGAAAAACACATATTTTAACATGTAAAACGAAAACTAACATGATTGTTTTGCAAACTCTAGGAGAACCTAGTAAATTTATTACACAATTATATCTGGATAGCATTAATTCAAATGAACAAAGATCACTAAAATTTATTTCATTCAGAATATAAAATTTTCTCCTTCATTAGGTGTACAAATACACACCCAATTAATTAAGGATGCTTATAACGAGTATAGAATTATCAGGATGTGTGTAAAATGATGCACCATACCACTTTCTATCCATAAAAAGTCATGTATAATAATAAATTCTGGTAAATATGTTAGTCTACTACTCTCTCATCTGTGAATCGCTCTCGCAAGTCTCATGAGAATCTGATTCATGCTACAATAACACTTTGAGAAAAATAAGCTTCTCATGCCATAGAATCACTTAAAAGTAAATTACCACTACTGGATTCTCAAAAATAAAAGCATCTATATCTAAATAAATCACATCCCAATGCAACAAATTAGAGGGATGAAAATGGAACACCTTAATGGATTATAAGTGGAACACATATCATAGAACCAATCAACAACCTTCTTAGACTGCTCAGTGAACTCAAATGGTATGACATATCTCAAATCAATGATTTTCTATTTTCAAAGATTAATATAAAACAACTGAGGTGATACTTTAATGAAAAATTTTCACCTCTGTAAAAACCAATGGATGATACCATTGATCTGCATAATATTTCTATCAACTATACACTATAACCAGACACTGAAATAAATTCTAAATCCCCACATAAATATCCTAAACCGCACATGGTCCTAGAAAAATAACTGCAATCAACACTTCCCCAAAAAGAGTTAATCATCATTTAAGACCATCTAAATCCTCAAATAGAGCCATTATAATCGATTACTAGTCACTGTTCTTATAAGAAAACTCAATCATTCCATAATGGAATTCCCAATATCTATTGAAATCATATACATAGACATAGTGAATATCCTCCACACTCATAATAAAATTATTCTATTGACCATCTATCTATCACTGATATGTCGTACTCAACCTAACCTCAGAACAAATATCTTCATAGAGACTCATCCAGATTCTTGATGTAAACCTATGATCCATATCAGAAACAAGAGAATAATGAACTCCATGTAAACTCACAATTTCATGGACAAAAATCTTACCCCAATCTCCAACCATAGTAGTGTCTTTGATCTGAATGATATGATATGGTTTTTTCAACCAACCATCACAACCAATATAGAATTCATCCCTCAGAGAGTCCATGGTAATCTAACAAAAAAATCCATGGATACCTCATGTCATATCTGAAGATGCAGTAGAAGGGGATTGAGAAAAATAGATATTTTTAAATTCTCTTCCTTTATCTCTTGGTATGTGTTACAATGAGATACATAATCATCAATTTCACACATCATACCCGACCACCCGAGTATTGGTCTCTTGTTATAATAAATCATCATAGTGACCAAATGAATACCCTTTATGAACTATTATAATAAAAAAACATATACTTTTATTTGATGATGGAAGGAAGAACTAATACCTAATGAGGAGAATACCATATTTATAGAGAGGCCAGATTAAAATGTTATCCACACTATATATTTGTTATTGAATTCCACTTAACATAAATCCTACTAATTACTATGCATAATAGACTCAAGGAGTGATGATGATAACATGACACTAATATAAACCATACTAAACAGATACTTCAAAAATCTAAATGCAACTTTGAAAAAATTCCGATCAGTTTCAAATATTCTTTAGATTCCAAAATAGCTCCTGATGAAACATTACTACTAATAGAATATGTAACAACAATCCCTTTCCCTAAGGGGTAGGTAATATAAAAGTCATATGTCTGAAGGTATTCCACCAATTAACAATATCTATGATTAAATTACTTAAATGAATGGCTATACCTCTAAATTTTATGTTCAGAAAACACTATGACCCATTCCCTAGATAGATAATGATTCCAAAAATTATGATAATGCATAATTATAGAAATATATTATCTTATGTAAGGTATTTCATCTCATTTAGTCAAAGATGACGTGAGTTTTAAGATTCCACTAGTTTATATTACATGATATTATAACCCAATCAAGTTTAACAAGCATAAAAAAAATCTACATTCCTAGTTACAGGCTTATGTAAGATTAAAATAGGATTATATTTCATAAGTTATTTTATATATGTGAATGAAGACTAAAACATTTGATCCCTTGGGAATTTCACTCCATTTATATAAGATTAGTCAAATGTGACATCGTATCTGAGAAATCCTTAAAGACCCATCTATAGTGTATAATAAGACAATATATTCTCAAAATATCAATTAATGTTCATGGTTCCTACAATAAAAAACAACTTTCACCTTCTTAGGATCAACTGAGAAGCCTTGTTAAGAAATCACATGTCGTGGGAATTTCACATTGTGAATCAAGAACATTCATTTAGAACGCTTTCAAAATAATTTATAACTCCTCAAGATTCAACAACCAATCTTAGATAGATCTCATGAAAATTATCTAATCATAAATAAACCAACATATCAACCATAATCACTTCCAAAAAAGTGTCATGATTTTGATGGAATATTTTATTCAGGAAACACATCAAATTTTTTGAATATATAGTCAGAATAAATAACATATGAATACATTTATAATGTCTATACTCACCCCTAAAAGAAAACATTGGTATATTACACTCTTGAACTCTGAGGAAATTATAACCCAATAAAACATCTATCATAAAAAACCACTTTATCCCCATAACTAATGACATAAATAACTACCATGAGAAAGTGACACATGTTCATAACATTCACTTAATTCAACTTTTAAAATTCCATGAAAAATAACATTGAGTAGTGTTCCCTCTTGGAAAATATTATAAGGGATTCTTAAATATAAACTCTAGGGTTATCAAAATAATTAACCACCAGATCGTGAAAATGAATCATGATATCTTTTATCTTTTTTGGGTGCCTTTTGAAAAGAATGTATCAAAATTGGACGTTTAACTAGAACCATGACTCTCATAAACACTAATCCATCTCTATAGGAAGTCTAGAGACATCGTTTGGGAAAAAATTAGTAAAATATAATAGAATATTTGTAAGATAAACAATAGATAAACTTTATCATGTATAACATCATCAAATGACTAAAAACTCAATAGATTTTGATCGGAAGATCCTACATAACTAGACCATAGATCCGACTCTACCTGAAACCCATGTAAGATTATCTATTCCGTAAGAAATGAGACACATATATGATAACAATAAACCTCAACACAATGATCAAAAATATAATTTATCCTAGTGATAACATCAAATAGATACAAATTAAGAGTAATTAAAACCCATACTAACATTGAATCACCTATCAATAGAATACATTGACACTAAAACCCCTTCTCTTTCGTCTTATATAGAGCCATCGCTAAATCTATAAAAAATCACATGAGATTAATTATATGGTTAATAATATTAAAAATAGATAGATAAAAAGAGTGTCATGAACTAATAAAAAAAATATCGAAGCTGCATTAAAAATGGTACCTCTCACTATCGATGGACCTGCAGTAGCCTCGACCAAAAACTCATCTTTTGGGTAAAGGAGGTTCACTTTTAAAGCATGAGGATGGAGAGATCTATTATTTTGTGCATATGAATTTCCTTTATTTTTTTGGAGTTGATGATAATGGATAATATTAAGGTGTCTACAAAGACTAAGAGAAATATGGCAGATGGCCATAATGACCAAAAATAATGAACATGTTTTCTGTTAAAAGAAACCAATATCAGTGTTTCCAATCATTCCACAAAAATATAATATAAGAGGTATACTAATAGCTGTAATTAGAGGTTTTGAAGTGGTCTTATGCCAATAAATTCTTTCACCACTACTCTAATGATATTTCCACATTCTACATTCCATGGGGTTCCCCAAAAGATTTCACTAGGAGGAAGCGAATAGGAACAATATCCAGATTTTCGACCATATTCATTTATACCATTATACATATATCTACTAACATTTAATATGTTCAAATATTTAAAATAAAAATCAATCATCTAATATAAAGTATCAAACCCTACAGGTACATATGAGTGTTCAACTAGTCTTTCTTTATAATCTATGGTGAAAATTGATCAATTGTTGAAAACAGATTGGTACACACTGACAAAAAATTCTCTCCCCAATGAAAATATAGGAACATCAAATACATAACCATAAATACAAATAATGGATATAAATACTAGAAGAATAGTGTGTAAAAAAAATTCTAGTATAAGCACACATTCCTATCTATATATACCATGGAATCCTAGAAATGATTTTTGAGACCTTCAAGTATAAATAAGAAACACATCACCATCACACTCTCTCGTGTATCCCAAAATTTAAAAAAAAAATATGTTCTATATTTTCAAGATAGTCTACCAAATATTTTGGTTTTTCCCACCTTAAATGGATGGTGAATTTTTATACAATAACCCTCATGATCCATCTCTTTCTTTATAAACTCCATGTTGTGCCTCTAGAACTGCATTCTAAACAAGTGTCATATTCTACTCGATGTGACGAACTACACATGTGATATCCATGATAACAATCTATTTTACGGTATGGTTACCATGAGTAAAATCACCGAAACAATTTAGTGTAACTCTCATAATACGTATCAGATGCAAACAACAATAGACCAAAAATGAAGAAACAATCAGAAATTGAATAATCTAAACACAAACAAAAAACAGCATATAAAAATATTGACAATAACCTAAAAATCGAAATAAGAGACACATATACAATCATTCCATGTTATTTAAGTATTTTCTAGGTAATGATATTGCTATGAAGTCACCAAATACTACCTCTAAAGTCAAAAAAATATATCCCTAGTCTATCAAACATCCCATGACCACAACTCTTAAAAAAGCCCTATCATGGTGCTCTGATTCCACTATGTAATAAATAGACCTGGATATAGTTCAAATTTGGTATGTGACATGATCCAATACATACCGAAAGGAAATTCTTGATCACCACATGTTTACAACTAGCTCATGTGAAACAAAAAATAATCTATGGTATTGATTCCCCACAACTTGAAGAAACAACATGGAATGTATATATACATTACACATAACAGATTGAAATGGAAAAATATGTAAATATATTCTATAACAAATAATAAACAATGGAAAATAAAAAAACTAAAAAGGATGGAACAACAACCTCTAAGAGTCAGGTCCAACTGCAAAGGAAGAGTGAAAAATATATCTACAACAACATCTCCATGTGTTAATGTGGGAAAAATCCCACCATCTTGAAACCATCTAATGAAAATCAAGCTAACATAAAACATTTTTACCGCACTATTGTTCCTTCACAATCCATATATCAAAAAAATAACATAGTATACACACTGATTATGGGCTGAGTAGGGTGTGAGATGACATTCCCAAGAGGTTCCAAACTTGGTTTTCCAAAATAATTATCTACATAATTATCCAAGAATTTTCAACACTATATATAGTAAATAATGATTAAAATTTAAATGTTTTTATATCAAAATCATGTTAAAAAGTTTTTATTTCCTCTTTCCCCCATTTCTAAATAATGCAGTCAAATCATATTCAAGTCATTTCATATACATTTATCTAAATAGATATATCAAACCAAAGAAACTTTTTTATCACAACTCATATAAAATTTAGGGAAGTAAAATAATAATTATACAAAGGAAAAGAAAATGAATCATCTATTAACTCTAGTAACATCATCCACAGGATCACACTATGTCATGAAAATTGGGACACTAACACATAAAATAGATATTTTGTGGACATAAATCCTTTAGATATATTTATTTATTCTATAATATTTATTAGCAATTAAATAATTGAACCCCCTTGCGGGTCTAACATATCCATAGAACAACATGCCTATGGATAAGAAGAAAGAACCATGAGAAAACCCATAGATAGTGGATGAGACATTTAATATAACTTCTACCTATGTACCAATGGATTCCCATTTTCTCAATTTTACAATTGAATTAATTGACCATTTTCAACAAACTAGGATTTATAAATAATTTCACAATGCTTTGAAAACCATTTTTCATTTTCCAAAACTACGGGAAATCCATATTTTATAAAAACCAATTTCCACACACACAAATCCAATCGGTAAATCGTTCCATTTTATTTATAAAATAATTTATCAAATAGCCAAAGCAATCATGTTCAACAACACTGGATGGAGACAGAACCACTTATCTCAAAGATCAGGTTGCACAATCCTATAATAGAATCCACCAACAATGAAAAGCACAAAATGGAAAGTGATTCCATAAAATGAACCCACACATATTATAATTTATTAAATTTATAAGAAGTGTTTGGGAAGTATAGTAAACAAAATATTCATCATAAATTAACACCTGCAATACCACAACAAATAATGAAACAACACTTGGAATGAGATCACACAATGGATCAAGAAAGAAATCATGAATAATTATCAAAACATGTCAACAAATTAAATAACACAATAGATAAGTTCTACAAAAATCGATTACAGTGAATAATCATAAAATATTACTCACTTAGATAGATTAATCCGTACTAAAATGGTGATCAATCACCAAATGAATTGATCTAGAAGGAACAAAGGATCCCAAATATCCAAAAGTGATCTCTAGAATTGGAGGGGAAAGGATTCACATCAAATGAACAAAAATATCTATTTAAGCTTTCCCTAAAATCGTTTTCCATGTTGATAACACGATGCATAATATATCTACATGTGTATAATCCATCAGGATACTAAATTCTGAAAAAATAATGCCTATTTATTAAAAACCTGATTTCTAACAATACATGATGTGTATCTTATACCCGATGAGTATTCCTCTCACATTGTTTACCAGGTTCAGAGAATATTCCCTTCAGAGATTACACATCATGTATTCTTAGGGAATGGACTATATTTCTCTAGAAGACTATAAAAACACCATTTTATTACATGAAATCCATAATCCAACTCATGTGTTCTCCAAACTCAAAGAGAACCCCACAAATATATTATATAATTATACATCGACTCCATTAACTCAAACTAACATACATCCCTAAACTATAGGTAAATTTTTATAGAAAATTATCACCATCATCCTAAGATCCAATACACACCAAATTAAAAAACAAAATAATTAAAGATAACAAAATTATCTTAAATTTGGTAACATGATGTTAATGGTGAGTTTAAAAATGAGTCATTTTTCTTTTTCTAGTCTCAAATATAATACATAGAACATTCTTTATCAATTTCATTAGGGTGTCAATCAAAAATGTTACACATAATAATACATCTCATTTTTTCTTTCATGTGTAAAGTTTCTTAAATTCAAAATTTATATATATATATATATATATAATTTCCTGCACTGATGTACATTATGTATAATACACAGTTATATTTTAAAAAAAATTAACTAAAAAATAAAAATTTGAAACATTTCACAACCCCTCATAATTTTTACAGACTTGAAAATCAGAATTAAATATCTATTAGCAATATATTTAAGCATGAAATTGAATCCCACCCAATAATTTAATCCTTTATCTCATAAAAACATCTAAGTTTTATTACATGACATATAAGGATATCCTTAATAATCTACATAATCGATACTCACATTTTCGATCCTATATCAGACCGGAATCATTATTCTAAAATACAATGAATATAATATTAAACTTTTTCTATATATGAGTAAACCTATAAAAAAGGGTTCCACAGAAGAATAAAAAACTAATAAATAGTATATTGTGTGATAAAACTACATCATAATAATGGTCTATAAAATTTTGATGATTAACTATTTAGTTGGGTTTATGTCACTTTATTCATAAAATGTACTTCTGTTAAGATAGATAATCATGAAATCATTGGGTGGAATATTTCTTTTCTTCACTAATGATAGAAAAATATGTGGTTAATAAAGAATCCATATACCCTACAGCCCAAAGATAGTACCTACTACCTGTACATTAGCATTAAATTCAAGGAAATGACCTTCCAATGGAAAAATAGTTTAGTAGTATTAGTAAAGTAGATTCATACATTATTATTTTTAATTGAATTATAAAATTAGAAAATAATTTTTCCTAATTGATGGTAATAACATTATTCCTTTAATGTTATATTTGAATATTATTCATAGTAAACTTCATAGAATCCCATGTAATAGTAACAAAATAAAGGTGAAATTAAGTGTTAAACAAGGGTTATGTAAAGTAGAATCTTTCATGAATAAATAATCATAGTCATTATGGAAGTTAAATAACTGATAACACTTGAATTTAATAAAAAATATAAGAATTATGTGTGTAAATAATTTGAAACATAAAATAACAAAAAAATCATTCCATTTAAATAAAATAACATTCATGATGTGATAAGGAATAGTAAATTTGGAATGATAAATAAAAAACATTCCATTTAATCAATAACATGAAAATAAAATGAATCTATAGTTATTTTAATATTAAAAATATAATGGGTAATTATAAATAAATTCTGAATACCAGATATTATTAATTATTTTATTTCACATTTTCTAGGAACATGAAACCATTAACATCAATAAATTTTACAAGATAGTTTAAAATATATTACCATAAATACCTTTCAAAATATAGTTTAGTACATGCTTGGTTACAAATGAAAAAAGTTTCTTTATAACTAATTTTATCTCACTAAACTACCAATGAATCAAGGGAATTACAGAAAATGTTCTATAACCCCAACCTTACCAATCAAAACCATTCCTCATATATCTAATAATCAATTTAACTTATAAATAGGTAGCCTTATCAAACATACTTTTTAGTCAGAGGATATAAATTTATCAATATTTCCACAGTTAATCAATAACTCTCAATGCAGATAAATTATGTAAAAATTGTATACTTTTTAGGAAATAATAATATACATTGCAAATAAAAGGGACAGTCAGGGGAAATTAAATTAACCACAATCACATGAATGTGAATAAATCATGGGGTTGTTAATGAATACAAGATTAAATAAAGGAAGTGCATGTTAAGGCTAACCTTGGTTAGAATGATCAGAAACGATCCTGAAGAAGGTTATATATGGTGTCAGTACAATATGCATACCCATTAGAGTTAGATTAAAGGATTTATTTTATTGATGAATATAAATAAAATTAAATCTCTTTAAAAATGTTCTTGATCATCATAACCATTTTATTTTAAAAAATATTTTATTTGAAAATCACATTTAAAAAGTACATTTTTTTAAATATTTTGAAATTAATTTTATTTAAAAGTATAAATTGAGTCATATAATATAATCTTAAAAAAATAAATGGTTCATTATGGAAAAAAAAAATTTTTATACAATACACATTATTCTAATTTTTTATTTCAAATTTTTGTATAAAAATGAAAAATAAGAATTATATTGAAAAATAAATTAAATTTATTTTAAATTATTACTAAAATAATAAGAATGGGTAATAAATAATTTAATAAATCATTTTTATAATATTCAAAACATTCAGTAGAACACTTTTAGAAAACATGGTTTTGGAAGAAAACATATTCCCAACTGAAGATAGAAATAAAGTTGGGTTTTATTGAAATCATATTCTAAACCATTTTCTATCCCAAAGAGTTATAAAAAGTTGAGATCACATTAAAGATATACTTAATAAATAGAGTAGAATAATATTACATGGTTTATTATGAAATGGTCACATACTCTCTTTCAATTGATATTAGAGAATAAACAATCTCGATTTGAATGAGGTTGTGAAATAAACCCGTATAATGATTATAACATTGACATGAGTATTAAAAAATTAAACTATTATGTGTATCCAATATAAATAGAAATATTTTTCTTGAAAATATTTCAATATATATTCAAAATCAATTACCCACATAATATTATCTAAAAATAATCAATGATGTATATGTTTAACCCAATGAGTGGAAATTGAGTTAAGAAATCACATACCATAGGAATCTATTTAGTTAAACATCATTTGGCCAAATTTCTAATAGATTAAATCATGTTATTATCTTATAAGAGTTCCGAATTAATATATATAATATCATATATTATCCCTTTTTAAAATTATAAAACCTATTTGTTAATAATATTTCATTATTTTCACTATTTTTTGGGATATTTGACTTGTTTTTCAAGAATTTTTTGATGTGATACATTTTTATTACTATTATATATATAATTATTTAATCATTTAAATAATGTAAACTGTGATTTAAATATCATATATTTTTATTAAATAATTTTGTACATTAATCCATGATATTTATTGATAGGATATAAAATGAACTATTAATATAGACGGTCAGTTGTATGTTTTCATGAAAACGACTTTAATTTATTGTGGTATTAAAAAGAAATAAATTTATATGATATATATGTGTATTATAATTATAGTAGAATATTTATTTCATATATATAATGTATTTTTATTAACCCCATCTTTTATATATTCTATATAATTTATGAATGATTCACATCACTTCGTGAGGCACTAGGCTTCTGTTCACAAGAACATCTTTATCATCTTTCCATAAAATGGAAAACAAGTTGGTATGTGTTATTAAATAACTCAATAAGAATAATTAAAAAATAAATTTCAAAAATTTTAATATAAAAATATTATTTTTATATTTATTCCAAACACTGATAAGTAGAAATGAAAAAACAAATGACAATGGTTCGTGAGGTGGTATTCTATTTTATACACGAATGATGAATTCATGTCCTTTTTTATAGATGTTTTTGTGGTTGTAGGTTCTTCCAATAACATTAAACATATAAGAACATTTAAAATTATGAATTAATTATTTGATAATAAAATAATATTAATTGGAGGTGGAGAAGAAGTAATTAAAGTGAAAAACACTTTTAGAAGAACATTATCTCATTTTCAGGCATCATCCTTAGTTGTGAAATAAAACCACCACTTGGTTTCTGACATCATTGGAAAGTATTATAATAATAGGGTTGGGATTTGTGTTTGTTAATTGTACTAGTTTTTTACAATCCAATTTTCATTGGGGGAGTGACTAAGTGAGGGGAGTGGGTTCACTTTTATAGCATAGGAGGAGTGAAATTCTTGTAAATATCAAAAAGTAAACACAATTGGGAATACTCCCTTAAATCATGTGCCTAAAATAATGCAAACAATTATATAAAAATGGTTATATGATATAAATGTGTCCATATAATGGTTTTTTGACAAGTTTATTGTATTCCTATCCCTTGTCTTTTATGATTAATCACTAAGTGAACTCGATTTTACCATAATAATTATGATTAACATTAACTATTTTTGATTATATATTTGGTAAAAAATAATTTTTACAATATTACAAATTTGAAATTAATATTAATAAATTGATAGTTAATTTTAAAAAATTCAACTTGTAGAATTGGATGAATTGTGTTTGAAATTTATCTCGTAGATGTCACGACAAAGAATGTTTTTGAAGTGAAAATGTCCACCTGATTAGAATAATTAATTATCAAAATTTTGTATGAAAATGATATCAACGACATAAATTAACTTAATTTATTAATAATTTATCTAATTTCAAATTAAAACATATTTGAAATAATATTTATCAATAAAAATTATTTAGTGGAAACGTATGCTTTCAATTAAATTTAGTATTTTTCATTATTTATCAAAAAATAAAACTTATCAAAAGAAAAAACAAATCTCCCTGAGAGAATATTTACATTTCTATTTCTAAAATAAATTTTATTTTGTTAAATATAATTTATTAAAATTTAGAAATAGAGTTTTCAAACTAGAGCAACATTAAAATCCGGTATAACTATCTTTTAGAACAATACATCTTTTTATGCATAACATTTTATTTGTTCTTATCTTATGTCCACCAAATATATTAGTTGAAATAAAAAACATTTTACTGAATATGTAATATATAGATAATTTTATTAAAATAATGTGATATAATATAATTTAATTTATTATGATTAATGTTTTTTTAGCTCAAAAAAAGTTTTTTATAAAAACATCATAATTTTTTTTAATTTTTTTTGTATTCATTTATAATTAAATGGTAACCAATTAATTAATCCATATATTCTAATAAGTTATTTAGTCATATTCATAACCACCAATTTAATTTTTAATAGATAAATATTCAAATTTAAAATTCATATTAATATTATTTGAAAAAACCTAGTAATGCATGTAAGGCAAGTCATCGAAAAAAGTAAATGTTTCATGAAACACACACTAAATAAATATTGAGTTCATTGAAATCTATAGAATAGATTGGATTTTTATAAATTTCAAAGATATTAAAAATTATTCATATATTATATTTCTTTCTGGGAGTAGTGTTTTCTATCATACAGGCTATCGAATATGATGTTCATATTTTGAATTTTTTAATTTTTACATTTTCCCACACTTTAAATAAATTATGTGCTCACAATTATAAATTGATATAATTAATAAAGTGTGTAATAATTTGGAATAACAATAATTCAAAACCAAAATCAAGAAAGGGGTAATAAAATATATTCTTTATATCTGAGAATCAGATGCACAATGGCCTTATGGGGTAACATATAACTTGGTTCTATGTTAGTGAACATTGATGGAAAGTGATTATATAGACATGTGGGAAAAAATATACTATGATTTAGGTTAGTGATAAAATAAATTAAATAATTAGTGGAATTTTACATGGATAAAAAATCACTAATGATCAAAAAATCTATCGATACATCGAAAAGGAATGTATTAGGATAAATTTTTGGCTTCAATAGCTTTCTACTAAAATGTTAAAATTTTCTATTATCTATGTATATTAGGTAATATAAATACTTGATACATTTATATAAGAATATTTTTACCCTTTGGTATTTCTTCAATCACTTTCTAAAATAAATGAATAATAATAAATGAATTATTTATGTCTGAAATAATAAAATTACCCTTTAAAAGACCATGTTATCCGTAAAAGTGTAATAAGATATCACTTCTTCTTATAATAATACTAGAATGATTATAATCATTCATAAAAAAACATATAAAGATCCAATTGATCAATTCCATTAGTAGTTATCCATAGAGATCATCCAAAATATTTCTGATCAAAATTTTGAAGGAAGGTTAATAAAAAAAAAATTATTCTCTACAAATAATTAAAGTGGATATTAACACTCAAATACCATACTTCTAAATACCTTCATCAGGAATTATCATAAAACATGATAATAAATTAAATTATAAATAAAATCTATTTGAAACATCAATTATTAATTATTCCTTATGAAAAATATAGGTTATCTGATAAATTCCTTAAATTCAAAAATGTTTTAGACACCATCAATGATAGAATAACCACATTTTGATTAAAAGATTATCATATACCATGTTATTCATTAATATTCAGTTTAATTATTCCATATAAATCTTATATTTTTCGAACCATAATTTTCTCATTATTGACATCATATTAAAGGCTATATTTCCTTTAACCGTGTGTTTAACATGACATTCAACTTTTCACAAAATCATTTTTCATGGTTTTTATTATCCTTAAATATTTGAATTCATTTATTTAATGTAATAGTACTATAGTATGGTCTAAATATATTTTTGAGACACATAAATAGTATGTTATTCAGAAAAATACTCTAATGACACAATTCTAGAATCTAAAAAAATAATAATATTAATCATTCCTCTTTTTTGTGTGAATCAAATATCATTGACCTTATATCCATATATTCCTTTGAGGTATATTCCCTTGAGGTTTAGGGCATTCATTTTTGTTTTTTCCTATATCTCTACATTTGAATCATTGTATATTGAAAACTTTTTTATTTCCCTTGAAATAAAAATCTCAATGGGCTATCATTCATACTTTAACCAGACTCCCAATCCATTTAATGAAGTACCAGGGTGTTTCCATCCTTAATTGTCACATGTGGGAAAAATAATTTGTTCCCTTATTACCTATAGAATTATTATTTATTCTTTTCCAATAATATTCATAATTCACATCAAATACATTATTATTAGATAACTCTATCTATATAGTTAGAATATCATACAATGCCCTTATATTATAAAAACATTTGGGATAATATTTACCTTCAAAATATTATCTTATGGCCATAAAACACATGGTTATTCTTACACACTATATTATGTACATTGATGTGGTCCCCATTCCTTCTCTTATGCACTAATTATAAATAATGAAATATACTAGATTTGATCATATTATTATTATTCATAATGTATATTCCCTAAACTAGTTAAATACATAACAAAAATTGAAAAAATTATTCGTAGATAATCTCATAAAAATAAAAATTTGGTTTTTTGGATTCTCTTATATATTTATCCGAAAATTCTATCATAGGGGATTGTTCTGTAATATATTTTTTCATAAATATAGTTCCCAAAGATTCTATTGAACTTGTTCTAATGAAAATTATAGAGACCCTAACCCCAGCAACTATGATACAATTCCTACTACCATTACGTTGGTATAACATATAGGGAAATTGCATCCCTAGCGAAAAAATTGTTTATTATTCATGGTAAATGTGATACATACATGAGTCTTGTATTACAAGTTAATAGAAAAACTAGAGCAGAATTTTTTTTATTACAAAGATAATAACTTTATTCTTTCAATATGATGCATACATATCAATCATAGTAGTATTCATGAAAAACTGGGGAAAAGACTCAAAATAAGGGAGAATGAAAATTCTAATTATGTGTTATGTACAAAGGTAGAAATATTAAATTAATAATCACAATCAATATGAAATGGTAAATAACTAAGAATATATTCTACATACATAATAAGATGAGAAGGAAGTGAGTAATTAAAATTATATTCTATGTTACCAAAATCAAATTACATTTATTTGAAATTACTATCAGAATAAGATAAAGAGGAATCAATATGAAAGGATAAATAAGTGTAAACATTTTCTATTTAAACAATAAACAGATAATGAATTGAATCAATATATGTTGTCATAATTAAGATATCATTGATAATAGTAACTAAATTTTGAATCTAGAAAATTCATAGTTATTTGATTTCATGTTTCCAAGGTACATGAATACATTACCATGAATACCATTAACAAGACGGTTTAAAACCTATTACTGTCAAGACCTATAAAAAGACATTTTAGAACATGCTTGTTTATAAGTGCGAAAGATTGTTTACATCTTATTTTGTATCAAGATACTACAAATGTGTCAAGGATGTTACTTTAATTTGTTCCAACCAATTTATACTTATCAAACACATTCTTTATATATCGAATAATCTATTTAACTCATAAGCAACATCGATTATGAAATATTAATATGTTGTGAAGGATATTGTTTTATAAGTATTTAATTATTTAATGAATGAAATTTAATGTAAATAATGTATGTAATAGGTTATATGTTTTAAGAAATAATATTCTCCAGGATAAATAATATGGATATTTAGTGGAAAATTAATTTCCTTTAATCATTACAATTTGAATATTTCAATGAAAAATTAATGATTACAATAACGAATTTTGAAAGTAAATATAAAAAATTACATTAGTCAGAAAGAACACATACCATATAAAAGAAGGTGAAGGATGGTATAATTACAATATTTTTACCAATGAGAGTAATAATAAATTGTTTATTTATTCATGAATATAAATACCAAAAAATATCATTATAAATGTTTTTGAGGAAAATATATTTTTCATTTTGAAAAACATTTTGAAAATTCCTTTCATTGAAAAATTTTTTTCAAAAATATAATTTTATAAGACATTATAAAAATAAATTATTTGAATATAACAATTAAATATTACAAATTTTTGTTTGATAAATTTATTTAGTCAATATGTCTAGGAATTAAATTCATTTAGTACATATTTATGTAAAATTATAATTCACACTTTCTATAAAATCAAAACGAGGATTATTTTGAAAATAGCATATTATTTCATTGAAAACATTTTCTACATGAAAAAATGGGTCAAAATACATTAAATATCCCATTTATAATAGTGAACTTATTTTTCAATACATTTTTAAAAAATATTATTTTCCGGGAAAACATATTTTTTGATCAAAGAGTGAAATGAAATAGGGTTTTTTAGAAAATTGAATATTAAAATTCAGTCGTAAAAAATACTGTAAAAGTTGTAAAATTTCTGGAAAGAGTTCAATGATAACCATAGGAGAGTAAAATGGATGTTTTTATTATGAAATGGACATGTAATTTTCTTCATCTAATATTCAAGAATAAACAATATTGATATCAATGAGTCTATGCAGTAAACCCTTAAAATGATCATTACATCAAAGTGAGAATTTATAAATGAATTGATTATGTGAATCCAGAGTAAATTCCCCTAAATAGTTTTTTTATGAAAAAAATAAATCTTCAAAATTCATTACAAACATAATCATATCATGACCTAATCAACAACGTAGATGTTTAATACAATGAGTGGAAATTTAGGTAAGAAACCTCTTACATTATACTTCCTTTTGATTTAGAGTTATTTATCATCATATATAATGGTTTTAATAATGATATTAAATTATTGAAGAACTATATTAATATTTATTATATAATAAATTATCCTTTAAAAAAATATTGTCACTTTTTTTGTTAATAATATTTCACTACTTTCACAATTCTTGGGGTTATTTTCCTTGTTTTTTATTGTGTTATAACTTGTCATTTTACTATTAGTATTACATTGATATAGATCTCATCACCAAAATAATTTCAATTTATATTGTAATATCTTATATATTCATTAAAAATTAATTTATAGTAATCTATAAAATTTTGTGATAGGAATGAAATATACTGTTCAGGGAGATGGTAGGCCTCAAGTACACTTGAATACTACATCCATTTTCATATCATATTAACATAAATAAATTTAAATTTTTTTTTATATTTTAATACTAGTATAATATTAATTTCATATATATCAAATATTTTTAGTAATAAAAATCCTTATAAAATTCCATGTAATATTTAAACGAATCACATCGCTTTGGGAGGCGATGGTCTATCATACACACGAGAAATGTTATTGCATTCTCACAAAATGGGAAGCATGATGGTATGTGATATATTATAACATTAGATGAATAATTAAATCATAAATATCATAAATATAATATGTAAATATTATGAACATCATTATTCCAAAATTTTATGGTGGCAATGGAAAAAAGAAAAGTTATTGGTTCATGAGGTGGTATAACGTTGTATACATGAATGATGATTTTGTAACCCAGTTGATGCATGTGTTTGGATATAGGTCATAACCTTAATAGAAAAACATATCAGTACAATTAATATATTATTTTTATTATATTAACATGGAAGAATAAGAATTGTACGAGGTTGAGAAGGATATAAAATAAAAATAACATTACCTCTTCTTCGGGATTCACTGTTGGTTTTACTAAAACCTTTAAAGGCATGATTTAATCGAAAAAAAATCTATGATTTGGTTGGGGAAGATTTAATGTAAATTGGGTTCATTTCTGATGAGCCAAATGGCTTAGGATATGTGAATAAGTTAGGGGGTGACTGTCCAGTTATATTGTAGGAGGACTGAAATTGTTTTAAATACCAAACAATAAGCAATATTGGGAAGTATCCCTTAACTCAGGTTCCTAGAATATAGAATTACTTTTTATCCATGTGATTACAATGACAAAAACTTTTTATTTAATAGGATATGGATATGTGTTGCATCATTTTCATACCTTATATTTTAAGATTTACCAGTAAGTAAACTCATTTTTACTTTAATCGATGTGACTAACAGTAACTGTTTATGCTAATAACATTGGTAAAATATAATTTTCACTTATAATAAATAATATATTAATATACATGAAAATATTTAATCTATTTATCTAAATTCAACTCATATAAGTGGAATAATTTATTTTAAAATTTATCTTATAAACATGATGACAAAGTGTGTTTTTGTTGGGTAAATGGTCAAAATAATTAAATATAATTATAAAAATATTAATATAAAATTGATTCTAATGATATAAATTTGATTAATATAATAATTAATTACATAATTTAACTTCAAAAACAATTTAATATATATTTTTACATTATAAACTACTAATATGAAGATTCAGTTTTCAATTAGATTAAGTATTCTTCACTATTAATCAAAAAATTAAACTTGTCATAAAAATAAAAAAACTTTCCATAATATATTTTTAATATTCCAAATTAAATAATGGAGTCGTTTTTTTAAATAAAATTTTCAAAAATTAGAAAAAATTTGCGTTTAAACATGTTCTCCATTAAAAGGTGTTATATTTCTTATTAATAATATTCAGTATTTATGCATATAAATTAATTTTTTCTTAACTTATGAATATATACCATATTAGATGAATATAAATTTTTAGTTTATAATATATACAAATATTTATGATCATCCACTGATTGAAATAAATTTTATATATTATGATAAAACACCCTTGGAAAATAAAATATATTTTATAAAAACATTTCCTTTGTTTTTAATTGATTATTATATTCAAATTCAATCAATTGATATCCAATGAATTAATTTTCCAATATTAATAAGTTATTTAATCTTATTAATAACCTCTAAAATAACATCAAGGGCATCATTTTTCATTTTAATTAAAAATATTAAATGTATTCGGTAAAACTCGGTCTTTTGTGTAACAGAAGCCATAGAAGAAAGTCAATGTTTCATGAAATTCAGGAAGTCTAATTATTGTGTGCATTAAAAAATATAAAATAAAAATAATTTATTTAAATTAATTAATATATTATATAGCCTTGGGTATCTTTCTCCTTTATATTTTTGGATTTTTTGTCCCAAATTATATCAAATATAGAGTTCATGTTTTAAAATTTTAGTGGTGTTACAGTAGAGAATGTTTGGCTTTATGGAATAATGAATCATGGTTCACTTTAATTATTTGGAAATATAAGGTGATTTGGATGATATTGTTATTTTCCACTGAATTTTAAATGATATTCTACCTATATTTAATGAATATATGATTTACATAACGATCGTCCTCTAATGGAGGGCAACACACTCTTGTTAGGGTAGAGTTGAGGCATGTCACCCCAAAATGCAGGGAATCATGAAAAGATAAGGATATTTCAAGAAAACAATGGTGATTATCTTCTAATTAAGATGTAAAACTATTGGGAATTAGTTTTTTGAGTTATACTCAATAAATTTGGATGAATTTGACATAATTTAATGATGTGGAACACCTGTCTTATTCATGATTTTCCAAATTAATGAATAATAATCCCATTCATGATATTAAGGGTTGAATGATTTATAAAAACTAATCATAGTAGTTTAAAAAAAATTAAAATAGGAACATAATTCCATATTTATTTTTTATAGAATATTAATCAATGGGTTAATTATATATTTCACATCCATTGAATGGGTTCAATGGATTAATCTTCTGGAAATTAATGTACACATCGTATAAATTTTATACAATTGAAATGTGTCATGAAATAAAATGCATCATTGATTTCAATATAATGATATTAGATCCCAACCAATAGTAAAAATTTATTTTATGAATACCTCATAAATATGCTCTCCCCCCAAAGACACTGACTATCACAAGGAGAGGCTACTACAACAATTATGTGATAATTAGTACTCATGATATATTATGGTTTCAAAATATTAGTGTAATCCCTTTAGAAGTTGGAGAACTTTAAATACACCATTTGATATCAGTATCATGTATTATATTAAAAATAAATCCATGATTTTGAAGAACTAGGTATACTTTTTTGGGTGTTTTTCAATTCCATTTCAAATTTCTTTTATCAGGTGTAGATAATTTTTTTGGTTTGCTTCCACTACCTATGATAAAATGATTATTAGAATGACTCCCTCCCCCAAATATAAAATCATTAATAGAGAGTAATGATGACCCCCAAGTCCCACCTCGAGTAGGCCCCCCATTAGACACCAACACCAATGTTATAGAAATCACATAGTACTGAAGGCATTAGACTCTATAAATGAAAAAAGATATAGAAATTGGATAATCAATCGCAGAAAAACTCCATCAGACTATATAAAGGTGAACCAAAAATCATCCCACAGTGCATCAAAAATGAAAAACTAAAACACAAAAAAGTCAAAAAAGTATACCAAAAGGAATAATCTATGAAAAAATCACAAAAAAATTGTAACCATGTTAGTATTGTTCATCTAGCTCCACATATTCCTCCTTGGAACATGAGAAATAGTTCATATATGTAAGGTGAGAAAAAAATGTATACTTAGTGGGGACATATCTATGGCCTCAAGTTCACTTGAAAAAAGAGAAATCTAATCTGATAATTTTCATATAGCACAACTAACAAGAACCAATATAGTTTATCTAACTAATCCAATCATCCCCATGAATCACTCAATAAATAATGAATCGAGCATATTAATATATCATTGGGTTCAAAACAAAGAGAGGTTACCTTCTACCGTATCCCTACAAAATTTTCATTATTATGCCCCAATAACGAACATCCAATACTCCCTTACTATCCACATATACTAGATAACATCACATGACATAATATAACATATGACCCAAAGACTCATGGGGCACACATCATATCACATCCCACGCATAGTCACCTGGGTCACACATCACAACATATCCTTCTCATGGAAACCAGTAGACACATCACATCACCTCAAGTCACATCGTGAAGTAGAGAATTATGGTTTCATTAAAGAAAATTACATCATCCTCATTCCTATGTCCTACAATGAATTATTGACACCATATATCACAAGAAACTAAATCATGTATTAACAATAAACAACTAGTAAAACAAATCACATCACATCACAACCCTCCCACAAACACATGGGTAATGTAATGCCCCGACCCTAGTTACCCAGAGTCGGTGCATTATTACATAACATTGGCATGATCACAAGAAAGATAAAATCTCGAAAGACCGATTGGTTTAGTAGTCTTGGAAACACTAGATATATTAATAAGTTTTACATTACATCATAAAATGAAAAACTACTACAACAACATAATTTCTCCACAGTCCACACTATTATCCCCTCATAATATCCCTGCAGGTCATTCATAACTTACTTCTTCACATCCTGGGAAAAATAAAACATAGAAAAGGGGTGAGCTCAAATGCCCAGTAAGGACAACAATATAGCGGAACATTCAAAATAAGCATAAACATTTAAGGCAATGCATTACTAAAACAAAAGCCTTTTAAACTTGAACTTCAACATAGTATGGCAAAAGTAAAATGAAATAATTCCATTTACTTGTTCACATGGATATTCTACTAATCGAATAATCACATGCAATATCAATAACCACTTTCATAATATTAGAATACATAATACCAGACTATCATAACCACATAGCCAAGGCCTCGTGCCAAGACTACAAATAAGATTTTGCCAAGGCCTTGTGCCAAGACACTAGTTTGTCTCATGAGACCTACCGATGCATCGAGGAGCTATAGCGGGCTCCACCCGTCACATATTAAGTCCAATGCATCCCCATATTAAAGGGTTTAAACATAACATAAACATTCATATTAAAACTTGCATACGAAATGTCAATAATTTCTCCATAAACTATGAATGGTATAAAAATTGCACATATATAGTCAAACATATCACAAAACCTTCAATACAATATAGAAGTTTTTTATCATAATAAATCAACTTCAAATAAGAGTAAAATCCATCAAAGGATGTTGACATAGATGAAATCAAATCTATTTTTAGAGAAATATCTCTTTGTATTTTTGAAATCATTTAAGAGCCATATAAAATAATACAGTTTATTTGAAAATATTCTTATAAGCTTGTAAGAAAATATTTGATGATTTTATAACGGCAGAAAACAACTTCACCCGCCGTATATGTTAAACAAACATTCTTACCTTAATTCTGTCGAAAAGGTTAAAAAATACCTTGTTTTGAAAACGACGGAACGATTCCTCTTATAAAAATTCAAACAACGGTATAAATGACTTTAACCCATATTCTTGTAAATAATAAAAATGTTTTGAAATACATTTTTAAGAAACATGGATGTGGATGATAAAGTGATCCCAGTATATTATTACGTATAAACAACCTCGGATAATGAAGAGATTGTGAAATAACCCTTACCAATTAGGTAACTTATGAAACATACAACCCATGAAAGAGGTATCATACAATGAATATGTAAATACACATAAATTAGACTGTATTACACAAAGAATATAATTATGGGCAGTACATACACCACACAAAAGGTGATGGTGGCAATATGGCATGAATCTCATGGGAATAAGGAGTGAGATGAAAACCCCTTACCTTGTACTTTTCCTTGGTTGGGGTAGGTTAACCTCATGTGTAATGGTGAAATAATTGTTATTAAATTATACAAGAATCATATACATTAATATGATATCATATATGATCTTTTAATATTTATTTGATAATAATATCTTTGTATTATCGTTGTTTTGGGTGTTAACTTACTTGTTTTCTTTTATATGTTTTGTTACGTAAGACATGTTTGTAAAGGATAGGTTGTATATTATTAATATCCAGAATGATATAAAGTCCTTAAACATCATAATTTGTTTTAAATCATCAAATGATAATTATACTTGAATGGATACGATGGAGAATGAATCTCATCGCGTTCGTGGAGACGGTAGTCCGTACGTACGCACGAGTGACAATATCATTATTTTGATATTAAAATAATATATAAATGGATGGTATATCATATATACATAATAACTAACATGTTATAATTATTATTTACATGAGTTACACATCATTATTATACCCATCCAAATAATATTATATTGAATAACAATTACACCACGACGTGGAGACGTTAAGCCGTACATAGGCATGTATGGTGACATGTTATTCAAAGGGTGGATAGAATACTGAATATGGTTGTACCATATTTATAATAACATCACAGTATATATATGATACTGGAGTTATTATTTTATAATGGTAACAACAAAGTAAGAAGAAGTGGAAGAAGAAAGGAACTTTGAAAAGGGTGGTGAAATCATTACCTCTTCTTCGGTTTCTTCCTTTTGATTTGATCAAAAGGGCTCCTTAGGTTGGCTTTCAGATCAAACTAAGTCCTATAGGTTGTAGTCAGGAAATTTGGGAGAGTATTTGGGCAGAGTTTGGCCGAACCAAAGGCTTTGATGGTGTGAAGAAATGAGAAGGAGGAGTGCCCTTTTATAAGAGTGGTGAGGGGCACCTTTAGAAAAGTTAGAGATATTAGTTTATAATAAATTCATATTCGGTTTCCAATGTCTCCAAAGTAGATTATTCAAAGGTTAAGGTGGGTATGGGTCGAAAAAAACTCAAACAATAGAATTGAGACAGGTTTGGTTACTTATATTAACCTTATCTTTATGTATTAACTCTAAGTTAATTAGTTTCACTTTTACAATGTCTCATTGTATTTTTATATAATATGGTTAATAAACATACTATATACATCCAAGAGACCCACAAGTGGTCAATTAATGATGAACCTATCATGATATAAGTCTTTTGGCCGAACCTTAGATTTTTATGAATTTAATATCAATTAATAATATAATATTTGTTTTAAGAACTCCTTTATGTCAATTTTGACACTATTCAATAGTTGATTTTTGTGAAACTCATAACAAATTGATTACTTCGAAAAACGTAAATTAAATCAACCCTAATATATCATATTATCCTATAAAATTAGTTTAATTCATTAAAAGTTTCATATTATATTTATTTTGGTATTTATAATATCATCTGTTTTAATTTTTTACTATTATAGTAATTAATTCATCATCATTGTTTCATAAATAAATTAAATTATTTAATGTCTAAAAATTATAAATAAAATATAATTATGTAGTAAATATCTTTATCTTTCTAATTAATATTTATAATCTAAAATCAAACATATATAACCTTATGTAAAAATTGTTTTTCTAAAAGATATATGCTTGTGTCATTTTTGTATTCATTTAAACTTAATTAAAATAAAATGTCCCTATCACCTACAAGTGGCACCATGGGGTCCCAAAATCGACCCAATGATGCCTATGGTCGAACCTGTATCAACCAATAAGGCTAGGCCATGTTTTAGGGTAATTTAGTATTATTATAATATTATATTTTAACCCTTATTTACCGGATTTACCCTTAACCATGGTAAATAAAATATTTACCGCAGTAATTATTCAGAATGTCTAAAAATAAAAGATACCTATTTACACAATTTGGACAAACTGATTCCAAATATGGAATCCATTTTTCTAAATTTAAAACACATAAGTGGGAAAAATTAATTTAAAATTAATTTTCGCTGTCAAAACAAAAAGCGTGTTTTTAAGAGATAATAACTATCAAAAGATTCACACTTGTTTATGTTCGGTTTAATTGTAAAATTATGTCTAATTACCAAAATTATATTAAATGGTAAAAATATATTCTAAATATACTTTAAAACCACTCAAATTCATAATTTATCACTATTAATTATTTTGATTAAAAATTTGTTTTTAATTAAAATTTAGTAATTTTCACTATTCATCAAAATATGAAAGTTATCCGAAAGGTACCGAAATTTCATGTTAAGCAAAATTCTATATTCAGAATCCAAAAATGAAGTCCATTTTGAAATATAAAATATATATAATTTCAAAAATTAGGTATTACTATTCATAACAGCTAGTTTGATCGGTTGTGGTGTGTGTTAAAACTCGAAGTTGCGTACAACACACGCTACTGTATTATTCAAAGGAAAACGTACCGTGGAAGCTTGGGATGTTTTGTTTTAAATTTTTTGATGTCCCCATTTAGTCAAAAAGTTTAAAATATCATATTTAAAAAGGGTTCACTATTAAAAGTTGATAAAAGTGCAATACTGAAAAATGAATTTGTTCTCATAATATGGATTCTAAAATTATAAGGATTATATAAAGTTTAAAATTTAGTTAATACTATTCATAACCTCTTTTGAATGTCTTGTTTGGTAAGTCATGGTGCGCTTGAACTCGGTGTTGCGTGTAGTGGAAGTTATTGAATTATTTTGAAGAAATAACACACTATGAAATCTTGGGGTGTTACATTCTCCCCTCCTTCAATAAATTGGGTCCTCGCAATTTGAAATTGTTCTTCGAAAATAAAAGGTTGAAAATAAAAAATATCTTTGTGGGAAAACACATATCAGAAATTGGGTTACTAAAATTTATCCTTAAGATGAGGAAAAGAGAAATGAAAGGGTTACCACCAAATTATGATCTCGATTAGGAGAACATTGGTGGCAATTAGAGACATATAATTGGAGGAAAACGTAAATATTTATAGGTAGTGATTGAGGTCATAAATCACAAACAAGTTTAAAATTCAGGTCCTTACATTCATCAATCTATTATGATTTAAAATACCATCGATTCAACAAAACATAAGGTATTAGGATAACACATTTTTGACATTTCAGAATATCTTAGTTGAAATCCCACATTGAAAATGAATTAATGAGGTCTCTATTTTAAAATAAATAGTGGAAAGTATAAAGATTACTGAAAATAACACATACTAGGGTTACATGTAGGAAAATATGGATATGGAAGAGAAATCTAACCATCAATTATCTGATGGATAGTGGTATAGAACATGGCTATGAAAAGGCCAACAATCCCAAAGCCATAAATTAGTGATGATTTGAGGTACCATCTAGGACAACATTTTTGTTATAAGATCTTTTTATTAATGTTGAGGAATTTATTTATGAGATTGGTTAAGATTTTAAGGAGATATACTTACTTTATAATTAGAGTTTTATCCATTAATAAATTTCTACCACAAACTCATCTTTCACTCTAAAAGAAAATAGAACGTAAAAAAAAACTATTTATACTATTCGTACAGGGTTCCAAAATAAATGAATTTATAATTCATCTACCAGATCTTTTAAAAAAACTACATTATTTAATCCAGGACATCTCGTGGTCCAGTGGTAGGTGATACACCCTTGTCTCCCTTCAGTTGCTGGTTCAAGTCTCGCGGCCTTGCCTGTCGCGATGGGTTGCCGCCCGACCTCCGGGTTGTCCTTTTTATGGAAATCTGAATTTAATCTCAAACTATAATTTATCCAAAATACTTCTGTCCAAACTCACAGTCCAACATTTATAATGAAGTTAAACATAATGTAGATCCTTTTTACCCCGTAATATCATATTAATACCTTCATCATGTATTCTTTTAAAACACTGAAACATCATGAATTACCATAATCCTTATTGATTACATTCATGCTCCCTTATTCCATATAGAATGCTGGATATACTTCATCAATCCAAAAATGTTTTAAACCCCAACAATGATGGAATATAAAAATCATTAATCAGCTTCAAGGTAGTCAAGAATATCCAATATAATTTATCCAAATCAATCATGTATTATTCTAAAATCACTACATCGGTATCAGAACCGTATTATGGTTTATCTTTTTCTCAACAATATATTTCCCAAAAATTTAACTTGCTATTGAGTCACTTTTCTTTGTTCCACACAATCACAAGTCCTTAATGAAATAGTACTGCAGTAAAATCCTTATATACTCCATAATTATTATAACAAGTACATTGTTGATACAACACTCAATTGACATAATCAACATAAGAACTCTAATCATTCCTCTTCATCTGTGGTAGTATTATAACTTGATTATTATCCAATAGCATCATTTGCGGCATAGTCTGATGACTGATACATAGGTTCACGTAGTTTCCAAACTCCTTGAAAATGAAGCATTTTACATTTGAAACCATTTTCTTACCCTTGCAGTTACATACTTTGTGCCCTTTTCCTCCACACTTATAACAAACTCCCATTCCTTTCAGGAAAGTTCCAGGGTGTTTCTTCCCACAGTTATCACATATGGGAAAATTTATCTTTTTCCTCTTCCCTTTATCCATCTTTCTCTCTTCCATCCTTTTCTTCTCTTGCTTCCCTTCAAATCCATAGGACTCAGTAAACTCTTTACTTATCTTATCAACACATGATATTATTTCTTCATATGATGATAATACATGTGAGACTATTTCTCTTGTAAATTCTGGCTTACGACCATAAAATATATGATCCTTCTTTCTCTTTGTATCATGTGCATTGCTAGAGTTCTCATTCCTTCTACTGGGCGCCATTTCTAAACAATGGCATACATTAGATTAGTTTATGAATAACAATACCTAATTCCAAACTTGTGAAACACATAATATAAATTAAATAGTTTATGGATATAATCCATAATCATAAAAATGTCTCTTTTGAGGAAGGATATACTCATAAACCCTTCATAATGATTTGTAAAGAAAATGATAGTTATCCTAAGCATATCCCCTGGGAGTATCGTAACTAAGAGTGCAGCAAGGCACGTTGTCGTGCACCAGTTCCCGTTCGAGTCTAGCTCAAAGCGGTGTTTTCGGGTTTTACCCCTAGATACATCTGTGCCAGAGCCGCCTCTACCTGCTCGTATCCAGACAGGGATGTATTGCTCGGAAAACTCACAAAATCTCTACAATACCAAAATTCTAGGAAGTTCTTCTATATTAATCCTCAAAATTCATCTTAAATCTATGTTCTCTAATCAGAGTTTATCTAAATCTAGCTTCCAATGTTTGTACTAAACTTCCTCTGATACAAACTGTAACGCCCCGACCCTAGTTACCCAGAGTCGGTGCATTATTACATAACATTGGCATGATGACAAGAAAGATCAAATCTCGAAATACCGATTGGTTTAGTAGCCTTGGAAACACTAGATATATTCATAAGTTTTACATTACATCATAAAATGAAAAACTACTACAACAACATAATGTCTCCACAGTCCACACTATTATCCCCTCATAATATCCCTGCAGGTCATTCATAACTTACTTCTTCACATCTTGGGAAAAATAAAACATAGAAAAGGGGTGAGCTCAAATGCCCAGTAAGGATAATAATATAGCGGAACATTCAAAATAATCATAAACATTTAGGGCAACGCATTACTAAAACAAAAGCCTTTTAAATTTGAACTTCAACACAGTATGGCAAAAGTAAAATGAAATAATGCCATTTACTTGTTCACATGTATATTCTACTAATCGAATAATCACAAGCAATATCAATAACCACTTTCATAATGTTGGAATGCATAATGCCAGACTATCATAACCACATAGCCAAGGCCTCGTGCCATGAATACAAATAAGATTTTTCCAAGCCCTTGTGCCAAGACACTAGTTTGTCTCATGAGACCTACCGATGCATCGAGGAGCTATAGCGGGCTCCACCCGTCACATATTAAGTCCAATTAATTCCCATATGAAAAGTTTTGAACATAACATAAACATTCGTATTAAAACTAGAATACGAAATGTCAATAATTTCACCATAAACTATGAATGGAATAAAAATTGCACATCCACAGTCAAACATATCCCAAAACTTTCAATACAATATAGATGTTTTGTATCATAATAAATCAACTTCAAATAAGCGTAAAATCAATCAAAGAATGTTGACATAGATGAAATCAAAACTCTTTTTAGAGAAATATATCTTTATATTTTTGAAATAATTTAAGAGCCATATAAAATAAAACATTTTAGGTGAAAATATTCTTATAATCTTGTAAGGAAATCTTTGAAGATTTTATAACGGCGGAAAATAACCGCACACGCCGTATAAGTTAAAAAAAATATTCTTACCTTAATTCTGTCGAAAAGGTTAAAAAGGACCTTGTTTTGAAAACGATGGAAAGATTCCTCTTATAAAAAGTCAAACAAGGGTATAAATGAATTTAAACCATATTATTATAAATAATAAAAATGTTTTGAAATACATTTTGAAAAAACATGGATGTGGATGATAAAGAGATCCCAATATATTATTACGTATAAAGAACCTCGGATAATGAAGAGATTGTGAAATAACCTTTACCAATTAGGTAACTTATGAAACATACAACCCATGAAAGAAGTATCATACAATTAATATGTAAATAAACATAAATTAGAGTGTATTACACAAAGAATATAATTATGGGCAGTACATACACCACACAAAAGGTGATGGTGGAAAAATAGCATGAATCTCATGGGAATAAGGAGTGAGATGAAAACCCCTTACCTTGTACTTATCCTTGGTTGGGGTATGTTAAACTCCTGTATAATGGTGAAATAAATGTTATTAAATTATACAAGAATCATATACATTAATATGATATCATATATGATCTTTTAATATTGATTTGATAACAATATCTTTGTATTATCGTTGTTTCGGGTGTTAACTTACTTGTTTTCTTTTATATGTTTTGTTACGTAAGACATGTTTGTAAAGGATAGGATGTATATTATTCATATCCAGAATGATATCAAGTCCTTAAACATCATCATTTTTTTTAAATCATCAAATGATAATTATACTTGAATGGATACGATGGAGAATGAATCTCATCGCGTTCGTGGAGACGGTAGTCCGTACGAACGCACGAGCGACAATATCATTCTTTTGATATTAAAATAATATATAAGTGGATGGTATATCATATATACAGAATCATTAACATGTTATATTTATTATTTACATGAGTTACACATCATTATTATACCCATCCAAATAATATTATATTGAATAACAATTACACCACGACGTGGAGACGGTAAGCCGTACGTACGCACGTATGGTGACATGTAATTCAAAGGGTGGATAGAATACAGATTATGGTTGTACCATATTTATAATAACATCACAGTATATATATGATACTGGAGTTATTATTTTATAATGGTAACAACAAAGGAAGAAGAAGTGGAAGAAGAAAAGAACTTGGAAAATGTGGTGAAATCATTACCTCTTCTTCGGTTTTTTCTTTTGATTTGATCAAAAGGGCTCCATAGGTTGGATTTCTGATCATAATAAGGCCTCTAGGTTGTATTGAGGGAAGTTGGGAGAGTATTTGGGCAGATTTTGGCCGAACCAATGGCTTTGAGGGTGTGAAGAAATGAGAAGGAGGAGTGCTATTTTGTAAGAGGGGTGAGGGGCATCTTTGGAAAAACTAGAGATATTAGTTTATAATAAATTCATATTCGGTTTCCAATGGCTCAAAAGTTTATTATTCAAAGGTTAAGGTGGGGATGGGTCGAAACAACTCAACCAATATAATTTAGATAGGTTTGGGTGCTTATATTAACCATATCTTTAAGTATTAACTCTAAGTTAATTAGTTTCACTTTTACAATGTCTCTTTGTATTTTTATATAATATGGTTAATAAACTTACTATATACATCCAAGAGACCCCAAAATGGTCCATTAATGACGAATCTATCATGATATAAGTCTTTTGGCCGAACCTTAGATTTTTAGGAATTTAATATCAATTAATAATATAATATTTGTTTTAAGAACTATTTTATGTCAATTTTGACACTATTCAATAGTTGATTTTTGTGAAACTCATCACAGATAGATTAATTCGAAAAAAGTAAATTAAATAAATCCTAATATATCATATTATCCTATAAAATTAGTTTAATTCATTAAAAGTTTCATATTATATTTATTTTGGTATTTATAATATCAATTATTTTAATTTTTTACTAGTATAGTAATTAATTCATCATCATTGTGTCATAAATAAATTAAATTATTTAATGTCTAAAAATTATAAATAAAATATCATTATGTATGAAATCTCTTTTTATTTCTAATGAATATTTATAATCTAAAATCCAACATATAAAACCCTATGTAAAAATTTATTTTCTAAAAGATATATGCTTGTGTCATTTTTGTATTCATTTTAACTTAATTAAAATAAAATGTCCCTATCACCTACAAGTGGCACCATGGGGTCCCAAAATCGACCCAAAGATGCCTATGGTCGAACATGTATCAACCAATAAGGCTAGGATACGTTTTATGGTAATTTATTATTATTATAATATTATTTTTTAAACCTTATTTACCGGATTTACCCTTAACCATGGTAAATAAAATATTTACCGCAGTAATTATTCAAAATGTCTAAAAAAAAGTTACCTATTTACACAATTTGGAAATCCTGATTCCAAATATGGAATCCATTTTTCTAACTTCAAAACACATAAATGGCAGAAATTAATTTAAAATTAATTTCCGCTGTCAAAACAAAAAGCGTGTTTTTAATTTATAATAACTATCAAAAGATTGACACTTGTTTATGTTCGGTTTAATTGTAAAATTATGTCCAATGAACAACATTATATTAAATGGTAAAAATATATTCTAAATATAATTTAAAACCACTCAAATTCATAATTTATCACTATTAATTATTTTGATTAAAAAAGTTGTTTTTAATTAAAATTTAGTAATTTTCACTATTCCTCAAAATTTGAAATTTATCCGAAAAGTACCGAAATTTCATCTTAGGCTAAATTCTATATTCTGAAACCAAAAAGGAAGTCCATTTTGAAATATAAAATATATATAATTTCAAAAAGTAGGTATTACTATTCATAATGGCTAGTTTGATCGGTTTGTGGTGTGTGTTAAAACTCGAAGTTGAGTACAACACACGCTACTGTATTATTCAAAGGAAATCGTACCGTGGAAGCTTGGGATGTTTTATTTTAAATTTTTTGATGTCCCCATTTAGTCAAAAAGTTTAAAATATTGTATTTAAAAAGGGTTCACTATTAAAAGTTGATAATAGTGCAATACTGAAAATGAATTTGTTCTCATAATATGGATTCTAAAATTATAAGGATTATATAATGTTTAAAATTTAGTTAATACTATTAATAAACTCTTTTGAACGGCTTGTTTTGTAAGTCATGGTGCGCTTGAAGTCGGTGTTGCGTGTAGTGGAGGTTATTGAATTATTTTGAAGAAATAACACACTATGAAATCTTGGGGTGTTACAGGTAAGACATCATCATTGGGAAATATTTGACACTAACCTATACCAATGAAAGAGTGGTGGAGTAGGGGGGTATATAGACATTGTTATCAAATCTATGCTAGACGATGTAGAAAACTCTCTAAACATTTCACCTATGAGAATTGGTAACATAATCCAACATAGGTGGGGCATGTAAAAAATAACATAAAATTACATGATATATAGATATAACACAATTTCTATACCTACAGGTTTGCATCAATAGAACGAGTACACACCACATCATCACACATCAACCATCACAAATAATACTAACACTATATAAAACAACATGAAATTTTTACAGTAGCCCCAAAAAATATCCCACTTTTAGTTAAAGGATTCAGTACATATGTTAGATATACATTTCATTTTAAATTACACAACTAATTAATTTATTTAATTAAATTAGAAAATTACCATAGATATGTTTCCATTCCATCATGGTAATCTAGAAGCCTATTTTTTTAAATGTAATTAATGTTCATTCCATGGCTGTCTGTGTAACTATACTAACAATGTTATGCTATAAGTGGCCCGACACACAAAGCCACCTCCACAGCACCACACATCCCCCATCATCATCACATCAAATCACCAAATCCATATCACCACAAAAGCCTAAAATAGAACATCAAAACTAAATCTCAAAACAAAATCACCATAAAATTATATCACCACGTGTCACAAAAACATTCACTACATGAAAACCACTGGCCACATCATATCCATGCCAATGGACCTCTATATCACTGGACCACATACAATAAAATCCCACAAGATACTACCACCACCACATAACAACCCAATCTATTTAGGTAAAAAACAAGAATACACAATATCTTCAAAAAACAACTTCCATAAATATTCAAAGGATATATAAAATTCAATTTTTATTTGGAATTCCTGTTATCATAGAAACCAAAATCTAGGGGCATCCTATTTTTTAACTGAATAAATGATATTTATATTTTTTATGGTTCTACAATTAAAACAACATATAAAGCTTCATCAAAACATAGAAAATATATATAAAAACAAGTATACAGATATTCATAATGTTAAACATGGAATAACATGGCATGAAATCATCTCCTATATATATCAAATCACCATTTTTTTTTAAATTTCCCATTCCTATCAATACATTTTTACATTATAATTAATTATTTCATTACACTCACCCATGATATCATACAAAATTAATGAAAATACATTAAGGTATATTATATAGAACATAATCTTGGGAGAATAAGGATCCCCTACCTCAATGAAGCTTAATGATATTACCACACACTGAAGGGAAAATAATAATCTACTCAAAACCAAAAAATTACCTTGAGATCATGGATGAACCTACAACACATCAATGGGATGTCAAAATGCATCCCATCCTATCCCAAAACCAAAAAAAATATCATCAAAAGGATTCCTTAATTTAAGAATAAGGTGCCGCTACGGGGTAAAGAGAATTACATACTAAGGACTGCCAAAACAAAATAACCAAATAATACATATAAAAACATAGAGAAAGGAGTCGGACGAAATCTAAAATCATATATGGTTTTCCAAAAAAGGGAGCGATAGGTATAGTCATGTAAAATAATAAACACTCAAGCAAACATATTTCAAACCTTGTTCCTGGACCCTTTGCATCGTTTAACCGTTTCATGATCTTTAATTTATTGGTTTTGAAGGATCACAAGTTGAAAATGATATACTAGGTGTAAAGAGCCCATATATCAGGTTTCCATCAACTTTTTCATTTCCATGACATTTAATTTATTCAGATAATGAATTTAACATTCATGAAATGAATCCATCTCATGGACTCCCCCATACAAGCATAAATGCAAAAAAAACAGGCCAGATACACTACCTATGAACCACAGACTCGTGACATGAATATAGTACATATCGTGAACCACCATATACATCACTCAAGAATATACAACACCATTAATCCATCTATACATACTTTAGAAACCTATATCATACAAAATTTAAATGTAATAATATTGTAATGAAAGGACAATTATGTTATATACCTATAAAATTATTCTCATACTCAAGAATAAAACACCAGACATGGGAAAAGAAAAATTAACAAAAATTAAACTCTAATATAACTCTCAAGGATATCATCATACCTCAAATGCTAAAACCATCCAATTTCAATCAATATATATGACCAGTATACACCTTATGAAACCAAGTCACCACAAAACCACATAAAACTGCAAAAAACCTAGAAAAAAACTACCAAAACTAACACAAAACACAATAATAAGAACATAAAAAATAGAATTCCACACATTATTCCAAGATATTATTCACTCTCAGTTAAAATAACCCAACTACAAGATTTTAATTATTCATAGTATAATGTGTCCCAATTACGAATCAATTTGTCCCCTATTTGAGTGCTAGAAACTATTTCACACATCAATCATCAAGGAAAAAAATATTTCATAACATAGTATGACCCAAATTCAAATCATCCAAAGTTAAACTAAACAATGAAAGGATAAAAAACATAGGGTACTAGGAATTAATATGCATCACTCTCTCCCAAGAACATCTTCCAGGCCATCATTCCTTTACATCATATACATCATGTGAAAGGTCTACCCATGAAACATATTCACTCACTCATCCTGGTTTTCAACTGGATTCTCCATAACAATCATTCCATCCTATATATTTTTCTCTCCACAATGAATAATGTGTGATTCAACATTAATATACTTATAAATATAAGACATGTGGAAGATATTTATTACCCTATCTAATTTTTGAGGAAACAAAAACTGATATTCAACCTCACCAATATTCACCAAACCAAAATTGGTTAAACAAACCTGTGAGAAATATTACCACTATAAAGCCCCTACGGCCCACATAGTGGGGAGAATATGAATAATACATGGCCAAAAAACTCAATCCCAAATGATATTTTCTTGAGATTAGAATAAATATTCTGATAGTTCCACACCACCCTTATCTACTCGCAAACCAACTAGATTTTCTTGGATGTTCTTTTCACCACATTTTGATGAAGAACAATCATCTATCAATCCTCTTTCTAAAAAAATTGAGAACAAAATAGTATCCTATATAATGCATCAAATGCAGACATGTTGAGGGATGAATGATTTATATTGTTTTATATAAACTAATCTAAATGTAGGTTTCATACCATTGATCTACCAAACACCATGATTGATTTTCATAAGACATCGTACCATGTCTAGATGGGCCGGTTTATCTACCAGTCTATTGGTGGGTGGAAAGGAGTGGTAAGGAGCATCTGGGAGAAAATCACGCTGCAATACCCTCCCAAAACCTAAGGTAAAGTGTGTATACTAATTTTATAAGATGTTCATTATTACCCCATGATAACTAAAAAAATAATCCCAATACCAGATTTCCAAAACAACTATAGAATTCGACTCATATATTACGAGGAAGAGATCCAATTTCATGAGTTTGTCAACTATCACCCCAACCACATCACATTAGCCCAATGTTCACGGAAACCCTATGATGAAATCAATTCATATTTCCTCCCATTTCCACTTACAGACATCCATAGACTATAATAAACCTCCCAGAATATTGTGGTCCACTTTGACCTACTGAAAAAACAAACACATTTCCAAAATCTCTGCCACAAAATGTTTTATCCATGTCTAGAAATTCAATTCCATCAATCCATGATACCTATAAAGGTGATCTATTAAACTATTAATGAAATCCCATCCCCATAAAATATTGGAAAAACAACATCCCTAGGAAAACACATGGTTTTGACCATTCTTTAACCATCCCTAATGAGAGTCACCAAAGACAACATGATTATGAATATCATCATTGTTTGATTCTATTCACTAAGACACCACAACCTACTATATAAAATAAATATTAACATTTATATGATGTGTAAATCCTCAAACACTAATCTCTAGAATGCAAAGATGCATCTTTGTAAGATCCTCTATTCCATTCAAAACATCTATTAACACCTAATTCACATCCTCTCAAGGAATTTGAAAGAAAAACTAGGCCACTAAATTCCCTTTACCTAGGGTCTAAAAGTTCTAAATATTATAATCCTAAATAATCTCTATCTTGATAATCTTTTTTAGATTCATATCGCGTATATAGGAAATATATATCCTGATCTTGGGATTCCTAAAAAAATAAAATGATCACTTATGTGTTAATTTATCAAAATCATTGGAGAAAACATAGCTTTCACCAACTATAGATCATGTGTGATATATTTATCATCACAGGGATGTAAATTCATATACCCATAAGATTTCACCTCTGTCAAATGCATCAAATTTAATCCCTAGTCTACATGGGGAACATTAAATTAAACATCAAACTACACAACCTCTTTATGAAACTAAAGCATTGGATCACTAACCAATTTATTCTTTATTTAATATAATATTGTCAAATACTCATCTATACACACAAAATCATGGTTATTTTTTCCATCACTGATAGTGGGGCTACAACTCGAGTAATTTTATGAAAAAACCTATGATAATTGTTCATGAGACCATGGAAGCTGGAAACCAGTTCAACATTATCATCAATTTCCCATGATAAAACATTCTTGGCCGTTGATTGGCATATAATCAGACTGTTCTCATATGCCACATGTATAAAGAAACCCATCTCTCATTTCTACAATTATTTCTTGAAAAAATTCATGAAAATATATTGTTTCCAAAGGACCATAAAAAACACAGTGATGCTTAAAATACTCTTCCACTTACATTGAGTAGAACAAGATATCATCGATGAATATGATGATGAAGTTGTCCATGACCTCACGGAACATGGACTTTATAAGACCCATGAGCATTAATGGTGTGTTATTAATAGTGAATGTAATGGCTACAAACGCATCGTTCATATACCTACACTAGAATGAATTTTTATGAAAATCCTCATATTTATCACTCAAATGGTAATATATAGATTTATTATCCATATTAGTGTAATAAATAGCTCATTTCAAATAGTGAAATGGTTCATTGATCCTTACAATAGGTTAATGGTTTATAAACATCACCTGATTTCACCTACGATAATCTATACACAACCTCATTCAACCATCAGCCATTTGGGAAAAGAAATTGGTAGATTTCCATATAGATATACATGGTCATATGAAACCCATCTTCATCAGATCATCCACCTGTAGAATCATCTCATGAATGTACAATTTCACCAACTAATAGGAAGTCCCTAAAATTAGAGATTCAACGTTTGTTAACTATATCAAAAACTCAATTTCATATTGAGAAGGTGGTTACATAACCTCTTCTAAGAAAATATTCATTAAATCCTCCATAACACAGAAAACACCCCCAACCTAATTTTCTGTTAACAATTCTTCCAAATCTAACAAAATATGATCCATGTTCCTACCACCCAATTAATAACCTTGTTTGAAAATCTTCACAAATTGTTTATCCACCACATTATAGAATGAAACTCCTCATCAAAAGTAGTCGAAAAATGCATGAACAGAATAATACCAATATATTCTATGGATAAAATCATATAGATATATATGAAACAAGAAGATGTCCCCATAGACTTGTCCTTCCCCAAATCATGTACTTAATTAAGAGTAATAATAGTTTAAAAGGCTTCCAAATAAAACAAGGAACACACATGGGTAGATGATAAAATAATCATACCTCAAACATCTTTTACTATATTGGTGATGTTTCCTCCAAAACAAGCATATGAAAACATCCATCTCCTCTTATTCTCTATTACTAGCCTCCGTGATATTTTTATGGTATGTGTCCCTATAGGAGGGAACCGTCATGAGGAATCTCTTTCCAAACTCTAAATGGTCTCTACTAGTGAACAACAACCAATAGTCCCTTCCCCTAAAAATTTCTTAGCGATAATTTTTTATGATGAAAGATGGACTGATTTCCCATAAAAAACTAAACACCCAAATAATTTGAAACTATGCCTATTGGTTCTCATATCAACCCCAAATATGTAATGAAAATGGATAAACCCTAGTTAGTACATGAGAAACTCCCATCCTTGATAGATGTGAAAGAAAATCTCATTAATGTTTACCCACTGAATAGAACCAATAATGCATGAACACCTATGCACAACTACTTGATGCACTTCCTCTCAAAACACCATACTGGACACCCTCTCAATGATCAAATCTAAAATAAAAAATCCAATTAATAATCTAATAATTTTTTATACATCTAGATATTTCAATATTGTAAATTGTGTGACAGCATACCAGATCACTTGGAGTATATCCTTATCTAGATTCCTTCCCCTATAATATTCATCTGAACAACCTTATGGAAATGTTTTTGGAGGTCATTTAAAATGATCCAAATATCCCTCATACAAATTATCTCATAATGAAGATAGAGTAGCTCTTATATATTAGATTCCCTCATCGCCGATGAATGACTCTCAACTTAAACCTCCTATGAATTTCTGTCCACCTAAAATATACCTCCTTTTAGTATCCCAAAAATTGTGTCCATGACTAATGCGTATCTCACCACATCTGAATACCTACCACTAGAACCTAGAACACATTTCATCTTGTAATTAGACCAAATGATATTTTTATCTTCTCCTACTATGAACATTTATCCATATTTGTGATCCCCCCTCATACTAATGTAAACATTACAAATAAACAGAATTCAAAACCAGTCGTCATTCCTCATCCTCTTCTATTGGGTCAACCCACCGATGAACAACTGGATCATCCAGATAAAATTTAATTACCCATGATATAATAAAATAAAGAATATGATCCATTCCTAAAATTCACGTAGAACATCATAAGCCTAGTAACTTTTAATTTTATCAAATATTATTTAGGTTATTAATTCTCTTTTCCCATAATAATGCATTTTAATCCCGGACACAAAAAAATCAGGATGCATGTATCTTTCCCATGTCTCAACCCAAAAAATTATTTCGGATCACTTGGTCATTAAATGATCTCAATGTTCATGTGATGGATCACATGGGCCCCAGAATATATTTTCCTTACCAGTCTTCTATGAATATGTCACATAACAAGGTCAACTAAAATAATTTCAGTTCCAAACCATGAAATCCTCAAATTCACTATCTCTGAATCAATCATATATCTCAAAAAAAAACTATTTATACAACTCTTTCATGACCCCCTACTTGAAAAGAAAACCCAATGAGGTGAGGTATTAAGGGAGATATGATGACACCTGGGCCATACCTTTAGAAGGCGTAATGTTAGATTGGAGAACTGAGGATATAAAAATAACACATTATGGGTGGAATTGTCCCCTATAAATGAATGTGGGTCATGATATGGGATAAAAATCCGAAAAACAACTCCACTTTTGAATATAATTCTAAAAAAACATCCAATAATAAATGAATATAGTAAAACTAATTTATATAAAAGAATCTAACAAAATATCAATAATGAAAAATATATTGCAGTTTCTCAAGAGTAGCTCCATCCAAACAATAATATTAATCTCTATCCCCAAGTTCTCCATGAAACATAAAAATATTTTATATACATTGGGTTTTTATTATTGGTATAATCCATAAGGACACATCCAAGGGCTTAGGTGAACATATAAAAGACCATGTCAATGCTTCAGTTAACAAATAGATAAACCAACATGAACCTATATATGTCACCTAACAGAAAACATTCTCAAAATGGTTCTCTAACCAAATCAAACATCCAATATTATAATATATCATTGTGATCATAACATAAAAAGGTTCCCCACTAATGCTTCCCCACTTATTTTTTTCCCTAATTCCCCACAGTTGAACTTCCATATTCCCATCCCTTAATCATCTTCCATATTTCTACACGTCATATCATATCCAACATGATGTCACATGGGCCACACATCACATCACATTCTACTTTCATACATCGGGGCCACAAGTCCATTACATTATATTACATATAGAACCAGAGAAGTATGGTATCATAAATGAGAAGGAAATTATAGTTATTCCATCATCCTACCACTCATGACCCACACTGTATATCACATCACACAAAATCACATATCTCCTATAGACACATGGTCTAACACATTACATGACATCACATCCCACCTAAAGACACTAAGGAAAACACATCACATCACCTTACATCACACAATATACCTCTAGAAAACACCATGGAAGCACATAATCATTGGGTATTTTTTGACATGAAAATTTATCACTTATATTAAAATAATATCAGGGAATAAGGTGTAAAAATCAATATGTATCACAACCATCATGTAATTGAAGTAAAACACCAATAACTCATCACCTCTTAGTATTGGAAGGGCTATCTAACTCATGTAGACCATGTATAATATAGTATCAATAAATGTGATATATATATATAACCTTGAACAAATGAATCTTTGGATTCCATCAAATACACTAGTGCACACATCTTCACCAACACAATACCACACATAAACTGTGGTAACTTCTACCACCATATTACACAACACCACCAAACCACCACACATACTACACAACATTTCCCACTTATAGTTATATGTTTCACCATATTTTTTCCTTATCTATTTAATTTTTTATTTCACTCCATTTTATTTTATTAAATTATGTTAGATTATTACCTCAAATCTCTTTTCAGTCCAACTCATTTATCTACTAACCTATTTTGTTTCATTTATCTATAAAATTCATCCAATGGATTCTGGGAAACTATTTCAACCATGAAACTCTACATATATCCTCAATCACACAAATGACATAATAGGATAACACATTAACTATCATAATTATTTGACTTTATTGAATCCATCTCACCATGATAAACTCAAATCACTCATCCAAACCACATCACACAACACAATTTTTATTTAACAATATCACCACATGTCACAACAATAACCACTATGCCACAACCACTTCCAACTTTAAATCCATGAAAAAAACACCCACATCACTTCCCCACATACTACACATCCCATCCTTTCCCAAATACAACCTCACAACATCCCAAACCACATAGGGATATATAGAAATCATAATAACGCAAAACAACATCAAAAATATTATTTCTTAATTATTTATGTGCTTTATTGCATTGGATATTTATTTTTCTTGTGTACTATCACACAACCTAAAATCAATGGGAAACTATTTTATTTCCTTATTTTACATTCTTTACACTTTTTATTTTGGATTCAACCAGATAAAAATAGAGGAATAGTCATAAAAACACAATAACTAGAGAAACAAATGGCTCCAAAAATCCATCATTTTTAAAAAGGAAACTGCATGGCCATAAATCATCATCAATATATATGAAATCATAAAAACATCTGACAACGTTCCATCACCATCCCTAATTTGTATTATAAATATTAATTGTCTCATTATACCTGCCCTTTATTTCCCCCCAAATGAAAGAAATACCATATAGGTCTTACACATAGAACATAAACTGAGGAGAATGTGGATGCCCTTACTCAAAGATGCATTTTAATATTTATACACACTACAGGGTGAAGAAGAAACTACCAAAAACCAAAAATAAAATATGAGACCATGGATCATCAAACACCACATCAATTAGATTTCAAAATGAATCCAATACTCATCCCAAATCAAACATCATCATCATAGTAATATCCATAAGGATGAACAAGGATAACCCTAGTTGTAATGTGAATAATTTACTACAAATAATAAAACCTCAACCACTGGTACTAATAGATCAAGACAGGGATAACGTGATTATTAGATCCTTAAAATCACTAAGGTTTCATATGGTAATAAAAGAACAATAGTTACAGAAAAATAAAATAGGAAGATAAAATAAAACCAATTTATAACCCAAAACCTACATATATGTTTTGTTGGGTAATGCTTTCACAATATGTAATTACTAGGTTCTAATGGAATATATAGTGGGAACTACATAGAAGGTGTGAAAACACCATATCTAAGGTTTCTACTGACATTCACATCACCATATCTTAAATTTTATTTCATATCATGAATTCTCCTTTCATGACATAAATCAGTTTAATTGACTGCCCATTTTCCCGTAAAACATGTTGTGAACCCATGCTTCTATACAATCTATGATCTATAAAGTCGCAATGTAAATCCAGTTCACATCGTGAATCACCACGTATAGTAATCATACAGTACAAACTCGAATAAAAACACTAAACCTCTTTTGAAAACCTCAAAATACCCAAAAGGAAAATAAACATGATTTAAAGCCATTTACCATTAAAATTATCCTCAAAATCAACTAACATAATCATAGAAACCTTCATCTATATATTAACATGATCATTTTATCATTTTTTGTGAAACATGATTTATGTATCATTACTAGTTCATTTTTATCAATATTTCTTAATATTATAATGCATTAATATTTTTTATATTTCATCCAATTGAAATATATTAATTTTTATAAATAGATCTATAGAATAATATACTAATATTTATTAAAAAATACTACTTGGATCATGGTTTATAGAAATTTAGATAATCTAATTTTTCTATTTTTTGTGTTTACTATCAAAATGGTGTTAGCATAGGGCTTGCCAATAAATGTTATGAAAACATAATATAAATAGTTTCCTGTAAAAGGATTAAAAAATGTTCCATTGGTTGTCATGAAAATTTTCTTAATGCAGTAAAACAATAATTGGTACGAGAATACAGTGTTGTGCCGACTCATGATCTAGATATATGGATATAGATAATGACACATAGTGATCTTATTAAGAAATTTCATGTGTATGGAGGGCACAAATCATTCTTATGTCGACCCCAAAATTTTTAATCCCCATTTTCCTCTCTAAACCGCCTTTAAATACATCTCAATCGTTGTCCCTAGAGGATCGTTAGAAATACAAGATGTTCATCCAAGGGCTGGTTGAATATAATTCCTGTACATACACAATATTTTTGTGTGTGTGTGCATCTTATTATTATATATACATAATTTAATTATAAATTTTAATTAACTGATCTAATAATTTTTTTAATAGCCTATATTAATATTAAATATGAAAATGTTCATATTTTTTTGTATAAAATAATTTATTTATTATATAAATAAATTAATAATTTATTGATATTATTTATATATGTTTTATAAAAAATATATTATGGAATAAAGTTTTTAATTTTTTTTATAAAAAAATTAACTATAAAATGTTTATGAACAATTTAGTTAATTTTTTGAACATTTATTATTAATATTCTATTAAAATTAAATAATTATTATTAATAAAGATATTATAAGTCATGGTTAATGGTATAATGGGATTATTTTAATTTCTATAGAGTATATAGATTTAATAATTTTAAAAGAGTTTATAATTAATTAATAAAATATTAATAAAACTTATATATATAAAAATTCCTAACATTATGTTTAAACATTTTTAAATACCGTTTACCAATTAAATGACATACAATATGATCCGGAAATTATATTTTTTTATTTAAATACTAAGGATTATCTATAAAGTGTTTTTAAATTTAAAAATATTATAGGCCAAAATATGAGGATATCATATTTAAAATTATTAATTTTTAGTAATTAATTTGATTTATTCAAAGAAAAAGAGGCATTATTTGAGAGATTATTTCAAAAACTGAATTTTTTATGATTTATTTGATCAAAGTATTAAATTATGTAAATTTTATGATATCTTGGTTATATGAATTCTTTATTTAATATAAATATTATTAAAAAATCATTTTAATTATAAAAATATATCACACACATATATAAATTCATATAAATAATTATATAAATGAATTTATATTGGAAGTGTATGTAAACTATTTATATACACGATTATGGATTTCACATATTATTTAGTTTAATTATTAAGGTAATTTTAATAAAATTTTAATGATGAATAATTCATAAAATATTCCCCTCTTAAAATTTATGAAATGTTTAATAATTTAAATACTATTACTAACATTATTCATGTATAAACATTGTTTATAAAATTTTAATAATGGTTATAATTTATTTATATAATAAATTTCAACTAACAGATACATAATTTTGTTATATACTATGTGAAACTACATGAAATTTAGTATTCATAAACCTTTACCCCCACTTTTTTAGAGTTATGAGATAAATAATTTTTTTTGAATAGATTTTTTCATATTATAAGATCCATATATAATGAAATAAATTCTATCATGAGTAATTTCTCCCTAAGAAGTGGGACTTGGGGTCAAGATGTCCACAACCAACGACAGTTATTTCTTATTAATAAAGGTGATGGGAATGTCTATTAGTTTCTCCTAGACTACAAATATAATGTTGGTCAATACTGTATATCTTTTTAAAATTAAATTAAAATTTCTTATACCTTATACATATAGAGTATTAAGAAATATATGAATGTACATGTATTCTATTTTTTGATTGAATAACCCAATCACGTGTATTGTGCAATGTGTCACACATTAATGTGGCGTGAACACGTTAACTTAGAAAATATAATACGTAATCAAAAAAGAAATCATAAAAATAATGTATACACAATAGAGTTAAAAATAAGAAGATAAATATTACATAAGATTTAAAAATTATGAATTTAATATTAATATAATGTATATTAAAATTGTTATATATTAAAATAAAGCCCCATAAATTAAAGGTGTAAGATTACTTACAAACAAAAAAAATTAAAGAACTCAATCATTTAACCTGGTAGTTCTTGGAATATATAGTCTCCCATGGATTATAGTTTTTTTGGTATAAATGTAATGTCTCACACAAGAACATCCTTAGGTTACTCTATTCATAGTTGGGTTCCCTTGGATTTTCCATTTTTTGTGAGTTTGTATGATTTTCATTAGGTTATACAAGGTATGGGACCATAACAGGATTAGTTTATTGGGTGAATAACATTGAGTATATCCATATTATAGATTTGGATAAAGATTTATTTGAAAATATATTCAAGAACCATAAATATTATTATTAGGATGTTTCTTTACATAAATAAATATGGCTTGAGATAACTTTCTTAAATGACTCATTTCATAGTGTAAAATGGTACTTATCTCACTATATGTATATGATATACGAAATCTTAAATTTTAGTGGGTGAACTATTTTAAATTATACATGATGAAAAGTTATTAAAATTTTTATAAATATGAAAAACGTTCTATTATGGATAAATGACATTATCATCACATTTCATGACATTGAGATTAATTCTTATAGAGGAAAAAATATATATATAAAACCACTAGGACTAGTAACATTTTAAAAGATATAAAGAGACATTATATGTGTTGTAAAAGTACCTATAAAAATAATACAGATGATGATGATGTTCATCATGTGAATATAGATTCCTCTAAAGACTAAAAAATGTTTTACATAAGGTTCCAAATAATTTAGATGAATGTTTACCTAAAGTAATTTAAAATCATAAGTTTATTATGATTGAGTATAATAATGACATGGATGGTTTAGAGGGCTCCTAAATTATTATCCTAGTAAATAAATTTTTTCTCTCATCATCTAATTAGTTGTTCAAATAATTTAAATTAGTTCAAGAAATATTCACCATGTTTTATCAAATTTTTTAGAAAAGTGGAAGTTGTGAATATGTTGTAGGGGTTTTCACGATGATTAGACAATATAAATGTGTAAAAGATCAAATATTAATGATAAATGTTAATTAGATATTCTTAAATTATTTCATATATAATTTAGGGAATTCATTGATTTCTAGAGTTATAATAATCATTTATAAATAATTTCAAAATATAGGGTTACGTTGAATGCATTATGTTTATTTTGATACTCTATTTAATACATATATTATATATCAATGTGATAGTAATTTATTATATAATATTTTTGGGAATTTTATTCTAAATTTATATTTTTTTTAAATAAAAATACATGGGTGTTGAAAACTAATGGATCTATTAATTGGGCATGTAGTAATATTAAATTGTTAAAATTAAAAGTTAATACATCATATTCCTTAAAAGTGGTGATCAGTTGAATATATATGGTTTTTGGTTTATCAAACACAATTTTTTTGAAAAGTAGGTAAGGATAAAAGTTTTTCATCAAGGATACTCTTTTTATCCAATTATTTGATATAATATAAAGAAATTTTTTCTCACTTCTACAATGTGTAATTTCTTAAATAATTTTCTAATTTTTCTAAAAATATCCTAAACCCATAAAATAAAAAATATTATATGATTACATTATTTATTATATATTATTTATAAAAAGGTATAAGTGTCATTTGCAAACATAATCTAAAATTTTTATGAATATCATAAATTTATTCTAAGAAGGAAATAATGTCTAATAGTTTGGTGAGAGTATGTTTGAAGTTGTAGTAGTTCAAAGGTAACAAATAAATGGTTATACAATTATATTATTAAAATAATTCTTCACATAATATCCTAAATATTTTCAGATATTTTATGATAAATAAAAATGTAATGATTTTCAATTAGCTACTATGATAAAGTGAATATCACTATTTTCTAAGGGAATAAGCTTTCCAATTTAAAAACTAAATTACACATGATATCATAAAAGAATTTTTGGGTATCATGTTAACATTCTGTGTAAAGTGTTACATTTCCTTACAATTTAAAATTTAATGTATTTAATCCTAAATATGCATAATAATGTATGGTAAGTAATAATGAAAATAGTCAAATATATTTAAAGGAAAAAATTTAATTTAATATGTTCCAACTATGATGATGTTAATTTAGACAGAGTTTTATTTAGGAAATACAAGTTAATATTAATGAGAATAATATTATAAATTTGTAACATTGTGATATAAAGTTATTTAGACATAGGTGTAATATTTTAATGAAATCATTTCCACAAAACACCATGTCGGTGAAGAAAAATATCATTTTTAATGGCTGTAAATGTATGATGATTTTATAATAAAGGAAATTGACATTTTTCATTCATTCATCTGTGGTGAAATTTAAATTACATTAATATTTGAATGATAATGTCCCCTATATATATGACATTGAGTTATCCATCATCAAAGATCATCAGTAGGTATAATGGATTTTGATGAAATCTAAATTTTGTCAGATATATTTTCTTATAGTTTTTAAAATGGGTTGTATACATGTAATGTATAATGGATTCCTGATGTAATATGTGAATACATATTTCATTTATGGGGCCAGAATAGTATATCTCGTGAATTTTTAGAATATCATCGATATACTTTGGGATGTATAATTAATACCAAGATATTTTAGTGGAGTTTGGTGGGATTAATATCAGTAGAACAATTATACATTGTTAACTAACATAATAAAGTCGACATAGATATACCGAATCAGTTTTTTGTTATGTATTTTAATTATCATCATGTTAATTTTTTTAGAACCATGATGTGGGTTATGGACTTATGTGATGGTTAAATACATCTGTACATGATTGAATTAGACAAATTAACATTACATGAATATCATGTGTTGTAGTCATCAACATAGTTCTTATTTTTAAAATAGTTAATAAAATATATGATGAGCTATAATATATTTCCATGTTCTATGTATTTTGGTCACATGATGAAATGGGAATAGATTTATAATTGTGTAAATAAAATGTATATGATACATCATGTAGTGGACATGTATGTATAGAGATATTAGTATGTTAGATGGAGATCGCATGAGACCCCTTATCATCTTCAGTATAACTAATTCATTTCCAAAGGATACATTTTTCATATATCTATTTAGTTTTGATTTAGAATATATTTTCAATTCTAATGAGAACAATAAGGTCTAATGGATAAAAATTTTGGATAATGATAATTTTTTATAAATAAATTTCCCTATGTAAATAGAGTTTGATGAATCTATATAAGAAAGGTGTTTTATATAGATTAATAGTGGGTTTGATGTTTTGAACAAATCGTTGTAGTTTTTTTAACTAAGATGTTTTTTAATTTTAAAATATATAATATAAATATATCATATATAAATTTCACCCAATATAATATAGGTTGAGTGCATGCATTTTTCACATCTTACCAATGTAATTTCTATTAGTTTCAATTACATTATGAATGGATTAATTTTGGATTTCATTTCCATTGAATAGCTCAACTGGATTTATCAAATTGTATATAATATATGAACTCGATATGTTGAATATGAATAATTTGTTACATTAAATAAAACAAATTGTTTATAGATATAGAAATATATTAGAACCAAAATTTCGTTGACAATTTATTGAATTCAAAAATCCCTAATACACTCTTCATCTCCTTACATAGATTATAATTATGTGATGTTTATTTCATCAATTTTCCATTTAAGGATACCCACAATATATTCTGGGATAAATAAATATATTAGAATACCCTCATGAGCATGAATAATTATTCTATTTAGTTATTTATCAACATCAAGAATTCAACAAAGATGAAATTCCTAGAACAAAAGAATCATGTTCCATTTTTTCTTTGGGTATTATTCATTTTTTAAATGTTTCCATTTTCAAGTACAGATCCACTAATTGTATTTTTATATCCACTATAAGGTATCAATATACGATCATAAAAAAGATTATAATATGATAATTCTATTTATACACACTCACACAACCCTAGGATAACCAAAATATAACAATGGAAAATGACACAAAACCAAATCATAATAAAAAATACACTCACATGTTTGGAAAAAAACCAAGAACATGAATATGGTTTTCGAAATGGAATATTGTCACTATCAGGCTTGAAACACCTATAAGTATTATCATGGCCACCTATAATCTCATAAACAATGATATGTCAAACATAAGATAACTCTAGAGTAAGAAGAATACAAGAATACATTACGTAATGACATATGTACTGTGGTGCATGTGTGGAATGATCATTAAATTAAAATGATTTCCTCGAAATAGGGGTTTTCCTTGAAGAAAAAAGGTGCATAAATAATGGCATTATAAGAAAATTTATCTCCTATTGAGCAAAACATGACACATATACAGTGGTATATGTGTGGAATTATCATGAATCACAGCTGAAAAAAAAACCTTCAAAATTAACCATGTACACACAGCACATGAAAAGATGAGGCAACTGATGAGAGACTAATAACCCCAAACGTTAAAAGTGAAAATGAAAAGCAAAAAAATCACATATTAGTTCATTTGGGTCTATCTCATGACCTAAATCAACAACCACAGTTCACCTAGGGAAATAATAAGTATCATTCCAAATTAATACAGGCTAACCCGATACATAGTTCTCCAAATCTAGTAAATGTAGACATAAGAGAAACATGACCACAGTGAAAAAAATCCTACCAACAATAATAAAAATTAATAATAAAATCTATCAAATGAATATTTTTAATGGTGAAAATATAAGAATAAATAAATACTAACAAATGAAGAAACAGAAAAAGCAAAATCATTTTTTTATAAAATATTGGAAAAATTTCATATATCTACTACTTATAAATATAATATAAGAAACAAAAATAAATTTTGATTCAAACTATATTCATTTTTCCTATTAGGACATTTGTGAATATTTCAATTTTAGAAAATGTATTCTTAAAAATAATCATCTCCGCATGATTAACCCCATACACCGTTCCAATGTACCAAATTTATGAATTTAAATCATTAAAAATAAACAAAATATAGTAGGCCAAAGTTGGTGGTTAAATTATGACCTTGGAACTAAAAAAATATCGTCATTTTTTATTAACTACTTTTTTATTTTTCTTACTAATTAAGATATATACTTGAATCTCACATAACATATTAAAACATAAATTATAACACATTATTTTCTTTGAGAACACCATTATTCTATATATATTTTTTATATATCATTCAATGTAAATTTCCTAGAATATTGGGAAATGGATACCCAATATAATATTGTATATGATTTGTAATATTTATGTACATTGGATTCTAACATAGAATAAAAAAGTAATAATCAATATAGAAAGGTAAATAACTAAAAACACTTTATATTTAAATAATAACTTTAACACAAGTTTTTTATAAAAAGAATAAATGTTTATCAAATAATTTCATTTAAAAAATAACATGTTCTTGAAACATATCCATGGATATCATATTAATTAATATAATCTTATGGATATCAATAACTATTCTTGCAATGATAGAATACGGAATGAAGACCATCAAAAAATTACCATCTTAGACATCAGATAATAATGTTTCTATAAATGTGAATTGTCTTGGACAAGTACAAAAAATAGATTGTCTCTTGAGACCAACTGATGCATCTAGGGGACATATTGGGCCCCATATATCCCTTAGTAATTTTAATTCATCAATCATATGAAAGAGGATAATAAAAAATCAATACATAGTAAATATAAACCTTATTATTGAAAAACTGGGAAGATAAATTTCAATTATTTCCATACAAAACAAATAAGAAACAATAAAGTAAAATAATTATAATGGAATAATTACAATAGATTTTCAAATGTGTAGAAGTTGAATAATTGTTTCTTATCATTTTTTAAATAAGGATACAATATAAAAATCATTCTCTAAGAAAATACAATTTTAATTTTGAAATACACTTTTAAAAATTAAAAATTAATAAAATAAGAGAGAATTACTTTTCATTAAAAATATAATATAAACATTTAAGGGAATCATTGATGAGTCTTCATGATGGTAGAAAAATCCATTCTCCCAAAATGATAAAATTAATATTCAATTTGAATTTTTTGGTAAAAACTCAAAATACACTATGCTCAGAACGTGGAAATATGATTCTTATTATACAATTATTTAAAAAGAAAACATTGGTAAAATTATCTTAAAAACAAATATGATATTATTAAAAAAAATTATTTAAAAAATTATTATAAATCATGAATATGGAGTTTAATGTATCTTCACCTAAAGAGAGAAAAAAGAATGTTTTCTTTAAAATGGTCATGTCAATCATTTTGATGAATAATGATTTAAAAAACAACTATTAATTGAAAAGGTCATGAATACTCATAGTGGTAAAATTATATAATTTTTTGGATAAAAATAACAAACCATTATTTTAATCGATATATAAATATAAATATTTCTGAAAATTGATGAGATTGTGAAATAAAACCCCATATCATCCGAAGCTTATGAATTGTAACCTAGATGAAAGAAATAAAATCAAGTGAAATAGTAAATAACATGAATGTAAGTAAATTTATGATATAAAATAAAAAATATGTTCTACATATACCTCATATAATATTTTTTGTGTGCAACATAACATATGTCTGGATGATGGAATTTTGATATTAAGAACCTTTATAAAGATGCTTACATTGTAGTGAGAGTTAATCATTAAATTATTTGTGTGTATTAAAAGAAAATATACATAAAGTAAATTTAAATAAATATTAAAATAACAGTATCACTTTACACACATAATGTTATAATATCAATAAAAAAAAGTTGTAATATAACCCAATGAAATTAAATTGACATATGAAAAACCATACAACATTATAAATTTCATATAAACACCCACTGGATGAAATAAATAATATAATAAAATATAAATAAAATTAATAAATAAATAATACATATATTACTCGTACAATATTCCATATATACATTATAAAGAATATATTACGTGTATAATAATAAAATTGGCCTAAATGAAGGAAAATTGAGACAAAATCTCTTTCATCAGGTTTGAATTCATTCATATATGTTTCGAATTCCATTTTATTAATCATATATTTGTTATAAAATATTTAAAACCCCATTATAATATATATCATACCGTATATTATATAATTATAATATTTTATCACAATTTTATAAAAATTTATATGATAATTCCATTGTTCCAAGTAAAAACTATTTGGTTCTTCCTGTATGTTTTGGTCTGGTAGATTAAATAAATGTAAATTTATCATAGTTACCTAAAATATATAATGTTAGTAATGATATTAATATAATATTTTTTCATCATATATGTACTTATTATAATCCAAAGAAGTTAGAGATAGAAATTTTTTTACACTATTCGTGGAGATGACATGTTGTAAGTATGCATGAAGGATGATTCCATTTTTAAATGGATGTAACCAATGAAATGTAATGAATAAATCCAATTTTTAAAAATTTATTATATTATATAAATCATATATATTCATTAAATATATCTTTATTACCATCCATGTAAATATAATACGTAAAATGAATCACATTGCACGGTGGAGGCTATAGTCCACACGTATGCAAGAGCAATGTTATCATTATCCAATTAACTAGAATCTATGAATTAAGATGATATATTATTAAAATAAAATTATAATTATTTAATAAATATATAAAATAAAAATGAAAAAGAACACTGTATACAACCATGAGCGGTGGTGGTGGAAGATGAATTATATCAGTTCGTGAAGTGGTAGTGTGTTGCGCACATGATTGACAATTTCATTTCCCATATGATGGAATATGATACAGATAAATATTATGGAATTTAATGAGTAAAAGATCATAGTATGTATGTTAAAATAATTTTTTTTAGAATAATTAATCAATATTTGAATATGTTATAAGAAAAAAATAAAAAGAAAGCACGTGGATTGGAACTATACATCTTCTTCAAACAAACACAATATGTATTTCCCATATCCGCCCCAGATAGGTTTTAGGATCAAAAATATCCAACAGGTTAGGGGAAGTGATGAATAAAAAATATTGGGGTATAAATTGGCTGAAAAAAGTATCATGAAGTTTGGATAGGATAAGAGAGGGGTGTACTTTTATAAGTGGGGGAGAGGAAACATATAGAATTTTTGAAAAGAATAAAATACACCAACTTTTTACAGAAACCAAATGGCTCAAAAATAGACCATTTCAGAACCGTAATTAAAATTAAGTAAACATATTGACATAAAATAAAAATTAGGAACATTTTTTTTCTTTTTTATCCTTTATCTTATACATTTAACCCCAGGTAAATTGATTTTAATCTTAACAAAGGTATCAAACTTTTAATTTTTTTTTGAAATCATTAAAGAAAAAAAGAATTTAAAATTATAAAGTAATAATATTTATGATTAATATAAATATTTATTCTATTTTAACAAATTAATTTAAATTAATTTATAGAATTGAATTTAAAATTAAACACAAAATCATGAAAAAAATATGGTTTTCCAAAGAAAACATATTCTTAAGTATAAATAGTATTTCTATCAAAACAATACCGCTAATATATCCCAATTACCTAATTTATGTTAATAAAAAAATATTTTAATAAATTTAAAATTTAAATTATTTTAAATATATATATATACTTTTAATATTTTAAACAATAAGACAATTGAATATAAATACCATTATTTTTTATTATTCAGTGAAATAATTAATATTCTCTGATAATACTCAAAAATTAAGACTAATATAATTTTTATGTGACAATTTGGAAAATTATTTTATTTTTTGAAAATAAATTTTCTAAACGATTAAAAAATTAATATAAAAAATATGTGCGCAAAACATAAGGTTCATTATATAAAATATATTTTTTATCCTAAAATTGAATTTATTCTTATCCCATGCATAAAAAATAAATTAGAAGATTAATAAAAAATTTAAATGAATATAACATATATATATATATTACCAATAAATCACCTCTTTTGATTAATTTAAATTATTATTATAAGAATGAATTACACATATAAAAATTGATTTTTATAAAAACCATTTCATTGACCTACATGTCATTTTTATTTTTATTTAAAATTAATCGATAAATAATGATTTTTAAACATATTTAATCCATTTAATTTCAATAATTTTTTTAATACTACTACCCCCCCCCCCATTGAAAATTCCATGATATAATAGTATACTATAATATTTTTCATTTAGACACAGGTATCCACATATCATAAGTTATCGAAGATATTAAAAGAATTTAAAAAATTATTGTATTATTAAACTTTATGGTTTTATATACTACCGTACTAAAAAATTGCATCCCAAAAATTTTCATAGATATTACATTCCAAATAAATTAGGGTGGTTCTTATTCATAACATCCCATGGTAACCATGTTTCTTATTTAATTTTATGATTTATCTAAGGTTACTTTACCAGTTGAGAGATATGATTCCTCAATGCCTTGTCTCTAGTTTCAAGTCTCTGGATTGGGTCTTCATGGTAACAAATGAAAGAATCCAATTTTAATTATTATTTGGTGATCAAATTAATTAGATATAAAATGAAAATCCTTAAAAATTAATATGGATCACATCATGTACATTAGAGGAATTGGTGTTATTTCTACATGGAACGCAAGAATTCCAATTATTTTCACGATATTAAGTGTTCTGAAGTACATAGGGAACATTCTCCCTTATGAAACCTTATAAAAAAATTGTCTGGTGATACATTGTTCAATCGTATATCTACTTATCTTATAAGTATTATGATTTCTTTGATCTACTTTTATATGTTTTTGAATTTTATTTACCTTGGTTATAGACTCATCCTCATGTTCTAGGCCTATAACCTTCTTATCACCAACTTCATCCTATAAAGTTTGAGTATGACATCAATTTCAATATATTCCTTTTTTAAGATCTATTTTAAAACATCAATAAAATATATTATTACAGAAAACGTCTAAAAAAGTTAAATATTATTCCCACATACCATAATTTTTTTTGAACATGATAGAAACATGAATTTTTTTTGTTGAATATTCCTTTTGTATTATCCATCTCTTTTAGGGTGATAAGCAGTTCTTAAATGAAACTCAATATCAATATACTTCTAATCATTTTTCTAGAAATTCGATGTAAAGAATGAATCTTGATTTGAAAATGTTGAAATAGGTACTCCATGAAGTATTATGACTTTATTAAAATTAAATCATGTAAGGTTATCTATAGGTAAAGATTCTCTTAGAGAAATAAAATGTATAGATTTAGTAAGGTGATGAATAATAACAAATATTACAACATTTTATCCTAGAGGCTCTGGAAATAAAGGGAAAAATTATATAGCAATTCTATCCCATTTTTACATGGTAATATGTATAAGATAAATAAATTATCTATTATTTATTATCTCGTCATTTACCACTTCTAGATCCAAAAATATTTTCTCTCAATCAAATAATTTTAACATTAAATTATCCAACCAAAAATTTTCCTTCAATGTTTTATAAATTTTGGTTCAACAAGGGTGTTTAGAGAAGTTAGATAAATGAGAATCATCTAATAATTTTCTTTTCAAATAAGTTATTTAAAGGGAACATATTCGCTTTAAATGGTTTATTACTCCATGTTTAAAAACAATCTTTTCCATGATTCCATAATTCATATTTTTACCTTTTATAATAAAATTTTCATCTTCATGATGATAAATTTATAACATTTTTAATAAAATATGGTATGTAATTTTTTTAGAAAATGAATAGTGTTGTATGTTCCTAAATAAATCCGAAATTTACCTGTATTAAATCTGTAATCCTATGATCGATTTCAATCCTCATTTTTTACGAAACCATAATTTTTATATATCAATACATACTCTATATAATTTAACATCCCTAGATTGTATTTTATTGTGATATTATACTCCATGAATAGCTTGAGAAATCACCCTTCTTCATGTTGTGCTCTTTTATTGAAATTATATATTTAAAACCTTTTTGATTGTTATATATATCATTATTTTTCCCCATAGAGATAATGTATACATATCTTCGAAGAAAGGATTCTGGATAAAATTTAAATATCATGCGATGGAATTTTTTTCCATGAACTATTAACTACCTTGCAACATAGGCAATAACATTATCATTATATACAAGGAAACAACAACGTCCCTTCTTCGATGCATCACTGTAGATTACAGATCCATCATTTCCTAATGTTGGAGTAAAAATCATATGTTCCACAAATATCTTATATGATTCAAAATAAATAATCACATTATTTTGGGAAAATTAATTTAATCCCTTTATGAGTAAACTTGTTTAATGAGTTAGAAAAGTGGGAATGATATTGAAAAAATATCCCACAGAAACTATAAAAAAAATAAACTATATACCTTGGTTATGTTCATTGGTGCTAAAAATTCTAATAATCATTTTTCATAATAGTATAAATTAATATTCCATCTATAGATATAATATTGACAAAAAAATAAACATTCTAAAGAAAAAATTCTAACTTTCTAAATTGCACATATAACAGTTTTATTATAAGAGTGTCAAGAAGGATTTGAAATTTATTATCATTGTATTCATAAATCTTGGAGTACACATATATGTCATTAATAAATACAATATAAAAATATCAAGAAATACAATGATTACATTGTTCATTAGATCTATAAAAATAGAGGGTGAATTATTCAATACAAATATAATTAATCTAAATGGGTATTGTTGATACCTCATTTGAATTGTTTTATTTGGAATAACATCCGTATTTTCCCACAACTAATAATCCATAGAACTATGGCCAATATATAAAAAATATTATGCTCGATGAAGTTGAATGAATAAAAAATCAATGAAATGTAATGGATACTTTCTCTTTATTTTAATATAAATGATTTCTATATAATCAATTTAAATCCTCACACAAACAAACACACACAAATATTTCTTATTAGTAAATATAATAACATAACATAATGTAAATTATTAGGGTATATGAATATTGTATCATGCAAATCATCTAGTTATTTCTGAAACTAGACTAATTTTACTATTTCTATCATATACAGAATCTATGATATTGTTCTTGCATCATGGATTAAATTAATGGAAAAATCAACTTCATTATCTGGTGTATTACCATGTAACTCTATAGTATATAAAATTATATTTTCTTTTATAATAGGAAGATCTTCATTATCATGATTACCTTTTTTTTATCCAGAGAGTGTGTATGCTCTTCATTCCCAATAAAATCAATCAGAAGAGCTATAAAGGGTGGATCTATACATGAATCATATAATGATTTCTCCACCATAAAGGTAATGAATTCCACACATTTATCACAAGTCATAATTTACATCTCATCGCAAAAAAGAAATTTATTATGTTTTGAATTCAATTATATGATAATATTATATAAAAATTAACCATATTTATAATAGTGAATTGAGAAAATAGGGCACCGTTATGTGCCATAATTGTAACAAACTTACTCATTCATGTTGTGGTAAAACATACACTAAAAATTATTGACTCATAACTCCATTATTATGGTGCTATGATTACAAATAATTTTCGTGGAGAATGGGAAGATTTAAAAAAAGTGTGATTATGAAGAATAGAATTATTTGTTATCTAAATTTTGGGATATGATTAAATTACCTTAAACAAAATTAATAGGAACTTCAATAATAGTTTTTGTGATCAACGAAGCTTGAGAATTCTCCCATTTCCTCTTCAATGGAAAATTACTAGGACACCAGGGATTATAATTTTCATAGTGTCCCATCTCTATATAGTTCAATCATTAAACATTGCAAGATTCCTTTTTTCATTTTCTATCATGATCCTAGTGAAAATTATCTATATACATGATGAAAACTATTAATCCCATAAAAGTATATTCCATAGTGATTCTTTCCACACATATTATAATTTATATATTCTTGCATCCCATTCATCCCTTTGTATGTATTTAATATTTTAGAGTGATATTTATATCTTTTATGTCATTTTTTCTTTTGAATCCATATGACCTGGAGAATAAATTCTCTATGTTGATAAACAATATTCACTTTCCTTATATGATAATAATATTTGATACAGAAGTTTCCATTGAATTATTACTTTAATCCCATCAAAAAAATAATCAATAATTTTCTATGTATTATATACATAGTTGGTTTCATTTTTTGATAACATTATAAAACTAGATTCAAAAACTTTATCATCTTTTTTTTGTTTTAGACTCGGGACTTTCCTCTCCATATCTACACATTTATCATGATTGAATTATTTTTCCATGAAGAGTGCATAAATATATTTCATTTAGTTATTTATACTTTCTGCATGTCACTAGTTTTTTTAATCAACCACAACTATTGTTCTGCATCCCTTGAGATATGATAAACATTAATGAAACCCTTATAATACTCATTACATATGAAATAATTTAACAGATTCTCTAGTTAAATTATCCATTTCTCATCTAAAATGGATTTTTAGTTCCATTTAATGATGTAGGTTATTGATGAATTAATTAGTCAAACATTATTACACATTAATTTAAATGAGTATGATTTTCTATATGAGTAATGATATTGGTCATAACAAGAAGATGGGTTCATAATATAGTTATAATCTTTTCATATCCAGTTATTATTCCAACCGAATATTAATTATCTCACTTAGCTGGAAATTACGTACTTTGATTACGCTCATTGATATGGTTTTTGTTCTATATTCTAGGAACTACTTCTAAAAAATTGAATTTATGATATTTGATCATAAAATTATGGACCATAATTTACAATTTCAAAATAGGTAAAGAAATTATCATTAACTAAAAAAATTATTCCTAGATAATCCTAGAATCATAAACATTTTTTCTTTGAGAATATTCTAAAATCATAAAAATATTTTCAAATATATTAAAATATATTTTAAAGAAAATTTTAATTAACTCAAGAATATCCCTTACAAGTTTCAATCCTAGTGTATAGTAATGGAACGTAGACCATACGATAGAACTATAGTGAAGATATTGTCAATTCAAATGATTTTGGGGTTTTTACCACTATATGCGTCTATTCCAAAACCTTTTTCACTAGTAGTTTATAGAAAAGAGTGTATTTATATAAAAACCACATAATATATACCTTAAAAACATTAAGATATTATCCAATATATAGACTGGTCCTCAAATTCATTCATAGGGTTATATTCCCTAATATAGGTTATTAAAAATACTATTCTTATGGTTTCTACTAGACATTCTTTGATACCAACTATAAAGACACATAGTCGAGTATCTCAAAGCTACTATGTACATTATTGCATAGGCACTATATAAAAAGAATCACACACCAAAGAATTATGTGGTTTAGTTTTCTTGGTAAAGTAAATATATAGTTGAATCTCACATTATATTTTAAAACCTAATTAAAATGCTTTATTTTTTGTAATAACACCATTAATCTATAAAGATTTGTTTTTATATCATTTATTTTACACTTCGTAGAATCCTAGTTATGTGAATGAAAATATTAGTAATCTCAGATACTCAATAATGGTTGAATACAATGGAATATAACATTTAATATATTAAGAATTATCATTAGGTAAATTTAAATAACTAATAAAATGTTACATTTAATCAATTGCATAAGAACAATAAGAATTATGGAAATAATAAATGATTATAAAATAGTTATATAAAATTAATGACATGAAATTTTGGCTTATCTATGGATATAATAACTATTTAAAATTCACATGTAAATTAATAAATAATTCTAAAAGGATGGGATTCATAATTTTCTATATAATAAACTTACTCTCAATGAATCATTCCATGAATTCTTATATAAATAAATAAGGCCTCATGAAAATAGATAAATTCTTTTTTATCAGGAGTCATACTATTATGTCTAGGGGATACAATGGGCCCCTATCATCACTCACAATGTTCAATGAATTAATAATATTATATATTAGATAAAAAAGCAATACATAATGAATAGAAATATTCATTTTGAGAAGCTATAGTAAAAAATGATAATTCTTCTACCGTAAAACAAGTTATTATCTATAATGAAAAATAATAAGATTTTTATAAATAAAAAATACACTGAGTAACTCAAAATTATAATAGATATTAATTGTAATTGATGAAATGTAGATACTAAAAAAATATCACAAAAACATTCTTTTAGAAAATAATCATTTCATTTTGAAATAAACTTTTTAAAAATAAAAATTCATTGAATATTAAAAAATAATTTTCATTAAAAATAAACATGTAATAATGTAAATTAAGCTTCAAATAAATTATTTGTCATGATATATTAAATTAAACTCATATCATGTATGTTTAAAAATATTCTTTTTCATATTTTTGGTAAAAGGTCAAAAAAGTACATTGTTCAAAAAAGAATAAAAAGATTCCTTTTTAAAATATATTTAAAAAAGAAAACCGTGGGTAATGATTTATATATTAACTAATAAGATAAAATTAGAAGAAAAATATAAATATATTTTTTATAACGTAGATATTAATGAAAAACGAATTTTGACTAAAAAGGGAAAAAGATAGATTTTCAAAAAGATGATACAAATATATTTAAGTACAAAAGACATGAATATAGTAATATTACTTGAAAATATCATGGATAATGAGAGGTGTATAAAATATATTTTATTTAATATAACGATATAATATAATTCCACCAATGCATACTAAAAAATAAACAATCCAGTATAATGATATGATTTTGAAATAAATTCATATCGCTTCTGTTAATTGTGAATCATAAAACCCATGAATGAAATAAAATCTTAGGAAGAATTAAATACCCTGAATATAACTATACTAATTATATATCCTAATAAGTTCTATGTATTCAAACCTCCTAAATTATGAAAGGTTTAGAACATAACAAATGACTCAATGAAACCAATTTGAGATGAAAACCCCTTAAAATAACCATAGTGATAAAGTGATAATTAATCAATGAGTTTATATTTTGTTTAAAATTTAAATACAAATAAACTTGGTATATTTGAAAATAATAATAAAAATTTATTAAACACAAAATATTATAATATAAATTATAATGATGATATAATATAACATAATGAAATTTAATTTAGTTATGAAACAACTTTTCACTAGGTAAATTTAATGTAAAACACATGGGATAAAATAAATAAAATTTAATATTGAGATTAACTTGAAATATGATGAAATAATTATATTACCTATTAAATATTAATTTTACAAAAATAATTATATAAATTAGGTTCATAATAATTAAATATTCCTCAATTAAGGAAAACTGAGATGAAATCCCATACATGAGGTTGAACTACCTTCTCATTTGCCTATAAAGCTAATATAATGAATGAATACATCATATAATTATATTTTATGACCAATATAATATATTCCATACCATATATTATTTTAATTTAATGTTTCATATCTATTTTATTAACAATTAATCGTTAAGATCATTATTTCAGATAATAACTACATTATTTTTCATTCTAGTTTGGTTCTGTATTTTTGGACCTTATAAATTAATCATGTTTTCTATATATAAATTTAATTTTAATCCTGATATATATATATCATATTTAAATTCATTTAATATGTATTTATTAGAATACATAAATGTTATTGATATAAAAAACAACTAAAGCACTGATGGAGATGGTTGGTCGAATGTATACATGAATGATGATTTCATATTTTCATGGATAAGAAAAATAAAAGAAAATTATAATAATAATTTAGATAGTCATTTTTATATCCTATAAGTCATATATATTCGTTAAATATTCCCTTATAACCGTCATCATCAATATAATATGAAAAATAAATCATATTACATCATTGAGGTGGTAGTCCACGAGAACGCATGGGTGATGGAATATTTTCCCAATGAAGGGTAAGGTAAAAAGGTATATGTAATATTATACATCTATAATTACAATTATTTCCATAATATCAAAAATAATAAATTAATTTATTATTATATCTACTCATGGGATACGGCGATAGAAAATGAATTATATAGAATCTGTAGGTAATAGTCATCTGTACACATGAATGATGGGTTGATTTCCCATTTGATGTAAGATGAGATGGATATGGATTATTATAATCAAATAATAAAATTTATGTATATGATTGAAACTTATGTTGTTATTTTATCATAGTTTATGTATATTTGGAGGAGTAATAAAAATAAATAAAATGAAAATGGATTGTTGAAAACTAAAAATCTTCTTTGGAAACAATGGTAGATTTATACCAAAAGAATTCATATAATGATTTTATGAAAATTATTTTGGAGTTCAAGTAATTTTAAAAAATGTAATAAATTTATTTTGGAAGTTATTGTTGAAAAGATTAAAATATATTTTCATTTATACAAAATAAATTTCTAAAAAATAGAACATTCATAAGCCATAAAATATATAAGGATGATGTATTCCCATAAAATATATATTATATTATTATTTAGGTAATTTAGACCCTTAAAATTTTAGTTTAACCCCTAGACAAATAGTTTAAACTGTAGATGTGATAACAATTTTTTGAGGTTTTTACTATTTACTTGGACCAAAATGTAATTTTAACTTTTTGAATATTATGAGATATTGTTATTAAAAATATATAATACATTTTATTAAATTATATAAACCAAAGTGGGAGAATGTGTCTTTAAATTAAATGCTAATGTATGATGAAAAATATGTTTTACAAAGAATATGCTAGAAAATTATATCAAAATTAAACATAAAATTTATAATAATTAAATAAATTGGAAAAATAATTATATAATTAGAATAATATTAATTTTAAAATAAAATAAAAAAATGGAAAATTTTAAATTCCTTAAACAATAAGAAAAGTATTAATAAAAATCATTATTTTTTACTATTCATCAAAAAGAAATTATTCCAGAAAATAATGAAAAATTTATTCTAAGATAATTTATAATTTCCACTTTAAAAAATTATATTATGTTTTTAAAAAAAATCAACAAGAATCATGAATTAATTTGAAGCATAAGTGTGTATAAAATATTGAAATATCTATTTATAGAAAAAATAGACTTCTTAAGAATAACATTGTAATTATTCTTATCTCATCAAATGGAGAAATATTTGATGAAGGATATTTTTTTATCCAATATATAATATATGAATTTAATTAATAAAATTTTAATATATTTATTTAATTTATTTAATAATATAAAAAGGTCATATGCAAATAAAAGTAAATTTTTTGGGGGAAAACATGTCATTCACTTCCAAATGAAATTTTTTTCTTTCTAAATCATGTGAAAATAAATGAACATAATTTATACATGTGGAATATGTATAATTTTAATAATTTTTTTAGTTCTATTAATAACCTCTAGTCTAATATGTATGTTATAATGGTATAAAGTATTACAGTTTATTTATACTAAGGGTTGCGTGAATCACACGATAATGATGTGATTAAAATAATTCGAAGATGCAATATTTTGGGTAGTTATTACCAACTAATACCCAAATATATACCAAAAATGATGTTATTGAAAGAACCATTGTATAAAAAACACCTGAAAATCATTGAAAAAAGATGAAAAAACATTCCTCAGTAAATAAATCTGGAATCCTAAAACTCTTAAAATGATAAAAATTTAATTATTAATGCCTAAAATAATTAATATAATGTTTTTATAACAATAATATGAGATAAAATTTCCTACATGGATCTAAAAAGTGTAATAAAGTAGTACAGATCCCACCCAATCATCGAAATGGACACCAAATCAATCACATAAATGATTAGTCCTATGAATTTAAATGAAAAATGCAATTATATATTATTTAAAAAACTCTATATGATTATTTATAGAGTAAAAAACAAGTACACTCTCAAAACATGAGAATACAAGATTTTTATGTTTCATATTATCCATCGGTGTTTTCATAGGGATGTATCTCTTAATGTGCTTGGTCATTCGACATTAATATCCCTGTAAATTACTAAATCCGCTCATATCCTTTGTTTTTTTTATTATTCTAATGTTGAACAAATAACATTCTAAAATTTGGGTTCTGTCTTAACCCCACGAACCTCCTCTTGTAGATATTTGTTCTAATGATACCTAAACATATAAATATGATTATTATATTCTATCATTCTAAACATTTCAACAAACATCATTTATTCCATAATGGAGTTAATCATAAATTCTAGGTAAGTGAAAAATGTTTTGATCTTATTCCCTCCCCAAAACATCAATATTAGCTACATTATGAAGTACCTTGTTGAGGTCATCAATATGATCCGCGATAGAGGTGTTATAATGAATTTCAAAATGTTATCATCACATGTTATTATAAATTTTTTCACGAATGGTTTTAGGTATTTAATGTGTTTAACGTTGATTCAAATAGAATTAGTTGCGGTCTCATAAGAAAAATCTCATAAAAACTTATTTCAAAATTTTAATATAATAATTAATAAGCATTCTAATTAATTCTTGAGTCAAAATTGATTTATTGGGTAACCAAGTAACCTTTTATAGAAATAATGAAGTCAGGTTTCATAGGGCCAAACAAATAATATTTAATACCATTGTGGATAATAAACACACACATCATCACAATATATAAATTAAAATTATTTACATCATAAAAAATATCAACCTCAAATGAAGTGGAATTAAAAACTAGACATAATTTGAAAGTGCTAGTTTTTTTGGTGGCGATAGGCTGTAAAGACATTGTGAAAAAATAACATAGGTAAATGAGAATGTGTTTATTGATATATTTAGTAAAGAAGATGAAATAGAAAAAATAACCCAAACTATGGAAACAAAAGTAAAATAATATAGATTAATGTGTGACAATACAAATGACACCATCATTATCATGCTTCGGAAATTGATAAAAATATATAAATGATAAAAAAACCACCACTATCAACTGTATTATTCAATGAATAGAATGTAGGATTAAAAATAGATATGACAATGAAATACTAGAAGGAATCAAATATAAACAAATGTATTAACCAAGGATCATTTTTTAATAATACATAACTTATGATGAATTCATTATGTTGATAAAGAATTTAGGTTAATCCAAGATGGATACAATTACACAACCCCAAATAATCCAAATAGAAAAAATTTAAAATGGAAAACATAAAAAAGAACAAATAATAACATATTCCCAAGTATGGGAAAACACCATGAACATAAATAAGATTATTTGAATATCTGATCGTCAGATACATGGAAATAATACACTTTTATATCATTGTGGTCCACCATATATCTCATAAGAAAGAATCTGTTCAATATAAAGAAACTCTATATTAACATACATGGATTAATACATTAATGAAAAAACTGGTATACCCTCATTATCAAGCTCCTTGTAATCTCTTTGGAACCAAAATATAAACTTACAAACAATACGTCAAACCATGTTTGATTGATAGAATTTTTAAAACCATCACATTATATTTTGGATGGTTGGGTGGTGCTAATAGGGAGTGTGGATGTGTTATTGAGGCAGGAGCGGAGTTTTTTTAATGGTAATTGTATCGTTATTTTTAGAAATTGTTCTATCAATTTTAAACCCTTTATCAAGACGACATCTTTGGAAAATATATTCTTAACTTAATTGTTTTTATAATGTCTATTGATTTTCTGGTTTGGTTATGGGGTTAACTATATTGAATGAAATACCTCAGTTATCGATATTATTGGTTTTTTCCCGCTATAGTGTACACCTATTAGATATGGGGATAATTGAAACTACTTGGGGATCCTTCTTTATCACATGTTTAACTTAGAGGGGTTCCCTATAGGAAAGGGTATGTGTGGTAATCTATACATTATATTCATGGTTAGGTTATGGTGAAATAATCATGAATATAGTTCAATGCTATAGTGAATATTCATGGAAGGAATATATGGGATGAAACACCCTTGAAAAAATCATTCTTGAGGTCATGGTGGTGGTCAAAATGGTCCTATGTGGGATTAAAATTCAATAAAATCATGGATAAAGTCTTGAATTCCATATATTCTTTCTAAATTGACTCAACATGAAATTTTTTATATCCCCTAAAACATAGTAATGTCTTATGAATATTCATCTATAAAATGAAGAATCTCTAAAACCTTATTTTTATTTAATTCCTCACATTATCATTAGTTGAGACATTGAACATTCATCACTACACCTCTATTGAGTTTGAATACTTTAGATTATCTTGATCAATGCCTCATGAATAGAGTGACCCTTTATTCTCATCTCTTCTTTATTCTCCTTATTCTTCTCCCTTATGGCGGTTAGTTTTTGTGGAGATCACATTTTATGGGTTGGAAATAGTATTATTCATGATAGTTTCTTATAATGGAAAAGTTCGACATGATATTCTATCATTATTAGAGGTTTTTACTTTTGTGTTGGTTGATTTTTTTTCATATGTTTTGGTAAGAGGAACATTTAATATCTAAATGAGGTAGGGTATCCTCATTATCTCATTTTTTTATGTTAATCTATGTGAATATCATGATTTTGTATTCCTTTAAGTGGACATAACATGAAAAATTAATGAGATAGACAACTGTTACAAAAAACCACTAATGGGGAAAGGATTAATTGCAAGATTTTAATTATTTTGTGGTATTTATCATGAGATAATTCCTTATCACTAAAATTTTAGAAAATTCATTTTATCAAGAACCATTATAATTTTATTTTTATTAAGTTCTATTAAACCCTCATGGTTTTGATTTTTTACCAACCATTCATAAAATCGTAACGATTGATATATAAAAAATTAGTCATATTCAGATGTAAATTTATATTTTTGTAATAGTATTTACAGAATAGGGAAGTCATGTAGATAAATATCTCTCTAAAATATAGTTTTTTTGGGTTTATAACTCATTGTTATAAGATGTTTTTACTTGGTGACTTAACCAATGTTTTTTTGGGAATATTGTGAGAACATATGATGATTTTTGTGACCATATTGAATACATAATGCATTGGTTAGTGAAGTATTATTTTTCTAGAATGTGTGATTGTGATGAGTAACGTACAATGGTTAGAGTATGGTATTTTTTCATATAGTTGATTCATATAGACATATTCTTTTTTTAAAGTGTTTTTTTATTATGTGGTAGATGAAAATTTATACTATGATATGTCATTGGATGTGTGGTAGTTTCTCGATAGTCATCAAATGAACTCTATATTATAAATGGTAATAAATTTGGGTCGAATTTTTTCACTAAGAAATTTTTAATTAATTTGTGGAATGGCGGATGAACTAGTAAAATATGATGGGGCATGATTGTTTGGGTATTTTTTATTAAATTTTTTATGTAATGGATTAATAAGAATAAATTAGATGATAATTAGAAAATATTTAAATTGATTAACTTGTAAAGGGATTATAATTTTGGATTCTATTTTGAATTATTTGTGTGGTGTATTATAATTAGAAGTGGTAGTAGTTAGTGTTATAATTTTTGAGATGTTGTTGTGTGGTTTTAGGAAGCACTAGTGGAGTTATATTTGAACCCTTATGGTTTTATTGTGTGATATCAATATATATTTTATTTGCATGTAATTTTATTATTCACCCCACCGACGTTTGATAACCTTAAAAGATCAAATACATTTTGGGTTCTGATTTATTTCCATAACATTTAAATTAGTAGTGAAACGGATCGCTGACTACCCATCTTGACCACTCTTCATTCAACAATGGTACGAGATAGTGGTATATAGTTGTTTCCTTGTATTGTCCAATGATATTTCTACTGGTTTATATTCATATAGATTGTAGTTGGTGATGTATATTTCTTGTGATGATGAGCATGTGGGTTGTGGTGGGGGTCAGACATCATAGGTGGATAAACAAAAAAGTGTCAAACACAAAACTACATAATGTTCATATTAGCCCCTGAAGTCCACCTAGAAACCTAAAAAATGTTTATATGATTTTAAGGATTGCATAACATGTATACATAGGTGGGTGATACACATATTCTCTCTTGTAATTATGAAACTAAAATACTAATGTAGTAATTAATAAAAAAATAAATTTAAAAGAACAAAAATAAATCAATTATCCCTCTCAACCACACCATGGCACTCTAACTAAATAATTAAACCACATATAAAAACATAACATCAAAATTATATAAGCAAGGGAACCAAAAATTTCTTCCCATGTGATTTTTCTTTCTCATATCCCATCATAAAATGGTTTTTTCTCTAATTACATCCATATCATAATATCACATATCCATAAATCATTGATATGGTTTAGGATTCACCCCTAACTACCCCACTCTAATATTATATTGAATCATGTTCTAACATAATTCAATATCCACATCACAATAGTATCACACAACCATGGTATTATAGTATCTTGAATTCGAATTACATCTACCTCATGCGTTACTTGTAAATTATGAAGGGAGAATATCTGATGAAGACACACAATTATGGTTGGAGGACCATGATATTTCTTTCATGATTATTGAATATTTATCTAATTTTTGGATTCTATTGGGTTTAAATGAGATGAAAAATTTATTCTTTAAAGGTGTATAACGTATAAAATTAATCAATATGTTCTTTAAATTTCATTAGATTGATTTTCAATGGGTTTTCATCAATATTACTTATCTTATATGATGATGGTAGATACTATTTAGGTGTTTATATATCTAATTTAGGGGCCTGAGTGTCTGAGAACTAGGGAAAAACATTAAGGATCCTTTGTGTGATTTTTGTGAAATAATTTCTTCAATTTGAGTTTAGAGAAACATTAATGTATAAAGAATTTCATGAAATGATTATATGTGCAGTGATTCTATTTATGATTATTATGTGTCTACATATTCAAAATAATGATATATTGATTGAGGAGATACATTAAAAGAAATAATCGTGTCATGATGGAGGCTAAAGTTTTTCAAATGTTCATGTATTTTAGTGGTGGATCATTTATTTTTAGGTATTTGAGGATCAAACTTTAGGGGACCGAACCTCAAAAATATTTCTTGAGCTAGTTTTGGGTCTGAAGATATTAATATTTTCTAGGAAAATTCCATTTTAATGATATTTATAAAAGGTATGAGGTCAATTATTGGATTAATGAACAACTTCTTAAGGAGGTCAAAATTTAATGGGTGGTCAAGACCCATTATAGCATAATCAATAGTGTCCTCCAAGATATTTCCTACAACATGGCTAGTATGCTTTTGTTCGACAATTAGATCAATAGTCTTATGCTCAAATGAGAGGATATAGAGTTGTTAATGGTAATCCATTCAATAGACCTTGTCCACAGTGACTCAAAATAGTTCATGGTCATGGAGGTAAGTATTGGGATATGACAATGGGAAAAAGCATGTCACAGAGTTTCATATTTCATAGGGGCCTGAGGTTTTAAAATGTATTATTAGATTATCATCTACTTTATCATCAAACCTATTTGATTCTTAAGCTTCACACTACATTTTTTTCTTCTACTTTGGTTTTTTATTACTACTATAGGAAAATATTATTCTATTTCCCATAGTGTAATTAATGATCATGGGATACAAAACTTTCTTGTTTGATGTGGGTCAATCATATAGACTAATTATGTGTAATTATCGGTCAACGAGGGATATATTCATATTTTATATGTAACCATAATATATCATCTTTGGAATATATTGGTTTTATTTCATATGTGTGGTCTTTAAATTATTTTGAATGAGTGTTTAAATTTTTTACTTGGGTAATGAATAAATAATGTTAATTGGGTATTGGGTATATTAGTTTGGGGAAATGTTAGTAGAGCCACTTTTACAATAGTTGGTAGAGTTATTTTAGGAGTCTGATGCGATAGCGGTTCCCAAGGAGATTTTGGATTTTCTATATGTGTTCCCATCTGTAGTTGTGACACTACCCCTTAAACATGACGTTGATTTTTCACCAATGTTAAAACCATTCATGTATTTGTTCTCAATATATCATTTTCAAATGGAACCCATAGAGTGTTAAGAGTTGGTAATCGACATTCATGATATGATGGAAAAGAATTTAATTTAGAAAAGTGTACATCCGTAGGGTTATATAGAGTTATTCTCCATTAATGAGGGTTGCTTTTAAAGGTCCATCATAGTATACATGAGTTTTAATCATTTAACAATTAAGAACATATACCCCCAATCAAGGATATATGATTTATTTTACCAGCTAAAGCGACTGTGTTGGTTTCCAAAAATAAAATGGCAGTCTCGATATGATCATATGAGAGTGAGTGATGATGTTATTATGAATATTGTCCTCATATATAGTTATATGAATTTTCAAATCTTAGTCATGAATTATAGGGTCACAAAACATCATATTTTATAATAGGGATAATAAACCCTACATTTATTGAGTTACTATACTTGTTATCATTTTTTTATCAAATATATCCTTTTATACTAAAATAAATATGATGATCATTTCGAGCATGAAAATTTTTTTATATATGTTTTTTGATGCCTTAAACTATATTATATGTTGTCTAATTACATGTTTTAAATGTGGGAGGTGTATTTCATTGGATATATGGTGCCTCTGAGGGGTTTGTCTATGAACCTATAAAATATAAATTTAGTTTTTTCATGTGTATAACCAATAATCGTGGAAATGATTCAGAGATTCTATGGTCTTAAAATCAACTATTGTATGTTTTAGTCCAATTTCTCTTGGTTTACAACACAACTAATAGATTGTACAATGAAGGACCATACATTCACCTTTATTGATTAATATTATTCATTTTTCAACTTACTAAAAATTATTGTGATCACCAAATTCATAAATTCCCCAAATAAGATAAATATTTTAGGCATTTTGTGATGCTTCCAATTTGGGTATTGGAGATTCCATGATGCATAAAAGAGATTAAATCACATATGAGTCAATGAAATGGTGTCCCCATGAGTGTATATATTCCACCCCTGAACTACAGTTGGATGTAGTAGCATTTTCCCTTATTATTTGGTCTCAACACCACATTGTGAAGATGTTTATGGTTTTCTTGGACAATATTATTTTGAGGTATGTATTCTTGTAGTAAGATCTAAATCCAAAAAATCATATTTGGATAGATTTTTTCAATTATTATGTTTTTGAGATCGCATAAAACCTATAAAAGGATAAAATTGTGTATTATGTATATATTTGGAAGTAATTATGAGATGTCCTTCAAGATTCTTGTTATGAATGGATTGGGATTTAATATCTTTAATCAATGCATCTTGATGCATTGTAGGTCATCGATATATGTTTAATAAATCAAATGACTATGTAATAATTGTCAATGTGGTGGGTGGAAGAGTCTCAATGGGGATACTCAGAGGTGGAGGTATTGGGATATAATGTCGGTCACAATGCCTCTCAAGATTGGTAGTCATAGGATGGTCCCTATATGATATTGTTTCGAGAGAGACTATTTGTTATATTAGGAAAAAAGATAAATTACTCTATTTGTTTCACATATCACAAATATTGGTATATTTCATTATTTCAAATTTTTTATTTTAGTTTTAGGAAGAAACTATAGTTGTTGGGGATGAATTAGTTACTGATAGAGTTCATTGTGTTGTGTCTGGTCTATCAACAGGGGAAGACTGAGTATCCTGTTCTTGGATGATTGTTTCTACATTTAGTAATTATCAAGATTAAGTGGGAGTTAATTTAAAAAAAATCATAGGGTTACCCCATTACAATGTAAAATATGATGTTGTTTCTGTTTCTTGGGCAATATAAATAATTCTACACATTTTATGGTGATTAGGAAGATCTGTTTTATAAATGTTATGGTAGTGAATTATGGGGATGGAATTTTGAAGCTTCGTGGGGAACTGAGGGAACACATTTCTAATATGGATCTTAATTTTACCACCTAATACTATAGAATAATTCATTATGATTTTGGATCCCAATTTCATTTTCCCGCTACATTTTATCTAAAGATGAATGGGAAAATGGGGATGACCATCCAATAAATGAAGGATTTTCTAGGGGAAATCATCTTGGATTTTGATAGATCAATAGTGAATCGCTTACATTTGAATTATTTTTCCTATAAAAATAATAATTATCACTCATACAAAGGAATGGGTTCATTATAATCATTATATGTATTGTCATGTTTTTCATCATCATGCTAGACCATGGATAGGGAGTCAGTGTTCCTTTGTCCTAAAAGGGTGATGAACCTAATAGGGATGATCCAAATGGTTCAAGAGTGGATAATGGAATTGTGTGACCATCATAAGGATTATGATGATCATAGAATTATTCACAAAGAGTTTTCTGTTGGAGAGCATGTTTTTGTGAGGTTTTATCATCAAGTGATTTATTAAGGTTTTAATTGGGGTTGGGGGTAATAATTCACCCTAGTTTATTCGGCCTTTCATGGTGTGAGATAATGTTATTGAGGGGGTATTTTGATTTAGACTCCAATCTGGTATGATGAGGATCAACACTTTATTAATATGTCTTTTATTTTTTAGTATCTTTATGTTGTCTCCTATTTCATTAACATTGGATATTTGGTTTTCAAGAATGATTCAATGTTTCTATATATTGGTTGTTTGAGTTATCTGATTCATAACACATGTTTTTTTGTGGATGACTAACTTACTTAGTTTGTGTTACATTGATGGATATTGGTATGTATAAGAGTACTTGGGAACATAATACAATGATAAATGATCAATAAAATGATTTTTGTTTTGAGGTTTGGGATTGATTATTTTAGGACATGGATGATGTAACAATTGATTGTTTTACTTTTATGAAGTAATACTTTTTCTTCTTTCTATTGATACATGGTTGATAGTTTCATTTGATTAGTATGGATCTCTCTAAGATATATTTCATGGGATTAATGTTTAATCTTTTTCTATTACATATTCCTTCCATGGTTTTGTTTAATTCTCATGGTTCTGATTTTTTTGGAGGTATATAATGTAATGTAATTAATTCTATAGCCATAACATTTGGGTTTCTCAAGGATTGGTTTTTCTATGATAATGGTAAAAGGTGTTTCAAATGAGAAAATGTTTTTTTATTTTTATAAAGACATTAAATCATGTTTTTGTTCATTTTTTCACTATTATGAACCGTACATGGTCTCTTGAGTGTGGGTTAGAACAATTTAGACTATGAAATTTAGAGGATGAGCATGGATTTGGTTTTCTGTTTCTAAGGTGAACCTTTGAATGTGAAATAGAATGGTTAGCAATTTTGATGGGTGTTTTTCATAGAGTATCCAACATATAGACTAATGGACTAAAGAAATTCACGAGAATATCGTTTTTTTCAATGGTAGTTGGATGATGTTTTTATAGGAATTAGGTAGTTTTGTAATCACCACATTGGGGTTTTATGTTCGGTGTGGTGAAATGACAAAGATAATAATTTTTTCTATTGTGGTTTCTCATGGAAGGTGTCTAGGGGATGAAACACCCTTGAAAAAAATCATTGATATGAAAGTCATGGATGTTAAATGTTTTCAACATGGGCTTTAATATATATGATAAATTTGGGTCAAAGGATTTAATTCTACATTTTATTTATAACCATCTCACCCTTGAAATTTTTCATTCCCACTTGGAATCATCAATCATTTCCATGATTTAACTATGAAAGGAGGCATCTTATTAATGATGGATCCATAATTCTCGGATATTTCCCTCTTTTTATATTGTTACACTCCTCTACTAGGGATTTATTGGTGGTGTCGATAAGTGTGTCACTTCATTCTCTTATTCCCTTGTACAATATTAATTGAACTTTTCATTGGTTTAATTTATATTTTTCTTGCTTCCCCTTTATTTTTTTTTTGTTTTTCATCATTGATTTCATTTAACATTTTTCCTCTCTTATTTGATTTCCCCTGGATATTTCTTCATATTTCATTTTTTCATCTAGTTTTTTATCCCATGATGTCAGTTATATTCTATAATTTTAATCTGTGTGGATCCCCAGTATGGATGATATATTCAGTTCACCATCAACCCAGAGACATGTTTGGGTGATGTCTTAAGAATCTTATTTTTTGTATCCATCAATATCAGGATTCCACTTTTTTTTTAATTTTTTTCAACTATTCACTCTTTATCTTCTCTAAAGGATTACAACTTCTCTATTCATTGATTTTCTACAATTTCTCTCATTCGAGTGGGTTTTCATCTTTTTAACTCTTCTCATGGCCTTTAATATGCAGTCGTGTCTGCATGGTGATGTAATTGATGCCTCCTCATCTCCACTAACTATCTGTATTTTTGTTCCTCTCTTGATGGTATATAGTGCTGGTAAGTCCGGATGGATTCTGATGTTTTAGTTGAGGCATCATTTTTATCTAAAGAGGTGCGGTTCATGGTTGGTCTTTTCAGTTTTGGATTTTGTTTACTTTTTCTTGAAATTTTTTGTTTAGTATATTGGTGGTGGTTGTCATTCCCCTAGAATAAGAGGGGTTTTCATTTTTCCAATCAGCCTGATTAATCATATGGTTCGATTGAGGTACTAATGTAGGTTGGTTGATTTTCCTCACATTGGATGGGCTTCATTGGTCCTGTTATAGGTCGCAGCTTGGGTTTAGGCTCTAATATGCTTGAACACTACTCTGGCATGAAGTTCCATTACTCTTTTCCATGTCAGTACAGTGTAGTGTCTTCAAGGTGGTTTTACTATGTGCCATTCTAGCGATCGATGGTGTTTTGGGAGTCATGTCATTTGTAGGATTGGTCTGGTGGAGTAGGAATATGGTAGTGGTGAATGAGGGTGGACCACATGGACCATGGATAGGTTTTTCATGTATTGTATAATTTTAATTTGTAATAATCTATTTCTCATTGGTTTTAGAATCGTGAATTACATTTTGTTTTTGTTTTTGATGCGGTTGTAGTGGAATTAACTTGTGGGATGTAAGTATCTATATCAGATGTGATGTTTTAGGGTTATCACATACCCTATAAAAAAGAAGTTCAGGAAAATTAAACTACTTACATAGAAGAAAAGGATGTATCATGGATTACTTGTTTTTTACATCTTCTCTTGATCCATTGATGACTCAAAAATCTATCATCACTCTCCAGCCACACATCATAGGAGTTTAGAAACCTTTGTTTGTCAGGTTTAAAGTATTATGAATTGAATTACCCATTATATCATATCTTCTTCATTTTCCTAGTTCATTTTCCTTTTGGAGGTTTTTTTGGTTTAGATCTTTTATTTTGGAGGTAAATTGAGTATGTTATGATGGTTCCAAAATATGGATTGGTTATGGGGGTTTATTCTTCGTTTATGGTTCTATATCCTTTAATGGTGGCTCCTTCGTGATCATATATTCTTTACCATTAAATGGAGCATCTAATTGAGGAAGGGGAACCCTATACACCCCATTTTATGTTTATATGTGGGAATATTAGTATTTTTCATTATTTTGTGTGGATAGTATGGGTATATTAAAAAAGTTAAATAGTTGGATTGAAGAGAATTTAAAGGGAATCGAAGTAGTAACATGTAATTAAATTTTTTATACTTCTCCTATGATTATTATTTGTAACTCCCCATTATTATATCAATTGTTTCAAATAAAGTTATTTTCATTGATAACTTATATTACACTCGACACCATGTTTTAATGAAAAATGATATACTATTAAAATTTTATATTATAGTTATAACCAAGCCATTGGAATGGTGCATATGAATAAGATTAACTCTACTATGAAAATTTATTGTTTACATGTGAATAAAAAATGAATTCTTTTATGACTAATTAATTAAAAATGAAAATTACAACCTTTTGAAAAAAAGTAAATAATTTTTTAAAAAACTACTTTTCATCATATATACATGTTTTACATCAATATATTTGAAAAAATATTTTAGTGAATTATTTTATTTAAATTTAAATATTATATATTCAATATATTTTTGATCATTAATCATAAATTTTTTCTAGTCATGAGATAATCTAAATCAAATTTAATACTTTAAAACATTATGTTTCTAAAAAGTGGTTTTGTTTCATTTTATGAACTTTTTAAAAAAATCAATTTTTAGTATATTTATATGAAAAAATTAACTTCATTTTTTAAATCATGATTTTATACTTAACTTATATTTATTTAATTATTAGAATATATATAAATATATATAAGTGAATAGTAAAATATAATGGGTTTTCATTAAAATTTGGCCATTTTGTTCATGAGAAATTCTAGATAAATATTATTTCTATATGGTTTTAAAATTAAAATTATTTTAATTATATTCCTAGAAATCCAATTTATCGAACATTAATAAATTTCATATGGACTATTAATATATATAAATTTTATACATTTTGAAACATTTCTCATTGTAAAACCTTTTCATCGCTTTTGTGGGAATAATTTCAAAATAAACTCTTCCTATTCAATGAATGAAATTTGGAAAAAATCGATTCCGTATTCAAAATAATAATAATTATTATTATATAACAAAGTAAATATAATTTTTTAACATAATAGTTTTTAAATATTGTAAAAATTTATTATCACTATTCAAGTTAAAATGATTTTATCAGGGGTTAAACAAAACTAATAAGGGGTAAAATAAAATATAAAATTGCAAAAAACTTATTTATTGGAAATATTTCATGCATATTACCTATATATATTTTTAATGGACCGTCTCAGATCCATTTTTCATGTGAAATTCATTACTACACCTTTTCCTTTTCAAAAATTACCCTTGTTTCATTCACCTCAATTATAAAAGAACATCTCCAATTCTATCATCTTTACACATCCAAAACACATTGGATTATCCAAGAACAACATAAATATATTTATAATTCCTTCCCCATATCCTAGTTTCCTTTTTCAATTTGTATATAAAATCTAAAAAGGCATTAGGTTGAACCAAAATAGGACATCTGAAGAGGAGGTAATGTTTTTTATAATGTGTTTTTTGTACATCCTCGTATACCTCCTTCAAATATTTTCCAACATTGATAAAAGAATAAATCTAGTCTAAAATAAAAACTAATTTGATTTTTGTTTATTTCATATCATATATTAATCTCCACTTCCTTAAAATGGGACACAAAATCATCATTCATGTGTACATCGGTCTACAACATAATGCATCAATGTTATTAATTTTCCATCACATCATCTCAAATATAAATATAATTATGGATAAATTTTTTATAAATTATATTTTTGATATTTAAAAATATCTATTATTATTTATGACATATAAATTTTTACCACCAAACCAATTGAATAACAATAACATCACTCATCTGTATGGAGGACTCCCCCCATGTGAACCAATTTGACATGATTTTCATTACTCATTCACGTGTTTGGTAAAAAGGATATATTAAACCAATAAATATGATATATTTAATTTATTATATTTGTATGATATCACATATATCTTCTGACAATTTATATCTTGAGAGAGAGGATAACATCATTTATGTGTATAGTGAACAACCGCCTCATGAATTGTTGAGATTGGATTTTAATATACTCTTTACATGGAATGTAATAAAAAAATTAAAATAAAAATATTTTGAATATATTACAAAATATAGATCATTAATGTTAAAAAAAAATATTTCAGTTTTATATTTTATTCTATAGAAAAAATGGAAACAAAATTCATCCATATATATGACCTATCATCTCCATGAACGATGTATATAATTTTCTATCTCTAATTTTTATAGATTTCACTAAATACATATAAACATATTTTATATTATATTAATAGAATGAATCACATTATTTTTTTTTTTACCATAATAATAGTAATAGTATTGAAAATAATAAATCAAAACAAATCAATTATAACCAGATATGTTATTTTAACATAGGGTTGTTAATAAATTCATAATAAAATGACATAATTAAATAATATATGGTATAATATATATATATTATTTTTTCAATAATATATATATAACATATATTTATTATACAGTATTATTGATCATGAATAAAGGACGTCGAGACATATGGTAAGGGATATCCATATCACATTTACATTATTTGGGAAAAATGACATATTCACAACATGTTACTTCCATTTTATTTATATAAATAACAAGAATATAGGTTATGATTATTATCCTTTATAATAGTGAAATTTTCATTTCCATATGATTATCTCCCTTTCATTACGTTTTTTGTTTCAATTTTACAAATATATTAAGGGAGATTTGTCTCAATTTTCATTCATTGAGACATATGTTATGTTATTGACCTATCTTCATTTATGTGGTTTATATTATACCAAATTGACATTATATGTAATGTATCATATATTATTCTTGATATATTTTGTTTCATTTTGTTTTAATAATCAATTTGGTTTATAATTCAAAACTTACAAATGTTTCATGGGTTTGATGATACAATATCATTATTTATCAAGATTGATTATGATTATGTTTTTATGATAAAATATTATGAACTATTTTTCTATAAAATCATAAATTTTCTTCACTAATGGTTAGTTTTTTATTATATATCCTTCTTTAATTTTCCTCTCTTTATGTATGCAAAATCATTGATGATTATTTTTAATTGAATACAAAATTTATTTCCTTCATCATTTGAAAACATTTTTTCCATATCCATTTTTTCAAGAAATGTTTTCTAGAATGTTTTTAGGTTCTCGTAATATTTTTAGATTATTTTTATAATTAATTTTATTTAAAAAAAAATTAAAATGAATATTCATGTTTTTGTCCATTAAATGCTCATTTTTATTTTATAAAAAATGTAAAAGGAGTCATTTTTTTAATAGGAATGACATATAAAACATTATATTATATCATGCGTGCTAAATGATTTCAATATTTCCTTATATTTTTTCAGGTTTATTTCATTGAAAATGTATTCCTTTATATTTTAGAAAATTTTATATTTCTAGTATATTAATTCAATGAGAAAAGGAGTTTTCCTCATGAAATATTTTAAAGAATTTATAAATATTAATTTATAAGTTTCAATGATAATTTTATGTAAAATATATTATAAATTGTTAGTGACATTCCAAATGGATTTAAAATTTCACATGAATTTTTTTGAATGATTTAAAATCTTACATTATAATTTTCCCATGATATTTTCAATGAAAAGGTTTTTTAATATGTTTTAGGTTTCAAAATAAAGTTTTCCATAGTCAGAAATCTATTTCCCCCAAGAAATGTTCCTAGTGATGTTTCAAAATAATTTTTAATCTATAATTACATACATTGATTTTAATTATGAATAATTATAGATAAAATAAATTGATACCATAATTTTTCATTCCCTAGATTCTAATTGGTTATGTTGATCAATGTGTATGAAACCCATTTGATTTCCATGTGTTATGCTATGGTGAATTGATTAACTATCTGTAAAAACTATTTTATATTCATAGGTTATAAAATGATGAATGATTATGATATTTTTTAATATTAATGCTTGGATTAGGTGATCGGTGGGACCTATATCTTCTTCCATTTAATTGGATAATATGCATAAATCCTGAGTAGAAATGTTGTGTGTGAAGCTAATTACATGTTAACAGTTTTTTTTGTGAACCTGATGACAACTTCAACATGTAATACATGATCCTTTTTAGATGATTTAAATGTTATATGTGGATCTATAAATTATTTATATAATGTTATTCAGGGACATGGTTATATGTCCATAAGTTTATTTAAGGGCCTAATTTCATTTTCTGAACATATTGAGGGAACATATTTATATTTGTATGTTTTAGTAATGTTATAAGATTTTGTTTATTCCTTAAATATGTCTCTTATTACAATATAATTATCTAATAGATTATGTTCTTTGAATAAATTATGAATCATGACTTTTGAACAAAAAATATATATTCCAATACATAAGATTTTGATTATTGACATGAGGGATTTTGTTTTCATAGGTAATGAGCATGTTCTCATACAATTACACTCACATTATGTTAATGTATTTTCTATGTTTAACCATAATTATGATCTGATTTAGCCCTTTCATTTAAATAATTTCATAGGTTTTTAATAAAGGTTTAATTTTGGGTTTAAGAGATTATTAAAGGACAAGATCTGTATGGGAGATTTGAAAGATCATTCAGCAAATTAAAAGATGGTTTCCCTAGTCTCCAAAGGAACTAAACCATTTCAGTCCATCAGTGTGTGTTTTTTGAAAAATAATGATTATTGATCTATTAAGATGTGATGAATACATACGAGAAGTTTGGGTCTCTATATTTGGAATATAAGGAATGGTTGTGTTAACCTATAGAAAATCGGATTATAACAGTTTAGTGAGATCCCTAGGGATATTAATATGGTTATGTCATGGAATATGTTTATAGATAGGTTTATAAATAATTAAATGTATATGAAAATTTTATAGAATTCTTGTAATGGATAGAAAACATGGAATCCTAGAAATTACATTAGTGTATGGATATTAGAAATAGATGTGGATTTTATATTGAAATAACTAGAGGTTATAAATATGAAAAGTGATAATTTAGGTTGAATAAATCATCACCTAGTTGATTAAAATGGACCTTGATTCACACCTTTATAGACACTGCTATGGGATATGCATTGTAAATTTATGAAATTATTATAATAATTTATGAAGGATATATATAATGACCATGAATAACCCACTTTATGTATAAGGCTTCAAATTTTAAAAACAATATTTACTTTTTTAGTCATTCTGTTGGATGTTTTGGATGAATATATGGTTCCCCAGTATGATTATTATTACATTACATGCATTTATTGTTTTTATAAATGTGAAAACAAGAAGGACCACAATTAATATTTAATGTGATTGAAAATTTGTTGATGAGGAAGTAGATGGCATGATGACTAGAGTAAATGATATCTTGATTATACCTAATAAGGTACCATATTATATGATTAACAAAATACACTAAATAAAATTCACATACTCGCTAAATAATATAAGAATATTGTTTGTTGATTTTTCAGGTGGTGGAGACAAATGAAGAGTGAAGATTTAGTTTCTATTATATTTATAATGTGGGAAGAAACATGATATGGATTGTATGAATGGTAGGAGAAGTTTTTTTATTTGATATGAAAATGGATACATAGTTAAATATTTCAGATTAAAAAAAGAAAAGTTCAGCTGAATCAATGGATTAAAATAATAACATTCATTAGGCATCATAATTGGTTGAATGTTATAAATTTGGAATGTATAGGAAATATATATAAATATGTCTTGGGGAAAATCAAAATAAGTGGATCAGTAAGTTTTTACTAGAAATGTTTTGTTGTTGATCATGACGAGACAAAAAAATAAATACAAATATAAGGTGATATTAATGAATTAGAAGATGAATAATAAGTAGATGATGGATATGAATGTTTTCAATTGGAAGGTATTTATTACATTGGAAATGACTAGTGATTTATGAAAATTGGATTTGTATTATCATTGGTGGTGTTAATAATTTTTTCAGATTTATGTAATATATTCAATAACCACTGATATTATGACGAATGTTTTGATTAGTGAAATCACATATGATTTCATTATGGTTGTATTGTAATTCAGGATATTAACATGTTTGACAATAATATATCATCAATGTATTCTCATATTTAATTTTTAAAATTGTGATATAATTTATAATATTTTGTGGATTAATGTCATGTTTCTTTTGGGAAATTTTGGAAAATAATTTATAATATTAAAATTTTTAAGGGTCATATGTTTAACCATTGATTAAATGGTTTTTATTTAAATTTGGATGAGGTTCTAACTAATAATGTAGTACATCACTATGTGATGATTTATATATAACATGTTATGACAATTGTTTTATTATAAAAAGAAAAAAAATGAATGACCTATCATTATTTTATGGATTCTATTATCTATTATTTCTTCAGAAATGAAAAATTAATCTCATCAAGTATGATAAAAAGTGGAAATTTCCCAAGGAATATCTAAAGGATAAGATTTTAATTATTAGATGAAGTAAAATAAAGGAATTATTTCATCTCAGAAAAATTCCCCAACATTAGTAAAAATGTCTTCAAATAAAATTTTATCTTTTTTTCCTATCAGTTTATAAGATATCAATAATCTTTTTCACATCTCATTGGTTTATGGATTTGTGGTTATTTAAATTCTTAAAATGATTCACTTTTTTATGATCAATTATCTCTATAACTCACCAAAACTATTGTGAAATCATTCATTTCTTCCATGTCCAAATATTCTTTTCATGTATATGTTCTCATATTTTTAATGTGTGTGTTAATAAGAATGCAAATTTTGCATCCCATTGTTTCTTTCGAATGGGATATTTTGTTAACCCTTTTTATGATATGGGTTTCCCACAAAGGTATTTTCAAATTTTAAACCCTTGATTATAGAGAAAATTTTAAAATTTCAATGATGAAATTTATTTTTTGGGGTATAAAATAAAATATTGATATTTTAAGAATATTTTTTTGAATAAATATTATTTATTCAATAGGTTGCATAAAAATTAATGACTTGTATTAACGAAGCATGAAATATTATTATAATATTATATGATTTTTATAAAATAGATATCAGAATTGAGATTAAAAAATAATTTACTAAATTATAAAAATATATTTCTTAAACATATATATAAAATTAATTAATTATTGAAATTTCAAATCAAAATGAAAATAATAAATACTTTTTCTAAAAAACTATTTTTATGCTCAAATAGTGTTTTTAATACAAAAAAATATAGAAATAAATATTGGAAAATGATATTAATTAAATATATATATTATATATTAAATATATAATATATCATTTATATTTTTTTCATGGAATGAAAAAAATAAAACAAATTTCAGGCCTAAAAATAGTATTTTTGGAAATAAAATTATATCTCATTTTGCATACATAATTTAGTAATTATTATTTTCCAATTTTATAATATTTATAAGAAAATTCCAAATATATTTTTTAATTAATTAATGAAAAATTATCCTGGAGTTTATTTCTGATAATTTTGTGTTTATATAAATATTTTTAGTGAATAGTGAAATATAATAATTTTTATTTATAAATTTTATTTTCATTAAAGTCATTTACAAGATAAATTTTATATAAATATTTTTAAATGTAAAATTAGTTCAATTACATATATTATAATATATATTCTTTCTTTCAATCCCATATCTTATTTAATTTTGAAATAAAATCATATTAATACATTGAATGTTTTCTCTTCAGAAATACTTTTTTTACTCACATCTATGGGATTAATTTTAAATTACATTTTCCACTAATGTTAATATAATTTGATAAAATTTCTTCCATATTTTTAATTTTCTTAATTTATATTATCTAATTACGTAAAATTAATTTTTACCATAAATAATAGTAAAATATGAGAAAATAAATTTCCACAGTGAATGTCAAAATGGGTCTATTAGGGGTTTAAACAAAAATTATAAGGTACCAAATGAACTAGAATCATATAAAAAATCCATTTCATGTATATAATTAACATCATTTCCACTAATGTTAAATAAATTCCAATTTTATAACACATTAAAAATTTTAAAAACATGGTTAATCCTTTTCTTTTTAAAAAATTTCAACTGTGCCAGTCACCTCACTTATAATAAGAAAACCCTCTCTCCTCTCATCTTCAAAATAATATTACAATTTTTCTTGTCCAATAAATAAAAAATTGTATTACTTAATTATATACCCACATCTTTTATTCCATGTTCAGATCAAAATAAAAATATTGGGAATCCTTAAGTTAAATCGAAAGAGGTTGTCTGAAGAAGAGGTAATGTTTTTATCTATGTGTTTTTTTACATCCTATGGCTCCATAATATATTTTAAAACTATAATAAAATTATAAAAAAAATATATACTATATATTTATATGTAATTATGTTAATTTAATAGCCTTTATCCATCTCCACTTTCATAAAATATGATATGAAATCATCATTCACGTGTAATGTGGACTACCACCTCGTGAACCGATGTGATTCTTTTTCCACCACTTCCTCTCAAATATTAAAATAATTATGGATTTAATATATATATATATATATATATTAGGATAATGATATAAATCTATAATTATAATACCATAGTTTATTTTTATCCTCCCAACCCATTGAAAAATAATAATGTCTCTTGGGTGTGCTGTAGACTACCTCCTCGCGGACTAATGTGATTAGTTATTAAATTTTTTTAGTTTTATGGATATAAGGATATGTTAAATTAAAAAATATGATATTTTTAATATATTTGTAATTATTTAAATATTATATCACATATACCTTTTTAATTTTTATTTTTTTTGTGGTTATGATAAAGTCAGTTAGGTATACATAGGACTACTGCCTCGCAATGTAACCTGATTCATTCTTTTTTATGAGTTAAATTTGTGGTAATAAGGATATTTCTAAATAAAAAAATGTGATATGTTTTATATGAATTATTTTATGTAATGGAAATATATTATTATCCCTTCTTTAAACCATTCTATAATGAAAACGGAAAAATATTCATGTGTACGTACGACCTACCGTGTCTATGAATGATGTATTCTATTTTATATATGTATAATTTATGGACAATGATGAATGAACATATACTGAATATCTATTATATTTATCACATATTTAAAATTTTAGATATTATGGTACCATGATCAAATTAAGTGTACCAATAATAACCAATCAAGACATACCTGAAAAAAAAAGAAATTATTACCCATAATCATATTTCAACATTGAATTGATAATAAATGTGTAATAAATTGTCATAATTAAATAATATTAGATATGATATATATTTTTGTATCTTTAATCGATTAAAAATAAAATTTTATCTATTATACAATTGGTTTTAATGTGTTCGAAGGAAGTTGACTCTTAAAGTATGGTATTCACATCACACATTTATTTTCTGTGAAACAAATTTCATATTCACAACATGTTTCTTTCATGTGGTGTATATAATACCCATGAATTTATTTAATTATTATTAGATGTAATATTATAAGGATTTAATTATATATTTTATATCTCTCTTTCAAGGGGTTTATGTTATTAAATTTACCAATGTGGTAAGGGTTTTTGTCTTAGTTTTCTTTCTTTTTGAAATATGTTATATTACTCAGTAGTCCTATTTTATGAGATGTATATAATACACAATTTAAATTTTATATCACAAATTTACATATATTATCAATATTATATGTTCAAATCTATGTTCGTATTTAATAGGTATTAAGATTAAATATTTACCAAACCATTAAGGGTTTCATGAAAAAATATCATTGCATATCCGAATTTTCTATGACAACATATTCGATTATGAATTATTATGATTTATTTCGCAATAAGTTAGTGAAATTTATTATCCTATATTTTCTTTTTAAGAATACATTTCCTTCATTTCCCTCTCTATATGCACCCAGTATTCCAAAATATTTTTTATAACAAATATTAGTTTATTTCCTTCTATAGTTAAGGAAAATGTTTCATTTATATCTATTTTTTAATAACTGTTTTAAAGAATGGTGTAATACTCCTCTATGATTGGTTAAATTTATATTTACTTGTGATTTACTTATTACATAAGGTCACAAATTGAATATTCATTTTTTTCAAATAATAATTGTTTTTATTTTACTGAAATTCTAAATGTAATTATTGATCGAATGTTGATTATATGACCTATATTTCATACTATTATGACTTATTAATGATTTCAAGATTTCATTACTTTTAAAAAAATTAATTTCCAAGAATATTTTTTCCTTGATATTTTTTAAATTTTATGATTTTAAATAATTGATTTTAATATACACATTTATTTTCCTTATAAGATTTAATTAATGAATTTTAAAGATTAATTTTTTACCCATCAAAGTATAATTTGAAAGAAAAGGTTTTCTATAATATTTTATGAATTTTTAGTGACTCAAAAAATTCATATGATATTTTCATAAAGAAATTTTTATAAAAATTAAATACTATTTTATATCATTCTAAAGTTATTTTTTATGGAAATTCATTGGAAAATTTTTTATGATATTTAAAATTATTTTTCATAGTAAAAAGGATATTTTTCTAATTAAATTTTCAACATGATCTTTTAAATTGAATTTCTATATATACTGATATCCATTGATGTGACATATTTATTGTTGAAGATAATAAAAAATGGTATCATCCTAATTTTTTTTATTGATTGTTAATGTTTATGTTGGTGAAGTTTTTTCAAACCCATTTATTTTTCATGTGTTATTCTATGGTAATTTATAGAAATGATTATGAAACCATTTTAAAATTCATGGGTTATGATATATTTAATGTTCTTTTGATCGTTTGGAATATAGATGTATGAATTATATAATGGGTGGGACCTATATCCCCATCTAATGCTTTGGGTAAAGAATGATAACTCAAGAGTAAATATGTTTTTCATGACCTTGATTATATGTAAAAAATGTTGTGTGTCAAACTAAGGACATGTTCAAAATATTATGGGTTGACCGGGAATTCTAGTCTATACGATTATGTGTGGACTTGGTTGCATGTCCATATATTTATGTGGGGTCTTTCATTCATATATATAACATAATTATTGAACCTGTTTATATTTATACATGTTCACGATCTTATAAGTTACTTTTTATGCCATAAATCGTTTTCTTATACTAAAGTTATGTTATGAGGGATCATTATCTCTGATTCTATTTTGATTTAATTCTTATGGAATGCCAATATTCAGTAAATTATACAAGATTTTTATTTTTGATATGTAGTTCATGGTGCTTATATTTTATTCTCATATTCTCACACACATGGTCTGGCATTATTATTACATATTCCACATGATTACACATACTAAGCAACTAAACTTAGTCATTATTATATATTCTTTCATAATTTATAAATAATAGTTTTAATTAGGGTATTTTTATGAATTATAAAAAATGGAAAGATATTTATGGTATATTTTAATGATCATTCACTATGAAAAATGATTGTTAACCTTGTCTCCAAATGCCCTAAAACCTTGTGGTCCTTAGTTGTTTTTTTAAAATTTAATGAATATTTATCAATTAAGATGTGAATTATATGTTTAAAAATTTTTCCCCACTTTTTTACTCATTCCTATTAATGAAAATCATTAGTATTGGAAACCAATGATTATTTCTGGATATTGTGGTATATAAACCCTTGATGTGTTTGGATTAATTATACCTAATATTTTTTAAGGTTTAGACCCTTATAAATGGATAATGAACAAGATGCACATGTAAATATAGATTTTTGTGATAATACCAATGAAATGAAGAAGCAATATTGGGAAATATCATGTAACAACTCTAGTTTAATTGGGTTTGTCCTTCCCATTAATATATATATATATAATTGGATTCATACTTATATTTGGAGCTCTGTTTTTGTTTTCATAAGACTTAAGAATTAGAATATTGTAATATTATTATATATTAAATCACCAACATGAATATTTTTTAAAATAATGGGATTTATATTGATCAAGACCACTAATGGAAAATCTGAGATAATTTTTGTCTCGCAAATTTGGTGTTTAACCTATACACACCAAATATTTGGTTAGAATTATACAATTGGTTGATGGAGACCATTAATAGTTGTGTTAAGTAATAAATAAATAAATTTAATTACAATACATAAATGTCCTAAAATATATTTTTTTTATTTACAATTTCATCATTATTGAAAATTTATTGGGTTCAAAACCAAACCGTAGGATATCATATAGTAGTAGGAGGAGAGATCTATTTGTGTTTAATGACTCCAGAATGTGGATAAAAAAATGTAAACTCAAAAAGATGTGTGAGATGATGTATGAGATTATTAGGATACACATCATCATTATTAGCAAACATGTTATTCACCAGTGATCAATCTCTTCCATTGGATGACGTAGCTATTTCAAGAAATTTATCAATATAATAAACATTTCAAGAATAGATTTTATAACATCTTTTTCATTCTGATATTTTTTTTCTTGGAATCATCTCAATTTTTTTGGTATTTGTAAACTGAATTGTTTAAGTTTATTGTACCTAATTGAAACCATTGGATTATACACTTGTATTATTTTTTTATGGAATCATAATTTAAAATGATTTCATTAACTTATTTATTTATTTTCCCCCACTATTCATCTAGATCATTATTGTTATCCATCAGGTCCTACTATTTGACATTTCCATGGAAGAATTTAGTGCTATAAAATACTCAGAATCATAGAGTATGAAAAAACAATTTATGGATTGTTGTTTAATAGATTGATCGAGGAGTGATGTTGGATATGGGTGATGTAATTTTCTACTAGAAATCTTAATTATGATATGGGTCATAGTAGTTAACCCACATGTGAACAGTGTTTTGATTTCGGGGCATTAGGGTCAAGGACTTGAAAATTGAATGTCCCCCCTTCATTTTTATAAATTATAAGCAGTCAAATGGAATTTGAAGTAGATAATATACTAGTTATGAGATCACACAAAAAAATTCTGGTTTATAGAAATTTCTGAAGTACATAACATGTAGTTATAATAAACACACATCCTATGGATAGTGTCTATGATGGCTAGGGTTTTACAAAAACATATTGCACAATGTGTGTCTGTAATACACCATATGTGATTCAATACTAATTGATAAGTGTGTAACATTAAAGTATATAGTATCTATCAAGATAATATACATAGATTAATATAAGGATATGTATACATCCACTACCAATAATATATAAGAAAAGTCATGGCTAGGGTATATAGGAATAGACCAGAAAATAATACCATGAAAAGACCTTTTCTCTTGTTCATAACTAAAGTACACAGGCATGTCAAGAGAAAATTGGATGGTTAGGCTAAATGGGAAAGAGATAATGTTCATGGGAATATATAGGTTACCCAAAATACATGTTGTATACCCTATACATCTAATTTAAATTTTCCTAATGACTTCCACCTTTGTTTCTCTCCTTTAATAGTTGTTTATGGGGTTACAATTAATCTAACTTGGTGGTTCTCCATCAAGGACATGATGAAATATTTATTCATCACATTATATATATTCTAAAAGGTGTTATGGTTGGGATTCATCCATTAATAATAGTTGGATAATGTTAGTTATTGGGATATATTTTTAGAAATATATTAGGAAAAGATCTCTATTTTGCATCCAACTGTAAGGTACCAGATATCTCTTATAATAGTAGAGAGGGAACTCCACCATGGATGTAAATGGTCTTATATCCAAAAGGTGGTGGCCTTGGGGCTAAAACTCCAATATAAATCTATGTAGTGGTCCCCCATATCCTTTTTATTGGTATACATATAACTCTCCACATTTCATTAAGTACGTTTTCACTATCTATAAAGTATTAATCCCCGTCTTTGAGATCATGTGACAAGTGGGTCCTTCATTTGAGTTTTTCCTCCTTAGTTTTCATATGTAGTGGTGAGTTTAATTTCATCTATACTAATTATGGATATGCTATGTGTTATTTTTTTCTTGGTGATAGTGATCACTAGATTACAGAGCATTGTAGTGAGGATAAGGTCCTCCACTTGGATTCTTGTGAGGATGTAAATCATTATTGATTTTAATGATGGCACTTTGTTATTTATAGGATGAAACATTATTATTATATAATTTTGGATATAGGGATCAACATTATCTTTTAGCTTTGTATTCTGTATAAAAATTTCAAATTTTGGGTTCATTTAACCTCTTGTATATGGGTAGATCTGACTACAATTATTATACTACTTCCCCTTTTGATTTTGTGGAATCTTATTTGGTATGTATATATTCACCCTTATATGGGAATGCCCAAACATATAATTTATTATTAATATTATATAAAAATTAACATACTCTATGGTTGATCTATCATTAGTGGATATTTTTTGTATGTAGGGGAATTGAAGACTTTTGGTGGTGGAATTCATTGTATTAAGTTGGGAACTCCCCCCAATTTTCCATTTTATAGATGATGTCAGAATTAATTTCCCAATATATTTTGGGTTTCGGAATATATTTTTTCCCTTATACTTTACACATATTTTTTCTCCATAATATGTTACCTAGAGGATGTTGCATATATTGGTTTACTCTCTAGAGGCTACTATATTGTTATATCTGTCTAGTGTTTCATGGATTTGGTATTCTATTTAGATATATGTACATTAGGCTATGGCCCCCCGTTTTATTGTTACAGATACTGAACATACTTCAATATCCCCTAACCAATTAGAGGTGGGATATTGGTAAAAACTATGGCATACAACTGGCCTTGGTAGGATCTCTTTGGGTCATATGAAGAAATCCCACTCTAAATTATATTAGATTTGTAGTCTCAAATCACTATTATAGGTTCTCATGTGCTTTTATACATATCCTTGTTTTTTTGTGGGAATCTTTTGGGAAGTGTAAGTGGACGATTGATACTAGTATGATTAATGAATATATAGGGAATGAATGATTTATTTTTTTTGGAATGGGTTGCGATGATGACCAATATACAATGCTTTGATTATGATATTTTCTATGAGAGAGGTGGGCTATAGTGATGTCTTAGGGTTTGAAGGAGGTTTGTTTTTGTGAGACATACAATATGATATATTTTTGGTATGGAATGATATATGTTTTAGTTTCTAGGTATATATGGAATGAATATATCATTAAAAATGGGAATTGATGTGAGATAGAGATTATTATGTTTAATTTTGACATAATGAATTGAATGAATATTGAACATGTAAAATTGAATGGTAGGTTCTATTTTGTGTGGTTTTTACTAAATGTGGCATGATATGTATTAATAAGATGAATATGACTCATAAATATAAAATCTAGTAATTTTTAATATTGTAAGATGAAGAGAAATTTAGTCTTTAGTTTGGATTTTGGGTGTGGTAAATATTATTTAGTGGTTCTAGAAATTTTTTGTAGATGTCATAAGATATTGTGGTATGTGAAAGTGGAATTGAAAGTAAACCACGAGGTTAATAATGTGTCTTATCTATTCTGATTTTATTTACAATTTATTTTAATACACGCACATCATTAAATGGACAACCAAACTCGCATGGGTTTTTAGTGCTTTTTGGTTTACCTAACATTCAGGTTGGTGGTTAAATAGATGTATAACTACCCCTACATCCCCACTCATCCTTTGACAGTGGTATGAGACAGAATTAAAGAGTTATTCAAACATAACAGCTGATAATTAGTTAGTTGGTGGTGATGTCTACCATAAATGGATGGTGTTTAATATGACCCATAATGATATATATGTGGGGGTGTGGTGTGGGTTATGTGTGGAAGGATTAAGGAATGGGGTTTATGTCATTCATGTTCATGAGTCCCTCCTACCCTAGTTATATAATGTTGTTGAGATTTAAATATCTACTAATGATTTAATAAGACACTAGAAATTTAGTGGAGTTTGGAATGTAGGGATGTGTCCAGACCCACATTATATAAGAATTGGTATGTCATGTGATGACATGGAAGGGATGAGATCACATGGAGGTCAATGTTGGGGAATGGGAATAGAAAACTAGTGGGGATCAACTTTGGGAAGTCATTTATTATATTTATTTCAATTATTTTTCATTATATTTGGTGGTTTTATTTTGTCAGAGTGTCATCATGTAGTTTGGAAAGATAGTTTACTTATTTATATGGTTGATGGAACCGTTTTTTAATTACTACTATATTCATATGATATTTCCAAATTTACATGAGAGGCCTTGAGTATCCTATGACTAGGTATTCATGTTATGTTCACCCTCTATTCATATAAATTATTTTCAATGTTTCTAAGAGGATTCTAGTGATGGACCTAGAAGTTAAAATCCTAGAAATTGAATATTCTATTTAGCTTCTATCTAATGATTTTATTTGGTAATTGGAGACATTTATCTATATTTTATAACATTTTTTATAAATTTTGTAATGACATGGTTTCTTAAATTTTAAATATATTTAAGTGTCATGGTGTCTGTCTATTATATCACTCAATCCTAATTATATTATTGAGGATATGAACATCCATATGGGTGATTAATATATCTTTAATTCTAGTCATAAATGTTGGGACTATTGAAGTCGGGTTACAATAGTCATTAGTTGTATTCATTCATATCTATTCATGGAGGGGTACCTTTAGAGGGATTGGTTCATGACACTAGGGAACACCTTTAATGATAAAGGTTGAGAAATGACATTGGAATAGAAATATTATTACCATTGAGTGAAATATAGGAACACAATAATGGAGAAATCATAAAATGATCATGATGAAAAAATTGTGAAACATGTTTTCAGTGAAGGATGTAACTCCCCAGAATTTTGTGAAATATTTTAGTTAGAATTAATTTAATGTTTTTGAAAATTTTCATTTCACACAATAGTGAATATAGCTTGTGTTATATGAAATAACCAAGTTATTATTTCTATTTGAACGAAACATGTCATGTTTTAACTACAAAAAACATCTATATTAGGCTAAGAGACAAGAAACACTATTTTTTCTAATGTAACATACAATGTTGAGTTCTTTTGATAGCATTTTTTACATGGAATACTGAGTTTTACTGAAATATAATATATTTTAAATATTGTTATTAATATATTATTATAGTTATTACATACCCATAATAATTGAAATTAAAAATAATATTATTGAAATTAAAAATATATTATCTAACCATTTATGTAAAAAGAATCCATTTTTCATCAATTATCTAAATATTTATATAATGATATTTTTAAAATAAAAAATTTCTTTTTCTAAGAAAATAATTTTTATATTTCAGACATGTTATTATCATTAAATAACCATTATTGTTGAATTATTTTAGTAAAATTCATATATTAATAATCCAATCAATTTTGTTTACATTTTTTCAATAGATTTTAATAGGAATAAGATAAAGATAAATCTAATTTCATGGATAACAAGAGGCTTTTTTTCAAAATGGTAATTTTTCCACCTTTTGATGGAGAACACATTTTAAACCAAAATTTTAAAATTTCTATAATATTATTATGAAAAAATAAACTTATTTGAAAATGTGATATCAAAATTTAATTTAGTAATTTTATTTTTAATTTTATGATGTTTTTCATGATTTGATAAATATTTAAAAATATTTATTTTTAATTATAAATAATGTTGCATCTAAATAACTTATAGTGATAAATAATTATATTGGTTGGTTTAAAAAAATATACAATTTTTATCATTTAATCCAATGTAGTTTATCAGAATCAATTTATCATTTAAATTAGATACATAAACATTACAATCGTTTGAATGTTTTCACATTAAAAACTCATTTTCTCATTCCAGGGAGAAGATTAAATTTTTTATAATTTTAGAAAATAAGATGTTTTGAATTATGAAAAAATGGATTCTATATTTTGAATCATGAGGATAAAATATTTAAATCATTCAATCCTAATTTTGGCCAATAATATTTGTAAATTTGGTACATTTTTTTCCATGGTAAAGAGAAAATTGGGAAATTTATGTTTAAAATAAACTGAAAAAGACTATAAAATTACCTTAACACCTAAAAAATCTTATTCTATGAATTTAAATCTATTATTAACTCATAAGGATATAAATTGAATAATTTAATGGATAATTTTCTAAGAAAATCACTTAGAAATTCTTAAAATCATTGAGAGTGACAAAAAGTAACACTCTTACTTTTAATAATTATATTATTTATAATATTGATTTATATGGAATATATTCCCAAATATACATATTCTTATGAAATATATAATTTTTAATTAATCATATAAATTTTATTTTACTTTTTATTGAACAAATAGTTATCATAAATAATTACAAAATATGGATACAATATTTATTCACTTAATGAAACGATCAATTAAATGATATTTCAAATATTTAAAAAAATATAATTTTTCTTAATTAAGTTGATCCAATAATTTTATAGTTGAATTTTCACTGTTTAATAGTTTATTTAATTATATTTTTGAAGTTACTTTTTTGTATTTATTTTCACAATGTCAATAATACGAATAGTGAAATTTTTTGAATCTTATGATATTTTATTAATATAATATTATATTGAATTATATATAAATCATAAAAATACTCCATAAAGAAAAATGGAATGATATATTGTCTGAAATATCATAACGTTTTCATGTATGGTCTAATGGACTCTTTATATGAAAAAATTATATCCTTCTAATATTAAATTTTTTTTTACCGTAGCTAAAATTAAAATGCATTAACTAATATTTAATAAAAAAATGTCTTATAATGAAACTAAAAAATATATAAAAAATTTTGTTTTATTATATTAAAACATCAACATAACTTATATTCAAATAAATGGAATTTTTGTGTAATTTTTTTGATATTTAATTTATTATAAATTAATATTTTGAGAAATTCAAAAATTTCCCCTCCCCTCTCTTATAAATGGGAAACATGTCCTCTATTTTTTCACACATAGGAATCCATTTTATTCATAACAAATCAATAAATATATCGTACCAAATTATATACCTTCATCAATAAAGCATTAATTTTTTCATAAATCATCTTAATGATGTTATTTTGTTCATATCAATATGAGATACCCAAAGAAGAGGTAACTTTCATAAAAAAATTGTTTTTTTTTCTTCATAAAACACATAAATTATATTTATTACATGTTTATATAATATAAATAAAATCCAAAATATTTTTATTTGTTTTTATATTGAAATTTTGACTGATACTCATACACACCTCAATCAAATGGGATTCAAAATCATCGTTCTGGTGTATCACATACTGCTGGTTCACGAACCGATGTCATTCATTCATCCATTTCAAAATTTTATGGTTATTAATTTTGTTTAAATTTCTATTTTTATATTATATATATGATATTTAAGATTTATATATTCTCCATAATTATTATATAACACACACTATCATGATTTTCATTTTTTGTAAATAAGGTAACTTCGTTTGTGGAGGTGTGGACTACTGCCTTCTCAAAGTGATGTGATTCATTTAGAATTCAAATGTAATTTATTAATGATTTTTTAGTGAACACATAAATTATGTAATACATAATAATTATATTTTAATGATATTATAAATATTTTATTCACTTTATTTATTTAAATACAATAAAAAAATGGAAACAACATCTACGCGTACGTATGACATACCATGTACGTGAAAAGTGTATTTCATTTTATAAATATATATTTTTTAGATTATATATATTTATATTAATTATATTTATATCATTTTATTAATTCTAGAGATAATTAAATCATTATATAAGTAATGGCCAAATAACACAACAACACAAAACACATTCGAAAAACAAATAGGATATTACCCGAAGCGTAACTGTAAATGGAATTGTTAATAAATGGGAAATATAATATCCTAATAAAATAATATATGGTATAATATATAATAATATAGTTTTTAATATTTATATAATAAATTTATATTGATTATATTGGATATTTTTTTGGTGTGACGAGAGTTGAGACATAAGGTAATGGGATTTATAGTCTCAATTTAATTTCAACAATACTTATGCCATATTCACCACTAATGTCATTAGTGTTGTGTATATAATTACCATTAATTTAATATTTTATTATTATAATTAATTTTATGGTTATTTACATATGCATTTTATGATCTCACTATCCTGGCATTTATGGTTTAAATGCTACCAAATCAGTATGGGAATTTTGTCTCAATTTTACATTTTTTATAGATGTTATGTTATGCATATATATTCTTATATGAGGTTTATATATTACCCTTTGGAATGTTTAATCACACATATTTTTATTTTCATGACATTTTAAGATTCATTTAATGTAATTCTCTATATTGTTGGGAATATCTCTTCTTTCAAAATGTTGTTTTTCTAAAAATGTATTAAAAGTGTTTTCAATGATTTTTTTAAATTTTTAAAGAATTGTTTTTACAAAGATTTTATAAATAGTTTTAAATTCATATTTTATAATTTTTAATGGTTTATTTAATGAAAAATTTATACAAAATTATTTATGATTTAGAAATAATTTTTTAAAATTGAATTTCCTCACCAATTATTTCAAGTGATTTTTCAAAATCATTTTCAACCTAAGAGAATATTATTTGTTGTTACTTATATATTATAGGGGATATTACTCAAGTATAACATTATTATTCTTTTTATCAATAGATTATATATATTATGGACTGATTTCTAGGATTTTTGTTTATTTTCCATGAGTTCTTTTGTGATGATATGTTTCTAAAACACAATAATGTAAGGCTTATGGTATGATTTATATTATAGTAGAAAACATGTATGGTTCACATTATATGATGGAATGAGACAAATATTTCCTTCCTATTCTTTGGATAATGAATTATGTCTCATAAGATTATGGTGGAAACAGTTCGAAGGACTGGTTCCACTATAGAATATAGTGAATCCTGGTCCACTATGGGATGATGGGGAAACGCAAATACTTACAATGTAAGGACAAATACTAGGGAAAGTCGTGTGTCCCACAGAGTAGGTGTAGTCCCCATAAAGTGAACTAATAAGTTTTTTCTATTTGAATCAACATATAAATAATGATATTATATGTTTATGAGTCTATAAAAATTCCATGTTTTATTTATATGTGTTGCATCCACCGTTTATAATTTTTACTCTATTTTGATTCATGTCAAATAAAATTCTAATATTTATGCGATGAAAAATGTATATGATCATTATTATGTATGATGTGATCTTAAAATGTTATGATTATATTTTCATACCCTTCTGTTAATGTTATTCTTATGTATCTCCTTTTTTCTCCGTACTGAGCATCAGAGATCATGCTTTTCTTATATTGGTTTTTACCATGATATGAAGGAAGTTATTATGTTTCATATTTAAAAATGGTTCTAGCTATAAATAAATATGTGGGGTATGAAGTAGATGTGTTATGAACTAGCTGTTTAGGATTCCAAGTTTCCAAAGGCACTAAAATCATATGGTCTTTGGGCATGTGTTTATGAATTTTTGAAAACAATATAGAATATAATTGGATGAAAGTCCCATGATGTTATATTTTGTAATATAGAAATTTTTTAGTCAACCATTAGAATCAATGATGAGAAAACATTAATGAGATCCCTAGGGATATTTCTATAGATATTTCTAGGGGTGTCTATAAGGATAGCCGAAGGTATCATATATTTCAACGTATGTGTCATGATTTAGGAATCCTATAAGTAATTTTTCACGATTGTGTGTTTCTATAAAATCGTAATTGTTACTAACACTATTATATATAGTCTATTTTAATATAAGTAACTATAAGGAACATGGTTAAAATTTTATGATTTAGTTGTAGAATATATGGGAATTTTCAAATAAATTTCCTAAGTGGAAATATCATGAATAGAATTAGGAAGCTGGTATGAGTATTGTTTATAATATAATTAATAAAGATACCTCCAATGACATATGAAAATATTAGTATGTTATAACAATATTTTTTTACAATAAACATAAGAAGCATAATTATATTGAGGTTGAGGAAGCAGAGGACATGTTTAATGTATCATATTCGAGGATAAGGGTACTAAAAAATAAAATGACGAATCATGAGTAATGGTTTATGAATTGTGTAGGATGATTAATGTGTTCATGAAATTGGATTCATGAATAATGTTGTAGAATTATTCTTATGGTATTATGGAATAATTTAACATCTATGTATTGATCAAATATTTTTTTTTGTTTAAGGATTTGTGGTCATATTTTAAATGGTACTAGTTTTAATAAAATATGATTAAGGTGGTAAGGATATTTTTTTTTGAAAAACGTAATTTTGTGAAGTAAATCAATTAATATGTCCATGATGTTGATATAATTTTGTTTAGATAAAGAAATTTTGGATATTAATAAGTAAACTACATGGAACTTATTATGTTGGAACTGATTAAGGATTTTTTTAAAGTGGGTTATAGTTTCACAACCCCCTCCCCATAAGGTGTACCCCTCCTAGGCCGACAATGTGAGAAAAAAGATAATGACCCACGAGTCCCGCCTCAAGTAGGCCCTAGGTTGGAGACTATCACCAAGAGTATAGGAAACACAAAAATGGAAGGAATTACCCTATAAGAGAACACATGAAAAAGAGAGAGATTGGACAAACAAAAACCAACTCCAAGTTAGAAAAAATATAAATAAACTCTCAAGAACAGATATGTAATGTCATGAAAAACTACTAATACCCCAAATAAAGTAAAAAACAGTCGCAACCACATGCCTGAACAGCTCCTAAAACAACAAGCTTGTAGAAACCAGCTTCATCTCTAACCAGCTCCAAGTGACATTTAAAATAGTATGTATATACATAGAGTGAGTATAATAGTATATTCAGTAGGATTCTCAATAGATCTTCTCGTGCAAAAGTAAAGAAAGTATAATAAAGCATAATGAACAAAAATTGAACAAAACTCATCACCTAAATAGGTATATTAAGTTCCCAACCCCACCCTGGCTACTCTCCCAAGTAACGCATGCAAGAGTATTTTATATGATAAATAATAATAAGGGTACCCCTTTACTACTTCCCCCTTGTTTATCCACTTTTCCCCATCATCACACGTCCTAAGAATATCTCTCCAAAAAGGCTTTCCTTAAAACACCTAGGTTAAGCATCAGAACATGAAGCTCATGAAACAAAACCACCACGACACGTATGAAAAGTAACATGTTAGTTTCTGGGATCCACCACAGCTTACATAATGTGTATCATACATCGGGGATTAATCCTAAAGACATTATAGCACATAAATTGAGTAAGGATCATCAATACATCATTGCATATTCATGTTACACATATAGTATTCCATATTGAACTATATCCAAAATATTTTTGTGTGAATAACCACAAGCCATTACATCCCTCTACACACATATATGGGGAAAACTAACCCTTGTTCCTCAGAAGAAGTGACAACCAAGAGAAGAGGGCTAGGGAATATGGGGTAGTCATCCATCCATCCTCCCACCAAAAGGTTGGGTAAAAAACCCCTAGGGATTATAATCCCGGGGGTGTTGGTTTCCATAACTAATGTTTTAGTGTAGCAATTTGAAACACAAAAAGTAGAAAATATACTATATCTCACAACCACATTATGGGCATAACCTAGTCTTGGACTCAACTACCGCTAACATCTCTTAGACCTATAACTACATCTTCTAATAATATGTATCCAATAAGGAATGAAAAATTTAAATATATTTATTACATTACTTCATTCCAATTTTATCAGTTTAACTTTACATTAATTAATTCTTTAAAAATTAATTAACTATTAACAATTCCACATTATATTTCATTACCATCCCACCGAAATTCCACTATTCCTTTAAATTTTAGCCTTAGTATTACATCCTCAAAATCTCTAACCCTTTGGGATAACATTATTTATTAAATCATTAATTAACAACATTATTAATTTTTAATATTCTCATTCATTATAGAAAACATTCTAAGCTACTTTACACAAGGGGGGTCAACACGATGAGTAGATGAACAAACTGTCGAGTCTTTGTCGCATATATCAAGAGCATAGATGCATCCTCCCTTGGGATTCTAAACATGTAAAGCACGTGGAATACCAGACACGTCATCACCTCTTTTGGAAGAAGGGTAATATAACTTGATGCATTGAGAATTGGGGAATGTAATTATTGACCTCACCCATTTTGATAATCCCAATTATGCTTTAATATGCTTTGATAATCCTAAATAATGTTTATCTATATATTAATTCATTCAATCTATGAAATCCTACAATTAAGTTGATAAAATATCAAAATAATAATTGGAAAATGTTAATCAATGTTTGTACATACTTTGAAATAATTCTAACTCTATCTGGACATGTTTTTCATAGAATAGATAAGTGTTAAGTCTACTGGTATGCATGAGTCCACCGGTATGAACATAGCTACTGATAGAGACAAATAGATACACAGTTACTAATAAAGCTAGGTACATCGGTACAAAAGTCTAATGATATGGATAAGGTCACTGATATGTATAACAGTTACTAATAAAAGAGGATCTCCTGATAGAATAAGTCTAGTGGTATGCACAAGTCGACTGATACAGACCTACCGGTACAAAGTCTACCAATAAGAAAAGGTCACTAATATGAAGTTACCGATAAAGAAAGACAGATACTGATATGAACTCCACTGATACAACTATAAAGTCTACCAACACTAACAGACATACGTATACCGCTAAAAAGTCTACCGATACACGAATTCCACCAGTACGAAAGAGCTATTGATGGAAAGAGATACTGATACATAGAGCTACCATTATAAAGGATAACAGATACTGATATAAAAGAGATACCGATACATATAGCAACCATTATAAAGTATAACAGATACTATTATAGAATATGTACCGATACAAGCGCACTGATACTAAGAGCTACAGATATAAGATCACTATTTCTCTAAACTATTTTCATATTTGATTATTTAGAAACAATCATATTTGGAGATTTCAATGCACCTGCTATTAATTAATGATAGTTGTTGGTATTTCAAGAACTGTACCTCATAACTATAAAATGTTAATCATTTCTATTTCCAGAGCTAATGCTATAAAAGGTATCCTCGAAAGAAACTAGAAGAGTGACTCATATGTACAATAGAGAGTCTACATCCTTACCCTCTCTTACCTGAAGAACACTGGACATACACGAGGACATTCATAAAAGTAGAGAACACGAGCTGAACTTTAGTCAAGGAGTGAAGAACTAAACTGATCTCTTCATGTACTCAAGCTAATCAAACTAAACCATAAATTCACAGAAGAAAACTATACTATGTTTTTAAAAATATATATATATAAGGACTCAGAAGAATTTCTGATTAATAAAAAAGAGTCCAGAGATGCACTTCAAATAACTAGATCATTCTAAATCTCATATCTACTCTCTCTTAGTGATTCTTTTACATAATTTTTGAGCAATGTGTATACTCTGTATATTACATACACACACTGTCTCTTGTTCTAAACTGAAGGATTTATAAATCCTCACTCAATCTTTCGCATTCTCTCTTATATCCCATTGTGGACAGTGGTAGAGGTCAGGTGTGACCTGGATAGCATGTGTGCTATTATTTGTTTTTCACACGAAGAAATGTGGTATATATTTTAGTACCTGGACAGTCTTTGTACTGTTGTTAACCCCAATCAAGGGTGTGGATCAAAGATTATATAAACTATTTGAGAGGACTATGTCTTGGCTTGAGACTAAACCTCTTGGTTATATCTATTGGGATTATTTATTTTGTTTTAAACTATATTGAATATTCCATTGCTAAGTAATTTATAAACAAATATAGTTTAAAGTAACTCTGATATTTCAACTAGAAAGTGTTTATAACTTGTGTCAGTTAGAAATCTAGTTTCAAAAGTTAGCCAATCTTCAGATTGAGTTAACTGAGAAATAATAAATCTCTAGAGAAACTAATTGAAAACATACAATCTTTATAAATTCAGTTCTGTTTAATTTTTATTTAATTTGTGGGATTTTAATCATAATTATTTAAAAAAAAAATTAATTGGAACTCAATTCACCCCCCATCTTGGGTGTCCACTCCGGCAAACATTTGGTTTCAGAGGAAGGTTTATTGATAAAGGATTTTCAAATACTCTATTTTTGAACTGTGATTTTTGTTGTATCTTAATGATCATATATTTCTGTTACTTCTAATTTTTATCTCTTTAAATATATTTCCCAAAATATAATTATGGATAATAGACTAGATGGTGATGCTACCAACATGCCACCTTTCTTTAATGGTATTAATTATGCCCAGTGGAAGTTGAAAATGAAAATTAATTTATAAAGTATTGGTTTTGATATCGGGACTTCTATAAAAACACATAATATGATTCCAGAAACTGAAAGATCTACTTGGGAAGAACCTACTAAAATAGCTTACAATAATAATTGTAAAGTTCTGAATGCCATGTATTGTTCTTTAGGAGATAAATAATTTCATCGAATATATGCCTGTAAAACTTCTTATAAAATCTCAGATACTTTGGATATTTCTCATGAGATAACAACCAATTCTAAGTCAATGAGATTGAATACATATACTATTAAATATGATAATTTTTAAATGATGCCTGATGAACCTATTTCTGAATGTATATGAGGTTCAACAAAATTCTAAATACGAAGAGCTCACTTGGAAAAGTTTTTCATACAAAAGAGAAAATCATGAGGATATTAAGATATCTACCAGAGATATAGAGAGGAACATCAGTCTCCATAAGAGAATCGTGTGACATACGCTCACTAGTTTCTAAATAGATAATAGGTAAGTTGATGATGTATGAAGAAGAACATAAGGTAAACAAGGAGGAAGAGGATGAACCAAATAGGAAGTCAATGGCATTTAAGTATACATCCACAAAGAGCAAGGACAAGGAAAAAGTTTACATACCTACTAAAAGCTCAACAAGTGAAGGTTCAGATTCTGATAGTGGTGAAGGGATGGCTCCAATAGCCAGGATATTTAAGCAATTCTATAGGAAGAATATATTCCTCAGAAAATCAAACTACAAAGGAATGTATAATCAATGAGGTAATTGGAAGAAAAATTGGAAGAAAGCAAACAAGTATAATGAGATAGTGTGCTATGAATGCAAAATAAAAGGACACATTAAAGAATATTTTCCAAATTTAATGTTCAAGAAGAAATATGACTACAAGGGAAATATGTACAAGAATGCTATGAAAGAAACTTGGAGTGATTCAAAAGACAGTTTAAGTGATTCCGATTCCACTAAGGATGAAAAATATCAAAAATATAACATGTGTTTCATGAAAAACATATCTGAGGAAACATTGGATACTCCTGCTTTAAATTCATATTATTTTGGAGTATATTCTGATTCTGAATCTGAAATAATGTCTAGTGAAGAAATATTTTAATATTGTATTATCCTAGAAGAAACATGTATTTAATTGAAGGACATGTATAAGACCTTGAAGAAACAGCATGCTTTGACCAGCTCTGTTAAATTAACACTTGATATAGAAAATGAAAAGAATGCTCAATTACTCATGGAAAATACTGAACTGAAATTTTCCAATGAGAAACATAGAAAAGATTTAAAAAAGTTTACTAATGGAAATAAAAATCTTACTCAAATTATAGGAAAACAAGTGGAACCTAAATATTACACTAGAATAGGATATCAGCCTGGACAGAGACAGATTAATAAATCTTGATTTATTCCTAAATATGAATAGAATGCTGCTAGTTCTGGAAATTCATATGCTTCAACTAGTTATTCTCATATATATAGATTAAATAAAGTTTATCTTTTAAAATATATTGATTCTGTAAATTATATGAGACCCATAAGACAAATTTGGTTACCTAAAGATTTTCTTGCTAACCTGTCAGGAACCAAGAAAATATGGGTACCAAAATCATTTTATGTTTAAGCCTATTTTTTAGGACACATTCTTAAAAAGTTCCCATAGGAAGACATGGTATTTGGATAGTGGATGTTCAAGGCACAAGGCAGAAGACTTCTGATGTTTTAAAAGATTAATCAATGTTGATGGAGGTTATGTCACCTTTGGTGATATCTCAAAAGGGAAGATCATCGGCCTAGGCCAGATTTGTAACACTGATTCAGTTCTAATTTCTACTGTATTCTTTGTTGATGTATTAAAATACAATCTGTTAAGAATTTCCCAGTTGTGTGATGATGGTTTTAATGTAAAATTTGAAAATGATTCTTGTAATGTTTTTAATTCTAAAAATATTTTAGTATTTTCTACTTTGTGAAATGAAAATGTTCATGCAGTTGATTTGAATTCGTTATCCAAACAAAATGTTACTTGTTTAAATGATTTTCATAAAGAATCATGGTTTTAGAACAGAAGATTAGGACACTACAATATTCATTCACTTAGAAAATTGAATAGAAATCATTTAGTTAGAGACCGACCTCAACAAAAATTCCCATCAGACAATGTTTGTACTCCCTATCAAAAGGGAAAGCAACATAATGTTTCATTTAAATTAAATAAATAATTTTCAACTTCTCAACCTCTCGAGTTGGTTCACAAGGACTTGTTTGGACCCTCTAGAGTTTCTAGTTTAAATAGTAAGCACTATGTTTATGTCTTAGTAGATGAATTTTCTAGATATACTTGGGTATACTTCTTAGCTCAAAATAATTAATCATGCTCTTAAATTATTAAATACTCCATGTCTATAGAGAACTTTAGTGGACTAAAGATTAAAACCTTGAGAAGTGATCATGGCTGTGAGTTTGAAAATCATGAGTTTGAATCTTACTGCTCACACAATGGCTATAGTCGCAACTTTTATGCCCCTAGGACACCTCAACAAAATGGTCTAGTAGAAAGAAAGAATAGAACTCTTCAACAAATTGCACAAACTATGCTTAATGAGTATGATTTACCTATTTATTTTTGGGTTGATGCTGTGAATACATCTTGTTATATTATAAATAGAGTTTTTATTTGACCTATTCTTAAGAAGACCCCTTATGAACTGTGGAATAATAGGAAGCCTAAAGTTAGTTACTTCAGAGTTTTTGGTTTCAAAGTCTTCATTATTAATATTATGTACAATCTTGACAAGTTTTCTTCTAAAAGTGATGAGGGAATATTTTTATGTTACTATATAACTAGTAAATCTTATAGAGTCTTTAATAATAGAACCAAATGCGTGGAAGAATCAATTCACATCATGTTTGATGAAACTGATCTGCATGAACCTAAGTCTTCTCTTGAAAATATTGAAGAAGATCTATCTATTCTGGACCTTAATGGTCAGAACAGTGATCCTGCTGTAAAGCCAATCAATTTTGGAAATTTTCAAGAACCCGATCTTGTTGGGACCAAACCTACATAAGAACTAGAAATTTCTAGTCCTACCTTTACTAGTTCAACTAGGATTGTTATTAATCATCCTTTAGAAGCTATTGTTGGTAATCTTGATAGAGGGACACAGACAAGAGATTCTCTTAAAAACCAGGTTGAACAACAAGCCTTTCTTTCACAACTAGAACCTAAAAATATCAATGATGCGATTAATGATGATTTTTGGGTAATGTATATGCAAAAGAATTAAATGAATTTGAAAGAAACAAAGTTTGGGAATTGGTTTCCAGACCTAAGGAATCTTTGACCAAAGGCACTAAATGGGTTTTCAGAAATAAATTTGATGAGTCTGGAAATACAGATAGAAAGAAAGAAAGGATAGTTGCACAAGGGTATAGTCAAGAAGAAGGAATAGACTATGAGAAAACCTTTTCACCTATAGCCAGATTAGAAGCAATTTGGATTCTACTTACCTATGTTGCTCATCTGAATTTAATTTTATATAAAATGGATGTTAAAAGTTCTTTTCTAAATGGTTTTATATTCAAAGATGCTTTTGTTGAACAACCACCTAGATTTAGTAATCCTCATTTTCCAAATAATTTTTTTAATCTCTTTAAAGCTTTATATAGTTTCAGACAAGCCCCACGAGATTGGTATGATAGACTTAGTAATTTTCTTATTTCAAAAGGTTTTTCTAAAGTGATATCTAATCAAACTCTATGAATTAAAAAAAATATAAAATATGTTTTGATAGTACAAATCTATGTTGATGATATCATTTTTGGATCTTCTAAAAATGCATTGTGAATCAATTTTTCAATGAGTATTCAAAATGAATTTGAAATGAGTTTAATGGGAGAACTCAAATACATCAATGGATTTCATGTTTTTTAAAATAAAAATGGTATTATTTTAAATCAAAGTAAATATACAAAGGATATTTTAAACTGTTTTGGTTTAGCCAGTATTAAGGAACTTGATACACCTATGTGTACTGTTTGTAAGTTGGATGCTGATGAAACTGAAAAAACCAGTGGATCAAACCAACTACATAGGTATGATAGGGAGCCAACTCTAACTTACTACTATTCAACCTGATATTTTATTTAGTGTGTGTATTAGTGAAAGATTTCAATCTAATCCAAAAGAGTCACACTTTCTTGTTGTTAAACGAATTTTCAAATAACTTAAACATACACCTAACTTAGTATTATTTTATCCAAAAGGACAGTGATTTGAATTAATAAGTTATTCAGATGTTGACTCTGCAGGTTGAAACCTATATAGAAAGTGCACGTCTATAAAATGTCATATTCTTGGTAAGTCCCAAGTATCTTTTTGTAGTAAAAATCATAATTATGTTGCATTATCTACCGCTGAAGCAGAGTACATTACTACTGGTAGTTACTATGCAAAAAATTCTGTGGATGAAACATAGATTATTGTACTATGGATATCAGTTTAGACGTGTCACTATAATCTGTGATAACACTAGTGAGATTAATATCTCTAAGAATCCTGTATCTCACTCTAGGGGAAAACACATTTATTTAAGGCACCACTTTTTGAAAGATCATTACCAAAAGGGTGATATTACTCTTGAATTTTTAGGTACTGAACATCAATTATCCGATATTTTCACCAAGTCCTTAAGTTTGGATAGGTTAAGATACATTAGACATGAGTTAGGAATGATAGACATTGTAATTTAGAAACCTCGCCGTTAGAAACCACACTATTAAAAATTTCACCGTTAGAAACCCCACCGTTAGAAACCTCATCTTTAGAAACCTCACCATCAGAAACCTCACCTTTAGAATACTCACCTTTAGAAACCTCACCGTTAGAAACCTCACCCTTAGAAACCGCACGGTTTGAATACCACACTGTTAGAAAACTCACTGGTATACCCTACCATTAGGATTGCGCTGTTTTTAAACTTATGTATCATTATCTACTGGAATCTGTATCATTTATATTTTAATTATTATGTTTTATTTATTTATCTTGTGATTCCTAAATGATAAAACATAAGTCTTGACATCTTCTCGATCCACCTCGAACCCTTTACCTTCAAGCCTTAGCTTCCAAACCTTCAAACCCTAAGCCTCGCGATTCACAGAATGGCACGAGTAAAGAGACCATCAGTCAGCAAGAAGGATGATAATCCGAATTCCAAGAGACTCAAAGAAGAGTCCAGTGGTATAAGCGAAGTGAAGAAACCAAAAAAGTTGCATCTCATTTAAAGGGAAATAGTAGCTGCGAAAGGGTTGTGTGCGGAATGGTTGATGACCAGTAAGTCTTTAGTTCTAGAAGTACTAGAAGATCAAAATGGGTATAATGATTCTTAAACAACAATGGCCCCTATTATCTGAAGGTGGTAAAAGAGTTCTATGAGTTTGTTCATTTTGAAAAATTAGAAGCTAGGAATAGAATTGTCTCAGTTGTGAATAGAAAGGAAATAGATTTTTATTCTGTTGAATGGGCTGAATTCTTGAAATTCCCACATGAAGGCGTTTTTGGATATTTCTCGAAATCAGTACCTCATACCAGTGACATATTTGAATATGAAGCTGCTCTAGAAGAATTACCAGAAGATGGTACACCCAGAAAGGTAGTTGCTGCAGAAATGGATGGAGAGAACTGGTTACATTTCAAGTTTGTCCAACTTGTGCTAAGTCCAAGAAGGGGGGACATTGAAAATCTGAAATATCAAGATATTTATTTACTGCATCTGTTAAGACATGGTGTTAGGGTGAATTTTCATAGGTTTTTAATGACTCAGATTGAGGATATGACTAGGCCCAAATCAAAGTCCAATTCTTTATTCTTTGCAAAGTTAATTTTGGTTATGATCAATGTGAAGGGTGTAGCTGAGTCTCTGGATGAGACAGTAGTGATAAGGAACTATTTTTTCATGACAAGAATTGTTTGTAAATACATGAAGATCAATTGGAATCCTTGGAGAGGAGAATGGGTCAGTGATGATGAGAAGTTGTATTATAATTTTAATAATGTGGATCATCCCACTATTCCTAGGATGTGAGGGATCCAGGTCTAGGACTTGATGAAGAGGAACCATAGTATAGTGATGATACTGATGAAGAGGATACCTCTGTTTCTAATGGAAGGGATCCAGACATGCCTCCAAGTCCTGTTGCGGAAATTGTATCATCTGGAATGGAAACAGTCTGGGAAGAGATAAATTAATAAGAACCTATTAATGAAGAAGACGTACCTACTCTAGAGAATAAGGAAGAAGAGGAATCTGAAAATAAAACATCTACTTCAGTAAGTTTGAGTCCATTGATTGGAAGAACTACAATGCTAGAGGCTGTTCTTGATGAATTAGATAGACTTGCACCTACACCAGAGGAGTCTTCTGCATTTGGAGATATGGAGATGGTTGTGGAAGACTCTTCTGAGGATGACCAAGCTTCTACGGGTGTTGTTTCCTTACATATGTAAGATAATGCACAAATAGAGGTAGAGAATCCCACTAGACATAGCAATGTTTCAGTAGATAATGGAATTAATGATTGGGAAGAAGACCCAAGTTATCTTGTTTGTGGGTTGGACAATCCTTATTCTAAAGCTGAGACACCCATGAATAGACCACAAGTTAATTATGATATCATTTCAGAGTTTTTACATGAGGATGTGGTAAAGAAATCTGATCTAGACAGGTTGGAGTTTGATCTTAAGACCACCTTTGTGGAAGAGATAAGAAGAATGCAACCCTCTTTGATTTCATCCATTCAATCTATTATGAATGACTCTGTGGCTAGTATTGTGACAGAATGACCACCTGTAGTTGTGCCTGAAAATCTAGTAACTAAGGCTGATCTTGAGTATTTAAAAGCTAAATTGAAAGAGACATGGTCTGCATCAGTTGTTGATTAAAAGAGCTATTTTTTGAAGAGCTGAGTAAAATGGAAAAACATTTTTAACTCTTTCTTGGATTTATAGTGTCAACCACTATGAAAGAGATGATGAATGAGATAAGAGTATGTCGAACACAGATTGAGAGCGGGACATGAGTTGTTGTTCCCTTGAAGCAGTCGATTTCTTCTTTAACTACCTTGAGTAGCTCTCAAGCTCAAATGAGTGCTGGTATCAATTTCATTAAAGGTGTATTAAGTAAATTTGTGGATGTATTTGAAGCTTTTACGAAGTCTGTCAAAGGGAATGTGAGCAATAAGGATTTGGTTGTCCAGAAGATGATAAGCAACGTAACCCAATCATTCAAGGAGGTTGTGGCTTTCACTGTTAAACCTCTTGCTTCATCCAGTGCTTCTCTAGATATTGATCAGATTCAAATAGTGATGATAGAAGAGCATGGAATGTCTTATACCAGTGGCTCTATAAAATATACTTCTTTTAATCCAGTGGTGACTACCACAAGGGATATAATGAAAATTGTTCAGGATTTTATGAGAGAGGCCACTACTTCTCAGAAACAAGTAAAGAAAATGGTGGATTACTACTTCCAAAGGGTCTATATCCAGAATCAGCTCAACAATAATTTCATGATCATGTTAGAGAACATGAAGCTAACCCCAGTCACTCAGGCTTTCAAAGAACTTGTTATCATGATCAGATATTTGACACTGGCTCTAGACAATTTTATAGAGAATAAGGATGACTTAATTTCTTCTATGGAGAGAGGACGAAGAATAATTAAGGACTTTAGGAATCGGTTGCTGTCACTTATTCATGTTGACAGTACTCCTATCATTGCACCTCCAACTCTGTCTGCCTCTACTCAGTCTTTCTCCATTCTTCATATGACTCCAGTCCAAGAAATCTGGAGTCTCACTCCTATGATCACACAGAGAGCTACCCACTTCACGCTAGGATCAATCTCTGTTTCTCAACCACTGGTTGTGTTTTCTAGAATTCCCAATCCTTCTACTGAAGCTACCCAGTTTGATTCTACCTCCGAACCCAAATGCAAATCTAAAGTGGAAATTTAAGAGGTGGATTAATTAGTGTCTTGGACCGTTAATGGGAATCACTTGTATTATTTTTTGTTCAATTCTATATTTCTTTTCACTTTTTCCTCAATTCAAATATTAATTATTTCATTCTCTCTTTTACCTTCTATTTCTTCTCTTTTCTTGTATTTCCTTTCTGTTCCACTTTTTTCTAATCACAAAGGAGGAGACATAATATCTAAGGAGGAGAAAATAAGGTAGAAATAGTATAACAGGGGAGGACTATTACAAAGGGGGATAACTGATATGAAGAAGAATTATATTTTATGAGCATAATACATTTATCTCTGATACATTTGTTGTATATCTATTATACAATTGTTTCATACCTTTGATAAATTTGCATCTAATAATCTATTATCTGCCACATTTGTTTTTAAACACTAGAAAATTGTTTTTTGTTATTACCTTTAATACAATTTCATTTAATACTATATCCTCTAATACATTTAAAATCTCACATCTGAAAATTTCATTACTCACACTGAGAAATAAAAATCATTATATTTTATACTAATTTATTAATGATTATTTTGGATTACAACACCTTAAGTTGTGATTATCAAAAGGGGGGGATTGTTGACATCACCTGTTTTGATAATCCCAATTATTCTTTAATAAGCTTTGATAATCCCAAATAAATTTTATCTATATATTAATTCTTTCAAACTATGAAATACAACTATTAAGTTGATAAAAATATCAAAATAATCATTGAAATATGATAATCAACATTTATCTATGTTTGTACATACTTTGAAATAATTCTAACTCTATTTGGACATGTCTTGCGTAGAACAGATAAGTGTTAAGTCTACTGGTTTTCTTGAGTCCACAAGTATGAACATAGCTACTGATACAGACAAATAGATACATAGCTTCTGATAAAGCTATGTACACCGGTACAGAAGTCTACTGATATGGATAAGGTCACCGATATGCTTAACAGCTACCGATAGAAGAAGAGATACTAATAGAATTAGTCCATTGGTATGCACAATTCGATTGATACAAACCTACCGGTACATAGTATATTGATAAGAAAAGTTCAATAATACACAGTTACTGATAGAGACAGATAGCTACCAATATGTAGTCCACCGATACAACTATAGAGTCTATTGATACTAACAGACAGACGGCTATCACTACAATGTCTACTGATGCACGAATGCCACCAGTACGAAAGAGCTATCGATGGAAAGAGCTACCGATACGTAGAGCTACCGTTATAAAGGTTAACAGATAACGATATAGAGGAGCTACTGATACAAGATCACTAACACTAAGAGCTACCGATACAAGCTCACCATTTCTCTAAACTCTTTTCTTATTTGTTTATTTAGTGACGGTGATATTTGATGATTCTTTTACACCTTCTATTAATTAATTATGGTTCTTGGAATTTTAGGAACCATACCTCGTACGTGTAAAAAGGTAATCATTCCTATTTTCGGAGCTAAATCTATAAAAGGTATCCTCAAAAGAAACCAGAAGACTGAATCATATGTAAAATAGAGAGGCTACATCCTTACTCTCTACTACTTGAAGAACACAGAACAAACACGAGGCCATTCATACAAGAAGTGAACACAAGATGAACTTTAGTCAAGGTGTGTAGAACTACAAAAATCTATTCATGCACTCAAGCTGATCAAACTGAACCTAAAAGTGAAGGAATCAAATGACACTCTGTTTTTGGACAAATGCTAGAGAAGAAATCAGAAGAATTTCTGATTAATGAAAAGGTGCCCAGAGTTGTACTTCAAATCACTGGAGCATTCTAAATCTCATATCTACTCTCTCTTAGTGATTCTTTTACTTACTTTTTGAGCATTGTGTACACTTAGTATATTCCATACACACACTGTCTCCTGTGCTAAACAGAAGTATTTCTAAATCCTCACTCAATCATTCCCATTATCTTTTATATCCCACTATGGATTGTGGTAGAGGTCAGGTGTGACCTGGATAGCCTATGTGCTAATGTTTGTTTTTTCCCATGACGAACTACGATAGAGGTTTTAGTACTTAGATAGTCTTTGTACTGTTGTTAACCCCGATCTAGGGTGTCGATCACAGTTTATATAAACTATTTGAGAGGACTATGTCTCGGCTTGAGACTGAACCTCTTGGTTATATCTGTTGTGCTTATTTATTTTGTTTTAAACTATATTGAATATTACATTTCTAAGTACTTTAAATACAAATCTAGATTAAAGTAACTCTGATAGTTGAACTAACAAGTGTTTATAATGTTTGTCAGTCAGTAAGATAGTTTCAAAAGTTAACCAATATTCCTATTGAGTTAACTGAGAAATAATAAATCTCTTATGAAACTTATTGAAAACATACAATCTTTATAAATTCACTACAGTGTAATTTTTATTTAATTTGGGGGATTTTAATCATAATTTTTTTTAACAGAAATTTTAATTGGAACTCAATTCACCAACCCCCCCCCCCCCATCTTGAGTGTCTACTCTGACCAACAGTAATGAAAATAAAAAACCAACAAGAAATATAACACATCTAGAAACTCACATCCTACATGTTCCATCATCTCTGATGTCCTCCCTAACACCAACATGCATAATCTGATGCATCTCGCCACTCTAGGTGTCATCGACTTCCACAACCAATGGGCCTCCCTACCCCCACATATCACAATATCCATCTTGGCTCATATCACAGCACAAGCCACAAGAAAACAAGCATCCTATAAACTGTGATCTTGGCCCTTTAAATAGGGCATTTTTTCTTCAAACATAATGAACCATCATAGCTCCAAGAATAAGCCTCTAGGACATTACAAACAAGTGGGAAACTCAGAACCCTATGAGGTATTATCTTTTTATCAAACATCCAGTTATTTAATACTTCTTGATTCAACGGATTTATTATTTAAATGTTCCAACTTTGGGTAACCTAATAAAAAATCTATCATAGCTACCATAATTGATTAAACAGGCTTACATCATCAATTTTATTAACTTCAAATTACTACAACAAAAAGCATATTCATTTACATGCCACTTTATCTTTAACTGAACAATTATCATTTAATTCCATATTCACGTTCTTTAAAAATTTCATAATTATAAAAAATATTTAAACAAATCAAGCATAGATATAACACTATCTAGGAAAGCAAGTAGAAATAACGTACAATCAATATTAAATTATTAATCTGGTTCAGATTTTTAATATGTCAATTCTATTATGATCCAGTGGACTAAAACATTCTAACTATATAGTTTCACGTAAAAGAAAATAGAAGCAACTAATCCTCTACCTCAAAATGTTATTAACGTTCTTTATATGAGAATAATCCACATAATAGATCATGATCGCCTCCTCCTGTGACAACTGCTTCCACCCGAGGATGTCGTCGCACGACCGCACCAACCAAACCCCATGAAACACTATAATAAGCATGGAGACCAAATTACATAATATGGAATGAAGATATAGAAGAATATGAACCCCTAAAAACGATGATAAATCATACCTTATATCGAATATTGATGGATACTACTTGGTTGCACCAAAACAGGGGGTGCACTAGCAGCATGAAGAATGTCGAGAGAATCCAATCCATGGGAAAATTTTTTACCACATGACTCTTATGGGAAGGAATGACAGGATTGATCTTCTCATACTATAGAACAATGTTGAATACCAAGGGAGAAAGATATCATGTCCCTTTATAAGATTTAATAGATCAGCGGTTTAAGATATGCAGAATTTTCCATTAAAATCGGATCACAGTAAACTACGTGGTTTGACCAAGTAAAAGCATTTTTACCCATAAGAAAAATAATATAGGAGTTATGGGATTTTAATTAGCCTTAAATACCTTAAAAAGGCTTTAAATTCATTTAACGTCAATGAAAATGTTAAATCATGGAAATTGGAAGAAACAAGAAAATTTTCCAAAGGAAACATGAAATAGATATGGAAACAATAGTCATGAGACTGTAACCCTGAGACAATAATTGTGAGATAGTGACTGTGTGATAGTAAATGTGATAATGTAAATGTGAGAAAATAACTCTGAGATGGTAATTGTGAGACAGTAACTATGAGATAGTAAATGTGAGACAGTAACAATGAGACAGTATCTCAGAGACAATAACTGTGAGACAGCAACTCTGAGACACTATCTCTGAGACAGTAACTGTGAGAGACTAACTATGAGAGATTAACTATGAGACAGTAACTCTAAGACTATAACTCCGAGGCTATATCTCTAAGACAATAACTATGAGATACCAACTATGAGACAGTAAATCTAAGATAGTAACTGTGAGACACATTGACACTGTTCTTAAATCTAGGAACACTGTTGAAAGAACTAAAATTTTGGCTATGTGTTGGGGGTGAGTCACCCTGAACTCCTAGAACTCCTCAACCACTATATTTTAGAAAATTAATAGACCAGAATGATCCATGCCATTACATATTATACCTCTCAAAACATTCTCATCCTTGAGAAACCAAAACCAACACAAAATGAAATAGAAATGGGGCCCGAACAACCACTCATCGAGATACCTCTTAAAATAGAGAAATCCATAATAAGAGAAAAAATAAACAAATATTATAAACATGAAAGGTCTATAACCACAATGAGAACATTGTTACATGAAACGAGTTAAAAATCAAACAACTTGGGGTACTAAACATGTATCTGCGACTCACGTTCCCAAGTACTCTCCTCAACGCCACCATTTTTTCACAAGACACGAACCAAGGGAATATAATGCTCATACAACACATTCTTTTTGCAGTCATGGATCTCCTTGGGTCACACCTCTAAGGTTGCATCACCATCAACATCAATCTCTCCCTAATCAATGACATGAGTTTTATCACGTAGATAACGACAGAGTTGGGACACATGAAAAACGCCGTGTATCTAGCTAATCTGCATGGGAAGTGCTACCTAATACGCCACCACCCCAACATGAGACAAAACGTCCAAAGGACCATCAAACTGGAGATAAATCATACTCCCATGTCCAAACCATCACTTCCCATGATGGGGAGTCACCTTCAAAAACATGTGATCCCCAACATCAATATCCAAAGGTATCCTCATTTGATAAGACAATTATTTCTAACGATCTTGTGCTCTCTTCATCATCTCTCAAATCACCTGAACCCTCTCTGTCATATTCTCTTCTATTTTTTATTTGAGAATTGATGACTATCCAACCCCAGTACAACAAAATGGAGAATCGAATTTTCAACTATACAATGTTTCAAATGGAACCATACTGATGGAGGAGTAAAAACTATAATTGTAAGAAAACACTACCAAGGTTATGGTTCTCATCCATGAACATCCAAAATCCAGGACACAAGTGCGTAACATGTCTTCAAGAGTCTGGATTGTCCACTCTATCTGGAAATCCATCTACAGATGAAATGTAGTGCTATAAAATAGATGAGAACCAAAATTATACTAGAGACATCCCCACACCCTATAGGTAAAACAAGGATCTCGATCAAAAAATATAGTCCTGGAGATTCTGTGGAGTCTCACCACCTCATCTAGATAATTCCTCCACAAAACATCTACTAATCTCAACTCCAGGATTTCAATGTAGTGGGATGATTTTTTTAAATGGTTTACTGCCACAAAAATAGCATCAAGTCCTCCCGGAGCTCATGGTAAACCAGTAACGAAGTCCATTGACATGTCATCCCACTTCCACTGAGGAATATCTAATGGCTAGTGAAAACCACCTAGGACACTATATTCGACATTCACCTTCTGTAAGACTAAACATCGGGAAACAAACTCCACAACAGTATACTTTAGCATAGGACACCAAAACTAAATGTTCAAGGCTTGGAAAATCTTTTTCAAACCTAGATGCACTGCTAAATGTGAACTATGGAACTCAACGAGAACCATATCTTGTGTAGAAAAAGGAAAAAATAGCCTTCCATGATACAACACTCGTTGTTGTTCATCCTCATACCAACCATCAGGGGCATCACCATAAACAAGTCGGACCCTCTATAACTCCACCTCAAGATCCCCCAACTGGGACTCCTCCACTTGTTGCACTATAGATGTTTGCATCATCATCTGAAAAAGGTAACATCTACCCCAAACATCTCCCATATCAATATGTAATGCTGAATTTTCTTCCATAACTCTCTAGGAGTCACCATATTCACGCACTTTATCACTATGGGACTTCATGCTCAGTGCATCAGCTACAAAATTACCCTTTCTAGTGGTATATGATATTTTGATGTCATATGAAGGTAAGAAATCTATCCACTAACGCTGTCACAAATTTAAATCATGCTGGGGGAAAATATAACGCATGCTCTTATGATCGGTGAAAAACATGAATAGCTTTCAAATAAGGTAATATCTCAACAAATTCAGAGAAAACACCAATGTTGTCAACCCAATATTGTGGGTGTAATAGTTACATTAATGGGGATACAAATGAAGATACCCATATAAAACGACCGATATATGCTGCATCAAAACACACACCTATCCCTAGATGCGAAGCATCACAATAATCATCAATCTGAACTCCATTATCAGATGAAAAGGAACTGAAGAACTTACCAAATTGTTCTTCAGATACACGAAAGATGAATGACACTAATCAGTCCACATGAATGCCGAATCCATCATATTCAATGTTGTTAGGGGATTCACAACCTGAGATAAATCAGCTATGAACCTCCTATATTAGCCTACGTGATGAAGGAAACATCACAACTCTACCATTATCTTGGGGGATTCCCAAGACACAACTACTTCTATCTTCAATTAACCCACAAATACTCTCTGTTGGGACCCAACATGACACATGAAATGGACTTCTCAAGCCCAAAAATCACTACTCAACAACATTCGAAATAGCTGTTGTTGATGAAGAACTCCCAAAATGGGGTTCTGGTGCTTTAAATTCTTCTCCTAAAATATGGAGTATACATGTATTTCATCGATGAAAACCATTAGGAACTGATCCAGGAACTCACAAAATACCACATTCATCAATACCATGATCACAACTAAAGCATTAGTCACCCTAAACGTCAACACAACGAAATCGTAATACCAATGATGACATTGGTAAGCAGACTTGGGGATATCCTCATCCATCACATGCATCTGATGATATCATGACCGCAAGTCAATTTTTTAGAACCAAATTACACCATTTAGTCGATTAAATAAATAATCAATACATGGAAGTGGATAGTGATTATTCACTGTCACATGGTTTAAGTGATGATAATTGATACATAACTACAAACTGTTGTCATCCATCTTCACAAATAAAATTGGTTCCCCTCACGGTGACACACTCGGCCAAACAAAACCACACTATAAAAGACCATAATTCTGTATACGTAGCTATCGAAACTCATTAGGGGTCATCCTATATGGAGACATTGACATATAAGACTCTACTAGTTGTAACTCGTTCCCAAACTCGATCGCTCATTGAGAGGTGTAATAATGTAACCTACTATATAAAGCCCATAGGGTACTCTTCTACACCCTAGGAATATCCAACTGATGATCCTATAAGGATCATACAATCAGATCATCTATCTTGGATGATAAAAATGGAACACACCTCTGACCTATCTGGGGGTCTCTCAAGCCAACAAACACTACTGGCTCTCCATCAGCATCGAAGAATCAACATTCCTCATGAAAACATTCATGATAGATTACACTAAATTAAAACAATCCGTATTGATAATGACATCATATTGTTTTATCTGTAAATATAGGAAATCTCCCCAAGAGTGGTGTTTCCCTTGCTCTAGCTCACAGTCTCTACATACTTCAAACAAGTCATATATGCCTTCAACTTCCATAGACAGTGCCATGGGCAGTAAAAACCTCTCTACCTCAAGTCCAAAAGCATGGAAAATGGTAGGTGATATGGAAGAGAGCTTATCTCTTGAATCAAACAAGGCATACACCAAGGTAGAAAACAATAAAATGGTACCCCGAACGACATCTGGCTTGCTAGGATATAGAAACGCTAAAGCATGAAACTGACCATGGCCTCCTCCACGACCCCTCTGACCTTGTTGATGACCACCACCATGGCCAAAATCTAATATATCTATATATATATATATAAGGACTAGAAGTATCATAGGGATGTACTTTACCAGCCACATCCACCCTCTACTGATCTAAAGCTGGTGCAATGTGCTGCTACTTCCTCATATGGAACTTCCTTAATAGAGGAACCTGGAGTGGAAGACCTGGTGCACGATGACTTCTCTGAAAGCTCAGGCACTCTTTCTACTAATGACCTTGACCACCACAAAAGAACTTATTGACTAAATAAGGTTTTCTATATGACTTTTTCATTCCTTCATGTTTTGAAAATCACAAACACTTTATACTTGAACAAATATATATTTTACCTCCATAAGGAAAATTTTCTTCTTTAAGGAAATATACCCTAACCTAATTTTTCTTATACGTTCAATATATTTCTTAAGAACGAAAACCATATTCATACCCAAAACCCCGGAATCATATAATATCAAGAATTGGAGTATTCTGATTTTAGGATCCGAATTCTGGATATGACCTGTAACAAAGTTCCACTCCAAATTCTTGATGCGAACTATAATGAAGTTCCATTCTGAATTCTGACTCCCAAATATCATGAGTTTGACTTCGAACTCTTATGATGTTTGACTCCGAACTTTTACTAGTTTGACTTGAAACTCTGTAAGTTCAAATTATGAATTCTGGTGAAACCGGACTCCAAATTTCCTTATAAATTTAGACTCCGGGCATCTACAGACTTCAGTTTCCAAATTCCAATAAAACAAAATCTGAACATTTTTGTTATATAGACTCTGAATTCCATTTTTATTAGACTCCAGACATTTATTTACTTACATTTTGAATTCTAGTTTTTCTCATGATTACACTTGTCTCATTGTAAAATGATGTCGTGCTTTCAGTTACACATGTTTTGTTATAAAACAATGTCGTCCATTCTGTTTCTAATTATTTGTGTGTTTAGTGACACGTGTACAGGTCCCTCCGAACTTTATGGAAAATATGATCGTTGGAGGAGGGAGCCGACCGTTAGAAATTTGCCTATAAATAGGAACTCATTTTAATGAGCTCATTAATAAGTTGATCACTCTAGAGACGACACACTGTTAAGGTGATTTCTAGAGAAAGAATATTTTCATGCTTTTTGCGTATTGAACCGCTCGTTAAAATTGCTTCGTGCAACTCTGAATGTTGGTGATTACATTTGAGGGCCTCTAGGGATAGGAAGAAAGAGGTGCCAACTACCTTGAAGTTAGAGGGCTTCCTTGCTGAGGAAGACATAGGTCCCAACTACCTTGAAGTTTAGGGATTGTGGGAATAGCAAGACAGAGACACAAATCTTTGTATCGAGGGCTTACCCTGGTGTGGGTAAGACAGAATTGCTTGAAAGTATAAATCAAGGGACCTTATCCAAGGTTGTTGGATACCCTTCTCTTTTGGTTAAAAGAGTTATTGTTTGTTACTTGTAGGTGTACTACTTGTTTTTCGGCTGCATACTGTATTGTAAGGAATGTATAATATTCTTATATTTCATTACACTTGTACTCTGATTCATTTAGATTCTATATGCTTTAAGGTATAATCTAATATTGTAAACTTTAGTTAAGTTTCAATTTCCAAATCCATATTTCTGGAACCTGTTTTCGGAATCACTTTCCAGATATAAGCAAGTTCATAAAACTAGAAGTTTATACCTTCATATATTGTTCTAATTCTCTAATTGATGTTAGAGTTGTGGTGAATTTTATTAGTTTAAATTTTTTTAAAATCAGATATTTCCTTGTCTAAGGAAATTTTTAAAGTGTACAATTCACCCCCCTCTTGTATATTGAGCATCTACCTCATTATTTCGATCCTACAACTGGTATTAGAGGCGGTCTCTGAAATACTTATACTCAAATATATGTTTTTCATTATCACTTTTTCATTGTTCTGCATCCTTTCTTAAAAAGTTTGTTTCATTCTGAACTTTGTCATCCCGAATTGTTCATTCCAAATTTGTTAATTCCGAACTTTGTGGTTACAAACATTTCTTTCTAACAAGTTTGGTTGCTAATGTTTTTCTTACAATGGAAGGAATCAACGTTGGTTCTTTTGAAAATCTAAACACTACAAGACCCCAAATTTTTTATGGGAATGATTATGTGAACTGGAGAGATCAAATGAAGACTTTCGTAATCAATACTGGAGTGGATAATATTGTTATGCTTACTAGTGATTATAAAATTCCTGATAAAGAAGTTAGAACATTCACTAACCAGGAAAACCAAGAATATCAGCACAATTATAAGGTACACAATACTTTACTATGTTCAATGACTAGAAATATATATTGCAAAATTTCTTCTTGTGAAGCAGTTAACTGTATCTAGAAGAAGTTAGAGGTTACACACTTTGGCACTACTAATGTGATTGAAACTAGGAGAGCTATGTTGAGGGATGAATATCATGGATTCAATTTTCCATATGGAGAACCAATCTGTAAAGTTCAACAATGGATTATGACTATAGTGAACAGTCTTTAGTCTATGGGATAGAAAGGGTTAGATGATTATGCTCTCGTGGAGAAGATAATAGATATTGTGCCCAATGAGTGGGAATAAAAGAGAACAACAATTGATGAGAATAGGAAGGTAACTCAAATTTCTCTTGATGACTTTTTGGAACTCTTCTCCAACATGAAACAAGAATGAAGAGAGATGCTGACAACATCAAAAAGAAGAATGGAAATAGTACTGTTTCTTTTACAACAACATCAAATCATTTGAAAGCTAAGAATCCTGAGAGAGTAACCAGATCCAGGTCTAAGAAAGTTATTATCCAATCCTAATCTAGTGAGAGTGATGTCTCATATAATGAGTTAGAAAATCGTTCTTGATGAATGGACAAGATAGCTGGTCAGAGAAATTTTCAATCAACGTATAAGAAAAATGATAGGAAATATAGGAAAGATGGAGAAGTTTCTTGTTATGAATGCAAGAGAGATGGACATATTAGACCAGATTTCCCTTTTCTCAAAAAGAAAGAAAGAATAGAAATGAATTCAGAAAGGAAGATAAAGAAGTGTAATAAAGCCAAAGCTATGAATGTTCTGAAAGCTAGAGATACCTGGAGTGCTAGTGGTGGTGACTCTTTAGATGAATCTTCTGATTATGAATCTTCAGGACAAATGAATCTTGGTATTATAGCCAGATTACCTATTACCAATAATTTATTCATGGCTAAGGTACACAATTCTGAATCATTGACCAATGTTTCTTTAAATTCTAATGATAGAAAATATTATAACTCTTCAGATGAAGAATCCTCTTCTGATGAAGAAAATACTTCTCCTACCTATGAAGAAGTTTCTAGGTCTACTGAACTTCTTGAGATTGAGAATTCTAAACTCAATAAAAAACATGATAAGGCGAACTATAGGAATACTATACTTAAAAAAGAAACATCAGATCTTTCTAAAGATCATGATAGAAAAAATGCTGATTTTTTATGTATTTCAAAAAATCTTGAGGAAGTATGTTCTGAGAAGAAAAAACTTTCTAAAGAGTAAGAAAAAGTAATTTCTAAGAAAACTATTTTCGAGCCTAGTAATAGTTCTAAATATAATTATTTTGAAGTTAAAAACTTGATTATAAAACTCATGTCTGAAATTTTTTCCTCAAAGAAGTGTTTATCAAACATTACCTATGGTAAAGAAAATTTTTATAAAATGTATTCACAAATATGACCTTTAAGAAAAAAATCTGGATTTTGTTATACCCATGAAAAATCAAATTTTAGTAACAACTACTTTGTTCCACAAAGTGCCCCATTTTATACCAAGTGTCAATGTGGTGGTCACTGGGAAAAGAATTTCTCTTCAAACAAAACCCAATCTCTAGGTTTTTATAAGGATTATTTTTCGAAGAATATTTGGGTGCCAAAAAATTTGTTATCGATTATCAAGACGAAAGGATGAATGGTATCCTTCGGAGATAATGCTCAGGGAGAAATTTTTGGTATATGTAATATTGTTCTTCTTGGTAAAACTTTTATTTAAAATGTTTTATTTTTTAAGGGGCTTAATCACAAACTCATTTTCATAAGTCAGTTATGTGATGATGGATACCTTGTGAATTTTAGGAATTATAAATGCTTAGTTCACAATTCCAAGGAAGAACTTATTCTCTCAGCCAATAGGCAAGAGAATGTATACACATTAAACATAGAAGGACTTAAAATCCAAGACCTACCTATCCTTAGTGCAATGGAAGATCATTCTTGGTTATGGCATAGAAGATTATGTCACTATAACATTAGGAACTTATGTCAACTTTCTAAGAAGAAACTAGTTAAGGATATACCGAAGCTTAGATTTGATTCTTGTAAAGTTTGGGATCCTTGTCAATATGGAAAGAAACATAAATCTAGTTTTAAATTAATTACTGAAGTCTCAATAGATGATTCATTACAGTTGGTGCACATGGATCTTTTTGGTCCAACACAGACTGGAAGCATTGGAGGCAAATACTATGTGTTTTTTCTAGTTGATGATTACACTATATTTATATGGGTCTATTTTCTAGTAAAGAAGTCTGAATCTTTTTCTTATTTCAAGAGTTTTAGAGACCATGTTGAAAATGAGAAAAATCTTCCTCTGAAACCTACTCATAGTGATCATTGAGGAGAATTTCAAAATTCTGATTTTGAAAACTTTTGTAGTAGAAAAGGTATTACTCACAACTTTTCAGCACCTAGAACTCCTCAACAAAATGGTGTAGTTGAAAGAAGAAATAGAATTTTTCAAGAGATAACTAGAACCATGTTGAGTGAATATTATATATCTTGACATTTTTGGGCTGAAGCTATAAGTACTGCTTTTTATACTATAAATCGAGTTTTGATTAGACCATTTCTTAATAAAACTCTTTATGAGTTATGGAATGGTAGAAAACCTAGACTTTCCTACTTCATGTTTTTTGGATGCAAGGTATTCATCCTGAATTCTAAAGATAATCATCACAAATTCGCACCAAAATCTGATGAAGGAATTTTCTTAGGCTACTCCACAACTTCTAAGGCTTGTAGATTTTTCAATAAATATACTTTTACTGTTGATGAAACAGTGCATGTAAAATTTTATGAATCTGATCCTTTTGTTTTTAAACCATCCCATCCTACATCCTCGGATGTGTCATCAAAAAAATGATTATCAACCTTTGATATATGATCATTCTGATAAGGAAAATTTTCAAGAAGATACTTCTGAAACATTCACCCCAGAAGACTTTCTACCCTATGTTGATGAATAGGTTTTACAAAACCCAAATCAGGTGTTTCATAATAATCATCCCAGTGATAGTATCATTGGTGATGTAAATCAACCTTTAAGGACAAGGAGTTCCTTAAGAAATGAAGTATAACATCTAGCATTTCTTTCCCAATATTAACCCAAAAGCACTGATGAAGCTTTAGGTGAGGATGATTGGATCAAAGCCATGCAAGATGAACAAAATGAATTTGAAAGGAATAAACTCTAGACCTTGGATGAAAGACCTAAGTAAACTTCTGTTATTGGAGTAAAGTGGGTCTTCAAAAACAAATGTGATGAAATTGGAGTCATTGTTTGAAATAAGGATAGACTAGTTGCTAAAGGCTATAATCTGAAAGAGGGAATAGACTATAAAGAAACCTATGCTCTAGTAGATATACTTGATTCTATTCACATTCTACATTCCTTTGCAGAATTATTCAATTTTAAACTTTTTCAAATGGACGTGAAATGAGCTTTCCTTAATGGTTATGTTCAAGAGGAAGTTTTTATTAAAAAAACTCCTGGATTTAAAGGTAAAATCATCTTGATCATGTTTTTAGACTTAGCATAGATTTGTATGGCCTTAAACAAGCCCCACGAGAATGGTATGATAGACTTACAGGATTTTTGCTTCCAAATAACTATGTTAAGATACATGCAGATCTAACTCTTTTTATAAAGAAAGATAAGATAAATGTTTCGATTGTTCAAATTTATGTCGATGAAATCATATTTAATTTAACTCAGCAATCTTTAACTGATTCTTTTGTAAGTCTAATGAAAGCTGAGTTTGAAATGAGTATTATGGGTGAGTTAACATTTTCCCATGGTTTTCAAATTTCTCAAAAACCAGAAGGATTCTATATATCACAACACAAGTATATTAAATATCTTCTTAAAAAGTATGGATATGACAACACTAAGAGTATAAGTACTCACTTCAGTACCTCAAACTCTTTAGATCATGATGAAGTTGGGAAACCAATAGATCAAACATCTTTTAGACGTATGATAGAAAGCCTACTATACTTGACAGCTAGTCGACTAGACTTGATGTTTTCAGTATTATTATGTGCGAGATATCAATCCAATCCTAAGGAATATCACTTAAAGGCGATAAAAAAAATTGCTACTTAAAGGGAACCATGGATCAAATAATATTTTATACTTCTGGAAATGATTTTATTTTAAAATTATTTTCGGATGCTGAATTTGGTGGATGCATAATGGATAGAAAGAGTACATCCAGAACATGTAATTTCTTAGGATATTAATTAGTTTCTTGGTACTTCAAGATGTAACATTCTGTATCACTTTCCACTGCTGAAGCTGAATATGTAGCAGCTTGAAGTTGTTGTGCTCAAGTTTTGTGGATGCAACAGACACTCACAGCCTATGGCTTGAGTTTTACTAAGACTAAAATTTTGTGTGATAACACAAGTACCATTTATATCAGTATGAACCGTGCACATCACACTCATGCAAAACACATAGATATTAAGAATCACTTTCTTAGGGATCACACACTTAAAGTAGATATCATTCTTCATTTTATCAGAACGCAAGATCAACTTTATGATATTTTCAGAAAATATTTACCCTCTGATAGATTTGAATACATTAAACATAATTTAGAAATGATAACCATAAGTTAATCCTTCTTTATTAACTTCTTGTTGAACAAATCTCCTTACAGTAATAAACTCCTTTTCATAGGGGGGTACATTTGTGTACTATTTTAACAAAAAAAATTATTGACAGTTTTATTTTTTCTTTTATAACTAAAATTTTTCTTAACATGTTTTTGGAAATTCTCAGAATAGAAATTTCCAGAATTGAAATTTCTGGAATGGAATATTCTTGGAAAATAAATTTCCGGAATGGAAATTCATAGAATGGAAATTTCTGGAAATTGGAACTTTCATAATGAGATTTTTGTACTGGAACTTTCGTAATGAGATTTTCGTACTGGAACTTTCATAATGAGATTTTCATACTGGAACATTCGTAATGAGATTTTCATACCGGAACATTTGTAATGAGATTTTTGTACTGGAACTTTTGTAATGAAATTTTCGTACTGGAACGTTCGTAATGAGATTTTTGTACTGTAACTTTCGTAATTAGATTTTCGTACTGGAAATTTCATAATGATATTTTCATACTTGAACTTTCGTAATGAGATTTTCGTACTGGATATTTCGTAATGAGATTTTTATACTCGAACTTTTGTAATCATATTTTTGTACTGGAACTTTCATAATGATATTTTCGTAATGGGACTTTTGTAATGATGATTTTTTTTCTTGTAATGAGTTTTTTCACTTTTAAATTCACTTCTTCAAGAAGAATATTACCAATTACAAACAATCATTCTAGCCAATATGAAAGGTATGATTTCTTTACTTATGTATTCATAATCATATTTTTCATACTATTATTTTCTTGTTTTTTTCTAAAAAATACGGATTCTAGTTTTCCTTAAATCCGAATGATTTTTTTAAAACCTCAAAAGATCGGACACAAGTTTTTCCTTGTGAGATTTTTCCCAACCGTCAGATCAGATCAAAATTTTATTCAACTTTTAGATGGTTTTTTGAAGTCCAAAGGTCACATCCATCGCCTTTATAAAGGGTACCTCAAGACTCGTCCCAAATCTTTTTTTCAAAGATTTCAGGTCTCGAAGCCATGCTTCACTTCTTATGACCGGTTCCGATCTTTCCAAATCCATTCTGAATCCTTTAGAAGTCTTCACTCCGAATGTCTGTTGATATGTCAACTTCAAAACCAATCTCTATGTGGTTATTCTTCAGGAAAAGGTTAGTGCATCCAGATTTTTATCAAGTTCGATTCTCTTATAACAAAAAATATCATATTGAATGGATGGGAAGATGTATGCTTGTATAAGTCGGAGAAACAAGATCTACTTTAAAGCAATTTGCTTATCAAGTTCTATAAGTCTGTTTCCTTCCAGATGGAAGATGGAAGAGACTAGTTTTCGTTTAAGTCTTATGGGAAGACTTACAAGTTATCTTACATCAAGGCCGCGAGCTTTTTTGGTTTATCCTATGATGGGGAAGCTGAGTTTTTCTCACATAAGCGTCCAGATGATCAAGGCAGATTCAACAAGGTGAAGGATTTAAAATTTCATGGACTTAATGATGCTACAACTGCTAAGATTTCTCATCTCACATCGAACAATAATATTCTAAAACTCTGGGTACAAGGTTTTCTAGTACCAAGAAGAGGTGACAACGATAATTTGACGAAACATGATATCTATGTCTTAGATTTCGTGGTAAATCTAAGAAAGAAAATTTTGACGAGGCATGTATTGATTATGATCATGAACATCAAATAAGGGAACATAAGAACTCAAATAATTATTTAAGCTTCCTTACTATCTAAGCTGATAGTTTGGTTCTTAGAATCCTTCAAGGTTTCATGCAAATCAAAAGTTCGGAATTGTAAGCTTATGCTGGTTAGTGATGATACCTTGAAGAGGTTGAAGATGGGTTTTTCCAGTGAATCTGAAGAATTTTACCCTCTATTTGTGGAACAGGTTGGGGCAGGTCAGAAAGATACACAGACTCCAGAACCATCCAAAAAGACAAGGAATAAAAGAAAAATTAAGGAAGTGGTTGCTGATGAAGAAAATACCAAGTCTAAGGAAACTCAGTCTGCTCCCCCCAAACCGAATAAACAAAAGACATATCCTAAACAAGTTGCTACGAAGTTGAGGGAAGACAAAGAGAAGAGGAAAGAAGGGGATCCATAGTTTGGATTGCACCCTGCAAAGCCTAAGGCCTTAAAAGAGAGAGCTGCAGAGGAATTAGAAATGCAGGTAAAGGAAAAAAAGATGAAAATGAAGTTGTCTGAAGCTGAACTGGTGCAATCTCTTTTGAGAGATACTGAAATAGCTTCTGAGCAGATTCTGGTTCCAGAAAGTTTCCTTACAGAACCTTCTTTACCAGAAACTCTAGGTAAGAAATATGTCACTCCGAAAAAATCCAAGGGTAAAGAGGTAGTTGAAGAAGATGAAAAAAAGCTGCTGAAGAAGTAGAGGAAGAGGTTGAAGAATAAGAAGAAGAAGAATATGGACATGAAGATCTGGATTCCTTGATCAATAAAGTTGAAGATTATAAAGAGAAGGTAGAATCTGAAAAAATAGACACTCCAATAAAGGGAGAAAAATCTGAGAAAGATGTGGTTGAGGAAGAACAACATGAAGATATTTTGTTTGATGAGGAAAAATACTATGATAAAAATTTTCTTGAGGAAGGACAAGAAAAGGAGAAACTAGATGAAGAATAGATTATTCATGTTTCTGAATCCAAGGATGTACCTCCTGATGTGGAACCCATTACAATGAATGATAAGGGGAAGAAAGTGCTATTGGAGACACCAATAAAAGATATTATAAGGAAGAAAGTAGTTATTGGTACCTCTAAAAGGATGTTGGTGCAGGATGAAGAAGATCAATCTCCAAGAAAAGTTTTTGATTCGGAGTCATCATCACAAAGTCATTATTTTATTGATGATTCTTTGAAAATTATGTGGACTTCATTCCAATCTTTCCCACCATTGACACTAGATGTCAAATGATTCATCTAGGCCAAAACCAAAAATCAGAGTCACTATCCATGCTAATGGATATGTGTGTAAAGATCAAAGCTAAACAAAAAAGTTTCATTATCAATTATGATGTACATAGAAAGTCCTACACTAAGGTAACAAAGTGGTCTAAGAGAGTTGATAAAGACTTAGTCCAGTTTGAAATATTTTAGGCTAAAGTTAAAAATGATTTTGACATGGAGGATAAAAAGTTTAATGATCTTCATGAAAAGCTGACCCAAGAGAAAAATTCTCGTATTCAACAGGCCAGGGACCTGAATGGGAAGCTCAACTCAGTTTCTTAGAACTATAAAAGTGAAAGAGATTTCTGGATTGAGTTTAAGAAGAAGGTGGAAAAACAAGATGACTTAATAAAGTTGCCGAAAGAAGCCATGGAGGCTCAGGCCAAAGCTTTTAAAGTTCTAGGGGAAAGGATCTCAACTTTGGAGAACCATGCCGAGGACGACCAATGGGATTTGAAGAAACTCAAAACCATATTAAAGAAGCTAATCCCGAATGAAAAGGAAGACAAATAAACACACTCTGATATTTTATTGTATTTGTCTTTCCTTGTAAAATTTTTGACAACACTAATGAAATGTTGTATTGTTGGTTGTATATTGTAGTATTATTACCAATCTCTTAGGTACCATATTTTCCATTCCGATTAAAAAAATTTGAAAATCACAAAGGGGGAGAAGTAAAAAGAACTACTTAAAAGGGGAGAAAGACTTAAAATGATGAAGGAAAAATTTATAAGTGAAATATCCCTAATGTAAGGGGGAGTTAGTTATATTCACTATCATCTATGAACAAAAGGAGATATGTTTTAATTTCGAAGTCTAATAAAATTTTTCAAAGTCCTTATATTCTTTTTCGTAAGGATGTTTGTGCTTTCCAAAAAGGGGGAGATTGTTGAGTCAATATGGTTTTCCGTATGAATTTTTCATTCCTTATAGTTTTGAAAATCACAAACACTTTATACATAATCAAATATATATTTTACCTCCATAAGGAAAATTTTCTTCTTTAATGAAATATACTCTAACCTATATTTTCTTATACGTTCAATATTTTTCTTAAGAACGAAAACTGGATTCAGAACCAAAACCCCAGAATCATATAATACCAAGAATTAGAGTAATCTGTTTTTAGGATCTGAATTCTGGGTTTGAACTGCAATAAAGTTCCACTCCAAATTCTAGATGCAAACTATAATGAAGTTCCATTTCGAATTCTGACTCCGAACTTTCATGAGTTCAACTCCGAACTCTTCTGAAGTTCGACTCCGAACTTTCATGAGTTTGACTCCGAACTCTTATGAAGTTCAACTCCGAACTTTTACTAGTTTGACTTCGAACTCTGTATGTTCAGATTCTGAACTCTGGTGAAACTAGACTTCAAATTTCCTTAGAAATTCAGACTCCGGACTTCTACAGACTTCAGGTTCCGAATTCCAATAAAATATAATCCGAACATTTTTTTTACATAAACTCCGAATTCCATTTTGATTAGACACCAAGATTTTATTTACTTACATTCCAAATTCATGTTTTGATTATACTTACACTTGTCTCATTGTAAAATTATGTCGTGCTTTCAGTTACACATTTTTTGTTGTAAAACGATGTCTTCCATTCTGTTTCTAATTAACCGTTGGTTTGGTGACACATGTACACGTCCCTCCAAACATTACAGAAAATATGACTGTTAGAGGAGGGAGCCAACCATTGGAAATTTTCCTATAAATAAGAGCTCACTTGAAAGAGCTCAATAATAAGTTGATCACTATAGAGACCACACGCTGTTAAGGTGATTTCTAGAGAGAGAAGCTTTTCATGATTTTTGCATACTAAACTGCTCATTCAGATTGCTTTGTGCGACTCTGAATGTTAGTGATTACATTCGAGGGCTTCTGGGGATAGGAATACAGAGGTGCCGACTACCTTGAAGTTCGAGGTATTTCTAGCTGAAGTAGACAGAGGTTCCAACTACCTTGAAGTTGAGGTCTTGCGGGGATAGCAAGACAGAGACACCAATCTTCGTATTGAGGGCTTAACCTAGGGTGGGTAAGACAGACTTTCTTGAAAATATAAATCAAGGGACCTTTATCCAAAGTTATTGGATACCCTTCTCATTGGGTTAAAAGAGTTATTGTTTATTACTTGTAGTTGTACAACATGTTTTTCCACTTCATACTGTATTGTAAGGAAAGTATAATGATCTTATATTTACTTACACTTGTACTCTGATTCATTTAGATTCTATAGACTTTAAGGTAGAATCTCATATTGTAAACTTTAGTTAAGTTTCAATTTCCATTTCCATATTTCTAGAACCAGTTTTTGGAATCACTTTCCAGATTTAAGAAAGTGCATAAAACTAGAAGTTTATAACTTCATATCTTATTCCAATTCTCCAATTGGTGTTAGAGGTGTTGTGAATTTTCTTAGTTTAACTTTTTTAAAATTAGATCTTTCCATGTCTATGGAAATTATTAAATTGTACAATTCACACCCCCTATTGTATATTGAGCATCTACATCATTATTTCGATCCTACAGAATTGGCACTTGAGCCTTTGGAACTGGCCTAAAAGCCACTTCCCCTGATGAAATGAGATGCTGATAGCTGGGACCTACACCTGGTCAAATGAAAACTCTTCTTCCCTAGAAACCTGGAGCCCCGGATCAAAACTCTTTTTGTGAGGAATCATGAAGACCCCCCTCTCGTGACAATCCAGTTCTATCCAATTTCCTCTTGATGACATCTTCCCTCTCCAGCACCTCAAGATATGTCTTCATCATAAATGGGGTGACCTGGCGCTGGATCTCCGGAAACAAATCCTCCTCAAAATTCTTCTCCCTGGACTACTAATCTAGAAATAGGTCTAAAGAATATCAAAAAAGGTTCCTAAAAAGGATTCCGAACTCTCACACACTGGGGCTCCCCTTTCGAAGTGTAAGAATATCTTAGAGACTTTATTCCTTCATGATCGATGAAAGAAACTCAACTCTAAACATGTCTCAGAACTCTTCCAATGAGATCACCGACTCCTTGTAATCCTCAGAGAACAAGAACCACTAATTCATTGTTACTCCACACAAAATCACCACATCCAAGGACCACCATAGCTTCTTCCTAGAACAGATCTAACTAAATCATATCTCAATCACCTCCAACCAGTCTTCCATAACAGCATCTGAAATGGATCCCTCGTACTTCTACAAAATCTTGTTCTAAAACTCTCAGGGTGTCCTGTTCCATGTGTGGTCGTCATCAACATCTACCCTGCAACTATCTTCCAGCACAACCTACTGGACATCTTATATGTTATCTTGACGAGGAAGTCATCACAGAGCCACACCTATAAAATAAAAAATATTTAGATCTCCTAAACCTGTAATATGGAAGATCCAACATTAGTTAATTAATTTTTTTATTTAATTCAGTTTAGGTTATCCAATTCCAATGTCTACTCATTCAAACACAGGAACAAAAAGAATTATGCATCATCATTTCCTAAGTCTCTACCCTGCAACTAGCACCACCTCATTTATTATCCATTACAAATGTAAAGGTCTGTGCATCAGATCACAGAGGTCCCTAAACACCATTGTCTCAACATGTCTCCAGTGTTTACATCACTTGCTAAACTTGACTGACACTATTTCCCTACCAACCCATGCAACCACATCTATACCTAATACCAACTACATCCTATCCATCAACCTCCCTTTGATACCACTCTGTCATGACCCCCTTCCCAAAAGGTGTACCCCTCCTAGTCTAGAAATGTTTTATGGGAGATAATGGCCCCCCCAGTCCCACCGACAGTAGGCCCGGGTTGGTGACTAGAACCGAGGGTATAGTAAACTAAAAAATGAGAGGCATTACCCTCGTAGAGAACATGTGCGAAAGAGAGAGATAAGACCGACACCAACCAACTCCAAGTGAGACAACAATATAAATGAAATACCATGTACACATATGTAATCTCATGAAAAATTACTACAACTGAATGAGGAAAAACAACAAATACAAAAAATAAGGTAAAAAAACCAGTAACCACAAGCCCGAACAGCACCAGCAACCCCAAGTTAGTAGAAACCATCTTGATCTACAACCTACTCTTAGTGTCCTCATAAATAGTTTATATATCCAAAGGGTGAGTATAATAGTATACTCAGTAAGATCCTCCCTAGAGCCTCTTGTGAAAATGTAATGAAAGCTTACAAAATCATAGTAAACAATAAGTGAAACTGACTCATCACCTAAACAGGTATACTATGTTCTCATCCTCACCATGGCTACTCTCCCAAGAAATTCATACAAGAGTATATAATATAATAAATATTATCAAGGGTACCATGTTACTACTTTCCCATAGGTTTTATACTTTACCCCAATATCGTACGTCCTAAGAATCTCTCTCCCAAATGGATTTCCTACAAAAACCTGGGCGACGCACCACAACATGCACCTCATTCAAAAAAAACCACCACGTCCATGTAATCAAATTAACTAGGTAATTTATTGGAGCCACCACAGCTCACAAAACATGTATCACATGTCGGGTATTAAACCTCAAGACATTGTTTTCCCATACACTGAGTAGGGATCCTCAAGCAATCATATCCTATATACATTACACCTATAGTTTTCCATAGAAAATTATATCTAGAATATTTGTGTGTGAATAACCACAATCTATTACATCCGTCTACGCACATATGTGAGGAAAACAAACTGATGTGCCTACCAGCACAAGTAACATCCAAGAGAAGAAAGTGGGTCTAAAGGGGGTAGTCATCTATCCATCCTCCCACTAGAATGTTGGGGAAAATACCCACAAGGACATTGAATCCTTGGGTGTCAGTTTCCCTAACTGACGAGGTGGAGTAGCTTATAGAAACACAAAAGGAACATAATATACTATAGCTCACAACCACATAGTGGTCAAAACCTAGTCATAGACTCTACTGCAGCTAACATCTCTCGAACTCCCAATTTCCACTTCAAAGAATATGTATCCTATAAGCACCCAACCATTTAAAGTTCTTTATTATATTACTTCATTACCTTTTTATCATTTTCACTTTACATTAATTAATTCCTTATAAATTAAATAACCATTAAAAATTCCACATTATATTTCTTTAGTAGCACACCCAAAGTCCACTGTTCCTTTAAATTTTAACCTTAGTATTGCATCCCAACAAGCTCCAAACCCATGGGATAACATTATTTATTCAATCATTCATTATCAACATTATTACTTTTCCATATTTCCAAGCATTATAGAAAAAATAATAATGCAATAAACACAATAGGGCATAACACGATCAGTAGATGAACAACCCATCAAGTATTTGGTGCCTATAGTAAGAGCATAGACCCTCCCTCCCTTGGGAAGCTAAACATGGAAATCAGGTGGCATACCCCGTGCATCTATTCCCCTTATCAATGGAGGGTATAAAAACCAGCTACCTTGAAAAGTGGGGAAATTAAAAAAAAAAAAACAACCAACATGATACTAAACGCATCCAAACATTCACATCCAACTCGTTCCATCTTTTCTGATGTCCTCCCCAACACCAACATGCATAAACTGATTCATCTCACCACTCTATACGTCAATTGCTGCCATAAACAATGGGCCTCCCTACCCCCACATATCACGAAGCCTTCAAGGCTCAAATCACAACAGAAGTTGTAGGAAACAAAATCATATCAACTAGGCTCTTGGACCTTTAAACAAGGCATTATACCTTCATATATAATGAGATCTCAGAGATCCAAGCATAAGGCTCTTGCCCTTCATAGACAAAAGGGTAACTCATAACCCTAAGAGGAATTATCTTTTTATCAAAAAACCAGTTATTTAATCAATTTCGAATTAACGTATTTCTTATTTGTAGGTTGATACTATGGGTAACCTAAACAATAATCTATCAAAGCTGTCAAAATTTATAAAACATGATTACAAAATCAATTTCATTAGCATAAAATTATAAAAACAACAACCAGATTCATTTACATGATTCTGTATCTTTAACCAATCAATTATCAATTAATTATGTCTTTACATTCTTTAACAATTTCTATAATGAACTAAAATATAAACAATGAAAACAAAGATATCACACAATCTAGAAAAAAGAGGAAATAACATACGATCGATATAAATTTATTAATCTGGTTCAGATATTTAATATGTCAATTCCATCGTGATCTAGTGGGATAAAACATGACAACTCTATAGATTCAAGTAAATGAAAATATAAGAAATGAATCCCCTAACTCAAAATGTCATAACAGTCTTTATATGAGAATGATCCACACAATAGATAATGATCGCCTCCTCCTGTGACAACTACTTCCACCTGAGGATGTTGCAACACGACCACAGTCACCAAATCCCAAGATACTCTATAAGAAGAATTGATATCACATTCCATAAAATAGAAAAGAGAAATAAGAGAAGATGAAACATTAATAATGGTGATAAATCATACCATATATTGAAGATTCATGGATACTACTTGGTTGCACCAAAATAAAGTGTGCACTAGAAGTTTAATGAATGTTGAGAGAAACAAATACATGGGGAAAATTTTGATCAAAAGACTCCTTCAAGAAGGAAGGAAAGGTCTAAGCATCTAATTATAGAGAACAATGACAAAGAACAAGTAAGAAATATTTCATGTCCCATTATAAGATTTAACATAGCAGCATTTTAAGATATGATAAATTTTCCATTAAAATTGGATCACACTAAACCACATAGTTTGACCAACTAAAATCATGAAGACCCTTAGGGAAATTAATATAGGTTTTATGGACTTTTAATCGGCCATAAACTCTTAAAATAGGGCTTTAAATAATTTACCATCAAGGAAAATGTTAAATCGGCAAAACTGGAAAAAAAACTGGAAATTTGGAAAAGTAAATATGAAATAGTTCTAGAAAAACTATTCATGAGATAGTAACTATGAGAGAGTAACTCTGATACAGTAACTATGAAACAGTAACTATGAGACAGAAAATTTGAGAGAGTAACTGTGAGACAATAACTCTCAGATAGTAACTGTGAGACAGTTACTCTGTGATAGCCGCTTTGAGACAGTAACTCTGCGAAAATTACAATGAGACACTAACTATGAGATAGTAACTCTATGATAATAACTCTGAGACAATAACTGTGATATAATAACTCTGAGAGAGTAACTCGGATAGAGTAATGGTTTGACAGTAACTGTGAGACACAGTGACACTATTCATAAAATTTTAAGCACTATTCACAAAACTATAAATTTGGAAAATTGTTGGGGATGAGTCACCTTGACCTCTAGAACACACCAACTACTAGATTTCAGCAAGGTAATGAACCAGATTGGTTCAGTGCATTACATATAGATTCATGAAAAAACATGATGACATTTATATCTTAAGAAATATATCCAATAACATTGGAATAAAAAGTAAATAATGTTTTAAATATGAATTTATAATAATTTCCTTGTTTTAGTATAATACATAATGAATTTATTCACATGACTGGTATGTGACATACATGATATACTTTTTGACATACAGGGGATCAATGTTAAGCTATTTTTTATAAATTTAGTGACCTTATTTATAATTTTTAGACTTACATCTTTTATAAGTGTTATAAGGTAATCCATTTATGGAACGATTTATGTTAAACATTAGAAGTGGTTTTACTGATTAATTTATTATCCTAACATATGAGGATTTGTGCATATTTGATAACATTGGATAAACATTTGTTTGATAATGATATAGGGAATGATGAATAATTTTATTTTTGGATTTCATGATTTGGAAACTCACCAGGAATGAGAAATTCAACTTCATTTAATTGAATAAGAGATGATGTTTAAATTTTTCAAACCACAAAAAGGGTGATATTTTGGTGAAAAATGTATGTATATATTCTAATTCATCATCATTAGAAAAGGGGTCTTGAAATAAAATTTTCTCCCATTATCATTATTTTAAATTATATCAATGACCTTTTTCATGCCTCTTCAGGTTATGGATTTATGATTGTTGACTTTCTCCTAACCCTAGACTATATCACTCTCCATAAAAACAAGATAGATGGATTTATCTTCCATTCCCATTTTTTCAATATTTAAATATGATAATATATATGTAAACCAAATTATGGGTAACTATAATTAACCGTTATATATCTGAATTTCCTTTTTAAAATAATTTTTCTGTAACCAGTTTTACGTTGTGAGTTTCTATGAATAGAACATTCACAATTGAACATTTTATAACCATGATAAATTTAATGAGATAAATTCATTTTAATTGGTATAGAATTTAACACCTTGAAATTTTTTAATTCTTTTCAAATTAATTTTATCTATTAAAAACATATAATTTCACACAACTCCTGAGAAACTTGAGGTCAAGTGAATAAATCAAATTATTCTTTATTTTTATGAAACACCATATTGAGGATGTGATACATGAAACAAATAGATTATAATATGGTATAAAACACACAATTTTTTCATTTTGTTTAATAGAAAGTTGAGTTCCTTTGCTTGCTTGTTCTATACAAAAGTCCATGTTTTACAAAACTATAATATAAAATTAATATTGTTTTTTAAATATTATTATTGTTAACAACCAGCGATTGGAATTAAAATTGAAAATAATATTAACTAAATTATGATAATATGATTTAAACATATATTTAAAATGAATCCATTGGGTATCAATTACCTGGTTATGAAAGTATGAACTACTTGAAAAAAATGAAATTATTTTCCTATAAAACTATTATTTTCCGTACAAACACCATTTTATATCAAAAAATTATAAAATTCACTACTAGTGAGTATTTTTAATAACATTTATATATTAAATACCAAATTAATTTTTTTAAACTCATATAATATAGTTTATAGAAATTAGATAAGGAGAAATTCAATTTATTGACAAATAGACATATTGTTTTCGAAAGGGTAATTTTTCTACATTTTGATGGAGAACCCATTTAAAATAAAACTTTTAACACATTTATCATTTTTATATGACAACATAAACTTATTAACTAATATATATATATATATATTACTTTTTAAATTTTTTAATATTTTTCTGATAAGATTAATATTTTCATGAATAATAGAAAATATTGAATTTTAAATAAAAACATCTATTTAATATAAATAATTTATGTGTTTAAGTTATATTATTACATGTTTTAAAGTATTTTTAGATCAATTTTTTATAATTAGGTCGATTTTTGGTCATTGAAGTCTATTTTACATTGAAATTGAATACAAAAACATTTTAATCTTTTAGACATTTTCACTTTTAAAAAATGTTTCCTCGTTCAATTAACGAGATTTTTTTATATTATTTTTGAAAACAAAATTTTTTTGAATTACTTAAAATTGATTCAATATTTCTAATCATAAATTAAAAAATTGTTATATTTTACTTTTTTTATTTTTGGACTTTATGAATAGAAACTTTAGTAATTTTCATAACTGTGGTAGAAGGGAAATTGGATAATTTACTTTACAAATAATATTAGATGGAATATAAAATGACCCTAACACTTGAAAAAAATTTATATGAGGTATTTATTAGACCCTTAACACATAATTATAAAAATTTAGTAACTTAAATCATACATGCTCATAAAATAGACTTGGATATTATTGAAATCAATAAAAGTAAAAAAAATGTAAAACTCTTAATTTTAATAAGTATCATATTTTAATATGGGGTTAAATAGAATATATTAATATATATATATATATATTATGAAGGATAAAATTTTTATATAATTCATATATATTTACTATTAATTTACAATGAAGAAATAATTATCATAAATAATTACAAATAAAAGGTGAAGTAATTATTAAATTAAAGAAACAAACAACAATAAAATAGTTAAAATATAAATAATAAATATAATTTGACATAATTAATTTGATAAAACGACTTTATAGGTTAATATGAAGTATTATAGGTGTATTAAAGGAATTATATTTAAGACAATATTTTTTATTAATTATATTGAAGTCAATGTTTTGAATAGGGTCAAAGTTGAAAATTATGATATTCTTTGAAAATAATATTTTATTAAATTATTTTTTAATCATAAAAATATTCGATAACAACAGAGGAAAATATATATGCTTTAAAATATTATAAATATTAAATTTTTGTTCAAATTTATACTTTATTTATAAAATAGTTTACCCGCATAATATTAAAAACATTATTTCCATATTTCAAATTCAAATGGATCGATTACTGATTAACCTAAATGATAAAGATTAAAATGACACTTAAACATGTTTAAAATCTATTATATTATTGCGTCTAAATATTATAATATTATACTTTCTTGTAATTTTTCTAATTTTTTTCATATTGAATTTATTATAAATTAATATTTTGGAAAATTCCAAAAGTGCCCATCCTCTTTATATAATATCACTTTTTCTTTTAGTTTAATACAAATTCAAGACCTATTTGGTTTATAAAAAAACATTCCAAATCTCCCCCAATATCTCTACCTTTATCCTAGAATCCTTCATTATGTTTAAATAAAATTATTGATGTCTTTTTTTAAAATCAATAAAAGATACTCAATGATGAGGCAACGTTCATCAATGAAAATTATTGGTTTATTTATTTATTAAACACCATCAATTATTTTTATTCAATGATTTTATTATATCCTCAGTATCCAAAATATAGTGATATGTTCTTATGTTAAGGTTTAGAACTAAACTTACACACAATTCCATCAAATGGGATACAAAATCATCATCTACGCTTATGACGGACTACCACCTCCCGAACTGATCTTGTTCGTTCTTCAATTACCACAATTAATGACTTGAAATAATGATTGAATTTATCTTTTTTATATGACATATATGACATATATATATATATGTGTGATATATATAATAATTCATATGTGTCTATTCTCTTGTAATTATTATATGACACATGTCGTCATGATTTCCATTTTGTGAAAATATGATAACATTATTCATGGATGTTTGGACTATCACCGACTCTTGGTGAAGTGATTCATTTAGAATTCATGAAGAATGTATTATGGATGTGTTTAGTGGATACATATAATATATATGAGCTAACCATTCTAAAATATTTTTATTATGTTTATATTTTTGACATTTATTTTATCAATAAAATAATAAAATGGAAATAACGTCTATGAATATGTATGTGCTACTAACTCCATGAATGGTGTATTTCATTTTTTAAATTTTCATTTTTTAAATTTTTATAAACAAATATATACTAAATATACCTATATATATATATGATATTTATATCAATTTTATCATTTTTAAGATAATAAAATGATGATATAAGTAAGAGGGCCCAAAATATAACAAATCAAAACAGATATGAAAAAAAGAGGATATTACCCAAAGCATAGCCTTAACATGGAATAATTATTAAACAGGTAATATAGAGTCCTAATAAAATCATATATGGAATTATATATAAGAATATGTTTCTTTAATATTTATATAATAATTTTTTATTTATTATTGATTATTTTTTATGAGTACAATAGGAGTCAACAGATAAGTTAAAGAGTCACATACATTTCAGTGAGACATATTTCTTATTAAACACATGTTTATTCTGTATGGTGTATATGATTACCATATATGTAATCTCTGATCCTTATCCATAAATATATGGTTATTTAGATATCCATTTTAAGATCTCTTGTTATTGGGGTTTGTAATTGAAAAGTTACCAAATCAGTTAGGGATTTTTGTCCCAATTACCCTTCTCTGAGGATCATGTTATGTTATGAATATATATTCTTTTACAATGTGTGTATAGTGATATTTATCATTTTTTATCCGGAATGTTTTTCTTCTAATCGTATTTTATGATTCATGTAATGTTATTATCTTTTCATTTTGAAATATGTGTTCCATTAAAAAATGATTTCTAATTATTTTAAGTTTTTAAAGTGATTGATTAAGGATTTATAATTTAAAAGGTTATCAGAATGTTTAAAAATGTTTTCAAATATTATATTATATGTTTTCAAGGTTATTTTTAATGATTTTTTTCTAAATTTTTTTATATTAAAATAGTATTTCAAATTGAAGTGGATATGTCCCTCACTAATTACTCCATGTGATCATTCAAAATCATTTTCAATATAAGACAATGATATTTGATTTAATAAATGTTTTTATGAAAATATATCCCAATTAAATCATTATTATTTTTTATATTAATGAATTATGATTTTGATGGATTAATTTTTAGGAATTCTATTTATTTTCCATGATTTATGTTATCATGAAATGATTATGAAACCCACATTTTTAAGTATTTTAAAAAGATTTATATTCTTGTTGAATAGAAATGTATGGTTTTCACTATGTGATGGGTGGGACCTATATCTCCCTCTAATGAATTGGGTAAATATTTATGTCTCCTGAGATAATTATGGAAAAATGTTAATAGACTTCATGCAATATTGATGTTGTGAATTGTAATGGCCCGGGTTGTTGGAGGACCATTAATTGGTAAAAAAACTAAAGCTTGAGGTGTTCTGGGTGGTCTGGTAGCCCATCCCAACTTCTTGGTGAAGTTTGACCCACGGTAGGCCAACCGGTTGCCTTAGCCTACCAGTAGCTGGCATACCGGTAGCTCGGTCTACCGGTAGCCATAGCCTACCGGTGGCTCAGTCTACCGGTGGTCGTAGCCTACCGGTAGCTGTCAGCCACCGGTAGCTCTCGACTATCGGTTGATGTGACCTACCAGTTGCTCGGCTACTGATGGCTATTAGCCAGCGGTAGCTCTTGACCTACCAGTAGCTGCAACCTACCTGTAGCTGTCAGCCACCCAGAGCCTACCCCACCAGTTTTTTTTCCAATAGTGCTCCTTTTGTGCAAATCGAGTTCTAAACCCTGTTTTTACCCCCATTAAGTTTGTTTTAAAGCCCAGTAACGCCCATAAATGGAGTTTAATTAAATATTTAATTAATTTGACCTGGTGTGTGCATCGGTTTAAACCACCCTAAAGGGCGGGGACCCTTTAATGACATGTGGGGCCGTGTGGTCAACCCATGACCCCGCTCCTTACTCGGTTTTTTGTTCTTATCTCAACTGTCCTCAGCCTTTATAAACTAAAAGGTACCCTTTGGTTCCATTTCTCAATCAACCTCCAATCTATTCGTCTGCTTGTGTTTGAGTTCCTGAAGCCCCACCGATACACTTTGCGCACTACTCTGTTCCTGGAAGATATACATCGATCATCGATCAATCAAGTATTGTTTCACCATAGTCTCTCCTTCCTATGTATCTTGCGAGGTAGGTATCCTTTTGATTCTATTGAATTGGATGAACCAATCCTAAATTAAGATATTGAATATATTCTTTAAAGAATGAAGTGGGAGGGTTGTGATTGATGAAAATGCTTTGTTTTTATAATCTTCCATGATTAATGATTTCTGAATTGTGCTGGCTTACACCTACTGAAAATTATGGCCGTCAGTGGTCTTTCTCTATGCACTAACGAACTCATACCTCTGGTGATGTTAAATTGATTGTTTGGTGTTGTTAACCCTTGTTGTGTAAAGGAAATTGGTTAATTACGTATTTTTGGCTAAATTAATTGAAATTACTTGGATCAATCCTTTTTCTGTGACAACCCCGATTAAAATACAGTGGAATTGGAATCATGGAGTGTGTTAAATCGTTTAAATCTGAAAATACCCACATGGCCTTCTGTGTATTTATGGTGGTGGTTCGGTCATTTTAATTCACTGGTCGATTGATGGGTGATGTGGGTGGGGATGGGATCCCCTGTTGTTACAGATTCGGTGGTTATGAATTTATGGTCGGGTGGTTACCTTTAGTATATCAAAAATTGGGGAGGGATCCTCTGTTGTTGATAAACCGTTGGCTCATGGATCTTTGGGACATGGGGTTGTATCTTGGGGGTTTTCATTGATTCAATTACTTTGAGGGATCTCCCTTGTACCTTTTGTTGTTGTGAATTTACAAGAGAACCAGGTGTGAATGTTTAAGTTGATGTTTGACTGTACACTTCCCTTGGCTTAAGATTATACTTTCTAGTTTCCCATGTATGTGCAGAAAACTCATCTAACAATATTTACTAAACATGAAAACAAGGATGAGATAAATGGGTTTTGGTTTGGTGTGAGTTGTGACTTGGACATGGGTGTCGAATGTGTTCTTTAGGCAGGCGGAAGAAAAACGTAAACTTTGGGTGAGTGCTTGTTACCTATACATATACTTGTAGTTCTGTGTTTCTTATTCGCGCCCCACCCAAGTTGAGCACTTAGATCCAAACACCCCCATTTCATGGGGGAGGGTGTTTTTTCCAACACTTATATTAGTGGCTGGTTATTAGCTTTTTTCTGCTCCCTTTCCTGGATAGCCCAAGAATCTTCGGGCAGGCTGTGATGGCCTGAGATCCATTATTATCCCAAGAGTCTTCGAGAAAGGGTAGTGTGGTGTTTGGCCCAGGTGTGTGTGGGGAGGTGGTTTCCCAAGTGTCTTCGAGATGAGGCTCATGTGTCTTTGGGTGTGAATGTGAATCTTCTATCCCATGTGTCTTCGGGCGTGGCAGTGATTGTTCTGGGCTAGGTGTTTGCAGGCACGGTTACGTGTGACAGTTGTGGGCCAGGTGATTGCGGAAGGGGTTTGGCAGTGGGACTGCGTGAGGATGTGGCCCAGGTGTGTGCGGGCAGGGTGAGGCAGTGGGACTGCGTTGAGAATGGCGGGACTGGTCCAATGCGTAGGATTTCTTCAATAACCAGTGGAAAAGTGGCGTGGGGTACCCAACATCAATTTTCTATTACTATACATTACTTGACTTACATTATTTAGGGAGTGTTCCTTGATGAGGCTTGGGTGGTTAGTTTCTTTATTAGGTGCTTGGTTATCTCTTTTCTCACAGGGCATTAGTATGCCTCCCCACTTGTGCACGAGAGCTTTAGGTTTTTCCCTACTGAGTATACTTGTATGCTCACCCTACGTATATAAAATTGCTTTTAGGTTCCCAGGAGGACTTCGGGGATCACACGGGGCCATACTAGCTCGGACCTTTGGGGCAGTTGAAGTTTCTGTTTTTCTTTCTTTGGTACTTTACCCTTGTAGTCACTTTTTACTTTGTGGTATTTACTTTTGGCACATGCATTTGGAAATGGTTGTTTGGATTTACTTTCATTTCTAGTTTTGGTGTTATGAGATTTACTATCTTAGCTCCATATCCTATTAAACGAAAAAAAAGGGCAATGCCTTCCATTTAGTGAGTGATTCTATACCCTTGGCACTGGTCGCCACTCCGGGACCTATTGGAGGCGGGTTTCGGGAGTCATTATCTCTCCTTCAACTTGAAGAAGGAAGGTTCTGGAAATCTGCCGACCCTTCCCTCCTTTTGGTGAAGGCGGGTCAGGACAGAATGGTATTAGAGGGCAGGTTGAGAGATAGGATGGAGTCTGTAGTTAGGAACAGTAAGTATTGTATGGGATGGTAAGGAAAAAGTGTTGGGTGACCTTGGTGCGTGAATTTGGCCAGAGAAGTCCGGCGAGGACACGAGATTTTAGGTCCCCTCGTGATCCGATGAAATGACTCTGGACCTACCTAATGACCAAGTGAGGCCATACTGATTGTAGAGTAGAGAACCTAAGAAAGGTACATGAATCATGATGACTTGTGTTCTCATGTTTCATGGGTGTTTTGGGAATTGGAATCAATAATATGATTAAGAAATTTTAAGAACAATATTCTCCACTAATTGGGCTTAGGCATTCCTTATTTACCTTATAGCTATGGCACCTGGGAGACGACCATGCATGGTACAGGCGATCGAGGCCCCGGAGACTACCTTGGCCGATCAGCAGAGAGCTGATCGAGAGGAGGAGGATGACCAGTGGCAGAAGACACTTTGGGCCCTCTAGTGACAGACCCTCGAGAAGTATGAGGACATCACCTATGACATGAAGACATAGAGCTGGCTAGAGGAGCTGGTTATAGCCTTCGGCATGATCTGGGCTCTGACTGAGTGATGGGTTCCTCTTGCCATCATCCAGATGCTGGGAGCGGCGTGTCAGTTGTGGATGCTTTACCTGGGAGAGCGTAGAGAGGCTTAGGTGTCATGGGATGATTTTGAGAGGGAGTTCTAGGAAGAATTCCTCTCTTCGATGATGAAGGCCGAGAAAATGCAGGATCTTCTCTCCCTCCAGTAGGGGAGTATGTCAGTAAGGGATCTAGGAATCAAGTTCAAGGACCTCCTACATTTTTATCTAGACCTATTTCCCGATGTGGTTTCTCAGGAAAGACATTTAGAGGAGTCTCTCTGACCCTCCCTCCAGTATGTTGTTACCCCCTTTACCATGCCGATGTACTTGGAAGTCTAGAAGAAGTACGAAGTGGTAGAGAGGATACATGCTTTAGGAGGTGTGTCATGAGAGAGGATCCATATTGGACCATTGAAGGGGAATGATGTCAGCACTAGGCCTCGAGCATCAGGACCCTCCAGGTTCGAACCAGAAGGGAGCAGGCCGTAGTAGTTTCAGTTCTGGTCCCCTGTTCCTCGAACTTTTCCTTCAGGCCCAGGACCATAGTGCTTCATCTGTGGGAGCCATGGACATCTCCAGAGTCATTTCCCGCACTGAGTACAGTACAAAAGTGGCGGACATCCCCAGCACCCGCCCCAGCAGTAGCTTCCAGCTAGACCTTTCTAGCAGCAACAGCAGCAGGGGCAGCGAGTTCCCGCTCCTCCGAGGGCAGACGATGCAGGGGGGAGGCTGACCTCAGGGTTCTCCTCAGGGACCTCTATCGGGGCATGGTTGTGGAGGTGGCCGACAGCTGTTGGGTAGAGGAGATGGGTGTGGACATTTTCATGCCATGGAGGCAGTAGTTCCAGCAGGGCCGGAGGTCGTTCGAGGTACGATCGGTTTGTTTAGCACTCTTTATTATGCCTTGTTCGATATCGAAGCTTTGCACTCCTTTGTGGCACCTAGTATAGCCCGTTCCTTGGGTCTAGATACAAAGAGACTTCCAGTGCCCCTGGTGTTGAGCACACCAGTCAGAGGTCAGACCGACATGTTATATGTTTTTCAAGGATGTAGACTGATGATAGGACCACATCAGTCGGTAAGGGATCTACTACTGCTACAGATACAGCCATACGATGTCATCTTAGGCATCGACTGGTTGTTCTATGTGTGTGCTGTCATATACTTCTTCTGAGGAAGGGTTGTTTTCTCAGACTTGGGTGGCCAGTGTGCTACTTTCTCTGGCGAGCAGAGCAGTCAGAAGGGCAGCAAGCGAGAGGAACCCCTCCTCTCCTTGTTAGCCGAGATGTCAGCAGAGCCAATAGATTCTGAGATGGTAGAGGTGCTAAGAATAGTCAAAGAGTTTATGGACATCTTTCTTGAGGAGGTAATGAACCTACCCCCATGACGTGATATCGAGATTGGGATAGACTTGCAGCCCGATGCTCATCTGATCTCGATGGCTCCTTACCGGATGGAACCTTCGGAGCTACGGGAGCTGCAGATTCAGATTGATGATCTAATGCAGAGGGGATATGTTCGACCAAGTGCATCACCGTGGGGTGCTCCTATCTAGTTCGCAAAGAAGTAATATGGTGGTATCAGGTTTTCCATAGACTACATGAGGCTGAATCAGGTAATGATCAAGAATCACTACACTCTTTTGAGGATAGACGATCTTTTCAACCAGCTAAAAGGGGCAAGGTGGTTCTCAAAGATCGACCTACGATCTGGGCATCACCAGTTGAGAGTGAAGGAGGGTGACATTATGAAGATGGCCTTAAGGTGTAGATATGAACACTTAAAGTTCGTAGTCATGCTGTTCGTTGTTACGAATTCCCTAGCTGTGTTCATCGGTCTTATGAACTCCATCTTCCAGGAGTACCTAGATCAGTACGTAGTTGTGTTCATAGAAGATATCTTGATCTATTCAAGATCAGAGGAGGATCACGTGGAGTACCTGAGGATGGTTTTGTAAGTCCTCTGATAGCACCAGCTCTATGGTAAGTTCTCAAAATGCATGTTCTGGACGCGGGAAGTTCACTTCCATGGGCACGAAGTGTCCGAGCAAGGGGTAGTGGTGGACCCATCAAAGGTTGATGTAGTTGTTTCTTAGGCAGCACCCAAGAATTTGGCAGAGGTTCATAGCTTCCTCGGGCTGGCAGCTTACTGTCTGAGGTTCGTACCCAACTTCTCCTGAGTTGCAACCCCTTTGACAGCCTTGACCAAGAAGGATTAGGTTTTTATGTGGAGTGAGCCGTGCAAGGCAGCCTTCAGCTATCTCAAGGAGAAGCTGGTCAGTGACCCGGTGCTCAGACTACTAGAATAAGGGACGGTGTATGAGGTGTTCTGTGATAGTTCAGGGAAATTTTTCAGATGTGTGTTGATGTAGCAGCAAGCAGTGATCTCTTATGGGACTAGGAAGCTATGCCTTCTTGAGCATAATTATGCCACCCACGACCTGGATCTTGCAGTGGTCGTTTTTTGCGCTACAGTTATGGAGGCATTACCTCATCGGTGAACACTTTGTGGTCTTCATAGATCACAAAAATTTTAGGTTTATCTTCTCCCAGCATGACGTAAACTTGTGGCAGTAGAGGTGTATGGAGTTCCCCCAGGATTATGATTTTGAGATTTCCTACACTTCAGGGAAGGGGAATGAAATGGGTGATGCCTTGAGCAGGAGATCACAGAAGGATGCGGTCTGAGAGTCGGCAGACACCTGGAAGGCAATGGAGGAATTGGTTGTCTTACACCTAGATGTGAGGATGGATGGTGGTAGAGGTTGCCTATATCATATGGAATTGTAGTCGTCTCTGTTTCAAAAACTGGAGGAGTCTTAGTGGGGAGACCCAGAGTGTGAAGTGATGCGAGACCTAGATGACCAGAGCAATGCTCCGGAAGGATGGATGGGGGATGGTAAAAACTAAATGTTTTTCTAGGGGAAGCTATTTGTTCCAGTGGTGATGCGCAGCAAGGTTCTCAGTGAGTTACACAACTCACCCCTAGAGGAACACCTAGGAGATTCCAAGATGTACCCGGGTCTGAAGAGGCAGTTTTGGTGGACCAATGTAAAGTGATCAGTGGCGGAGTTTGTGGCCAAGTGCCTAGTGTGTCAGCAGGTGAAGGCTGAACACCTAGTTCTAGGTGGCCAGCTATAGTCTCTAGATGTCCCTGAGTGGAAGTGGGAGGACATCTCGATGGATTTCATCAGGGGACTACCCAAGGTTCAAGGGGGATACTTTTCCATCTGGGTTGTAGTGGACTGATTGACAAAATCGGCTCATTTTTTGGAGATTAAGGAGTAATGTGTAGTGGATGCTTTGGTTCGAATGTACGTAGATGAGGTGGTGCAGTTGCATGGAGTTACGAGGTCCATAGTCTTGGATAGGGATGCACGGTTTACCTCACGAGACTGGAGTGGATTGCAGAATTATTTTGGAACCCAGCTATGTCTTAGCACTACTTTCCATCCCCAGGCAGATGGGAAGACAGAGCACACCATCCAGACCATGGAGGATATGCTGCAGGCATGCGTTCTAGACTCAGGAGGATCATGGGTGCGACAATTGCCTCTAGTAGAGTTCGCCTACAATAATAGCTATCACTCTACCATTGGTATGGACCTATTTGAAGCTTTGTATGGGAGGCCATTATACTCACCGGTGTGTTGGACTGAAGTTAGATAGGCGGGTATCCTGGGCCCAGAGGTGGTGCAGAGCATGACAGAAAAGGTTCAGCTTATACAGGAAAGGATGAAGGCGTCCCAGGACCGATAGAAGTCATATGCTGATAATAGGAGGAGGCCCTTGGAGTTTGAGGTTGGAGACCACATGTTCCTGAATGTCTCCCCTCAGTGTGGAAAACGGAGGTTCGGCAAGGGGAGTAAGCTTTCTCCCAGGTTCATCAGACCCTTTGAAGTGTTTCAGCCGATTAGCGAAGTTGATTATCACCTAGTGTTACCATTTCAACTACTGGGGATACATGACTTCTTCAATGTGTCCCAACTCCATCGTTATCTACACGATGATTCACATGTCCTTGACTAGGGAGAGCTAGACATAGAGGACGAAGTGACCTTTGTAGAAAGACCAGTGATGATCAAGGATCGTGAGGAGAAGGTGCTTCGTGGATGCACCATTACCTTGGATCATGTGTTATGGAGACATGGTGGGCTTGAGGAGAGTATGTGGGAGAGGGAAGCACAGATGCATGCCTAGTACTTTGAGTTTTTTGAGTTTTTCGTTGTTCTATTTATACTTGTGGTGGTAGATCGTTTTACCTGGTTAGCTATGAAATATGTGGTTTTTCGTTCCTCTCTAAATGTGTGTGAAAATTCCTGGCTATGGTGAGGCGAGGACCCGATTCCAAATAAAGACACATTAAGGTGGATGCAATTAAACTCATGAGGGCGAGTCAGAGCCGCCCAAAGCGGATAATATCTTGACATAGGAGAAGAGACTCCCCATCCCACATGACTGGGCATTTTGTCCTGGTATGTTCATTGGTTCTTGGGAGGGAGGTTTTTTTAGTTGACAATGAGGTTCACTCCTGAGATTTATCTTTCGAGGTGGTTGTTCGGACCCTCTCATTCCTTATGGGTTGTATTGATTCTTGAGGGCGAGAATAATTTGAGGGACATCCGATGTAATGGCCTAGGTTGTTGAAGGACCATTACTTGGTAAAAATCTGGAGCTTGAGGTGTTTTGGGTGTTCTGGGAGGCCATCCCAACTTCTTGTTGATGCTTGACCCACAGTAGGCCTACCTATAGTCTTAGCCTACCGGTAGCAGGCCTACCGGTAACTCGGTCTACCTGTAGCTTTAGCCTACCTGTATCTCGGCCTACCGGTGGCTGAAGCCAAATGGTATCTCGTCTACCGGTCGTTGTCAGCCACCGGTAGCTCTCGACTACCGGTCCATGCACCCTAACGGTAGATCGGCTACCAGTAGCTGTCAGCCACCAAGAGCCTACCCCATGGGTTTTTTGTTTTCCAGTAGCGCTCCTTTTGCGCAAATTGAGTTTTAAACCCTGTTTTTACCCATTCATGTTTGTTTTAAAGCCCAGTAATGCCCATAAATGGCATTTAATTAAATATTCAATTAAAGTGACCTAGTGTGTGCATCGGTTTAAACCACTCCAAAGGGTGGTTACCCTTTAATGCGTGTGGGGCCACGTGTTCAACCCACGACCCCGCTCATTATGCAGTTTTGTGTTCTTATCACAACCATCCCTAGCCTTTATAAACTAAAAGGGTACTCCTTGGTTTCGTTTCTCGATCAACCTCATATCAATTCGTCTGTTCATTCTTGAGTTCCCAAAGCCCCACCCATGCACTTTGCGCACTCCTCTATTCCTGGAAGATAAACTTCAATAATCAATCAATCAAGTGGCGTTTCACCTTCGTCTTTATTTTCTGTGTATCTTATGGGGTGGGTATGCTTTTGATTCTGTATAATTGGATGAACCAAACCTAAATAAATATAATGAACGGATTCTATAAATAACGGAGGGGGAGGGGTGTGATCGATGATGATGCTTTATTTTTATAATCTTCCATGATTAAATATTTCTGAATTGTATGGGCTTACGCCTACTGAAAATTACAGCCGTTGGTGGTCTTTCTCTATGAACTAATGAAACCTTACCTCTGGTGAGGTTTAAATGGATGGGTTTGTGTTGTGAACCCTTTCTATGTAAAGGAAATTGGTTAATTATGTATTTTCGGCTAAATAAATTGAAAGCACCAGGATCAATCCTTTTTGTGTGACAACCCCGGTTAAAATACAGAAGAATTAGAATCATGGAATGTGTTAAATCATTTAAATCTAAAAATACCCACATGGGATTTCTTTGTGTTGGTGGTGGTGGTTTGGTCGTTTTCTTTCACAGGTCGATTGATGGGTGATGTGTGTGGGGTTGGGATCCTCTATTGTTACGGATTCAGTGGTTATGAATTTAAGGCTGGGTGGTTACCTTGATTATATCACGAATTGGGGAGGGATCCTTTGTTGTTGAGAAACCGTTGGCTCCTGAATCTTCGAGACATGGGGCTGTATCTTGGGGTTTTTCTTTGGTTCCAGTACTTTGAGGGATCTCCCTTATCTCTTTTGTTGTTGTGACTTTACAAGAGAACCGGGTTTGAATGTTTAAGTTGATGTTTGATTGTACTCTTCCCTTGACATAAGATTATGATTTCTATTTGCCCAAGTAGGTGCAGAAAACTCATCTAACAATATTTACTGAACATGAAAACATGGATGAGACAAATGGGTTTTGGTTTGGGGTGATTTGTGACTTGGACATGGGTGATGAATGTATTCTTTAGGCAGGTTGAAGAAAAACCTAAACTTTGGGTGAGTCCTTGTTACCTACACATATAATTGTAGTTCTGTGTTTCTTATTCGTGCCCCACCCATGTTGAGAACTTAGTGTCGAACACCCTCATTTCTTGGGGGATGTTATTTTTCTCAACACTTATATTAGTGGATGGTCATTTGCTCCTTTCTACTCCCTTTCCCGGATATCCCAAGTATCTTTGGGCTGTCTGTGATGGTCGGAGGTCCCTTATTATCCCAAGAGTCTTCGGGTAGGGTACTGTGGTGGTTGGCCGAAGTGTTTGCAGGAAAGTGGATTCCAAAGTGTCTTCGGGATGAGGCCCAGTTTTCTTCGAGCGTGGCAGTGGATCTTCTAGCCTAGGTGACTTCGGGCGTGGCGGTGATTGTTCTGGCCTAGGTGTTTGTAGGTGTGGTTAGGTGTCATAGTTGTGGCCCAGGTGTTTGCAGGTGGAGTTTGGCAGTGGGAATACATGAGGATGTGGCCCAGGTGTGTGCGGGCGGGGTGACGCAGTGAGACTGTGGTGAGAATGGCAGGTTGGTCCGATGTGTTGGATGTCATCAATAACCAGCGGGAAAGTGGTGTGGGGTACCCAACATCGATGTGCTATTACTATACTTTATTGACTTGCGTTATTTGGGGAGTGTGCCTTGGTGAGGCTTGGGTGGTTTGTTTCCTTGATAGGTTCTTGGTTATCTCTATAACCTTGGTGTTGGTTTCCACTTAGGGACCTAATGAAGGCGGGTTTCGGGGGTCATTATCTCTCCTTTAACTTGAAGAAGGAAGGGCCTAGCAATCTGCTGACCCTTCCCAACTTTTGATGAAGGTAGGTCGTGACATGAATACCCGATCAATTATTAGAAGATGGGGAATCCCGACCCACTATGGGAATATGGGGAAACCCAATCTTTTAAAAGTAAAGGATTATGACTAGGAATGGTGTTTTTTCTGATCCATTTTGTTTAGTCTATAAAAAGTGCCCTGATAATTTTTGGAAATTTTCCATGACATATAGGGAATGATATTACTTGTTTTTGTATCTTCCACAATTCCATGACTTATATCAGTATTATTACAACATGGTTTCCTCTATTAACACTATTTTGATTCATGTCTTATAAAATACCAATAATTATTCCAGGAATTGTGTATATGATCTTTAATATAAAGTATATGATCATCAAATATTATGTTAATGCTCTCATACCATTATGTTCATTTAATGCTTTGATATATCCATTATTCCCTATTATCGATAATCTGATCTCACTATTCTCTTATGTTACATTTCTCCATGATATGAATAAATTTATTAAGTGGTCCATTTCAAAAAGGGTTCTACTAATGAATAAATTTGTAGTAGATTAAGTAAATTTTTTGTGAACTATCTTTTTATGATTCAATGTTTCTAATGAAACTAAAATAATATTCCCTTTGGGGGTATGTTTATGTATTTATAAATATATTATGTAATATACTTGTATGAAAATATTGGGTCATTATAAAGGAACTCCATATACCACACATGAAGTGGGGAGAAGGTTTAAGACATGGATCACCCCAAATGAAGACAATGATAAAACATACCATTAATGAAGATAATAAAAAATAGGGGGCGGGGGTCTGGTTAACACTAAAAATTAACTTATATCACATAGGGTAACAACTAGTATTAGGCCATAAGGAAACATGATAGAAATAAACTTTCACAAAAATCTAGAAAATAGAGTCCCATATAAAAAAGTTCATCATACAATAAATTTATCCATAAAAATTGTAGAAATATATAATAAAACATATAAAAGACTAATATTACATGGATAAGAAACAAGAAAGTTAAAAAATGAAAACATAAATCCCTAAAATAAAACCATTTTAATTTTACAAAAAACTTTCAATTTTTATAATAGTGACTCTTCCTAAATTTTTAGGAAAAAAACTATGGATCATCTGATGCAATTTTCCACATTGTGTTCTGCTAGAACATTGGATGATCCATTTAAATTTTAATTACAAGTTATATTAGAGTCATTTTTTCGATGGAACTTGGCCAAGAAATGTAATAATGACTGTACATAGAGATGATAAACTATAGAATTTTTACCAAAAGATGCATATTCAATATAAATATTCCTAATAAATGTAGTGAAAACAACAAAACCATTTTCATATATATCTATAGTTTATCCTAAATAATAGGAATATATATTATTGTCCCTTCATCATCATGTAATCAACAAGACCTATCAAAATCATCAATACTCTAACCAACCATAGGTAACAGTTCAAAAGAGTTAAGAGTGGTAAATGTTCCATGCTCATGGATTATTCCTGGGGAATTCAGCCATCATATTTATTATTTCATCTAGTTACTTACATAGGTATTTTTTTTTAAATGTGTATTTTCAAATCCATTATGATTCTACGACCTCTTACATGACTACCTATCTTCTTTGACTTCTTCAATAGGTCAATTCATTGTCTCTCTCTCTCATAAACTTGTTTTTGGTATTTATTTAATAAGGTGTATATTGATAATGTTTTAGTAACATTATGGTAAAATTAAGAACTCTAGTCACTGAGAAAAGTTATTTTCATATGATTCCCCCCCCCCCTCATCACCATGAACCAGTGTGATAATGTTATTACATTTTTTGTTACTGGGTTTTTGGATATTTTGTTTGTATTTTGAAATTCCCCTTGATTTATTTTATTTCTAATAAATATTAATACCATGAATCTCCATATTATATAGGTGTCTTCAAATAATGTTGGGTTTCTTATCCCATCACTAATGTTACTACTATTTACATTGTTTTTTACAATATATATAATTAATTAGATGATAAAATTCTCTTAACATGGTATAAATTATTATATTTTGAACACAGGATTGATAATCGTGTATCACTTTTAAAAAATGAATACATGTTGGTTGTGTGTGTATCTATGAAATGAATTTCTAATAATAAGATTCAAATAAGGGGTGATTATTTTTAAGATGGGGTTATTAGCAACAATGTCCCAATTCCTCCCATGTAGAACTGGAATTAAAATATGGTTCTTTGTGAGAAAAATTTGTGTGATTTGTGTTTATTTTCTATATATTAAAATATAATGAAAATTATTTGATGTAGATTAAAATCATTGTTTAGAAACCAATGAATAAAAAACATATATATCCCAGGTATTATGTCAAAATATTTTAAGATAATTCAGACAATAAGATACTTATGTTGTAAAAGCGTTTTCCATAGACCCAAAAAGAGTATATGTTTTATTAACATAACATGTATATAGAGAGTTTTTCATGATATTATCATATAATAACAGTCTTGATATTTTCACATCAACTATTTATATCGTAATGTCGTGTGATTTTTTTATAATAAAATATTTTATAATAGTTAAGAGGTTATTATGATATCCTTGATATAGTATAATATTAATCATAAAAATATTTCCCATAGTCTAGATTCATCGTATTAAAATGATAGAGATTATTTGTAAAACAATTTGGGGTATGAGAAGCATTTAGAATTATTCTTATTATGTTCTCACATTGTGATCTCAAGAATATTAGATCTTGAGGTCTAGAAAAACAATAGGAACACCACATGATTTATGTGTAATTGGTTTTTTTATCTTAAGAATCATTTATTGGGCTCATGACATAATGATATTAATGATTTGTACCATTTTATTACATAATTAGATGAATGAAAAAAACTATGTCATTTATATCATAGGGAGGTTTCTTGTGTTAGGTTCATCATTGATTCTATGAAATTGATGTCATAACCAAGAAATGTTTTTTAATTTTGAATGGAATTAATAACTTGGACATTGGTGATTATGATGGTAACTGATTCACTATATCTATGGCTATTCCAGAATAAGGTAATCCAATCTAGTATGGTCAATGGATTATTATTCGAGAAGATATGCTAACACAAAGTGTACATCCTTCAATACGTGTTATCGCAAGTCACTTAGAATATATTACTTGTCACGGGTTTATAGGAATTGTTTTCTCTAATTAACTTTCCATATCTCTGTAGGGGCCTTGATGTGATTGTGGATTTTGTTCATGGTTTGTGAATAGTATTTTCAGCTTGTGAGATAAGGGCCTAAAGGTTCACACACATAGAACATCTGAATAATTTTTATATTCATATGAATATTATTTTAAGACATGGTGGTCCTTTACACAGTGTTCTATCATTGTATGAGATTCAATGATCTCTATAAAATAAATAAATTCATATTATATAGGCATTGATTAATTGGTAATGATTTTATCTCTTAAAAGTATTCACAATATATTAAGTGAATGAACGGAAAAATATTTAATTAATGTATATTAATTTAATATTAATGGTTTGTTTTATATTTTATGGAATGATGTGTTGAGTTAATTTCATGTTTTTATGACATAAAATATTTTATTATGCTAGAAATAACTAATGAAAATGTATATATTGTTTATTACTAGGTCAGTTTATCATACAATGTCATCTATAGCTAATTTAGAGGGTGTTTTATATTTGGGTAATGTGGATTTATTTGTTGGTATTTTGAAACACACTATATGATTGGAAAGAGGATATCATTTACAGAACTATTCTCTATAGGAATTTGAGAGCCTCTTTTAAATTTTTCCCATATCTGAGAGAGATAATATTTCTATCCAACAAATCGATCTATGTTACCCATCATGAATGGAAGGATAAATGTTGTGGTGATCATAGAGATGTTGAATGATTTTTTGATCCCCATAATAATGCCCAATATTGATTATCTCTATTCCCATTGACATTTGAAGACACTGCAGATAATCTTAATGGAACCATATTTATTTCCGTCGATCAATACTTAATAGTTAGGTGTAGTTTTAAACAAAAAATTCCATCAAAATAAAGTAATTTTTTTTATATTCTTTCGATTCTTTTATGCATGATCCTCAACATTATTACAAGGCTACACATCACCAAAGATGATGTAGTGTCATTGATCAGTGATGGAAATTTTTAAATACCATTCACATATGCTTCAACATCTCACCATGGTACTATCAAATGGAATTAATTAAATCATTTGAAGGTTTATCCCAGTGGAGAATTTTATTTTTCCTTAAATTAATGTATATAGAATCACAATAGTTTAACTACAATGATCCATGCTTCTATCTAATCTTGGACGAACATGTTCGTTCATTTGTGATTTTAATTAATATTGAAAATAGTGTTCTTAATGGATTTAAATGAAGAACATATATATGTAAATTTTACCTAGAGATAATGGTCGGTGAAATTTTCTTGTAATCAATATCATTTCCACCAGATCTATGGTGACAATAATAAGTTTTTTCAACAATCAATTATTCCGCATATTTGTGAGATTGTTTTAATTTCTTTTAAAATTCTTAATGAATGTAATATTATAATATTTAAAAACATAATATATATATGTATATATATATTAAATATAGGGAATTGGGAACATGTGAAATTAAATTGAAAAAATGGAAGGGTTCATATGTTTTATGGAGAAAGAAGTAAAAAATCCAATATAAAAAAATATTGTGCAGAAGTGGGTGGCACCCATGTCCATTAAAAACATGAATATGAATATTACTACTTCATACCACCCAAATAATGGCCCCCGGAAATGGTGTAACATAGTTTAATCAACAAATTTCTTGTAGAAGATAGTGCTATTTAAAATAAAAAATATTTTTTTTTCTTATGTAATACATTTTGCAGCCTACACAGATAAACATACCCATATCTATCGATATGAGACTATGTGAGTGCCCCATCATCTTCCCATATATTATAGTGAAAATACTATCTTGGGACCCACCCATTCTGATTAACTACCTCCAAGACTGAATATGATGTAAAATCACATTTTAGTGATTTTCATTCTTCCAACGAGATCATTATTTTAATAAAAATAAACAATAAGAAAAAATTATAATAATGAATTTAATAATTTCCAAGGGACACGATTTTGATATTTTTTCAATGAAAATTGGATGAAACTATATTAATTAATTTAAATTTCCATTGAGTTTTAATTATTGTAATTTTTTTCCATGTGTATTTTTCCCACTAACTGATCTTGAGAAATGACTGATGAATATTTCTCAATAATTTAATTAATTAATATAATTTTTTGTGATGAATGAAATATTTAATTTAAGTTTTATGGTATGTGAATTATATTCCCCCACATATTATATAAAGGAAATGTGAATCTATCAGTATTTTTCATGCATGTATTTTGGGATTTCTCGTGTGAATATATAATATGTTGAGTACCATATATGACGTAGGCCATCCAAAGATGAGGTAGCATTCCAAATGTGATATGGATACATTTTACTAGAATATGATCTCTGATACAAGATAGAAATAACTCAAGTATTCAACTATAAGGTTCACACATTACTTATTTACATTTAATGGATCAACAAATATTAAATTATCATGATCAATCAAATTTTTCAAATTAATTTACATGTGTTTTTTTATTATTATCTTGGAAATTCTTGTTCACATGATCACATTACATAATATTCTGAAATTCATATATTAAAACAATTTCATAGCTGATGAATGTTTCTTATTAACTACAAGATCAATTTTTTGGTGTGATAACATAGTATATATATATTTAACATAAAATAATTTCAAAAATTGAGAAATATTAAATACCCTCAATGATATAATATATCGCAATTCATTCATCTATTTCAATTTGAATAAAATCATGCTTTCAAGGATCTTTTCAAGCCAACATGAGGTTTCATCCTATTACTTTTCAGTTTATATGAACAAAACGGGTCGAATTAACCCATGATGACAGTAATCAAGCATCATTATATATATTTATTCGACATTAGAGTCATATATTTAAGTAAATCAGGCATACGATTTCTTGAATCTTGGATATCATAAAATGGTTCAAGAACCATTAATTATTGAGTATGGATAATCAAATTCCTAGCTTCAAAATCACTATGTTGTGGATGATGAATAGCTTGCAATATTATGTTAGGATTCAGGGATACCATCTAATTGAATACTCACATGACTAACTAAATTCAATATCATAGAGAGGGATATTAGGATTTGATAAAATAGTTAGAGAAATCAAATAATTAAATGAATCATACATGTCTCATCTACAATCAAGAAAATGTAATAATTTTCTATGGATAATGTTTTTTATAAATTTTAATTTAATACAATAGATATTATATTATCAATATTAAATAAAGATATTGACATAAATGAAATGAATTTGCAATTTTATATCTATACCATTCCCAAGGTACCATTAAATGAATATAATTTATATGTTCTAGATTCCTCAATACCTATTAAGACACCTCAAGAAGAAAGGGTGTAAAATATTATTGTACAAGACTCAAGTATTAAACAATTTATATTTGAATAATAATGTTATAATCATTTACTAACATGTCGTGAAAATAAGAATTTGTAAATGAATGGTTTCAGATTTGGTCTCTTCCTTGGGATTCTTGTTTACAAAAAGTGAAGCAAGATATGAATGATATGATGGTTATACTAAACATTCTTAAGTTGAAATATATCTCATGATATTTTAATACATACCTTTCTCAATTATATATCACCAAATTATAAGATTTTATATAATAAACATTTAACAAAAAATATGGATAAAACATCTTCATTACATATTATGTAAGGTTGTTTAATAAGATATGACCATAAATAATGATTAATATTTTTTTCTTATGGTGAATAAGTTGATTGAAATTGGGAAAATATCTACTGAAAATTGTGGAATATGTTGAAAATTTTAATATACATCAATGACAATAGTTACATCATTATACAGGATTATATTTTCTAAACAGGTCATAAGATAATTCTACAGATGATAAAATGCATTGAATTAATGGTGAATAAAAGAAATTCTTTAACTGAATTATACACATCATTGTATGTGATGATTTTAAGGTTATTCATTATTATTAAATACAATATTCCTATATTATTTGGGTGTTTAATTATATTATCCAATTTATAAATGAACATTACAAGATGTAATGTAATTTATCCAAAAGGGTATGAAAGGTTGATTCCCAAGTCCATGTTGAGAGGCACAAAAGTTGTAATTACAAATTTTAATTGTTATAGTAGATCTTTTTTTATGTATTACCTATGAATTTGGATCATGTTTCCATTTTACATTATGAAAAATTATTACATGAATGAATTAATGTTTTTATGTTATATATTACTCACCAAATAGTTCATTACATCTTTAATCACTGGAAATTACTAATGAATAAAAAATATAATCCTCGAATATACACTATTTTTTATGTATAATTTTTTTAATGAAAAAAATAATAATTTTCTAGGTTTTAACCATTATGGTTTTTTAAATATTTTGAAATATATTCCGTAGTTATTATCAACACATTGACATATCTATTTTTCGAAAAATAAGTATTAAAAAAAAATGGTAATCCCTATTGATTTAAAAATTTGTTTAGAAAGAGAGAGTGAACTCTTCCAAAATTATGGTAGTAAATAATGTGATCAATACAATTAATTTATTTGTTTTAGGGAATGTAAAAGTGATTTATGAAATATTAATGGTTAAAATATATGATTTTTTTTCAAGCCCATGTGCCAAAAATTGTATTGACCAATCATTCATCATTCAGAAAAATTTGGAAGGATTTGTGGTAAAACACACATTTCCTTATACACATCAAACAATGATGTTAGTCAGGAGGATTGATGATGATTATTACATAAAAAAATTGATCAATGTCATGAACCAGCCCAGGCACCCGGGTAACCCAATAACCGAGCTGGCCCTGACATAACCCGATGGGCATTCCTGATCACCACTATTCGGCGACCAGCACCTGGCATCGTACAACATAGAAGTGGGAACGATTTTGCCACAAGAATGTGGAAGCAAGAGTAAAACAAATAGTATGTATAACAAAAGAAACTCCACTGGGAATGATGTACCAGAATACAAAGTGGCATAAAATACCAAAGTACAACAACCGAAGTACAAAAAGGGAAAACAATCCCAAGGTCCCAAAGGACATAACTCACCATGTCCAGAGACCAACAACTGGATCCACCTCCAAGAGGTCCCTTCCCTTTGCTCGATCCTGGAAGAAGATAATCTACAAACACCTGAAGGAAAAAGTAGGGTGTGAGTCTATGCCCAGTAGGATACCACCAAAGATTCTGTAACAAATGCCAAATATAGATTATCCAGATAAAAGCTTTCCATTTTCAAATAAACAGGTTTGACATTTTAAAATAATATTTTAACAAAAACATGTTATACATTTTCAAATGATGGAAAACCCAATTTAAACACATGTTTTACAATTGATGCAATATTTCAAAAACAATGGCTTAGGTAAAACATTTAAATAAAACAGTTTATAAAAATTCATCAGGGATGTAAGGCAGTTCAGAAGCATTGGCTTACATTTATATCTCAAATATAAATAAACAAGCGAGAAGAATGGTCATCTACCAAAAGGTACGATAGTATTACCCAGTTATAGGATTCCACACTCTCTATGTGATCTTAGCTAAATGTGTATACACACGTCACTATGACACTGGACAAAGGAGACTCATCACCAACCCGTCAGGGATGTGACCCACTTCATGTATGTTTTATAACGTTGTCGTAGCATAGAGTGTATCCAAATATCTCACTAACTACTTAATGCTTGCATGTGCTCTTAAATTATGGGAGAACTATTTTAAGAATTCTTGATATATGATCAATCCCATTCTTCCATTTCAAAAGTTCCAATATCATTCAATTTAAAACCAAATTAGTTTTTATTCAAAACATGCCTTTTTTACAAGATAAAACCAATGCGTTTATGTCATATCATTTTAATCCATTTTCACCAGTTTTAAATCCATTCAAAACCAATTCCTTCATTACACAATTTATTTCCACAATTAAATTAGACAATTTAATTGAATTCATTCCATAAAATCCACAATTTAAATCAAACAATTTAAATCGTCCAATTTCCATAAACACACCAAATTCAATGGAATTGGGGTTTTCCCACATTTCTATGCCAAAACCATTTCAAATATCTCAATTCGATGGAATCGAGTTTTTATTAGTTATTTGAAAGAAATTTTGAGCAATTGAATTTAAATCAAAAATTAAAATAAATCAAGAAAATACAATGAAAATCAATTTGGCATGTCAGGACCGAACCCCCTACCTTGAATGTTTTGACCAAGACCACAATGGTCGAGAACGCTCAATAATACCGGGTTGCTTCTTCAAGAACCCACCGTTGATCTTTTATCCTAGAAATATCAAGACCAAATCTCTTCAAATACGGTACCACGCACATAGATCTACCCACAACAAGTGTGGATCCAAGGAACCGATAGAAGAAGGAAAGTATATCTATGTAGATCTAAGAAACCAATTAAGAACAATGAAGAACAATCACATACCTCAAGAATCCGGATTCGATTCACTAAGATAAGCCTTTAGATCGACTTTGGAATGATGGAAGAATCCTCTATGACCTTAGGAGAAGACAAATCTAGAGTTAGGGCCGCTTAGAAGGAAAAACAAGGCACTTAGAGGCAAAAAAAAGTGAGATCCACAATTTAAGGATCTCATTTAAGTGACCGCACCGTTTGGCCGCACAGTGTGAAAAACTGTGCGCTAACCTTGCGTGAGCCACTACCTTGGCCACCCTTCTTGCATGTCTTGGCTGCACGGTTAGAAAAACCATGCACCTCCCATGCAGAAGCTTCTGTCCAGGTTTCAAGGCTGGCACGGTTTGGTCGCACGGTTTTTCAAACCGTGTGCAAACCGTGCACCACACACTGTCCTCTAGTTTCTCTTTAAAATTTCACCCAAACACATCCCAAGTCATTACTCAAATACAGAGGTACATAAAAATATGAAAAGTACCTAAAAATGTAACGGGATGTTATAACCTCCCCCCCCATAAGATCATTGTGCCCCCAGAAATCCTATGAAGAAACCTCCACGTCAAAAAGTTGAGGCCATTGCTCTCTCATTAGATCCTCCCATCCCCACGTCTCATGAGAATCAGAACCATGCTACCATATTACACAGACTAGAGATATCGTTCTCCCAAGATGTACCTTGGTCTCAGAATCAACAACCCTGACTTGTCATTTAGTCACAGATAAATATGCTTCAATCTCAAGATCACTCTAGCTCACAACATGAGATGTATCAGAGATATACTTTCGCAGCTGTGATACATGGAAAAAGTTAGGTTTCGACGTCAACTACGGTGGTAGAGTTATATGGTAAGAAACTTTCCCCATAAGGATAATAACCTCAAAAGGTCCCACATAATGAGGAGCAAGCTTCCCTTGCCTCCCAAGCCGTCGATGACGCAATTAGGGTGAAACATTCAAGAACACCTGGTCACCAAATACAAACTCTAAAGGCTTACAGCGATGATCAACATAAGTCCTGTACTGAGTCTGTGCCGTCACAATTCTCTAACAAATCAATTAGATATTAGTTGTCGTCTCATGAACCAAACTCGGTCCTACCAAGGAACATTCACCAATCTCCGACCAACATAAGGGAGATTTACATGGAATACCATAGAAACCCTCAAAAGTATCCATTTTCATTGTAGACTGTTAACTGTTGTTATAAGAAAACTTAACTTTCCCCAGGTGATCATCGCAAGACCCACCAAAGTCGATAACACATGCGCGAAGCATATCCTCAAGCATCTGAACAGCTCTCTCTATCTGGCCATATGACTATGGATGGTAGGCTGTGCTCAAACAGAAATGAGATCCCAGTGCCTCCTGAAGGCCTCTCCAAAATCAAGGAGTAAACCAAGGATCCTTATCATATACTATAGCAGAGGGAACTTCGTGCAAATGAACGTCTTCATTCTCATAGACATTACCTAACTCCTCAAGTTTGGTTGTATCTCAAATAGTTATAAAGTAAGCCTACTTGGTCAGTATATCGATCAAAACCCATATCGCTTTCTTCTTCTTCTGGGTTTGAGGTACCAAACCACAAATTCCATAAGGATCTCATCCCACTTCCATGTAGGAACTAGAAGTGGTTGAAGAAAACCCGAAGGTTTCTGCTGCTCGGCTTTCACCTGTTGGCCTGTATAGAAATAAGATACAAACATAGTAATGTCTCATCTCATACGTGGCCACTAGAACTATCTCCACATGTCATAGAATATCTTCATGGTTCCCGGGAACACAGCCCACTGAGAGTTATGTAAATCCCCCATCACATCTGCCCCTACCGATAACGACACAACATAATGATTTCGATAACACATAACACCCTCTTTAGGGAAAGACCACTGGGTTCCTGTCTCCCCACCATAAAGAGAGTCCATAATGCTATGGAATTCATCATACAACTATTTTTCCTAAAGAATTAACTCGAGAAGAGAATATTTCAACAGGACACTAGCTAAAGAAACTTCATTCCCCTTTCTCTGAACTCCAACATGCAACTGAGAAAAAAGTGCGGTCAAACTCCACTCTTCTAGAGATTCTTTCACATCCTGTGATAGATGTTTTTTGCTTAATGCATCTGAAACTACATTCCCTTTCCTCGAGGTATAGGCAATGTCAAAGTTGAAAGATTGTAGGTACTCCACCCAATGCCTTTGGCAGCGATTCAAATATTTTGAGAGAAGATATAACTCAAGATCTTGTGGTATTAATACACAGTAAACCTTTCTCCATAAAGGTAATGTCTCCAACACTTAAGTGTGTGCATTACAGCTACAAGTTCATGGTCATGGGAAAGATAGTTCTTCTCATGATGCTTAAGCTGACAAGATCCACAGGAAAAAACATGATTAACTTGCATAAGGACACATCCCAAACCTGAACCCGATGCATCATAGAAGACCACATAACCTATCCCAACCTCAGAAAGAGTTAACACCGTTGCTGTAATTAAAAGGCACTTTATCTCAACAAACGAACTCTGGCATTTATCATTCCAAGAAAACTTCACTCCCATTTGAGTCAAAGCGGTCATTGGAGAAGCTAACTTTGAGAAGTCTTTAACAAATTGTCAATATTATCTAGCTAATCCAATGAAGCTCTGAATCTTGAAAACATTTTGTCATTGTTCCCATGTCATAAAATCCATCACCTTTTCAGGATCAAATGATATTCCTTGTTCGGACATGACATGTCCCATGAATTTCACTTCTCAAATCCAGAAATTGAACTTCGAAATATTGGCATAAAGTCGGTGATTCTTTATAAGACTCAGAACTATTCTCAGATGAAGCACATGTTCCTCCTCAGACTTGGACTAGACAAGAATTTCATCCCCAAAGACTACCAAGAAAGTATCTAGATACTCATGGAAAACCTTGTTCATCAAAACAATGAAAATAGCAGGGGCATTTGTTAGGACAAAGGGAATAAAAAGATACTCATAATGGTCATACCCACACCAAAAAGTGGTCTTTTGAATGTTAGATTCTTTTATCCTCAACTAATGGTAACCCGATCGAAGAAATTTTTTTGTAAAACCACTTTTCCCATTTCAATTGATCAAACAAATCATCAATTATTGGTAATGGATATTTGTTATTTATCATAACTCGATTGAGCTTTGGATAATCAAAACATAAGCGAAGAGAACCATCATCCTTCTTGGCGAAGAGAACTAGTGCTACCCAAGGTGACACAATCGGGCATATAAAAAATTTCTCAAGAAGATCGTCAAACTAAGACTTCAGTTCTTTTAGTTCAGCTGGATCCATTCGGTATTTGGGAATATAAATGGGTTGAATTCTAGGCATTATATCGATAGAAAATTCAACCTCTCTTACTGGTGGCAAACCAGAGAAGTCATAAGAAACACATCGTGAAACTCAGCGATGACTGGAGGAAAATCACCACACATTGAGTCTCTCTCCATATCAATAGAAAACATTGATATAACCTTCCCCAACTCTGGATAAGAGGTTCTGGCTCTGCTTGACCTTAGGTCCCATTCTCCTTGAAAAACAAGAGACAGACCACAGGGTGTATTAAGGTAGACCTATCGAATATAAGAATTGATCTGATCATTATTGGAAACGATCCAATCCATAACAAATATGACATCAAAATATTTCATGTCGAGAACCAGAAAACTCCACGAATGCTTGACATCTGATAGAGAGAATACACAAGCAAGAATATAGAGACCCTTCCCTCTCATTGTACCAAGGGGTGTAGTAATATCCATCACACAAGATAAAAGTTCTATAGGTAGATTAAGCATATCAACAAGATGGGTTGAAATAAAAGAGTGAGATGCACCAGTATCAAAAAGAGCTGTCACTAAAGATGAAGATGTAGTAATGGTACTTCTCACAGTTCCACAACCTACATCAACTACCTCAGGCGACTCATCCACTGCGTGAAGAATCTTCGTTCCGGATACCTGTGGCTGGGACCCTTTTGTACATGAAACATTTTATTTCCCTGCTATATTTGGAGGTGTTGATGATCATTTTCCACTATGTTGAGTAGAGAAGTGATGGTAGAATCACCGTGAGTTCCCTAAATGTCCGCAGGAGCTATAGTTCTTGGGTGCCTTAGTTCAAACCCTCTTAGAATGTCCTAGATTTCCAAACTAATAGCAATTCAAGTAAACCCTCCCGTTGTTACCGGTGGTTTAGAATACCTCTGTGTTCAAGAGTTTCCATAAAAAATGTCTCTCTTCCATTTTCCTTTAAGGAAACCAACACTTCCACTATGAGGGAAAAGAATCTCCATCAACCCTGACATTCCTACCAAGTCCATCTCAACAAACATGGCCCTATCCAACACATCAACATAAGTGGGTAGCTTCATTAAGAAGACCTGAGAACATATATACGATCGAATTCCCAGCTCAAATCATCAACCCTTCATACTCTTATTACATACAATCTCAGGAAAAAACTGTACCAACTAAGAAAAGTGATTTGAGTACACAGTCACGGTTTTGTTGGCCTGATCAAGCTTGAATAACTCTATAGCCTTATCCAACACCATTGATTCTGTATAGAAATGGTTATTGAAAAGAACCCTAAAGTCTTTCCACTCCAAACCCTCATGTTTCCCATCCGTCAACATCGTGTTCCACCATCTCCTACTTGGTCCCTCCAGCACGAAGGTGTCACACTTCACCTTGATCACATCAGGTGTCTCCAAGAACCCAGATAGACATTCAATCTTACTCAACCATTCCTCAGCATGTTTAGGATCAGTGGAGCCTTTGAAAACTGGTGTCTTTTGATGTAATAACTCTTGAGAATGACTTCATAGAATATAACTATGAGGATTTGTAGCTGGAGTCTAAACAGGAACTAAAGGTGGTGCATGTCCTAGAGCATGGACTGCGCAAACAATCACCTCAACCAGACTCAGATCCACAATATGACTCTTTTTTGAGGTTCAACAACAGCCTCTTTTAGGAGCTGATCTAGACGTCTTCTTGGAGGTATGATTCTACATAGCATAAAAGACATAGATTAACACCCAAACCGAGTAACAAGGAAAACTATTATTAAAAGAAGGGAGAACAAGATTTCGATTCCACTCTATCCAAATCAAAATAGGGAAAATACTAGAACCAATCCACAAGTTGTATTTCCCTATCCAACCCTGGTGACTTAAGGTTCATTGTGGTGAGAGCTGGCAGGGCACTCAATCATAACTACCTCCTAAGTACCGACAAGAATATTCAAATTTGTACTGGCATCAAGGAAAGATGCTTAACCTCCCTCTGATACCGCTTTGTCACAAACTATCCCAGAACCCTGGTAACCCGGTAACCAGGCCAGCCCTGACATAGCCAGAAGGGCGTTCCTGATCCCCACGGGTCGGCGATTAGCACCTGGAATCGTAAAACATACAAGTGGTAATGATTTTTCCACAAGAATCTGGAAGCAAGAGTAAAAATAACAATATGCATAACAAAAGAAACTCCACAGGGAGTGATGTACCCAAATACAAAGAGGCATAAAATTCCAAAGTACAACAACCCAAGTACAAAAAGGGAAAAAGGTCCCAAGGTCACAAAGGACACAACTCACCAAGTCCAGAGATCAACAACTGGATCCACCTCCAAGAGGTCCCTTCCCTTTTCTCGATCCTGGAAGAAGAAAATCTACAAACACCCGAAGCAAAAAGTAGGGTGTGAGCCTAAGCCCGGTAGGATACCACCAAAGCTTCCGTAACATATGAATAATATATATTATCTAGATAAAAGCATTCCATTTTAAAATAAATAGGTTTGAAATTTCAAAAGCATACTTTAACAAAACATGATATACATTTTCAAATGATGTAAAACCCAATTTAAACAATGTTTTTACAAATGATGGAAAATTTCAAAAACAATGGCTTAAGTAAAACATTTATATAAAATAGTTTATATAAATTCAGCAGGGATAAAAGGCAGTTCACAAGCATTGGCATACATTTCTATCTCAAATATAAATAAACAAGAAAGCAACATGGTCATCTTCCAAAAGGTACGATAGTATTAACCAGTTATAAGATTCTACACTCTCTATGTGAACTCAAAAAAATGTGTATACACACGTCCCTATGACACTGGAAAAAGGAGACTCATCACCAACCCATCAAGGATGTGACCCGCTGAATGTATGTTTTAGAACGTTGTTGTAGTGTAGAGTGTATCCAAATAACTGACTAACTACCTAAGTCTTGCATGAACTCTTAAATGATGGGAAAACTATTTTAAGAATACTTGAAATACGATCCATCCCATTCTTCCATTTCAGAAGTTCCAATTTCATGCCATTTAAAACCAAAACAAGTTTCATTCAAAACATGCCTTTTTTAAAAGATAATACCAATGGGTTTCTATCAAATCATTTTAAGCCATTTTCACCAGTTTGAAATCAAATCACAACCAATTACATTATTACACAATTTATTTCTACAATTAAATTTTAAAATTTAATTGAAATCATTTCCATCAAATCCACAATTTAAATTAGCAATTTTTCATAAACACACCCAATTTTATGGAATTGTGGATTTCCCATATTTTTACCCCAAAACCATTTCAAATATCTAAATTAAATGGAATTGAGTTTTTATCCATTAATTGAAATCAATTTTGAGCAAGTGAATTTAAATCAACTGTTGAAATAAATCAAGAAAATACAATAATTAACAATATGGAAATTCGGGACAAAACCACCTACCATGAAGGTTTTGACCAAGACCACAGTGGTCGAGAATGCTCAAGAAAACTGGGTTGCATCTTCAAGAACCCAATTTATATCTCTTCTCCTAGAAATATAAAGACCAAATCTCATAAAATATGGAACCACACACTTAGATCTATCCACAATGGGTGTAGAACCAAGGAACCGAGAGAAAAAGAGAAGTAGGTCTAAGTAGATCTAAGAAACCAATCAAGAACGATGTAGAACGATCCCATACCTCAAGAATCCAGCTTTGATTCACCAAGAGAAGCCTTTGGATCACCTCCGGAATGATGGAAGAACCCTCTCTGACCTTAAAAGAATATAAATCCTGAGTTAGGGATGCTTAGCTAGAAAAATGAGGCACTTAGAGGCAAAACCAAGTGAGATCCACAATTTAAGGATCTCATATAAGTGACCGCACGGTTTGAAAAACCATGCTCTAACCATGTGTGAGCCACTGCATCGGCCACCCTTCTCACATGACTTGGCCACACGGTTAGAAAAACTATCCCCCGCCCGTGTGAAAGCTTATGTCCAGGTTTCAAGGCTGACATATTTTGGTTGCACGGTTTGTCAAACTGTGCGCAAACCTTTCACCACACACTACCCTCTAGTTTTTCATTAAAAGTTCACCCAAACGCAACCCATGTCTTTACTCTAAAACAGAGGTACTTAAAAACATGAAAAGTACCTGAAAACGTAACGGGATGTTACAATAAATATAAGGTATCCCGGACTAATTTGTAAAAAAATATAATGAAATGTGGATATAATTAAAATTTTAATATGACATATATATATATAATTTCATAATAAAAAGATCATATATAAATAATGTGTAATTTATAAAATATACAAACTTGGATAAAGAGAAACACAAAGTATATCAATATTGATATCCTAAAGCTTCTATAATATATTATATAAATCAATTTTATAGTAATGTTATTGTAAACTAATAGAGTCCATCTCTATAAATGGGAGAACAGATCTATTTGATATTGTTTGAGAAAATTTGACTCAGATTTAGATAGTGCTGAAAATTCACATCTAGTACATATTGGAACATGTTCAACAAGATCATGTTGTAAAATAATATTCTAAAGTCACATAGTGAAAAATAATGATGAATTTATAGTGGTTATATTATATTAACCATAAAGTGTGATTAATTTTTTATTTATAATGATTGATCCTCAATGTAATTAGTAATTGATAATCAACTACGGATGTGATGTTTTATTAAAATTTTAGAAATAAATTCCATGTACCAAAATTTATTTTCTGTTTTGTAAATTTAATCAATTGATATAAAAAATTTGGTAGATAATAAAGAGAGAATATACATTTGAGATACAAGTGTGGTACCAATAATTCATGACCAGTTATAGCATGTTGGTATGAAGAAATACATTAAAATTCTACATATCGTAGTTATGTTCTAGTATCAATATATTTATCATTGAATGTCAAGAAACATATTATTAAAAAGTGTTTATACGATACAACCACAAAATGTTTATGAAACTATATAATACTAATAAGGTGTTCATGTTAATAAAATTATTTTTTATATTTATGTAAGATTCCAGATAATTGAATATTCAAATAGAACTAATTTTCCCATTTTTCTATAGAATTTTAGTGGGAACTCCACTTTTTTACATGTTAAATAAAATTACAATATATAAAAATATTTATTTAGTATTACACTCAATTAATAATAGAATCAAGGTAAATCTATAGAGACTAAACTTGAGAAGCTACCTACATTCTAGGGAATTATATCCCCTAGTGTTGGTCTAATGGATCACTCAGACCAAGTCAATGCATATATGTTTACATGGTACTAAAAATTAAAATTTTGAATAATTTGAGAGAGAATTGTTGCTAAGGTGAAAAAGAATAAATACCTCTAAGAAGAAATTTATGAGACATAGGATGAGATTAATGAGGTGAGTAGAATTCTATTTTATCCAGTGATATATAAATTACATATTCCATTCCATGTAATAGATGCGATATTTTTAATATATACATTATGGTAGGAAAATATAGGTTTAATCAAGGTGGAGTACACCAGAAGTAGTAAGAACTATCCAATTTTACTTCAGAGAATCATGGGATATATTCCCAGTACATGAATTGAAAATAAATCTACTTTTATGGGGACATTTACTATTGTTTTTTAATAGATATATGATCTATTGACATATTTAGGATTAAAAAACTATAAAGAGAATCTAATTTTATCTAGTGGTGTCCATATATACAAATATCGATTACATTGCAGTTTACAATGTAGTTAACGGAGATGTGTAAAATATAAAATATTTTTTAGAGTTCATAGAATCATAACTAATAAGTATTGTGTTTTCAAAATTTAAATTTTTATAACAATACATTAATGTTACTAGACACTATTTCAATTTTAGATATTATTCAAAAGGAATATAATTAGGGATATTATCTCTCTAAGAGTCTTTCTAAAGGTGGTGATTTCACAGAAAAAAGAATAACCAGAAAGTGGAGACATGGAAAATCTGGTGAAATGATTCAAACCATAGTAGTGTCAAAATATCACAATGTGTGAGAAAACATGTATAGTTAATGTATTGTCTCTATTGGAAGTGGGGATATTGTAAAAGGGGATTACATAGCCCTATAATAATGATTACTTTTGGATTACCATGTAATGTATACAAACACTTATTAATGATGTATTCTAACCATAATATGGTTTATATTATCACATCCTCTATGTATATGGTAAAATTATTTGATTATTTATCATATAAAAAGGTTATAATATTTTGTAGACTATAATTCAAACCATGGTATACAATAAAATTAATCACAAATGAATAAAATATGGTGTTGATAAATCATACTTGATAGAAAAATATGATGTATAGCTATTAGGAGTTGGGGTCATAGGATCTTTAAGACTTATTCTCATAATGTTCAATCTTAGTGATCTCAAGTATATGATATCGTGAGGACTAAACCACAAATAGTTACATCACATGTTTAATTTTTTTCTATCATTAGACACATGTATTGGTCTCATGAATGGACGTTATTATCGATGTATACCATTTGATTACATACATTAATTCAAGGTCAAAATTTCAACAATTATGACATAATGCGGGTGATATTATTAGAACCATCATTTTTGGTATTACAATGATTGAATAATCTATATAGAGTTTTCCAATTTTAGTAGAAAGATTTATCATGGATCCACTTGATTAGAATGATGATAAATTCAAAAAATACTTGGCCATGTTAGAATATTGATTTTTTTGATAAGGGAAATGAATAAAAAAGTGATAAAGTACAGTGAATCAAAATGTGCATCCTTCTTTATGAGTTATTATGAGAAAAAGATATTATACTTTATGGCGTTTTTTATAGTCAAGGTTTCCAGTAATATGATTTTTTTAAATCTTTTTAGGGGGCTTATGGGTTACTATATTATTCACATGGGTTGTGAATATTATTCAATTCCATGGAGATAAGGGCCTAAAGGGTCTCACACATTGAGTGTTTGAATTTTGGGCCTATTATTATGTATAACAGTTTAAGGAATGCAAGGTGGCACCACATGGTCTGGGCGATTACTACATTTTAATGATCACCTTGAAATAAATAAATTATTATTATTCATGTTTATAATGGCTAGTATTTAATTTATTTATTAAAATTATTCCAAATATTTTATTTGAATACATGGTAAAATAATAAATGAATGAATATTATTTTAATATTTAGGGTTCATTTAATATTTTTGTGACTATTTGATATACTCTCTCAATTTTATTACATAATATATTTTATTATATTTTAATTAATTAGTGAAAATAAAAATGGTAATTATAAAATGCATAGTTTTCCATAACATGTTAATTATAGCTTATTTAGGGAGAAATTTATATCTAAGGGTTGGTGATTCATTTAAATGTAATTTTTTACATCACAATGAATGTGTTAAGAGGATATAATTTAGTGTATTGTTCATAGCAAAAAAAAATTGAGATCCTCTATTTCATCTCTCCTACATCATATAGAGAGAATCTATCAATCTAAGAAATTGATCTATGTTTTCCTTAACATATGAATGGATTAACATAGTGGTGATCATTTTTTCATCAAAAAATTAATCATATTGAAATTCTTGCACCTATAAAATTAAAATAATAATTACCATGGACTTTGGAAATTTTTTTGATGATCAATATATAACTGAATTTAGTTTCATCAAAAAAAAATAGTCAATGAAAAAAATGGTTGTCGAATGCATCATCAAATTGGAAAAATTAATTTTTATTTTGATTTTAATTCATATATCATTTATAATTGATCACTTCCTGTCTTACCAATATACTCATCACTGGATATGAAATTGTTACATTGATTAGTGATGATAAATTTTAAATACCTAACCTATATGCTTCCACACCATGTCCCAAGACCATCAATATAGTGGATAAAATGTATTAAATTTTTTATTTTTTCCATGAAAAAATATTCCATGAGGATATTTGAGAGGTAATAGGGATTATATGAACATTTTTTAAACTCTTATACAAATTCTTTTTGCAAAATAAGGGCAACCCAAAGCCATCTATGGACCGCATCAAATGCATGTATAAGATTCTATCAATACCATAAATGATCTACCTCATCATGGATATAGACAAGGTTAAAGGGATCATATTGGAACCATAAATATTATATTGGTAGGAAAAACATGTGAAAAAATGAAAACAAAATTAGGCAACACCGCCATGCATGGTGAAATGAAGGGGGAGAGATAAAGACTAAAGCAGAACCTAATTTTCATAACTAAAAGGATGATAAAGATATTTTTATTAATAACTATATGACCATGGGATCTACTGATGTTGGATCCTAGATATTCACATCAATATTACTCCATCTGTTAAAAATATGGAAATTTCACATAGTGAAATAAAAGGCTACCACATCACTATCTTCCTCCTAAGGATAGAAAGTATATCCACATTAAATTAATTTAATCAACCAAAAAACATAATTTCAACTTACCATTGACTGTATTAACTACATAGAGGGTCATGTGAAAACATTTTTAAATTTTGGGTGTAACACCCCAAAATTTCATAGTATGTTATTTTCTTTAAAATAATTAAATAGCTTTCGCTACACGAAACACTATGTTTGAGGGCACCACGACAAACCAAACTTGTCATTCAAAAGCAGTTATAAATAGTATTAAATGAATTTGGAGTTTTATATACTCCATATAATATTATAATCAATATTATATGTTTCTTTTACATAATATAAGAACAAAGTAATTTTTCAGATAAAAGTTGTATTTTTTTAAAATGAAACTTTACCACCTTCTAATGGAAAACCCTTTTTAAAACCAATATTTGACTCTTTTATTTATTCAATTTAATGAAATAAAATTATTCATCAGAATCAGGACATAAAAATTTATTTTGAATAAATTTTTGGTACTTTTCAAATTACTTTTATATTTTGATGAATACAAAAAATACTAAATTTTAATTCAAAACAACTTTTTTAATTAAGATTGTTTATAGGCTTAAATTACAAATATCAATGTTTTAGAAGCATGATTAGATTATATTTTTATCATTTAATACAATGTAGGTAATTTTAAGTAATTTCACATTTAAATTTGACATAAAAACATGTCAATCATTGGATAGTTTTTACTTTTTAAAAACCCGCTTTTCGGTTTTGACAATAGGAATTAATTTTAAATTAATTTATGAATATTCTATGTTTTGAATTTGGTAAAATATAATTCATTTCTAAATTCATATTATCAATGTTATATAAGGGTGAGTTTTATATTTTTGAGAAAGCATATAATTTTGATGAATAGTGAAATACACTACGGTATAGTTTAAAACCAAATTTTTATTTTAATGATGAATCATATTATTTATATTTATTTAGTAAAAATAGATGCATAAAACCTATATAATTTCAATTTAATTCATTAGTGTCATTTTATAAAAAAATTAGATGTATAAAATTATGTTGAACTTTTAACTGCCTTTGAACTACCTTCTAGGAGAATTTGCAAATTTGCATAAAACATAATTTTATCGCTTCTGTGAGTTGAATTTAAAAATATTGAGAGACACTGTTTACATCAGTAAGTAAAATGTGGTTCAATAAGATGAAAATATTTTTTTGGTGAATAGTAACTTTTGACTTTTATTTATCTCGGTTAAAAGTATATACGGTAATTAAGTGTAAAAATGATATTATAATTACCCCAACACATGACATAATTCTATTGGATAACTATAATTAGAACTAAAAAACCCTTATCAATAAAATATGATCCTCTATTGTTCACTTGGATTAGATTAGGACAATTATTATGATTTTATTTATTGAAAAGTTAAAATAGTTAAATTCATTGTTTAATATCTAGACCCTTTTTAATATAGGGTTGTACATAAGATAAATTCGACCGGAAAAATTCATTATAAATCTAATTTTTTTTTCTATATAATGGTATTTTATTTATAATATTTATACATTAAAAAATTAAATTTATTTATGACACAATGATGATGCATTAATTACCTTATTAATGAATGATTAAAATAATTGATACTATAAATATCCAAATAAATATAATTTGATACATTTGATGAATTAAACTAATTTTAAAGTTTAATATGACATGCTAGGTCTGATTTAATATTATTGGTTCTAAGTGATCATGTTATTATGATTTTCACGAAAACCAAATACGAAATAATTTCAAAATTGAAAAAAATGAGTTTTTTTTAAAAAAACTATATTATTAGTTGATATAATCCTACTAATAATATATGGTTCATAAAAAAGGGCTTAAATAAAATTATATTGGTCATTAATGAGCCTATTGAGGTTTAATTGAATGTTTAGAGTTACTTTATTTACAATATAGTGTAACAGTACAAGAAGACACAGTATAAGTTAAACTATTTAACTATGAGTTAAATCAAAATTATATGGTTAAAATGGTAACCTAAACTTGTATAAAACCCACCTGATGAATATTTTTAGACCCATAACAACCTTAGATTCGAAATAAATTATTTTGGAGCCATTATAAACCGAAAATTATTGTATTATTAAATAATATTTCATGTTTTTTCTAAAGTGACCCTCATCTCTCTTATAAAAGGGTACTTATCCATCTCTTAATTTCACACCTCCAAATCCATTTTTCTCGTCCAACCCATGGCCAAATATCCTCCCATATTCCCTCACATAAACTTAAATTCCTTACATTGATTACAAATCCATCCTATCGAGACCTTTTGATCAACTCAAAAGGAAACACCCGAGGGAGAGGTAATATTTTCACCACCCTCTTTAAAGGTATTTCCTTCTTCCACATCCTTTTTCTTTTTTTCCATACCAAAATAATAAATCCATTACCTTCTACATACTATTAAATTTTTATATATATGTTACAACCATTTCTGTTATTCTATCCATCTTATAAATGACAAAGTCACCATACATGCGTCCGTACTACTTACCATCTCCACGTCGTTGTGTAGTTTGTAATAAAAACACTTAATTATTTTTATTTGTATAATAATGAGTATAATTATTGTAAATAATAAACATAACATGATAATTATTCTTTATATATTATATTCCTTCCAATTACATATGATTTCCCAAACAATATAATGATACTATCGCTTGTGCGTGCGTAAGGATTACCATCTCCAAGAACGCGAATAGATACATTCCCCATCATAATCATTCAAGAATAAATTTCATTTTATGATTAAAATTAATGTATATGAACATAATTTAATTATGTATATTAATAAAATACAACATATCCATAACAAACATGGATTACATTACAAATCATATAAAGTAAAGCGAATCAGTTAACATCAGAAATGACTATACTATAGAAATATGATTAACAAAGAAATATTATAAGATCATATATGATATCATATTTATGTATTTGGTAATTTTATAATTTAATATAAATTATTTCACCACTATAAAAGAGGTTAACCTACCGAATAATATGGAAAAGTGCAGGGTAATGGGTTTTTATCCCACTTTAAATTCCCTGAGATTTCCATTGTTCGCCACTTATTTATTGCATGTGGTGTACTGTGTACTTACATTTGGTATATATTATCATGATTTTCTCTATATTAGAAGTATTTTGTGATTCATTTGGTGGTTATTAACTTTTGGTCATACGACTCGACTGATTACAGCATGGTAAGGGGTTTTCATCTCACTTTTTATTTACGTGAGATTCATGCAAAATTACCAATATTTCCTTTTGGGTGGTGTATGTACTTCCCATGATTGTACTACTTATGTAATATAATTTAATATATGGGTATTGACATCTTCATTAAATTATCCTTCTTACATGGGTTGTATGTTTCGTATGTCACTAAATCAGTAAGGGAGTTTCTAATTTTGATTTCCACTCATTGGATTTTACGCAAACATCATTGATTATTTTACTCCATGATTATTTGTAAATTTACTATTTATTTATTTATGTAGTAATTTCCAATCTCCTTGTGTGGATATTCTTTTTATACATATAATCTCTCCATTGATAAATTCTCAAGTCATCGATATGAACTTGATAAGAGTAATCTTAACACAATTTTCTTTCATTGAGTTCAACATCCCTGTCATTGGTGTTGTTGTTATAAGAATATGTGTGAATACCCTATGATTTTTTATGCTGGATATACAATCAAATTTAGTGTATTTATATTTTTCACTCATAATTATGTTATTGATTTATCCTTAACTTAAGGATACTGTCTTTATAAGGGATTTCATCTCAACATACATTCAATTGATACTTATTGGTTGTTATGAGGCAATTAAATTTTATTTGTTGTTTATACTATACTTTGAAATAATATATCATGAATCGATTTATTCCAATGATATTATTATGTTTTTATTACCTCAATTATTTTTATTCAAGCATTGCGCATTTGGTTAGGAACTCTAACTAAAATATCATTTTAAATGTTTTAAAAATTTATTCTTCTAAATCATTCCCATTAATGTTTACATTTTAAAAATGGATTTAAGGATGTATTTATATGGACATTAATGTTTTAAAATTAAAATTCTTTTTAAAAGTTTCAAAGTTGTATGGGACACTTTTATTCAAAAATTTAATTTAAACAACTTCTTGATAAATAGTGATACTTTTAAATATATTCAAGAAAAATGATGATATTTCTCTCAAATAGTTTTGATGATTAATTTCATCTATATCAATATCCTTCATTATTCTCTATTGAGGTTAATTTATTATAATAAAATATTCCATATTATATTTAATGAGTTATGTTTGATTGTGGATGTGCTATTTTAATATTATTCATGGTTTATTGTAAAAGTATTGACATTTCATGTGCTAGTTTAATATTAATGTTTATGTTATGTTTCAACATTTTCGTGTGAGAAATGAATTGGAATTAGTAAGTGATGGGTGTATCCCACTATAGCTCTATGATTCATTGGTAGTTCTCATGAGACAAACTACTATATTGGCATAAGGCCTTGACAAAATCTTATTTTTAGTCTTGGAACAAGGCCATGACTATGTTGTTATGAAGTCTGGCATTATGCATTCAATCATTATGAAATTGGCTATTGATATTTAATGTGACTATTCAACTAATAGAAAATCCATGTGAATAAGTAAATGGAATTATTTTTTTATATTATCCATATTATGTTCAATTTTATGTTTAATAGGCTTGTGTTCTAGTCTTATACATTGCCTTAAATTTTTTCCTTATTTATGAAATTTTCTACTATATTTTTATCATTACTGAGAATCTGAGCTCACCCCTTTCTTGAAATTTTCTTGTTGTTAACATTCTCCTGATCTTGTTTTCTATCACTCTCCATTAGAACATGGCACTTATTTTACCTTCCATATCCTTGTTTTCTTACATGGAATCCTATTGTGGGTTATCTCAGGTGTCCTTTGTACTTATCTTTCTTTATTTTAAAGTGATATTATTATTGACTATTTTCCCAATGTGGGGATTTCAATGAAGTTCCCAAGCTGAATTTTAAATTTTCAAATACTCATTTTCCAAAAGTTGGGATGAATGTAACACCCCAATATTTCATATTAAGTTATTTTCTTTAATGTAATTAAATAGCTTGTGCTACACACAACACCGAGTTTAAGCACACCACTCGTTACCAAACTAGTGATTAAAAAGTGGTTATGAATAGTATTAATAGAATTTTGAATTTTATATACTCCATTTAATTTTAGAATCCATATTATGTGTTTCATAGACATAATATAATAACAAATTAATTTTTTCAGATAAAAGATGTATTTTTTAAAAAATACAATTTTACAACATTCTAATGGAAAACCCTTTTAAAAACTAATATTTGAAACTTTTATATATTAAATTTAATGAAATTAAATTCTTTTTTAGAATATGTACATAAAAATTTATATAAGAATAAATTTTTGGTAGTTTTCTGATAACTTTCACATTTTGATTAATTCTGAAAAATACAAAATTTTAATTGGAAAAATTTTTCTAATAAAAATAATTAATAGGGTTAAGTTATGAATATGAATTGTTTCAATTATAATTATATTATATTCACATTATTTTATACAATTTAGGTAATTATAAGTAATTTAAAATTTAAAATTTGACATAAACACATATCAATCTTTTGATAGTTTTTACAATTTAAAAACTGGCTTTTCAGTTTCAACAATAGGAATTAATTTTAAATAATTAAACGAAACATAAATGTTTTGAATTTGTTAAAATATAATTCATTTTCTAATTTATAATATCAAAATTATCGTCCAGTGAATTATTAGTATTTTTCTAAAAACATTCAATTTTTTATGAATAGTGAAAAAACAACGATATTGTTTAAAACTGACTTTTTATCTAAATAATAAATAATTTTATTTAAATTAATTTTAAGTAAAAATAGATATATAATACCTATATATGTTCAATTTAATTCATTGGAGTCATTTTATAATAAAATTAGAAATATAAAATTATGTTTAACTTTTTACCGTCTTTTACCCACCTTCTAGGAGCATTTGCAAATTTTCATAAGACATAATTTTACTGCTTCTGGGAGTTGAATTTCAAATATACGAGATAAATGGTTGAAATCAGAAGTAAAATGAGGTTCAATAAGATAGAAATAATTTTTGGTGAATAGTAACTTTTCACTTTTATTTACCTCGGTTAAAAGCAAATAGGGCAATTAAGGGTAAAAATGATTTAATAATTACACTATCACATGTCCTAATTCTATTCGATAAGTGTAATTAGAAAAAAGAAATTAGGAATAAAATATGTTCCTCTTTGTTCTACATGGATTCGATTAAAACATTTATCATTATTTTATTTAAATATGAGATAAAATATATAAATTCAAAGTTTAATAACTAAACCATTTTTAATATATAGTTATACATAAGATAAATTCGACTATAAATATTAATTAGAAATATAAAAATATTTTATAAGTAATGGTATTTGATTTATAATTTTTAGACATTAATTAATTAAATTTATTTACGACACAATGATGATGCAGTAATTATCTTATTAATGAAATATTAAAATAATTGATTTTATAAATATTTAAATAACTGTAATTTGAGACTTTTGATGAATTAAATCTAATTATCTAGGTTAATATGACATTTTATGGTTGATTAAATAATTTTTTTTCGATGTAATCTTGCTACTATGAATTTCACAAAAACCAAATAGTAAATAATGTCAAAATTGACAAAAATGAGTTTTTAAAACAAATACTATATTATAGGTTGATATAATATTCCTAAAAATATAAGGTTCGTCCGTAGGGATTAAATAATATTATATATGTCATTAAAGAACCACTTGGTGTTCTATTGGATGTTTAGAGTATGTTTATTAACCATATAGTGTAAGAATACAGGAAGGCACGATAATTGTTAAACAATTTAACTATGTGTTAAATCTAAATGATAAGGTTAAAATGGAAACCTAAACTTGTCTAAAACCTATTGGATGAGATTAATTATACCAATACACACATTATCTTAGAAATAATATATTTTGGATCCATTAGAAACTGAAATTTATTATATTATAAAATAATATTTCAAGGTTTTCCGAAAGTGACACTCGCCTCTCTTATAAATGGGTACTCCCCCTTCTTTTAATTTCAAACCTCCAAAGCCATTTTTCATGGCCAAACCCTGCCGAAATATACACCAAACTCCCATAAAATTAACCTAGAGTTCATAATTTTATCATAAATCCAATCTATGGAGCCCTTTTGATCAACAGAAAAGGAAACACCTGAGGTAGAGGTAATATTTTCACCACCCTCTTTCTTGTTTTTTCTTCTTCGATGACCTCTTTATTTTTTTCCTTACCAAATTAATTACTCTAGTACCTTCTAAATAATTTAATGTTATTATTAATATGGTACAACAATATTTGTTATTCTATCCATCATATAAATGACAACGTCACCATACATTCTTACGCACGGCTTACCGTCTCCTCATTGTGGTGAAGTTTGTTATGCAAACACATAATTTTTTTGATGGGTACAATAATGAGTATAACTAATGTAAATAATATATTTAAAATTATAATGATTCTGTATATTTTATATACCATCCAATTACATATGATTTCACTATCAATATAATGATATTGTCGCTTATGTGTACGTGTTGATTACAGTCTCCCCGAATGTGATGAGATTCATTCCCCATCGTAATCATTCCAGAATAATTTTCATTTTATGATTAAATATAATTTTTATGAACATAATATCATTCTATATAGGAATAAAATACTTCATATTTGAAACAAATGTGGCTTACGTAACCAAGTATATAAAGGAAAACGAATCAGTTAACACCCGAATCGATGATACTACTGAAATATTATTAACAATAAAATATTATAATATCAATATGATATAATATTTATGTATTTGGTTCTTTTATAATTTAACAACAATTATTTCACCATTATACAAGAGGTTAACTGACACTATACTACGGAAAAGTATAAGGTATGGAGTTTTTTATCTCACTTTTAATTCAGTGAGATTTCCATTGTTTGCCACTTATTTATTGCATGTGGTGTATTGTGTACTACCATTTGATATATAATATCATGATTCACTTTATATTAATGGTATTATGTGATTCATTATTTGGTTATTAACTTTTTGTCAAACGAATCGATTGATTACAACATGGTAAGAGGTTTTCATCTCACTTTTTATTTCCATGAGATTCATGCTATATTTCCACTTTTCCCTTTTGGATGGTGTATGTACTACACATTATTATATTCCATATGTAATATACTTTAATTTATTGGTATTTACATCATCATTGTATGATCCTTTTTCATGGGGATTATTTCTTGTAAGTCACCAAATCAGTAAGGGAATTTCTAATTTTGATTTCCACTCATTGGGTTTTATGCAAACATCATTAATATTTTACACCATGATTATGTGTGAAATCACTATTTATTTATTTATTTAGTAATTTCCACTCCCATTGTGTGGATATTATTTTGATTCACACAATAAATCAGTTGATAAATTCTCAATTCATCTATATGATATTCATAAGAGTAATATTAACTCAATTTTCATTCATTTAGTTATACATCCATGTCATTAGTGTCATTGTTACAAGAAAATGTGTGAATGTCCTATGATTCTTTTACAATGAATATCCAATAATATTTAATGTATTTATATTTTTCATATATAATTATGTCATTGATTTATCATTAACTGAATGATACATTCTTTATAAGGGATTTCATCTCAACTTTCATTCCATTGATACTTCTTTGTATTTTTGCACCAATTCACTTTTATTTTGTGTGTATACTATAGTTTGACATAATATATCACGAATACCTTTATTCTGATGATATTATTATTTTTTTAATACCTCAATTTTTTGTATCCATGCGTCTCTTATTTCGTTAGGATCTCTAACTAAAATATCATTTTAAATATTTTAAAATTTTATTCTTCTATATCTTTCCCATAAATGTTCATGTTATAAAAATGGTTTTAAGGATTTATTTATATGGAAAATTAATTTATTATAATTAAAATTTCTTTTAAAATATTGATCGTTGTATTGGAAATTTTATTCAAAAATCTAATTTAAACAAATTCTGGAAAAAAAAGTTATCCTTTTAAATGTTTTCAAGAAAAAGGATGATATTTATCTCAAATAGTATTGATGATTTTTTTCATCTATGTCAATATCCTTCATTATTCTGAATTGAGGTTAATTTATTATAATACAAAATTATATATTGTATTTATTGAGTTATGTTTTACTATAGATGTGCTATTTTTATAACATTCATGGTTTATGGTTTAAGTATTGATATTTCATATGTTTGTTTAATACGCATGTTTATGTTATGTTTAAAATTTTTTGTATGAGGAATGTAGTGGACTTAGTATGTGATGTGTGGAGACCTATATATATCTTTTATGAATCAGTAGGTCTAATGAGACAAACTAGTGTCTTGGCACATGTCCTTGAAAAAATCGTAGTTGTAGTCTTGGCACAAGGCCATGACTATGTGGTTATGAATTCTAGAATTTTGCATTTCATCATTATGAAATTGGATATTGATATTGCATGTGATTATTTGACACGTATAATATCCTTGTGAATAATTAAATGAAATTATTTGATTTACATTTTCCATATTATGTTGAAGTTTTTGTTTAAAGGTCTTGTGTTCTAGTCTTATACATTGCCTAAAATTTTTTCTCTTATTTATGACAGTTTATGCTATATTGTTATCCGTTCTGGGCATCTTAGCTCAACCCTTTCTTATGTTTATTTCTCCCAGGTTACATAGAGTTATATTACTATTAAAAAGAAGTAATAGTCTAAGGGATGTAAGAGTCTTCAAAAGGGACATAATGTTTTTTTCTAATTCACAATGAAATGTAAAAGTTATGTATGTATCTAGTAATACCAAGTCTACTAAACTGATTGGTCATTTGGGACAATATTCTTTATATCATGCCAATGTTATGTAATAATGCACTGATTCTGGTTATCTAGGTTTGGGGAGTTACAGTTGGACTGCTTGAAGAGGTTGATCAACTGTATTTATAAATGGATCAATAACAAGAAAGAGTCAAATGATCACATGATGATATTGGATTGACTACTGATTATATAGATCTATAGTTAATGTCTCATAGAAGTAATATCTACCATTCATGATTCACATAATCATTATGTACTTTGGATATGCACAGAAAAATTAGCTACTGTGAATGACACATGAAAGCATGGAAAATTTCTTAGACGAATGGAATCATAAGAGGGCATGAATATAAATAGATGCATGATTGGCCATGAATGTTCAAAAAAAAATAGTGAAAATGACCTTTTTATATAATGATAAGAAGAATTTACAATTGCACTGAAGTAGAAGTGGCTATGACCCTTCCAATGTAAATGATTATTTTATGAGTTCATATTTTCTAAATGAAATCCCTTACTTGATCAAGAAAATTGATTGATAAATAATTATGTCGATGTAATGAATGGATTTAAAGAATAATATCATTCATTATTTATTCCACAAATAGAAATTCATCAATGTATTTAGTCGATTCTTGGTGATGTGTTAATTATAAGAAAAAATACCATGATTCCACGAAGTTTTATTAAAGGAATATCCGGTGAATTATTATATACTGTAAAAGGGGTATCCATGATCCAAATGAAATAATATTTATATAAAAATTTATATTCATTGTATCATAATAGGAAATTAATAATTATATAGATCTATTTAAATGGGTTTTGAACATTTATGTTCCTTTTTATTGGGAATTTAATCATACTAGAAATTTAGAAAATGGAATAACCATGAATGTTACTACAATTTTTTGAGGTTAAAAATAATTTAAATATAAAAATATTTTATTTATAAAAATATGAGGCTGATAATTTTAAATTTATATAATGGAAGAGGCCATTGATAAAATATGACTTGAATTACTATAAGACTTGGTACATGAAATCAGGTATTTAGATGGGTATTTAAATGAAAATAGGGATAAGGTAGAGAAAAAATAATTATTTATGTTAGTACTTATTAATATTATTAATAATAAATATATATATTACATGTTTCAAATATAATATTAGTTGAATATTATACTCTAGAAAAACTAAAGAAATTATTTTTTATGTAAAATATTAAAAGAGAGTGACCTGACCCTTATTATTCAGATACATCCCTAAGTGTCTACGAACTAAATTAATATTTATTGCATTCTATGTTAAAAAATGAAGCTATAAACCAGATTAATATAGCAATATAAAGTATCTTGTTTTATTCAAGTACACTAATTAATGAAAAATAATAACAAAAGGTGTTGTGTAAATTTATTTCACATAAATAAGAAGCCCAAAATATGAATAGAAGGTGTTTTTAATATTTATTTTGATAGGAAGAAGTTAATTACAGAGAATAACCTAAAATTATTCATTAGGAGGAATGTTCACTATTTTTTATATAATGGTGTATATTTTATGGTGATGTACATGTAACTAAAGAAGAGAATAAGAATAATCTATCTGTTTAACAGTGAACAAATGTTATCTTGTGGGATAATTAATTGATAATTCAATGAACATGACGAACTTTTGGATTTTTCATATATTATATATAACGAACCAATAATAATATATATTTATAATTTATTATCACATGTTTTGGGAATCAAGATTTTTACTATCCCCCCACTTGAGTGTAGGGTAACAGACTTCTAGTTTCGGTTTTTTATTAACACATAGTAATAGGTATATCATACTAATTGGATGTCTGATTGTGGATTATTTATAGTTCAACCAAGGCCTACATGTTTTACAGAATATTTAATATTTTATATATCTTATACTTTTTTTGAAAATATATGATCGAAAGTTAAGAGAACATGGGAATAAAGATCCTAACTTGTCTTAGGGTTAAATTAATTAGCAAATAAAATTGAAATAAAAAGTATCCAACATTGACCCCTAGTGTTGAGAACATCCCTAACTTCCCTCTCAATTTTTTTACTACCTTTCTCACTTCAATTCGATTCACTATATTTCAAATAATCCTATTTTTGAAAATTTGATTTTCATCAATATTTTATAATGAAGTGAATTTATAGAGATGAATTATTTGAATCGAATTAATCATTAGTTTCTTCCACAATCATGATTAATTTGAATAAGAAAGTTAAAATAATGTTGAAGAAGTTTGCATCATTCCATATGGGGAATATAATTCATGTTCTCTATTAAAGTGTACAAATGATGAATGAGATGGTTTGGAAAAAGAATAAAATTTATTTGTTGAAACTTCTTTGATGTTAGTTATTCAGCATACCTTAATTGGTTTAAGACACTCAAGTTATCAAGAGTTTTAAATCAATTATCATAAAAAAATCATAACTAAGGACAAATGATCAGTGGGAATGATCATATGTAAAATCATATAGTTATTCATGCATTAAATTATTTCATACAATGTATTCCAAAATATGTAGTTTCATTTTTCTATGGAGATTTTTAATTTTAACAAGAAATAATCACCCAATGTGATGGTGAGGAAAAAAATTGGACTAGGATTTCCATGAAAGGGGTTTCAGAAATATAACTATAACCAAACAATTAATTGAAATGGAATAAAGAATGTGGATATAGAAAAATTTATGTTCCAATTTTGATGTAGAGTGGCTAAGTAAAATATGTGAAGAAGAGTGTACCACTAAAGAATTTTACAAAAATTTATATACTTTTGAACAAGAACAATCTATCAATACTTATCAAATTGTTGTTAAGGTGAAAAATATAACGAAATTTCACATATTGTTTAATCAATGTTTTTACAATGTCCCAAAACCTAGTAGCCCAGAGAATATTGGTACTTTATTAAAATATCTAAAGATATAGGAAATCACATCCCACATGACCAAAGATTTTATTAGTAATGGTATACTAGATAAATATTTAAATATCACATTTAAATTTAAAAAATAAAATTAAACATATTATTCTATTTGATTCCATATTATTTCACCCAGTATAATAATTCATATTAATCATAATAGACCTAATGGAATTGTGGGGGAAACCATGACACAGAGATGCTATAAAATTCTGACTAAGGGTTTTCATGCACTAGAATCTACCATTACTAAATAAGACATTATCAGTATAGAAAGGTAAATTACTAAATAATGACACTTAATCAATAACATGACCATGAGGAATAATAATGATGGATTATATGATAATGAAACAATTAAATATAAATAATAATATGAGAATGAAACATATACATTCATATTGTTTCTAATCAAATAATATCATTGACATCAATAATGAATATCTTAATTATGGAATTAAAAATTTCGGAAATTATACTTCTCACAACCTATCCTAGAGTGGCCAATGTTGACACTACCCTAATCACCCCCCCACCAATAGACTAGAGGTTGGTAACTAGCTCCAAGTATGAAAATCCCACAAATGGGAGGCATTATCCTCAAGTACATGTAAACATGCTCACATCATCATGATGAAGATGATTAAACTGGAAATCACTAAGTAAAAAATGCCTGAAAACCACTATATAGCACAACTAGAGTACAATAGAGAAAATACTGGAAAGTAAACCTGACCAAAATAATCCCAAAAAAATAAAAGTGTTTGTAGTCACAAGTCCAACCTGTAATGTAAGAGGTACTTGTGCTATTGTGTAAAAAGTTATCATTACACACCTTTACCTATCTGGTCTCACAAGGCACTGCCTTGTCATGACCTTCATAGAACTCCATCGAAGAGTCTATCATCTTTAAAATACACGACATGTTCAAACAATGACCATGAAATGGTGAGTAAAATGGTACTCAATAGGACACCATGAATCCACAAAGGAAAACGATAAAAGAAATATAAAAAAAGAATTTATGCGAAGGGAATACCATGAAGGAATACCAAAAATAAATACTATAGAGGAAACACCCCTAGGAAATATGAAAATGGGATACCACAATGAAATAAATAAAAGTAAAACACAAGAAGGAATTCCACAATAGAATGAATAGTAAACTCCAAAGAGATATATGTCTACCATAATTATATTATGATGTTTTAGATATACTCAATAAAATAAGACACACATTCTCTACAAGACGTATAGTATAAATAAGACATATAATCTCCATAAGACAAAAAGTCTCCATAAGAATCATAGTCTTCAAAAGATAAACAATCTCTAGGTCCCAGCGACCCACATAAATTTTTTACTCATACCACACTCATTCATTGAAAACTCACTTCTCCAGCCATTAGGGAATACAAAAAATCCCATGAAAACACACTTAGGGTATCTAAAATTTACTATATTTTTGTAAGGGTCTCATCAAGGAAAATAGATCGTCAAAAGGATGTCCAGTTTGAATGTAATACCACTATGAATTTTCGAATGGGGGAAGGCCACTGGGCTAGTAGAAGGAATGATGTGGTTGACCATTCCATGACTGGACAAAACCTTGGATGACTGCCACAGTTATTAATGGATTGGTCTGGACAACCAGAGTCTGACTTGGGTCTGCCCTAACCCATGAATGTTGTGCTAACCCACTGGCGGCTAATCCTGTCTATAGGTTTGACTTGACCCACTAGGCCCAGCCCACTCAGGCTCTACCTAGTCTGCCTCATCCGCACAACCCTCTTTTCCCAACCTAGCATATTAACAAGTCTTTACTACTCATGTGGTTGCCTATAGAAACTTCTGTTGGCCAATATGACCACCATACCATGTCCCATTGTGCTTCGTCACATCCAAAGTTGTGTCGGATGCTTCGCGCCACCATGTGCTATCATACATCGATACATTTCCTTCCACAGTAGGTCATTTATCTTTTGGGTCTCCACCACTAATTTCAGATTTTTATTATAAATCAAATGAATCTTTTCAGGTAAAGGTGATAAACCATGGGATAAAACAAAGTCATTAAAGGAAAACTTATGCCTATTGGCATGTTTATCTTTAAGGAGATTATGGGAGAGAGAAGTTATCGGTGCTTCTGGATCATCCTGAATAAGTTCTTCGAAGAGGCATACCAATCTGTCCCATGCTTGCATGAAATACTCTTGGTTGATTTTACCCCTGTTGAAGCCTCTAACTAAGATTAAATTTTTCTTGGAAACCCAATCCCTCTGATCTCTATTGGTGCCCACCCAAATGGACCTTAATATCGTATTTTCACCAATTTCATTGGAAGCATTAAGCAGAAGGTATTCTTCCTCCATAACTTCTTCCAAATACAGAAGCATCTCCATTGGTTGAGCATCTAAACTGCCTTTCTCTTGTAGTACAATCCAATCAGAATCAGCCCTAGAGACCGCATCCTCTACACCTATTGTATTACCCTTAGATATGGGATTTCCATCCGTCACATGGGGTTCAACTTCCTTCCAGGTCGGGTCTTCATTAGGGAAAGCAGATAATAGTAGTCCTTTCGGCCTTTCTTGCCTCCTCGCCATCCCTTCCTCCTCCTTAGATTTTAGGCATCACACCCTTGAAATTATTGAGCACTAACCCCTGAAATCTGACTAGATAAGTCATCCCCAGACTCCTCTTATGGAATACCCTGCTACTTGTTGAAGGATTCCTCTTGGTCTGCCTCTTGAGTAGGCCATTTGTTCTCTAGACTGTCAAAATGGTTACTCAATTTCATAGATTACAACACTCTTCTCAGTCTTTAAATGATCAAAGGAGTGGTCTTAACCTGGGGGCCCTCACTTCCAGTGTAATCAATCCTTGTACGTACAACCTCCACATAAGAGGAGATCATATGACATTCACCTTCCTCTGCTGGCCTTCGGATAACCACTCCCCTGTTAAAAACAGCGGCTGCATCCTTAGCCACACCAGGTTCATCAAGACCCACCGAACCATTCACAATCAGTGAGATAACACCCAAATAATTCCTCAAATGATTGAAGATAGTATGAACCAAGGGGTTACTCCCGGGTGGATCACGTTGAAGTCCCTTTACCAAGGCTGAGACCAGGCCTGCATTCCCACCAGTCAGACCATTAGGAAGAGGAGAAACGATATCCTAATTCCCACCCGAAGTGTTTGGGGAGGAACATGCACCCCCCCCCCCTCCATCGTTACTGATTCGTCTACATTCCAGGAAGAAACTATCAAACCTCCAGTCGAAGGAGAACAGAACTGTTTGACTTATCCGAGCTACAAGACAAATGACAACTGGAATGAAGATGACCGAGAAGAAAGCATGAACTGCATAAATCGAATAAATTTTTGAAGACCACTGATTATTGATAATGGAGTGCTTCACCAACCTCACTCAAAACAATGTCCATCGGAGGTTTTAAAATATCGAATTCCACATAGATGCGAGGAGAAATCGGGTGACAAAGGGAGTGAGAACACTCATCGAAGGCAAAGAACCTCCCAACGAGGTTACACAGCATCATAAGAATGGCGGGATTTTGAAAAGGAATAGGTTGAGAGGGGAACCTTACCCAAATTTCTGTGAGTGAGGAGTCTCGGTTCTAGTGGAAATCGTAACTCCATCAGAACATGAAGAAGTGGGATCCATCGCAAAATCGCGTGCCTTTGGACCACGCGGAATCCAGGTCATTAGTGCATTCGAAGTGAAGAAGAATGTGACAAGGATCCAGAAGCCTAACCATGATTCGGTTCTTCAAGGGCCAGACGCTGTTGATAAACCTATCGAAGCGGTCATGTGAAGGCTAACGAAGACCAAAGCGGGCAACAAGGGATTACCCATTGAGAGATGAAGCCTCCAAGAACTCCTGGAGAGAGATCAGAAGTGAAGGAGAACCAAAGTGGAAGGATGATACTTTCAGGATAAGGAGGATTTGGGGAAATTTTGGCAAGGAGGAAGGATTAGTGAGAGGTGAGAACACTGGCTGAGGGAGGGGGAAAGCAGGGCGGCCATCACCGCCGCCCGTAGGGAGAGTGCACAGCTAGGGATCTATATGGGGACCCCAAATGATAAAACTATCCCCCTTTTGTAGATCCAATATCTAAAACAAAAACACCTCTGTAATCCTCAGGTCCTGAGCTACAATGATCGGGACTCAATTTCTTCATACCTAAAATCTGTGTGTCAGATCGTGTTAGGAGCCTCCTGGAAAGTCGAGTAGCGAGGATGAAGATCAAATGGTGAATAACACCAAGAATAAGAGATGTAAAGAATAATAATTCCAAAAGAACGATCCTTGACCTTTCTTCTTGTCATCCATGATTTGTTCTCATTAGAAGGATTAAAGGAGAGGAAAAACTAGTCTCTGGGTAATCCCATAACTGTAACATGTCCCACAATAATGATTGAAATACCTATTAATTTATTTGTGGGTGGAATGATGTTGGTTGTGCAAATAAGAATAGGGAAATTAGATTCAAAATAAAACACCATACATAGTATAATGATCATTCACTATCTAGGATTGATTGTCATTAGTGATCTATCCTAAATAATATATGATCATGGTGTTTTTCATTGCTTCTATGAGAATTCTCTAAGGATTCTCTCCAGAGACTCCATATAATTTCCAAGGTTATGATCCTAAACCTGAGTTCATACCTACGTCTTAATTTAAAATAAATAGCATCGCAGTGTTAGCACATAATCAAAATAAAATAAACTCACAAAATATTTGATTCATCAAAACATCCCAAAACTATTTCACACAGCTGATCCAAGGACTCTAATTTTAGGAATAACCTCAAGAAAACACCACATTATGAACTCAAATGTGGTATCAGATTTAAAATCATTGTTTCCATTCAAGATTTATTAGAATTTTTAAAATAAAAGAAAATAATTTAGTTTTTTTATTGTTACATTCATGGTGATTTTTTCATCTCATAACCCACGCCAACCTAATCTAGGTCGTTCCTTGGGTAAAGAATCTATTCTAAGATCTATGGTGACCTTAGATTTCTGATCCAAGAACCCATTTAATATATATTCCTCTTTTTTAGAAAATCATTGTGCATGTGCTATTCAAAACTGAACATTTTATAATGAATTGTTCTATACACACTCGGCCTTCGAATCCCACACTATATCACTGCATGATCATGGAATATTCCCAAATAATTTTAAAATATAAATTCTATAAATTCATATTCAAAACATTATCCACACCTTAGGAATTTATGTCCTTGAAATGATAAAACAAGGCCTACTCAAACCAATGAGAGAACTGAGAGTGAATCTGAACCTCCCGTTTCCATGTTCTCGCATAGAGATTTCTGTGTTTCCACCAAATATGCACAAGAGGAATAAATTACCCAATAAGGAACCTCTCCTATCGATCCTTGATCTCTACTGGGTAATCAAAAAAAATCTCCCGGTCATTTATGCACATCTCACCCAAGTTAATGATGTTCGAAGGGTTATTCATGTACCTCCTCTACTATGACATGTGGAAGACATCATGTACCCACTCTTAACTTCATAAGTATATCCAATAGGTACACCAACATTCCAAATCTACATATTATTTGTAAAGGTCTGATAAGCCTTGGAGATAGCTTTTTAGCCCAGCCAAGTCTTCATTATCCACGTCACGGTGAGACCCGAAGGAAACCATGGTCTCATTCGTTGAAATCCAAATTCCTTTTACACCTATAAACATAGGACTTATTTCATATATATGCAGTCTTCATATCCTCTATGATTATGTTCACCTTCTATGTGGTATCTCATACCAACTCTGATCCCATGAGTGCTGACACTCCAAGTCCATTCCAGCAATGTGGTCACTTGTAGGCTCGCCCGTAAAAGTACTTGAAGAGAACCATACCAATTGTTTAGTGATAGTTATTGTTAAATTAGAACTCCACTAGTGGTAGTTGGTTCTCCAAATTACATAAAAAATCCAACATGCATGACCGCAACATGTCCTCAATAATCTGAATAGTCCTCTATGTCAGGCCATCCATCCGGGGGTGAAATGCTCTGCTCAAGGATAACTGAGTCCCAATGCATCCTACCATCCCATTAAAAACTAGGATGTAATGTGAGCATCATGATCTAAGAATATCATCGGTGTAACTCCATGGAGTGTAACATTCTTCTTCAAGTAGAGACATCCCCATCTATATTATAAGTTCTGCTACATAATAGCTATGATGTGGTCCAACATGGTGAGTTGGTCAATGATCACCCAGATGGTATCATGTCGCCTAGACATTTGTAGTAAACCTATCAGGTTTTCTATAGATATACCATTACAATTATATTTTGGAACCTCAAGAAATTGAGTCAAACTCTCTAGAACCAGGTGGTCAGCCTTCACCTACAAAAATGTGAGGCATTGAGAAATGAACATGGAAAATCCCTTATTAATATTTGACCACCAAAATTAACGTCAAATTCCCTGATATATCTTCTCCACAACAATATGTACCACCAAAGAGGTTGTGTGGAACTCCCTAAAAACATCCTCCTACAACATCACTTGTAGTACAATTAAACATCTAAAAACAAATATATTCTCCCTAATATTAGAATATCCATCAGGGGAATGTCTATGGACATCGGAGCACATAATTTCTTGCCATCAATATACACATGCTATGCCTCCCAGTATCACTATAAGAGAGGAGGGTTAACAACCATCGAATGGAGGTAAGATACTCCATCCCCAACCATAAAGGATATCTTCAATGATGCCAACTACTCTAATGCCTCATTTAGAAATTGATAACTAAATTTTTTACTGAGGTCATCTTCTAACAAGTACCATTTCCCAGAAGAATAGAAAATGTCAATTTAATAGTCCTAATGGAACTATATTCTTCATCTCTATGACAATTTTAGATCCCTATTATGGAAGTGATACATGAGACTCTTGTGGTTATATTAGATGATAAACAAATCTCCCATAAGGTAGTGTTTCGACATCTTAAAAGAAAATACTACTGCTTCTATCTCAATATCATGGGGCATGATGTTATACTCATGTCTCTCAACTAGGATTATCCATAGGTATTCAAAAATTTCCACTATAGTAGGACATAGCAAGGCTAGATACTAAATGAATGGTAGAACTCTATGTACTCAGTACCCTTCTCTAAAAATCTCATGAAGAGATCACTCTTCAATCTCTTCCATAACTACTAAAAATTATCCAGGCATTATTTTGTCCATACAAAAGGATGCACCATTCATATCAAATTTTTTCAAGGGTGTTTCCATTCTTGAAAATTGATGTACAAACCTTTGATAGTTCCCATCCAAAAAAAGGAAACTCCACACCTCAGTAACATTCTTTCATTATCCCCCAATAAAGCACTGCCTCAGTCTTCATTAGATCCACAACAAATATAGCCTCTGAAATGATGTGTTACAGAAAATGGTCCTCCCAAATATATAACTGCCAGTTCTAGAGCTTCCAAAATTTTTATTGATCCCATAGTGTGGCTAGGACCATCCTCAAGTGTCTCACATGCTCCCAATTTGATTTGGAGTACACTAAGATTTCATCAATGAAGGGAACCAAGAACTGGTCAAATTATGGCTAAAAGATCTAGTTCATAAGTCTCATGAATAGTTGTAGGGTTTTCATCATGCCAAATGGCATCATCAAGTACTCATCGTAAATTTAACAACATATTAATGTTTTTTAGCCTATATAAACATCCCATACTCATAGATGATGACAAAAAGATCTAAGTTCAATCATTGAGAACCACTGGGCCCCTTTCAAAAAATCGACGATGGCATTGATCATTTGTAGTGCTTACTTATTTTTCAGGGACACCTAGTTCATGTTTTGAAAGTCCACATATAACCTCATGTTCCTAACATCCTTATTGAAAAAATATTGTGCTAACTAGGGTGAAACATGATGTCTCATAATGACCTTCCTCTTCATGTCCTCCAACTACCCCTTCAACTCACGATGCACTGTGGGAGCCATCCAATATGTGGTTGTAGATATTGATTCTGTTCCACGGTATAGACAAATTCATAAGTTACCACCCTATAGGGATTTATTCCTAGAACATCCTTCATAAATATGTCCCCATACTGTAACTCCAATGCAGAAAACTAGGGATGCATATCATCCACTACACTGAGGGTCTGGCTAGCTAATTGACGACTGATCTGTTTCACCCTAATTTGTGCGATTACATCCTGTGCTTCATGTATTTTATTTTATCCAAAAAAGGAAAACATGGTTCCATCACTGTAGTCACACCATACTGTATACATAAAATAGTCAATTTTTGATTGAACTATGGATAATCAGTCCATACCAGGAATGACATCGAATGGCCTGGATGTCGCTACCAGGAGATCACAACTAAAACTCTCACATCCATGAGGAAGCTTACACTATTGGAAATAGTATATGATCATTGAATATCCTCATGAAAAAGTCCTTATGCATATGTTTTGACTCACTAGTTCAACTAGAATTCCTGAGTCTTGAAAAAGGATTGTTGTATCAAAGTAACTACTAGAACCTATGCATATCTAAAATGCAACTGGATTATACATGTAATCATCACAGGAGCTCTTGGGTTATAAGACTCCATTGCATATATCTAGCCTATTCCCAATCCATTGTCTCTCTATGCCTGTTGTGGACCACCATGGGATGGTGGTGGTAAATGATTGAAACATAGACCACCTCCTACCACCTTGTGTTCTCCCCTTCCACATTTTCCACCCAACGAACTACCCTTATAATGCATCTTCCTCTACCATGGTGGACCCTAGACCATCTCCTTATTGGTCATACGATGGTTAATACAATCTCCTAAAAAATATCCCTGATCTCCACACAAGTAATAAAACCCATCCCCATGCTGACTCAAGCTACCCGAGGAGCCCTGCACAACTAATCTTGTGTCCTATGATCGTTTGTCAAAGATCCTCACCAAATTTGGACCATTCCACTGTCATTGGCCACCTGTTTATAATGTCTCACTAACCTGGTTACAGTGGGTAGCTCCCACGACTAGTTCATGCTCATCTAGAAATATCTCTACTAGAAGGGATTGTTAAATACCCCGGCATAAAAAAGAATGTTATGTGGTTTCTTGGATTCTTAGATCTCCCAGTGTAATACCTACTCAAAGGTTTGAGCCCTGATGTTGCAACCTAGGATTTTATGAGAATTATTATTTTAAATTTTATTGATGTCTTTTGTTGTACGCTACACCAAAATTATCTTGTCATATACACAACACCGTATTAGCTTGCAGTACATGCAACACTATTCTTGGCTCGTGTTACACACAATTTTATGTTCTTTTTGTAGAAACTATTCTACGCAACATTAAGTATAGACTTTTTTTAATGTATAAATGAAATAAGTTTTGATTTTGTTATACGAAACACAAAAGGGATCTTGCACTACACGCAACCTTGACTTGGCTTGCATTACATGTAATCGCGACCTTCTTCATTAGCGTGTGTTGTACGCAATACCGAGTTTCACTAAACAACGATATGTTATTAAAATATTATATAAACTAGCCATTATGAATAGTAATACCCACTTTTCAAAATTCAATAAATTTTACATTTCAAAATGGACTTCATTTTTGGATTCGTAATATCGAAATTAGCTTAGGGTGAATTTTTGGTATTTTTTTGAAAACATTCATTTTTTGATGAATAGTGAAAACACTGAGTTATTGGCTAAAACTGACTTTTTATTTAAATAATAATTTATTTTATTTAAATTTATTTTATGTCAAAACAGATAAATAATACCTTTATAATTTCAATGTAATTCATTGGAGTCATTTTATAATAATTTTTGATATATAAAAATTTTATTGAACTTTTTGCCGTCTTTTACCCACCTCCTAGAAGAATTTGCAAATTTACATAAAACTTAATTTTAGAGCTTTTGTGAGTGGAATTTCAAAAATCCGAGAGACACATTTGATATCACTATGTAAAATTTGGTTCAATGAGATAGATTTTTTGGGTGAATAGTAACTTTTTACTTTTGTAAACTACGGCTAAAAGTAAATAGGGTAATTAAGGATAAAAATGATATTATTATTACCCAAAAACATGTCCTAATTCTATTGAATAAGTATAATTCGACCAAAAACAACCTTAGGAATAAAATATGAACCTATTTGGTCCACTTGGATTAGATTAGGACAATTATTATTACTTTATTTAAAGAAGAGTTAAAATAGTTAAAATCTATGTTTAATAACTAAAACATTTCTAATATAGGGTTAGACACAATATAAATTAGACTATAAGTATTCATTAGAAATATAAAAATATATCCTACATAATGGTATTTTATTTATAATTTTTATACATTAAAACATTTAGTTTATTTATGACACAATGATGATGCAGTAATTACCTTATTAATGAAAAATTAACATAATTGATGTTATAAATACACAAATAAATGTGATTTGAGACTTTTTATGAATTACACTAATTTTCTAGGTTAATATAACATATTAGGGTTAGTTATATGTATTATTTTCTAAATAATAATGCTGTTATAAATTATGAAACAAAACAAAATACCAAATAGTGTATAATTTGACATAAAAGAGTTTTTAAAACAAATATTATATTATTAATTCATATAATGGTAATTAAAATCTAATGTATGGAAAAAAGACTTATATAATAATATTTATAACATTAATAATCCTATTGGGGTTCTATTGGTATTTTATAGTATGTTTATTAACCATATAGTGTAAGCATACAAGAAGACGCGGTAAAAGTTAAATTATTTAACTTAGAGTTAAATATAAATGATAAGGTTCAAATGGTGACCTAAACTTGTCTAAAACCTATTTTTTGAGAGTATTTCGACCCATCCCCACCCTATCCTCTAAATAAGTTACATTAGAGACATTATAAACTTAATATGAATTTATTATAAAATAATATTTTATGTTTTTCCTAAGGTGCCTCTCACCCCTCTTATAAAAGGGCACCTCCTCCATCTTCCCATCACAACACTTTGTGCCTTAAAGCTCAGAAAACCCTACTTATTTCCCTTCTTCACTTCCCTATAACCATTTTGGAGGTTCTGGTCTTTTGAAACGTCCAACTCTAGTCCCTTAAGAGCTAGTTTAAAGGAGGTGCGTCGAAGAAGAGGTAATCTCTTCTACAGATTCATTCAAGTTTCTTTCTTCTTCAACTTCCTCTTCATTAGTTTTTTAATTATAAAGTAATACAATAAGTATCAATAACATACTTATATGATATTATAAATATGAAACAACACCATTTCTCCTTCTATCCATCCTATGGAAAATGACATCACCGCACGTACGTACGTACAGAATACCGTCTGCACGCCGTGGTGTAATCAGTTTTTCCACCACCAACCTTACTTGGATGGATATAATGGTGTAAATAATATCTATATATGGTTATAATAACATCATACTGATTTTGAGATATTATATCATTCAATCCAATTCTATTCAATAATTATGGGAACGATATCATCGCCCGTGCGTACGTACGGAATACCGTCTCCACGAACGTGATGAGATTCATTTTACATGATTAACCATTCAAGTATGATTATAAATTATATATATAATAAATAAAAATAAAAGATATTAAATAATAATGATACTGTATTTATATACATATATGTTTCATTTACTTAATTCCATTCAATTCAATAAGGAAACGAAAATAGCGTCCATCCGTACGTATGGCCTACCGTCTCCATGAAGGGTGTATTTCATTCCATTTATCAACCTATCATATATATTTATATACGGAAAATATAATATATATAAATCATGTTTTACATTATTTAATTATGTAAATTATGATATGAGTAATAGTGTCAAGAACAAAAAATCGAAACACGTAGGATAAATGAAACGATTTTACCCAGAACGCTGCTTCAATGTGGAATTTACAAATGAACGGGTAATATATAGTCATAAGTGAACCATATATTATATCATAACAATGAATATGAATCTTTAATAATTAAATGACATTATTTAAATCATTATAGAGGAGGTTTGGAGACATACGAAGCATAGTATACATAAGGTAAGGGAAAATCTCACAATCTCCTTTTTATCCGAGATTGTTTATACTTCTGAATTTACATAGGCGTATTTATCATCCATATCCATGTTTAATAAATATGTAATAATATGTTTGTCCTCCTACTATTTTTTAAATCCAATTTTAACTATAGGGGAATTTTTAGTAAAAGATATGAAATGAATCTTTTTTCATTTTCAGTACAAGATACTTTTTGACTTTCCGACCAAAGTACGAGAATAATGATTTTTTAACTTATACGGCATGAATGGATTTTTATGATTTCATAGAACATTATCTCCTTTAAGCTTCCTTTAAAAGTTTTCATGTTTATTTTTAATTAACCTATTATAGATTAAAATTTTATAACATGTTATGAAAGGAATAAAATTGAACTGGAAAGGATATTTTCCTCAAGAATAGAGTTCAAGTGTTTTATCAAAAGTATTTTCCATCTATGATAAAATAGGTTTCTCTTTCTATCCCTATTTTTACATTGATTTTATTATCTTATGAAGGAATTATTTTTATGAAGTCCTTTTATCTTATATGGTTTATCTTATGATGGAATGATGTTTAAGAATCTGATTTTTATTACATGGGTTATGCTATGATATATGATTTATGATTTTGTGGCACGCATAATAATGGTTTAATTATGAGATGGGTGGGACCTACATCTCCCTCCAATTAATTGGTTAATTATTTATATATCATGAGATAGACATGGATGGAATGGAAAGTTTATCTGGTTCAGTGATACAGGACTGGAACGAGGAGTGAACTCGATTCAGTAAGGGACTTTGTCCACTAAGATGGCCTTGGCAGCAATGCCTTGGCTACTATAGAAATTATATCAAGTGATTAATTGGTTTCTACAATTACATGTTTTATTCCCATGATATTTTATCATGATTAATTTTCCATTATGATCTATGCCTTACGTACTTCCATTTTTTATTTCATTGCTCAATATTTTGATGTTTAAAAATTATGTTCATGTTTTTAAGTTCAAATGTATATGTTTTGTTTTATTTTCTCCATTCATACCCTTAATGAGAATTTGAACTCACCCTTTATGTGTTTTCTTTTCCCCAGGATATAAATAAAGGCTTTAGGTAAGAAAAAAAGGGGAAGATCATTATAGGAGATACTGAATATCTTTCACCATTATTAGAAGATTACGTTCTGAATTTCCAAAGACACTAAACTATTACGATCCTTGATTGTTGGTTTTTGTTATGTATTAATTATTCCACAAATGTAATTTAATTTTCATGTACATCAGGATTTGGGTCTCTATAGTTGGTATCAGAGGAAAGGTTTAGTTAACCTTTGGAATATAGTATGCAAATACATTAGTGAAATACCTAGTGATATTTCTAAGGTATGTCTAGGGATGTCTCTAAGAAAAATTCAGCTTCTTTTCACCGTTGTTTTAATAATTTTCCTTGAACTCCATCTTTCTTTTCTTGTCAAAACCATTAGATGGATATGTAACACCAACTTCCACAAGGGAAAAATTATTTGTTTGATAGTATTCATGATCTCATGACTGATAAAAGCACAAAGTGATATCATGTTTTGAGTATATAGAAATTTTGGGATTTTGGTATGTGGGAAGAGTTAACTTTTGACAAAATTCATGTTTTCACTAAGGTTCAGTGGGTATTAATTTTTCAAGAGAATACATGATTAAGGTATTCACATGTTTGGAATGTGACCAAAAAGACATATCGTATGATAAATGATGGTATTCATATGCTTGGTAGATGACATTTCCAGTAATCATTTTCTTTATACTATGAGATTGGAGAGATGTATTTTTGATAATTCTAAAGATTGTAATGGATAATTATGGACATCAGACAATATTGTTTAAGGATAGAATTTTTTCTATATTATTTTTGTAATGTTGTAGCAGTGTAGTTTTAGAAAAAGGACTACCTGCAAGATGGGTTTCAACTCATCACGTCGGACAATGTTGCTTGAATCGAACCCACAACCGAAGTGTGACAGGCCATTATCACCTACCATAGTCCTACAAGAAGTCCCTTGTTTGTAGAAATTAGTTTTATTTTATTAAAAGGTATGATAGATGTAGTATAAGTCCATTTTTGGGACCATATACGATTAATCTCACCATAAGATGGACTAATGTATTAACATTGGCTAAACATATGTTTGAGAAAAATGGAATGATCAATCATTCTATCGCATGATCTACTAATACTTCACAGAAGACAAATTAAACTTCATTTCTTTAATAGATGAAGTGGAAATTTTCAAGGCACAAACAATAGTAAGATTGTACCAAAATCAAGTAAGTATTTCTTTTAATTATTCAACATTAGGGAAATGATCTTGAAAACCAAAAAAAATTTCCTAGTACCCTCATATCTGATGAATCAGATGCCACCATAGATCATCACGAATTTATGTCTTTGTTATTGTTGTCTTTTTTATATCCATGTTCTCCACTACTCTCTATCAAAACGTGATGGTTAGATTTCTCTTCCATATCCATATTTTCACCTATATTATCCAATGTGGAAACCCAGTGTTGAGTTACTCTGGGTATTTTTTATGTTTCTAGCATTACTTTTTAAAATGATTATTTAGTATTCCTGTTTATGATGTTGGTTTCTATGAAAGAAAATTTCAGATAGTAAACCATTTATAACCCCGATAAATTTCGAGGGCGAAATTCATTTTAAGGGGGGTAAAATGTAACAACCCAAGATTTTATGAGAATTATTATTTTTAATATCATTGATGTATTGTATGGTATGATACACCAAAATTAGATTCTGCTATATGCAACTCTGTATTAGCTTGTAATATATGCAACACTATTCTTGGCTCGTGTTACATACAATTTCACGTTCTTTTTGTAGAAATTAGTCTTTGCAACATTAAGTATAGATTTTGTTTAATGTATAAATGAAATAAGTTTTGATTATGTTATATGCAACACAAAAGAGAGATTTCACTAAACGCAACCCCGACTTGGCTTGCATTTCACGCAATCGCGACCTTCCCCAATAGCCTGTGTTGTATGCAATACCGAGTTTCACTAAACAATGATATGTTATTAAAATATTATACAAACTAACCGTTATGAATGTTAATACCCAATTTACAAAATTTTATAAATTTTATCTTTTAAAATGGACTTCATTTTTAGATTCGGAATATAAAAATTAGCCTAAGGTGAATTTTTGGTATTTTTATGAAAACTATCAATTTTTGATAAATACTGAAAACACTGAGTTGTTTTTTAAAACTGACTTTCTATTTAAATAATAATTTATTTTATTTATATTTATTTTAGATCAAAACAGATAAATAATACCTATATGAGTTCAATTTAATTCATTTATGTCATTTTATAATAATTTTAGATATATAAAAATTTTATTTATCTTTTTACCATCTTTTACCCACCTCCTAGGAGAATTTGAAAATTTACATAAAACATAATTTTACCGCTTCTGTGAAGGGACTTTCAAAAATCCAAGAGACACGGTAGATATTATTAATTAAAATGTGGTTCAATAAGATAATTATTTTTGTGAATAGTAACTTTTTACTTTTATTTACCACGGTTAAAGGTAAATAGGGTAATTAAGGGTAAGAATGATATTAGTATTACCCTTACACATGTCTTAATTCTATTGGATAAGTATAATTCAACCAAAAACAACCTTTGTAATAAAATATGAACCTTTTTGGTCCACTTGGATTAGATTTGGACACTTACTATTATTTTATTTAAAGAAGAGTTAAAATAGTTCAAATCAATGTTTAATAACTAAAACATTTTTAATATAGGGTTAATCACAATATAAAATAGACTATAAATATAAATTAGAAATCTAAAAATAATTCCTACATATTTTTATTTTATTTATAATTTTTAGACATTAAATAAATTAATTTATTTATGACACAATGATGATGCAGTAATTACATTATTATTGAAATATTAACATAATTGATTTTATAAATACCCAAATAAATATAATTTCAGACTTTTTATGAATAAAACTAATATTTTAGGTTAATTTAACATATTATAATTGGTTATATGAATTTGTTTCGAAATAATAATGCTGTTATGAATTAATAAAAAAAATACCAAATAGTGTCAAAACTGTATTAAAAGGGTTTTTAAAACAAATATTATATTTTTAATTGATATAATGGTCATAAAAATATAAGGTTCATCCAAAAGACTTATATAATAATATTTATGTCATTAATGAACCTATCGGGGTTCTATTGGTAGTTTATAGTGTGTTTTTTAACCATATATTGTAAGAATACAAGAGGACATGATAAAAGTTAAATTATTTAACTTTGAGTTAAATCTAAATGATAAGGTTAAAATGGTAACCTAATCGTGTCTAAAACCTATATTTTGAAATTATTTATACCCATACCCACCGTAGCCTCTAAATAAGTCACTTTGGATCTATTATAAACCAAATATGAATTTATTAGAAAATAATATTTTAATTTTTTCCTAAGCTACCCCTCACCCCTCTTATAAAAGGTAACCTTATCCCTCTCCCATTCAAAAAAAAATTAGACTTCAATCTTGGAAACCCCTTCCCATTTGTATTCTACACTTCCCTAGAACCATTCTGGAGGTTCTGGTCTTCTCAAAAGACCAACTATAGTCGCGTAATTAGAATCTTAAAGGAGGTGCGTCGAAGAAGTTATAATCTCTTCTACTGATTCATTCAAGTTTTTATCTTCTTAAACTTCCTCTTCTTTAGTTGTTTAAAATTAAAATAATACAATAAGTTACACTAACATACTGATATGATATTATAAATATTAAAGAACCCCATTTTACTTTCTATCCATCCAATATAAAATGAAATTACCGTGCGTGCGTACGTACGGAATATCGTCTCCACACCATGGTGTAATCAGTTTTTCCACCACCAACTTACATGGACGTGTATAATAGTGTAAAGAATATCAATATACAGTTATTATAACATAATAATGATTCTGATATATTATATCATTCACTCAAATTCTATTCAGTAATTATAGGAATGATATCATCGCTCGTGAGTACGTATGGACTACAGTCTCCACGGACGCGATGAGATTCATTTTCCATGATTGACCATTCAAGTAAGATTATAAAGAATATATATATAATATATAATCATGAAATTTATTACATAATAATGATACTGGATTTATGTACATATATGTTTTATTTACTTAATTACATTCAATTCAATAAGGAAATGAAAACAGCGTTCATGCGTACGTACGGCCTACCTTCTCCAGGAACGGTGTATTTCATTCAATTTATCGACCTATCATATATATTTATATACTAAAAATATATTATATATAAATAAATTTTTACATTCTTGAATTAATTAAATCAGGATATGAGTAATAATATCAAGAACAACAAATCGAAACCCGTACGATAAATGAAACGATTATACCCAAAACGCTTCTTTAATGTGGAACTTACAAAAGAACGGGTAATATAAATCATAAGTGAACCATATATGATATCATAACAATTAATATTATTCTTTAATAATTCAATGACATTATTTAAATCATTATACAGGAGGTTTGGATACATATGAATTATATCATACATAAGGTAAGGGAAAATATCACAATCTTATTTTTGTCAGAGATTGTATATACTTATGAATTTACTAGGGAATATTTATCATCCACATCCATGTTTCCTCAATATGTAATATTATTTTTATCGTTTTACAATTTTTTATATATAGTTTTACCTATTGGGAAATTTTAATAAAAGATATGAAAGCAATCTTTTGTCGTTTTCAGTACGAGATACATTTTGACTTTTCTGGCCAAGGTACGAGAAGAATGTTTTTTTAACTTATACAGCATGAATGGATTTTTATGATTTCATAGAAAATTATTACCATGAAGCTTACATTAAAAATTTTCAAGTTTATTTTTAATTAACTTCTTCTAGTTTAAAATTTTATGACATGTTAAGAAAGGAAAAATGTTTTTGAAGTATAAAGGATATTTTCCACAAGAATGGAGTTCAAGTTTTTTATCAAAAGTATTTTCCAAATAAGATAATATAGGGTTTCATTTCTATCATTATTTTTAAATTGATTTTATTTTGTTATAATGGACTTATTTTTATTAATTCCTTTTTTATTATATGGTTTATGTTATGATGGAATGATGTTTAAGAATCCCACTTTTAATACATCAGTTATGCAATGATATATGATTTATGATTTTGTGGAACACATAAGAATGGTTTCATTATGAGATGGGTGGAACCTATATCTCCAATGAATTGGGTAAAGATTTATATCTCATTTGATAGACATTAATGGAATGACAAGTTAATCTAGTTTAGTGATACAGGACTGGAACGAGGTGTGAACTCGATTCAGTAAGGGACTTTATCCACTGAGATGGTATTGGAAGAAATTTCTTAGCAACTATGGAAATCGTATCAAGTGCTTAATGGTTTTCCATAATTACATGTTTTACTCCCTTGTTATTTTATCATGATTGATGTTCAATTATGATCTATGCCTTATATACTGCCATTTTTTATTTCATTGCTAAAGAATTTGATGTTTTAACTTAATGTTCATGTTTTTAAGTTCAAATGTATATGATTTGTTTTATTTTCCCCATACTTACCCTTACTGAGCATTTTAACTCACCCTTTATATGTTTTATTTTCCTCGGGATATAAAAAAAGGTTTTAGCTAAGAAACCAAAAGGGGAAGATCATTATGGGAGATGTTGAAGATCTTTTACCATGATTAGAAGATTATGTTCCGAGTTTCCAAAGACACTAAACTATTATGATCCTTGAGTGTTGATTTTTGTTATGTCTTAATTATTATGCAAAAAAAAATATAATGACCATGTACATCAGGATTTGGGTCTCTACACCTAAACTACTGGACTCATACCATAACCATGGAGTTTTGTGAATGATATGTAAATTTCACGGAATAATCCCCCACAGTTTGAAATTCCTACTGGAGATGTAGAGCATCATGTATTTGCACTGACTATAATGTGGCTGGAATGAACTCCTATCTATAGATACCACTAATGTTTTCTTAATGTAGATTCATATAATCCTGTGTCTGGGTCACTAATTACAACCATCACCCCACAGATGCAAGGAGAATACTCATTCAAAGGATTTACATTTGGCTGTAAGGCGACATCAAAGGGAAGAAGACACACATAACACTCTCTAGATAATCATTGGCTACTTGGTGGTATGGAACACCTGAAAACCAAGAAGTTTTCTTCCATTAAAAGTCATGAGATGCACTCAGTCTATGTGCATCCTCGGTTGGTAGTGATGGCAGTATTTGATGCTCGATGGGTGGTGGTAGTGCTGGTAAAACACTCAGAGGTGATGTATCTAGTAATGTCTCATGTACCAAATACTCATTTCTATGTGGATCATTATAGTGATCATAAAACAGAATACTAGATGGTTGTTTTCATTGAGTCATCCCATTATAAAATAACATGTACCATGGTCAATAGATTTTATATTGAGAGCTGACTCAGGAATGATATAAAAGACACAACCCAACCCTATATGATTCAGGTATAACTACTTTCATTAATTCATGTGTTTCCATGTAATGAGTTGAAAATAATTTTCCTAGAGTCTTGGTGGATTGATATGTTGTCCACCACAAAAACACAAGATTTTGGGTCATAATATCTATACTCAAAACACTTAACACTATTTCCCCAAACCATGATCATAGACTCCCGACTCAAAAGTACAAGTGACCTCCTTTGATACCACTATGTCCCGACCCATCGTAAGAGGGACTATGTCCTGACCACCCCATGCTTGCCTCCAATAGTCTAGATGTAGGTGAATAGAACTGATTTTGAATATCCCACAAATGAGTGGAAGTATCCTAAAGTACCTATACGAATGCACACATCTCCAATCTACAAATGCTAAAATTTAAATACACTATGAATGTAATGCATGAATAATACTATATCCCCCAACCACAGTGTATTGGTGAATGTAATAGAACGTAAACATGTCCAAAACAAGACCACAAAAAGAATGGAGTCTACATCCAAATGTCTGACCTGTAATTTAGGAGGTTCTGGGACTGTTGGCGGAAATGTTTCTGGAACACACCTCGACCTGTCCGATATCAAGAGGCACTTACTAGTATTGCTCTTCCTTGAACTCTGTTAATGAGTCGATCAGCTTCACAAGACATGACACACATGGGAAAGGATCAAATAGGGGTGAGTACAAGAACTTAGCTAGACACCCTAAAACAAAAAAGGAATACCGTAATATAAAATACCACAATGGAAATACCATGGAAAAAATACCATGGTGTAATACCAAACAGGAATAACAAAGATTAAATACAATAAATTAATACCACCAAAGAACACCAAAAAGGAATTCCATAAAGTAATACCTCAAATTAAAATACCACGATGTAATAACAACTAGGAATCCATAGTCATCTCCAAATAGATATATTTATTCAACAAATATATCGTGAACAAATAGATATAATAAAAACAATAAGACACAAATTCCCCTCAAAACGAATAGTCTCCATAAGACATATAGTCTCTTTAAGATACATAATATTCATAAGACACAAAGTCTACATAATACACAAAGTATCTATAAGACGCACAATATCTAGGGCACAACCAGTTATACACATGATTTATTGAAGCACACTCATTCTGGTATAACTCATTCCCCATATAATTATTTAGTGAGAAAACACCAAAAAAACACATTTTTGATATCATGAAATGACTTTCTAGTCGTAAGGTCCCAACACAATCGACGTCTCGTCAAACAGATGTATGCTAAGAATGTTATGACAATTTGAATTTTTAGTAGGGGGAGGACACTAGGCCTATGGATTGACCTCCTGGTCCTCCCCCTTTTGTGGTCAACCATGATGCAGAAACTTGAGCTATGGTTAACCTTACCTCCAATTTTTGTACACCTCAGTCGATCGGGGCTCATGGACAACCTCCACAGTCAACCGTTTTCCAGTCCGACACTAGTGTCTTCCTTGATTCACGTGGTCCCAACCAATCTGCAAGATTGACCCAGCCCAATGGGATCATCCCACTCTGGCTGGGCTCAACCCAACTCTTTGACCTAGAATGTGATGCTGGTCGAGCATGCTCTCCTGACACAACCTGTTATCGGGTCTTCCCACCTCATGCTTCATTGATGCTGCCACTAGTCTACACAACCACCCTATCACGTCATGTAGCCACTGTCCATGTCCCAAGGATCCAGATGCACTACACCACCATATGTTTCCTACAGCTGGCCACTCATTCCCTTTATTATGCAGTCGTCCATTCTTCATTTGGTGACCCGATCTCTAAAATGAAAACCCATATGTGATCCTTAGGTACCAAGGAGCACTGATCCAGCATCTGTTTCTTCTTACTTCCAATATGGGTGTCCGATCATGTTCAGAGCCTCCTGGTAAGTTGATCCATGATCATAAAGATCCATCGTTGAAAAGAACTGAGAATAGGGTAAAGAAAGCACAATAATTAACCACGAAAAAACCTTGTCCTTTTTTTATTTCAGCATCAATTTGGTCTCCTTGGATGGATAAACGAAGAGGATAAAATAATCTCTTGATAATCCCATAACAACGATCGAACCATGGATTAATATATTTGCGGACTATCCCTTGTTCACCATAGAAATAAGAAGAGGGAAAATAAATCAGAAATAAAATTTTCTACCTTGGATATGGATCATTTGTTGTCAGAGATTAATTTCTTTGGTGATCCTTCAAGAATGACCTCTTATACCAGTTCTTGTCATTATTACTGAGAGGATTCTCTAAGGATTTCTTCTAGAGCCTATGAGGAATTTCTAGCGTCATGGGCCTAACCATTGGTCCCTATCTATCTCTTCACTTAAAATAAACAATGACTCTAGGATTACGTAACATTAAAATAAAATAAACTTATATTTTATTATATTATTTAAAATATACAAAAATTATTTTTCACAGACACACCATGTCAGTCGATGTTAGGCCTCATCTAGGGAAGAACTACATTAAGAACTCAATGATGGTATCATATTTCAAAAATGAATCACCGTTCAGGAGTTATTAGGATATAAAAAATTTAATTATATTTAAATATTTTATTTATGGTTACGTCCTTTGTGCATTTTCTTTAGATGGCACATGCAGAACAAATTCAAGTCACACCTAATGTAAATCCTCCATTATATGCCCAATAATTTCATTATATTTCTTATACAGGAAACTATATAAATGATATTTCACTTTTTTAAGAAATTCGTGCATCATTTCTATTAAAAAAAAAAATTTCAAAAAATTGTTCTTTGCAGACCAGGCCTTAGAATCACACACCGTCTTAATTCCTGACCTCATAATTTTCCCAGAAAAATTCTAAAAAAAATTGGGAGAATAAAATTCATTACAAAATGCATACACTCAGGGACTCATGGATATATATCTTACATAAATAGGTATTAACATGACCAAATACCCAATCTAGATTGTCTTGTGAGACATATCAGTGCATGTAAGGGATAGAGGGCCCCACCCATAACTTATTATGTCCAATTAATTACTCAGATAAATGATGTGATATATTATTAACCATAACTTTCATAGAAAATAACTAGACTACAAAATGTTAATACATTATATAATAAATAAAAATAATCATAAATTATTCAGAGTAATATGGTGATAAGTATAAAAATTGTACATCCACAGTAAAACTATTAAAAAACAATCCAGGTAAATAATAAAGATTTTATCATTATAACATATTATCAATTTATATTATTTAAAATAATGGTTTTTACATTGTAAAAAATAAATACCATAAAAACAATACTGTAAAAAATATTTGGGATCATACTTGTTTTTTTTTTGAAAAACGCTTTCAAAAAAGATTATAGAAAAATAAAAATATTCATTAAAAATGTCAATGTTAACATTAAAATGAAGATTAAAAAATGATTGGTCATGATTGTGGGTATTTTTTTACATTCATAAAAACATTCCTTCTTCATTGCTGTAAAAAGTATATAAAATCCCCCATTTTGGAAGGGATATGAAAATAAATTTATTTTTTTAATAGTTATAAATAGATAAATATTTTTTTAATGTTTCATTTTTATAATGTTAAAAAAATGAATTCATTTTTTACAATCATGTATATTAATGAAAAATGGTTTTTAACCGAAGAGGGAAACAAAATAAATTTAAAAATCTATTCTCTCAAGTATTTTAGTTTCCAAAGAGATGAAAACATATCAATTTCGTGAAAATTTCATGAATAATAATATTATGATAAAATAGATCATTTTTAAGACATAAATATCAAATAATTACCATGAATGTATACTTAATTATAAACAATCCCATATAGTGATGGGATTGTGAAATACACCTTTACTGCTTTGGTTATATTTTAATTATAATCACACTGAATGAAATAAAATAAAATTAAACATTAAATATAATGAAAATTAATATATTCCTGATATTTATCTCAATGGGGTACTATATACACTACACAAAATGAATAAGTTGTGAATATGTCTTATGTCTCATGGAAGTAATAGTGAGGCGAAAAACCCTTACCTCATGTATGAATTCCATTGTATGTTTATGAACATTCTATTTAATAAAAATATGTTTATTATACATTTATTATAGAAACATAGACATATGTATTAATCAAAATACTATTTAAACTGAATATTATTTCACCCGTATAATAAAAATTCTTTGATAATGTCATAGTATTGAGTGATAATAGTTTTATTTTTCATGTATGTATATATTCTGTGATTTTGGTCCTTTTACATTGATCATGGCTGAATCATATAATTACATTTAAAAATGATATAAATATAAAATATTTTTATTATATATATATTTTGATTAATTTGTAAAATTTATATATAGAAAATGGATTATACCATTCATGGAGATAGAAGGTCATACATACTCATGAACGTTGTTTCCATTTTTCTTAATGGAATTAAAAAAGAGAAAGTAAATGTTAATTATCCTTTTAAAATATCTATTATGACATATAAATCATTTATTTAAATAAAATTCATAGTAATTAAGATCTATATAAAACAAAATTTAAAACATTTCATATAGCTAAATGCAGAAGATAGTCCACATATATGCACAGTTGACGTTATTGTTTCCCCATGGATTATAAGGTATGAAGATATATGTTATATTATATATATATATATATTTGTGTGTGTGTGTGTGTATGTGTGTGTTTTAGGTCTTAAATATCACATATATTTATTAAATTTATTTTTTCCATCATCTATGTATTGTGTAAGAAAAAAACGAATCACATCTATTCATGAGTCGGTAGTCTTCTATATAGATGAGTGACGTTATCATATCCCACACATAATGGAAGGTAAGACGGTATCATTTTTCATTAAATGGAATTACAGATGGAAAAAGATTATTACATTAGAATAATAAAATATATTAATATAATATATATATTTGTTATTATATTATAATTTTATAAGAATAATTTATGTTGGTGAATGAATAAATAAAAAAATACCCACATTAAAAATTTAACCACTACTTCAGACAACCCTATTAGGTTTATGTTTAATGCCATATAATATTTAATTAATGATTATAATAGTGCCTCTAGGATATTTATAGTTATCTAATTAAATATTTAATAATGTTTTTTTAACAAATGGGTTTTGTATTGGTGAATAAGAAATGATAGGGGGTCTCCTTTTAAAAGCAGGGGAGATAAAACACATGTATTTTTTGTAATGAATAAAGTGTACCCACATTTATCAAATTCAAAAAGTCTCTTAAATGGTTCATTTTATATACTTATGTGTCATAATGTTAAACTATATCTATAATGGTGTTTTTTCAAATTTTATGTCCTTTTTAACCATTATCATCTTTTTTAACAACCTTAGTAAAACCATTTTTACCTAAAGAAAAATAATTAATTTTTAATTTTTTCATTATTAAAGATGTTTAAAAATTAATTTTACCATATTAGATAATATTTATTATAGTTATATCAAATATTGAATATATATTTTTAAAATTTACTTTTTAGTGGTGGAATAATTCAATTTAAATTGAAACTCACATATGTGTTGAAAAACTGGGTTTTCCAAAGAAAAACATTAAAAACATTAAATTGGTTTTATATCATAATTCAATAAAAAATTTATTTAAATTTATTAAATTATATAAATTTATATATAATTGAAGTAACATCACGTTAAAATAATTATAATACGATTTACCTTTGTAAAAATATTAAACAAAAATTAGTTTTTTATAATAAACATTGAATTTCACTATTCAACAAAAAATTAATATTTTTATAAAATTTTACGAAATTGACCCTTATAGATTTCTTAAATGTATATATAATAATGAAAATGTATTTTTAGAATATATTTTATAAAATTTGTGAAAATATATTTTAATTATTTTCCCAATGCGTGACCAAATTTCCTTTTCAAAAAATATAGTATCTTATAAAACATTTTTTGATTAAAATGATTATTATTGTATTTTAAATAAATATATATCTATTGAATTTATTTTATACTTGTTGAAAGATATAATTTTCATCATTTGAATTATTACACTTTGATTGTGCATTAATCCCTCATGGCCTTAATGGATGCGATGGGTAGTTACTAAAAATGAGGGTTGCAATTTTTATAAAACCATATTAATACATTTCTTATAATTTTAAAAAAATTGTGAAATATTCAAAAATAACATAGGACATCAAATCAATTTTCTTTCCCAACAATATTAATCAATATATTCTTTCATAAAATTATATAAAAACTACAAGAGTAAAATCCTTGTACATTATATAAATTTTATAACCAATGCCCCATTGATAATGAAAAAAATAGAACATTGATATTAAATCAAAAAATAGAAGTAATTTAGTCGCTCCACCACTGTTGTGTTAATATTATACACTTATCAATGATATCCTAGATCTTTCAAATGTGTATTACATTGATGATTGGGGTATATTTTTTTAGTTTCCTATATCCATATTTAGGAATCATTGTACATTGGAAATTATTTATTTCCTTTAAAATCATGATCATTACGACCATTCACTCCATACTTATAGATAACATTCAATCCATTCAACAAAGTAACAAGGTTACTTTTATCACAATTATCACATGGGGGAAATATATATATATTTTCATTCATCCCTTTACACATATTTTTCTCTTTTCTCATTTTTAACATTTTTTCCAACATAGCTTGAATACATTGAGAATTATATCAATTTACTGATTGAATATGATAATATATCTTCATATGATGATAATTTTTTAAATAAAAGTTTCCTTTATATTATTAGTAATATCCCATAAAAAAATGATCAATCAGTTAAATTGGATTACATATGTTGATACACAATCCAGATAACACAATGAAGTGTTCCAAGAACCTTATTCAATGTATGTGTGTTGAGAACCTAGAACTATGTAGGAAAAAGAATTAAATTTCCTATAAATAGAGTAAAAAATGGGATGGATTAAGAGGAATGGTTAAGGTAAAACCCAAAGTGAACTTGTATATGAGAACACTAGAAAAACGATTCCACAAAGGATAAAAAAACACAATAAGTCAATAATTATTCAATAACACAATGGACTCATGTAAAATAACTATAATTACATTACGTACATTCATGATTTATGCGGAGTGTAGGGGGGTGACTATTTAAACAAAAACTAGGATTAAATTTCCTCACACAACATGAGATGGATCTTTTCAATAGTCCAATTTCTATACATAATTCATAAAAAATCCAAGACAACATTTGTCAACATTTTGACATTCAAACTACCTTTTAAGAAAAATAGAACACCCTATTGGACTGTAAGGAAAACTATACCACCACCTTTTAACTTTGATGATTATATTGGATACGGTCTTTAAATGTGACTCTCTACGTGGAAATGCCAATAAAATGCATGTTTGGGACATAATTAATGAATTTGTAGGATTTGAGAATTTTTTTATTGTCATCATCATCACCCATATCCTATAAATTATTTTACCTCAAATACATCAATTTAAATTGAGGGAGACAATAATTACTAAATGTGGTTGTAACATTTCTGTACATATAAAGTAACTCAATCTTGAAGGAAATATAATTGATATTATCTAATAAATGGAAATGATTATCTCCTCATTGATGATGTATTTATTTTAGTTGTTATGTTAACCTATCCTCCCTATGTGTACCCACACCCATTCTCCAGGTCAAAATACCATTTTATACTGAACACTATTAATATTCTTTTCTACATGCTCATTACTCCTCTCAATGTAGGATATTAATTTTACATAAAAATAAATGACATTTTGTTTCACCGTAACTATTATAAAATTTATTAGTAGGAAAAGAGAATTATATTAGAGTGTCAATGGGTTAAAACGATAAAAAACCTCAAATGATGATGTGTTAATTTTGTACTATACCCCTCTATTGTTGGGAAAATAAATGAGATGTATGAATCATTACAAATGCTTCAAAAAAAATTTCCGGATGGAATGAAACAATGTAAAATTTTTCATATTGGCCATCTCAATTTATCCATATATTTTTGGGTTAGAAAAGGTTGAGAAAAAAATTTAGTTCCATTTTTGTTCCTCAATGTCCTAAAATTTAACTAAGGAGTTTGATATCCCTAAAAATAATAATCCTCATGGGTAATACATAAAACCAAAAAGATCCCCTAAAATAAAAAACATTTTTATGGGATGCATCATTATTTTTATATAAAATAATAAAATGTTCAATTTTATTAATCCTATCCACCAACAGAATTACTATATCCATCCATGATTGTTATATTGGTAGATTGAGCCAACAAATCCATTATAATTACAACAAAATTGTGAGATTGAATTGTATAAGGGGTGTATAAGACATTTAGATGAACATTTGACTTCACATGTTGAAACAAATTTCTATTTTTTTAATCACTAAGCACATCCCTATTCCTGTTAGGCCTAAAAACGTTCACTCAACTAGGTCAATGATTTCTCAACCTTAAAATGCCACATTAAGCCACCGCCTTGAGTCTATCTAACAATAATTTCACACCTATAACAATAAGTAATAGAAATTTTATTTTTATAAAAAATAAACACATCATGTTTTTAAAAATTATTTTTCACATTTTCACACAACCTCCGAATATATGAAAAATAAACATTATTCTAATACATGTTATTGAATAGTTAAAAAATATTATTTTACATACCTAAAATTTATATGAGAATATCTTTTAGAAAAATAATTGCTGACAACATTTCATTTTTATTTTTTTATTTTTAAATAGATAAGGAAATGTTTTAATGAATTTGAGTCAACCTATATTCCATATATTATGTTTTCATTTTGAATTTATAAATTTTTGACTTTTGTGAACCGAATAAATCCTAAATTACTTTATCCCAAAGTAATTATTCTTATTTTAAAAAGATGATTTAGTAGAATTAATTTTATTATCATTTTTATAGTATTTTAATGTAGCCCCATTATTTTTCTATCAAATTTAAGTGATAGAAATAGAGACATTTATTAAAAAAATAATAAAATTATTGTTTTTAAGGCATCACACTCAGCTTAAGATATTTTAGAAAATACGTGAATAATTAATATAGGAAAAATTATCAACTAAACATTGAGTTAGGAAAATTAATATTATAGATATATCGAAACTAGATGCTCACACCCTTTTTGAAAAACTCATTTAATGGTGAAACAATACTAAAAAATTCATTCATTAACCTTAGGGAATTGATCAAAAGCCCATTGAAATTTCTCACCTCATTGAAATTATTTTCTAATCGATAGTTCAGAATCACATTCAATTTCTCTTCGTAAACAGTCACACAATCATATCATACCAAAACTCCTAATTAAACAACCAAATTTAAAAAATGTAATTTTTTCTTAGATTGGAGGGACCTTATTTTTACAAAGTTTCTTAAAAACATGTATCCATGGTACATTATTTTTATCAAGGATCATAAAATAATCAAGGATTTCATCAAAATAAACAAACAATGTTTTCCTATTGAATGGATTAAAAACATAATTCATTAAGTTAGTTAATGTAATTGGGGTGTTAGTTATCCAAGAAGGCATAACTATAGAATCTTACAACCCAATCTTAGTTGTAAGCATTCTTTTCCATTAATTTTTGTTTTTTAAATAAAATAATATTATATCACATCAATTTTGGTAAACATTTTTTTATAGTGGAGTTTAATAATAATAATATAAACCAAATTATGTATTACATAGTGATACTTTACCATGATTTTTTGATACCTCAAAATCATCATAAATTATGCACTTACAATCATTTTTGGGACAAGAATTACGATAACTACACATGGAAATAATGTCTCTTGATAAATACCTTAAATATAATTTATTCCCCATATGATTATTTTTCTATAGTTTCCTCTCTATTATCCCAATTGTATTGTCAATTATAATTTGATTATATTTGGAATATGTTGATGTGGTGCTTTAATCCTAATAAGGGAGGTAATCCATCGATAAATTATTCAAGAAACACATCCAAAAATTTCTTCAAGAATGAGAATATCCTATAAATAATTGGTGTGTTACTAGAGTTAGTCATAAAACATTCCCCCTTTTATAAAATCATGTTCATTAACTCCCCATCATGAGCTCTCTTTATCTCTATTTTTACTGAAAATAATCTCACCATTACCAAAGTACCCTTTTTCACTCTTATTTATAACTCTTTTCTTTCTCTGAGTTGTTTTTATATCACTCAGAACTCTTTTATCACTCTTTATTTTTGAACACTTTTCTATCTCTTTTTTTAATTATTTCTATTTCTCACATTTTACATTCTCTATAAATTCTATCTTCTTCTTAACAAGCTTGTAATAGCCTCAATGGTGTAAGTATAAACATACTCACATTGTACTTATAATAATGGGGGTTGGTGTATGAATCATGTGTGATCCTATAATTAAATTACTTTTTCATTCCTGAAAAGATATGAACAACATATATGGGAACAATAAAAAATATCACATTATCTCTATAACTCCAAATATAAAATGTCACATTTTCATTCTAAGTTACTTTTTCATCCCCTTTTTATTTTTCTACTAAAATATATAAGGAATAAGAAAATCTTTCACAGTGAAATACAATTTTTCATCCATCAATCCACATGATACGTTTGTGGAACTGCCTCCATCAGTAACCAAACTACATAAATTGTAATGACCCAAAGTTTCATTAATAGAAATCCCACTTGATCTAATTAAATGTCTCTTTATGTTTATATAAAATTTCAACATCTTTGGTTTTATGTTATGAATTTTGACCATTTTTAATATAGCAGTTGAATAGTGATCACATGATTAGTATAAATATAGGAATTTAACAAATCCAATTTACTCAGACAAAAGAACCGATGGCCTCATCCAGTAGAATTGCTCTATACGAAGCCCATTTGTCGGAGCACGGAAAATAGGTGACATCCTTGGGATTCGCTCTTGACCAAACCCAAGATGAGATTCATCATGTCAAGCTAGAACAGGACTGTCTACGGGAGAAGTGGATGTTGAAAGAAATTACCACTCGAGCGATGTAATCCGAGCCACCCCAAGAGTCTGTCACCATAGCACCCCTTACCCTTAGGTCTTATCCAGCTATTTTAAGGGGTTATGTAACAAATCACTAATGCTATATTCATGTATATTATTTTTTTATATAATAATTAATATACCTCCTTTCCATTTTTGATACATTGTATACAGTTTTTAAAGTACAAATAGTGTTTTTAGTTATTATTTAATTAAGAATTCTATTTTATTAAATTAAGGGATTTTTGAATTAAATAATATTTTAATAAAATATTATTATTATTATTATTAAATTAATTTTTATTAAATATAAATGATCTTAAAATATTATGAATGCAATTATAATTTTTATTAAGGTTCGAAAGCCATTTCTGTCAAAACCCATGAATTTTCGATAAATGGAGGTTTTTTTTAAAAGTGAAAATTAACATATTTAGAAAATTATTTAGATAAAATAAATGTTATTTCGGGATTCAGAATGTCAAAATTATCCAACGATGAATTTTTCATAATTGTCTGAGACATTAAAAATTTTGGGTAAAAATTAAATACCGTTTAAATATATAATGTGTTTTATGTTATCATAACGACTCAATAGTGATGTAATAAAATACTATAATCTCTATTTTCGGAATATATATGTTTTAACATTAAAATAATGTGATTTTGGGTTTGTTTGACTTACTTATCAAAGCATTAATGGACCCCTCAAGACCTATTAAACATCTTGGTTTTTAAATTAATTTCCATGGGAGTGTGACTCACCTTCACATAAGCAGCATCATTATTTTAAGAAGTTCGGAACTTGGCCTTATAAAATATTATTTTCCTCTTCCATTTTCCAAAAACCATGGGCAAAAACCATGGTAATATTTGTGGTTTGGATTAATTTAATATAAGGGGTCCCAAACATTAAAAATAAAGAATTCCATCACCTTTCCCAAATAAACCCACCCAAGCTCCCACTTCCTCCTCACGAAAAACCTTTTTAGTTCATCCAACCTCTGAAATACTCTCTATAGAATCCTCCCAAGGTGCCCCAATCTCCCAAGAAGCCTCTCACAAGCCTCTCTTTATCCATTGGAAGAACACTTCCAAGTAAGGGTTTTTTCTTCCTTTCTCATTTTTGTCTGATCTTCTTTAAGTTGGTTTTCCCTTTTAATTTCAATTATGAATGTTGGGGTACGGTTTCAAACCTCCATTATACTTCCCTATTTATTTTTGAATGATTGGAGGCCCTTTATCTTTCATTAAATGCCTCCCATGTACACCTGTTACTATGCCGAAATTCCGAAAGGAACTTCTCCCTCCTCATTTACATTCAAGCAATACTTTTGTATCATGAATCTAAATTCCAAAAAAAAAATTGGGACATGTATCTATATGGAATCCCTACTGTCCATTACATGTATATATGATGAGAAACCCCTTTCTCTCTCATCAACCATTTTTATGAGTTCTTAGGTCACGCCGGTACGCTGCCGAAATTGCACCGATTTTCTAAGCCAATGCCTTTGTGTAGTGAATACCATGCCCATTTCTCTACCAAGGGTATTCAACTTTATTCATATTTACTTATTTATTATAAAGTTTCATGTATTAATTACACATTCCTTATCGTGGAATAAATAATTATGTTTAACGAACCCATGTTTTATGATCCATGTGGCACACTTATGCATGAAATGAAATGTTTAAGAAGGGTGTGCCCTTATAGCGCTCCAATGCAATGGGTAAAGTGTAGTATCATGATACATCATGTTCAATGAGTGTTGACTCATGATAATTCAAGTGCAATGAGGGTTTACCCGTACTTTCATGTGCAATGAGGATTTACTCATGCTCCATGTGCAATGAGTCTTGCCTCATGCAAATTCTATGTTAAGTGTTGTTGCCACATTTCCAGGTTATGATTATCATGCTTTATCATACCTTTATGTTCATGTTTCTCTTGTGCTCTTTTGATATTCCTAATGTCTAACATGTATTGTACTCCTCATGTTATTTCATGTGTTTTCCCTTACTGGGCTTTATAGCTCACCCTTTTCTTATGCATGTCCTCAGGTTATCCCATTCAATGCTAAGTACGAGGGAATATAGTGGCCATGTAAAGGATGTTTTCAATAATGATGTTTTATTTCATGTTTCATGTTTTTATGTAATGATCCTAAACCCCAAATACACTAACCCTCTTGATCTTTTTCATTGAATCATTTGAAGTTATATGTAATTAATCATGTTTATGTTGTAATAAAAAGCAGGGTTGTAATAGTTGTATTAGAGGATAGGTTTAGTTATTTTTGGGATTAGGATTAGAAAACCCCGGTAAAGCCTTAAATAAAAGACTAAGTATAATAAGAACATCCTAATTTTTGGTAAGTACTGATTTATTGGTTTATCAAACAAATACATCCCTGTTTGGATACGAGCAGGTAGAAGCCGCTCTGGCACATATGTATCCTAGGGGTAAAACCTGAAAATACTGCTTTGAGCTAGACTCGAACGGGAACTGGTGCATGACAACGATCTTTGTTGCACTCTTAGTTACGAAACTCCTGGGGGATATGTTCTGATAAATTCACAATCTTAGTATGAACCTTTATTAAGGGAATTTTAAAAAAATTGCCCCTAAGAATATATGTAAGAAAGTAGATCATAAAAAGCCTAGATTGAAGTATATAGACTCATGAGTTAATGAAATAAAATTTTATTTATAAGTCTTCAACTTTTTCCTTTGGATTAAATTTTATGTGTTACCCCTATATTTCCTTTTATTCCAACCAATGGCCAGTAATAGGAGGACTTGGGCTAACAACCATTGTGATGATCAGTGTGATGACTGTACTAATGAGATGCCCAATCCAATGGGAGCGGGAATCATGAAAAATGTCATTCTTCTCTCTTAGCTAACTCAAGATTTGAATAGAAACACGGATCAAGAGGAACATTCAACCCCCCCCCCAATGAAAGAACAATTCCTTTTCGAGAGATTCATTAGACAAAGACCTCCTACTTTTAGTGGATCATCTGATCCCATGATCGCTAAACAATGGATCAACACCATTGAAAAGATCTTCTCCATCCTTTAATGTTCTGAACAAGACAAGTTTCTCCTGGCGTCTTATCGTATGGAGAAGGAAGCAGATCAATGGTGGGCGTTGATCAAAAATACGATATCTTAGGAGGAGATCGAGGCATTGGAATGGAAGGATTACCGGAAGATGTTTTTCGATAAATATTTTCTATGCACCCTCAAGCTTAAGATGGAAAGGGACTTCCTATCCCTCAAGAAAAAAAGATGAAGAATCTGTTGGAGCGTACGAGGAAAACTTCACAAGGCTTGCACGATATGCTTCCAGCATTGTCATTACCCCCGAAGGCAAAGTTGACCGCTTCTTTGGAGGGATGAAGCCTAGCCTATGGAAAGCATTGGTGATCCATGACTTCGACAGCTATGAGGAAATTTTCGGATGTGCCCTCAAGGTCGAAATGGAGATTGGAGAATCATAGGGGTATCAAGGGGATAAGAAGCGTAAGGTGGACTTCAATTCTTGTGGTGCGATGGATAAATCCCATGGTGCTAAGAATATCCAACACCCAACTTGCCAAAAGTGCAGAATGAAGCACCCCGAAAATTGCCTTAAGGGGATGAGGAAATGTTTCATGTGTAGAAGAGAAGGGCACCTAGCTGTTAACTATTGGAAAGAAAGACTGGCGGCTGTGACAGAGGAGAGTAACGCTCCATTAGAACCTCAACGCCTTGTTCAATGCTATAAATGCAAATAACCGGGGCATTTTGCAAATCAGTGCCCTAATCCAAGGGTTTTCGTAGGCAACCAAAAAACTCCAAGGAAGAAAGGAAGAGCTTTTGACATCACTTCTACTGAATTGAACCCCGAAAATGAAGTGGTGATGGGTACACTAGTTATTCATTCAAGAATACTGAACGTACTTTTTGATTTAGGTTCTAAAAATTCTTTTATATCTCGAAAGGTTAGTAGAACAATCCCCGCACCACCACAAATCATGGAAGTAAAGATTTTGTTGAGTACGGAAAATAGAGAAATCATTGAATCCCATGAATATATGTCATCTTTTATTATAACTTGTGGATTGAATTTCCCAGCGAACCTCATCATACTCCCTATGGTGGAATTTGATGCACTTTTTGGCATGGATTGGCTTTCCTTATATAAATCCAGAATAAATTTTCGGGAGAGGGAAATCACACTCCATATGGAGAATCGACCCCTGATTGTTTACAAGTGTAAGGAGGAAGATGAATCTCCTTTAGCTCCATCATCTCAAGCATGGATATTACTTCCCTATGAGCACATGTATCTGGCTCAGATGATTGAGTTCAAGGAAGAAACCACCATTGAGGAAATGCCAATTGTGAGGGAATTTGCTGAAGTGTTTCCTGAGGAACTGCTTGGTCTTCCTCCAAAAAAATATGTGGAATTCTCAATTGAACATATACCAGGGGATCTACCAATATCTAAGGCTCCATATAGAATGGCTTTTGTAGAGCTTGAAGAGCTGAAAAAACAACTACAGGAAATCTGGATAAAGGGTTTATACGCCCAAGTGCTTCACCATGGGGAGCACTAGTCCTCTTCGTCAAGAATAAAGATGGGTCAATGCGTCTTTTCATCGATTATCATGAACTTAACAAAATCACGATAAAGAACAAGTATCCTCTCCCACAAATTGATGACTTGTTTGATTAGCTGCGTGGAGCACAATACTTCTCCATGGTGGACTTGCGGTCGGGATATTATCAAGTAAAGGTAAAGAAGGAAGATATCCCCAAGAATTCTTTTTGCACAAGATACAGGCACTATGAATTCACAGTAATGCCTTTTGGACTCACTAATCCTCTAACAATCTTCATGGAATTAATGAATAGAGTCTTTAGTGATTACCTCGACAAATTTTCGTAGTCTTTATAGATGATATTCTAATATACTCCAAAACCAAGGAGGACCATGAGGAGCATTTAAGAACTATACTGGAGACTTTTCTCAAGGAGAATCTCTATGAAAATTATATCAAGTGTGAGTTCTAGTTGAAGTAGGTCGCATTATTAGTCCATATCATCATAATAAATGGGATATCTATGGATCCCTCCAAAACAGATGCAATTGATGGATGGCCGAGGCCAACATCAGTAACGGATATTCATAGATTATTGGGTTTAGCTGGATATTATCGAGAATTTGTGAGAAATTTTTCACGATTGTCCAACCCTCTTACCAAGCTAACTCAGAAGGGAGTAAAGTTTGATTGGAGTGATGAATGTGAAGAAAGCTTCAAGGAGTTGAAAAGGAGGCTTATCACTATGCCCGTGCTCACTTTACCCAAAATTGGGGAAATTTTTGTGGTATTCAGTGAAGCGTTGAAGAAGGGCTTAGGTTGTGTGCTGATGCAGAATGATAAAGTGATATCCTATGCCTCAAGGAAGTTGAAAATCCTTGAGAAAAACTATCCAACGCATGATCTGGAGTTAACAGTGGTGATCTTTACCTTGAAAATATGTCAGAATTATCTCTATGGGGAGAAATGTGAGATATATACTGACCACAAGAGTCTTAAATATATATTCACACAGAAAGAGCTTAATATGCACAAGAGAAGATGGATAGATCTCATCAAGGATTATGACTGTTCAATACAGTACCACCCTGGGAAAGAAAACAAGGTCACAGATTCCCTAAGTAGAAAGGACCTAGTGATTCTATCAATGATGAGAATTGAGAAGGATCCAATATTATTAGACTTGATAAAGATGGACATGGGAATCATAAAGCAGGGGACATCATCAATCCTTTCACAAATGATTGTTCAACCATATCTTTTGGAAAGGTTAAAGGATGATGTGGGAATTTAGGAAAATGTGAAAGCTATCAAAAAGGGGAAATCCTCAAAGTTTAATGTTAATGAAGAAGGAATTGGGAAATTTGGGAAAAGACAATGTTGTTCCATCAACTCCGGAGCTGAAGAGGGAACTTTTGGATGATTCACATAGATAAAATTTCTCTATTCACTCAGGGAGAACAAAGATTTATCGATATATCTGAGAATACTTTTGGTGGGATAATATGAAGAAAGAGATCGCTGAATATACATCAAAGTTCCTGGTGTGACACAAAGTGAAGGAAAAGAGGCAGAAATATAAGGGGATGATGAAACCCTCACCCATACCAGAAAGGAAATGGGATAACATCACCTTAGACTTTTCCACAGGACTTTCGAGGACATCCAAAGGCAACAATGCAATTTGGGTTGTTGTGGATCATCTTACAAAGACTGCACACTTTATTGCTATTTGGGAGGATTTATCATTGGATCAACTGGAACAGATATATATCAGGGAAGTGGGAAGGCTTCATGGAGTGCCACTATCTATTATGTCTGACCGTGATTCAAGATTCACCAATATGTTTTGGAAGAGTCTTTAACATGCTCTGAATACTGAACTGAACATCAGTATGGCCTATCATCCTCAAACTAATGGCCAATCAGAGCAATCTATCCAACACTTGAGGACATGTTCAGAGCCTGCTCAATGGACTTTAAAGGAGGATGGGATGAACATCTTCCTCTGGTTGAGTTATCTTATAATAACAGTTTCCACTCAAGCATTCAAATGGCACCATGTGATGCCCTGTATGGGAAAAGGGGCAGAACACCGGCATGTTGGGATGAGGTCAGTGAACATATGCTACTTGGACTAGAAATGGTCGAAGAAATAGTGGAGAAGGTGAAAACCATTTAGTAGCATATCAAGGCATCCTAGAGTCGACAGAATAATTATGAAAAAAATTGTCGATGAGACCTTGAGTTTAAAGTTAGAGACATGGTTTTTCTACGCATATCTCTATGGAAGAAGGTCATGAGGTTTGGAAAGAAAGGTAAGTTAAGTCCAAGGTACATCGGCCCCTTCGAGATTCTTAATCGTGTCGGGGCAGTGGCCTATCGACAAGCACTTCCACCTACCATGGCCAAAGTACATGATGTCTTTCACGTATCCCTCTTAAGGAAGTACATACCATACCCTTCACATGTACTCTCTTCTGAGGTGGTACAATTGGAAGATGATCTTTATTATGAGGAGAAACCAGTGAAGATCATATATCATAAAGAAAAAGTTCTACGAAATAAGACAATGCCCCTCGTCAAGGTGTTGTGGTGAAACCACAAGTTTGAAGAAGCGACTTGAGAATCAGAGGAAGTGATGATGCTGAGTTACCCAAATCTGTTTTAGTGTGGGAAAAGTTAATTTTCAAGGGCGAAATTTCTTAACGAGGGAATATTGTAAGGACCCAAAGTTTCATTAATAGAAATCCCTATTGATATAATTAAATGTCTCTTTTTGTTTATATAAAATTTAAACTTCTTTGGTTTTATGTTAAGAATTTTGAACGTTGCTAATATAGCTATTGAAAAGTGATCACATGATTAGTAAAAATATTTGACTTTAACAAATCCAATTTACTCAGACAAAGGAAGTGATGCCATCATCAAGTAGAATTGCTCCATACGAAGCCCGTTTGTCGAAGCTCAGAAAAGAGGTGGCATCCTTGGGCATCACTCTTAACCAAACCCAAGATGAGCTTCATCCTGTCATGCTCGAATGGGACCGTCTACGGGATAAGTGGATGTTGATAGAAATTACCACTCGAGCGATGTTATCTGAGCCACCCCAAGATTTTGTCACCATCACACACCTTACCCTTAGGTCTTATGCCGCTGTTTTAAGGGGATATTTAACAAATTGCTAATACTATGTTCATGTATATTATTTTTGTATATAATAATTAATATACCACCTTGTGATTTTGGATACATTGTAAATAGTTTTTAAAGTACAAATAATATTTTTAGTTATTATTTAATTATGAATTCTATTTTATTAAATTAATGGATTTATGAATTAAATAATTTTTTAATAAAATATTATTATTATTATTAAATTATTTTTTATTAAATATAAATTATCTTATAATGTTATGAATGCAATTATAATTTTTATTAAGGTTTGAAAGCCATTTCTTTCAAAACCCGTGAATTTTCGATAAATGTTAGTTTTTATTTTAAAAGTGAAAATTAACATATTTAAAAAATTATTTAGATAATATAAATGTTATTTCTAGAATCAGGATGTCAAAATTATCCAATGGTGAATTTTTCATAATTTTCTGAGACAGTCAAATTTTTGGGTAAAAATTAAATACCATTTAAATATATAATGTGATTTATGACATCATAATGACTCAATAGTGATGTAATAAAATACTATAATCTTTATGTTCGGAAAATATATGATTTAACATTAAAATAATGTGATTTTTTTTGTTTGACTTACTCTTCAAAGAATTAATGGACCCCTCAAGACTTATTAAACATTTTGTCTTTTTAAATTAATTTCCATGGGAGTGTTACTCACCTCCACATAAGCATCCTCATTATTTTAAGAAGTTTGGATATTTTCCTTATAAAATATTATTTTCCTCTTCCCATTTCCTAAAAACATGGGCAAAAACCATGGGCTGGTTTGTGGTTTGGATTAATTTAATATAAGGTGTCCCAAACCTAAATAATATAGAATTCCATCATCTTTCCTATATAAACCCATGCAAGCTCCCACTTCCTCCTCGCTAAAAACCTTTGAAGTTCGTCCAACCTCTTCCCTACTATATCTAGAATCCCCCCATGGTGTCCCAAGCTCCCAATAATCCTCTCTCTATCATTTGGAAGCACACTTCCAAGTAAGGATTTTTTCTTCCTTTCTCATTTTTGTCCAATTTTCATTATGTTGTTTTGCCCTTTTAATTTCAATTATGAATGTTGGAGTATGGTTTCTCACCTCCCTCATACTTTCCTCTTTATTTTTGAATGATGTTAGACCCTTTCTCTCTCATTAAATGCCTACTATGTACACCCGTTACTTTGCCGAAATTCCGAAAGGACCTTCTCTCTCCTCATTTACATTCAAGCAATAATTTTGTATCATGAATCTAAATTCCCTTAAAATTTATGGTACATGTATATATATGACCTCTTTAAAGTCCATTAAATCTAAATATGATGAGGAACCCCTTTCTCTCTCATCAACCATTTTTACGAATTCTTATGTCAGGTCGTTACGCTGCTGAAATTGCACCGATTTTCTAAGTCAATGGCTTTGTGTAGTGAAGACCATGCCCATTTCCCCAACAAGGGTATTCACCTTTATGAACATTTACTTATTGATTATAAAGTTTCTATTTTTAATCACACATTCCTTATCATGGAATAAATGATTATGTGTAATGAATCCATATTTTATGATCCGTGTGGCACACTTATGCATGAAATGAAATGTTTAACAAAGGGTGCACCCTTATAGCGCTCTAATGCATTGGGTAAAGTGTTGTATCATGATACATCATGTTCAATGAGTTTTGACTCATTCTAATTAAAGTGCAACGAGGGTTTACTCGTGCTTCAGGTGCAATGAGGATTTACTCATGCTCCATGTGCCATGGGTCTTGGCTCATGCTAATTCCATGATAAGTGTCATTTCCACATTTCCATGTTATGATTATCATGATTTATCATTCCTTTATGTTCATGTTTCTATTGTGCTCTATTGATATGCCTAATGTATCACATGTATTGTGCTCCTCATGTTATTCCATGTGTTTTCCCTTACTGGGCTTTATAGCTCACCCTTTTCTTATTCATGTCCTCAGGTTATCCCATGCAATGCTAAGTATGAGGGAATGTAGTTGTCATGTAAAGTAAGTTTTCAATAATGATGTTGAATTTCATGTTTCAAGTTTTTATTTAATGATTCTAAGCCCCAATGAAACTAAACCTTTCAATCTTCTTTGTTGTATCAAGTGATGTTTTATGTAATAAATCTTGTTTAAGTTGTAATAAAAAAGCAGGTTTGTCATAAAAATTATCTTTGATGAAACATCTATTATGAAAAATATTCTCCCTTTTATTTTGAACATGATCTCCTTTAGGTTGAGAACCCAAATAATTTCTTTTTCATAAGAATTTCTCCATGTATGACACTCTCTATTTCAATAACCAAACACTCATCATGTGGTGTCATTTTATCTAAACATGATCTTGAAAAAATAACATCTCTATCATCCAAAAATAACCATGGATCTCTTGTTTTGGAATTTTGAGAGAAAATTTCAAAATAAAATAAATTAAATTAATTTGATATCACATTATGTAGAAATTACATTTCCCTACAATTTGAAATTGGATTCTAGAAATAATTGTTTTGGACTATTCACCTCCTTTAAATAGGTTTTGTGTCGCCTTACATGTTCTTGTGGTTTCAAATCCATGAACATGAAAATATATCTTGATTCCATACCAAAATATTTTCTGAAAACCCTTTATGCCTCTAATTCACTAGCTACTTTAGTATCTATGTGATGATTATAATTCATTCTCTACCTTAGTATCCATGTGAATTAGGTCCTCTATATCCAAATAGTGGTTCATTTCCAGTATAATTCGAATGTCACAGATGAGGTTGTTTGCAAACTATTACACGGTGGATCCTTGCTCCTCATTAAAAATCATCCAAATTGGGATGATTTCAATGTATTTATGATACTCCTCCACACTTATGGATCCTTGTTTTAAACACTTCAATGTGAGTAATGAATCACAATAATAGTGGCTATAAATGAACCTCTTATGCATTAAAAATTTCATCTCCTCCTGAATAAAAGATGGGTCTTTATTAAATTCGCTATCAAATCACTAGTAGTTAGTCAAAAAAATTCTTAAATATTATGAAAATTCCATATCCACCAAAATCCCCTTATTTTCATCAAAATAGTTTTGACAACAAAAACATGATAAACAATTAATTCAAACTCTATGTATGGTTTGGGTACATCCACACCTTGGAAAGATGGTATCTTAATATTTACTCCCTCGTGATCATTGGATTGACTCCAATTTAGTTTATTTCATTATATTAGTAACACATGAAAATAATATAAATCAAATTATTCAATTTCTAGCCTCCATAATGCTTTTCTATAATTGGATGGGGGTGTAATACATTGATCCTCACATTCAACAATTGGAATTGTTCTTCTACAACATTAATAAACTTCTTAGAATCTGTTTTTTTGTGTTAACATCATCCTCTATTTATAAATCCAATAGGAAAAACATAAAGGGGAATCTATGATGGACCTGACACACTCCCTCACATGTTTACACTAAAAAATAACATGTTCTCTCATGTTTCACACAATATTGGATTTATTATCATATTGTAACAATCTTTCCTTTTAACACTCCACTTTATTTCTATAGAATACATACCAAATTAGAAAAATTGTAATAGATCATAGGAATATGGTAATACCAATCTAAACTGAATGATGAAATTTAATATGGTTTCAAAAGGTAAATATATGGAAATGGGATGATAAGTGATGAGACTAACTGATAATTGGACATATAATTCAAATTGATGATATTATTTTTACCACTTTATTCATTTTCAATTTCTTTTTTTGAATCTATTTTTGAATAATTAATGTAGAAATAAGTTGAATTTTTAATATGTAAATTTAATAGAAGAAATAATTGGAAATGTCAAATGAAATCAATGTGATATGTGGGTAGTTTTAAGGCTAGAGAATTTTTAAAAAATTTAAACCCATTGTATCTCAAGATTTATATCTTTGATTTTGATTACTATATAAGAGAAAAAATTATTAAATTCTCAACAAAAAAATGATATATTGTGTAGCAATAAATATTAATGAATTATTCTTGTAGTTGAAGATAAAAACATACCATAATTTATGTCGACCCGATTCAATGAGAAATGAAGATGTGAGGAATGATAAAAATGATGAAAATGATTTATTACAATTATTATCTGATAAAAATTGTTATGATATCCAATAAAAACACCAAATTTTCTTATGGACCTTGTTCAATGTTCATTTATTGAGAACATGGATGACCAAATGTGAAATATGGCATGTAGATATTGAAATTGGGATAGGGGAGAATAGTCAAGGTAGAACCTAAAAGGAACTTGTCTCTAATAAATCTAATGAAAATAATCCAAAATGTATGGCCAATCATTTTGTAAGTTTATAATTACATAATAACAAAATAAGATTATGAAGAAATCACTATAATAACATTATCTTCATTTATGATGTTTAAAAAGTAAAAGGTGGCGGCTATATATAGTAAATGAGGATATGAAATGTATTGTTCACCATAGGGTAGCTATTTTCAATATGTTAATGACTACTCTTCCTAATTTCAAAATCATGAATAACACTTTTGACAACTTTGGAACATGCCCACAACATGAAGAGAAATGTTCAACACCCATTTGGAAGGTAAGGATAACTTGATATCTACCTTTTGACTTTGAAGTTTCCATTATAGATGGGATTGAAACACATAGCTCCACTTGATTTTGATGTTTAAATTCTTGTTTGGGAACAAATTAAAGTAATTATATATCCAAATATGTCACCATAGTAATAGAATTAGGTATCCACATTTGTATTCAAGATTAATCCTTAAAATCCATACTTAATTCTTTTAATATAATGTAATGACCCGCCTCCCTAGGACATGCACCTTGTCATCTGACCCCATGGGTCTCATTCAATACCATGGATTCCTTCCCAGCACACTATAGGCTATTAATCACTAGGGTCACTTATCAGTATATTAACTGTCCCCACATGCCACACAAGTTCTTTCAATGTGTTTTTTCCTCACTCCACACACCCTGGGAAACTTCCCAAAATGTCATCCATCCTAATTACTACTCCAAGTCAAGCATGTTTAACTATGAAGTTTTAATCATGTAGGCTCTCGAAAAGAAAGGTTCACCTTGTGGACATGGGTAGTAACATTTAACCTTTTAAGTCTCACTTTTCCAGGGGTGATATATTATCCACCCCTTTAATGCACAATGCATCGTTGTGGACCCCAAGCTTCAAAACCAGGCAGTGCCTAAGCACTTCCAGCTGGGTATTGGCTCTGATACCATTTGTCATGACCCATATCCTTGGGCCATGAACCTTGTCATCTGACCCCATGGGTCTCCTGTAATACCTTGGTTTCCTTCCCAGTACACTATAGGCTATTACTCACTAGGGTCGCTTATCAGACTAATGACTATCCCCACAGGCCAACACATGTTCTTTTAGTTTGTTTTGTCCTCACTCCACACACCCTAGGAAACTTCCCAGAATGTCACCCATCCTGATTACTACTCCGATCCAAGCATGCTTAACTATAGAGTTCAAATGAAGTAGGCTCCTGAAAAAAATGAGCACCTTGTTGACATGGGTAGTAACATTTAGCCTTTTAAGTCTTACTTTTCTAGGGGTGTTACAAATTTTTCATGACCCGTCCCCTAGGGCTCATATCATGACTACCCCAAGCCCGCATTCCATTGGTTGGGGGCCAGTGACTATCACCAAAGATGTAATTCTCTAACTCCTTGACTTCGGAAGCCACCTAGAGGCGCCCCGTACCCGGTTGGTCACATGGCCTCAAGCGCATTTCCCCGAACGCCAGAGGCATCCAACTAGAAGTGAGGGTCTTGGGTGTAAATATGGGGAAACTATTCCCTCATTTCCAGAGTAACACTGCATGAGATAAAAAATCATACCACAACGGAAGTAATAAATACCAAACAATAGTAAAAGTAGAAAACTGAAAGATAAACCACTGGAAAAATATATATAAATGATGCATGATACAAATGAATCTAATAAAGCATCCAAACAAGTCACATTGCTGAATATAGTACTAAACCAAATTACGACAGATAAAAAGATGAGAAACTCCTCAGCATCGCAAACCTCGGCTTGGTCCCATGCTCTCCAGCTCTGGTGCAATAAAGAACCTGAATTAGAAGGGCACTTTCCATTATCTATACCTATACAATATAATCTGTTTAGGGCCAAAATCATGGCCCAAATAGGGTGTGATAAAAAGTCCATGTAGGAATGCAACCAAAGATATGTGTCTAACAGTCAGTGAATATATGGAAGGTAAAAGTGCATAAAGCGGTAAACATGGAAGTACTAAATAGAAAAAAATCCACAGTTCGTAGCCCATAAATACAAACAAGTAAACCGTCACTCATGCAAGTAGAAAAAATAGGAAACCTCTGTGTATTTCTCACAGACTAGCCCCTATGGTTAAACCTACAGGTACTAGCAACCCTCTGGGAGGCACATACAGTCTCACCCATCTGGTTCGGATAAATAATATACTCTCTAGGGAAGCACTCACTGTCAATTCCCCCTATAGTCTCGTATCATACTAGTGGTGCTCTAGGGAAGCACTCAATGTCTCATTCCCATTTTGACCCACGTTGAGGAACTACAGTCACTCTGAGGAAGCGCTCAACATCAATTCCCTCTGTGGTCTCACATCGTAAATTAAAGAGACTATGGAGAAGCCCTTACATACATTATTTCTATGGTCTACTAAACCAGGTTCTCACAGTCTTGTGTAAAATCATAAAGTATCTACAACATCTCAATATGGAAGAACAGTCACACCATCCTAAAAACTACTCATGGAACTGGCAATAGCCAAATAGGCAAAACTAGACCAAATGGTCATAAAGAGGAAAAACAAGCATGGTAAAAGCATCCAAAGCACAGTAAATTACCCTATTCACAAACAATATCCTCTACTCAGGCATAAAATCAAAGCAAGAAAACAACATGGAAAAAATAGGAAACACACAATACCTCGTTCACGGGTATTGGTGTAATTTCCACAAAACACTCAAATACGTTTTACAGAAAGGCAGAAATCACGTACCTGGATGCTAGGAGATCGATATAATCGAACCACGAGGCCTGATTCTCCTTTTAATGATATAGATCTATGAAAACATCCAAAATATTCAACCCATGATAACTTGAGAGAAAATAGGAATTTAAAAAAAACTCTCTTGGAGAAAGAATAGATTACCGCTGTAATTCCAACGAAATCGACGGCCGTCATTTCGGAGAACCGACGGGGGCTCGAGGGCTCAGAGAAGTTCCATGGCCATACAGGATGCTCTTGGTCGAAAAAGATGGAGAAGAAGACGTTTTTGGTGTTAAGACATGACCCCAGTCCGTTTAATGAAAAAAAGAAAGTTCACAGCATGTCCTTTTGGAGTACACGACGTGTACTAGGATTTTTCGTACTCTGCTTTAAGCGGCCTCCACCTCACCCCTACATGGTCTTGTGTGTAGCCTAGACATGACCAAAACATAGCCTCACGTGGCAAGGGAGTACATGGAGTGTACTCATAATGTACACTGTGTGTATTTCAAAAATTTCTAAAAACTCCTCTTTTCTCAAAAAACTCCAGAAAAAGGAACAACATACCTGAAAAAAATGTCCAAGTTCTTATAAACATCCACCCTCAAAGAAATTTGTCCCCAAATTTCCTTATAACATCATAGAAGAAGAAACTCTGAACAAATCTCACCACTACGATCATACATCGACCTCCCTCTCCCAAGACTCGTCATGTACTCGTCCGTTCTGCAATAGCACACGTACGTGAGGAACAGACCGGCCACAAAGAACTTTTGAAATATGATTGAAAATTGGGATAGGATGATCCTCAAATGATGCATCTACTTTAAGCTCAACCTCTTCAGGTTGAAAGACATGAGACAGGTCTGAGATGTAATTTCGGAGCTGAGAAATGTGGAAGAACCAGTGGTTGATGACTAGCACCAAAGGTGTAATTCCCTATGATGGGAAGGAATTGCCTTTATAAAAAGTAAACACACAAAATCAGAGTACACAACTGGAATAAAAGCAACAATCAATACTAAATTCAGAAGGGGTGCTGGAAAGTAAAAGGGGCCAGAAATACAAACCCAATAGTAAAGTATAGGGAAAAGACAAAACATGTACAACTAAAAGACAAATATCGGGAAGGTGTCTAGCAGATCCTGGATCATCCACCACAGATCCTACTTGAAGGGTATGTATAGATAGCCTCCTCAGTGCTCCACTTCTGACAGTCTACTCCAGGTACCTTTTCATCATGGGTTCCACCTCCGGGTATCGTCCAGTCTTGGTGCTCTTGGCCCCTGTCCGCGCTGTCTGTAGTCTGTAACCAACACAACGAGGTGCAGACATAGACCGTGTTGGGGTGAGAATAACGATACTCAGTAGGGACACAGATACCCTCAAGGTCTCACTAAGCAATCACTGATTTTGTAATCTCAACAGTGCCCTTGGAATTCGATTCTGAGAACCAATTCAAGAGTTATAAAATCCCGCTCGCAAGTTTACAAAACATACCCGAGAAAAACTTCGGAAATTTATTCTGGGTACACAGGGCCTCGAAATCAAGTGTCGTCAGAAAATGTGGACTTTTAAAATTCCCATTTATTTTTAAAAAAAATCCGTGAGAAATTTGAGACTTTACATTTATATGTCACGACCCGTCCTTGGGACCTGTGTCGTGACTACCCCATACCCGCCTTCCATAGGCCAGGGGCTAGCGACTAACACCAAAGGTGTAATTCCCTTAGCTGGGAAGGCATTGCCTTTATAAAAAGTAAACACACACAATATGAGTAAACAACTGGAATAAAATCACTAATGAGTACTGAATATTGAAGAGGCGCTGGAAAGTAAAAGGGCCCGAAAATACAATCCCAACACTGAAGTATAGGGAAAAGAATAAATAGGTACAACTAAAAGAAAAACCGCAGGAAGGTGTCTAGCAGCTATTGGATTATCCACCCTAGATCCTACCTGAAGGGTAGGTACAGATAGCCTACTCAGCACTCCATGTCCGACAGTCTCCTCCAGGTACCATCTCATCATGGGGTCCACCTCCGGGTATGGTCCAGTCCTGGCGCTCTTAGCCTCTGTCAGAACTGTCCGTCGTCTACAATCAAGACAACAAGGTGTGGGCATAGCAGGTCCAGGGGTGAGTATAATGATACTCAGTTGGGACCCCAAGACCCTCAATGTCTCACTAAGCAATCATCGACCCTTCGAGTTCAATGGTTCCCTCAAAATTCGATTCTGAGCACCTGTTTATGAGTTATAATATCATGCTCGCACGTTTACTGAACGTACCCAAGAACAACATTTGAAATTGATTCTGGGTACACTCGGCCTCAGAATCAAGCACCGTCAAAAACTGCAGAATAGTAAAATTTCCATGTATTTTAAAAAAAATTCCATGGGAAATTTGGGTCTTTACATTCTCCCCACCTAAGGGCTTTACGTCCCTGAAAGCTACAACTCACACTATGGAGACAAATGATGGTACTGAGCACGCAACTGAGCCTCTCGCTCCCATGTGCTCTCCTAGAGGTTCTTGTGCTACCATCGTACGTGCACCAGAGGTATCGACCATCCACATAGGACCCGCTCCTATTGATCCTCAATCTCCACTGCAACCTCCGTGAAAGACACCTCATCATTGATGTCCAGCTCCCTATGGTCGATGTTGTGGGATGGGTCATGAACGTATCTCCTCAGCTGAGAAACGTGGAAGACGTCGTGCACCCGGTGTAACGGAGGTGGAAGAGACAAGCGGTAAGCCACCTCACCTACTCTTCTGTGGACCTCGAAAGGTCTGATGAATCGCAGAGATAACTTCTTCCTCGGCCAAATCTCTGTGGACCTCATCGAGGTGATACTCGTAGAAACACATGGTCACCATCTTCAAACATCATAGGTCTCCGTCTCCTATCAGAATATTAATTCTGCCTACTCTATGCGGTCTTCATCCACTCCTAGATAATTTGCACCCTCTTCGTGGTAGCCCATACCGTCTCTGGTCCCACTAGTGCTGACTCCCCTAGGTCTTTATAGCATAGTGGCGATCTGAAAGGCCAACAATACAAGGCCTCAAAAGGTTCCATACCGATGTTGGAGTGATTGTTGTTGTTGTAGGAATACTCCAAAAAAGTTAGGTGATCCTCTCAGTCGCAACCAAAGTTGAGGACACAAGAACGAAACATGTCCTCGTGGGTCTGGATGGTCCTCTCAGTCTGACCATTAGTCTGAGGATGGAAGGTGGTGCTCAAGTGAAACAGTGTCCTGAAAGCTTCCTGCAACCCCTTCTATAGCTGGGAAGTAAATCGTGTGTCACGGTCGGAGAAAATAGAAGATTTTACTCTGTGTAATCTCACAATCTCTTGCATTTAGAGGAATCCCATGATCTCTACTGATCCCTGCTCTCTAATCGGTATGAAGTGGGTTGACTTGGTGAGTCGGTCAACGATCACCCAAATCGAGTCATGACCCCTAGATGTACATGGAAGATCTATCACAAAGTCCATGTATATCGCATCCCATTTCCACTGTGGGACCTCTAAGGGCTGAACCAAGCCAACTGGTACCTGGTTCTCCGATTTCAATTACTGAAAAGTGAGGTATCGAGAGACAAACTCCGCTATCGTCTTCTTCATACCTAGCCACTAGTACTGTCATCGGAGGTACTGAAACATCTTTTCCACACCTAGATGTACCTATAAAGGGAATGTGTGTAACTCCCTTAAAACTTCCTTTTGAAGTGCTACTGGTACCATAGTACGTCCTCTGAAGAGGATGACATGCTCCCCACCTTCATAAAATCCATCAAGTGCCTACCCTATGGATATCTTAGCATGTTGCATCTTACAGTCAGTGTCCCCATGTTGCACCTCCCTGACTCGTTGAAGAAGTTGGGGAGTGAATGTAAGAGACTATAGATAGTTTGCTCCATCCCTATCCATAAATGATATCTGCATGGCAGCTAGCTACTATGTCACCTCTCCTAGAAGCTGAATTCCTGGTCTCCTGCTGAGAGCATCCGCAACAATGTTCCCTTCATCGGGACTATAGACTATATCAAAGTCATAGTCCTGGAGGAACTCAAGACAATGATGTTGTCTTAGGTGCAGGTCCTTCTGAGATAAGATATCCCTTAGACTCTTGTGATCAGGGTACACGGTAAAGTGTTATCCCATCAGATAGTGCCTCTACAACTTCAAGGTGATGACCACTGCTACTAACTCCAGGCCATTAGTAGCATAGCTCTTCTCATACTGTCTCAACTTCCGAGAACCATATACGATCACTGCTCACTGCTACATCAGGACACACCCACGTCTGGTCCCTGATGTGTCGCGGTACACTATGTGCCCTACGCCTTCCTCTGGAAGCCTCAAGATGGGGGAACTAGTCAGCCACTGCCTCAACTCCTGGAAGCTCTACTGAATTCTCTCCGACCACATGAACGGTTTCCCCTTCTTCATCAAGGCTGATAGTGGTGTTGCAACTCTGGAGAACTCTGGAATGAATCTCTGATAGTATCCATCCACGCCTAGGATACTCTGAACCTCCATCACACATTTGGGTGGATCCTAAGCAAGAACGACCTCACTCTTTGCTGGATCCACTGTAACTCCAGACTATGAGATGACTTTTCCTAGGAAGTGAACCTCTCAAATCTAAAACTGGCAATTCGAGAGCTTACCATAATGCTGGGGCTCTCAGAGATTATCCAGTACTACCTGCAAATGGTAGGCATGCTCCTCCTCAGTAGTCGAGTAGACCAGTATGTCATCGATGAAGACTATGACAAAGAAATCGAGGTAAGGCTGGAAGATCTAGTTCATGAGACTCATGAACATTGCTTGAGTGATGGTTACGCTGAAGGGCATAACGAATAACTCGTAGTGGCCGTAACGACACCTGAAGATCGTCTTCTGCACATCCTCATCTCTAACTCTATGCTAGAGATAGCCTGATCAAAGGTATATCTTCGAGAACCATTGTGCTTCATTGAGCTGATACCACTTTGTAACACCCCAGTTCGGTGGCCCGTGCCATGACTACCCCAAGCCCGCTTTCTTTTGTCCAGGGGTTGGTGACTATCACCCAAGGCGCAAATCCCTAAAACTGGGAAGGCATTGACTTTATAAATTGGTAGCACACACACAACAGAGTACCAAATGGAAGAAAACACTATGTAAAAACTAAACACAAAAGAGTGATGAAATGTAAAGGGGACGGAAATACAAACCCAGCTGGAAAGTGCAAGTACAACTGAAAAACTAGCACAACTGGAAATGAAAAGCAGCTATTGAGTCATCCACTGGGAAGTCCTACCAGAAGGGTTGGTACAGAAGGCCTCCACATCACTCCACGTTCGTCCGTATCCCCCGAGTATCGTCACGTCATGTGGCCCACCTCTGGGTATCGTCTAGTCCTGTCCACTCAGCCCCAGTCAGCGCTGTCCATCATCTGCAACCAACAAAATGAGATGTGGGGAAAGACCATGTAGGGGTGAGTATAATGATACTTATTAGGGACCCCGAGACCCTCAAGGTCTCACAAAATCCAACGAGGATAAACCACAGTGTCTGAAACCATCAGAGAGCCATTACTTAGGTATATCCTTATACATATACCTAATTAATCCGGAAATCCATATTAAACATGAGGAAACACAAGAGTTACTGACTTAGCTCACACAGGTATACAACTATAGTAGAGTGATAGAAATGATCATATGTAGTCACTAATTTATCTAAGATTTCGTACCCGCACATGATCTAGGACCAGCTGTTGGAATTGTCAGACCCACACAGGATCCAGGAACAGTAGTTAGAGCTGTCGGACCAAAACATGATCTAGGAACAACTATTCTATTGGACCAACACATGATCCCGGAATAGAAGTTATAACTCTCGGACCAAAAAATGATCCAAGAACATTCATCAGAACTGTCAGACCATCACATGATCCAGGAAAATTCCAAAGAGCACATCTAGCCACTAGGTTTTCACAAAGCACCCTCGATTACATGAGGGTCCACTCTTCATGCCATGTTTTGACACATCAACCACCACCAAGTCCCAAGTTTACATGTCCAAAAGATCTGTCTGTCTTGATTGAAATCCTAGAGTGAGAGGATTCTTCCGGCATACCCCATTAAAGGTTTAGATGCAGTTGGGGTACGGTCAGGTATTTTTCATGACCCGTCCCCCGGGGCCTGTATCGTGACTACCCCAAGCCCGCCTTCCATAGGCCAGGGGATGGCGACTAGCACCAAAGGTGTAAATCCCTAAAACTGGAAAGGCATTGCCATTATAAAATGTAAACACACACAACCAGAGTAAAAGAAGAAGAAAACACTAAAAAAACTATATGAAAAGAATGTTGAAAGTAAAGGGGGCCAGAAATACAATACCAACAGTAAAGTACAAGGAAAGGACAAATAGGTACAACTAAAAGACAAAAATGTAGAAGGTGTCTAGAAACTTCTGGATTTTCCACCATAGATCCTACCTAAATGGTAGTTACAGATAGCCTCCTCTATGCTCCACGTCCGTCCATCTCCTATGGGTACCGACTCATTGTGAGGTCCCCCTCTGGGTATCGTTCAGTCCTCGTACACTATGCCTTGGTCAGCATTTTCCATCATCTGCATCCAACACAACGTGGTGCGGGTATAACCCGTTCAGGTGTAAGTATGATACTCAGTAGGGACCCCGATACCATCAAGGTCTCACAAAATCTAACAAGGATAAACCAAAAATTATGATTTCAATGGATAACCATTACTTAGGTATATTCCCATACATATACAAAAGTTATTAAGTAACCCATCTCAATCATGAGAAAACACAAATGTCATGGAATCAGCTCAAACTAGGATTTTTCATTATCGAAACCACGGATGCTGGAGAACTCCACCTATATCGAGTACAGTGGTCATATCATGACACTGAAGCACTTCTCACTAACCATAGTCTACTGAGGTACTCCACATATCGAGTACAGCGGGTCTGCTGCCAAATATCGGGCACGCCATCGGTTGTGGGTCTACCGCCAAATATCGGTGCTCCCCCTAAAAGCCTATAGAGGTACTCCTCCTGTCGAAATCCACGAGTCTTCTGCCAACTACTAGGCACTCCATCCGCCATGTGTATATTGCCAAAGACTGGGTGCTCCCCACTGGGCAAGTCGAATCACTCCGAGTCGAATCGGTCAAGCAGTCGTCAGGTCTGTTAGATACTAGGTCTCTGCACTTTGTCTTATCATCTCCAGGAGGATCCGCTCCACGAGCTACTGTTTGATAATCCAAGTGTCACAAAGTCTCATGTGGAAGTATCTCAATAGACCTCCGAGTCATAGGGGGTCCCAAATCAAAAGACGACGCGTCAATCATATGCCCGGTTTGTGAGTTATTAGCTTTTTAGTCTCGGGGTCCTAGTTGGTTCATGCACGAACCAACCTGACCATATCCCAAGTACACCCCGAACATGAATGGGTTATTTCCAAAGGGACAAATTCATTCAAAGAATGTCATTTCCACTGACGGTTCATCAAACGTACGCCCGTAGCCCAAGATATGGGCGAAAAGGTCTAATTAGGTCTGACGGGTTCGGGTCCGGTCCAACCCAGTTGGACTGACCCGACCCGGTCCCTAATTCTGAAAACTCCTGAAGGGGCGGCTTAGCCCAGCGGCCCACATGGCCTGCTGGTGGCCTGCATGGCTAGGTGGCGGCCCACGTGGCATGTCTAGCTGGCGGCCCACGTGGCTTGGCCGGCTGGCCCGTGTGACCTGGCAAGCAGGCCCACGTGGCATGGCTGGCCAACCCACATGGCCTGGCCGGCCATGCGTTGGAGGTGGGTGTCATGCGCCCCTTTTTCTGAAATGTCCGGTGCGAGGTGCCGACCACCGGTAGCCGCAGGAGACAAAGGGTCCCACCTATAGAGCACACAGGCGGTCGGCTCAGCCAGCCGCCCTCTCCAAACCGCTGCAGCATATGGCCACGATCCTACCCCACTGGCGGGGCGCAATAGTTCCACAAACCTCCACCACATCCCACCCTGGCCATGGTTCCCAACGGCTCCACGCGGCGTGACGGCACCGCGCCTTCGTCCGACTGCCGCAGCCCTCCTAGTCGTGACCCTTTCTTTCGGCGCGGTGTGAGGGCACTGCGCCCCTCCGTCACCGCCGCGGCTCACCTGGCCGCTGCTCGGTTCTCTATGAGAAACATTTTTTTACACCTTTGTGGCAACCCAGTGGTCTTGCGCTGGAGGCTTTCTTCACGGCCGGCTCATTTTCGGTCGCTGGGTGTACCGCCTCCATCGTCAACAAACAAGAACTAACAAAAGGGGAGGTTCGGGCCATGTTCGTGTGGTCCAAACCCTCTTAATCATGGTTGTATCATTCGGTTCTCATACTAGAAATTTTTTTGACCCATAACGAGTATAAAAAAATTCAAACCCCTTACCATACTTGACGATTTTTTGTTGATAAAGTCACGGGAAAATGCGGCGTCATTTCGTTGACATCGGGAAAGAGAAGCCGAGGATGGCGTCAGTGTTCATCGTAGGTGGCGGTGTTTCTACAACATTCTCCTGTTGAAGAGAGAGAAGATGGTGCTCATCGTTCTTAGGTGGAAGGAGAGTTCTTCGTGTTCTTCATTGAGAGGAAGAAGTTCTCTCAATTCTCCAAACCCTCCCTCGAGCTCCACCAAAAGATTATGCCAACACCAAAAATAATAGACATGCTATTATTTTTAATAGTTGGAAAAAATTCAAAAGAATTAAAAAAAATGTAATTAATTAATTTCAAGGGTTTAATTAATTAATTGTGAGAGAGTTGGAAAATTAATTTATTGGGGGAAGGTGGAGAGTTTAACCCACATAAAAAGGGGGTTTGAGGTGTTCCAAAATTAATAGGGAGTTAAAAGAGTAAAGATATAAAATACTCCCTATGGAGGTTATGTGTGGGTGGCCCCCACTACTAACCTCTACTTGGAGGTTTTAACAACGATAAATTAAAAATAAGGTGTACACTTTATTTTTATTTAATTTAACTTTATACCCCCCAAAACTATCTTCTACTCTTGTCAGAACGCAACTACAGTGAAGGTCTCACTAAGCAATCGCTGACACTGTGAGTTCAATGGTGCCCTCAAAATTTGATTCAGAGCATCGGTTCAAGTGTTATAAAATCATGCTCGCATGTTTACTGAATGTACTTGAGAAAAACTTCTGAAATTGATTCCGAGCACACCGGGCCTCAGAATCAAGTGCCTTCAGAAAGAACGGAGTCATAAAATTCCAATGTAATAATACAAAATTCACGGGAAATACAGGTCTTTACATATATATACCCAAAACATTAGGCCAACAATTCCACACAATGAGTCATGTTCATTTTTTTGTTCTACCATCCTCATCAAGTCATACATCAACCCCTAGACACTTATTTTCACCATGGTCCTCTAAATATGCATCACATTGAATTACCTGTTATCCATGTATTGTTGTCTTCATACATGGAAATATTTTAATCTTTATTTTCTCTTAGACTTACAAGTGATCTCTTCATATCTTCTTATTGCTTGTGACGAAAATAATTTCCAAGTAGAGTACCTTATATTCCATTTAATTAATATTTTCTATTTCTTCTTCATATATGGTGTTTTAAATAATTTACCACCATTCATATGCATATCATAAGGTATAATAAATGACCATGAAAACATTCTCACTTTCATTTCTTCCTAATGATTGAAATATATTTTCTTAGTAACAAATCCATTTCTCAGCTACAAATGGATTTGTAGCCATATGAAATACTAAGGGTTGAAAATGCATGAATCATTATATCATTGTTCCACCTGGTGGTGGATCTAGAGAATATTATATACACATATTCATATTTCACTTATATTGAGTTAGTTTTCTGAAAATGGTTATAATTTGATCAGTAATAACTATAGCCCCAGTTCCAGCTTCGATATATTGACCGGGATGGAAATACCTACATGGGGTGTGTGAATTGATATAGTTTTCATTCCATTTCAAGAAAAATAAATACATAACAATGGAATGAACTATATTAGATCATAACATTATGAAACGGAATGTATAATCCCAAAACTACTGATGTACTAAACATAAATGGGAAAAATCATAGATAATCTCATAATAATAAAACTCTTTTCATTGGGATTATTTTCAAATAAATAAAATAAATTTAAATCATTTATAATGGTTTTCAAAGAAAATGTGAATTGACCTAAACATACCGGCTTGGACTTTCAAACTAGATGCACATTTAGGCCCATTATTGTCTACCCTGTAATTCTTTAGTCAGCAACAATACAAATATCTTAACATTTCATGATATTATGAAATGTATTTTTCAAAATAACTAAAATTAAGTTGATAGATTCATTTAATAAAAATTAAACAGTTTTATTGGGTTATATGAAACACCATGTTTATCTTAAATTTCATGTAACACAATGTTTCATTGATAACATGTGTTATACAAAAGGATATGTCTTACTAGACAACATGATTATATTAATATTATTATTTATCATGATAATTATCACAAAGCAATTGGAATGGAGGGATTGAATAATGTTAACTAAATTATGATAATATGGTTTAAACATATATAAAAAATTGATACTTTTTTACCAAATAATTATAAATGAAAACAAAAACTAATTGAATATAGAGGAAGGATTTTTATGAAAAAACTATTTTTAACCCCATAGAAGCATTTCAACATAATAAATTAAATTAATTTATATTAATTAATAATATTAATGAAATTTATATGATATATATCCATTTATAGGTTTGTATATTAACCCAATATGTTTTATATTTCTATTATAAGAACAAATTCAATTTTATGCATAAAAAGCTGTATTTATCTAAAAGACAGTTTTGACAACTTTTATGGAAGGCATGTTTGAAAACTATTTTTTTCTGCTTTTATAAATTATATTTGAAAAATTAATCATTGTTTTTTATTTATAATGTCAAAATTAACATAGAGTGAAATTTTTTTATTGTGTGAATAAGTTTATTTTTTGGACGAGTACTAAAAAATACAATGTTTTATATGAAAACTGCATTTTTATCTAAATTATTTGTATAGTTAAATTTTATTTTGAATTTTCATTAAAGTATAATTAGTTTAATAATATATCAAAAAATATAATTGCTTTATTTTTAATCTATTTCACATATATATTTGATATTAAAATATATCATTCATTTATGAATTTTAACTTTAAAACCCTGAGGATTCATCTTGTATATGTTATTAATATTAAATTAACATCTTCTACATATATTCTTATAATTAGTAATAATGGTTTAAATACTTGGAATTTTAATAATTTTAATTTTATATAACGTTAAACATGGTGTTTTACAAAATATGTTTGTAAATGAAATTAAAATAAATTGCAATGATTATGGTAAAAGTTGGTTTACATAGTGTTTAAACATTATTATTAAGGGGAAAAATGAACTATAAAATTTTTCCAAACCAATTTTCTTGAAATAATTAAAATATATACCATAAAAAATGAAAATTATTCATTATTTGATCCATATTATGTATGGTATGAAACTCTATAGGGTTTTCTGTTTGATATTTTCAAGAATGCCACTCCTCCACCGTTATAAAAGGACATTCACTCACCCCCCATTTTATAAACTTTTCCATAATTTTTGATCTTCCATAACTTTATTATAAGAACCTAAAATATCCATAATCTAATACTAGAATCATTTTTTAAATAAAACAACCAACTAATGGATTATGCTGAAAATAAAAAAGAGTTACCCAAATAATATGTATCAATCATCAATGAGTTATTCTATTTTATTTCAATCCTCAACACTTAAATTATTGTTATATAATGAATATATAATAAAATTAGTATCTTGAATATAATTTTATATTTTTAGGTTATTCTTACAACAAAAAAGTTCACACACTTCCATAAAATGGTATACCGAATTATTTTTGTGTATATAGTAGATTGTCGCCTCAAGGACTGATGTTGTTAGTTCATCCATTGTGGTTGCGAATAATGATGGAAGTTATAATTATAAATGATATTATGGATATTTATATTATTTTCTCATTTTTATGAGTTTTAAAATATACACCGTTTTTATATTTCATTCCATAGGGGATAATATAACTTCGCTCATGTGTTTGGTGAACTACCACCTCATAATGCGATGTCAGGCATTTCCACAAGCATGTTACATAAAAGGTCATATGTGTAAATTAAATGATTATATATGATATAAATGAAATAATTATGATTTCAATGACATATTTTTTCCTATTTAAATATTATATTTCATTTTATTATGCCCATTTAAAAAATTGAAAAAGTTATAATGTTGTTTAGGGAAGTGTGGACTACCTCCTCCTCGAAGCGATGTGACTGTCATTTTTATCACCAAATCAAAAGAGTGGTATATTGAAGAATATGAAATTAAATATTATATTATTTATGATTTAATAATAAGTCTATAAAAAATTGTTACAATCCTTATTTCAAAAATGATCATTGAAAAATGGGAATGTTACTCATGTATATGTTCGTCCTACCATCCACATGATCATTACGTCAGTTCATTTCTTATTACCATATTTGATGATTAGTTTAAAAATAATAATTTATGTAAAAATATTATGATTAATTTGTTATTATTATTATATATATTTTTATATAATGACCACTATTACCTTAATCACCCTTATACTTTCATTTTTTAAACATAAGCCGAATATAGCCCAAGAATCTCACGTAAACTTAAACATTTACGTAATGGTATATTCCATGTTAATAAGTGAAATAAAATTAATTCTACAAATAAAATTTTTCCCATTAATTTAAATAATTAATTTTATTTTGTTATTTTTGAGGATAATGAATAATCATGATGAATTAGAGTCATGGTACGATAATTTATCATCTCACTATTATTTCTGCAAGACTTATAAAATATTCACCACTTTTTTCTTTTATGTTGTGTGTATACTAATCTATGATATTTTTTATCCTAAATATTATTTATTTATTGATATTCGATGGTTTAATTGATTTTACTCTCTCATGGATCTTCTGGTTCAAAATTTACTAGTGTATTAGCGTTTTCTCCCCTATCAATTTTATTTATTTTAGATACATTCCATATTCCCTACATATTTTTTATTGTGTGATGTATATCATTACCATGAATTAATTTTTTGATATATATCCTAAAATTTAGGGAAATGGTTTTATCCACTTGATGATATACTTTTTATGGGTTTTAATGTTTCAATGTTAACAAATCAATAATTATTTTTTGTCACAATTTATCTTCGTTGAGACTTATGTCATGTTATACACCTACATTCCATTATGAGGTTTGTATACTTTTGCATTGAAATTTTATGTCATGGATATCACTATCTTATTGATATTAATATTTTTACATTATTTATTTATTTTAGGGGATTATGAATCAATTTTATCAATGTGGTATGAGTGTTTAGTTATAATATCACCGTTTATCGAGATTTTGTATAATTAAGTATTCAAGGTTTAATTCAAATAATTAAATTCGAATATCTTATCCTTAGTTTATTAACCAAAATCCATATTAATTACTCAATTTTCTAAAAAAATTGTTAATTAATTGATTTAGAATGTGTTTTTATGGAAATATGACATTATTTCTCTCTTGAGTAAGAAATATTTGTTCTTTGAAAATAAATTTTTTGAATTCTTTTAAAAAATGCATTTAAATTATATTTTATTACAATTATCAACTGAATAGATTTTAAAAATATATCACGTTTTTAATATTTTTTTATAATTATTTTTAAACATAATATATATTTTTTAATGATGTTTTCAGAGATTAGTATTTTCAAAATGATTTTTTTAATAATTTTTTTTTTGAAATTTAAATGTATATTTTCATCAAGAAATTTTTAATGATCTTACAATGGTACATCCCTACATCCACCTCAAAAACCCTTATGGTTTTATATTCTCAACTAGGGATATTTTTAATGGGTACAATCTTAATTCTTTATATATTGATTAAGATTATTTCAAAGAGTTTGTTACGAATCAAATTTATTTTTAACATGTTAACCATGTTTCAAAGATATTTTTTTGGACCCCATTTCTTTTACACAGGTTAATCATGTTTCAAATAAATTGTTCTAGAGATTTTTTATTTTCAATGGTTAAATCAATTTATATAATGGATAATGTTTGTTCCTATGACTTTATTATGAAATTCATGATTTATGTTATGATTATATAATGGTACTTGGACATTCGATGTGTGGTTATGGTATAACTCAATGATGGGTGGTTCCATGATAAACTAGCAACGAGTTGTTCTATGAAATACCAAGGACTAGTGGGTCAGTGATCTCCATCCAATTCCCTAGGTATGGAAGATTACCATATGGTTATTCCACTTGTATAATTTATTGTAATATTAGGGATAATATTATGTCAAAAGATACATACATTTTTTATTTTGAATTTCTATGGGATTATAATGCTTCTCATGATCGATATTGATATCCCATGAATCATGATTATTAATTTTGAAGACTCTTATGTTTTATTTGTTTTTATGTTTGATGATATAGGTATTGATGGGTATGAGTATCTTCTTGATTTTCTCATTCACACTGATTTTGTTGTCATAACCTTATAAACATATTGTACATATTCATAACATTCAATTATTAATGCTTATGTTTTCCCTTATCATGAATTTATCTCAGCATTTTTTTTTTCCCTTTCCCCATGTTTTAATGAATTATTTTGAACACTATATGTCTATAATATATCAAAAATGGATGTTGTTGATGAGGTAATATGAAATATGAAAATATAGGTTAAATGGGAGAAATGTCTATTTAAATCCATGGGAGATTTTTATGTTAGAGTATGTCTTAATTATAAAAAACTATAAACCTAAATTTTCCTATAAAATGTATGTGTTCTATATTTACATTTTGATGTTTTATGGTTTTGATGGAAAAATTTGGGTCACCATTATTTATATTACTGCCGAAAATGTAATGTTCATGATTTTAGTTGATGATCTAGGAGTTTCGGTCATGGTCTATTATGGATGGAATAAAAGGAAATTTAAGATATCTTTGGAGATTATTATATTTAAATATGAGGTTATTTTATGTGTTATTTATACCATCATAGGTCTATAAATCTAAGTATTATCAAAATTTCAATGTCTATGACACCCATATAGGTTTTAATGGATGATATCGTAACATGATTAAATTAATTTTTGGGGTATTTTTGTTGGGTTTTGTTTTTTTAACCTCTAGGATCAACATGAAATGTTTTTTGTGATGAATTCTTTTAGGAATAATGAAAAAATGGACAACCCGTCATTTGGGTGACAACACATCACATTTGGATAGATGATAGGGCCGGAACCCATTATTGAAGGATGATAATGGGTTTCATAGATACCATTAGCCTACAAAATACTTGTTAAGTGTAAATATTTTTATAGGAAATGATTAGTTTAATTTTAGAAAATCATGGGATTTTATTTGATGAATAATAGTGTATTTATCTTCGATGGATATATGATCAAATACTTCTATTCTCTGTGTTTTGGACATGGTCATGAAATGTTAAATGAATTTTACGGAAATGTATTTATGAATATATTTTGTTTTATCATTTGTTATTAATGATAAAATTTGAATATTCATATATAATATAGAGGTTAATTAATTTTGGGAATTATCTTACCATGTGATAACTATTTTGGTATTTTTTAATTTCTAAAGACTAGATGAATTGTTTTCCATTCCCATTATGTATATGTGGTCATTAAAATTTTATTTTATTGATTTAGGTGTGATGTAATCATCATGAATACTCATTTTGTGGAGAAATGGATGATTGTTTGGTGGAGTTGGGTTATAGGATGAAATTTTATATGTCACTAATATATATTTCATTATTTTTTTATAGATAAGAAAAAAATTCAAATTTATGAACAAGAACTTAGAATAATATGTCATCCTATTACAATATTTTTTGATAATATCAATGACCATTTCCACACATATTTTCCTTGTGGTTTTATTTTCATGGACTTACTCTTGACCATGTTCTCAGTCACTCTCTATTAATACAGGTGAATTTTTTTTACTTTCAAAATACATCTTTTAATATCCCACTAATGTAATCTATATGTGGAAACCTTGTTATGTGTACCTTTATGTAACTATTAGTTTTTCCAGTTTACCTTTTTAGATGATATTTTCATAATATTAATTGTATAATTTGGGTTTCAATAAAGGAATTCTAAAATTGTAAATCTTTTGAGGACCAATAATAATTTTGAGGGAGAAATTTATTTTATGTGGGGTAGAATGCAACATCCTGTGATTTTATTAAATAAATTCTTTAACTATAATTGAAATTCATTAATATCATGAGTTAAAATCAGTTAAATGTTTATATTTAATTATATAAAATGCCAATTTTATCTTTTCATGAAAGTAAAATCATGTTTCTTCGATATCTTATGTTACACACAATGATTTGTCTTACCATGCAACACTTTGGTATTAATATTACTATATAACATGATATTTATCACCTAGTTATTGGAATTGAAAGATTTAAGAAAATTAATTAAATTATGAATTTATTTAAAATAATTTTTATATAATTTATTAATTCTTTACAAATTAAGTATAAATGAAGTGAAAAACAATTGAATATAAAGGTCATGTTTTTATGAAAAAATGATTTATATGGCTATAATAGAGTTTTATAGTAATATATTAAATTAATTACTATTAATTAATTCTATTAATAATAATCTATATTTAATATATTCAATAATATGTTTTTAAATTCATCCATTTTGTTTTATAGTCATAAAATAAGATGAAAAATCCAATTTTAAGCATAAAGGATGAGTTTTTCTAAATTGTAATTTTTCCCATTTTAATAGATAGACATCTTTTAAAATTAAATTTGGATTATTTAATAAATATATTTAGAAAAAAAATAAACATAAAATTTTAAATAGTAATTTAAAAATTATCTTAGTGTGAATTTCTGGTATTATTCTGATAAGTTTCATTTTTTGTTGAATAAAAAAAATTGCAGCATTTTAATTGAAAACTGCATTTTCCCTAAATTAATTATATATTTAAATTATATTTTAAATTGTTTTTAATGTATAATTAATTGAATTATATATAAATAAATCTAATTTATGTTATTTTAATAAATTTCACAATGAAATTGGTTAAAAAACATTTCAAACTTTTGAATATCTTTACTTTGAAAACATTATGTTTTGTTCCATTACAAAGATAAATTTTAAATTAATTTCTTCCACTAATGTGTTTTTAATTAATAAAAATGGATTATATTTTTTGAATAAAGAATTAATTAAAATTTATATTATGTTCTTCATATTTGTTTACCTAAAATAATAATGAAATAAATTATAAGTAATAATTGTTATTAAGTTAAAAATTGGATTAAATAGTGGTTAAACATTAATATGAAAGGAAAGAGTAACTTAGACACTTGTATAAAACTTATTCTATTGGAATATTTCGGAAATATCCCATATTTTATTGATATTTTTGTTGATTCAGTGTGGTTTTCCTTATAAATTTTCCATTCCTTCATACTTTGGGATATTGTTAAGTCAATAAGGGTGCCTTAGTAAATTTACCATTCCTTTTTATTTTGAAAATCACAAACACCTTATCACAATGAAAACTTCTTTTTACCCTTTGTTTTGATTCTATAAGAAAAATTTCCTTCCCTAAGGAAATTTATCTTTACCATGTTTTACATTTTTCATATCATAAATTGTTTAAGTGTAAAATTTGGGTTGAAAACCTAATCCTTAGAATATTATAAATACCTAGATGTGAAGCATTCTGTTCTAGGATCCAAATTATCAAAATTTTGGTTAAAAACTCCTCTGAGTTTTGAATCCAAATTTTGAATACGAATTCTGGATACGAACTCTTCTGAGTTCTGACTCCGATTTCTGAATCATAATTCTGGTTACGAACATTCAGAGTTATGAATCCAAATTCTGAATATAAATTCTGGTTACAAACATTCTGAATTTTGACTCTAAATACTAAATAAGAATTCTGGTTATGAACTTTTTGAGTTCTGACTCTGAGTTCTGAATACAAATTATGGGTATGAACTTCTCTGAGTTCTGACTGCGAGTTCTCTGAATACAGACTCCAAACTCTCATGAGTTCTGACTCCAAATTCTCATGAACTCTGACTCTAATCTTGGTGAGTTCTGGTTCAGAATTCTTATGAATCTAGATTCCGAATTTCCATGAAATTCAGACTCCATATTTCTCTAGAATTTAGGTTCTAAATACCCAGAAAACAGAATCTGAATATCCTTTTATTGTTGACTCTGGTTTCAATTTTGGTTAGACTTTGAACATTCATTTCCTTACATTCCAAATATCAGATTTTACTTATGATTACACTTGTTTTGTAATACAATGATTTCATGCTTTCAGTTACTCTCTAACAATTGTTCGATTGACACATGTATAGGTCCCTCCGAAGTTCAAGGAAAAATATGATCATTACAGGAGGTATTTGACCGTTGAAGTCATGCCTATAAAAAGGAGCTCATTTGAAAGAGATCATAACTTTTGGATCTTTTAGAGTTTTTGAAGCACATAACTTTCATAAGTGATTCCTAGAGAGAGTAACTCTTATAAACTCTCATGCTTTGTGCTGAAAGTTTGAATGTCTTGTTCAAACTTTTCTTCATGAAAAATTGTTTCGTGCGGCTTTGAATGTTGCTAAGTACATTTCATGGCTTTCGGGGATAGGAAGACAGAGGTGTCGACTACCTTGAAGTTTAGGGCTTCCTTGCTGAGGAAGACAGAGGTACCAACTACCTTGAAGTTGACGTCTTCCGGGGATATAAAGACAGGCTCCGATCTTCTTATCAAGGACTTACCCTGGTGTGGGTAAGATAGACTTTATTTTAAGTTTAAATCAAGGGACCTTTATCCAAATTTGTTGGATACCCTTCTCTTTGGGTTAAAATATTTTCTACATGTTACTGGTTTGTATCAATTTTTCCGGTTCATTTTTATTGTGGAGGAAATTATAGCTATCTTATACTCCTTTATACTTGTACTCTGATTATATAGGATTCTATATGATTTGAGGTAGAATCTTAGTTGTTGTGAACTTTTGTTAAGTTTCATTTCCGGAATAACTTTTCCGAAATCAAGCAAGTTATTAGATCTCAGAGGTGTTGTGAATTTTGGTTATGCAAAATGTCCTAAAGATTTTTTAAAAGTAAAAAATTCACCCCCTCTTGTATTTTAGAATCTCATATTTATATATCTGATCCAACATTTGGTATTATAGAGTATATGATCCTCAGACATACCATCTAACCATTGGTATTAGAGGAGGTGACCATCAATCCTGAACTGATCCTACAATTGGTATCAGAGCAGGTGACCTTCAATCCTGAACCAATCTAACAATTGGCTTCAGAATTTTAGTTCAGTCTGAATTAATATCATGATTAGATTTAGAGGAGAATTCTTCTTCTTATTAATTTTGGAATTGATTTTACGGAATCATATTTTCTCGGAAGCCTCTTTTTAGACTCGTATAGTTAGGATTATTTCTTATTAGAGATACTCTTGTTCTATTTCTCCATACTTAGGAAAATTTTGGTTACAAAATTTTTCTATTAACATGTTTTTATGGAAGAAATTTTTTCTTTAAGATGGCAGGAATCAATGTTGGATCCATAGACAATGTCAATCTAGCCAGACCACCTATCTTTGATAGAATTGACTATGAATATTGGATAGATCGCATAAAGACTTTCATTATCAATAATGGTGTTGATAATTTTTTTATGCTTAATGGAGGTTACAAAATTCTAGACAAAGAAGTTAGTACCTTTAAAAATCAAGAAAAGTATGAATATCAAATTAATTATAAGGTACGCAATACATTGCTTTGCTCCATGACTAGTAATATATATAGCCAGATTTTAACATGTGAAACAACAAACAATATTTTGAAGAATCCTAAAGTTACACATTTTCGTACATCCAATGTAATTGAGAATAGAAGAGCTATTCTTAGAGATGAATATCATGGATTTAATTTTCCTTATAAAGAACCCATATGTAAGGTGAATCAAAGATTTATGAATATTTTGAAATGTTTACAATCAATGGGTGAGAAAGGATTAGATTATGAATATCTTGTTGATAAGATCATAGACGTCATGCCTAATGAGTGGGAATCCAAAAGGACTGTTATTGATGAGAACAGAAAGGTTACTCATATTACACTTGATGAAATCTTTGGAACACTTCTTCAGCATGAGACTAGAATGAAGAGGGATGCTTATAATGTAAAGTAGAAGAGTGTAAATGGAAGTGTTGCTCTTACTACAAATTCAAATCATATGAAAGAGAATACTTCTGAGAGAGTTTCTGGATCTAAATCTAACAATGTTGTTATCCAATCCGAATCAAGTGAAAGTGAATACTCAGAGAATGAATTAGAAAGTCTTTCTCAGAGCTTGAACAAGATAGTAGGATAGAGGAACTTTCAATCTAGATAAAAGAAGAAAGAAAGGAATGATAAGAAATATTCAATAGTCACATGTTATGAATGCAAGAGAGCTGGACACATAAGACCCGATTGTCCCATGCTTAAGAGAAAAGAAAGAAAGGAAAAGAATTCTGAGAAAAAAAGAAAGAAGTATTATAAGGCCAAAACTAAGAATGTCTTGAAAGTTAATGACACCTATAGTGCTAGTGGTGGCAACTCTTCAGATGTATCTTCGGATTATAAATCTTCTGGACATAAGAATATTGGTCTAATAGTCAGACTACCTATTGAAAAACATTGCTTTATGGCTAAGGTACACAATAATGAATCAATGACCAATATATCTTTGAATGCTAATGATAGTAAATATTATAACTCATCTGATGAGGAATCTTTTTCTGATGAAGATAATACTTTACCTACAAATGAAGAAGTTTCTAGATTTGTCAAACTTCATGATATTCTGAACTCAAAACTAATTAAAAAACTTGATAGGGAAAATTCTTGGAATACTCTTTGTACTAAGGAAATATCAGATCTTTCTAAAGATCTCCATAAGAAAAATGAGTATTTTAAAATTATTTCAAAAAATCTTGAGGAAGTAAATTCTAAGAAGAATAAACTTTCTAATGATCTAGAAAATGTAATTTCTATGAAAAATGTTTTTGAGCCAAATTGTAGTACAAAATCATATTTTTTTAAGACAAGATCCTAGTTATCAAACTCAAATCCGAAATATTTTCCTTGAGTAATTGTTTTTAAAACACTACCTTGGGTAAGGAAAATTTTGATAAAATGTATTCTGAAATCCGACCTCCATAGAATAGCTCTGGTTTTGGTTATACAGGTTCTAAACCGATTTTTAGTAAAAATTACATTGTTCCTCAATGTGCTCCATTCTGTACTATGTGTCAGTGTGGTAAACATTGGGAAAATAATTGTTCCCTAAACAAAACCCAGTCAATAGGTTTTCAAAAATCTTATATTTTTTAAAAGATGTGGGTGCATAAAATTTTGCTTTCTATGAATTCAAGATCCATGAATGTTTGGATTCCAAAAACCTAACGTTTTCTGTTTTTCAGGAAAATAGAGAAGGTACCAATAGTAATACATTGTACATGGATAGTGGATGTTCCAGAAATATCACTAGTAACAAAAAATATTTTGAAAATATTATCAAGATGAAAAGAAGAAAAGTAACTTTCATAGAAAATGCTCAAGGAGAAATTATTGGTATATGTAACATTGTTCTTCTTGGAAAAACTTTGATTTAAATTGTTTTATTTGTTAAGGGATTTAAGAACAACCATATTAGCATAAGCCAGTTATGTGATGAAGGTTACCTTGGGAATTTTAGGAATGATAAGTTCTTAGTACACAATTCCAAGAAAGAGTTTATTCTTTCTGCCCATAGGCAAGATAATGTTGACATGCTAAACCTAGAATACCTTATGAGCCAAGACCTACCTTTCATTTGGGCAATCTCTTTACACTATTGAAGCTGAATATGTGGCAACTGGATGTTATTGTGTTCATGTTTTGTGGATGCAACACACACTCAAAGACTATGGTATGAGTTTTACCAAAAAACAAATTTTGTGTGATAATACTAGTTCCATTGCCCTTAGTAAAAACCTTTCACGTCACTCTCATGAAAATCACATATATATTAGGCATCACTTTCAAAGGGATCACACACAAAAAATCAATATCATTCTTCAATTTATTGGATCTCAAGATCAACATGATGATATTTTCAAAAAATCATTACCCCCGGATAAATTTGAATACATTAAACAGAAGTTAGGAATGTTAACCATAAGGTAATCCTCCTCGATAACTTATTAATTGAACCAATATGCTTAGAGTAATAAATTCCTTTTCATAGGGGGAGTACATTTTTTTGTACATTTTTTATATGTTTTCGTAATGATGTTTTTCATATTTTTCATAATGATGTTTTTCATATTTTTCGTAATGAAGTTTTTCATATTTTTTGTAATGATGTTTTTCATATTTTTGTTAATTAAGTGTTTCATATTTTATGTAACAATGTTTTTCAAATTTTCGTACTTGAAATTTTCATAATGGCAATTTTCATACCTAAAATTTTCATAATGGAAATTTTCATACTTAAAATTTTCATAATGGAAATTTTCGTACTTAAAATTTTTGTTTCGGAAATTTTCGTACTTAAAATTTACATAACAGAAATTTTCATACTTAAAATTTTCGTAAAGAAAATTTTCATACCTGAAATTTTCGTAATGGAAATTTTAGTACTTGAAATTTTCTTAATGGAATTTTTTGGACTTGAAATTTTCATAGTGATGTTTTTCGTTCTGATGATTTTTGTACTGAAGATTTTTGTAATAAAGATTTTCGTAATGATGATTTTTGTATTGATGATCTGTGTACTCAATTTATTTTTTGTACTCAAGTTTTTTTAATCTAAAGTCCATCAATAAGAAGTTTCCTCAATTATGAATAATTCTCCTGAAAATCCTAAAGCTATGATTATTTCTTGAGTTTTCGTAATAACCATTTATTGTTGTTAGTTTCTTTTGTTTTTAAAATTTCTGAGATTCGAGTTTCCTTAAATCTTAATGTTTTCATTTAAAAAAATCAAAAGATCAGATTCTATCAAATTTTCCTTGCGAATATCATCTCAACTATCAGTTTAGATCCGAAGAATTATCAGTCATTGGATTGAAATGGGAAGATGAACCCTTGCTTCAACACCTATAAAAGGGGACCTTCGATGGTAGTCCCACATCGGTTTTCAAGCTTGTGCTTGTCGAATCTCTGTCCCTCTATAAAATCTCATTATAAACTTTTTAGAACTGCACAATTCTGAATGTCTGTAGAAGTTCCTTCTCATGAAATGTCTTTTTCCAAGCCGATTTTAGAGTGGAAAATTTACATGGAGAGGTTAGTGCATCCAAAATTCTTCAAAAAATATGACTCCATTATCTCCAAGAACATTAATCTTGTTGGATGGGAAAGTGTAGCCATTTAAAAGACAATAGCTCAAGATTTTGTGTATCTAGATTTGTGGATAGAGTTTTATAAATCGGTTTGTTTTTCAATAAAGATGGCGGGGAATGATTTTTCATCAAGAGTTATGGAAAAACATATGCATTATCATACACTATGGAAACCATCTTAGTTGGATTTCCATATGAAGGGGAGGTTGAGTTTTGTTCCCAAAAACTTCTAGATGTTCAATGGAGCTTTGTAATAGTGAAGGCTATGCAATGTCTTGGACTTACAAATGTCAAAACCAAAAAAATTACTCATTTGCCTACCAAAAATCGGATCCTAGAGTTATGGGTTCAGGATCTTATCGTACCGAGAAAGGGTGACAAAGAAACCCATAATAAAAGTAATATGTATATCTTAGATTTTTCGGTAAATCTAAGGAAAATAAATCTAATGGAATATATTCTCATTATGATTGATAATTTCAAGAATGGAAATTTGAGAGCACAGATAATCATGTATCCTACCCTACATTCCAAATTCATAGTTCGGTGCCTTGAATCTTTCAAGATCCCTTGCAGTTCCAAGCCGACGAATTGCAAAGTAATGTTGATCAGTGATGATAACCTCAAGAGGATAATGGTTGGTTTCACTAAGGAGTCAGGTGAATTTTATGATCTACCAGAGGATGAGGCAGAAGCCATTACGAAGAATGCTGAAGAGGCTGAATCATCAAAGAATGTTGTAAAGAAGAGGAAATTATAGGAAGTGGGAGAAATAGAGAAAACCCCTAAGGCCAATGAAACTGAATCCGCACCTCCAAAGCCCAAGAAATAGAAAGCATATCTAGATGAGGTAGTAGATAAATGGAGGAAGAATAAGGAGAACCGCAATTACGTGGAGACATAGTTTGGCCTAGACCCTACAGAGGCCAAATAATTGAAGGATAAATATGCTAAAGATCTTAAGAAGCAATCCAAACATAAGAATATTGAGAAAAATATTTTAGAGGAAGCGATTGTGCAATATCTTTTTAAGGATACTAAAGTTTTATCCAAGAACATTCCCATACTAATAACGTTCCTAGTTAAACAATTACCCGAGGCTCTGAGAATGAAGTTCAAGTCTCTAGAAAAAGCCAAATAGAAGGATGTTGAAAAGGAAATTGTGGAGGAAGTTGAAGAAACTGAAAGCACAGAAGATACAGCTGATCTGATAAAGAAAGTAGAAGACATTCATGAGAGGGAAAGTGCATCAAAAAAGATGTCAATCCAGACATCTCAAGCTGGATCTTCAAGGCATTCTACTCCCACAGTTGGTGAAAAAAATAAACAGGAAGTCAATAAGTTATCTGAGGAAGAAAGTCATAATCATGACTTCATTTTTATTGATGATATTGAGGCAGGAGCTGAGATGGAAAAAATTGATGAAGATATGATTGTCCAGCTGTTTGAAAGCGAGCATGAATCTCCAGATGAGGAAGCCATTCTGAAAACCAACAAGGGGAAACAAGTGGTTGTCGATACCCTAACTAAACAAAATTATATGGAATAAAGAAGTTGGAGGATCCTCTAGAAGGAAGATAGTCGAAGAAGATTGTTGAAGATTTGAGAGAGCTTGATCGATTTCAAGAAGTTGTCAAGGAAGTTTTTGATAATAAAGACACAAAAATCAAGGATCTCACAAATACATTTAAGGAAAAGCTAAATCGTAGGAAGAATACTCAGATTCAAGATGTCCAAGATCTGAATGGAAAGTTGAATTTTGTTGTCCAATGTTGGAAAATAGAAAGGCATCTCCAGATTGAGATCTAAGAAATGATAGTGAAGCAAGATAAATTGTTGAAGACTCAAGAAGAGGCCATGAAAGCTCAGGAAGGCAAGATTAATTCATTAGAAAAGAATGAAGTGGAGGATCACAAAGAGTTAAAGAAGCTGAAAACCATTGTGAAGAAGTTGATACCCAAGGAAAAAGAAGCAAAATAGATCTAAATATGATATTTTGTTTTATCTATTTTTCCTTGTACAAATTATTTCAATCATAATGAAATTATGGTTGCTTGGTTTTCTTGGATGTTTGTACCAATATTTCAGGTACCGTATTTCTTTTCCATTCCCTAAATTTCGTTTTGAAAATAAAAAAGGGGAAGAAAGGGAAAATAATTTCATGTAAAGAAGAAATATCCCTAAGTAAGGGGAGATTATCTAGGGGGAGTTTTCATTACGAAGATTCCCATACTCAAGATAATGAAATTTCTCATTCCGGAAATTTAGAATAAGGTTTTTAGAGTTCCAAAGATTAGGGGGGAGATAGTAGTATTCATTATTGTTCATTAGTAAAGGGAGATAATCTTTATTTCAATGTCTAGAAATTTTCTCTAAGTCCTTCTATTATTTTTCATAAGGATGATTGTGCTTTCCAAAAAGGGGGATATTGTTGAGTAAATAAGGTTTTTGCTTAAGAATTTTCCATTCCTACATATTGGGGAGATTGTTTAGTCAATAAGGGTTCCTTAGTGACTTTAACATTCCTTATTGTCTTGAAAATCACAAATATCTTATCTCAAGGAAAATCCATTTTTACCCCTTGTTTTTCTTCTATATGGAAAATTTCCTTCCCCAAGGAAATTTATCTTTACAATGTTTTAAATTGTCCATATCATAATTTTTCTAATTGTAAAATTTGGTTTGAAAACCAAAACCTCGAAATCATATAAATACCTAGATATGAAGCATTCTGTTCTGGGATCCTAATTCTCAGAATTCTTGTTACGAACTCTTCTGAGTTATGACTCCGAATTCTGAATTTTAATTCTGGATACGAAATCTTCTGAGTTTTGACTCCGAATTCTAAATTAAAATTATAATTATGCACTTTTTGAGTTCTGACACCGAATGCTGAATAAGAATTCTGGTTACGATCTTTCTGAGTTCTGACTCCGAATTCTAAATCAGAATTCTAGTTACGAATTTTCTGAGTTCTGACTCCGAGTTCTGAATACGAATTCTGGATATGAACTTCCCTAAGTTCTAACTCTCAGTTCTATGAATACAGACACCAGACTCTTAGGAGTTCTGACTCCTAATTCTCATGAACTCGGACTCCGAACATTGTGTGTTCTGGTTCCGAATTCTTATGAATCCAGATTCTGAATTTCCTCGAAATTCAGACTCCAGAGTTCTATAGAACTCATGTTCCGAATACCAAGAAAACATAATCTGAATATCCATGTATTCTAGACTCTGATTTCAATATTTTTTAGACTCTAAAATTTCATTTCCTTACATTCCAAATATCATATTTTAGTTATGATTACACTTGTTTTGTTATAAAACTTTTTCGTGATTTCAGTTACTCACTAACTATTGTTTGAGTGACACATGTACAGGTCCCTCTGAAATTCAAGGAAAAATAAGACTATTGGAGGAGGGAGCAGACCGTTGAAGCCCTGCCTATAAATAGAAGCTCATTTAAGAGAGATCATATCTTTTAGAACTTTTGGAATTTTTGAAGCTCAGAACTTTCAGAGGTGATTTATAGATTAAAAGGCTCTTATAAACTCTCACACTTCGTACAGAAAGTTTGAACAGTTTGTTCAAATTTTTCTTCAGAAAGAATTGATTCGTGAGACTATGAATGTTTCTGATTACATTCATGGGCTTCCAAATATAGGAAGATAGAGGTGTCGACTACCTTGAAGTTGAGGGCTTCCTTGCGGAGGAAGACAGAGGTACCAACTACCTTGAAGTTCAGGTCTTGTGGGAATATCAAGACAAACATCGATCTTCATATCGAGACCTTACCCTGGTGTGGGTAAGACAGATATTATTGAAAGTATAAATCAAGGGACCATTATCTAAGGTTTTTGGATACACTTATCTTTGGGTTAAAATATTTACTACTTGTTACTTGTCTGTATAATGTTTTCCACTGCATTTGTATTTTTGAGGAAATTATAACTATCTTACACTTCCTTATACTTGTACTATAATTATATAGGATTCTATACGCTTTAATGTATAATCATAGTTGTTGTAAACTTTTGTTATGTTTCATTTCTAGAATCCCTTTTTTGGAATCAAGCACGTTATTAGAGCTCAAAGGTGTTGTGAATTTTGGTTATGCAAAATTTCCTAAAGATTTTTCTTTAAAGTATACAATTCACCACCCTTTTGTATTTGAGCATCTCATCATTACATATTCGATCCTATATTTGGTATTATAGAGTATATCATACTCAAACATACCATCTAACAATTTTTTCATCATTGGAAGAACATTATTTAAGGGATACCTAGTAATAGTGTTTTTTCAGGTATTTACAAGTATTCCACTCTACATTCATTATAAAAGGGCATTCACTCCCCCTAATTCCACAAAACTATCATGTATATTTTTTCATCCAATCCCAGAATAAATAAACGTCCAATTTACCTCCACTCATTCTAGAAGATAAATTTTATTCTTAATGAAAACCAAGGAATTCTTTTCTTACAAAAAAATAGAGTTACTTAAACAAAAGTTAACATTTATCAACAAATTTTATTATATTACTTCTTTCTCCAGACATTCAATTATTATTATATAACCACTATTTAATAACATCAATATGTTAAATATAGTTAACTTTTTTATATTAATGGTGATACGTAAAACAACAAGAACTTCTATAAAAAGGGATAAACAATCATTATTCATGTGTAAGACGGACCACTACCAAAGGAAGTGATATCATTCATTTTCCATTACCACCAATAAATGTTGGGAATAAGGAGGAACATACTATTTATAATTGATATTAATATGATATTTATAACATAATTATACATTTGGTTTCATTATAAAATATACACCCTTTTTACTTTTCATACCATAGAGGATACTATAAGGATGATCATGTGTACGACGTAATACTGCCTCACGAAGTGATATGAAGTATTTTCACTAATGTCTTACATAAAAGGTAATAAGGTTAACCTATTGTGATTATATATGATATAAATAAAAATATTATATTATTTTTTACATATTTACACTTCTATAAATATATTATATCATTTTTTATTTCCATTTCACACACTAAATAAGTGATTAAATTGGTTTTTGATATGTGGACTAGCAACTCCTCGAAGCAATGTGATTCAAATTTCTTCATCACCACATAAAAAAAACTATTTATATAAGAATTTATAATTAATTATTATTATATATAAGATAGAATGACAATTCTGGAAAAATAAAGTATACTTTCTTTCTTTCCATAATGACCATTGAAAAAAAATTAACAATACTCTTGCATATGTACTATCAATCAACTCTATGGTCGTAACGACTATTCATTTTTCATAACCATATTACATGACTAGTTTTAAAGGAATAATTTAGGAATAAATTTTATTTTTATTTCATTATAAGTGGTACTTATATATTTATATACAAATATCTTTGATCATATTCAACATACAAAAGTTGATTTTGACACATAAGCTGAATATAGTCAAAACATCTGATGTAAAAATAATATAACATGTAATTTAATATAAAATATTAATAATTGAAAAAATTATCATAATAATCTTTAAAATTGTTATTAAGAATGTAAAATATTAACCAATGTTGATTTTTCATTATGATGAAGAACAAGCAGGTCAAATCAAATTTAGGGTAAGGGTTTTTCTAATCTCAATTTTATTTCATTGATAATTATGGAATATTCACCACTTTTTTCATTTTTATTTTGTATATAAACAACTATGACATGTTATATTATTAATTTCATTTATTTTAGGATAATAAATCTATCGATTGACATTATTCATTTATGGATCTCATGATCCAAATATACTCAAGTACTTTGGTTTTTCCTATCGTCTCACGTTTATTTATATATGATACATGGCATATTCACCAAATGATTTATTTTTATGATGTATATAATAATAGTGAATGTATTTTATTTTTCTTATAATTATAATTATGGGATCATACATATCAATTTTAGGATCTACCTTTCTTGGGGTTTCTAATTACAAAATTACCAAAGTGGTAATGGGTTTTTGTCACAATTTTTCATCTTTGAGACTTATATCATGTTATAAACTTATATTATTTTATTATATGTATATATATACCCATTTAAAAGATATATAATGTATATTATTATTTTTATTATATTTTATGTTTCAATATTTGTTATTATTTCTTGTGGATTCTGATTCAATGTTTTCAAAATAGTAAGATATTTTTGTTACAATCTTCTCATTTATCGGAATTATTTATGATTATGTATATGATTTTTAGTTATTTTAATTATAATTAATTATATTATACTAGGTTTTTTCATGATAAATAAAAGTAAACGTGCCACTTTTGTCATACATTGGTTATTAAAATTTTTAAATATTTTTGAAGGGAATCCAACATCAATTCAGTCTTCAGACAGAAATATTTGTTCTTTCAAAAAAATATTTAAAAAAAATGTTTTCAATCTATTTTTAAGTCATTTATTAATATTATTTCAAGTGAAATTATTTTCATTTTTTTATATTTTAAGTAGTTTTTAAATGATTTTCAAATCATCCTTCATAAATTTCAGTGGATATTTTCATGGAAAAGTATTTATATAATCATTTATGTTATAAAAAGATTTTTTTAAGATAAAATGGATATTTCACTCAATAATGATTTTAATAAATATTCAATAGTATATACTTTATTCACCATAAAAACCCATTGTAGTACTTATCTTTCACTGTGATTTTTTTTTATTTTTACCATCAGCATTATTTTCTGGATGGATTATGAATGTTTCAAATTGATTGTTATAAAACCCTATTATTGTCCCAGGATTAACCATGATATAATGAGATTATTTTGGAAACCATTTATTTTCAATGGGTTAATCATGTTTCAAATTGATTTTTATAGATACAATTTATTTTCTATAGTTTCATCTTGTTATGAACGGTGTAATGATTGTTCTTATGAGTTTTTTTATGAATTTAATGATTTTTGGTTTATGATAATGTAATGGTACATAAAAATTTAATGGTGGTTACATTATAAACCAATGGTGGATGGTTCCATGATAATATAATGACGGTTGGTTCACTGATAAAATATAGACTGTCGGCCCATGACTTCCCCCCAATACATTGAGTATAAATTTTGACCATATGGTTCTTCCTTTTGTATTAGTAATCATAACAATGAAGTGAAAATGATGAAAAAAATTAGATACATGTTTTCCTTATCATATTTATCAATTTATAATGATTCGAATGATGGAATTTTATATCACATGAATGATGATAATTAATTGTAATGACTCTTTCCTTTAAATTTCTTCATATTTTATTATCATGGTATTGATGTGTACGAGTTCCATTTTGATTTTATCATGCACTAGGATTTTTCACTGTACCCTTATTCACTTATTATGATCATTGATGAAATTAAATTTAAAATTATTATTTTTACCATTACTGAGAAGTTTATCTATCCAATTTTTATTTTTCATTATCATTTGGATTTAATGTATTATGCAGAATGACTTATTTCTATAAAAGATTTTACAACGATGATGCTGATAACACAATGTGAAATAGAAAAATCTATCCCAAATGACTGAAACTCTCATTTAATGTCATGGATGTTGTTTTTTAAGAGTATGTATTAATTCTCTAATACTCTAATCTTATATGGTACAAAATAATGTATGTGATCCATGTTTTCCAATTGATGTTTCTTGGTTTTGATGGAAAATTTTGGATCACAATTTTCCACATTAATGTCAAAATTGAAATGTTCATGATTTCATCATAGGATTCAGGAGTGCGGGTCCCGGGTTGTTATAGATTTTTTGGAGTCATTACCTATATTTCCATCTGTTCTAGAATAACATCCACCTTTAGTATCTATGTAAGGATCTTTGTCTAATAGAAAAAAAATTATTTCTCACCCAATGGTTAATATGTTATTATAGGATTATCCTAAATTAAATAATTGTTTTTTGTTTCCTAATCAATGTTTCCCAACATCTAGTTCTCAATGATTGTACTAAAAATCGTTGTGATACCAAATATAAAGTCCAAAACCCTAATAGCCTAGAGCCAATAGTTACATTATTTTACTGACTCTAGATACAACCAAACAGATCCCAAAGTAATGAATAGTTTAATAGTCTTAGAAAACTATATTGATAGATGAATCTCACATTATAATTGATAATATAAAATGAAATTAAATATTCTCCCCAGGTGCCTCATTATATCCTCCAACAAAAAGCAAAATATAAATCACAATACAGATCTTGAAATCCATGGGAAAGAAAAATAAGAAAGGGGTGAGCTCAAATGATCATTAATTGTATTTATAAATTACAAAATATCATTAATAATTAATTAATATTAAATATATCTTGATAAATATCTGAAACGCATTCCACTTAATCATTAACTTAAACATGAAGAGTAATATGGTAGTTTCAAAAAATATTCAAATAACACCATATAAAGATTCTTATAAACATGAATCATATCCATAAATTTTATAACTAATTAAATAATCAAAAATAAATAAATAATAAATATATTAATGATGGAATTTATACTACTGAAAATTATTACCAAACTGTTAATTCCTCATTATAAGACATATTACATTAATGGTAAGACCTCATCCAAATAACCAAACTACGTTTTCTGATGAGACCTATTGATACGTAGAGGGGATAGATAATTCCTCTACCATCATTTAATTTTTCCAAATAATTTCTCTTATTAAAGGGTTGAATCATAACCAAGTTAATCATTCTTATAAAAAACTATGATATGAAATTTTAATACTTTACAAATAAATAGAATCATAAGCCATTTAGAGTAACATGGGGAATGCTATCAAAATAGAAAAAACCCAGTCAAAATGATCATATACCATCAAGATAAATAATAATTATGGTAACATTAAAAAATATTCTCAATGGAAAATATGAAAAATAAGGCTTTTTCATTGAGGAATATTAATGTTATTAAAATTCCACTAAAATAATTATTGTGGAAAATAACATTTATTCATTAAAAATAATAGTAAAAAGAAAAAATTTAAAAAAATATTAAGAAAAAAAATCATTAAAAATTATTTTAATCATTAAGAGGATGATTCAATGAATTATTGGTCATGATAATGAGTAATTCAATATATTCCAGAAAAACATTCCCTTCACATTGTTGTAAAAAGGATAAAATAATAATCATTTTCAAATTGAAAAGAATATTCCATTCCAAATAAATTTTAGTAAATAAAAAAAGTTAAAAAATGGATTTAATAAAAAAATATAGATAATTTTAAATCATTTTAAAAAAAATCGATATAGATGAAAAGGGTTCTACCTAAGAGAGAAATAAATAAGTGTTTCTTTAAAAATTCAAGATAATATAATGTATCAAATAGTATAAAAGGTATAAATTTCACTAATATTTAATTAATTAAAATAGGAGAAGAAAATGGATTACATTTATAATAGAAATACCAAAATAATTCCCTAATGGGGGACTTAAACATAATAATTCTTGAGTAGTGATCAAATTGTGAAATAAATAGTTACCACATTAGCAGATTCTGAATCATAATCCCCATAAATGAAATAACTTCAATTGAAAAAGTAAATACCATTAATACAAATATATTAATGATATTAAATATCTAGGGTTTATTATATGCATCACACAAAATAAATTTGTGGTGAATACAGATTATGTCACATTGATGTTACTGCGATTTGAGTAACGATTTACTCATATTTGAATTCCATTTTATATTTAAAAATATCCTATATAATAAATAAATTATTATAATAATTATATAATAGAAACATAATAATATATCTCATAAAATATATGATTTACTTATATATTTTCATTACCCATTTAATAATAATTCTTTTATGTAAAAAAATTTATCAATTGATAATTCCATTATTTTTAATTTACTATTTAGAATAAAAATTTTTATTAAATTGTATTTCAGAATAATTATTATGTCATATATATCATTTATATTAATCTAATAATTCCATTCCACTATCCATGTAAATGAAAAAGGAAAAAAATTTCAAATCACTTCACGGAGATGGTAGTCCACACATACGCATGAGTGACATTATTATTTTACTATGGAGTAAAAGGTAAGAATTTATATGAGATATTAAATTTCTCTATGTATATTTTGGATATTAATATATCATATATTTATTTAATTTATCTCTTTAACCTTTTTTGTAAATGGAAATCAAAAAACAAATCACATCACTCCATGTGGCGGTAGTTCACCACCAACATGAGTAATGTTATCATTTCCCCCATATAATGTAAGGTAATATAGTATATGTTATATTAAAAAATAAAACCATAATAATTTCAAATAAATAATTTATATATATTAAATAAATCATTATATAATGTCTTAAAAGGTGGTTATATAAAATAAATTACCTTAGTTCGCAAGGTAGTAGTCTGTCGTACACAGAATATATGGTTTCATTTTCCATATATTAGAAGTGGATATGTTTATAAATTATTATATAAAAAATAACATATCAATATTTAGGATATAACGGTGTGATTATATTAGTATATATTCATAATATTATAAGGACATGTAAGAATAAATAAAACCAATATGTATGTTTAGAATTTGAACTCTTCTTTGGAGTAACCATTTAGGTGTGTTTATGAAGCTATCCTAGGTTGAAATTATTATAAAAAGGTGTCTTATAGTACGTTGAGAGGGATTTAAATAAGGTATTTAGGAGTTTATTTGAGAACAATTTTTTTGTGTGAAAATGAGATGATAGGGGGAGACCTTTTATATGTGTGGGAGAGGACACATATGGATATTTTGAAAAGAATATCATGTTCCAATGTTTTCCACATTAAAAAGAATTCATAATTTGTAATCATAAAACCCTATAAGTCATAAGGATAAAATATTACTACAAAACAATTTTGGTCATGTTTTATGTCCTCTTGACAAATATATTCTTAGCTTATCCTCTTAGTAAACCAATTTTTAACTTAACCAAGATAATTAATTTTTACTATTTTCTATATTTCTAATTATCAAATTTATAGTAGATTTATTATATAATATAAATTATTCTTATTCAATATATGTAATCCATTTTCCATAATTAAATTCAAAAAAGTATCATAATTCAATTCTATAATAATTCCACATACATGTTGAAAAAAATTCTTTACTAAGAAAAAATTTAAATCCTTTAAAATGTTTTCATAACTAAATTCAAAATTTAATTCATTTAAATAGCCTTAATGAGTTAAATTTTAAATTAATTGAACTAATTTAACTTTAATACCAATTAAATATGAAATTTAACTCTATAAATAATGTTAATGAAAATTTTTGTTTCAATAAAATAAATATATTATATTATTTATTAAAAAAATATTCCAATAAAAAAATTATGTAATATTCAGATATAGATAATTGTTTAATGTAAATTTTAAAAATATTGTTTAATTTTTCAAATAAACATAAAAAAGTTGGTAAAATTTCAGTCTGAATTATGTGCTCAAATCATGACTAAACTGCCTTTTTGAAAAATAATTTTTTTGACAAAACATTTGTTTTTTATTTAAAATGAATATTTTTTTTATAATATATATATATATCCTCAAAATTAATATTTACACATGTAATCCATATAATTTTCAAAATTTATTTATTATTATTCATTCATACTAATATAACTGTTAGGTTATACTTTTCATGTATTAAAAATTATATTTTAATATTGTATCGTTTGACATTAAAACCCATTGATGCATGAATTGAATGCTACCATAGATATTTAATATATTAAAAAGGAAATATATTTTAAATTTTCAATGGGACACAATCTCTTCAATTATTGGTGTTTCATTCCATTATTTCTATTGAGCATGATATCCTTATTTTTAAATATCTAGATGATAGAGAATGAAATTATGTGGTGTGTATATATAAATAATTATGAATGGAATTATGTTGTTAATGAAAATTACATTCTTAATATTAAATGCCTAGTCCTTGAGAATAATTTTAAAAATAATTATGATGTTCCTGTAATATAATTTGATGGAAGATGTTTTTATTCCATATAATTTTCATTATTAGTTTCTATTGATAAATTAAAATCATCATATAGTAAGATGATATTTACATAATTTGATGGTATTTTTCAAGTGTAAGTCATTGAAAGGTACAATTCATACCCAAATAAAATTATTTCTCTTAATTTATATTTATAGATAGTGTAGGTGTGGAAAATATTTATACACAAGTATGTGTGAAGAAAATTGATGAGATTTTCACTGTCATGTCTATGGTATATGGAATAATGATTATGAAAGTTTGTTCTCAAATTTTATGACATGCAGTGGTGGAGAACGCCAAAAAACACCATGCACAAATATTTGGATAAACCAAAATGCACCTAATAGAAAAAAGTAATTTGTGGTTTATATGGATGTTTGAGTTCAACAACATAGTTTACCATGGTTCATTCTATTATTAATATAGTCCATTAAATGATTCAGAACAAAAAATTAATGTTTGATCATTCTCATGATGAAAAAACATTATCAGAATACAATGTTTCATCATAATTCAATTAAATTCAGAAACATAATTATTTAAATGATTTTGGGAAAGGTGGTGGTCACAATATTGGTTCATGCTCATATCCTTATATATCAAATAAAAGTAAACATAGAAGGACACAAGATAAGATTTAAGTTCTAGATGTGGAAAAGGATTTTTTGGGTGATATAAATATTACATATCTTAAATTTATTAAATGGTTGTATGGAGTTTCACTATTGGTTAATAATGCCAAAAATATCTAGAAGAGTTTTTCACCTACATTGATTAATGGGATGAACATCACCTAAAAGATTATGAGTATGGAATGAAAGATGAATTCTAATATATCGAAAGGTATTTTAGTAATTTCAAAATTATTTTTAGAAGAATAAAGAAGTTTGGGTGAAGCACAGGTTGGTGTTAGTGAAAAAGGATGAGATAAATTCTTACAAGATAGATACTTAATTTCATGAGAGGTGATAAATGATTGAAACCCCTTTTTGTGAATTTTTTTTTTGAGTGAGATGTGATGAAGCTCGTTACAATTATAGAGACTTTATAACCATTATTCCAACCTAAGTAGAAAATGTCAAAATAATTCATAATGAATCCCCATTAAGTCCATTTAAAAGTAATGTTCTCTACATAATGTAAAAGAAGATGTGGAAAGATTCATACTCCCAAAAAATAGATATAAATACCAGATACAGAATCATGAGTGGTGAAGAAAATGAGTGGATAGAAAAATATGAACCATGTTGTTCAAATTGGACATCAATAGTGATGCACAATATTACAGGTATTAATTTTAAATTTTATGTGTTCTTATAATGTTGAGAATATATCGTGACACAAGATATAATGGGGTGACCAGAGAAAGAGTTATGAATATCAATTCTGGACAATCCAAATGATGAAGTCATCATCTATGATTGATATCTAAATTTTTATTCTTGGAAAAATAATTGTATGCTGATCATTGATGATGATGATAGAATTGGTTGAAAAAAACACATAATAGAAAAGTGTAGTGGAAACCACCATGGTTTGATCTCACAATTTCGAATTGCAATTTATATTTTTTAAATAAGATCTTCCTTTGGGAAGTTATATATGTTGTAAAATCTCCATATCCACAATTAGACTTCTAATTTTAGTTTATTTTCAACAAAGTGATAAATAATTGTATCTATTTAATACACACTTTATTAGGAATATTTTGTGGAATTTCTCATTAAGGGGAGTCAAGTGAAGAATGTTTATGAATCAGCCAAAATCCTTACCTCGTACAAATTTGATTATTATGTACTATTCTAAACAAACATTTCATTGAAATGGTATGCACCTATTATCTCTCATCCAAGGAAATTGAATTCAAATTTCATTTTTTAGGCGGGTATATTGAATTATTCAATGAAATTAAAATTTTTTAAGACTTAATAAGTACAATGTCTATTTATCTTATTATTTATAAGTTATTATAATGTTTTTTTTGAATTAAGTGTAAGAGTTATAGTTTTTTATTCATAAGAAAAATATATCTCAATTATTATCTATCATTTTTCTCAACATGATATAGTTTTTACAACCCTTGATGAAATGATTGTGAGTTCTCATTTCAATGAGTGTCAAGTTTAATTGTAAATGTATATCATTATTATTTAAAAAAATACTCTAATTATCTACAATAATTAAGACTCATGTAAAATTATAGTGAGTTGATCGATTGACCATTTCATAAAAATGAATTTTATTCCATATTTCAAATTTCATTATATTTCATATCAATAAGGGGTAGATAATCTGATATTCATTTTTTAATAAGAATGGAATTAAGAAGACATGAGACATATTAATAACTCAAGGATAAGGTATTTCCAACAAATACAATGTGTGAGATTATCGAGACAACTTTGTGTGAGTTGTATTTGTTTTCTTAAATAGTCAATATTTTGGAAATGAATTGATGTTTTATCAATATTTAGTTATTAAATCAAATCAAGATTAATAAAAAATACTTGAATAGTTGGGTCAAAACATATTTTTGGAATTTGGACCAAATTATACATCTTGGAATAAGTGGTTTAAATATTTAAAGGATTAAATGAAAAGATATTATATGATCAGATAAGATATTATGTCTTGGAGACTAGCTTTACCACGTTGGATCTTGTTCAAAATGGACCACTGGATGTGGATGAGGGAATAATAGAACCAAAAATCCAATATTATCTGGAATATCATGGTATTAATTATCACAAGAGTGGGTAGAACCACCATGGAGGGAATCATGACGACATAGATGGGGGATGCCCAAAGTGAACATAGAGAATCCCAACTTTATTGTTGATATGGAGTCTTGTGATTTTATCAAGGAAAATATCATATGATTTTATAATGTGGGATCTTATAGTTTCATGTCATTTTTATTCAACTATTTAAAAGAACATATTTTTATGTGTATTAATGAAAGGCCTCGTTATCTATAACTTCTACCAAAGGACTATAAGTATTCTTGTACTAAAGGTATTTAATATACCACATGACTTAATTTGGATCAACCATGGAATTAATTGATAAAATTATGGTTTTTGGAAACCATATGTTTAAATGGTTAGACCACATGAAGCGGTCGAGCAATTATATGTTGAAGTAGTATGCCACAACAAGGGTGTGAGTTACCACATGATGATATTGGATCAACTATATGTTATGTGGAGCTACCGTGACTGTCACATGGAATGAGGACCCACTATGATAATGCATGAAAGATGATATACCGTGAATAATGTGTATAAAAAACATTGACTATAGAGATGCCTGAAAAAATCACTAAAATTGAATACACTTGGATTAATGATCAATTATGGAATTTTCATTGAATGAAAAGAGATTGTGACACTTTCATGATAGAAATATATTCTTTGAGTTCACATTTTTAATATATTTTTTTTCACTTTCTAAAAAACATTTATTGGAAATAAAATATATAGATTTAATTTATGTATTAATATAATAAATTTGGTTCTTTTTTCCAAAAAGAGAGATCCCATGACTAAATTAGTTTAGGTGAGGTTATGTGTTCATTATTGTAAAAATTATCATAATTGTTAAATTTGATTCAAGATGGTTTATTCAAGGCTATTCTTTCAGATTATTATATGTCACAATTGTAGCATCCATGATTTATATGAAGAATATTTAGCTGCAACTATAAATGAATTGGATCATTGTAGATTGCTCGAGAAGGAGATATTGAGATTTACCATTCTAATGAAAATAGTTATGGTCAATTAAATTCATTCTGTATTGTGAATTTACGCATGTGAAAAAAATGTAAAAGAGAATAAAAGTAAGGGTTACTCGTGTTCTTGCTGATACAAGTAAATGAAATATATATGTTTTTTATAAGAAGAATATGAGGCCGAATTTTTTTGATCAAGATGATAAAAGAGGATGATGATCAATTAGGATTTGAATTAGTATAATAATTTTTAATTCAAATTTGTTAATTAATCCATTTTATAAATAAAAAATAAATAATAGTGGTATAAAATTAGAAACTAATGTTATTTATTTTTATTATAACATATATATATATATATTAATTCATTTTAAAAAGTTTTATTGTTGAGTTTTCAACACACAAGATGAAAAGAATTAATCAAATAAGAAAGTGAGTTACCTGACTATAATTATTTGGATACATGATAATGAGTCAATGAATTATAAAGAGATCTATTTGTTTCCGTTTTCCCAAAATAATGAAACAACCTAGGAAAAAGATTATGAGATGAATATCTACTGCCAATCATAATCTGTAAAGAAATAATTTCATATAAAAAATGTTATGTATACATTTCTTTCCCATAAAAACTAGAATAAGAATAATGGAGAAGAATGGAAGGTGTTTTTCATAATTGTGTCCATATAAAGTAAACAAATAGTATAACAACGACAAATTGTAGGGGAGGTGTTAAAATTATTAATCATACAAAATAAAGAGTTTTCTATACATTTTCGTGCATTTTAGAGAAGTGGAGAATAAAAGGGTTTCACTATGACATTCAATAGATGTAACAACCAATAGAGATCTTTCTTGTTGTTGTAATTAATTTGAAAAATTTGATGAATGTATAGAGGAATTATAAAGATCCAATATCGAAATAATGTTGGGCATGTTTATCACCAGTATAGGGACTTAGGATTGTTTATTTTTCCTTTTCTTGAGTGTACGGTACCATATATTAGGGTCTAGATTGTTATCTAGATAATCGACTGTAATATATTTCATATTATAGTATCTTATGTGATAAAATTTTATTTTCAGATATCACCAAAAAAGATACATTCTTATTGAATGGTGAACCTTGTAAATATCCTATAAAAAATTTATGTGTGCCAACATACAAAGTATTGGTAATATAATAATAGAATCGGGATATTATAATGCCTATGTGGTAAAGGGATAAACAGATTATATTTGAATAAAAATCCACTTCCATTGATTCAATCCCTCTCCATATGTTTGGAATATCCCTATGATGTCCTCTCACTTTATTAGGATCAAATTTAGAGTTACTTATAAATATCCCCCTCAACATGCATAGGACTAGTTTGGGATTAGGGTTTGTTATTATCAATGATTGACCCATAGTCTCTATTAATTTTTATAAACAAAAAAACTGACATTTTCCATTTCCTTATAGATTATCACACAAAAAACCATATGGTTTTACTAATAAAGAAATGTCCATGGATGGATGAATATTTATTTCCAGGGCCTGATAATTCCATGATTCTATTAAAATCCCTCCCTCCTCATTAGCACGGGTCAAGATGGAATTCATAATTGGCCTTAAAAAACATCCTAAAAGCACTAAATGAAGAAAATAAATGACAAGAAATTCAATACAATTTGGGGATTATTTTCCATTTATAAATTATGAAACCCATGCAGACACACCATAAAAATATAACAACTAAATGATGTCTGATAATAATGTAAGAAAACTTAAAAAATTACCATTGATATAAAAAACCATTAATAAGTAGCATATTGGAAAAATAAAATTTCAAAGTACACAGTAGAAGACAAGATCAATAAAACTCAGTGACTCTAATATATAATTCCAAGCTCCGATCATGCTCCATTGCTCCGACTATAAAATACATCCCAAATCTCATGAAGCACCACTAATGAAATGAAATGATTTAAATTTACATATACCATGATAGATATTATCTACAAAATCATCATCATACTAATATAGGGGTGTGTAATGAAACTCAATAGGTTTTACCCAAATGGAATTCCAACCAATGCGACTAGGATAGAATAAGATATAACCTTTATAAAAAATTAATTTTTATAAAAACCATTTAAAATAGGTCATGAATTGGTAAAAAATATAAAAAATTCCATATAGAAGAAATTTTTACAAATAATCAAAATTCATAAGGAAAAAAACCAAAAAAGTAATTCTAACAATTTCATGAATTCAATTTGAATTACACAGTCAATTTCACATAGCCACACATAGACACACAATTCTAGTGTCTCTATTGATGATTCAACTTCACTTCCATAACATGTCCCTTTGATGGTGGTACTTCATGACCAATATCCATCCCATTTAACTCACGCTTCACCAATTAATCCAACCACATTCCGATATAAACATTCTCAAACTAATTCAACCATTTCAATAAAATTTAACTTTTATTGAAAACCATACAAACAAACCATTTCAATAAAATAACTTTTTTTGAAAAAAAACATTTCCAATAATAAAAACCAAATAACCATTTTAGAAACATGGTACCATAATTTGTTTCCAATGAAACATCCAATTTAAAAAATTCCAAATACTGTCACAATATAGGCTTTCTATAAATCATTACATAACATTTTCGTAGTAAATTGCACAAATAATGTCTTTTGGAAATTAAGACATCTATTTCTTGAAATATGGGTTGATAGTGAAGCCATCTATCATCGGATTTAGGTTGAAAACACATAATGCCAATAAAATTCCAAGGAAACCTTGTCGAATCACTGAATCATCACCTTATAGACCATTACCTATCATCAACAAGGCCAAATATTACTAGTATTGATATAAAACACCCTTGTTACATACATAAAATAATAGATCTATGAATCCTATAGAGAGATAGAGATGTTGATCTATGAAAAAACACAATAAAAACTACCATAAATAAAGACATACCAAGATAATGTGGCTTCAACGGAAAAATAAATGTCTTTGGATAACATCCAAATCAATGGAAAATGTTTCAATATCTTTTGGGAGGAATAATTTTTGGGTTTGGACTAAAATGGATAAAAAGGGGTTAAAGGTCAATCCTGACCAAGAACCTCTTTTGTGGATATTATTTTTAAACCGTGTTTGATTAGTCACATGGTTTGGAAAACCATTCCCTAATAGTGCACTAACCTCTAACATAAGGATGAAATCACATTGTTGGATCCTGTAATTAGAGAAACCATACACAAACCAAGAAAAATATAATATTCATACATAGAATAGTTTATCCATTGTGGCCACATGTTTTGGAAAAATAATTCACCTAAACACGTGCCATGTACTTAACCCTTCTCTTAATGTGCACAGTTTCCTATAATATATTCATTATTTCCTCTAAATTCCCACAAACTGATAACCCTTAAAAGGCCTGAAAAACATTCTAAAAGGATTCCAAACCCTCTAAAACATCACATAGTCACTTTATATACTTACAAATCATAAATCAATGGTTACTTAATTAAAACTGAGGGTGATATATTATCCCCACCATTTGTATTTCCATCCCTGGAAAGTGGAAAATCATCATCTATTTAAAGGAGTTCTTGACATTTCCATTTAATTTCCTTCTCTCATTTCCAAGAAACTTTATGAATATGTCCATGTTATAAAAAAACCCATAGTAGACTGATGCCTTAACAATGAAAAAATATCTTTTACCAATCCAAAATCTGTACTGGAACATGTTCAAACAAAGCATCCGCTTTTATGTCGACATGTTCCCATTGAATCACTTGGTAAGGACCAGGCTGATACCTTTTCATCTGATATACTAGAAAAAAATTAATCTTTACACTAAACCATGGTGGAAATACAAACATATATTCCACCTCAACAAACAATTCCCTTATCTCAAAAGAGTATATGTATCGAGGATAAAACTTTACCTACTTCCCAAAATAATGATGTCCCATACATAGATAGATCTTTAATAATACATGATCACAAACCATGATTAAAGATGGTCATTGGCGATGATCCCCATATAATTTGTGACAACATTGTGCCATCTACTTCAATTTCCTAATAAATATAATCTTATCCATTTTTTTAGACAAGCCTCATCCCAACTAGTGAAGTATCCCATGATTCATCCCAATGATGTGGATAATGACACGAACACCCATATAATGTTTCAAAAAAATTCATATGAATAGATTCCTAATAACAGTTGTTATATTAGAACTCCACTAATGGTACATGCTCATCCCATGAGCTGCCTAATCAATTAAAAAATCATGTAATATGTCTTCCAACATTTGTACCATCCTTTTTAATTTTACATCCTTATAAAGATTATACACTGTACTTGTATTCAATAAATTACCATGGGGTTACTGTAAGTATTTATAAGAATAAGACATAAACATTATATATATTTCTGAAACTATCGAAACTGGGGTTCCATTTACCTTTACCGACTATCAGATATAGATATTTGACAAGTCCTCCACCATATGAGATTATCCAATAAGGATAAAATTGTCTAAATATATGAGAAGATACCTTATCACTCATATGGAATTTTTTTCCAAACTATTCATGAAAGAATATTTACAAAATCTATAGCTAAATTCTATCATATCAAAACTGGAGTAGGTAAAAACTACAACATACCTACTGGCGATGATGTTCTGGTTTAACCTGTTGATAAGTTATGCATCTTGAAAAAAATCATCCACCTTACTTTAAATTTAGACCGAAAAAAAATTTGTTTTCAATGCTCTATAAATATTTTATATTCTAGGAAGAACATTCCATCTTTAATGGTTTAAATCATAAAGAAGTTTTTTCTGATAATCCATAGCTATGACCATCGGATTATTGAACCAGAATCTTTAATGTGCATATTGATTCAATCCCATAATGTTCTCCCCAATATTATGTTTCAACATCCTAGAAATTTAATTTTAATGAAACTAATTTTCCTATTTTACTATTCCAACCAAATCAGGAACAAAAAAACTGGAATGAAAACCACAACATCACCTTTGTCTTCACAATCCAGGTTCATGTTGGTAATGCCAAACATCATCTACCACTCATTTGAAGCCTCATTTACCAACTGAGCATATGATTTTATGGTAATTCATCTTCCAACATATTTCCTTAAATTAGTGTTTACATTAAGTAAAACTCAAAGATTTTGAGATATTACATCAAAAATCTATATCACATATTTGAATCCGTTTTTGGAAAATAATTTCAAGATATTTATATATATAAACACTGTAAATTTCTCCCCAAAGTAGTAATGATGAAAAATAATCAAATTATGGATGAGGATAGCTAACTCCACATCATGTGTGGAGTAATTATTCTCATGAAACCATTACTATCTTAATCCATAAGAAATAACCTGATCACCCTACATGATAAGATATTCTAACCTGAATCTGGAATCATCACAATAAAACATGTACCCTTGCCCGGATTTCGAAAAAATCATGATTGGGGGTTATGTAATATGAAATTTAAGATCTTGAAAAGACATATTACATTCTTAATTCCATTTAAATGGATTATTTTTATGTTTCAAATCTATCATAAGTAAAGATAATAGTTATAAATTGTGAACAAAGAATCTGTAATAACCAGGTAGACTGAGGATACTTTGTATATCGAAGACATTCTATGTTTGTTACTTAGATACAACAACCTCTATCATTTCTGGATCCATATAAACACTTTTTCCAAGATTTAATGGTCATGGAAATTTACCTATTGTATCCAAATAATATCAATCTAATAATTTATCATATATACGATGGTGCCAAAAGATTTCCAGCACTCTCTCCAACTGTTTCTCAAGCACAACACTTTCCCATGAATACACTAATTAGTTATCCACAAACACAGCCACAAAAGAATCCAGATAAATATATAATATCTGATTCATCAATTCAATAAAGGCCACTAGTTAATTATTGAGACTAGAAGGCATTATCAAATATTTATAATGGCCATATCCACTATAAAAATTAGTATCTACAATATCTTTCTTTTGAACCCACAATTTATGATTTCTGAAGTAAAATTCACTATTGGAGAAACACTATGCTCTTTTCAATTAATAAAACCTAACATAAATGTGTGGAAGTGAATATAAATTCATTTTCATAGCTTAGATGTGTTTATGATAACAAAAAAACGACTAATGAGTTGCATCATTGTTTTTGTCAAAAAATATTGATGCTTCACACATAGAGGTGTGAGACTGAATGAGCTATTTTCTTTCCATATCTTTAAAATTCACATTATACTACATTAAATATATTGGTTTAAATATATAGGGAATAAGGGAAATAGTAAAACCCCCTTAAAGGATCATAAAATGTAATCACAACTTCTCGTGTCGCTAGAAATCATACGAAATTCTTAGTGAAAAAATCAGGAAATTGATCAATGATTACTAGAAAACTACTATTCTCGATCTCTTCCATCGATGTTAAAGTCAAAGGTGCCTACAGGTATGATTTCATTCCATCTAATGGTTCCAAAGATCCCATTGAACCTATATTTACATTAGTTTATACCCTAAAGAGTTAGTTGAATCCATCCTTGATAGAAAACTAACTCTCCATGTAAAATAGTAGATTTGATCTTTGAACATCATCAACCAATAAATGCCAAGTATTATGTTAGATATGTCCATCTCAACCACTGAGAAATCCCATATCAACTCATATCCATAAATAGTTATAGAACATTCTCTGCACATAAAATATCATCACTATATTTAACCATAATGAGTTTTATATTTAAATATTGGAGGTAATGTCTCAACATGTAAACCCAGAAAATAATTATAATAAGAACCAATAATGAAATGGGAGTCCTGTGTATCAGAAAAAGATTGAATAATGGTATATTTCTAATGGGTTTTACCTCTCCCCATCATTGGTACAAAATTATCATCCACAAAAACTTGATCATCTCCATATAATTACATACTCACTACATTGTTTTTCTTATTTCCCTTTTGAGATATCCCCTCTTGAGGAGTCATGATATTCTAGGAATCAAAAAGGATATAACTATTCTTTTGATGAGAGTAATTATGTTGTTCATATCCTATCGAATCATATAACATCTGTTACACCAAATAAATGGCTTGAACACCCAACATTGAAAAAATGAAACTATAGAATTAGTGATTCCCTATTTGATTACAATTTTATCATCCTCTAGTTGGTGTTGTACAGTATTAATTCATGTATTCCATAGAACCTCACAGTATATATCCTATCATGCCTTTCAGTCTTGTGGGAGGATTCACTAATCTAGTCATCTAATTCTATATCAATTTTCTACTATGGTAATAGGTTTCCATCTTTTGTTTTCTCCCATTATTATATTTCCCACCATTTCCCATAGGTATCAACAAACTTACTCAACCCATGGTTACTAAGATGACCCTTTATACCATTGTACCTCCATTAACCATCACTATATGACCCATTATACATAGCATGACAATATAAAATAGAATATCCATGTTTTTCTCCAATTCAATGACATGTTCCTTAAATGACACACTAGCAGCAACTTGGGGTGAAAAGCATACTAAATTCATGAATTCAGTCGTATAATCTATCATTATGATACTCTCATTCTTTAATATATAGAATTTCGTCATTCATGAAATTATAAACGTATGAGGATATAATTTATTTTTTAACAATTTTCAAAATCATCCAATTCCAGGACATGATATATGTTAGCCTTACCACTAAATACAACTATTGGAAGGAAAATCCTATGACATATTCATATATATCTTAACATTTATCTTTGTTGGTGTTCCAAGGAAATCAAATATCAGATTCATCCTATTGAGCCACACCATTACATTATATGGCTTCAAATCACCCTAAAAGATAGTTGGATTATTCTTATGGTACTGAACATAATGATCCACTTTCACTAGTTCAGCATGTCGATTACACTATCCACATTTTGAAAAGATTAGAATATAGTATAAACTAGTTATTGGTTCAATTCTAGCTCATGTGAAACCACATTCAGATCAGATGCTTCTGGTTCGTTTGTACAATGGCTACTATTTTCCATTTTCTATACAGACAACAATGTTCTGAAGTCCCACCATCTAGAAATTGAAGGCTTAATAATTTCAATTTCTAGAACATCATGTTATCACAAAATTAAATTAAACAATTCAACATTTTTATACTCAAAAGGTTTTTGGGAAAATTCCCCATACATTCGATAACGAAACAATTTTTAAAACACCAAAACCATGTACTTTTCAAAATATATCTTTTGCAAAAAATTCCATCATTTTTTAAAAATCATAACCTTTTCAAAAAACCAAGAAATAATTACTCAAAATCAAATATTTTCTCTTAGTGGGATGTATTTTCTATAATTCTTGACATTTTTGTCTCATTTTATATACCCATGACAATGAGATTAAAAATATTATATGACTCTCCAAAGCACTTATGTACCTAACTCCTTTTTAACATGAAATTCAGCATAAAGAGGGTAGCTGCATCTTTTTTATGTTGTACATTTCACATCCTGATAGACCTACTCTATTCTATCATCCCAACTCAACAAATAACCCAAAATGAATTTCAACACCAAGACCGACCTGAGTGATTACCACTTTTCAATAAAGGATCAAAAAAGTTGATACCACTTGTAACATCCTACCCCACATCATTAGCATGAGTAGAGGTGGAATTTATATTTGGCCTTAAGTTGATACCCCAAGACACCAAAGTCTAGCAATAAATTCATAGGCTTCAATAAAATTTGGGGATTATTTTTTAATTTATCAAAAAAACAAAAAAAAACTCGCCATAACAACATAACTACTAAATAATTCATGATAAAGATAAGAGAAAACTCAAATAATTAAAATTGATATCAAAACATAAAATTAACACAAATCATAGTGGTAGATAATAATAACAATGTTAAAATCTGAAGAAAATGTCCATAAAAATCAAACATTCAATGTCATAACTCCATTCTCCCAACATGATGCATTACACCAACTCTACAATACATCCCAAATATAATTAAGCACCTCTAATGAAGTGTGATTATTTACCTTTACCTATTTACCAATAGATGGTATCTATAATAGATCCAGTTTTCCAAAGAATGGATTAGTAATGAAACTCAGTATGTTTTCCCCAAATGACTTTCTGAATCACTCCACTAGGATAGAACATGTTAGGATTTATATAAAATAATTTATATATAAAACCATTTATAACTGTTTAATAATTGGTAACCAGTCCAAAAAATTCCATACCAAAAGTTTTTTATCCAACAAAACAATTTCCATAAAAGGAAAAACAATGTGATTCCAACCATTACATGAATTCAATTGGCATTACCCATTACATTTCACATAGGCACACACACTCACACAAAAAATCACAAAATCATGGTGTTACCATTGATAGTAGAGCATCATTTCCATAACATGTCCCTTTGATGGTTGTACTTTATGACCAATATCAATCACATTCAACTCATGATTAACCAATTAATCCAACAACATTAAAACATAATGATTGCAAAACCAATTCAACCATTTCAATAAAACCACACATTTATTGAAAACCATACCAAAAAACCATTTCAATACAATCATCCTTTTTTATTAAAAACACATTTACATATAACAACCAAATAACCATTTTAAACTCCTGATGTAATAATCATGTTAAGATTTTCACTTTCCACCAAAACAACCAATACACAAAATTCTATACACCCTTGAAAGAAATGATTTTCATAAATAATAGAACACAAATTTCACAATTAATTTTACAAAAAATAATCAATTTGAAATTTATCCTTCTAGTGCATGAATGATGAATCATGGGTGAAGTCTCCTAACATGGAATTTATGGATAAAATGAATAACGACACTAAAAATACAATGAAACTATGTGAAATATCCAAACACATTCCTTAGATATCTTTCCCTATCCTCAACAAGGATAAATATAACCATTATTGGCATAAAACACTAAAGATATATTTGTACCATTCATGATCTAAGAAATAAAGATAGAGACAGAGAGAGAGAGAATTTGATGTAATAAAAACCAACAAAAACTACCATAAATGAGGTCTTACTGTGAGAATTCATCTTCAACACACCATGAAATTCAATCGAATCACTTTATAATCAAAGGGCATTGTTTATACAGCCTTTGAACGAATGAATATTCACGTTAGGGATGAAATGCAGAAAAGAGAGAAGTTAAAGTCTAAACCCAAAAAAGATCCATATTTTTTGAATCATTTTTTTAAACGATTCATGGTTTTTCATATGGTTAAAAAAAATTGCCTGATAAATTTCTTTAACCTCTTTTTTATGGAGGAACTAGCTTGGTTTTCTTGCATGGTTAAAAAAAATCATGTTCCAACCACGAAAAATCCCACTTTGCACAGTTTTTCCATTGTGGCCATACAGTTTGGCGAAACTGTGCCCTACATGTGTGCCTTCTCATTATCTTGTGTCTTACTATTCACAATTTACTATAGTATTTACATGGATTCCAATAACCATTAACCAACCGTACATGAATATAAAGTCCCCAATAATATAACAAAATGTTTGAAAATCCTCCCAAACCTCACCAAAATACTTTAAATACCTCAAAATCATAAATAATGGGTTACTTACTTGAAACCGAGGGTGATATAATTATAATACTAGATTATTGTATTTGGGAAATATTATTTATGAAGAGAAATATCATGGTATTTCTAATGGTGTTATTATTAATGGAAAATTACTATGTAAATATAACGAAACACTCATCCCAAATGGTACTGAATTTAAAGATTTTATTCTGGATAAAGGTAATAATCTATTTCTTGGATATTTTATTTAATATTTATAATCCAAAATAGTTATACATGGTAAGGTGATATCTTGGTATATTGAATATGAATCCCACTTCATGAGTTCTAATGATAAGTATTCTTATATTTAGGATTTGAAAATAAAAAATAAAAAATTATTTGATGAACATGTCTTGATAAACCCATGGTAGCCCAACATTTATAAGGTAGTCTTCCATAAATAAGGTCTTAGCCTCCAAAATCATGCAAAAACAAATTTGAAAACAACTTTTCTGGTAATCTATAATCATTAAAAGTGTTTTATCATTTATTTTTTACACATGACTATGAACATATAAATTCTTATTATATTTTTAGGTTGAGTATTTATTGATATTATAAATTTTAATATATATAAATGTTCAAAACAAGATCCTTAGGTCATTGAAATTGAATGATTGAAAATAGAAATATATAATGATTAACAAGTTTATTATCCTCCTCATAAAAATATTTTATTGATCTAAATAATTTTGATGACATTATCCATTAATCACATGTATGTTAGTAATTGTTGAAGTGTATTTTTTAAAATATTCTAATTGAATGATAATTAAAACTTATTAATCAAGAAAAAATATAGTATACTTGTGCATCATGTATTGGTTTCCACAACTTTTAACTTCTTGAATCCAAAACCATATACTGAATCAAGTTGAGAATAATTGATCATACACAGAGACAAAAAATTATTCAACTCAACATATTCAAGTTAGACAATCCTACTAATTTTTATTAAAAAAATACTAGAACTCAAATAATGATTATTACATAATTTCATGTTCTCTATTTTTGAATGAATGTCTATAGAAAATAATTACTCATTTATCCATTATGTGCTATGGCCCTTGAAAAAATAGTCAAAAATCTCATCTCGATACATAGAAACAAGACCTATATCACAATACCTATTTAGTGAATTAGTAATGATGCATTTGGTTTCTTCATATTAAAAAGTGTTTATTTCTTGATAAAATTATTTTTTCATCCACATTCTATTCGAAATGTGAGGAAATTGGAAAGTTGTGATTTTATGATGAATTTTAAACAAGGTTTTAGACATGAAAGGGTATTTTTTTAATATTTCTAGATTGTATATAAAAATTATTCAACAATATGACATTAAATAAAATATTTATTGAAGCAGAGAATGCTGAATTTTAAAATGGTATAATCTTTCTTAATATGGTGTGTGAATTCTCTATGAAGAATGTGTTTGCATGATGTGTAAGCCACAAAAATAATGAATATTTTATATATGTATTGATAAATGTAATTGGATATTACATGATTATGAACATTACATCAATTATAAATAATGGTAGACTCTGGGATGTGATGAGTATGGTATCTTCTTTGGGTTTGAAATCACCAATCTAACCTAAGATGTATAAAATTAATGGAGTTTATGTTATTAATTTCTCAAACACAACCTATTTAGAACATCCATAGATTAAATATTATCTAATAAATATGCATATAGAGGATTTTTATAGATAATAATAATGAACAATGACACCGATGTTTGATCATATCACATGGATGGGCATGAGTTTTTGTTGTTGGTTAGGATTTCCTTCATCAATTATTACCTATAAAATTTGTCTACAATCATACTCAGATAATGATGAAATATTTCATTCAAACCATTACTTTTATATTATTATATTTACCAGTAATTTTAATTAAATGGGATGTAGAAAGGATTATGGTGAATTTAAAGGAAAAAATAAAGTGAATATACAATTGGAGGGATGTAATTGCTCACTTCACTACATAATTTCTCCCTATCCTCTTATTTTTGTGGTAATTTTACTTTCGAACCATTTTGGGAATATTAAATATCATTGTTTTACTAATTATTTAAGAGTTATTCAATTAAATTTTAAAAAACACACATATATTTGAGAAACACGTTAAGTGTTTTATGTTTTCAAAATTTAATTGTTATCAAATGATTGGTGTTGTTTATACCTGGAGTGGTTCAATTCCTATTAATATTACTAATTTATTATTTTAAAATATTTTTAATTAGTATTGAGAAAAAAATTTAAATACTAATGGATATTGTTACATTAGACATAAATATTCTGGATTTATCTATTTACAAATAGAGATGTTCCTTCCAACTATAAAAATATCATGATAAAAAATAATTTACCCTCAAAAATAGAATAACCAATCATAAAAATATGTATTCATATATTATATTATCATTTTAAATCCCATAATAATAAATTTTATTTTTGAAATTTTTTTATATTAGAAATAAAACTATATAAATTTCAATATCATAGGTTTTTTCAATGAATGAACTCCGATCTGCGAAATAAATTACCTGATGGAATGATCATAATTACATTCTTGGTTTCATCCAAATAGAACATGTGTTTATATTTTTATTGAATAAAGTATATTATGAACGAAAGTTTTCAAGAAATTATATTTTATTAACTATAATACCCCATAAAAATAGAGGAGAAAATATAACATAATTTTTCATTAAATACGGTTTAACTTATTTCATATATATTTTCAAAGTATAAAAAAATATATTTTAACTCGTCAATAATTTTCTAATTCACTCTTCCACGTCTTTTAATATTGACCAATACTAATTATATCATATTAAATGTAACAATATTTTTATTATAATAAACAGAACATAGGAATTATATATTTTGGATTTTTTTAACCTGAGTTAACTTTATTATAATTTATAGTATAATTTCAGTTTTGAGTTTATATAATTATGATAAACTCTTATATATTAAACACATACATTAAAAATAGAAAGTATTTTCAAAATCCATCGCAACACCAAAACATAATTTTTAAATAAAACGCATATTTAATTCTTGATTAATCTTCATATCTTTTGTCACGACCTCATCCTAATCCCAACTCTTCCATAAAACCCATTAAAAACGTTTAAAATGTAATATTAGAACAACCAGATCAGTAAGAGTCATAAGGGAATGAAATAGTTTTTTCCACTGATGACCATAAAAATCCGTAGTAAAACTCAAATTATCACATTATTTATTGAGCTTATGGAAGAAATCATTTTCAAATAAATTTAAAAATCATTTTACCCAAATAATCCTTTTAAAACCTCGTAAATAAAATAGATGAAATTATTTGAAATCGAAGGAATCTTTGGATTGGCCATCATAGATACTTGTGGATTAAACCATAGTAGTTAATAATTGAATAACCATCGCATTATATTCCAAATATATTTTATGACAAACCTACTCATTTATATCAATCTCATACATTTAATAAGTATATAGTCAACGTCCATAAATATTAAATTCGATGTTATAATGATACCTCCCTTTTAAAGAATTATCATAAAACTAACCTTCATTGGTTTATAACATAATAATATTTTATTTGGTTTATAAAAGAACTAAATTTAATTATTATCATTCACATAAAACAAAACATAAACATAAATCATGATGTTGTGCATCATAAAAACATTATGGGGGTAAAATGACTGTTTTATAAAGACAATCATGCTCATATAATGAGAATCATATCTATTGAAAGTAACATTTAAAACATGTCATGAAATAATATATTAAATGATTATACATGAATTTGGGGTAGTACACTAATTACATATAAGATAATAAAATTGATTGGTATTTTTTTAGAAAATTCAAAAAGCAATTTGTTTTCAAAAAGATAAAAGGAATCCAATTAAACCATTTTTTAAAAATTAAATTATGGGTAAAAATTTATATAAGAAACCATGTAATAAAATTAAATAAATTAATGAAATGTGTTTTAGAAAATATTGTCATGTAATCTGTAACACCTCAAGCTTCTACGGTACGCTTCTCTTTGAATAATGTGATAGCGTGTGTTGTATGCAACACCGAGTTCTAACACACCATAACCAATCAAACTAGCCGTTATGAATAGTAATACCTACTTTTTGAAATTATATATATTTTATATTTTAAAATTGACTTCATTTCTAGATTTGGAATATCGAATTTATCCTAAGGTGAAATTTTGGTACTTTTCGGAGAACTTTCATATTTTGATGAATAGTGAAAATTACTAAATTTTAATTAAAAACAACTTTTTTAAACAAAATAATTAATAGTGATAAATTATGAATTTGAGTGGTTTTAAAGTATATTTAGAATATATATTTTTACCATTTAATATAATGTTGGTTATTGGACATAATTTTACAATTAAACCGAACATAAACAAGTGTCAATCTTTTGATAGTTATTATCTCTTAAAAACACGCTTTTTGTTATGACAGCGGGAATTAATTTTAAAATAATTTCTGCCAATTCTGTGTTTTGAATTTAGAAAAATGGATTCCATATTTTGAATCAGGATTTCCAAATTGTGTAAATAGGTAACTTTTATTTTTATACATTTTGAATAATTACTGCGGTACATATTTTATTTACCATGGTTAAGGGTAAATCCGGTAAATAAGGGTTAAAAGAATATTATAGTAATAATAAATTACCCTAAAATGTGTCCTAGACTTATTTGTTGATACATGTTCGACCATAGGCATCTTTGGGTCGATTTTGGGACCCCATGGTGCCACTTTTAGGTGATAGGGACAGTTTTTTTTAATTAAGTTAAAATGAATACAAAAATGACACAAGCATATATCTTTTAGAAAACCAATTATTAAATAGGGTTATATATGTTGGATTTAGATTATAAATATTAATTAGAAAGATAAAAATATTTCCTACATAATTATATTTTATTTATAATTTTTAGACATTAAATAATTTAATTTATTTATGACACAATGATGATGTAGTAATTACTATAATAGTAAAAAATTAAAATAATTGATATTATAAATACACCAATAAATATAATATGAAACTTTTAATGAATTAAACTAATTTTATAGGATAATATGATATATTAGAATTTATTTAATGGACTTTTTTTGAATAAATAAATCTGTTATGAGTTTCACAAAAATCAACTATTGAATAGTGTCAAAATTGACATAAAAGAGTTATTAAAACAAATATTATATTATTAATTGATATTAAATTCCTAAAAATCTGAGGTTCGGCCAAGAGACTTATATCATGATAGGTTCATCATTAATGGACCACTTGGGGGTCGCTTGGATGTATATAGTATGTTTATTAACCATATTATATAAACATACAAAGAGACATTGTAAAAGTGAAACAAATTAACTTAGAGTTAATACTTAAAGATAAGGTTAATATAAGTACCCAAACCAGTCTAAATTATATTGGTTGAGTTGTTTTAGACCCATGCCAACCTTAACCTTTGAATAATCAACTTTGGAGCCATTGGAAGCCGAATATGAATTTATTATAAACTAATATCTCTAACTTTTCCAAAGGTGCCCCTCACCCCTCTTATAAAAGGGCACACCTCCTTCTCATTTCTTCACACCTTCAAAGCCTTTTGGTTCGGAAAACCTCTGCCCCAATACTCTTCCAACTTCAATCACTACAACCTAGAGGCCTTAGTTTGATCAGAAAGCCATCCTAAGGAGCCCTTTTGATCAAATCAAAAGGAAGAAACCGAAGAAGAGGTAATGATTTCACCACCCTTTTTCATGTTCCTTTCTTCTTCCACTTCTTCTTACTTTGTTGTTACCATTATAAAATAATAACTCCAGTATCATATATATTCTGTGATGTTATTATAAATATGGTAAAACCATATTCAGTATTCTATCCACCCTTTGAATAACATGTCACCATACATGCGTACGTACGGCTTACCGTCTCCAAGTTGTGGTGTAATTGTTATTCAATAATATATTATTTGGATGGGTATAATAATGATGTGTAACTCATGTAAATAATAAATATAACATGTTAATTATTCTTTATATATGATATACCATCCTTTTATATATTATTTTAATATCAAAAGAATTATATTGTCGCTCGTGCGTACGTACGGACTACCGTCTCCACGAACGTGATGAGATTCATTCTCCATCGTATCCATTCAAGTATAATTATCATTTGATGATTTAAACAAATGATGTTTAAGGACTTTATATCATTCTGGATATGAATAATATACAACCTATCCTTTACAAACATGTCTTACATAGCAATACTTATAAAAGAAAACAAGTAAGTTAACACCCGAAACAAAGATAATACTAAGATATTATTATCAAATCAATATTAAAATATCATATATGATATCATATTAATGTATATGATTATTGTATAATTTAATAACAATTATTTCACCATTATACAGGAGGTTAGCCTACCCCAACAAAGGAAAAGTACAGGGTAATGGTTATTTCACAATCTCTTCATTATCCGAGTTTGTTTATCCGTAATAATCTACTGGGATCTCTTTATCATCCACATCCATGTTTCTTCAAAATGTATTTCAAAACATTTTTATTATTTACAAGAATATTCGTTAATGTTATTTATAACCTTGTTTGAATTTTTATAAGAGGAATCTTTTCGTCGTTTTCAAAACAAGGTCCTTTTTAACCTTTTCGATAGAATTAAGGTAAGAATGTTTTTTTAACTTATACGGCGGGTGCATTTATTTTCTGTCGTTATAAAATCTTCAAAGTTTTCCTTACAAGCTTATAAGAATATTTTCAAGAAAATGTTTTATTTTATATGGCCCTTAAATGATTTCAAAAATAGAAAGAGATATTTCTCTAAAAAGTGTTTTGATTTAACCTATGTCAACATCCTTTGATGGATTTTACGCTTATTTAAAGTTGATTTATTATGATACAAAACTTCTATTTTGTATTGAAGGTTTTGTGATATGTTTGACTGTGGATGTGCTATTTTTATACCATTCATAGTTTATGGTGAAATTATTGAAATTTCGTATGCTAGTTTTATTACGAATGTTTATGTTATGTTTAAACCTTTTCATATGGGAATGCATTGGACTTAATATGTGACGGGTGGAGCCCGCTATAGCTCCTCGATGCATCGGTAGGTCTCATGAGACAAACTAGTGTCTTGGCACAGGGCCTTGACAAAATCTTATTTGTAGTCTTGGAACTAGGCCTTGGCTATGTGGTTATGATAGTCTGGCATTATGCATTCCAACATTATGAAAGTGGTTATTTATTTTTGCATGTGATTATTCGATTAGTAGAATATCCATGTGAATAATTAAATGGAATTATATCATTTTATTTATGCCATACCATGTTGAAAGTTCAAGTTTTAAAGGCTTTTGTTTTAGTTATACATTTCCTCAAATGTTTGTTCTTATTTATGAAAGTTTCCGCTATATTGTTATCCTTACTGGGCATTTGATCTCACCCCTTTTCTATGTTTTATTTTTCCCAGGAAGTGAAGAAGTAAATTATGAATGACCTATAGGGATATTATGAGGGGATATGAGTGTGGATTATGGAGACATTATGTTGTTGTAGTAGATTTTCATTTTATGATGTAATGTAAGACTTATGAATAAATCTAGTGTTTCCAAGGCTACTAAACCAATCAGTCTTTAGAGATTTGATCTTTCTTGTGATCATGCCAATGTTATGTAATAATGCACCGACTCTGGGTAACTAGGGTCGGGGTGTTACAGTTGGTATCATAGGAAGTTTAGTACAAACCTTGGAATCTAGATTTAGATAAACTCTGATTAGAGCACGTAGACCTAAGATGAACTTTGAGGATTAGTATAGAAGATCTTCCTAGAATTTTGGTATTGTAGTGATTTTGTGAGTTTTCCGAGAAATACATCCCTGTCTGGATACGAGCAGGTAGAGGTGGCTCTGGAACAAATGTACCTAGGGGTAAAACCCGAAAACACCGCTTTGAGCTAGACTCGAACGGGAACTGGTGCACGACAACGGGCCTTGCTTCACTCTTGGTTACGACACTCCCGGGGGATATGATTAGGACAACTCTCATTTTCATTACAAATCATTATGAAGGGTTTATGAGTATATACTTTCCCAAAGAAAACATTTTTATGATTATGGATTATATCCATAAATAGTTCAATTTATGTTAAGTGTTTTATAAGTATGGTATTATGAATTTGGATTCATAAACTGATCTAGTTTATGCCATTGTTTAGAAATGGCGCCTAGTGGAAGAAATGGAAACCATATCAATGCAAACACTCCATGTAGGGATTTCCCTCCTGCTCAAGATAATTATAGTGGGGCTGGTGATGCAACTGGTGCCGATCAGCTAATCACCATACTGGGACAACTTACTCAGGTTATGAATAATAACATTACCCATATAGAGCACCCTGATCCACAGCGTGGAGGCTCAATGTTAGATCGATTCATGAGGCAACAACCAACAACATTCAATGGGATTAAAAATCCCTTAGTAGCTGAGCAATGGATAAATTCCCTAGAGAAAATATTTCAGGATTTGGGGACAAGTGAAAGGGAAAAAGTTATTATGGCAGTTTACCGCCTCACTGGAGATGCTGATCAATGGTGGTCAATGATTCAAAACATGAAGGAAGATGATGAAGTATCAAATATGGAATGGAGTGAGTTCAAAGATCTGTTTTTAGAAAAATACATTCCTCGCAACCATCGAGCAGATATGGAAATGCAATTTCTGAGTCTGAGACAAAAGGAGGTTGAGAGTGTCACAAAGTATGAGGCTAACTTTACAAGGTTATCAAGGTATGATGGAGATTATATACGTAACCCAAGAAGTAAGATTGATCTTTTCCTTGATGGGTTAAAACCATTTCTTCGTCGAGCATTAGTCTCACAATCCTTTTCGTCGTACGAAGACATTATCTCATGTGCTATCAAGACCGAAAAAGAATTCTCTAAGTCTTATGACTTTAAAGAAAAGCAAGAGAAGAAGAGACCTGCTGATCAATCTGGGAATGGAAATAACGGGAAGAAGGGAAAGGTTGAATATCCATCTTGTGGTAAATGCGGGAAGAAACATCTTGGTAATTGCTTGAAGGGAATGGGAGTATGTTACAAGTGTGGTGAAAAAGGCTACCAAGCTCGTGATTGCAAGGGGAAGAAGGAAGCTACCAACGTTCAGTGCTACAATTGCAGGGAGATGGGGCATTATGCAAATGAATGTCCTAAGCGTCAGGAGAACTTACCTCAGAAAAGGCCAAGGGATCAAGGCCAAGCTTATGCTATTACTACTGCTGAGGTAGAAGCTCCGAAAGACGTGGTGGCAGGTAATTTAATGGTTTCCTCAAGTTTAACAAATGCATTATTTGATTCTGGATCATCGCATTGTTTCATATCTTCCCATTTTGCTAAGAAAATTAGATATTTCCAATTTGATTTAATAAGGGAGTTGTCAGTTAAAACTCCTAAGGGAAGTATCATTGCAACAAAGTATTGTGAATCAGTCCTCATTAGAGCACATAAATGTTCTTTATCTGCTAATCTCATCGTCATACCTATGATTGAGTTTTATATAATCCTCGGTATGGAATGGCTTTCGGACTATGATGAGAAGATTTATTGTAAGAAGAAAGAGGTTATGATTCTTGATGATAATGATAAGGAACACCTTATCTTTAGAGCAGAATCGTCACCACGTAATTCTTATTTAGATCCACCCTCAATAGCTCAACTAAATTCAATTATTGGGGAGGAAGAGAATGAAATAACTATCGGTGAGGAAAGGAATGTTCAAATTGAGGATATACCTGTTGTGAAAGAATTTGTAGATGTATTTCCGGAAGATTTACCTGGACATCCTCCAGAATGAGAAGTTGAGTTTTCCATTGATTTGATTCCTAGATCAAGGCCTATATCGAAGACCCCTTATAGAATGGCCACTGTAGAATTAGTTGAACTAAAGAAACAACTAGAGGAATTGAGTAATAAGGGATTTATTCACCCTAGTGTTTCTCCATGGGGAGCCCCTGTTCTTTTTGTTAAAAAGAAAGATGGATCTATGAGGTTATGTATCGACTACAGGGAGATCAATGCTATAACGATAAAGAAAAAGTATCCCCTACCACGCATTGATGATTTATTTGACCAACTGCATGGATCTCAATACTTTTCAAAGATTGACCTTCAATCTGGATACCATCAGTTGTGTGTGAAGAAGGAAGACATTCCGAAGACAGCATTTCGAACCAGGTACGGGCATTATGAGTTTACTGTAATGCTGTTTGGATTGACTAATGCACCCTCTGTATTCATGGATCTGATGAATAGAGTTTTCAAGGAGTATCTCTATGAATTTTTGGTGGTATTTTTTGATGATATCTTAGTATACTCTAAAAGCTACGAAGATCATGAAAATCACTTGCGCATTATCTTGAAGACTCTGAGGAGGCATGAATTATATGGGAAGTTTAGCAAGTGTGAATTCTGGCTTCAGGAGATTTCTTTTCTTCGCCATATTGTCTCTAAAGATCGAATCTCTGTTGATCCTTCTAAGACCAAGGAAATCCAAGAATGGCCAGCACCTACGAGTATAACTGAGGTACGTAGTTTTTTTGGTTTGGCAGGTTATTATCAACGTTTCGTCCAGAATTTTGCCCGATTGGCTAACCCATTAACGAAGCTCACGCGTAAAGGGGTTAAATTTTTTTGGAAAAAAGAGTGTGAAGAATGGTTTGAAGAACTGAAGAGAAGATTAGTCAATGCTCCTATATTGACTCTACCATCGGGGAATGATGGGTCCGTTATTTATAGTGATGCATCAAAGAAAGGACTTGGTTGTGTCCTTATGCAGAATGCTAGAGTTATTGCTTATGCATCACGACAGTTGAAAATTCATGAACAAAACTATCCTACTCATGATCTCGAGTTAGCAGATGTGATCTTTTCTTTCAAGATATGGAGGCACTACCTCTATGGTGAAAAATATGATATTTATACTGATCACAAGAGTTTGAAGTATATTTTTTCTCAAAAAGAACTCAACATGAGGCAAAGGAGATGGCTTGAATTACTCAAGGATTATGATTGCATGATACACTACCACCCGGGGAAAGCAAACAAGGTGGAAGATGCTTTGAGTAGAAAAGACCATGGAGTTTTGAACAATATGAGAATTAAAAGGGATCCAATTTTCATGGATCTAGTGAAAATAGACATGGGAATAACCAAGGAAGGTGAAACATCAATGCTTTTTCAAATGGTTGCCAAACCATATTTACTAGAAAGGATTAAGAGTTCTCAGACCGATGATGAAGAATTTCAAAAGAAGATTAATGCTGTGAATGATGGGAGATTGAGAGACTTTGTGTATGAAGATGGAATTTTGAAATTCAGGAAGAGACTTTGTGTTCCCGATATACCTGATCTAAAAAGGGAATTGTTGGATGATGCTCATAGTTCCAATTTCTCTATACACCATGGGAGCACCAAAATGTATAGAGATTTGAAGGAACATTTTTTGTGGGACAACATGAAGAGGGAGATTGCTGATTTTGTGTCAAGATGTATGGTGTGTCAACAAGTGAAAGCTGGAAGGCAACAACCTGGAGGAGTCATGCAACCTCTTCCCATACCGGAATGTAAATGGGACAATATTACAATGGACTTTGTCATGGGGTACCAAAGACTCCTAGAAAGAACGATGCAATATGGGTTATTATTGATCGTCTTACCAAGTCAGCACATTTTCTTTCTATAAGAGAAGATCTACCCCTGGAACATCTAGCAAGACTATATATTAATGAAGTTGTGAGACTTCATGGAGTACCCCTATCGATTGTTTCTAATCGTGATCCCCATTTTACTTCAAGATTTTGGAAAATTCTTCAGAAATCCCTGGATACTGAACATCATTTGAGCACTACTTACCACCCTCAGATAGACGGACAATCAGAACGGACTATTCAGACCTTAGAAGACATGTTGACATCTTTCTCACTTGACTTTCAGGGTATGTGGGATCAATATTTACCACTCGTAGAATTTTCCTATAATAATAGCTTCCATTCGAGTATTCAGATGGCACCATATGAAGAGTTATACGAGAAGAGATATCGTACACCATCCTGTTGGGATGACATTGGTGAAAGAAAACTTGTAGGCCCAGAATTGGTTGAGGAAATGGTGGAAAAGGTGAAGGTAATCCAAAATCACATCAAAGTAGCTCAAAGTAGGCAGAAGAGCTAAGCTGATAATCGAAGGAAGGATTTGGAATTTAAAGTCGGTGATCATGTTTTCCTAAAGGTATCACCATGGAAGGGAGTCATACGTTTTGGTAAGAAAGGTAAATTGAGTCCCAGGTACATCGGACCTTTCGAAATTCTAGAACGAATTGGGGCTGTGGCTTATCGATTGGCAATGCAGCCAAGTCTCTCCAAAGTTCACGATGTGTTCCACGTATCTCTGTTGAGGAAATACATGCCTGACCCAACACATGTACTCACCTATGAGGAATTAGAATTGGAACCCGATCTTTCCGATTGTGAAGACCCCGTCAGGATTCTTGATATGAGAGAACAAGTACTGAGAATCCAGATGATGCGTCAGGTAAAAGTTTTGTGGGGAAACCATAAGATGGAAGAGGCAATGTGGGAACCCGAGGAACTTATGATGAAGAACCACCAGAGTCCTTTCATGTGATAAGTATTCTAGAAATTTTGAGGAAAAATTATTTGAAGGAGGGGAGAATGTAACACCCCAAGCTTCTACGGTACGCTTCTCTTTGAATAATGTGATAGCATGTGTTGTACGCAACACCGAGTTCTAACACACCATAACCAATCAAACTAGCCGTTATGAATAGTAATACCTACTTTTTGAAATTATATATATTTTATATTTTAAAATGGACTTCATTTCTGGATTCGTAATATCGAATTTATCCTAAGGTGAAATTTTGGTACTTTTCGGATAACTTTCATATTTTGATGAATAGTGAAAATTACTAAATTTTAATTAAAAACAACTTTTTTAAAAAAATTATTAATAGTGATAAATTATGAATTTGAGTGGTTTTAAAGTATATTTAGAATATAATTTTACCATTTAATATACTTTTGGTCATTGGACATAATTTTACAATTAAACTGAACATAAACAAATGTCAATCTTTTGATAGTTATTATCTCTTAAAAACACGCTTTTTGTTTTGACAGTGGGAATTAATTTTAAATTAATTTCTGCCACTTCTGTGTTTTGAGTTTAGAAAAATGGATTCCATATTTGATATCAGGATGTCCAAATTTTTTAAATAGGTATCTTTTATTTTTAAAAATTTTGAATAATTACTGCGGTAAATATTTTATTTACCATGGTTAAGGGTAAATCCGGTAAATAAGGGTTAAAAAAATAATATTATAAGAATACAAAATTACGCTAAAACGTGTACTAGACTTATTGGTTGATACATGTTCGACCATAGGCATCTTTGGGTCGATTTTGGGACCCCATGGTGCCACTTGTAGGTGATAGGGACACTTTTTTTTAATTATGTTAAAATGAATACAAAAATGACACAAGCATATATCTTTTAGAAAAACAATTATTAAATAGGGTTATATATGTTGTGTTTTAGATTATAAATATTCATTAGAAATATAAAAAGATTTCCTACATAATGATATTTTATTTATAATTTTTAGACATTAAATAATTTAATTTATTTATGACACAATGATTATGTAGTAATTACTATAATAGTGAAAAATTAAAATAATTCATATTATAAATACACAAATAAATATAATATGAAACTTTTAATGAATTAAAATAATTTTCTAGGATAATATTATATATTAGTATTGATTTAATTTACTTTTTTCGAATAAATCAATCTGTTATGAGTTTCACAAAAATCAACTATTGAATAGTGTCAAGATTGACATAAAGGAGTTCTTAAAACAAATATTATATTATTAATTGATATTAAATTCCTAAAAATCTAAGGTTCGGCCAAGAGACTTATATCATGATAGGTTCATCATTAATGGACCACTTTTTGGTCTCTTGGATGTATATAGTAAGTTTATTAAACATATTATATAAAAATACAAAGAGACATTGTAAAAGTGAAACTAATTAACTTAGAGTTAATACTTAAAGATAAGGTTAATATAAGTACCCAAACCTGTCTAAATTCTATTGGATGAGATTTTTTCGACCCATACAAACATTAACCTTTGAATAATCAACTTTTGAGCCATTTGAAACCGAATATGAAATTATTATAAACTAATATCACTAACTTTTCCAAAGGTGCCCCTCACCCCTCTTATAAAAGGGCACACCTCCTTCTCATTTCTTCACACCTTCAAAGCCTTTTGGTTCGGCCAAACTCTGACCATATACTCTCCCAACGTCCCTCAATACAACCTATAGGCCTTATTTTGATCAGAAAGCCAACCTAAGGATCCCTTTTGATCAAATCAATAGGAAGAAACCGAAGAAGAGGTAATGATTTCACCACCCTTTTTCAAGTTCCTTTCTTCTTCCACTTCTTCTTCCATTGTTGTTACCATTATAAAATAATAACTCTAGTATCATATATATACTGTGATGTTATTATATATATCGTACATCCATATTCAGTATTCTATCCACCCTTTGAATAACATGTCACCATAAGTGCGTACGTACGGCTTACCGTCTCCACATCGTGGTGTAATTGTTATTCAATAATATATTATTTGGATGGGTATAATAATGATGTGTAACTCATGTAAATAATAAATATAACATGTTAATTATTCTGTATATATGATATAACATCCATTTATATATTATTTTAATATCAAAAGAATGATATTGTCGCTCGTGCATACGCACGGACTACCGTCTCCACGAACGCGATGAGATCCATTCTCCATCGTATCCATTCAAGTATAATTATCATTTGATGATTTAAAAAATGATGTTTAAGGCATTTATATCATTCTGGATATGAATAATAAACAACCTATCCTTTACAAACATTTCTTACGTAGCAAAACATATAAAATAAAACAAGTAAGGTAACAACCGAAACAATGATAATACTAAGATATTATTATCAAATCAATATTAAAATATCATATATGATATCATATTAATGTTTATGATTATTGTATAATTTAATAAGAATTATTTCACCATTATACAGGAGGTTATCCTACCCCAACCAAGTAAAAGTATAGGATAAGGGTTATTTCACAATCTCTTCATTATCCGAGGTTGTTTATACGTAATAATCTACTGGGATCTCTTTATCATCCACATCCATGTTTCTTCAAAATGTATTTCAAGACATTTTTATTATTTACAAGAATATGGGTTAAAGTCATTTATACCCTTGTTTGACTTTTTATAAGAGGAATCTTTCCGTCGTTTTCAAAACAAGGTCCTTTTTAACCTTTTCGACAGAATTAAGGTAAGAATGTTTTTTTTAACTTATACGGTGGGTGCGGTTATTTTCCGCCATTATAAAATCTTCAAAGCTTTCCTTAAAAGATTATAATAATATTTTCAAGAAAATGATTTATTTTATATGGCTCTTAAATGATTTCAAAAATAGAAAGAGATATTTCTCTAAAAAGTGTTTTGATTTCATCTATGTCAACATCTTTTGATGGATTTACGCTTATTTAAAGTTGATTTATTATGATACAAAACTTCTATATTGTATTGAAGGTTTTGTGATATGTTTGACTGTGGATGTGCTATTTTTATACCATTCATAGTTTATGGTGAAATTATTGAAATTTTTTATGCTAGTTTTAATACGAATGTTTATGTTATGTTTAAACCTTTTCCTATGGGAATGCATTGGACTTAATATGTGACGGGTGGAGCCCGCTATAGCTCCTCGATGCATCGGTAGGTCTCATGAGACAAACTAGTGTCTTGGCAAAAGTCCTTGACAAAATATTATTTGTAGTCTTGGCATGAGGCCTTGGCTATGTGGTTATGATAGTTTGGCATTATGCATTCCAACATTATGAAAGTGGTTATTGATTTTTTCATGTGATTATTCGATTAGTAGAATATCCATGTGAATAAGTAAATCTAATTATTTCATTTTATTTATGCCATACCATGTTGAAAGTTCAAGTTTGAAAGGTTTTTGTTTTAGTTATACATTGCCTTAAATGTTTATTCTTATTTATAAAAGTTCCCGCTATATTGTTATCCTTACTGGGCATTTGAGCTCACCCCTTTTCTATGTTTTATTTTTTCCAGTAAGTGAAGAAGTAAATTATGAATGACCTGCAGGGATATTATGAGGGGATATGAGTGTGGATTATGGAGACATTATGTTGTTTTAGTAGTTTTTCATTTTATGATATAATGTAAGACTTATGAATATATCTAGTGTTTCCAAGGCTACTAAACCAATTGGTATTTCGAGATTTGATCTTTCTTGTGATCATTCCAATGTTATGTAATAATGCACCGACTCTGGGTAACTAGGGTCGGGGCATTACATAATGCAAAAAATTATTTTAGGGAAACAATAAAAATATAATTTTAAAGAGAAATTCCATCACATATTTGGAAAAAATTGAAAAGAAAACCCCAAGAAGGAATCACATTTTAAAATTTAATATCATAATAATAGATAAAATCCATCCTATAACATGTTAGTGGGGATACAAATACATATAATACAGTGATATTGGTGCATTGCATAAAGATATGTGTTAATAAAATTAAATTGAGATATAGCCACTTACTTTGAGTGTGAATCATCACATATGTCTTTTATCTTCATATAATTTTAAATTCTATACCAAAATTTTTATTTTAAATCAATAAATTATATACAGTTAAGAAAAATAAACAATGTTACATTCATGGGGATGATAGGTCATACGTACACATGATTAACTTTTCTGTTGGATAAAAACCTCTCAAGGTATTGTCTCAGTGTTTTAGGATGACTATGTTTGTTGAAAAATTAGATAAAAATGAAGCATGGAAATCATAAAACACATAGTATCAAAGTTTTTCAATGTAGACTATGAAGGAGGTAACTAAAATGGTGAAGGAAAATATTGAAAATAAAACATTCAATAGAGAAGCTCTATGCTAACCATATAGAACAATACATGAAACGCGAAATATGTTACAACAAAATAAAAGAGAAATTAAGTCACTAATGTCTGGTTTTTTGGAGACCAAAGGTGGTTGATTTTTTTAACTAAAATGGGACCATCATTTTTAGAAGGAAGGAAATGATTCAGGTGTGCTGCGACTGAATTAATTTACTATATGGATTACATAAGATATTGATGCTGCAGGCTGTAACAAAATAGTGTTTTGGGTATTTGTGATTAGATAGTATTGTGGGATTAATTTGATTATATAAAGTACCATAATAACATAATTATATAAAGAGATAATTTCATTAGATGAGATCATCACTAAAAAAATTTATATAAGTTTGAAGTAGTTCACGAGTGAGGATTCCATGATAGAGAATAATTTTGTGAGGGAATTCCACAAAAGAGATAGTTCATGAAGAAATTTGTAGATGGGGGTTTTTAGACCTTGGATTTTAGAAATGGAATGGGGATTGTGAATCTATTTTTTTCATGAAGCATTAGTGGTTTTTGGGGAATAATCCATTCATTATAAATATGAGGTCCGTGAAGAAAAGGTTGTCTATGAAGCACTCTTTCATCAGGTGATAAGGATGTTCATGATGGATGGATGAAATTTTGTAGTGTGTGTAAGGATGTTTGATAATGGTCTAAAAATTGACAAAATTATTTTTTGAAAAATAAAAGTACGCAAAAAGGATTATTTCATCTTCCACACGATACCTTGACTTCAACTGAGAATCAAACTATACTTTGGATTCATTAATTATTGTTAATGAATGAAAATACATAAGCATAAATTATGTGTTGATCCTTTCAATAGTAGTGAGAAAATGGGGAGGAATAATGTGGTCATTTCCAGCTGTAGTGAGATATCCTAATAGAGTTACAAAGGTACCCATAAGAATTTAGTGAGATCACCCTAAATATTTTAAAGGGAGTGGGGCTTGGAATATAATTGATTTTTCACGAATCTTGATTTGTAATTGAGCATTAGTAATTTTAAAACATTGTAAAATATCAATTATATGACCCATAGACATAGCACATTAATGGTGAATCATGTAAACTCATTTTGTATCATGCATAGTTTCATTTCGGTTCTTGAATTGCTATGGAAATGGGATAGAAGAGTGTTTTTTTACAATGAATCAAGATCCAAAAGGGTAGTTGTTTTAATATTTCAAATTTATATTGATTCACCTATCAAGGTATTTATCTTAGTTTGGATAACATTTTGTATCAGATCCATGGTTAAAGTCAATGGTTCTCTCTCATTGGATGAAATTGAAGCTATTAATCACAATGGGATTCTATCCTTCTATGGAAACAATTTTCTTCTCCAGATTAATCGAATGATAAAATTCATTTGATCACTAGGTGTGGATGTATATATAGATGAAATGAATTGTATTTATACTAATATTAAAATTAATGTTTTATCAAAATTAGAAAATTGAGAATTTGATGCTAATGGAAAATGAATCAATGCTTTAGTGGGATCCATATCCATTGCAATATATAAAAATGTAATGTCATGTAACTCATCAAATGCTATATCAAAAATGTTGCTAAATATTTATGAGGGTGACTCAAATGTAAGTGAAGTAAAATTTGAGATTCTGTTGAACCATATGTGTATCTGATAATTCCCCCAAATGATTCTATTTATTCATTATTTGACTAGGTGGATGTTGTTGTGGAAGACCTATGTGGTCTCAGAGAAATTATTAAATCTATAATGATTGTTATGCACATCATGAGAATACTATGACCTTAGTTTAATCCAAAATATTCAATATAAAAATATAAAGATACAAAGGATTTGATGTTGTATATATTTTATAATACTCTCATTACACATGAGATCAAAAATGATGATAAAGATGTTGTGGAAAAGGTGAAATCCAAAGAAGTGGAATTCAAGAACATGATGAATTCCACTATTAAATATATTTAGTAAGAAGGATATATGGATTATGTCATGTAATTTCTCTCCTAAAATCAACAAATCATAAAGAGATAGTAATTTGGAGATCCAAAAAAAAGGTGGTTAAAGATGAAAAAATCTATATAGAACATTAGGAAGAAGAGAATTTTGAGCTAAAGGCTTAAATCATAAATGTTAGAGAAATATTAAAATTATATTGAATACAAACTGTAAATAAAATAAGAGAAAATAGCAATAAATAGTTTGAAAAATACAAGAAAATATAAAATAAAACATATCAATGTTCATGAAGATGATGATTATAGAAAATAGAGGAAGTAAATGATTTTTATAAACACTTGATTATTGAATAATGGTATACATAGGAAACATAAAATGTAACACTATAATATAGTACCCTAGTGAAAAAAATGTGTTGTTTGGAAAGGAAAATGATTGATTTTAATTATATATCCTATATGGGTCATGGTCACAAATAGAAATTAGAAATTATTGATGTTAGACCACAAGATCCCACTCCAGGGTTGAATATTGATTTTTTGTATGAATCATAAACATCAGAGTTATAGAATGATCATACCATGATTCACTGTTTTATTCCACCCTTACACCGCAGTTTTAAACTAGTTTTGTAATAAATATTCAAAATATAATAATGAATTTCACTTTATGTATGAGTCAATAAATTAATTTTAATCAATATTATAATGGGAAATGTTACTTGTTTTTATTGTTTCAATGTTGGTGAAGATGATTTTGAGGGCCCTTGATGAACTGGAAGAAAAATGGGGCAAAATTTCATGGATCTATGGACATCTGTCCACTGCTTTGCATAGTACACGAAATTAGTGCATCCAAATGGGCTGAAATTTTTTGGGCCCTCTGAAATTTAATAGGCTACATGTCATATTAAGAAACCCAATCATGATTCGGCTTCTATGGGGCCCATTCAAACTGATATGTCCAAGCCACCGAATTTGGACCAAGTCAAATGCGGTGTTTTGTATTTTCTCAATATCTTGAGCTGTAGTTGTCCAAATGGGACTAAAAATCAGTGGAGATAGTCAATAGGTTGGGCTACAACGTTCCTATTTTCTCCAAAGTGATATAAGACTGTCTGAAGGTCGAAATGCACCGTGCAATTGGATTGATGAAATCGGTGTGCCTAAAACCACCTTCCAATTTTCCTATAAAAGCGCACCAAGGGAACCTTATTTGGGACTGTATCCAAAGAATGAAGTTCTGCCTATTTTTAGTCCTAGATGAGTCTCCTAATCACCTTGGAGGTTCTCGATGCCCCTATCCTCATAGGGGAATCAAGGATGAAGAAGGAGTTCCACCCGAGCTTCCTCCTCCTCCCGATGTCGAGAAAAAAGTTGGGTGTTCTTTGTGAGGGAGCTACACACATGTTAAGGGAGTTCAGATGCATACATTAGCTACTGGTTTGGATTAATTTGGGTGTTTAAACATTTAATTCCATTTATCTTATTTTATTTCAGCTTTTAATTCATGATTTTATGCATGTGAGTGTTATGCTCTTAATTTCTAACCGATCGGTATGAGGTTTTGAGTGCGTGACTTGTGTTGTTTCGATTGAACATTACATGAATACTTTTCATACCCACCTTATTGATATTTTAATCTGAATTCTATGCTCTTATTCCATGTATAATTACTGGACCTTGACAATACCATTGTTACGTGAAGGTTTGGTCCTTAAAGCACTGAAATAAAAGCTTAGGAATTAATCGGGATTCCAATTAACTCCAACCAAATAATTACTCTAAACATAAGATAAATCTCTATGAAAAATTAACTTGATATGTGTGTAGTGAAATCACATAGACCCTGTTATCTCATATTTTTCAAAATCCACTAGGTCACTCAACTTTTATGCTATTTCAACTATGTCATTTTTTTAATCTCTTTTCAAAACCACCCCCTCCCGTAGTCATTTTTATTAAAAATACATACTCTAAACCTACCAACTCTCCTTGAGAGACGACCTAGGGTATTCCCTAGACTATAAATAAACCTTAGAAATATAATTAATTTGACATGTCATGACAACGTGGTCAAATTTTGGCGCCGTTTATGGGGAGCGCTTTGGTTTTTTGTGCGTGTTTTTTATAAACTTTTTGTAATTTTTGTGAATATTTGTTTGTCTTATCTTCAACCTTTGCATTTATTATTGTGTTCTAATTTATTTATTGTGTAGGTTTTGTGTATGACACATTATACCTTGGGATACCTATAATCTTTTGAACCTAAACCGGAGAGGATCATACATCAATGAACCCGAGACACACAAGACAACACTTTGAAGGAGGAGACATCAGATCATAAAATTCTTCTTGATCCTTCTTCTTCTTCAGAAACCAAAGTTAAAACTGAACATAACTTGTATAACATGGCTGAAAATAATAGAACACTAAAAGAACTAACCTCGCCTAATGTTGATATCTGACCCACTTACATTCAATTACAAGGCGAAGCACACAATTTTGAAATAAAAACTGGTTTCGTTCATTTATTTCCTAGATTTCATGGACTGCCTGGAGAAGATACCCATAAGCATTTAAAAGAATATCATACTTCATGTTAAACATTAAAACCTACTAATGTGGATGAAGAAAAATTAAAACTTAAGGCATTTATATTTTCATTATAAGACATGGGTAATGATTGGTTGTATTATGTTAATTCACCTATTAGAGGTCGGGCGGACATGAAATGATTTTTTCTTGAAAAATACTTCCCAGCCTCTCGAACTACAACAATAAGGAAAGAAATATGTGGGATAAGACAATCTCAAGGAGAAACCCTTCATGAATATTGGTAACACTTTAAAAGATTATGTTCAAGTTGTCCATACCACCAAATAAGTGATCAACTTTTAATACAATACATTAATGAAAGTTTAATTCCATCATATCGTAACATGATTGATGCTGCTGCAGGTGGTGCACTAGTGGATAAAACCCCAATTGATTCAAGGACCCTAATTGAGACCATGGCACAGAACACTCAATATTTCAGTTCAATGTCCATTGTACCCATTCAGGGTGTCCATGAGGTGCAAAGTACTAAATTCGAGAAGAAGGTGGACAAAAAGTTTGAAGAGGTGAGTACCCTTCTACGACAACATTCTCTTCCCATGGGAAATTCCAATATCCTCCCCCTATACATTGTGGTATATGATCTTCTTATACCCACTATTCTGACCAATGCCCCCAATTGATAGAAACTTCTGAGAGTTGTGAGGAAATATTCCCAGGATGCCCCTATAACCAACCAATTATGAAAGAACCTTACTATCCATCAAACCCTGGGTGGAAAGTCAACCAAGATTATAGGCAAGGGAGTATTTAAACTAGCCTCATCAACCATGGAACAAACCAGGGAAAAGTATTCATCAACCACCACCACCCAGAAATCTTCAACCACCCCAAAGGCCTTTCCAACAACCCCCTCCAAAACCCGAGCTTATCCTAGATGATATGATGAAACAAATGGCTGTCAATAATTTCTGATTCCAACAAACCACCCAGGTTGCAATAAAAGACCTCAAAACTCAATTAGGCCAACTAGCTAACTCAGTGGGTGAAATCCAAATCAATGGGTTTGGTAAACTTCCATCTCAACCACTTGTCAACCCTAGGGATAATGGGAATGTTAGTTCCATCACCCTTAGGAGTGGAAATCAACTTAAAATCCAAATTAACCCTCCATTAGATTCATCCTCTCCTAAGGAAACCACCATCCCAACCACTGAAAAAGGTTCAAATTATGTGGAACCTTGTCTTGAGAGAAGTCCAACCAAAGGAAAGAGTGTGTCTATTGATGAGTTACCAAGCCAAAGAATTCATCCTCCATTTCCCCAAAGATCCTCCCAACCAAGGGAAAAAAGGAAACTGAACTTGATAAATAAATCTTGGAGACTTTCAAAAAAGTACAGTTTAACATTCCATTGAATGACACCGTCATGAAAATTCCGAGATATGCCATGTTTTTTTAAGGATATGTGTACCCACCGAAGGCGACTTAGAGGTGATGAGAAGGTGAGCCTGGGGAGGAACGTCTCAGCATTGATAAAACCATCACTTCACACCAAGTTCAACGATCCTGGAACATTTTCAATTCCATGCACCATTGGGGAGTATTCTTCCTCTAATGCTATGCTTGATTTGGGTGCTTCTCTTAATGTGATGCCTCACTCTATATACTCTTCTTTTTAGGTTGGTGAACTAAATCCCACAGGAATAGTTGTTCAGCTAGTAAATCGGAGTACAGAACACCCTTTTGGTGTGTTAGAGGATGTTCTTGTGAGGGTTCAAAATTTAATATTTCCTGCTTATTTTTATGTGCTAAAAATGGAAGATGATAGGATGAATGGACACACCCCAATTATATTAGGGATTCCTTTCTTGAAAACCGCCAAAGCCATAATTAATGTCTATAATGGTACATTATATATGGAATTTGGTGGTGACATAGTCCATTTTAACATCCTTGATGCCATGAAGTACCCCTCAGAAGAACATTCCTCTCTCTCGGTAAATTCAACTGATGTACTCCCTTCCCCTAAAATCACTTCATTTGTTTCCCCTGATCCCCTTTTTGAATTTTCCTCTTTGATTGAAATTCATGGTAATGAGTCATGTGTTGATTGTTGTAGTGGTTTAGAAAAGTGTCATTCAGGTTTATTAATGGATAATTTATTGAACACGGAGGATTACATAACCATCGATGATACTTCTAAGCTTGTAAAAGTTAATTCCTCATCTGAGGATGATACCATTGAGAAGTTAGATGATATTAATGACCTATCACTTTCACACACACTCCCATCAATCCAAAATCCACCTGAATTGGAACTAAAGCAACTGCCTCAAGATTTAAAATATCCATATCTTCATAATGGAAACAAGTGTCCCGTCATCCTTGCTAGTTCACTCCCTCCTGAGCATGAATTGAGACTGCTTGAACTTTTTTGGGAGCATAAACAAGCATTGGGATGGACACTTGTAGAGATTCCTGGTATTATCCCATCAATTTGTACACATCATATTTTATTAACTGATGAGGCTAAACCAGTGAGGCAAGAACAACATCGATTGAACCCAAACCTCTTAGAAGTAGTTAAAAATGAAGTAACAATGTTATTGGATACTGGAATAATTTTACCCATCTCTGATAGCCAATGGGTCAGTCCCATTCAAGTAGTTCCTAATAAAGCTGTACTAAATGTAATTAAAAATGAATATAATGAATTGGTTCCAACTCGTGTGCAGAATAGTTGGCTTGTCTGTATAGATTATTGCCGACTAAACCAACACACTAGGAACGACCATTTCCCATTTCCATTCAATGACCAAATGCTATAGAGGCTAGCGGGGAAGTCCCATTACTGTTTTCTTGATGGGTATTCTGGATACTTTCAGATCCATATTGCCCCCAAGGATCTAGAAAATACAACCATCACTTGCCCCTTTGGCACATTTGCCTATAGAAGGATGTCATTTGTCCTGTCCAATGTTTTGGGTACTTTCCAGCGATGTATGGTTAGTATTTTTTCGGATTACCTGGAGAATTGAATGGATGTTTTCATTGATGATTTTACTATTTATGGATCCTCTTTTGATGAATGTTTAAGTAGTCTTGGTTCAGTCCTACGGCGCTGTATTGAAAATAATCTTGTATTAAATTATGAGAAATGCCATTCCATGGTGCGACAAGGTATAGTTTTGGGGCATGTCATTTATGGGGATGGTATCCAAGTAGATAAATCGGAAGTGGATGTCATTTCTTCCCTACCATTCCCTATAAATGTTCATCATGTGTAGTCTTTCCTTGTTCATGCTGGATTTTACCGTCGTTTCATTCATGATTTTAGTAAGATTGCACTTCCCCTCTCCCGCTTAATCCAAAAAGAAAAAGTTTTTTTTGATAAAGAATGTGAAGAAGCTTTTATTAAATTAAAATGGAGTCTCACATCACCCCCAGTAATCCAACCACCTCGTTGGGATTTACAATTTGAGCTCATGTGTGATGCCTCTAACTATGCAGTTGGGGAAATCTTATCACAAAGGGTGGATCAATATACACATGTCATTGCCTATGCCTCAGATACATTGGACCCTGCACAAGAAAACTACACCACCACTGAAAAAGAATTTTTTTCTATTGTTTTTTTCTTTGATAAATTCAGGTCATAACTTTTAGGTTCCAAAGTCATTGTGTTCTCAGTCCATGCATTCCTCCGGTATCTCCTAACAAAACCAAAAGCCAAACCACATCCCATTCGTTGGATGCTCCTCCTTCAGGAACTAAATCTAGAAATTAGAGATAAAAAAGGAGCATAGAATTTGGTGGCAGACCATATCAGTATGATCCCCCCATCCTCAAACATTGTCTCGTACCCCTAAATTCCCATTAATGACATGTTTCCTGATGAGAAATTGTACAAAGTGCAAGATGCTATTCCCTGGTATGCTGAAATTGTAAATTATTTGGTAGAATCTTGAATTCCTACTTATTTCAACAAAAACCAAGCAAGTCATCTAAAACATGAGCCTTGTTTGTACATTTGGGTTGACCCCTACCTTTGGCGCACATGTAGCGATGAGGTCCTTGGGAGTTGTGTTCCCGATAGCGAGTTTCAGTCTGTCCTTAGATTCTGCAACACTCTTGCTTGTCGGGGCCACTTTGGTCCACAACAGACTGCTCGCAAAGGTCTTGATTCTGGTCTCTTTTGGCCAACACATTTTTGGGATGCCCATGAATTTTGTAAATCTTTTCCTCATTGACAAATAATGGGGAATGTCTCTAAAAGGAATGAAATTCCACAACAACCCTTGATCTTTCATGAAATTTTTTATCCTTGGGGAATTGACTTTATGGGGCCATTTCCCAATTCTTTTGGTAACCTGTACATTCTTTTGACCGTTGATTACGTATCAAAATGGATTAAGGCATGAGCCACAAGGACAGATGATTCCAAAACAGTTGTAGAATTTTCGAGAACTCATATCTTTTGTAGGATTGGATTACCTAGGTTCATCATCAGTGACCAACGTTCTCATTTCTACAACCGAACAATGAAATAACTTTTGAGTCAGTATGGGGTCGGTCATCGAGTATCTAATGCGTATCACCCATAGACTAATGGTCAAGCTGAGGTGTCAAATGGAGAGGTAACACAAATTCATTAAAAAACGGTCCATCCCAACAGGAATGATTGCAGTCTTAGAATTGATGATTCATTATGGGCTTACCATACTGCTTTTAAAACTCCCATAGGAATGTCACCTTATAGGCTTGTTTTTGGAAAGAGTTGTCACCTCCCTGTTGAGATTGAGAATCGGGCCTACTGGGACATTAAAAAATGCAATTCTAATCATTCTGGTGCAGGTTCTCAAAGGAAGTTGTAGATTCAGGGACTAGAGGAAATGAGAAGAGATGCATATGAAAACTCCATGATTTATAAGGAGAGAACCGAGGCTGCCCATGCCCGTCTTATCCTTCATCGTCAGTTCCGTATTGGGCAGAAGGTCCTCCTTTATAATACAAGGCTGAAGATGCATCCAGGTAAGCTTCATTCCCGCTGGTTTGGACCATAAACTGTTACTAATGTCTCTCCATTTGGTGTTCTCTAGGTTCAAAATGAAGAAACCAAGCAAACTTTCACTGTCAATGGGAAGCGGCTGAAGCACTTCCATGAGTCCATTCTGGAGCCTCTGATGGACTAACTCCATGTTCAGGAAGAAAACTATGAATGTCATTGACCAGGTTTTATCCTTCCTTCCCACATTATCTTTTACTACAGCGAGGACACTGCATAATTTAGGTGTGGGGGGGGGGGTGGATACATTCCATGTTTAGTTAAGAATTTTCATCGTTTTATCCTTTTGTTTTCACTTTTTGGCCTTCTTTATGGTATTCTCATTTTTTCCCCATCTACAATTTTGAAGTTCCATTATTTGGCGACCATAAAGTGGGGAAAGTAAAAATACCATAATGAAGGATAAAAAGAATTTTTGTAATAATTTAACATCAAGGAGTTATTTTTAGTGAATTGGTTTTCTGTCAATGATATAAATGGTCATATCTATGTGAAACCTTTGAGATGATTAATGCCCTTTGTGTGAGTAGTTTTTTGGAAAACTTTGTCACTATTATCTCCATAAATTTTTGAACCAAACCAAAAAGTGTGATTATTTCTTACTTAATATATGGTAAATATATGTTGGGTTAATATTTTTCAACTTTAAATGATATTTTCATACGTTCGTTCCTTATCCGAGCTGTTTCATTACTGTACCAGATTGACCTATGCGTGTGTACCTAATGTCCGACTGCTGTACGCCCTCAAAAAAAATTGTTGTGTCTTGGGTAGGTGAAAAACCACTCGTCCTCAACCTTTTATCTTGTTATAACTATTTCAATTAGTGTCGTGAGAATATCAAACAAGGGTTGAGTGATGAGTGTGAGATTTTTTCCTATTGGAAATTCAAAAAAAAAATAATAAATGAGGGGAGTGATGAAATGTGAAACAAATGGGAATATCTTGGTCGATAGCTTATGGTTTGATTTCTAGGAATGCATAAATGAGTGGGTCTTGAAATATGATTTCAAAGGATGTAGGACAGGTTCGGTGACAAAATCATTTAAGCTGAAAAATGTTAAAATAACATATATTTATTGGATAGCAAGTGGAATGAATATCATGGAATGGTTTTCACACACACACATGGAAAGTTAGTGTCATGGTTTATTTATGAATTTCTTTCTAAATAGGGTATCATGAATCTTTTTGATTTTCTCTATGATATGATTTATGAGACATCATTTCCAATTTTCACTAGGAGGAACTCCTTGGTGTGGTTCATGCATTGAACACATTACATTAAATAAAATTTTCTCAAATGATAAATCTTCATGATGTTGGAAATATATATATATATATATGCATAATTTTATTTGGATATCTGACTTTTCCCAGGACGGAAAATGTTTAGGTGTGGGGGTGTGATCGTACCACGATTCACTGTTTTATTCCACCCTTACACCGCAGTTTTAAACTATTTTTGTAATGAATATTCCAAATATAATAATAAATTGCACTTTATGTTTGAATCAATAAATTAATGATAATAAATATTATAATGGGAAATGTTACTTGTCTTTATTGTTTCAATGTAAGTGGAGGTGATTTTGAGGGCCCTTGATGAAGTGGAAGAAAAATGGGCCAAAATTGCATGGATCCATGGACATCTGTCCAATGTTTTGCATGTTACATGAAATCTGTGAATCAAAATGCGATGAAATATTTTGGGCCGGTCCAATATTTTAGAGGATACATTTCATATTAAGGAACCCAATCTTCATTCGGCTTCTATGGGGCCCATTCGAACTGATATGTCCAAGCCACCGAATTTGGACCAAGTCAAATGCGGTGTTCTGTATTTTATCAATATCGTGAGCTGTAGTTGTCCAAATGGTGCCAAACTTTCAGTAGAGAGAGTCAATAGGTAGTTATACAACGTTTCTATTTTTTGAAATGTGAGATAAGACTATCTGTAGGCCAAAACGCATGGTGGAAGTGAATTGATGAAATTTGTGTGCCTAAAACAACTTTCCAATTTTCCTATACAAGGGCACCAAGGGAACCTCATTTGGGAGTGCAGACAAGGAGTGAATTTCTGCCAATTTTTAGTCCTAGAGGATTCTCCTAATCATCTTGGAGGTTCTGGAGGCCCCTATCCTCATAGGGTAATCAAGGATGAAGAAGGAGTTCAACTCGAGCTTCCTCATCATAACGATGTCGAGCTAAAGTTGGGTGTTCGTTATGAGGGATCTACACACATGTCAAGGGAGTTATGATGCATACAATGGCTACTGGTTTGGAGTAATTTTGGGTTTTAAACATTTCATTCCATGTATCTTATTTTATTTCAGTTTTGAATGCTTTATTTGATGCATGTGAGTGTTATGCTCTTAATTTCTAACCGATCGGTGTGAGGTTTTGAGTGCGTGACTAGTGTTGTTCCGATTGGACATCACAAGAACCCATACCCACCTTATTGAGATTTCAATCTTCTTTGGAATCTCTTATTCCATGCATAAGTACTGGACCATGACAATATGATTGTTACGTTACGGTTTGGTCCTTAAAGCATCGAAATGAATTAATCGGGGTTCCAATTAACTCCAACCAAAGAATTACTCTAAACCTAAGATGAATCTCTTTGAAAAATGAACTTGATATGTGTGTAGTGAAATCACATCGACCCTTTTATCTCATATTTTTCAAAATCCACTAGGTCACTCAACTTTTAAGCTATTTTGACTAAGTCATTGTTGTAAACACTTCTCAAAACAACCCCCTCCCTTAGTCATTTTTATTAAAAATACACACTCTAAACCTACCAACGCTCCTTGAGAGATGACCTATGGTCTTCCCTAGACTATAAATCAACCTTAAAAACATAATCAATTTGACGTGTCATGAAAACGCAGTCATAGAACCCAAGGGAAACCTAGTGGTCTAGTGATTACACATAGGAATGCACCCAGTATTAGATGTTATTGTTGTAGAAATATGGTACATTCATAAAATTCATGTTTCATAGACAAGAGGTACCTAATGGGAAAATACCATCAAAAGAAAACCATACATAGGTCAATTATATATAGAATCATTCAATATTAATTGTTTCTGATGTAGAAGATTCATACACATGGAAATATGTTTCTTTCCATTAATGTAGAAAAATGTGGTGAACTGGACTAAATGTGGAAATAAAAAACTAAATTTACAATAAGATATGATGAAAAAAATAAATTTAAATAATTAGGAGATTAAAGTGGTTCATATATATGCAAGAATCATCATGAATATCATGAAAGTACATTGATCAAAATGAAAATAGACGAACATAACATGGTTATAGATATTTATTTAAAAGAATTAGATCACTATATAATATAGATCATTAATTGTGGATAATATGAGTGGAAATAAGGAAATATTTAAATGAATAATAAAATACATAGAATGTATTTTATGATTTGGTAATGAAGAAATATTGAGAATTTTTTGCACAGGAAAATACATGTTTAGGGGAAAGGACATGAGATGTGATGATGGATGGGTTATTTATGGTAAGAGTGAAAACCAGTTAATTGTAAGTCAAAAATGTGACTCAAGACATTCCATAATATTTTCAATTAAATTATATATAATTAATGTAAAATATGGTGAATTTGTTTTGTAGGGAAAGCATATGAAGGGGATTCTCTACATAGTGTATGGAGAGGAAGATACTTTCTTTGTTTCCAAGGAAGAAGAAAATGGGATAAGGCATAAAATATATGGTATTTTTAGGCAATTGTTATTGGAATTATTGTTTAAATGTGATTCTTCATGATACCACTCTAGTTTATCATGTGATCATACCAATAAATGTGATGCTTTTCAACATGGGATGACCACTCAATAGACATATAAGGTAAAAGTGAAAATTTAAATAAAGTTTCCTGATTTTATCCTTTTTGATGTGTGGGAACTGATTTCAGAAAGTTATATTTATGGTAAGAGATATTATGTTCTCTTAATAGATTATGTTAGTTTAATGTCATGTTTTTTAGTCATTACTCACAAGTATGAGGTGTTTTGTTTCATAAGAAAATATTAAAGGGATGTTGAAAAGATGATAGGTCAATAAATATTGATGATCCATATTGTTAATAGAATATAGTTGACAAATAGATTAGTAAAGTATTATCTAGGGAAACAAGGTATAAAGAACAATGTTTCAGCAGTAAGAGAACCTCTGAAAATTTGTTTTGTTGAGAGATGAAATCTATTTATCAACAACATGTAGAGAATAATTCTCATCGAGATGGACTTTCTAGTGAAATATTGAAAATAATTACTAATTAAATTATTATAAACAATAAATATAGATTTATTATGATCAAAAGAAGAGAAGGCTTAATTTGATGTATATTATGGAAAGAAGCCATCATTTAGGTACATTCGAGTGTTCAAAAGTAAGTGTTTCATTATTAATTAGGAGAAACATAACATATTTGAAACCTATGGAGATGAATGGATATTTTGTGGATACTTATGAAAAAGATAATAAAATAAATGTTTCAATTATTAGTAAGGAAAAATAGTTGAATGTGATGATTTAACTATAGTAGAGATTGAGAATAATTTTTAGAAAACACATGATCAGTATCAGGAGGGTGGTGATAAAGACATAATCATATCGGAGGAGATTTTAGTTTAAATGGATGATTCTGAATAAGAGTAAGATAAAGAAAATGGTGGAAATAATCAATTAGATTCATGAAATATAAAGAGTTATGCAAAATTGAGAGATAATACATCATTGGTGGCCAGACAGTTCTAGTTCAAACATGAATAATTAATTCATTACAACATGAATCATTTATATATTTGATAGAGCCAAAAAGATTTGTGAAGTAGCTATAGATGATAACTGGGTTTAGGATATGAATGAAAAGACTGATTAAACGGATAAGAATGAGATGTGGGAGATTGTTTCAATACCAATAGATAAGAATGGAACTGGGTTAAAATGAATATTTCTCAAGAAGATGAATAAATATGGAATAATGATTTGAAATAAATAATAATTTGTGTGAAAAGGGTACTCCCAGATATAGGGTATTTATTTTAAGGAATAAATGTCACCTATTAAGAGGCTAGAGAAAATAAAATTATTCTTGGTCATTGTAGTGGAAATAAGGCTCAATGTTTTTTAGATTGATGTCAAGTAGAAATTTCAGAATTGGTTTCTGAATGAAGATACTTATATTGAGCATCCAGATGGTTTTCTTATTTATGAATATTAGAGCATAGTTATTTGGATGATGAAATAACTATATCTTCTAAAATAAACACCAATATAATAGTATACAACACTTGATCAATTTTAGTAGAAACACAGTTTTTATTGTGGTATATTTTGTTACAATATATATGTTAGTGGTGATAGAAATAAATGGATTATGGTGATGGTGTGTGTAAATGAAATTATCATTGGTGGTTTATATGAATAATTATGTAAATTGTTCACAAAATTCATGAGAAGTGAATTTGAAATGAAATTGTTTGGTGAGATGATATTTTTCATGGATTATAGGTAACAAAATAGAAATAATAGAACATTCAATTATCAATATAAATTACCAAAGAAAATTTGAGATGATTTTTAATTGATAATTATAAAGATATTATGACTTCTGTGTCTACCCTGATGAAACTAAATTGATATGATGATGTAAAATATGAAAATTTCAAATAATACAGGAAGATCATTAGAAGAATATTTTACTTTACAGAAACATGACCAAATACTATTTTTTACACACACCCTAAGACATGGTATCAATGAAAACCCAAGGAAATCAACATTCTTACATTGAAAATAATACTTAACTATATCAAGGGAGTTGTGGATTTCAGTATACTATACAATGAAAAATCTCAACAAGATTTATTGGGCTATACATATGTATAATGGGATGGTTTAGAAGATTATAAAAATAAAAAAAAATTGGTTCATTCTATCTTGGATGATTTTTTATTTCTCTAATGATATTGAAATAATAATTTCATTCATTGAGATCCAGTGAAGATGAGTGTATTACATCTAATAAAATATGCATTCTATTACCATCAATGAAGAAGCAACAAGATGATATGGGATTAAAGTGATGTCTCTGATTGAAATCCAATGTGATAATTCAAGTGCAATAAATATAAAAAAAATATAGTCAAATAGTCTAGAAAAAATCACATTGATATCAAATGTAATTTTAGCATGGAGAAGGTGGAGAAAAGGAGGGTGAAGCTTATGTATTTTCATACAAAACTAAATCTTGTGTACATTCTAACAATGGCTTTGCCCCCAAGTAGTGTTTGAATGGAATCAACTGGATCTGGGAGTTTAGTTGACTACCCACACATGAGAAAGTGTGGATCTGGGACCCCCACTTTTGAGGGTATGATTTTTTCCCTAATTATCTAATCTCTGTTTTTAACCATTTTGTATAGAACAATGAATCAATCATCATTTTCAATGAAAAAGGTGGAGAAATTATCTCTATAAAAGAGGATGAAATATCATAATCAAGAAAATGGGGAAGCTGATAGGGGGGAGAAGTTAATAAGCGAGATATGAAGTAGGGGATTAAATATAATGATGCTAATGATGATCGATCAAAGGTTATATATCATGATAGATAGTGTCCATGGATAAAGAAGATGAGTGGTTTTGAATGAAGTCATTCATTGATAAACTTTTCATATGACTCTTGTTCCTCACATTGAGCATGGATCATGTAGAAATTGAGTATATGGTGTTTAAATCTTTGATCAATATAAGATTCCAATGATGAATGTTTTGGTATGTTATGTTATATGATTTAACGTGGTGTTAAAATGTGAATAGTTGTCAACATTCAAATAGGGGGAGATTGTTGGGGGAAAATCCATCAGAGTACCATCCTATTTTTTTGGGTGATTTTTCAAATTTAAAAAGCCTAAAATGTAAAATTAGGAAGGAAAATTGGAAAAGGAAAGGGTTTCGCATTGCAGTGTTATAGGTACAGCATAGAACACTATGCGAACTAAAAAGGACGCTATTCAGTCCAAAAATAGAAATAATTAAGTGAGAGGCTTTTCATTTGTGGACTGAAGGTGGTGCATTTATTCCTCCCAAAAATGGATCACTATTTTAGGAAGGTAGTGACTCAGGGAACCATGAAAATGTTAATGTGCTATATGGACCAAGTAGAATGTCCATGATGAAGGCTATACCTCACAAGAGTATTGGGTATTTTTGATCAGTGATTTTTGCCTTATTTATTTTCTTATATAATGGACTGTAAAAAAATAATTATTAAAAGATAAAATTTCATTTGAAAGTTCATTTATAGTAGAATTTGGGGATGTATTAAGTAGTTCACGAGGGACGTTTCCATGAAGAAGTAGAGTTACCAAAAGAGAAAATTATAAGAAAGAGATAGTTTTCATAGACATCCCGTTGAATGGCATTTTCAAATTTGGAATCTCACAAAATAAAAAGCGGTCACAAATCCATGGTGCTTGATAAAGCATCAGTGGCTAAGGAGGCATCATCCATCCTTGATGAAGATATTGTCCATGAAGAAACATTATCAGTGAATCAATCATGGAATGTGGTTCAAGGATGATCATAAACGATGCCAAGAAACTCACAATGGGTGAAAAAATGATCATAAAGGTACTATAATTGTTTTCGAAAGAAAAATATGAAAACTAATACAATGTGAAAAAGTGGATTTCATCTACCATGTGAAAGCAGGTCTTCAACAGATTATCAACCTAGATATTCTGTTAAATTCATTATTGTAAATGAAGGAACCTATTGGTTTATAAATTGTTTCAGGAACCTTTCCATATCACTGAGAAAAGGAAAAGGAAGTCTGAGATCCTTTCTAATAGTATTGATTCACTAAAAGAGATATTGGGAGTGACCATTGGTAAAGTATTGATCTATCTCAAAAAAATTTAATGAATGTTATCTTGGTCATTAAAGTGATCTATCCCGAATCTTTATTTGGCAGCAAGACTTATTAATTTAGGTACAATGGTACATTATCATAGTATGCTCCAAGCATGTAGCCTAGATATGGAGAACAAAGTAAAATCAATGTGTCTCATGATTGATTTCTTTTTTTCATACATTTATAAGGAATGGGATAGATTATTTTTCTATTTATCAATGAAATAAGATCTGAATGGGAATTAGTTATAATTTTTCATACCCCGATCCACCCCCTCTAGGGTATTTAACATAGTTAATGTAACAATATCAAACATTCATTGATAATTATGAAATGATGACAAAAATAAATTTATAATTATAAAATTATAATAATATCATAAAAATAATTATTATTATTTATGTATACTTATACATATAATTCATGTGATGTGGATATGAAAAATGAATCATACAGCTTTGTGGAGGTGGTACACCACAAGAACCCACAAAATATATTATCATTTTTCTATGCATTTATATTTAAGATATTAAATGACATATTAAATTTTAATATTGATAAATATTTTTTGGATATTATATATATTTTAATTTAAACATTATTACCAATCACAATAGATGGTTATGGGAAACAAATTACATCTATTTGTTGGGTGGTGGTCCTCCGTACACATGAATGGCAGTTTCATTTCCCACATCATGAAATAAGAAATAGAAATAGGCCATTCCAAAAACAAAATAACATATCATAATATGGTGGCTAATTGGGTTATTATATTAGCATTATTGAACAATATCTGAGGGATTTGGATGAGAAAGAAACATATATCATGGAGATAAAAACGATTCATATTCATTGAAAAAACTTTCTATTAAAACCATACATCATCGATGATTCATATTTTGGCTAAAATTACATATAGAATGTGGGGATGGATTCATGGATATGATTTTTGTAGGTATGGGATGATCTAAAAGGGATTTGATGTGTGAAAAATGAGATGAAAGGATGCCCTTTTTTAAGAGAGGGGAGAGGAACTCTATTCATTTATCAAAATATAAAATTAATATGAATTTATTTTCAATTTAAAGTGTCCCATAACTGATTGATTTATATGTGAATATTATTATGTTCCTAAATAAAATTATACAATAGAAATTATAATATTTTTGACAATATTTCTACCCTTAACTTTTTGATTTCACCTCTTTAACTCTTATCATGACAACATGATTTTTTACTATAAAATGATAATAAACCATATATAAATCAGTGATAGCATTTCAAACATTATCCTAATATATTGAATGAAGTTATATTTTTTAGTGAATTCATATCATTTAATAAAACATTATACTTTTTAAAATATCCATAATGACAAATTTTTGGAGCTTTTCATTATCTTCCCTTTAATAATATTAAATAACAACTAAAATTAAATATAAATAATTTATTATATCCCCAACATGAAATTTTTAGCTCTAAAAATAATTTATAACATTTTTATTTAAAAATATATTTATTTTTATATTTTTAAATTAATTTATATAATTTTACATTAATTAAACAATTACTACATCTTGGACGTGCATAAATTTAAGGTAATTATTTTTTCAATAAAAATTAAATATAAATTATCAAAATGAAAATGAATCTATCATATTTCAAATTACTATTTATACTCTAACATATCCTTGGATAAAACCATATTAAATATATAACACTTATTAATAAGAATAGTGTGACACGTTTTACATTTCATTAAATAAATACTAAAAAGGTCATAATCTCTTCCATGTGGTCCCAAAAAGTCATAAATTAGACCCTTGGATTATTACGGTCAATAGATAACCACCCAATAACATTTTTTAGTGTTATTGGGTCATTTAATAGTACTAATCATTTTTTATTTAACCCAGACTCCCAAATTTGACCTTTAAAAAGGTAACAAAAATTACTAAGGTTACGTTTTATATTATCAAAAAATAATAGGGGATATTTTATAAATTTGGCCAAAATGATTCAAATAATGTTACCCATTTTTCAATATCAAAACAATTTTTTTTATAATTCAATGTACAATTAAACTGCATAAAATGTAAAAAAAATACTTCTTCGGTGAAATTACCTTTTCAAATATAAAATGTTTCCACACTAAATTGAATTATGGAATCTATTAAAAAACACATTATTGGATTATTTTATGTGAATATGATATAATTAAAAAAATTCTACTAAAAAACATTAACCCATGTAAATAAATTAAAATAAATTAACATCAAGATCAAAAAATAGAATATTTCACTACACCATCAAAATTTAAATTTTTTTTATAATTCATAAAAATAACAAATAATATAATTTTGTGATTTTTATTTGAAGAATGAATTTAAATTTTTTTCAGATTCAAATTCGATAGATTAAAAATTAATATTTTAAATAAATTATTATAAGAAATCAGTTTAATAAAACTATTTTCATTATTAGTTTAAAAATAATTTAATATATTTATTGTAAAGACTATGAAATTCCAGTTTTTTTTTAATTATTCGGTTTTACTACGATTCTATGAAAATTGACAGTGCTTGATTCCGAGCCTCGGTGTGGCTAGAATGGTTTTTTGATCTTTTTTAAGGTACACTCAGTAAACGCACAAGTGATATTTTATATCTTTTTAACTATTGATTGGATGAAAAATTTTGAGGGCGCCTTTGGATCCACTGCACATATATTCTCTTAAGGGATGATTCACATCAATCATACTAGGATGGGAGACAAATTAGTTTTCAGACCTTTTAAAGAATAATAAAAATACATTTTACTCCAATTTTTTATTTCTCCAGTGGTTGAGCGGTAGGGGTAGGATTGATGGGTTGTCAATAAATTTTATGGCTTGACTCTTCAATTGTTTAACCTCACCATTGGAAATTATAAAATATTCATTAATTTAAACCCCATTAATGAACCTCAATAATTCTTACGAAGTAGTGTGGAAAATTCCACCAACGTAGGACATAAGCTTCGGTGGCAACGATCTAGGAACGAAAAACATTAAAAATTCATCCATAAAGGACTCTTCCCTAGCCACAATCATGACACCTCCAACGGAACATGGGTTAGGGGTTTTAATAATAATTTTTATCTTTCTTAAATTAAATTTTTGCTGCGAGGTTTGATGTTAACGTGGAGGGTGCGGGCCAAAGGAACAAGGCCCAAAACCTCCGCCGCTTCATTTCGTAATGCGTTCTTTGAGGGATGATTTTTTTTCCTGAGGAAATGCATGAACTGGGTGGCATTTAATAATGGCGGAATCCCAGGAGGGCTGGAGGTGCTCCTAGAAAGAAGAACGGACCACCATAGTTCACCCAGGGGCCTATGGAAGATGTGCTGGCACAGAGGCACCGATGACCAGTGCCGATGGCAAAGGCAGTGGCCTACGCACGCTAGCTATGTATGAGGGTAGAGCCATGAAGGATGGATGGGAAGATGTATCTAGTTCGGCCATAGAGGTGGGAGGTGGCATTCCATCGTGCGCCATGGTGAACCATGCCACGACTTTGAAGCCATAGCGAAGGGAGGGACCCGCTCCCTACTGGTCCTGCAGACACCCTAAAGGCGCCAACTTGTGTTTTCAATTAAAGAGAAGAGCGACCCATGTGTGGGATATGCCAGTCAATGGGCTGAGCCACTGTGGCCTAGCCCGGGTCGGACCCGGTTCGGGTCGGGTCGGACTAGACCTAGTCCCCTCTCAGGCCCAGATTCACTCAGAAGGTTGTATCTTGAAAACCAGACATCTATTTGATAAACCATATATAGTGATAAGATCCTTGGAGTGTGAAGATCATTTTGAGATACTCTATGTTTTTTTGGATAATGTTTGAGTATGGTTGGGTTGGATCGACTCTGAATCCAACCAGGCACTCAGTACTAAAATTCCAATAACTTACAAAACGAGCATCCAGTTGATGCGTCGTATGTTGTGTTGGTACCCTTATGACATTAAGAATAATTGGGTAACATCATTGTGGGAAATCTTGTGGGTTGAAATATAACCTGTGTCTTGAGGAGTGGTTTATCCATAAAACATATGTACATTGTGCTATATCCTATGGCTGGATGAGACGTGATGAATGAAGAATGATCCTATGTGGATCAACACATAGTGATTCTGTGAGAATCAGCACCGAGTGATTCTATGTGAATCATCACCCAGTTATTTTGTGTGAATCACGACCGAACAATTCTATGTGACTCTCCTCCCAGCAATTCTGTTTAAATTAGCACCTACCTATTCTGTATGAATTAGTACATAGCGATTCTCTGTGAATCAGCAGCTAGAGATTCTGTGTGAATCCTTATCAAGCGATCCAATGTGGATCATCACCTATCACTTTTCTATAAGTCATCTTAGGGTTAGTACAAATCAATCCTGTGTGGCTCAGGAGCAGTACCTCTTCATTGAATAAGATGATCTAGCTTTACGACTAATCATTTGTAGTAATATATTCTATTTTACCTAGATTGAGTTATGTCTATTGATTTGTGAATATTTATTGAGACCATGCTTGTGGTTTTCCTTTTAGGAATTTTGAAGGACCTTTGGGGGTCTCGGGGTCCCTACTAGGTATTTATATACTCACACCTACACATGATTCGCCCGCCCATTGATGGGTCTTGTGTAGAAGACAAACAACCTTGACTAAGACTCGAGGACCAAGGACCTGCTGGTGGACTGTGGTGAAGGTTTACATGGAAAGCTGTAGAGATGAGTTGTACTTACTCTTCAGGTAGGATTACTAGGGGAGTATCTCAGGAGCATTTTTCTGTTTTCAGTTGTATTCAGTTGGGCTTGTATACCGGCCTCTTACATTCAGTTCATACATTTACTATAGCATTTTTACTTCGTGGTTGCATCTTGTTTCGTTCTAGTCTATGTGTTTGTACTGGATTAAAGGAAATTTCTTCCCGTTTTATGGACAGGAATTTCCAGTGCTTGTCATAGACCCCGACCTATGGAATACGGGCTTGGGGTAGTCACGAAATGGGCCCGAGGGACGGGTCAAGAGAAAGTTGTATTAGAGAAAGGTTCTACTAAAAAACAAGGACTCTGATCTTTCCAATGGAGAAATAGTATTAAATGTATTGAGGTTGGTTTTCGGTTCTAGGAGTCTGGTTTTGGTACGACAGATGACGTATCCATACACCAGGACACTGAATTCTGATTTCCAACTCAGTGAACAAAAACACTGATTTTGTGTGTTTTGAAAGTGTTTTACTTTTGGTCACTTTTGAGTCAGCTCACCAGGTATAACTTATTGACCGCAGTGCTTCAGTTTTATTCAAGATGCCGCATCGTAGACATCCATCCTAAATACCCAAGTGAGCATGTGACGATAGACCACTGAGTGATGAGGATTCAGTGCAAGGCCCTCTTACTATTTTAGCACCTTCAGGTGGTGCATTGATAGCAACACCACCCATTGGGAAGAAATTGCCACCATCCCCACTGGAGGATAGTGCCTATTGACTAATCACATTGAACAAGTTCCACGAGTAGAGACCTTTGAGGTTTTGAGGCAAGACAGATCCTCATGTTTCTGAGGACTGGCTGGAGGCTGTAGCTAGAGTTTTCCACCTAGTTGGGACACCGGCAGAGTAGTTGGTGATCCTAGCATCTAGTAATTTCTTGGGCATGAAAGAATTATGGTGGAGCTTGATTCTCTAGTTACATGATTTCACAACCCTCACTTGGATAAAATTTTAATACCTCTTCATGGTGGTGTTTGTTCTAGCGATATTACACTCTCTACGTATGCCGGAGATTTTGCACTTATAGTTGGGTATCTTATCAGTGGCCATGTAGTTGCTGAGATTCACTAACCTCTCACGCTACTCCACTGGCATGGTGTGAGACCCATTCTTTAGGTCCTAGACCTTTGAGCAGGGTCTCTTATGAGAGATCATATCAATGATGATACCACTCAATATTTTAACGCAGGCTGGAGTGCTCAAGAAGACAGTATTGGTGGAGAGCTTCTTAGTTGAGTAGGAACCAGCGGTGAGATCCACCACCGAAAGATTGGTAGTTGAGGCATATATAGCAGGAAGTTGGAAGATGACACAGAGTTTCAAGAGGACGTGACCATCTAAAGGGTGACCCCAAGATATAGGTTCAGAGGTGTAGAGATCGCAAGGCAGAGGGGGTCAGCAGGGAAGAAGAATGTGCTTCACATGCGGCTGGCATGGCCACAAGTCTCGCGACTTCTGGACCCACCATACCTACAATCATCAAACGGTCGAGGAACCGCTAAGGCAGCAGCCGATCTTTAAGCGAGGAGGTCAATAAGGTGGAGGATGTGGAAGAGCAGTAGGTTGGGTAGTAGGTGGTGGACAACGGTTTGAGGTTCTTCCACCACGAACCTTAGGTGGTCCACCCCGACCATAGAGAGCAGGTGGATAGGGGTGAGCTCAGCTACAGGCGACATAGGCATACAACCATGGTTCTCTAGAGATGATTAAAGGCATGACCTATGTCTATTCCACCCTACCTATAGTACTTACGAACAGAGGTTCCAGTTACTCATTCATTTCCATGAAAATTTTTTGGAGCATAGATATTCTGATAGAGTCATTGTCTTGATCCTTATAGTTAGAGACTCATATGGGAGAGGATTCAAAAATTACCTACTGGTGCAAATAGAGTGAGCTCACTCTAGGAGGTGAGAGCTTTGGATGGGATCTCTAAGTAGTAGTTTTGAGGCCTTACGATGTCATATTGGGTATAGACTGGTTATCTACAGTTCATGCTCAGATTGACTGTTTTTGGTGCAATTTGTTGTGTATCCGTGAGGATGAGATCGGTTTTTTCTTCACTGAGGACAAATAATTCTTGGAGTGCAGGATGGAATTTCATAGAGGAGGGTGAATCTGATCACTCACCAGTTGGCTGGCCTCACCCTCAGAAGAGTTTATGTGGGGAGTCTAATATATCTTGTAGTGGTGGACCTATTTTTTGATGTCTTTATTGGTGATGTTCCGGGACAACCTCCTTGTATAGAGTTATAGTTTTACAACAACTTCCTCAGACGGTATAGATATCTACACCAAAATATCTTATGACACTCATAAAGCTTCATTAGTTGAGGGTACAACTGGAGTAATTCTAGAGGAAGGGTCTCATATGTCCCAGTGTTTCACTAATTGGGATCACCAATATTGTTCTCCAAGATTCCGGATGAGAGATTCAGGCTTGGTGTGGAATATATACGCCTATATCAGATGACTGTGAAAAACAAGTATCCACTTCCAAGAATCAATGATATCTTCAACCAGCTGAAGGGCGATAGATGGTTTTTGAAGATAGCCCTCAAATAAGGCTACCATCATCTCAGTGTATGGGATGAAGAAGTAACGAATATGGCATTAAGGTGTCGGTATGGCCACTATGAGTTCTTGGAGATGCCTTTTAGCATGAACAATGATCTGGTATTGTTCATGTGGCTCAAGAACATGATTTTCCAGCCATACCTTGATTGCATTATAGTGGTAATCATTGATAAAATCTTGATATACTGAGCATTAGAGGTGGAGCATGCCACACACTTGTGGATAGTTTTTGATACACCCAAAGATCACCTGCTTTAGGGAATGCCCTCGAAGATCTAGTTCTGTATATCAGAAGTCAACATACTGGGGATCATTATCTCCGAGGCTGGAGTCGTAAGGAATCTGGAAATGATAGAGGTAGGGATTTCTTGGGATCCACAAAAGAGTGTGATCTAGGTGACTAGTTTCATATGTTTGGAAAGGTACTACCAGAGATTTTTTCTAGACTTTTCTACGGTAGAGGCACCCTTGTCAACATTGACAAAGATGGGGAAAACTTTCTTATGGACAGAAAAGTTTTATCTAAGTTTTCATAAGGGGAGGAAGATAATGATGAGTACCCCCATCATGAGGCTACAAAAAGAGGGTGTTAGGGATGTGGTCTACTATGATGCATCAGATAATGGACTTCGATGTGTCCTAATACAGGATTGAGAAGTGATTTCCTATGGCTCATGGATGTTGAGATAGCATGAGAAGAACTGAGCTACACCTGAATTGGAGTTAGCAGTAGTGGTATTTGCTATACAGATGTGGTGGCACTACTTAATGGGTGAACAATTTACTATTTACACTGGTAATGGGATTTTGAGGAATATATTCTCACAAAAAGTCCTGAACCTATGTCAATGATGAGGGATATAGTTTCTCTAGGACTATGAATTTGAGATAGTCTATACTCTTGGGAATTGGAATGTAGTAGCAGAATCACCCAACAAAGAGTTATGACCTACAACTGCTGAGTGAGGAGATCGAGAATCTAGGTGTAATGCAGATATCCTTCATGGATATTTATAGTGTAGCTTAACTCTAGTCTATAAATGTCACTCCACCACTTCTTTAGAAAGTTCAAGAGGCACATCTTGGTGACATTTACTATGAGTCCCAGCATGCTCATAGATCCTCAGGACAGGCTCCTGAGGGATTTTCTGAAGGTTGGGAGAAGGTTTTTATCTTCAATGGATGCACCATGGTACCAATGATGCTACATGAGGAGCCTTTGAGGGAGTTCCATAAATTCCATTAAGCGGTGCATCTTGAAGTGGTGACAATTTACCAAGACCGATGACGTCAGTATTGGTGGCTAGGGATGGTGAAAGTGGTGGCTGAGTTCATATATTGATGCCTCACTTGCCAGCAAGTGAAGGCCGAGCATCAGGTACCAACAGGCTTAGCGTAACCACTTGAGTTACCAGATTGGAAGTGGGATGATATCTATATGGAATTTATGACATTTCTAGCACATACGTCCAAGGGCCATGATTTTATCTAGTGATCATTGACCAACTCACTAAGTCGGACCACTTCCTACCCATCTCCGAGCACAAATCAGTAGAGTTCTTGGGATGCCTATACGTGTAGGAGATTATGCAACTACTCAGGTTCCATTCAATATAGTCTCATATCATGACACAAATTTTACGTTATTCTTACGGATGGGGTTTCAAGAGGAGTTTAGGACTTATATACACTTGAACACCACCTTTCACCATCAGAATGATGGTCAGAGGGAGCAGACCATATAGACACTTGAGGACATTGTTCGCGCTTCTCTCCTTGAATTGGGACACAGATTGGAGGATCACATTCCCCTGGTGGAGTTTTCTTACTAAAATAGTAATAAGAACACCATTATCATGGCTCCATTTGAGGCCCTATAGGAACGACCATGTAGATCACCTCTTTACTAGACAGACCGAGGTTAGTCAGCACTTATGGGTCTAGAATTGGTACAAGTTACCATAGAGAAGGTGTAGGTAATCCAGGTGCAGATGAAGGTTGCATAGAGCTGGAACATGTATTATGCCAATAGGATGTGGAGCTTCATGGAGTTTGAGGAGGGATACCATATCTTCCTATGGGTCTCACCGTGATGAGGATTGAGATGTTTCGGCCACGAAGGCAAGCTGTAACGACCCAAAATTTCGTTAATTCCTCTTGATCTGATTAAATGTATCATTATGTAAATTGTTTATAAAAATGTAAACATCTTTGGTTTTATGTTTTTTGATTTTAAAATAACTTTAAGATTTGTGACTGTTTCTAATATAGTCATTGAATAGTGATCACATGATTAGTATAAATATAGGGATTTAACAAATCCAATTTACTTAAACAAAGGATGCAATGGCCTCATCCAGTAGACTTTCTCCATATGAAGCCCACATTTCGGACCTTGGAAAGGAGGTGGCGTTATTGCTCTTCGCTCATGACCAATACCAAACCGAGCATGAACAGGTTAATCTTGATTGGAGCTGACTACGGGGGAAGTGGATGTTAATAAAGATTACCACCCGAGCGATATTATCCGAGCCACCCCAAGAGTCTATCACCATCGTACACCTTAATGGATTTTTGAATGAAATAATTTTTCAATAAAATATTATTATTATTATTATATTAATTTTTATTATCGTATAATTTTATGAATGCAATTGTAATTTTTATTAAGCTTTCAATGCTGTTTTTGTCAAAACCCGTGAATTTTTTATAAATGTCGGATTTTATTTTAAAAGTAAAAAATAACATATATAGGAAATTATTTAGATAAAATGAATATTATTTTTGTAATCAGGACATAAAAATTATCTAATAGATAATTTTTCATTATTTTATGAGATTCAAATTTTTGGGTAAAAATTAAATATCGTTTAAATATATAAAGTGTTTTATGACATCATAATAACCCAATAGTGATGTAATAAAATACAATAAACATTATGTTCGGAAAATATATGTTTTAGAATTAAAATATTGTGATTTTCAGTTTGATTTATTTATTTTACAATGCTTTGGTGGACCCTTCAAAGCTTATAAAACATTTTTCTATTTAAATTGTCTTCATTGAGAGTTTTACTCACCTCCACATAATCCACATTATTATTTTAAGAAGATAGGCCATTGTACTTATAAAATATATTTTTCCACTCCCCTTTGGAAAAAACCATGGGTAAAAACCATGAGCTGGTTTGTGGTTTTGATTTGTTTAATGTGAGGTGTCCCAAACCTAAATAATAAAACATTCCCTCTCCTTTCCTATATAAACCCTCATGAGATCCCACTTCCTCTTCACTAAATTACATTGGAGTACATACAACCTCTTCCATCCTCTCTCTAGAATCCTATAAAGGTTCCCCAATATCCCAAGAATCCTTTCTCATGCCTCTCCCAAGCCTTGGGGATCACACTTCCAAGGGATTTTTTCTTTTTTCTTTTTTGTTAAATTTTCTATAGGTTGTTGTGCCCTTTTTTCAAATTAAAAATATTAGGGTATGATTTATCACCTCCTTGATACTGCCATATTTATTTTTGGATTATGGGAGACACCTTTCTCTCTCATTAATGTGTCTCATTTACACCCATTACCATGCCGAAATTCAGTGAGGGATTTCACTCTCCTATTTTACATCCATGTAATCCTTTTGTATTAGGCATCTAAATTAAATTATGATTGTAAGGAAATGTATCTATATGACACTCTTACTATAAATTTCTTTTCAATTTTAGGAGACACCATTTTCTCTATCACCAACCATTTTTATGAGTTCTTATTTCACGTTGTTATACTGCTGATATTGCACTATGATTTTCCAATACAATTTCATTGTGTAGTGAATCCCATGCCCGTTTTATCTATCAAGGGTTTTACCCATTATTCACAGTTACTTATTTATTAAAAATATTCATGTATGTATTCAACATCCATTTATCATGTAATAAATGATGATAATTGATTCCATGTTGTATGATCCATGTGGCACACTTATGCATGACATGAAATGTTTAAGAAAGGGTGCACCCTCATTGCTCTCCAATGCATTAAGTAATGTATAGAATCAAGATACATCATGTTAATTTGGTGTCGAATAATTCTAATTCATGTGCAATGAGGGTTTACTCATGCTTCATGTGCAATGAGGGTTTACTCATGCTCCATGTGCAATGAGCCTTGGCTCATGTTAATTCAATGTTAAGTGTTGTTCCCACATTTCCATGTTATGATTATCATTATTTATCATGCATTTATTTTCATGTTTCTCTTTTTCTCCATTGATATTCCTATTATCGAACATGTATTGTATTCCTCATGTTATTTCATTTTTATTCCCTTTCTGGGATTTAGGGATCACCCTTTTCTTTTGCATGTCCTCATGTTTTCACATTTAATGCTATGTTTGAGGGAATGTAGTGGTTATTTAAAGGAAGTTTTCAATAAAGATGTTGTATTTCATGTTTTAATTGGTTATGTAATGATCCTAATCCCCAAAGACACTATACCTCTTGATATTATGTGTTGTAACAAGTCATGTTTATGTAATAAATCATATTTAAGTATGAAATAAAGAGCAGGGTTGTTATAGTTGGTATCAAAGGATTGGTATTGTAGATACCCACAGTTGGACTACATGGAACTGACATTACTTTTGCGGAATAATTAATACATAACAAAAACAGAAACCTAAGGACCGTAATAGTTTAGTGTTTTTGAAAACTTAGAACATAATCTACTAATCATGGTGAAAGATCTTCAACATCCCCCATAAAGATATTCCCCTTTTTTTACCTAAAACCTTAATTTATATCCTGGGGAAAATAAAAGATAAAATGTGTGATCTCAAATGCTCAGTAAGGGTAATCATGGATAACATAAAACAATCCATAATCATTTGGACATAAAATAATGAACATAAAACATCTAAATCGTGAGTAATGACATAAATCTTGGCAGTACATAAGACAGAGATCACCAAGGAACATTAATCAGGAAAAAATAGAATGGGAATAAAACATGTAATTGTGGAAACCATTAATCATATGATATAATTTTCATAGTATTCAAGGAATTGTTTCCAAGACCATCATAGTGGACAAATTCCATTACTGAACCGGGTTTACTTGTCGTTTCATCCCTATATTACTGAACCAGATTCACTTTCCATTCCATCCATGTCTATCTCATTAGATATAAATCTTTACCAAATTCATTTTTGGGAGATATAGGTCCCACTCGTCTCATAATGAAATCATTCATTCATGTGCCACAAAATAAACATAAATCATTCATCATTACCCAATGAATAAAATGGGTTTCATAAACATCATCCCATCATAACATAATCCATATAGAATAAATGTATATCATTAAATCATAAGAAAAATTAAACCATGTAAATCATAGAGAAATTATACTTTAAACAAAAACATATTAAATAATTTCACATTAGATGGAAAATAGTTTTGATAAAACACTTAAAATGAATTCTTGAGGAAAATATCTTTTCTTCTTCAAAATAATTTTCTTTTCTCAAAATAAAATGAAATTTTAAAAGAAAAGAATTTTGTTGAAAATAATCATGAAATATTATAGAGGGAGATTCATGTAAATAATTAATTACGAAACCATAAAAATCCATTCGCACCGTATTAGTTAAAAAACATTCTTCTTGTACTTTTGCCAGAAAAGTCAAAAAGTACCTCGTATGGTAAACAAAAGAATGATTCCTTCCATACTACATTATAAAAGTATAAAAGTGGTAAACATGACTCTAAACATACATGGAATAATAGTAAACACTTTATTAAAAAAAAATATAACACACGAACATGTATGATAAATATAACCCCAATAAATACTTATGAATAAATAATCTCAGATAAGAACAAGTTTGAATTAATTATCCCTTGACTTAGGTCCAATTTCGTCTGTATGCGTCTGAAACTCTGGTATAGTGGCTTTAAACATATTATTAACTTGTAATAGAACCATAATAATATTTATGATATCATATATGATTTACTTACGAAATTATATTACCCAATCTTTCGTCAATTCAATGTTAAATCAGTGTTTTGGGTAAAATCTTTTCATTTATCTTACGTGTTTGGACTTGTTTTTCTTGATATTATTACTTATATTATGATTTAAATAAATCCTAAATGTAAAAAATGATTTATATATAATATATATTCATCATATAAATATATATGATAGATTGATAAATGGAAGGAAATACACTGTTCATGGAGATGGTAGGTCGTACATACGCATTAACGCTATTTTTGTTTCCTTATAGAATTGAATAGAATTAATTAAATGAAACATATATGTACATAAATACAGTATAATTATTATTTCATATCATTAATGATTAATTTATTATATATACTTTATAATAATTCTTGATATGTTAACATTGGGAATGAATCTCATCGTGTCGTGGAGATGGTAATCCGTACATACGAACGAGCGACGATATCATTCCCATAATTGTTGAAGTGGATTATATAATATCTCAGAATTAGTATCATGTTATAATAATCATATATTGTTATTATTTCCACCATTTTACTCATCCATGTAAGGTGGTGGTGGAAAATAAAATTACACCACGGCGTAGAGGTGGTATTCCGAACATACGCACGGGCCATGATTTCGTTTTCTATAGGATGGATAGAAGGTAAAATAGGGTTGTTTATTATTTTTAATAACATATAAGTAAATTATTGATACTGATGTTATTAAATTATAGTAAAAATACTAAATAAGATGATGTTGTAGAAGAAAGACACTTGAAAGAATCGGAAGGAGATATTATCTCTTCCTCGACGTGCCTCTTTTAAACATTCTCTTAGGGCATTAGAGTTGGTCTTTTGAGAAGGCCAAAACCTCTATAATGTAACTATAGAGGTTGAGAAAAGTAATTGGTATGTTTTGGTCGATATTGAAGGCTCAAAATTGAATGAATAGGTGAGGGAAGGAGGTGACCTTATATAGTAGAGGAGAGAGGCCCTTTTGGAATCGTCAAAAATAATAAAATCAAACCCCACTTAAAAACCTCCAAAAATGACTCAATTCAAATATGAGATGATAAAGGGTTGTAATATAATCAACCAATAAAATTTAGACATGTTTTATGTTTATTTTAAACCTTATCATTTAGATTTACCCTTATTTAATCTATTTAATTTTATTTGTGGAAATAATATTCTAAATTTTAAATGGTTATAAATACTAACTTATTTGTTGTTAATTATACATAATTAGATAATCTTTTTAATTTTTGACCATATAAATTTAAATTGGTAATTTTTTAATATTTTTGTAATTTTTAAATAATTTAATAAAATGTTTTTTTATAAAATATAAATAGTGTCAATTTTGACACTATTATTTTATATGAATTTAAATAAAATCTACACAGAAGATGTGTTTGAAAAAAAATTAATAGATTCATAAAATTTCAATTATCCATAAAATTCATGGATCACATTAATTAGTTCATTTAATATTTATTATAATATTTTTAAAACCATTTATATGATATTTCTCTTACTAAAACAATTACTACAAAATTTTCATATAATTATTTAATATACTTATTTTTTTCATAAAACGTAAAAATAAAATCCTATGACTACGATAAATATAATACATTTTATAATAAGACTTTTACTTGAATTTATCATATTAAAATCACAACATTTAAATTGTTATATTTGTTAAATTATGAAGGTGGCAACTTTGACATCATTTAAAATAAAATAATATAAGTGTCATAATCGCTTTTATAAGGCTTAAGATGGTCAAAAATTATACCATTGAATGATTATGGTTTATATATACATGACCAATAAGTTTTGTTCATGTTTTTGGGCCTTTGGATGTGTATTTATATTTTAATAACAACTAAATTATTGATTTTTCACTAAATATATAATTTCTACATCATTAAAGTATAAGCAATAAAGATAATTAAATATTTCTTAAAAATTACAAATAAATTACCATGAAAAATAAAAAAATTTAGCTTTAAAATGTGTATTTATAATAGAATTTATATTCTTTATATCTCTATATTAAAATTAATATAATTATTAACGTTTGAGTGAGACATTTTTCACTTTTCTTTAAAAAAAATAAATAAAAGGTCTTAATCACATACATGTGGGTAAAAATAGATACTATTTCGACCCAAGTATATTTTAGGACTAAATTTAATCATCCAATTATATTAATACTAGTGTTATGGTAATTTTATAATATTATATTTACCCTTAATTACCCGATTTACCTTTAACTGTGGTAAATAAAATTTACCATAGTTACTATTCATAATGCCAAAAAAAAATGTATCTTATTAAAATTATTTGTACCTACTGATTCCAAATATAGATTCCATTTTTCCAAATTTGAGACATAGAAGTTTCATAAATTAATTTAAAATTAATCCTGTTGTTGAAAAAAATGGGTTTTTGTTTAAAACATTGCAAAATATTGAAATGATTTAACCTATGAATTCAATGTAAAATTAATGCTAATGAATTAAATTATATTAAATGGTAAAAATATATTATATTTATACTTTCAAACAATTCAATATTATAATTTACCTATATAAATTATCTTGATGAAAATAGTTGTTTTAAAATTAAAATTTAGCGTATTTTAATATTCTTGAAAATAAGAAACTTATTAGAAAGACATCAAAAATTTATCCAAAGTAAATTTTTATATCCTGATTCCAAATTTGAATTTTATTTTTTCAAATTTAACTTATAAACATGTTAAAAACAAAATTTAAAATGGGAGTGACATCAAAAGGCGGCAAATCTGCATTTTTTTAAAAATACTGATTTTACCTGAAAATTTTATTTTGTTCTCAAACCATGATCTAGAAAATGGGTAAGATGAATTATAATATTATGAAATTAAAAATTCTATTAATACTATTCTTAACTACTAGTTCATAATAATACTATAATATATCACTCTTTAGTGAAACACAGTATTTCTTACAACACACACTCTTGAGGAAGGTTGCTACTGCATGTAATGCAAGACAAGTTAGGGTTGTGTTTAGTGAAAGCTTCCTTTGGTGTTGCATATAACATAATCAAAATATATTTAATTTATACATTGATCAAAATATATACATAGTGTTGTGTAAAAATTAATTTTATTTGAAATAACATGAAATTGTGTGCAACATATGCCAAGAATAGTGTTGCGTATACTACAAGCTAATACAGTGTTGTGTATTACGCAATCTAATCTTGGTGAAGCATACAATACAATACATCAAAGAAATAATAAATATTATCTCTCATAAAATCTAGGGGTGTTACATTCAAACCCCCTTAAAATGAATTTATCCCTCAAAATTTTTCGGTGTTGTAAATTGATTACTACTTTCAAGTTTCATTCATAAATCCCACATCGTAAAAAGAAATACTAAAACTAAATTTTAAAAAGGAAAGTTAGAAACCTAATGGTCACCCAAGGTAACTCAACACTGGTATTCCACATAAGAGAATATCGGTGAAAATATGGATATGGAAGTGAAATCTAACCATCATGTTCTGATGAAAATTGGTAGAGAACATGGATATGAAAATTCCAACAGTCACAAAGCCACAAATTTTCTATGATCTAAGGTACCATATAATTCATCGTATATGAGGGTACAAGGACAAAATTTTTGGTTTTCATGATCATTTCCCTAATGTTGAAGACTGCATTTTGCATAAGGATAAATACTTACCTAATTTCAGTGTAAAATCATCATTGGTCATTCCATGAAGAATTTATAATTCATCTGTTATTTAATGACATGAAGTTGAATTTTTCATTCATGAAGTATTAACAGATCATGCAACAGAATGTTAGGTAAATCATTCTATATTTATCAAATAAAGGTTATCACAAATTATTAAATATACATAAGTCTATCTATGGTGTATATGATTCAAAGAATGGACTTATACTTCATCTATCATACCACTTAATATAATAAACTAATTTCTACTAACCATGGATTTCATGTAGGATTGTGGTTTATGATAAAGTCATGTCTCACTTTGGTTGTGGTTTTTATTCCCAAAACATTGTCCAACGTGATGGGTTGTCTCCTGTCATGCATGTTGTCGTTTTTCTAAAACTATACTTTTATAACATTCTTGAAAAATCTTTTATCCTTAAACAATACTATCTAATGTTCAACATAAACCATTCCCACATTTAGGGTTATCAAAAATAATTATTTCCAATCTCATAGTATAAAGAAAATTATTACTAGAAGGTTAATCTACTAAACAATGAATACCTTCATTTATCACTCGTATATAATAAGATATATCTTGTTGGTCACATTACAAACATATGAATTCCTTATTCATGTATGAATTACTATATAATCTCTGTGAAAACATGAATTGTATCAAAAGTTAACTCCTTCCACATACCAAAATCCCAAAATTTCTATATCCTCAAAACATGATATCACATTTCCCTTATATCATTCATGAGCTCAATAAAACTATAAAACATATTATTTTCTCAATATCCCTTCATTATGTGCATATCATCTTCTTTCCAAAACAATAATGGAAATGGGGTTTTTACCCATGGTTATTTACCAATGGTTTGCTTAAACTATTTGTAAAGAAGGTCTAGGAAACCCTTTCCCAATGGTTCACTAGAACTGTTGGGAAAGTGTAGCCCTTTACCAATGGTTTCATAAAAACATTGGCAAAGGGGTGTTTAACTTATCCTTTCCCAATGGTTCAATATAACCACTGGGAATGGGTGCCTTGGACACCCATTTCCCAAGAGTTTATAAAAACCGTTGGTAAATATTTAACCCAAATACAGTTGGGCCCCTGCTCTCTCCCATTCGCGACAGAACCCTAAATATCTGTAGCACTCCGCTCCTCTCGTGAATTCCCCCATCCGAAATGGTGAAACTCCATCTGAATCATCTCAAATCATGTATTTTATTCTTTATACACATAAAATATTTAATTTCTACCTTGTTTTTATTTGTATTCATCTAATATTTTAGTTTTATGTTTTTATTTTGATGTGTATATCATTTTTTTTGTGTTCTTATTTAATCTAGACTTTCTCCATTCCAATCTAGATTCTAGATTTTCTATGTATCTCTTTTTATGCCTTTTCTTCATCTTGTAATTAATTTTTTACTTGGAAATTTGTTTATATGTGTTTATTAATATTACGGGTTTCAATATAGATGATATGTGTTGAGACCCTTTCAATTTTGTTATGTGATTTCAACCTGAAAAATATGAAAATTAATGAATATTTGGTTAATTAATTAGTTTCCCATGTAATATCATTTGTGTTATAATTTCCATGCTATATAAAGGGGTAATGTAATAAAATCCCTTGAATAAATTTTGGAAGTAGGGGTATTTTACTTCTATGAGAGGTTTTTTGTTGTGTTTCATTGTATGTTATAGGCTGTTGTATAGTGATTGAGGCGACCAGTTGGGCTTTGTGATATGTGGGGTTGTAATGTGATGGTTAGTGGGCATGGATGTGACATGTGAAGTTGTGTGATTGTGATGATGTGTGGTGGTGTAGTGCTGTGTGGGGGTGTTGTGGGATGAGGTTGTGGTGTATGTTTAACGGTTGGTGACCTGAGAACCAACTATTTTGTACTTTGATTAAATGAATGTTCACTTATTATATATTTGTTCATTGTTATGCATGACTATAATATAATAATGTGTAACGCCCTGACCCCAGTTACCCGGAGTCGGTGCATTACTTCGTAACATTGGTATGATCACAAAAGATCACATCTCGAATAACCAATTAGTTTAGTAGTCTTGGAAACACTAGATACATTCAGAAGCCTTAAATTACATCATAAAGTGAAAAATCACAATAACATAGTCTCCATTTTCCACACTCATATCCCCTTCAGACTATCCCGACAGGTCATTCCTAAAATACTTCTTCACATCCTGGAAATATTAAAACTTTGAAATGGGTGAGCTCAGATGCTCAGTAAGGATAACAATTTTGTGGAAGCTTTCATAAATAAACATTAACATTTATGGCAATGTATAACTAAAACAAAAGCCTTTTTAAACTTGAACATCAGCATAATATGGAAAAAATAAAATTAAATATTGCCATTTACTTACTCACATTGATATTATATTTGTCGAATAATCACATGTAATATCAATAACCACTTTCATAATGATGGAATGAAAAATTCGAGACTATCATTACCACGTAGCCAAGGCCTCGTGCCAAGACCAAAAATAAGATTTTTTCAAGGGCTCATTCCAAGACACTAGTTTGTCTCATGAGACCTACCGATGCAATTTTTTTAGAAGATACTTATGTTTAAAATTGCTCAAATATACTCCAGGGTTTTTTTGAAAACATTATACAAGCTTCCAAAAACAAAATAACTAATTCTGAAACTGCTCGACTAATTACAGGCCATGATGGGTCCATGCCCAATCCCTTCCTGTCTACCACACTCGAGAGTCGGGTTTTCTGAAAACTTTTTTAAGCATGCGTTAAATACGTATACATTTTCACTAGATTTTCATATATTTGAGAGAAATATCTCTCTTTTTTTTAAAATCATTTAAAAAAAAGTTATGTCTTGCAGAGGAATCTGAAACTCAAATAATGGTCATGGAGGCGAAGAAGTCGTTGTCGCCGCATACGTACAACAAGAAAAACATTCCTTTTTGTCATTTAGTTAAACGCTTCGTATAAAAATATTCCTTTTGAATAAATTTAAAAGTCAAAGGGTTTTATACACCGTATAAAAGAAATTTGTGTATAAAACAAAATATGCCTCAATGAATGGAGATTGAGACTAAGTCCCTTACAAAGATCATTTTTAAAATAAAATAGATCTATTATGTATATTCACTATAAGTACACATAAATAAAGTACAAATACAAGATAGTACATAATAATATCATGACATAATTTGAAAGTAGAATATTAACCCAAAGAAGGAAAATTGGGTTAAGAAATTCCCTTACAAAGATCATTTTTTTAAATAAAATAGATCTATTATGTGTATTCACTATAATTACATATAAATAAAGTACAAATACAAGATATCACATAATAATATCATGACATAATTTGAAATTAGGAGATTAACCCAAAGAACAGAAATTGGGTAAAGAATTTCCCTTACCTCGTGTCTGACATGACTCGACCGCTCTTTAACCTCCTAAATAATAAACTAGAGTTAATATATACCTTATTAAGAACCTTTTTCAAGTTCATTATTCCTTTTATATCACTTATTACCATGTCATGAACATTATGTAATTATTTATGTTTATAACGGTCATTATGTCGATCTTAGGTACTTGAGTCAAAAATAAACTTCTTATAATTACACTTTTTTATTGTGGTAATATATCCATTATATCCATAATTATATTCATGATGTATATATCATATACATAATATATATCCAGTATATACATTCATTTATAGTATTACATAACATTTAGAGGTAAGAAATGAAATGCACCGTTCAAGGAGACGGTAAGCCGTACGTACGCGTGAACGCTACTTTCATTTCTATTTCGTATTTAATGGAATGAAATTATAATTATATAAAGGAATAATATAATTTCAGTATAATATAATTTATAATACCATTTTCTCCATCCTTTATACATCCCACAAATGGTACTAACGATTCAAATCACTTTGAGGGGGCAGTAGTCCGCACTTCCTAAAATGAAATTATAATGTTTACCCATAATGGAAATCATAAAGTATGACATAAATGAGAAATACAGAAGAATAAGGAAAACATAAACATAATATATATATCATATATGAAAATAGTGTCATAAAAATGGCCACCATTAGAGGTGTTAAAAGAATATTGAACAATAATCATTTGGTGAGGCAGTATTTCGTCACCCACAGAAACAGTTTGTTCTTTAACCATTAGACGAATGTGTGTGTAAGTGTAAACCAAATACTTATCATAACAACATCTTAGTATATTTTAGATACTGGTGTTGTTACAAAAGAAAGGAATAAAAAGAGTTTAAGGGGTTGGAGAAGCAAAATAAAACAAAATATCATAATAGAAGACATTACCTTAAAATCGGGTAACTCTTTTTTTGATTTGAGACAAAGGCTTCCTTGGGACGAATTCTTCCCAATGTGATGCTTCTAGGAGTAAGAGAGGGAAGTTGAGAGAGTATTTGGGCAGAGGTTGGCCGAGCCAAATGGCTTTGAATGTGTGAATAAGGTGGTAGTGGTGGAGGCCTTTTATAAGAGGAGAGGAGGGGCACTCTTGGAAAGTCATGAAATGTCACTTTATTATATAATGAGTTTCGGATTTTAAATGTCCCACACTTATATATTTCAAGGATAAGATGATAAGGGTTCGGAATATACTTATTAAATAGGTTTTTTAAAAGTTTATGTCTTAGATTTTACATTATCTTTTCATTTTATTTAAATCGTTAATTAATGATGTAATCATTGCATCATCATGGTGTCATAAATAATTTGATTTATTTCATGTATAAAAATTATAAAACAATTATCATGATGTAGTAAATATTTTTATCTTTCTAATTAATATTTATAGTAAAAAATATGACTTATATAACCCCATTTTAAAAATTGTTTTAGTAAAACAACTCATGTTTTTGACATTTTTATTTTAACATTAAATAAAATGTTTTTAAGGTCATTTTCCTACCAAAGTGGATCCATGGGGTCCCCAAGTTGACCCATGGATTTTCTGGGTCGGCCATGACTCATCCAATAGGGGTAGGACAAGTTTAAAAGTATTTTCGTATTTTTATAATATCATTTTTACCTTAAATTTCACTAATTAACTTTAATCGTGATTAATTAAACTTAAAAGTTACTATTCACCAAAAAATTATTTTAATACCATTGAACCACATTTTACTTCCTAATGACAACCATGTATGTTTGATTTTTAAAAATCAAATCACAGAAGTGGTAATGTTTCATTTAAACGAAAAATCAGTTTTTTAACTACCACTTAGTGTTTTCACTATTCATCAAAAATTGAAGTTTTTCAAAACAATGCCAAAATTTCACCCTAAGTTATAATTGATATTCCGAATTCAAAAATGATGTCTGTTTTAAAAAATTCCAAACATATAAGTTGTATTAATTAATTTTATAATTAATTTCGGAAGTCACAAAAAATATCGTGTTTTTAAGAAACAATATATATCAAAAGATTGACAATTGTTTATGTCCAATTTCAAAGTGAAATTAATTATAATAGACACAATTGGATGAAATTGTAAAAATATATTCTAATTATACTCTAAAACCAATAAATTGTATAATTTATCAATATAAATTATTTTTATTAAAAAAGTTGTTTTTAAGTATTTTTCACTATTCATAAAAAATTGGAAGTTCTGAGAAAAATACCAAAAATTCAACATAGGCTAATTTCGATATACTGAATCCACAAACGAAGTCCATTTTGAATAATAAAATATATATAATTTCAAAAAGTGGTTATTACTATTCATAATGGCTATTTTGATTGGTCGCAGTGTGTTAAAATCTCAAACATGCGTACAATGCAAGCTATTGCATTTTTGAAAGAGAAGCGTATCATGGAAGCTCGGGGTGTTACATTCTCCCCTCCTTCAATAAATTTCATCCTCTCAATTTGAAATTTTTCTTTGAAAATAAAAGGTTGAAAATAGAAAACACCATTATGGAAAACCCACATCGGAAATAAGGTTAATAAAAATATAACTTTAAAAGAAAGAAAGATAAGTACAAAGGTCACCCGAGATAGCCCATACTAAGATTATATGAAAATATGGATATGGAGGAAAAAAAACCATCAAGGTCTGATGGAGAGTTGTAGAAAACTGGGTTCGGAGAAAGTTTACCACAAGAAAATCACAAACTCGTGATTGGTTAAACAGTCATAGAATCCCCAGTTAGAAAAGTTAACCAACAACATTTTTGTTTTAAGTTACCCTTTATATTGGTGAGGAATTTAATTAAGAGATTTACTAAGGACATAAGGAAATATACATACTTGTCATGTAGACTTTCATTCTTTAATAAATTTTTACCACAAACCCATCTGTCACTCTAAAAGGTAATTGAACATAAAAATATTCTATTTATCCTAATTGTATAAGGTTACAAATATTAAAACATACCATTTAGATTAGGAAAACTTTTTTGTAATAACCAAGGAATTCCTGTAGGCTATTGGTGGGTAATAAAGGCATGTCTCACTATGGTTGTGGGTTCAATTCCTGCAACTTTGTCCGACGCGACGGGTTATCCCCCAACCTACAGGTTGTCCTTTTCCTAAAAGTATAGTATTTTAATATTCCAAAAATACTCTTCAAAAATGTTTTAACCTTAAACAATACTATCCAAAGTTCAACTTAATCCATTCCAACCTTTATAGTTATCCAAAATACCTCCGTCCATACTTTCTCTAAAAGGTCCTTAAATTCCAAAATCAATTGTAACATTATATTCCCTAAACAAAGTAAAGTTTCTCTTATTGTCACACACTAAAAATATGATTTCTTTCATCATATTAAAACCATAATGAAAAAAACAAGTACTGTAGTACAATCCTTATATATATCACATTATTCTTATAACCCGAATATAATCCTTGAGTCCAAAAGCACCAATACATAATTATTTCACTTCAACTGTAGTAACAACATATGATTGTCCTTGATCCCTTGGCCTTTTCTGAGGTACGTTTCCCTGATGCTTAGGACATTCATTTGAATAATGCCCCATTTCCCTACAATTGTAGCATTCAACATTGATAGCATCTTTCTTTCCCTTGCAATCACGAGCCCGGTGACCTTTTTCTCCACATTTATAACAAACTCTAATTCCTTTTAGGCATGTACCGGGGTGATTCTTCCCACAATTATCGCATAATGTAAAATCCTTCTTTCCTTTTTTCCCTTTATCTGTCTCTTCTTCCACCGTTCTCTTCTTCTCTTTCTTTACTTTATTGTCATAAGATTTAGAAAATTCCTTTGCTGTCTTGATAGAACACGAGACTATATCTTCATATGTTGAGAAAGATTGTGATACCAAAGCTCGATGGAGAAATGGTTTTAACCCATCAAAGAAATGATCAATCTTACTTCTTGGGTGACGTATATAATCTGCAGCATGCCTCGCTATCCTTGTAAAGTTAGCCTCATACTTTTCGACATTCTCATCCTCCTTTTGTCTCAGACTTAGAAATTGCCTTTCCATATATGCTCGATGGACACGAGGAAAGTATTTTTCTAAGAAACGCTCTTTGAAGTCCCTCCATTCCATATTTGATACTTCATCATCTTCCTTCGTGTTTTGAATCAATGAACACCATTGATCAGCATCTTCAGTGAGGCGGTAAACTACCATGATGACCTTCTCCCTTTCGCTACTCCCCAAGGCATGGAATATTTTCTATAAAGAGTTTATCCATTGCTCAGCTACTAATGGATTTGTACCCCCATTAAATGTTGGTGTTGGTGCCTCATGAAGCGGTCTAGCTTTGATCCTCCATGTTGTGGATCAGGGTACTCAATACGAGTAAGGTTATTATTCATAACCTGAGTGAGTTGTCCCAGTTAGGTAATAAATTGATCATCACCAGTTGTATCTCCAGCTCCACAATAATTATCTTGAGTAGGAGGGAAATCCCTACACGGAGTGCGTGCATTGATACAATTTCCATTCCTCCCACTAGGTGCCATTTCTAAACAATGGTGTAAACTAGATTAGTTTATGAATTAAAATACATAATTCCATACATGTAAAATACATAACATAAATTGAAATATTTATGGATATAATCCATAATCATAAAAATGTTTTTTTGAGAATGTATGTACTCATAATCCCTTTATAATGGTTTGTAAAGAAAATGATAATTATCCTCTGCATATCCCCCAGGAGTGTCGTAACCAAGAGTGCAGAAAGGCCCATTGTCATGCACCGGTTCCCGTTCGAGTCTATCTCAAAGCAGTGTTTTCGTGTTTTACCCCTAAGTACATCTGTGCTAGAGCCACCTCTACCTGCTCGTATCCAGACAGGGATGTATTGCTCAGAAAACTCACAAAATCTCTATAATACCAAAATTCTAGGAAGTTCTTCTATACTAATCCTCAAGGTCTATCTTTGGGCTATGTGCTCTAATCAGAGTTTATCTAAATCTAGCATCCAAGGTTAGTACTAAACTACCTCTGATACCAACTGTAATGCCCCGACCCCAGTTACTCGGAGTCGGTGCATTACTTCGTAACATTGGCATGATCACAAAAGATCCGTCTTGAAAGACCGGTTAGTTTAGTAGTCTTGGAAACACTAGATACATTCATAATCCTTACATTACATCATAAAGTGAAATATCACAATAACATAGTCTCCATTTTCCACACTCATATCCCCTTCAGACTATCCCAACAGGTCATTCCTAAAATACTTCTTCACATCCTGGAAAAATTAAAACATTGAAAGGGGTGAGCTTAGTTGCTCAGTAAGGATAACAATATTTCGGAAGCTTTCATAAATAAACATGAACATTTAAGGCAATGTATAACTAAAACAAAAGCCTTTTTAAACGTGAACTTCAGCATAATATGGCAAAAATAAAATTAAATAATTCCATTTACTTACTGACATGGATATTCTGCTGGTCGAATAATCACATGTAATATCAATAACTACTTTCATAATAATGGAATGCATAATGCCAGACTATCATAACCACATAGCCATGGCCTCTTGCCAAGACCACAAATAAGATTTTGTCAAGGCCTCGGGCCAAGAAACTAGTTTGTCTCATGAGACCTACCGATGAAATTTTTTTTAGAAGATTCTTATGTTTAGAATTTCTCAAATATACTCCAGTGTTTTTCTGAAAACATTATGCAAGCTTCTGAAAACAAAATAACTAATTCTAAGACTGATCGACTAATTACAGGCCATGATGGGTCCACGCCCAATCCCTTCCTGTCTACCACACTCAAGATTCGGTTTTTCTGAAAACATTTTTAAGCTTGCGTTAAATACGTATACATTTTCATTGGATTTTCATACATTTGAGTGAAATATCTCTCTTTTTTTTAAAATCGTTTAAAAAAATTTATGGCTTACAGAGGAAGTCGAAACTCAAATAATGGTCATGAAGGCGAAGAAGTCGTTGTCGCCGCATACGTACAACAAGAAAAACATTCCTTTTTGTCGTTTACTAAAACGCTTTGTATAAAAGGATTCCTTTTGAATAAACGTAAAAGGCAAAGAGTTTTATACACTGTATAAAAGAAATTTGTGTGTAAAACAAAATATGCCTCAATGAATGGAGATTGAGATGAAGTCCCTTACAAAGATAATTTTTAAAATAAAATAGATCTATTATGGGTATTCACTATAAGTAAACATAAATAAAGTAAAAATACAAGATAGGACATAATAATATCATGACATAATATGAATGTAGAATATGAACCCAAAGAATGGAAATTGGGTTAAGAAATTCCCTTAGAAAGATCATTTTTTTTAAATAAAATAGTCTTATTATGTGTATTCACAATAATTACACATAAATAAAGTAAAAATACAAGATATCACATAATAATATTATGACATAATTTGAAAATAGGAGATTAACCCAAAGAACAGAAATTGGGTTAAGAATTTCTATTACCTCGTGTCCAACTTGACTCGACCGCTCTTTAACCTCCTGAATAATAAACTAGAGTTAATCGATACCTTCTTAAGAACATTTCTCAAGTTCATTATTCCTTTTATATCACTTATTACCATGTCATGAACATTATGTAATTATTTATGTTTATAAAGGTCGTTTTATCGATCTTAGGTACTTGAGTCAAAAATAAACTTCTTATAATTACACTTTGTTCATGTGGTAATATATCCATTATATACATAATTATATTCATGATGTAAATATCATATACATCAAATATATACAGTATATACATTCATTTGTAGTATTACATAATATTTAGAAGTAAGAACTGAAATGCACCGTTCATGGAGACGGTAAGCCGTACGTACGCATGAACGCAACTTTCATTTCTATTTCATATTTAATGGAATGAAGTTATAATTATATAATGGTGTAATCTAATTCCAGTATAATATAATGTATAATACCATTTACTCCATCCTTTATACATCCCACATATGGCATTAACGATTCAAATCACTTTGAGGGGGCGGTAGTCCGCACTTCCTAAAATGAAATTATCGCGTTTACCCATAATAGAAATCATAAATATTGCCATAAATTAGAAATAAAGAAGCATAAGGAAAATATAAACATAATATATATATCATATATGAAAATATTTTCATCAAAATGGCCACCATTAGAGGTTTTAAAAAAATATTGAACAATCATCGTTTCGTGAGGCAGTATTTCGCCACCCACAGAAAAAGTATGTTCTTTAACCATTAGACGAATGTGTGTGTAAGTGTAAACCAAATATTTATCATAACAACAATATAGTATATTGTAGATACTGTTTTTGTTACAAATTAAAGGAATAAAAAGACTTTAAGGGGTTGGAGATGCAAAATAAAACATAACATAAGAGAAGACATTACCTTAAAATCGGGTAACTCTTTTTTTGATTTGTGCCAAAGGCTTCTTTGGGAAGACTTCTGCCCAATGTGAGGCTTCTAGGAGTAATAGAGGGAAGTTGAGAGTGTATTTTCGAAGAGTTTTTCTGATCCAAATGGCTTTGAATGTGTGAATAAGGTGGTAGTGGTGGAGGCCTTTTATAAGATGAGATGAGGGGCACTCTTGGAATGTCATGAAATGTCAATTTATTATATAATGAGTTTCTGATTCTAAAGGTCCCACACTTATATATTTCTAGGATAAGGTGATAAGGGTTCGAAATATACTCATCCAATAGGTTTTCTACAAGTGTATGTCTTAGATTTTACATTATCTTTTCATTTTATTTAAATCGTTAATTAATGATTTAATCGCTGCTTCACCATGGTGTCATAAATAATTTTTTTAGTTAATGTCTAAAAACTATAAAACAATTATCATGATTTAGGAGATCTTTTTATCTTTATAATGAATATTTATAGTGAAAAATATGACTTTTATAACCCCATTTAAAAATTGTTTTAGTAAAAACAACTAATGTTTGTGACATTTTTATTTTAACATTAAATAAAAAGTTTTTAATGTCATTTACCTACTAAAGTGGATCAATGGGGCCCCCAAGTTGACCCATGGATTTTCTTGGTCGGACATGACTCATACAATAGGGGTAGGACAAGTTTAAAGGTATTTTAATATTTTTATAATATCATTTTTACCTTAACTTTCACTAATAAGCTTTAATCGCGATTAATTAAACTTAAAAGTTACTATTCACAAAAAAATTATTTTAATCCCATTGAACCACATTTTACTTCCTAATGACAACCATGTATGTCAGATTTTTGAAAACCAAATCACAGAAGTGGTAATGCTTCATTTAAATGAAAAATCAGTTTTTTAACTACCACTTAGTGGTTTCACTATTCATCAAAAATTGATGTTTTTCTGAACAATGCCAAAATTTCACCCTTAGTTATAATTGATATTCCGAATTCAAAAATGATGTCTATTTTAAAAAATTCCAAACATATAATTTGCATTAATTAATTTTATAATTAATCCCTGCTGTCACAACAAATAGCGTGTTTTTAAGAAACAATATATATCAAAAGATTGACAATTGTTTATGTGCAATTTCAAAGTGAAATTAATTATAATGAACACCATTTGATGAAATGGTAATAATATAATCAAATTATACTCTAAAACCAATAAATATTATAATTTATCACTATAAATTATTTTTATTAAAAAAGTTGTTTTTAATTATTTTTCACTATTCATAAAAAATTGGAAGTTCTCAGAAAAATACCAAAAATTCAACATAGGCTAATTTCGATATTCTGAATCCACAAATGAAGTCCATATTGAAATATAAAATATATATAATTTCAAAAATTGGGTATTACTATTCAAAATGGCTATTTTGATTGGTCGTGGTGTGTTAGATTCTAAAACTTGCGTACAATGCAAGCTATTACATTATTGAAAAAGAAGCGTATCGTGGAAGCCTAGGGTGTTACATAATGTCCTGGAATATTTGTTGCATTGATAAGGTCATGATAGATCCCCGCTACGATGAGAACCTTGAAATTCTATAAAAACACTCTTAAATAAAGTTCTACGGTTGGATGACATACTATGATAGGACAAACCGTATACAGACCGTCATGTGAAAGTACTCGTAAGAAGACGAGACTCTCTCTCATGGAGTTCGCACTTAGTAATCTCCAAAATGGGATATTATGAGAACAGACCCACCAGTAGCAATTCCACATGTCTTGGTGTCATCAGACATTTCTATCTACGAGCGTGTGTAATGGCCCTTAGACTGGAATAATATCATTAACTCATGTCAGGACTCGCGCACTTAGATTTACTGACGAAAACAGTCACGCAGACAGTTGGCGGAAAGTAGGGTACGTTGGGTGCGTCACGAGTGACATGTTGTTAATGGATAAGTCGAGGAAGGATTTTTCCCTTCCATTTATGGAAGTTGATATCTCGGCCCATTAATTGAAATAGAACAGTCACATTAAATTCCATGGCCATGGTGTGAACGACGAGTTTATTTCAGGAAGTCAAAGAACGACGGATCAAGCATATAGGTTTATGTCATTGCCATGAAACCTACTTGATGAGATATCGAGAAAAAGGTATTAAATTACACAGTAAGCATTCGTATGAGGTGATACGTCAATGCGGCATCAACTTCTTTCTCTTGGGTTCCTTGACCCGTTTCTAGACAGTAATCTTGGACTTTAGGCATGCTCGCCTAATGCCAATGAGAAAGAGGCCTAGAGGGTCACACAATAAGTGTATTCAAGTATCTCAAGTAGAATAAAGATTATTGTTTTACGTAGTTTAATAATTATTCAAAGAAGTCTAAATCGTTTTAATGATGGATGAAAAGGGAAATGAAAAACAAGATATACACGCCGTATATTAAAAAGTAAATGCCATGTAGTTTTTCATGGAAAACAAGTACACGTCATGTATTTATTAATACACGCTGTGTAGTTTTTTGTATGGAAGGGAAATGAATATATGAAAACAAGATATACATGTCGTGTACATTAAATGTACATGTCGTGTAGTTTTCAATGAAAAAAATTTACACACCGTGTATTTATTAATACAAGCCGTGTAGTTTTTTCAATCGGGATTTTGAGGATATAATATTGTTTTAAATGATATTAATTATAATCAGCCTGGGAGCATGTCAAACAATTAATTATTCAATATGGGGGTTTTAAATAAGAGTCAATGAAATAAATAAAATGTGTAACGCGTTTATTTATTTTCATAACTCTACATCCTCAAACCTGATTATAAATATCCTCACAACCCCAACTCTTTTCCTACACATGACACAACAACTCAAGATAATTCTTTCAAGGCCGAAAGAACCTCTTCCCCCAAGAACGCTCTCAAGACTGAGAGAGATACTCTTCCATCGGATCAAGATGATCTATGGGAGACAATGAAAGCAAAGGTTTCTCCATGCTAGCACTTGGAGACTCCTTTGGCGATGTCCTGAGATACGAGGTACACGTGTGGATCACTGCTGGAGGAAGTCTACACTTGGCTTCTGCGACGCAACGGCGGATTACATTGGAATGTGATCAAGAACATCAACGAAGAAAGAACACCACAAAAGGTATTTATTTTCAATTAATTAAATTAATTATAATCAACCTTTAATGATCCTACATTGTGGTTCTGGGACTTTCTATTTCTTTTTTCTATTTCTATGATCTGATCTGTGGAGACTGGCGTTTATCGTCGTATTGATCCGGAATTGATCATTTCTAATGAAAAAAATCCATGTGGGCACATCCACCCACGCGCTTCCGCTGTGCCCATAACCTTCAAATGGTATCAGAGGGAGGTTACAATGTTAATTATAGTAATTTAATTTTTTCTGATAATTTACGCATTTATATTTGATTCAATTCGAAATAAATCGTTCTATAAATCTGAATAAACGAGTTCTGTTCTTCCTCCTTTTTTTCTCGATTCATATCATAGAAACGGTCTTTTAATTTTAATTTTGATTAAAATAAAAACGAGGAACTCATCCGGAGGAGCCGCTCTTTCTGACTGTCAAACACAGGATTACACAGCGTGTAACTAAAACTACACGCCATGTTCTTAGGTTCAACGAACCAGCACTGGTCCGCCAAACCACGCCATGTGAATTGAATATGCCTAAGTATTAATCACACCATGTTGACCAGAATTGAACAGAATGTGGATACCATAATACACGGAGTGTATATTGGAGCAACACGTCGTGTAGTCCATTTTGGCCCAGGTGAAACCGTGTACAAGGATGATCTGCGTACCGCGTACACGGGATCGCTAGGCCGGTTACTGCGTAACAAGGAAGTACACTCCTTGTATAATTTATCTACATGCCTTGTACTCCAAAATTTCCAAAGAAAAGAAAACACGCCAAATCCCTCGACGTGTACTTTGGATAAAGGGTGAAAAGAAATACACGCCATGTAATTATAAACTACACGTCGTGTACTTTCCAGAAATGGAATTTCACTAGGTTTCCTCTAATGTACAAAGACTCGTACAAGGAAGATGGATGAGAAGAATCTCACGTAAATTCAGAGAGGAATTTAAGATAATGAATTAATTAATTATAAGATCATAATTAATTAAATTCATGTGTGACTTATCTTAAATGAAATAACGGTTAAAATAATTTGAATTCTAAATATGCGTAAATGTCTTCGCATGCTATGAATTATCATGAGCTAGACCAAAGACCCTTTGTATGTGTATGGTTTCATTTAAATTTATTTAATTTAAATTTTTTGGCATTCGAGCCTTCTTCCAATAAAATGTAGGGCCTGTGTGCCCATGGTTTCATTAATGTAAACCCATGTAATGGAGGATCTTCCAAGCCAGAGGAGATGGTTCAAATCCCGAAGCCGAGGTGAAACCAACGCAAAAAGATACAAAGGTGGACAGGTGGGAGCTGCAAAACACGAACCATCAAGTTCAAGCTGTTTTCCCTAGGTCAGGGTTAGCTTATCAAAACCTCTAGATAAGCTAAACAAATAGAAGCTCATGATCATGCCTTCTTATTTTATTTCTATCTGATTGCATGGTTTATTTATTATGTATGTGTTGTCGCAATCACATAATTAATAAAAGGAACAAGCATGCAATGATGATAAAAAATAAAAACTAGATTATGTGTAAACATTATCAGAACATGGTTAATCACTTAAGTAATCATCACATAATATTAACAAGAATATGATAATGCAAAAACTAAGCATAAAGGACTAAAATCCATCAATACCATATTAAGTAAGACCAAGCCTTCTGTTACCTGATTAAGGGAAAGACTCAATAAAACTATGTATTTGACCAACCCTTTTTGGGACACTTACTTTTATAAAGGAATCCCTTATGAAAGGTTTCAGGTTGACTTAAATATATTACATCAAGATAAGTAGCCCTTTCTAGACTTGGTGTAATATTGGAGGCAACAGTTGAGGAAATCCATGTCAGGATTTCAGGATTGGGTGGTCCACTCAACAGATCAAGGAACTGTAAGCTCACAGTTCGCAAAGACTTTCCTACCTAAATACCTTCAAATAGCATAACCAACCGTTTTTGGTGTTATGTGAAGGGGAATATGGATCCTTTCCACTAGAATGTCAAAGAATTTGGACATTCCGAGTTCAATGGTGAGGGCCATTGGGACTTGATAAAATAGTGGGAGAATTAATTAATTTTTATTATTTCCCATAAAATGTAATCAAGAAAGTGCTGATAAATCTACTCTTTTAATTTTAGAATCAAAAGGACAAACTCATCAACCAAATTTTCTTTGTGATCAATTCTGGATAAAGACAACATCCTCACCGTAAGTAACTTTCAAGAATGGTTTAGGTGCCTTTGGGTTATCCTACGCCATGAACGGATGTTTTACATACTGGAGTCCTCACATCCGGATTCTCCTACCCCAGGAGAGAGTGATGAAGATTTCCTCGTCTATGATCAACATTTGAATGATGCACTCGACGTTCAATGAATGATGTTGTCATCTATGTCTAGTGAGATCATGATGTCTCATGAAGACATGGATTCCTACAGCATGATCGAGCACCTCCGTGGTTTATACCATGAGAGAGCAAGACAAGAAAGGTTTGAGATCTCCAAGGCTCTATTCCAGAGAAAGCTTGGATAAGTTACCCCAGCTGGGCCTCATGTAGTCAAGCTAATTGGCTATATTGATCACTTTTAGGTTCTAGGGTTTACACTCCCCTAAGAACTGGGTACTGATCTCATTCTTGCATCACTTCCCAAGAGCTTCTCAAACATTGTTGTGAACTTCAACATGAACAACATTGAGAAGTCTCTATCTAATCTTCTTATCCTTATTCACCAAGTGGAGCTTCTTCAAGGCCTTCCAAGAAAAGGGAGATCAAAGGGGAGGAAAAGGAACAGGAGGCTGTTTGTTTCGCATGTGGCAAGAAGGGCCACTAGAAGAAAAACTGCACCCAGCCATGAAAGAAAGGGAAAGCTTCAGGTGCCTTTGTCATTGAATGCAATCTATCTGTTTCTATAAATTGGGTATTAGATACTACCTGTGGTGCTCACATCTGTATCCAAATACAGGAACCATGTAGATTTAAGAAGATTGATCGAGGGGAGGTAGATCTATGATCAGCCAACAGAGCCAGACTTGCTGATGTAGCTGTTGGAGACTACCACCTCACATTGCCAAATGGAATGATCTTGGTGTTAAAGGGTTGTTATTATGTGCCTTTTGTTACTAAAAACATTATTTTAGTATCCAGATTAGATACTGATGGATTCATGTTCAAGTTTGGAAATTAATGTTGGTACTTTTATAAAGATAGCATTTGTTGTGGTAGGGAGCATTTATATAATGGCCTTTATGTGTTAGACTACACAAAACAAGTAATGGAAATCGATTAAAAATTCAATTCACATGAATCATACCACACCCAAATTTGGCATTACCGGCTAGTTCATGTCAATGAGAAACATTTGAAAAAACTACATCAAGATGGGTATTTAGATTCTTTCAATCTAAAAACACTTGGTGTATGTCATGCATGTCTACAAGGTAAAATGTCCAAAGACCCATTTAGTGGGAATGGTGAAAGAGCTAAAGAGATTCTAGAATTAGTTCACACAGATGTGTGTAGGCCATTTCCATTTGAGGTAAGGGGTGGGTTCTCGTACTTCATAACTTTTACTGATGATTTTAGTAGATATGTATATATCTACTTAATGATTTACAAGTCAGATTCTTTTGATCAGTTCAAAGAATACAAGAATGAGGTTGAGAACCAGCTTGGTTTGAAGATTAAGAAACTCCGCTCAGATAGAGGAGGAGATTATCTTAATTAGGACTTCATTGATTTCTTACGGGAGATTGGGATTCTATCTCAAATCACTCTTCCTTACACGCCACAGTGGAATTGTGTCAGTTAAAGGAGGAACCACACCCTGTTGGACATGGTGAGATCAATGATCAGTCATGCGAGTCTTCCATTATCCTTTTGGGGATATGCATTCCAAACAGTAGTGCACATACTAAACCAAGTACCAACTAAATCGATAAATGGTATTCCATATGAGTTATGAAGTGGACACAATGCCAGGTTATCAAATTTACATGTGTGGGGTAGCGAAGAATTTGTTAAGGCCTCTTCAGGTAACAAACATTCACTCCAAGGAACAAAGTGTATCTTTATAGGATATCCCAAATAAACAATGGGATATTACCTATACAACCCCTTAGACAAAAAGGTTATAGTGGCAAGACACGCCATATTCCTTGAGAGGGAGCACATATCCAAAAGAGATAGTGGGAGCGAGATATACTTTGATGAAGTCGAGACTCAAGATACACAAGATTTTGTAAAAGAAAAGATTCCACAAAGCCTCGTGGAAGAACAATCTGTTCAAGAGACACAAGAACTACGTAGAAGAATGATAGAGGTGAGAGAACCAGAACGATATGGTTTTCTTGTCACCGAGGATGGTGACTCATTATTGGTGGACAATGATGACCCTCATACCTACAAGGAAGCAATTTAAGGCACAAACGTTGCCAAGTGGCAAGAAGCAATGAATTCTTAAATGTATTCCATGTACCAAAACCATGTCAATGTTTTGGTTGATCATCCAGTTGATGTAAAGGATATTGGAAATAAATTGGTATTCAAGAAAAAACTGGATACGGAGGGGAAAGTCAGCACCTACAAGGCACGACTGGTTGCAAAAGGTTTTAGACAGCGTCAAGGAATTGACTATGATGAAACTTTTTCACCGGTTATGATGCTGAAATCCATTAGAATACTATTGGCCATTTTCGCTTACCATGGCTTTGAAATTTGGAAAATGGATGTCAAAATAGAATTACTTAATGGGAACCTCCAGGAAGTTGTCTACATGACATAACCTGGAGGGTTTGTGACTCCAAATGATTCCAATAAGGTATGGAAGTTGCAGAAATCCATTTATGGATTAAAGCAAGAATCAAGGTCATGGAACATTCGTTTTGATGAAGCTATAACAAAATTTGGATTTGTTAAGAACAAATGTGAGCCTTGTGTCTACAAGCGGTTTAGTGGATGTGTAGTCATTTTCCTAATAGTATATGTTGATGACATATTACTAATTGGAAACAAAGTACATGTCTTACAGTCAGTTAAGGAATGGTTGTATAAATTCATCTCCATGAATGACTTGGGCGAGGAAGCATATATTCTTGGGATCAAGATCAATCGTGATAGATCTCGGAGAATTCTGGGTCTGAGTCAAAGTACATTCATTGACAATATAATGAACAGATTCAGTATGGAACAGTCCAAGAGGGGATTTTTTCCAGTGCCATATGGCATTCATCTTTCCAAGAAAATGTGTCCTCATACACATGAGGAAAGAAAGATAATGGCAAGGATCCCTTACGCATCTGTGATTGGTTCCATCATGTATGATATGCTATGTACGAGGCTAGATTTTTCTTACGCATTAAGTGCGGTAGGCAGATATCAAGCTAATCCAGGAGACCACCATTGGATGACAGTCAGGACTATCCTTAAGTGTCTGAGGCGTACTAAGGATATGTTCCTGGTTTATGGAGGAGATAAGGAACTAGTAATCAGAGGACATGTAGATGCTAGTTTCTATACTGATCAAGATGACATGAAGTTGTAGACTAGATACATCTTCCGTTTGAATATAGGTGTAGTGATCTGGAAGATCTCAAAGAAAAGTGTGGTGGCATATTCTACTGTGGAGTCCGAGTATATCGTAGCTTCTGAGGCAGCTAAAGAAGTAGTATGGATGCGAAGCTTCGTCCAAGAGCTAGATGTAATACCGAGAAGTAAAGATCCTATCACACTCTATTGTGATAATACTGCAGTGGTGGCACTTGAAAAAGAGCCAAGGTCACATCAGTGGACAATGCATATACATCGAAAGTATCATCTCTTTTTGGATTTTTCTCAGAGATGTGAAGTTGCAGTGAGAAGCATTTCCACGGAAGACAGTGTGGTAGACCCCTTGACTAAAGCCTTGACTCAGCAGAAACAAGATCATCATGTGAGGTCTAGCAGACTAAAAGTAGTAGGCAGTTGGTTCTAGTCCAAGTGGGAGTTTTTAAGGGTTGGTGTCATGAGAAACAAATGTTTTGTACTTTGATTACATGAATTTTACCTTATTATATATTTTTCATTGTTCTGCATGACTATAATATAATAATGTCCTAGAATATTTGTTGCATTGATAAGGTCGTGGTAGATCCCCGCTATGATGAGAACCTTGAAATGATATAAAAATATTCTTAAATAATGTTCTACGATTGGATGAAATACTATGATAGGACACACAGTATACAGATCGTCATGTGTGAGTACTCGTAAAAAGACGAGACTATCTCTCATGGAGTTCGCACTTGGTAATCTCCAATATGGGAGATTATGAGAACAGAACCGCCAGTAGCAATTCTGCATGTCTTGGTGTCATTGGACATTGCTATCTATGAGCGTGTGTAATGGTCCTTAGACTGGAATATTATCATTAACTCATGTCATGACTCGCACACTTAGATTTACTAACAAAAACCGTCACCTAGACAGTTGGTGGGAAATATGGTACGTTGGGTGCGTCACGAGTGACATGTTGTTAATGGATAAGTCAAGGAAGGATTTGTTCCTTCAATTTATGGAAGTTAATATCTCAGCCCTTTGATTGAAATAGAAATGTAACATTAAATTCCATGGCCATGGTGTGAACGACGAGTTTATTTCAGGAAGTCAAAGAACGATGGAACAAGCATATAGGTTTATGACACTTCCATGAAACCTGCTTGATGAGATATTGAGACAAAGGGATTAAACTACATAGTAAGCATTCATATGAGGTGATACGTCAATGCGGCATCAAATTATTTCTCTTGGGTGCCTTGACCCGTTTCTAGACAGTAATCTTGGACTTTAGGCAAGCTCGCCTAATTCCAACGAGAAAGAGGCCTAGAGGGTCACACACTAAGTGTATTCAAGTATCTCAAGTAGAATAAATATTATTCATGTACGTGGTTTAATAATTATTCAAGGAAGTCTAACTCATTTTAATGATGGAGGAAAAAGGAAATTAAAAACAAGATATCAACGCTGTTTATTAAAGATTACACGCCGTGTAGTTTTTCATGGAAAAAAAGTACATGCCATGTATTTATTAATACATGCCGTGTAGTTTTCTTTATGGAAATGAAATGAATAAATGAAAAAAAGATATACACGTCGTGTACATTGAATGTACATGCCGTGTAGTTTTTAATGATAAACAAGTACACGTTGTGTATTAATTAATACACGCCATGTAGTTTGTCCAGTCAGGATTTTGAGGATATAATATTGTTTTAAATTATATTTATTATAATCAGCATGGGCGCATATCAAGGAATTAATTATTTGACATGGGGGTTTTGAATAAGAGTCAATGAAATAAATAAAATGCGTAAAGAATTTATTTATTTTCCTAACCCTACAACCTCAAACCTGATTATAAATATCCTCACAACTCCAACTCTTTTCCTACACACAACACAACAACTCTGGAGAATTCTCTCATGGCCGAAAGAACCTCTTCCTCCAACAATGCTCTCAGGACCGAGAGAGATCCTCTTCTATCAGATCAAGACGATCTAAGGCGGGCAACGCAAGCAACGACTTCTCCATGATAGCACCCGGAGACTCCTTTGGCGACATCCTGAGATACGAGGTACACATGTGGATCACCGCTAGAGGAAGTCTACACTTGGCTTCTATGATGCAATGACGGATTACATCAGAACGTGATCAAGAACATCAATGAAAAAAATAACACCGAAAAAGGTATTTATTTTCAATTAATTATATTAATTATAATCAACCTGTAACGATCCTACTTTGTGGTTCTAGGACTTTCTATTTCTTTTTTCTATTTCTTTGATCCGATCCATCAAGACTGGCATTTATCGTCGTATTGATCCCGGATTGATCATTTCTAATGACAAAAATCCAAGTGGGCACATCCACCCATGCACTTCCACTTCTCCTGGAACCTTCAGTATGATGTGGTGAGGTGGTTTTGGTTGTGTGGTGGTTGTGATGTGAAATATTTTTGTTGTGATATGTGGTTGTTTTGGTGAGATGGTTGGTCGATTTAACATGGTGACGATGGTTATTGTGAGATGGTGAGTTGTTGTGTGGTAGTTTTATTAGTTTCCTGGTTATCTATGAAATAAATTATGATGTTAAAACAAAAAAACAAGATATTAAATAAATGAGATGGAATATAAATGGATGTGTGGTAAACTAAGTGTTTTCAGTTGAGATGTGATTTTATAATACCTGGTGATATCACTGGATGCTAGACCTTGTGATGGTGGTTTATGTGGGGATTCATCCTAAGCCACATCAGAGATAACTGGTATGTTATAGGATATCTTTGGAAGGTATGGGAGCAACATTGAGGAGTGAGAGCGGAAATTGGTTGGGAAGTAACAGTGGAGTTAGTTTATTTATTTTGATCATGATGTTATATTAATACATTGGATGCAAAATTTGGCGAGTAATCGTTGATGAAGTTGAGTTGGTTAGTTGACCTATTTAGGTTCTTGTTGGTTTTACATTTTTTCAATAACACATTAGTATGTTTTTTTCACATGTGTAGTTGATACCTTGATTATTTCCTTACTGAGTATACATGTTATTCACACCTTAAATATACAATTTCTTCCAAGAGTCTAGGAGGAATTTTGGGACCATGTTGGACATTAATAGCTCGGATTAGAGTTTTTGTTGAGTCACTATTATATGACTTGTCTTTTAGAACTTTACTTTGGAGACTTTTAAATGTGTCAGGTTACTTAATTGAGGTATTTTTGGATGGTATTGGGTTTACTTTTATATTATCTTTGGGAAATTTATTTATATGTTTTTACAAGACATGAAAAACCTATTAGTGTATAAGCCTAAAATTGTTTCACCCATGGGGTGCGCTTGACTTGGGGAAGTAATTGGTTAATGAAAGGTATGGACATAGAGGTGCCAATAATGAGTTATTGAACATGAGTGAATGATTTGGGATGCCTATAACACATAATAGGACATAAGGCATGTTCCTCTTATAGACCTAATGAAAATGAATATAAATAAATTTTAATTTAATTATGGAGTACTTCTTCTTTACATTATTTTAATAGTTCACTACATCAACTAGAAACTTCTTCCTTTATCATTTACATAAATTTATTCTCTATTAAAGTTCAATCCTATTGAATTGTTTATAATAAAAAGACTTATATAAATTATTTTTACAGAATGGACAGAAGTTGGATGTATGAAACCGATCGGATCTCAAGTGATTTTCGAAACAATTTGGAGATCTTTATAGATTTTTCTTTTCACAATGCTTCAGATATTGGTCGCATACACTACCCATGTTCCAATTTTGTTTGTAGATCTTGGTTGAGCCATGAAGAAGTCAGCTACCACATAACAAAAAATGGTTTTCAAGCAAACTACTTTGTGTGGTATCACAATGGGGAGAAAATAAAATCTCAAATTGGTGATGATCGAAATGAAAGGACTAGAATGGAGAATTTTTTAGAGGATCGGTTTCCGTTTATTCATCATCATGAAAAAAGAATGGATTTCGACTCAATAAGACTTCGATATGAGGAAAGCTGATATATCTAGTGAAAATGATGATATTAATAGGGTGGAAAAATTGAATGATGCTACCATGACTCGAGTATATCGACAATGAGGTAAAATTAAAAAGTTGGAATTTTTTATCTGATTATTTCATGGGAAAACTATGTATGGGATTTCTAGTACAACAATCGATTACATTCATACCCTCTTGAAGGATTTACTTCCACATGATGCAGATATTCCCTCAAACCACTATATGGAAATGAATTTAGTTGAGGAACTTTGATTTTCAAGAATCAAAATTCATGCTTCCCCGAAAGATTATAGTTTATTCTGGGAGGAAACCACTAAACAAAATGATTGTATAAAATGTGGCACATCCCGCTGGAAGTAAAATATCTAATGGGACACCATCCAGCATTCCACATAAAGTAATGTGGCACTTTTCATTGATCCCCAGACTCCAGAATCTTTTTATGTCTGATGACATATCATTAAAAATGAGATGTCATGATACCGAGATAAAGGAGGATAATGATGAGTTTGTTTATCCTGCAGATGGATTTTTATGGGAGATATTTGATGCTAGACATCCTGATTTTGCAGCTAACGTGCGTAATGTGAGGTTGGGTCTTTCATGCGATGGTTTTAATTCGTTTCGGAAGATGATTACTTTTCATATCACATGGCCAGTTTTATAAACATTTGTAATCTTCCCCCACGGTTGTGTATGAAAAAACCTTTCACTTTAATGAGTATACTCATATCTGGTCCTTCTGATCCTGACATTGATATTGATGTATACATGAAACCTTTAATAAAAGAGTTGATAATTATTTGGTATGTGGTTGTGTGCACATACAATGCATGTTCAAAAGACATATTTTAGATGCGTGCTACGCTTATGTGGACGATCAGTGATTTTCCAGCTTATGTAATGATTTCTGGATGGAGAATGAAGGGAAAACTGCCATGCCCAGTTTGTATGAAGAATAAACGATCCAGAAGACTGAAACAACATTGTAGTTTTAGTTTTATGGGACATCGACGATTCTTACCAAATGATCATCCATATATAATGAATCTTCAAAAATTTGAAAATACCATTCAGACTGATGATCCCCCTCAGTGTATGTCTAGAACTGATGTGCTTAATTAATTGAAAGATTTCAGTTTTTCATTTGGAAAGGGTCAAATGAAATCTGGAAAGAGAAAGAATGTTTCCACTGAAACCTGTTACAATTGGAGGAAGAGGAGTGTCTATTTTGATTTTCCTTATTGGTCACCCAATTTTTTATGTCATTGCTTAGACGTATTGCATATTGAAAAGAATGTATGCAAAATTCTGCTTTCGGTTCTTCTAAATGTCAAGGGGAAGAAAAAAGATTATTTACGATCTTAGCGTGACTTGGTGGATTGGGGCATCAGACCAGAATTGTATCATGTGCGTATCAGTGAAAATAAATGACAACTTCCATGTTCTTCTTATGTGATGAAACCTACAAAAAAAAACAATTTCTGGAAGTATTAGAAACCATTATATTTCATTATGGCTATTCAAGAAACATATCTAAATGGGTCAACAGAAGAGTATTGAAGCTAAAATATTTTAAGACTCATGATTATCACATTCTACTACATGAGTTGCTTCCAATAGAAATCTGTCATCTTTTTTCCAATAATGTAAGGGTGACTGCTATTCGGTCTTGACATTTGTTTAGAGATCTTTTTGGTAAGAATTTTTCCAAGTCTTTCTTGAAAAAAATGTTGACATATTCCCCATTAATTTTGTGTGAGTTTGAGAAACTATTTCTCCATCATTTTTCACATGCATGCTGCATCTGACTGTCCATATTCCTTTTGAAATACTTCTCGGAGGACCTGTTTTTTTTCGTTGGATGCATCCAACTGAAAGAAATATGTACACATTAAAGTCTTATGTCCGAAATAGGAATTATCCTGAAGGTTCTATCATGAACGGTTACTTGGCTCAAGAATTTATGGATTTATGCTCAATGTATTTGTCTGATCATACTATAAGAATGAACATACCAATGAGAAATAAAGAATAACAGTATTAGAAAATTGAAAAAAAATTTCCATAACTTCCCCAAACAGGAGGAATTCCTGGATCCTATACATTGAAGACATAAATCCATGAAGAGTAGGAGATGGAACATCGCACAGTTTTGTTCAACAATGACTTGTTCGATGACTATATCAGGTAACTAAATTGAATATGTATATCTTACATATATATCTGTAAAACTATAAATATTTTTTATCTATCGGGAACATAAAGCAATGATAAATAGGAATCGACATTATTTATCTTTGAGAAGAAGAGAGACTTTTCATAGAAAAGAGTTTTCTACTTAGTTAAAATTGAAGGTAAAAATATTACTGTTTAAAATAATTATACAAATATTTAATTAAGTTTAATAGTCATTTATATTGCAGGTATTGAGTTTTTCTGCTGACTCTATCTTTGAAGAAATAAGAGCTTTGGCTTTTGGTCCTAATATAGTGGTTCTTGACTGTAAATCAATTGTTATCAATGGGTACAAATTTATTGTCACTGAATGTGGAAAGAACAAGAGAACACGACATGATGGTGCTATGGTCATTTCCACAACAGATTGATATGCCAGTGCATCAGATAGTAGACAGTGATTTGAAAATGTGGGTTATTATGGAGTTGTTCAGAAAATAATAACAATGGATTATTACTCTCATGGATGAGTCATAATGACGAAATTCCATTGGATTGATTTGATGACGAGACATGAAACATTTATTGATGATTTTGGATTTCGAGTAATTAATATGACTCACACTCTTGCTACCAAAGAACCATATGTGTTGGAATCAATGGCTAAACAAGTTTTTTATGTCAAAGACCAACTTCAACCTGAATTTGGTGTCACAGATGAAGTAATTCCAAGACATATTATTGATGATGGTGATGAAGGAGTTGAAACTATCCCTAATTCCATTGGAACTAATCCATTTATTTTTTTTGATGACTCCAATAGCTCAATTGTCAGAGTTGATTGTGAACCTGAAGTTGTTGTTGAAAATATATAGAATGATTCATCCATGTTCTCAGTTATTTTGTATTACCTTGAGTTGGGTTGTTAAGGTTGGTGATATTCAAATTGATTTAGTATTGATCACAAATATGTTTTAGTTGACTTTACCGTTATGTGAATTTTCAATGTTTATTGGTTGTAGTTTTATTTGAATTGCATTTTATAGTTTGGAATTGAACTGTATTCAATCCTAGTCAATCAATATTTCTAACTTGGTGAAAATTACAACTTGTATGATTTATTAAATCCATTCAAGCTATTCTAAAACAATTGATAGCTAAATTACCAATGATTCCCCCTATTCCCTCGTATATTTAGTTTTTTGGGTTACACATTAGTTTCCTTTTTCTAATTAATTACATATTTGTTTTCAAAAGCAGAAAATGCAGCCAATTGAAGTTAGACGAATGAAAAAATGATGGAGAACAATCGTCGAATGGCGGAGTTGGGCATTCCACCATTACTGACTACAGTGAGTACTTTATTGCAAATATATATATTTAAAGAATATATAATTCCATGTGATTAATTTTTTTGTAAACATTTTTTTAGGATCCACCTATACATCGATAGTTATTCGATGAGGAGCCCAGTACTGGTCCTAGTACTTAGGCTGGTGGTACGAGGAGGGTTTGTACTAGTGGTGGATGAGCAGCTTCACATACCCGACTAGACCCTGCCCCTCCCACTAACTTGTCATCCTTACCACATTCTGATCCCAGTGTGTTGTTCGGGACAAATGGGATATTTAGGCCTCCCATGTTTTCGCCGCCTTTTGCATCTTCTGGCCCATCTTTTCCATATCCCATGATGATTCCCACTCCCCAGTCAGAATCCAGTCATACAGTTGTCCCATTTTTCTTTTCCTTCTACTTCAATCTCTCTGAGCTTCTATATTCTATCATCTTCGACTCCTATTCCACCACATGGTGTTCCATCAGTTTCTGTGGATCCGGCAGCACTCAGCGATCAGACTGTCACATGTATATTTATAGGACCCTAACAAATTTTTATAGAAATATTTATTTTCAATATAACATGTTTTGATAAAATATTTGTTTTTCTATCATGAAAGATACATTAATGACAGGAGGAGGGGTTGGGGTAATACATACATGCATGTAGTGTGGAACCGCCGCTCACAGGTTATGGTGGTTTATAATGAAGACAACCAAATGGTTGAGAAAACAGGGCAGCAATGTCGGAGTTTTTTGGCGACGCTTGCCAAATACCCTGACATCATTCCCGTCAGCATGCTATTGTGGATACATTTTCCACATGAGGTCAAGGATAGATCTTGGGAATAGATATGGGGGAAAAATCTGGTTTATTTAATGCCATTAATTATTTTTGTATTTATATGAATTAATATTTTGATGTCAGCTTTTATTTAATTTTCTTGATGGTGAGGGTGCACGACCAGAATGTCTAAACGATTTAGGCAAGATTTGGAGAGCCTACAATCATGAGTTGTATATTGGCTGGTGTGCTAGAGTTGGCACTCAGATAGTGGTGGTACCGGTGGTGGATGATTGTCCTATTGAGTAGTATCGTCAGATGATTACTCATTGGATGACTACCCAGTTTAAGGTATTAATTACATTTGAGGTATTTAAATAATAACATTCATGTTATCCATTAATACTATCTTTTGAATTATCGAATTTTATTTAGGAATCATCTATAAAAAATAAAAAAAACATTGAAGCAAAAAAATGCCTCCACACACTGGGACGTACTACGATGCCTGGTCATTAGAGGAAGCAGGTATGAAAATTGTTTATAAGATTTGTTTACGACTTACACATTATTTTGTTTCCTAAATCATTTAATCATTTGCTAATTTCTTCATATAAATTTAGTTTTCAATGTCATTGTAGAGGAAAATAACGAATATTGAAGGATGTGTGCCTCAAGAAAAACTGTTTTTCTCGAGTAGACGAAAAAAGGATAGAAGTGATGTAAACAAAGCGACTCAGTAGTAGATTGTAAGTTTTAATATATTGGTTTTATATTTAAATATCTACTTTGTAACATAATAATATATTTATTTTTGTAACATTCTGCTTTAGAGGCCCTTGATGCTGCAGAACCAGATAATTTTGGGCCAACTAGTCACTTACATCAGGTGTTCGGAGAGGAGCATCCTGGCAGAGTACACTGCCGACCTAGGATAGCCTCGATGATGTATTGGCCCTCCTCATGTACGATTTGTAGTGCCATTGAGCTGTATAAAGTTAGGGAACATGAAGAACAGGCTAACAAAAGGGCCACAGAGATGGCAGAACAGGCTGCTAGGGAAAACAATGCATTTATGGAATTTATTGAAGTTCTACATCCAACACTTCCACCAGAGGTCAGCCCAGCTTTTGATGAATATATATCATCGATACAATCTATATATGGAGAATCAGGTAGAAGTTCTAGTGGTGGTCAAGACGATGTCCATCTTGACGATGATGATGGCGTGGAGTCTGATGTGGAAGAGGAGGGAGAGGAAGAGGGCGAGGCAGATGGCGAGGGTGAGGTGGAGGGCGAGGCCGAGGAGGAGGGTGAGGAGGGAGAGGACGATGATGTGGATGAGGAAGAGGGTGATGATGATTGTGATTATGGTGATGGTGATTTGGGATAAGTTGATCGAGTGCATTTTTGACTAATATTACAGAGATTTAAAGATTAATCAATTCTAGTTGTTGGTTTTATCCAGACCCATAGTATAGTATTGTAGTTGAGTTAGTTTTATATATTGTCTGTTTTCATGGATGTTGATGTCTTTTTGTGTGTTTGGGAACCCCCTGGATAGCCCTCCACCTTCTTAGACCCTGGACAACCCCCCACCACCCCCCATGGACCCCGGGCAACCCCCGGATAGACCCCCAGACAGACCCCCCTCCCTCCTCCTTGGTCCCCAGACATCCCCTCGTACAACCCCCGGGCAACCCCCCAGATAGCACCCCCCTCCTCCCTGGACCCCGGACACCACTCCGGACAGCCCCCCGGACAGCCACCCACCCTCTTCTCTAGACCCTGGATAGACCCCCCACCCCCCCACCCTCCTCCATGGACCCCATACAGTCCCCCGAACACCCCCTGGACAGCCCCCCGGATAGCCCCCCACACTCCTCCTTGGTCCCCGGATAGCCCCCTAGACACCCACCTCCCTAGACCCCGAACAGCCCCATAGACAGCCCCCAGGATAGCCCTCCCACCCTCGTCCTTGGACCCCAGACAGCCCCCCGAACACCCCTGGACATCCCCACACAGAGCCCCCCCCCCCCCCACCCTCCTCCTTGGTCCCTAGATAGCCTCCCGGATACCCCCCAGACATCCCCCCATACAGCCCCCCGGACAGCCCCTTGGACATCCCTCCCTGTAGAGACCCGAATCTTGACGTACATGGACATTACATTACTTTTTCTAAATACTTAATACATAACATAAAACATACACACAAGGACCGTAATAGTTTAGTGTCTTTCGAAACATGGAATGTAATCTTCTAATCGTGGTGAAAGATCTTCAACTTCTCCCATAAAGATCTTCCACTTTTTCTTTCCTGATCTAAAACCATTCTTTTGATCCTGGGGGAAAATAAAACATAAAAAGGGTGAGCTCAAATGCTCAGTAAGGGTATGCATGTATAAAATAAAACATACCATATACATTGGAACTAAAAAAACATGAACATAATGTTTAAACATTAAAATCTTGAGGAACGACATAAAACATGGAAGTACATAAGGCATAGATCATAATGGAACACAAACGATGATAAAATAGAATGGGAATAAAACATGTAATTGTGGAATCCATTAAGGACATGTAATGATTTCTATAGTAGCCATGGCATTGCTTCCAAGACCATCTTAGTGGACAAATTCCCTTTCTGAATCGAGATCACTCCTCGTTCCAGTCCTGATTTACTGAACCGGTTTAACCTACCGTTCCAGATATGTCTATATCATGAGATATAAATCATTATCCAATGCATTGGAGGGAGATATAGGTCCCACCTATCTCATAATGAAATCATTGTTACTTGTCCCACAAAATAAACATACATCATTCATAATAACCCAACGAATAAAATGGGTTTCATAAACATCATCCCATCATCACATAATCCATATAAAAGAAATGGATATCATTTCATAATAATAAAAGTGAAACCATTTAAATCATAGAGACATTACACTTGAAACATACAGATATGAAATAATTTCATCTTAGATGGAAAATGGTTTTGATAAAACACTTGAAATGAATTCTTGAGGAAAATATCATTTTCTCTTCAAAATCAATTTCTTTTCCCAAAACGTCATGAAATTTTAAAAGAAATAGATTTTGTTGAAAATAGTCATGAAATCTTTTGGAGGAATCTTCATGAAAATAAGTCTTTATGAAACCATAAAAATTCGTTCGTGCCGTATAAGTTAAAAAAAACATTCTTTTCGTACTTTTGCCGGAAAAGTCAAAATGTACCTCATAATATAAACAAAAGAAAGATTTACATACCATGTAGTAAAAGTAAAAAATGTGTAAAAAGGACTTTAAACAAACATGAAAACACTTTTATAAAACATGGACATAGATGATAGAAATAACCCTAGTAAATACTTACGAATATGCAATCTCGGATATAAATGAGATTTGCAAAATTATCCCTTACCTTATGGCCGATATGTTTCGTATGTATCCGAACCTCCTGTATAATGATTTAAATAATGTCATTGACTTATTAGAGAATCATATTCATTGTTATGATATCATATATGGTTCACTTATGACTTTATATTACCCGTTCTTTTATAAATTCCATGTTAAAGAGTGTTTTGGGTAAAATCGTTTCATTTGTCGTCCGTGTTTTGACTTGTAATTATTCATATGATTACTTAGATCAAGATTACATAATTCCAGAATATATAACATTATTTATATATAATATATATTCAGAATATACATATATATATATATAATAGATCAATAAATGGAAAGAAATACAGCGTTAATGGAGACGGTAGGTCGTACGTACGCATGAACATTGTTTTCATTTCCTTATTGAGTTGAATGGAATTAAGTAGATGACATAAATATATACATAAATCCAGTAGCTTTATAATTTCATATATTTCATTATTATTGCTTATATATACTTTATAATCATTGTTAAATGGTTAACATGGATAATGAATATCATCACGTCGTGGAGACGGTAGTCCGTACGTACGCACGAGCGATGATATCATTTCCATAATTATTGAATTGAATTGGAGTAGATGATACAATATATTAGAATCAGTATGATGTTATAATAACTATTTATAGTTATTATTTACACCATTATACCCATCCATGTAAGGTGTTGGTGGAAAAATAGATTACACCACGGTGTGGAGATGGTATTCCGTACGTACGCACACGCGGTGATTCTGTTTTCCGTAGGATGGATAGAAGGTGAAATAGGGTTGTTTCATATTTATAATAAAAAATCAGTATATTATTGATACTGATGTAATTACTTTATAATGAAACAACTAAGGAAGAATAAGTTGAAGAAGAAAGAAGCTTGAATGAATCTGGAGAAGAAAGTACCACTTCTTCGATATGCCTCTTTGAAACCTCCTCTTAGGGCACTAAGATTGGTCCTAAAAGTAGACCAGAACCTCTAGGATGTTTCTAGGGAAGTGGAGAAGATAATCTTTCAGGGTTTGGCCGAGCTTGAAGGCTCAAAGTGGTGTGAGGAAGAGAGGGAGGCAGTGTCCTTATATAAGGGAGGAGAGGGGCACCTTTGGCATAACTAAAAATATTATTTTATTATAAATCCAAATTCGGTTTTAAATAGCTCAAAATTGATTTATTTCGAATCTAAGGTGGGGATGGGTCGAAATCCTCTCATCAAATAGAATTTAGACAAGTTTAGGTACCTATTTTAACCTTATCATTTAGATTTAACATTAAGTTAAATAATTTAACTTTTACCGTGTCTTCTTGTGTTCTTACACTATATGGTTAATAAACATACTATAACAAGCCAAACGAACCCCAAGATGTTTATTATTAATATATAAAACCTTATATAAGTCATTTTTACTAGACTTATATTTTTATGAATAAAATAACAATTAATAATATAATATGTTTTTAAAAAACTATTTTATGTCAATTTTGACACTATTTAGTAATTGATTTTTGTGAAAATCATAATATAATTATTAGTTCTAAAAACGTTAATTACATAACTACTAACATGTCATATTAACATATAAAATTAGTTTAATTCATAAAAAGTCTCAAATTGTATTTATTTGGGTATTTATAATATCAATTATTCTAATTTTTCACTATTATGGTAATTACTGCATCATCATTGTGTCATAAATAAATTACATTATATAATGTCTAAAAATTATAAATAAAATACCATAATGTAGTAAATCTTATTATCTTTATAATTAATATTTACAATCTAATTTATCTTATGTATAACCCTATATTAAAAATGTTTTAGTAAATAAACATTGATTTTAACTCTTTTAACTCTTCATTGAATTAAATAATATTAAATGTCCTAATCTAAACCATGTGCGCCTAAATGGTCATATTGTATTCCTAATGTTGTTTTTGGTCGAATTAAACTTATCCAATAGAATTAGAACTTGTGTTAGGGTAATAATAATATCATTTTTACCCTTAATTACCCTATTTACTTTTAACCGTGGTAAAAAAGTAAAAAGTTACTATTCCCCAGAAATTATTTTCATCTCATTGAACCACATTTTACTTTCTAACATCAACTATGACTCTCAGATTTTTGAAATTCCACTCACAGAAGTGGTAAAATTAAGTTTTATGAGAAATTCATTTTTTTAAACTACCACTTAGTGGTTTCACTATTCATCAAAAAATGAATGTTTCCAGAAAAATACCAAAAATTAGGCCTAAGCTATATTTGAAATTATGAACTCAAAAATTATTTCTATTTTACCAAATTCAAAACATATCAGTTGAATTAACTAATTTAAAAATTAATTCCCATCGTCAAAACAAATAGCGTGTTTTTAAAAGATAATAACTATCAAAAGATTGACACTTGTTTATGTCTGGTTTAAATGTGAAATTACATCCAATGAAAAACGTTGTATTAAATTGTAAAAATATATTCTAAATATACATTAAAACCACTAAAATTCATAATTTACCACTATTAATTATTTCGGTAAAAAAATTTGTTTTTAATTAAAATTTAGTAATTTTCACTATTAATCAGAATCTGAAAGTTATCCAAAAAGTACCAAAATTTCACCTTAGGCTAAATTTTATACTCCGAATCAAAAAATGAAGTCCATTTTGAGAGATAAAATTTCTAAAATTTTAAACGGTTGTTATTACTATTCATAACGGCTAGTTTTAATAATATTTTAATAGCATATCACTGTTTAGTGAAACTCGGTATTGCGTACTACACATGCTATCGAGGAAGGTCGCGATTGCGTGTAATGCAAGGAAAGTCAAGGATGCGTGTTGTGCAAGATCCTTTTGGTGTAGCATACAACACAAGACATTAATGAAATTAAAAATAATATTTTTCATAAAATCTCGGGGTGTTACATTCTACCCCCCTTAAAATGAATTTCCCCCTCGAAATTCGTCGGGGTTATAAATCGTTTACTATTCATAGAAACCCACATCATAAAAAGGAATACTGAAACTTAATTTTAAAAACTAAAGTATGAAACGTAACGATTATCCAATGTAACTCATCACTGGGTTTCCACGTAGCCGAATATAGGTGAAAATATGGATATGGAAGAAAAATATAAGCATCAAGTTACGATGGAGAGTGGTAGAGAACATGGCTATGAAAAATCCAACGATCACAAAGCCATAGATTTGTGATGATCTAAGGTACCATCATATTTATCGGATATAGGGGCACTAAGAAAACAGTTTTGGTTTTCAAGATCATTTCCCTAAAGTTGATGAAATTTGAATTAGAAGAAATACTTTCGTGATTTTGGTACAGTATCACCATTGGTCGTTCTTTGGATAGTTTCCACTTTATCTTTTAAAGAAATGAAGTTGAATTTGTCATTAGTGAAGTGTTAGTAGATCATGTGATAGAATGATGGGTCATTCTATCTGTCTAAAAAAAGGTTATAAAAATAATCAAAAATGCATAAGTCCATCTATAGTGAGATTAATCATATATGGTTCCTAAAATGGAGTTATAATTCATATATCATACTACTTAATATAATATAACTTGTTTCTACTAAACAGGGACTTCCTGTAGGCCAGTGGTAGGCGATAAAGGCCAGTCGCACTTCGGTTGTGGGTTCGATTCCCACAGCCTTGTCCGACGCGATGGGCTCTCACCCATCCTGTAGGTTGTCCTTTTTCTAAAACTACATTACTATAACATCCCATAAATAATATCAAAAAAACTTCTATCCTTAAAAAATTCTAACATATTTCCAACATAATCCATTCCAATCTTTTGGCTTATCTAAAATACTTTGGTCCAAGCTCATAGTATAAAGATAATGATTACTTGAAATGTCACATAACAATCACATGAATGCCATCATTTATCCCCAATATATCATAAGATATATCTTGTAGGTCAAATTACAATCATTTGAATACCTTAATCATTTATTCTCTTGAATAATGAATACCCATTAATTAAACCATATTGAAAACATGAATGTAGTCAAAAGTTAACTCTTTCCTAATACCAAAATCCAAAAATTCTATATACTCAAACCATGATATAACCTTTTCCTTATATCAGTCATGAGCTCATGAATACTATCAAACATTTAATTTTCTCCTTATCCTTTCATTATGCACATATCATCTACATTCCAAAAATATCTGAATAACCTTTCATGGATACTGGTACCATTAATCATACACTTTCAAAACTCAAGGAAATACATCAGTGTAGCAATCCTTATATGTCTCTTTATTTCATAGTACCGTGAGATTACTTATACAACATTACACATGATAAAAATGTAATCATTCCACTACATTCTTCAACCATTGACCGAGCTTCAACAATTCTTTCATCTCACATATCATTTGTAGTCTCTTCATCATCATCAACATAAATACTACCCATACGACCATACTGGTTCTCTTCATGAGACTTTCCCTTAGAGAATTGGTTTGTATAAAACCATTGTTGATGTCATAGAAATACCATTATCCTCATCCCTGGTGTTAACTGAACCTTTTCCTTTGCACGTACTGGCTTTGTGTCCTTCTTTTCCGCACCCAAAGCATCTTCCAGTTCCTTTGAAACATTCTCCTTGATGCCTCTTACCACATGATTTACATAGGGGAAATTGAACTTTTTTTCCTCTATGATTATCATGAAACTCCATCTTTCTCTTACTAGTCGAGTCAGGAAACTTACCAAATTTTACTTTATTGATCATATTATGAGATTGCTGATTCGGCATAATAATGATTTTTGGACTTCCAAATCCCATTTCATTTGGTTTCTCATTAATAATATCATTCCATTGTCCATCATATCCTCTATTATCGTTAATCATCTTGTTTCCATCCATTTTCTAAAACCCAAAAAGAATAGTGTGAGAGGAAAAAATCATGCTAGGGAAAATAATAGAATAAAGGGGGAGTAACTTCACTATCTAACATCTTGGGTTACCATAATTCTAGTACTATAACCTATACTTATACTTAACCTTTGGGACATCTCTAGACATACCTTAGAAATATCTCTAGGGATCTCACAAAAGTTCTCGCATCCTAGTTTCCAAAGGTTGAATAAACCTTTCCTCTCATACCAACTGTAGAGACCCGAAGCTTGACATACATGGACATTACATTACTTTTGCGGAATACATAATACATAACAAAAAACAGACACACAAGGACCGTAATAGTTTAGTGTCTTTAGAAACGTGGAACGTAATCTTCTAATCGTGGTGAATGATCTTAAACTTCTCCCATAAAGATATTCCACCTTTTGTTTTCTGGCCTAAAACCTTTCATTTGATCCTGGGGGAAAATAAAACATAAAAAGGGTGAGCTCAAATGCTCAGTATGGGTATGCATGGATAAAATAAAACATTCCATATACATTGGAACTAAAAAAAACATGACCATAATGTTTAAACATTAAAATCTTGAGAAACGACATAAAACATGGATGTACATAAGTCATAGATCATAATGGAACATAAACCATGATAAAATATCATGGGAATAAAACATGAAATTGTGGCATCCATTAAGCACATGTACTGATTTCCATAGTAGCCAAGGCATTGCTGCCACGACCATCTTAGTGGACAAAGTCCCTTTCTGAATTGAGTTCACTCCTTGTTCCAGTCCTGATTTACTGAACCAGCTTAACCTACCGTTCCATCCATATCTATCTCATGAGATATAAATCTTTACCCAACGCATTGGAGGGAGATATAGGTCCCACCGATCTCATAATGAAATCATTCTTACTTGTTCCACAAAATAAACATACATCATTCATAATAACCCAACGAAAAAAATGGGTTTCATAAACATAATCCCATCATCACATAATCCATATAAAAGAAATGGATATCATTTTATAATAAGAGAATTAAAACCATGTAAATCATAGAGACATTAGACTTGAAACATACGCATATGAAATAAAACACTTGAAATGAATTATTGAGGAAAATATCCTTTCTTCTTCAAAATCAATTTCATTTCACAAAACATCATGCAATTTTAAAAGAAAGAGATTTTGTTGAAAATAGTCATGAAATAATTCGGATGATGCTTCAAGAAAATAAGGCTTTATAAAACCGTAAAAATCCGTTCGTGCAGAATAAGTTAAAAAAACATTCTTTTCGTACTTTTGCCAGAAAAGTCAAAAAGTAACTCGTAACATAAACAAAAGAAAGATTTACATACCATGTAGTAAAAGTCAAAAATGGGTAAAAGAAATTTAAACATACATGAAAACACTTTTATAAAACATGGACATGGATGATAGAAATAACCCCAGTAAATACTTACGAATATGAAATCTCAAATATAAATGAGATTTGCAAAATTATCCCTTACCTTATGTCTGATATGCTTCGTATGTATCCGAACCTCCTGTATAATGATTTAAATAATGTAATTGACTTATTAAAGAATCGTATTCATTTTTATGATATCATATATGGTTCACTTATGACTTTATATTACCCGTTCTTTTGTAAATTCCATGTTAAAGAGTGTTTTGGGTAAAATCGTTTCATTTGTCGTCCGTGTTTTGACTTGTAATTATTCATATGATTACTTAGATCATGATTACATAATTACAGAATATAAAACATGATTTATATATAATATATATTCATAATATACATGTATATATAATATATCGATAAATGGAAAGAAATACACCATTCATGGAGATGGTAGGTCGTACGTACGCATGAACGCTGTTTTCATTTCCTTATTTAGTTGAATGGAATTAAGTAGATGACATAAATATATACATAAATCCAGTAGCTTTATAATGTCATATATTTCATTATTATTGCTTATATATACTTTATAATCATTCTTAAATGGTTAACATGGAGAATGAATCTCATCACGTCGTGGAGACGGTAGTCCGTATGTATGCACGAGCGATGATATCGTTTCCATAATTATTGAATTGAATTGGAGTGGATGATACAATATATCAGAATTAGTATAATGTTATAATAACTATTTATAGTTTTTATTTACACCATTATACCCATCCATGTAAGGTGATGGTGGAAAAATAGATTACACCACGGCGTGAAGACGGTATTCCGTACGTACGCACGCACGATGATTTTGTTTTCCATAGGATCGATATAAGGTGAAATGGGGTTGTTTCATATTTATAATAACAAATAAGTATATTAGTGATACTGATGTTATAACTTTATAATGAAACAACTAAGGAATAAGAAGTTGAAGAAGAAAGAAGCTTGAAAGAATCGGGAGAAGAAATTACTTCTTCTTCGATACCCCTCTTTGAAACCTCCTCTTAGGGAACTAAGATTGGTCTTAAAAGTAGACCAGAACCTTAAGGATGTTTCTAGGGAAGTGGAGAAGAGAATTTTTCAGGGGTTGGCCGAGCATGAAGGCTCAATGTGGTGTAAGGAAGAGAGGGAGGAGGTGCCTTTTTATAAGGGAGGAGAGGGGCACCTTTGGAATAACTAAAAATATTATTTTATTATAAAGCCAAATTTGGTTTTAAATAGATCCAAATTGATTTATTTAGAAGATAAGGTGGGGATGGGTCGAAATCCTCTAATCCAATAGAATTTAGACAAGTTTAGGTTCCTATTTTAACCTTATCATTTAGATTTAACATTAAGTTAAATAATTTTACTTTTACCGTGTCTTCTTGTGTTCTTACACTATAAGGTTAATAAACTTACTATAACAAGCCAAACGAACTCCAAGATGTTTATTATTAATATATAAAACCCTACCTAAGTCATTTTGACGAACCTTAGAGTTTTAGGAATAAAATAACAATTAATAATATAATATTGTTTTTAAAAACTATTTTATGTCAATTTTGACACTATTTAGTAATTGATTTTTGTGAAAATCATAACAGAATGATTAGTTCGAAAAAAGTTAATTAAATCAATAATGACATTTCATATTAACATATAAAATTAGTTTAATTCATAAAAAGTCTCAAATTTTATTTATTTGTGTATTTATAATATCAATTATTCTAATGTTTCACTATTATGGTAATTACTACATCATCATTGTGTCATAAATAAATTAAATTATTTAATGTCTAAAAATTATAAATTAAATAATATTATGTAGTAAATATTATTATGTTTCTAATTAATATTTAAAATCTAATTTATCTTATGTATAACCATATATTAAAAATGTTTTAGTAAATAAACATTGATTTTAACTCTTTTAACTCTTCTTTAAATTAAAAAATAATAAATGTCCTCATCTAATCCAAGTGGGACTAAATGGTCATATTTTATTCCTAAGGTTGTTTTTGGTCGAATTACATGTATCCAATAGAATTAGGACATGTGTTAGGGTAATAATAATATCATTTTTACTGTTAATTACCCTATTTACTTTTAACCGTGGTAAAAAAAGTAAAAAGTTACTATTCACCAAAAATTATTTTAATCTCATTGAACCACATTTTACTTACTGACATCAACTGTGTCTCTCTGATTTTTGAAATTCCACTCACAAAAGTGGTAAAATTAAGTTTTATGGAAAATTCATTTTTTTAAACTACCACTTAGTGGTTTAACTATTCATCAAAAAATGAAAGTTTCCAGAAAAATACAAAAAATTAGGCCTAAGCTATATTTGATATTATGAACTCAAAAATGATGTCTATATTACCAAATTCAAAACATATCAGTTGAATTAATTAATTTAAAAATTAATTCCCGTCGTCAAAACAAATAGCGTGTTTTTAAAAGATAATAACTATCAAAAGATTGACATTTGTTTATGTCTGGTTTAAATTTGAAATCACATCCAATGAAAAACATTGTATTAAATTGTAAAAATATATTCTAAATATACTTTAAAACCACTCAAATTAATAAATTACCACTATTAATTATTTCGATTAAAAAAGTTGTTTTTAATTAAAATTTAGTAATTTTCTCTATTCATCAGAATATGAATGTTATCCGAAATGTACCAAAATTTCACCTTAGGTTAAATTTTATACTCCGAATCAAAAAATGAATTCCATTTTGAGAGATAAAATTTCTAAAATTTTAAAAGGTTGTTATTACTATTCATAACGGCTAGTTTTAATAATATTTTAATAGCATATCGTTGTTTAGTGAAACTAGGTATTGCGTACTACACACGCTATCGAGGAAGGTCGCGGTTGCATGTAATGCAAGGCAAGTCAAGGATGCGTGTTGTCCAAACTCATTTTGGTGTAGCGTACAACACAAGACATTAATAAAATTAAAAAGATTATTTTTCATAAAATCTCGGGGTGTTACACTCCCACCCTCCTCCCTGGACCCCCAGATAGCCCCCCACCCTCATTGATTTTAAATTCCTTTTTTTATTTATCTGATCATGCAATGTTGTTTAGGATTATTCCATTTTTGTATGTATTGAATTATATGAATGTATTGGTAAGCTTATTAGCTCATGCTCATCAAATGCATGTGATTATATGCTTTAATTTGAATACAACACCTTGTTATACATTCTCCATGTTATGTGTATTATGCCTTGTTTGATTTGGTTTACTTGTTAATTGTTAGGATAACACATGGGTTACATGTTAAGGACTCATGGACATGCTCAGGGAATTTAGACTTGAAATTCCAGGACGTATGCTTTGGTTTCTAGGTGTGGGATACCGGGATGGTTTCTATAACTCATGAGTGATATTGGTTCCTTGAAGATAAACCATGGACTTGTCTGTTTTGCAAGATGGTAATACCATGCCTCAGGTGTGGCTGGTAGCACTCCAACTATGTCTCTTTTGTTTAAAATGTAATGTATTTTAAGTGAAAAGAACAAATGGCGTATGAAAAACCGACCAAACACATTTGGATTCTATTGATACTATATCACAACGATCCATGGGTCATATGTGACGTGTACGAGTCAACCCCGGCTCAATCCGAGTCACGGTGTGTCCGAGATCACTCTAAGTGTCTCTCTTATGATTAAAATGGACATCATTTTAAGTACATACAAAAAACTGACCAAATGGATTCTTATTTAGTTGATACTTTAGAACAACTATCCATGGGTCATATGTGGCATGTACGAGTCAACCCCGCCTCAATTCGAGATGTGGTGTGGTTGACACCATTTGAAGATTATCACTTTTGTTTGAAATGGATAACATTTTATTTGAAAAGTACAACTGACATATAGAAAACTGACCAAACGCATTAAAATTGTGTTGATACTTTAGGAAAATGATCAATGGGTCATTTTTTATGTGTACAAGTCAACCCTATCTAAATTCGAGGCACGGTGTGGCCAATAGCACTCTAACTATGTATCTTTTGTTTAAAATGGATGAGATTTTAAGTGAAAAGAGAAACTGGCATGTGGAAAACTGACCAAACGCATTCAGATTCTATTAATACTATATCACAATGACCCATAGTTCATATGTGACGTGTACGAGTTAGGCTCGTCTCAATCCGAGTCACGGTGTTGTCAGTATCACTCTAAGTGTCTCTCTTATGTTTAAAATGGACAACATTTTAAGGACATACGGAAAACCAACCAAACAGATTCTGATTTTGTTGGTAATTTATCACATTGATTCATGGGTCACATGTGACTTATACGAGTCAACCCCGCCTCAATCCAAGATGTGGTGTGGCCTGCACCATTCGAAGTTTTAACTTTTGTTTGAAATGGATAACATTTTGAGTGAAAAGTAAAACTGACATACATAAAACCAACCAAATGCATTCGAATTGTGGTGATACTTTATGAAAATGATCTAGGGGTCATTTCTGACATATATGAGTCAACCCCGTCTAAATATGAGGCGTGGTGTGGCCGGTAACACTCTAACTGTGTGTCTTTTGTTTAAAATGGATGGGATTTTAAGTGAAAAGAAAAATTGGCATGCAGAAAAATAACCAAACGCATTCTGATTCTATAGATACTGTATCATAAAGATCCATTGGTCATATATGACATGTACGAGTCAACCCCAGCTCAATCCAAGTCGCGGTGTGGTCGGGATCACTCTAAGTGTCTCTCTTATGTTTAAAATGGACAACATTTTATGTACATACAGAAAACTGACCAAACAGATTCTGATTATGTTGATACATTAGAAAAATGGTCCATGGGTCATATGTGACGTGTACGAATCAAAACTACTTCAATCTGAGATGCGGTGTGGTTGACACCATTCGATGCGTCTCACTTTTGTTTGAAATGGAAAAAAATTTATCTGAAAAGTACAACTGACATATGGAAAACCGAACGAATGCATTCTAATTCCGTTGATAATTTATGAAAATGATCCATGGGTCATTTGTGACGAGTAAGAGTCCACCCTATCTAAAACGAAGGAACGGTGTGGCTGATAACACTCTAACTGTGTCTCTTTTGTTTAAAATGGATGGGATTTTAAGTGAAAAGAACAACTGGCATGCGGAAAACTGACCAAATGCCTTCAAATTCTATTTATACTGTATTATAATGATTCATGGGTCATATGTGACTTGTAAAAGTCATACCTGGCTCAATACGAGGCGCAGTGTGGTCGGGATCACTCTAAGTGTCTCTCTTTTGTTTAAAATGGACAACATTTTAAGTACATATAGAAAACTGACCAAACGGATTCTGATTGTGTTGATACTATAGCACAACGATCCATGGGTCATATGTGACCTGTACAAGTCAATGCATCCTCAATATTAGGCACGGTGTGACCGACACCACTCAAAGTTTCTCTTTTTTGTTTCCAAAGGACATCATTTTAAGTGAAAACATCAACTGACAAACGGAAAACTGACCAAACGCATTCGAATTGTGTTGATACATTAGGAAAATGATCTATGGGTCATTTGTGATGTGTATGAGTCAACCATGTCTAATTCTGAGGCATGGTGTGGCCGGTAGCACTCTAATTGTGTCTCTTTTGATTAAAATGGATGGGATTTTATGTGAAAAGAACAACTGGCATGCGGAAAACTTACCAAACATATTCAGATTCGGTTGATACTTTAGGAAAATGATCCATGGGTCATTTAAGATGCCTAAGAGTCAACCCAGTCTAAATATGAGGCACGATGTGGCCATTACTACTCTAATTGTGTCTCTTTTGTTTAAAATGGACACAATTATAAGTGAAAAGCACAACTGGCAAATAGAAAACCAACCAAACACATTTTGATTCTATTTATAATTTATCACAATGATACATGGGTCATATGTGACATGTAAAAGCTGACCCGATCTCAATCTGAGTCACGGTGTGGCCAGTATCACTCTAAGTGTCTCTCTTATGTTTAAAATGGACAACATTTTAAGTACATATGGAAAACTGACCTAACGGATTCTGATTGTGTTGATAATTTATCACAATGATCCATGGGTCATATGTGATGTGTAAAATTCAGCCTCTCCTCAATACAAGACACGGTGTGGCTAGCACCATTCAAAGTGTCTCATTTTTGTTTGAAGTGGATAAAATTTTAAGTGAAAAGTACCACTGACATATGGGATACCAACCAATCACATTTTAATTGTGTTGTTACTTTAGGAAAATGGTCCATGGGTCATTTGTGATGTGTACGAGTCAACCCCATCTAATTCTGAAGCACGGTGTGGCCGGTAGCACTCTAATTGTGTCTCTTTTGTTTAAAATGGATGGGATTTTAAGTGAAAAGAACGACTGGCATGTGGAAAACTGGTCAAACGCATTTGGATTCTATTGATACTGTATCTCAACGATCCATGTGTCATATTTGATGTGTAAGAGTCAACCCCAACTCAATCTATGTCACGGTGTGGTCGGGATCACTCTAAGTGTCTCTCTTATGTTTAAAATGGACAACATTTTAACTACATACGGAAAACAGACCAAACAGATTTTGATTGTGTTGATACATTAGAACAACGATCCATGGGTCATATATGACATGTATGAGTCAACCCCACCTCTATCTGATATGTGGTGTGGCCGGAACACTTCGATGTATCTTTCTTTTGTTTGAAATGGATAACATTTTAACTGAAAAGTACAACTGACAAATGGAAAACCGACCAAACACATTCTAATTGTATTGATACTCTAGGAAAATGATCCATGGGTCATTTTTTATTTGTAAGAGTCAACCCCGTCTAAATATGAGGTGTTTTGTGGCTGGTAGTACTCTAACTGTGTCTCTTTTGTTTAAAATGGATGGGATTTTAAGTGAAAAGAACAACTTGCATGCATAAAACTAACCAAACGCATTCGGATTTTGTTGATACTATATCACAACGATCCATGGGTCATATGTAACCTGTACGAGTCAACCCCAGCTCAATCCGAGGTGCAGTGTGGTCAAGATCACTCAATGTGTCTCTCTTTTGTTTATAATGGACAAAATTTTAAGTACATAAGGAAAACTGACCAAATGGATTCTGATTGTTTTGATACATTAACACAATGATCCATGGGTCATATGTGACGTGTACAAATCAACCCCGCCTCAATATGAGGAGCAGTGTGGCTTTCACCACTCAAAGTGTCTATCTTTTGTTTCAAAAGGACATCATTTTAAGTGAAAACCTCAACTGACATACAGAAAACCAACCAAACACATTATAATTGTGTTGATACGTTTGGAAAAATATCCATGGGTCATTTTTGATGTGTACGAGTCAACCCTCTCTAAATCTGAGTTGCAGTGTGGCCGGTACCACTCTAACTGTGTCTCTTTTGTTTAAAATGGATGGGATTTTAAGTGAAAAGAACAACTGGCATGCGGAAAATAGACCAAAGACATTTTGATTCTATTGATACATTAGGAAAATGATCCATGGGTCATTTGAGACTTGTAAGAGTCAACCCCGTCTAAATCTGAGGCACGTTGTGTCTGGTACCACTCTAACTGTGTCTCTTTTGTTTAAAATGGACAAAATAATAAGTTAAAAGCACAACTGGCATTCAGAAACCCCGCCAAAAGAATTCAGATTCTATTGATAATTTATAACAATGATCCACGGGTCATTTGTGACGTGTACAAGTCATATTTGTCTCAATCCAAGTCATGCTGTGGCCGGGATCACTCTAAGTGTATCTCTTTTGTTCAAAATGGACATCATTTTAAGTACATATGGAAAAATGACCAAATGCATTCAGTTTCCATTAAAAAATTAAGAGAACAATACATTGGTCATATGTGATGTGTACGAGTCACGCTTGCCTCAATTCGAGGCACGGTGTGGCTGACACCATTCATAGTGTCTCTTTTATGTTTAAAATGGACATCATTTTAAGTGAAAACAACAACTGACATATGATAAACAGACCAAACGCATTAGAAATGTGTTGGTTCATTAGGAAAACGATCAATGGGTCATATGTGATGTGTATGAGTCAACCCCACCTCAATCCGAGGTGCAGAGTGGCCGACACCACTCGAAGTGTCTCTCTATAGTTTAAAATGGACTTCATTTTAATGAAAAAAACAACTGACATATGGAAAACCGACCAAACGCATTCATATTCTATTGAAACTTTAGGAAAACGTTCCATGAGTCATTTGTGACATTTAAGAGTCAACCATGCCTCAATCTGAGGCCTGGTGTGGCTGGAACCAGTCAAAGTGTATCAAGATTATTTGAAAGAGAAAACATTTTAAACGAAAACGACAACTGAAATACAGAAAACCAACTAAATTCATTCAGATTCAGTTTAAACTTTTGGAAAATGATCCATGGGTCACATGTGACATGCACGAGTCAACCCTTCCTCAATCTGAGGCACGGTGTGGCCGGAACCACTCAATGTGTCTCAGGTTTATTTGAAATAGACAACATTTTAAATGAAAACAACAACTGACAAACGGAAAACTGACTAAACACATTCGGATTCAGTTGAAACTTTAGGGAAATGATCTATGGGTTATATGTGACGTGTATGTGTAATCCTAGCCTCAATCCAAGGCATAGAGTGGGTGGAACCACTCGGTGTGTCTCTCTATAGTTTAAAATGGACTTCATTTTAATTAAAAACAACAACTGACATACGATAAATTGAACAAACACATTCGGATTCTGTTGAAACTTTAGGGCAATAATACATGGTTCGTATGTGACATTTATGAGTCAACCATGCCTCAATATGAGTCGCAGTGTGTTCGGGATCACTCTAAGTGTCTATCTTTTGTGTAAAAAAGAAAAAAATTTAAGTACATACTAAAAACTGAACAAACGAATTTTGATTGTGTTGATACTTTAGAACAACCGTCCATGGGTAATATATGATGTGCACAAGTCAACCCCGCCTCAATACAAGAAGTGGTATGGCCGACACCACTCAAAGGGTCTCTCTTTAGTTTAAAATGGACTTCATTTTGAGTAAAAAGAACAATTGACATATGGAAAACCAACCAAACGCCTTTAGATTCTGTTGAACCTTTTGTACAAAAATAGATGGGTAATTTATGACATGAACGAGTCAACCCAACCTTAATTTGAGGTACGGTGTGGCTAGGACCACTCAAATTGTCTCTCTTTCGTTTAAAATAGACTTCATTTTAAGTGAAAACAATAAATAACATAGGGAAAACCAATCAAATGCATTTGTATTCCATTAAAACATTACGAAAACGATACATGGGTCATATGTGATGTGTACGAGTCAACCCCACCTCAATCCAAGATCTGGTGTGGCTGTAACCACTCATAGTGTCTCGCAATTATTTGAAATGGACAACATTTTAATTGAGAACAAATACTGGCATATGGAAAACTGACCAAACGAATTTGGAATGTATTGAAAGTTCATAAAAATGATAAATGGGTCATATGTGACATGTATGAGTCAACCTCACCTTAATACGAGGCATGGTGTGACCGGAACCACTCAAAGTGTCTCATTTTTTTTGAAATAAACAACATTTTATGTGAAAACAAAAACTGACATACGGATAAATGACCAAATGATTTCTAAATGTGTTGATTATTTATGAAAACAATACATGGGTAATATGTGACGTGTAAAAGTCAACCCTGCTTCAATATGAGGCCCTTTGTGGCTAGAACCCCTCAAAGTGTCTCACGTTTATTTGAAATGGACAACATTTTAATTGAAAACAACTACTGGCATACAAAAAACTATCTAAATGCATTTTAAATTTATTTAATATTTAGACCAATAATAAATGAGTCATATGTGACGTTTAAAAGTTAACCCAACCTTAATCTGAGGCATGGTGTGGCCATAACCACTCAAAGTGTCTCATTTTTTTTAAATGAACAATATTTTTAGTGAAAACAATAACTGACATATGGAAACCCGACCAAATGCTTTCAAAATATGTTTATACTTTAGGAAAACAATACATGGGTCATATGTAATGTGTATGAGTCAACCCCACCTCAATTCGAGGCATGTTATGGCTGGTATCACTCCAAGTGTATGTATTTTGTTTAAAATGGACATCATTTTTATTAAAAACAACTGGTATAAAAAAAACTGAACAAACCAATTCAGATTCTGTTGATACTTATTCAGGTTTTTATGTATACTATTGATAATTAATAAGTAAATTATGTATGTATTCAATTATTAATTTCATTCCAGATTCCACATATAATTTTCATCTAAATTTTAAATTGAATTCTATATCAATTTTGTATGTTTATAATTATGTTATGAATTATGATTTATTTATGGATGTGTATAGTTCAAGAATGAATTATATGTTAAATGTTTATTAATTTTTTCTCTATATGTATGTCTTAGTTTTTTATTGCAGGTATAGTAATAGAAAAGGAGTAGAATGGAGGCTGCGGTGCAAAAATGGAGGCTGCTGTGCCAAAATGGAGGTTGTTGTGTAAATTGCAGGCTGTTGTGCAATTTTCACAGCATAGCCTATGCCAACGGTTTCAAACCGTTGGCATAGGCTTGTAATAACTTTTTCACAATGGTTTATAAACCATTGGGAAAGGTTTCTAGGGATTTGTTTCCAACGGTTCAATGAGAACCGTTGGCAAAAACCATTCCCAATGGTTCTAAAACCGTTGGGAAAGAGTTGATTTGTTTAGTTTTACCAACGGTTTGGTGTAAACCATTGGTAAAACTTATGCTAATGGTTTAACCAAACCGTTGGCATAGGTTAATTTTCCTAACCTATACCAATGGTTCATTGTAAACTGTTGGGATTCTTTTTCCCAACCACTTACTTCCTCACAGTTTGCAAAACCATTGGTATAACATTTACCAAAGGTTCTGCAGGCTTTCCCAACGGTTCCTAAACCATTGAGAAAGATCTCATTTAAAGTAGTGAAAATATTTCAATCACTTTTCATGGTTACCAGAACCATATTATTATGGAAAACCACAATGGGCCAATTCATAGATATTTCAATATACCATAAAATTACATCAACAACATTACTCTTGAATTCCAATAAATAACCCCTTAAATCCGCCTTCTTCGATGATTGGAATGGAATTGGTCCTTCCTAAATTTATAAGTAACCTCTTAGGTCAGGTCATTGAGTTGGGAAATGCCCATGTTTTCCATATATAAAACATTGAACTCCATAATAATCCGTCACATTATGCCCCTTTTCCCCCACACAGATAACATCATCCCCTCCATTTGAGGTATTCCTCAAGGTTCTTGTTCCCTTCTTATTGACATGTAGAAAGCTTAATCTTCATTCCTCTATCTTCTTCACCATTTGAACATGCATAAAAGTCTATCTTCCTCTTATTTGATGGAATAGGAATACAACTAAAGTTCACCTTGTTAATCATATATCGAGATGACTGATTCGGAATAATCATAATATCATTGTCTCCAGGCATTACACAATTATATTGATCATAGTCACCAATTTTTCCATTGGAATCAATATTAACTGAATTCATTCTCATTTCCTCCATTGACTAAAAACAGAAAACATATTGTAAGAAATAATTAAAATAACAAGGAACCACATAATTATAAAAAGTCACTTATGGGATGTCTAACTAATAACAAATTCTTTAATCCACGACACCATAGGTTCACCCTAGGTTATTAATGACCGTCAACATAATTCTATTTCTATAACCTATAGTTAAACTAAACCTTAGGGACATCCCTACACATACCTTAGAAATATCTCAAGGGATCTCACTAAAGTTTTCGCATCCTAGTTTCCAAAGGGTAAATAAACCTTTCCTCTGATACCAACTATATAGACCCACTGCTGGACATACATGGAACTTACATTAATTTTGCAGAATAATTAATACATAACAAAAACAGACACCTAGGGACCATAATAGTTTAGTGTTTTTGGAAACACAGAACATAATCTTCTAATCATGGTGAAAGATCTTCAACATATCCCATAAAGATATTCCCCCTTTTTTTCTTACCTAAAACCAATATTTATATCGTGGGGAAAAGAAAACATAAAAAGTATGAGCTAAAATGCTCATTAAGGGTAATCATGGAGAATAAAAAAAATCCATAAACATTTGAATGTAAAAACATGAACATAAAACATCCAAATTATGAGTAATGACAAAATATTGGCAGTGCATAAGACATAGATCACAAAAGAACATTAATAATGAAAAAATAGAATGGAGATAAAACATATAATTATTTCAGCTATTAATCACATGATATGATTTCCATAGTAGCAAAGGAATTGTTTCCAAGACCATTATAATGGACAAAGTCTATTACTGAATTGGGTTTACTTATCGTTCCTGCTCTATATTACTGAACATGATTCAGTTTCCATTCCAGCCATGTCTATCTCATTTGAAATAAATCTTTACCCAATGCATTGGTCATAGATATAGGTCCCACCCATATCATAATTAAATCATTATTTAATGTGACACAAAATAAACATAAATCATTCATCATAACCCAATGAATAAAATGGGTTTCATAAACATAATCCCATCATAACATTATCCATATAAAATAAATTTATATCATTTAGTCATAAAAAAATGAAACCATGTAAATCATAGAGACATTATACTTGAAGAATAAACATATTAAATAATTTCACCTTAGATGGAAAATAGTTTTGATAAAACACTTTAAATGAATTCTTGAAGAAAATATCCTTTCTTCTACAAAATATTTTTCTTTTCTCAAAATGACATGAAATTTTAAAAGAAAAGGATTTTTTTGAAAATAATCGGAAAATATTCTAGAGTAATATTTATGTAAATAAGGCATTATGAAACCATAAAAATGCATTCACGCCGTATAAGTTAAAAAAAACATTCTTCTAGTACTTTTGTGGGAAAAATCAAAAAGTGCCTTGTATGGTAAACAAAAGAAATATTCATCCCATACAACATAGTAAAAGACAAAAAGGTTTAAACAAGACATTAAAGAGAAATGGAATAATAATAAACACTTTATGAAAAAATATAAATTATGTGATTACAAATATAACCCCATTAAATACGTACGAATAAACAATCTAGGATAAGAACAAGATTGGAATAATTATCCCTTACCTAACGTCCAATTTCTTCCAAACGTGTCTGAAACTCCCGTATAGTGGGTTTAAACATATTATTATGTTTTAACAGAACTATAATAATATTTATCATATAATATATGATTCACTTATTACTTTATATTATTGTTCTTTTGTCAATTCCATATTAAACAACGTTTTGGGTAAAATCGTTTCTTTTATCGTACGTTTTTGGACTTATTGTTCTTGATATTATTATGTATATCTGGATTTACATTATTACAGAATGAAAAAAATTATTTATATATAATATATATTCATCATTTAAATATATATTATTGATCAATAAATGTAATGAAATACACTGTTCATGGAGACGGTAGGCCATACATATGCATGAACACTGTTTTCTTTTCCTTATTGAATTGAATGGAATTAAGTAAATAAAACATATATTTACATAAATACAGTATCATTATTATCTAATATCTTTCATGATTATTTATTATATATACATTATAATAATTTTTGAATGGTTACCATGGAGAATGAATCTAATCGCTTCGTGGAGAGGGTAATCCATAAGTACGCACAAGCATCGATATCATTCCCATAATTTTTGAAGTGGATTATATAATATCTCAGAATTAGTATCATGTTATAGTAAACATATATAGTTATTATTTCCACCATTATACCCATCCATGTAATGTGGTGGTGGAAAAAAAATTACACCACGATGTGGAGACAGTATTCTGTACGTGCGCTCGTGCAGTGATTTTGTTTTCCATAGGATGGATTGAAGGTGAAATAGTTTTGATTAATATTTATAATAACATATCGGTATATTGTTGATAATGATGTTATTAATTCATAATTAAACAACTAATTAAGAGTATGTTGAAGAAGAAAGAAACTTGAAAGAATCGGTAGGAGAGATTACCTCTTCCTCAACGTGCCTCTTTTAAACATCCTCTTAGGGCACTAGAGTTGATCTTTTGAGAATCCCAGAACCACTATAATGTAATTAAAGAGGATGAGAAGAGTAATTGGCAGGGGTTGGTCGAGCTTGGAGTCTCAAAATTGAATGAAGAGAAGAGGGAAAGAGGTGACCTTATGTAGGAAATGAGAGGGGCACTTTTGGAATCCTCAAAAATAACAAAATCAAACCCTACTTAAAAACCTCCAAAAATGACTCAATTCTAAGATGAGATGAGATAGGATTGTAATATAATCAACCAATGAAATTTATATTTGTTTTATTTTTATTTTAATCCTTATCATTTTTATTTATCCTTATTTAATCTATTAAATTTTATTTGTGGTAAAAATATTCTAAATTTTAAATGGTTATAAATACAAACTTATTTGTTGTAAATTGTACATGATTAGATACATTATAAAATTTTAGAACATATAAATTTAAATTTTTAATTTTTAAATATTTTTTTGATTTTTAAATATTTTAATAATATGTGATTCTTATAAAATATCAATAGTGTCAATTTTGACACTATTCATTTATTTGAATTTAAATAAAATCCACATAGAAGATATGTTCAAAAAAAATATTGAATAGATCCCTAAAATTTCATATTTATCCACAAAATTCGTGGAGAACATTAATTAGTTCATTTATTAATTATTTTAATATTTTTTTAATAAATTATGTGATATTTCTTTTACTAAAATAATTACTATAACATTTTTTTTATAATTATTTAATATAGATATTTATTGTATAAAAATTACAAATAAAATCCTACGATGAAGATAAATATAATACATTTCATAATAATACATTTACTAGAATTTATCATCTTTAAATCACAACATTTAAATTGTTATATTTATTAAATTATGAAGGTGACAACTTTGACATCATTTAAAATAAAATAATATATGTGTCATAATCAATTTTATAAGACTCCAAATTGTCATCAATTCTACCATTAGATGATTATGATTTATATATACAGTACCAATAAGTTTCGGTCTGGTGTTTTGGCCTTTTTATGTGTATTATTATATTAATAACAACTATATTATTGATTTTTCACTAAATAAATAATTTCTACATCATTAATGAATAAGTTATTAAGGTAATTAAATATTTCTTAAAAATTACAAATAAATTACCAGGATAAATAAAAGAATTTTATATTTCAAATGAGTATTTATAATAGAATTTACATTCTTCAAAACCAAATATTAAAAATAATCTAATTATTATATTTTGAGTGAGACATATTTTATTTTCCTTTAAATAAAATAAATAAAAGGTCTTAATCACATAAAAGTGGGTTAAAATAGATACATTTTGGGCCCAAAAATATTTTAGGACTAAATTTAATCATCCATTTATATTACGAAAAGTCTTAGGGTAATTTTATAATATTATATTTACCCTTAATTACCAGATTTACCTTTAACTATGGTAAATAAAATTTACCATAGTAACTATTCATAATGCCCAATAATAAAAGTAGCCTATTAACATAATTTGGATCTACTTATTCCAAATATGGAATCCATTTTTCTAAATTCAAGACACATATGTTGAAGAAATTAATTTAAAAATAATCCCGTTGTCGAAGAAAATGGGTTTTTTTAAAACATTGCAAAAGATTGAAATGATTTAACCTATGAATTCAATGTTTAATTAATGATAATGACATAAATTATATTAAACGGTAAAAATATATTCTATTTATACTTTAAAACCATTCAATATTATAATTTATCCATATAAGTTATCTTGATGAAAAAAGTTGTTTTTAATTAAAAGTTTGTATATTTTAACTATTCATCAAAATAAGAAACTTATTAGAATAATATCACAATTTTATCCAAATTAAATTTTTATATCATTATTCCAAAGAATAATTTTATTTTGTCAAATTTAAATTATAACCATGTCAAAAACAATATTTAAAATGGGTGCACCCTTAAAAAAGCGTCAAAACTGCATTTTTTAAAAAATATTTATTTTACCCGAAAAATTTATTTTGTTCTCATACCATGATCTAGAAAATGTGTAAGATGAATTATAATGTTATAAAATTTAAAATACGGTTAATACTATTCATAAAGTCTAGTTCATAATAATTTTATAATATATCATTGTTTAGTGATACACGGTATTGCGTAAAATAGACACTATTGAGGAAGGTCGTTATTACGTGTAATGCATCCATGTCAGGGTTTCATGTAGTGAAATCTTCCTTTGTTGTTTCATATAACATAATACAAATACATCTCGTTTATATATTAATCAAAATCTATACTTCGTGTTGTGTAAAAATGAATTTTATTTGAAAGAACTTGAAATTGTCTGCAACACAAGCCAAGAATAGTGTTGCATATACTACAAGCTAATATGATGTTTCGTATAGCGCAAGCTAATCCTGGTGAAGCGTACACACAAGACATCAATGAAATTAAAAATATTATCTCTCATTAAATCTCAGGGTGTTACAGGTTTGGTTATTTTTGGGATTAGGATTATAAAATCCTAGTGAAGACTTAGAGAAAAGACTATGAATAATAAAAGCATTCCATTGTTTTGGGGGGTATTGAGTAAGTAGTTTATCAAGAAAATACATCCATGTATGGATACGAACTAGTAGAGGTGACTCTAGCACAGTTTTACCTAGGGGTGAAAACCCCAACAAGGAGTTTCGAGCTTGACCTGGGGTATCCTGGTACACAACAATGGTTCTTGCTGCACTCTTGGTTATGACACACTCGGGGTATATGCATTGGTAAATTAACAAGATTAGTATGAACCATTATTAAGGGAATTAAAAAAACTCCAGAAGAATATATGTTGGATAACATAGATTGAAGCCTATAGATTCATATGTTAAGGAAATAAAAGATATTTATAAGTCATCAACTTGGTCCATGGATTACCCTTTATCTGTTATCCATAACTTTCATTTTATTCCAGCCAATGGCCGGTAATAGGAGAACTCAGGATAACAACTGATGTGATGATCAATGTGACGACTCTGTTATGATATTCCCAATCTGATGGGAGAAAAAATCACAAAATTTTTCATGCTTCTCTATCATTTAAAACAAGATTTGAATATAAACATGGGTCAAGAGGAACATTCACCCCCCAAGAAAGAACTAGTCATTATCGAGAGCTTCATGAGATAAAGTCCTCATACTTTTAATGAATCATTTGATCCCTCAATCATCGAACAATGTATCAACTCCATTAAAAATATCTTCTCCATCCTTCAATGTTTGGAACAACAGAAGGTTTTACTGGATTCTTATCATATGGATGGTGAATCTGATCAATGGTGAACGTTGATCAAAAATACAAATCCTGAGGAGGAGATCGAGGTGTTGGAATGGAAGGATTTCAAGAAGATGTTATTTTGATAAATATTTTCCATGCACCCACTGGCTTAAGATGGAAAGGTACTTCCTTTACCTCATGAAAAAGACCACAAATATGTTTGAGTGTATGAGGAAAACGTTTCAAGGCATTCACGATATGCTTACAGCTTTATCATTACCCCTAAATACATGGTTGACCGCTTCTTTGGTGGGATAAAACCAAGCCTACAGAAAGTCCTGGCGATCTATGACTTCAAAATCTATGATGAATTTTTTTGATGTGACCTCAAGGTTGAAATAGAGATCAGAGAACCTCAGGGGTATCATGGGGATAAGAATTGTAAGATGGAATTCACTTTTGGTGGTCTGATGGATAAATCAAATAGTTCAATGAAAATCCAGTACCCCACTTTCCAAAGGTGTGGAAAGAAGCTCTTTATAAATTGCATGAAGGGGACAAGGAAATTCATTAGGTGTGGAAGAGAATGGCACCAGTCCTTAAATGCTGACAAGAACAACCCACAACTATGACAGAAGAGAGGAATGTTCCGTTTGACTCTCCATGCATTGTTCATTTCTTCAACTGCAAAGAATCATAGAATCTTATAAATAAGTTCCCTATGCCAAGGGTTTTTGTAGGAAACCAAAAACTTCCATGGAAGTAAGGGAAATATTTTACAATCACTACTGCCAAAGAGAACCCCAACAATGAAGTAGTGACAGTTTCGCTAGTTATTCATTCAAGAATCGCAAAGATACTTTCTGATTCAGGTTCTACGCATTATTTTATATCTCTAATGTTTAATATAACAATACCAACACAACCAAAATTCATGGAATTAATGATGTTGGTGAGTATGAAAATTTTAAAATCATTGCATCCCATGAATACAACTCCTCCCCAATTATAATCAGTATATTGAACTTCCAAGAAAACCTCATCATACTCCCTCTGGTGGAATTTGATGCAATTATTCTCATGTATTGGATTTCCCTTTATTGAGTCATCATAAATTTCTATGAGAAGGAAATCACTCTCCATATGGAGAATCAACCCCTGATTATGTACAAGTGCAAGGAGGAAGATGAATCTTATTCATCTTTGTCATCTCAAGCATGGATATTACTGCCATACGAGCACATGTATCTGGCTCAGATGATTGATTCTATGGATGAATCCATCCTTGATGACATTCCTATTGTGAGGGAATTCACTGATGTGTTTCTTGAAGAATTTCTTGGTCTTTATCCTAGAAGAGATGTTGAATTCTCAATTAAGCTTATACATGGGGATTTTATAATATCAAAGACACGATATATAATGACTGTTTTAGAGATTAAGGAGATTAAGAAAAAATTATAGGAGAATCTGTAAAAAGGGAATATACACCCTTGTGCTTCACTATGGGGTGCACCAGTCTTCTTCTTCAAGAAGACAGATGGGTCAATGCGCCTTTGCATCGATTATCATGAGCTTAACAAAATCACGATAAAGAACAGTTACCCTCTCCCATGAATTTATTATTTTTGGATCATCTATGTGGAAGAAAAAAATTCTCCAAGGTGGATTTTCGGTTGGGATATTATCAAGTAAGGGTGAATAAAGAAGATATCACCAAGACTTCTTTTCATATAATATACAGGCACTATAAATTCATAGTAATGACTTTTGGACTCACTAATGCTCTAAAAATTTTCATTGACATGATGAATAGAGTCTTTATATATTACCTTGACAAATTTTTGGTAGTCTTTATAGATGATATTTTCGTATACTTTAAAACCTAGGAGGATCATGAGGAGAATCTAAGAACTATATTAGAGACCTTTCTAAAGGAGAATCTCTAAGAAAAGTACAGTAAGGGTGATTTCTAGTTGAAGGATGTCTCATTGTTGGGCCATATCATCACCATCAATGGGATATCTATGGATCCCTCAAAAAAAGATGCAATTGAGGGATGACCAAGGCCAACATCGGTAACAGATATCCATGGATTCTTGGGGTTAACTGGATATTATTGGCGATTTGTGTGAAATTTCTCTTGATTGTCCAACCCTCTTACCAATATTACTCGAAAAGATGTAATGTTTTTTGGGAGTGATAAATTCAAATAAAGCTTTAAGGAGTTGAAAAAGAGGCTTATCACTATGCTCATTCTAAGTTTACCCACAAGTGGAGAATTTTTTGTTGTCTTCAGTGATGCTTTCAAGAAGAGAAGGTACTCTTTGTTGATGAAAAATGATAGTCATTACCTATGCTTCAAGGAAATTGAATATTCATGAGTAGAATTATCCAACACGTGATATGGAGTTGGTTGCGGTGATCTTCACCTTAAAAATTTGGTGTAATTATCACTTTGGGAAGATGTGTAAAATATATATGGAAAACCAAAGCCTCAAGTATATATTCACATAGAAAGAGCCAAACATGCACCAACGAAGATGGTTAGAGCTGATCAAAGACTATGACTGCTAAATCAATTACTACCCTGGTAAAGAATACATGGTGTATGATTCTCTAATTAGAAAAGAACCAGCTATTCTAATACTGATTAGAATTGAGAAGGATCCAATCTTCATAGATTTGATGAATATGGTCATAAGAATCACAAATAATGCAACATCATCAATCATTTCACAAATGATTGCTCAACTTTTTCTTTTGGAAAGGATAAAGTATGTTCAAATGGATGATTTGGGAATTCAGAAGAAAGTGGAAGCTATCAGAAAAGGGAAATCCTCATAGATCAATGTTAATGAAGAAGGAAATTTGAGATTTGGGAAAAGACTATGTGTTCCATCATGTCTGAAGCTGAAGAAGGAACTTTTGGATGATGCACATAGTTAAAATTTCTCTATTCACCTTGGGAAAAAAATGATGTATCGATATCTCTAAGAGAAATATTTGTGGAATAATATGAAGAAGAAGATCCCTGAGTATACATGAAAGTGCCTAGTTTGTTAGAATGTGAAGGAAGAGAGGGATAAGTTCAAGGGGATGTTACAACCATTGCCCATACCAGCATGGAAGTGGGAGAACATCACCATGGACTTTGTCACCAAACTTATCAAGACATCCAAAAGAAACAATTCAATTTGTGTTGTTGTGGATCGTCGTACAATGTATTCACAATTCATTGCAATTTGGGTGGATTTCTCATTGGATCAACTCGAACGGATATAAATCAGGTAAGTGGTAAGGATGCATGAAGTACCACTATCTATTATATCTGATCGAGATCCAAGATTCACCTCTATGCTTTGAAAGTGTCTTCAACATACTCTAGATACTAAACTAAAATTCAGTATGGAATATCATTCTCAAACAGATGGCCATTCGGAGCGAACTATTCAGACACTGGAGTATATGTTAAGATCATGTTCTATAGACTTCAAAGGTGGGTTAAAACAACATCTTCCAATGGTTGAATTCTCCTACAACAACAGTTTCAACCCAAGAATCAGAATGGCACCTTATGAAGCCCTATATAGGAAGAGGTGTAGAAAATTGACATGTTGTGATGAAGTCGGTGAGCGTAAGCTGCTAGGACCATAAATGGTTGAAGAAATGGTGGAGAAGGTGAAAACCATTCAGTAGCATATCAAGGCTTCCTAGATTCTACAGAATAGTTATATAGATAACTGTCAATGAGACCTTGAGTATAATGACGGGGACACTGTATTTCTATGCATATCTCATTTGAAGAATTTTATGAGGTTTGGAAAGAAAGGGATTTTAAGTCCTAGGTCCATCATCCCCTTTGAGATTCTTGATCGTGTCGGGGCTGTGACCTATAGACTATCACTTCCACCTACCATGGAAAAAAGTATATGATGTCTTTCATGTATCCCTCTTAAAGAAGTACATACCAGACCCTTCACATGTACTCTTTTCATATGTAGTACTGTTAGTAGATGATCATTTTTAAGAGGAGGTAACAGTGAATATCTTATATCATAGATAAAAATTTCTACAAAATAAGATAATGTCCCTCGTCATGGTGTTGTGGCGAAACCACAAGTTTGAAGAAGAGCTGTGGGAATTAGAGGAAGTGATGAAGGAAAGTTATCGACATCTTTTTTAGTGTGGGAAAAGAAAATTTCGAGTGTGAAATTTCATAAGGGGGGAAGATTTTAATGACCCAAACATTCGTTAATTCTTCATGATGTGATTCAATGTCTCATTATTTAAATTGTTTATATAAATGTATACTTTATTGGTTTTATATTTTTTGATTTTAAAATACCATTAATATTTGTGAATGATGCTAATATAACCGTTGAAAAGTGATAACCTAATTAGTATAAATATAGGTCCTTAACAAATCCAACTTACTCAGATAAAAGAATCAATGGACTCATACAGTAGAATTGTTCCATATAAAGGCTATTTAATGGAGCTTTTAAAGGATGTTGCTTCATTTTGATTGGCTCTTCACCACGCACAAGATGATCTTGAACATGTTATGCTTGAGAGGAAATGACTATTGGAGAAGTGGATATTAATAGAGATTACCACTCGAGTGATTTTATCCGAGCCACCCCAAGAGTCTGCCACCATTTCACACCTTACCCTTCTGTACTATGTAGTTTTTATAAGGGGTTATGTAACAATACCTTAGCACTATGATTATGGGCATTATTTTTGTATAAATAATATGCATTCATTTTATTATTGTTAGTTGGAAAATAGAATTTGTAACACAAATAGTATTTTTAGTTAATATCCATCTTAGAAATATATTTTGAGGAATTAATGTATTTTTAAATTAAATAATATTTTAATAAAATATTATTATTATTATCTTACTTTTTATTATGGTATAATTTTTTGAATGCAATTGTAATATATATTATGGTTTGAAAGTGGTTTTTGTCAAAACCCTTGAATTTTCGATAAATGCCGGTTTTTGATGTAAAAGTAAAAATTCACATATCTAGAAAAAATTTAGATATAATGAATATTATTTTTCGAATCAAGACGTTCAAATTCACCAATGGTGAATTTTTTATAATTTTCTGAAATAATCAAATTTTTGGATAAATATTGAATACCATTTAAATATATAATGTGTTTTATGGCATCATAATGACCCAATAGTGATGTAATAAAATACTATAGACATTATGTTTGGCCAATATAGGTTTTACCATTAAAATAATTGGATTTTTGGTTTTCTTTATTTATTTTACAAAGCTTTGGCGGACCCTTCAAGTCTTATAAAACATTTTGTCATTTTAAATTGTTTTCCTTGAGAGTGTGACTCACCCCCACATAATCCACCCTATTATTTTAAGAATTTGTCCATTGGACATATAAAATATTGTTTTCCACTCTCGTTTGTAAAAAACCATGGGAAAAACCCATCGTCTGTTTTGTGGTTTTGATTTGATTAATGTGAGGTATCCCAAACCAATATAATAAACAATCCCCTCTACATTCCAATATAAACCCACCCAAGATCCCACTTCCTCTTCAATAAAAGTCATTAAGGCTCATCCAAACTCTACTGTTATCTATCTAGAGCCCTTCCATGGTTTCCAAATCTCTGAAGAATCCTCTCTCAAGCCTCCCCCATGCTTTGGGGATCACACTTCCATGTAAGGGATTTCTTCATTTCTCATTTTTTCAAATTTTCATTAAGTTTTTGTGCCCTTTTTTCATTACAAATATTGGGGTATGATTTCCCACCTCCCCCATTCTTCCTTCTTAATGTTTGAATGATGGTAACCCCTTTATCTCTCATTAATGTGTCCCATGTACACCTGTTACCATGCTTAAATTCAGTGAGGGATTCCCCTCTCATCTTTTACATCCAAGTAATTATTTTGTACTATGCCTCAAATTTCCATTATGTTGGTTGGTACATGTATCAATATTACCCCATTACTATACATTTCATGAGATTTTGATGTTACATTCCTTTATCTCTCATAAACCATTTTTGTGGGTTCTTATTTCACGTTGTTATGCTGCTGAAATTGCACTATGATTTTCCAAGACAATGTCATTGTGTAGTGACTTCCATACCCATTTATCTATCAAGGTTATTCACCTTTATGAAAATTTACTTACAGATTATAAAACTTCAGGGATGTATTCCACATCCCTTTACATTGAAAAAAATGATTATAATTGATTCTATATTGTATGATCCATGTGCCACACTTATGCATGAAATGAAATGTTTAAGAAAGGCTGTGCTCTGATAGCGCTATAATGCATTGGCTAAAGTAAAGTATCATGATACGCCATTTGTAATGGGTGTTGACTCATTCTAATTCAAGTGCTACTAGGGTTTACTCATGCTTCATGTGCAATGAGTATTTATTCATCCTCCATCTGCAATGAGCCTTGGGTCATGATAATTCAATGGTAACTGTTGTTGCCACATTTCCATGTTATGATTATCATGCTTTATCATGCCTTTATGTTCATGTTTCACCTGTGATCCATTGATATGCCTATTATCAAACAAGTGTAGTATTCCTCATGTTATTCCATGTTTATTACCTTAATGGTCTTTATATCTCACCCTTTTCTTGTGCATGACCTCAGGTTATCCATGCAATGCTAAGTACGAGGGAATGTAGTGGTCATGTAATAGTATTTTTTAATAAAGATGTTCTATTTCATGTTTTATGTTGTTATGTAACGATCTAAAGCACCAAAACCACTAGACCAATCGTTCTTCAATGTTGTAAAAAGTGGTGTTTATGTAATAAATCATGATTAAGTATGAAATAAAGATCATGGTTGTCATATAAGCTATATATGTGGTTCATCGGACCCTTCCAGATCTTATGTATATTAGATGAGGTTGTGTACCATATATATCTTCCCCCACAGATACACCGGGTGCATTATGTATTCCATTTGTCGCATCTGATGAGGTACATGCAAGACCCATCACACGTTATCGACAAGGGTGAGCAAGACATCGACGATGGGGCGACGTTTGCGATGATCCCGATGGAGATAGTGAATCGACGGGATTAGGTACTTCATGGGTGGTTGATTACTCTGGTGAGAGTTCATTGAAAACATAGGAATATTCAAGAGAGAACAGGGGAGTGGGAGGCTCAGATACCTACTCATTACCCCCATTTTACCCATAATTTTGTTGTAGCTTTTGGGGATGAAAAACTATAAGGTGGGAAGAATGTAAAGTCCTCGAAATTCCATGATTTTTTTAAAATTATTTGGGGTTAATTAGATATTTTGAAAATTTACGGTGCTTGATTCCAAGGCCTGATGTGCCTAGAATGGGTTTTTGATCTTTTTTTATGGTACGTTCAATAAACGTGTGGGATGCATTTTCTATCTTTTGAACTGGTGCTCGGATAAAAAATATGAGGGCCCTGTTGAATCCGCAGCCCTAGGATTGGCTTAAGGGAGGCTTCACTTCGATCGTAGTACGTCGGGGAAAGATTTAATTTTCAAAAATTTAAAAAAATAATAAAATAAAATGTAATTGTTGTTTTATTTTTCTCCAGCGGCAGAGTGGAGGTGGAGGGACCGATGGGTTTTCAAGACATCTAATTTCTTGAGTCATCAATTTTGTAACCACATCGTTGGGAATTAAAATTGTTCATTAATTTAAAATTCATTAATGAACCTCAGTAATTCTTTCAGAGTGTTACTCATTTTTTTACCTTCCATTTAAAGAAGGCCCAAGTTTTTGTTTTTGACACGACTTCATCACGAGGGGAACCTCTGGAGAATTACTGTGGAAACTTCCACCTATGTAGGATGGATGTTTGGGAAGTTAAGATCTGGGATGACGAATGGCGAAAACTTCATCTAACATGGACTCTTCTCCCACCACAACTGTGAAGCCTCCAATAGAACTTGAGGTTAGGGGTTTAATAATAATGTTTATCTTTGTTGAATTAAATTAATGTTGCCTATAATGATGTTAATGCGGAGTGTGAAGGCCCAAAAAGGACAAACACTCAGCTGATTAGTTTCTTGATGTTTTCTATGTGGAATGATTTTCAACTCGATGGAAAGCAGAAACCAGGTGGCACGCAATGGCGGTGGCATCCCATCCGGGACGTTGGTGCATCTAGAAGGAAGAAAAGACCACCGGATCTCACCCAATGGCCCATGGAAGATCTGATGGCACGACACCAGAGCGTCGGCACCGGCGAATGGAGTCAGCGGCAAAGGTGGCGGCCGGTGCATGTCGGGTGTGTGTGAGGGTGGTTCTGTCGCGAACGGACATGCGACCAACACATGGCCGATTGTAGATTCGATGTCTCAATGAAGGGAGGGACCCACAGCTTGTGAGTCCTATAGAAACCCATGTGGTGCCACCTAGTGCTATAAATTAAATAGTCATTCTGGAGGAGAATCGGGTGACCCATTTGCGGGTCATGCTAGCCTGTAGGCCGGGCCTCCACGACCATGCCTATCCGAGCTGGACTAGTTCGGTTCATGGCCCAGCCCAACCAGACTGCGTTGGTTCGGCCTGAAACAGGTTGGGTCGGCCCAGACTAGGTCGGGCTAGGTCGGCCCTAACCTAGACCCCTCCCTGGCCCAGATAAGATTAGAAGGTCATATCTTGCGAATCAGACGTCTGTTTGATGAACCGTCTACAGTGCTAAGATCCTTAGAGTATGATGGTCCTTTTTAGGTACTCCACGATAGGTTTAGAGAAATTTAGAGTATGGCTAGTTTGGCTCAACTCCAAATCCAACTGGGCCCTCAGCACTAAAATGCCAATAACTTACTGATCGAGCTTCTAGTTGACGCTCCATCTATTATGTTGGAATTTTTATGACATGAAGGGTCATTGGGTAACTTCTTCGAGGGAGTTAGTACCTATTGAAATATGACCGGTGGCATGAGGAGTAGTTTCTCCCCGAAACAAGAATACATTGAGCAGAAATCTTGTGGCTAGATAAGACTTGAATAATGAAGAGAGATCCTATGTAGTTCAGCACCGAGCGGTTCAGTGCGAATCAACACGGAGCGCTTCTATGTGAATCAACACCAAGAGATTCTTTGTGCATCAGCACCAAGTTATTCTGTGTGAATCAGCCGATAGAGATTCTGTGTGAATCAACATTTGGTGATATTGTGTGAATCAACACCAAGCGATTCTCTCTGAATAATCACTTAGCGATTCTATGTGAATTAGCACCTAGATATCCTATGTGGATCAACATTTGGTGATATTGTGTGTCTATTTCTTTTTGTTTTGTGACTGAGACCCTGATTGTGGTTTTCCATTGGGGAATTATGAGAGACCTTCAGGGGTGGTCTCGGGGTCCCTATAATGTATTGTTATACTCACCCATGAATGGGATTCTCCCACAACTTGATATGTCTTGTGCAGATGATGTGCAGCCGTGATAAAGACTTGTGGAGCTACGATATAACGGTGGATGAAGGTGATGGTTGACATGCATATCTGTGAAGTTGAGTCGTTCATACCCATATGGTAGGATTCCTGGTGGAGGATCTCTAGGGTTGTTTTCTGTTTTTAATTGTAGTTATATCTTTCAGTTAGGCTTGAATTTCGACCCCTTACATTCGGTATACACTTTTAATACAAACTTTTTACTTCGTGGTTGCATCTTGTTGCATTCTAGTTGGTGTTTTTGTACATGTTTAAAGAAAATGCCTTCCGATTTTAGAAATATGCCTTTCTGATGCTAGTCTCCAACCCCTAGCCTATAGAATGAGGGCTTCCTTTAGTCATGACACGTGCCTCGTGGGATGGGTCGTGACATTTATAATGAATATAAAAACATAATATTGGACTAAAATGAATATTTATATGATTTATTATTCCATTGCTAGTGTTTTTATTGAAATTTTTTCCTTAAAAAATTTTCAACATGGGATCGATAATAGGGGTTTGACTTTTCAAAATATCTTTGATGAAATCCGACAACATAAAAATGATTAATAAAACATCCACATGATAAGTGTAAAAAGATAAGTGTGAAGGTAAAATAAAGTTACACATACTATGTTTCAATGTATGAGAACATCTGTGGGAAGTGAAAACATGTATATAGAAGATCAAACAACCCCCCAACGAAATCTAGATACTAATAGAAAAAATGATCATGAGAAAGTAAAAAATAAAAAAAATTAAATGGGTTTAATGGAAATTGAATTTTTATTATGAAAAGTAAATGGATAACATTTTTATTAAAAAAAAATCTCAATGTTGAGGAATTATTTTACAACCTAGTCTATGAAATTGGGGGAATCAACTTACTTGAAAAGTAGAGTTACATCATTTAATACTTATCCACATCAAACGCATCATTTTTTTTCAAATGATGATTATTAAAAATGAATAGTTTTAATGATGTAACAAATATATTCAAAATATATGAATGAAAAATATCCAAAAATTATAACAATATATTAATTTTATCTGTAATAATTAACCAAAATAAAAATGGGTCATAAAAGATAAGATAATTCCCAAAAGGAATAATCCTTCAAATGAATAAAATCATATTTTAATATGTAAAAATCAAAATTAATTCCCAAATTTTAAATTAGATATTTCAATAAATGAAAATATATAAAATTATTTCAAAATATTCTAGAAGTATATAGGAACCCAAAAATTAGAATGATTTTAACACTTATCATGCCAAGAAAAATATTATATTTATCCCCATATAATATCCATCAATCATAACGTCTCGTACAAAAATTTTATTTTAATAATCACATAATGTCCATTATTTGATAAACATTTCCATAAATCACCTAAATCACCATAAAGCCATATTATGATATTATATAATTCCAAAATATAATTCAACATTAACTCCCCAAATAAAATCCCATAATATTATTTTTTACCATAATCTTATAATATTTCAAAAAAATTATTTTTAGCTAATTATAAACAAATATTGTTCTCTAATCACCAAATTATTTTTCAATAACAAGGTTTATCTATATGATAATTCATATGTTCTCAAAATCAATATATTCTATATCATTCATTATTTTCAATTAAAAAATGTTTTATACTAGCCAGAACATTGGGTACACCAATGGTTGGCGTTTCACCCCATGTTTCCCTTCGGTTGTGGGTTGAAACCTCAAAAAAATTTCGGATATGATGGATTGTCAACTAACCTACGGGTTGTCATTTTCCTAAAACATAATAAATATAATACCTATAACATTCCATGAAATGTAATAAAATCCTAAAAATAACAATAATTTATTCATCATAAATTTAATGTTTTAACCACAAAGGTTCTCTCAGGCCATTAATTTTACTTCCCAAAATGTAATAACACATAATTACATAAAAAATTAATGTTTAAAAAAATACCATTAGACAGCATAAAAGTTAATAACTTAAGGACCCACATGGTGTTTTTTTGTACATTCATCTAACAATTATCCTTAATATTATAAACCTATGATGATATCTCTAACTCTTAAGAAACCATCATAAGACAACATCATGATCTCCAAATTTTTCTAATCCCTAATTTGATGCAAACATTAAGATACCAACATTAATCATTAAAAATTCCAGTTTTTTTTACTATTTTTTCACACTATTTCATTTTTTGGACCTTTTATGTGTAGAGTTTTAGGGAATTTGGACAAAATTTGACCCGGATAACCGATACATTACTATAAGACTCTTATAATCATTATCCATTCCCCCAACAAAAACATATATTTTTAAATAAAACATATTTTTTTCATGATAAATTGTCAAATTATTATTCATGGCCTCACCCTTATCAGTACCCTTCCTTAAAAACATATAATTTTTCAAAAAAATGTGGGATCTTTACATTAATATTAGTAAGGGATTTAAAGGAATAAAACTGGATGGTCTAGTGAAAATGTAAAAATCCATGATATAATTTCCATTATAACATCATTTTTTTTATATATGGAGAATATCATTTTAACATAAAAAACACATTTTTAAAAGAAAACCTTTTAGAGCCCATAGAAAATATAAAAAAAACAAGTTGGAGACTTGGGAAATCATTTTAGTAACCATCATAGCTACCCATCAATTAATTATCATAGTTAATCATTGAATAACTATCTAATTATATTCTCATTATCTCTTAGGATAATCCTAATCGATTAACTCCATCACATATATGGAATAACCATATTTTCGACTGCCATATCCAATAAATTGGAGATTATAGCGTAACCAACAATAATTTCAATATCACAGAACCACCCGTCATTAATTAATTATTTAACCACATTTCCTTGTCTTATAATGGAACAACCCATCATCATAACAATTCCCATAAACCATAACATAATCATATATTATGAAGCATGCATCATAGAAAATTTACTAGAGTCGAATAAATTATATAAAATAAAAAATCTCAACATAGAATAAAATGATTTTATAATAAAATAAGCATGTAATCATTTATATTATGAATAAAAATTATTATCCATGAATTAATGAATTTCCTCTATTGTTTTATATCTTTAAAAAAACTTTTTCTATATTGTTGTTGAAAAAGTCACAAAGTAACTCATTTGAAATATTACAAAATGATTCCTATCAAAACAATTTGTTAAAAAGTAAAAAATGGTTAAATATATCTCTAAAAAATTATATAATAATACTAAAATAATATTTTGATGCATTTGTATAAAATACGGATAACGAATAGAAATAGAGTTTAATGGGAATCTTCAGAAATATAATTTTTAAAATAACATTCCTTACTACTTCAGAAATATTTTAATCATAAAACCCATGAATAATTAACATTCAAAAACATTTAATATTATTATAGAAGTTAAAATTATAGATATAACATTTTTGTGGGGTTGTATGAACACACCATAAAATAACATTGCAGGATAACATAAAAATTCCCTTTGATGAAATGAAATTGAGAAAAAGTACCTTACCTTTAGTGTGAATCATCAAATAAATTCAATATATTTGTGAATAATCAAATTCTGCTAATTTTACAATTTCTTAAGAATATTTTTCCTTTTAATTATTTCATAAGTTTATTAAATTTTTTATTATAAACAATTATATAATCATTTGACATGAAATATGATGTTATGATAATTATCAGTACATAATTTTAAAATGAATTTTGTAATTTGAATATGGTCATAGAGGTAAGTTAAGAAAAATATTGACAATAAAAAAATTAATCAATATCTTTAATATACAATAACTATACTTTTAAACCAATCATTTAAAAAATGATTTGAAAAATTAGCTACACAAAAATAAAAAAGATGGTAGGTCGTATGTATACATGAGTAACATTTCTACTTTCCAATTATTGTAATGGAATGAAGTTAAGTATATTTTTATCATTATATAATCTTAATAAAATGTTAAATTACTTATTAATTTTTTAATAATACTTATACATATCATTCTTGTGATGTGGTGATGAAAAATAAATCACATTGCTTTGTGGAGTGAGTAATCCACAGGAACTCACGAATGATGTTACTATTTTTCTATGAATGGATTGGAAAGAATATAAATGACATATTTTCTTTTAAAAATGTCAAATATTTCATTTAAATCCTATAAAAATTAATTACATCCACATTACCAATCTTCTGGGATGGTGATGGAAAATGAATTACATCGGTTTGCGAGGTTGTAATCCACTATACACACAAATTAATGTTTCATTTCTAATTAGTTTTAACAGTAGATGGATATACGGAATTACACTCACAAAATAAAATATAATTATATGAAGGATATATTAGTTATTATATTTTTTGTGTTATAATATGTTTCATGGGATGTGGAGGATAAAAAATGATGAGTCAAAAAGGTTTTCCTTATAACTTTTCCATTCCTTCATACATAGGGTAGATTGTTAAGTCATTAAGGCTTTTCTTATGACTTTACCATTTCTTCCTGTTTTGAAAATCACAAACACCTTATCTCAAGGAAAATGTATTTTTACCCTGTTTTTCTTCTATAAGGAAAATTTCATTCCCAATGGAAATTTATCTTTATTATGTTTTCATTGTTCATATCATAATTTTTCTATGTGTAAAATTCTATTTGAAAACCAAAATACCTAGATATGAAGCATTCTGTTTTAGAATCTGAATTCTGAATCAGAATTCTGGTTACGAACTTTCTGAGTTCTCACTCCAAATTCTGAATCATAATTCTGGTTAAAAACTTTCTATGTTCTAACTCCAAATTCTAAATCAGAAATCTGGTTATGAACTTTCTGAGTTCTAACACCGAATTCTGATTAAGAATTATGTATACAAACTCTTCTGAGTTCTGACTCCGAATTCTGATTACGAATTCTGGTTATGAACTTCTCTGAGTTCTGACACCAAGTTTTCTAAATACAAACTCGGAAATCTTATGAGTTTTGACTTCAAATTATCATGAACTCTGACTCCAAACATTGAATGTTCTAGTTCTGAATTCATATGAATCTATAATTTGAATTTCCTTGAAATTCAGATTTTGGAATTTTATATAATTCAGGTTCTAAATTCCTAGAAAACAGAATCTGAATATCCTTGTATTGAAGACTCTGAATTCCATTTTTGTTTGACTCAGAACTTTCATATTACTTACATTCCTAAATACAAGGCATTATTCATGCTTAAAGTTTTTTTGTTATAAAATGATGTTGTGATTTCAGTTACTCACTAACCATTGTTTGAGTCACACCTGTACAGGTCCCTCCAAAATTCAAGGAAAAATATGACCGTTGGAGGAGGGAGCCAACCATTGAATACATGCCTATTAATAAGAGATCATTTGAAAGAGTTTGAGATAGTTCTAAGATGGATTAGATGACATGATGTTGAGGTGATTTATAGATAGAGAATCTCACTGCTTTGTGCGTGCTAAACTTCTTGTTCATACTTTCTTTGTGCGAATCTGATTGTTTCTGTGTACAGTCGAGGGCTTCCGGGGATAGGAAGACAGAGGTACCGACTACCTTGAAGTTGAGGGCTTCCTTGCTGAGGAAGACAGAGGTTCCAACTACCTTGATGTTAAGGGCTTTCAAGGATAGCATGACAGACTCTGATCTTTGTATCGATGGATTACCTTGGTGTGGGTAAAACATACTTTCTTGAAAGTATAAATCAAGATACCTTTATCCAAGGTTGTTGGATACCCTTCTCTTTGGGTTAAAATATTTACTACTTGTTACTTGTTTGTTTCATGTTTTCAACTTCATTTTTATTGTTGAGGAAAGTATAATATTATTATACTTACTTATACTTGTACTCTGATTATATAGGATTCTATATGATTTAAGGTAGAATCTTAGTTGTAATCATTTGGTATGTTTCATTTCCGGAATCACTTTTCCGGAATCAAGCAAGTTATTAGATCTTAGAGGAGTTATGATTTTGGTTATGAAAAATTTCCTTTGAGATTTTCTTTTGTATATAATTCACCCCCCTCTTGTATTTGAACATCTCATCATTATATATTTGATCATACAATTGGTATCAGAGGAGGTCATCTCTGAATTAATCTAAAGATTAGAGTCAGAAGAAAATTCTTCTTCTTATTACTTTCAAAATTGATTTTCTGGAATCATATTTTTTCAGAATCATATTTTTCGGACTCACATATTTCAGATTCATTTTTTCTTAGAGATACTATTGTTCTATCTTTCCTTAGGAATTTCTTGCTTAAAAACATTTTCTATTAACAAGTTTTTTGTGGAAAAAACATTATTTAAAATGGTAGAAATCAATTTTGGTTCCATAGAAAATCTCAATCCAACTAGACTACATATCATTGATAGAAATGACAATGAATATTAGAGAGATCATATAAAGACTTTCATTATCAATACTGGTGCTGATAATTTTGTTATGCTTATTAGAGGATATAAAATCTATAACAAAGAAGTTAGTACCATTACCAATCTAGAAAAGCATGAATATCAAATTAATTATAAGGTACACAATAATTTTCTTTTCTCCATGACTAGAAATATATATAGCCAAATTTCATCTTGTGAAGAAGAAAATTCTATAAGGAAGAAACTTTATGTTACTCACTTTGAAACTTCTAATTTTATTGAAACTAGAAGATCCATGCTCAGAGATGAATATCATGGATCTAACTTTCCTTATAGAGAACCCATATGTAAGGTGCAATAAATATTCCTGACTATTGTTAATAGTTTACAATCAATGACTGAGAAAGGATTATATGAAGAAGCTATTATTGATAAGATCACAGACATCATTCCCAATGAGTGGGAATACAAGGTAAATGCTATTGATGAGAATATAAAGGTTACTCTGATTACTCTTGATGAACTCTTTGGAACTATTCTTCAAAACGAAACTAGAATTAAGAGAGATGTTGATAATGTAAAGAAAAAGAATGGAAATGGAAGTGTTGCCTTTACTACAACTTCTAATCCTACGAAATCCAAGACTCCTGAATGAATTACCAGATACAAAACTAAGAAATTTGTTATCCAATCCAAATATAGTGAAAGTGAATCCTAAAAGAATGAATTAGAAAATCATTCTCGAAGGATGAACAAGATAGCTGGACAAAAGAAATTTCAATCCAGATATAATAAGAAATAAAGGAAAGATAAGTAAGATTCATAAGTCACATGTTATGAATGCTAGATAGTTGAACATATAAGACATAATTGTCCCATTCTTAAGAGAAAAGAAATTATGGAAAATAATTTTGAGAGAAACAGAAAGAAGTATTACAAGTCTAAAGATAAGAATGTCTTGAAAGCTAATGACACTTGGAGTTACAGAGGTGGAGACTCTTCAGATGAATATTTGGATTATGAATCTTCTGGACAGAAGAATCTTGGTCTAATAGCCAAACTACCTAATGAAAATAATTTCATTATGGTTGAGGTACATAATAATGAATCAATGTCTAATATATCTATGAATGCTAATGATAATAAATATTATTACTCTTTGGAAGAGGACTCTTCTTCTGATGAAGATAATACTTTACCTTCCTATGAAGAAGTTTCTAGGTTTTCCAAACTTCTTGAGATTGAGAATTCAAAACTCATGAAAAAACATGATAAGGAAAAATCCAAGAATAGTATTATTACTAAAGAAATACTAGATCTTTATAAAGATCTTGATAAGAAAAATGATGATTTTGAAATTATTTCAAAAAATATTTAGGAAGTAAGTTCTGAGAAAAACAAATTTTTTAAATATCTAGAAAACAAAATTTTTAAGAAAAATGTTTTCGAGTGTAGCTCTAATTTAAAATCAAATGTTTTAGAAGACAAGAACCTGGTTATCAAACTCAAATCTAAAATATTTTATTTTTGGATGTGTTTGTCAAACTTTACCATAGGTAAGGAAAATTTTGAAAAAATGTACTCTCAAATCCAACCTCTAAGAAATAGTTCTGGTTTTGGTTATACTGGTTATAAACTGATTTTTTATAATAATTACTTTGTTCCTCAAAGTGCTCTATTCTATACTAAGTGTTAGTGCAGTAGAAATTGGGAAAAGAATTGTTCTCTAAACAAAACACAATCTTTAGAATTTCATAAAGCCTATTTTTCTATGAATATGTGGGTGTTTAAAATTTTTCTTTCTAATAATTCCGGATCCAAGCAAGTTTGCATTCTAGAAAGCTAACTTTTTATAATTTTCAGGAAAATAGAGGTGGTACCAACAATAATACAATGGTACATTGATGGTGGAAATTCTTGGCATATTACTGGTAACAAAAACAATTTTGAAAATATTATCAAGAGGAAATGAGGAAAATTAACTTTTGGAGTTAATGCTTAGGGAGAAATTATTGGTATAGCTAACATTTCTTTCTTGGAAAACCATTAATTTCAAATGTTTTTTTGTTAAGGGTCTTAAGAACAACCTTATTAGTATAATCCAATTATGTGATGAAGGTTACCTTGTGAATTTTAGGAATGAAAAGTGTTCAGTACACAATTCCAAGAAAGGGTTTGTTCTTTCTACCCATGGGCAAGGGAATGTTTACAAACTAAACATAGAAGACATTAGGGGCCATAATCTACCTTGCCTTAGTGAAATGTATGATCATTCATGGTTATGACATAGAAGGTAAGGACACTTTAATCTTAGGAACTTAAGAAAAATTTCTATAAAAATATTAGTTAATGATCTACCAGAGCATAGATTTGATTCTTCAAAAGTATATGACCCTTGTCAATATGGGAAGAAACATAAATCGTGTTTTAAATCAATTGATGAAGTCACAACTACATATGTATTACAGATAGTGCATGTGGATCTTTTCAGTCCAACACAAACTAGAAGTATTGGAGGAAAATGTTATGTATTTTTCTTAGCTAATGATTACACTAGATGTACGTGGGTCTATTTTCTAGAAAAATAAGTCTGAAGATTTTTTGTATTTCAAAAGTTTTAGAGCCCTAGTTGAAAATGAGAAAAACCTTCCATAGAAAACTATTCACAGTGATCATGTAGGATAATTTCAAAATTCTTTTATTGAAACTTTTTTTAGTAGAAAAGAAATTACTCATAAATTATCAGCACCCAGAACACCTCAACAGAATGGTGTTTTCAAAAGAAGAAATAGAATTATTCAAGAGATAGATAGAACTATGTTTAGTGAGTATTATGTAGCCAAACATTCTGGGGATGAAGCTGTATGTACTGCTTGTTATACTATAAATCGAGTTTTGATTATACCTTTTCTTAATAAACCTTTTTATGGGTTACGGAATGGTAGAAAACCTATACATTCCAACTTTAAGGCTTTTGGTTGCAAGGTAATCATTCTGAATACTAAATACAATCTACATAAATTTTCACCAAAATCTGATGAAGGAATTTTCTTAGCTACTCCATAACTACTAAGGCATATAGAATTTTCAAAAAAACATCTATACTGTTGAAGAGATAGTACATGTTAAATATGATGAAACTGATCCTTTTGTTTTTAAATGACCACAACCTGTATCTTTGGATTTTATTTCAAAAACTGATTATCATCCTATGATAGAAGATTCTTATAATAAGGAAAATGTCCAAGAATATACTTCTAAAACATTTACCCCTAAAAATTTACTACCATATGTTGATGAACAGGTCCTACAAAACCCAAACTAGTTGTTTCTTAAGAGTAATTGTAGTGATATCATCATTGGTGATGTAAGTCAACCTATAAGGACTTGAAGTTCCATAAGAAATGTAGTAGAAAACCTAGCATTCCTTTCCCCGTTAGAACAAAAAATCACTGATGAAGCTTTAGGTGATGATGATTTGATAAAATCCATGCATGATGAACTAAATTAATTCAAGAGGAATAAAGTCCGGACCTTGGTTGAAAGACCTAAGGATACTTCTTTTATTGTGTGTAAAATGGGTCCTCATAAATAAGTGTGATGAATATGGAATCATTGTAAGAAATAAAGCTAGATTAGTTGCAAAAGGCTATAATCAACAAGAAGGAATAAACTATGAAGAAACCCATGCACCTGTAGATAGACTTGAATTTATTCGTATTTTACTTTCCTTTGCAGCATTATTCAATTTAAATATTTTTCAAATGGATGTTAAATCTGACATCCTTAATGGTTATGTTCAAGAGGATGTTTTTGATGAACAAACTCCTTGGTTTTAAGATAAAAAACATCCTGATCGTGTTTTTAGACTTACCAAAGCTTTGTGTGGCCTTAAAAAAGCCCCTCAAGCCTGGTATGATAGACTTATAGGTGTTTTCTTCAAAATAACTATGTTAAGGGAAATTCTCCCTTTTTATAAATAAAGATAAGAAAAATGCTTTGATTGTTCAAATTTATGTTGATGACATTATATTTGGTTCAACTCAGCAATCCATAACTGATATCATTTGTGGGTCTAATGAAATCTGAGTTTGAAATGAGTATGATGGGTGAGTTAACATTTTTCCTTGGTTATATAATTTCTTAAAAACCAGAAAGAGTCTATATAACCCAACCTAAGTATATTAAAGATGTTCTTAAAAAGTATGGATATGATAACACTAAGATTATAAGTTCTCCCATTGTTTCCTCAAACACACTAGATCTTAATAAATCTAGGAAACTAGTAGATCAAACATCTTCTAGAGTTATCAAAGGAAGTTTACTTTACTTGACAGTTAGTCTTCCAGACTTAATGTTTTTAGTATGCTTATGTGCAAGATATCAATCCAATCCTAATGAATCTCATTTAAAGGGAGTAAAAAGAATTTTTTTCAACTTAAAGGGAACTATAGATTTAGGATTGTTTTATTCTTCTAGAAATGATTTTTTTTAAATTTTTTCCGATGATGACTTTGATGGATGTAGAATGTATAGAAGGGGTACATCCAGAACATGTCATTTCTTAGGAGATTCATTAGTTTCATGGTCAAGTAAGAACCAAAACTCAGTAGCACTTTCCACTATTGAAGTTGAGTATGTATCAGTTGGAATTTGCTGTGCTCAAGTGTTGTGGATGCAACAGACACTCACAGACTATGGTATGTGTTTTATCAAAACTCAAATTTTGTGTCATAATACTAGTGTCATTGTCCTTAAAAAAAACATTGTACATTACTCTCGTGGAAATCACATAGATATTAGGCATCACATTATTAGGGATCACACACAACAAGAAGATATCATTCTTCAATTTATCAGAAGTCAAGATCAACTTGCTGATATTTTCACAAAATCCTTACCCTCTAATAGATTTGAATACATTAAACAGATGTTAAGAATGATAACCGCAAAGTATTCCTCCTAGATAACTTTCTATTGAACAAATATTCTTATAGTAATAAACTCCTTTTCATAGGGGGGTACATTTCATTGTATGTTTTTCATATATTTCATAATGATGTTTATCATATTTTTCGTAATGAAGGATTTTATATTTTTCTTAACGAATTTTTCCATATTTTTCGTAATGATGTTTTTTATACTTTTTGTAATGAATTTTTTCATATTTTTCATAATGAAGGTTTTTATATTTTTCATAATGAAGTTTTTCATATTTTTTATAAAGATGTTTTCATATTTTTAATAATGAAGTCTTTCATATTTTTCATAATGATGTTTTAAATATTTTTTGAAATGAAGTTTTTCATATTTTTCGTAATGATCTTTTTCATATTTTTCATAATGAAGTTTTTCATGTTTTACGTAATGAAGTTTTTCATGTTTTTTTGTACATAAAATTTTTGTAATGGAAATTTTCGTACTTGAAATTCTCATAACGGAAATTTTCATACCTAAAATTTTTGTAATGGAAATTTTCGTACTTGAAATTTTCGTAATGGAAATTTTCATACTTGAAATTTTCATAATAGAAATTTTTTAACTTGAAATTTTCATAGTGAAGTTTTTCGTAATGAAGATTTTTGTAATGAACATTTTTGTAATGAAATTTTTTTTAATGAAGATCTTTGTACTCAATTTATTTTTCTTACTCATGTTTTTTTTGGAATCTAATGTTGTTCAAGAAAGAATTTTCCTCAATACGAATAATTCTCCAGACAATATGAATGTTATGCTTCTTTCTTGAGTTTTTGTAATAACCTTTTACTTGTCGTTATGTTCTTTTGTTTTTAAAATTTCCCAGAATCACGTATCCTTAAATCCGAATGTTTTCTTTTTAAAATATCAAAATATTAGATTCTACCAAATTTTCCTTGTGGCTATCCTCTCAACCATCAGATTAAATCTAAAGAATTCTCAGCCATTGGATTGAAATGGGAAGATGAACCGTCGCTTCAAAACCTATAAAAGGGGACCCCCGATAGTTTTCCCACATCAGTTTTCATGTCTTGTATGTGTCATATCTCTACCCATCTACAAAATACCATTCCATATTTTTCAGAAGTACTCAAGTCTGAATGTATGCAGAAGTTCCTTCTCAAGATATGTCTAATGTCAAGCCAGTTTCGGAGTGGAAAATATACAGGGAGAGGTTAGTGCATGCGAAATTCTTCAACAAGTATTACTCTATTATCTCCAAGAACATCAAGCATAATGGATGGGAATGTGTATCCATATCAAAGACAGGAGCTCAGGATGTTGTGTATCCATATTTGTGGATAGAGTTTTATGAATCGGTTTATTTTTTCAAGGAAGGTGGTAGGGAAAAACATTCCTTCCAGAGTTGTGGAAAGACATATGCACTTTCTTAAACTAAGGGAGCCATCTTTGTTTTAGTTACATATGAAGGGGAAGACGAGTATTGTTCCTAAAAGCTAAAAAATGTTCAAGGGATTTTTGTAAAAGTGAGGGCTATGCAAAGTCATGGACTTACAGAAGTTAAGACAGAAAATATTTCTCACTTTTTTACCAACAATTGGATTCTAGAGTTATGGGTTCAGGGTCATTTTTTACGGAGAAATGGTGAAAGGATACTCTTAAGAAAATTGATAAATATATCTTATATTTTTTGGTAAATCTAAGTAAAATTAATCTGATGAAACATATTCCCATTTGGATTGAAAATATCAAGAATGGGAATCTGAGAGCACAGATAATAATCTATCATTCCCTACTTTCCATGTTGATAGTTTAGTGTTTATAATCATTCAAGATCCCATGAAATTACAAGCCATGGAATTTCAAAGTAATAATAATAAGTGAGGATACCGTCAATAAAATGAATGTTGGTTTCTCTAAGGATTCATGTGAATTTTATGATCTACCAGAGGATGAGGTAGAATCCATTATAAAGAGTACAAAAGAGGCCAAACATTCAATTAAAGACGGAAAGAAAAGAAAATTGAAGGAAGTAGAAGCTGAAGGTGAAACTCTTAAAGATATGGAAGTTCAATCCTCACCTCCAAAGACAAAGAAACAAAAAGCCTATCTGTATGAGGTAGTAGCTATATAGAGGGAGGATAAGAAGAACCAAAATGAAGGGGAACCACAATTTGGTCTCGACCTAATAGAGGATAAAGCATTGAAAGAGAAAGCTACTAATGAGCTTGAGATGCAAGCCAAAGAGAAGAAGCTTAAGAAGAAGATGTCTGAGGTGGAGATTGTGCAATCTCTTTTGAATGATACTGAAGGAGCATCCAAAAAAATTCTTGTACTGAAAACATTCCTGGTAGAATAATTACTTGTGACACTGGGAAAGAAGTACATCACTCTAGAAAAAGTTGAAGAGAATGATGTTGAAAAGGAAGATGTAGAATAAGTTCAAGAAGCTGGAAGCACTGAAGATACATCTGATCTGATAAAGCAAGTTGAAGAAATTCATGAGAAGGAAAGTGCTTCTGAAAGGTTGTCAATCCGAACTTCTCAAGTTGGATCCTCAAGACTTACTACTCCAGGGGTTGATGAGATGGTTAAAGAGGAGGTGAACAAGCTTTCTGAAGAAGAGATTCATAATCATGACTTTATTCTTCTTGAAGATATTGAGGCTGAAGCTGAGAAGGAAAAAATTGATGAAGTTAAGATTGTTCAATTATCTGATAGTGAGAAGGAATCTCCAGATGAAAAATCTATTCTGAAAACCAACAAGGGGAAACAAGTGGTTTTTCAAACCCCAACTAAAGAAATTATAAGGAAGAAGGACGCTGGAGGATCCTCTAAGAGGAAGCTTGTCGAGTTAGAGGAAGAACCATCACCAAGAAAAATGTCAAATTTGGAATCATCAGCTTTAGAACATGATTTTTTCATTCAGTCCTTGAATAAGCTAGTGGATACCATTCCGATATTTCCATCAATTGAATCAAGATGCTCGATGCTTCAGCATAGCATGAATCAGAAAATAGACTCTGTATCAATGGTGATGGATAGGTGTGTTAAGGTTGAGGTCGAACACAAGAATTTCTTTATCAACTATGAAGCCCACAGAAAATCATGCATGAAAATGACCAGTTGATCGAAGAATATTGTTGAATATTTGAGAGAGCATGACCAATTTCAAGAAGATGGAAAGGAAGATTTTGATACTGAAGACACCAAAATCAAGGATCTCAAAAATAGATTTAAGGAAAAGCTAAATCTTTAACAGAATACCCAGATTCAGGATGTCAATGATCTAAATGGGAAGATGAATTTTGCTGTCCAAAGCTAGAAAATAGAATGGGATCTCCGGATTGAGATTCATGAAATGCTAGTGAAGCAAGATGAATTGATGAAAGCTTAGGAAGAGGCCATGAGAGCTCAGGAAGACAAGATCGATGAATTAGAAAAGCATGAAAAGGAGGATCACAAAGGGTTAAAGAAGCTGAAAACCATTGTGAAGAAGCTGATACCCAAGGAAAAAGAAGCAAAATAGATCTAAATCCAATATTTTTTTATCTGTTTTCCCTATACAAATTCATTCAATCATAATGAAATTGTGGTTGCTTGTTTTACTTGAATGTTTATACTTATATTTCAGGTATCATATTTCTATTCCATTCCCTAAATATCTTTTTAAAAATCACAAAGGGGGAGAAAGGAAAAAGAATTTAAAGTAAAGGAGAAATATCACTAAGCAAGGGGGAGTTTATATAAGCGGGAGTTCTAATTACGAAGATTTCCATACTCAAGATAATGAAAATTCTCATTCTGGAAATCTAGAATACTAGCCTTAGTGTTCCAAAGACTAAGGGTGAGTTAGTCATATTCATCATTGTCAATGTAAAAAGGGGAGATAATTTTTATTTGAAAAGTATAGAAATATTTTTTCCATGTCCTTTTATTATTTTTCATAAGGATGTTTGTGCTTTCCAAAAATAGGGACATTGTTGAGTCAATATGTTTTTCCTTATGACTTTCTCATTCCTTAATACATAGAGGAGATTGCTAATTCATTTAAGATTTCTTTATGACTTCAAAATTTTCTCTTATTTTGAAAATCACAAACACCTTATCTCAAGGAAAATGTCTTTTTACCCTGTTTTTCTTCTATAAGGAAAATTTATTTCCCTAAGGAAATTTATATTTACAATGTTTTCATTGTTCATATCATAATTTTTTATGTGTAAAATTCAGTTTGAAAACCAAAACCTTGGAATCTTATAAATTCACAGACATGAAGCATTATGTTTTAGAATCCGAATTCTGAATCAGAATTCTAGTTATGAACTTTCTGAGTTCTGACTCCAAATTCTGAATCCGAATTATGGTTATCAACTTTCTGAGATATGACTCCGAATTCTAATTACAAATTATGGATACGAACTCTTCTGATTTCTAACTCCGAATTATCATTACAAATTCTGTTTATGAACTTCTTTGAGTTCTGATTCCGTGTTTTCTAAATACAAACTCCTAACTCTTATGAGTTTTGACTCATAACTCTCATGAACTTTGACTCCGAACTTTGGAAGTTCTAGTTCCCAATTCTTGTGATTATTGACTCTGAATTTCCTTAAAATTCAGACTTCTGAATTCTATAAAATTCAGGTTCTTGTTCCTAGAAAACAGAATCCAAATATTCTTGTATTCTAGACTCTGAATTCAATTTTCGTTAGACTCCAAACATTCATATTCCTTACATGCTGAAATATCAGAATTTAGTCATGCTTACACATGTTTTGTTATAAAATGATGTCGTGCTTTCAGTTACTTAGTATCCGTTGTTTGAGTGACACGTGTACAGGTCCCTTCGAAATTCAAGGAAAAATATGACTGTTGGAGGAGGGATCTAATCGATGAAGCCATGCCTGTAATTATGAGCTCATTTCAAAGAGTTCATGATAGTTCTATGACTCTATTGATGACATGCTGTAAAAGTGATTTCTAGAGAGAGACTCTCACTACTTTGTGCATACTGAACTTCATGTTCAGACTTTCTTTGTGCGACTCTGATTGTTACTGTGTACAATTGAGGGCTTCTAGGGATAAGAAGATAGAGGTGCCGACTACCTTGAAGTTGAGGGCTTCCTTGCTGAGGAAGACAGTGGTTCCAACTACCTTGTAATTGAGGGCTTGCAAATATCACAAGACAGACTCTGATATTCATATAGAGGGCTTACCCTAGTGTGGGTAAGACATACTTTCAAGAAAGTATAAATCAGTAGACCTTTATCAAAAGTTGTTTGATACCCTTCACTTTGGGTTAAAAGATTTACTATTTGTTACTTGTTTGTTTCAAGTTTTCTGCTGCATTTTTATTATTGAGGAAAGAATAATATTCTTATACTTCCATAGACATGAACTCTGATTATATAGGATTTTATATTCTTGAAGGTTGAATCTCAGTTGCTGTAATCTTTTGTTATGTTTCTTTTCTGGAAACACTTTTTCGGAATCAATCAATTTATTAGAGCTTATAGGAGTTGTGAATTTTGGTTATGAAGAATTTCCATAGAGATTTTTTTTGCATACAATTCACCCCCCTCTTGTATTTGAGAATTTCATCTTTACATATTCGATCCTACAAACAATATTGAAACATGTAGAAAAAAACTATACATCTTATTTGAAAAACCACTATTTATTAACACCTTATGTCTTTTTAAATTAGTTCTATTCTTGCTAGAAGACCACATTTTTTTGTGGTATTATAAAAAATAAAATGGTTTGGTATTGGACAACCAAAGTTTTTGTTTGTGTGAATAAATGAGAAGAGTCTACCTTTTATAAGTGAGAGTAGGTGAAGTCTTAGAATTTTTCAAAATATTAAATTAATATAAATTAATTTTCATTTCATAAATTGATAAAAAATTATTTCTTAATATTATATGATTATTATGGGTCTATATATCCTCTAAAAATAAATTTTAGTAATTTTTTTTGCATATTTCTCAGAATATCTTTTGTTTTCTTATCCTTATTTAACTCTTTTAACTCCTCTTGTGAAAACATGATTTTTTTAGTATTTTAAGGTCATAATTATTACATTAAATTGAAAAAAAATATCATATTTGGACCATTGTTGATATTTAAATCCATATCTTAATCAGTTTTCTAAATTAATTATATTTATTAATTTTATATCTTTTCATAAAATTTTATTTATGATAAAAAACAAAATGTCAATTTTTAGAACAATTAAATTCTTCGACATTAATGATATGAGGACAATATTGTAAATTAGAACTAAATAATTTATTCCATCCTCAAAATATCTTGGCAACATAGAAAACTATTTTATCAAATTATTAATCAAATAAATATATTTATTTTATATTTTTATTATCTTTTATTTTATTTATCGATTTATTTAATAATTACAACATTAAATTATTACAAGCATTTAAGGTATTTATTTCATCAAAAAAGATAATAACTAAATTACCATGAAAAATTTAAATCTTTAAAACTCTCTAATAATATTTATATAAAAAACCCCTTTCATTATTCCATATTAAAAATATAAAACTTACAAGAAACAATTGTCAGATGTGTTTTTTAATTGATTAAATAAACATCTATAAAATTCATAATCACATCAAACCAAAACCATAAGGTCAAAATTGGACCCTTAAATGATTCTGGTCGATATATACTCATCCAATAATATTTATTTATGTGTTTGGGTCATTTATTCATTCATCACGTTTTATTTTTAACATAAATTGCTCAATTTACACTATATCCTCTTAATAAAAATTATTAATGTTACCATTCATATTGTCTGAAAATAAAATAGTATATTTTTCAAGACATGAAATGAATTATTAAAAATATGGAATCCATTTTTCAAAATTAAATGCACATTTTTTACATATTTAATTTAAAAATAATTTGTCAAAACATAATGAATATTTTTTTGATAAAATAATATTTAAAAATAATGGTTTTTTTATACTGAATTCAAGTATAAAATCCATTTAAAACCCTATAATTGGATTTTTTAAATAAAACATAACTGCATAAAATTTAAAACAAATCAAAAACATAATTTTACATTATGTATACTTTAAAATAGAATGTAATTTTCATAAAAAATATGTATTTTTTTCTATTCATTGAAAAAAATAATTTTTTTAAAAAAATTCTTAGAAATTACTCATAAGATAATTCTAGAATGCTGAATTTAGAATAAATTTAATTATTTTGAAACTAAAATTTTATAATTCTAATATTAAATATTTGAATAACATCTTATAAATATATTGTTTGATAAATCCATTTCTGTTTTGATTTTAATACTTTTCTAAAATATTAATAAAGAAAATAACTAAATAATCGAAGAATTATAATATATATTAAAAAGTCCTAATTCAATGATTAGATGGGAATCAAGATTCATGAATATTATGTAAAACCTTAAATTAATTATTCCATTGAATACCTTTTACTATATGATGTTTTAAACTCTGGTTATTAGCTCCCCCCGTCTACCCCTAACAAATTTTCCCTATTTTATTGAAATAATTATGGTACATCTAGAAAAAGTTTACATGTGAAACCTATGTGATGAATGTATTGAATGTGTATATCATGTCCATCATACATACATCCAATTAATTAGCCGAGAGAAAATATTAACCGAGTCACCCCTAGCTAGAAATACCCATGTTCAATTCCGGAAATCCATGTGAGAGATACTGTGAACATATTTCTTAAAAATTTTATAATTTTTTTTATTTTTCAGAGACCCATTTGGATCATTTCTCCATACTATTATTATTCCTTCTTATACATGGATTAATTAAATGTTAAAATTTCTAACTGTTGAATAAATAATAGCGGTAAATTATGTGTCTTGATATTCCTTATTTAATTCTATCAAATATGTGATTGGTGGAAATAATAGTGAAGAAAATAAACAAATTTTCATGGAGTTGATGATAATGTGTTCCATTGCCCCAATTTTCAGTATAATATTGAAAAATCAATGGATTAAATGAATCCCAATCTATATAATTGTAACACCCCGAGCTTCCACGATACGCCTCTCTTTCAATAATGCAATAGCTTGCATTGTACGCATGTTCGAGTTCTAAAACACCGCGACTAATCAAAGTAGCCGTTATGAATAGTAATAACCACTTTTTAAAATTATAGAAATTTTATATTTCAAAATGGACTTCATTTTTGTATTCCTAATATTGAAATTAGCCTATGTTGAATTTTTTGTAATTTTCCGAGAACTTCCAAATTTTTATGAATAGTGAAAAATACTTAAAACAACTTTTTTAATCAAAATAATTCATAGTGATAAATTATACTATTGAGTGGTTTTAGAGTATAATTAGAATATATTTTTACCATTTTATCCTATGGTGGTCATTAGAATTAATTTAACATTGAAATTGGACATAAACAATTGCCAATCTTTTGATATAAATTGTTTCTTAAAAACACGCTATTTGTTGTGACAGCGGGAATTAATTATAAAATTAATTAATGCAACTAATATGTTTGGAAGTTTGTAAAATAGACATCATTTTTCAATTCGGAATATCAATTATAGCTTAGGGTGAAATTTTGGCCTTATTCTGAAAAACTTCAATTTTTGATGAATAGTGAAACCACTAAGTGGTTGTTAAATAACTGATTTTTCGTTTAAATGAAATATTACCACTTCTGTGATTTGATTTTCAAAAATCCGACATACATGGTTGTCATTAAGAAGTAAAATTTGGTTCAATGGGATAAAAATAATTTTTTGGTGAATAGTAACTTATTAAGTTCTTAATCGCGATTAGTGGTAATTAGGGTAGTTTAAGGTATAAATAATACTTTAATAATATTAAATGACCTAGACACATGTCCCAACCTCATTGGTTGTGTCATGGCCGACCAAGACAAGCCATGGCCTAACTTGGGGACCCCATGGATCCACTTTTGTTGGGAAATAACATAAATTACTTTTTATTTAATGTTAAAGTGAAAATGACACTAACATAAAGTGTTTTACTAAAACAATTTTTAAGTAGGGTTACACAAGTCCAAATTTTGATTATAAATAGTCATTGGAAAGATAAAAAGATTTCCTATATCATAGTATTTGTTTTATAATTTTTAGACATTAAATAAATTTAATTATTTATGACATAATAATGATGCAGCGATGACATCATTATTTGACGATTTAAATAAAATGGAAAGGTAATATAAAATCTATGAACTACACATGGCCAAAACCAATTGGATGAGTGGATTTCGATGCCTTATCACCTTATCCACGAATTCTATCAATGTGGGACCTTTTAAAACCGAAACACATTTTCAAATAATGTAATGTTCCTTTACTTTCCAAAAGTGCCCTTCCTCTCCTCTTATAAAAGGCCCCCACCTCTACCTCATTTCACACACTCTTCAAGCCATTGGCTCGGCCAACCCCTGCCCATTTGCTCTCTCCACATCCCTCTCCTCATCCTAGAGGATTCCCTTTGGGCAGAATCCTTTCAAAGGAAGCCTTTAGGCTCAACTCAAAAGGAGTTACACTTTTTAAGGTAATTCATTCTCTCATGTTCTTTTGTTTTATTTTGCTTCTCCAACCCCCTAAACTCTTTTTATTTACTTTTTTTGTAACAACACCAGTATCTTAAATATACTAGGATGTTGTTATAAGATTTATTTGAGCTACACTTCCACACAACTACATCAAATGGTTAAAGAACATAAGGTTTCCGTGGATGGCGAAATTCTGCCTCCCGAAACGATGATTGTTCAACACTCATTTAACACCTTCAAAGGTGGCCATTATGATGTCACTATTTTTATATATGATATATAATATGTTTATGTTTTCCTTAAGCTTCTGTTTTTTTTCATTTTGGGCATACCTTTATGGTTTCCATTATGGGTAAAACACGATATCTTCATTTTAGGAAGCGCGGACTACCGCCCCCTGAAAGTGATTTGATTCGTTAATACCATATGTGGGATGTGTGAAGGATAAAGTTAATGATATTATATATGTTATTATACTGGAATTATAATATACTCTCATATCATTATGATTCCATTCCAGAAAATATGAAATAGAAATGGAAGTAGCGTTCATGCGTACGTACGGCTTACCGTCTCCATGAACGGTGCATTTCATTTCTTACCTCTAAATGTGATGTAATATTATAAATGAATGTATGTACTGGATATATATGACATATATGATATCTACATCATGAATACCATTCTGGATATAATGAACCTTTGACCAAATTAACAACATGTAAGTGTAAGAAGCCTATTTTTGACTTAAGAACCAAATACCGACAAAATGAACATTATTAACTTAAATAATTACATAATGTTCATATCATTGTAATAAGTGATATAATAAGGATAATGAAGTTGAAAATGGTTCTTAATAAGGTATATATTAACTCTAGTTTATTATTCAGGAGGTTAAAGAACGGTTGAGTCAAGTCAGACACGAGGTAAGGGAATTTCTTAACCCAACATCCATTCTTTGGGTTAATCTCCTACTTTCAAATTATGTCATGATGTTATTATGTCCTATTTTGTATTTTTACTTTCTTTATGTGTACCTATAGTGAATACACATAATATATCTACTCTATTTTAAAAATGATCTTTTTAAGGACTTCGTCTCAATCTCCTTTCATTGAGGCATATTTTGTTTTATACACAAATTTCTTTTATACGGTGTATAAACCCCTTTGACTTTTACGTTTATTCAAAAGGAATCTTTTTTATACGAAGTGTTTTACTAAACGACAAAAGGGAATGTTTTTCTTTCCGTACTTATGCGGCGACAACGACTTCTCCGCCGCCGTGACCATTATTTGATTTTCGGCTTCCTCTATAAGCCATGTCTTTTTTTAATGAAAAATAAATACAAATTTTTAACTTTCTTTTATTTTATTGAAAATGGTTTTGAAAGCATTTTTATTATATCAATGTGTTGTATTGATATCTTGTGATTGAAATGTGGAAATGTTATGTTTCCTTTATCCATGTTTTATGTGATATGATTATGTTATGGTTTATGATATGTTTAAACCTATTCATATGAGGAATGTATTGGACTTAATAAGTGACGGGTGGAGCCCGCTATAGCTCCTCGATGCATCGGTAGGTCTCATGAGACAACTAGACGTGGAATTGGCCGAGGCCCTTTCCCAATTTGATTTATGGTTTTGGCCGAGGCCTTAATCATTTTAGACGTCTTGGCCGAGGCCTTGACAAAATGTTTCAGAATGTCTGGCATTATACATTCCCTCATTATGAAAGTGGTTATTGATATTGCATGTGATTATTCGACCAGTAGAATATCCATGTGAAGAAGAGAATGGCATTATCTCATTTTACTTTTGCCATATTATGTTGAAGTTCATGTTTAAAAGGCTTTTGTTTTAGTTATACATTGCCTTAAATGTTAATGTTTATTTATGAAAGCTTCCGCAATATTGTTATCCTTACTGAGCATCTGAGCTCACCCCTTTCAATGTTTTAATATTTTCCAGGATGTGAAGAAGTATTTTATGAATGACCTGCAGGGATAGTCAGAAGAGGATATGAGTGTGGACTATGGAGACTTTGTTATTGTAGTTTGTTTAATTTTGATGTAATGAAAGACTTATGAATGTATCTAGTGTTTCCAAGGCTACTAAACTAATCGGTCTTTCGAGACTTGATCTTTTGGGATCATGCCAATGTTACGAAGTAATGCACCGGCTCTGGGTAGCTAGGGTCGGGGCGTTACAGTTGGTATCAGAGGCAGTTTAGTACTAACCTTGGAAGCTAGATGTAGATAAACTCTGATTAGAACGCATAGCCCAAAGATAGGCTTCGAGGATTAGTATAGAAGAACTTCCTAGAATTTTGGTATTATAGAGATGATATGAGTTTTCCGAGCAATACATCCATGTCTGGATACGAGCAGGTAGAGGCGGCTCTGGCACAGATGTACCTAGGGGTAAAACCCGAAAACACCGCTTTGAGCTAGACTCGAACGGGAACTGGTGCACGACAACGGGCCTTGCTGCACTCTCGGTTACGACACTCCCGGGGGATATGCTTAAGATAATTCTCATTTTCTTTACAAACCACTATGAACGGTTATGAGTATATACTTTCTCAAATAAAACCTTTTTATGATTATGGATTATATCCATAAATAGTTCAATTTATGTTAAGTATTTTACAAGTATGGAATTATGTATTTTGATTCATAAACTAATCTAGTTTATGCCATTGTTTAGAAATGGCGCCTAGTAGAAGGAATGGAAACTGTATCAATGCACGAACTCCGTGTAGGGATTGCCCTCCTGCTCAAGATAATTATTGTGGACCTGGAGAGACAACTGGTGCTGATCAACTTATTACCATACTGGGACAACTCACGCAGGTTATGAATAACAACCTTACTCGTATGGAGCACCCTGATCCGCAACGTGGAGGATCAATGCTAGATCGTTTCATGAGGCAACAACCACCAACCTTTAATGGGAGTACAAATCCTATAGTAGCTGAGCAATGGATAAATTCCTTAGAGAAAATATTCCATGCCTTGGGGAGTAGTGAAAGGGAGAAGGTTGTCATGGCAGTTTACCGCCTCACTGGAGATGCCGATCAGTGGTGGTCGCTGATTCAAAACACAAAGGAAGATGATGACATATCGAATATGGAATGGAGGGAGTTCAAAGAGCTTTTCTTAGAAAAATACTTTCCTCGTGACCATCGAGCAGATATGGAAAGGCAATTTCTGAGTCTGAGGCAGAAGGAGGATGAGAATGTCGCAAAGTATGAGGCTAACTTTACAAGGTTAGCAAGGTATGCTGCAGATTACATACGTAACCCAAGGAGTAAGATTGATCGTTTCTTTGATGGGTTAAAACCATTTCTCCGTCGAGCTTTGGTATCACAATCCTTCTCATCATACGAAGATATTGTCTCGTGTGCTATCAAGACAGAAAAGGAATTCTCTAAGTCTTATGACAACAAAGTGAAGCAAGAGAAGAAGAGAACGGTGGAACAAGAGACAGATAAAGGGAAAAAGGGAAAGAAGGATTTTCCAGTATGTGATAATTGTGGGAAGAATCACCCTGGTACTTGCCTAAAAGGAATGGGAGTTTGTTATAAATGTGGAGAAAAGGGTCACCAGGCTCGTGATTGCAAGGGAAAGAAAGAGGCTGTCAAAGTTGAATGCTACAATTGTAGAGAAATGGGTCATTATGCAAATGAATGTCCTAAGCGTCAGGGAAACTTACCTCAGAAAAGGCCAAGGGATCAAGGACAATCTTATGCTGTTACTACAGTTGAAGCAGAATAACTAATGTATTGGTGCTTTTGGACTCAAGGATTATATTCTGGTTATAAGAATAATGTAATATATATATATGGATTGTACTGCAGTACTTTTTGATTTCATTAAGGTTTTAATATGATTAAGGTAATCATATTTTTAGTATGTGACAATAAGAGAAACTTTTCTTTGTTTGGGGAATCTGATGTTACAATTGATTTTGGAATTTAGAGACCTTTTAGAGAAAGTCTGGATGAAGGTATTTTGGATAACTATAAAGGTTGGAGTGGATTAAGTTGAACTTTGGAAAGTATTGTTTAAGGTTAAAACATTTATGAAGATTATTTTTGGAATAGTATAGTACTATATTTTTAGGAAAAGGACAACCTGCAGGGTGGGGAATAACCCGTCACGTCGGACACAGCTGCAGGAATCGAACCCACAACCATAGTGCGACAAGCCTTTATTTCCTACCACTAGCCTACAAGAAGTCCCTGGTTATTACAAAATAGTTTTACTAATCTAAATGGTATGTGTTAACATTTTGAACCTTATACAATTAGGATAAGTATAATATTTTTGAGTTCTATTACCTTTTTGAGTAAAAGATGAGTTGAAGGTTGAAACTCTAATTGTCAAGCATAAATATATATATATATATACCTATCTCTTATTCAATGAATAAATTAATTCTTAAACTTTAGTAAAGGGATATTAAAACAAAAAAAAATGTGTTATCCTAATAACTTATGTTTTGTTGAACTGATGATATTTTAAATCAACATAGATTGAAGGCTTTGAGGCCCTCAATTTGACAGTTGATTGTGATTGATGACCTCAATCAATCCCTACAAATATTTACGTTTTTCCTCAAATTATATGTCTCTAATTGCCACCAATGTTCTCCTTATCGAGATCATGATTTGGTGGTGACTTTCTTATTTCCATTTCCCTCTTATTAAGGCTAAATTTTATTTGCCTTATTTCCGATATGGGTTTTCCTCAAAGGTATTTTCTCTTTTCAACCTTTTATTTTCAAAGAAGAATTTCAAATTGCGAGGACGCAATTTATTGAAGGAGGGGAGAATGTAACACCCCGAGCTTCCACGATACGCCTCTCTTTCAATAATGCAATAGCTTGCATTGTACGCATGTTCGAGTTCTAAAACACCGCGACTAATCAAAGTAGCCGTTATGAATAGTAATAACCACTTTTTAAAATTAAAGAAATTTTATATTTCAAAATGGACTTCATTTTTGTATTCCTAATATTGAAATTAGCCTATGTTGAATTTTTTGTAAGTTTCCGAGAACTTCCAAATTTTTATGAATAGTGAAAAATACTTAAAACAACTTTTTTAATCAAAATAATTCATAGTGATAAATTATACTATTGAGTGGTTTTAGAGTATAATTAGAATATATTTTTACCATTTTATCCTATGGTGGTCATTAGAATTAATTTAACATTGAAATTGGACATAAACAATTGCCAATCTTTTGATATAAATTGTTTCTTAAAAACACGCTATTTGTTGTGACAGCGGGAATTAATTATAAAATTAATTAATGCAACTAATATGTTTGGAAGTTTGTAAAATAGACATCATTTTTCAATTCGGAATATCAATTATATCTTAGGGTGAAATTTTGGCCTTATTCTGAAAAACTTCAATTTTTGATGAATAGTGAAACCACTAAGTGGTTGTTAAATAACTGATTTTTCGTTTAAATGAAATATTACCACTTCTGTGATTTGATTTTCAAAAATCCGACATACATGGTTGTCATTAAGAAGTAAAATGTGGTTCAATGGGATAAAAATAATTTTTTGGTGAATAGTAACTTATTAAGTTCTTAATCGCGATTAGTGGTAATTAGGGTAGTTTAAGGTATAAATAATACTTTAATAATATTAAATGACCTAGACACATGTCCCAACCTCATTGGTTGTGTCATGGCCGACCAAGACAAGCCATGGCCTAACTTGGGGACCCCATGGATCCACTTTTGTTGGGAAATAACATAAATTACTTTTTATTTAATGTTAAAGTGAAAATGACACTAACATAAAGTGTTTTACTAAAACAATTTTTAAGTAGGGTTACACAAGTCCAAATTTTGATTATAAATAGTCATTGGAAAGATAAAAAGATTTCCTATATCATAGTATTTGTTTTATAATTTTTAGACATTAAATAAATTTAATTATTTATGACATAATAATGATGCAGCGATGACATCATTATTTGACGATTTAAATAAAATGGAAAGGTAATATAAAATCTATGAACTACACATGGCCAAAACCAATTGGATGAGTGTATTTCGATGCCTTATCACCTTATCCACGAATTCTATCAATGTGGGACCTTTTAAAACCGAAACACATTTTCAAATAATGTAATGTTCCTTTACTTTCCAAAAGTGCCCTTCCTCTCCTCTTATAAAAGGCCCCCACCTCTACCTCATTTCACACACTCTTCAAGCCATTGGCTCGGCCAACCCCTGCCCATTTGCTCTCTCCACATCCCTCTCCTCATCCTAGAGGATTCCCTTTGGGCAGAATCCTTTCAAAGGAAGCCTTTAGGCTCAACTCAAAAGGAGTTACACTTTTTAAGGTAATTCATTCTCTCATGTTCTTTTGTTTTATTTTGCTTCTCCAACCCCCTAAACTCTTTTTATTTACTTTTTTTGTAACAACACCAGTATCTTAAATATACTAGGATTTTGTTATAAGATTTATTTGAGCTACACTTCCACACAACTACATCAAATGGTTAAAGAACATAAGGTTTCCGTGGATGGCGAAATTCTGCCTCCCGAAACGATGATTGTTCAACACTCATTTAACACCTTCAAAGGTGGCCATTATGATGTCACTATTTTTATATATGATATATAATATGTTTATGTTTTCCTTAAGCTTCTGTTTTTTTTCATTTTGGGCATACCTTTATGGTTTCCATTATGGGTAAAACACGATATCTTCATTTTAGGAAGCGCGGACTACCGCCCCCTGAAAGTGATTTGATTCGTTAATACCATATGTGGGATGTGTGAAGGATAAAGTTAATGATATTATATATGTTATTATACTGGAATTATAATATACTCTCATATCATTATGATTCCATTCCAGAAAATATGAAATAGAAATGGAAGTAGCGTTCATGCGTACGTACGGCTTACCGTCTCCATGAACGGTGCATTTCATTTCTTACCTCTAAATGTGATGTAATATTATAAATGAATGTATGTACTGGATATATATGACATATATGATATCTACATCATGAATACCATTCTGGATATAATGAACCTTTGACCAAATTAACAACATGTAAGTGTAAGAAGCCTATTTTTGACTTAAGAACCAAATACCGACAAAATGAACATTATTAACTTAAATAATTACATAATGTTCATATCATTGTAATAAGTGATATAATAAGGATAATGAAGTTGAAAATGGTTCTTAATAAGGTATATATTAACTCTAGTTTATTATTCAGGAGGTTAAAGAATGGTTGAGTCAAGTCAGACACGAGGTAAGGGAATTTCTTAACCCAACATCCATTCTTTGGGTTAATCTCCTACTTTCAAATTATGTCATGATGTTATTATGTCCTATTTTGTATTTTTACTTTCTTTATGTGTACCTATAGTGAATACACATAATATATCTACTCTATTTTAAAAATGATCTTTTTAAGGACTTCGTCTCAATCTCCTTTCATTGAGGCATATTTTGTTTTATACACAAATTTCTTTTATACGGTGTATAAACCCCTTTGACTTTTACGTTTATTCAAAAGGAATCTTTTTTATACGAAGTGTTTTACTAAACGACAAAAGGGAATGTTTTTCTTTCCGTACTTATGCGGCGACAACGACTTCTCCGCCGCCGTGACCATTATTTGATTTTCGGCTTCCTCTATAAGCCATGTCTTTTTTTAATGAAAAATAAATACAAAGTTTTAACTTTCTTTTATTTTATTGAAAATGGTTTTGAAAGCATTTTTATTATATCAATGTGTTGTATTGATATCTTGTGATTGAAATGTGGAAATGTTATGTTTCCTTTATCCATGTTTTATGTGATATGATTATGTTATGGTTTATGATATGTTTAAACCTATTCATATGAGGAATGTATTGGACTTAATAAGTGACGGGTGGAGCCCGCTATAGCTCCTCGATGCATCGGTAGGTCTCATGAGACAACTAGACGTGGAATTGGCCGAGGCCCTTTCCCAATTTGATTTATGGTTTTGGCCGAGGCCTTAATCATTTTAGACGTCTTGGCCGAGGCCTTGACAAAATGTTTCAGAATGTCTGGCATTATACATTCCCTCATTATGAAAGTGGTTATTGATATTGCATGTGATTATTCGACCAGTAGAATATCCATGTGAAGAAGAGAATGGCATTATCTCATTTTACTTTTGCCATATTATGTTGAAGTTCATGTTTAAAAGGCTTTTGTTTTAGTTATACATTGCCTTAAATGTTAATGTTTATTTATGAAAGCTTCCGCAATATTGTTATCCATACTGAGCATCTGAGCTCACCCCTTTCAATGTTTTAATATTTTCCAGGATGTGAAGAAGTATTTTATGAATGACCTGCAGGGATAGTCAGAAGAGGATATGAGTGTGGACTATGGAGACTTTGTTATTGTAGTTTGTTTAATTTTGATGTAATGAAAGACTTATGAATGTATCTAGTGTTTCCAAGGCTACTAAACTAATCGGTCTTTCGAGACTTGATCTTTTGGGATCATGCCAATGTTACGAAGTAATGCACCGGCTCTGGGTAGCTGGGGTCGGGGCGTTACAGTAATTATATTTTTTATGAAAATAACATGTTTTCTATATACTCCCTTGATTCCCCGTGCATGTTGATATCATAAAATCTATCAATTCTTTAATTTTATCATGTTTATAATATAATGATAGAAAACTCATCACATGAAACATTATTCCCTACATTTTCTGAGAATCATGGTATACATAAGAATATGAGGTGTTGAAAGTGAATACAACAAGGTGGGTAGAAGGTGAATAAATGAAAAATACTCGTCACATGGAAGTGGAGGCCCAAGGATGAGAGGAAAAATTGAAAGGATGAAAGAGTCCTTTCATAGAGATTTCCACTCTCTCGTACAATATTTCGTATGAATTGGATTCTATTAATTATTTAAAATTAATTTGATGGGATAATTATCTAATGGAATATTTTATATGTAATGAAGGGAAATATATTTAGGTTATAATTATTTTGAAATTTCTTTGGTTTTCTAAGATGAAATATTTTATACCTTTTATAAGTACAAAAAAATGAGATTAAATTATTTATAAAAGGTGATTTCTTATATTTAATGAATGCATGAATCTATGAAGGGGGTTATATTATTTACCCCATAAGAAATGTGATGAAACATATATATTAGGTTGGATTATAATATCATAATCAAAACATCCAAAACATTTTAATTCTCATTCAAAAGGTTTTATGAATCCCACTTTCCTTGATATGGTGTGACATTTTAGGTCATTTCCACTATATTGGTTCCTACTTCCTAATAAATAAATTAAATTAAAAAAATTTGAGAAAATAATTTTACAAAATATATTATAGATAATTCACTGACAAACCATATTGTTAATCATTTTTTGGAGATAAATTAACTCATATGGGGAGTTTTTTATCTTCTACTATCATATAACTTCATCCTTCATTTCTCATTTTTTTTTTGAAACTTAAATAAATTAACACTTCATTAATTGGATAAGTGAAAATTTTTTGTGGTTTTTATAAATTCTCACTAATAAGGTTTTTCTATTCATTTTAATTTTTTCATTCATTTATCATGAAAAACCTGTGATGATTTTTTATAAAAAAACATGAAATTTTACAATCATAAATTAATGAAAAAACAATAAATATTTATTTATAAATAACCAGCAATGAAATATATAAATACAAAACCTAAAAAATACTGAAATCTCTATAGGTGTGAGCATATCCCACTTAGGGAATGTTCACCAGATGATGAACCAAAAATGTAATAATTATGGGGAATTATATATGAAAATTCATCTATCGGTATATATGATTCATAAGTAAATGAATTTTTATTTTTATTTTTTAATTAAGAAATCATATTATAAATATAAAACATAAATATTCATATATTTAAATATATATTTTTTCATCATTGTTAATACATCATTTCAAGAAAAATATACTTCATATAGTTAACAAAAATAATATATTGATATAAAAACAAATTAATATAATCTTTTTATGAAGAAAATTCTTTTTATTATGGTACATTATAATTATTATAATTCCCCATGATTTTATTTAATTTTATTTTCATATAAATGTAATTTTATTAATATCTCTTGTTACACACAACACCATGTTCAACAAACAATGAGATTCTATTATAATATTATTTTTTATAATTATTGTGTTGCTGTTGAATTTGTGAGTATGAATAAAGAAAAAATAAATTATTAAAATAAACTATTAAATATTTTTATAATTGAATCATTGGTTATCCCTTAGTTAGTAATAAAAAATAATATGAAAAAATACCAAAAAATAAAAAATTATGCTTTTTTTGAAATACATTTTTTATAAATGAAATGTATATTTATTTTATGAAAAAATAACTATATTGGAATTATTATAGTTAAATATACATTCCATATAATGAATTATATTTCCAAATAATAATTTAATATTTTTAAAGGCATGATATTTTAATACAAAATATTTTATGCTTAAAAAAATTAATTTTCTAAAATGCTATTTCTTCATATCCTGTGCAATTATTTTAATATAATTTTATGACACGAAGAGATAATGAATTTATTAAAACCAATAACATATTTTCAAAAAATATTATGTAATTTTTTAAATAACCCTTTTTTATTTTTGGTTAATATGAATAGTAAGGTAGGAAAAATTTATCACCATAGAAAAAGATAAATCAGGTTAATCTAGGATAATAATATGTGATAAGGCCATATTTTTTCATCATAATTGTTATTTGATGAAATAAATTATACCCATATTACCAAAGTATTGAAAATTATTATTTTTCAATAGAAATGTTTCCACAAAAATTTGCTAAATAATATTTTGAGAAAAAAATTACAAAATCTCAACCTCTAACTTTTATATATCTTTTATGTGTCAATATAGGGGAAAAATAAAGTGGAGAACGAATAAAAATGATCAATATATTTATAATTAATTTAAATTAATTATTTGAATATATTTATAATATTCTCAGTAGAAATATTTTATAACATTCATGTGAAACACTAATACAATGTTTATTAAATAAATAATAAAATAAATAAATAAATATTAAAAATTTTAAAAGTAACATAGGTTTAGTGAGTCATAGTGTTCCAAAAAATTATATATTGCTATGAATTATTTATTTTTTATTAAAATATTAGAACTTATTTGTATCTTACTCTTATGTCATTTAACAAAAAAATACGTGAATAGAGTCAAAATTAACATTAATGATAATTTCTAGAAATAATATTTTTTTAAAAATTGTATAAAAACTATGAAAGAAAATTCAGGAGGTAAAATAGAATAATATATGGTAAAAAAGTAATCCTTATACAATTTAGGCTTATATTTTTATCTTTTAAGTAAAATTATAACCCTTTATGAGTAAAAAAGTCATTTATGAAGTTAATGTTGAAATATGATGAATAAAAGGTTAAACCAAAATAAAAGGTTTAAAACAAAACATAAAACCACCAAATTTTATTTTTTCATGTAATTTAAACCCCATAATATATTAACATCAAATATCTGTCCTTTTTAGGAATTTTTCCAAGATAATGACATGATTTTATTTTAATATTATAAGAAATTTGAAGAGTACCCCTTTTATCAATTATGAATGTTCTCATCTCATTTTTCTTTTTAAAACCACATTGATTCTTTTAGTTGAACCATCCCCTGAAAAAATAACCTATGAACATACCTAGATGCATTCTATAGGTGATCGTCTTATCAAATGACCAACTGCATGACCCTTAAGAAGATATCTAAAGGAGTTATTTCAAATGAGAGTTAATCACCATAAGTGACACTATTTTTTATAATTATACTTTTACCTCATCTAATTTTTTAATATTTTTAATATAATAAAATAAATATCCTTAATATGATAAATTGGTATCATGATTGTAAAACTACCATTATTTTGCGTAATTTCATAAAATGAGTAGTGAAGGAATCAATTGTGTGTATGTACATCTTACTAAATCAACATAGATATACAATTAATTTCTCATCACAGACTATTAGGATTGGATATGTTTTTGGAATTAATTTATATATATTATAATCATGAAAAAATATTTTTCCCAAAATGAAAATATCATATCAACCTTATTATATTGCAATTTTTTAGAAATTTATAATATCACTCCTACAAACGTGTGGCCACCATCTCTACAAGGTGATGTTATTCTTTTTCCAACTACTATTTTAGTTATATAGTAATGAGTATATATTTAATGATTTCATATGCTATATATTATATAATAATGATTCAAAAAATTTGATTTATTACTAACCTTTCCATGCATCCATTCCTTAAAAAATGGAAATAGAGTTCATCAATACATATGACCTACTTTCTCCATGAATGGTGTAATTAATATTTTTATCTCTACCTTTATGAATGACTCTAAAAAAGTTTATTATTAATATATAATTGGTATTTATATCATAATTATTCTTTTTTATATGATGGAACCAGATAAAATTACAAGGAATGGTACTACCAAACGAAATCATATGATAAAAATAAAGTAGATATAACACAAAATAGTGATTTTAATAATTAATTGATAACAAACATGTGATAAAATGTTACATGTTAATAATATATGTTATGATATATATTATTATTATAATGTAATATATTTATTAAAAACTTATATTTATTATACATGTGGTTCAAACATGTCTAAAGGATGTCGAACATGAGGTTAGGGTGTTTGGTTTAACATTTATTTCTAGGAGGTACCAATAATAATCCACATTCTATTCTTTTTTTTGGTTTGTATACTACTAATGAAGGGTTATTATGAAAAAAATAACGAAATCTAACGATATTTAAATATCCATATTTTTTTCTTTTGTAGGGATTATGATTAAAATGTTACCAATATAGTAAGTGCAATATGTTACAATGCCATTGTTTATTATGATTTGTTACAATAATTTTTTAGTTTATAAAATATTATAAAATTACTCACTATAAACTAATTAAAAATCTTTTACTATGGTAATTTATTTATAATACATTTTTCCCTTCATTTTCTCTCTCTTTGAGTTCTCATGATAAAAAAATGTTGTTTCTAAGTAAAATTTACATTATTAATCAATATAGTGAAAACACTTTTTCTTCTATTGCTATGTTTTCAAAAATAAAAAACTTTTTAAATAAGGATTTTACAATTCTAAAAGTATGGTTTAATTTCATTTTTATGCTTGTATTAATTTTCATAAAATGGTTTAAAATTAATCAACATGTCATTTATTGAATGAGGTATGTTTTTTAATTTACAAAAAAGTTTGAAAAGAATGTATAATTTTATGTTATATTTGATGAAATAATTTCCAACAATAATGGCCACTCAGTTATTTTCTCCATCCTTTATAAGTTTACATTTTTAGTATTAAATAAATATATTTCTTAATAATTTCAAAAAAACTATTTTTAATGATGTTATTTGAAAATGGAAAATTTATTTTCCTCGAGAATTTTTTAATAATCCTTTAATTGAATTTCAATTCATTATAGACAAAAAAATCTTCATTTTACATTATCTTTACAAGGTATATGATCCAAGAAAATCATGAATATTCTATCTCTAGAATTTTTATTTTTGGGGTGAATAACGTTTTATGAATTCTACTACATTTCTATTTCCTTTTCAATGATGAAATTTGGAAATGTTTATAAAAACTATTTATTTTCCATGGGTTATGATATCATGAAATTTTGATGTAACAAATTTCTTTTCATGGGTTCTGATATGGTTTATGTTTTATGATCTTGTGGAACACATATATATTATTTTAATTATTTGATAGGTGGGACTTATATATCCCAGTAATTAAATAGGTATGTATTGAAATATCATGAGAGGAAAAGGACTAAAATATGGAGTGAACCCAATTTAGTATGGGATATTATCAACAATGAAAATTAGGTGTGTGAACCATGAGTAATATGATGGTTTGGGAGTGAACTCAATCCACTATAATGTCTTGGGAGTGAAGCAAAACTAATACAATTGTTTCGGGAGAGAACTCAATCATCAATAATAGTCTTGGAAGTGAGATATGAATACTAAGTAAATTAGTTTCTATGATTATGTAAATACCATGATTCTATGAATTATGATGATTTTTTTCTCTCCTGGATCATGTTCTTTGATTACATTATGATTCATGTATTATAAACTTCCAAAAATTATGAAATCACTAAAAATTATGATATGTGTTATTAAGGTTATAAATTTGAAATAGTAAAGTTGTGTTCTCAAATCCTTATTAGAATTTTATGATTTTGAGATCAATGAATACTCCCTTTTTTAGCATTACTAAGCATTAGAACACACCCATTCTCATATTTCCTTTCATTTTTTTTGAATAATGGTTTTAAGTGTGATATGTCTAGGAAGGGTTCTAGTTTTGAAGGACATCATGGGAAATGATATAGAACTTTTATAATCCAATTTTTTATCTATCCATGTTTCAAAAGGAAGTAAAACATTGAGATTTTGGCATGAATATTAACATTATGTATTTAATTTTCTACTATTAATCTGTGATATATATGGTATGGGATGAGTGTAAGATAATATTTATCAATAATTACCTGAAAAATATTCTTCATAAGAAATGGAGAAGGAATTATTTATGCTGATGTATTAGGATTATGAATCTTTTGTAGGTTATGAATAGAATTTTTTAACAATATCAAGGTATGATTCTTATATTATTATCCAACCTAAATGTATGTTTGAACTATTCTATATTGTCTTTAAAATATTTCAATAATAGTTTTTTCCATAATTGACTTTATAATGTATGAATGAATAATTAAATGTAAAATAATGGTTGAAATGGGGTAATATTATTTTTCATCAATCACATGGTATTGATAAGAAAAGAAATTTGGAAATAAAATATAATTTTAAATAAAACGTAGAGTAGAATATGATCAAATTGGGAAGATCAATATATAGAGGGGAAAATATAGGAAATTGTCCTAAGGGAACTAGTAAATGATTTATGTGTGGAAAGTAAGGACATAAGGAATCTGGATGAAGATATGATGTGAATAATTTGACTAATGATTCAAATATAGAAAAAGAACCACAGAATTAACCACCCAAACTCTAGTGTTGTAAATTCTAGGATTAAGGGAATTATGAAAATGACTGACCAAATTAGAAGACAGATTTGAGTGATCAATGTGAATATCGTCTTAATAATAGAGAAAAACATAATTTTTATGTGATAACTATAGGAAATTTAGACTATGCTAACAATTTGGTGAATTGTATCCACTTTAGAAGTAATAATTCTATTTTTTATTATATTTTTCCGAATATTTTATATGAAAATAATTTTAAAATTTAAGTATAATACCACCTCCAGGATTATATATTGATTTATCTAAAATAAATTATTGTTATGTTGATCATATCTCATGTCTATGATTATTCCCTAGTTAAATCTCATATGAATGTGATTCCTTTAAATCTTATTATTCTACCTATAGTATATGTTCATCTTATCTTATGCATGGAATAGAAATTTATATATAAATATAACATCGATTTTTAAGGATTTTATGTAACTTCTAACATTTTAAATCTACCCATAATCACATATATGTGTGATTAAAAATATTAAATTCTGATTGATTTTATATAATTCATTGGTGAAAAGATTCATATTCAAAGTGGTGTTAATATTTGATGGTTGGGGAGAAACTAAAAATAAATTAAATGACTATTGTGAAAAAGAATGTTGATTTATTTGTAATTAATTTTCTAGTATTCCAAAAAAATCATGATGTTGTCATGTCGATAGAAATCATAAATAGTTATATACCTATTTCAAAAACTCAATATAGAATTGCACAGATTAAAATACAGGATTTGTAGAATAAATTCAAGGTTAATATTCAAAATTGGTTCATTTAGAAAAATGCGTCATTATGGGGGGAAACAGTTCTTTCAGAGAATTAATTTCAATAAATGTGACTCCTCCAATATTACTGAGAAGATAACAAGATCACTATCATGAACAATTATCTTCTACCTCATATTGATGACTTGTTTTATCTGTAGTGTGAAGTTCAATAATTTTATAGAATTGATCTTTATTTTGTATATCATAAAATGAGGTTATAAAACGAATATATACCCAATATATCATTTCATATATCATATGGAAAATGTAAATTTTTCATAATTCAAGTTGGCCTTATTAATTACCCATGACATCTTCATTGATTTAATGGATATAGCATTTGGAGATTCATGCGATCAATTAGTATTTGTCATTATATATGTTATTAATATTTATTAAAGAGAATGGAAGATAATGGATCTCAATGAAGGATTTTTTTGAAGACCCATAGATATGATAATTTTTTTGAAAAATATACTAGGAGTCAATTTCGACTTTAGAAAGTTTTATTCTTAGGTCATATAATCCCAAGAGAGGGTATATTAGAATATCCTTCAAAGACAATATTAATTATAAGATTTCCTTGACCATCCCATTTGATTGATTTCAATAGTATTCATAGTATGGATATATATTATCATATAATTATATATAATTTATCTAGATCGACTAATCCACTCACTAAGTTAACATAAAAGTGAAGAATTTTCCTTTGTACTAACCAATGAGAAAAATATTTCAAATAATATAAGATAAGATTATTAAATAAATCTATGTTAACATTACCCTATACTTTATAAGGTTATTTAACCTATAATAAATGCTCAATTATGGGATTGGGATGTATTCTCATATATAATGAAATGGTGATAGCTTATACCTCATGCAAATTGATGTTTCATGATGATTATTACCCAAATCAAGATTTGAAGTTAGCTACCATAATATTTTTGCATTAAAGATTGTAAGGAATTATTTTTATGGAGTATGGTGTGATATATATATTGGTAAAAAAGTCTAAATTATATATCATCTCAAAATAGTATAATATGAATTATTGAGGATGGTTGCAGATGACAAAATAGTATGACTTCTCAAAATAATACTACTATGGGAAATCAAACAAAGTGAAAGATGATCTGATTCGAAAGGATAATGGTAGATTATATATAATGTGGATCACAAAACATAAAATATTTGAGGTTTATAATGTAGTCACATGAAATCATTATATACTAGGATAAATATTATCTTTCTTAATAGAGTGATCAACCACATATTCAAGTGAATATTAAAGTGGAATATATAGAAGATGAATAAATGTGGAAAAAGGTGAGAAATGTCCCTTAGTTTAACATTAATTGTGATTGAATAAAAAGGTTCAGGAACTCTGAATGTGTTATGTAGATACCAAAATTTATGAAGGAGATATTGGATCTAGATCATAGTTCCTCATTCATTATTCATCTTGGAAATATAAATATATATTGAGATATGAAATAATTTTTATAATCGGACACCATGAAGAGACATATTGTTAAGGATTATTCCCAATGGATATTATGTCTATTGATTAATGATAATAGATATAATTATACTGGTATATTATAATATTATCCAGTACTAGAATGGAAATGGTAAACAACACCATTGATTTTTCCATTGGTCTCCCAAGTACATATAAGCTAAATAATACAATATGGGATATTATTGATCTCCTTATAAATGTCGTATACTTAATTACCATTTCAGAGTATTTATATATGGTTATAATTTAATGAATTTATATTAATGATGTTATATGGTTGTGTTGGGTACCATTTTCTATTTTATTTGATTAGGATCACAGGTTTACATCAATGTTCTAGAAAAGTATTCACCAGGATACGGATATTGTAACAACACATGTATTTATAGAATAATAAATTTTAATATATATTAATATTTTTGAATAATATATTATTTTTCTGTTAAAGATTAATTTTTTTCTATATCGTACCTGAAAAAACAGTAGGTTTCTCTGAAACCTTACGTTACACACAACACTGAGTTATACTGAAAAATAATACAACATCAATATTATTAATTTAAATGGTTGTTAACGCCTAGTCGTTGTATTGGTAGAAATGAAAAACATTAACTATATTATGCAATTAAATTTTTGTGTAATTGTTTTATATTTTCCAATGAATTTAAGATTCTTATAATGAAAGTGAATCCAATTGTAAGCATAAAATACTCTAATATTTTTAAAAGGATGTTTTGCCACATTTTAATGGATAACCCTCTATATAAATAGTTTTTGTCAATTTATATGTTATATTTTATAGAATAAACATTTTCATTAGAAGTGGGACAACAAAAATCACCTTGGATGAATGTTTGGTTTTTTTATGATTAAATTCATATTTTAATGAACATTGAAAATACTGTATTTTAATTCGAAACTGCATTTTCTTCTAATTTATTTTTATAGTAAGATTATATTTTTAAATTTTTTTAAAGTGTAATTAGATTTTTTTTATAATTTAATAAAATTATGTTCATTTAATGTAATATATCTTTAAATTGAACATAAAAAATTTTCAATCTTTTGATAGTTTTTACACCTTAAAAACATGCTTTTTAGTTTTAACAATGAGAATTAATTTTAAATTAAATTTTTCCAATTATATGTTTTGAAATTGAAAATTTTAATACTATATTTGGAATCATAAAGTCCAAATTTTTTAAATAGGTACCCTTTATTTTTGAACGTTAGGAAGAGAAACTTTGGTAATTTGTATTTACCAGAGTTAAAGGTAAATCATGAAAATTAGGGTAACAAACAATATGATAAAGATTATAAAAATATATTATCACATGAAAAAATAATATTGAATGAATATAAGTAGACCCATATCACATAAGGGTTGGAATTTATTAATTAAAAATATTTTTTTCCATGAAAGTGATGTAATTATTATTAAAACAAAATAAAGTGACAACATGTCACTCTCTCATCTCTTATTAGTATACTAATTTTATTGTTGAGATAAAATTCTAGAAACATAAAAAATAAATAGTCTCTAAAATATAATGAAATTATCTACATAATGATAATTTATTTTTTATTTTCAGATATTAAATAATTACCATAAATATTAACACAATAATGATATAGTAATTGTTTTATTTAGAGAAATTTCTAATAAATGATATTATAAATATTAAATTAAATATTATATGATTTAATTTAAGTCATACACAAATTTTTTGGATGAATATGACATTATAGTATTGAGTTAATGTATTTATTTAGAAATAATGTAGTTTTTTGGAATTTTTTAAAAATTCTTGTATTAATAGAGTCAAAATTGACATTATTCATAAATTAAAATTTAAAATAGATTATTAAATGATTTAGAATTCCTAAAAATTTTATATTTTTAAAAATGGATATTATATGTCCTTATATGTCATAAATTGACCTTTTGGTGTCGTCTGACAAGTTATGGTAATTAAATTAACCCAAAAAGGGTAAATAATAAAATATCCTTGTATGATTAAAAATGGTAAAATAAATGTTAAACAAAACATATAAGGGTTAAAAAATAAACAAAACATGCATAATTTGACTTGTAATATGATAATACTACCCAAATTCATCTTATATTTGAAATAAATTAGTTTTAGAACATTATAAATCAAAAATAAATTTACAATAAAAAAATATTTAAAGGCTTTCCTAAAGTGACCCTCCTCTTTATAGAAGGCCACAAACTCAACCCACTTACTCACAATTTTCTAAACCATTATATTATCAAAAATAAACTAATATAATCTCCTAGAATAACTCCCTTCATCCTAGAATCTGTATCTTTGGAATATGGATGTTCAAGAAATCCATTTTGCACAAATCAAAAGAAGTTACTCATTTTAGAGGTAACATCAACTCTAAAATACCTTTCCATTATTTTACTTATTCACTCTATGTGATCTTCTTATTATATTATTACATTAAAAAAATAGTATTATCAATATACTAGGATTATTATATGATAAGTATTTGAACTACACTTAAACACACCATCATCTATTTGATAAAAACATACTTTTCCTGTGTACGGCGAACAACTACCTCTAGAAACGTTGATTATTCAATTTTCTCCTACCATCTCTCTTGGTGTCCATTATGTTGGAACTTTATTTATATTTGATATATATTATATTCATTTTTTTATCTATGATTATGTAATTTTTATTTACAACATACCCATATTCGTTCCATAATGTGTAAATTCAATAATTTCATTTGAGAAAGTGTGGACTACCGCCTCCTCAAAGTGATATGACTTGTTCATGCCAAATGTGGAACCTATAAAGTAAGTAATTATTGATCTTATTTAACATATATAACATTTATATTATACTGTAATTATAATATAACTATTAATCATTTATATTCATTCTTTAATAAGATAATGAAATTCATGAAGCGTTCATGTGTACGTTCGACCTACCATCTCCACGAATAGTGCATTTAATTTTTATCTCGAAATTTTATAAAAAATTATAAATTCATATATACTAGATATATATTATATTTAAATCATGAATAATTTTATGTAGATGAGGGAATTGTGACTACATGAACAAGTTACGTCCAAACAAGTTCATTTTCCACTCAAGTACCAAATATCGACAAAATGACTAATATGATCACAAATAATTATGTTTTTTTAACAATATGGTAATAAGTAACATAAAAGAAATAATAATATTGAAAAATTTATTTATTAATGTGTAAAATAACCTATTTTTATTATTCAGGAATTTATGGAATGAATGAGGAAAGTAAGACTTATGTTAAGGGAATTTCTAAACTTATTTTCCAGTCATTGTGTTTTATGCATACAATGTTAATTATATTAGGTTAAGATTATGTTTTGAAACATTATATATTTATTTATGTTCTAATTTACACTTACCTTGGTTTTTATATACTATTAAATCTCATAATCAACCAATGTATAAATTTTTACATAATTTAAATGAACTTTGTAATGGAACTTCTTATCCCAATTTCTATTCTTTGGGTTAATATTCTAATTCTTTATTATGTCGTGATATGGTTATCGGAGATCCAATCATGTATTTATACATTATTTGTCTATATTTATAGTTAATACACATAATAGATAAATTTTACTAACAAAAGGATCTTTCTATCTAATATCTTAACCCAAATTTCATTCATTGAGTTAAATATCTAGGTCATTGGTTTTGATTTTACAAGAGTATGTGTGAATTACCTATGATTTTTTCACTAAATATACACTTATATTGGTTGTATTGATTTTTTTCACCCATCATTATGTCATTATTTATTATAAATTAAATGATATGATATTTGTAAGGTTTTTCACCTCAATTACTTTTCATTGAGTGGTGTCTTGATGTTATGCACCTTTATTATCTAATAAAGTGTATATAAAACCGTTTTGACTCACTATATTATGAATTAGTATATTATTATGATATTTTTTATTAATGTTATTACTTAATTATTTTTATTCTTTTTTTCTCAAGTGGCACTAGTTTCGTTAACTAAAACATCATTTTAATGTTTTAATGGTTTATTCTTCTAAAACCATTTATTTCACATTAATGTTTTGAAAATGGGGCTTATGAATTTATTTATATAGACATAAAAGTTTTAAAATTTCAGTTTCTATAAAAAATTTCAAAGTGGTATGGGGAATTATTATTCAAAAGAATATTTATTAAATTTATTATATGATTTGAGAAATGCATTGAAAATTTCAATATATTAAATTGATTTCTTGTGATTGATGAGTGAAATTTAGAAAATTCTTATCTTTCATGTGTTATGATTATGTTATGGTACTTGGACATATGACGATTTGTTACATTATAAACCAAATAGAGGTGGTTCTGTAATAAAACAAATTTAAGTGATCCCATGATATCTCTCTAATGCATTGGGTAACGTGATGGCGATAACTGTTAAGGTTTCTCCAAAGTGATTTAAGGAATATTCTTTGATGCGTATTCTGAATGTAACCATGATGATTACTCCTTATGTATCTATGAACGCTTCAACTTATTTTTTATATGGATTCCATAATTTACGTTTATGTTTAATTATTTCTATGATTTTTTTATGAATATAATGATTACATGAAGTAAGATTAATAGTATATGTTTTATGGGTGAAAAGTTTGATTTTTTGAAAATGAATTCATGGGTTTTAAATATTCATTAACTAATAGTTTTATTCCTTATTTTATATTACTTAATAAAAAATTTATTCTCATCCAACATTTTTTAATTTTTTCATAGGTTATAATGATGGGTAATAGAAAGAATGAATTCAAGATGATTTTTATCAGAAAAATATCTATTGTTTTATTTATGGAGTTTTAATATTGTGAAAAAAATTTGGATATAGAATAAGTTTCTACTTTTTAATTTTTGAGATTTAATGTAATAGTTATGGTCTAATTATCTAAAACTATAAACCTGAAAATATCCACAATGTCAATTAATGTCAAATTATTGATTGATATAAAGATAAAGTAACGTTTTAAAGTTGAGGCCTTATAGTTAGTTTCACATGATTGTTTAGAGAACACAGATGGTTCGGGTATTTTCTCTAGGGTTGGGGATATCATTAGGGGTTTATAATTTTGAGGATGATCATAAGTTAAATTTCATAGATTCCCCTTTCTAGTATTAATGATCTAAAATATTATGGCTAATAATGGTACTTTTGGAGACATTAACCTTTGTGGAAATTGTTGGTTATTAGTTTATTGGATGAAAAATTAGAGGCATGAGATAAAAATGGAGATTAAAATAAGTTATGGTTATATTTTTGGATTTTATCTCATTTATTCAAATGTTATTTAATATATATCGTTTTTGAAAAAGAAAAACACACAGATAGTGTGAAAATATGTTGTATTGGACAAATCTGTGTGAATAAAACCAACAACCGAATTATGTCTTACATTTTTTTCCTACCGCTGTCCAATGTGACGTCACTGATTAGTATGACTTATTATTTTTAGTTAAATGATTTTATGGATTAAGAATAAGTTGATTTTGGTAATTTATATTTTATTGAATGTATATCCATTAGTATTAAAAATCGATTTGTTAATTATGTGATTAATTTTATTTTGGAAGAAGTTTCAATTTTGGAAACACTATATGCCTAAGGAAGATAAAAAACTATGGGATTTCATTTGAGGTGTAATTATTGAATTTTATTATGGAATAGTCTAGGTATTTATTTTGGACATATGGGGATTTTTTCTATTAATGGAAGTGATTAACCTATCTTGGATAATATGTGATTAGGTTAATTAAATTCTCGTATGTGATATTAAAGGTAGTCAATGTTATTTAAATATAAACGATAAGATTTACCTTTAAAGACTCTGTGATCAAATCCTTCTGAATTTTGGGTTTCAATCTTAGTTTGGATTATTTTGAATAATTTTAAGTACTATTTTTTTTGAATGGTATCTATTAAACATTTGGTACTGTTTGTTAAACATTGAATATTAATAGTAGTATATATTTCTGTAAAGGAATATTCTTTTTGGGGGATTATATGATCTTGTAATATCCATTTTGTTTTTGGTTAATTTATAATGAAATGGAAAATAATTGTTTATCTTTTTATGATTTTTTGATTCTATAGAATTTTATTCTAGTGCTTCGTGAGTGACCAAGTAATCTTAAATACTAATCGATTTGGAAGAAATATGAATTTGTGGTGGAATTTGATTAATGGATAAAACTCTACAGGTCAAGTAAGTATATTTCTTTATGTTCTTAGTAAAGATTCTAAATAAGTTCTTTAACATTATAAAAGGACCTTAAAAGAAAAATGTTTTCTATTTAATTTTACTTATGGGGAATAAAATACTATTTAACCTATCTCAAATTTGTGGTTTTTATATTGTTAACATTCTCCTCATCTTGTTCTCTATCACTCCTTATCAGGATAAGATTGTTATTTTTCTTCAATATCCATGTTTTCATACATGGAATCCTAGTATGTGTTATATGAGGTGACCTTTTTACTTCTCTTTCATTCTTTTAAAGATATATTTTTATTGACTATTTTAGTGATGTGAGATTTTCAATGATTTATCTAAGAAAAATATTAAAATTCCAAGGATGTAATTTCAAAAAAGGGGGAATGATGAAATGAACAACGTATTTATAGAATAATACATTTTTCATATTTCATAAATTTTTTTAGTTTTATCTTATTAATTATATAGGCATAAAATGAGAACGAATCCAATTTTAAGCATGAAATACCCAAATATTTTTAAAAGGATGTTTTATCACCTTTTGATGAAGAAACCTTTTTACAAATAGATTTTGTCACTTTTTTATGTTCTCTTTGACAAAATAAACATCTTATTTAGATGTATGGCATAAAAATTTACCTTGGTTGAAATTATTTTATTTTTTCTGATGAAATTCATATTTGAATGAATAGTGAAAATACTGAATTTTAATTAAAAATTGTGTTTTAATCTAATTTATATGTATTTTTATATTATAATTTTAATTAATTTCAAAGTCTAATTGCATTATATTTTTTTTAATTTAATCCAATGTTGTTCATTTAATTTAATTTTACATTTAAATTGGACATAAACCGAGGTTAATCATTCGATAGTTCATACTTCTAAAAAACCTACATTCTATTTATAACAACCTGAATTGATTTAAAATTAAATTCTACCAATTATTTTTTTTTTTGATTTGGAAAAATGGAATCCATATTAGGTTTCATAAGGTCCAAATTGTGTAAATAATTACCTTTTTTTGGATTCTATGAATAGTTACATTGGTAATTTTTATTTACCACATTTAAAGGTAAATCAAGTAAATTAGGGTAACATACAATATTATAAGGAAAATAAAATTACCCTAAACCACAAAAAAATTCTTATTTAATGAATAAAATTATACCCATGTCACCTCAAGGTTGGAATAGATTCATTTAATGGACTTGTATCCATGAATGTTATTAATTATAATTAAAAATAAAGAAAGTCACAACCAGTCACTCTCTTATCTCTTATAAGAATAATAATATTAATTTAGAGATAAATTAATGAAACATAAAACATAAATAGATTCTAGAAATATAATAAAATTATATACATAATGGTAAATTATTTATAATTTTTAGAGATTAAATAATTATAATAAATTTTGACACAATAATGATATAATAATTATTTTATTAAGTAAAATATAAAATAAATGATATTATAAATATTAAAATAAATATTATATTACATAATTTATGTCATAAATTAATTTTATGTATTAATATGACTTTATATGACTGTTTAAATTTATTTTTTGAAATTATAGATTTTTTATGATTTTTTGAAAAATTCAAGTATGAATAGTGCAAATATTGACATAATTCATCACTTAAAATGTAAAATAGTTTATTAAATGTTTTGAAATTACTAAAAAACAATGATTCATAAAAATGGTTATGATATGTCCATATATGTCTTAAATTCAACTTTTTTGGGTGTTTGGACATGTTATGGTAATTAAATTAATCCACAATGTGTAAATAATAAAATATATTTTACGATCTAAAGGGTAAATAAAGGTTAAAAAACTATAAGGGTTAAAAAATAGTCAAAACATATATAATTTCAAAATGATTATAGGAATAATACCCAAAATCATCTTATCTTTTAAAAAATTCCATTTGGGACTATTATAAACCGAAAATATATTTATAATAAAATAATATTTCAAGACTTTCCTAAAGTTCCCATCCTCCCACTTATAAAAGGCCACAACAGCTACCCAGATACTCAAACCTCTCAAGACACATGGATCATACAAAATCAACTAAATTAATCTCAAAACATCTCTACCTTACTCTTATTATCATTAACTTTGGCATAAGAAAATTCAAGAAAGGCTTTTGGCGCAAATCAAAAGGTGTTACCCATTTTAGTGGTAATGTCTTCTCTAATGTTTCATTAATTTATTTTCTATCTTCACCACCATGGATATTATTTTAATATGATTAAATAAACCAACAGTATTCTAAATATACAATGATGTTTCTATGAAAATGATTCAAACTACACTTACACACACATTCATCTAATGGATACGAATATATTGTTTTTGTGTACGGTGAACTACTGCCTCACGAAACAATGATTGTTCAATTTTTTCCTACCACCAATCAGGGTGACCATTATGATGGAAAAATATTTATATAAGATATATATTATATTTATATTGATTCCATTATTTTTTAATTTTATATTTATAACATAGCTTTATTCTTTCCATAATGTGTAAATATGATAATTTCATCTGAGGAAATAGGGACTACCAGCCCCTCAAAGTGATATGACTCATTCAAGACATACATGGAACACATAGAAGATGAAGATAATGAAATTGTGTAACATATATAATAGTTATAGTTTAAATTAATTATATCACACCTATGTATCTTTTAGTTTTCATTCCTTTAATTTGAAAAAAAAATGAATGTAGCATTCATGTGTACATACGATCTACTGTCTCCATGAACAGTGATTTTCATTTCCTTTCTCCAAATGTTATGAAGCATTATAAATAAATATATACTGGATATATATGATATTTAAATTATTTATAATATTCTAGAGATGATTTAATTTTTACTACATGGAAAAGTTACATAAAAGAAGATCATTTTTGACTCAAGTACCGAAAATCAACCAAACGACCGTTATGAACATTAATAATTATGTAATGTCTATAACATGGTAATAAGTGTTATAAAAGAAAAAAACTTGAAAATTTTCATGAATTATGTAGAAATTATCCAATGTTTATTATTCAGGAATATATACGACTAATGAGATAATTTGGACTCAAGGTAAGGGAATTTCTAAACTACATTTCCACTCATTGGGTATTAGACATAATTTTTGACTATATTATTCCAAGATTCTATGTTGAATCACTATTTATTTATTTATGTTTTAATTACCACTTCAATTTTAGTCTATATATTGTTTCAACACATAATCATCCCATTTATAAATTCTTACATCATTTATATGACATTTGTAAGGTAAATTCTTAACAGAATTTCCATTTTTTTAGTAAATCTTCAACTTATTGAATATGTCATGCTATGATTATGTGAGAAATAAATTTTTAGATCCTATATTATATTTATAAATGAGTTATGTGTATTTATAATTATAAACCATAGTATATCAATTATATTAACAAAATGATCTTTGTAAGGGAAATTTTATCTCAGTTTCCATTCATTGAGTTGAGTATACATGTCATTTGTTTTTTCAAGAATATGTGTGAATGAACTATGATTGTTTTAAACTAAATATTAACTTATATTGGGTTTTATTATATTTTTACACATAATCATGTCATTTATTTATGCTAAATATAATGATACAATCATTGTAATTTATTTCGTCTTAATCTCCTCTCATTAAGAAATATCTTGATGTTATGCAACTTTATTATCCAATAAAGCGTATATACAACCATTTGAGTCAATATATCATGAAATAAAATATTATAATGATATTTAATGTTATGATTAATTTTATTCCTTAATTATTTTTATTCAATTCCCATTCTAGTATCAATGGTTTCTTAAACTAATTTTTTTTTAATTTTTTAATGATTTAATCTTCTAAAACCATCGTTTTCATGTCCATATCTTAAAAATGGATTTTATGAATCTATTTATATGGATGTGAATGTTTTAATATAACAATTTCATTCAAATGATTAAAATTGTTATGGGAAAAATTGATTTAAAAGTATCTTTATTAAATGTTTTCAATGGTTTTGTAAATGGATTGAATATTTAAATATCCTCAAATGATTTCTTATGATTGATCACTGAAATGTTAATAATTTAAATCTTTTTTGTATTATGATTATGTATTGGTACATGGAAATTTGACAGTTGGTTATGTGATAATCCAAATATGGTTGGCTACATAATAAACTGAGGTTGGGTGTACTCTTGATATCTCTCCAATGCATTGGGTAACATGATAGATTTGAATATTATTTTTTCTTAATGATATTTAGAGAATATACTGCGATGGGTTTTCCAAATGTAACCATAAAAGATACTCCTTATGTAGCTGTGAATTCCAAAATCTATATATTATATGGATGTCATAAGTTACCTTTATGTTTTATGATTTTTATGATTTCTTGTATGAACCTTATGCTTTGATGATGCAAGATAAATAGTTTATGTTTTATGGGTGAAAAGTATGATTTTGTGAAAATGATTCATGGGATTTAATTATTCATCGACTAATTCTATTTTTCCTTATTTTATATTCCTTATTGTTCTTTTAAGGAAAATCTCATGTTTCTGTAATTTTTCTCACATTTTATAAGGGTATGATAAATGAAGAATTGTTGAAGATATTTTTAAGGACTTTTATTATTGTGAAAAAATTTGGATACATTATAATTTTCTAATTTGTAATTTTTGACATGTAATGTAATAGTTATGGTCTTATTTTATAAAAATATAATCCTAAAAAGACTCTCAATGTGAATTAAAGTGAATTTTTTTACTGATCTCAAGATTATGTAAAAAAATTTGTTGGGGCCTTATAGATATAGAGTTGAGTTTCAAAAATTAATATCATACATAGATATATGGTTAGTCTTAGAAAAAAATTCAAACACAATATGAAATGCATATATATTATTCTATGGATTTCAACGGTTCTTGGATCGATACCTTCATCTAGTTCTGATTTCTTACATAAATTTCTTGCACTCAAGAATTCAGATGGTTCCTTATGAATTAATCAATAGAATTAGGTGTAGAACTAAAAAAAGAAGGAATGAGATTAGATAAATAATGATATTGAGATGAGATATAACCGATGAAATGAAATAGAATGTCAGATCAATTCATCAGCACATCATGGAAAAATATATTCGATTTATATGTTATACTGGAAATGATCTAAATGACCAAAAATTTGAAGTTAATGAGAAGTTTTTTCGACAAATTTATCAATGGATGTAGGAAATGGGATTTGGGAATAAGGGAATGATGAGACCTATTTATATTGTACTATTTTAGATTCATGATCGAGTAGGGATAATAACTTATCGAATGGCACTTCTGTCGCACCTCTCTCAAGATCACGATGTGTTTCATTCATCTCTCATGGGGATGTCTATACCTGATCAATCACATGTACCAAAATCTATGGATTTACCACTGTAAAATGATACTTTTTTATGAAAAACATGTAAAAATATTCTATATAGTAATAAGGTGCTACAGAACAAGAATACACACATTGTAAAAGTTCTCTAGAGAAATCAAAAATTCGAAAAAGCTCATGGGAACCCGGGGATGTAATGAAACATAGATAAACTAATGTTTTCTATCAGAGTGAAGAATTTATATGCTGGAATTCAATTTATTGTGGGTAAAATATAATACCCAATAATTTTATGTAATATTTTTTTTCAAAATTAACTTGATTTCTTTGATATCTTTAATTACACACAACACTATGTTTAAATAAACCACAAGATACTATTACAATATTATAATGTGATTGTTAATTCATATCCATTATATTAGTGGGTATGAATAAGACTAAATAAAATTTGAAAATTTATAAATATATACGTCTAAAATTAATTCATTGGTTATCAATTATCTTCAAATAATAATAACAAATATAATCACATAAAAATAAAAAATAAATTTTTATAAAAAAGGCATTTTATGCTCCCAATGCATGTTTATCTTAATAAATTAAATTAACCACTATTTATGAACTATATTAATATAAATCATATATTATATTTGAAATAAAATGTTATATCACTGATCTAATATTTTTCATTTCATGGGATATTTATAATACATGTATTATGGATAAACATTTATTTTTCTGAAAATTGGTTTTTGTCTTATGTTGTGTACTTATTTTTAAATTAAACTCTTCCACTTATCAAAATTAAATTTTATAAAATTAATTCCATAATTTTAATCTTGTAGTTAATTTTTTTTTAAATATTTTCCATTTATTTTTTCAATATGAATAGAAACTATGGAAAAATTTATCACCTTGATTAAGTGTAATTATGATTAACCTTAGTTAAAAATAAATTATTATGAAATAATTTTTTATCATAATTTTTATTGAATGAATTTAATTTATACCTCCCCCTTGGTATCTAATGTCACAACCCATCCTTAGGGCCCGTACTGTGACTACCCCAAGCCCGATTTCCATAGGACAAAGGATGGCGACTAGCACCAAAGGCGTAATCCCGATAAAAAGGGAAGGCATTGCCTTTAATAAATAAACAAAATCAACAGAGTACATAACTGAAAGTAAACACTAAGTAAAAACTGTATAAAAAAGAATGTACTGAAAGTAAAAGGGGCCAGAAATACAAGCCCAACAATAAAGTACAGTACAACTGAAAAGCTAGTACAACTGCAGTAAAGTAAAACAGAAACTATTGAGTCATCCTCCAGGAATCCCACATCCAGGTTGGGTACAGATGACATCCTTAGCACCCATGGTCCGTCTGTCCTCTCGGTGTATGTCTTGCAATGTGGTCCAACTCTGGGTACCGTCCAGCTCCACAAGTCTCTACCACGATTAGTGTTGTTCATCGTCTGCAACCAACACAATGAAGTGCGGGCATAGCCCATGCAGGGGTGGGTATAACGATACTCAGTAGGGACCCCAAGACCCCCGAAGGTCTCCCAAAATCCACAAAGGATCAACCACAGAATAAAGATACTATCATGAAGTATCAAACAACCCTACATAAGTAAATGCTCATACATATACCTAAGTAACCAATCACAGTTCGGCTCCAACTCTTGATCCCAAAACAACTCAGTCCACACAGGAAGTAAATTCAATAACATCGATGATAATGATTGAAAGACAAGACTCAGCTCACACATGTATACATCATTCGTATAGCGATAGAGATCATCAGATGTAGTCACTGAATCATCTAAACTGTCGGACCCACACAGGATACAAGAAAAGTTTTCATCGCCGTCGAACCCATGTAGGATTCCGGTACTATAGCCATCTTCGTCGAATCCATAGATGATCATAGTATAGTAGTCGTCGTGGCCAAACCCACATAGGATTCCAGTACAGTAGTCTTTGCAGTCGCAGCCAACTCTAGGGTTCCCACACACAGCACAGTCAATTCTGGGTTGGTCTGATACTCGAGCAAAGGAGTTAATAAATCAACTATCAAAAAGTCTAGATTTGATGTATCCCAATGTCTCACCTCATCAAAAAACCCAACGTGATAGATGACGTGTCAATCAGATGCCCAGTCTGAGAGTTATTCGCTTTTCCGTTCCAGGGGCCCGGTTTGAATTACGCTAGTTCCAAACCAGAACATTTTCCAAAGTTTCCCAAAACTCACTTAGATTATCGCAAAAGGACCTCCTCATCGCAAGGGTCCCAATTATGCAGACGGCGCATCAATCAGATGCGCGGTCTAGAAGATATTCGTGTTTAAGCGAAACGGGCTTGGCCCGTCAAGCCCAGTGGATTGGCGGGTCAGTCCGACCTGGCTAGGCGGGTCAGCCCGGCTAGTCCAACCTGGTTAGGGGGTTGGCCCAACCTAGTGGGGAGGGCCCCCCATGTACCAAGTGGCGCTGCCCCTTTATGCTGCATGGCTGGCCAAGCTGGCCAGTTTGTCCGGTGTGAGGGGCCCGCGGTTGTGGGTCGTGGTCCTCCGCAGCACAGTGCCAAGAGGCACCGCGGTCATTATGTCCTGGCCAGTAGAAGGCCAGCCGGTTCTGCCTCCGTGCGGCTCATGGAAGCGGGCCACATCTTCTCTGCAGCGTGGTGCCAAGAGGCACCCCGGTTCTCCAGCCCAGCCGGCTTCGGCCTGCCGGTTCTTCCAGCAAGCGGGCCGCGGGTGCGGGCCGCACCGCCTCCGTGCAGCACCTGCGGGTGCCGCGATTCACCAGCCTGATCGGCTACTGCTGGCCGGTTCGGTTTGTCCGAGCGGGCCATGGTAGAGGGCCGCATTTTCCTCCATGCGGCCGGTGTGCGGCGGCCGCCTCCGATCGCCGCCGCCAAAATATTTAAGAACCAAAGGAGGGTCGTCGGGCTGTGTTCGTTCGTCCCGCACCCACCGCGTTAGGTGATATCAAATGGCCGAAGACAGTCTAATTAATTCATCAAGAATGAGGTATAATTTTATTCATTTAAAATTATAAAAAACCCCTACCTTGATTCCAATGTTCATTTTTCATGTCTCAGAAAGAGAATCCAAAGACGACGTTGATTTGTTGACGTCGGGGTGCGTTTGAGGAGGAAGTGTAGTCGACGTTCCTCGCGGGCGGTTTCTTCTCCCTTGACGCGGAACAAGAAGAAAGGTATATGGTGTTCTTTTTTGTTTTTCCTTCTTTCTTTCCCCAGTTGGATAAGTGGAGAAGTTTCTTCATGTCCTTCGACTCGTGGAGCGTTCTTCGCATTCTTCGTCGAGAGAGTATGTCGTTCGTTGAGGAAAGAACTCTCCCTTTCTAATTGTTCCAAATTTCTCCCAACACAACAAGTGCCAACCCAAAATAATAGATTAGGCTATTATTTTATCCTCACATGATTTTCAAATTATTTCAAAAATTAGCGGAGCCAAAATTAATTGTTCATTAATTGAAAGTGTGTTGGCACATTCATGAGAGGGGGTGGAATATGGAGGGTTTGAAATAAAAGAGGAGAGGTGGAGAGTTTATGAGTTAAGGGGGTGGGGGTTTCAAGAAGTATTAGGGAAGTTGAAGGATTAGATGCACATGTGTGCCCCACCACATATTATCCTCCCATGGGAGGTTATGTGCATGTGGGCCCCACCACCAACCTCCCATTGGAGATAATAACCACCAACAAAATAAAATTGTGTAACACAACAATTTTATTTAATTTATTATGAATCCCCAAAATATAACTTCTACTCTCAATGAAACGCAACTGAGGTAAAGTTCTAATTAAGCAAATACTGGCGCTGTGAGTTCATCGATGCCCTCAGATTTCAATTCCAAGCACCGGTTCAAAAGATAGAAATTCCCACCCATACGTCTATTGAACATACCCGAAAAAAACATCAAAAAATTATTCCAGGCACATCGGGCCTCGTAATCAGGTGCCGTCAAAAACTACAGACTCGTAAAATTCCAAAGAATTTATGAAAAAAATTTACATGAAGTTTTCAGGTTTTTACATCAATTATCTTTTTTTTTTCAAGAAAAGATTCCATAAAAATTACCTATAAAATATTTTATTTAAAAAAATAAAAAAAAAATTTCACCCTCGATCTTTTAAATTTATATAACGGGTTCCCATATAGAAAAAATATCTATTTAGAAAAATTCAATTGTTAATTTTGTGTATAATAGATGATTATTGATTGTCTTTTTATCATGACATAATGGGAATCAACTTCCATCAACCAACCAAATGTCATTATGGTCTGACATAATGAAGTACAAGGGAATTACCTTGGATAAATTTACTAAATTCTATATGCAATGATCCCAAACTCGAGAAAATGTTCATCTGGACCTTAACATTGCAACCTTGAGAGAAAGCATCTGCCGGAAAGTTGGCCTTTATTCTAACTTACTGAACTGCATAACCCTAGTTAGTCATCAAAAGTAACATCTCAACCAAATAAATCAAATTCCATGGGGGAATTTCTTTTCCATGCATTTCTCGTACCAGAGTATCTAAGCTTGAATCCACCTATCTGACCACCAGTGAAATACTATTGCAAATCAGAACTCCCAAGGAGCAAATCCCTCACTTCGGTGCCCAACGAACTCCCCAGACAACAACATCTACTGAAATCCAAAAAAAACTAATTCATTTTCATTATGTAGAAGACCACCTCACACATATAGACATGCATAATGGATCCATATACATTGAGTATGAAACCACACCCTATAGTCCTCCATCTAACCCAACATCCACCTAATCTAGGATGATCCACTAGTCTGTTAAGAAAACTACAAATGACACGGGAATGATGTCCAGTCATAACCAAGGAACGAAAATCATGAAACATCAACGTCAATATTATATGTAAAAAATAAACTGGAGGATGTGAACCTATTCCAGACTTGTTACACATCTCCCAAAGAGTCAAAGAACAGTAATGAAAATGATAGGAAATACCTTGTATTCTATATCCGGATTTTTTACATTTAAAAACCATCTAAAAGTGAATTCATTCATGGAAGCACTTGTAGGAACATAACAACACCACATACCAATAACAGAGAAATGAATGACCAGCAATTCACTTAAAACAAACAAGTAGGTGGTCGATTTTGATTTTGGACACAAGAATCATTGAAAATTTGAAGACACATATACTCCATTTCATTGAATATTATACTGTATAAGAATTGCATGATTTTTCACCCTCCAAAGTAGGATGTTCATCTTTGCAAGAACCCCCTTGCACTATAATCGAGAGGCCCACTCATCTCGAACACCACCTGGTTGAAGCAGAACCTAACTAAAGGCACTCTAAAATACCCAGAACCAGATCTAGTATACCAATATATATCATCCTCTTCTGAAAAAACAATTTCATAAGAAGTGGTCAACTGCTCCTAGTTAAGGATGCAGTCGATAAACCTGGGAAACCGACTATCCTCTTTGACAGTCATATCCTGCATTGGGAATCTCAGTAAAAGAATCTTCTACCCAACCCATTCATCATTCCACATGTTAATGTCCCCTATACAAACCACCAAGAAGGAGGTCTCAGGAAGAACCACAGGTGAAAAGGATCATTTTTACCCAGTCTAGAGAGCTTCTTCCTATCCTTGTGTTCCCCAATGCTGCCCATATTTGGCCTTCATCATACTGGCCCAAACCAAAGTTCCCTCAATGAAACCCTATTCCAAAACACCCTACATGGACTGCATAGTAGTCACATCTCTGAGGCCCACTCCTCCCTTCTCAGCTGGTTTTTTCAAGAGACTCCATGGAGCCCAATGTCATCTTCCCATTTCATTGGAATCCCAAAGGAACTTATTCATCAACCACTCCATTATAAAAATGACTCATTGGAAGGAGTGATTATGGAGAGAACATGAATTAGGATTGAAATAAGGATATTATTTATCAGGGAGACACAAACACCAAAGGATAAAAACATGCTTTCCCAGCTATGAATCCCACCAAATATCTAGTTGACAGTTTTCTCAATGAATATATTCTTAACTCAACCATTAGAGAAGGATCTCTAAAGTAAATCATTGTAAACTGCTTCCACTGAATACCCAAGATCTCTTGGAAGACCCGAAAACTCCTTATAAAGTATTTTTTAGAAATAAAAACACTACACTTTCTGAAATTGACTCTTTTGATGCTTAGGAAACCATATAACTTTACATCCTCCACAATTATTTGATTTAAAATCCTCATGCCATTCATGAACATGAGAATATCATCAGAAAACAACATATGAGAGAAGGTACCATCCAAACCACACAAATTATAAGGGAGGATCCTCTTTTCTGACAAACTATTATGTGACATGCTAGAAAAACCCTCTCGAGACATGATCAAAATATTTGGGGACAAGGGATCCCCTTGTCGCACACCTCAGATACTTTTGATGAAGTCAAAAAATTTCCCCTTGGGGCACAACTCTAACAACTCTATAGTTTTTTATATTTTTTATGTAGAGAAATATTATTTTCATGTTACAATGTTATAATAGATTTCTATCTTTTTATTTGGGTCATTTATGTCAAATTAATTAAGCTGTGTGAAAAATGACTTTAATGACATTTTATCAAAATAAATTCTTATAAAAATATTTATAATTTATTAAAATAATGAAATAGATTTAATACGATAAAATATGATTTAAAATATCATATTTGTTGCATTTATGATTCAATAGTTATCATATATGTAAAATTACAACCTTTTAAGCGTGAAAAGTTATTACCGTTGTTATTGTTAAAATAGGTTAATAAAGGGATTAAACCAAATGACATGCTTTAATTCATAAATTAAACAAATAAAATGTTTATGGGTTTATGGGATATAAACCCCATGAAATATTATCTTCCAATATCTAGTGTTTTGTGGTATTTAAACAAGATAGTGACTTTATTGTATTTAAATACTTTATGATATTCCATGATTGACTCTCCCATCATTAATAAAATGGAACCCTCCACTCTCATATCAATGCAATATTGATCCTTATAGGTCAACCATACATTACCCAAATACCATAAAAAAAATTTATCCACAATATATACATTATTTTCATCCTAAAACAAAAACTCTAGGATCCTTAAGTTGAGATCTAAAGGATTTCTTTCAAAGGAGAGGTGAACCTCTTAACTAATCACATTCTTTTTAATTATTCATTTATCTCATCTAAATCTATTATATTTTCCACAAAAATAATAATGAATTTATAATAAAAAAATTATTATTATTATGATTAAGAATCCACTTTTATTTACCCTATATCTATCAAATGAAAAATGAATCTACTACTTATGTGTACATATGTCTTACCATCCCCACAGAGTAATATAATTCATTTCTCATCACCATATTTTATGGATGTGTATTTTAGTTGTTTTAATGATTATATATTATAATTATCAAATAATTTTACATATTTAATGATAATTTCAAATCTACCTTATTAGATTCCAAACCATTGGAAAACAATAATGTCTCTTATGAATATGTTTAGATTACCAACTCCACAAAGTGATCTAATTTTTCATTAATTTTATTTTTATATGGATGGTAAAAAAAGATAGATTTAATGAATATGTATGATATAAATTATATAATAACGATTCATTAAATATTGGTTATTATTTTTCAATCATTCCCTCCCATCATAGAAAAATTGAAATTGGGCTCATTCGTACATATAAACTGATGTATCCATAAACAATGTAATTTAGTTTACAATTTATAATTTTAAAAATGAATATGAAAATTTATATAATGAATAGTTGTTATATTTATTTAATGATTAAAATTACTTATATGATAAATAAAAGAGTAATGTTAATAGACCAAACTATAGAACCAAAACATACATGAAAAACGATGATAATATCACTTGAAACAATGATTTTATTGAATAATATTTTAAAGATGAGGGATAAAAGTATTTCAATAAAAAATATATGGTATAATTTATATGATTATTGTAAATTCATATATTTATAATAAATCTATATTTATTATATAGGAATTTCAAAAATATATTAAATATTTTAAACTGAGGCAAGGGGTTTTCGTCCATGTTTTCTATGAGACTTTTTCCATTTTAAATAATCTTTTCTTTTCTAGGATATATATATTCCCCATGAATATATTTTACAATTATTATTTTAAATTTTAAAGTTATTCGGATATCTACATAAGTTTCTTTCTTTCATTGGGCTTATTATTTTAATGATTCCAATGTAGAAAAGGTTTCATTTTACAATCTCATTATTTATTGAGACTATTTATTTTCATTTTTTTGATGATTAAATATTATGTTATATCTATAAAAAAACTCCATAATTTATTCTCAACTATTTATTTCATGAGAATACATGTTTTAGATTCTTTTTTCCTCGCCATAAGTATATAAGAGACCAATAATTTTATTTTTAAGAAAATCAATTTTATCTCTCTCTAGTTGAAGAAACATTTTCTTTATTAGTTTACTACAAATTATTTTATGGAAGTATTTTAATTTTATCCACTGATTTATTATGTTTATTTTAACCTATGTAAGATTTTTTTAAAATGGATTAAATTAAATATTCTTATTTTTTCCTCATCTTTAATTTTTTATAGATGTGTGAAAGGATTGGTATATTTTAACATATACAGAATGAACTGTATTTACCATAATCATAATCTCATAATTATTTGTAGATACTTAAACAAGTTTCCATGTTTAGTTTCAAATAAATTTTTTCCCATAATAATTTTTAAATATTTATTTTTCAAGAATTGATTCCAAAATAGAATGTTTATTTTTCCCAATAATGATTAATAATCTTGTAATGGTATTTCTTATCTTCAAAGGTAATAAAAACTGATTTCAATTAGTATTTATTGGGGATATAATTCAAGGATACAATCTGTGTTTTTCCTTGTACCTGGGAACCTACCAAAGCTACATGTAAAGGGATTTAATAATTTTCATCACGTAAGCTGTTAAAGAGCATCACATAGAGCAATTTATGCCTTAGTCATGGTCTTAGGTTATTGAATGAATGAATTAAATAAAATATAATAAATGATTACCTCATTGTAATAATACACTTCTTATTCCATTACATGCCTATAGTGATTGATGCTTTAATGATCTGAGCTCAAACCCCAATACATCATCCACACATTGTTCAAGAACCCATGAAAACACTCATGATCAAATTCATGGTGCAGGCATAGACCTATGAAATATCATTCAATTACTGAAAAACCTCTACTATCCCATCAATTCAATTTGTGAAATATATTGAAGATAAAAATATTTTTAGTGAGATATTTCTCTGTCTTTGATGAGAAAAAGAGGATATATGGGATCTCAAATTGATGGCATTTAATAATTATCTAGAAATGTGTTGTTATCTTATTATTTAGTGAGATATAATCACCAAAAAATGGTTCATCGACCCCTTTTAAAGAAATTACCACCAAATAAATTATAAATTATAAATTTTGATGAACTAAATTCATCATAATAGTATTTATATTTTTATCACAATGTTTTAATATATAATAAATATATTATGTGATAATTTTAATCCATTTACTTGACTCATAATTCCTATATATATTGGACAAACCATTAATATTAAAATGCTATTAATTCATATAATATTTTTCAATTAATTCCATAAATTCTTTGTGAATACTTATAATAAAAAAAATATCAAACTAATTAACATATACTCAAATAATAATGAATTTATTTGTTTTGTAGAGTTCTATAAAACATGGACCACACTCAAAAATCATGGTGAGGATGACCATTTCTTATAAACTTATTCAATAGGATAAGTCATACAATTGAAATATAATCTATTTCTATTGTGATATCCCTTAAAGTAGGTTGGAGGACATCTATCTTCATCAATTAATTCTTAATTATTTGTTGATTTTAATTTATTGAGTTACCATATTCAATAGTGGTGATATGTTTAATGATTTTAATGCAATCCCAATCAACTATAATGGATATCTAAATTCATAAATATAGGAGGGGACAGTTATTTCTTATTTGTTCATCTAATTCTATAAAACCAAATACACTCCCAACACATGATACATCCTAATGACTTCAATAACATTTTTTCCCTGGGTCAAAGTATGCAATAAAATGGTATAAATTGAAAATGATCCCATGTTAGGAGACTAAAATTCATTTTCATATATTTTAATATCCAATGGAATGTAAAACATGTCGTGTTCCTATTAGATGGTCATTCCCCATGATCTTATATTTTTTAGGATCTCAGAGTATAAAATTTAGGAGAAGAATTCTTAAGGATTATCATCTCCCATCACCAGAATGTAACACATCTATTGTGTCCTATCAGTATAATGTATCTATTACTTAGTAAAAAACATTGATATTAACCTCATTGTATTCCAAGGTTTTCATTATTTCATGGTAACTCCAACAACACTTTGATTATAAATTTAATAAAAGGAAATTACTATAATCAGAGCTGATGCAGAATTATAAAACATATTCTTTTAAGATAAACACATGTACATGTAAAACTATATAATATTAATTATAATCAAGTCACATACATGAAATGGGTCTCGCGAAACTACTTTCAACACCCCCACTTGTGGTAGATCCGACTACTAACAATTTTAAAATCGCTATCTCTCACATGAGAATAATGTGTATATCGAGGTTTGGATTCTTTCCAAGTGTCAACCATGTTATATTCTATGGCTACCCTATTATCTATGACTACATCTCTCTATGTAAAATCCCTATGGGGATAAAAAATAATATATATATATATATATTTCTTCTAGTGTGACCTGAGATCATTAAAAACAACTATTGTTTAAGTAGTATCACAATAAACTAGAATAGTGTAATAACTACTAGGTACAAAATCAATGTATGGGACAAAGGGGTGTATCAATATTAATACCATAGTTTATTTTAATTACACTATATACAATGATTATTTAATATAATCTTATACAACAAGTTTGTTTGAGATTGTCCAGCCGACTACACCGCCATTAAAGGAAACTAAATAGCATCACTATGATTTCAAATCATCATGATATTTCTATAAAATATAATCAATTTGTCCTATAACTATTTGTTACCCATATCCCCCATAAACTAGGTATATATTCATTATAAATCATAAGTACATCAAAACAGTATTTAAAGATTCACTATTAAGCTCTATTAGATTATAATGATATCTATTTTACTCTGTTATTTGGGATTCTAATTTATCATAAGGTATAGTCATGGAAGAAGACTCAAATCCCCATACACATATGTGGGATAGTCTAGGTTTCCTTAAATTACAAAAATCTTGTGGAATATTATATATTTCATTAATCAGTACTTATTTAAGATTTTATAACATTTTCTACAACACATATTTTCATGTTGATAATTGAAGCCTTTTTTGAATAAACATTTATCTGACCATCCCTAAAAAGTAACAATCTTCAACTGTGGTTTGTAAGTAGGAATTAGTTTCAATATAATACCAAACACCTTTAACAAATAAATTAATAATTAGTTATGATTCTCACCACCTATATCAAAATGGGGTTCCATAGACTTATAACCTTTTTTTTTCAAACCACATCTTAGTATCCCTTAAACATCAGAAATGAATCTGACTTATACATCATTATATAGATATAACCATGCCTACTATTGTAATCAGAACAATTAATGATGAATGAAAACCCACACCTTCCTTGTACTGGAAACATACCACATATGTTAGTATGAACCAATTATAGTATCCCAGTGTCCCAAAATCCTTTCCTAGATACGAATTTTTTAATTTTTTTCCCTTGTAAACAATAATCACATACATCATGGGGGGTTTACTCTAATACTTACAAAACCTTTATTGATGTAACTTATATAACATATTTACATTTACATGGCCAAGCATGAATTTTCATATATGGGTAAAATACAATTCATTTTCAAACGTTTTTTCTTTGATTTTCATTTCTGGATTTTTGACTTCTAGTAAACACAAGCCATTGTTAAGATGTGTCACACCATAAAATAAGTTATTATTTTATTGTATTTGATTTTTTTTAAAATTTTTAATAAAATTACCTGTATTATAGACAAAACAGTGAGATTATTTTTTTAACCGATGAAACAAAAAAACTATATATGCTAATAACAATAACACTGTGAAAAGTCTTGTGATAATCTCCCACTACCAAGGATTCTATTATCACACAACTCAAGTAAAAAAGATGCACATATCCCTTTTGAAAATTTTATAATGTAATTGGGTATTGTATATGAATACAAATTTCTAAAACACATGCTATATATATTACACAAAATTTTGATAATGACATAGTTCATTTAATGAAAAAAATAACTAATGTAGAATCATCACCTTATATTATTTTCCCAGCTCTTCATATCATATTCATGAAACCATTCATTTCGCATGAAAAGTTTATGGGTTCCTTATCATTTCCATCTCTTTATATATATTTTTACTTTCTTGTAATGATGGTGCTTATTTGTATTCTCTTTTGTCTTAGACATAAACCTATTGGATTTTATATTCCTCCCCTTGTTCTCTATGAAGGTAATTGAATTGCTATTCTTCATATCCTTTTCATCGTGGTGAACTAAATCCAATAGAACATGGAGTGAAATTATCATGATATAAAGTTGTGATTAATAATAAATTTCCAAACTTAGAGTGGTAAAGAGGAAATATTGATATCAATCACTATTTATTGGTTCATCATCATTGCAATAGATACAAGACCCTGAATATACCCGATCATATTTAGAATACGAGGTCCTAATTGATTAAATTTTTCTAACTAAGACCTATATAGTGTATTGAAAATATCATACAATTATTTCATTTTTATATACTAATATAACTATTGGGGATCAGTATGAATCTTGAAGGAATGTTTATCCAAGTAATGTATCTACAAATCAGAGGACAAAATGGAAGCAATAAACACTATACATATTCTATATCATCTACATGGTTATTCCATATCTATTTATCCACATTTCCTTATCCCTATTGGGGTTCAATTGGATGTTTGTTCACTATCACATAACGCTTCCCCTCTTAGTATTGGCTATGAGCAAGCAACTATGACACTCCTAAAATTTATTTCTAGTCATAATATTTTCATCATCCCAAATTGATCACAGTGTTAATGTATCGATGGTGTTGAATTGTTGTCTATTTTCAAAAAATAATTATAATAGTTTTTACTATATCATAATTACAATTTTGAAATTATTAATTTATTTATTAAATAATTACTTTTTTCCAACTACATTATCAATCCCTACCATCCCACACAACTAGAATCGTAATACTGTGTCTCATGTGTATTATAGTGGAAATGATATATAAAAAGTATCTTTACTATCTAAAAAATATTGATACCCCTCAACATGGATTGTTCCAATGTATGTACTAGGATAGCCATCGACACTAACTTTAGACTCCATTGATTGTTGAGTTATGTCCCAACTTCATGAAATCAAAAAATTGATTCTCTCAGTGCATTGACTCTAATGTGATAGTATGATTTATATTGATACCTATCTACTAAAATCCTCATTTTAGTCAAATCCTCACCCTAAAAATAACACTATAGTAGTAGGAATTTTCCTAAATAATGGTTTACGATCATCCTTCACACAAGGTTTTGTTCAAAAAAATTTGATGGAAGGATTTCATCATCCAATATCACATAGAGCTTTTTTGTTATTACTTGAGGAATATAAACCTTTCTGTTAATTATGATTGTATAATGTTTTTCTTCTCACTACAAAACATGTATTAAATGAATATAGTCATCGAATATTTATGTATTTTCTCTATTGATTATTTTATGTGTTCATTGTGTACATGAAAAAGTATAAAATAAAAAACAAAGCATGTAGAAAATAAATAACTGGAGTAGTTTTTATTGTCTAATATTTATTGATCAATTTATAGTAAACGGTTAAAATGAAACCTAGGGGTTTCATACCTTGGTTAGTTCATTATTTGTATCCCAACTCACCCACGTTCTTGTGTTTTTTATATCTCATTTGGAATACCACATTTTCAATCCATGTTATATGTCTTATATCATCTATAATAGTAGTAAAGGAATGCACATATACAAGAAAAAGGGACACATGAATCAAAATATACCTTGAAAATAAAACTGATGGACGTGCAAGTACATATACATATTAAAAAAATGTAGACTTTAGATCATGGAAAATTTTATTAAATAATGTAGTTGTCACATGTAGTAGTAATAATTAATTAAATAAAATAAACCAGACAAACTTATGGATTTGTACTACTCAAGGTGAATTTGAGAGCATAATTAATGCATAATAATATTTAAATGTAATTAATTTAACTCCATGGGACATAAAAACAATTAAAATAATTATTTAAATCAAATAAATTAATTTATTTATTCCTGGAAATTCTTTTAATTACTTTTCAATAACTAAATTAATAAATTTATTTATTTTTATATAAAAATAAATTATATTTTAAAATATTAATAATATTAATATTTTTAATCCAAATATAAATATTACCTTATTTTTTATTATATTAAAATTTTTAGGGCCCCAAAACATGTCATGGATTCGTTATGGATTAATATAAACCAACTCAAAGCTGCTCTAGGTCGAACAGAACAGTGTATGGATCTTTTGTGTCAGAGATACCAAATTCGACCCATTGTATCGAGGTTCAGGTCTGTCAGGACATACAGAAGGTGGCAGGGAAACACAATTGGGCCAATGAGGTTTGTTATTGGCACTTCTTCAGATAGTTCCCATTGGCATGGAGGGAAACGATAGAAGATTGGATATGTCTAGCAGAGTGGGAGCGTGCAAGGTATTGGTTTGATGGTTGGAATCCCGAGAGGAGGAGGATGTCGATAAGGTGGTGGGTGTCGATGGGTTCAACCAAAGTGGTGATTTCCTGAAGGTGGAAAGGGCAGTGATTAGGGGTTGGCCTACAAAGGTGGTGACATACAGCCTGGAATTTGCAGTAGACACAAATTCGATGGTAGATAATGGTGAAATGGGATGTAGTTTGGGAAGGATTTTAGTGATGGAAGTCATCCTTATGAATTTTTCGAAAATGTTAATTATAAAGAAGTTTTTCTATAAATTCGATGTTCTTTAGACCAATTATGATTTTTTGATTTTGTTTTTTTGTTCTCTCTGTGCGAATATTCCACCGCCCCATCCATATCCACATTTTATCACGTTAATGCAATGACTTGAATTTGACATCATTTCAATTTTTTTTAAATGACTTAAGCCTAGTACAAGTGGGCAATAGAAACCAAACACCAATGAAATATTTCTCATGCTAGAACATGTATGGAGTGCAGATTTTAGTAGGTACCTATCTAGTTGAAAAAAATAAATCATCTGAAAATTATAATACATAAATATTAATATATTCATGTAAATGTATATATTTATATAAATTTATTATTCAATTATTACCTGCATTTCAATCCATATTAATAATTTCATATTTTTATAACTTCGCCATCCAATATCAGATCTTGTGTGGCATATTTATTTAAGAAAAAGTAAAATTATCCAAGAAAATTATGTAACAATTTATTTTTTCTTGATAAATATTATTCACATGATCGATTTAATACCAATTGTAGTACCATGGCATGTAGAGGAGTCATGTGAGTAAGGTATTTAAAATTTTTCAATACTAAAATTGTGGAACTATGTAGTCTCTAGTGATATGAGCCCTAATAATGGTTCATGGATTTCACATGAATTAATTAAGTATAAAAATCTATTAGTTACTACGTCATTTAAATTTAATATGTGTTCATCTATCACATTTAACTGGCCTAAATTATTTTAAGGATCTAAGATCGACCCCATATATATCATCCTCACATTCTTTATGAATCCATGTAGTTGATGATTTTTGAATTTAGAATTCTATTGGAGAGATATAAGGAATATTTTTTTGTTATGATGATCCCCATGATCTCATCTTCTTTATCTAGTAAAGAGATCAAATTTTGAATGATATGATAGGATCTTTAACTATCATATATGTTGTAAGGAGGAGTGTGGAGCTCTCAAATTTGTTGTTATGAATAGTTGCCTATTTATAATTTCATCACCTCCTATATAGTGGTAGTTAATTTCCAATAAATGGATTCCAATACTAAATATATAAAATATTAACTAAATAAGTTTTATATGACTCGCAATGAAAAAATAATTGCATAGTAATGTAATTACTATTTTTGAAGTATATATCTAATATATAATAAATATATTACCTGATAAAATTGAATGATTTACTCGAATTTTATATCCTAAAAATAATTAAATGACTTGTGAATATTAAAATTATATTCATTCATACAATAATTTCCATATATTCAAAAAATATGTTGTGATTAATTTTAAAAAATAATATTAACCAAAATTATTCAATACATGAATAAAAATGAATTTATTTATTCATTGATGATTTTTAATGATTGGAAAACTCTCAACCCAAATGGTGGATCCCACCATTTCATATTCATTTCTTCACAAGAAGAGAGAAGAGTGTTGAATACAGGATTCTGTGTACCAATCTAAATCCTTATCTCTATAATAGAGAGTACCATTTATAGTCTAGGAACAATGCCAGGAAACCAATCAAGACTCTAAAGTGTAAAAGAATAGTCATACCAATAGAAACATTCCTATGAACACACACTATGTATTATGATCTCTTTTTATCGTGATATCTCTTATAGAAGGAAACACAAATAATGTCATCATCTATTCTTGATTCATATTTTTGACCTTAAAAAATGGACATATTTTCTTCTACCTTGTGCATGGATTTAATGAAGGTACTACAATACTAATGAACGAGGCATGAGATATCACATAATTAACTTAAAATTGAAAACTACTATCTTGATTATTCAACCAATGTAATACCACTAAATATGGGCCCAACACAATATTCCTTTCCATAATTTTATGTTCATTGCATGTTCATTTTATAAAAGTTCACAATCAAATGGTAAACATTGATATGGGTCTCAAGTTTGGAGATCAACACACATGTCACTATATAATAACAACCATTGGCACCTAAAGACTGTTTTTTCTTATTGGGAGGTATGTCCTCATGATGTCGTATAACTGATATCAACATGTATTAACATTTGAAGAAGAAGTTGAAATGATTATCAGACCCTTGAACCTGATGGTCACACATTAACTATGTCCAATCAGTATGAATATACAGACCATAAAACAACACTTTAGGATTACTATCATGGTATCTATAGGTTCTCATTATAGGTTAGAAGTAGTAATAAAAAATACATACAATTTTTAATATAAGGAAATTAATATAAATATAATGGACACATATATATCCACATTATTCTAGTATGATAAAAAATATATCTATAAAATTATATACATGTAATGGTTATCAAATTACATACATGAGTTAGGTCTAGTTAACTCACTTTTAATAATTTTATCTCTAGATTTTTTTATTTTTATGATAATAAGATGTTAATGAAAATTATTCCTTTTCCCAATATTCTGTAGTGATTAAATGATGAAATAGTTATGAAACCAATTTCTTTAAAAGAGGTTATTTTATGACTAAATTTTAATGAAAACGATTTTTCCATTGGTAATGATATGATGAATATATTATGATATTGTGGCACACATATTTATTATTTTTTTATGTGAGGGTCAGACCTATAATTCCCTCCAATGAATTGGGTAAAAATTGATAACTAATGATATAAATAGGACTATAATGTAGATTGAACCTATTTTAATGAGTGACTCAATCCACATTTATATTCTTGGGAGAGAAACATGTCAACTACAATTATTTTTTGAGAGAAACCAACCACTATAACAGTCATGGATGCTAATATTGAATAAAATGATGGATTAGGGAACGATGTCTATCTAATATGATAGGATTGAAAGCGATACATTACTATTAATTAGTTGAATTTAAATAAATTAATATATTCATCAATTCCAGACCCTATTAAAATTTTATTCTCTCAGGGAGAATGCTATTATATTTCTTTATTATTCAAATATTATGAACCACTGTGATTTCTTCCATGATTAAAAATTATAATTTTTGGTATATGGGATTCTTTTTAAAATTTTAATCTCAAGTTTTCATTCCCATATGGTAATTCTCTTATTTTTATTTCATTGATATATCCATTGTTTTACACAAACCGAGCTTCTAGGCTCACCATTTATTATGCTTACTTCACCCAGGATATAATGAAAAGCATTTAGTAAGATATTTCAGGTAAGGGTGATAATTATAAAGAACATAGTGTCTACCAATGTTGATATTTTATAAACCATTTTTATGCCCATGTTTTCAAATGAACTATACCTATATTATTCTAGCATAGGTCATTATTTACATAATGAATATACACCAATTGAGGTGAGATATGTATGTATGAATGTTAGGGGTATAAATAAATATCATAACCATGAGAATCATTATTGTGAGAAAATCATATATTATAAATGATATTCACATTGTAAGAGGAATATATAATTTTTATAGAAAATTAATATAATAAAGGGCCTTTGATTTAGAGGGAATATAAGTGAGGTTAAGATATAATATGAATGATGTGAATGGATAAGGTTTCCATTTGATGTATGAGGATTAAAATAATAGTATGAATTTTTTAATATTAAAAATATTTTTTTTCTGGGTAGTTATATGTAATTATTGTAAATTTTTATAATTAGATATATACAAAGAATATGATAACAATATATATTCACTCAATTACTATAAATTAATATCCATAATTATTCATATAATGTAACTAAAAAAATTATATTGATAAAATTATTTATATAATGTTTTTTACCATTATAAGTGATTCTAAAATGTTGTTATAATCATTTTTAATTTTTTATATTGTTCAACTATAAAAATATATTTATAAATTGTCCTTCATTTATCAAATCACTACATAAAAATTAGTAAATATTGTATTTTGTGTAATGAAAAAATATGACTAAAAATAACATGCATGATGAAAAATGATGTAAGATATATTAGATTCAACCCTAACAGATTATAAAAAATTAATTTTCAAAATAATCAACACTACTAACTATTTTGATAAAAAAAATTGAAACCTCACTCATTAAAATGAACAAAAATATTCAATTTTTATTTAGAAAATTTATTTTTCTTCATCTAAAAGTAATATCCTCCTCTATGAGGTAAAATACCATTAATTTTCATAACTATTTTCCAAATACATATTTATAATCATCTTATATTAATTGAAGGGATTATGATCTCAAAATTGTAATCATTGAAACAAATATACCTTAACAATGGAGCCATCCCAAAGAAGAGGTGATATGGATTTATCTAACAACATATTTTATTTATTTTCATAATACTTATAAATCTAATAAATAAATAGAATTTTATGATATAAATATTATAATAATTCTTCAATTTGATTAAAAACATCATATTTTGTTAATTATTTAACTTTTTACATCCCATAGTTTGTATAATTACCCATTTGAATGATGTTATTTGTTATTTATCATCAATTTTTTAGTTGATCATATTATGTAATTTATGGATAAATATAACATTATTGATAAATTTATATTATGATTAATGATCTGGAATAACATAATTGATATGAAATTAATATATTTAATAATATCATTGTGTTTGTACATAAAAATAAAATGATCATTACATGATGCAAATAATGTAGGAATTGAAAAATTTTCCTACAATTATATCACTATGGAACTTTTGAACGACTAGACTATGATAGACATGTTAGATTATAACTTCTTGATTTTCTTGTATATTAGTAAAATAGAAAATATTGACATCAAATCATAAAATATATTATTAAATTTTCTATAGGAGATCTCCTTCAATATTAATCTATATCATTGTTTCTGATATATTTCAAATCATATATTAGAAGTTAATCAATGTAGTGAACGTTAAAATCAACTATGAACACTAACAACACTATGCCATTAAAACAAAAATCATACATATATGTAAATTAAAACATGAATCATACACTATTGAATGATACTGTTGTTTAAATCACATTTTGTTTTTTGATGTTAACTGATAAATAAAAAATAAGGTTCTTCCATATAGAATGTATTCATAGATTTCAGTGGATCATCCAAATTATTTTTTTAGGACCTTATCATCCTTCATTAGATGATAATATCTTAGAATAAAATAAATAATGAGGCTAAGAGAATCAAGTAGGGAAGGTTATCAACCAATGATCGTTTCAATAGATCACACACCCTAGTGAAATAATACAATCTAATTTATATATTCTCTAGGGATGTTTTTAATCCATAAATTAAAATGTATATTTTATAAAAATCAGAGTAATCGTTTTGTACCAATATTTTTTGAGGTGTTTTTGTGATAATATGGTGTTGTTTCATCTTGAGGGAGTACTGATTAATTATTCACCTTTTATTTTAAATGCAAAACACATTATATTGTAATGAAAATAAACCACTTCATATTATTAATGACACATAGATGGTTGAATAGAGTAAAACATCCTATGTTTTATGGACCAAGTAAAATGGGAAGAGTCTATTGTTATGACTCTATCAAAAGAAGTCTGTTGGGTATTTTTTTCGAAAATATTCATTCAAGATTAATTATAAAGAGATATAAAATATGGTAAATTAGGTGAATCAATATTTTTATTAATGTATCAAGAGTCATGATCAGTAAAAGTACTAATTCTCTGAGTATTTTTATAAATGGGAGATTATGGCAGGATTTTATAATGTTCATGAGGTGAAGTAGTGTGATGTATAAATAGTTGATGATATTGGATAAAAGTGTGGTTGTGAAAAGATAATGACATGAATTGTAGTGTTCCATGAAATAATGATCAAGGTTTATGCACTTTTGGAGTTGTATAAGTAAAATTTGTTATAAAAAGGTAGTTTTTCTATTAAAGGGTGTATAATGTTTTATGGAACAGTTGTTTTAGTCAATTTTATTAGGTGGAGCCTAACAATTATACTTTTACAATGTAATATTTCGATAGTACAATTAATAAACAAATGTTTATTAGTTAATCAGTTATAGAAAAGTTTACGAGTCTACTGAAAGATCTTTCATGTGGACATTAGATTGAAGAATTCTTGCTTATGTACTTTTTATGGAAACGTAAAAAAGAATAAAATTGATGAAGATTAAGAATGATTATATTGAAGTCATAAAATTTATTAGAAAAATGTTTTTTATTATGAAATCGAATAAATATTTTTATATGAAGTACATCAATCCAAGGTTTCTAAGAAAGGAAAACCATCAACTTTTTCCAAAATATTATTCCTGAGTTATGAAGTTATGATGGGGGGAGGTTTAAATGTATTTATGAAGTTTTAATAACGGTTTTTTATGATGATATTGTGGTAGATGTGGAAATATATATTTATCATAATAAAAAAATGATTATCATCATAATCTATGAATTCATTAAAGGAGTTCTATAATGTTGAGTTTTATTGAATTTGTTCTACCAACTATTGAGTGATATCATTAAATAAGTTTGAATGTGATAAAATGATAAAAAAAATTTAACTGACTTGTTTTACTTTAAAAATGTGGAACTCACTAAGATATTTTAGGGGATCAATGCTAAAATAATAATTTTTGGTGAACTAATGAAATATTTTAGATTTTTTGGTAGATGAGTGAAATATTATAGAAGTGAAAAGATGATTAGATGAATAGTGTGAGGTGGTATCAGTCACAATGACTTATATTAAATTTTTATATCAGTTTGTATATTAAAAATAGTGTACGAAGATGATCAGACATATAGATTACAGAGATCATCATTGAAACATTTTGTAGAAGGAATAAAAAAACAAGGAATATAACTATTCCACATACTATCCAACCATATTGAGTAGGGAACCTTATAAATATTTATGTTCCTGAGGTATTACCTTTTTGTTTTTATGTAGTTTTTATTTACACTAACTACGGATTACGTTTTTTGTAAGAGAATATTAAAAATAAAAAATAGCTGGTTCACACCTACCCATATCATTGAATACAGTGATCCTGATTCGACTATTCATTTAGTATAAGAAAAGATAGATTTTATTATTGAATATTTCCTAATGATTAAAAAAATTAATGTTTTCATGAATGTGTATAAATCTATAAATAGTAATGGGATTTATTATCTTTGATGGGAAGAACTACAATATTTGGATGGATAAAATGTTACCTTACCTTATTTCAATTAGATATGATGTTATAGAATCTACTACAAATGATTTCCCTACACCTCCATAAATAATTCTCTCTTAGAATGTGAAATTATGATGTTTAATTTTATTTTAATGTCTAATGGAATTTTATACAACCTATTGAATATTTATAATGAACATTTGAATTTAAGTAATGAAAATATAAAAATATAGATATTAAAGGATGCTGATCTTAATATTCATGATGATGTAACTAATGGTGAATTATTTATAAGAGGTAACTATATTATGGGAAACATATGATGAAATGTTGAAAATTTGGGTTATTTAACTATTTTATAAATGATTTTATGAATTAATGCTATAAAATTCAATGTAAATATTTCTATTTGTAAGGAACAGTTTCTAAAACACATTCATGGGATAATCTAAATTTCATCATCATCAGATACCATATTTCATTTTAAAATTATAATTTAAAAAAAATCAAGGTGTCTTTGAAAGGAAAATATAATAAATTTATTGAGAATATGTTAGTCACTCAAACACAAAACATGATGTTAGTATAAAATTTAATGATTTAATGACCTTGTTTTCTAAAAAGGTATAAAGAGTCACATGGAAGTATAATGTAATTATACATATGATGTTATTTGGTTTTGGATACATTATAAATTACATATAAAATCATCCTTACTGCAAGGAGGATGATAAAATTGATGAAGAAGATAGAAAATCACAGACATCACCAAATATTATGGTATAAAAATAAAAAACATATTCAATGGGAAATTATATAATGTTTTATAAACATAAAAAAAATATTTTTTCAAAATTCGTGTTTGATGATGATTTAAAAGAGGAAGATGAAAAGTGTAATGATGATGCTATTGAAAAGTTACTTTTAGGAAATTTTAATTAAGAAATAATCACCAATAATGAAATTATTAGTTCCAAAGTATATTTCTATGATAGTTAGATGAACATTATTCCTAAAAGTGAATTTAGAGAATTTCATGCAATGATTATTTTAATTTAGAAGGAGAATAAAAATTTTAGGAAAAAATGTCATTAAAAATACAATTAATATTATCTTCCTTTTAAGAAATACATGATTTTATAATATATTGATGATCTAAAGAGGTTATTTGATAAAGAGATGAATATAGACATCAATAATCATGAAAATATAATGGTAATGTATAAAGACTTTAAAATTATCCAAAAAAAATATTGACACATAGTGAGGTCAAAAAATCCAACAATTGGTTTCATAAAATACAAGTAGTACTATGAAATTAAAACCAAATAAGGAAAAAAATCATCCTCAGATGATAATAACATGGTTAATGAATTTTAGAAAAATAATTATTTAAATAAGTCCATGTATGTATCTAGAACAACACTAATTGAAAACCCCAAAATTCATTAGGTTTTAAGGTCTGAATAAATAGCTAGTACTACTGGTTATGTTTTAAGAATGATGATGATTCTATGTAAATGAATAATATGATGATAGAGTATCAAAATTTTAGTAAAAATCAATATTCTAAGGTGTGAGGAATGAAATTTACTGGAACAAATATTCCAATTTTTGAATAGTACATATGTTATCGTGGAATAAATTAATATGAAATGCATAAAATAGTACAACATCAAATACTAGATAGTGTGATATATTTAAATAAGACCACATATTTGAAGTTTTTGAATAATGTTAGTGAATATAAAGATGTAAAAATGCCATATTTATATGATGAGTCACTAAGAATCAAAGGTATTAGACATTCTTTCATTTGGTAATAGTAGTTAAAATACAAAAGGGATTTATTAGTTTATCAATATAAACACAACATGTAATGTGTTTCACAAATATATGATGAAGAAAAAAACATTTCCTTCAAAATAGAGGTCTTTTTAATGAAACACCATGAATATTTATAATTTAATACAAAGATAAAATGAACCATGGAAACGTTGATTCAAGTTAGTGAAGTGTATATTTCTTACTCTAAGAACCATATTTAATAAATAGATATTACACAATTGGTTAGGGAATATTTTTAAGAGGAATATAAGCAATAAAAAGGGATAATATACACAATATTCTTGATATAAGAATTACAAGTGATTGATGTTGTTCAATTTTTTAGATTCGGATTATTACAAAATCAACACATAATAACATTGAGATACACCCCAATCACCCTTTGTGTATATACATTTTGATATATGTGGACCCATATAAAAGATATAAGAAATGTAGATAATTAATTTATTTATTTTTTATAATTCAATAACATTATATGTATTAAGTTATCAAATAATAATTCATAGGCTCTCCCAATATTTATGAGTTTTAGGATAAGTGGTAAAAATAAATTTTCTTCTTTTAGGAAGAAGATAATAGCTAATAATAGTTTTAAATATAAAATTGATATGTTTAAATACTATATTGAAAATTATTGAATTTTATAAAAAAAATTCAACATACACAGTTTTGATGTATGGAATTTTTTATATAAGAAATATATTTTTTTGGAAGATATGACATGAATGATGTTTATCGAACATGATACTTCTTGATTAATTTGGAGAAAACATGTTTGAGTAGCAATTAATAATTCAAATCAATGTATCATTAGGATGAACATTAATATGTGAATAAATATGATGTATATTATAATGATTCTCTAACTCTAAAATACCTAAGGGTTGTTGGTAGTCATATAACAAGCAATTTATTGGGTGAAAATCTTGTGATATTAGCTCAAATAGGTTTTTATAGAAGTATTATTGGATACCATATTAATATTAGTGGATACATTTTTTATTATAAATAAATAGAAAATATTGTTGAATCTATAAACATAAATATTCTTCAGTGTTCTAAAAACATAATAGAATATATAATTTATGATATTTAAGAAAGGGAAGATGAAGTGATTATTATTAAACAAAATAAAAAAGTTCATAATGATTGTAATTTTGTTGAAGCTATATGATATGAAGATTAAGAATCAATTATCATAAGTGATAATGAGAAATTATGTTAAAATCATATTGAGTTGAGGATTTATTAAAGTCTAAAACATCATCAGATATCAAATACAATAGGTTCAAACCAAAATAACATCAATGTTTGTTTCACTTACATTCATATATTCAAAAGTTGATAAAATATATTATTAAGAATATTTAAAACATCAAGAGTGTATTGATTCTACAAATAATGATTTATATAAAATTTAGAAAAATGATATTTGGGAACTTTTTCCCAAACCTATACATAATATTATCATTAGAAAAAATAGTTTTTTAGATACAAGCTTTTTGAAAGGATTGAAGTGATAAAAAACAAGGAATTACTTTTTTATAAACGTTACACACATAATTAATGCATTGATTTTTATGTTACTTTTCTACCACTTGTAAGGAATGAAACACTCAAAATTTTTTATTCAATTAATTAATAATATATATATAAGACATTCTATATGCATTTAAAGTAATCTTTTCATTATAGATTTCATGATGAATAAATTAATATTAGTCAAACACGGGGAATATTTATTCTTCAAGATGATAGCAATTTTTTAAAGATTAAGAACTATTTATAGAGGTTCAAGTAAGTTCATATATATTTCTATTCAAAAATTGATAGTAACTAAAAACATTTGACTTTTATGAATAGACTAGTTGATAGTGACATATATATAAAATCAAATCAAGAGTTTTCCATCATTTTGATTGATTATGTTGATGATAACTTATTGGCAAGGAATTCATAAGAAACATGTGAAAATATTAATGAGGGGAAGGATAATTTATTTTAAAATTCAATGCTATGAGAAATTAAATACATTATTTCATTTCAAATATCTCTATAGAAGAAATCCATTTTCCTATCTCAACAAAAATATGACAAGGAACTCCTAAGGAGTTTTTGAATGGAAGATCAGAAATATTGTTTCTATACCAATTATAGATGAGATAAATTTATCAATGTATATGTAAAGAATAGATATTGAATCTAAATATTTTATTAAGTTTATTTTAATCTTGTTATATTTAACAGCACAAATCCTGTATTAAAAATATGATGTTACTTTTTGTTAAAGGTATCTAAGTGATCTAAAATAATCTATTCACATGAAAAGAAAAAATAATTCCCATATATATATATGGAATTTTTTTTGGAATAAATATGAAATAAAATAAATGATTTATATATTTGGCTATACAGATATTTATTGGGATAGATGTTACAAAGATATAATATCCACATATAGTGGAATGTCCTTTTTGTGGAAATACATGTTAGGTGTCGTAAACAAAAACAATGGTTAGTGACTCACTATATAGAAAATATTGTTTTTTCATATACTACTGAATCTACAACCTAGTTTTTTTATATGATTAAAGGGTTGGAATTTATATTCATATATGTGTAGATACCACTTCCTGTGGGTCATGACAATAAATGTTCTATAAATATCACTGAAAATCTAGTGCAATATTCTCATTTAATGAACTTTGATACTAGGTGTCACTTCATAAGAGAGATTATTGGATGAAATGAAAAAAATGGAATTTTTTTCTATAATGAAGCATGTAGTTGATATATTCAACAAACCATCCATAATGGAGACATTTTAGAAATTACATTGATCTTGAATATTAAACCATGATCCCATTAAGGTTATGGTATGTAAAATTTATCTCCAATATAATATTTTCATTAGATAGTGTTTCCAAATGGTAAGGAAATTTATGAAACATAAATCTATCCATGGGTTTTTGTTATACCCTTTTATAGAGTGTATATATTTATTTGGAGTTTTCAAAGGGGGTAAGGTGTGATTTCAACTTATATTATCTATTTTTAATATTATTTTGAGTTTTATGTTGGATGATTTATCTTATAGTTTCATATAATTTGAGAGTAAAATTCATTGGAAATGTTTATTTTAATTGCCTTTGTAGAATAAGTGATTTGAAAAGTAATTAATAAAATCAACTAAAACCCATACTAAATAAAGACATGGTATTCTTGTTGCATTAATATTGGTTACTATATCGAATTTGATCAAATTGAATTAGAATTATTGGATAGAAATACAATTATTTATTTTTTTGGTCTTAGGGATTGATTTTCAATGGTTGGAAAAAGTTTCAAATGGGGGGATTATTAATACTAAAATGTTATAATGGGTTTTTATGTTAAGAATATGTATTTTAATGAATAATGATATCATGAGTGTCATATTATGTTATCTAGTGAAAGAATTACCAATATAGATAACATAAACCAATTAACATTATTTAATATTCAATAATGATAGGCCATAGAACAATTATTCACTTTTGATAGACCATGTAAAATGGGTGGAGTCCATTGGCTTGATTCTATCGAACGAAGTGTGGTAGGGAATATTTATCTTAGTTTGATATAAATTTTTTCCAGGTATAGATTTTTGATAATTTTAAATAGGATATTCATTTATATTACTAATGTATAAAACATAATGATTATAACATTTCTCATATTCCATGATTTTGATCAAATGGGAGATTGAGGAAAGGTTGTATGACATTTATTCTATGAATTGGTGAGAAATATATCAGATTATATTTATTGGAAAAAGATGATATTATGAAATGTTTAATAGATTTGGTATAAATATTCAAAATTTAAATTTTAGGGGTTTTTAATTCTTAGAGTTGTGTTAGTTTAAAGTGTTGTCATGAAAACATTTATAAAGTATGTCAATTGTATAGAGTATGAAGAATTATTGAATAGATGACAATTGAAAATGACATTAGATGAAGTTAAATAGACGGAATTTAACAAATTAATATTAAATTATTCACCTCATTGTCCAATTTTTATAAGTCCATCAGCTGGAATAAAGTTTCAATTCCACCTAATGATCCATTTATATACTCATTGGACATACAAATACTTGTTTATATACAATTTCTATCATATATAATTATGAAATGTTTCAATGGGAAGCATTTTTATAATGATTAAATGTAATTTTCTTAATCATATGAAATATGTTTCTTTTTTAAGTAATGGGAAAGATATTTAAATATGAATATAATTAATCAAAGGATCCCTTGTGAAGTGAATAGTCAATGGTTTCTGAGATGTTCGTATAGTGATAAGAAGTTGTACCAGATGGAATGATCAAAAGTCATGACACTTTTTCAAAATGTATTTTATTTGATGATTAAAATCATGAAGATAAATTTATTTATAACCAAGTAGGAAAAAAATTTATTTTCACTGTGATCTAACGATTGTTTAAAGTTGATAAATCAAGTTATGACTTATGAAATGTTTCTGACAAAAATCAACTTATATATTTTAGAATAAGTGGAGGTGGTAAAATATTGAAATAATTTTGAGTAGGATGTTCAAATAGGGAATTAGTATGGTTTTAATTATGTGATTTTGGTTTTTATATATCGAACCAATCGGTTTCAATGATGGTCGGTTGAAAATGTTGATGATACCATCAGAAAAATAGGGTGTCAGGGCAATTTTTATCTGATGAAGTTTCATTAGTCCACATATACCGTTTGAAGAAGTGGGATCTCATATGGATTCTAATAAAAGACCAATATGATGTTCTTAGTCACTATTATTAAAAAAAATAATGTTATAATATCCTAAAATATGTAATTATGAATAATGTATGTAGTTTCAATGAATCAATGATGGTTCTTATAGTTGCTACAAAACATGGTTATACTATTTATTTGTGAATGGACCTCTTGAATTTTAAATGGACTATTGTTCTATTAAAAGGAAAGGATATACCCTATATATGTAACCATAAAATGATAGTTTTTATTTTGTGGTTGAGTGATCCTATATTACTTCAAAACCAAGTCGAGCACTAGATAGTCTTATTGAGTAATGAACTTTGTAAATACTGGTGTTTATATGGTTATGTTTTTTTTCTATGAGATATTATTCTCAATATCCACATGAGATGATTCTTTTATTTTCTATGAAAACATAGAAAATAAATGATCAATTATTCACCCGTCCCACTTTTAATGATCACAAATATTCTTATTGGTCCTTTCATAGTTTCATCTGTTAAGTCCCATGTAACTCCGGAATATTAACTCTTATATACCTACAAAATATAACAGATGTGGTGGAGAGACTCAAAAATTATATTAACAATGTATATATGTATGGGTGAGTCATTAAGGTTCTATAACTATTGAACCATTCGATATCACTATGTCATACAAATTTTTAAAAACAAATAAGAAGAATATGATATCACTTTATCGTAGGATATGATATTCCCTTAGGCTCAAATATTATCTTTTAGTGTTTATCATACTTTACGATGCACCCTATTGAACTATATGACATAATATGGATTTTAGGAAAATTTATTTTGGTTTTATCAACTCATCATCGAAGGTTTGACCCCCTATCTATTTCCTTCTCCATATATCCGATTATATGGGGAGATGCAAATTATCTTCTTTATCATGGTGTGATTGTTTCACCTATACTCACATTAATAATATTATATCTCCCTATTTTTATTGTTTTTTATTTTCTCAATTTATATTATCTATGGTTTTTTCTACTTTTACATACATTAGTTTATAGAGTACTAGTTCCACCCTATATGTTTGTCCAATAATGTTCTTCTTTATTGTCATCCTTTAATGGTGGTTGCATTATTATTTTTGGAACCTTTGTTGTTTCAAAATAATTTTTTTGATATATTTACCAATTCTATTTATACAAACACATTTCATATTTTGATTTTGGAATTCCACTTTCCTAATCTTTTTAGTGGCTATATTTTCACCATCCAGCCAAGAGATTTGATTAAATTTGTTTTTTTTCTACTCAAATCAAGAATTATCGATACATTATTCATATTCCTATTTAATACTTATTTTATATTTCAAGATATACCTCTCTGTAATACCCCTCTTAATCACTCATACAATGGGGGATTAATCCAATTTATGATTATTCTTTATCCATGATGAATCATTATCAATTTCAATGGGTTAAAACCAAATTACACTATTATTATGTGAGATGTGTAGTCGTTAATATATAATCATGGATGTGATACTCTCCCAATCATTAATTGTTTTTATTAAGAATCCATGGAAGAGATTATATGTATGGATTGTAATTTTTTTATATGAAGATAATTCCAAAAAGGGTAATCAGGGTAATGTTTTACCTTACGAGTGATAGTGTATAAAATCCCCCCATCTATAATTTCAAGGATCATATCATATGCTCTTAGCTATTTTGGTTTATTTACCTATTTGTTTTCTCTTATATAGTGTCTCAATAACTTCAAATATGGATTCATTTTTTCTTATTCACAAATGTTATTCCTCAATAAGGACATACTTTTTTAGATAAAATACAAACATGATTACATTATGTTGGTCACCACCACCAATAGGGTGACGACAATGGTATTATACATACCCTCCAATGATAGTGATTGTTTGTCCCTCTCCCATTTTGGTGATGACAGACTTTATCCAAGCTTATTTCCTTATGGTGGATCAATATGTTCAATAAAACCATCATTATAAATGAATTGTATGAAAACATTATTCAAAATAGAGACCCCATGAAGAAATCAATCATCAGTGGCTGCATGGTTTTTTTTATTAAGTGTGTTTTATTTCTTCACTATTGGATTCCAATGTTCTTATGGTTATTCAATACCATAACCCTTTATTTGGTGTGTGACTAGGCATATGTGTTTATGATCTTGGAATCCTACTATATACTTATTTTCATTTTTAGTCCTATCGAGAATTTATTATAAATAAAAATGTTTTTAAAAAAATAATATTGATACCCTCATATAGAAGAAAATTTCTATCAATTAAATAAACATATTCTCGAAATCTAGATGGATATCATGTATCTAACAAATACTAATAAATTAATAATATTTAGTTAAAAATATACATTAAAAATATTATGAACAATGTAATAATTAAAAAAAATTATTAAACATAAAATTAGGATTGCGTCTTAAGAGTGCCATAAATCTGTATAAGTGTTACTCATCCGGAGATACATTAAATTTATTTAACTATTAATTTATTATTTATATTATTTTATATTTCAAATATATATCATTATTTGACTATAACCAATAAATTTTACATTTTTTAGTGTATTTCCATGTCTCTTTTCTATATCTATAATGATTGATGTTTAATTCACTCACAATATAGGCTTGATTCCAAGTCATATCATAATTTATTATTTATAACATGTATTCCTATATGATTTTATTATTTATATTAAAATAATGGATTTTATAGGTTAAATTGGGAGACCAAAAATTATCCAATCGAATCTTGATCCACCAAAACCTTGAATTAAATTGAAAGAAAAAATGCAAATTTAAAAATCATAATTCATTTCTTAAGAACCAATTATCCATAACATAAAGATTTCACTTGAGATTAACACTATATTCTAAACTAAAATTGAATTCTTCTAGATTCATTTTCTTACTCAATGTGCCTCATTGATACCCATATGGGTAGAAAATCATCATCAATAACCACCAACATTGTTTTCACCACTTTCATTACAATCATCGCTGAAACCCACACCTTCTACCATGTTTTTGATATTTATTTTCTTGATATGTTTTAATATCCTCTTTATTTACCTCTCATTCACAATATATTATAAATCACACATTTCCTATTTTAGGAAATTTAAATTTTTATATCACCACATCACTTTTATTCATATTTATATGATTCTTTCATTATATAACATATTTTTATTTCAGGATTTATTATATTTTGTTTCATGATTAATGCATGTTAAATTTAAATTTCCATTATATGTGAAACCCAATTATATTAAAATATTATAACGTGTTAGTGAGAATAATAATTATACATAGCCATGAATATCCCCCAGTAGAACCCCTTTTGGACTGATAGTGAAGACATGGGTGTCCCATAATTCACCACTTCTCCAATATGATAAAAGATAGTACTTAACAAAAAGAAAATAGAACACATAAATGGTAGAAATTACCCTCATAATCCCCAGTAAATAAATCAAAATAAAAATTCAAAAATGGAAATATCAATAGTCAAATAATTTCCCATATTCCAAATTTGACATATATTTCAACGTATTCAATCACCATAAAAGAATATTGAAAGATGAGATCCTATAACATTAAAACACACACTAACTCCACCCAATATAAGTTAATTTTTTCTATATATTCCATCAACATATCCTACAAAACAAAATAATAAAATCGTGCATGGGTGACCACTTGGGATTAGAGAGTATAATCATTTTTCAAGGAAAATCCATTATATGTAAAATAATATGCAATATTTGGAATTTAAAAATTTAACTAATAATAAAATAGGTATTAATAATTTAAAATAATTAAGATCTAAGTTAGTTAATAAAATATCCATACTACAAAATTCATCATTAGAAAATCATTTTATTTCCCGGCATCACAATTATCGAAACCTACAACCACATATCAATAAAAACATCCAACCCAATAAAAATAACATGAATAGACAAGATATAAAGTAAAATAAATAAATAAATAAATATTTCTCTATCACTCAAAAGAAATGAGGAAAATAAAAGGGGACCAAAATTTTACCTCAGATATTACATGTATGGTCATAGATCGGTGTAACTATCTATTGGGAAGCAATCCATGGTTGGGAAACCCTTACCAAATGACCTAGAAAATGTGAAAATTAATAAAAACTAAACAAAATAATCAAACAAATAATCAAACATTCATTCGACCGCTTCACTATAACACATCATCCTAATCATTACCATAAATCCATTTCCACACATCACATCACAACATATATAGACATCAAAACCATATATTGGTTGGGTAACAAAAGAAAACTCACACCCTCATACTTCCATGAACATAAAACAACCAAAATCAAATCATAACAAAATCAACTTTACTCTAGCATAATTCCACTAAAACCTATGCATCATAATAACATTCCATCATAGATAACCTACCCAAACACAATCACCCTGACCATATCATTAAAAAACAATATAAATTATGACACTAAAAACAATCAATTCATGTATGAATGATGAATTAACATATTCCATAATTAAATATCTCAAATTCATGGCATCATTCATGTTATAATTCAATTATAAAGGTGATAAAATAACCTATCAGAATCACACACACAATAAGAGGAACAATATGGTGAACTCAAATCATCCCTTCCCCCAGAATCGATCCAATTATTAACATTACATAATCCAATATTCATACACCCACCATACATGAATAAAACCCTTTTGAAAAAAAATAAATAATAACTATTTATCATGGAATGGGGGTGATAAAAAAAATAATTAAAATAATTTACCACATTTTAGTCAAGTATATTATTAAAGGTTATAGAATAATTTTTGATATATCCCTTACCTTATTGAATCTAAAATGATTTCTCTCCATGATAATAAAACAAAATATTAATTATAACAAATGAAAAATAACATTATACCAATATATAATAAATCTCTTCCGATTATCCAGAACAAATCAGAACAAACCAAACCGCTACCTCGGCCTCCTAGTATGTAATAATGAAAATAGAAAATAGAATAGGAATGCACCACCATTCAAGAAAGAATTTACCACATGGATCCAAATCCTAAGGATAGTCCACATCTGTATAGTACCAAAAATAAGGGAAACCAATATCACCTATGTTTTGAATGAAATCAAAATAATAGTTTGTAATCCAAGTGGATATAGGAATTTATATATAAAATTATGAGACATGACATTATGACATGACTGGATTAGTCACATCACAATGATTTCATGACAAAACAAAATTAATTTTTAATTCCACCGAAATCATGGGGAGTGAACAATATTGTTTCAATATTACTAATTCTGTTCATGGGGGAAACTAAAACCTTTATTCCACAATAGTCAACACTTTTATGATCATTATGAGGACCTCCACCTACTCCCATAAATATTATAGACTATAAAAACCATCCTTGGGGAAATTTCATACAACATACCATAATTGATCCCAAAATTCAAGACCCTCAAAATAATATCTCCATGATGTTCATTAAACCATGTACCACAATAATTCATAAGGGGACCATAAAGAGGTGGGTGTTTTTTATCATGAAATTGAATAGAAATTTAATTTTTTGGTATTGGAAGCTTATGAGATATAAAATGGTCATTTATTCTAAGGTTATAATCTCATATAATTTTTGTAACCATTAACTTTGTCACGTAATAGGGAATTTACATTGTATAAGAGTTTTGAATAATTACTAGTTATTTGAGTTTTGGTGTAAACTTTAATATGTAATTAATTAAATATATAATTATTCACATGGGTTTATGTGGTGTTATATTATTAATGGTGTATCACATTGATATTGAAAATTCCTGATTGAGATTAGAATAGAGGGTCCTTATTATGTGAGTTATAAACCCTCTTTCATTATTGGGAATCATAATGATTATTAAATTGTTTTTTAATTAAATAAATATATATTTTATTTAAAAGACCCACACCCCTCAATTTGGGGCTCCCTACTAAAAAAATATGGGGGATGGTTCCCACATTACCCTAGAAGATGAATTAATAGGTAATGGGGAGATAGATGTTACCGAACCTCATCCATAGAAGAGGGAATGATCTTATAATGTGCATCTATATCTAGGAAGTGGATTTGGACCTAATGCTTCATCATTTTATCCATGAGATGGTTGGTTTTTGATTTTTTTTCCCCAAACTACATAGAATATTTTTTTCATGATTTAGTGTTCTTATTTTTACCACTAAGGATTCTTTGGGGGTGACTTGTACGTAATCGGGGGAAACAAGTATTTCGAGAGATTCATAGTTGTTTCATGTTCGGAATTCTTGATCATACGATTGGTGGTTTTAGAATTAATGACATGTGTTCATTACAATCCTAGTAGACATAAATTTTGGAAGTTCACACTATATACCAAGGGTACAGTCTCTATATAAGGACATGAATATGTGTCCGAGTACTTCTGAAGATGAGATTTCGTGATTAAACATAATGTAGTTGAGTTACACAACATGCTATGGGACATGGCCATTTTAATGGGCCCAAGGGTAGACATAGAATTTTAAGGGATACATGATTGTGTGGATTTTCATGGATATACCTAGGTATGAAATGTCAGTACATTAGTAAACATTCATACTTCTGGTATGTTGGGGTTTTAATTAGTATATGTCCAGAACATGAGTGTACCAAGCCATGTGGAAGTACGTGGCTAACAAGAAGGATTTGGAGTACAGACCATGTTCTTGGAGTACATTCCCCACACAGTCCCTATGTTAAAATTGTTATGGTATTGGGAACTTTTACACATCATATCCCTAATTAGATAGAACAATAGTCCACATTGAGTGTTCTTCCCATAAAATGAGTTGTCAGAGCCATTAGCGAGTTTGTAGTACTTCTAAGAGGTATTTTTAGAAGGTTAATTTATATAAGGTATTTTTCGACTAGAAATTGAGATTATATGTTTAATAAGGGTGATAAAATAGATGGCACCTAATGGAGGTTCATTTGAATTATTGGCAAGACATATCATGTGTTTTTTCTAGACTTCTATTAGAGATGGGATAAGACTATCCCACATTAGTGTGACTAGGTTGCAACTTGAGGATGGTTTTTATAATGTCATGGCCTCTAAGGCTTTGATATGTTGGAGACTAGGTTAAAGGATGAGTTACCTTGGGATATGAGCTTTGTCATGAGAGTTTGGTTATTAAAAAGGATTAGGATAGCAATTCTCCACTTAATTTATGATATAAAGATACTGATGTGGGATTCCTCTATATGATTTTATGATCTTATGATGAAAATAGGGATTAATATACACCAATTTTGACATAGAGGGATTACTATGTGCTTGATTGATAAACTATCCATGAGTGGATATGTGTGTTTCTGTAGTATGTGTTGCGGTTGTCCCCTCAAGGCCAAAATCAATGTGCAGGCCGATGGGCCTAAGATGTTGGTGTTATTATAATGGTACATAGCATTAAAGTTATATATTATGTCAATTTAAGATAGTTTTATATGTCTAAAATAATATATAGGAGAATCTATGTAGTTATAATTACAGTAGTAATTTTAAGCAATAAAAGATAAATTTACTACATATGTTTATTTCATATGAAGGTGCTATGTTTTTTTTTTGAAAAAGAGGGGTTTTCATCTTAAAAAATTGTTTTATAGTGTATGATATACTGATTCTTGGAATTTATAAAATATATATATATATGTATGTATATATGATGTTGTGAATAAGTTGGGTTTCACCCGATATAAAATGAGAGGATTTTCCACTTCTAGTTATTTGGATTTCATTTTTAATGGTATGGTGGAGAAACCTTATCAGTCAATGGGAAAACACATCCCCATATCTCTTTTTTTGATCTTTGATTTCTACATTTGGTGGTTTAGTGATCAGTTTTAGGTTCCTCACCAATTATCCTTCATTTTTCATTATTTATTCTTTAGGGTTTTGTTGCGGTATTGTTGGTTTTGGTTATGGGTGTTGTGTTGTTTTTTTGAAAACCCTCTACTAAGGTTATAGGTTATCATTTTTTTCATGTGTGGGTGAGGATTATTAGTTTTTTCTTCTTTTCCATGTGGTGCACAATGATATTGGAAAGATGCTTTAAGGTTGGAAAGCCTCATTCTCTCATAATTTATGTTTCAAGGGTGGAATTTTCCTGATTTGTCTTTAATTTTGGTGGATATTACGGTTTGGTATAATAAATATAATTAATTATAATAATTTAATAGTTGGGTAATTGGGGGTTTTACCTATATTTTAAATTATTACTTGATGTTCTAGATATTTATTTCCCTAGAAAGTATTATCACAATCATGGAGAAATATTATCCTTATTATCATATGTTGTATTAATTTATATAATGGAAACATTATCCTAGAGAGATAAATTGATAATAACCTGTAGTTAATTATAGTTTTTTTCCTCAAATGGGAGTTCTCATGTGTTTTTGTTTTGTTGAAATTTTTAAGGGATTGTCCATGTTATTAACCTTGTGTAAATTAATTTTTATTGGTATCCATATTTATGTAGTGAATTAATTGGATTATGATAAATATGGAGATATTGTTCTATGAAGCACAAAAATAATTAAAAGGAAAATTACTTATATATAGTTGATGAATATATTTCTCATATATTTTTTTATTTTATTAAGAATTATCTGGAAATATGAAAGTTTAAATGTGGTGAAAATTCCATTGTTAAAATATGAAAAAATATATGATTAATATATTATTTAATGTTTTTGTGATATGTTTTAATTATAGGTTGATTGTTTAATTTTGGTAAATACTAAGCTTTAGTTTTTTTGTGATGATTGTTTTTTGGGATGAAAATAATGAATGTAAAATGAGACATCGAGGATAAAATTTGAATATGGAAATATAATTAATGAATGTGAAAGTTACTGGAATTTTATATAGTTAAATAATAATATTAAATTTATTATTAATCATTAGAGTAAATGACTTTAAATATAAATTAATGGGTATTATTTATATGAATCTAAAATTACTTTGGTTATAATGGGTAATGATCTCTTAAGATAAAATAGGAAGGGTGTTTCGAGTGATTGTTTATCAACATTAACTAAATGGACTAGATAAATGAATTGGTGGATAATTTGAAAATATGAATGCTTGTCTTAACGTAAAAATAATGGTGTAATGTGTCTTGAGGCTTTGGACTTCTTGTGTGGTGTTGTGCATTTAGTGGTGGCATCCAAAGTGGAAGAGTTTTGAGTTTCAATAGTGATTCTATAAGTTGTTTAGTTCCATGGTTATGAACCCATAGTTTGTTCATGTGTGTGGGGATATTTTTTTTTATACCTAGTATTTTCCATAAGATTTATATACACACTCTACCCATATCGAGTACCCTGTACTGACAAAAAAATGTTCTTGGAATGTTTTCTCAACATCCCGAGGGTGTGTATTGAAGGCTAGTTACTCACTTTTCCCTACACTCTATTCAAGGAAATTTAAATATTCACTTATTCTGATGAAAAAAATAAAAATTTAAATGGTGTTGGTTATGATGAGAAGATGATATATTTTATGATGGGGTATCACATGGTATGATGAGGTAACACTTCTTGTTTCCATCAATTTCATGATACCTTATAGTTCTGGTTATGGTTGTGGTGTTGTTTATTACCCAGGTGTATTTAGGAAATATGTGATGGACTGGGTGTATTTTTATGAAATGTGATCTGATGTGATATTATGGAAAAATTATAATTGATTATATTTAAAGTGATGTCCCAAATGTGTTTGAGAAGGGTTTATATATAAAAAAGATAGGATTAATTTGGTGTATGAAATTAAGTTGTGAGAAGTAAGCCCAGTGTGTAATTGTGGGGGTGTATAATTTATTGATATGGTAGTTATTATGTTGTTTTAATTGGATGTGTTATTTTGTAATAATTTATTTTTGAGGAATAAATTGGTTATTGAACCTGTTTAGCTATTGTTGGTTTTAATATTTTATCACTGCTTCATTAATATACCCTTTTTAACATGTGCATCAGAGAACTTATGTTGTACCCCACAAAGTATACATTTATTATAAAACTATATATATAAATCCCATTCTCATTATTATATGAGGACTTCATGTACTCTACAGGTAATTTTAATCTCATGATTTTGAGTTTCTGTTGTGTTTCTACATTAGTTTTCTACTTTGTGTAATTTTTTGGATACATTTATTTTATCTAATTTTTTTATTCATTAATTATGTTATGGTTTTATATTCCATCACATATTATTTCATGGATTTGATTGGTCACTAATATCCTCTCTCCCAATAATATTTTTTTATTGGTTTTAATGCCTCCCATGTTGAGATATTCACAACATTGGTGCTAGTTAACCACTCAGGTCATACTAATGGTTTGAATTTTGAGATATCTCCCATCATAATTTATTTTCATCCATGTATTGGTTATCTATTATGATTCTAGGATGTTATTCCCCCACAAGTGTAACTTTTCCACCCACAATCTAAAGATTAAGTCAGTTGTGTTTGCTCAAAATTTATTGTGCTATATCATATTTGGTTAGTGGTCTGTGGTTTTTACGGATCATAAGATCCAATAATATGATTTTTATAAATAAAATATGAATATCTTCAATGGTGGAAGATTTATTTTATTTATTAAGTATATTTTTATTTCTCTTACACCTTGGGAAAGAAGAATGTGTTTATAGATTCATAGAGTTGGTTGTCCTGAGGGAATGTGGTTTGGGAGTTTACAGATATTTTGAAGGGGTTTGATGGGCTTGAAGTGATGCATATTAACCTTAGGTATATTAATGGACATTGATTTGTTTATTATAATACAAAACATTTTCATTTTAGGTGGTATTTAGAGGATTGAAAATGGTTAGAATCATAGGAAATGTTGACGCATGACCCTGTTGAGCATGATGATGCTCATCAGTGGTGCTGGGAGGATGGAATTAACTCGGTATCATTCTAGAGGAGGGTTTTCATTCTATAGATGATGAATGGGGATTTTTTCATGTGTTTCACATATCACATTTATTTTTACATCCTTGTGTGACAAATATATATCATGCCTTGATGAAAATTTTTGGTGGTCTGGGATAAATGGGTCAGTGGTATTGATTGTGGAATGGTGTACGATTTGTGAGAAGAAGAAATTATATCAAAATGATCCAGGAATATTATTATTCTAATTTATTTTCCTAGGTATAAATCGTATAAAATATTTATGGAATTAATCAATAGGTTTCCCAAAGCTCAGAGATTTTGTGACCCTATTTGGGTGATAATGGACCGACTGATAAATTCAACTCATTTTCTAGAAATCATTGAGTTGAGTGATGTGGATGCTTTGGTGAAGTGATATATGGACGAAATATTTGGTATTAAAGATTTTTTGGGTAAAACATATATAATATGTTTCCTCATTTAATATCCTGATCCTTTAGGGCACAGTAGAATGTTTTAGGCTCCCTATTGTTCCTTATAACTGCATCCACTCTTATATGGATGGATAGATGGAGTAGAAAATCCAAAAACTATAGGATATATTGTGATATTTTATCTTTGTTATAGGTGTATTAATGGTAATTAACCTAAATTTTTTCATGTTTTCATCAAATGACTACTATCACTCGTCCATTGGCATGACTCTATTTAATGAATTGTATGGGTTGACTTATTATTATCTTTTTTGATGGAAAGATAGTGGGATGTTGTTAGCTCTTTATACTAATGTAGTGCAAAGCAAGACTGATAAGATCTAGTGGGATCAAGATAGGATGATAGTGTAATAGATCTATATGAATGCCTTTTCTTGTTGTAGGCGGAGAGCAACAAATTTCATGGTTAGAGACCATGTGTTTTCCAGAGTCTCACCTTAGTAAAGAAGTTTTGGTTTGGTAAGTGGATTAAATTGCATCACTGGTTTTCTAGGACAATTATGATATTATAGAATTTTTCTGGGAGTTCATATCAATTTGAATTTACACCAGTTTTGTATAGGATCCACAATAATATTCATATATCACATATGTTTTTGCTTTTTCATGATGACTCCAACATTATTAACTATGGAGAGTTGGATATTGAGGATGATATAATATTCATAGAGTAGATAGTAGATATTGAGGATAATCAATATAATATTTTATGTGTATGAAACATTCCATTTGTTTTTATGTTTTAGAGGCATGATGACCTAGAGGAGGTTTCTTGGGAGAGAGAGGTGGAGATGTGTGGCTAGTACATAGTTCTTTTTTGAGATTTTCATTAATTGTTTTTTTGGGTTTTGATGACATGATGTTGGATCATTCAATTTTATGAGATGTGTTTTTTCATAAATGGTTAAGTCTTATAATTTGTTCAAATTATGATGAAGGGAAAAAACATCTCCTAATCACGAGGCTCTATATTATGACATGATTAATACCATGTGGATTACTATGTGCCACCCAATGTAGACAATATCATGAGATGGAATATGGAATTACTTGTTGAATTTTATCAGAATTGTGTTGTGTGTTTGGGTTGTGGAATTAATTGGTTTGAGATTTTGTGGTGGTTGTCTTGGTTGTGTGGTAATGTGGTTTTGTATAATTTTGGTGGCTTCTGGTAGGCATTGGGGGACGTTGTGTTTTTCTTGGTGATATGAAGTGATGTAGTTATGTGAGGTGTTTTGTTTGTGTTTTAATTTGACATTTTTGACTAGTGGTAGAATTTTTGTTGTGATGTGAACATTAAGATGTACATCACAAGGTTTTATTGTTATGTAATGACCCATGATCTATTTATGTAGTCTCCCAAGCAATTCATTCACATGCCCCCAATAGTCTATCCACATACTCAAGAGGTATATGGATAGAATTTATTGTCTAAAGTACTAAAATGGGGAGATATACCCCCATATCATAGTACCATAGTGGATATAATAAATAAACCAAAATTGTGGAAGGAAGATAAAATTGGTGTAATAATGGAAATCACATACAGTAATAAACTATGAAAGAATAAATAGCCATGAATTTGTTATAATATCAAAACCAAAAAAGGTTGAGTCATATAAAATGATGTCATGGAATTCTAAAATATAAAAATAGGGAAGCTGTGGATAATAAAATACATCATACTATAAAAAAGTAAAAAATAAAAAAGGTAGCTCTACCATCATGACAATTATAAGTTAATCCTATTCTCCCATTATCTAAACTATAAGGAAAATGTATTAAATATTTGTTGCATGGAACATTCCTTTATACATACCTACAGACATAAGGTCTACTCAGTTACCAATGGTGGACCATGTAGAGTGTGAGATAAAATAAGTAGGCCACCACTAATGGTGTCTTGATATAATACAGCCAGTGTACATAGAATTTTAGTGAAAACGTAAAATGAATACTAAAAAATGCAGGAAAAATAAATTCTAGCAGGATAAGGTTCCTATAAGATACCTGGATGGCTCTACCCGATTCATCATATGCCTTAATATGATTCTGATCAGTAATAATATATATATATATATATATATTAATCTTATATATATTTACATACTATATGAATGCATATTCACTAAGTATGTGATGAAATAATTTGTCATGTACACGGATACTATGATCTAGCTATACCTGTTGCTTAACAAATGAATCCATATCCAGTATATCATTCCTATAGTCTATGGAAAGCCTAAATTCCATGAATCTCAGGATGAATGTGATATGTTATTATCATTACTCAAGATAGGTGGGGTGAGATTAAATTACCAAAAACTAAAGCAATAGAATGTCAAGAATGATGCCCAATTTCTAGATATATGTTTAAAATTGTGAGAATTCATGTTCCACACTACATGTAAGGGGTGGGAAATTCCATTTTAATGAGTTAGTTAACCGTGGTCTACTAGCCAATTACCATGGAATAATCAAAAATTATAATAATAATAATAGCGGTAACCATGAGGGTTCAATTTTAATATTTCTACATCCACATAGTAAAAATATCCAAATGTGAAAAATTATCATTATTCAAGTTCAAAATTAAAATGAAAATGAGGTTTGGTCTTGTCATGTATATGCATTCATTTAATCAATACATTTTAATTGATCAAGAAATGGAAATTGAATTCAATTAAATACCAATGAAATTAGAGGTTTTTGTCATTTAATAATTTATACAAAATGTAGAAATTAATGTATCACCCCCGAAGGTTTGACTATGACTGAAGACGACTTCCTATAAAAACTTTTCAATGATCTACTAGAGTATGTTAACATGCATATATATAGATATAAATGTTAAAAAAAATTTAAGGAAATGAAAATATTATATTATAGACAACACAGAAAAAATAATGAAAACCATAAAACAATTTGTAAAAAAATCAAGAACACCAACATTAAGGACATAAATGTCTCATCATCGAATATCTACTATATATTTGATAAAGAATGGATGAAATTAGAGAAACAGATTAGATTCATGAATATATAGTGAATGATATCTCACCGAAATATCACAAGAGATTTAAATAATAACTAATATCATAAAAAATGAATTGTACTTCTTATCAATGTGGAGATAATGATTCCAATGGCATTTAGTTTAGAGTCCATTTAGAGGAGAAACATTGATTTCTAGTTTATGAGAGGGACAGATCTATAGGACATGGAGGAAGGGTGGTCTTATAAAAATTAGAGGAAAAAATTGAGTGATGAAGTGTTAAATTAATTAAGGGATAAATTGTACAATCATCCATCCATGTAGTGTTTCATATTTTTTCTACATGGTTTTCTAATCAATGTGCCAACCATGTGACATGCTCTATCTAAGGAGGGACCCTTCATGGGATAGGTGAATAGTTTTCCTAACTGTGCACCGGCCATGTAAATACCACTATCACCAAACCTCTACAAACTCACATGGGCATGAGCCTCACCTTACATGGTTGTAGAAAACCCCTATAGCCCTAATCACCCCTTTGAAATGCCCTGATTTTTTAGGGAAATATTACGGTCAGGCTGTAATATTTCTACATACCATTTGGAATAGACTATTTTCCTAAATTTATTAGATCATGGATCATAAAAATTACTAGATGTTCTACAAACCATACTTATGTCATATGGAATGTTTACTAAGATAAGAAAATGATTTGAATAAAAAAATATCTGAAACACTGTGAAAAATCAGTTCATTACAACATCCCCTCATTATAGAAACTCATTCCCGAGTTGGCCTTATGATGTAAACGATCGAAAATATGAGAAAATCTTCAGCCATTAGGTTCATTTATCAGCTTCAAACCCCCCATGTCTCATGTTATAATAAATTGTACTTCAATATCACCCATTCTAAGGGTATTGACCAGCCTTAAAATGTTTTTACAATCTGACCTATGATACACAATTGATACTTCTCGAAGGAATCATTCACATCCAACTCAAACTCTTCATGTTGTAAAATATGTGTCGGGTCTTCATAATATCAATGAACCTGAGATATGTGAATAAAATAATTCATAGGATGATATCTTTAAGAAAGTTCTATTTTCTAGGCTACTGATATGATTCTCTTAAAAAACTCAAATGGTCCAACAAATTGAGGTGAATTTTTACCCTACATATAAATTTTTTAATGTCCAAATATGGGTGAAACGTCCCAAAAATCCCAAACATCAACCCAAAACTCAATATATCATCAACATAGATTGGAACCTAAACGATGTCTTGACTAAACTAACAACATGAACCTTATGAACAGCTGAGCTTTCTCTAATGTCTCCTGAAAAATACATTCTCCATGTAAACTTACCTTCCATACCTCTACCTAGCACAAAAGATATTATCAAATACTATCATATATGTCTTTAAAAGGATCCATCTGAATGGTAGCTGGAAATAATTTATTACAAGATAACATGAAAAGGTTTATAGGCTTCTCCCAAGACCCCCTGATTTCGAGGAAACATGCAAGAGGTTTGTCCTCTAAATCCTAAATCGTATGCTCAATATTTCCATTTTTATAATGGTGATAGGTCATTCTCATAAACACCATTATACCTAATGACTTATGGAAAACATTCCAAAATCATGTCGTGAAGTGAGCATCCCTTTTAGAATAAATAGATTGAGGAACGTCATAAAAATTTATGACATCCCTGATGATTATCCTCTATAGATCATATACTAGGAAGGTCTATCCAATATGTAAGAACTATGATAGTTTTGTTAAATGATGAATTATTACCCAAAATGTATCCTTTACATGAGGTTATCTAGGTAATAATGTCCTAAAAAACATAGATACATTATCTTAATTCAACATAGTAATGGATAATGCATGTAAAATCTCAGTCAGTCATTTATGGAATACCTTCTCCAGCTAACAAGTGGAACATCTAGTTTTAAAGTAATCTATATACCATTTCATAGTTGGCCAAAAATACTTGTGTCTTAATTCTCAATAAATATTGTTGAAACTAGGATATACTTCCTATAAGGTGGATTGAAATGTATCAGTTCCTCTTTGATATCTACAGGGACCCAAACATGCCCATGGAAGCCTAAATAATCATCTCCATCCCAATTCCATTGAGATGATGAATCCTCATATGGGATACTCTCCCCCAGAACATAGCACTCATTATTGAATGATTCCTCATTTTCACTCTTTCCAGAATGGTATTGGTCACTTATAAAGATGATAGGGTGGTCATTCAATTATTCTCTTGAAACTCAATATGAATCCCTAAAAATAATTCCATGAGATTCCATTCACCAATGACCTCCTAAACTAACTATGTATGAGTCTTCTAGATCAGACCATCCGTTAGAGCATTCTTTTCTCTAGAAATGTTGGCAAAATTGAAATTTTAAGATTGTAGGTACTCAACACATATTCTTTACCTAAGATTTAAATCCCATTGTATAAATATTTAAATAAGGATTTTGTGATCAGTTAATACCACTAAATAATTCCCAATTAAATAATGACTCCAAAATAATATAGCTTGAATAATATCTGCTAGCTCATCTTCGAGATTTTGGTATATATAATCATGATACATAAATCTATGATATTCATGTGTGAATAATTTCTTGTCCAACACTAGAACTATTCCCAGCCCAATACCTAGTGTGTAACAATAAATATTATATCACATAACAAGCTCTAGTATAATTTGGTTTCATTTTGAATCCAATACAATCTTCATATACTAAAAAATGCTACAAAATATTATGATGATACAAATGTTACACACTTTTTCAACTACATTATATGTGGTTCTTCTAGGCATGAGATTTCTCAGATAAAGTTTCTATAATAACCAGATATACCTAATAAACATTGTATTTAAATGATGTTCTTGGGTTGTCCCTAAGAATATATAGCTCCCACAATATCTAGGTCTACTGATACTCCTAACTCTGAGATGATGTGACCAAGGTAGTGGAATTTGTCGATCCAAAGTAGAATTTTATGATCATAGCATAATGATGATACTATCAAAGTGTAATTAACATGATCTTTATATAATTATCATGGTCATGTCGTGAATGATAACACACAATTATGTCTCCCAAAAATACTACCATGAATGAATATAGATATAGGTGGAAATATCTACCCTTTATAACCATGAAGTCTACTAGCATGATCATGAGACAAAATGGAATTACTAGTTACTCGTAAATACCATACCTAAATAGGAAATCAATGAAATGTATATCTAAAGATATAAAATACAAATGATGATATCCCAAACTCAAATTAATCTTGGAGAATACCCAAGATCCTCTGAGCTGATCAATGAGGTTTTATATTGAAGGTAGAAGATGCTATTTTTTTAACCACTAGATCGATTAACTATGGGTAATACACACTTTTTGATGCCATCTTTCTTACTGGAAAAAAGGAATGGAGAAACTGAAAGATAAGTGTTGGGGAACGTGAAAACTATAGCCTCCAGGTCTTCTAGCGATTTATTGAGCTCTAGATGCTCTTTGGGTTCCATCATATAGGGAGTAATTACACATATTCCACTACTAGAACTATCTCAATGGTGAATTTTACCAGTCTAACTGGATGTAACTAAAAAAATTAATCAGGGAATATATCCTTGAAATGATCTACCACAAGAGGGAGAATAATGTTTCGTAACAAGTGATCTTCCTATAATAGGCATATGATATGTTCTATCACTCTACCTATTCCACGATATTCAGGTCTTACATGATATGAATGGATATCCCATTCTCGCTTGTGGATATGTCTACTACCCTCTTTTCATGTAAATTTTACCCTATAGTGATAATAATCAATGTTGTCTTAATATGTAACTAACAATTCTATCCTCATAATTACATCAACCCCTACCTTTTTGAGAAAATAATACAACACATGAAGACATATCCACCTATCTCAGTGGAAAAAACAATAAAATTACAAACACTCTCTGATTATATAGCCAATGGTGTATCAATATATATCATTCCATAATATATTTCTATCTGGAGGCGAGGAATATCCATGATTTCCTCAAATACATTTGAGTGTGAAGCACTTATTTCAAATAAATTAGACACTAAATAGAGGATAATAGATTTTAACTCTAATTGGAGAAGTTATTCTACTATAATAATCTATCATAAGCAATATTACATGTACCTTCCATGTTCTACATCGATGAGTCACAACCTGACTTCCCTAATCATTCCCACTCTTCCAGTTCTATAAGTCCTAAGTTTGTGGATCAAAATGTAATCATAAAAGATCATTCGTAAGTCCACCCATATCCAATCTCTATGTCATTATGCTTGGGTAATAACAAATAACCATTTCATGTTATAATCATGAAGTATATAAGAAGAGAGAATGAAACATCAATTTTAGGTGTCTCTAGATTCATGAAAATAGAAATAATGACCTCAATCAATAGAATTTAAGCATTTGGTATGTCATTCCTTGAGAAGGTGGGAGGATGCTACTACTAGAACTCCCATGTCTCTTCTACCACATTGTAACACCCTAAGATTTTATGAAAAATGTTCTTTTTATTTTCATTGATGTCTTGTGTTGTACCCTACACCAAAATCATCTTGCACTACATGCATCCCTGACTTGGCTTGCATTACAGGCAATCGCGACCATCCACGATAGTGTATGCTGTACGCAATACCGAGTTTCATTAAACAACGATATGTTATATAAATGAGCCGTTATGAATAGTGATACCCACTTTTTGATGTTTTACTTTTCAAAATGGACTTCATTTTTGGATTCAGAATATAAAAATTATCCTAGGGTGAATTTTTGGTATTTTTTTGAAAACTTTCAATTTTTTATGAATAGTGAAAACACGGGGTTACTATCAAAAAATTGACTTTTTATATAAATAATTATTTATTTTATTTAAATTTATTTTAGGTCAAAATTGATACATAATACCTATATAAGTTCAATGTAATTCATTTGAGTCATCTTATAATAATTTTAGACATATAAAAATTTTATTGAACTTTTCACCGTCTTTTACCCACCTCCTATGAGAGTTTGAAAATTTACATAAGACATAATTTTACTGCTTCATTGAGTGGAATTTCATAAATCTAAGAGACACGATTAATATCAGTTAGTAAAATGTGGTTCAATAAGATACATTTTTTTGGTGAATAGTAACTTTTTACTTTTATTTACCACAGTTAAAAGTAAATATGGTAATTAAGGGTAAAATTGATATTATTATTACACTAACACATGTATTAGTTCTATAGGATAATTGTAGTGCGACCAAAAACAATAATAGGGATAAAATATTACCCTTTTGGTCCACTTGGATTAGATTAGGACAATTATTATTATTTTATTTAAAGACGAATTAAAATAGTTAAAATCAAAGTTTAACAAAAAAAACATATTTAATATAGGATTATTCATAAGATAAATTTGACTATAAATATTCATTATAAATCTAATAAGATTTACTAAATAAGGGTATTTTATTTATAATTTTTATACATTAAATAATTTAATTTATTTATGACACAATGATGATGCAGTAATTACCTTATTAAGGAAATATTAACATAATTTTTGTAATAAATACACAAATAAATGTAATTTTATAATTTTTTTAATTATACTACTTTTCTAGGTTAAAATTATATTTTAGTATGTATTTAGTTCACTTTATTTGAAATAATCATGCTGTTATGATTTTAAAAAAAATCATGTACGAAATAGTGTCAAAAATGACCTAAAATTGTTTTTAAAACAAATATTATATTATTAATTGTTTTTTTATTCCTAAAAATTTATGGTTCGTCCAAATGAATTATATAAGATATATATATATTAATAATGAACCACTTGGGGTTCTTTTTTCTTGTTATAGTAAGTTTATTAACCATAGAGAGTAAGAAAACAAAAAGACACGGTAAAAGTTAAATTATTTAACAAAGAGTTAAATCTAAATGATAGGGATAAAATAGTAACCTAAACATGTCTAAAACCTATTGGTTGAGATTATTTCGACCCATCCCCACCTTATCTTTGAAATAAATCAATTTGGAACTATTAAAAACCGAATATGACTTTATTATAAAATAGTATTTTAAGTTTTCTTAAGGTGACCCTCTCCTCCCTTATAAAAAGGGAACCCCTTCCCTCTCTCTTCACACCCTTTTGATCCTTGAAGCTCGGAAAAACCCTGCCAATTCCTCTTTTAAACCTCTCTAGTTATATCCTAGAAGTTATTTTCTTCTCAAAAGACCAACTCTAGTGCCCTAAGAAGAAGCTTAAAGGAGGTGCGTCGAGGAAAAGGTAATGTCTTCTACCGATTCTTTCAAGTTTTATTTCTTCTTAAACTTCTTATTATTTAGTTGTTTAATTATAAAGTAATAACATCAGTATCACTAATATACTGATATTTAATTATAAATATTAAAAAAACCCATTTCACCTTCTATCCGTCCTACGGAAAATGAAATCACCTCGCGTGCGTACATGTGGAATACCGTCTCCACGCCGTGGTGTAACCATTTTTTCCACCCCCACCTTACTTGGATGGGTATAATGGTGTAAAGAATAACTATATATGGTCATTATAACATCATACTGATTCTAAGGTATTATATCATCTACTTGAATTCCATTCAATAATTATGGGAACAATATCATCACTCGTGCGTACGTACGGATTACCGTCTCCACGACGCAATGAGATTCATTCTCCATGTTAACCATTCAAGAATGATTATAAAGTACATATAATGAATAATAATGAAATATATGACATAATTAAGATAATGAATTTATGTATATATATATATATTTCATATACTTAATTCCATTCAAGTCAATAAGGAAATGAAAACAGCATTCATGCGTACGTACGGCCTACCGTCCCCATGAACGGTGTATTTCACTTCATTCATCTATCTATTATATATATATACATACTGAATATATATGATATATATATATCATGATTTAAATTCTGTAATTAAGTAAATAATGAAATAATTTATAATAATATCAAGAACAACAATTCCAAACAAGTACGATATATAAATCAATTTTACCCAAAACGCTGATTTAACATGGAATTTACAAAATAACGGGTAATTTAAAGTCATAAGTGAACCATATATGATATAATAACAATTAATATGATTATTTAATAAGTAAATGACATTATTTAAATCATTATATAGTGGGTTTGGATACGTATGAAGCATATCTGACCCAATGTAAAGGATAATTATTCCAATCTCATTCTTATTTGAGATTTTTTATCAGTGAGTATTTACTGGGGTTATATTTATCATCCATGTCCATTTTTTCTCAAAATGTTTTCATAAAATGTTTATTATTCTTCCATATATGTTTAATGTCATTTTTACCCCTTTTTGACTTTTACTATGATGAATGGAAGGAATCTTTCTTTTGTTTACCATACGATGTACTTTTTGACTTTTCAGACAAAAGTACGAGGAGAACATGAACAGATTTTTACAGTTTCTATAAAGCCTTATTTTCATAAATCTCACTCTACAATATTTCATGGATATTTTCAACAAATTATTTTTCTTTTAAAATTGCATGGAATTTTGTTAAAATAAAATGATTTTGAATAAGAAATGATATTTTCCTCAAGAATTCATTTCAAGTGGTTTATCAAAACCACATTCCATATAAGATGGAATTATTTCATATGTGTATGTTTCAATTATAATTTCTCTATGATTTACATGGTCTCAATTTTCTTATGATGAAATGATTTCCATTTTATTTTTTATGGATTATGTTATGATGGGATGATGTTTATGAAACCAATTTTATACTTTGGGTAATGATGAATGATTTATGATCATGTTGTGGAACAAGTAAGAATGATTTCATTATGAGATGGTTGGGACCTATATCTCCCTTCAATTCATTGGGTAAATATTTATATCTCCTGAGGTAGACATGACTGGAACGGTATGTTAATCCAATTCAGTGATACAGGACTGGAATGAGGAGTGAACTCAATTCATAAAGGGACTTTGTCCACTAAGATAGTCTTCGCAGCAATGTCTTGGCTACTATGGAAATCAAATCATTTTCTTAATGTTTTTCCAAAATTACAAGTTTTATTTCCATGCTATATTATCATGATTGATGTTCAATTATGATCTATGCCTTATATATTGTCATGTTTTATATCATTGCTCAAGATTTTGTTGTTTAAACATTATGTTCATGTGTTTTATGTTCAAATGTATATGGTTTGTTTTATTTTATCCATGCATACCCTTACTAAGAATTTTAGGTCTCCCTTTATATGTTTTCTTTTCCACTATATATAAAGAAATGTTTTAGGTATGAAAACAAAAGAAGAGGATATTTATGGGAGATGTTGAAGATCTTTCACCATGATTAGAAGATTATGTTCTGAGTTTCCAAAGACACTAAACTATTACGGTCCTTCGGTGTTTGTTTTTATTATGTATTAAGTATTCCGCAAAAGTAATGTAATATCCATGTACGTCATGATTTGGGTCTCTATAGTTGTTATCAGAGATTCGGTTTAGTCAACCTTTGGAAAGTAGGATGTGAGAACTTTAGTGATATCCATAGAGATATTTCTAAGGAATCTCTAGGGATGTCCCTAAGGTTAAGTATAAGTATAGGTTATAGTCCTAGAATTATGGTAAAGATATTAGAAGTAAACCTAAGATGTTATATATTGAGGTTATTCCCCCTTGATTATGATTTTGGCCTCTCACACTATTCTTTTTGGGTTTTAGAAAATGGCTGGAAATTAGAAGATTCACGATAATGGAGGATATGATGGACAATGGAATGGTATTCATTATGAGAAACCAAATGAAATTGGATCTGGATGTCCACATATCGTTATTATGCCTAATCAGAAATCTCATAATATGATCAATAATCTCAACTTTGGTAAGTTTCCCGACTCAGCTAATAAGAGAAATATGGAGTTTCATGATGATCATAGAGGAAAGAAAGTTCAATTTCCCTCATGTAAATCATATGAAAATAGGAATCATGGAGAATGTTTCAAAGGAACTGGAAGTTGCTTTGGGTGTGGAAAAGAAGGACACAAATATAGTAATTGTAAAGGAAAAGGTTCAGTTAACACCATAGACAAGGATAATGGTATTGCTAAGACATCAACAGCGGTCAAGTGTTTTAAATGTGGAATGTATGGGCATTATGCAAACCAATGCCCCAAGGGAAAATCTCATAAAGAGAATCAGCATGGTCATATGGGTAGTATTTATGTGGATGATGATGAAGAGACTAAAAATGATATATGACATGGAAGAAATGATAAAGCTCAGTCAGTAGTTTAAGAAGGTAGTGTAATGATTGTATGTTTATCAAGAATAATGTATGGTACTATATAATAATGAAAATTCTAAGGATTGTTACACTATTTCATTTGCTTCAGTTTTGAAAGTATATGTTGAATGGTATCGGTAACCATGAAAGGTTATTCAGATATTATTGGAAAGCACCTAATATGAGCATAAGGAAGGGATGATGAGATAATGAAATGTTTGATAGTATTAATGAGCTCATGACTAATATAAGGAAAAAGTGATATCATGGTTTAAGTATATAGAATTTTTGGGATTTTGGTATATGGAACGAGTTACCTTCTGATAGCTTCATGTTTTCACTACGGTTCAAAATAATACATGATTAAGGAATTCAAATGTTTGGAATGTGACCAACGAGATATATCTTATGATATATGGGGGATAAATGATGGTATTCACATGCTCAATAGATGACATTTTTAGTAATTATTTTCTTTATACTATGATCTTGGACAGAAGTATTTTGGATAACCCTAAATATTGGAATGAATTTAGTTAAACATAAGATAGTATTGTTTAATTCTGGAACTTTTTTCTATTTTATTGCAGGAATGTTATTATAATGTAGTTTTATAAAAAGGGACAACCTGCAGAACGGGCGAAAACCTGTCGCGTCAGACAAGGCTATGAGAATCAAACCCATAATAGAAGTGTGACATGCCTTTCTTTCCTACCACTGGCCTATAGGAAGTCTCTGATTTGTAGAAACTAGTTTTATTAAGTAGTATGATAGGTGAAGTATAAGTCCATTTTTTGAATCATATACGTTTAACCTCACCATAGATGGACTTATGTATATTTGATAACTTTTGCTAACATTTTTTTTGAGACATATGGAATGACCCATCATTCTATCACATGATCTGCTAACACTTCACTAATGAAAAATTCATCTTCATTTCCTTAAGAGATGAAGTGGAAATTTTTTAAGGCACGAACAATAGTGGGATTATACCGAAATAAAGTAAGTATTTATTCTAATTCAAATTCTTCAACTTTAAGGAAATCATCTTGAAAACCAAAAATGTTTTCCTAGAGACCTTATATCTAATGAATCAGATGTTACCTTAGATCATCACAAATTTATGGCTTTGTGATTGTTGGATTTTTCATAGCCATGTTCTCTACCACTCTCCATCAAGAACTTGATGGATAGATTTCTCTTCTATATCCATATTTTCACCTATGATATCCTATGTTGAATCCCAGTGATTAGTTAATTTGTGTAACCGATATGTTTAATATTTTAGTATTTAAAGATAATTTTTGGTATTCCTTTTCACGATGTAGGTTTTTATTAAAACTTTCGAGTAGTAAACCATTTATAACCCCGATAAATTTTGAGGGCGAAGTTCATTTTAAGGGGGTAGAATGTAACACCCCGATATTTTATGAAAAATTTTCTTTTTAATTTCATTGTTGTCTTGTGTTGTACGATACACCAAAAGGAGCTTTCACTAGATGCATCCCTGGCTTGGCTTGCATTACACACAATCACGACCTTCCATGATAGCGTGTGTTGTACGCAATACCGAGTTTCACTAAACAAAGATATGTTATATAAACTAGCCATTATGAATAGTAATACCACTTTTGGAAATTTTATTTTCCAAAATGGACTTCATTTTTGGATTCAGAATATTGAAATTAGCCTGGGGTGAATTTTTGGTATTTTTCTGAAAACATTCAATTTTTGATGATTAGTGAAAACACTAGGTTACTATTTAAAAACCAAATTTTTATATAAATAATTATTTATTTTATTTAAATTTATTTTCTGTCAAAATTGATACATAATACCTAGATAAGTTCAATGTAATTCATTGGAGTCATTTTATAATAATTTTAGACATAACAATTTTATTGAACTTTTCACCGTCTTTTACCCACCTCCTAGGAGAGTTTGAAAATTTACATAAAACATAATTTTACCACTTCTATGAGTGAAATTTCCAAATACCAAGAGACATGGTTAAAATAAAGTAGTATAATGTGGTTCAATATGAGAAAAATAATTTTTGGATAATAGTAACTTTTTACTTTTATTTACCACGGTTAAAAGTAAATAGGGTAATTATGGGTAAAAAAATATTATTATTACCCTAACACATGTCCTAATTATATTGGATAAGTTTAGTTCGACCATAAACAAACTTAGGAATAAAATATTACCCTTTAGGTTCACATGGATTAGATTAGGACATTTATTATTATTTTATTTAAAGAAGAATTAAAATAGTTAAAATCAAAATTTAATAACTAAAATATTTTTAATATAGGGTTATACATAAGATAAATTTGACTATAAATATTAATTATAAATCTAAAACTATTTCCTACAAAATGGTATTTTATTTATAATTTTTAGACAGTAAATAGTTTAATTTATTTATGACACAATGATGATGCAGTAATTACCTTATTAATGAAATATTAACATAATTGATGTTATAAATACCCAAATAATTTTAATTTTAGACTTTATATGAATTAAACTAATTTAATAGGTTAATATGACATTTTAATATTGATTTAATTATCTTTTTTCTAACTAATCATGCTGTTATGATTTTCACAAAAATCACGTACCAAATAGTGTCAAAATTAACATAAAATAGTTTTTAAAACAAATACTATATTATAAATCGTTATTTTATTCCCAAAAATCTATATTTTGGAAAAATAACATAGATAAGGATATATATATTAATAATGAACCACTTGGGGTTAGTTTGTCTTGTTATAGTAAGTTTATTAACCATATAGTTTAAGAAAAACAAAAAGACACGGTAAAAGTTAAATTATTTGACTTAGAGTTAAATCTAAATGATGAGGATTAAATAGTAACATAAACTTGCCTAAAACCTATTGTTTGAGAGTATTTATACCCATCCCAACCTTAGATTCTAAATAAATCAATTTTTAGTTATTAATAACGGAATATTACTTTATTATAAAATAATATTTTATGTTTTCCTAAGGTGCCCCTCTCTTCCATTATAAAAAGGGCACCCCTTCCCTCTTCTCTTCACTCCCTTTTGAGCCTTGAAGCTCAAAAAAACCCTACCAATTCCTCTTCTAAACCTCTTTAGTTATATCATAGAGGTTCTGGTCTTCTCAAAATACCAACTCTAGTGCCCTAATAAAAATTTTAAAGTAGGTGCATCGAGGGAGAGGAAATCTCTTCTACCGATTCGTTCAAGTTTAGTTTCTTCTTCAACTTATTCTTATTTAATTGTTTCATTATAAATTAATAACATCAGTATCAATAATATACCGATATGTTATTATAAATATGCAACAACCCCATTTCACCTTCTATCCATCCTACGGAAAATGAAATCCCCATGCGTGCGTACATACGGAATACCGTCTCCAGGCCGTGGTGTAATCAATTTTTCCACCACCACCTTACTTGGATGGGTATAGTGGTGTAAAGAATAACTATATATGGTTATTGAAACATCATACTGATTCTGAGGTATTATATCATCCACTCCAATTCCATTCAATAATTATGGGAACGATGTCATCGCTCGTGCGTACTTACGGATTACCGTCTCCCCGAGGCGATGAGATTCATTCTCCTTGTTAACCATTCAAAAATGATTATAATGTATATATAATGAATAATAATGAAATATATGACATAATTAATCTACGGAATTTATTTATATATATATATCATCTACTTACTTCCATTCAAGTCAATATGGAAAGGAAAACAGCGTTCATGCTTATGTACGACATGCCGTCTCTATGAACGGTGTATTTCATTTCATTCATCTCTACTATATATATATATATATATATATACTGAATACATATGATATATAAATCATGATTTACATTCTATAAGTAATTAAATAATGATATAATTAATAATAATATCAAGAACAACAAGTCCAAATAAGTACGATAAATAAAACGATTTTACCCAAATTGTTGCTTTAACATGGAATTTACAAAAGAACGGGTAATATAAAGTCATAAGTGAACCATATATGATATAATAACAATGAATATGACTCTGTAATAAATAAATGACATTATTTAAATCATTATATATTAGTTTCATATATGTACGAATCATATCAGACCCAAGTAAGGGATAATTATTCCAATCTCATTCTTATCTGAGATTGTTTATTCCTAAGTATTTACGGGGGTTATATTTATCATCCATGTCCATGTTTTCTCAAAATGTTTTCATAAAATGTTTAATATTCTTAAATATATGTTTAAAGTCATTTTTACCCCTTTTGTACTTTTACTATGATGAATGGCAGGAATATTTCTTTTATTTGCCATACGATGTACTTTTTGTCTTTTCTGACAAAAGTACGAGGAGAACATGAACGGATTTTTACAGATTTCATAACGCCTTATTTTCATGAATCTTACTCTATAATATTTCATGAATATTTTTAACAGAGTCCTTATCTTTTCAAATCTCATGGCATTTTGCTGAAAAGAAAATGATTTTGAAGAAGAAATGATATTTTCCTCAAAAATTCATTTCATGTGGTTTATCAAAACCGTTTTCCATATAAGATGGAATTATTTCATATGTGTATGTTTCAAGTATAATTTCTCTATGATTTACATAGTTTCACTTTTCTTATGATGAAATGATATCCATTTTGTTTTGTATGGATTATGTTATGATGGAATGATGTTTATGAAACCCATTTTTTACTTTGGGTAATGATGAATGATTTATGATCATGTTGTGGCACAAGTAAAAATAATTTCATTATGTGATGGGTGGGACCTATATCTCCATCCATTGTATTCGGTAAAGATTTATATCTCCAGAGGTAGACATGGCTGGAATTGTAAGTTAATCTGGTTTAGTGATACATGACTGGAATGAGGAGTGAACTCGATTCATAAAGGGACTTTGTCCACTAATATGGTCTTGGCAGCAATGCCTTGGCTACTATGGAAATCATATCATGTGCTTAATGTTTTTCCACAATTAAAAGTTTTATTTACAATCTATTTTATCATGATTGATGTTCCATTATGACTTATGCCTTATGCACTTCCTTGTTTTATGACATTGCTCAAGATTTTGATGTTTAAACATTATGTTCATGTTTTTATGTTCAAATGTATATGGTTTGTTTTACTTTCTCCAAGCTTACCCTTACTGAGTATTTGAGCTCACCCTTTATATGTTTTCTTTTCCTCAGGATATAAAGAAAGGTTTTAGGTAAGAATACAAAAGGGGAAGATCTTTATGAGAGATGTTGAATATCTTTCACCACGATTAGAAGATTATGTTCCGAGTTTCCAAATACACTAAACTATTACGGTCCTTCAGTGTTTGTTTTTGTTATGCATTAAGTATTCCGAAAAAGTAATGTAATGTCCATGTACGTCATGCTTCGGGTCTATACACACATTCAGGGTATGTCAAGAAAAACCCTACATACAATGCATCATATGGAGGAAAACCTCTCAAAACTGGGCATCTTTTGAAAAATCTAGAATAATAGGAAATTCCATTGGTTGGATTTCAGGAGGGATCACTAGTGGATCAGGACCCACCACCTTGGGTTCATGGTGGTCACCACCTCATTGGAATATTAATCAATGGTTTTCAAGGTGGAATGATTCTAAATTTCCAAACATATTAGTAATAGAAATAATTAACATTTTAAATAATTATGGATATACAATAGTATAGGTACATATCCATCCGATGAAAAGATCCACATCTCTACGTTATCCAAAATCAAAGTCTAGGTTATAAGGAAAAGCCCATGAATTTTCATAATAATGTAATATATACCCCCAAATAACCACTACCAAGACTGGGTTTGGTTCTGGGTCTCATATCTGGAGATATGGTTTTGATATATAGATGGCCAATTTAAATTTATAGTGGAAAACACCCTTTACTTAGTAATTGGAATCTGAATTATTGGAGACCATTTAATTTCAAATTTAAACTAAATTTATATTTTTATAATTTGTTATATGTATATATATCATAGTCCAAAACCAATAAATTCATAACCCATAACATGGTATAATTTTTAATTTTGGTGGCATCACGAATATATATATGAAAACACAATTTAGATTGATGTAAGAACATTAATTTTTTCCTTTATATTCCCCCAATAAGAAATATCATCATATATATATATATATATAGTAATCAGGGAAAAAATATATTATGTAGGTAGGTTCACAAAGAAATTAATTTTTTCATCAAAAATACATGGAATATTAGTCTTAACGTTCCAATAATGATGCATGGGATGTTAATTCCATGCCTTAATAGAGCAAGGAACATGTCAAAAATAAATAACATTCATAATAATAATTTCACCAGTCAGGTGTGGAACCTATAAGTGAAATAATATTAACTATAATAGGAATAATCCAATAATAGCAATAACCCATCCTAGATAATTTAGGATTCCCTTATATGTGTGTCACCAACTCCCAGGAATAAGAACATAACAAAATTCCATTACATCCTATTATATTTTTTAATTCCAAAATTGTGAGAAAAAATGGAAATGATGCTTTGACACCACTTTGTAATGTCCTGACCTAGGAACCACTAAATTAGTTCCCTATGATGATGTTTCTCATGGCATCAAGCGTGATTCCATGTAGCCCACAGGATGTCATCTAGTAGATAGGGTCTAAGGTCGTATAGTGGGAAGATGATACCATCAAATTAGATTTCGATAATATATATAATAAATAAATTGAATAGAGGTAGAAAGATACAATATATGGGAAAAAATAAAAAATATAAATAATTAACTTTGAATCATAGATAACCCAAAAACATCAATAATATCAAAAACCAACAGGCTAAGTCAAATACTATGTTTTCATAGAATACTGATATATAAAAGGGGAAATATGAGGAAAGAATATAAATCATTCTATAAGTAAATAAAAAATCAAAAATGTAGCTCCACTAGAATCACAAGAATATTCTTAGTCCATTACTCCCATTCTAAAATTTATATGTAATATTAATCAATCAAATTTAGAAGGGAACGTTCCCTTATCTATACATACATATATGAGGTCTTCACGAGTACCTAAGGAGGCTTCAGTAGGTTGTGAGATAATCATGTTAGGCCCCCAACAATAGTGTCTTGAAATTATTCATGCAGTGTACATAGAATAAAAGTGTGTAGGTAAAATTAATAATAAATAATGGTGTAACAATAAGTTCTAGTCGGCTATGGTTCCTATAGGACACCTGGTAGGCTCTACCTTCCTTGGTATAGTAATAAATATGATTTTGATCAGTATATATATATATATTAGTCATATATATAATTATATACTATATACATGTATATTTAATAACTATGTTCAAACATATGTAGGAATATACATTCATATTTGCTGCTTGCAAGACCTGTGGTATAACTAAGGAATCCATAAAATGTCTAACATGACTATAGGATAAATAAAGGTTATGTTACTAGAATTTGAGGATAAAAAAGATATTTCATTATCATCACCCAATATATTTGGGGTGATACATCATTCCAAACACAATAAAAATGGGCACATGCAGTGTTATTCTAATTGTCGAGATATAAGTTTAATGATGTGAAATGTCCTAATAAACACTCAATATTTGGGAGCATTAAACAAAATTTTCAATGATTCACTTAAAAACCATCCAACATAAAATTGAAGTGAAATACTCATAATAATAATGATTTTATATATGATGTATCACCTCTAATGTATCCACATCCATATATAACAGATATCCAAAATTCCATAATTTACATTAATCAAGCTCCTAATTATAAAGAAAATATGTGAATTATGGCCTTACCACTGACTTCTAATTATTTAATTCAATACATTTAATTTATTAGGGTAATAAGATTCAATTCTATCATCACGAAAAACAATTTCATAGTTTTTTTCATGTAATAATTTATACTAATGTTTAAAATTAATTCAGCACACATAAAGTGGTGTCTATGATTTAGTTTAACATTCTCAAAACACTTAGAAAGGGTCTATTAGTGTATCAAATTGTGTGTATAATTACTTGAAAAAGAATTTCACAATTTTCTTGATATGTTGAAATATTTAGTACATTTCAAAATTGAAAAATCTATGAAAATACAAAATCTTTTGGGAATGGAATTTAGACCACCTACCATAGGTCCCCATATAACTCCTCGTCAAAAATAAACAATAGAGATTATGTAGAATCGAATAAATTGAAGAAATAAACCAATTACATGAAAAAATAGTGAATAATATTTCACTAAAATTGTACAATATATAAGAAGGATAACTATGATAGGAAGTAATTGGTTTCTAGATCTTACTGATGTAGATCAAATGCTTCTGAAAGAATCTTATTTAGAGTCTGGATGGAAGATAAACCTTGATTCCAAGGTTAGTTGAGGGAGATCTCCTTGGGAGTGGGAGGATGGGTGGTCCACTTGAAATGATAAGGAAAACAAAAGGGGAGAGGTAAAATATTCATTAATGAAAAAATAATAAAATCACTCATCCATACAGTGTTTTACAGTTTAGTGAAATAGTTGGAAAAACCATGCACCGACTATGCACTAGGCTCTACATATAGAGGGACTCCATATAGGCTATGGTAAAGATTACACAAACATTTTAATGCCTTGAAAAAACTCTCTATCAAAAAACCACTCAAATACTACATGATCTTATTCCTTGGCTTATATGGTTTTAGAGAAACTGTGCTTCCCACTTCTCCCCTATAGAATACCTTACACGGTTAGGGTAAAGGTGTAGGGTGTGAAGAACTGTTTCTAAAAACCATAAGACCTAGTCTATTTGTCAATATTATAGGTCTTTAGGATTCAAATAAGATATTTTTTCCCCTGAAACATTCCATAAGCTTTCGGGTACATTTCACAAGATAAATCTAAGGATTTCAATAAAAAACAAATGATTTTACATTCATGAAAAGTCAGATCATTATAATTGTTTGGACCATTTTCATTCATTGTGATTCATTTTGATTGAAATGATTGTGAATCTTTTGAGAGATATATTATCTAACAAATAAAATATTTATATCCCATTAAATTATGTGTTTTATGTAGTTTGATGTATTAAGAGGAAGCTAAAGATGTTCATTGGAGTTGGAAAAATAGTAGGCTTTTCAGACCAAGAAGAATAATTTATGACCTAATTAATTCTAGCATAAGGCACCATGTTTTTCAATGGAAAAAAGGGTTTTATATATTAAAAGATGGTTTTATGGAATATGATATGTGTTCCCTTGTATATTATGATGTAAATCAATATTTTACATCTTTAATAGGGATAGTTTCACCCTATATAAAATGTGAGGCATGGCCAATTCCAATAATTCTGTAATCATTGTTCAGGTCTGTGGGATAAAACAAGAGGATTTACAGGTCCTCTTTCCCCAATCTCTGATTATATTGATTCTATAGTTCCTATGGCGTTTTTTGATCGGTCGTATGTTATTATCTATTTATCCTTTTTTATAATTATATTGATTTACAGGTCCTCTTTCCCCATAATTTATCTTATGGGTATTTATTTGGTGACTTTTATATATATATCTATTTAATTAATAAGTACATTATGGGATTGTTTTATATTTTTTATACTACTTCATGGAGTTGATTGATCTATGATATCCTATATATCTATACTATTTATATTATAGAGGATAAATCCACTCATAATGATATTTTTTTACTCGATTTTATTCACCAACCAGGAGCCAACTGAAGGTGGGACCTAGTGATCATTATCATTCTTCCTTAATTTTCATCCCAGGAGGGGTAGCTTTAGAGGGAGGGTTTTGATAATGGGTATTATTATTTGGTTATCCCTTTATATGGGTTAACTTTTAGTTTGTTTTGACACTCATTTTATGCTTCTGAGACTATTTTTATGTGGTTGAGATAATGGAAGATAGGTTTCACTATTATGGATGAGGTTTATGGACATGGAATTCCAAATATTTGGTTGAGGTTAGTAGAAATAGTGTTCTGTATAGGTGGATAGATTTCAAACTGATTCTCTAGGTATGGGTAGTAAATTGTAAGGATTACGTGTCTGATGAGTCTTTGAACATTTCATAGATAACCTACAGTGTATGTTCTAAACAGATTATTAGGGAAATGATGATTTTCTAGTAGAAATTAATAATGTACTAGATCTCTAGATCAATTTATTATGTTTTATAATGATTCTCTCAGTACTGTGGTTCTGATGCTTGATTTATTATTTTATTCGTTGAAGTCCCTATATAGGGTTTAGATTACTGGTCATGGAGGTCCTCTGCATTGTTTTATTGTATTGGTCCTCGAAGTCCTCACCCATGGTTTAGGTTGTTGGTCATGGGAGACGTTGCCCATGGTTTAGGATGGTGGTATTGGTCATCTGTGGCCATTGTTTAAGGTATTTTTCATGGTGGTTGTCACCCAAGGATAGGGATATTTGACCTGATGCTCAATATTCATGAATATGGTGCAATATTGATGTTTTGGACATAATTTCTTGGTTTATGTTTTAAAAGTTGTATTGATGCTCCAAACACTACATGTTTTGATACATGATTTAAATATTTTCATTTTATCTAGTGATTTCTGGTACTCTATCGTGGTATGATTACCAAGGATATAGGTGTCTTTTTACCATGTAATTGATAATGGTAAAAATTGTGAGGTTTTATTGGGGAATTCCATAGAAGTGGAGATGGTATGTTACATGGGATACCCAATTGTAGAGACCCAGTTTTTTTAATTAGACATTGAAATATTTCTATGAATATTTCTACAGGTGGGCGTTGAGACGACGTGAAATTATGAGGCCCGGTGTGCCCAATTTTAAATTTATAAAAATTTTATGTGTTTTTATATTAAACATGCAAAATTTACTAAAGAAAATGGGATATCTCTTAAATATTTGATCAAATTGGAAATTTGAAATTGTTGTAGGTTACGAAATGCAGTGTTTCCCCAAGACAGGACATAAAACGAGTCGGCGTAAGACGTTTGGACCTCTCGCTCGTTGGAGGTGTGTTAAATGGATAAATTAAATTATCAATCTATTCATTTAATATCTCAAACCCAAATAACTCGTTTATGAGGGCTCATATGAGAAATCTAAGACCACCAATGAGATCAGAATGTATGCTTTACCCCTGGAAGGTATAAACTTGGTCGGCGTTGGGGTTTCGTCTTATGATCCATCAGGGGAAACTAATTAAATAATTAAATAACTATTTTATAAATTTTTTTATTAAAAACTCTTTTAACCTAATAATAGGTTATAAGTATTAGGCTTTAAGGTTTTGGACTCATAACCATGCTTTTCACTAGAAAAAATAGAAATCGTCTCAAGAAGAACTCATCCCTAATGAAGAATGAAAAAGAAAAACCCTTGGCTTGAGGTAGATCGAACGAAAATGAATGTAATAGATCGTCCTCCTCTATTAGTGAGCACATTCATCATCGAATGAAGATTCATGTTTCAGGTAGTACATGTCATTTTTTATTTTCACCCACATGATTTAACTGTTTATGCATGGGATTTCAATATGATTGTTGATCTGTGATAACTATTCCTCGCATGAGCCCCCAGTTTTTAAATTATTGTAAGAGATTTCCAATCTCCGTTCTAATAGCAAGAACAATGAAGAATCATAAAAAATCATAAATACAAATAGGGTCTATTTGAAATTCTGGTCTTTTCTGGTTTTCTCCCTCGTTGTGATGTTCCGGTAAACATTTTTTTTGAATACCAAAAAATCAATTATTTTCCAGTCTATCCTTAACGTAATGAACTATGACCATGAGTTTAGAGTTGAGATAAATAGATTTATCAATGTGATGTGGTGGTGAATGAAACATCTAGATCTGTATAGATGGGTGTTCTGTTTCACTAGAGATAGTGTCAGCTCCGTAGAGAGCGGTGTGATAGTTGTGTGAGGTGGTGAGGCAGTTCGATGACTTGAGGAGGAAGCCGAGGTGATGGCACCAGCACGATGGTGGTTCTGATGAGGTTGTATGGTGAGGAAAAATGCAGTAGGACAGAGACGGGGTGGCTGGTGTGAGGTCAAGGCCAGGATGACGGAAAGAGTGGGACATCATAGGTAGGTTTCCGGTATGGCAGTCCGACGATAAGATCAAGCGGACCAAAGGCGTAGATGTCTGGAGGTGTTGGGCGTGCAAGACCCTTGGTGGATACGGTTTCATTGGCATTTGAAAATTAGGGTTAATGGGTCATGAATTGGGGAAGGATTTAATTGGATCTTGGGGAAATTAGTGTAAGAAGAAATAATATTAGAGAGAGAATGTGAGAACAAAATGGAGAAATAATAAAATAAAAAAAGGCAATCAAGGTAAAGCGCTACATTGGTGTGAAGAGAGAAGAGTGGGGGGGAAACGTGACCCCATCTATCATTAAAATAAAATTTATAATTTATAATAATAATAATATAAAATATTATTATTATTGTTTTTAATAAATAATCATATATTTGATATTCTTTTCAATGAGATGTATGTTCGATGAACCGTCAGCTACAGCGCGAACATGACTTCGAGACGATCATTATGAGTCCAATATTGGTAGTCTTTTTTGGGTTTTTGGTTTAAGAACCTGAAGCACGCAGGAAATAATAAATTTAGTATTATTATTAAATCTTAAATCTTCCCTAACTTCTACATGAAATGCCCGATTGACATTTCATCATTGGTGACGTAACTCTATCTTTATGACAATCAATTAAAGTATATGGTAGAATTTTTAATATGATTTTGTGTCTTGGGCCTTCTAAATACCCCAATAATAATAAAAATATTATTATTATTATTGTCGTGGAATATTGTATCAGTTGTAACACTCCCATATGAAATCTGATTAGCGAATTGTCAGCACTATCATGACCCTGAAATTGAGGCGTACCTTTCAGGACAAATTGATGGTGTTTACACCAAATTTGAGGTGTGGACCCCATGAAGTCATTTCGCACACATTACGGTGGAATGCGACATTTTCACCGGGAATCCGTTCTTGGAAAATGAGTAGTCGATCCATTGTGTTTTTCTAAGAGGATCACAATGGTGTGATCCGTAAAATTTGTTTCAAGACTAAGGTGTGGGCCCCACATAATATCATTCAAGAAAAATGTTGTGATATATGAATTCTCAATCGGATGTCTGTTCAGGGTAAATGAATTTTCGATTTAGTGGGTCTTATTCCAAGGATCAAAACAGTGTGATCCGTTTGGTTATCCAGTGTCATTTGATGAGGCCTGCAAGTTAAAGTACATTTTCACCCTTCTCTTTAACAATGACCATTGCACGCTTGTCAGGATTTTGGCATGAGATGTTATGTACTATGGGAGAACACTTTCATGCCTAAGGGGTACTTGATTTGTATTTTAGTACCCAATTATGGAAATGTACACGACCAGGCGAAGAGGTGAGGGCACACAACATGTAGCCCCCACACACACCGTGTACCACTTTAAAAATCATCTATTTCTCATATCCCCTTCTTTTGGACTCAGAATTTGGTATATTTTTAGCCTATAATAAGTGTTTTTTTCATGTAGAATGTTATGGTACCCTCTATATTGATTTTTGAGATATGATGGGAGATTTTTAGGGTCTGATGCCTGTTTGGGGTGACACCTGATGACTACTGCGGTGTGTTTTCTGAGAGGTATCATCCAATTGGGATGGCCAGTTTTCCTCATTTATTTCTGAGAGGTACCATCTAGCAGGGATGATTAGAGTTCCTCGATGATTTTCTAAGATGTACCATCCAGCGGGGATGTTCTAAGTTCCTCGATGCTTTTGTGAGGGGTACCATACAGCAGGGATGATCAGAGATCCTCGATGCTTTTCTGAGACATATCATCCAGAAAAGATTATCAGTATTCCTCAGTGATTTTTTGAGAGGCAACATCCAGTAGGGACGACCAGTGATCCTCAGTGTCTTCTAAGAGGTATCATCCAGCAGGGATGACCAATGCAGTTCTAGGCCAACCCTCCCCCCAAGACAGGTGGCGTAGTCCCCAAAGAGAGACTGGGCTGACCTAGACCATAGTCCCTTAAGGGATACCAGGCTGACCAAGAGGGTAGTCCTTGATGAGATACCAGGATGACCTAGAGCGTAGTCCCCAAAGATATACCTAGCTGACCCAGAGCATAGTCCCCAACGAGATACCCGGCTGAACTAGAGGGTTTTACCCTATGAGAAAATGGGCTGACCCAGAGCGTAGTCCTCGATGAGATATCGGGCTGACCTAGAGCATATTCCCTGATGAGAAACCGTGCTAACCTAGAGTGTAGTCATTGAAGAGATATTGGGCTGACCCACAATGTCATCCCTAGGGAGATATCGAGCTGAACTTATCGCCATTCCAGGTAGCGCAGTCCAAAATGGTTTAGAGAAGACCCTCAATCATGTGACATGTTGGTGAGGCATAATTGGACTTACCTAAGGACACACAAGGAAGAGGGTCACTTTCCCATTGAGATTCTTCCTTGTGATGTGACCTAAAACCTTGCGGGTGAGACAGTGCTACCCAAAACAGATAGTATTGAGATGTGGTGATTTGGCCCACCTAGACCTGGGATTCTTGGGAAGATGTGATAAGGTGTTGGGAATTACATTTGGTTTTACATGGAACTGTTGGTTACTCACTTTCTTGGGATGAGCTATCAGATAGAGATCCCCTTACTCCCTAGATTGGTTTTCTTTAACTGATCACACACACGCACACTCACACACACAGATACACACACACACACAAATCCTGTTTCCAGTATCCACACCTGGGGATTTGGATAATCCCCTTCCAAGATAGGCGAAGACGGGTGGTTATGCCGCGTTCTTTCCGTTTCTTGCTTCTTGTGGTTGGACAAGTCCAATTTTGGACTATAGGTAGAAATGATTTTACGGGGAGTTCATATACTCACGACTTCAAGACCCTTGTGTTTGGAAGATTCTTTTATCACTATATTATTGGATTTAGATTTAATCATGTTCAATTTTACTGTACATTATCCCCATACTAGTCTTCTTCTGTTATATGTCTTATTGCTCCCCTCTTCAGTACCTCCCTTGCGACTCCTTCAAGCCTTCACATCATCCTAATGAGTATTCTTATACTAACGCCTACCAGGGCTTTGCCTGCATTTGGGGTGCCCTTGCAGATGACAGACAGGTCGATCATGATAACAGAGGATCCTAGGGATGCAGGGTTCTTGGACCACATGCGGTAGTCATAGATTGCGATTCAGCAGTGGGAATATGCCAGTTGTTTTACATTTATTCACCGGTTTCCTGGTTTTTGGAACTTTTCTAGTCGGGTGTGTATTTTTTCTATTTCCCTTTTAGCTTTACATTTCTTTTATTTGTACTATTTATGGGTCTATGCATATATGTTCGGTTTCCCTTTTATAGCAATGTTGTATCTTGATTTCTTTTCCTCTTCACTTTTTCATTGAGTTGGTTTAGTCTGTGTGTATAATTTCATAGGAAAAGACCTCCCCTAGTTTGTTGTGCCTTCAGCACTAGACAACAACCGCTGGCCTATTGAGGCGGGCTTGGGGTAGCTGCAGCTCGAGCCCCGGTACGGGTCGGTTCCTAAACAACTGGTATTAGAGGTGTTTCAATCCTTAGGGAATTCATTCATACATTTCCTTAAAATTGTCTTGGTTGGGTTTAGGGAAATGATGTTGAAGTGTATCAAGATCAGCTCACAGGATAGTGAGTATTTTGACGTTATGGGTGGCCAATGTATACATTCACTAGGACCTTGATTACTCGCTTTTCAACTCGTCTTCCTGGGACACTTGTTGCAGTGAACAATGGTACATGCATCATATAGGATTGAGTCTTTGACTGTCCTTCTAGAGTCAGTTCCCCACTTCCATTGATATATATATATATATATATATATATATATATATATATTCTCATCCTACTGTGATACTCTTTGATAACATTTCATATGTCTTTGCGATGATAGATAGCCAGTATACTAGCTCCGATTCGGGACGACGATCTCATGAGCGATGAGGCCTCAGTTCATGACCCATCATGTGAGCCCCTTTCTACATGTGGGTAGGAAGTACCACCCCTACCTGTTTAGTAGCAGATAACCCCAAAAGAGTTGTATGATGATGTGTGTAGGTTGAGGGAATTTTAGAAGTTCCAACACCAGAGACCGTTGTGGTTCTACTATGATCCAAACCCTCAAACAGTGGAGGTTTGGCTAAAGTCGGTGGTTTGACTCTTCAGGTTTGTATATACACTGGCAGATTAGATGGTGGATTTGACATTCGACTTATTCCCCATACTATTTGGATGTTGTGGGAGCATTGTTACTTAGATACATGATGAGTTCGCACCATCATGGGATGACTACCAGTTTTTGTATTATGTGGAGTTATACCTCTTCTGGTTGTGCTCTGTTCGACTTTAGGGGCTCCTATAGTGATGGTAGGGAGGGATGACGGTGACTGAGTATGTGACTAGGTTCACAGATTTTGTGCACTACTCTCTAGACATGATCTATAACGACTACTTCTGAACACATATGATTGAGCAGGGACTTTGAAGATAGATCCATTCTATCATAGTTCCCTAATGCATCCCCACCTATGTTGGGGTTCTAGAGAATGCATTGGTGAATGAGATATTTTTTTCTTAATAACACCATACAACTGGTTATGGCAATGAGAATAATATATCTAAAATGTCTACAACAGCTAGAAGATGTCAGATAATGAGATCTCAATGTTGGAGGTCTTTTCATGATCTGTCTCATGCATGCGGTCATATGAAACCTAGACAGTGCATAGGAAGCATGGTGGAATAATCCTTTTGAATTGTTCACTCAAGGTGCGATTGTGTATCAGATTCCCTTAGCGGGATATGCGAGAATCTTTAGAGCAGTTAACTTCCATGCAGCTGACCCTGGAATAATATAAGGGTACTACTTTTCTTCAGTCGATGGTTATTGACACATTCTCTTCCCGAACATTTAAGGGAGTCTCGGTAGTAATGCACCGACTGTGAAATCTTGTGTGACCAGATATCCTTTGGTGTTTCACCATATATATATTATAAAGGAGGGAATCGTGACACCATATTCCAATGAAAAACTGTGATTCCCGTTGTGACATGGGATATAGAGGTTTGATCGGGGAGGTAAACTATACTCCAAGTTCTATCAGGACATTTACGACTGTTCAAAGAAATGGTGTTGTTGCATATCCCCTTACCTTACCATAAATAGTTGAAGTGGGTACACATCGTCTTACATGTACCACAGCTGATGATATACATGTGTGTTCCTACACATGCATTCAACTAATTGATGTCTTATGAGGGTGTAAAATCCATGCGGTCCACATTCTTTGGCAGCATGAAAACATATCAGTTTCCTTGGGAGAGGGAGAGCTAAGTGTGGCCATGGTATCTTGAGTTATTTCCCTAGTTATGTTTTTAGAGGATGAAAATCATGAAAGATAGATTAATTTAGAGACCTAGTTTTTTATAATAAGACTTTGAAATATCTCTAAGAATATTTATAGAGTTGGTAGTTGAGACGACATGCAATTTCGAGGCCCGGTGTGCCCAAAATTTATTTATAAAAATGTAAAGTGTTTTTATATTATGCACACAATATTAACTAAATAAAACAGGATATCTATTAAATGTTTGATCATAATTAAAATACTCGACAACTTTTTCATTCAGAATGGGGTGTTTCCCCTAGGCACCACATAAAATGAGTCAGCGCGGGACATTTATATCCCTTCCTCATTGGCAGTGCATTAAATGGATAAATTAAATTATTAATTTATTCATTTAATAGCTCAAACCTAAATAACTCATGTATGGGGAATCATATAGAAAATCTAAGACCACTTATGAGCTCAGAAAGTTTGATTTACACCAGGAAGGGTATAACCTTTGTCAGCGTCAGGTGTTCGGCTTATGCATCATCGTGGAAAATAATTAAATAATTAAATAATTGTTTATTTAGTTTTTTTGATTAAAAAATCATTTAACCTAATAAGAGGTTATAAATATTAGGATTTAAGTGTGTGGCCTCATTATCCCAACTTTTCACTAGAAAAAACATAAATATTCTCTAGAATAACTCATCCCTGACAAAGAATGATGAAATAAGAACCCATGGCTCGAGGTGGATCGAATGACAACGAACATAATGGATATTCCTCCTCCATTAGAGATCACATTCTTCATCAAATGAATATTTATTTTCAACTTGTCATTTGTGATTTTCACCCCAATGATATAACTATTTAAGAATGGAATTTCAATATTCTTATTGATCTGTGATGACTATTTTTAGCCCGATCCCTCAGTTTGTTAATTATTGTTACATATTTTCAATCGTTGTTCTAACTGTGAGAACAGTGAAGAATCATAACCAATCCAAACATGGATAGGGTTTGTTTTCAATTCTTGTGTTTTGTGGTTTTCTCCCTCATTGTGATGATTTCGTCAACATTTGTTTTGAATACCCAAAAATAAATTATTTTGAGATCGATTGTTGATACAATGAACCATCACTGTAAGTTCAGAGTTGAGATCTATAGATTTATTGGTGTGATACGGTGGAGAATGACACTTGAGGATCTAGGTGGATGTGTGTGGTGTTTCACTAGAGATATTTTATCCATGATTGAGAGTGGTGTGGTAGTGGTGCGAGGTTGTGAGGCGGTCTGATGGCACAAGGAGGAAGCCGAGGTGACATTGCTAGCGCGATGGCAGATCAGCCGGGGTAGTCTAGTGAGGATGAATGTGGCAGGACGAAGTCTGGGTGGGATCTGCGAGGGTGAGGCCAAGATGATGGCAAGATCGGGACATCGCATGTAGGCGGCTGATACAGCGGTCCGACTATAAGATCGAGCAGACTGGAGGCACAGATGTCTGGAGGCGGTGGGTGCGCACATCCCTTGGTGGCTTGGGTTTCATCGGCAGCTGAAAATTAGGGTTGAGGGGTGTGATTTTGGGTAATGAGTTAATTAGAGCGTGAGGAAATCGTTGGTAGAAGATTGGAGAGATAATTTGAGAACCAAATCGATAAATAATAAAATAAAAAAAGGCAATCAATGAGGGGCGCTACTTTGATGTGAAGAGATAAGAGTGGGTGAAAATGTGACCCCCTATATGTTTTAAATGAAATTTATAATTTTTTTTAATAATAATATAAAATATTATTATTATTGTTTTGGATAAATAATCATATATCATATATATATTTTAACTGAGATGTATGTTTGGTGAACCGCCATCGGACACTGACTTCAAGAAGGACATTATGAGTACAATATTGGTTGTGTTTTTTGGGTTTTCATTTCGGGAACCCGAAATGCTATGGAAATAATAGATTTATTATTACTACTAAATCTTAGATCCGCCCTAACTTCTATGTGTGACGTCTGATTGAAATTATTTTAGATTCCATGTAACTCTGTCTTTATGAATGTCTATTCAAGTCTAAGGTAGAATATTAAATATGAGTTTGTGTCTCGGTCCTTCAAAATACCCCAATATTATTATTGTTGTTTTTTTTGTTGTGGAATATTTCATCAATCGTAACTCTCCCATATGACATCGGAGTGGCGAACTGTCAACAATATCATGACCCTTACATTGAGGCGTACTTTTCAGGACTAATTGCAGGTGTTTAAACCAAAGTTGAGGTGCGGACCCCATGAAGATGGTTCATACGTATTATGGTGGAATGTGACTTTCTCACCGAGTATCTATTCTCTGAGAAAGATTAGTCGATCACATGTGTGTTTCTGAGAGGATCGCAATGGCGTGATCCATACAGTTTGTTTCAGGACAATGGTGTTGGCCCAACATAATGTCATTCAAGTGCAATGTGGTGATATATGACTTTTCCATTAGATATATGTTCAAGGATAATTAATTGTCTATCTTGTGCATTTTACTCCATAGATCGCAACTGTGTGATCCATTTTGTTATCTTGTGCCATTGGAGGAGGCCTGTGAGTAAAATTATGTTTTCACCCATCGCTTTAACCATGGGCATTACACGCTCGTCAGCCTTTGGGCTAGATATGTCATGTACTCTGGGAGTATAATTGCATGCCTAAGGGGAACTTGATTTTTAGTTTAGTATCCTATTAAAAAATGGTACATGTCCAGGAAAAGAGGTGAGGCCACATAACATATGGGCCTTACATGCACCATGTACCACTTTATGAATCTTTTATCTCACATATCTTCTTCTTTTAGACTCAGAATTTGGTATATGAGTAGCCTATCCTGAGTCTTCTTCCATGTAGAACACAATGTTTCCCTCTATAGTTGCTTTTGAGATATTATGGGAGATTTTTAGGTTGTGATTCTTATTCAAGGTGATACCAGATGAATACAATGGCATGTTTTCTGAGAGGTATCATCCAATAGGGATGGCCATTATTCCTCAGTGATATCTGAGAGGTACCATCCAGCAGGGATGATCAGTGTTCCCTGATGATTTTCCAAGTCGTATCTTCTAGTGGGGATGATCAGAGTCCCTCAATGCTTTTCTGTGGGGTACCATCCAGCGGGGATGATTAGAGTTCCTCGATGCTTTTCGTAGACATACTATCTAGAAGAGATGATAGTTATTCCATGGTGATTATCTAAGATGTACCATCCAGTAGGGATGGCCTGTGATCCTTAGTGATTTCTGAGAGGTATCATCCAGCAGGGATGACCAGTGCAGTTCTGGGACGACCCTCCCACTAGGGTGGGTAGCGTAGTCCCTAAAGTGTTACTAGGCTGACCCAGAGCGTATTCCCCGATGAGATACTGGACTGACCCATAGGGCATTCCTCAATGAGATACTAAGATAACCCAAAGCGTAGTTCCCAAATTGATACCTGGATGAACCGGATCGTAGTCCCCAATGAGATACTGGGTTGACCAAGAGGGTATTCCTCGATGAGATACTGGGAAGACCCAGTGCGTAGTCCCCGATGAGATACCGGGTTCATCCAAAGTGTATTCCCCAATGATATAACTGGACGAACTAGAGTGTAGACCCCAAAGAGATACCGGGATGACCCACAGTATAGTCCCCAGGTAGATATCAGGCTGACCCTCCCACTAGGCCAGGCAGCATAGTCCCTGGTGGTTCGGAGAAGACCCTCAACCATGTTGCATGGTGGAAAGGCATGGTTCGACTTACCTATGGATCCACAAGGAAGAGGGGCACTTTCCCCTCTGAGACACATCCTTGTGATGTGACCTAAGACTTTGCAGGTGAGTCAGGGTCGCCCAATGTAGATAGTATCGAGGTTCGGTGATTTGGGCCCCTTTGACTTGGGCTTCCTGGGAAGATGTCACAAGGTGATGGGAATTACATATGGTTTTACATGGATTTTTGGCTACTCACTTTATTGGGATGAGCTGTGAGATGGAGATCCCCTTACTCCCCTGTTTGGGTTTCTTTGACTAAGCACACACACAAACATAGTTATATATATATATATATATCATATTTCCAGTTCCCACTCCTTGGTATTTGGATACTCCCCTTCCACACGAGGAAAAGACACATAGTGTATGTCACATTTTTTCTGTGTCTAGCTTCTCGTGGTTGGAAAAGACCACTCACCTACTATAGGTAGAAATGTTTTGATGGGTAGTTCATCTCCTCACCATTTCGAGTTCCTTGTTTTTGGATGAGTCTAATTTCAATATATTTTTGGGTTGACCTATACATCTATTCACTTTTATTATACCTTGTTCCCATACAGGTATTCTTCTATTATATGTCATATTATTCCCACTTCATTACCTCTCTTTCTTCTCCCTCAAACCTTTGTGGCATCATACTGAGTATTTTTTTACTCACCCTTGATTGGGCTTTGCCTGAATTGGGTGTGTCCTTGCAGATGGAGGATAGGTTGATTGTGATATCCTAGGATCTTAGGGATACGGGGTTTTTGAACCATGTGCAGTGGTCGTATCGTGGGATTCATGTGGGGGACCCTCCCAATTTTTTTTTTATTTTTTTCACCTGTTGCCGGGTTGTGGAACTTTTCAAGTTGGGTCTGTATTTTCCCCCTTTCCAATTCCACTTTACTTTTCTTGTATTTATACTATTTGAAGGTCAATAAATATATGTTTGGTTTCCCTATTATAGTAGTGTTGTTTTTTTATTTCTTTTCCACTTTAATTTTTCATTCAGTTGTTTGAGTGTCTGTGTAGAGTTTCTTAAGAAAAGGCCTCACCTAGTTGGTTGTGTCTTCGGCGCTAGTCACTATACCTTGGCTAATAGAGGAGGGCTTGGGGTAGTTAAGGATCTAACCCCAATACGAGTTGGGTCCTGACACCAATAATTGGGATTTTCAATGTGAAATTTTTGCACTAGAAATATAATATATTTTTAATTAGGGTCATAGATCTAGCAAGGGAATATGGCTTCAATTTTATTTATTCTAGAAATATATTGTCTTGGTTGACCATATTGGTTGAGGATACACATATAGAATCTATTTATAGGTTATCCATTGGTAGTATCATTTTTAAATTTTTTTCTCACCTCTGTATGTGAACCTTAGTTTTAATACATAACATATGTATACCTTTTTTAAGGATTGATGCACAATGTGTTGGGAAAAGGTCTAGAATTTCATGATTGAGCTAGCAGCTCGTATGGAGTCTGATGTTTAGGTTAGATTAGATTGGTAGTGTATTGGATACCAAGCATGTGATGTGGTTTTGTGTTGGATGTTGAGACTGATGTATTATGTTTTGAGTTAATTATTTTTATATGTGACTATCATAGTGGGTGAATGATGTTGTATATATGTCATGGTCATCTAAAGCTTTTCCTTATTTCATTTCATACAACATGATTGTGTTTTATTTAATTTATTATTTACATTTACTTAGATAGGTATTATTTGTGGTTTTTTAATTTTTATTGTTCAATCTAATATGTGGATATAGTATCCTCGTAGTTTCATATTAGACCCTTGCTAATAATCGTAAGCCTCTATCATTGAAGGAGTCACAGTTAAAGTTTTTTAGAAAACTGGATCAAGGAACCAATATAGTGTCATTTAGTCCTAGACATTACAAAGTAGAATCAAAGGATTTTAACATCATGTTATTATAATATTTGGGTTTTAATGACTACATATATTGGAATTTTTTGGAGAATGTGATGGATATCTAGTTGGTTCATCATGAAAACATCTCTTGGTAAGAAGTCCAGGCCAAATTCAGCTGAGGCTGTAATTTTGATTTCTGATGTTTTGTTCATATGTTATTTTTTACTATGGGAAACGAAAATGATGTTTGGATTTTTTTTATTTATGTTGGACTTATTTTTATTGGCCCTATAGAAAGAGTCTTATGGTGTAGTTATGACTCTTATCTTATAGAGGTGAGTGAAATATCATGCATCATGATAATTAGTTGGGATCTAAATTACATAGGCCTACTTGTGTATAATATTATGCATTTCCCTCTGATGGAAGGCTCTGTTGATCTATAGTGAGAAGCTCAATGATGTAGATGTTGATTCATCCCTTATTTACATTTTGTGAAATGATACCATTTGATTAGCAAGGTATGGGTATGTGATCGATAGACCCCTCGTCAGTTATTTTTATTCAATGATGGTAATCTGTCAAACTCCACTAGGGAGAACTCTGATTTATAGAAACCTATAGGGGGTGGGTTCCCTGCTTTTTTTTGTTTTTTTATGTGTGACATCTTTTGGATGTAAGACCATTGAGATGGGTGTTTTTGAATGATGTTGTTATGGGTTATTGGGATGGGAGAATGTTTAATTCTTTATTGATCTTGATATTTTGTGTGTTTGTATAGACCTATGTTGTTGGACATAGTTTTTTGTTATGAGACATTAATATTGGGTTTACATGGGAGAACCAAATGACCATATTAACATGACTCTAGTTTAGGGAACATGTGTTATTTGGAAATCCAGGGTGACCCTTGAGTTCCATTGATAGAGTTTTGTAATCCATGGGATGGGTGAGGGACATATGGATGTTTTGAGATATTTTGATAATGGTTAAATAAGTGTGCATCCATGTTTGAGTTATAGTCTTGTTGTCATCTAGTTTTTTATAGGGTGAACATGTGTGTTGGTGAATCATGCTTGTTATATGTTTGAAGAGTAATATGTTCATTCAGGTTCCTTGAAAATGTAATGGTTGTGTAGGTAGAGCTTCATATTGTTTTTGAGTATGATTGGAAGAAAATTGGATATCTTTATTGTGTATGATTTGAAGTTAAGTTATGCATGACTAGGATACAGGTATTGTGAGCGGTGTTTTTGTGATATTTGAATCGTTGGAGTTGGAATTTAGTGCTATATTTAGGTTTCATAGGAGTATATCATGATTAAAAATTGGAAATATCATGCATTAATGAAATAATAGTGACATAAATTGATGTTTGGTTCGTGGATTTCATTTAATAGAACCATATTATTATATATCATTAATTTTTTAAACTGCCATCAATTGGATAAGAACCGATGTGGATGTCATGAGGGTCATCTTCTCATTGTGAACCATTTACCTTGGGATATAACAATGATGATTGAGGGATGGAAAATTTTGTTGTTGTATTCTACGACGAAATATTAGTGTAGTTATAGTCTAGATACAATAACTCCAAATATTTTGACATCCTTATCAGTACACAAAGAGAAAATTGATTGTTTTAAAAGTGATCTAAATGTTTTTAGGGTTTAATATGATGTATAATGGGAAGATTCACCCATAGAGAAATGTATATTATGTCGTATAATGGGAGTGAACCATTGGTGTTCTTTGAGAGAGGTCCTTCTAGTGGGAAAGATATCAAAAAATACAGTTTCAATCTCATATGATGTGAATGGTTGATAGTTGATGTTTCATTTTTTCTATTGGATTTGCGAAAGAAGACAATGATATGTCTCATAATTTGAGATGGATTGTGGCATGGTATTTGGATATTTTGTTTTAGTGTGAAGTGATAGTAAGAATACTTTTATGGTGGTGAGTATCAGATCATTCGGAGTGATGTGATCATTATGTAGGAAGGGTCAAGGATATAGTGGGAACCACATCGAGTGGTTTGGTGGACCACTGAGAAAGTGTTTTGAAAGGAAACTCAAATACTGGTAAGTGGCATGGATAAAAATCATCCACTTTTAGTTTAGTTCTATAGTGGGGAGGAGGATGATCCCGATGATAAATTTTTTATTGCACGGTGACAACACAAGATGGATGGTTCTTGTTAGTCACATTCATAGATTTGTTTTTATGTTAGGAAGGGATGAAATGACCTTTGGTTGGATTTACTCTTTACATATGGATTTATTCATAAGAAAAGTTTTGTCAAACAAGAATACAACACAATGAGTTGTCTATGATTTGGTGAATAAGGTGAGTTGGGATGTGTGGTGGGAGGACCACTGAGGGTGATCAAGGAAGATAATATTTATGGTGGAAAGGTTTTAATGAATCGTTCTTTTTTCTGGATCATAAAATTGAGATAAAAACAACATCTTTTATTATCAGAAGTTTATGATAGGTAAAATTATAATTTCCCCTATAAGATGAGTCTAGATACATTTTTGACCACTCTACTGGTATCAAAATGGGGTGTTTACCCTATTATTGGAGTTTAGTGGACATTGGAGTCATTAGAGATTTGGAAGAATGTTTAATATTTAATAAGATAGATATTATTTTATTTTCACTGGTTCTAGTGAGGTTATCATGTAATAGGATCATCATAATGAGATAATGAATCTATGGTTGAGTCCACAATAGGTGGTATTTCATATGTGAAGTATAAACCTGCATTGAGTTTTGGGATTCCTAATGAGTATTAAATGGTCCTTTAATTATTTAAAAAAATATTTTAATTAATGTACCCCCACCCATTATAGGGGTTCATACACATGATAAGGGGCACATCCATTGTACATGATGTATTATCTAAGAGGTAATTATATGAGAGATGCTAATGGGTGTAATCCACAGTGAATATTAATACTGGAATGAGGTGCACCAACCATTGGAAACAAATTTGGACAATAATATTGATTTTTTTTCCATTTATGTAGGATAGTTCTTCATTTTTATAACCTTATCCCAATAGATTAATTGTTTTAATGTTTTTAGAGACATTATTTTTTAGTATTACGGATTGCTTAGGGGTTTTTTTGAACCTAATCAGGGAAAAATAGTTGTTTCAAGAGTTTTTCAGTGGTTTCTCATTTGAAAATCCTGATCACTTAGTGCATGGTTTTGGAAGACATTTTTAGTGTTATCCACTTCATGTAAAATAGATTATTTGTAACTAAATGCTATTTAATGGGAGTACAAGCCATGTATTGTTGAATTTTCACATGGTTTAGTACTTGGGAAGATGATATTTTAGGACTACACACTGTTTACTCATGGTACATGCCATATGATTCCAGATTGTTACGTTTTTATGGTATAAAGTGGATTGTAGATGTAATTCAACACAAGAGGATCCCATTTTCAATGTTTTATGCATATAACATGGTATAGGATACCTTGTGGTGTTTTGAGGACATATTATACATTGTTTGTGGGAGTAAGTTTTGAACGATATGTTTTGCTCTAATAAAGTGAGTTCTAATATCTCTTGAAAGTGTGAAATGGGATGATACCCATGTGAGGGTCTTGCGAATGGTGTGTATTATGAAGATTGGGATGATTGGGGGTCCTGATTAGTGTTTGGAAGAGACTATCCCAAATTAAGTGTACTGGGTTCGGACTCTATGTGTAAGATATGTTGGGTGTATAGACTAACCTAGATTGTTTTTAAAAGAAATATGGTTTGAGACCATTTACATTATGAGTATTTATACCATTGAGACTTGTGGGGTTGTGAGGTGAGAGAGAATAGGTTTTGGGGTTTTTTTCCTTGATTGACATGTGTTGTTCCATGATTTTGGTCATTACCATATAATAGAGGGGGATGCCTATGCCTACATTTTGATCCAAAGTATCCCAAGAGGGATTCCTCTTCCTAAGTTCATGTTCTGAGGATCCAAATAGGGATTCCTATGATTATGTGTATACATGGAGGGCCATGTGGGTTCCTGATTGACAGACTGTACTTGAGTGGATAAGTGTGTTTGTGTAGTAATGGTTGTGGGTATCTGCTCAGGATTTGAATCAACGTGTGGGTTGATAGTTTTATGATTTTGATGAAATTATTATGGATTCAACCAACCCTTGATATGGTTTCACTTTTAGTTTCTACTGAGACTCATTTAATGAAAACAAGCCTATTTTGTTGAAGTTTAGAATGGTGGGAATGGAATTTCATATGTATGAATGAGGTTACTATTCATGGTGTTCCGCGTATATAGTTGAGGTTAGTGGACCTATTATTCTACATATGTTGTTACATGCTATATAGATGGTCTAGGAGTGGGTAGTATATTATATGAATTAGTTGTCATATTGAGGCTCTATATAATAATATTATACATTATGGATTAATTTCATGACTGTTTCTCCTAGAAATTTTCCTACACTAGTTAGAATGGATGGTGGCCTGAAGCTTGGCATACAAGGTTTATGTTCCTGAAATATACTCAAGGTACTTTGGTTTTGAGGCATGGTTTAGTGTGCTATTTATTGAAGTCCTCGCATGTGGTTTACGGTGATAGTCAAGAAATTTCTCACCCATAGTTTAGGAACCAGATAATGGCGGTCCTCACTCACACTTCAGGGTACCCATGATTGTGGTCCTCGCCTATAGTTTAGGGTTCGGGTCATGGAATTCACCTCCCACAGTTTAGGTTGGTAGTCTTGGAAGTCATCATATATGGTTTAGGTTGTTTTTCATGTTGCTATGTATCCAGGATTTAGAAGTTGGACTGATACTTCAAGCACTATTTTTTGCATATAATTTACATGTTGTATTAATGCATGAGGCAATATAGGTATTGATACATTAAAAAGATGCTAAATTTATGCTCTATGTATTAAGAGTTTTTTAGCATGGTATAATTACCTAGGAATGACATGTCTGGGTACCACGTAAGAGATAATGGGAAAAGTTGTGAAGTTTGGTTGAGGGATTCTATGGAGTTGGATTCCATATGTCATATGGGATTCATAGTTTTTTGGACATTCATAAAGAAAACCTGACACTGTCCAAATATGGTATAGTCGATAATGGTAATATACCCGAGGATCGATGAAATATTTCTGTGGTTTTATATCAGTTATGTTTCTGCTAGGATGAGCATATTACATGGTTTCTATGATAAGAAGCCCATATTTTTATCCATTATTATGTAATATTACTAACCATAGAAATAAAAATTTACCATTTAGAATGTATATAAATTTTTTATCAATCATGGAATGGGATAATTATTTAATCAAGAAATTAAATCCTCTTATAACATGATTCATAGACTATTCTTCCAATTTATGAATATCAATTTTTTATTATTGAGGTACTTAATTTAAAAGTATCTTACATTATTCAATCATATACAATATTTATTCATTTAAAATTATTTTAAATCAATTTCAAACCACATGGAATCATATTTATATGATTAAAATTTAAACCAATTAATATAAAAAGGGAAATACTGAAGAAATCATGAAGAACAAACACTTAAGAATCATCAAGTATTTAACCAATAAACTAACAAAATATCATGTGTCTAAAGAAACCAACAATTCTAGTTAATTCCAATTTTATTTACAATATATTATTTTAATAAAATCACTATAAATTGTCAATGACAAAAACTATAATTAAAATTTCAATTTCAATTCGACTAGTGTTAATGATTAATGTAACTTCTCGAAGAATTTACCCTAATAATGTTATCATGAATTAATTCTACTAGTTATTAATGTTCTTTTTAAAATTATAAAGAGACCAAAATTTATATTTCATAGACATTCTACATGGGCAACATCAAATGTCATGGTAAAATATCAGTGTTCCCCTACCAAACCCATATAACATAACATGTTACAAATTTAAAACTCAATACAAAATCTCAAATAGAACATTTGATACCAAAAATCTATGATCAACCCCCACTATAACCCCTCTTAGGTCAGTACTGAAGAAAGGAGCAACCCTTAAAGGGAACCTCTAAAATTCCAAGGGTAGATGAAAAGTTTTGATCTAAAAAAACACCCAAATGAGAAACCATCCACACATTAAACACATGAAAACATTGAAACCACCATGAAATGACGAAAATATTATTATATGAAAAATATATCAAAAACCAAAATTTTGCATATATGTCAATGTATAGAATCCACAAAAAAATAATACGCAAGAAAAAATCTTAGATATTTATAACATCAATCAAGACCACTCAAGGTAATGTTTTCAACTTAGTATTTAATTTTATTTTAATTTTTTATGATGTGTATAATGAAGATGATGGTGATACATGAATGATTTTTTATAGATTCATGGGGAAGAGTTGGATTTCATGATTGATAAAGCGTCCATATAATTCAATAATATGCATGATCAAAGGATTTTTTATAAATAGTAGATGTAATGAAAGCCTGAATAAGAATAAAAATATTGTATGTAATGCTTCATACCATCCACATGAACATAATGGAAGTAACCCTGACCTAGAAATAAATAGTCTGTGTGATGTGATTCCAACCAACCACATAAAAAAGAAACATCTACCATGAAACATTATTATAATTAACCTCATGAAGAACATAATCAACCACAATCATGAAATTAATCATCCTCCTGAGTAACTCAAGCTAAAAAATCATGAAATTAATCAAAATCATATAGGGTATATAAGACATCACATGAAAAAATATTTACCTACCATATGGAGAAGAAGAATTGAATGTGTAATGATCGAACATATTGTGAGCTTCATACAGTAATAAAACCAACTGTGAGAATAACCCACTATGGCCTACAAATGATAGATGAACTAACCCCTTGTTCGGACAGATTCCATGATTATGTAATGTGACTGTGTGTATTATGATGATTCTTGACATTATAATGTGAGACATCACATAGTGAATATCAAGGAAATATTTTATTAATGTGAGATCATGTTAATAATTGTAATTTAAAAAGTGATTTCAAAATTATTATAATCCTACTAAACATAATGTGAATTAAAGAAAATCATTTACCAGAAGACTTAATGAAAATGTGTTTCATATTCTAATAATTCATGGAATGGTTAACCTAATATATAACTTCATGAATTTATTTATAAAACATTCATAATCATGTCATGAAATTTATCAAGTAATACAAAAATATTGTGAATGTGATATTGATGAAATATACAAGAGTATGAGGGGTTATTTATAGAGTATGGTAAATTACAGGAGAAAGTATGTGAGATAACGAAAATTATGTAAATATGGAAATTAAAACCCATTAATATCAGGCATATCAATAAGGAGTTATAATTTTCAATCCATTGATCAAATTAAAAGAAAAATCTTCATGATTTTAAATGTAATTACAAAGAATAAATCATTGGAGTCCAAATATTAATAGAATAAGAATTAAATTAAAATGGTTATTAGTATTTTATTATAGTTTTAAATTTATAAAAATTATTTATATACTTGTGAATTATATATTAAACTGGTAAGGGAACGAAACATATTCAATCCTTGAATATTATTCTAAGAGAATATGATACAAATTGTATTAAAGAGAGATGATTTTGAGCTGAATCTAGGACTCCATGAAGGATACACAATTGAGTATTAATAGAATGGGATAAACTATATCATTTTTGTTCCTCTGTGAAGGAGTTTCAATAATATAATATATCCTTAAGTAGAATAGGAATATTATGAATTATAATACATGGAAGCCTAATACAGTAGGCACATGTTGAAATATCTCACTAGGGAAGAATAATAAAATTGTACAATTGGGTCAAAAAAATATGGAACTTGCAACTGTAGTGTACAATTAGTTTATTAGTAGACTTGTGGATAGGGTGAAAAACATGTTGAGGGGGAGAAGAAACTTTTGGTTGTATAACTAACTATGGTTTAAGAGTGACTTTATACGGTGTCAAAATAGGTCCATCTAGAGGATCGGGTACTAGTATATATAAACAGTTGTTTCAGAATCCATTTCTTCTCTGAACAAGATTTTTGTGGAAAATCCATGTGTGGGTATGTAATCAACATGGAAAGAAAAATTTAGTTTTACCAAAAAACGCAAATACATGATGCAGATATATCTTTCATTAACTCTACACTCGAAGTAATGCTATGATATATTATTGAGTGTATTGAGAAGGATAATATGTGAAATATTTTCAACTATAAAAAATTTATATAATAATCCACAAATTAACACCCATCGCAGTGGTCAACCAACCTTAGTTCTTTCAAGTTATATCATTGAATATGATCCACTCAAATATTCAAGTTGTATTATATATGAAAAGTAATAATTTTGGAATTTTATGTATGGTACTAAATTCCAACGAGAATGGCCATTATTATATTCATGTTATTAAAATTAAATTTATAATGTTCAAAAATGTTAATGTAAAAGAAGAAGGAAAACTATTTTTAAAGTATAGGATTTGTGATTGTAATAATTTATTACCATGAACTAACCCATGAAGAATCAAATAATTATAAATTGTGAAATTGAATCATTTTAATCTTGAAGCAATTTTATTTATGAATATAATTTCTTTTTTGATGTTAAGAAAGAAACTATTTCAAATGGAGAAATGATGAATAAATTTAGGATGTTAAATATCAATAAGGGAGGGAAATGTGTTAAAGAGGAGATGAAATTAAAGAAATATAAAGTATATAAGAAAAAATATATTCTTATTTTAGTGAAATATAAGATAGAAAATATTTATGAAACATAAAAATTCATCAGAAGGGAAATATTATTCAAATGAAGAGGGTTAGAAGAAAAATCCAACGAAACAAGGTATATATTATGTTTCTTATAATTGACGTGTTTAAAAAATTTTTATTCTAATGGGATAATTAAAAGAAGTGACACTATTCCCCATAAAATGGGCTGGATAACAAGGAAAGGAGATGACAAACCCCCTATCCCCACCCAAAGAAAAAAAGATTATTTTATAGAATGAAAAAAAAACATAAAACTGAAAAAATTAGAATCAATCTATGAATTCAAAACTGGTAGGGTTATATATATTTTTGCATATTTATGAACATAAATCAAAATATTTCTTATATAATATGTATATTATAAGATAGTGGGATGGACCAGTAGATATTTTTTGTGTGAAAATGAGGAATAAATTCAAAGGAAGTAAGTTTGGACCAAATTTACTACAAATTTATCAACTAAAATTAGATTTGATAAATTTAATAATGTGTGTGACATATATTATCATGAAGGACACATTTTTTATTATTTCATGAAATACAAATTCAGAAAATCCATTATGGTGTAAAAGCTAAAAAAATTATAAATAGGGGAGGAAAATTTTTTAAATTCTAAAGGACTCGAGATGGAATGTGGGAAGGCATATGATATTTGAAATGAAAATAATGATTTTTTGTATTGACCTAACATATTGGAATCTACTTAACAAATTGAAAAAGAACAAATAAATTAAAATTTCAGGGAGATAAATATGAATAATGTTCATGATGAGTTATACATAAAAGTTCCTTTAATAAGAGATGTAGAAAAAAAACTCTACTTGAGAACATAATTCATTAGAATAAATATGTACACAATATATGAATGATGAAAATACGGAAGAAAGAACATCTATGCTAATCTTCTAAATAGGAATAATTAAATAATGGGGGAAATTTATCACCATAAACAATTCATCAAAAGAAGTAAGTGTACCCTCTATAAACCCTTATTATTATTTTAAATTTATGAAAACATGTAAGGAATTGAATGAGAAGACTTAATTTTTTCTCTATAGACAACAATAAATATAAGTTATCTCAGGGGGTTACCCTGAATAAAATTATCCATGAAGGAAATTAATAAATTGAATACCTTCATGGGGAGAAAACTAAAGAGTAAGATTCCATTTTATTATTCCATGTAAATCTATAATATTTGTATATATTGGAAAAAGTGGAACATGGTATCAAAAAAATCATTGATCATTTACTTCTGATTATATTTAATTAACATATTAAGGTGAATAGTATGTTGATTATAATATGTTATGATTGATAATTTTATTGATTTTTAATTATATATTCATAAGTTTTTTGGGATTTTTGCAGGATAAATAATATATCTTTATATTAATTTTTATACCAAACATATTCGAGAAATTTTCAATTTTGAGGTGTGATATCAAATGTTTGTGAAATTTAATAGGAAAAATTGAAAACCATACTTGTATCTCTCTTGTTTTATACAACATGAAATCACAAAATGACAAAAAGAAGAATAATTTTTATCTATTTACTAAGAAGAAAATGTGAATTCATCTTTCTTTCAATAAGAAAAAGTGAGTTATTCAGACATGAAAAATGTGGAAGAAAAAATGAGTGCCTTGAAATTTAGAAGAAACAATGGGATGTACCTGACATAAAAATTTCCATTATTTTCAATAAGTGGTATAAATAATCCATCTAAACACTCATATTATTATTGGGGAAATATTATATTTCCAATAAATTTAAGGTGGCACTTTTTTCCCATGTATGTATTAAATTTGTTGTCAATGGTTAATATGTGTATATTGATGGTGATAAAAATTATTGGCATATTTTTAGGGATTAATGAGATGTTTCTTGATGTTATAATTGATAAAAAAATCCATTTAAATCTATATGATTTTTGATTGAGTGTTATGTTCACTTCATTTTCAATGTATTGGCCACCCAAATGAGTGTCCACCTACAATATATAAAGAATATAATTATCTAAAAAACATTAAAAACCCATAATTATGATACCAAATTACTATATAAATATATTATAACCTACTATATTAATAAAGGATTATATAACATGCAGAATAACTACCATAAATAGTCATACGAACTCAATATAACATTACCTTAAAAGGAACTAACAATATGAAGGGTATCAAAACCACTACACACAAAAATATACACCTACAATATAGCGACCCCACGTTTTATTAAATTAATATTACATCATTTTAAAGATAAAAAAACATAATAGTATTACACATAGAGCATCCAATGGTTTAGTGTCTTGGGAAAACTAGGACCATACATAGCAATTACAACATCAAGCATAAACATTCATTTCTTCTTCTCTAGGTTCTTATTGGAACTTGTCCTCTCCACAGTACTTGTAGCCACCTGAGGATATACATTAAAAGAGCCTATCTAGAAGCCATGTAAGATGATAGATAAGAATATTATAGAATTGGGTGAGCATAATCATAACATGGAAAAAAGTTCATGAATATGAGAGGAAGCATAAATACAAGACTTGAAATGTGGCAATTCATAAAAATGAAACATCAGGTCTTAGTGGTTAACTACCACCCATACTTGTGAACCAAGATAGAATAATGTTCACACATTATTTCACATTTACTCATGAGATTCATCACTTTACCCAATTTATTGGAGCACTGTATAATTCCAGGCACACCCATAACATTTAAACATTCATATTGCGCTATATAATTCTGAGTGCACCTGTCACATCATAAAATTATCATTTATCATGCATGCCACAATGAACATATAGCATAAATGAAAATAAATAACCAATTAAAATTAATGGGTTTCATCTCATAATAACACATTCATAAACTATGGGTTCCCAAAATAAAGGGGGAATAACATACTTGATACAAGAACCGTAAATCTTGAATGAGAAGTAAAAGGTGTGTTCTTGAAAGAAGAGTTCTTTTGGAAAACATTTCGTTTGATATAAACAATTCTGGTAAACATTTATATCCCAGAAAAGGAATGAAAATTATGAAAAAATGATTTTCTAGGAGTAACTATATCTAAAATGGAGTGAAGGTGGGAGAACCCAAAGGATGAAATTTGGGTTTGAGAATTTCCCATTACCTTGTATCTGAATGCTTCGTTCTCTTTAATGACATATATAATAAAATTATATTGATTAATTAGAAATATAGAACCTTCTGTACATTATTATGTTTCATTATGGTTTAATTGAGTGATTTTATGTGTCATTGGATGAGTTATAGAGTTTGAAAACATTATTTGGGAATGTTTGTTTTTATGGTTTTCTTGAGTGGTTCACTTGTATTCTAAAATTGAATTTTGGGATGAACATGGGTAAAAATACAGAACTAATATTACATGTTATTAATGACATTAAATGAGTTTGGATGATATTTTAATGAATTATATTAGATCCATGTGTATGAATCATTATATAATAATTAAATGATGATTGTTTTTGTTAATTAGAGCGATTTTTCGATCATAATGACCTTGTTTTATTTATCACTAGCACTATGGTCATAATTTTGTTCAAGAACATAAAATAGTATATAATACATATAAAAAGTTTTGTTTCAACCATAAAAATGGTTTAATGGCCAGATCTGAAGGTAGAAATGGGAAAAGAAAGCATTTCATTCTTGAAGGTGAAAAATTAACACCTCACAAACAACGTTATCATTAATAAAATAAAAGGAAGAGGGAAAGGGGGTTGGATGATATAATATCCCATTAGAATCATAAAATTATAGTATATGTATAATACTGGAGTTAAAATATAATTTAGTTGAAGATAGGTGGGGAGAGATCAAGAAATGAACTTGAACTTGAAATGAAATTAAAGGAGAAGAGGGAGAGAAATTACCTCTTATGTCTTCCTCTTGAAATCCTCCTTAAGGAAGCTAAGATTGGTCTTTTGATGAAACCAGATGACCTTTAAAGTGGGAGAGGGGATAGATAAGTTGTTTGGGCAGAGATTGGAGAACTTTTGGAGCTTTAGAGGTGTGATGAAATGAGGGTGTGAATAGTGGTATTTATAGTGGAGGGGAGAGGGGTTTCCTTAATATAAGATTCATTAGTTTGTTAAATTACCCTAAAACATGGAATTGTGAGTCCTAAATGACCAAGAATAGTAATTTTATCATGTATTCCTGAACCAAGTGGGCTTACATCAGCATAACATCACACATGGCTCTATAATTAGCTTATTTAGCTTATTTTGTAAATTATGGAATTTTACTATTCATCAAAAATTCATGTATCTCAGAAAAATCCCAAAAATTTATGCCTACCATTTTTCAACATGTAGAATCCAAAAATAAAGTCCATTTTTCAAAAATAATTTTATAAATATTAATAATTTAATATTTTATTAAAATCATAATTTACTTAAAATAAACAGTTTTTAAAATTAAAATTGATTTTATAGTGCTTTCAAAAATTACGTAGGGTCTTATAAAATTACTTAAAAACTATAAGACATTTATTTGATAATTAATGAACACATTTTAAGCAAATATTTTATCTTTTAAATTAATTAATTAATATAATTAATTATTTATGACTTACAAAATACCAAAACGTTTACTAAGGTCAGATTGTCACTTTCTAAGATGTCTAAATTTTATTTAATTATTCATGGGTAATGTTACTATTATGTTAAATGATTTACTATTCATAAGGGTCATATTACTATTCATAAGGGTATGTTACTATTCATAAGGGTAGGTTACTATTCACCAAAAATTATTTTTGTTTTATTAGACTCCAATAATCATCTTGAACATAACCATTTATGTCGGATTTTCGAAATTCAAAACATATAAGTGAAAAAATTATGTTTAGAGGTCACATAGAACTTATTAGTTCATTATGTTGTGTTTTCATGTGATTTTATGACATAATTATAAGAAGGTAATTTCCAGTGAAAAAATTTGGGTCGTTACATTCTTCCCCCCTTAAGAAATTTCGCCCCCAAAATTTCACTTAACACTAACAGGTGAGGGTACTTCTCCTTCATTTCCTCCTCTGGTATCCATGTTTCTTCTTCAAAAATATGGATCCTCCACAACACTTTGACAAGATGGGTTCTATTTTTTCTATAACCTTATCTCTCTGATCCAAAATCTTTATTGGATTCTCCTTATAGAAGATATCATCTTCCAGCTGCACCACCTCTGAGTTTAGTACATGTGAGATGTCTGGTATGTACACCCTCAATAGTGATACATAAAACACATCATGAATGTGAGCCATATTCAATGGAAGTGCAAGACGATAGTCCCCGGCTCTTATGCAGTCAAGGATATCAAAGGGGCTAATATACTTTGGGCTTTTCTTTCCTTTTTTGACGAATATCATGACTCTCTTCGATGGAGATAATCAAAGGAAGACTTTATCTCCAACGTCAAACTCCAAGTACCTTTGACGGTTATCAACATAGCTATTTTTCTGACTTTGAGCAGATTTGATGTGTTTCTGGATAACTTGAACCTTCTTTGTTATCTCTTAAACAAGATTGGGTCCAAGTAGCTTTCTTTATCCAACTTCATCCCAACAGGTTGGATTTCTACATCACTTTCCATACAGATCCTCACGTGGAGCCATCAGAATACTGGAGTGGAAGCTATTGTTGAATGAGAACTCAACCAACGAGAGATGCTGATCCCATCCACCTTTGAATTCTAGAGAGCAGTCTCTTAGAATATCTTCAAGAATCTGAATAGTTATTTTAGACTGGCCATCAGTTTGGGCGTGATAGGTCGTGCTGAAATTTAATTCAGTACTCAAAGTATGTTGAAGGCCCCTCCATAATTTAGATGTGAACCTTGGGTCACGGTCAGAGACAATTGAGAGTGGAACATCGTGCTGTCTCACCACATCATTCACATATATATTTACAAGTTGTTCAAGCGAGAGGTCATCCTGAATAGCAATAAAATGGGAGTCTTGGTGAGTCGGTCAACCACAACCCATATCGCATTATTTATCTTTGACGTCTTTGGGAGACCTATGAAAAAATCCATAGTAAAATTTTCTTATTTCCACATGGGTATAGGAAATGGATGCATCATAACTTTGGAATTTTTTCAATCAGCTTTAACTTTCTGACATACCAAGCAACTTGATATATATTCCTAAATATCCTTCGTCATGTTATACCACCAGAAGTGTTCTCAAAGATCATGGTACATCTTGGTACATCCAGGATGGATAGAGAAATTTAAGCTATGTGCATTTTCCAATAACTCCTTCTTTATCCTGGGTGATGAAGGCACACAAAGCCATGTTCCATACCAAATCACACCTTCATCATCGATTTGGAACACTTGCAGCTTCTCTTCCTTTAGTGCATTCACCCTCTTTTGTATCTCCACATCATCCCTTTGTGATTCCTTAATCTTCTCTTGCATGGATGGTTGCGCAATAATTTGGGAAAGGTAGTATGTATCCCCTACCCTTATGATTTCAAAATCCATTCATTGCATATCCATGAAGATAGGGTCTTTTTCAATCTACATCATGGATAAAGTAGGACGTTCTTTTCTGCTTAGTGCATCAACTACCTTGTTTTCCTTTCCGGGATGATAGTGAATAGAGGAATTGTAATCCTTGATTAGCTATATCCATCTCCTTTGATTCATGTTAAGCACATTTTTTTCAAAATATTCTTTTGCCTCTTGTGGTCGGTGTATATGTCACACTTCTCTCCATAAAGGTAGTGCTTCCTGATTTTCGAGGCAAAAATCACGGCTGCCAGCTCTAGATCATGCGTCAGGTAGTTCTTCTCATGGATCCTAAAATTTCGTGAGGCGTAGGCTATCACACTGTCATTTTTCTTGAGTACACAACCCGAGCCTTTCATTGAAGCATCACTGTATATCAAAAAACATTCTCCACTTTTTGGTAGTGTGAGTACAGGTGCGGTGATCAGCCTTCTCTTTAGCTCCTTGAAGCTTTCCTCACATTCTTCCATCTAGACATACTTTACCCCATTCCTTATTAACATAGTTAGCGGGCATGACAATCGTTATAAGTTTCTCACAAAACGTCGGTAGTACCCAGCTAATCCAAGAAAACTATGGATTTCCATGACACTTTAGGGTCTGGACCACTCCTTAGTCACCTTTGTCTTTGAAGGATCCACAAAAATTCCCACACTTGTGATCACATGTCCCAAGAACGTGACTTGCTTCATCCAAAAGTCACACATGCTGAACTTGGCATACAACTTCTCCTTTATTAATGTCACCAACACAAGTCTTATATATTCTTCATGTTCCTCCTTCCTCTTGGAGTTGATGAGAATATCATCAATAAACACTACCACAAATTTTTCGAGGTAATATTTAAAGCCTCTATTCATCAAATCCATGAAGATTGCAGGAGAATTAGTAAGTTCGAAGGGCATCACCAAAAACTCATAGTTCCCATACCTTGTACGGAAGGCAGTCTTCTGAATATCTTCCTTCTTCACCTTTACATGATGATATCTAGAACGATGATCCACCTTTGATAAGTATTGATCTCATCTTAACTGGTCGAACAAGTCATCAATCCTTGGGAGAGGATACTTGTTCTTTATGGTGATATCATGGAGTTCTCGATAATCGATACACAGCCGCACTGTTCCATCCTTCTTCTTCACAAAGAGCACTGGCTCACCCCAAGGTGATGCACTAGGGCGTATAAACCCTTTGTCCATATTCTCTTGCAGCTGCATCATTAAATCCTCCAGTTTGATAGGAGACATCCTATAGGGACACTTTGAGATAGGAGTAGCTCCAAATATGAGTTCAATTGAGAACTCAACCTCATGATCCGGGGGAATTCCTGGTAACTCCTTGGGAAATACATTGTTGTATTCCCTCATGATGGGAATTTCCTCAAGGTTGGAACTTTCCTTCGACTCAAACATTTGGGTGATGTATGATTCTTCATAGGGAATCAACACGCACACTATTAAACGATTTTTTATAGGAGCTTCATGATCCTCCTTGCATTTGTAGAGGAGCATGGGATGGTTTCGAATATGAAAAGATATTTCATTTTCCTGAAAGTTGATATGTGCACTATATAACGAGATCCAATCCATTCCCATTATAGCGTCATATTCCACCAAGGAAAGTATTACAGGAATTTCCTGATGAATCTTCCCACAAATTCCAACAGGAGAAGAGTCAAACTCTTGGGTTGAAATGATTTCACCACTTGGTGTTTTTATATATATCTCTACTTCAAGGTTTCGGGGCTTCGATTATATAGTTCTAGCAAACTTTCCTGATATAAAGAATGGGTGGAACCGGAATCAAATAAGACTTTTTCCATTCTTGATTGAATAGGAAGTGTACCTTGTACGACTTCATTATCTTGCTCCACTTCCGCTGTAGTGATGGAATAAGCCTTCCCCTGTTACTTTGGATTTTGTGGTTGCTGACGTTGATTACCCTCGAGAGCTCGTGGTTTAGTGCAATAGTTTGCATAATGCCCTAGCTCCCTACAGTTGTAGCATTGAACCTTGTGTTGTTATCTCCTTTCATCGGCTACATTCTCCTTTCTTTTCTGGTCTTTTCAACATTCTTTATCATAATTTCCTTCTTTCCCACACTTGAAGAATTTCCTCATCTTTTTGAGGTAGTTCCCATGGTGCAACATCCCACATTTTTGTCATGTGGGTTGTTGAGTTTTCTTCCAACTTTTTTCATTAGATCCTCCAGCTTGAAACTCTATCTCTATTTTCTAATCCCCATAGACATGCGACCATTATCCAAACTCCATCTCCACTTTGAGAGCACATCGAAAAACATCTTCATAATTCCCAAAGTCTAAAATTGCAAGAGCCTTTCAAAGGTGTGGTATTAATCCACTAAAGAATCTATCAATTTCTCTATCATTGTTAATAACAAAACCCGAATCATACATTGATAGCCTTGTGAAATTAGCTTCATAGGTTGTGACAGATTCTCTTTCTTTTTGATTAAGCTCTATCAATTCTTTCTCCATCTTGGTTTGAAGATTTCTTGGGAAATAATTGGAAGGAAACATTATATTAATGTCTTCCCATTCCATCTCTTTAATTTCCTCCCTTGGATTGGTGTTTTTAATAAAATCCCACCATTGATCGGCTTCTACATCTAGACGATAAACAGCTAGGGTCACCTTCTCCGTCTCGGAATAGTGAAGAACAAAAAAGTTCTTCTCTATGGAGTTGACCCACTGTTCCAAAACTAGTGGATCAGAAGATCCACAAAACATCAGGGGTCATTGCCACATAAAACATTCGATAGCCAGTTGCTCCCTCTTAGGTGAAGGAGGAATTTCGCCATTATTATGGTTATTGTTCATAACCTAAGATAATTGTTTGAGCATAACCATGACGTTTTGAACTTAATCTCCCAAATCACTGGGGATGTCTTTTGGGCAATCATTGCATTGGCCCTCGCATGATTTGTTGGCTTGATTTCTCCTGGTTCCAACCATTTTATAAAATAGAAAAGGTTAAAAAAACATATTAACCAATTAATGAATAACTTATACATTTAAACAAATTATACCAATAACATAACTTATGGGATCCCTATTCAAATATTATGGTCTACATTTTTGTACTTAGTCTCATGCTAGAGGTTTTCTCTAGGGTTCACTAATCCTAATTCCCAAATTAACTAAACCTTTCCTCTGATATAAAATATAGAAACCCTACCTTTTATTACATTAATATTACATCAATTTAAAGATAAACAACATAATAGTGTTACACATAGAGGATTCAATAGTTTAGTGTCTTGGGAAAACTAGGACCATACTTAGAAATTACAACATCAAGCATAAACATTCATTTAACTTCTTCTTCGGTAGCTTCTTATTAGCACCTGTCCTCTCCTAAGTACATGTAGCCACCTGAGGATATACATCAAAAGGAGTGAGATAATATCCCAGTAAGAGCATAGATAAGAATAGTATAGCATGGGGGATCATAATCATAACATGGACAAAGATCATGAATATGAGAGGAAGCATAAATACCAGACTTGAAATGTGGAAATGACTAAAAATGAAACATCATGTCTTAGTGGTTAACTACCAAAAATACTTGTGAACCAAGATAGAATCTTGTTCAAACATAATTTAAAATTTACTCATGAGATTCATCACTTTACCCAATTCATTGGAGCATTGTATAATTCCAGACACACCTGTCACATTTAAACATTCATATTGCGCCATATAATTCCGGGCGCACCTGTCATATCATAACATTATCATTTATCATGCATGCCATAATGGACATATATCATAAATGAACATAACTAACCCATTAAAAGTAATGGGTTTCATCTCATAAGAATACATTTATAAACTATGGGTTCCCAAAAGAAAGGGGAAATAACATACTTCATACAAGAACCATAAATCTTGAATGAGAAGAAAAGGTGTGTTCTTGAAAGAAGAGTTATTTTGGAAAACATTTTGTTTGAAATAAACAATAATGGTAAACATATATATCCTAGAAAAGTAAATAAAATGAGGAAAAAATTATTTTCTTGTAGTAACCATATCAAAAATGGACTGAAAAGGGAGAACCCGAAGGAAGAAATTTGGGTTTGAGAATTTCCCCTTGCCATGTATCTGAATGCTTCCTTCTCTTTAATGTCCTGTATAATGACATTATATTCATTAATTTGAAATACAGAACCTTTTTTACATTAATATGGTTCATTATATTTTCATTGAGTGATTTTATGTGACTTTGGATGAGTTATAGAGTTTAAAAACATTATTTGGGAATGTCTATTTTTATGGTTTTCTTGGGTGGTTAACTTTTATTCTTAAATTGATGTTTGGGTAGAACATGGGTAAACATACAAAAAAGATATTTCATGTTATTAATTATATTACAGGAGTTTGGATTATCTTATTAGTAATTATATTATATCCATGTGGATGAATCATTAGATAAGAATTAAATGATGATTATTTGGGTTAATTAGAGCGATTTTTCGGTCATAATGAACTTGTTTTATTTTTCCACTAGAACTATGGTCATAAGTTAGTTCAAGAACTTTAAATAGGATATAATACATAAAAAATGTTCTGGTTCAACCATAAAAATGGTTTCATAACCAGATAAGAAGGTAGAAATGGAAGAAGAAAGCATGTCATTCTTGAAGGTGAAAAATCAACACCTCATGAACAACTTTCTCTTTAATAAAATAAAAGAAAGGGGGAATGGGGGTTGGATGATATAATATCCCATTATCAAAATAAAATTATAGTATATGTATAATACTGTAGTTAAAATACAATTTAGATGAAGATAGGTTGGTATAGATCAAGAAATGAACGTGAACTTGATAGGAAATTAAAGGATAAGAGGGAGAGAATTTACCTCTTAAGTATTCCTCTTGAGATCCTCCTTAAGGAAGCTGGGATTGGTCTTTTGATGATACCAACAGCTCTTGAACATGGTAGAGGGGCTTGAGAATAGGTTTGTTCATATTTTAGAGAAGTCTTGGAGCTTGAGATCTGTGAGGAAATGAGGGTGTGAAGAGTGGTATTTATGTGGAGGGGAGAGTGGTTTCCTTAATATAAAAGTCATTAGTTTATTAATTTATCCTATGAAAAGGAATAGTGAGTCCTCAATGAACAAGAATAGTAATTTTATCATGTGATCTCAAACCAAGTAGGATTACACCAGCATAACATCACACATGACTCTATAATTAGCTTATTTAGCTTATTTTGTAAATTATGGTATTTCACTATTCATAAAAAATTCAAGTATCTCATAAAAATACCAAAAATTTAACCCTACCTTATTTTGAGGTGTAGAATCCAAAAATGAAATCTATTTTTAAAAAATTATTTTCAAAATATTAGTAATTTAATATTTAATTAAAACCATAATTTACATAAAATAAACAATTCCTAAAATTAAAACAAATTTTATAGTGCTTTCAAAAATTACGTAGGGTATTATAAAATTATCTAAAAACAATAAGACATTGTTTTCATAACTATTGAACACATTTTAAGTAGATGATTTTTCTTTTAAATTTATTAATTAATTATAATAAATTATTTATGACTTACAAAATACCAAAACGTTTACTAATGTCAAATTGTTACTTTCTAAGATTTTTAAATTTTATTTAAATATTCATGTGTAAGATTACACTTATGTTGGATGATTTACTATTCATAAGGGTAATATTACTATTCATAAGGGTATGTTACTATTCATAAGGTTAGGATACTATTAACAAAAAATTATTTTTTGTTTATTAGACTCCAAAAATCATTTTAAACACAACCATGTATGTCAGATTTTCGAAATTCAAAACATATAAGTGACAAACTTATGTTTAGAGGTCACATAACAATTAAAAGTTCATTATGTTGTGTTTTCATGTGATTTGATGACATAATTACAAGAATTTAATTTCCATTGAAAAACTTTGGGTCGTTACATTCCACATGAAGAACCAGAAATAACAACATGATGGTCAAATGAATTTTGATATTTTCATAGTATAACAACTGACTATGAGAATGAAAAACTATGTGATTCATAGGTAATATGTACTGGAAGAATTTCCACTAATATATAATGATTAGTTCATGTCTTCATAGGTATTACTTGATTCTTATTTATCAGGGGCAATGAAAAAATAGAAACCCTTCTCTTGCGTAAATACGGCATGTCATCCTTATGTTCGTAATGTACTTCATTTTTCAAAATAATGATTAATGATTTGTTTTTTAAACATAATTAATACATAAATTTCTTAATTAATTAATTATTTTAATAATTTAATTAATATAAATATAAATTACGTGAATAAACTAGCTCATTCATTATTTAACACACAAGATAAAATAATACCATTAACCACTGAAATAATGATTGAAATGATATATTTTTAACCAACAGGTGGTAAAATGTTATTAGATGATAATATATGATATTATAAATATGATTATGGATTTTTTATAAATTAATAATATGCTCAATGCAATAAAATGTGAGGGTAAATCATGTACAATCAAAATAATGTGTGAAGTAATGGATTTCATCTCAATTTCATTTCATTAAGTCATATTGTTATTTTATGAAACTGGGTTATATTATATGGTATATATATTTCCCCATTTACAAATGATGACATGAAAACTTCATTAGTAATGGTATTACATGTTTCAATTTTAATTATTTTTCCCAAGGTTATCTTATTGGAAAATTACTATATGATAAAATTTATTATGAAATCTCAAATTCTTCTCTAAATGTTACCATTATCAGGAAACAATCACGGTATTGTATTCATTATCTTTGGAAATTAACTTAATCTTAAATAAAAATATCTTTTGTGATGGATATGATATTTTCTAAAGTCTTATACTATTTTAAAAAATGGTGTTTAATTTTAATGTTATTTTATTAACTGATGAAATATTAAAAAATCAGTATCCTTTACTCAATACAGATATTTTATGATAAGTCAAATTGTTCTGGAATTAAATCTATCTCACACTTTCTTATGTTTCCATTAACAATACTATAATTAATGGGTCTAGGTCAATTATATATAATATTTCTATTAGGTGACAAAACCTTTGTGGTTATTTTGATGATCCCTCATTATATAATATTATTATATTTCTAGTTTTTGAAGACACTACTCATTTTTTGTTATTAGGTATGTAAATGTTTGATATGCATTGAATATTTTTCAAATATGATATAATTTTTATTTTTTAACTTATATGGTTTTTAAGCTGGTTTCAAATCATGATTTAGTTATTTTTTATGATAAGGATTAAAAAACATATTGAGAACCCTTAGGATAGGCCATTGTATTGAAGAACATCCCATTTTATAGTAATAAATAAAGTGTGATTTTCTTAGAAAAGATATCATTTCCCTGATAATAGAATGTTGATGAGGTTTTTAAAATGATTATTTTTTAGTTAAGAACTCTAAAAGTGGAGGATTGTGTATTTACTTGATCATCACCAGGTTTTGATGAGTGGCCCTATGACTGAACACCTAGCTAGATTCTATTGAAGTATATATTCTTGAGATTTAAAAAATTTTATATAAAAAACTATGTGGATTTTCAAGATAAAACCATTAAAACCTATAATTATCTTTAATTTAATGAGATGAACTTATAGTGTCATGGTTTGAAATGAGGTTTCATAATTTATGACCACATAATATGATTTTCAAAATCATGTGATTATGTACTCCAATTATTGATGATTGATAGTCCCACAATATTTTTTGGTTTTATACAGTGGATGTAAATATAATAATTATCCCAACAATCAGTTAAATGAATAAAGAAATTAGAAAAAAAAAGTATGATAGATAGGATGAAAAATATTGTTTTTATGCTCTCACATATATCTAAATCCATAAATCATTCTTGGAATAGTGAAAAAACACCATCTTACACGACCATTATTTCATTTTAAAGATAAACATCATAATTGTTATACCTTCAAGTATTGAAAGCTATAATATTTTTGGAAATATAGGATCACACATAAATTATATGTAATGAAAAATAAACATTATTAAGATCCTACTTCATGGTACACTAAAAATATTTCACATTCTCTATAGTACATTTTGTCACTTAAGGATATAAATCAACGAAATGGGTGAGCTAAAAGCCTAGTAAGGGGGGAATAAAGGACATCAATCAATAATACATCAGTGTGAATAATTATTATTATCATATCATTTTTATATTACCATCATAAATATCATGAGTGATATATTTTGTATAGGCATGTAATTTAGTGTTCTAAAAAAATAAAACATCTTGTCATAGTGGTCAAATATCACACAAATATGTTGTAAAATCCAATATTTGGTTCATCCATAACATATGTTTGTATTCCTAAAATCAACATTATGCTCAAAGAATGCATCATTTTCATGCATAATACAAATTATCACATGAGGTACACCACAATACCTAACAAATCATAGGTCTATATTATTAAAAGTCTACCTATCACATTATAATATTCGATTTATCCATTTATCTACATGGACTTATTGATAATAATTTTCATTAAATATTCTAGATAATGGCTTAAGAAGGATTTAATCATTTATAATTTCTTGAATAAATTTTTTTCCCAAATGAATATATCAATACACCAAATGCAACAACATAATTATTCTTAAGTTATAAAGAAATAATTCATGAGGAGTAAAAGTTGTATTTTGTAAAAAAATGTATATTTTGAAAATAAATTTATTTGTCTTATAAATCAAGGTGGTAATAGGTATATCCCAGAATGAAAATTAGAAGAATATTTAATGTAATATTTTTAAAGGAATATAGGAATATCTATAGTGAAATTTGACATGATGGAGGGATAACCCACGGAAAGGGAGTTGGGGTTGATAATCCCCTTATCGTAAATGCCGCATTATTGTTTCACAATTATTCCTCATGAATAAAATAATTATATTTTTTAAATTTTTTTTAAAAAATTAATTAGTTTTATTTTTGATAATATTTATCAATAAAAATAACTGGATTATATTTCTTAATTAACATTTTTTATGTTGATGTTTTTTGATACAATGTTTTCCAACAAAATTTCCCATTTCATTTTTATTTCTCTATTTTATTTTAGGTAATTTATAAGTAAGTAGAATAAATTATAGAAGATTAAAATACATATATTCATAAAGTAATATATATAAGAAATATATTATTTTGACCATCTATAATTTTGGTGATATGGAAAGAAGTTTGAAACGTTCTGGTTGGTGGTTAAAAGACTTTTAATGGGAATTCATCAAAACATGATGAAAAATATATATATAAAATAAAAAAAATCATTTTTATAGTAGGTTAATTTCATTAATATAATTTTAAAATTCCTTATAATTAAATATTAGAATAATTTATTTATACAGAAATTGTGAAAAGGGATAGAAGAAGTAGAAAACTAGAGAGGTTTTTATTAAAACGTATTATTTTCTTAGTGTGGATTGTTTTTTATCACACCAAAATTCTTTAGTGAATGGTTTTTGTTTACTATATAACATACGTATGGTTTATATGTTATTACCATAGGATATTTGGGAAGAAATTGTTATTTGGAAGGTGATAGGGTATATTTTTAGGGGAGGAAGTGGGGTTATTTATATATTAGGATATGATTATAAAATAATTAATAAAATACTAAATCAATGATAAAACATGTAATTGTGAGTTTTTGAAAATATTAATATATATATATATATATTATGGGTTTATCTCATTGAACACATTTATAATTATGATTTACTAAGATTATTTAAAAGGAAAGTGAAAAAAATAAAAAATTGTTATTTTAAGTGAACACTTTTGACATTAGGATTTGAAGAATTATTTTTTCACATAGAAATTATTATTATTATTTTTGAATTTCTATTTAAGTAAATTTAATATATTTTTTATAAAAATATTTTTCAATAAATTATTTTAGTTATTACATCTAGAATGATGTAATTTAATATACAACATTTACATAAAAAACTATATGTTTACTATTCACCTCAAAATTATCCTCTTTTAGAATATTTCCAAATAATAACCCTCAAATAATTTTTAAAAATTATTTTTAAAAATATATTAATTTTATATGAAAAATATTCTAATCTAGATATTTTAAATTTTAAATATAATTTTTTTTTAAAAGCATATTAAAATACATTTTTTTAGAAATGTGCATTTATTTTATTTGATTTTTATAATGATGATATATATTTTTCAGAATTATAATAATTATATTTTCTTATGTAACTCATTATGATTATTTTCTATATAAAAAATTATTATTTATATGTTAAATTATTTTTATAATAGTCATGTTTTTATTAGCAATAAACATGTTAAAATTCATAACGGTTAGCTTACTATTATTAATTGTCATGTTACTAATCTAATGGTCACATTAATTTTCAAATGGTTTCATTTTACTCTATAAATACCACTAATTTCATTCATTCATTATTTAACACAATTCTTATCATGGTTATATGTTTCCATTTTCTATAAGGTTGTCTTATTTTCTAAAATATTGTTTCATTTATATAGTGCAGTCCTTAGGAGGGATTATTCTAGCGGATTGGGGTGATCAAAATTTTCCCATAATAGTTTAACTATTTTATATTTTTTTCTACCCTTGTAATATTAAGAATTTTATTGGGTTTAGTCTATGACTTATTTTACAAATTTATTAATTAAATAATGTGTTGTCACTTTCTCTTTGTGTTGTAGTAGTATAATATTTTTTAATATAGTATAATACACATTAACTTCAAGAAAAAAATATCATTTATAAAATCTACATTGAGACATTCTTCCCCCCTTTATAAATTTCATCTCAAAAATTTCAACTCATATTCTCAGTAGATAATAGGAGAAGTTAAATCAGTTTCATTATTTTGTCTACGTCCCACATATTCCCTTCATAAATATTCTTCCTCCAAAGAACATTTACAATGTGTTTTGTCTTGTTATAGAGGAATGCATCACTATAGAGAAAGATCTTCATGGGTTACTCAATATAAGAGATGTAATTTTTCAATTGTTCCACTTCTGAATTTGGTACAAGTGAGGGACCAGATATGTACTTCCTCAAGAGTAATACATGGAACACTTCATGAAAAAGATCCATATTTGTTGGAAGTGATAGCTGACAGACCACTTCTCCTATTATATCAGGGATCTTAAAGGGGCCATTATACCTTGGTTTGGTATTCTCATTATTTAAAAACTACATGAATCTCTTCTATGATCTTATTCAAATGAATAAATTGTCTCAAATATCAAACTCCATGTCCCTTCACTAGTTATAAACATAAATCTTTTTCTGAATCTAAAATAATTTATATAAATTTGGATGGATTAAACGTTCTCTATAATATCCTGTAAATTATCATGTCTAATTAACTTTCTTTCACCAAATTCATCCCAAAAAATCTAATTTCTACATCATTTCCAATACAAATCTTCATTTGGATCCATTTGAATACTTATGTGGAAGCTATTGTTGTATGGGATCTCATATGATGGAAAATGTTGATCACATACTCCTTTAAATTCCATTGAGAATTCTATCATCATTCCCTCGAGTGTGTGAACAGTCATTTTATATTGGTCCTCAGTTTGGCGGTGATAGGATATACTGAAACACAATTCAATATTCAAATAATATTGAACACATCTTGAAAATTTAAAGTTTAACCATAGATAATGATGATAGCTGATCAAAAGTGGTTCCCCATGCGGCCTCACTACTTCTTTTATATATATCATAGAATATTTTTCATAAATTAAATTATCTTGAATATATATGATGTGGGATGTCTTTTTGAGTTAATCCACCAATACCTATATCACACTGTTCACTTTATATGTATTTGGGAGAATAATGATATAGTCTATGGCGATGTCCTCCCATTTCCATGGTAATATATTAACTAGTTACATCACCCCTTAGGAAATCATTATATCTTTTTTAAATTGTTACCATACCATGAATACTGCGATATAGGCAATAATCACAATCTTCAGGATGTCCCCGAAGAAGTATTCTAATAGATCATAATACAAGTCATGAACCAACCGAGGCCAACTATAAACTACTCACATGAGCTGATTTGTGGCATAGACCGAAGGGCATTCTTGATCCCCACGGTCTGGAAACTAGTTTCGGGGATCAATAGAGTACACATGAGAATGAGTTCCCCCAATAAATGAACATGAAACTAAATAGTAGAAGTATGAAAATAATTAAATATATAAATGAAACTAAACTAGACATTATTTATACATTTAAATGAAAATAAAACCAGGTGACAAAATGCAATTGATCATACAATAAGATAAGAAAATCCCCAAGTGACCCTGTGGGTCACCATCTGACACAACATCAACCATCTCCCAAGGAGAACAAACACAAGATAAACCTATACAAAGGACAAAAATAGAGAATAACAATTGGTGTGAGTATTAAAACTCATTAGGATATTCAGATAAATCAATTTCCTAAATGCACTTCCTCTAAAATAAAATAAATATTAATTTTCAGGTTTAAATAACAATATATCAAAGTATGATTTTCTATATGTTTAATCTGAGTAAATTACAAAACCGTGCCCTTATTCATTTGAAAAATCTGGTTCGATCATGCAGTGTTATGAGATCATTTTCAAGGGGAAAGTGATTATTTCATTGTCAACTGGTAAAAGTGAGTTTGGAAATGATTTTTCCTTTGAAAACATTTTCCAAAATTTATTTCAGAAGCAAGAAACAAATTTTCAATGAAAATAGCACACAATAGTAACATAGAAGTCACATATCAAGGGAAATTTAAATAGACATTCAAGTATCCCAATCATCATTGAGATGAGTTAAAAGCTAATAAACATCAGTGATCCTAGGATATCAAGAATAATCTAGTAGAAACAAAACATGATACCCCATCTATAGTTGCTTTCCATATAAGATGAAATCAAAATGATCTATGACGAACTAAATACATCATAATAGTATTTATATTTTTATCACAATGTTTTAATATATAATAAATATATTATGTGATAATTTTAATCCATTTACTTGACTCATAATTCTCATATATATTAAACAAACCATTAATATTAAAATGATATTAATTCATATAATATTTTTCTATTAATTCCATAAATTTTTTGGGAATACTTACAATAAAAAAATATCAAACTAATTAACATATACTCAAATAATAATGAATTTATTTTTTTTGTAGAGTTCTATAAAACATGGACCACACTCAAAAATCATGGTGAGGATGACCATTTATTATAAACTTATTCAATAGGATAAGGCATACAATTGAAATATAATCTCTTTCTTTTGTGATATCCCTTAAAGTAGGTTGGAAGACATCTATCTTCATCAATTAATTCTTAATTATTTGTTGATTTTAATTTATTGAGTTACCATATTCTATAGTGGTGATATGATTAATGATTTTAATGCAATCCCAATAAACTATAATGGATATCTAAATTCATTAATATAGGAGGGGACAGTTATTTCTAATTTGTTCATCTAATTCTATAAAACCAAATACACTCCCAACACATGATACATCCTCATGACTTCAATAACATTTTTTCCATGAGTCAAAGTATGCAATAAAATGGTATAAATTGAAAATGATCCCATGTTAGGAGACTAAAATAAATTTTCATATATTGTAATATCCAATGGAATGTAAAACATGTTGTGTTCCTATTAGATGGTCATTCCCCATGATCTTATATTTTTTTGAATCTCAGAGTATAAAATTTAGGAGAAGAATTCTTAATGATTATCATCTCCCATCACCAGAATGTAACACATCTATTGTGTCCTATCAGTATAATGTATCTATTCCTTAGTAAAAAACATTGATATTAACCTCATTGTATTCCAAGGTTTTCATTATTTCATGGTAACTCCAACAACACTTTGATTAGAAATTTAATAAAAGGAAATTATTATAATCAGAGTTGATGCAGAATTATAAAACATATTCTTTTAAGATAAACACATGTACATGTAAAACTATATAATATTAATTATAATCAAGTCACATAAATCAAATGGGTCTCACGAAACTACTTTCAACACCCCCACTTTTGGTAGATCCGACAACTAACAATTTTAAAATCGCTATCTCTCACATGAGAATAATGTGTATATCGAGGTTTGGATTCTTTCCAAGTGTCAACCATGTTATATCCTATGGCTACCCTATTATCTATGACGTCATCTCTCTATGTAAAATCCCTTTGGGGATAAAAAAATAATATATATATATATATATATATCTTCTATTGTGACCCGGGATCATTAAAAACAACTATTGTTTAAGTAGTATCGCAATAAACTAGAATTGTGTAATAACTACTAGGTACAAAATAAATGTATGGGACAAAGTTGTGTATCAATATTAATACCATAGTTTCATTTAATTACACTATATACAATGATTATTTAATATAATCTTATACAAAAAGTTTGTTTGAGATTGTCCAGCCGACTACACCACCATTCAAGGAAACTAAATAGCATCACTATGATTTCAAATCATCATGATATTTCTATAAAGTATAATAAATTTGTCCTATAACTATTTTTTACCCATATCCCCCATAAACTAGGTATATATTCGTTATAAATTATAAGTACTTCAAAATAGTATTTAAAGATTCACTATTAAGATCTCTTATATTATAGTGATATCTATTTTACTCTTTTATTTGGGATTCTAATTTATCATACGGTATAGTCATGGAAAAAGACTCAAATCCCCATACACATATGTGGGATAGTCTAGGTTTCCTTACATTACAAAAATCTTGTGGAATATTATATATTTCATTAATCAGTACTTATTTAAGAGTTTATAACATTTTCTACAACACATATTTTCATGTTGATAATTGAAGCCTTTTTTGAATAAACATTTATCTGACCATCCCTAAAAAGTAACAAATTTCAACTGTGGTTTGTAAGTTGGAATGAGTTTCAATATAATTCCAAACACCTTTAACTAATAAATTAATAATTAGTTATGATACTCACCACCTATATCAAAATGGGGTTCCATAGATTTATAACCTTGTTTTTTTTCAAACCACATCTTAGTATCCATTAAACATCAGAAATGAATCTGACTTATACATCATTATGTAGATATAACCATGCCTACTATTGTAATCAGAACAATTAATGATTAATGAAGACCCACACCTTCCTTGTACTGGAAACATACCACATATGTTAGTATGAACCAATTATAGTAGCCCAGTGTCCCAAAATCCTTTCCTAGATACGAATTTTTTAATTGTTTTCCCTTGTAAACAATAATCACATACATCCTGGGGGGTTTACTCTAATACTTCCAAAACCTTTATTGATGTAACTTATATAAAATATTTACATTTACATGGCCATGCATGAATTTTCATATATGGGTAAAATACAATTCATTTTCAAACGTTTTTTCTTTGATTTTCATTACTGGATTTTTGACTTCTAGTATACACAAGCCATTGTTAAGATGTGTCACACCATAAAATAAGTTATTATTTTATTGTATTTTATTTTTTAAATTTTTTTTAATAAAATTACCGGGATTCTAGACTAAATAGTGAGATTATTTTTTTAACTGATGAAACAAAAATACTATATATGATAATAACAATAACACTGTGAAATGTCTTGTGATAATCTCCCACTACCAAGGATGCTAGTATCACACAACTCAAGTAAAAAAGATGCACATATCCCTTTTGAAATTTTTATAATGTAATTGGGTATTGTATATGAATACAAATTTCTAAAACACATTCTATATATATTAAAAAATATTTTGATAATGACATAGTTCATTTAATGAAAAAAATAACTAATGTAGAATCATCACCTTATATTATTTTCCCAGCTCTTCATATCATATTCATGCAACCTTTGATTTCGCATGAAAAGTATATGGGTTCCTTATCATTTCCATCTCTTTATATATATTTTTACTTTCTTGTAATGATGGTGCTTATTTGTATTCTCTTTGGTCTTAGACATAGACCTATTGGATTTTATATTCCTCCCCTTGTTCACTATAAAGGTAATTAAATTGCTATTCTTCATATCCTTTTCATCATGGTGAACTAAATCCAATAGAACTTGGAGTGAAATTATCATGATATAAAGTTGTGATTAATAATAAATTTCCAAACTTAGAGTGGTAAAGAGGAAATAAGGATATCAATCACTATTTATTGGTTCATCATCATTGCAATAGATTCAAGACCCTAAATATACCCTATCATATTTAGAATATGAGGTCCTGATTGATTAAATTTCTCTAACTAAGACCTATATAGTGTATTGAAAATATCATACAATTATTCCCTTTCTATATCCAAATATAACTATTGGGGATCAGTATGAATCTTGAAGGAATGTTTATCCAAGTAATGTATCTACAAATCAGAGGACAAAATGGAAGCAATAAACACTATACATATTCTATATCATCTACATGGTTATTCCATATCTATTTATCCACATTTCCTTCTCCCTATTGGGGTTCAATTGGATGTTTGTTCACTATCACATAACGCTTCCCCTCTTAGTATTGGCTATGCGCAAGCACCTATTCCACTCCTAAAATTTATTTCTAGTCATAATATTTTCATCATCCAAAATTTATCACAGTGATAATGTATCGATGGTGTTGAATTCTTGTCTATTTTAAAAAAATAATTATAATAGTTTTTACTATATCATAATTACAATTTTGAAATTATTTATTTATTTATTAAATTATTAATTTTTTCCGACTACATTATCAATCCCTACCATCCCACACAACTAGAATCGTAATACTGTGTCTCATGTGTATTATAGTGGAAATGATCTATAAAAAGTATCTTTACTATATAAAAAATATTGATACCCCGCTATATGGATTGTTCCAATGTATGTACTAGGATAGCCATCGACACTAACTTTAGACTCCATTGATCGTTGAGTTATGTCCCAACATCATGAAATCAAAAAATTTGATTCTCTCAGTGCATTGACTCTAATGTGATAGTAAGATTTATATTGATACCTATCTGCTACAAGCCTCATTTTAGTCAAATACTCACCCTAAAAATAACACTATAGTGGTAGGAATTTTCCTAAACAATGGTTTACGATCATCCTTCACACAAGGTTTTGTTCAAATTTTTTTGATGGAAGGATTTCATCATCCAATATCACATAGAGATTTTTTGTTATTACTTGATGAATATATACCTTTCTGTTAATTATTATTGTATAATGTTTTTATTCTCACTACAAAACATTTATTAAATGAATATAGTCATCGAATATTTATTTATTTTTACTATTTATTATTTTATGTGTTCATTGTGTACAGGAAAATGTATAAAATAAAAAACAAAGAATGTAGAAAATAAATAACAGGAGTAGTTTTTATTGTCTAATATTTATTGATCAATTTATAGTAAATGGTTAAAATGAAACCTAGGGGTTTCATACCTTGGTTAGTTCATTATTTGTATCCCAACTCACCCACGTTGTTGTGTTTTTGATATCTCATTTGGAATACCACATTTTCAATTCATGGTATATGTCTTATATCATCTATGATAGTAGTAATGGAATACACATATACAAGAAAAAGGGACACATGAATCAAAATATACCTTGAAAATAAAAATGATGGACGTGAAAGTCCTTATACATATTAAAAAAAGGTATACTTTAGATCAAGGAAAATTTTATTAAATAATTTAGTTGTCACATGTAGTACTAATAATTAATTAAATAAAATAAACAAGACAAACTTATGGATTTGTACTACTCAAGGTGATTTTGAGAGCATAATTAATGCATAATAATATTTAAATGTAATTAATTTAACTCCATGGGACATAAAATTAATTAAAATAATTATTTAAATCAAATAAATTAATTTATTTATTCCTGGAAATTCTTTTAATTCCTTTTCAATAAAAAAATTAATAAATTTATTTATTTTTATATAAAAATAAATTGTATTTTAAAATATTAATAATATTAATATTTTTAATCCAAATATAAATATTACCTTATTTTTTATTATATTAAAATATTTAGGGCCCCAAAACACACCATGGATTCGTTATGGATTAATATAAACCAACTCAAAGCATCTCTAGGTCGAACAAAACTGTGTATGGATCTTTTGTGTTAGATATACCAAATTCGACCCATTGTATCGAGGTTCAGGTCTGTCAGGACATACATAAGGTGGTAGGGAAACACAATAGGGCCAATGAGGTTTGTTATTGACACTTATTTGGATAGTTCCCATTGGCATGGAGGGATACGATAGAAGATTGAATATGGCTAGCAAACTGGGAGCATGCAATGAATTGGTTTGATGGTTGGAATCCTGAGAGGAGGAGGATGTCGACAAGGTGGTGGGTGTCGATGGGTTCAGCCAAAGTGGTGATTTCCCGAAGGTGGAAAGGGCAGTGATTAGGGGTTGGCCTACAAAGGTAGTGACATACAGCCTGGAATTTGCAGTAGAAAAAAATTCGACGGTAGATAATGGTGACATGGGATGTAGTTTGGGAAGGATTTTAGTGATGGAAGTCATCCTTACGAATTTTTCGAAAATGTTAATTATAAAGAAGTTTATCTCTAAATTCGATGTTCTTTAGACCAATTATGATTTTTTGATTTTGTTTTTTTGTTCTCTACGTGTGAATATTCAACCTCCCCATCCATATCCACATTTTATCACGTTAATGAAATGACTTGAATTTGACATCATTTCAATTTTTTTTAAATGAATTAATCATAGTAAAAGTGGTCAATAGAAACCAAACACCAATGAAATACTTCTCATGCTAGAACATGTATGGAGTGCAGATTTTAGTAGGTACCTATCTAGTTGCAAAAAATAAATCATCTGAAAATTATAATACATAAATATTAATATATTCATGTAAATGTATATATTTATATAAATTGATTATTCAATTATTACCTGCATTTCAATCCATATTAATAATTTCATATTTTTATAACTTCACCATCCAATATCATATCTTGTGTGGCATATTTCTTTATGAAAAAGTAAAATTATCCAAGAAAATTCTGTAACAATTTATTTTTTCTTGATAAATATTATTCACATGATCAATTTAATACCAATTGTAGTACCATGGCATGTAGAGGAGTCATGTGAGTGAGGTATTTAAAATTTTTCAATACTAAAATGGTGGAACTATGTAGTCTCTAGTGATATGAGCCCCAATAATGGTTCATGGATTTCACATGAATTAATTAAGTAGAAAAATCTACTAGTTACTACCTCATTTAAATTTAATATATGTTCATCTATCACATTTAATTGGCCTACATTATTTTAATGATATAAGATCGAACCCATATAGATCATCCTCACACTCTTTATGAATCCATTTAGTTGATGATTTTTGAATTTAGAATTCTACTGGAGAGATATAAGGAATATTTTTTTGTTATGATGATCCCCATGATCTCATATTCTTTATATAGTAAAGAGATCAAATTTTGAATGATATGATAGGATCTTTAACTATCATATATGTTGTAAAGAGGAGTGGGGAGCTCTCAAATTTGTTGTTATGAATAGTTGCCTATTTATAATTTCATCACCTCCTATATAGTGGTAGTTAATTTCCAATAAATGGATTCCAATACTAAATATATAAAATATCCACTAAATAAGTTTTATATGAATCCCAATGAAAAAATAATTGCATCGTAATTTCATTACTATTTTTTAAGTATACATATAATATATAATAAATATATTACTTGATAAAACTGAATGATTTACTCGACTTTTATATCCTAAAAATAATTAAGTGACCCGTGAATATTAAAATTATATTCATTCATACAATAATTTCCATATATTCAAAAAATATGTTGTGATTAATTTCAAAAAATAATATTAACCAAAATTATTCAATACATGAATAAAAATGAATTTATTTATTCATTGATGATTTTTAATGATTGGAAAACTCTCAACCCAAATGGTGGATCCCACCATTTCATATTCATTTCTTCACAAGAAGAGAGAAGAGTGTTGAATATAGGATTCTGTGTACCAATCTAAATCCTTATCTCTATAATAGAGAGTACCATTTACAGTTTAGGAACAATTTCAGGAAACCAATCAAGAATCTAAAGTGTAAAATAATAGTCATACCAATAGAAACATTCCTATGAACACACACTATGTATTATGATCTCTTTTAGTCGTGATATCTCTCATAGAAGGAAACACAAATTATGTCATCATCTATTCTTGATTCATATTTTTGACCTTAAAAAATGGACATATTTTCTTCTACCTTGTCCATGGATTTAATGAAGGTACTACAATACTAATGAACGAGGCATGAGATATCACATAATTAACTTAAAATTGAAAACTACTATCTTGATTATTCAACCAATGTAATACCACTAAATATGGACCCAACCCAATCTTCCTTTCCATAATTTTATGTTCATTGCATGTTCATTTTATAAAACTTCACAATCAAATGGTAAACATTGATATGGGTCTCAAGTTTGGAGATCAACACACATGTTACTAGATAATAACAACCATTGGCACCTAAAGACTGTTTTTTCTTATTGGGAGGTATGTCCTCATGATGTCGTATAACTGATATCAACATGTATTAATATTTGCAGAAGAAGTTGAAATGATTATCAGACCCTAGAACCTGATGGTCACACATTAACTATGTCCAATCAGTATGAATATACAGACCATAAAACAACACTTTAATATTACTATCATTGTATCTATAGGTTCTCATTATAGGTTAGAAGTAGTAATAAAAAATAGATACAATATTTAATATAAGGAAATTAATATAAATATAACGGACACATATATATCCACATTATTCTAGTATGATAAAAAATATATCTATAAAATTATATACATGTAATGGTTATCAAATTACATACATGACTTAGGTCTAGTTAACTCACTTTTAATAATTTTTTCTCTAGATTTTTTTATTTTTATGATAATAAGATGTTAATGAAAATTATTCCTTTTCCCAATATTCTATAGTGATTAAATGATGAAATAGTTATGAAACCAATTTCTTTAAAAGAGGTTATATTATGACTAAATTTTACTAAAAACGATTTTTCCATTGTTTATGATATGATGAATATATTATGATATTGTGGCACACATATTTATTATTTTTTTATGTGAGGGTCAGACCTATAATTCCCTCCAATGAATTGGGTAAACATTGATAACTAATGATATAAATAGGACTATAATGTAGATTGAATCTATTTTAATGAGTGACTCAATCCACATTTATATTCTTGGGAGAGAAACATGTCAACTACAAATATTTTTCGAGAGAAAACAACCACTATAACAGTCATTGATGCTAATATTGACTAAAATGATGGATTAGGGAACGATGTCTATCTAATATGATAGGCTTGAAAGCGATACATTACTATTAATTAGTTGAATTTAAATAAATTAATATATTCATCAATTCCAGACCCTATTAAAATTTTATTCTCTCAGGGAGAATGCTATTATATTTCATTATTATTCAAATATTATGAACCACTGTGATTTCTTCCATGATTAAAAATTATAATTTTTGGTATATGGGATATCTATTTAAAATTTTAATCCCATGTTTTCAATCCCATATGGTAATGATCTTATTTTTATTTCATTGATATATCCATTGTTTTACACAAACCGAGCTTCTTGGCTCACCATTTATTATGCTTACTTCACCCAGGATATAATGAAAAGAATTCAGTAAGATATGTCAGGTAAGGGTGATAATTATAAAGAACATTGTGTCTACCAATGTTGATATTTTATAAACCATTTTTATGCCCATGTTTTCAAAAGAACTAGACCTATATTATTCTAGCATTGGTCATTATTTACATAATGAATATACAACAATTGAGGTGAGATATGTATGTATGAATGTTAGGGGTATAAATAAATATCATATCCATGAGAATCATTATTGTGAGAAAATCATATATTATAAATGATATTCACATTATAAGAGGAATATATAATTTTTATAGAAAATTAACATAATAAAGGCCCTTTGATTTAGAGGGAATATATGTGAGGTTAAGATATAATATGAATGATGTGAATAGATAACTTTTCCATTTGATGTATGAGGATTAAAATAATAGTATTATTTTTTTAATATTAAAAATATTTTTTTTCTGGGTAGTTATATGTAATTATTGTAAATTTTTATAAGTAGATATATACAAAGAATATGATAACAAAATATATTCACCGAATTACTATAAATTAATATCCATAATTCTTGATATAATGTAACTAAAAAAATTATAATGATAAAATTATTTATATAATGTTTTTACCATTATAAGTGATTCCAAAATGTTGTTATAATCATTTTTAATTTTTAATATTGTTCAACTATAAAAATATATTTATAAATTGGCCTTCATTTATCAAATCACTACATAAAAATTAGTAAATATTGTATTTTGTTTAAAGAAAAAATATGACTAAAAATAACATGCATGATGAAAAATGATGTAAGATATATTAGATTCAACCCTAACAGATTATAAAAAATTAATTTTCAAAATAATAAACACTACTAACTATTTTGATAAAAAAATTGAAACCTCATTCATTAAAATGAACAAAAATATTCAATTTTTATTTAGAAAAATTATTTTTCTTCATATAAAAGTAATATCCTCCTCTATGAGGTCAAATAACATTAATTTTCATAACTATTTTCCAAATACATATTTATAATCATCTTATATTAATTGAAGGGCTTATGATCTCACAATTGTAATCATTGAAACAAATTTACCTTAACAATGGATCCATCCCAAAGAAGAGGTGATATGGATTTATCTAACAACATATTTTATTTATTTTCATAATATTTATAAATCTAATAAATAAATAGAATTTTATGATATAAATTTTATAATAATTCTTCAATTTGATTAAAAACATCATATTTTGTTAATTATTTAACTTTTTACATCCCATAGTTTGTATAATTACCCATTTGAATGATGTTATTTGTTATTTATCATCAATTTTATAGTTGATCATATTATGTTATTTATGGATAAATATATCATTATTGATAAATTTATATTATGATTAATGATCTGGAATGACATAATTGATATGAAATTCATATATTTAATAATATCATTGTGTTTGTACATAAAAATAAAATGATCATTACATGATGCAAATAATGTAGGAATTGAAAAATTTTCCTACAATGATATCACTATGGAACTTTTGAACGACTAGACTCTTATAGAAATGTTAGATTATAACTTCTTGATTTTCTTATATTTTAGTAAAATAGAAAATATTGACATCGAATCAGAAAATATATTATTTAATTTTCTATTGGATATCTCCCTCAATATTAATCTATATCATTGTTTCTAATATGTTTCAAATCATATATTAGAAGTTAATCAATGTAGTGAAAGTTAAAATCAACTATGAACACTAACAACACTATGCCATTAAAACTAAAATCATACATATATGTAAATTAAAACATGCATCATACACTATTGAATGATACTGTTGTTTAAATCACATTTTGTTTTTTGATGTTCACTGATAAATAAATAATAAGGTTCTTCCATATATAATGTATTCATAGATTTCAGTGGATCATCCAAATTATTTTTTTAGGACCTTATCATCCTTCATTAGATGACAGTATCTTAGAATAAAATAAATAATGAGGCTAAGAGAATCAAGTAGGGAAGGTTATCAACCAATGATCATTTCAATAGATCACACACCCTAGTGAAATAATACAATCTGATATATATATATTCTCTAGAGATGTTTTGAATCCATAAATTAAAATGTATATTTTATAAAAATCAGAGTAATGTTTTTTGTACCAATATATTTTGAGGTGTTTTTGTGTTAATATGGTGTTGTTTTATCTTGAGGAAGTACTTATTCATTATTCACCTTTTATTTTAAATGTAAAACACATTATATTGTAATGAAAATAAACCACATCACATTATTAATGACACATAGACGGTTGGATAGAGTAAAACATCCTATGTTTTATGGACCAAGTAAAATGGGAAGAGTCTATTGTTATGACTCTATCAAAAGAAGTTTGTTGGGTATTTTTTTTGAAAATATTCATTCAAGATTAATTATAAAGAGATATAAAATATGGTAAATTAGGTGAATCAATATTTTTATTAATGTATCAAGAGTCATGATCAGTAAAAGTACTAATTATCTAAGTATTTTTATAAATGGGAGATTATGGCATGATTTTATAATATTAATGAGGTGAAGTAGTGTGATGTATAAATAGTTGATGATATTGGATAAAAGTGCGGTTGTGAAAAGATAATGACATGAATTGTAGTTTTCCATGAAATAATGATCAATGTTTATGCACTTTTGGAGTTTTATAAGTAAAATTTGTTATAAAAAGGTAGTTTTTCTATTAAAGGGTGTATAAAGTTTTATGGAACAGTTGTTTTTAGTCAATTTTATTAGGTGGAGCCTAACAATTATACTTTTACAATGTAATATTTCGATAGTACAATTAATAAACAAATGATTATTAGTTAATCAGTTATTGAAAAGTTTACGAGTCTATTGAAAGATCTTTCATGTGGAATTTAGATAGATGAATGCTTGCTTATGTACTTTTTATAGAAACGTAAAAAAGAATAAAATTGATGAAGATTATGAATGATTATATTGAAGTCATAAAATTATTAGAAAAATGTTTTTTATTAAGAAATCGAATAAATATTTTTATATGAGGTACATCGATCCAAGGTTTCTATGAAAGGACAACCATCAACTTTTTCCAAAATATTATTCCTGAGTTATGAAGTTGTGATTGGGGGAGGTTTAAATGTATTTATGAAGTTTTAATAAAGGTTTTTTATGATGATATTGTGCTAGATGTGGAAATATCTATTTATCATAATAAAAAAAATGATTATCATCATAATCTATGAATTCATTAAAGGAGTTCTATAATGTTGAGTTTTATTGAATTTGTTCTACCAACTATTGAGTAATATCATTAAATAAGTTTGAATGTGATAAAATGATAAAAACAATTAACTGACTTGTTTGACTTTAAATATGTAAAACTCGCTAAGATATTTTAGGGGATCAATGCTAAAATAATAATTGTTGGTGCACTAATGAAATATTTTAGATTTTTTGGTAGATGAGTGAAATATTATAGAAGTGAAAAGATGATTAGATGAATAGTGTGAGGTGGTATCAGTCACAATGACATATATTAAATTTTTATATCAGTTTTTATATTAAAAATAGTGTACGAAGATGATCAGACATATAGATTATAGAGATCATCATTGAAACATTTTGTAGAAGGAATAAAAAAACAAGGAATATAACTATTCCACATACTATCCAACTATATTGAGTAGCGAACCTTATAAATATTTATGTTCCTGAGGTATTACCTTTTTGTTTTTATGTAGTTTTTATTTACACTAACTACGGGTTACGTTTTTTGTAAGAGAATATTAAAAAGAAAAAATAGCTGGTTCACACCTACCCATATCATTGACTACAGTGATCCTGATTTGACTATTCATTTAGTATAAGAAAAGATAGATTTTATTATTGAATATTTCCTAATGATTAAAAAATTAATGTTTTCATGAATGTGTATAAATCTATAAAGAGTAATGGGATTTATTATCTTTGATGGGAAGAACTACAATATTTGGATGGATAAAATGTTACCTTACCTTATTTCCATTAGATATGATGTTATAGAATCTACTACAAATGATTTCCCTCCACCTCCATAAATAATTCTCTCTTAGAATGTGAAATTATGATGTTTAATTTTATTTTAATGTCTAATGGAATTTTATACAACCTATTGAATATTTATAATGAACATTTGGATTTAAGTAATGAAAATATAAAAATATAGATATTAAAGGATGCTGATCTTAATATGCATGATGATGTAACTAATGGTGAATTATTTAAAAGAGGTAACTATATTATGGGAAACATATGATGAAATGTTGAAAATTTGGGTAATTTAACTATTTTATAAATGATTTTATGAATTATTGCTAGAAAATTCAATGTAAATATTTCTATTTGTAAGGGACAGTTCCTAAAACACATTCATGGGATAATCTAAATTTCATCATCATCAGATACCATATTTAATTTGAAAATTATAATTTAAAAAAATTTCAAGGTGTCTTTGAAAGGAAAATATAATAAATTTATTGAGAATATGTTAGTCACTCAAACACAAAACATGATGTTAATATAAAATTTAATGATTTAATGACCTTGTTTTCTAAAAAGGTATAAAGAGTCACACGGAAGTATAATTTAATTATACCTATGATGTTCTTTGGTTTTGGATACATTATAAATTACATATAAAATCATCCTTACTGCAAGGAGGATGATAAAATTGATGAAGAAGATAGAAAATCAAGGAAATCACCAAATATTATGGTATAAAAATAAAAAACATATTCAATGGGAAATTATATAATGTTTTATAAACATAAAAAAATATATTTTTTCAAAATTCGAGTTTGATGATGATTTAAAAGTGGAAGATGAAAAGTGTAAGGATGATGCTCTCGAAAAGTTACTTTTTGGAAATTTTAATTAAGAAAAAATCACCAATAACGAAATTATCAGTTCCAAAGTAGATTTCTATGATATTTAGATAAACATTATTCCTGAAAGTGAATTTAGAGAAATTCATGCAATGATTGTTTTAATTTAGAAGGAGAATAAAAATTTTAGGAAAAATGTCATTAAAAATACAATGAATAATATCTTCCTTTTAAGAAATACATGATTTTATAATATATTGATGATCTAAAGAGGTTATTTGATAAAGAGAAGAAGATAAACATCAAGAATCATGAAAATATAATGGTAATGTAAAAAGACTTTGAAATTATCCAAAAAAAATATTGACACATAGTGAGGTAAAAAAATACAACACTCGGTTTCATAAAATTAAAGTAGTGGTATGAAATTAAAACCAAATAAGGAAAAAAATCATCCGCATATTATAATAACATGGTTAAAGAATTTTAGAAAAATAATTATTTAAACAAGACCATGTATTTATCTAGAACAACACTAATTGAAAACCCCAAAATTCATTTGGTTTTAAGGTCTGAACAAATAGCTAGTACTACTGGTTATGTTTTAAGTATGATGATGATTCTATGTAAATGAATAATATGATGATAGAGTATCAAAATTTTAGTAAAAATCAATATTCTAAGGTATGAGGAATGAAATTTACTGGAAAAAATATTCCAATTTCTTAATAGCACATATGTTATCGTGGAATAAATTAATATCAAATGCATAAAATAGTACAACATCAAATACTAGATAGTGTGATATATTTAAATAAGACCACATATTTGAAATTTTTGAATAATGTTAGTGAATATAAAGATGTAAAAATGCCATATTTATATGATGACTCACTAAGAATCAATGGTATTAGACATTCATTCATTTGGTAATAGTAGTTAAAATACAAAATGGATTTATTAGTTTATCAATAGAAACACAACATGTAATGTGTTTCACAAATATATGATGAAGAAAAAAAATTTCCTTCAAAACATATGTCTTTTTATTGAAACACCATGAATATTTACAATTTAATACAAAGATAAAATGAACCATGGAAAAGTTGATTCAAGTTAGTGAAGTGTATATTTCTTACTCTAAGAACCATATTTAATAAATAGATATTACATAATTGGTTAGGGAATATTTTTAAGAGGAATATAAGCAATAAAAAGGGATAATATACACAATATTCTTGATATAAGAATTATAAGTGATTGATGTTGTTCAATTTTTTTGATTGGGATTATTACAAAATCAACACATAATAACATTGAGATACACTCCAATCGCCCTTGGTGTATATACATTTTGATATATGTGGACCCATATAAAAGATATAAGAAATGTAGATAAGTAATTTATTTATTTTTTATAATTCAATAACATTATATGTATTAAGTTATCAAATAATAATTCATAGGCTCTCCCAATATTTATGAGTTTTAGGATAAGTGGTAAAAATAAATTTTCTTCTTTTAGGAAGAAGATTATAGCTAATAATAGTTTTAAATATAAAAATGAGAAGTTTAAATACTATCTTGAAAATTATTGATTTTTATAAAAAAAAATCAACATACACAGTATTGATGTTTGGATTTTTTTATATAAGAAATTTTTTTTTTTGTAAGATATGACATGAATGATGTTTATCGAACATGATACTTCTGGATTCATTTAGAGAAAACATGTTTGAGTAGCAATTAATATTTCAAATCAATGTATCATTAGGATGAACATTAATATGTGAATAAATTTGATGTATATTATAATGATTCTCTAACTCTAAAATACCTAAGGGTTGTTGGTAGTCATATAACAAGCAATTTAATGGGTGAAAATCTTGTGATATTAGCTCAAATAAATTTTTATAGAAGTATTATTGGATACCATATTAATATTAGTGGATACATTTTTTATTATAAATAAATAGAAAATATTGTTGAATCTATAAACATAAATGTTCTTCAGTGTTCTAAAAACATAATGGAATAAATAATTTATGATATTTAAGAAAGGGAAGATGAAGTGATTGTTAATAAACAAAATGAAAAAGTTCCTAATGGTTGTAATTTTGTTGAAGCTGTATGAGATGAAGATTAAGAATCAATTATCATAAGTGATAATGAGAAATTATGTTAAAATCATATTGAGTTAAGGATGTATTAAAGTCTAAAACATCATCAGATATCAAATACAATATGATCAAACCAAAATAACATCAAAATTTGTTTCACTTACATTCAAATATTCAAAAGTTGATCAAATATATTATTAAGAATATTTAAAACATCAAGAGTGTGTTGATTCTATAAATAATGATTTATATAAAATTGAGAAAAATGATATTTGGGAACTTTTTCCCAAACCTATACATAATATTATCATTGGAAAAAATAGTTTTTTAGATACAAGATTTTTGAAAGGATTGAAGTGATAAAAAACAAGTAATTACTTTTTTATAAACGTTACACACATAATTAATGCATTGATTTTTATGTTACTTTTCTAACACTTGTAAGGAATGAAACACTCAAAATGTTTTATTCAATTAATTCATAATATTGATATAAGACATTCTATAGGCATTTCAAGTAATCTTTTCATTATAGATTTCATGATGAATAAATTAATATTAGTCAAACTTGGGGAATATTTATTCTTCAAGATGAAAGAAATTTTTTAAAGATTAAGAACTATTTATAGAGGTTAAAGTAAGGTCATATATATTTCTATTCAAAAATTGATAGTAACTAAAAACATTTGAATTTCATGAATAGACGAGTTGATAGTGACATATATATAAAATCAAATCAAGATTTTTCCATAATTTTGATTGTTTATGTTGACGATAACTTATTCACAAGGAATTCATAAGAAACATGTGAAAATATTAATGAGGGGATGGATAATTTATTTTAAATTTCAATTCTATGAGAAATGAAATACATTATTTCATTTCAAATATCTCTATAGAAGAAATCCATTTTCCTATCTCAACAAAAATATGACAACGAACTCCTAAGGTGTTTTTGAATAGAAGATCAGAAATATTGTTTCTATACCAATTATAGATGGAATAAATTTATCAAAGTATATATAAATAATAGATATTGATTCTAAAGATTTTATTAATTTTATTTTAATCTTGTTATATTTAACAGCACAAATCCTGTATTAAAAATATGATGTTACTTCTTGTTAAAGGTATCTAAGTGATCTAAAACAATCTATTCACATGAATAGAAAAAATAATTCCCATATATATATAAGGAATTTTTTTGGAATAAATATGAAATAAAATAAATGATTTATCTATTTGGCTATACAGATATTTATTGGGCTAGATGTTATAAAGATATAATATCCACCTATAGTGTAATGTCCTTTTTGTGGAAATACGTGTTTGTTGTCATACACAGAAACAATGGTTAGTGACTCACTATATAGAAAATATTGTTTTTTCATATACTACTGAATCTACAACCTACTTTTTTTATATGATTAAAGGGTTGGAATTTATATTCATAGATGTGTAGATACCACTTCCCATGGGTCATGACAATAAATTTTCTATAAATATCACTGAAAATCTCGTGCAATATTATCATTTAATGAACTTTGATACTAGGTGCCACTTCATAAGAGAGCTTATTGGATGAAATGAAAAAAAATTGAATTTTTTTCTATAATGAAGCATGTAGTTGATATATTCAACAAACCATCCATAATGGAGACATTTTAGAAATTACATTGATCGTGAATATTAAACCTTGATCCCATTAAGGTTATGTTATGTAAAATTTATCTCCAATATAAAATTTTCATTAACTAGTGTTTCCAAATGGTAAGGAAATTTATGAAACATAAATCTATCCATGGGTTTTTGTTATACCCTTTTATAGAGTGTATATATATATTTGGTGTTTTCAAGGGGGGTAAGGTGTGATTTCAACTTATACTATCTATTTTTAATATTATTTTGAGTTTTATGTTGGATGATTTATCTTATAGTTTCATATAATTTGAGAGTAAAATTCATTGGAAATGTTTATTTTAATTGCCTTTGTAGAAGAAGTGAGATGAAAAGTAATTAATAAAATAAACTAAAACCCATACTAAATGAAGACATGGTATTCTTGTTGCATGAATATTGGTTACTATATCGAATTTGATCAAATTGAATTAGAATTAATGGATAAAAATACAATTATTTATTTCTTTGGTCTTAGGGATTTATTTTCAATGGTTGGAAAAAGTTTCAAATGGGGGGATTATTAATACTAAAATGTTATAAGGGGTTTTTATGTTAAGAATATGTTTTTTAATGAATAATGATGTCATGAGTGTCATATTATGTTATCTAGTGAAAGAATTACCAATGTTGATAACATTAATCAATTAAAATTATTTAATATTCAATAATGACAGGCCATAGAACAATTATTCACTTTTGATAGACCATGTAAAATGGCTGGAGTCCATTGGTTTGATTCTATCGAACGAAGTGTGGTATGGAATATTTTTCTTAGTTTTATATAATTTTTTTGCAGGTATAGATTTTTGATAATTTTAAATAGGATATTCATTTATATTACTAATGTATAAAATATAATGATTATAAAATTTCTCATATTCCATGATTTTGATCAAATGGGATATTGAGGAAAGGTTGTAGGACATTTATTCTATGAATTGGTGATAAATATATCAGATTATATTTTTTGGAAAAAGATGATATTATGAAACTTTTAATAGATTTGGTATAAATATTCAAAATTTAAATTTTAGGGGTTATGAATTCTTAGAGTTGGGTTAGTTTAAAGTGTTGTCATGAAAACATTTATAAAGTATGTCAATTTTATAGAGTATGAAGAATTATTGAATAGATGACATTTGAAAATGACATCAGATGAAGTTAAATAGACGTAATTTAACAAATTAATCTTAAATTATTCACCTCATTGTCCAATTTTTATAAGTCCATCAGCTGGAATAAAGTTTCAATTCCACATAATGTTCCATTTATATACTCATTGGACAAACAAATACTTGTTTACATACAATTTCTATCACATATAATTATGAAATGTTTCAATGTGAAGAATTTTTATAATGATTAAATGTAATTTTCTTAATCATTTGAAATATGTTTCTTTTTTAAGTAATGGGAATAATATTTAAATATGAATATAATTAATCAAAGGATCCCTTGTGAAGTGAATAGTCAATGGTTTCTGAGATGTTCATATAATGATAAGAAGTTGTACCAGATGGAAAGATAAAAAGTCATAACACTTTTTCAAAATGTATTTTATTTGATGATTAAAATCATGATGATAAATTAATTTATAACCAAGTAGGAAAAAAATTTACTTTCACTGTGATCTAACGATTGTTTAAAGTTGATAAATAAAGTTATGACTTATGAAATGTTTCTGACAAAAATCAACTTATATATTTTGGAATAAATGGAGGTGGTAAAATCTTGAAATAATTTTGAGTAGGATATTAAAATAGGGAATCAGTATGGTTTAAATTATGTGATTTTGGTTTTTATATATCGAACCAATAGGTTTCAATGATGGTCGGTTGAAAATGTTGATGATGTCATCAGAAAAATAGGGTGTCAGGGCAATTTTTATCTGATGTAGGTTCATTAGTCCACATATACCGTTTGAAGAAGTGGGCTCTCATATGGTTACTAATAAAAGACCAATATGATGTTCTTAGTCACTATTATTAAAAAAATAATGTTAGAATATCCTAAAATATGTAATTATGAATAATGTATGTAGTTTCAATGAATCAATGATGGTTCTTATAGTTGCTACAAAACATGGTTATACTATTTATTTGTGAATGTACCTCTTGAATTTTAAATGGACTATTGTTCTATTAAATGGAAAGGATATACCCTATATATATGTAACCATAAAAGGATTGTTTTTATTTTGTGGTTGAGTGATCCTATATTACTTCAAAACCATGTCGAGCACTAGATAGTCTTATTGAGTAATGAACTTTGTAAATAATTGTGTTTATATGGTTATGTTTTTTTCTATGAGATATTATTCTCAATATCCACATGAGATGATTCTTTTATTTTCTATGAAAGCATAGAAAATAAATGATCAATTATTCACCCCTCCCACTTTTAATGATCACAAATATTCTTATTGGTCCTTTCATAATTTAATCTGTTAAGTCCCATGTAACTCTGGAATATTAAATCTTACATACCTACAAAATATAACAGATGTGGTGGGGAGACTGAAAAATTATATTAACAATGTATATATGTATGGGTGAGTCATTAAGGTTCAATAACTATTGAACCATTCGATATCACTATGTCATACAAATTGTTATAAACAAATAAGAAGAATATGATATCACTTTATCGTAGGATATGATATTCCCTTAGGCTCAAATATTATCTTTTAGTGTTTATCATACTTTACGATGCACCCTATTGAACTATATGACATAATATGGATTTTAGGAAAATTTATTTTGGTTTTATCAACTCATCATCAAAGGTTTGACCCCCTATCTATTTCCTTCTCCATATATCCGATTATATGGGGAGATGCAAATTATCTTCTTTATCAAGGTGTGATTGTTTCACCTATACTCACATTAATAATATTATATCTCCCTATTTTTATTGTTTTTTATTTTCTCAATTTATATTATCTATGTTTTTTTCTACTTTTACATACATCAGTTTATAGAGTACTAGTTCCACCCTATATGTTTGTCCAATAATGTTCTTCTTTATTGTCATCCTTTAATGGTGGTTGCATTATTATTTTTGGAACCTTTGTTGTTTCACAATAATTTTTTTGATATATTTACCAATTATATTTATCCAAACACATTTCATATTTTGATTTTGGAATTCCACTTTCCTTATCTTTTTAGTGGCTATATTTTCACCATCCAGCCAAGAGATTTGATTAAATTTGTTTTTTTTTCTACTCAAATCAAGAATTATCGATACATTATTCATATTCCTATTTAATAATTATTTTCTATTTCAAGATATACCTCTCTATAATACCCCTCTTAATCACTCATACAATGGGGGATTAATCCTATTTATGATTATTTTTATCCATGATGAATCATTATCAATTTCAATGGGTTAAAATCAAATTAAACTATTATTTTGTGAGATGTGTAGTCGTTAATATATAATCATGGATGTGATACTCTCCCAATCATTAATTGTTTTTATTATGGATCACTGGAAGTGATTATATGTTTGGATTGTAATTTTTTTATATGAAGATAATTCCAAAAAAGGGTAATCAGGGTAATGTTTTACCTTAGGAGTGATAGTGTATAAAATCCCCCCATCTATAATTTCAATGATCATGTTCTATGGTCTTAGCTATTTTGGTTGATTTACCTATTTGTTTTCTCTTATATAGTGTCTCAATAACTTCAAATATGGATTCATTTTTTCTTATTCACATATGTTATTCCTCAATAAGGACATACTTTTTTAGATAAAATACAAACATGGTTACATTATGTAGGTCACCACCACCAATAGGGTGACAACAATGGTATTATACATACCCTCCAATGATAGCGATTTTTTGTCCCTCTCCCATTTTGGTGATGACAGACTTTATCCAAGATTATTTCCTTATGGTGGATCAATATGTTCAATAAAACCATCATTATAAATGAATTGTATGAAAACATTAATCAAAATAGAGACCCCATGAAGAAATCAATCATCAGTGGCTGCATGGTGTTTTTTATTAAGTGTGTTTTATTTCTTCACTATTGGATTCCAATATTCTTATGGTTATTCAATACCATAACCCTTTATTTGGTGTGTGACTGGGCATATGTGTCTATGATCTTGGAATCCTACTATAGACTTATTTTCATTTTTAGTCCTATAGAGAATTTATTATAATTAAAAATGTTTAAAAAATAATAATATTGATACCCTCATATAGAAGAAAATTTCTATCAATTAAATGAACATATTCTCGAAATATAGATGGATATCATGTATCTAACAAATAATAATAAATTAAAAATATTTAGTTAAAAATATACATTAAAAATATTATGAACAATGTAATAATTAAAAAAATTATTAAACATAAAATTAGGATTGCGTCTTAAGAGTTCCATAAATCTTTATAAGTGTTACTCATCCGGAGATACATTAAATTTATTTAACTATTAATTTATTATTTATATTATTTTATATTTCAAATATATATCATTATTTGACTATAACCAATAAATTTTATATTTTTTAGTGTATTTCGATGTCTCTTTTCTATATCTATAATGATTGATGTTTAATTCACTCACAATATAGGCTTGATTCCAAGTCATATCATAATTTATTATTTATAACATGTATTCCTATATGATTTTATTTTTTTATATTAAAAAAATGACTTTTATTGGATAAATTGGGAGACAAAAAATTATCCAATCGAATCTTGATCCACCAAAACCTTGAATTAAATTGAATGAAAAAATGCAAATTTAAAAATCATAATTCAGTTCTTAAGAACCAATTATCCATAACATAAAGATTTCACTTGAGATTAACACTATGTTCTAAACTCAAATTGAATTCTTCTACATGCATTTCCTTACTCAATGTGCCTCATTGATACCCATATGGGTAGAAAATCATCATCAATAATCACCAACATTGTTTTCACCACTTGCACAACAATCATCGCTGAAACCCACACCTTCTACCATGTTTTTGATATTTATTTTCTTGATATGTTTTACTATCCTCTTTATTTACCTCTCATTCACAATATATTATAAATCACGCATTTCCTATTTTGGGAAATTTAAATTTTTATATCACCTCATCTCTTTTATTCATATGTATATGATTCCTTTCATTATATAACATATTTTCATTTCAGTATTTATTATATTATGTTTCATGATTAATACATGTTAAATTTAAATTTCCATTATATGTGAAACCCAATTATATTAAAATATTATGACGTGTTAGTGAGAATAATAATTATACATAGCCATGAATATCCCCCAGTAGAACCCCTTTTGGACTGATAGTGAAGACTTGGGTGTCCCATAATTCACCAATTCTCCAATATGATAAAAGATAGTATTTAACAAAAAGAAAATAGAACACATAAATGGTAGAAATTACCCTCATAATCCCCAATAAATAAATCAAAATAAAAATTCAAAAATGGAAATCTCAATAGTCAAATAATTTCCCATATTCCAAATTTGACATATATATCAACGTATTCAATCAACATAAAAGAATATTGAAAGATGAGATCCTATAACATTAAAACACACACTAACTCCACCCAATATAAGTTAATTTTTTCTATAGATTCCATCAACATATCCTACAAAACAAAATAATAAAATCGTGCATGGGTGACCACTTGGGATTAGATAGTATAATCATTTTTCAAGGAAAATCCATTATATGTAAAATAATATGCAAGATTTGGAATTTAATAATTTAACTAATAATAAAATAGGTTTTAATAATTTAAAATAATTAAGATCTAAGTTAGTTAATAAAATATCCATACTACAAAACTCATCATTAGAAAATCATTTTATTTCCCAGCATCACAATTATCGAAACCTACGACCACATATCAATAAAAACATCCAACCCAATAAAAATAACATGAATAGACATGATATAAAGTAAAATAAATAAATAAATAAATATTTCTCTATCACTCAAAAGAAATGGGGAAAATAAAAGGGGACCAAAATTTTACCTCAGATCTTACATGTATGTTCATAGATCAGTCTAACTATCTATTAAGAAGCAATCCATGGTTGGAAAACCCTTACCAAATGACCTAGAAAATGTGAAAATTAATAAAAACTAAACAAAATAATCAACCAAATAATCAAACATTCATTCGACCACTTCACTATAACACATCATTTTAATTATTACCATAAATCCATTTCCACACATCACATCACTACATATATAGACATCAAAACCATATATTGGTTGGGTAATAAAAGAAAACTCACACCCTCATACTTCCATGAACATAAAACAACCAAAATCAAATCATAACAAAATCAACTTTACTCTAGCATAATTCCACTAAAACCTATGCATCATAATAACATTCCATCATAGATAACCTACCCAAACACGATCATCCTGACCATATCATTAAAAAACAATATAAATTATGACATTAAAAACAAACAATTCATGTATGAATGATGAATTAACATATTCCATAATTAAATATCTCAAATTCATGGCATCATTCATGTTCTAATTCAATTATAAAGGTGATAAAATAACCAATCAGAATCACACACACAATAAGAGGAACAATATGGTAAACTCAAATCATCCCTTCCCCCAGCATCGATCCAATTATTAACATTACATAATCCAATATTCATACACCCACCATACATGAATAAAACCCTTTTGAAAAAAATAAATACTAACTATTTATCATGGAATGGGGGTGATAAAAAAATAATTACAATAATTTACCACATTTTAGTTAAGTATATTATTAAAGGTTATAGAATAATTTTTGACATATCCCTTACCTTAATGAATCTAAACTGATTTATCTCCAAGATAATAAAACAAAATATTAATTGTAACAAATGAAAAATAACATTATACCAATATATAATAAATCTCTTCCGATTATCCAAAACAAATCAGAATAAACCAAACCGCTACCTCAGCTTCCTAGTATGTAATAAAGAAAATAGAAAATAGAATAGGAATGCACCACCATTCAAGAACGAATTTACCACATGGATCCAAATCCTAAGGATATTCCACATGTGTATAGTACCAAAAATAAGGGCACCCAATATCACCTATGTTTTGAATGAAATAAAAATAATAGTTTGTAATCCAAGTGGATATATGAATTTATATATAAAATTATGAGACATGAAATTATGACATGACTGGATTAGTCACATCACAATGATTTCATGACAAAACAAAATTACTTTTTAATTCCACCGAAATCATGGGGAGTGAACAGTACTGTTTCATTATAACTAAGTATGTTCATGGGGAAAACTAAAACATTTATTCCAAAATAGTCAACACTTTTATGATCATTATGAGGACCTCCACCTACTCCCATAAATATTATAGACTATAAAAAACCACCTTGGGGAAATTTCATACAGCATACCATAATTGATCCCAAAATTCAAGACCCTCAAAATAATATCTCCATGATGTTCATTAAACCATGTACCACAATAATTCATAAGGGGACTATAAAGAGGTGGGTGTTTTTTATCATGAAATTGAATAGAAATTTAATTTTTTTGGTTTTGGAAGCTTATAAGATATAAAATGGTTATTTATTCTAAGGTTATAATCTCAGATAATATTTTTAACCATTAACTTTTTCATGTAATAGAGAATTTACATTATATAAGAGTTTTGAATAATTAATAGTTATTTGAGTTTTGGTGTAAAATTTAATATGTAATTAATTAAATATATAATTATTCACATGGGTTTAGGTGGTGTTATATTATTAATGGTGTATCAGATTGATATTGAAAATTCCTGATTGAAATTAGAATAGAGGGTCCTTATTATGTGAGTTATAAACCCTCTTTCATTATTGTGAATCATGATGATTATTAAATTTTTTTTAATTAAATAAATATATATTTTATTTAAAAGATCCACACCCCTCAATTTGGGGCTCCATACCAAAAAAATATGGGGGATGGTTCCCACTTTACCCTAAAAGATGAATTAACATGTAATGGGGAGATAGATGTTACCGAACCTCATCCATAGAAGAGAGAATGATCTTATAATGTGCATCTATATCTAGGAAGTGGGTTTTGACCTAATGTTTCATCATTTTATCCATGAGATGGTTGGTTTTTGATTTTTTCCCCAAACTACATAGAATATTTTTTTTCATGATTTATTGTTCTTATTTTTACCACTAAGGATTCCTTGAGGGTGAATTGAACGTAATCGGGGGAAACAAGTATTTCGAGAGATTCATAGTTGTTTCATGTTCAGAATTCTTGATCATAGGATTGGTGGTTTTAGAATGAATGACATGTGTTCATTACAATCCTAGTAGACATAAATTTTGGAAGTCACACTATATACCAAGGGTACAGTCTCTATATAAGGACATGAATATGTGTTAGAGTACTTCTGAAGATGATATTTCGTGACTAAACATAATGTAGTTGAGTTACACAACATGCTATGGGACATGGCCATTTTAATGGGCACAAGGGTAGGCATGGAATTGTAAGGGATACATGATTGTGTGGATTTTCATGGATATACCTAGGTATGAAATGTCTATACATTAGTAAACATTCATACTCCTGGTATGGTGGGGTTTTAATTAGTACATGTCCAGAACATGAGTGTACCAAGCCATGTGGAAGTACATGGTTAACAAGAGGGATTTGGAGTATAGACCATGTTCTTGGAGTACATTCCCCGCACAGTCCCTATGTTAAAATTGTTATGGTATTGGGAACTTTTAAACATCATATCCCTAATTAGATAGAACAAGAGTCCACATTGAGTGTTCTTCCCTTAAAATGAGTTGTCAGAGCCATTAGCGAGTTTGTAGTACTTCTAAGAAGTATTTTTAGAAGGTTATTTTATAAAAGGTATTTTTCGACTAGAAATTGAGATTATATGTTTAATAAGGGTGATAAAATAGATGAAACCTAATGGAGGTTCATTTGAATTATGGGCAAGACATATCATGTGTTTTTTCTAGACTTATATTAGAGATGGGATGAGACTATCCCACATTAGTGTGACTAGGTTGCAACTCGAGGATGGTTTTTATAATGTCATGGACTCTAAGGCTTTGATATGTTGGAGACTAGGTTAGAGAATGAGTTACCTTGGGATATTATCTTTGTCATGAGAGTTTTGTTATTAAAAAGGATTAGGATAGAAATTCTCCACTTAATTTATGATATAAAGATACTGATGTGGGATTCCTCTATATGATTTTATGATATTATAATGAAAATAGGGATTAATATACACCAATTTTGACCTAGAGGGATTACTGTGCGCATGATTGATAAACTATCCATGAGTGGATATTTGTGTTTCTGTAGTATGTGTTGCGGTTGTCCCCTCAAGACCAAAATCAATGTGTAGGCCGATGGGCCTAAGATGTTGGTGTATTATAATGGAACATTGCATTAAAGTTATATATTATGTCAATTTAATATAGTTTTATGTGTCTAAAATAATATATAGGAGAATCTATGTAGTTATAATTACAGTAATAATTTTATGCAATAAAAGATAAATTTACTACATATGTTTATTTCATATAAAGGTGATATGTTTTTTTTTTGAAAAAGAGGGGTTTTCATCTTAAAAAATTGTTTTATAGGGTATGATATTCTGATTCTTGGAATTTACAAATATATATATATATACATATATATATATGTATGTATGTATGATGTTGTGAATAAGTTGGGTTTCACCCGATATAAAATGATAGGATTTTCCACTTCTAGTTATTTGGATATCATTTTTAATGGTATGTGGGAGAAACCTTATCAGTCAGTGGGAAAACACATCCCCATATATCTTTTTTTGATCTTTGATTTCTAGATTTGGTAGTTTAGTGATCATTTTTAGGTTCCTCACCAATTATCCTTGATTTTTCATTATTTATTCTTTAGGGTTTTTTTGCAGTATTGTTGGTTTTGGTTATGGGTGTTGTGTTGTTTTTATTGAAAACCCTCTACTAAGGTTACATGTTATCATTTATTACATGTGTGGATGAGGATTATTAGTTTTTTCCTCTTTTCCATGGGGTGCACAATGATATTGGAAAGATGCTTTGAGGTTGGAAAGCCTCATTCTCTCATAATTTATGTTTCAAGGGTGGAATTTTCTTGATTTGTCTTTAATTTTGGTGGATATTAAGGGTTGTTATAATAAATATAATTAATTATAATAATTTAATAGTTGGGGAATTGGGGGTTTTACCTATATTTTAAATTATTACTTGATGTTCTAGATATTTATTTCCCTAGAATGTATTATCACAATCATGGAGAAATATTATCCTTATTATCATATGTTGTATTAATTTATATATTGGAAATATTATCCTAGAGAGATAAATTGACAATAACCTATAGTTAATTATAGTTTTTTTCCTCAAATGGGAGTTCTCATGTGTTTTTGTTTTGTTGAAATTTTTAAGGGATAGTCCATGTTATTAACCTTGTGTAAATTACTTTTTATTGGTATCCATATTTATGTAGTGAATTAATTGGATTATGATAAATATGGAGATATTGTTCTATGAAGCACAAAAATAATTAAAAGGAAAATTACTTATATATAGTTGATGAATATATTTCTCATATATTTTTTTATTTTATTAAGAATTATCTGGAAATATGAAAGTGTAAATGTGGTGAAAATTCCATTGTTAAAATATGAAAAAATATATGATTAATATATTTTTTAATGTTTTTGTGATATGTATTAATTATAGGGTGATTGTTTAATTTTGGTAAATATTAAGCTTCAGTTTTTTTGTGATGAGTGTTTTTTGGGATGAAAATAATGAATGGAAAATGAGACATCGAGGATAAAATTTGAATATGGAAATATAATTAATGAATGTGAAAGTTACTGGAATTTTATATGGTTAAATAATAATATTAAATCTATTATTAGTCATTAGAGTAAATGACTTTAAATATAAATTAATGGTTATTATTTATATGAATCTAAAATTTCGTTGGTTATAATGGGTAATGATCTCTTAAGATAAAATAGGAAGGGTGTTTCAAGTGATTGTTGATCAACATCAACTAAATAGGATAGATAAATGAATTGGTGGATAATTTGAAAATATGAATGCTTGTCTTAACTTAAAAATAATGGTGTAATGTGTCTTGAGTCTTTGGACTGCTTGTGTGGTGTTGTGAATTTAGGGGTGGCATCCAAAGTGGAAGAGTTTTGAGTTTAAATAGTGATTCTATATGTTGTTTAGTTCCATGGTTATGAACCCATAGTTTGTTATTGTGTGTGGGGATATTTTTTTTATACGTAGTATTTTCCATAATATTTATATACACACTCTACCCATATCGAGTACCCTGTACTGACAAAAAAATGTTTTTGGAATGTTTTCTCAACATCCCGGGGGTGTGTATTGAAGGCTAGTTACTCACTTTTCCCTACACTCTATTCAAGGAAATTTAAATATTCACTTGTTCTAATGAAAAAATAAAAATTTAAATGGTATTGGTTATGATGAGAAGATGATATATTTTATGATGGGGTCTCACATGGTATGATGAGGTAACACTTCTTGTTTCCATCAATTTCATGATACCTTATAGTTCTGGTTATGGTTGTGGTGTTGTTTATTACCCAGGTGTATTTAGGAAATATGTGATGGACTGGGGGTATTTTTATGAAATGTCATATGATGTGATATGATAGAAAAAGTATCATTGATTATATTTAATGTGATGTCCCAAATGTGTTTGAGAAGGGTTTATATATATAAAAGATAGGATTAATTTGGTGTATGAAATTAAGTTGTGAGAAGTAAGCCCAGTGTGTAATTGTGGTGATGTATACTTTATTGATATGGTAGTTATTATGTTGTTTTAATTGGATGTGTTATTTTGTAATAATTTATTTTTGAAGAATAAATTGGTTATTGAACCTGTTTAGCTATTGTTGGTTTTAATATTTTATCACTGGTTCATTAATATACCCGTTTTAACATGTGCATTGGAGAACATATGTTGGACCCCACTAAGTATACATTTATTCTAAAACTATATATATAAATTCCATTCTCAGTATTATATGAGGACTTCATGGACTTTGCAAGTAATTTTAATCTCATGATTTTGAGTTTCTGTTTTGTTTCTACATTAATTTTTTACTTTGTGTAATTTTTTGGATACATTTATTTTATCTAAATTTTTTATTCAATAATTATGTTATAGTTTTATATTCCATCACATATTATTTCATGGATTTGATTGGTCACTAATATCCTCTCTCCCAATCATATTTTTTTATTTGTTGCAATGCCTCCCATGTTGAGATATTCACAACATTGGTTCTAGTTAACCACTCAGGTCATACTAATGGTTTGACTTTTGAGATATTTCCCATCATAATTTATTTTCATCTAGGTATTGGTTATCTATTATGAGTCTAGGATGTTATTCCCCCACAAGTGTAACTTTTCCACCCACAATCTAAAGATTAAGTTAGTTGTGGTTGCACAAAATTTATGGTGCCATATCATATTTGGTTAGTGGTCTGCGGTTTTTACGGATCATAAGATCCAAAAATATTATTTTTATAAATAAAATATGAATATATTCAATGGTGGAAGATTTATTTTCCTTATTAAGTATATTTTTAGTTCTCTTACTCCCTGGGAAAGAGGAATGTGTTTATAGATTCATAGAGTTGGTTGTCCAGAGGGAATGTGGTTTGGGAGTTTAGAGATATTTTGAAGGGGTTAGATGGGCTTGAAGTGATGAATATAAACATTAGGTATATTAATGGACAATGATTTGTTTTGTATAATAAAAAATACTTTCATTTTAGGTGGTATTTAGAGGATTCAAAATGGGTAGAATCATAGGAAAAGTTGACACATGACCCTGTTGAGCATGATGATGCTCATGAGGGGTGTTGGGAGGATGGAATTAACTCAGTATCATTCTAGAGGAGAGATTTCATTCTATAGATGATGCATGGGGATTTTTTCATGTGTTTCACATATCACGTTTATTTTTACATCCTTGTGTGACAAATATATATCATGCCTCGATGAAAATTTTTGGTGGTCTGGGATAAATGGGTTAGTGGTACTGATTGTGGAATGGTGTACGGTTTGTGAGAAGATGAAATTATATCAAAATGAACCAGGAAGATTATTATTCTCATTTATTTTCCTAGGTAGAAATTGTATAAAATATTTATGGAATTATTCACTAGGTTACCCAAAGCTCATAGATTTTGTGACCCTATTTGGGTGATAATGGACCGACTGATAAATTCAACTCATTTTCTGGAAATCATTGAGTTGAGTGATGTGGATGCTTTGGTGAAGTGATATATGGACTAAATATTTGGTATTAAATATTTTTTGGGTAAAACATATATAATATGTTTCCTCATTTAATATCCTGATCCTTTAGGGCACAGTAGAATGTTTTAGGCTCCCTATTGTTCCTTATAACTGCATTCCACTCTTATATGGATGGATAGATGGAGTAGACAATCCAAACACTATAGGATATATTGTGATATTTTATATTTGTTATAGGTGTATTAATGGTAATTAACCTAAATTTTGTCATGTTTTCATCAAATAACTACTATCACTCATCCATTGGTGTGACTCTATTTAATGAATTGTATGGGTTGACTTATTATTATCTTTTTTGATGGAAAGATGGTGGGATGTTGGTAACTATTTATACTAATGTAGTGCAAAGAAAGACTGATAAGATCTAGTGGGATCAGGATAGGATGATAGTGGAATAGATCTATATGAACGCCTTTTCTTGTTGTAGGTGGAGAGCAACAAATTTCATGGTTAGAGACCATGTGTTTTCCAGATTCTCCCCTTAGTAAAGAATTTGTGATTTGGTACGGGGATTAAATTGCATCACTGTTTTTCTAGGACAATTATGTTATTACAAAATTTTTGTGGGAGTTCATATCAATTTGAATTTACACCAGTTTTGTATAGGATCCACAATAATATTCATATATCACATATTTTTCTCCTTTTTCATGATGACTCCAACATTATTAACTATGGAGAGTTGGATATTGAGGATGATATAATATTCATAGAGTAGATAGTAGATATTGAGGATAATCAAAATAATATTTTATGTGTATGAAAAATTCCATTTTTTTATGTTGTAGAGGCATGATGACCTAGAGGAGGTTTCTTGGGAGAGAGAGGTGGAGATTTGTGGCTAGTACATAGTTATTTTTTGAGATTTTCATTAATTTGTTTTTTGGGTTTTGATGACATGAAGTTGGATCATTCAATTTTATGAGATGTGTTTTTTTCATAAATGGTTAAGTCTTATAATTCTTTCAAATTATGATGAAGGGAAAAAACATCTCCTAATCACGAGGCTCTATATTATGACATGATTAATACCATGTGGATTACTATGTGCCACCCAATGCAGGCAATATCATGAGATGGAATATGGAATTACTTGTTTAATTTTATCAGAATTGTGTTGTGTGTTTGGGTTGTGGAATTAATTGGTTTGATATTTTGTGGTGGTTATCTTGATTGTGTGGTAATGTGGTTTTGTATAATTTTGGTGGCTTCTGGTAGGCATCGGGGGACGTGGTGTTTTTCTTGGTGATATGCAGTGATGTAGTTATGTGAGGTGTTTTGTTTCTGTTTTAATTTGACATCTTTGACTAGTGGTAGAATTTTTGTTGTGATGAGAACATTAAGAGGTATATCACAAGGTTTTATTGTTATGTAATGACCCATGATCTATTTATGTAGTCTCCCAGGCAATTCATTCACATGCCCCCAATACTGTATCCACATACTCAAGAGGTATATGGCTAGAATTTATTGTCCAAAGTACTAAAATGGGGAGACTATACCCTCATATCATAGTACCATAGTGGATATAATAAATAAACCAAAATTGTGGAAGGAAGATGAAATTGGTGTAATAATGGAAATCACATACAATAATAAACTATGAAAGAATAAATAGCCATGAATTTGTTATAATATCAAAACCAAAAAAGGTTGAGTCATATAAAATGATGTCATGGAATTCTAAAATACAAAAATAGTGAAGCTGGGGATAATAAAATACATCATACTATAAAAAAGTAAAAAATAAAAAAAGGTAGCTCTACTATTATGACAATTATAAGTTAATCCTATTCTCCCATTATCTAAACTATATGGAAAATGTATTAAATATTTGTTGCATGGAACATTCCTTTATACATACCTACAGACATAAGGTCTACTCAGTTACCAATGGTGGACCATGTAGAGTGTGAGATAAAATAAGTAGGCCACCACCAATGGTGTATTGATATAATACAGCCAGTGTACATAGAATTTTAGTGCAAAGGTAAAATGAATACTAAAAAATGCAGGAAAAATAAATTCTAGCATGATAAGGTTCATATAAGATACCTGTATGGCTCTACCTGATTCATCATATGCCTTAATATTATTATGATCAGTAATAATATATATATATATATATTTAGTAATCTTATATATATTTATATACTATATGAATTTATATTCACTAAGTATGTGATGAAATAAGTTGGCATGTACATAGATACTATGATCTAGCTATACCTATTGCTTAACAAAGGAATCCATATCCAGTATATAATTCCTATAGTCTATAGCAAGCATAAATTCCATGAACCTCATGATGAATGTGATATGTTATTATCATTACTCAAGATAGGTGGGGTGAGATTAAATTACCAAAAACTAAAGCAATAGAATGTCAAGAATGATGCCCAATTTCTGGATATATGTTTAAAATTGTGAGAATTCATGTTCCACAATACATGTAAGGGGGTGGTAAATTCCATTTTAATGAGTCAGTTAACCGTGGACTACTAGCCAATTACCATGGAATAATCAAAAATTATAAAAATAATAATAGTGGTAACCATGAGGGTTCAATTTTAATATTTCTACATCCACATAGTAAAAATATCCAAATGTGAAAAATTATCATTATTGAAACTCATTCCCGAGTTGGCCTTATGATTTAAACGATCGAAAATTTGAGAAAATCTTCAGCCATTAGGTTCATTTATCAGCTTCAAACCCCCCATGTCTCATGTTATAATAAATTGTACTTCTATAACACCCATACTAAGGGTATTGACCAGCTTCAAAATGTTTTTACAATCTGATCTATGATACACAATTGATACTTGTCGAAGGAATCATCCACATCCAACTCAAACTCTTCATGTTGTAAAATATGTGACGGGTCATCATAATATCAATGAACCTGAGATATGTGAATAAAATAATTCATAGGATGATATCTTTAAGAAAGTTCTATTTTCAAGGCTACTGATATGATTCTCTTAAAAAATCAAATGGTCCAATAAATTGAGGTGAATGTTTACCCTACATATAAAGTTTTTAATGTCCAAATCTGGGTGAAACGTCCCAAAAATCCCAAACATCAACCCCAAACTCAATAGATCATCAACATAGATTGGCATATAAATGATTTCTTGACTAAGATAACAACATGAACCTTCTGACCAGCTGATCTTTCTCTAATGTCTCCTGAAAAATACATTCTCCATGTAAATTTACCTTCCATACCTCTACCTAGCACAAAAGTGATCATAAAATACTACCATATATGTCTTTAATAGGATCCATCTGAATGGTAGCTGGAAATCATTTATTACAAGATAACATGAAAAGGTTTATAGGCTTCTCCCAAGAACCCCTGATATCGAGGAAACATGCAAGAGGTTTTTCCTCTAAATCCTAAATCATATGCTCAATATTTCCATTTGTCTAATGGTGATAGGTCATTCTCATAAACACCATTATACCTAATGACTTATGGAAAACATTCCAAAATCATGTCGTGAAGTGAGCATCCCTTTTAGAATAAATAGATTGAGGAAAGCCATAAAAATTTATGACATCCCTGATGATTATCCTCTATAGATCATATACTAGGAAGGTCTATCCAATATGTAAGAACTATGATAATTTTGTTAAATGATGAATTATTACCCAAAATGTATCCTTTCCATGAGGTTATCTGGGTAATAATGTCCGGAAAAACATAGATACATTATCTTAATTCAACATAGTATTGGATAATGCATGTAAAATCTCAGTCAGTCATTTATGGAATACCTTCTCTAGCTAACAAGTGAAACATCTAGTTGTAAAGTCATCTATATCCCATTTCATAGTTGGCCACAAATACTTGTGACTTAATTCTCAATAAATATTGTTGAAACTAGGATATACTTACTATAATGTGGATTGAAATGAATCAGTTCCTCCTTGATATCTACAGGGACCCAAACATTCCCATGGAAGCCTAAAGAATCATCTTCATCCCAATTCCATTGAGATGATGAATCCTCATATGGGATACTCTCCCCCAAAACATAGCACTCATTATTGAATGATTCCTCATTTTCACTCTTTCCAGAATGGTATTGGTCACTTATGAAGATGATAGGGTGGTCATTCAATCATTCTCTTGAAACTCAATACGAATCCCTAAAAACAATTCCATGAGATTCCATTCACCAATGACCTCCTAAACTAACTATGTATGAGTCTTCTAGATCAGAGAATCGGTTAGAGCATTCTTTTCTCTAGAAATGTTGGCAAAATTGAAATTTTAAGATTGTAGGTACTCAACACATATTCTTTACTTAAGATTTAAATCCCATTGTATAAATATTTAAATAAGGATTTTGTGATCAGTTAATACCACTAAATAATTCCCAATTAAATAATGACTCCAAAATAATATAGCTTGAATAATATCTGCTAGCTCATCTTCGAGATTTTGGTATATCTAATCATGATACATCAATCTATGATATTCATGTGTGAATAATTTCTTGTCCAACACTAGAACTATTCCCAGCCCAATACCTAGTGTGTAACAATAAATATTATATCACCTAACAAGATCTAGTATAATTTGGTTTCATTTTGAATCCAATACATTCTTCATATACTAAAAAATGCTTCAAAAGATTATGATGATACAAATGTTACACACTTTTTCAACTACATTATATGTTTTTCTTCTAGGCATGAGATTTCTCAGATAAAGTTTCTATAATAACCAGATATACCTAATAAACATTGTATTTAAATGATGTTCTTGGGTTGTCCCTAAGAATATATAGCTCCCACATTATCTGGGTCTACTGATACTCCTAACTCCAAGATGATGTGACCAAGGTAGTGGAATTTGTCGATCCAAAGTAGAATTTTCTGATCTTAGCATAATGATGATACTATATAAGTGTAATTGACATGATCTTTATATAATTATCATGGTCATGTCATGAATGATAACACACAATTATGTCTCCCAAAAATACTACCATGAATGAATATGGATATAGGTTGAAATATCTACCCTTTATAACCATGAAGTCTACTAGCATGATCATGAGAAAAAATGTAATTACTAGTTACTCGTAAATACCATACCTAAATAGGAAATCAATGAAATGTATATCTAAAGATATAAAATACAAATGATGATATCCCAAACTCAAATTAATCTTGGAGAATACCCAAGATCCTCCGAGCTGATCAATGAGGTTTTATATTGAAGTTAGAATATGCTATTTTTTTAACCACTAGATCGATTAACTATGGGTAATCCACACTTTTTGTTTCCATCTTTCTTACTGGAAAAAAGGAATGGAGAAACCGAAAGATAAGTGTTGGGGGATGTGAAAACCATAGCCTCCAGGTCTTCGAGCGATTTATTGATCTCTAGATGCTCTTTGTGTGCCATCATATAGGGAGTAATTACACATATTCTACTACTAGAACTATCTCAATGGTGAATTTTACCAGTCTAACTGGATGTAACTAAAAAAATTAATCAGGGAATAGATCCTTGAAATGATATACCACAAGAGGGAGAATAATGTTTCGTAACAATTGATCTTCCTATAATAGGAATATGATATGTTCTATCACTCTACCTATTCCACGATATTCAGGTCTTACATGATATGAATGGATATCCCATTCTCGCTTGTGGATATGTCTACTACCCTCTTTTAATGTAAATTTTACCCTATAGTGATAATAATCAATGTTGGATTAATATGTAACTAACAATTCTATCCTGATAATTACATCAAACCCTGCCTTTTTGAGAAAATAATACAACACATGAAGACATATCCACCTATCTCAATGGAAAAAACAATAAAATTACAAACACTCTCTGATTATATAGCCAATGGGGTATCAATATTTATCATTCCATAATATATTTCTATCTGGAGGTGAGGAATATCTATGATTTCCTCAAATATATATGAGTGTGATGCACTTATTTCAAATAAATTAGACACTAAATAGAGGATAATAGATTTTAACTCTAATTGGAGAATTAATTCTGCTATAATAATCTATCATAATCAATATTACATGTAACTTCCATGTTCTGCATCGATGAGTCACAACCTGACTTCCCTAATCATTCCCACTCTTCCAGTGCTATAAGTCCTAAGTTTGAGGATCAAAATGTAATCATAAAAGATCATTTGTAAGTCCACCCATATCCAATCTCTATGTCATTATGCCTGGGTAATAACAAATAACTATTTCATGTTAGAATCGTGAAGTATATAAGAAGAGAGAATGAAAAATCAATTGTAGGTGTCTCTTGATTCATGAATATAGAAATAATGACCTCAATCAATATAATTTAAGCATGTGGTATGTCATTCCTTGAGAAGGTGGAAGGATGCTACGACTAGAACTCCCATGTCTCTTCTACCACATTATAACACCCAGAGATTTTATGAAAAATGTTCTTTTTAATTTCATTGATGTCTTGTGTTGTACCCTACACCAAAAGGATCGTGCACTACATGCATCCTTGTCTTGTCTTGCATTACAGGCAATCGCGACCATCCACGATAGTGTAAGATGTACGCAATACCGAGTTTCATTAAACAACGATATGTTATATAAATGAGCCGTTATGAATAGTAATACCCACTTTTTGATATTTTACTTTTCAAAATGGACTTCATTTTTGGATTCGGAATATAAAAATTAGCCTATGATGAATTTTTGGTATTTTTCTGAAAACATTCAATTTTTTATGAATAGTGAAAACACTAGGTTACTATCAAAAATCCGACTTTTTATATAAATAATTATTTATTTTATTTAAATTTATTTTAGGTCAAAATTGATACATAATACCTATATAAGTTCAATGTAATTCATTTGAGTCATTTTATAATAATTTTAGACATATAAAAATTTTATTGAACTTTTCACCGTCTTTTACCCACCTCCTATGAGAGTTTGAAAATTTACATAAGACTTAATTTTACTGCTTCTTTTAGTGGAATTTCATAAATCTAAGAGACATGATTAATATCAATTAGTATAATTTTGTTCAATAAGATAAATTTTTTTGGTGAATAGTAACTTTTTACTTTTATTTACCACGGTTAAAAGTAAATATGGTAATTAAGGGTAAAAATGATATTATTATTACACTAACACATGTATTAATTCTATAGGATAAGTGTAGTTCGACCAAAAACAACAATAGGGATAAAATATTACCCTTTTGGTCCACTTTGATTAGATTAGGACAATTATTATTATTTTATTTAAAGATGAATTAAAATAGTTAAAATCAATGTTTAATATCAAAAACATTTTTAATATAGGGTTATTTATAAGATAAATTTGACTATAAATATTCATTATAAATATAATAATATTTCCTACATAAGGGTATTTTATTTATAATTTCTAGACATTAAAAAATTTATTTTATTTATGACACAATGATGATGCAGTAATTACCTTATTAAGGAAATATTAACATATGTTTTGTTATAAATACCCAAATAAATGTAATTTTAGAATTTTTTTAACTAAACTAATTTTCTAGGTTAAAATGATATGTTAGTATGTATTTAGTTTACTTTTTTTGAAATAATCATGCTGTTATGATTTTTTAAAAAATCATGTACGAAATAATGTAAAAAATGACCTAAAATAGTTTTTAAAACAAATATTATATTATTAATTGTTTTTTCATTCCTAAAAATATAAGGTTCGTCCAAATGACTTATATAAGATATATATATTAATAATGAACCACTTGGGGTTCTTTTTTCTTTTTATAGTATGTTTATTAACCATAGAGTGTAAGAAAACAAAAAGACACGGTAAAAGTTAAATTATTTAACATAGAGATAAATCTAAATGATAGGGATAAAATAGTAACCTAAACATGTCTAAAACCTATTGGTTGAAATTATTTCGACCCATCCACACCTTATCTTTGAAATTAATCAATTTTGAACTATTAAAAACCGAATATGACTTTATTATAAAATAGTATTTTAAGTTTTCTTAAGGTGACACTCTCCTCCATTATAAAAAGGGCACCCCTTCCCTCTCTCTTCACACCCTTTTGAGCCTTGATTCTCAGACAAACCCAGCCAATTCCTCTTCTAAACCTCTCTAGTTATATCATAGAGGTTCTTGTCTTCTCAAAAGACCAACTCTAGTGCCCTAAGAAAAAGTTTAAAAGAGGTGCGTTGAGGAAAATGTATTCTCTTCTACCGATTCTTTCAAGTTTTATTTCTTCTTAAACTTCTTATTATTTAGTTTTTTAATTATAAAGTAATAACATCAGTATCACTAATATACTGATATTTAATTATAAATATTAAACAAACCCATTTCACCTTCTATCCGTCCTATGGAAAATGAAATCACCGCGCGTGCGTACATGTGGAATACTGTCTCCACGCCGTGGTGTAACCATTTTTTCCACCCACCTTACATGGATGGGTATAATGGTGTAAAGAATAACTATATATGATCATTATAACATCATACTGATTCTGAGGTATTATATCATCTACTTGAGTTCCATTCAATAATTATGGGAACAATATCATCGCTCGTGCGTACGTACGGATTACCGTCTCCACGACGCAATGAGATTCATTCTCCATGTTAACCATTCAAGAATGATTATAAAGTAAATATAATGAATAATAATGAAATATATGACATAATTAAGATACTTAATTTATGTATATATATATGTCATCTACTTAATTCCATTCAAGTCAATAAGGAAATGAAAACAACATTCATGTTTACGTACGGCCTACCGTCCCCATGAACGGTGTATTTCACTTCATTCATCTATCTATTATATATATATATATACTGAATATATATGATATATATATCATGATTAAAATTCTGTAAGTATGTAAATAATGATATAATTTATAATAATATCAAGAACAACAAGTCCAAACAAGTACGATAAATAAAACAATTTTACCCAAAACGCTGCTTTAAAATGGAATTTACAAAAGAACGGGTAATATAAAGTCATAAGTGACTATATATGATATAATAACAATGAATATGATTATTTAATAAGTAAATGACATTATTTAAATCATTATACAGTGGGTTCGGATATGTATGAAGCATATCTGACCCAATGTAAAGGATAATTATTCCAATCTCATTCTTATTTGAGATTGTTTATCAGTAAGTATTTACTGGGGTTATATTTATCATCCATGTCCATTTTTTCTCAAATTTTTTTCATAAAATTTATATTATTCTTACATATATTTTTAAAGTCATTTTTACGCCTTTTTGACTTTTACTATGATGAATGGAAGGAATCTTTCTTTTGTTTACCATACGATGTACTTTTTGACTTTTCAGACAAAAGTACGAGGAGAACATGAACAGATTTTTACAGTTTATATAAAGCCTTATATTCATGAAGCTTACTCTACAAGATTTCATGTATATTTTCAACAAATTCTTTTTCTTTTAAAATTGCACGGAATTTTGTGAAAATAAAATGATTTTGAATAAGAAAGGATATTTTCCTCAAGAATTCATTTCAAGTGGTTTATCAAAACCACTTTCCATATAAGATGGAATTATTTCATATGTGTATGTTTCAATTATAATTTCTCTATGATTTACATGGTTTCAATTTTCTTATGATGAAATGATATCCATTTTTTTTATGGATTTGTTATGATGGGATGATGTTTATGAAACCAATTTTATACTTTGGGTAATGATGAATGATTTATGATCATGTTGTGGAACAAGTAAGAATGATTTCATTATGAGATGGGTGGGACCTATATCTCCCTCCAATGCATTAGGTAAAGATTTATATCTCCTGAGGTAGACATGGTTGGAACGGTATGTTAATCCAATTCAGTGATACAGGACTGGAATGAGGAGTGAACTCAATTCATAAAGGGACTTTGTCCACTAAGATAGTCTTGGCAGTAATGCCTTGGCTACTATGGAAATCATATCATTTGCTTAATGTTTTTCCAAAATTACAAGTTTTATTTCCATGCTATATTATCATGATTGATGTTCCATTATGATCTATGCCTTATGTATTGTCATGTTTTATATAATTGCTCAAGATTTCGACGTTTAAACATTATGTGCATGTGTTTTATTTTCAAATGTATATGGTTTGTTTTATTTTCTCCATGCATACCCTTACTAAGAATTTTAGGTCTCCCTTTATATGTTTTCTTTTCCCCTATATATAAAGAAATGTTTTAGGTATGAAAACAAAATAGGAGGATATTTATGGGAGATGTTGAAGAGCTTTCACCACGATTAGAAGATTATGTTCTGAGTTTCCAAAGACACCAAACTATTACAGTCCTTCGGTGTTTGTTTTTCTTATGTTTTAAGTATTCCGAAAAAGTAATGTAATATCCATGCACGTCATGCTTTGGGTCTCTATAGTTGGTATCATAGGTTCGGTTTAGTCAACCTTTAGAAAGTAGGATGTGAGAACTTTAGTGAGATCCATAGAGATATTTCTATGGAATTTCTAGGGATGTCCCTAAGGTTAAGTATAAGTATAGGTTATAGTCCTAGAATTGTGGTAAACATATTAGAATTAAACCTAAGATGTTATATATTGAGGTTATTCCCACTTGATTATGATTTTGGCCTCTCACACTATTCTTTTTGGGTTTTAGAAAATGGTTGGAAATTAGAAGATTCATGATAATGGAGGATATGATGGACAATGGAATGATATTATTTATGAGAAACCAAATGAAATTGGATCTGGATGTCCACATATCATTATTATGCCTAATCATAAATCTCATAATATGATCAATAATCTCCACTTTGGTAAGTTTCCCGACTCAGCTAATAAGAGAAATATGGAGTTTCATGATGATCATAGAGGAAAGAAAGTTCAATTTCCCTCATGTAAATCATATGAAAATAGGAATCATGGAGAATTTTTCAAAGGAACTGGAAGTTGCTTTGGGTGTGGAAAAGAAGGACACAAATATAGTAATTGTAAAGGAAAAGGTTCATTTAACACCATAGATAAGGATAATGGTATTGCGGAGACATCAACAGCGGTCATGTGTTTTAAATGTGGAATGTATGGGCATTATGCAAACCAATGCCCCAAGGGAAAATCTCATAAATAGAATCAGCATGGTCATATGGGTAGTATTTATGTGGATGATGATGAAGGGACTACAAATGATATATGAGATGGAAGAAATGATGAATCTCAGTCAGTTGTTTAAGAAGGTAGTGTAATGATTGTATGTTTATCAAGAATAATGTATGGTACTATGGAATAAAGAAAATTCTAAGGGTTGTTACACTATTTCCTTTGCTTGAGTTTTGAAAGTATATGTTGAATGGTATCGGTAACCATGAAAGGTTATTCAAATATTTTTGGAAAGCACCTAATATGTGCATATGGAAGGGATAAAGAGATAATGAAATGTTTGATAGTATTAATGAGCTCATGACTAATATAAGGAAAAACTGATATCATGGTTTGAGTATATAGAATTTTTGGGATTTTGGTATATGGAAAGAGTTACCTTGTGATAGATTCATGTTTTCACTATGGTTCAAGAGAATACATGATTAATGAATTCACATGTTTGGAATGTGACCAACAAGATATATCTTATAATATATGGGGGATAAATGATGGTATTCACATGCTCAATAGATGATATTTCAAGTAATTATTTTCTTTATACTATGATCTTGGACAGAAGTATTTTGGATAACCCTAAAGATTGGAATGAATTAAGTTAAACATAAGATAGTATTGCTTAATTATGGAACTTTTTTCTATTTTATTGCAGGAATGTTATTATAATGTAGTTTTATAAAAAGGGACAACCTGCAGAACGGGCGAAAACCTGTCGCGTCAGACAAGGCTGTGGGAATCAAACCCATAACAGAAGAGTGACATGCCTTTCATTCCTACCACTGGCCTATAGGAAGTCTCTAATTTGTAGAAACAAGTTTTATTAAGTAGTATGATAGGTGAAGTATAAGTCCATTTTTGGAATCATATACGATTAACCTCACCATAGATGGACTTATGTATATTTGATAACTTTTGCTAACCTTTTGTTTGAGACATATGGAATGACCCATAATTCTATCACATGATCTTCTAACACTTCACTAATGAAAAATTCAACATCATTTCTTTAAGAGATGAATTGGAAATTTTTTAAGGTACGAACAACAGTGGTATTATACCGAAATAAAGTAAGTATTTATTCTAATTCAAATTCTTCAACTTTAAGGAAATCATCTTGAAAACCAAAAATGTTGTCCTAAAGACCTTATATCTGATGAATCAGATGTTACCTTAGATCATCACAAATTTATGGCTTTGTGATTGTTGGATTTTTCACATCCATGTTCTCTACCACTCTCCATCAAGAACATGATGGTTAGATTTCGCTTCCATATCCATATTTTCACCTATGATATCCTATATTGAAACCCAGTGATTCGTTAATTTGTGTAACCGTTATGTTTCATATTTTAGTTTTTAAAGATAATTTTTGGTATTCCTTTTTACGATGTAGGTTTCTATTAAAACTTTCGAGTAGTAAACCATTTATAACCCCGAAAAATTTTGAGGGCGAAGTTCATTTTAAGGGGGTAGAATGTAACACCCCGATATTTTATGAAAAAATTTCTTTCTAATTTCATTGATGTCTTGTGTTGTATGATACACCAAAAGGAGCTTGCACTAGAAGCATCCCTGGCTTGGCTTGCATTACACACAATCATGACCTTCCACGGTAGCGTGTGTTGTACGCAATACCGAGTTTCACAAAACAAAGATATGTTATATAAACTAGCCGTTATGAATAGTAATACCCACTTTTGGAAATTATATTTTCCAAAATGGACTTCCTTTTTGGATTCGGAATATCGAAATTAGCCTACGGTGAATTTTAGGTATTTTTCTGAAAACATTCAATTTTTTATGAATAGTGAAAACACTAGGTTACTATTTAAAAACTGAATTTTTATATAAATAATTATTTATTTTATTTAAATTTATTTTATGTCAAAATTGATACATAATACCTAGATAAGTTCAATGTAATTCATTGGAGTCATTTGATAATAATTTTAGACATAAAAAATTTATTGAACTTTTCACCGTCTTTTACCCACCTCCTAGGAGAGTTTGAAAATTTAGATAAAACATAATTTTACCACTTCTATGTGTGAAATTTCCAAATTCCAAGAGACATGGTTAATATCAAGTAGTATAATTTGGTTCAATATGAGAAAAATAATTTTTGGATAATAGTAACTTTTTACTTTTATTTACCACGGTTAAAAGTAAATAGGGTAATTAAGGGTAAACAAAATTTTATTATTACCCCAAAACATGTCCTAATTATATTGGACAAGTTTAGTTCGACCAAAAACAACCTTATTTATAAAATATTACCCTTTAGGTTCACATGGATTAGATTAGGACATTTATTATTATTTTATTTAAAGAAGAATTAAAATAGTTAAAATCAAAATTTAATAACTAAAATATTTTTAATATAGGGTTATACATAAGATAAATTTGACTATAAATATTAATTATAAATATAAAACTATTTCTTAAAAAATGGTATTTTATTTATAATTTTTAGACATTAAATAATTTAATTTATTTATGACACAATGATGATGCAGTAATTACCTTATTAATGAAATATTAACATAATTGATGTTATAAATACCCAAATAAATGTAATTTTCGACTTTCTATGAATTAAACTAATTTTATAGGTTAATATGACATTTTAGTATTGATTTAATTAACGTTTTTAGAACTAATCATGCTGTTATTATTTTCACAAAAATCAAGTACCAAATAGTGTCAAAATTAACATAAAATAGTTTTTAAAACAAATACTATATTATTAATTGTTATTTTATTCCCAAAAATCTATATTTCGGCCAAATAACATAAATAAGGATATATATATTTATAATGAACCACCTGGGGTTAGTTTTGCTTGTTATAGTAAGTTTATTAACCATATAGTTTAAGAAAACAAAAAGACATGGTAAAAGTTAAATTATTTAACTTAGAGTTAAATCTAAATGATAAGGATAAAATAGTAACATAAAATTGCCTAAAACCTATTTTTTGAGTTTATTTATACCCATACCCACCTTATCTTCTAAATAAATCAATTTTTAGCTATTAATAACCTAATATTACTTTATTATAAAAAAATATTTTATGTTTTCCTAAGGTGCCCCTCTCTTCCCTTATAAAAAGGGCACCCCTTCCCTCTTCTCTTCACACCATTTTGAGCCTTGAAGCTCAGAAAAACCCTACCAGTTACTCTTCTAAACCTTTCTAGTTATATCATAGAGGTTTTGGTCTTCTCAAAAGACCAACTCTATTGCCCTAATAAAAATTTTAAAGTAGGTGCATCGAGGGAGAGGTAATCTCTTCTACCGATTCTTTCAAGTTTAGTTTCTTCTTCAACTTATTCTTATTTAATTGTTTCATTATAAATTAATAACATCAGTATCAATAATATACCGATATGTTATTATAAATATGAAACAACCCCATTTCACCTTCTATCCATCCTACGGAAAATGAAATCCCCACGCGTGCGTACATACGGAATACCATCTCCAGGCCGTGGTGTAATCAATTTTTCCACCACCACCTTACATGGATTGGTATAGTGGTGTAAAGAATAACTATATATGGTTATTGCAACATCATACTGATTCTTAGGTATTATATCATCCACTCCAATTCCATTCAATAATTATGGGAACGATGTCATCGCTCGTGCGTACTTACAGATTACCGTCTCCCCGAGGCGATGAGATTCATTCTCCATGTTAACCATTCAAAAATGATTATAACGTATATATAATAAATAATAATGAAATATATGACATAATTAATCTACTGAATTTATTTATATATTTATATTTCATCTACTTACTTCCATTCAAGTCAATAAGGAAAGGAAAACAGCGTTCATGCTTATGTACGACATGCCGTCTCTGTGAACGGTGTATTTCATTTCATTCATCTCTATTTTATATATATATATATATATATATACTGAATACATATGATATATAAATCATGATTTACATTCTATAAGTAAGTAAATCGTGATAAAATTAATAATAATATCAAGAACAACAAGTCCAAATAAGTACGATAAATAAAACGATTTTACCCAAATTGTTGCTTTAACAAGGAATTTACAAAAGAACAGGTAATATAAAGTCATAAGTGAACCATATATGATATAATAATAATGAATATGACTCTGTAATAAATAAATGAAATTATTTAAATCATTATATAAGAGTTTCAGATACATACGAAGCATATCGGACCCAATGTAAGGGATAATTATTCCAATCTCATTCTTATCTGAGATTGTTTATTCCTAAGTATTTACTGGGGTTATATTTATCATCCATGTCCATGTTTTATCAAATGGTTTTCATAAAATGTTTACTATTCTTACATATATGTTTAAAGTCATTTTTACCCTTTTTGGACTTTTACTATGATGAATAGAAGGAATCTTTCTTTTATTTACCATATGATGTAGTTTTTGTCTTTTCTGAAAAAAGTAAGAGGAGAACATGAATGGATTTTTACGGTTTTCATAATGCATTATTTTCATGAAGCTTACTCTATAATATTTCATGAATATTTTCAACAGAGTCCTTTTCATTTAAAATTGCATGGCATTTTGTGAAAATAAAATTATTTTGAAGAAGAAATGATATTTTCCTCAAGAAATCATTTCATGTGGTTTATCAAAACCATTTTCCATATAAGATGGAATTATTTCATATGTGTATGTTTCAAGTATAATTTCTCTATTATTTAGATAGTTTCACTTTTCTTATGATGATATGATATCCATTTTGTTTTGTCTGGATTATGTTATGATGGAATGATGTTTATGAAACCCGTTTTTTACTTTGGGTAATGATGAATGATTTATGATCATGTTATGGCACAAGTAAAAATAATTTCATTATGTGATGGGTGGGACCAATATCTCCCTCCAATGTATTCGGAAAAGATTTATATCTCCTGAGGTAGACATGGCTGGAATGGTAAGTTAATTCGGTTTAGTGATACATGACTGGAATGAGGAGTGAACTCGATTCATAAAGGGACTTTCTCCACTAAGATGGTCTTGGCAGAAATGCCTTGGCTACTATGGAAATAATATCATGTGCTTAATGTTTTTCCACAATTAAAAGTTTTATTTACAATATATTTTATCATGATTGATGTTCCATTATGACCAATGCCTTATGCACTTCCATGTTTTATGTCATTGCTCAAGATTTTGATGTTTAAACATTATGTTCATGTTTTTATGTTCAAATGTATATGGTTTGTTTTAATTTCTCCAAGATTACCCTTACTGAGTATTTGAGCTCACCCTTTATATGTTTTCTTTTCCTCAGGATATAAAGAAAGGTTTTAGGTAATAAAACAAAAGGGGAAGATCTTTATGAGAGATGTTGAATATATTTCACCATGATTAGAAGATTATGTTCCGAGTTTCAAAATACACTAAACTATTACGGTCCTTCAGTGTTTGTTTTTGTTATGCATTAAGTATTCAGAAAAAGTAATGTAATGTCCATGTACGTCATGCTTCGGGTGTATAAACACATTCAGGGTATGTCAAGAAAAACCCTACATACAATGCATCATATGGAGGAAAACCTCTCAAAACTGGGCATCTTTTGCAAAATCTAGAATAATAGGAAATTCCATTGGCTGGATTTCAGGAGGGATCACTAGTGGATCAGGACCCACCACCTTGGGTTCATGGTGGTCACCACCTCATTAGAATATGAATCAATGGTTTTCAAGGTGGAATGATTCTAAATTTCCAAAAATATTAGTAATAGAAAAAAATAACGTTTTAAATAATTATGGATATATAATTGTATAGGTGCATATCCATCCTATGAAAAGATCACACATCTCTACATTCTCAAAAATAAAGTCTAGGTTATAAGAAAAAGCCCATGAATTTTCATAATAATGTAATATATACCCACAAATAACCACTACCAAGACCGGTTTTGGTTCTGGGTCTCATATCTGGAGATATGGTTTTGATATATAGATGTCCAATTTAAATTTTTAGTGGAAAACACCCTTTACATAGTAATTGGAATCTGAATTATTGGAGACCATTTAATTTCATATTTAAACTAAATTTATATTTTTAGAATTTGATATATTTATATATGTATCATAGTCCAAAACCAATAAATTCATAACCCATAACATGGTATAATTTTTAATTTTTGTGGAATCACGAATCTATATATGAAAACACAATTTAGATTGATGTAAGAACATTAATTTTTTCCTTTATATTCCTCCATTAAGAAATGTCATCACATATATATATATATAGTAATCAGGGAAAAAATATATTATGTAGGAAGGTTCACAAAGAAATTAATTTTTTCATAAAAAATACATGGAATATTAGTCTTAACGTGCCAATAATGATGCAGGGGATGTTAATTCCATGCCTTAAAAGAGCAAGTAACATGTCAAAAATAAATAACATGAATAATAATAATTTCACCGGTCATGTGTGGAACCCATAAGTGAAATAATATTAACTATAATAGGAATAATCCAATAATAGTAATAACACATCCTAGATAATTTAGGATTTTCTTATATGTGTGTTACCAACTCCCAGGAACAAGAACATAACAAAATTCCATTACATCCTATTATATTTTTTAATTCCAAAATTGTGAGAAAAAAGGGAAATGATGCTTTGACACCACTTTGTAATGTCCTGACCTAGGATCCACTAAATAAGTTCCCTATGATGATGTTTGTCATGGCATCAAGCGTGATTCCATGTAGCCCACAGGATGTCATCTAGTAGACAGGGTCTAAGGTCTAATAGTGGGGAGATGATACCATCAAATTAGATTTCGATAATATATATAATAAATAAATTGAATAAAGGTAGAAAGATACAATATATGGGAAAAAAATAATATAAATAATCACCTTTGAATCATAGATAACCCAAAAACATTAATAATTTCAAAAACCAAGAGGCTAAGTAAACTACTATGTTTTCATAGAATACTGATATAAAAAAGGGGAAATATGAGACAAGAATATAAATCATTCTATTAGTAAATAAAAAATCCAAAATGTAGCTCCACTAGAATCACAAGAATATTCTTAGTCCATTACTCCCATTCTAAAATTTATATGTAATATTAATCAATCAAATTTTGAAGGGAACTTTCCCTTATCTATACATACATATATGAGGTCTGCACGAGTACCTAAGGCGACTTCAGTAGGTTGTGAGATAATCATGTTAGGCCCCAAACAATAGTGTCTTGAGATTATTCATGCAGTGTACATAGCATAAAAGTGTGTAGGTAAAATTAATAATAAATAATGGTGTAACAATAAGTTCTAGTCGGCTATGGTTCCTATAGGACACCTGGTAGGCTCTACCTTCCTTGGTATAGTAATAAATATGATTTTGATCAGTATATATATATATATTAGTCATATATATAATTATATACTATATACATGTATATGTTATAAGTATGTTCGGACATATGTAGGAATATACATTCATATTTGCTGCTTGCAAGACCTGTGGTTTAACTAAGGAATCCATAACATGTCTAACATGACTATAGGATAAAGAAAGGTTACGTTCCTAGAATTTTATGATAAAAAAGTTATTTCATTATCATCACTCAATATATTTGGGGTGATACATCATTCCAAACACAATAAAAATGGGCACATGCAGCATTATGCTAATTGTCGAGATATAAGTTTAATGATGTGAAATATCCTAATAGACACTCAATATTTGGGAGCATTAAACAAAATTTTCAATGATTCACTTAAAAACCATCCAACATAAAATTGAAGTGAAATACTCATAATAATAATGATTTTATCTATGATGTATCACCTCTAATGTATCCACATCCATATATCACAGATATCCAAAATTTCATAATTTACATTAATCAAGCTCCTAATTATAAAAAAAATATGTGAATTGTGGCCTTACCACTGACTTCTAATTATTTAATTCAATACATTTAATTTATTAGGGTAATAAAATTCAATTCTATCCTCACGAAAAACAATTTCATAGTTTTTTTCATTTAATAATTTATACTAATATTTAAAATTAATTCATCACACATAAAGTGGTTTCTATGATTTAGTTTAACATTCTCTAAACACTTAGAAAGGGCCTATTAGTGTATCAAATTGTGTGTATAATTACTTGGAAAATAATTTCACAATTTTCTTGATATGTTGAAATATTTAGTACATTTCATAATTGAAAAATCTATGAAAATACAAAATCTTTTGGGAATGAAATTTTGACCACCTACCTTAGGTCCCCATATGACTCCTCGTCAAATATAAACATTAGAGTTTATGTAGAATCGAATAAATTGAAGAAATAAACCAATTACATGAAAAAATAGTGAATAATATTTCACTAAAATTGTACAATATATAAAAAGGATAACTATTATATGAAGTAATTGGTTTCTAGATCTTACTGATGTAGATCAAATGCTTCTGAAAGAATTTTATTTAGAGTCTGGATGGAAGATAAACCTTGATTCCTAGGTTAGTTGAGGGAGATCTCCTTGGGAGTGGGAGGATGGGTGGTTCACTTGAAATGATATGGAAAACAAAAGGGGCAAGGTAAAATATTCATTAATGAAACAATAATAAAATCACTCATCCATACAGTGTTTTACAGTTTAGTGAAATAGTTGGAAAAACCATGCACCGACTATGCACTAGGCTCTACATATAGAGGGACTCCATATAGGCTATGATAAAGATTACATAAACATTTTAATGCCTTGAAAAAACTCTCTATCAAAAAACCACTCAAATACTACATGATCTTATTCCTTGGCTCACATGGTTTTAGAGAAACTGTGCTTCCCACTTCTCCTCTATAGAATACCTTGCACGGTTAGGGTAAAGGTGTAGGGTGTGAAGAATAGTTTCTAAAAACCATAAGACCTAGTCTATTTGTCAATATTATAGGTCTTTAGGATTCAAATAAGATATGTTTTCCCCTGAAACATTCCATAATATTTCGGGTACATTTCACAAGATAAATCTAAGGATTTCAATAAAAACAAATGATTTTACATTCATGAAAAGTCAGATCATTATAATTGTTTGGACCATTTTCATTAATTGTGATTCATTTTGATTGAAATGATTGTGAATCATTTGAGAGATATATTATCTGACAAATAAAATATTTATATCCCATTAAATTATGTGTTTTATGTAGTTTGATGTATTCAGTGGAAGCTAAGGATGTTCATTGGAGTTGGAAAAATAGTAGGCTTTTCAGACCAAGAAGAATAATTTATGACCTAATTAATTCTAGCATAAGGCACCATGTTTTTCAATGGAAAAAAGGGTTTTATATATTAAAAGATGGTTTTATGGAATATGATATGTGTTCCCTTGTATATTATGAGGTAAATCAATATTTTACATATTTAATAGGGATAGTTTCACCCTATATAAAATGTGAGGCATGGCCAATTCCAGTAATTCTGTAATCATTGTTCAGATTTGTGGGATAAAACAAGAGGATTTACAGGACCTCTTTCCCCAATCTCTGATTATATTGATTCTATAGATCCTATGGCTTTTTTTATCGTTCATATGTTATTATCTATTTATCCTTTTTTGTAATTATGATTCTTTAGGTTATTTCTAAAGTGTTGTTTGTTGGTGTTTACTGTGTGTTAGGTTATGTTTATTATAGACATTTTCTTAATTTCTGAGTTATCATATATTTCCATGTTTGGTTGAGTTTTTTTGGTCCCTTCCTCTTTATCTTATGGAAAACATCATTATATGAACGTTTCTTTGAGGTAGGTGATCATAATTATCATCTTATTTACATTCTATGTGGGATTTCTAAGATTCTACATTCCCTTTAGTGGATAGTAAGGATATCCAAAATATAGATAATTTACTTCTTTAATTAAATTTACATATAATAGGTAATTTAACATATATTACAAATTATTTCTTCACGTTTGGATATTTTTTCTGTAAAATGTCTGATAACATGGCTTTATAACTATTATCCACATCATAAGATGTTGGATTTATTTAGATTATCTAATTATTATCATAGAGAGATAATATGATAATCACATAATTTTAATATTTATTTATTTCCTTGAATAGATAATCCTTCTATATTTTTTGATTTCTTAATATTATTTTATGTATTATCCAAGTTATTTTCATTGTTGAAAATAACATTTATTGAGAACCTTCTTCACACAGTGATTTTTTTGGATTAAGATATATTTAATGGGAGTCTTTTATCAATATCATTTAAAATTGAAATAAAAATCTCTTATATATGGATAATTAAATGGATTCTGTTAGAAATTATGATTTATATGAAAATATAATTCAATCATAAATGAGTAAAAGTGATTAAATTCTCTTTTTATATATCTCAAAATGCTATCAAAAACATATTATTGAAAGCAGATGGGAAGTGTGTCTTTGATATGAAGTTAATTTAGTTAGATGGTTGAATTAGGGTGATGGATTGTATTACATTTTTTCGTTAAGTTTTTTGTATGGGGAAGGAAATTATGAGTTGTAAATGAGATAATGATGTTACATTTTGAATATAGAAAGATGATTATTGAATGTGAGAATGGGTAGAATTTTATGTTGTTACATGAAACTATGAAATTGATATGTGGTATATGTATTAATAAAATGGAATATTGACTGAATATATTATGTTAATATCAAACTAAAATGAATCCATATGAAATTGGTAATTAACACTTTAATTAAAATTGGATGTGTGGTTAATGTGATTTATGTTAAATTTGAAATAAATGGTATGGTATAATGAATTTTTGGGTAACGAGAATATATGAATTTTTTTATTAACATGAAAATATATGTGTAATGCATCTTGAGGGTTATGTCCCATTGGTCTGGTGATGTTTATATAGTGTTGGTTGCAACAGTGGTGGTATTGAGTGGATTGAAATTGATGTTTTGGGTTGGTTAGTTCCTTGGTCATTAACAAATCGGTTGGGATTGTGTGCATAGAAAGGAATATATATACCACTTATGTCCATTTTTATATTTATACGGACCCCACCTATATCGAGCACTCCTGGTTGAAATATAAATGTTTTGGTGCTATTTCTACAAACAATATAGAGAATAGGATGGATGGCTGGATACCCGCGATTCCACTCCCTCTCTTACAAGAGACTAAGATATTTTTGGGATGTGATGGCCAGAAGTCAATAGTAAAATGGTGTTAGTTATGAAGAGATTACATATGGTGATGTCCATTCTTAGAAGTAGGAAGTCATGAAGATTTTTTTTTAATGTTCATGATACCCTACTATTTTGTTTAGGGATCTTGTTTGATGTGATGACCTCAGTATCATCAGTAGAGAAGTGATATGTTGTTATAGGCCTGCAATCTTTGGGTGAGATTTGATGTTATGTGATGTGATTTCTTATGTTCCTTCAAGTGTGATGTGATGTGATTGATCGGGTGTGTTCATGTAGGTTTTTTACACATAATATATGGGAATGTTGGGACGTATAGAGTTGGGTTGGGAGAGTGGATTTCTTTTGAGAAAACAACATGAGGTACCATTTATCAAAATGGTACATACTATGTTATTATGCATTTATATTTATTTGTTGAGGATATCTTGGTGAGGATGATATTGGTTAGTCGACTAGTTTACCTATAGTTAGTTCTATTATGATTTCATTGCTATTTTAGTATTCACTTTTTCACATGTACTTGGGATAATTTTTTTACAATATTATTTAATAAAATTATATTCTCATCCTACATATAGAAAAACTAATTTTAGTTTCTAATAGAACATTATTTACTATTATGGACATTTATAGCTGATGATTTGGAGTTGTTGTTGTGTCACTAACATAATTTATCTTATGGGTATTTATTTGGTGACTTTTATATATATATATCTATTTAATTAATAAGTACATTATAGGATGGTTTTATATTTTTTATACTATTTCATGGAGTTGATTGATCTATGATATCCTATATATCTATACTATTTATATTTTAGAGGATAAATCTACTCATAATGATATTTTTTTACTCGATTTTATTTACTAGAGCTCTATATCAATTTATTATGTTTTATAATGATTCTCTCGGTACTATGGTTCTGATGCTTGATTTATTGTTTTATTCGTTGAAGTCCCTATATAGGGTTTAGATTACTGGTCATGGCGGTCCTCTGCATTGTTTTATTGTATTTGTCCTGGAAGTCCTCACCCATGGTTTAGGTTGTTGGTCATGGGAGACGTTACCCATGGTTTAGGATGGTGGTATTGGTCGTCTGTGGCCATTGTTTAAGGTATTGTTCATGGTGGTTGTCACCCAAGGATAGGGATATTTGACCTAATGCTCAATATTCATGAATATGGTGCAAGATTGATGTTTTGGACATAATTTCATGGTTTATGTTTTAAAAGATGTATTGATGCTCCAAACACTACATGTTTTGATACATGATTTAAATATTTTCATTTTATCTAGTGATTTCTGGTACTCTATCGTGGTATGGGTACCAAGGATGTAGGTGTCTTGTCACCACGTAATTGATAATGGGTAAAATTGTGAGGTTTTATTGGGGAATTCCATTGAAGTGGAGATGGTATGTTACATGGGATACCCAATTGTAGAGACCTAGTTTTTTTAATTAGACATTGAAATATTTCTATGAATATTTCTACAGGTGGGCGTTGAGACGACGTGAAATTCTGAGGCCCGGTGTGCCCAATTTTAAATTTATAAAAAATTTATGTGTTTTTATATTACACATGAAAAATTTACAAAAGAAAATGGGATATCTCTTAAATATTTGATCAAATTGGAAATTTTAAATTGTTGTAGGTTACGAAATGCAGTGTTTCCCCAAGGCAAGACATAAAACGAGTCGGCGTAAGACGTTTAGACCTATCACTCATTGGAGGTGTGTTAAATGGATAAATTAAATTATTAATCTATTAATTTAATATATGAAATCCAAATAACTCGTTTATGAGGGCTCATATGAGAAATCTAAGACCACCAATGAGATCAGAATGAATGCGTTACCCCTGGCAGGTATAAACTTGGTCGGCGTCGGGGTTTCATCTTATGCTCCATCATGGGAAACTAATTAAATAATTAAATAACTATTTTATTACTTTTTTATTAAAAACTCTTTTAACCTAATAATATGTTATAAGTATTAGGCTTTAAGGTTTTGGACTCATAACCATGCTTTTCACTAGAAAAAACAGAAATCTTCTCAAGAAGAACTCATCCCTAATGAAGAATGAAAAAGAAAAACCCTTGGCTTGAGGTAGATCGAACGACAATGAATGTAATAGGTCGTCCTCCTCTATTAGCGAGCACATTCTTCATTGAAATAAGATTCATGTTTCTGGTAGTACATGTCATTTTTTATTTTCACCCACATGATTTAACTGTTTATGCATGGGATTTCAATATGATTGTTGATCTGTGATAACTATACCTCGCACGATCCCCCAGTTTTTAAATTATTGTAAGAGATTTCCAATCTCCGTTCTAATAGAGAGAAAAATGACGAATCATAAACAATCATAAATAAAAATATGGTCTATTTGAAATTCTAGTCTTTTCTGGTTTTCTCCCTCGTTGTGATGTTCTGGTAAACATTTTTTTTGAATACCAAAAAATCAAATATTTTCCAGTCGATCCTTAACGTAATGAACTATCACCATGAGTTTAGAGTTGAGATAAATAGATTTATCAGTGTGATGTGGTGGTGAATGAAACATCTGGATATGTATAGATGGGTGTGGTTTTTCACTAGAGATAGTGTCAGCTCCGTAGAGAGCGGTGTGATAGTTGTGTGAGGCGGTGAGGCCATTCGATGACATGAGGAGGAAGCCGAGGTGACGGCACCCGCACGACGGTGGTTCTGATGAGGTTGTATGGTGAGGAAAAATGCAGTAGGACAGAGACAGGGTGGCTGGTGCGAGGTCAAGGCCAGGATTACGGAAGGAGTGGGACATCATAGGTAGGTTTCCGGTATGGCAGTCCGACGATAAGATCGAGCGGACCGAAGGCGTAGATGTCTGGATGTGGTGGGTGTGCAAGACCCTTGGTGGATACGGTTTCTTTGCCATCTGAAAATTAGGGTTAATGGGGCATGATTTGGGGAAGGATTTAATTGGATCTTGAGGAAATTAGTGTAAGAAGAAATAATATTAGAGAGAGAATGTGAGAACAAAATGGAGAAATAAAAAAATAAAAAAAGGCAATCAAGGTAAAGCGCTAAATTGGTGTGAAGAGAGAAGAGTGGGGGGAAACGTGACCCCATCTATCATTAAAATAAAATTTTATAATTTATAACAATAATAATATAAAATATTATTATTATTGTTTTAAATAAATAATCATATATTTGATATTCTTTTCAATGAGATGTATGTTCGATGAACCGTCACCTACAGTGCGAACATGACTTCGAGACGAACATTCTGAGTCCAATATTGGTAGTCTTTTTTGGGTTTTTGGTTTAAGAACCTGAAGCACGCAGGAAATAATAAATTTAGTATTATTATTAAATCTTAAAGCTTCCCTAACTTCTACATGAAATGTCCGATTGACATTTCATCATTGGTGGCGTAACTCTATCTTTATGACAGTCAATTGAAGTATATGGTAAAATTTTTAATATGATTTTGTGTCTTGGTCCTTCTAAATACCCCAATAATAATAAAAATATTATTATTATTATTGTCGTGGAATATTTCATCAGTTGTAACACTCCCATATGAAATCTGATTGGCGAACTGTCAGCACCATCATGTCCCTGAAATTGAGGCGTACCTTTCAGGACAAATTGAAGGTGTTTACACCAAATTTGAGGTGCGGACCCCATGAAGTCATTTCACACACATTACAATGGAATGCGACATTTTCACCAGGTATCCGTTCTTGGAAAATTAGTAGTCGATCCATTGTGTTTTTCTAAGAGGATCGCAATGGTGTGATCTGTAAAATTTGTTTCAACACTAAGGTGTGGGCCCCACATAATATCATTCAAGAAAAATGTTGTGATATATGAAATCTCAATCGGATTTCCATTCAGGGTAAATGAATTTTCGATTTAGTGTGTTTTATTCCAAGGATCAAAACAGTGTGATCCGTTTGGTTATCCAGTGTCGTTTGATGAGGCCTACAAGTTAAAGTACATTTTCACCCTTCTCTTTAACAATGACCATTGCACGCTTGTCAGCCTTTTGGAATGAGATGTTATGTACTATGGGATAACACTTTCATGCCTAAGGGGTACTTGATTTGTATTTTAGTACCCAATTATGGAAATGTACATGACCAGGCGAAGAGGTGAGGGCACACAACATGTAGCCCCCACACACACCGTGTACCACTTTAAAAATCATCTATTTCTCGTATCCCCTTCTTTTGGACTCATAATTTGGTATATTTGTAGCTTATAATAAGTGTTTTTTCCATGTAGAATGTTATGGAACCCTCTATAGTGATTTGTGAGATATGATGGGAGGTTTTTAGGGTCTAATGCCTGTTCGGGGTGACACCTGATGACTACTGCGGTGTGTTTTCTGAGAGGTGTCATCCAATTGGGATGGACAGTTTTCCTCATTTATTTCTAAGAGGTACCATCTAGCAGGGATGATTAGAGTTCCTTGATGATTTTCCGAGATGTACCATCCAGCGGGGATGTTCTAAGTTCCTCGATGCTTTTCTGAGGGGTACCATACAGTAGGGATGATCAGAGATCCTCGATGCTTTTCTGAGACATATCATCCAGAAAGGATTATCAGTATTCCTCAGTGATTTTTTGAGAGGTACCATCAAGTAGAGATGGCCAGTGATCCTCGGTGCCTTATAAGAGGTATCATCCAGCAGGGATGACCAATGCAGTTATAGGCCAACCCTCCCACCAAGACAGGTGGCGTAGTCCCCAAAGAGAGACTAGGCTGACCTAGACCATAGTCCCTGATGGGATACCAGGCTGACCAAGAGGGTAGTCCTTGATGAGATACCAGGATGACCTAGAGCATAGTCGCCAAAGAAATACCTAGCTGACCCAGAGCATAGTCCCCTAAGAGATACCCGGCTGACCTAGAGGGTTTTCCCCTATGAGAAAATGGGCTGACCCAGAGCATAGTCCTCGATGAGATATCAGGCTGACCTAGAGCGTATTCCCTGATGAGAAACCGTGCTAACCCAGAGTGTTGTCATTGAGGAGATATTGGGCTGAACCACAATGTCATCCCCAGGGAGATATCGAGCTGACCTTATCGCCATGCCAGGTAGCGCATTCCAAAATGGTTTAGAGAAGACCCTCAACCATGTGACATGTTGGTGAGGCATAATTGGACTTACCTAAGGACACACAAGGAAGAGGGTCACTTTCCCACTGATATTCTTCCTTTTTATGTGACCTAAAACCTTGCGGGTGAGACAGTGCTACCCAAAGTAGATAGTATTGAGATGTGGTGATTTGGCCCACCTGGACCTGGGATTCTTGGGAAGATGTGATGAGGTGTTGGGAATTACATGTGGTTTTACATGGAACTGTTAGTTACTCACTTTCTTGGGATGAGCTATGAGATAGAGATCCCCTTACTCCCTAGATTGGGTTTCTTTAACTGGTCACACACACGCACACTCACACACACAGATACACACACACAAATCCTGTTTCCAGTATCCACTCCTGGGGATTTGGATAATCCCCTTCCAAGATAGGTGAAGATGTGTGGTTATGCCACATTCTTTCCGTTTCTTGCTTCTTGTGGTTGGACAAGTCTAATTTTCTACTATAGGTAGAAATGATTTTACGGGGAGTTCATATACTCACCATTTCAAGCCCCTTGTGTTTGGATGATTCTTTTATCACTAAATTATTGGATTCAGATTTACTCATGTTCAATTTTACTATACATTATCCCCATACTAGTCTTCTTCTGTTATATGTCTTACTGCTCCCCTCTTCAGTACCTCTCTTGCAACTCCTTCAAGCCTTCACAGCATCCTAATGTGTATTCTTATACTCACGCCTACCAGGGCTTTACCTGCATTTGGTGTTCCCTTGCAGATGACAGATAGGTCGATCATGATAACAGAGGATCCTAGGGATACAGGGTTCTTGGACCACATGCGGTAGTCATAGATTATGATTCGGCAGTGGAAATATTCCCGTTGTTTTACATTTATTCACTGGTTGCCTGGTTTTGGCACTTTTCTAGTCGGGTGTGTATTTTTTCTATTTCCCTTTTAGGTTGACATTTCTTGTATTTGTACTATTTAGAGGTCTATGCATATATGTTCGGTTTCCCTTTTATAGCAATGTTGTATCTTGATTTCTTTTCCACTTCACTTTTTCATTGAGTTGGTTTAGTCTGTGTGTATAATTTCATAGGAAAAGACCTACCCTAGTTTGTTGTGAATTCAACACTAGACAATAGCCGCTGGCCTATTGAGGCGGGTTTGGGGTAGTTGCAGCTCGAGCCCCGGTACGGTTCGGTTCCTGAACAACTGGTATCAGAGGTGTTTCAATCCTTGGGAATTCATTCATACATTTCATTAACATTGTCTTGGTTGGGTTTAGGGAAATGATGTTGATGTGTCTCAAGATCGGCTCACAGGATAGTGAGTATTTTGATGTTATGGGTGGCCAATGTATCCATTTACTAGGACCTTGATTACTCACTTGTCAACTCGTCTTCCTGGGACACTTGTTGCAGGGAACAATGGTACATGCATCATATAGGATTGAGTCTTTGACTGTCCTTCTAGAGTCAGTTCCCCACTTCCATTGATATATATATATATATATATATATATATATATTCTCATCCTACCGTGATACTCTTTGATAACATTTTGTATGTCTTTGCGATGATAGATAGCCAGTATACTAGCTCTGATTCGGGACAACGATCCCATGAGCGATGAGGCCTCAGTTCATGACCCATCATGTGAGCCCCTTTCTACATGTGGGTAGGAAGTACCACCCCTACCTGTTTAGTAGCAGATAACCCCAAAAGAGTTGGCTGATGATGTGCGTAGGTTGAGGGAATTTTAGAAGTTCCAACACTGGAGACCGTTGTGGTTCTACTATGATCCAACCCCTCAAACAGTGGAGGTTTGTCTAAAGTCGGTGGTTCGACTCTTCAGGTTTGTATATACACTGGCAGATTAGATGGTGGATTTGACATTCGACTTATTCCCCATACTATTTGGATGTTTTGGGAGCATTGTTACTTAGATACATGATGAGTTCGCACCATCGTGGGACGACTTCCAGTTGTTGTATTATGTGGAGTTATACCTCTTCTGGTTGTGCTCTGTTCAACTTTAGGGGATCCTATAGTGATGGTAGGGAGGGATGACGGTGACTAAGTATGTGACTAGGTTCATAGATTTTGCACACTACTCTCTTGACATGATCTATAACGGATACTTCTGAACACATATGATTGAGCAGGGACTTTGAAGAGAGATCCATGCTATCATAGTTCCCTAATGCATCCCCACCTATGCTGGGGTTCTAGAGAATGCATTGGTGAATGATATATTTTTTTCTTAATAACACCATACAACTAGTTATGGCAATGAGAATAATATATCTAAAACGTCTACAACACCTAGAAGATGTCATATAATGAGATCTCAATGTTGGAGGTCTTTTCATGATCTGTCTCATGCACGCGGTCATATGAAGCTGAGACAGTGCATAGGAAGAATGGTGGAATAATCCTTTTGAATTGTTCACTCAAGGTGCGATTGTGTATCAGATTCCCTTAGCGGGATATGCGAGAATCTTTAGAGCAGTTAACTTCCATGCAGCTGACGCTGGCAGAATAGAAGGGTACTACTTTTCTTCAGTCGATGGTTATTGACATATTCTCTTCTCGAACACATAAGGGAGTCTAGGTAGTAATGCACCGACTGTGAAATCTTGTGTGACCAGATATCCTTTGGTGTTTCACCATATATATATTATAAATGAGGGAATCGTGACACCATATTCCAATGAAAAACTGTGATTCCCGTTGTGACATGGGATATAGAGGTTTGATCAGGGAGGTAAACTATACTCCAAGTTCTATCAGGACATTTACGACTGTTCAAAGAAATGGTGTTGTTGCATATCCCCTTACCTTACCCTAAATAGTGGAAGTGGGTACACATCGTCTTACATGTGCCACAACTGATGAGATACATGTGTGTTCCTACACATGCATTCAACTAATGGAAGTCTTATGAGGGTGTAAAATCCATGCGGTCCACATTCTTTGGTAGCAAGAAAACTTATTAGTTTCCTTGGGAGAGGGAGAGCTAAGTGTGGCCATGGTATCTTGAGTTATTTCCCTATTTATGTTTTTAGAGGATGAAAATCATAAAAGATAGATTAATTTAGAGACCTAGTTTTTTATAATAAGACTTTGAAATATCTCTAAGAATATTTATAGATTTGGTAGTTGAGATGACATGCAATTTCGAGGCCCGTTGTGCCCAAAATTTATTTATAAAAATTTAAAGTGTTTTTATATTATGCACACAATATTATCTAAAGAAAACGGGATATCTATTAAATGTTTGATCATAATTAAAATACTTGACAACTTTTTCTTTCAGAATGGGGTGTTCCCCCTAGGCACCACATAAAATGAGTCAGCGCGGGACATTTATATCCCTTTCTCATTGGCAGTACATTAAATGGATAAATTAAATTATTAATTTATTCATTTAATAGCTCAAACCTAAATAACTCATGTACGGGGAATCATATAGAAAATCTAAGTCCACTTATGAGCTCAGAACGTATGATTTACACCAGGAAGGGTGTAACCATTGTCAGCGTCAGGTGTTCGTCTTATGCATCATCGTCGAAAATAATTAAATAATTAAATAATTGTTTATTTAGTTTTTTTGATTAAAAAATCTTTTAACCTAATAAGAGGTTATAAATATTAGTATTTAAGTGTGTGGCCTCATTATCCCTACATTTCACTAGCAAAAACATAAATATTCTCTAGAATAACTCATCCCTGACAAAGAATGATGAAAGAAGAACCCATGGCTCGAGGTTGATCGAATGACAACGAACATAATGGATATTCCTCCTCCATTAGAGATCACATTCTTCATCAAATGAATATTGATTTTCAACTTTTCATTTGTGATTTTCACCCCAATGATATAACTATTTAAGCATGGAATTTCAATATTCTTATTGATCTATGATGACTGTTTTTAGCCTGATCCCTCAGTTTGTTAATTATTGTTACATATTTTCAATCGTTGTTCTAACTCTGAGAACAATGAAGAATCATAACCAATCCAAACATGGATAGGGTTTGTTTTCAATTCTTGTGTTTTGTGGTTTTCTCACTCATTGTGATTTTTTCGTCATCATTTGTTTTGAATACCCAAAAATAAATTATTTTCAGATCAGTTGTTGATGTAATGAACAATCACTGTAAGTTCAGAGTTGAGATCTATAGATTTATTGGTGTGATACGGTGGAGAATGACACTTGAGGATCTAGGTGGATGTGTGTGGTGTTTCACTAGAGATATTTTATCCAGTATTGATAGTGGTGTGATAGTTGTGCGAGGTGGTGAGGCGGTCTGATGGAATGAGGAGGAAGCCGAGGTGACATTGCTAGCGCGATGTCGGATCAGCCAGGCTAGTCTAGTGAGGATGAATGCGGCAGGACGAAGTCTTGGTGGTCTGTGTGAGGGTGAGGCCGAGATGATGGCAGGATCGGGACATCTCATGTAGGCGGCCGATACAGCGGTCCGACTATAAGATCGAGCAGACTGGAGGCACAGATGTCAGGAGGCGGCGGGTGCGCACAGCCCTTGGTGGATAGGGTTTCATCGGCAGCTGAAAATTAGGGTTGAGGGGTGTGATTTTAGGTAATGAGTTAATTAGAGCATGAGGAAATCATTGGTAGAATATTTGAGAGATAATTTGAGAACTAAATGGATAAATAATAAAAGAAAAAAAGGCAATCAATGAGGGGTGCTACTTTGACGTGAAGAGATAAGAGTGGGTGAAAATGTGACCCCCTATATGTTTTAAATGAAATTTATAATTTGTTTTAATAATAATATAAAATATTATTATTATTGTTTTGGATAAATAATCATATATCATATATATATTTTAACTGAGATGCATTTTTGGTGAACCGCCATCGGACACTGACTTCAAGAAGGACATTCTGAGTACAATATTGGTTATCTTTTTTGGGTTTTCAGTTCGGGAACCCAAAATTCTATGGAAATAATAGATTTATTATTACTATTAAATCTTAGATCCGCCCTAACTTCTATGTGTGACTTCTAATTGAAATTATTTTAGCGGCCATGTAACTCTATCTTTATGAATGTCTATTCAAGTCTAAGGTAGAATATTAAATATGAGTTTGTGTCTCGATATTTCAAAATACCCCAATATTATTATTGTTGTTTTTGTTATTGTGGAATATTTCATCGGTCGTAACTCTCCCATACGACATCGGAGTGTAGAACCGTCAATAATATCATGACCCTTACATTGAGGCATACTTTTCAGGACTAATTGATGGTGTTTAAACCAATGTTGAGGTGCGGACCCCATGAAGATGGTTCATACAGATTATGGTGGAATGTGACTTTCTCACCAAGTATCTATTCTCTGATACAGATTAGTCGATCGCATGTGTGTTTCTGAGAGGATTGCAATGGAGTGATCCATACAGTTTGTTTCAGGACAAAGGTATTGGCCCCACATAATGTCATTCAAGTGCAATGTGGTGATATATGACTTTTCCATTAGATGTATGTTCAAGGATAATTAATTGTCTATCTTGTGCATTTTACTCCATGGATCGCAATTGTGTGATCCATTTTGTTATCTAGTGCCATTGGAGGAGGCCTGTGAGTAAAATTATGTTTTCACCCATCGCTTTAACCATGGGCATTGCATGCTCGTCAGCCTTTGGGATAGATATGTCATGTACTCTGGGAGTACAATTGCATGCCTAAGGGGTACTTGATTTTTAGTTTAGTATCCTATTAAAAAATGGTACATGGCTATGAAAAGAGGTGAGGACACATAACATGTGGGCCCCACATGCACCATGTACCACTTTATGAATCTTTTATCTCACATATCTTCTTCTTTTAGACTCATAATTTGGTATATGAGTAGCCTATCCTGAGTCTTTTTCCATGTAGAACACAATGTTCCCCTCTATAGTTGCTTTGGAGATATTATGGGAGATTTTTAGGTTGTGATTCCTATTCAAGGTGATACCAGATGAATACAACAACATGTTTTCTGAGAGGTATCATCCAATAGGGATGTCCAGTATTCCTCAGTGATTTCTGAGAGGTACCATCCAGCAGGGATGATCAGTGTTCCTTGATGATTTTCCAAGTCGTATCTTCTAGTGGGGATGATCAGAGTCCCTCAATGCTTTTCTATGGGGTACCATCCAGCAGGGATGATTAGAGTTCCTCGATGCTTTTCCTAGACATACCATCTAGAAGAGATGATCATTATTCCATAGTGATTCTCTAAGATGTACCATCCAGTAGGGATGTCCTGTGATCCTTAGTGATTTCTGAGAGGTATCTTCCAGCAGGGATGACTAGTGCAGTTCTGGGATGACCCTCCCACCAGGCTGGGTAGCGTAGTCCCTAAAGAGTTACCAGGCTGACCCAAAGCGTATTCCCTGATGAGATACTGGACTGACCCATAGGGTATTCCTCAATGAGATACTAAGATAACCCAAAGCGTAGTTCCCAAATTGATACCTGGATGAACCGGATCGTAGTCCCCAATGAGATACTGGGTTGACCAAGAGGGTATTCCTCGATGAGATACTGGGCAGACCCAGTGCGTAGTCCCCTATGAGATACCCGGTTGAACCAAAGTGTAGTCCCCAATGATATAACAGGATGACCTAGAGTGTAGTCCCCAAAGAGATACCGGGATGACCCACAGTATAGTCCCCAGGTAGATATCAGGCTGACCCTCCCGCTAGGCCGGGCAGCGTAGTCCCTGGTGGTTGAGAGAAGACCCTCAACCATGTTTCATGGTGGAAAGGCATGGTTCAACTTACCTATGGATCCACAAGGAAGAGGGGCACTTTCCCCTCTGAGACACATCCTTGTGATGTGACCTAAGACTTTGCAGGTGAGTCAGTGTCGCCCAATGTAGATAGTATCGAGGTTCGGTGATTTGGGCCCCTTTGACATGGGCTTCCTGGGAAGATGTGACAAGGTTTTGGGAATTACATATGGTTTTACATGGATTTTTGGCAACTCACTTTATTGGGATGAGCTGTGAGATGGAGATCTCCTTACTCCCCTGTTTGGGTTTCATTGACTAAGCACACACACAAACATAGTTATATATATATATATATATCATATTTCCAGTTCCCACTCCTTGGTATTTGGATACTCCCCTTCCACGCGAGGAAAAGACACACAGGGTATGCCACATTTATTCTGTGTCTAGATTCTCATGGTTGGAAAAGACCACTCACCTACTATATGTAGAAATGTTTTGATGGGTAGTTCATCTCCTCACCATTTTGAGTTCCTTGTTTTTGGATGAGTCTAATTTCAATATATTTTTGGGTTGACCTATACATCTATTCACTTTTATTATACCTTGTTCCCATACAGGTATTCTTCTACTATATGTCATACTATTCCCTCTTCATTACCTCTCTTTCTTCTCCCTCGAACCTTTGTGGCATCATACTGAGTATTGTTTTACTCACCCTTGATTGGACTTTGCCTGAATTTGGTGTGTCCTTGTAGATGGAGGATAGGTTGATTGTGATATCCTAGGATCTTAGGGATATGGGGTTTTTGGACCATGTGCAGTGGTCGTATCATGGGATTCAGGTGTGGGACCCTCCCAACAATTTTTATTTTTTTCACCTGTTGTCGGGTTGTGGAACATTTCAAGTTGGGTGTGTATTTTCCCCCTTTCCAATTCAGCTTGACTTTTCTTTTATTTATACTATTTTAAGGATGATAAATATATGTTTTGTTTCACTTTTATAGTAGTTTTGTTTTTTTCTTTCTTTTCCTCTCTAATTTTTCATTCAGTTGTTTGAGTGTCTGTGTAGAGTTTCTTAGGAAAAGGCCTCACCTAGTTGGTTGTGTCTTCGGCGCTAGTCACTATACCATGGCTAATAGAGGAGGGCTTGGGGTAGATAAGTATCTAACCCCAATACGAGTTTGGTCCTGACACCAATAATTGGGATTTTAAATGTGAAATTTTTGCACTGGAAATATAATATATTTTTAATTAGGGTCATAGATCTAGTAAGAGAAAATGGCTTCACTATTATTTATTCTAGAAATATTTTGTCTTGGTTGACCATATTGGTTGAGGATACACATATAGAATCCATTTATAGGTTAACCATTGGTAGTATTATTTCTAAATATTTTTCTCACCTCTGTATGTGAACCTTAGTTTTAATACATAACATATGTATACCTTTTTTAAGGATTGATGCACAATGTGTTGGGAAAAGGTCTATAATTTCATGATTGAGCAAGCAGATCGTATGGAGTCTAATGTTTAGGTTAGATTAGATTGGTAGTGTATTGGATACCAAGCATGTGATGTGGTTTAGTGTTGGATGTAGAGACTGATGTATTAAGTTTTGAGTTAATTATTTATATATGTGACTATCATAGTGGGTGAATGATGTTGTATATATGTCATGGTCATCTAAAGATTTTCTTTATTTCATTTCATACAACATGATTGTGTTTTATTTAATTTATTATTTACATTTACTTAGATAGGTATTATTTATGGTTTTTTATTTTTTATTGTTCAATCTAATATGTGGATATAGTATCCTCGTAGTTTCATATTAGACCCTTGCTAATAATCGTAAGCCTCTAGTATTGAAGGAGTCACAATTAAATTTTTTTAGAAAACTGGATCAGGTAACCAATATAGTGTCATTTAGTCCTAGACATTACAAAGTGGAATCAACGGATTTTAACATCATGTTATTATAATATTTGGGTTTTAATGACTACATATATTGGAATTTTTTGGAGCATGTGATGGATATCTAGTTGGTTCATCATGAAAACATCTTCTGGTAAGAAGCCCAGGCCAAATTTGGCTGAGACTGTAATTTTGATTTCTGATGTTTTGGTCATATGTTATTTTTACTATGGGAAACAAAAATGATGTTTGGATTTTTGTTATTTATGTTGGACATATTTTTATTGGCCCTATAGAAACAGACTTATGGTGTAGTTATGACCCTTATCTTATAGAGGTGAGTAAAATATCATGCATCATGATAATTAGTTGGGATCTAAATTACATAGGCCTACTTGTGTATGATATTATGGATTTCCCTCTGATGGAAGGCTCTGTTGATCAATAGTGAGATGCTCAATGATGTAGATGTTGATTCATTCCTTATTTACATTTGGTGAAATGATCCGATTTGATTAGCAAGGTATGGGTATGTGATCGATAGACCCATTGTCAGTTATTTGTATTCAATGATGGTAATCTGTCAAACTCCACTAGGGAGAACTCTGATATATAGAAACCTAGAGGGGGTGGGTTCCCTGGTTTTTTTTTTGTTTTTTTATGTGTGACATCTTTCGGATGTAAGACCATTGAGATAGTTGTTTTGGAATGATGTGGTTATGGGATATTGGGATGGGAGAATGTTTAATTCTTTATTGATCTTGATATTTTGTGTGTTTTTATAGACCTATGTTGTTGGACATAGTTGTTTTTTATGAGACATTAATATTGGGTCTACATGGGAGAACCAAATGACCATATTAACGTGACTCTAGTTTAGGGAACATGTGTCATTTGGAAATCCAGGGTGACCCTTGAGTTCCATTGATAGAGTTTTGTAATCCATGGGATGGGTGAGGGACATATGGATGTTTTGAGATATTTTGATAATGGTTAAATAAGTGTGCATCCATGTTTGAGTTATAGTCTTGTTGTCTTATAGTTTTTTACAGGGTGAACATGTGTGTTGGTGAATCATGCTTGTTATATGTTTGAAGAGGAATATGTTCATTCAGGTTCCTTGAAAATGTAATGGTTGTGTAGGTAGTGCTTCATAGTGTTTTTGAGTATGATTGGAAGAAAATTGGATATCTTTATTGTGTATGATTTGAAGTTAAGTTATGCATGACTAGGATACAGGTATTGTGAGCGGTGTTTTGTGATATTTGAATCGTTGGAGTTGGAATTTAGTGATATATTTAGGTTTCATAGGAGTATATCATGATTAAAAATTGGAAATATCATGGATTAATGAAATAATAGTGACATAAATTGATGTTTGGTTTGTGGATTTCATTTAATACAACCATATTATTATATATCATTAGTTTTTTAAACTGCCATCAATTGGATAAGAACCGATTGGGATGTCATGAGGGTCATCTTCTCATTGTGAACCATTTCCCTTGGGATATAACAATGATGATTGAGGGATGGAAAATTTTTTTGTTGTATTCTACGATGAAATATTACTGTAGTTATAGTCTAGATACAATAACTCCTAATATTTTGACATTCTTATCAGTACACAAAGAGAAAATTGATTGTTTTCAAAGTGATCTAAATGTTTTTAGGGTTTAATATGATGTATAATGGGAAGATTCACCAATAGAGAAATGTATATTAAGTCGTATAATGGGAGTGAACCATTGGTGTTCTTTGAGAGAGGCCCTTCTGGTGGGAAAGATATCAAAAAATACAGTTTCAATCTCATATGATGTGAATGGTTGATAGTTGATGTTTCAATTTTTCTATTGGATTAGAGAAAGAAGACAATGATATGTCTCATAATTTGAGATGGATTGGGGCATGGTATTTGGATATTTTGTTTTAGTGTGAAGTGATAGTAAGAATACTTTTATGGTGGTGAGTATCAGATCATTCGGAGTGATGTGATCATTATGTTGGAAGGGTCATTGATACAGTGGGAACCACATCGGGTGGCTTGGTGGACCACTGAGAAAGTGTTATGAAAGGAAACTCAAATACTGGTAAGTGGCATGGATAGAAATCATCCACTTTTAGTTGAGTTCTATAGTGGGTAGGAGGATGATCCTAATGATAAATATTTTATTGCACGGTGACAACACAAGATGGATGGTTCTTGTTAGTCACATTTATAGAGTTTTTTTTATGTTAGGAAGTGATGAAATGACCTTTGGTTGGATTTACTCCTTATATATGGATTTATTCATAAGAAAATTGTTGTCAAACAAGAATACAACACAATGAGTTGTCTATGTTTTGGTGAATAAGGTGAGTTGGGATGTGTGGTGGGAGGACCACTGAGGGTGATCAAGGACGATAATATTTATGGTGGAAAGGTTTTAATGAATTGTTATTTTTTCTGGATCATAAAATTGAGATAAAAACAACATCTTTTATTATCAGAAGTTTATGATAGGTAAAATTATAATTTCCCCTATAAGATGATTCTAGATACGTTTTTGAACACTCTACTGGTAACAAAATGGGGTGTTTACCCTATTATTGGAGTTTAGTGGCCATTGGGGTCATTGGAGATTGGGAAGAATGTTTAATATTCAATAAGATAGATATTATTTTATTTTCACTAGTTCTAGTGAGGTTATCATGTAATAGGATCATCATAATGAGATCATGAATCTATGGTTGAGTCCACAATAGGTGGTATTTCATATGTGAAGTATAAACCTGCATTGAGTTCTGGGATTTCTAATGAGTATTAAATGGTCCTTTAATTATTTAAATAAATATTTTAATTAATGGACCCCCACCCATTATAGGGGTTCATACACATGATAAGGGGAACATCCCTTGTACATTATGTATTATCTAAGAGGTAATTATATGAGAGATGCTAATGGGAGTAATCCACAGTGAATATTAATATTGGAATGAGGTGCACCAACCATTGGAAAAATATTTGGACAATAATATTTATTTTTTTCCATTGATGTAGGATAGTTCTTCATTTTTATAACCTTGTCCCAATAGATTAATTGTTTTAATGTTTTTATAGACATTATTTTTTAGTATTACGGATTGCTTAGGGGTTTTTTTGAACCTAATCAGGGAAAAATAGTTGTTTCAAGAGGTTTTCAGTGGTTTCTCATTTGAAAATCCTGATCACTTAGTGCATGGTTTTGGAAGACATTTTTAGTGTTATCCTCTTCATGTAAAATAGATTATTTGTAACTAAATGCTATTTAATTGGAGTACAAGCCATCTATTATTGAATTTTCTCATGGTTTAGTACTTGGGAAGATGATATTTCAGGACTACACACTGTGTACTCGTGGTATATGCCATATGTTTCCATATTGTTACGTTTTTATGGTATAAAGTGGATTGTAGATGCAATTCAACACAAGAGGATCCCATTTTCAATGTTTTATACATATAACATGGTAGAGGATACCTTGTGGAGTTTTGAGGAAATATTATATATTGTTTGTGGGAGTAAGTTTTGAATGATATGTTTTGATCTAATAAAGTGAGTTCTAATATCTCTTGAAAGTGAGAAATGGGATGATACCCATGTGAGGGTCTTGCGAATGGTGTGGATTATGTAGATTGAGATCATTGGGGGTCCTGATTAGTGTTTGGATGAGACTATCCCAAATTAAGTGTACTGGGATCGGACTCTATGTGTAATATATGTTGGGTGTATAGACTATCCTAGATTGTTTTTAAAAGAAATATGTTTTGAGACCATTTACATTATGATTATTTATACCATTGAGACTGTGGGGTTGTGAGGTGAGAGAGAATAGGTTGTGGGGTTTTTTTCCTTGATTGACATGTGTTGTGCCATGATTTTAGTCATTATTATATAATAGAGGGGGATGTCTATGCCTACATTTTGATCCAAAGTATCCCAAGAGGGATTCATGTTCCTGAGTTCATGTTATGAGGATCCAAAGAGGGATGCCTATGATTATGTGTATACATGGAGGGCCATGTGGGTTCCTGATTGACAGACTGTACTTGAGTGGATAAGTGTGTTTGTGTAGTAATGGTTGTGGGTATCTGCTCAGGATTTGAATCAACGTGTGGGTTGATAGTTTTATGATTTTGAGGAAATTATTATGGATTCAACCAACCCTTGATATGGTTTCACTTTTAGTTTCTACTAAGACTCATTTAATGAAAACAAGCCTATTTTGTTGAAGTTTAGAATGGTGGGAATGGAATTTCATATGTATGAATGAGGTTACTATTCATGGTGTTCCGTGTATATAGTTGAGGTTAGTGGACCTATTATTCTACATATTTTGTTACATGCTATATAGATGGTCTAGGAGTGGGTAGTATATTATATGGATTAGTTTTCATATTGAGGTAGTAAATAATAATATTATACATTATGGATTAATTTCATGACTGATTCTCCTAGAAATTTTCCTACACTAGTTAGAATGGATGTTGGCCTGAAGCTTGGAATCCAAGGTTTATGTTCCTGACATATACTCAAGGTACTTTGGTTTTGAGGAATGGTTTAGTGTGCTATTTATGGAAGTCCTTGCATGTGGTTTACGGTGATAGTCATCAAATTTCTCACCCATAGTTTAGGAACCAGATAATGGCGGTCTTCACTCACACTTTAGGGTACCCATGATTGTGGTCCTCACCTATAGTTCAGGGTTCGGGTCATGGAATTCACCACCCACAGTTTAGGTTGGTAGTCTTGGAAGTCATCATATATGGTTTAGGTTGTTTTTAATGTTGCTATGTATCTAGGATTTAGAAGTTGGACAGATACTTCAAGCACTATTTTTTTGCATATAATTTACATGTTGGATTAATGCATCAGGCAGTATAGGTATTGATACATTAAAAAGATGCTAAATTTATGCTCTATGTATTAAGAGTTTTTTAGCATGGTATAATTACATAGGAATGACATGTCTGGGTACCACGTAAGAGATAATGGGAAAAGTTGTGAAGTTTTGTTGAGGGATTCTATGGAGTTGGATCCCATATGTCATATGGGATTCATAGTTTTTTGGACATTCATAAAGAAAACCTGACACTGTCCAAATATGGTATAATCGATAATGGTAATATACCTGAGGATCGATGACATATTTCTGTGGTTTTATATCAGTTATGTTTCTGCTAGGATGAGCATATTACATGGTTTCTATGATAAGAAGACCATATTTTTATCCATTTTTATGTAATATTACTAACCATATGAATAAAAATTTACCATTTAGCATGTATATAAATTTTTTATCAATCATGGAATGGGATAATTATTTAATCAAGAAATTAAATCCTCTTATAACATGATTCATAGACTATTCTTCCAATTTATGAATATCAACTTTTTATTATTGAGGTACTTCATTTAAAAGTATCTTACATTATTCAATCATATACAATATGTATTCATTTAAAATTATTTTAAATCAATTTCAAACCACGTGGAATCATATTTATATGATTAAAATTTAAACCAATTAATATAAAAAGGGAAATACTGAAGAAATCATGAAGAACAAACACTTAATAATCATCAAGTATTTAACCAATGAACTACCAAAATATCATGTGTCTAAATAAACCAACAATTCCAGTTAATTCCAATTTTATTTACTATATATTATTTTAATAAAATCACTATAAATTGTCAATGACAAAAACTATAATTAAAATTTCAATTTCAATTCAACTAGTTTTAATGATTAATGTAACTTCCCGAAGAGTTTACCCTAATAATGTTATCATGAATTAATTCTACTAGTTATTAATGTTCTTTTTAAAATTATAAAGAGACCAAAATTTATATTTCATAGACATTCTACATGGGCAACATCAAATGTCATGGTAAAATATCATTGTTCCCCTACCAAACCCATATAACATAACATGTTACAAATTTAAAACTCAATACGAAATCTAAAATAGAACATTTGATAGCACAAATCTATGATCAACCCCCACTATAACCCCTCCTAGTTCAGTAGTGAAGAACGGAGCGACCCTTAAAGGGAACCTCTAAAATTCCAAGGGTAGATGAAAAGTTTTAATCTAATAAAACACCCAAATGAGAAACCATCCACACATTAAACACATGAAAACATTGAAACCACCATGAAATGTCGAAAATATTATTATATGAAAAATATATCAAAAACCAAAATTTTGCATATATGTCAATGTACAGAATCCACAAAAAAATAATATGCAAGAAACAATCTTAGATATTTATAACATCAATCAAGACCACTCAAGGTAATGTTTTCAACATAGTATTTAATTTTATTTTAATTGTTTAAGATGTGTACAATGAAGATTATGGTGATACATGAATGATTTTTTAGAGATTCATGGGGAAGAGTTGGATTTCATGATTGATAAAGCGTCCATATAATTCAACAATATTCATGATCAAAGGATTTTTTATAAATAGTAGATGTAATGAAAGCCTAAATAAGAATAAAAATATTGTATATAATGCTTCATACCATCCACATGAACATAATGTAAGTAACCCTGACCTAGAATTAAATAGTCTGTGTGATGTGATTCCAACCAACCACATAAAAAAGAAACATCTACCATGAAACATTATTATAATTATCCTCATGAAGAAAATAATCTACCACAATCCTGAAATTAATCATCCTTCTGAGTAACTCAATCTAAAAAATCATGAAATTAATCAACATCATGTAGGGTATGTAAGACATCACATGAATAAATATTTACCTACCATATGGAGAAGAAGAATTGAATGTGTGATGATAGAACATATTGTGAGATTCATACAGTAATAAAACCAACTGTGAGAATAACCCACTATGGCCTACAAATAATAGATGAACTAACCCCTTGTTTGGACATATTCCATGATTATGTAATGTGACTGTGTGTATTATGATGATTCTTGACATTATAATGTGAGACATCACATAGTGAATATCAAGAAAATATTTTATTAATGTGAGATCATGTTAATAATTGTAATTTAAAAAGTGATTTCAAAATTATTATAATCCTATTAAACATAATGTGAATTAAAGAAAATCATTTACAAGAAGACTTAATGAAAATGTGTTTCATATTCTAAGAATTCATGGAGTGGTTAACCTAATATATAACTTCATGAATTTATTTATAAAACATTCATAATCATGTCATGAAATTTATCAAGTAATACACAAATATTGTGAATGTGATATTGATGAAATATACAAGAGTATGAGGGGTTATTTATAGAGTATGGTAAATTATAGGAGAAACTATGTGAGATAATGAAAATTATGTAAATATGGAAATTAAGACCCATTAATATCAGGTATATCAATAATGAGTTATAATTTGCAATCCATTGATCGAATTAAAAGAAAAATCTTCATGATTTTAAATGTAATTACAAAGAATAAATCATTGGAGTCCAAATATTAATATAATAAGAATTAAATTAAAATGGTTATCAGTATTTTATTATAGTTTTAAATTTATAAAAATTATTTATATACTTGTGAATTATATATTAAACTTGTCAGGGAAGGAAACATATTCAATCCTTGAATATTATTCTAAGAGAATATGATACAAATAGTATTAAAGAGAGATGATTTTGAGCTGAATCTAGGACTCCATGAAGGATACACAATTGAGTATTAAAAGAATGGGATAAACTATATCATTTTTGTTCCTCTATGAAGGATTTTAAGGAATATAATATATCCTTAAGTAGAATATGAATATTATGAATTATAATACATGGAAGCCTAATCTAGTAGGCACATGTTGAAATATATCACTAGGAAAGAATAATAAAATTGTACAATTGGGTCAAAAAAATATGGAACTTGCAACTGTAATGTACAATTAGTTTATTAGTAGACTTGTGGATAGGGTGAAAAAACATGTTGAGGGGGAGAAGAAAAATTTGGTTTTATAACTAACTATGGTTTAAGAGTGACTTTATACGGTGTCAATATAGGTCCATCTAGAGGATCGGGTACTAGGATATATAAACAGTTGTTTCAGAATCCATTTCTTCTCTGAACATGATTTTTGTGGAAAATCCATGTGTGGGTATCAAATAAACATGGAAAGAAAAATTTAGTTTTACCAAACAACGTAAATACATGATGCAGATATATATTTCATTACCTCTACACTCGAAGTTATGATATGATATATTATTGAGTGTATTGACAAGGATAATATGTGAAATATTTTCAACTATAAAAAATTTATATAATAATACACTAATTAACACCCATCTCTGTGGTCAAGAAACCTTAGTTCTTTCAAGTTATATCATTGAATATGATCCACTCAAATATTCAAGATGTATTAGATATGAAAAGTAATAATTTTGGAATTTTATGTATGGTAATAAATTTCAATTAGAATGGCCATGATTATATTCATGCTATTAACATTAAATTTATAATGTTCAAAAATGTTAATGTAAAAGAAGAAGGAAAACTATTTTTAATGTATAGGATTTGTGATTGTAATAATTTATTACCATGAACTAACCCATGAATAATCCAATAATTACAAATTGTGAAATTGAATCATTTTAATCTTGAACCAATTTTATTTATGAATATAATTTCTTTTTTGATGTTAAGAAAGAAACTATTGCAAATGGAGAAATGATGAATAAATTTAGGATGATAAATCTCAATAAGGGAGGGAAATATGTTAAATAGGAGATGAAATTAAAGAAATATAAAGTATATAAGAAAAAATAAATTCTTATTTTAGTGAAATATAAGATAGAAAATATTTATGAAACATAAAAATTCATCAGAAGGGAAATATTATTCAAATGAAGAGGGTTAGAAGAAAAATCCAAAGAAACAAGGTATATATTACGTTTCTTATAATTGACGTGTTTAAAAAATTTATATTAGAATGGGATAATTAAATTAAGTGACACTCTTCCCCATAAAATGGGTTGGATAACAAGGCAAGGAGATGACAAACCCCCTATCCCCACCCAAAGAAAAAAAGATTATTTTATAGAATGACAAAAACATAAAACTGAAAAAATTAGAATCAATCTATGAATTCAAAACTGGTTGGGTTATATATATTTTTGCAAATTTATGTACATAAATCAAAATATTTATTATATAATATGTATATTATAAGATAGTGGGATGGACCAATAGATATTTTTTGTGTGAAAATGAGGAATAAATTCAAAGGAAGTAAGTTTGGTCCAAATTTACTATAAATTTATCCACTAAAATTAGATTTGATAAATTTAATAATGTGTGTGACATATATTATCATGAAGGACACAATTTTTATTATTTCATGAAATAAAAATTCATAAAATCCATTATAGTGTAAAAGGTAACAAAATTATAAATAGGGGAGGAAATTTTTTTAAATTCTAAAGGACTCGAGATGGAATTTGGGAAGCCATATGATATTTGAAATGAAAATAATGATTTTTTGTATTGACCTAACATATTGGAAACTACTTAACAAATTGAAAAAGAACAAATAAATTACAATTTCAGGGAGAAAAATATGAATAATGTTCATGATGAGTTATACATAAAAGTTCTTTTAATAAGAGATGTAGAAAATAAATCTCTACTTGAGAACATAATTCATTAGAATAAATATGTACACAATATATGAATGATGAAAATAAGTAAGAAAGAACATCCATTTGAATCTTCTAAATACGAATAATGAAATAATGGGGGAAATTTATCACCATAAACATTTCATCAAAAGAAGTAAGAGGACCCTCTTTAAACCCTTATTATTATTTTAAATTTATGAAAACATGTAAGGAATTGAATGAGAAGACTTAATTTTTTCGTTATAGGCAACAATAAATATAAGTTATCTCAGGGGGTTACCCTGAAGAAAATTATCCATGAAGGAAATTAATAAATTGAATACCTTCATGGGGAGAAAACTAAAGAGTAAGATTCCATTTTATTATTCCATGTAAATATATAATATATGTATATATTGGAAAAAAGTGTAACACGGTATCAAATAAATAATTGATCATTTACTTCTGATTATATTTAATTAACATATTAAGGTGAATAGTATGTTGATTATAATATGTTATGATTGATAATTTTATTGATTTTTAATTATATATTCATAAGTTTTTTGGGATTTTTGCAGGATAAATAATATATCTTGATATTAATTTTTATACCAAACATATTCGAGAAATTTTCAATTTTTAGGTGTGATATCAAATGTTTGTGAAATTTTATAGGAAAAATTGGAAACCATATTTATATCTCTCTTGTTTTATACAACATGACATCACAAAAGGACAAAAAGAAGAATAATTTTTATTTATTTACTGAGAAGAAAATTCGAATTCATCTTTCTTTCAATAAAAAAAAGTGAGTTATTCAGACATGAAAAATGTGGAAGAGAAAATGAGTGCCTTGAAATTTAGAAGAAACAATGGGATGTACCTAACATAAAAATTTCCATTATTTTCAATAAGTGGTATAAATAATCCATCAAAACACTCATATTATTATTGGGGAAATATGATATTTCCAATAAATTTAAGGTGGCACTTTTGTTCCCATATATGTATTAAATTTGTTGTCAATGGTTAATATGTGTATATTGATGGTGATAAAAATTATTGGCGTATTTTTAGAGATTAATGAGATGTTTTTTGATGTTATTATTGATAAAAAATCCATTTAAATCTATATGATTTTTGATTGAGTGTTATGTTCACTTCATTTTCAATGTATTGACCACCTGAATGAGTGTCCACCTACCATATATAAAGAATATAATTATCTAAAAAACATTAAAACCATAATAATGATACCAAATTACCATATAAATATATTATAACCTACTATATTAATAAAGGATGATATAACATGCAGTATAACTACAATAAATAGTCATACGAACTCAATATAACATTACCTTAAAAGGAACTAACAATATGAAGGGTATCAAAACCACCACACACAAAAATATACACCTACCATATAGCAACCCCACCTTTTATTAAATTAATATTACATCATTTTAAAGATAAAAAACATAATAGTATTACACATAGAGCATCCAATGGTTTAGTGTCTTGGGAAAACTAGGACCATACATATAAATTACATCATCAAGCATAAACATTCATTTCTTCTTCTCTAGCTTCTTATTGGAACTTGTCCTCTCCACGGTACTTGTAGCCACCTGAAGATATACATTAAAAGAGCCTATCTAGAATCCAAGTAAGAGGATAGATAAGAATATTATAGAATGGGGTGAGCATAATCATAAAATGGAAAAAAGTTCATCAATATGAGAGGAAGCATAAATACAAGACTTGAAATGTGGCAATTCATAAAAATGAAACATCAGGTCTTAGTGGTTAACTACCACCCATACTTGTGAACCAAGATAGAATATTGTTCACACATTATTTCACATTTACTCATGAGATTCATCACTTTACACAATGTATTGTAGCACTGTATAATTCCAGGAACACCCATCACATTTAAACATTCATATTGCGCTATATAATTCTGAGTGCACCCGTCACATCATAAAATTATCATTTATCATGCATGCCACAATGAACATATAGCATAAATGAACATAAATAACCAATTAAAATTAATGGGTTTCATCTCATAATAACACATTCTTAAAATATGGGTTCCCAAAATAAAGGGTGGAATAACATACTTGATACAAGAACCGTAAATCTTGAATGAGAAGTAAAAGGTGTGTTCTTGAAAGAAGAGTTCTTTTGGAAAACATTTCGTTTGATATAAACAATTGTGGTAAACATTTATATCCCAGAAAAGGAATGAAAATGATGAAAAAATGATTTTCTAGGAGTAACTATATCTAAAATGGAGTGAAAGAGGGAGAACCCAAAGGACGAAATTTGGGTTTGAGAATTTCCCATTACCTTGTATCTGAATGCTTCCTTCTCTTTAATGTCATATATAATGAAATTATATTGATTAATTAGAAATCCAGAACCTTTGGTACATTATTATGTTTCATTATGGTTTCATTGAGTGATTTTATGTGTCATTGGATGAGTTATATAGTTTGAAAACATTATTTGGGAATGTTTGTTTTAATGGTTTTCTTGAGTGGTTCACTTGTATTCTAAAATTGAATTTTGGGAAGAACATGGGTAAAAATACAGAACTAATATTACATGTTATTAATGATATTAAATGAGTTTGGATGATATTTTAATGAATTATATTATATCCATGTGTATGAATCATTAGATAGTAATTAAATGATGATTGTTTTGGTTAATTAGAGCGATTTTTCGATCATAATGAACTCGTTTTATTTATCACTAGCACTATGGTCATAATTTTGTTCAAGAACTTAAAATAGGATATAATACATATAGAAAGTTATGTTTCAACCATAAAAATGGTTTAATGGCCAGATCTTAAGGTAGAAATGGAAAAATAAAGCATTTCATTCTTGAAGGTGAAAAATTAACACCTCACAAACAATGTTATCATTAATAAAATAAAAGGAAGAGGGAAAGTGGGTTGGATGATATAATATCCCATTATAATCATAAAATTATATTATATGTATAATACTGGAGTTAAAATATAATTTGGTTGAAGATAGGTGGGGAGAGATCAAGAAATGAACTTGAACTTGAAAGGAAATTAAAGGAGAAGAGGGAGAGAAATTACCTCTTATGTCATCCTTTTGAAATCCTCCTTAAGGAAGCTAAGATTGGAATTTTGATGAAACCAGAAGACCTTTAACGTGGGAGAGGGGATAGATAAGTGGTTTTGGCAGATTTTGGAGAAGTTTTGAAGCTTTAGAGGTGTGAAGAAATGAGGGTGTGAATAGTGGTATTTATAGTGGAGGGGAGAGGGGTTTCCTTAATATAAAATTCATTAGTTTGTTAATTTACCCTACAACAAGGAATTGTGAGTCCTCAATGACCAAGAATAGTAATTTTATCGTGTATTCCCAAACCAAGTGGGATTACATCAGCATAACATCACACATGACTCTATAATTAGCTTATTTTGCTTATTTTGTAAATTATGGTATTTTACTATTCATCAAAAATTCATGTATCTCAGAAAAATCCCAAAACTTTACACCTACCATTTTTTGACATGTAGAATCCAGAAATGAAGTCCATTTTTCAGAAATAATTTTATAAATATTAATAATTTAATATTTTTTTAAAATCATAATTTACTTAAAATAAACAGTTTTTAAAATTAAAATTGTTTTTATAGTGCTTTCAAAAATTATGTAGGGTCTTATAAAATTACTTAAAAACTATAAGACATTTATTTGATAATTAATGAACACATTTTAAGCAAATATGTTATCTTTTAAATTAATTAATTAATTATAATTAATTATTTATGACTTACAATATACCAAAACGTTTACTAAGGTCAAATTGTGACTTTCTAAGATGTCTAAATTTTATTTAATTATTCATGGGTAATGTTCATATTATGTTAAATGATTTACTATTCATAAGGGTCATATTACTATTCATAATGGTATGTTACTATTCATAAGGATAGGTTACTATTCACCAAAAATTATTTTTGTTTTATTAGACTCCAATAATCATCTTGAACATAACCATTTATGTCGTATTTTCGAAATTCAAAACATATAAGTGAAAAAATTATGTTTAGAGGTCACATAGAACTTATTAGTTCATTATGTTGTGTTTTCATGTGATTTTATGACATAATTATAAGAAGGTAATTTCCAGTGAAAAAATTTGGGTCGTTACATTCTTCCCCCCTTAAGAAATTTCACCCCCAAAATTTCACTTAACACAAACAAGTGAGGGTACTTCTCCTTCATTTCCTCCTCTGGTATCCAAGTTTCTTCTTCAAAAATATGGATCCTCCACAACACTTTGACAAGATGGGTTCTATTGTTGCTATAACCTTATCTCTCGGATCCAAAATCTTTATTGGATTCTCCTCATAGAAGATATCATCTTCGAGCTGCACCACCTCTAAGTTTAGTACATCTGAGATGTCTGGTATTTACTTCCTCAGTAGTGATACATAAAACACATCATGAATGTGAGCCATATTCGATGGAAGTGCAAGACGATAGTCTCCGTCTCTTATGCGGTCAAGGATATCAAAGGGGCTAATATACTTTGGGCTTTGCTTTCCTTTCTTGACGAATAGCATGACTCTCTTCCATGGAGATATTCAAAGGAAGACTTTATCTCCAACGTCAAACTCCAAGTCCCTTCGATGGTTGTCAGCATAGCTATTTTGCTGACTTTGAGCAGATTTGATGTGTTTCTGGATAACATGAACCTTCTCTGTTATCTCTTGAACAGGATTGGGTCCATGTAGATTTCATTATCCAACTTCATCCCAACAGGTTGGATTTCTACATCACTTTCCATACAGATCTTCACGTGGAGCCATTAGAATACTCGAGTGGAAGCTATTGTTGAATGAGAACTCAACCAACGAGAGATGCTGATCACATCCACCTTTGAATTCTAGAGAGCAGTCTCTTAGAATATCTTCAAGCATCTGAATAGTTCTTTTAGACTGGCCATCAGTTTGGGCATGATAGGTCGTTCTGAAATTTAATTCAGTACTCAAAGTATGTTGAAGGCCCCTCCATAATTTAGATGTGAACCTTGGGTCACGGTCAGAGACAATTGAGAGTGGAACACCGTGCTGTCTCACCACATCATTCACATATATCTTTGCAAGTTTTTCAAGCGAGAGGTCATCCTGAATAGCGATAAAATGGGAGTCTTGGTGAGTCGGTCAACCACAACCCATATCGAATTATTTATCTTTGACGTCTTTGGGAGACCTATGAAAAAATCCATAGTAAAATTTTCTTATTTCCACATGGGTATAGGAAATGGATGCATCATAACTTTACACTTTTGTCACTCATCTTTAACTTTATGACATACCAAGCAGCTTGATATATATTCCGAAATATCCTTCGTCATGTTATACCACCAGAAGTGTTCTCAAAGATCATGGTACATCTTGGTACTTCCAGGATGGATAGAGAAATTTAAGCTATGTGAATTTTCCAATAACTCCTTCTTTATCCTAGGTGATGAAGGCACACAAAGCCATGTTCCAAACCAAATCACACCATCATCATCGATTTGGAACTCTTGCAGCTTCTCTTCCTTTACTGCATTCACTCTCTTTTGTATCTCCACGTCATCCCTTTGTGATTCTTTAATATTCTCTTGCATGGATGGTTGCGCAATAATTTGGGAAAGGTAGTATGTATCCCCTACCCTTATGATTTCTAAATCCATTCATTGCATATCCAAGAAGATAGGGTCTTTTTCAAACTACAGCATGGATAAAGTAGCAGGTTCTTTTCTGCTTAGTGCATCAACTACCTTGTTCGCCTTTCCGGGATGATAGTGAATAGAGCAATCGTAATCCTTGATTAGCTATATCCATCTCCTTTGATGCATGTTAAGCTCATTTTTTTCAATATATACTTTTGCCTCTTGTGGTCGGTGTATATGTCACACTTCTCTCCATAAAGGTAGTCCTTCGTGATTTTCGAGGCAAAAATCACGGCTGTCAGCTCTATATCATGCGTCAGGTAGTTCTTCTAATGGATCATAAAATGTCGTGAGGCGTAGGCTATCACACTGTCATTTTTCATGAGTACACAACTGAAGCCTTTCATTGATGCATCACTATATATCCAAAAACATTCTCCACTTTTTGGTAGTGTGAGTACAGGTGCGGTGATCAGCCTTCTCTTTAGCTCCTTGAAGCTTCCCTCACATTCTTCCATTTGGACATACTTTACCCCATTTTTTTTAACATAGTTAGCGGGCATGACAATCGTGATAAGTTTCTCACAAAACGTCGGTAGTACCCAGCTAATCCAAGAAAACTATGGATTTCTGTGACACTTGAGGGTCTGGACCACTCCTCAGTCACCTTTGTCTATGAAGGATCCACAAAAATTCCCACACTTGTGATCACATGTCCCAAGAACGTGACTTGCTTCATCCAAAAGTCACACATGCTGAACTTGGCGTACAACTTCTCCTTTATTAATTTCACCAACACAAGTCTTATATATTCTTCATGTTCCTCCTTCTTCTTGGAGTTGATGAGAATATCATCAATAAACACTACCACAAATTTTTCGAGGTAATATTTAAATCCTCTATTCATCAAATCCATGAATATTGTAGGGGAATTAGTAAGTTAGAAGGTCATCACCAAAAAATCATAGTGCCCATACCTTGTACGGAAGGCAGTCTTCTGAATATCTTCCTTCTTCACCTTTACATGAAGATATCTAGAACGAAGATCCACCTTTGATAAGTATTGATCTCATCTTAACTGGTCGAACAAGTCATCAATACTTGGGAGAGGATACTTGTTCTTTATGGTGATATTGTGGAGTTCCCGATAATCGATACACAACCGCATTGTTCCATCCTTCTTCTTCATAAAGAGCACTGGCTCACCCCAAGGTGATGCACTAGGGAGTATAAACCCTTTGTCCATATTGTCTTGCAGCTGCATCTTTAAATCCTCCAGTTTGATAGGAGACATCCTATAGGGACACTTTGAGATAGGAGTAGCTCCAAATATGATTTCAATAGAGAACTCAACCTCACGATACAGGGGGAATTCCTGGTAACTCTTTGGGAAATACATCGTTGTATTCCCTCATGATGGGCATTTCCTCAAGGTTGGAACTTTCCTTCGACTCAAACATTTGGGTGATGTATGATTCCTCATAGGGAATCAACACACACACTATTAAATGATTTTTTATAGGAGATTCATGATCCTCCTTTCATTTGTAGAGGATCATGGGATGGTTTCGAATATGAAAGGATACTTCATTTTCCCAAAAGTTGATATGTGCACTATATAACGAGAGCCAATCCATTCCCATTATAGCGTCATATTCCACCAAGGAAAGTATTACAGGAATTTCCTAATGAATCTTCCAACAAATTCCAACAGGAGAAGAGTCAAACACTTGGGTTGGAATGATTTCACCACTTGGTGTTTTTATAGATATCTCTACTTCAAGGTTTCGGGGCTTCGATTCTATAGTTCTAGCAAACTTTCATGATATAAAGATTGGGTGGAACCGGAATCAAATAAGACTTTTTCCATTCTTGAGTGAATAGGAAGTTTACCTTGTACGAATTCATTTTCTTGCTCCACTTCCGCTGTAGTGATGGAATAAGCCTTCCCTTGTTACTTTGGATTTTGTGGTTGCTGACGTTGATTACCCTCGAGAGCTCCTAGTTTAGTGCAACGGTTTGCATAATGCCCTAGCTCCCTACAGTTGTAGCATTGAACCTTGTGTTTTTCTTTGCTTTCATCGGCTACATTCTCCTTTCTTTTCTTGTCTTTTCGACATTATTGATCATAATGTCCTTTTTCCTACACTTGAAGCATTTCTTCGTCCTTTTGAGGTAGTTCCCATGGTGCAACATCCCACATTTTTGTCATGTGGGTTGTTGAGTTTTCTTCCCACTTTTTTCATTAGATCCTCCAGCTTGAAACTCTATATTTATTTTCTAATCCGCATAGACATGCGACCATTCTCCAAACTCCATCTCCACTTTGAGAGCACATCGAAAAACATCTTCATAACTCCCAAAGTCTAAAATTGCAAGAGCCTTTCAAAGGTGTGGTTTTAATCCACTAAAGAATCTATTAATTTTGTTATCATTGTTAATAACAAAACCCGAAGAATACATTGATAGCCTTGTGAAATTTTCTTCATAGGTTGTGACAGATTCTCTTTCTTTTTGATTGAGCTCTATCAATTCTCTATCAATCTTTTTGTGAAGAGTTCTTGGGAAATAATTGGAAATAAACATTATCTTAATGTCTTCCCATTCCATCTCTTTAATTTCCTCCCTTGAGTTGGTTTTTTTAACCAAATCCCTCCATTGATCGGATTCTAAATCTAGACGATAAACAGCTAGGGTCACCTTCTCCGTCTTGGAATAGTGATGAACAAAAAAGATCTTCTCTATGGAGTTGACCCACTGTTCCAAAACTAGTGGATCGGAAGGTCCAAATTGCCACATAAAACATTCGATAGCCAGTTACTCCCTCTTAGGTGAAGGAGGAATTTCCATATTATTATGGTTATTGTTCATAACCTAAGATAATTGTTTGAGCATAACCATAATGTTTTGAACTGAATCTCCCAAATCATTGGGGATGTCTTTTGGGCAATCATTTCATTGGCCCTCGCATGATTTGTTGGCTTGATTTCTCCTGGTTCCAACCATTTTATAAAATAGAAAAGGTTAGAAAAAAACATAATTAACCAATTCATGAATAACTTATACATTTAAACAAATTATACCAATAACATAACTTATGGGATCCCTATTCAAATATTCTGGTCTACATTTTTGTACTTAGTCTCATGCTAGAGGTTTTCTCTAGGGTTCACTACTCCTAATTCCCAAATAAACTAAACCATTCCTCTGATATCAAATATAGAAACCCTACCTTTTATTACATTAATATTACATCAATTTAATTATAAATAACATAATAGTGTTACACATAGAGGATTCAATAGTTTAGTGTCTTGGGAAAACTAGGACCATACTTAGAAATTACAACATCAACCATAAACAGTCATTTAACTTCTTCTTCAGTAGCTTCTTATTGGCACCTGTCCTCTCCTAAGTACATGTAGCCACCTGAGGATATACATCAAAAGAAGTGAGATACTATCCCATTAAGAGCATAGATAAGAATAGTATATCATGGGGGAGCATAATCATAACATGGACAAAGATCATGAATATGAGAGGAAGCATAAATACAAGACTTGAAATGTGGAAATGCCTAAAAATGAAACATCATGTCTTAGTGGTTAACTACCAAACATACTTGTGAAACAAGATAGAATCTTGTTCAAACATTATTTAAAATTTACTCATCAGATTCATCACTTAACCCAATGCATTGGAGCATTGCATAATTCCAGGCACACCCGTCACATTTAAACATTCATATTGCGCCATATAATTCCGGGCGCACCTGCCATATCATAACATTATCATTTATCATGCATGCCACAATGAACATATATCATAAATGAACATAACTAACCCATTAAAAGGAATGGGTTTCATCTCATAAGAATAAATTCATAAACTATGGGTTCCCAAAAGAAAGGGGGAATAACATACTTCATACAAGAACCATAAATCTTGAATGAGAAGTAAAAGGTGTGTTCTTGAAAGAAGAGTTCTTTTGGAAAACATTTTGTTTGAAATAAAAAATATTGGTAAACATATATATCCTAGAAAAAGAAATAAAATGAGGAAAAAATTTATTATCTTGTAGTAACCATATCAAAAATGGAGTGAAAAGGGAGAACCCGAAGGACGAAATTTGGGTTTGAGAATTTCCCCTTGACATGTATCTGAATGCTTCCTTCTCTTTAATGTCCTGTATAATGACATTATATTCATTAATTTGAAATACAGAACCTTTTTTACATTAATATGGTTCATTATATTTTCATTGAGTGATTTTATGTGACTTTCGATGAGTTATAGAGTTTAAAAACATTATTTGGGAATGTCTGTTTTTATGGTTTTCTTGGGTGGTTAACTTTTATTCTTAAATTGAAGTTTGGGTAGAACATGGGTAAACATCCAGAAAAGATATTAAATGTTATTAATTATATTACAGGAGTTTGGATTATCTTATAATTAATTATATTATATCCATGTGGATTTATCATTAGATAAGAATTAAATGATGATTATTTGGGTTAATTGGAGCGATTTTTCGGTCATAATGAACTTGTTTTATTTTTTCACTAGAACTATGGTCATAAGTTAGTTCCAAGAACTTTAAATAGGATATAATACATAATAAATGTTCTGGTTCAACCATAAAAATGGTTTCATAACCAGATCAGAAAGTAGAAATGGAAGAAGAAAGCATGTCATTCTTGAAGGTGAAAAATCAACACCTCATGAACGACGTTCTCTTTAATAAAATAAAAGAAAGAGGGAAAGGGGGTTGGATGATATAATATCCCATTATCATAATAATATTCCAGTATATGTATAATAATGTAGTTACAAAACAATTTATATGAAGATAGGTTGGTATAGATCAAGAAATGAACTTGAACTTGATAGGAAATTAAAGGATAAGAGGGAGAGAAATTACCTCTTAAGTATTCCTCTTGAGATCCTCCTTAAAGAAGCTAGTATTGGTCTTTTGATGATACCAGCAGCTCTTGAACATGATAGAGGGGCTTGAGAATAGGTTTGGGCATATTTTAGAGAAGTCCTGGATCTTGAGATCTGTGAGGAAATGAGGGTGTGAAGAGTGGTATTTATGTGGAGGGGAGAGCGGTTTCCTTAATATAAAAGTCATTAGTTTATTAATTTACTCTAAGACAAGTAATACTGAGTCCTCAATGACCAATAATAGTATTTTTATCATGTTATATCAAACCAAGTAGGATTACACCAGCATAACATCACACATGACTCTATAATTATCTTATTTAGCTTATTTTGTAAATTATGGTATTTCACTATTCATCAAAAATTCAAGTATCTCATAAAAATACCAAAAAATTACCCCTAACTTTTTTTGATGTGTAGAATCAAAAAATGAAGTCTATTTTTAAAAAATTATTTTCTAAATATTAGTAATTTAATATTTAATTAAAACCATAATTTACATAAAATAAACAATTCTTAAAATTAGAACAGATTTTATAGTGCTTTCAAAAATTACGTAGGGTATTATAAAATTATCTAAAAACAATAAGAAATTGATTTCATAACTATTGAACACATTTTAAGTAAATAATTTTCTTTTAAATTTATTAATTTATTATAATAAATTGTTTATGACTTACAAAAGACCAAAACGTTTACTAATGTCAAATTGTCACTTTCTAAGATGTCTAAATTTTATTTAATTATTCATGTGTAAGATTACTCTTATGTTGGATGATTTAATATTCATAAGGGTCATATTACTATTCATAAGGGTATGTTACTATTCATAAGGTTAGGTTACTATTAACCAAAAATTATTTTTGGTTTATTAGACTCCAAAAATCATTTTAAACACAACCACGTATATTAGATTTTCGAAATTCAAAACATATAAGTGACAAAATTATGTTTAGAGGTCACATAACACTTAAAAGTTCATTATGTTGGATTTTCATGTGATTTGATGACATAATTACAGGAATTTAATTTCCATTGAAAAACATTGGGTCGTTACATACCACATGAAGAACCAGAAATAACAACATGATGGTCAAATGAATTTTGATATTTTCATAGTATAACAACTGACTATGAGAAAGAAAAACTATGCGATTCATAGGTAATATGTACAGGCAGAATGTCCAGTAATCTATAATGATTAGTTCATGCCTTCAAAGGTATTACATGATTCTTATTTATCAGGGGAAATGAAAAAATAGAAACCCTTCTCTTGCGTACATACGACATATCATCCTTATGTTCGTAATGTACTTCATTTTTCAAAATAATGATTAATGATTTGTTTTTTAAACATAATTAATACATAAATTTAGTAATTAATTAATTATTTTAATAATTTACATAATATAAATATAAATTACGTGAATAAACTATCTCATTCATGATTTAACACACAAGATAAAATAATACCATTAACCACAGAAATTTTGAATGAAATGATATATTTTTAACCAACATGTGGTAAAATGTTATTAGATGATAATATATGATACTATAAATATGATTATGGATTTTTTATAAATTAATAATATGCTCAATGCAATAAAATGTGAGGGTAAATCATGTACAATCAAAATAATGTGTGAAGTAATGGATTTCATCTCAATTTCATTTCATTAAGTCATATTGTTATATTATGAAACCGGGTTATATTATACGGTATATATATTTCCCCATTTAAAAATGATGACATGAAAACTTCATTAGTAATGGTATTACAAGTTTCAATTTAAATTATTTCTCCCAAGGTTATCTTATTGGAAAATTACTATATGATAAAATTTATTATGAAATCTCAAATTCTACTCTGATTGTTACCATTATCAGGAAACAATCACGGTATTTTACTCATTATCTTTGGAAATTAACTTAATCTTAAATAAAAATATTTTTTGTGATGGATATGATATTTTCTAAAGTCTTATACCATTTTTTAAATGTTGTTTTATTTTAATGTTATTTTATTAACTGATGAAATATTAAAAAATCAGTATCCTTTACTCAATACAGATATTTTATGATAAGTCAAATTGTTCTGGAATTAAATCTATCTCACCCTTTCTTATGTTTCCATTAACAATACTATAATTAATGGTTATAGGTCAATTATATATAATATTTCTATTATGTGACAAAACCTTTGTGGTTATTTTGAAGATCCTTCATTATATAATATTATTATATTTCTAGTTTTTGAAGACACTACTTGTTTATGGTTATTAGGTATGTAAATGTTTGATATGTATTGAATATTTTTCAAATATGATATAATTTTTATTTTTTAAATTATATGGTTTTTAATTTGGTTTCAAATCATGATTTAGTTATTTTTCATGATAAGGATTAAAAATCATATTGAGAACCCTTAGGATAGGCCAATGTATTGAAGAACATACCATGTTATAGTAATAAATAAAGTGTGATTTTCTTAGAAAAGATATCATTTCCCTAATAATATAATGTTGATGAGGTTTTTAAAATGATTAATTTTTAGTTAAGAACTCTAAAAGTTGAGGATTGTGTATTAACTTGATCATCACCATGTTTTGATGAGTGGCCCTACGACTGAACACCTAGCTAGATTCTTTTGAAGTATATATTTTTGATATATAAAAAATTATATATAAAAAACTATGTGGATTTTCAAGATAAAACCATTAAAACCTATAATTATCTTTAATTAAATGAGATGAACTTATAGTGTCATGGTTTGAAATAAGGTTTCATAATTTATGACCACATAAGATGATTTTCAAAATCATGTGATTATGTACTCCAATTATTGATGATTTATAGTCCCACAATATTTTTTGGTTTTATACAGTGGATGTAAATATAATAATTATCCCAACAATGAGTTAAATGAATAAAGAAATTAGAAAAAAAGTATGATAGATAGGATGAAAATTTTTGTTTCTATGCTCTCACATATATCTAAATCCATAAATCATTCTTGGAATAGTAAAAAAACATCATCTTACACGACCATTATTTCATTTTAAAGATAAACATCATAATTGTTATACCTTCAAGTATCGAAATCTATAATATTTTTGGAAATATAGGATCACACATAAATTATATGTAATGAAAAATAAACATTATTAAGATCATACTTCATGGTACACTAAAAATATTTCACATTCTCCATAGTACATTTTGTCACTTAAGGATATAAATCAACGAAATGGGTGAGCTAAAATCCTAGTAAGGGGGGAAAAAGGACATCAATCAATAATACATCAGTGAGAATAATTATTATTATCATATCATTATTATATTACCATCATAAATTTCATGAGTGATATATTTTGTATAGGCATGTAATTTAGTGTTCTAAAAAATAAAACATCTTGTCATAGTGGTCAAATATCACACAAATATGTTGTAAAATCCAATATTTGGTCCATCCATAACAGATGTTTGTATTCCTAAAATCACCTTTATGCTCAAATAATGCATCATTTTCATGCATAATACAAATTATCACATGAGGTACACCACAATACCTAACAAATCATAGGTCTATATTATTAAAAGTCTACCTATCACATCATAATATTCGATTTATCCATTTATCTACATGGACTTATTGATAATAATTTTCATTAAATATTCCAGATAAAGGCTTAAGAAGGATTTAATCATTTATAATTTCCTGAATAAATTTTTTTCCCAAAGGAATATATCAATACACCAAATGCATCAACAAAATTATTCTTGATTTATAAAGAAATAATTCATGAGGAGTAAAAGTTGAATTTTGAAAAAAAATGTATATTTTGAAAATAAATGTATTTGTATTATAAATAAAGGTGGTAACAGGTATATCCCAGAATGAATATTAGAAGAATATTTAATGTAATATTTTTAAAGGAATATAGGAATATCTATAGTGAAATTTGACATGACGGAGGGATAACGCACGGAAAGGGAGTTGGGGTTGATAATCCCCTTATCATAAATGCTGCATTATTGTATCACAGTTATTCCTCATGAATAAAGTAATTATATTTAGTAAAAAATTTAAAAAAAATTAATTAGCTTTATTTTTGATAATATTTATCAATAAAAATAACTGGATTATATTTCTTAATTAACATTTTTTATGTTGATGCTTTTTGATACAATGTTTTCCAACAAAATTTCCCATTTCATTTTTATTTCTCTATTTTATTTTAGGTAATTTATAAGTAAGTAGAATAAATTATAGAAGATTAAAATACATATATTCATAAAGTAATATATATAAGAAATATATTATTTTGACCATCTATAATTTTGGTGATATGGAAAGAAGTTTGAAACGTTCTGGTTGGTGGTTAACAGACTTTTAATGGGAATTCATCAAAACATGATGAAAAATATATATAAAAAATACAAAACAATCATTTTTATAGTAGGTTAATTTCATTAATATAATTTTAAAATTCCTTATAATTAAATATTAGAATAATTTATTTATACGAAAATTGTGAAAAGGGATAGAAGAAGTAGAAAACTAGAGATGTTTTAATAAAACTTATTATTTTCTTAGTGTGGATTGTTTTTTATCACACCAAAATTCTTTGGTGAATGGTTTTTGTTTACTATATAACATACGTATGGTTTATATGTTATTACCATAGGATATTTGGGAAGAAATTCTTATTTGGAAGGTGATAGGGTATATTTTTAGGGGAGGAAGTGGGGTTATTTATATATTAGGATATGATTATAAAATAATTAATAAAATACTACATCAATGATAAAACTTGTAATTGTGAGTTTTTGAAAATATTAATATATATATATATATATATATATTATGTGTTTAGCTCATTGAACACATTTATAATTATGATTTACTGAGATTATTTAAAAGGAAAGTGAAAAAAATAAAAAATTGTTATTTTAAGTGAACACTTTTGACATTAGGATTTGAAGAATTATTTTTTCACATAGAAATTATTATTATTATTGAATTTCTATTTAAGTAAATTTAATATATATTTTGTAAAAATATTTTTCAATAAATTATTTTAGTTATTACATCTGGAATGGTGTAATTTAATATACAACATTTACATAAAAAACTATATGTTTACTATTCACCGCAAAATTATCCTCTTTTAGAATATTTCCAAATAATAACCCTCAAATAATTTTGAAAATTTAATTTTAAAAATATATTAATTTTATATGAAAAATATTCTAACCTAGATATTTTTAATTTTTAATATAACAATTTTTTTAAAAAAATATATTAAAATACATTTTTTAGAAATGTGCATATATTTTATTTGATTTTTATAATGATGATATATATTTTTCAAAATTATAATAATTATATTTTCTTATGTAACTCATTATGATTATTTTCTATATAACAAATTATTATTTATATGTTAAATTATTTTTATAATAGTCATGTTTTTATTAGCAATAAACATGTTAAAATTCATAACGGTTAGGTTACTATTATTAATTGTCATGTTACTAATCTAATGGTCACATTAATTTTCAAATGGTTTCATTTTCCTCTATAAATACCACTAATTTCATTCATTCATTATTAAACACAATTCGTATCATGGTTATATGTTTCCATTTTCTATAAGGTTGTCTTATTTTCTAAAATACTATTTCATTTATATAGTGCAGTCCTTAGGAGGGATTATTCTAGCGGATTGGGGTGATCAAAATTTTCCCATAATAGTTTAACTATTTTATATTTTTTTCTACCCTTGTAATATTAATAATTTTATTGGGTTTAGTCTTTGACTAATTTTACATATTTATTAATTAAATAATGTGTTGTTACTTTCTCTTTGTGTTGTAGTAGTATAATATTTTTTAATATAGTATAATACACATTAACTTCAAGAAAAAAATATCATTTATAAAATCTACATTGGGACATTCTTCCCCCCTTTATAAATTTCAACTCAAAAATTTCAACTCATATTCTCAGTAGATAATAGGAGAAGGTAAATCAGTTTCATTATTTCCTCTACGTCCCACATATTCCCTTCATAAATTTTCTTCCTCCAAAGAACATTTACAATGTGTTTTGTCTTGTTATAGAGGAATGCATCACTATAGAGAAAGATCTTCATGGGTTACTCAATATAAGAGATATAATTTTTCAGTTCTTCCACTTCTGAATTTGGTACAAGTGAGGGACCAGATATATACTTCCTCAAGAGTAATACATGGAACACTTCATGAAAAAGATTCATATTTGTTGGATGTGATAGCTGATAGACCACTTCTCCTATTAGATCAGGGATCTTAAAGGGGCCATTGTACCTTGGTTTGGTATTCTCTTTATTTTAAAACTACATGAATCTCTTCTATGATATTATTCAAATGAATAAATTGTCTCAAATATCAAACTCCATGTCCCTTCACTGGTTATCAACATAAATCTTTTTCTGAATCTAAAATAATTTATATAAATATGGATGGATTAAACCTTCTCTATAATATCCTATAAATGATCATGTCTAATTAAATTTCTTTCACCAAATTCATCCCAAAAATTTAAATTTCTACATCATTTCCAATACAAATCATCATTTGGAGCCATTTGAATACTTAAGTGGAAGCTATTGTTGTATGGGATCTCATATGATGGGAAATGTTGATCACATACTCCTTTAAATTCCATTGATAATTCTATCATCATTTCCTCGAGTGTGTGAACAGTCATTTTATATTGGTCCTCAGTTTCACGGTGATAGGATATACTGAAACACAATTCAATATTCAAATAATATTGAACACATCTTGAAAATTTAATGTTTTACCATAGATAATGATGATAGCTGATCAAAAGTAGTTCCCCATGCAGCCTCACTACTTCTTTTATATATATCATAGAATTTTTTTCATAAATTAAATTATCTTGAATAGATATGATGTGGGATGTCTTTTTGAGTTAATCCACCAATACCTATATCACACTGTTCACTTTATATGTATTTGGGAGAATAATGATATAGTCTATGGCGATGTCCTCCCATTTCCATATTTATATATTAACTAGTTACATCACCCCTTAGGAAATCATTATATCTTCTTTAAATTGTTACCATACCATGAATACTGGGATATAGGAAATAATCAAATTCTTCAGGATGTCTCCGAAGAAGTATTCTAATAGATCACAATACAAGTCATGAACCAACCCAGGCCAACCATAAACTACTCGCATGAGCTGATCTGTGGCATAGACCGAAGGGCATTCTTGATCCCCATGGTCTGGAAACTAGTTTCGGGGATCAATAGAGTACACATGAGAATGAGTTCCCCCAATAAATGAACATGAAACTAAATAGTATGAGTATAAAAATAATTAAATATATAAATGAAACTAAACTAGACATTATTTATACATTTAAATGAAAATAAAATCAGGTGACAAAATGCAATTGATCAGACAGTAAGATAACAAAATCCCCAAGTGACCCTGTGGGTCACCATCTAACACAAGATCAACCATCTCCCAAGGAGAACAAACACAAGATAAACCTATACAAAGGACAAAAATAGAGAATAAAAATTGGTGTGAGTATTAAAACTCATTAGGATATTCAGATAAATCAATTTCCTAAATGAACTTCCTCTAAAATAAAAGAAATATTAATTTTCAAGTTTAAATAACAATATATCAAAGTATAATTTTCTATATGTTTAATCTGAATAAATTACCAAACAGTGCCCTTATTCATTTGAAAAATCTGGTTCGATCATGCAGTGTTATGAGATCATTTTCAAGGGGAAAGTGATGATTTCATTGTCAACTAGTAAAAGTGAGTTTGGAAATGATTTTTCCTTTGAAAACATTTTCCAAAATAGATTTCAGAAGCAAGAAACAAATTTTCAATGAAAATAGCACACAAATGAAACATAGCAGTCACATATCAAGGGAAATGTAATTGACATACAAGTATCCCAATCATCATTGAGATGAGTTAAAAGCTAATAAACATCAGTGATCCTAGGATATCAAGAATAATCTAGTAGAAACCAAAACATGATACCCCATCAATAGTTTCTTTCCACATAAGATGAAATAAAAATGATCTATATGCCCATCCACCCTTTATCAGTACAGATAGAAAGAAAATACCATAGAAATAAACCTCTTATATCTGACTAATATGGACTATTGGTTAGTACATGAACTACCAGTGCATCAATCATTCCTAGAATATTCCATCATTATGCCATCTTCTTATGCCTTACATATATAATGGGGTGAGCCAACTGATGTAAGGTGAGTATCCAATCAAAACATATATATAGTAATAATTCAAAGCAGGCCTCTCCCCAAGACTCGCCAAGCACAAAACTCCTGAATTAAAATAAATAGATCAGAAAGGGGTTCTAAACAAGGAACCCTAATAATGGATCCCAAGGATTCCAAAAAAGGACATCCCATTCATTACATGTAGACAAGGAATGATAAACAGCCAACATAGGTTTTTATAATAAACATTATTCATCATTTTCACAAAGCATCCAAAAGGTCCCTTAAACATAACTCAAATAAAACATTTATCAAAAATGAAATCCATCTTTTAAAAGTGGTTTCAAACACCCCATTACCTAATAATGAAATTTATAAAAATCCTTCAAACATTTCCACTACAGTTTCAAACCAAAACAATTTTCTACGAATATAAAAACTAGTTTGTGATTCTTCATCACATGAAAAACTGATTTCAAGAGCCAAACACACACTTCTTTTAGCCTTAAACAATTTCAAATCCATTCAAGAAACCCCAAATACTCAATCCATATGCTCTATATTTATTAACAAATCCAATCCACACTATGCATTCCACAATCTATTTTTAAAATGTTATCGGGCATCTTATCAAACACTTGGTGTGTACTAATTTAGAAAAACAATTAAAATTATAAAAAAATAAGGTTTAACACATCATTATCACACCAAAAAATACAAAAAATGATTCAAATCAATATTAAGCATGAATATAATGTGCAAAAATCGGGAAATCAATGTTCATAAAACTAAATAGGAATGTGCATGTGAAAACCTACCACAAAAATTAAGAAACATCTGAAATCCATTACAAAACCTCAATCACATGACTACTTCACCCAAAAAAGACCAAAACATTAACTAAGATTTTAATATCAAACTCTAAAATTACGGGTTTAACACTTAAAATAAGAACCCTAGCCAATACAGAAAGGAACCCCAAGGAAAAGGAGAAGAAATGAAAAAATAGAGAGAATGAATGAGAGAGATGGTACTTACTTGATGAATCAAGGAAGAACTACCCAAATCTGATAAGAAAATGAGGATCTAATTTAGAGGGTGGAAGGGAAAGTGTTCCTGGGGAGGAAGAACTCGAGGGAGGTGAGAAATAAGGGGGTAAAATTGAGATGAGAGAGAAAAATACCAAAATATTAACTGACCAGGGAGGCCACACAGTTAGTCCACACAGACTATAATATAATTTAGTAGTCATTTGACTACTAATACTGATGGGAAAAGTTACAACATAGTTACCTAGAACTTACTGCATGGCCATATGGTAACAGTGTGGTAGGTATTCTACCATACTGCATGATTTGACATACCATTTGATAAAAGTAAAGTAACCGAGAACCATTTACTGTACACCAGAAAAACCCCCATAATACCAAAAAAAACAATGAAGAATTTTATGCTAAAAATATAATAGAATAAACTTCAAAAAATGAAACTGGTCACACCCGGTTCCCAAGAAAAGAACCAAAAATTGAATCGAATCAGGACCAAAGATGAATTTCATAAACCGAGTGTGAAAATTCTCCCCACCATAACACTTTCCACCCTAAGAAAGCCAACCCAATGCCTACCTAAAGGAAAAAAATAATACTTCCCTAAAACCCAAGGATATTCTCTTGGTATGACAATTAAGAGACTATACCAACATCCCCACAAAGAAGATAAACTATCAAGAAGAATTATAGAGACTAAAATGGAGTCCATGTTAACTTCCAGAAATCCCCAATGTTTATACACATCTAGTAGATTGATCCAAAAGAAAAATAATATTCACCACACTCCATTAAACCATAGAACACAAAATCTTGAATGACACCTAGAGGAACCCAACCATACCCCCAAAACCAAAAACCTAACCTAAACCACAATCAATGAGTACCTTTTGAAACATTAATCCAACAAAACACGGTAACACTCACATCCCAACCTTTCAATCAAAAGGATAACATAGGATAAGGTGGTTCCACACAAGGCCATCAACTACCTACCACTACCTATAACAGAATAGAGACAGTGACATGAGGAGGCCCAAATGGACTCCCCACCAAAATAGATTGGAATACACTACTGTTATTCATGATAAAGATTCAATGAGAACCATAGTTCTTCTCTTGACCATAAGAACTAACATCCTCTTATGAACTAAATAATTTCCCTACATGAACCAAGGACCCCACCACTATGGGAGGGGAGGGAGGCCCTATCGAATGGACTGTAAAAACAATGACATACAAGCACCAACCAAACAATGATCCATATATTACAACTAATAAAATAAACTTTACATGCATAGGAAGGATGAAAGGGCCATAAAAAGGAGGCATTCCTCTGATCAAACATAACCACTAATATCATAATGAAATTAGATATTTATGAATCCTTAAAACTAAGAAAAAAACTCTCAAAACCAGATGGGTAACAATGTGGGAACAAGGTTCCCACACCACCATTCACCAAACAAAACAACTAAATACAAGAAAACTTTGTAAGAGGATTAAGCAACCTCCACATCCCACGCTGAGAATAGAACATAAACATATTCCCTTACACACTATTGGGGTTCCCCTGACAATGTTTTTTCTTCAATCCATGACCTATGGTTGTAGATCCAACGATTGTGGCATCTCCTACCTTGTAGTTAGGCTTTAGAAACCGCTGAATAGAACACAGAGATGAAAACTTCAATCAATACACTTCCATTTAAATAGGAGTTCACAAGGGTTTATTAAAAACCACTCTCACAACTAATATAAAAATGAACCACCAGTTAACACTACCAGATAATTCTACTAAATGGTGAATATTACAGAAAGAGAGTCCCAGAACTAACCCCAAACAGTTCTCTACTCCTATAAAAGGGAAAGGCCCCCTTATAGGAGTTGGGTATTGCTTCATAGTTCTTCATAAAAAACTCTGAAAGAATAGATTAAAGATACTAAAGCATCCACTGTTGTAGAAGTTCCATGGACCTCTCAGGCATGATGGTTTCTTATGGATGAGCTTGCCACACTAGTGACAGGTCACAACATTGAACCCTGAAGAGGTAGAAAAGAGGTATTGAGGCTTCTAAATTCCCCTACCAGCACTGCCAGCATATTCATTCTTTCCAATCAGCTTATCAAAATCCTCTTCTCCATTTTCAGAGGTTGGGGGAATATTCACTACTTCATACACACCTATAATCTAAACTTCAACATGAATGTCATGATTCACCAACTGGTACAATTTGGTTCAATTGAACTCTTCAACCTTCGACTGAAGCTCAAGATTATACCTAAGAATGAAATTTTGAGAATTCCATGGATCATGTTCAAAATTCCATGTTTCATATAGATCCAGGTCTATGTTGTGATGAAATAATTATAACATCGATCCAACACCTAGATGAAGATTGAAAAACTTTATCATCATCCCCAACTTCTTCATCTCAGAAAAGTACTATTTGATGAATAAGGACATGAATAACTCCCATGTGAGATCTTTCCGGGACTCACTTCATGACAAATACATCCACCATTTATAGGAATGGTTCATCAAGAATAATTGAATAAAACTATACCTTCAATGTCTCTATAAACCCAAGGAAATTAAATTCTCTCTCAATCCTCTACATCCACTCCTCATCTTCAAGTGTATAAACATGACCATAAAAATTTGGATTATTTAGCTTCTAAAACTCTAGAACGTAGTATATGTGTTGGTCAACTCGATTGTTAACTAAGGATGCACCACCTGAAGCTACGCCTGAGGTATCCATCAATCCTTTATTGGGGAGGACACTAAGAAATAAGGGAAATAAAGAACTAAATAAAAAATCAAAAAACATAGATTCTTCACATAAAACATCAAAAGAGAAACATCAACTTCCAAAATAAAAGGGACACACCACATAACCACAAGCTACCAAACATCATATTTTACCATAAAACACTTTCAAAAAGAAAATAAGCTTCAATGATTTCTACTTCCACCAATGGTGTCCCATGGGCCTCAACCATGCAAATTCTTGTTATCTACTGGGCACCCTACCATTTTCTCATAAATATCTATGCATGTGGTTGTTCACTAAAATACCAAAGGTAAAAATTAATAACTCACCCTTCCTTTTCAAATCCCAAAAATACCCCATTAAAATAAAATATAATCATTCATTCAAAGGCTATTTGTAAGCTTTTCACATAAAATCGTAATCATTTCATTTGTACCAGAAATTTTAGAGGACTTCCCAAAAATTTAACAACCTCCTAACCGAAACCATTTTAGTTTTACCATAAAAATTCATTTAAAAAAACCCAATTTTCCACTTACCAAAACAAGGAAATTTTTATTTTATGTTTAGTTTTTTTAGAATTCTGAAATATGACTTTTTAAAATAATTTTCTTAATTAAATAATTACCAAAATATTAACATGGTTATAAAACTAGTGGTGACGGGTGACTCGGTTTTATGGTTAGTGGTCATATGCCAGTCACACCATCTTAATGGAGAGCATTATTGGGTAATGTCCCTAGATCCACATGGATTACCAAGACCTTCTAGATTATGGGGGAAACTTCCCAAATCCTTTTTCATTTCCCAAAACAAAACAATAAACAAGATCCAAAGACGTCGACAAACCTGAAAATCCCTTGCTAACCCAAGGATCAGAATGAGTATGAGTTTGGGATGCTCTTCCTGCACCAACACCATGAGCCCGAAAATACCACTCCTTATACCTTGACAATCACATATATCCATCTGAACTCTAAAATAAAAGTCCTAAAAATAATTTACCATCTCTGATACCATTTTTTCATGAGCCAACCTGAGTCAACCCTAAACCAGACACCCGAGCCCATTTATGGACTACCTCGATAGGTTTTGTCGATCTCAATGGTATTGAAACTAGTGTCGAGCATCAATAGAGTACCCAAGGGAATAATTTCACCAAATAAATAAAACAAGAAACTAAATGGTGGATGATGTAAAAACTGTTCAATCTATAAATGAAACTGATTTGAACATCATATATACAAGAAACATAAAATAAAACCAAGATGCAAAATAAAATAGATGAGGCATGAAAACAAAAACATCTCCATGTAATCCTATGAGTCACCTTACAACCCAAGATCATATGTCTCCCAGGTATGGAGAAAATTTGAACGTACACACTGGTTAAAATAGGGAAGAACTATAGGAGTGAGTTTTTAACTAATCAGTCTTGCCATATAAATCTATTCCCCAATTCAATTCATTTAAAATAAAATAACCATTAATATTCAGCTTTAAAATACAATATATCAAAGAATTATTTTCAACATGTTAACTCTAAAAAAGTACAACACATTTACCTTATTCATTTTCCAAATGTGGTTTGATCCATTAGTGTTACCATATCATTTTCAAGGTAAATGCGATGATTTAATTGTCAATATGTAAAAGGGAGTTTAAAAATTCATATTCCTATGATTTTTATCGAAAATAGATTTGAGAACCAAGATATCATATTATGAGAAGAACACCACAAAAGAGTACCAGAGGTATCACATATCAGCGGAATGTAAATAGACATAGAAGTATCATAGTCATTATTAAAAATAGCAGAAATAAAATAGACATAGGTAAACACAAGAGATCAAGACTAATCCATTATACAACAATACCGTAGACCCCATATACATTATCTTTCCATATATGATGAAATTAAAATTCTATATACACTCATCCACCCTTTATCAGGATAAGATGAGGGAAATTCTAATATAAATAAACCCAGTATATCATCCTACTATAGGTCACTAGTCAATACATGAACTCCCAGGGTAGTAATTATTCATAGAATATTATCTCTATATGCTAGAATATTATGTCTCATGTATATAATGGTGGTGATCCAACCAATTCTATCCAATAATCCAATTAAAATATAGATAAAGTAGTAATTTATAGCAGGCTTCGCCTTGAGTCTCCACCAGGACTAATCCCAAGCCTTAAGATAAAAATATCTCGAAGCGGTTCAAACTAAAGAACCCTGGTAAATTATCTTGAGGATTCCATAATAAGGAAATCTCATCCATTACATGTAGAAAAGGGATGAGAAATATCCAACTATGGTTTTTATAATAAATACTTTTCATCATTTCCAAAAAGTGGCCAGATGGGCCCTTGGACATTCTTCAAAACCAAACTTTATCAAAAATGAAATCAATATAACAAAAGAGTTTTAAAACACACCCTTTCCATATAAATAAATTTCTAAAACACCTTCAAAAAATTCCATCACACTTTCTATCCAAACCTAATTTCTATAAAAATTCCAACTGGGCAACAATTTATCATCACATGTTAAACCGATTTCAAAAGCCAAATGTGCACATCTTTTATCCAAAAACCATTTGAAACCAATTCCAGAAATTCCAAATCAACATTACACATGCTATATATTTACTAAAAAAACCAAACCACCATCTTCATACAATATTATATTTACAAAATCCCACCAGTCGTTCCATCAAACACTTGGTGTGTGCTAATATAGCAAAAAAAAAGTCTAGTAATCATAAAAAAGATTTAAAACATAATTCGCTCAACATAAAACTATCAAAAATGTTTCACAACAATATTTAGCATGAATATATGGTGAGAAAATCCTAAAATCAATTTTTCCTAAATAAAAAAAGAAAGTGTATGGGAAAACCAACCTAAAAATGGAGATACTTCTACAATCAAGTGTGAATCTTCAATCACACCACCCCAGCACCCAAAGGTATCCAAAATATGATATAGTATGTTATGATAAAACTAAAAAATTGAGGATTAAACACTAAAAAGTGGAACCCTATACAAGGGAGAAAGGTAACCTCCTGAAAAAAAAAGAATAAAGACCTAAATAGAGAGAATGAATGAGAGAGAGTGCACTTACTAGATGTATTGGGGAAGAACCGCCCACGTCCAGTGAAAAAAAGAGGCACCAAGGGAGGAGGATGGAGGGGGAGGTGTGCCTAGAGAGGAAGATCCTAAGGGAGGGTAGAAATGAGGGGTAAAGTGTAGAGGAAATAGAAAAATAACCAAACTATTAATGTCTTGGCACGCCGTACAGTTAGTCTGCATAGTCTACCACACCGTGTGGTAGTAGTGCGATAGCTACTGTCGAGGGAGAAGTTATCACGCAGTTACTATGAACATACAATATGTCCATGCGGTAGGTTCTGTAGAAAATCTCATGGATACCTGGTGGAAAAGCCCAATCCCACACTAAAATACTAGCTATATCCATTCCCAACTTTGGTAGATAGTAGGACCTTGGCCCCAACTGCAAATACTACTCATAATGCTTTCTAGTTCCATGTTAAGCATGTGGTAACAGGTTAGAGTTACGGTTGAGGAAAATTTAAAACCTTACCATGTAGGGACCAATTCATGCCATGTTTTATCTTTGTCAACACATGGTGGGGCCCAAGGGCCTTCTATCTGCTAGTGTTATGCTAGGATGTGGACGGTCTTCCAGTGAGGGCTTGGCCCAATCATGGATCATTAAAATATATCCTAGTACATCAAGTATGGAAAGTGAAATTTGATTTTTGTATATTATCTAATATCACCAAATTTATATAAGATGATTTAGGAACACATGGTCTAATTCCAAATTGAATGAAACTATCCTAGTCGATGTATAACTATTTTGGGTTTCCATACTTTTTTGTTTTCACCTTTTTTTGATTCTCCATATCATTTATTTGTATCGCCTTCATCTTGTAATGCCCCAAAAATTCCATTATGTATTTAATATGCATTTTATTTTGTAATTATATTTTATGATCACATAGAAATAATTTTAAATGTCTTAAGATCTTTTTACATTCTAGGTTGATAGGATATTTTACAACAAGAAATAGTAATTGGATAGAAGACACTTACTAGGAAACCAAAAAAACTTTATTCCATTACATAATATTGGTAAATTATATATCCATATAAACCAATTATTAATCCAAAGATAATAATGGGAATTATAATAGATAATAAATAACATAATATATAAAATTTGGGTGACCTCAATCCCTTAGAATCATCCCACCCATGAACAACGTTAAAGGAAGTGATTAAAGTGTTAGTAATACAATATTCATTCAGAAAATGATGTTGAACATGGATTCAAATTGAATTCAATGATGATGATCTAGTATTATGATTTATTTATATGATATTATTATCATCATCATAAATAAAAAAACTAGTATAGTTGATATGTATTATGACCATTAAAAAATAAAATAGTAGGTCATTATTATTGTCAGAAATGTTGACACATTTAAATGATCAAGGGAAATTTTTAATGATATAATCAAAATTTTATTATTTGTGGAGACTATGAATATATTATAATAAAAATTATTTTTATTGTAATTATTTAAGTTTTATATAAAATTAAAATTCATAAAATAATATTATAAAACACATTTTACTTGATAATACATTATAATTAAATCTTATGTTATTGTAATAATGTCCAGAATATTTATTTTCCATTGAAATTTATAAATTTCAAAAAATAAGGACATTTATTTAGAATTTTAAATTAACCTTTTTAAGTAATTATTTTGACAATATAAACTAAAAGTTTCAACTGATCAGGTAAAAAAAATTTATAGATATTTTTTGGGAATTTTAAAAAAAATCATTTCGGTTTTACGAGTGAAAGTACTTTTTTTATGAAATAACATAAATCTCATGAAATAATTATTATATATTCATGAATTAAAACATATTATGGCCATTATTGATAAAAATTTATTTATGGAATGACATAACACATAATGGGTTAAATTAATAAATAAGTTCTTATCAATTTTGAAAAACATGATTTCAACCTTAAAAGACCATTTTTATGAAATATACGCACAAAATATTTAGAAATAATATTTTTTCCATTTAAATTTTGAATTAATTAAATTGTATTCGATATATGGAATTAGGAGGTCAAAAATATGTTACCAGGTGGTTTTCATATTCAGTAAAAAAATTATTGAGGAAAAAAACAATCCACATATTATAGGTAAATTAATGTATCACGTCACAATTGAAATGTAAAAGCATAAAATATCTAAATAAACACCACATTAAATGGGTGATTGATGTGTTTCTAGACCTCAACCAAAATTTAGGTCATTATTTGGAAACCAAATTCATTATGATTAATTCCACTCAAATCAGTTTTTCTTTAAATATAAAATAATCATCATTTAATAACTTCAAACCACCCCTCAAGTATAAATACCACCCCTTTCTCCTTGTAAGACATCATTCCCTTAATCTTTCAATGAAACCATTTCATACCCAATCTCCCCACATCAAAATATTGTTAGCCTCCCCCAAAGTCAAATTACATGTTCATTAAAGGGTTCTTTAAGGAGGTTATATTCAAGATGTTTGTTTCCCCAACCACCACTTTTAAAAGAACTTGTCATTGTTGTCTTTGGATATTTCAACAAATTCAAATGAATAGAAAGATTATTTAATGATATTATAAAAAATTTATAATATTTGGAAAATAAGAACAGATTATATTAAATATACATTTATTGATAAATATTAATGTATTATATAAATGCTACATCTGAAAAATAATCCTTCAAAATATATTTTACATGCAAATATATTTTAACAATGTCCTACGTAATTTTTATAATTGTTAGAATGATTAATTTCTGGTGAAATTTCTAAATTTCAGTAAATAAGGATATTAATTTAATAGTTAAAATTATCATAATTAGATAATTATATTAATAATATAACTTTATTTTTTACTCCTCATGTAAAAATTATACAAGGGTGTTTTTTTATTTTGTAAAAAACGTTACTTGTTTTTTTTAATGTTAAAACATTGTTTTTATGAAATTCGATAACTCATATGGAATAATATTGTAATGATAATGAATTAAAATTCACTAAACCATATTATTGATCAAAATGAATTTATGTAAAGACATGATATATAATGTGATACATTTATAAACACATTATTAATAATTTTAAAAACCATTATTTTATCCTTTACAAAAATGTTATTTTGAGTCAAAATCATAACATATTTAGAAATTTTTTTTCAGTTTAATAAATTGAATAATGTAAAATGGATTCAATATTTTAATAGGGAGGTCCATGTTATGTTAAAATTTTTTTTTCAACTCCAATAATTAAATATATAATGTGGGAAAAAACATTTACTGCAATATAGGTTAAACAATGTAATGGGTTAAAGCAAAAACGTAACACAACAAAATAACTAAAAAAATAAAATTTATTGTTTATTTGTTTCTAGAAAATAAAAACGTTTAAAATAAAATTATAAATCAATATTTTTGGAATTAACTCCACTAAAATTTGGTTGGATTTAAATTTAAAATTATCTATATTTAATCACTAAAAATCACACCTCCTCTAGTATAAATACTACACTTTGCCACCCCTTTCAGCTCATAGGCCTTGATGATCTATAAATCTCTACCATAACCTCTCCTCCCCACTCTATCCACGTCCATGTAATGATTTTATCACCAAAATACCAATTCAATTTTCCATAAGGGGTCTTTCAGTGATGTAATATTCAAGAGGGTACTTTCTCATACCATCTCTATTAATTTCATTTCTTCTTCTTCTTTATCCTATCCCCCTTCCTTAATAAAAATAATAATAATTACAGTATCATTTATATAAATTAATTTTATATTTATAGTGGATTATTTTATATCCACCCATTGTATCATCTCATCTAATTCAAAAAATTAAACAATTTTGAAATTATGGACATTAATCGTCTCTGTTGATGATGATTTTGTTCTTCGTCAATTACTAAATTCAAGGCTGGTAAAAAAATTATTATTCTATTTAAATCAAATTATAATGAGTATATTATAAATTATATCATGTTATATAACTAATAAAAATACATACTATTAAATAATATTAATCTAGTTCATGATGGTTAGAAAAACCACCAAATAAATTAAACATTTATCATTAACATTTTATCAAATGAAAAATCATCATGTCTGAAATAAAAATGATATATAGGAAAATTTAAAATAAAAAATGTGAATAAGTAACATTAAAAATTTTTTATATAGTTTTATTTATATTTTACAAGAACCTTTAAAATTATAACAAAGTGAACCGACTATGAAACAATGAAACAAACACACCCAAAATGCAAGAAAATAATGAAATATAATTAATGAATGGGATGTAAGATGTTATAAAATGATAATATATAGTATTATAAACAATAATATTGTAATGTAATAAGTTAATATCATTATTTAGAAAATTATATATGAGTTTTATGTATTCTAATGTAATGGAAAGCGTGAGTTAATGCTTTCTCATCTCAAATTTGCATCTAGGTGATACATGCCTTATTCATGAATTTTTTCTTTTGTGTGGTGTTTATACAAACCTTGATATATAATTTCATTAATATAATAATCTAAATTCTATTAAATGTTACATTTTGTAATTATTACTTATATGGGTCAAATAGTTTGACTTATTACAAGTGGTAAGGTATTTCATAACTCAATTTTCACTCATTGTGTTAAACTTCTACTTCATTGATTTTTTAGCCTAAGACTATGTGTGAAAAGACAATTGAGTACCTCATGTTTCATATCCACCTATTCTATAAGGATTTAAATGATATAAATATTACTGTTAATTTATTTAAACTCGCATCAATGATATGATATTTATAATATAATTTCATTTTAAAAAAATTATCTTTTTAATATTTTTATTAAAAATACCATTTTTCTTCTATGTCCATGTTTTATATAATTATTTTAAAAAAATATTCTCAATATTGTCATATGAATTGTTAATTTAATTTTAATTCATTATTAACATTACAATAAATGGTTTGAAAGGTATATTTTTTCTTTTTCTAAACAAGGTTCTTTTAGACTTTTCCAACAAAAATATTGATGGAATGTTTTTCTTAACTTATACAACATGAGAATAATTTCAATCTATCATTATTCCATAATTATTTAAATATTAATTTATAATTTTCCATGGTTATTTTCAATGAAATTTTTTTCTTTTATAATCACATAACATCTAAAATATAATCTTTATTCTATGTGAAAAAGGGTATTATCCTTAAAAAAATTTAATGATCTAATTTAATGTATTTTAATGTATTTAAAAAGAAATTGTTGTATATTTTGATTCCTTAAACATGATATATTATTATACCATCATATATATTTTATAAATTTTATTATGATCATTTTGATAGGGTATATACTATTTTGATAACATTGGGCGTATTACTCTTGATGGTTTTTATTACGTTTACTAATTGAGGAATGTTATTTATATTTTGTATGATATTTTAAATAAAAATATATATTTATGTTATGTTCCATACCTTTCATATGAGGAATGAATTGGACATGGTATGTCATGAGCGGGTATAGTTCCCCATTGCGTTAGTATGTCTTAAGAGAGAAACTTTTTTGGGTATTGGATTATATCTTACTTGTTGATGTATGGTGTCTTTACTGAAGAGTTTATACTATGTAAATGAAGTATGAAATTATGAATTACCTCATCATGAGATAAGTAATTTACATACATGTTATAATTCAATTATTATAATATCCAAACTTTTGTTATCTCATTCATGTAGTTTTTTATATGTCATTATTTGATAAACTTTAATTCCATCCATATTATTCTTATTGAATTGATTAAATGGAATGTGTTTGAGTTTTATATAGTACAATAATTTTATTTTATTATTTATAATATCATTCATTGTATAAATACCCTTACTAGAAATTTGATCACAACACTTTCTTATGTTTTATCTTTCCATCAGATTCTAAGAAGTTTATTATTTGGTATGCAAGGTTAATATAGATGAATAATGGTGTTCTCAAAAGATTTAATAGGTATTATTTTACATAATCAATTGTAATGTGTAGTTTAACTATGTATGTATTTTTCCAAAAATACAAAATTTTTCCACCCTCCAGGATGCGATTCCTTGTATATTATGCCAATATAATATATTAACCAACAACATGGGTACTAGGGTTTGGGACTTAAAGAAGTTATCTTAGTTAGATAGTAGGGAATAATTAATGAATTTTATAATTTATTTAATTAATTTATAATTTCAGGATCCATACATTGAATATCCATGAATATAGGAAATTTATTAATCCACATCATGGATAATGTTAGATATTTTTTTACTAAGAGAATTAGCTTCCTGGATGGTAGTGACTAGTGATATTACAGTTCATGATTACCTCTAACCATATTTATTGATTAATGTTAATATCCTTCCACATGAATATATTCTTTAGACTCTTTTCATCAGTATATGTTCTACTCTTCTTACTATAGAGGTAATGATGCAAAATATACAAGGAAAAGACCACAGTTGTTAACTCCAAATCATAAAATATGATGTTTTTCTCATGGGTTTCAAACAACCACAAGGAATAGTCTATCAATTTGTTTTTATTCAGGATTACACAACCCATTCCTTTATTTTAATAATCCCAATATATCACTAAACATTCTCCTCTTATTGGTAGTTCACGTACATGTGTAGTGACTACCCTCATATTGAGTTACATACATATTTCCTAATAATATTCCATCCATACATACTTCTCCCCTTTTCAGGTTAATATAAATGGATTAAAAATCCTTAAAAAGTTCTCAAAAAATGCCGATAGTATCCTACTATGAAATGATTACTACAAATTTATATGACACTAGTGGTTTTGGCCCATTCCTCAATTTCTTTTTTCCTTGAAGGGTCCATAGAAATCCCCTTACATGTCATTTTGTTCCACAAGAATGAGAATAGATACATTATAATTTTATACATTCTATACAGATCATACATTTTATTCTTCCATAATTTCAACATTAAAATCATTATATGTTCTCTATGTTACTCTTTCTCTTAGGGTAAATGAGAATACCATCGATAAAAACTACAACAAATTTTTTTTGGTAGTAATTAAAGACACTACTCAAAAAAATCCATTGTGATTACTAGGGATTTATAATGTATGATAGGAATCACTATGTACTCATAGTTTCTATACCTTATATAAAACGCTATCTATTGAATTTATTCCTTTATTTCCTTCAGTTGATGATATCATTAATGAATATCTATATCTAAAAAGTATATATTTCCTTGTACTTGATCAAATATGTCAAGAATACTTGGAATGGGATACTCTTGTACAAGGTGATCATGTGGAGCTCCATGTAATTAGTGCATAGCCATATTGATCCCTCCATCTTCTGAAAAAATAAAATTCTCACATCCCATAGTGATACACTACTGCCTGTGAACCTATTTTACAAATCCCTTTGTAGTTACTACTTTAACTCCTCAAAATTTTCAGGCACATCATTTAAAGGTGTATATAAATAAGAGTTTTGAGAACTATAATTTATATTGATTACACTACCTCATGATTTGATGAATGACCTAATTAATCTTCAAGAAATGAATCATTTTATTCACTTGTATTGGGAATATCATCCAGGTTGATAACTTCCATTGAATCAACCATTTTGGAAACGTATGACTCTTCAAATCTTACCAAAACCATAGTATTGATGTATTTTCCAATGGATATTCATTATATTCCTTGATTTTTTACAGGATAAGGTGATGGTTTTGAGTAATATTAGTGATTTTATTTTCCTAGTAGTTTATGTGACATCTATAAAAATGAGATCCAATCCATGATAAGTATAGTGCCGAAGATGTATAAATTTTATTTAATTATTCATGTGTAAGGTTACTCTTATGTTGGATGATTTACTATTCATAAGGGTAATATTACTATTCATAAGGGTATGTTACTATTCGTAAGGGTAGGTTACTATTAACCAAAAATTATTTTTGGTTTATTAGACTCTAAAAATCATCTTGACCATAACCATCTATGTCAAATTTTCGAAATTCAGAACATATATGTGAAAAAAATATTTTTAGAGGTCACATAACACTTAGTAGTTCATTATGTTGTGTTTTCATGTAATTTTATGACATAATTATAAGAATTGAATTTCCATTGAAAAACATTGGGTCATTACATACCACATGAAGAACCAGAAATAACAACATGATGGTCAAATGAATTTTGATATTTTCATAGTATAAAAACTGACTATGATAATGAAAAACTATGTGATTCATAGGTAATATGTTCTGGCAGAATTTCCACCAATCTATAATGATTAGTTCATGTCTTCATGAGATGTGAGGTAATACTATATACAATAAAATTACCGATCACACAATGTAACTTGAGGAAACAAATAATTCATGTGATATCACGTTGAGCCTTCATAACATCATCGGTGAGTTATAAATTAATCTAGATGTAGGAAACTTCATATTCATGGATGAAAATTGGTTTATTAAATAATATCCATTGTTAGGGTGTTACATCCACTTCATATATTTTATATTGGTTAACTCGATAAGTAACTTGATGCAAGTCTTTATGGAACTTCTATATTAATTTCACATCATTTAAAAAGGAATATTCATATAATGTGTTTGTGATATTATAGAAATATGAACAACTATAAAGATTTAGTTATATTCAATGGGAAAATAAAGGAGTAACATCATGAGATTAAAAAACCCAAATCAATCAAGTATTTAATGAATGAAACATTCATATAAAATACAAGCTTGATTATGAATATTTATTAATCATCTGATGAATACGTCAACATTATGGGTTTCTAAATATAGATTTATAATTTTGGATCCATTGAAAATTTTAATATATAAAAAAATTATGTAGTTTTATTCTGTTATGTAGAATAAATCATGGGAAACTAGATCTGATTATTTTATGATTTAAATTCAATTAATAATAACTACTCATTATAGATTTCTAAGATGTAGAAAACTGAATTTATATGTGAATTATACATTCATACAATGAAGTAGTGAAAGGTGTTCAATCATTTAGAATTAATATTATAGAACATGATATGCACAATATTGAGAAGATATTAAGATGAGTTGAATCCTGAAGTCCCTACATAAAATATACCTAAGAATTTTAAGATTGATAAGAACCAGATCATTTAAAATATTTTGTGAAGGTGATTAAATAATGGTATATCTATTAAAAAGTTTCCATTGATAATATTTAATTTATAAATATACAAGATTGATCCTACAATCTTATTAAATAATATCTATTTAGAGATGAATGAGGACTTTCTACAACATGATCAATAAAAATTAGAGGAGCTTGTGACTAGGGTGTATAAGTAGTTATTGAATATGCTAATTGATAGGGTGTATAAATATTGAATAAGTAGATGTATAATTTTGGTTTATAATCAAAAAATGTAGATGATGTGGTGGATGGGTGAAGAACTAGGGTTAACTTTTTGATCTTTTTGTAGGGTATATAATATGTTCGTGGATAATCCAATATAAATTTAACCAAAATTATAGTGGAGTGTCCATGTTAGGGTGTCTAACCAAAATGAACAAAGTATTTATTTATACCAAACCTTGTAGATACTATTTCCTGATCCCTCTCTTCTCACTACATCAAATGAGTTAGGCCTGTAAGAAATTAATGAGAGGATTGAAAACCTTAAAAAGTTCAAGAGTATTCATTAATTAGTGTTTTAAAAAAACCCACTAATTGAACTACCTTTACCCACACATTCAGTGGTCAAATATTATGTGGATTTACATGTTTTATTAGACTAAATATTACCCTCTAAAGATCTATGAAATGTTATTGATGGAATGTATGAGTTATGGGATTAGAAGGATGTTATAATATTCCAATGAAAGTAATAAGCATTTAAATGATATTATTTAACTAATATAATAAATATTCAAAAAATGGTAAATTAAAATGATAACTAATAGAATTACAAATAAATATTATTATAATAAAAATGGTTGTTTTTTCAAGAACTACCCCATGATGAATTTGATGAGTATAATGTAAGAAATTAATTAATTATCATTAACAATCCATGTTTCCAATGAAATAAATCCCTTTTTCTATTTTGGAAATGATGATACTCAAAATGAATTGAACAATAATAATTTAAGGATAGAAATGATAGAGAAGATGGTGAAATATCTCTAGGAAAAGCTAGTTATAAAGGATGAAGAACATGTTGACAAAACATTAAAGAGTTTTCTAGTAAAATATATTATAAATAATAATGATAATACTTAAATATTTTAGGAGAAGTAAAATTTGAGTACTCTCAACATAGTGATAAAGTAGTTTTTAAGAAACTAAGGAAAAAATTTTATTAATACAATGCATATGATTAAAAATTATAAGAGGTTTATGACAATAACAATAAGTTTCATTATTCCGCATAAAAGGCACATGAGATAACCACAATGTTATCAAAAAATACCAAAAAATAAGGATATTTTTTCAATATAATAAAAATAATATAAAACTCAAAATATTGATGTCAATATATAAATTCAAAACACTAATGGTTCTTCTATTTTTGGGGAAGATATGGACAGAATGTGTAATCCTGTTAGATTAATATTTCATTTTCTAGAAAGAGAAATTAAACAAAGGGTACTTATGTTCTGAAAGTGAGGAATAAAAGTAAAAGGAAGAACAATATGAATAGAAGTAAAAATTATTTTTCCACTCGAATAAATATTTGAAAATTTCAACGATGTGAGAGGAATATTTGGTCAATAAGGTTAAAAATTGAGTATTTCTTGAAAATTTTAGTAGGGGATGCCCCTTATAGTGAGAATATACAAATATTAGAAGAAATTGGAGGAAATTTCATACAATGTAATGGTATATAGAATATAATTTCAAAATCACAAAGATATTGGGAAAACAATGAATCTGTTATTGGTATAGAATAAATAATGAGGAAAGATTAAACAAATTGATGAAGAACAAATTAATTAAATTAATATATTAAAATATGATACTGATGTTCCCAAGGAGTAATTCATAAAATTTCACTTAAAATTTATATGTATAAAACAACTCCACTAAAGAAGTCAACTCATGGGAAGAAAATATGCGGACAATCAATGAAAACCATCATAGAGGAAAAAATAACATCACATAAAAAGTTTGGATAGATGGAGAATAGAATGCTATAATAAAATTCCCATCCGAGATTTTTTTTCTAGTGAAACAATTTTTTTTACTTTATTCCCATGTTTGTTTTTTCATTTATGCTAATGTGTAGGGAATTAAAGGAGAAGACTTAATTATATCATGTTTAACTATAAAAATGATTTCTCTCATTGATTTTTTTGTATAAAATTATTAATTATAAAAATGAAACATGAGATTGCATATAGGGAAAGAATACTAAAAAGGAGTATTCCATTTTATAATATATATATATATTAGGATTTTTATGAAATATAGGAAACCCTATGAAATGAGTTATAAAATAACACTTAAATCTCCTAATTCAAATTCTAATGAATGAAAACATTATTGATAGATTTAATTTAATAAAAATATGAGATAAAGGGGGAGTTTCATGATTTTTACTCAACCATAATATTTTTTTTCTTGATATTTTTTCAGGTTAAATCCAATTTGATGAAAAAAAATTATGAAACCCTCAATTGATTAAAGAGAAATTACATTGCATGATATAACATGTTAGTGAATTTTATTGAGAACATAGAAAACATTAAATATATAATTATTTTATTTTACATCAAGATAACCCAAATAGAATTATATTAGAAAAATAAATTCTTTTATATTTTAAAAACATGTGATATTATCATTATATCAAGTAGAAAAAGTTGTTATTCAAAGAATAAAATTATGAATAAAATGTGTGTTCCTTTAAAGGAATAGGAAATGATGACAAGAACCTTACATTTACCATTTCATTTTTTATAAATATGGGGGGAATGAATCTTTCTAGTTACAATTATTGATGTTGGGGAATTATGGTATTGATAACAAATTCAAAGGGAGAGATTAATGTTCTAAAGTAAGCAATTCATTGGTTCTCAATGGTTCAATATGAGTTCAGTGAATGTTATATTGATTCTTGAAGGATTTTAATGGAATCATGAGAAGGATTGTATGTAATTACTAAAAAATAATCCATGCAAGTCCCTAATATGTTTGATTTATGGGTTTTTAACTATAATTTTGATGTATTGACTAGATGAATGATCTGTCATGAACTACAAGTAGAGCTTCTAACAGACCACTGGAAAAAGTTTGAAATGAGAGAGAATAAGAAACCAAATAACCACTAGAAGATATTATATAATGACACCTGAATAAAGGTGGAATTACTAATAAAAATGACTATAACCAAAATTATATATAAATAAATACATTACAAGCTGAAAAAAACAACTGCATTACTGGTATCCAAGAAGCTGCATACACAAATATGTACCTACCGAATGAAAAAACAGAACTAATCAAATGTTGATAGAACCCACCAGGTGATTCACATAGTTAGACAACTGACCAAGAATATCACCAACTATTATCATAAAATGATAGATAAAAGGACTTCATATCACTAAGATACCATGATTAGATTAAGTGAACATGAATTGTGATATGATTCTCTATAAAGTTAATGAGAAAAGACATAGTGAAACAAAAGAAAACAAGAATTCAAGTGATATAATACTAAGAATTTTTGGATTTTATATATTAATATAAAATTAGTATGGAGACAAGTAACTTTTTATAAAAGTATTGAAAGAAAATTTAATAAAAAATTCGTGGTGCATCATCGACTATGTACATTACATAAAACCTTAACATGAGAAGTAACTCGATTCATGTCTTTATGTAATTGCAATATTCAAGTCATGGTATTTGACAAGGTAACCATTTATATAGTGCATGTGATATTCATGAAAGATTCTTGATAATAAAGAGTTATTCAAATATTGAAGTGAAATAAAGGAGAACCTAATTAAGATAATAAGGCTCATAACCTTTATGTATTTAAATATTGATACATACATATAATATGAATTCCTGATTTTAGTTAATAATTACCCTTTAAAATAACGATAATAATACCCAATTATTTCTGGTATCTAATAGAGGAGTTATTATTTATCATTCATTAACCAAATTAAATTAAAAATAAATACTTATAGTTGTATGAAGCTATGAAGGAGAAATCATGGGATACCTGGTCTAAATATTTTAGGATTTAAATTAAAATTAATATTATTTTTTAAATATTGTCTCTAATGATGAGAATAAATGCATATTCAAATTAGTTATATGTTATTATAGCTAAAGAATGAAATTTGTTTGAGCCATAATAATTTCTCTAAGATAATCTAAAACTCATTGAATCAAAGAGATAAGTAGTCAAGATAAATCAATTATTCCCTGAAGTAGATGCACATGTGTATTGAAATAAAGTAATGAAATTGATTATTAAAAATCTATTTTTATTGATCATCAAGATCATATCATCTAATGATATTCATGTTGAACATGGTAATGGATGATCCAACAGAATCGTGGATGAAAAATTCTTTGAGTAAGAATGATTAATTTTTTCAAAAACATTAAAAAAGAAAGAGTTTGTTGTCACTAGTGTGTATTAACAATTTCTGAAGAGGTTTCAATATGGAGTGTAAAATGTAATGTAAGGGAAGGAATGTGGGTATGTAAAACAATATCTGGAAGAAGATTTAGTATCTTAGGTCTACAACCTATGTAAAATTGGGGATTGAACATTAGGGTGTATAAATGGTTCCCTCCTAAGACACTGTTCATTTGGAAATAAATATAATGAACAACCCATATTGGTGTGTATGAAAAAATGGTAATGAGTAGGTCTTTATGCCAAGCCTTATAAATATTGTGGGTTGATCTCCCTGTCATTAATACTACACATGTGGTGCATTTGTGAGATATAACTGAGTTGATTGACAACAATAACTAGTTCAAAAATATTAGTTACAGGAAATTTAAAAAATAAACCACTAATTCACCCCCCCCCCACCATAAGTTGTCCTTTAGAAGTGGGTTTTACACAAGAAATTGTAATACTAATGCTAGTATCCCCTATAATATCATGAAAAACATTTTAAAAAAAATTATATAGTGGGAAGAACTTGGTAGTAATCATTAGGATAGTCTTCCAAAAATAAGTATCATCAATGTAGACTAATATGAAATAGTTCACATGACAAGGTTCATCCATGAAAAACAATCCCATGGATTTAAAAAAAATCGATATTCAAGAGCAGTTTATAAAATTAGACCACTTGATATTTCATCTAAAACAACATAATTTAAATCATTTACCACATTACAACAACCAAAAACCAAAAACCACATACTAGTTCCAACCTCTATCCAAATTTCATGACCAAGAATCCTCATTATCATAAGTCAAGAATATATTGGAGAAAAATAATTATGTCTTAATATTGAATGGAGAAAAGAAAAATACCCTTGATATTTACCACCTATCTCACATGTTGGTTCATAGTTCTCTCCACCCCCCCCACAATGGAGTATGACACAGTAGGAAAAGCCTTTTCAACTGATCAAGAATTATAGACCATCAATAACTGTCACAAAAGATCAAAAACACTACAACACCCCTTGAAATTAATATATATATATATATATATTATAATAAACATAATTTCATTGATATATTACTATATATGCATAAATGTGTTTTTTTATATTTGGGGTTACGTATCAGACTGAGTTTTACATAATTATGAATACTATTAATATAGTTATTTAATATGATAATTATCACATAGTCATTTGAGAAAAAGGATTGATTACGAATTAATAAAATTTGAGAACATATATTTTTCATTTATTTATTAATTATATATTCACAAGAAAGAAATTATTAATCATTAAAAGGAAAAATAAACTTTTTCGGAGAAACTATATTTTCTTATAAGACAATTTTGTCACATTTGAAACACATAATTTAAAAATAAATTTAACAATTTTATAATATTTTTTTGAAGAATTAATCTTTATTTTTTTAAATATAATATCAAAATTATATTAGGGTAAATATTTTGTATTTTTCTGAGAAGTTTTATTTTTTGATGAATTGTGAATAATATAGAAATTTAATTGAAAACTGCATTTTCATTTAAATATTTTAAAATGTTAAATTATATTTTTAATTGTATTTAAATTAAAATTTGTGAAATATTACATCATTTAATCCAATTTATATTAGAGGATTGATTTTCGTATTAAATTTAAATATAAAAAAATTTAAGTATTTCAACAATTAATCTTTATAACCACACTTTCTCGTCCTACCCTTGAGATTAATTTTAAATTAAAATTTTCCTATTATATGAATTCAATTTTTTAAAATGGGTAATTTATTTAGAATAAGAATAATTTATGATATATAGTAGTTCCAAATTAATTTTGGACCAAGTAATTAGTTAATACATTAAAATTATTTATAGCGATAAAATTAAAAAAGAGTTCACCAAGGGATTAAATATTAAAATTAAGGGGGAGAAAAGACCTCGAAACATGTCCAAAAAAAATTTTATAGACATATTTCAAAATAATAAATTCTAGGATCGATAATTGAAAATTATTGTTTCCTATTTATATTAAAAAAATCATGGATGGAATATAGTCTTTCAAATACATACAAGTGTTTCACTCAACCTACCTATAAAAACCCACCCACCCTCCTCTCTACTTCACACATTTAAACTAATTTGGTTCAGAAAATACCTTCCCAATAAACTACTGAAACCCACTCTTCACATAATAAAACTATTATCATGGGAATAATGGTAACATTGAAAGGGATTATCGTAAACCAAAGGAGGATGCCCAATGAAGAGGTAGTGTTCTCAAATTAGCAACTTAATATTACTTCTTTCTACACTTCCTCAAATATTTGATAAAACATGATTATATAATAACCTGAGTATCATATATATAAAGGTATTTCTTTTATAATATTTTCATAATCAAAAGCTATATCCACTTCAGGAAAATGGGTTATGAAATCATCATTTGTGTGTACGTTGGACCATGTGCTCATGAAGCAATGTCATTTGTTTTTCCATTTCAACAACTCAATGATGATTTTTATGATTTAAATAATGTATATATATTAAATTTATTATATTATTATACATATATAATAAATAAATAATATATTTTCTTTTATATTTCATTCAATATGAGACAAGTTAATGTCGCTCATGTGCATTGCAGACTACCGCCTCAAGAAGCAATGTGATTTGTAATTAACTAACACTTTACATGGAAGGTGATAAGTAACAATGATAATGACAATATGTTATATACATGTCATAATTTATATATTAATGAAATATTTATAGTTATGTAATGATTATATATATCATTTTTATTTTTTATTTTCACTCACATAAAATTTGATAACATCGTTCGTGTACATGTGGACTACCGCATTCACGAAGTGGTGTGACTCTATTTTTATCACCACACCACATGTATGAAATATATAAGAATATGATATGGTATTAATTATTTTATTATCAATATTTAAAGGTAAAATATTACTTTATTCTTATTTATCCGGGGAAATGAAAAAATAGAAACCTTTCTCTTGCGTACATACGGCATATCATCCTTATGTTCGTAATGTACTTCATTTTTTCAAAATAATGATTCATGATTTGTTTTTTAAATATAATTAAAACGTAAATATTACAATTAATTAATTATTTTAATAATTTACATAATATAAATATAAATTATGTGAATAAACTAGCTCATTCATGATTTAACAGACAAGATAAAATAATACCATTAACCACTAAAATATTGAATGAAATGATATATTTTTAACCAACGGGTGGTAAAAGGTTATCAGATGATAATATATGATATTATAAATATGATTATGGATTTTTTATAAATTAATAATATGCTCAATGAATTAAAATGTGAGGGTAAATCATGTACAATCAAAATAATGTGTGAAGTAATGGATTTCATCTCAATTTCATTTCATTAAGTCATATTGTTATTTTATGCAACTGGGTCATATTATATGGTATTCTCCTTTTGAAAATAATGACATGAAATAATCATTTGTAATGGTATTAGTAGTTTCAATTTTAATTATTTCCCCCAAGGTAATATTATTGGAAAATTACTATATGATAAAATTTATTATGAAATCTCAAATTCTTCTGTGATTGTTACCTTTATCAGGAAACAATCACTATATTTTATTCATTATCTTTGGAAATTAAGTTTATCTTAAATAAAAATATCTTTTGTGATGGATATGATATTTTCTAAATCCTTATACCATTTTTAAAAATGTTGTTTAATTTTAATGTTATTTTATTAACTGTTGAAATATTAAAAAATCAGTATCCTTTACTCAATACAGATATTTTATGATAAGTCAAATTGTTCTTGAATTAAATCTATCTCACCCTTTCTTATGTTTCCATTAAAAATACTATAATTAATCTTTCTAGGTCAGTTATATATAATATTTTTATTATGTGACAAAACCTTTGAGGTGATTTTAAAGATCCTTCATTATATAATATTATTATATTTCTAGTTTTTGAAGACACTAATCGTTTATGGTTATTAGGTATGTAAATTTTTGATATGTATCGAATATTTTTCAAATATGATATAATTTTTATTTTTTAACTTATATGGTTTTTAAGTTGGTTTCTCTGATAATAGAATGTTGATGAGGTTTTTCAAATGACTAATTTTTAGTTAAGAACTCTAAAAGTGGAGGATTGTGTATTAACTTGATCATCACTAGTGTTTGATGAGTGGCCCTACGACTGAACACCTAACAAGATGCTTTTGAAGTATATATTTTTGATATTTCAAAAATTCTTTATAAAAAACTATGTGTATTTTCAAGATAAAACAATTGAAACCTATAAATATCTTCAATTAAATGAGATGAACTTATAGTGTCATGGTTTGAAATATGGTTTCATAATTTATGATCACATAAGATGATTTTCAAAATCTTGTGATTATGTACTCCAATTATTGATGACTGATAGTCCCATAATATTTTTTGGTTTTATACAATGGATGTAAATATAATAATTATCCCAACAATGATTTAAATGAATAAAGAAATTAGAAAAAAATAGTATGATAGATAGGATGAAAAATTTTGTTTCTATGCTCTCACATATATCTAAATCCATAATTCATTCTTGGAATAGTGAAAAAACATAATCTTACACAACTATTATTTCATTTTAATGGTAAACATCATAATTGTTATACCTTCAAGTATTGAAAGCTATAATATTTTTGGAAATATAGGATCATACTTAAATTATATGTAATGAAACATAAACATTATTAAGATCCTACTTCATGGAACACTAAAAATATTTCACATTCTCCATAGTACATTTAGTCACTTAAGGATATAAATCAATGAAATGGGTGAGCTAAAAGCCTAGTAAGGGGGGAATAAAGGACTTTAATCAATAATACATCAGTGAGAATAATAATAATTATCATATCATTATTATATTACCATCAATAATATCATGAGTGATATATTTTGTATAGGCATGTAATTTAGTGTTCTAAAAAAATAAAACATCTTGTCATAGTGGTCATCTTTTACACAAATATGTTGTAAAATCCGACATCTAGTTCATCCATGACATATGTGTTTATTCTTAAAATCACCATTATGCTCAAATAATGCATCATGTTCATGCATAATACACATTATCACATGAGGTACTCCACAATACCTAACAAATCATAGGTATATATTATTAAAAGTCTACCTATCACATCATAATATTCGATTTATCCAGTAATCTACATGGAATTGTTGATAATAATTTTCATTAAATATCCCAAATAAAGGCTTAAGAAGGATTTAATCATTTATAATTTCCTGAATAAATTTTTTTCCCAAATGAATACATCAACGCACCAAAGGCATCAACATAATTATTCTTGAGTGAAGAAGAAATAATTCATGAGGAGTAAAAGTTGTATTTTGTTAAAAAATGTATATTATGAGAATAAATGTATTTCTCTTATAAATCAAGGTGGTAATAGGTATATCCTTGAATGAAAATTAGAAGAATATTGAATTTAATATTTTAAAAAATATATAGGAATATCCATAGTGAAATTTGACATGATGGAGGGATAACCTGCAGAAAGGGAGTTGGGGTTGATAATCCCCTTATCGTAAACGCCGCATTATTGCATCACACTTATTCCTCTTGAATAAAGTAATTATATTTATTAAAAATTTAAAATAAAAAATTAATTAGTTTTATTTTTGAAAATATTTATCAATAAACATAACTATATTATATTTCTTAAATAACATTTTTATGTTGATGCTTTTTGATACAATATTTTCCAACAAAATTTCCCATTTCATTTATTTTTCTCTATTTTATTTTAGGTAATTTATAAGTAAGTAGAATAAATTATCTATGATTAAAATACATATATTCATAAAGTAATATTTATAAGAAATATATTATTTTGACCATCTATAATTTTTGGGATAAGGAAATAAGTTTGAAACGTCATGGTTGGTGGTTAACTGACTTTTTATGGGAATTCAACAAAACATGATGAAAAATATATATAAAAAAAACAAAAAAATAATTTTTATAGTTGGTTAATTTCATTAATATAATTTTTAAATTCCTTCTAATTAAATCTTAGAATATTTTATTTATACCGAAATTGTGAAAAGGGATATAAGAAGTAGAAAACTAGAGATGCTCTTAATAAAACTTATTGTTTTCTTAGTCTGGATTGTTTTTTATGACACCAAAATTCTTTAGTGAATGGTTTTTGTTTACTATATAACATACGTATGGTTTATATGTTATTACCATAGGATATTTGGGAAGAAATGTTTATTTGGAAGGTGATAGAGTATATTTTTAGGGAAGAAAGTGGGGTTATTTATATATTAGGATATGAGTATAAAATAATTAATAAAATACTACATTAATGATAAAACATGTAATTGTGAGGTTTTGGAAATATTAATATATATATATATATATTATGGGTTTAGCTCATTGAACACGTTTATAATTATGATTTACTAAGATTATTTAAAAGGAAAGTGAAAAAAATCAAAAATTGTTATTTTATGTGTACACTTTTGACATTAGGATTTGAAGAATTATTTTTTCACAGAGAAATTATTGTTATTTTATTTGAATTTCTATTTAATTAAAATTTAATATATTTTTTATAAAAATAGTTTTCAATAAATTATTTTAGTTATTACATCTGTAATAATGTAATTTAATATACAACATTTACATAAAAAACTGTATGTTTACTATTAACCTCAAAATTATTCTGTTTTAGAATATTTCCAAATAATAACCCTCAAATAATTTTGAAAATTTTATTTGAAATTTTTTTTAATTTTATATAAAAAATATACTAACCTAGATATTTTTAATTTTTAATATAACAATTTTTTAAAAAAATTATATTAAATTACATTTTTTTAGAAATGTGCATATATTTTATTTGATTTTTATAATGATGATTTATATTTTTCAGAATTATAATAATTATATTTTCTTATGTAACTCTTTATGAATATTTTCTATATCACACATTATTATTTATATGTTAAATTATTTTTATAATAGTCATGTTTTTTTAGCAATAAACATGTTAAAATTCATAACGGTTAGGTTACTATTATTAATTGTCATGTTACTAATCTAGTGGTCACATTAATTTTCAAATGGTTTCATTTTCCTCTATAAATACCACTAATTTCATTCATTCATTAGTAAACACAATTCTTATCATGGTTATATGTTTCAATTTTTTATAAGGTTGTCTTATTTTCTAAAATACTGTTTCATTTATATAATGCAGTCCTTGTGAGAGATTAGTCTAGCAGATTGGTGTGATCAAAATTTTCCCATAATAGTTTAACTATTTTATATTTTTTCTACCCTTGTAATATTAAGAATTTTATTTGGTTTAGTCTTTGACTAATTTTACAAATTTATTAATGAAATAATGTGTTGTTACTTTATCTTTGTGTTGTAGTAGTATAATATTTTTTAATGTAGTGTAATACACATTAACTTCAAGAAAAAAATACCATTTTTAAAATCTACATTGAGACATTCTTCCCCCCTTTATAAATTTCATCTCAAAAATTTCAACTCATATTCTCAGTAGATAATATGAGAAGGTACATCAGTTTCATTGTTTCCTCTACGTCCCACATCTTCCCTTCATACATATTCTTCCTCCAAAGAACATTGACAATGTGATTTGTCTTGTTATAGAAGAATGCATCGTTATAGAGAAAGATCTTCATGGGTTACTCAGTATAAGAGTTGTAATTTTTCAATTGTTCCACTTCTGAATTTGGTACAAGTTAGGGACCATATATGTACTTCCTCAAGAGTAATACATGGAACACTTCATGAAAAAGATCCATATTTTTTGGAATTGATAGCTAATAGACCACTTCTCCTATTAGATCAGGGATCTTAAAGGGGCCATTGTACCTTGGTTTGGTATTCTCATTCTTTCAAAACTGTATGAATCTATTCTATGATCTTATTCAAATGAATAAATTGTCTTGAATATCAAACTCCATGTCCCTTTAAGGGTTATCAACATAAATGTTTTTCTGAGTCTAATATAATTTATATAAATTTGGATGGATTAAACCTTCTCTATCATATCCTATAAATGATCATGTCCAATTAACATTCTTTCACAAAATTCATCCCAAAAATTCTAATTTCTACATCATTTCCAATACAAATCATCATTTGGAGCCATTTGAATACTTAAGTGGAAGCTATTGTTGTATGGTATCTAATATGATGGGAAATGTTGATCACATACTCCTTTAAATTCCATTGAGAATTCTCTCGTCATTTCCTCGAGTGTGTCAATAGTCATTTTATATTGGTCTCTAGTTTGGAGGTGTTAGGCTATACTGAAACACAATTCAATATTCAAATAATATTTAACACATCTTGAAAACTTAAAGTTTAACCACGGATAATAATGATAGCTGATCAAAAGATGTTCCCCATGCAGCCTCGCTACTTCTTTTATATATATCAGGGAATTTTTTTCATAAATTATATTATCTTGAATAGATATGATGTGGGATATCTTTTTGATTTAATCCACCAATACATATATCACACTGTTTACTTTATATGTATTTGGGAGAATAATGATATAGTCTATGGCGATGTCGTCCCATTTCCATGGTTATATATGAACTAGTTACATCACCCCTTATGAAATCAATATTTCTTCTTTAAATTTTTATCATACCATGAATACTGGGATATAGGAAATAATCACATTCTTCAGGATATCTCCTCAGAAGTATTCTCATAGATAACAATACAAGTCATGAACCAACCCAGGCCAACCATAAACTACTCACATGAGCTGATTTGTGGCATAGACCGAAGGGAATTCCTGATCCCCACGGTCTGGAAACTAGTTTCGAGGATCAATAGAGTACACATGAGAATGATTTCCCCCAATAAATAAACATGAAAATAAATAGTAGAAGATATAAAAACATTAAAATATATAAATGAAACTGAACTGGACATTATTTATACATTTAAATAAAAATACAACCAAGTGAAAAAATGCAATTGATCAGATAGTAAGATACCAAAATCCCCAAGTGACCCTGTGGGTCACCCTCTGACATAAGATCACCCATATCCCAAGGAGAACAAACTCATGATAAACCTATACAAAGGAAAAAAATAGAGAATCAATCTTCGTGTGAGTATTAAAACTCAGTAGGCTATTCAGATAAATCAATTTCACAAATGCACTTCCTCTAAAATAAAAGAAATATTATTTTTCAGGTTTAAATTACAATATATCAAAGTATGATATTCTATATGTTTAATCAGAATAAATTATAAAACAGTTCCCTTATTCATTTGAAAAATCTAGTTCGATCATGTAGTGTTATGAGATCATTTTCAAGGGGAAAGTGATGATTTCATTGTCAACGGGTAAAAGTGAGTTTGGAAATGATTTTTCCTTTGAAAACATTTTCCAAAATAGATTTCAGAACCAAGAAAAAAAAATTCAATGAAAATAGCACACAATAGTAATATAACAGTCACATATCAAGGGAAATGTAAATAGACATACAAGTATCCCAATCATCATTGAGATGAGTTGAAAGCTAATAAACATCAGTGATCCTAGGATATCAAGAATAATCTAAAAGAAACCAACACGTGATACCCCATCTATAGTTGCTTTCCAAATAAGATGAAATCAAAATGATCTATATTCCCATCCACCCTTTATCAGTACAGACATATGGAAAATCCCATAGCAATAAACCTCTTATATCTGACTAATATGGTCTATTGGTTAGTACATGAACTACCAGTGCACCAATCATTCCTAGAATTTTCCATCATTATGCCATCTTCTTATGTATCACATATATAATGGGGTGAGCCAACTGATGTAAGATGAGTATCCAATCACAACATATATATAGTAATAATTCAAAGCAGGCCTCGCCCCAAGACTCACCAAGGACAAATCTCTTAAATTAAAATAAATAAATCAGAAAGGGGTTCCAAACACGTAACCCTAATAATGGATCCCCAGGATTCCAAAAAAGGACATCTCATTCATTACATATAGTCAAGGAATGATAAACATACAACTTAGGTTTTTATAATAAACATTATTCATCATCTTCACAAAGCGGCCGAAAGGTCCCTTAACATAACTCAAATAAAACATTTATCAAAAATGTAATCCATCTTTTAAAAGTGGATTCAAGCACCCCATTACCTAATAATGAAATTTATAAAAATCCTTCAAACATTTCCACCACACATTCAAACCAAAACTATTTTCTATGAATATGAAAACCAGTTTTTGATTCTTTATCACGTGTCATACTAATTTCAAGAGCCAAACACACACTTATTTTAGCCTTAAACAATTTCAAATCCATTCAGGAAACCCCAAATACTCAATACATGTGCTATATATTTATTAACAAATCCAATCCACCCTCTGTATACCACAATATATTTACAAAATGTAATTTGGCATCCTATCGAACACTTGGTGTGTACAAATTTAGACAAAAAATTATAATTATAAAAAAAAGGTTTATCACATCATTATCACACCAAAAAATACAAATAAATGATTCAAATCAGTATTAAGCATGAATATAATGTGCGAAAATCAGGAAATCAATGTTTCTAAAATTAAAAAGGAATGTGCATGAGAAAACCTACCTCAAAAATAGAGAAACATCAGAAATCCATTGCAAAAAATCAATCACACGACTACTTCACCCAAAGAAGACCAAAACCTTAACTAATATTTTAATATAAAACTCTAAAATTACGGGTTTAACACTTAAAATAAGAACCCTAGCCAATACCGAAAGGAACCCCAAGGAAAAGCTGAAGAAATGAAAAAATAGAGAGAATGAATGAGAGAGATGGTACTTACTTGATGAATCAGGGTGGAACTACCCAAATCCAATAAGAAAATGAAGATCAAAGGGAGATGGTGGAAGGGAAAGTATTCCTGGGGAGGAAGAACTCGAGGGAGGTGAGAAATAGGGGGGGGGAATTGAGATGAGATAGAAAAATACCAAATTCTTAACTGACCAGGGAGGCCACATAGTTAGTCCTCACGGACTATAATATAATTTAGTAGTCGTTTGACTACTAATACAAAGGTAAAAGTTACAACACATTTACCTAGAACTTACTGCATGGTCATATGGTAACAGTGTGGTAGGTATTCTACCATACTGTATGATTAGACATACCATTTGTTAAAAGTGAAGTAACCAAGCTCCGAGTACTGTACACCATAAAAACCCCCATTACACCAAAAAACTCAATTAAGAATGTTATGCTAAGGATATAATAGAATAAACTTCAAAAAATGAAACTCATCACACCCAGTTCCCATGAAAAGAACCAAAAATTGAATCGAATCAGGACAAAAGATGAATTTCATAAACCGAGTGTGAAAATTCACCCCACTATAACGCTTTCCACCCTCAGAAAGCCAAACCAATGCCTACCTAAAAGAAAAACCTAATAGTTCCCTGAAACCCACAGATATTCTCATGGTATGACAATTAAGAGACTATACCAACATCCCCAAAAATAATTTAAACTATCAAGAAGAACTAGAGAGACAAAAATGGAGTCCACGTTAAGTTCCACCAACCCCCAATGTTTACACACATCTAGTAGATTGATCCAAAAGAAAAATAATATTCACCACACTCCATTCAACCATAGAACACAAAATCCTGAATGAAACCAAGAAGAACCCAACCATACCCCCAAAACCAACAACCTAACTTAAACAACAATCAATGAGTACTTTTTGAAACATTAATCCAACAAAACACTGTAACACTCACATCCCAACCTTTCACTCAAAAGGATAATATAGGATAAGGTGGTTCTGCACAAGACCATAAACTACCTACCACTACTAGTAATGGAATAGAGACAATGACATGAGGAGGCTCAAACGGACTCCCCACCATAATAGATTGGAATACACTACTTTTCATCAGGATAAGGATTCAATGAGAACCATAGTGGTTCTCTCGACCATAAGAACTAACATCCTCCAATGAACTCAATAATTTCCCTACAAGAACCAAGGACCCCACCACTATGGGAGGGGAGGGAGGCCCTATCCAATAGAATGTAAAAACAAGGACATACAAGCACCAACCGAACAATGATCCATAGATTACAACTAATAAACTAATCTTTACATGCATAAGAAGGATTAAAGGGACATAAAAAGGAGGCCTTCCTCTGATCAAACATAACCACTAATATCACAATAAAATGAGATATTTATAAATCCTTAAAACTAAGAAAAAAACTCTAAAACCCATATGGGTCACAATGTGGGAACAAGGTTCCCCCACCACAATTCACCAAACAAAACAACTAAAAACCAGACAACTTTGTAGGAGGATTAAAAAACCTCCCCATCCCACACTGAGAATAGAACATAAACATATTCCCTTACACACTATTGGGGTTCCCCTAAATATGTTCTTCCTTCAATCTATGACCTATGGTTTTAACTCCAACGATTGAGGCATCTCCTACCTTGTAGTTAGGCTTTAGAAACCGCTGAATAGAACACACAGATAAAAACGTCAATCAATACACTTCTATTTAAATAGGACTTCACAAGGGTTCATTAAAAAACACTCTCACAACTGATAGAAAAATGATCCACCAGTTAACACTACTGGATAATTATACTAAATGGTGAATATTACAGAAAGAGAGTCCCATAACTAACTCCAAACAGTTCCCTACTCCTATAAATGGGCTAGGTCCCCTTATAGGAGTTTGGTATTGCTTCATAGTTCATCATGGAAAAATATTAAAGAATAGATTAAAGGGACCCAAGCATCCACAGTTGTAGAAGGTCCATGGACCACTCAGGCATGATGGTTTCTTATAGACGAGCTTGCCACACTAGTGACAGGTCACAACATTGAACCCTGAAGAGGTAGAAAAGAGTTATTGAGGCTTCTAAATTCCCCTGCCAGCACTGCCATCATATTCATGCTTTCTAATCATCTTATCAAAATCCTCTTCTCCATTTTGAGAGGTAGGGGGAATATTTACTACTTCAAACCCTCCTATAATCTCATCTTCAACATGAATTTCATGCTTCACTAACTGGTAGAAGTTGGTTCAGTTGAACTCTTTAACCATCAACTAATGACCAAAATTATACCTAAGCATGAAATTCTGAGAATTCTAGGGATCATGTTCAAAATTCCATGTTTCATATGGATATAGGTCTAAGATGTGATGAAATAATTATAACATTGATCCAACACCTGGCTGAAGATATAAAAACTCCATCCTCATCCCCGACTTCTTCATCTCAGAAAATTACTATTTGATGAATAAAGACATGAAGAACTCCCATGTGAGATCTTTCCGAGACTCACGTTATGAAAAATACATCCAAAATTTCTAGGAATGGGCCATCAACCAGAATTGAATAAAACTATACCTTCAATGTCTATATAAACACAAGGAAAGTAAATTCTCTCTCAATCTTCTACATCCACTCATCATCCTCAAGTGTATACACATGACCGTAAAAATTTGGATTATTTTGCTTCTAAAACTCTAGAACGTAGTATATGTGTTGGTCAACTAGATTGATAACTAAGGATGAACCACCTGAAGCTACGCCTGAGGTATCCATCAATCCTTTATTGGGGAGGACACTAAGAAATAAGGGAAATAAAGAACTCAATAAAAAAATCAAACAACATAGATCCTTCACATAAAAAATCAAAAAAGAAACATCAACTTCCAAAATAAAAGGGACACACCACATAACCACAAGCTACCAAACATCATATTTTACCATAAAACAATTTCGAAAAGAAAACAAGATTTAATGATTTTTACTTCCACCAATGGTGTCCCATGGGCCTCAACCATGCAAATTCTTATTATCTACTAGGCACCCTACAATTTCTCATAAATATCTATACATGTGATTGTCCACTGAAATACCAAAGGTAAAAATGAATAACTCACCCTTCCTTTTCAAATCCCACAAATACCCCATTAAAATAAAATCTAATCATTAATTAAAAGGCTATTTGTAATCTTTTCACATCAAATCATAATCATTTCATTTGTACCAGAAATTTTAGAGGACGTCCCAAAAATTTAACAACCTCCTAACCGAAACCATTTTAGTTTTACCATAAAAAATCATTTAAAAAAACCCAATTTTCCACTTACCGAAACAAGGATATTTTTATTTTATGTTTAGTTTTTTTAGAATTCTGAAATAAGACTTTTTTAAATAATTTTCTGAATTAAATAAGTCCCAAAATATTATCGTGGGTAGGAAACCAGTGGCGACAGGTGACTCGGTTGTATAGTTAGTGGCCATACAGCAGTCACACCACCTCAATGGAGAGCATTATTGGGTAATTCTCCCAGATCCACATGGATTACTTGGACCTTATAGATTATGGGGGAAACATCCCAATTCCTTTTTCATTTACCAATACAAAACAATAAACAAGATCCAAAGACACCGACAAACATGAAAATCCCTTTCTAACCTGAGGTTCAGAACGAGTATGAGTTTGGGGTGCTCTTCCCTCACCAACACCTCGAACCCAAAAATCCCACTCCTTATACCTTGAAAATCACATGTATCAATGTGAACTCTAAAAGAAAAGTCCTAAAAATAATTGACCATCTCTGATACCATTTTTTCATGAGCCAACCTGAGTCAAACCTAAACCAGACACTCGAGGCCATTTATGGACTACCTTGATAGGTGTTCTCGATCTCAATGGTATAGAAAATAGTGTCAAGCATCAACAGAGTACCCAAGGGAATAATTTCACCAAATAAATAAAATAAGAAACTAAATAGTGGATGATGTAAAAACTATTCAATCTATAAATGAAACCAATTTGAAAATCACATATTAAAGAAACATAAAATACAACTAAGCTATAAAATAAAATAGATGAGGCATGAAGAAAAAATCATCTCCATGTAATCCTATGAGTCAACTTACAACCCAAGATCAGATGTCTCCCATGTATAATGGACAAAATTTGAACCTATACAATGGTTAAAATAGGGAAGAACTATAGGAGTGATTTTTAAAATTAAGCAGTCTCGCCAGATAAATCTATTCCCCAATTAAATTCATTTAAAATAAAATAACAATTAATTTTCAGCTTTAAAATACAATATATCAAAGAATTATTTTTTACATGTTTACTCTAAAAAAGTACAACACATTTCCTATGTTCATTTTCCAAATGTGGTTTGATCCATTAGTGTTACCATAACATTTTCAAGGTAAATGTGATGATTTCATTGTCAATATGTAAAATGGAGTTTTAAAATGCATATTCCTTTGATTTATTTAGAAAATATATTTGAGAACGAAGATATCACATTATGAGAAGAACACCACAAAAGAGTACCAGAGCTATCAAATATCAGCATAATGTAAATAGACATACAAGTATCATAATCATTATTAAAAATAGCTGGAATAAAATAGACATAGGTAAACACAAGAGATCAAGAATAATCCATTATACAACAATAACGTAGACCCCATATACATTATCTTGCCATATATGATGAAATTAAAATGCTATATACACTCATCCACCCTTTATCAGGATACGCTGAGGGAATATATAATATAAATAAACCCAGTATATCTTCCTACTATAGGTCACTAGTCAATACATGAACTCCCAGGGTAGTAATTATTCACAGAATATTACCTCTACATGCTAGGATATGATGTATCATGTATATAATGGCGGTTATCCAACCAATTCTATCCAATAATCCAATTAAAATATAGATAAAGTAGTAATTCATAGCAGGCCTCACCTTTTGTCTCCACGAGGACTAATCCCAAGCCTTAAAAAAATATCATGAAGCGGATTCTAACTGAGGAACCCTGGTAATGGATCTTAAGGATTCCATAATAAGGAAATCTCATCCATTACATGTAGAAAAGGGATGAGAAATATCCAACTAAGATTTTTATAATAAATACTTTTCATCATTTCCAAAAAGTGGCTAGATGGGCCCTTGAACATTCATCAAAACCAACCTTTATCAAAAATGAAATCAATGTATAATAATAGATTTAAAACACACCATTTACATGTAAAAAAATTTCTATAACACCTTCAAACAATTCCATAACACTTTCTATCCAAACCTAATTTCTATAAAAATTCCAACTTGGCAACAATTCATCATCACTTGTTAAACCGATTTCAAAAGCCAAATGTGCACATCTTTTATCCAAAAACCATTTGAAACCCATTCCAGAAATTCCAAATCAACATTACACATGATATATATTTACTAACAAAACTAAACCACCATCTTTATACAATATTATATTTACAAAAATTCCACCAGTTATTCCATCAAACACTTTGTGTGTGCTAATATAGAAAAAAAGTCTAGTAATCATAAAAATATTTAAAACATTATTTTCTCAACAGAAAACTATAAAAAATGTTTCACAACAATATTTAGCATGAATATATGGTGAGAAAAGCCTGAAATAAATTTTCCATAAATAAAAAAAATCAATTGTATGGGAAAACCAACCTCAAAAATGGAGATACTTCTAGAATCAAGTGTGAATCTTCAATCACACCACCCCATCATCCAAAGGGGTCAAAAATACGATATAGTATGTTATGATAAAACTAAAAAATTGAGGATTAAACACTAAAAAGTGTAACCATATCCAAGGGAGAAAGAAAACCCCATGGAAAATTAGAATAAAGACCTAAATAGAGAGAATGAATGAGAGAGAGTGCTCTTACTTGATGTATTGAGGAAGAACCGCCCACGTCCAATTAAAAAAAGAGGCAGCAAGGGAGGGGGATGGAGGGGGAGGTGTTCCTAGAGAGGAAGATCCTAAAGGAGGGTAGTAATGAGGGGTAAAGAGGGTTAAAATATAGAGGAAAGAGAAAAATAACCAAACTATTAATGTCTTGGTAGGCCGTATAGTTAGTCTGCATGGTCTACCACACCATGTGGTAGTAGTGCGAATGCTACTACCGACGGATAAGTTATCACACAGTTACTATGAACATACAACATGTCCATGAGGTAGGTTCTGTAGAAAATCTCATGGATACCTGGTGGAAAAGCCCAATCCCACACTAGAATACTAGCTATGTTCATGCCCAACATTGGTAGATAGTAGGACCTTGGCCCCAACTGCAAAGACTACTCATAATGCTTTCTGGTTCCCTGTTAAGCATGTGGTAATGGGTTAGAGTTACGGGGCAGGAAAATTTAAAACCTTACCATGTAGGGACCAATTCATACCATGTGTTATATTTTTCAACACATGGTGGGGGCCCAAGGGCCTTCTATCTGCTAGTGTTAGGCTAGGATGTGGATGGTCTTCCAGTGAGGGCTTGGCCCAACCATGGATCATTACAATACATCCTAGTACATCAAGTATGGAAAAGGAAATTTGATTTTTTTATATTATCCAATATCTCCTTATTTATATAAGATGATTTAGGAACACACGGTCTAATTCAAAATTGAATGAAACTATCCTAGTCGATGTACAACTGTTTTGGGTTTTCATACTTTTTTGTTTTCACCTTTTTTTGATTCTCCATATCATTTATTTTCATCGCCTTCATCTTGTAATGCCCCAAAAATTCCATTATGTATTTAATATATATTTTATTTTGTAATTATATTTTTTGATCACATAGAAATAATTTTAAATGTCTTAAAATCTTTTAACATTCAAGGTTGATAGGATATTTTACAACAAGAAATAGTAATTAGATAGAATAAACTTACTAGGAAACCAAAAAAATATTATTCCATTACATAATATTGGTAAATTATATATCCATATAAACCAATTATTAATCCAAATATAATAATGGGAATTATAATAGATAATAAATAACATAATATATAAAATTTGGGTGACCTCAATCCCTTAGAATCATCCCACCCATGAACAATGTTAAAGGAAGTGAGTAGAGTGTTAGTAATACAATATTCATTCAGGAAATGATATTGAACATGGATTCAAACTGAATTCAATGATGATGATCTAGTATTATATTTTATTTATAAGATATTATTATCATCATAATAAATCAATGAAAACTAGTATAGTTGATATGAATTATGACCATTAAAAAATAAAATAGTAGCTCATTATTGTTGTCAGAAATGTTGACACATTTAAATGATCATGGGAAGTTTCTAACGATATAATCAAAATTTTATTATTTATGGAGACTATGAATATATTATAATAAAAATTATTTTTATTGTAATTATTTAAGTTTTATATAAAATTATAATTCATAAAATAATCTTATAAAAAACATTTTACTTGATAATACATTATAATCAAATCTTATGTTATTGTTATAATGTCCATAATATTTATTTTCCATTGAAATTTTCAAATTTCAAAAAATAAGGACATTTATTTAGAATTTTAAATTACCCTTTTAAGTAATTATTTTCCCAATATAAACTAAAAGTTTCAACTGATCAGGTAAAAAAATTTATAGATATTTTTTGGAAATTTTAAAAAAAAATCATTTTGGTTTTACGAGTGAAAGTACTTTTTTTATGAAATACCATAAATCTCATGAAATAATTGTTATATATTCATGAATTAAAACATATTATGCCTTATTATTGATAAAAATTTATTTATGTAATGACATAACACATAATGGGTTAAATTAATAAAAAAGTTCTTATCAATTTTGAAAAACATGATTTCAACCTTAAAATAAGATTTTTATGAAATATACGCACAAAATATTTAGAAATAACATTTTTTCCATTTAAATTTTGAATTAATTAAATTGTATTCCCTATATAGAATTATAAGGTCAAAACTATGTTACCAGGTGGTTTTCACATTCAGTAAATAAATTATTTTGGAAAAAAAACAATCCACATTGTATAGGTAAATTAATGTAGCATGTCAAAATTGAAATGTAAAATCCTAAAATATCTAAATAAACACCACATTAAATGGGTGATTGATGTGTTTCTATACCTCAACCAAAATTTAGTTCATTATTTGGAAACCAAATTCATTATGACTAATTCCACTCAAACCCGTTTTTCTTTAAATATAAAATAATCATCATTTATTAACATAAAACTGCCACTCAAGTATAAATACAACCCCTTTCTCCTTGTAAGACATCATTCCCTTAATCTTTCAATGAAACCCTTTCATACCCACTCTCCCCACATCAAAATGTTGTTAGCCTCCCCCAAAGTCCAATTCTGTGTTCATTAAAGGGTCCTTTAAGGAGGTTATATTCAAGATGCTTGTTTCCCTAACCACCACTCTTAAAACAACTGGTCATTGTTGTTTTTGGATATGTCAACACATTAAAATGAATAACAACATTATTTAATGATATTATTAAAATTTTATAATATTGGGAAAATAAGAACACATTATATTAAATATACATTTTTTGATAAATATTAATATTTTATATAAATGCTTCATCTGAAAAATAATCCTTCAAAATAAATTTTACATGAAAATATAGTTTAACAATGTCCTATGTAATTTTTATAATTTTCAGAACGATTATTTTCTGGTGAAATATCTAAATTTCAGTAAATAAGGATATTAATTTAACAGTTTAAATTATCATAAATAGATAACTATTTTAAGAATATAACTTTATTTTTTACTCATCATGTAAAAATTATTCAAGGGTGTTTTCTTATATTCTAAAAAACGTTATTTGTTTTTTTAAAATGTTAAAACATTGTTTTTATGAAATTTGATAACTCATATGAAATAATATTGTAATGATAATGAATTAAAATTTTCTAAACCATGTTATTGATCAAAATTAATTTATGTAAAGACATTATATCTAAGGTGATACATTTATAAACACATTACTACCAATTTTAAAAACCATGATTTTATCATTTACAAAAAAGTTATTTTGAGTTAAAATCATAACATATTTAGAAATGTTTTTTTCAATTTAATAAATTGAATAATGTAAAATGGATTAAATATTTTAATAGGGAGGTCCATGTTATGTTAAAATTTATTTTGTATCTCTAATCATTAAATATATAATCTTGGAAAAAAATTTACTGAAATATAGGATAAATAATGTAATGGGTTAAAGAAAAAACGTAAAACAACAAAATAACTACAGAAATTAAATTTATTGTTTAAGAGTTTCTAGAAAATAAAATAAAATTAAAATAAAATTTCAAATCAATTTTTTATGAATTAACTCCACTAAAATGTGGTTGGCTTTATATTTAAAATTATCTCTATTTAATCACTAAAAACCACACCTCCTCTAGTATAAATACTACACCATACCACCCCTTTCAACTCATAGGCCTTAATGATCTAAAAATCTCTTCCAGAACCTCTCCTTCCCACTCTAACCACGTCTACGTAATGATGTTATCACCAAAATACCAAATCAATTTTCCCTAAGGGGTCTTTTAGTGATGTAATATTCAAGAGGCTACTTTCTCATACCATCTCTCTTAATTTCATTTCTTCATCTTCCTTATCCTATCCTCTTTCATTAATAAAAAAATAATAATTCCAGTATCATTTATATAAATTAATTTTATAATTCTAGTGGATTATTTTATATCCACCCATTTTATCATCTCATCTAATTCAAAAATTTAAACAATTTTGAAATTATGGACATTAATCATCTCTGTTGATGATGATTTTGTTCTTCGTCAATTACCAAATTCATGGCTGGTAAAAAAATTATTATTCTATTTAAATCAAATTATAATGAGTATATTACAAATTATATCATGTTATATAACTAATATAAATACATACTATTAAATAATATTAATCTAGTTCATGATGTTCGTAAAAACATCCAAATAAATTAAACAATTGTCATTAACATTCTATCAAATGAAAAATCATCATGTCTGAAATAAAAATGATATATTGTAAAATTTAAAATAATTAATGTGAATGAGTGACATTAAATTTTTTATATAGTTTTATTTATATTTTACAAGAACCTTCAAAATTATAACAAAGTGAACCGACCATGAAACAATGAGACAAACACACCCAAAATGAAAGAAAATAATGAAATATTATTAATGAATGGGATGTAAGATGTTATAAATGGATAATATATAGTATTATAAACATTAATATAGTAATTTAATATGTTAATATAATTATTTAAAAAATTATATAGTATTTTTATGTATTCTAATGTAATGGAAAGCGTGATGTAATTCTTTCTAATCTCAAATTTGCATATAAGAGATACATGCCTTATTCATGAATTTTTTCTTTTGTGTGGTGTTTATACTAACCTTGATATATAATTTCATTAATATCCTTATCTAAATTCTATTAAATGCTTCATTTTGTAATTATTACTTATATGGGTCAAATGGTTTGACTTATTACCAGTGGTAAGGTATTTCATAAATCAATTTTCACTCATTAGATTAAACTTCTACTTTATTGATTTTTTAGGCTAATACTATGTCTGAAAAGCCATTTGAGTACCTCATGTTTCATATCAACCTATTATATAAGGATTTAAATGATATAAATATTACTGTTAATTTATTTAAACTCACATAAGATATATGATATTTATAATATAATTTTATTTAAAAAAATTATCTTTTTAATATTTTTATTAAAAATACCATTTTTCTTCCATGTCCATGTTTTATATAATTTTTTCAAAAAATATATTCAATATTTTCATATGAATTGTTAATTAAATTTTAATTCATTATTAACATTATAATAAATGGTTTCAAAGGTATATTTTTTCTTTTTCTAAACAAGGTTCTTTGAGACTTTTCCAACAAAAATATCAATGGAATGTTTTTCTTAACTTATACAACATGAGAATAATTTCCATCTATCGTTATTCCATAAGTATTAAAATATTAAATTATAATTTTCAGTGGTTATTTTCAATGAAATTGTTTTCTTTTAAAATCACATAACATCTTAAATATAATCATTATTCTATGTGAAAAAGGGTATTATCCTTAATAATTTTTCAATGATATAATTTAATTTATTTTAATATATTTCAAAATAAATTGTTTTATATTTTGATTCCATAAAGATGATATATTATTATACCATCATATATATTTTATAAATTTTATTATGATCATTTTTATTGGGTATATACTATTTTGATAACATTGAGCATATTACTCTTGATGGTTTTTATTACATTTACTAATTGAGGAATGTTATTTATATTTTATATGATATTTTCAATAAAAATATATATTTATGTTATGTTCCATAACAGTCATATGAGGAATGAAATGGACATGGTATGTCATGAGCGGGTATAGTTCCCCAATGCATTAGTATGTCTCAAGAGAGAAACTTTTTTGGGTATTGGATTATGTCTTACTAGTTGATGTATGGTGTCTTTGATGAAGAGTTTATACTATGTATATGATGTATGAAATTATGAATTCCTCATCATGAGATAAGTAATTTACATACATGTGATAATTCAATTATTATAATATCCAAACTTTTGTTATCTCATTCATGTGGTTTTTTATATGTCATTATTTGATCAACTTTAATTCCATACATATTATTCTTATATAATTGATTAAATGGAATGTGTTTCAGTTATATATAGTACAATAATTTTATTTTATTATTTATAATATCTTTCATTGTATACATACCCTTACTAATCATTTGATCACAACACTTTCTTATGTTTTATCTTTCCATCAGATTCTAAGAAGTTTATTATTTGGTATGCAAGGTTAACATAGATGAATAATTGTGTTCTCAAAGGATTTACTATGTCTTATTTTACATAATAAATTGTAATGTATGGTTTAACTATGTATGTATTTTTCCCAAAATACTAAATTGTTCCACCCTCCGAGATGCGATTCCTTGTAAATTATGCCAATGTAATATATTAACCACCAACTTGGGCTACTAGGGTTTGTGAATTAAATAAGTTATATTAGTTAGATGGTAGGGAATAATTAATGAAAATTTTAATTTATTTAATTAATTTATGATTTCAAGATCCATACAATGAATATCCGTGAATATAAGTAATTTCTCAATCCACATCCTGGATAATGTTAGATATTTTTTTACTAAGAGCATTAGCTTCCTAGATGGTAGTGAATAGTGATATTAAAGTCCATGATTACCTCTAACCATATTTATTGATTAATGTTAATATCCTTCCTCATGAATATATTCTTTTGACTCTTTTCATTAGTATATATTCTATTCTTCTTACTATAGAGGTAATGATGCAAAATATACAAGGAAAAGATCCCTGTTGTTAACTCCAAATCATAAAATATTATTTTTTTCTCATGGGTTTTCAACAACCTCAATGAATAGTCAATCAATTTATTTTTATTCCAGATTACACAACCCATTCCTTTATTTTAATCATCTCTATATATCACTAAACATTCTCCTCTTATTGGTAGTTCACGTACATGTGTAGTGACTACCCTCTTCCTGACTTACTTACATATTTCCTCATAATATTCCATCCATACATACTTCTCCCATTTTCAGGTTAATATAGATGGATTAAAAATCCTTAAAAAGTTCTCACAAAATGTCGATAGTAACCTGCTATGAAATGAAAACTACAAATTTATATGACACAAATGGTTTTAGGACATTCTTCAATTTCTTTTAACTTTAAAGGGTTCATAGAAATTCCCTTACATGTGATTTTGTTCCACAAGAATGAGAATAGATACATTAAAATTTTATACATTCAATATAGATCATACATTGTATTATTCCTTAATTTAAACATTAAAATAATTATTTTTTCTCCATGTTACTCTTTCTCTTAGGGTAAATGAGAATACCATCGATAAAAACTACAACAATTTTTTATTGGTAGTACATAAAGACACTACTCAAAAAATCCATTGTGATTACTTGGGATTTATAATGTATGATAGGAATCACTATGTACACATAGTTTCTATACCTTATATAGAAGGCTATCTATTGAATTTATTCCTTCATTTCCTTCAGTTGATGATATATTTAATGAATATCTAACTCTAAAAAGTATATATTTCCTTGTACTTGATCGAATATGTAAAAAATCCTTGGAATGGGATACTCTTGTACAAGGTGATCATGTGGAGCTCCCTGTAATTAGTGCATAGCCATATTGATCCCTCCATCTTCTGAAAAAATAAAATTTTCACATCCCATAGCGATGCACTAATTCGTGTGAACCTATTTTACAAATCCCGTTGTAGTTACTTCTTTAACTCCTCAAGTTTTTCAGGCACATCCTTTAAGGGATTATATAAATAAGAGTTTTGAGAACTATAATTTATATTGATTACACTACCTCATGATCTGAGGAATGACCTAATTACTCTTCAAGAAATGAATCATTTTATTCCCTTGTATTGGGAATATTATCCAGGTTGATAACATCCATTGAATCAACCATTTTTGGAAACTTATGACTCTTCAAATATTATCAAAAACCATAGTATTGATGTATTTTCCAATGGAGATTCCTTATATTCCTTGATTTTTTACAGGATAAAGTGATGGTTTTGAGTAATAGTTGTGATTTTACTTTCCTAGTAGTTTATGCGAGATCTATAAAAATGTGATCCAATCCATGATAAGTATAGTGTCGAATTACACTGAGGGATGTATAATGAGATTCACTAGAGGAATCTTCCCTCAGATTCTTATAGGGGAAGAGACAAAATGGGATGAAATGATCAAACCACCATGTGTTATTACATAGATCAATACCTTATGTTATTTTTAACTTCATTAAATAATTATTGTAAACATGTCAGATATAAGGAAATTAATAAATCCAAATTCATATAAAAAAATCCATTATTGAGTGAATAGTAAGTATACCTTGAAATACATAATTTTTAAATTCTCTTCAACAGTGTTGATGGAATATTAATTCCCTTAACCATTCAAAATTGGTGGTTAATAAAATTAATTATTTCAAGGACATGTGTTTAGCACACTAGCATACATAGTTCCCATACTCCCTATAGTTGAATCATTAAATCATGGGTGGTTCATTACTGGGTTCTTTCTTTTCCTCCATCTTGTTAGACAACATATTTTTATATCCTAAACATTCATATGCTCTATATAATTATCTAAAACACTAAAATAATTTTACCATTCTTTTGAGGCAATTCATATTACTCACCATCAAAAAAGTTTTTAAAATTCGTAGTCAGATTGTCTTTTCACTTTTTTAATTTGACCAACCACCCTAAATCTATATTCTTCTATTCTAATACCCATTACAATGGAAACATTGTCTATAATCCATCTATACCATTATATAACATCTAACCACATCTTCATGACACATGAATTTTTAGATAGCTAGATATTTTTGAAGAAGTTTCTTTAAACGAGTAAAGAATCAATCTGTTTTTATATCATTTATAATAGAAAAAACTCACGAAATATCATAAAATCTCAATGAATTTTCCTTTTAATCCATGATAACTTCACCATACTTTTTCAACTCTATAAATTATCTCCCTATTTTAGTATGATGCGTTTTTGGAAAATACTACTTATGAAATGTTTTGTTAAAGACTTTCTACTATATCTCTTTCATTTTGACCTTTAGAATGGAGATCCACATCAATACCAACTATTTATTTTCTTATCCATATAAAACATATATGTCCCCATTCATTTTCTCATTATTATAGCATTGGAGAATAAAAATTGTATTCTCTATTGAGTTAACCCAATATTAAATGAAAAGTAGATTGAAATATCTACTAAATTTTGGTGGTTATTTTCACATAAAAGACTCTATAGAGTGTTTATCATTATTGGGAATATGAGGAAGTATTATGCTATTATGGTTATTTTTCTATACTAGGATAGCAGGTTAAGAATTTATAGAATTTTTCAAACTCCACATCCAATTTTATTATAGATGTCATTCATACAATCAATTTATTTTAAATCAAACGTGTTTCGGGCCTAGGTACTCCTAGATACCACCATCTACTAAAATATAAATATTTTTAAAAATACCTATGTGAACAAAGAATGAATAAATAATTTATTCTTTTTCATATTTTCCTCTAATGATTAATATTTCGGGATCCATGTATTTATATTTTTTTATTACATTTATTCTTGGATATTTACATTTACATATAATTATCCTAATGGTTTAATTTTTTTTTTCCTAATCATAATTTCCAAAATAAATAATATATACCTCTAATACCAACTATAATGATGCTACATTTTGTTAAATTACTATTACTTCATTTTATAGACAAAACATAAAATATTTATAAATTCATTGATCGAAATGATTAATATCTTAATAAAATTAGGATCATTAATCACTTATACATAATAAAGAATAAAAATTATTAAAATACTTCTTATTTTTTCACATATAAGTTTTTACAACCTCGTTAGTATGTGTAGTATCTTTAGGATATGCATGAAATTAGGGGGGTAAGCCAAAATCCTAGTACGGGAAGGAATAAGGGACATGGATAAAAAATAAATTAGTGAGAATAATCAACATCATCATATCATAATCATAGAAAAATCATCAATATCATGAGATAAATAGTTTTTAATATCATAGAATGTGGTTATGAATAAAATGAAACATCATAACATAGTGGTCAAATAATAAACATAACTGTGAGAAAAATTAGCATCATGTTTCTGTATAACATATGAGAATAATCATAACATCATCATTGTGAATAAATCTATAATCATCTTCATGCATAATACACATTATCTCATGAGTAAAACCACATTACCCAATGTATTGTAGGTATATATAATTCTTATCCAACTCATTAAATCATAATATTTACATTTTTATTCTTTCCACATAGAACATATAACAGTCGCAGTCATTAAATAACTCACAAAATGGAATGGATTTCATAATTATTTCATCAAGAATAATTTCATTAATAAACATTGGGTTCTCAAATTAATAATACATAACATATTTTTCAAAAACAACATCATTCATTAGTGAAGAAGAAAAAATACCAAAGGAGTAAAACTTGTGTTTGGGAAAGAAAAGTTATTTTTTTAAAAACTTTGTATTTTGAATTTAAATAATGTTATTAACATGTATATCCACAAATTAAAAGGAAATAATATTTAATGTATATTTTTGATACATTATAGGAATATACATACAGAAATTTGATTTGAACGATTGATAATATATTGAAAATGGAGTTCTCTTTGAGCGTCCACGTACCATAAATCTCACTATATTTCTTCACTTTCACTCCTCCTGATAAAAAATCATAGAATTATATAAATGACTAAAAATATTTTTATTATGTTTATATATGTAAAAATTTATTACTTGTAATCATTGGATTATATTTTTTTTGAATTTGAAGCGTTTGGATATCATTTCATCCTTAAATATTATCTATTCCATTTTGATTTATCTATTTTGTTTAAAGTAATTTATACAGAAGTGGAATAAGTTACTTTAAAAAACATATATTTATAAATTTTTATATAAAATATATAATTAATTATAACTAAGAATATGGTCAGTGATAAGGAAAGAATTAACAAACATCCTCATTGTTGGTTGACCAACTATTAATGGCAACTTTGATCAAATATGAAGAAAAAAAGGTGTAAAATAAAAATAAAGGATAAATATAATTTTTTATTTTAGGATAACATAAATAATATAATGTTAATATTTTTTCTAATTATATCATAAAATATTTTATTTGAAGGTATTTGTTTAATGAAAGATAAGATGAAGAAAATTTTAGAAGCATTAAAAAAACAGACTCTTCTTATAGTGTGGACTCTCTTATACATAACTAGATGTAATATCTAGGATTTTATGTGTATTATTTGTGGATATTATATGGATTATTTCTTAGACTAGGAACTGAGAGGTCATGTCATTCTGACTCCCAGTGTTCCCAAAATAAATTTTTTAAATATATTAAATTTTTTAGAAGAATGTGCACAAATTTCTCTAGAAAACAGAGGAATAACTCAAGACAGTGGGTACTAATTAGAATTATTAAGGAATTGTTCATGTCAAAATGTGGGGTTTCTACTAGGTGTGACATAATATTTTTTGGCAAGTTCCATTTGTGAAAAAATTCAATGGTGGGTGTAATTAAATAAAATAAAATAATTTATTTATTTATTTTGGTTAGTTTTTTTGAAACAACTGATTTCTCCTTTATGTATATGATTAAAGAATTTACTCAAGGATGGATACTGAATCATTTGATATTAAAACAGTTGTAGGAAAAAATTCTAGGTAGAAAACGATACATCTTGATTGGATTATGGATTGTCTCACTAACAGAGTTTGTGGATCTCATCAATGATGGAAAAACAACCAATTTTCATCAATGATCAATCCAAAATCAAGGTAGGGTGTTTTTTTATTGTGATTTCCATCCAATTTATTAATCTTGGATAAAATGTGGTTAAATTCAGCCAATAGTATTTCTCTGGGCATCACTTATAGATTTAATTTGATTAATTGTTTATATGTTCATTGATTATTCCCTCTTATTTCATCCTTTTCAATGATAATAAATCGAGGCCAAACAAAAAATTATTGAGGTTCATTCATCAAAATTCAGGGTCTATGGGTTTCTCACTAATTTTATTCGTATGACCATTTTTGGCATTGATTTCATAAAAAGGTTCTAAAAACACATGGTTTTCGATCATTTCATGAACATTTGTTGGTTTAATGGATAAAAAATGTGGGTATAGAATGAAATTGAATTTACGGTTGAAGGATGGATAATGGAGGTTATCATATTAGGGGAGAATTAGACTAGATCTAGAGTCCTCATTCCTCCCATGTGCTGAATACAATTTTGATGGTTGGGTAGTTTTCTTAACAAGGTTAAAGGGGTGTATTTTGGCGAAAGGATGATAGTGTCGATAGTAAATCCCAAATATAGGATCTATGGATATATTTATAGAATAAAACAAGGAGGAAGTCTCATGCGGGGAGGAAAAGAGGAGGAAATTCAAATTTGGATAATCCCTAGTAACATGACGCGTGACATAGGATTACATGTCGTGAAGGGATTATTTAGTACCATATAGTGCCTCAAGATATGGATAAGGATTAAATGGTATATGACCCCTTTGAATCAAAGGGAAATTCACGGGGATATCTAGAAAATCCACGTAACCAATGGTACACACTATGAATCCCATTAAATAGTTTTTTCAGCTCTTCACCTTCTTAGTTTGGATTGGTTAAGTTTCAGAAGGTTCCCATTGTCCATTGAATCGAGGTTATAGTGTGGAATTACATCCATATCAGAGGATTGTGACCCTATCTAGAGTTATAGTCCTAAATAGAGTTATGGTGTCCATCGGTGATACTAGAGAATGATTATCTATCATCCTTTTCCCTAGGTGGGTTCTATGAAATCAATGTGAACACCTAAATATTGTGATGATCCTTCATATAGAAGGATGTGTCTTTTGGGTTGGTGGTATCATTGGAAAATAATCACCAACATTTCCTATTGATCCATATTGTGATTGGGGAGTCCCCCAACAGTTATGGGAATGAACCCCTATCTGTGTAGTAGGGTCTTCTTAAACCTCTGAGTTTTCATTAGCGGGCCCTAATGACCTAGATATCATCATCAAGTTTATCTGATGATATCATGGCTCGTAGAGTGGATCCTCCTTGAATGTCCATTTCTCCTAGAAAAAGTTTGTGGATGATAATTAGTTATAACTATATAGTGGTTCATTGTCATTTCTAGGTATATATTATTGTTTATGTTATAAATTGGTAGAAATATTTTTAATCAAGCTGAATATAATGGGTTCTTGTTGTTTAGTGTTTTTTGGTAGTCCTAATGAGTATTCTTATACTCACCCATGTATGGGATTTTCTCTCACATGTTGTGTCTTATGTAGGTGATGAAATTTTTGATGGTGTATTGGGAGGATTGGGATAGATAGAGTGTTTCTAGGGCTTTTCGGACATAGGTGTTTAATGAGATCTTTTATTTGACATTGTTCTCACCCATAGAGTAGGTTGGACTCTTCACTGTTTTTGGTTGGGCTTGTATTTGGTTCCTTTTTGCACAATGAGTACATTACTATCATTATCTGTTTTTTAATCATAGAGGTATGAATTCATTAATTTTGGATTATTTTCATTTCATAGTTGTGTGGGATTTTATATGTATATGTGTAAATGTACTTAGGATAATTTATCACATTTTTAGTATATTCCTACTCAGCGCTTGTCACCATCCCCTATTCTATCAAAGGTGTGACTAGGGTAGTCATAATTCACATCTTATTGGGTCGGGTTATGATAGTGTGGTATCAGAGTAGTTATTTTTACCGTATGAACAAAGTCAATTATTTTTTTATTGGGAAACATTTTTTTTGTTTCGATTTTGGATTTTAGGCTAGGAATTATTTTGTTAGAGTGGTGAGCAATGAATCCATACACTAGGTTTCTAATCTCATAACATTGGACTCAATACATATAAGCATTGGTAATAGGGAACAAATTTTGTAGAAGAACCATATATGAATTTTTTTGTTTTCAATGTCCTTATTGAGTCATATAACTAGATATAATATATTGACTGTGACACATCTTTATTAATTTCAAGATGTCTAATCATAGACATCCATATAGGATTCAAATTCATTTTTTTGAGGATAATCCACCAAGTGCGAAGGCATTGGTAAAGGATCTTATACTAGACATAGAACCTATGAGTGGTTTATAATTTATACGGACATTCATTGATCCACAACTAACACATGATGCACTAGATGAGGACGCAGGTAGGATGAGTGCATTGAATGTTGTTGAGAGGTAGTGACCTCCTATGTTTTGGGTTCATCTAAACCCACAGGAGGTATAATATTTCCTAGAGGTAGTCACTCGCATTTCCCACATTACATGGAAGCCTACCCATCATGTAGTGGTACTCGTAGAGAGGCTTCTTTAGGGATATATTGGGAGATAGTAAGGCATAGTGACTCAGTCACATGTTGAGACAACTCTTTCCTGGTAATAATTTGAGAATATATTTATGGGGATTTTATCTATCCATGTTTTTATTAGAATTCATATTGATGATTATTAATCTTCCCTAGGGTAATATGATTGTTTCAAAGTACACAGTGAGTATTAAAGATCTTGCAAGTTACTTCATAGATATGGTGCATGATTAGATCTTAAGAGCTCAAACCATTATAATGGGATTTCATAGGGATATCAGGGCCCTAATGGAATCCATTTTCATTTCCTACTATACTTTGGTACTTGAGTGGGCCTTGGTGGTGTAGAGATTTTTGGCAGAATAGGTACTGATAGTGGGAGCTAGTAGTGCACACATAGTGGATGATACATCGATTGTAGGCTGCTGGCGTTAGTCACATGGATCCAATCATGTCACATGCCTCTGGAGGTGATCCTAGGAAATAGGATTATTAGTACATGCCTCTTAGGTAGTCTCAAATCTACCAAGGTATAGGTGGTGTTTCTCCTATGAAAGTCGAAGACATATTGATTGGGATTTTCCAACCCAACATACAACTGGTCATGAGACAATAAAGAGATCGCATAGCTATTGAAAGAGGTTGGAACAGGGTTATTCGTAAGGCGGAAGACATGGTAGTGGGGTTGGAAGTGTATCCATATGTGGTTGTAGTATCAAATTATTTCCACCACCACCCCATGGTGGTCCGCACTAGGCTCAGGAAGTTAGTAGAGTTGGATGAGTCCACATACATGATATGGAGGCCTATGACCCTGAGGGTATAGAGATGATATGAGATATGATCAATTTATTTTCATATTTAGTTACAGTATGGATAGGCATGGTTGTTATTCGTTCCTTCCTTTTCAATTCATTGGTTAAAGACATAGAGATTCCCTATGAACTATTGGCTCAACCATTATAGTTACAGACTTCAACAAGGGATGACATTGTGATTGTAAAAAATTTTCATTAGTGCGTATAAATTCATGGACGTGAGAGTTTTATATGGGATCTCTTTATTGTAGCAATAAGGCCTTACAAAATCACCTTAGGTAGGTATGGGCTATCCAAAGTTGAATCCTATGTTTACTATTTTAGATGGAAGATGTGTTGTGTATCTAGTAAAGGAATACGGTTTTATTTTTTGTTGAAAAGGAATCTCTAGAAGATTATAATGAGCTCAGGTATAGGAAAGTGTAGCTTAATACTCACCAATTGGCTAGAATTACTCTTATAGGAATGCTTTTGGATATCAGTTTTCTTCCTTGGTGGTGAAGTATAAGGACAAATTTCTTGAGAATATACCAGGTTTACCTTCCCATTGAGAGATATAATTCTATATTGAATTGAATCTTGTTATGACATAGATATCTACAAAATTATATCAGATGGCTCCAATAGAGATTCATGTGTTAAAGGATAATTTTGAAGGCTTGCATAAGAAGGGACTTATAGGACACAGTGTTTCCCCAAAGGCAGCTCCAATTTTGTTTTCCATGAAAGAGGATGTGATCATGAGGTTATGTGTGCATTAAATATTTAATAAATAAGTAACCATGAAGAATAAGTATCAACTATAGAAAATTTATGAAATATTTTATTAGTTGATATAGGTGTGATGGTTCTCAATGATTGACATCATATCTAGATATTACCAACTGTGAGTCCAGGATGATGATGTTCTAAAGATAGAATTGGGATGTCATAATAGTCACTAAAAGTACATTTTTATGTCATTCAGTGAGATATACATCACAAAAGTATTCACGGGACTCGTGAATTAGATCATTCATCCTTTTATAGACCAATTCATGGTGGTCTTCATAGAAGGCATCCCATTGTATTTGACATCTAAGGAAGAGCACTTTATTCACATTAGGATATTACTTAATGAACTCTAATAGTGTCATCTTTATGGGAATATCTTGAAGATTTTTTTTTTATCCAAGAGGTCCACTTTATGGGACACATCATCTAAGAGGTTAGAGTCATAGTTGGTCAAGAAAAGGCTGAGGTATTTCCTTTTTGGGATCCACATAGAGGGTAATCAAGGTGAAATGTTTTTTGGGTTAAAAGGTTTCTATTAGTGGGTTTTTTGATTTATTGAGTGTGGAATCATTCTTCATGTCCATGACCTAAAAAGGGAATAATTTTTTGTATTGATAGATTCTACTAGTGCTTTCAAAAGTTGAGGTAGAGTTTGACGAGTTCTCCCATCATGATATTACTAGAGGAGGGTGCTGATTGTGTATAGTTATATGATGGATTGGATAACAAAAATGGTAGTGTTCCGATATAAAGGGAAGTAGTTATTAAATACGGTCCAAGTTAGTTGAGACCACATGAGTTGATATATAAGGCCCAAAATCTTGGGTTAATATCGATAGTCTTCATATTGAATATGTTAAAACACTACATTATCTGCGAGTGGTTTATATTTTACATTGACCACAAAATATTCAAGTATATCATCTAACAATAGGATATTAATATGAGATATAAGTGATGGATAATTCTCCTCCCATACTATGAAATCTACATTTTATACACTCCTAGGAAGGGGAATGGGGTGGTAGAAAATCTCAATAAGATATCATGTTCTGAGTTTTTGGTTGAGGTGACAAATTAGTTTGCCTCGTCGAAGTTGTACTTTGTAGAAAATGAAATTGCTTCATATCTTTCGTTGTTGGTTTTTACCCAACAAATTTTGTAATATTTCACGAATTCTCTTCTTTGAGATACCAATTGTGAGACTATATGTACTCATTTATTGACATGACATTCTACGGATGAATATTCTGATTTTTAGGATCACATTATCCTTTTAGAGGGATTTTAATGGTACGTTTGATGTTTTTGGGAGTAGGTGTTGTGGAAGTTTCATATATCACCTTTATAAGTATATCTATATGTGAAAAAATGTAGCAAGACCTTCGACATTAGTTTTGGTTGAATTTTCTGAAGAGGGGAGTTATAGAGTTTTCCACTGGATGCCTCACTTGTCAGAAAATGATGTCATATCACTAGGTTGTTACGGGTTTTGGTCATTCCCTTGATCTTCTTAGGTGTTATTGGGATAAAATTTTCATGGAATTTGGGATGAAATTACCATATACGTCAAGGGGGACAATTCCATCTAGGTGATCATAGACCAACTCACTAAATCTACCCAATTCCTAACTATTTGAGATCAGTGTTTAGTAAAATGATTAGGGATACTCTACATGAAAGAGGTAGTTTGACTCCATGGGGTTCCATTGATGATCATCACTGAACGTGGTGCTCACTTCACATCTCAGTTATGGAGGGCATTTCAGGAGGAATTAGAGTCACAATTACGCTTGAGCAAAGCATTTCACCCCCAAACAGATGACAAGATAGAAAATACCATTTTGATCTTGGAGGAAATTGTGTGAGTTTGAATTTTTGACATTTTATATAATTCAAATGATGAAAAACCATTGTTGGAGTTTACCAACAATAAAATCTACCATTCCACCATTTCTATGGAACCATTTGAGGATTTTTACTAGATACAATGTTGATCAACACATTTTTGGATTGACCAAAGAATGTCTGCACTCATGGTACCAAATTATTATGACCTACCATAGATAAGTGAATATCATCTTTGAGAAGATGAGGACTCCAATGATAAATTAGAAGTCCAATGGGGGATGATGATGTTGACATATGGAGTTTAGGAGGTGGACCATGTGTTCATGAGGGTCCCACTCGACTTGGATTGAGGATATTTGGCTACTACAGAATGTTATCCCCGATATTCATTGGTCCCTTCAGGATATTTCATAGACTTGGGGAGGTGACATATCATTAAGCTCTACCATCATAGTTGGATCAGATACATCATGCCTTCCACATGTCACAACTAAGGTGGTATGTGCATGACTCATGACATTTTATTGATTAGAGAAATCCAAACTCCTAGGATGGAGCAACATTTTTAGAGTACCTAGTTTAGATTGAGGATCATTAGGTGAGGATACTTTATGGGAATTCAATATCCCTTTGTGTCTGTCTACTGACATAACATAAATATTTAGGGGAGAAACTTTGACATGGTGGAAAATATACAGGCACAATACCTTCATCATTTGGAGTATGTTTTCCCTTTTATGGATGAAAATCTCCAATTTTAGTAGAATGTAATTTATCATATTTCCCATGTGATATTTTTTGGATATTTTTTGGATTATTTTTTAGATTAGATGTCCAGTAGGAATTTAATTCCAAGACCTGTTGTGCCCAAAATAAATTCTTGAAATATATAAAATATTATAAACAGTATGTACACACATTTTTTCCAATGAAGTCAAATAACACAGATATGTGTTCATGGATTAGAAATCTGATGGAACCGTTGAGTTAAAAAATCTGGGTTTACCATACGTGAAAAATAATAATTTAATGTGTGGAAATATTGTGAAATAAAATCATCCCAGGGGTAAAATAAATAAACTAATACTTTTATTTTGTTTAGTGTTGATCAAATGACTAATTTTACCTTTATGTATATGGTTATAGAATTTCATCAGGTTTGGCCACTCAACCCCTGTAGATCTAAACAACCATTAGAGATCTTTCTTGGTAGATGATGACCGGCCGAGATAGAATTGTGTATTGAGATTGAATCATAGATCGTCACTCTAATAGAGTACATGGACCTCATCAATGACAGTAGTGCAACCATTGCTCGTCAATGATCAATACAAACTCTTGGTAGGATGCTTCACACTGTGATTTGCATCTCATTTTATAATCATGGATGCACATGTATGAATTCAGTGAAAAAAATTTATAAACTCATTATCTGTTTATTTAATTTTTGTAAATTGTTTATTTTTTTATTTCATTATCCCTCTTCATTAATCCTTTTCTATGATAAAAAATTGAGTCCAAATGAAGAATTGTTGAGGTTTCTTCCTCATGTTGTATGGTTTATATATTTCTTTCTAATTTTATTCATGTGATTATAATTGGTATTTATTTTTTCCAACTATTCAATAAATAATTGATTTCAGATCATTTCATGATCGTTCTCCAGTGTAATGGATAGAAACCATGGGTATGGAATGTGATGGTAGTTATAGTTCATAGATCAATAATGGTGGTGATCAAATCAAGGAAAATGAGACTGGATCGAGAGTCCTTCATCATCCTTGGCGGCACAAGACATTTTAACATTGGTGGTGTTATTACCGACTTGATTAGAGGGCTAAATTCGAAAGAAAAATTGACGTTGTGGCCGATCCACCCTATATCTATGATGATTTGTGACATTTCTAGAGAGAAACTAAGTGGTAGTAGCGCATGAGGATGAATAGAAGAGGATCTCCAGATCTAGAAAATCCCGAGCAATAAAGAGTGAAAATCAGGATTACATGTCTTATGGGGCATGTATAGTTCTGGATAGGGTTTTAGGATAAAGTTAAGTATCACACATCTTGTGGCCCCATTCACATGTCATGTGACCACTTCTGTGAGGTTTGGAATGTACTTCGTAGAGTAAAAAAACATGGGAAAAGTACATGTCCCAGTGTCACATTGTGTACTTGGACATGGACAAGGATTGGTTTACATTGGAAGGTATATAGACATCACCATAGTTAAAGGAAACTACTAGTAAACATGACCAAAATACCATGTGTCACTACACACCATTTATATGAAGACTTAAAGGTCGTGTCTGGCTTTGCAACAAAGGAAGTCATGGGGAATGTTAGACATGTCGTGCACCCCCAAGTACACATCATTTAACCACTTTAAGAGTGTTTTTATCTCTTTTTATACTTAGTTTGAGACAATATAGGTTGAGTGGGTTCCCATGGTCCATTACCACGAGGGTATAGTGTGGAATTATATCAATATCATCGAATGTTGATCCCCTCAAGAGGTCCAGTATCAAGTAGTTGTGGTTCCTCTCCATGAGACTAGAGGGTGATCCTCTATCATAATTTGTTCCATTGGTGGGGTTTTTGGAATTTTTATTATAACATTAAAAAATTCCTTGATCATCTATCTAGAAGGACTTATTATTGGGATGGTTGTATATTTTACATATAATATCCTATGTACCAGGTTGATCTAGATTTGGTTCGTGGTGTACCATAGTGGGTAAGGTCATGACCTCATATTCTTGTATCACAATCTGCATAGATTGGTGAGTTTTCATGGGTGGGGCCCAATGACATAGAAATATTCATTGAGTGTATCTGATGATCGCATGTCTCAGAGAGTCCATCATCCAATAATGATTTTTTTGGTAAGAGTATAATCTTGTGGTTGGTATTTGGTTGTGACTTTTTAAAGGAATGGTGTCTTTCTAGAGTATATCTCTATTTTTATGTTATACATTTACCGTCATATCTTGTACTGAGACTAATGTACTTACTGCTTCTTGTATAATGTTTTCAGGGTGTCTGAATGAGTATTGTTTTACTCAACCCTACATAGGATTTTCCCACATCTGTCAACTTCTTTGATGAAGATAGCCATTTTTTACGGTTTTCATTGGAGGATAGTGAGTATGCGGAGCATATTAGCCACTTTTTAGACCATGAGGTTTACTAAGATCATTCACATAATTTTATATACAAACTTATTGAAATTTGGACTCTTTAATGTTTTTGGTTGGTTTGGTATTTGGCTCCTTTTTTCATTCATTACTTTTCTATCGTACAATATTTTGGTGTTCTAGTTGTATGCATTCATTATTTACATTGTTTTAAATTTAAACATTGTGTGGCCTTAAAAATTTGTGAATTTTTACAGGTACATATACTAATGCATCCCATTTTAGGGATATAACTACTCGAAAATGATCGCCAACCCCTGGCCTATAGGAGGCAGGCTTGGGGTAGTCACAGGTCAGTCCTCGAGGGGTCGAGTCAAGACACTATAATTCCTTGATGAATGTATTTGGTTTTATCCATCACATCAAAAAGTTATATAAGGGATTAACGGAGAGTATTTGGGCATTATATTGGATTTTCAAGTGTGGAAGGAGGTGTTTTCCAAGGAGAGGGATATGGGTTATTAATATTTGAAGAGAGGGGTATAAAATGATGAGTAAAATATTATATCAAAGGTAAAACATGTAATAGTGAATTTTTTAGAATACAAATCATATATAAATTTAATATAATTTTTAGGAGTCTAAATACATTTATAATTATAATTCATTTATAATATTAAAAAGGTAAGTAGAAAAAATGAATGAATGTTATTTTAAGGGACCACTTTTGAACTTTTCATTTGAAAATAAAAATTAACATTTGAAAGCTATTTTTTTCAATCAAATGACTTATTAATGAAATTTAATAAATTTTCTGAAGAAAAAATGTTCCTTTAATTATTAGTTCAACATTACATTGAGAGTTATGTAAATCAAGATATATCAATTATGAGAAAATTTTTATTTTTAATATTCACCTGAAAATTAAAGTATTTTATAATATTACCAAGAAATAAACAAAATAAAATTATGATGTGATGATTTCAAAAATGATATTAACTTTATCCAAATAAACATAAATCATTTTTATATTAAAATTTTAATATAATAATTATTTTTTTATGAAATATAATAAAAAAATTAATTAGTCCCATATTATTGTTGAGTTTTATATAATATTTTTTCTTTATCAGTAGTATAATATTTATATTTAACTATCGTACTTAGGATAATTATTTTTTATATAAAACTATTTTTTTAATTAATATTAAAATGGTCAAGAAACTTTTTCAGTGGTCTGGTTACTATTCCCAATGGTCTGGTTACCATTGCAAATGGTCATGATATAATTCCAACTATCACATTACTATTAAAATGTTTACATTACCTCAAATAAATACCTCTTCATTCCATTATTCAATATTCAGTTACATTCCATTCAAATTGCTATATACCCATTATTTATATTTTTGATAAGTTTATTAATATTTTTTATAGTGTTTTCTGTGTGAGGGGTGATTCTAGAATATTTGGGAGATCAATATTTTGAATTTTATTTTTTCAGTTTTTCATACTATTCCCCTTGTAATATTTAGAACATTAATTTTTTTATTAATTGACTAAATTAACAATTTTAATTAATGAAATAATGTGTATTATGATTATTATATTGTATATTATAATATAATAAATATTTATTTCAGTAAATATATATCATTTTTAATATTTGGGTTTTTACAGAGAGAATCCAAATGAAACAATAATGGAGTAATTCACCATTAAGTCATCAAAGAAGCATTATCCATTAGTTTTCAGTGTTTAGTATTATCCATTTGTGATTATAAAATGAATATATATCATTAAAAAATAAATTCTTTATTATCAAAAGTTTTGACCATGAAAATGATATCCTAGTGGTATATCATTTTAAGGTAAATCATATCAACAATGGAATCATTCCATGATTACAAGGAATGATGATGGAATTGAATCCATGAAATTTAATAGATTGGGATTTTAATATTCAATAAATGTTTTTATCAAAATATTAAATTAAAAATGGAGATTGAATTCATATAACTAAAAAATATGGATGATGAATCGAATATTATTGGATCACCCCAAAAAAAGTGAAACATAAAATACTAAATTCTTCTACACAAGTCAACAGGGTTGAACATTTTTTTGGGTTCCTAACTTATTAAAACACAATATTTAATGATTATTGTCCTACAATATTACCCAAATGTAAAAACTAATGTGAATATTCTCAGGATTTGAGTGAGTGGTGATAAAAACACTCAAGGAACATTTCTCTTACTTTGGTAAGAATAATTATTTTGAAGGAGTCCCTTCTCATTAATATCTTTTGGTGTAAAAATATGGAAACCACAGTTTTATAGAAGTACCCTGAGGTCATCAAATAATGTTTATAGGCTATGAAGTTTTAGTGTTAAAATTTTTTATTAGAGTTAATAACCATATTTAATCTTAGGGTCACTACATTATTTGGATGTGTGGGTTCCATAAAGAGTGTTTTTTTAAATGGGTATCTACAGTGTAATCTCTCAAATAAGATAGATATAAAAGACTAAATATTACTCTTCCTAAAAAGAAGCATCATAGTTTTTTATTGAAATGTATGATTAGAATTCCCTAGTTATGTGTTATCGGACTGGAGTAATGTTAGGGTGGGTAATGTCCTAGGATGTTTCTCAGTGGGTTGGTTAGTGCATATAAAGCATAGTAAAAGAACATGAGTTGGAATGTGGAGTTAATCAATAATAAAATAATAAATCATTGAGGGTAATATCCTATAGTGCATTGAGATGGGAACCATGGTATGATAGAATACCCCTGGGGTTAGATGGTATGGTTTATGTCTTAGCGGTGTTTGGTCATATAAATTACCTATGAAGAATCATTCATCAGTCTTTTAAGGCATTCTATGAATTTTATAATAAATACACAAAGTAAAATTAATCAAATGTTTATTTTCTTGAGAAAAAGTGTCCAAAATTAATTGGATATATTAGTCATTTATAATTCTGATTAAATCGTTTGATATTGTCTAATTATACAAATTAATATTAGATACATTAATTGTTCCCTTGGTTTTTGTGTAAAATAAATGAAAATATAAGTTTAAGGAAATTATAATATTTAAACCCCTAGATAAAAGAAAATTTATATAGTCTCATGCCATTAGTGTGATATGAAGCATAGTTGAATTTTCCATATGGGGTTTGGTAAATTATTTATGTGTTGAAGATAATTTCATCATGTAAAAAATGAAAAATTAATGTGAAGAGGGCGCTCAATGAAAGGAATAGTGGAAAATTTTAATCGAATCAGTCTCTAACACTATAATTCTATAATTACAAGGTGTATAAACATTTATCCTTCCATTTAATAAATATAAGTGTTATGGATGATAATTTGAACCATTAGACTATTAATACATGATACAAAGGAAAATATCAATTGATCATAATAATTAATGTTGTTTATAAGAACGAATGGGTGAAAGTTACACTAGCCTTCCAATTTAGTACTACAAATCCATGATTTGTTCATTGATTTACCCACATTTTTATATATGAATACTTTTATATGGTTCCCAAGTCAGTAAATAAACTCCTAGATGATGAATTAGTCAAAAAATTCATAATATAAGGATTATCAGAAAAACATTTCTATAGATCTTTTATGATAGATGTTAAGGAAAATAATCAGCACGAAAATATTTTGATTTTCCCTATAGTTGAATTTTATGTGATTCTATGAATGAAATTGATTTTTTAAAATATATCCCATATTAACTTTATAGAGAAGTTAATTCAATATTAAATTTGTAAATCAACATATTATCTTCATTCATTGTGGTGATGAAAAATTATATTTAATGGAAAATACATTTTGTATGGGTATTATTACCTACGCATGAGAGAAATTTATCTGAAATGGTTAGAGTGAAAAAAAATTATGATTTTCCTATTTTAGTGGAATATGATAACATATTTTAAAAATAAATTCCTATTTATCCCATGAATATTGATTTTTAGTTTTATATATAACTCATACAGGGTGATTCACTTACATAAGAGACTACATAAAGAATGGTGTTGATTGAGATGTATAATTGAATAAGTTACTCTAAGAGAATCTTGATAAGGGATTCATACCCTCTTTTGTGTAAAATTTTAGTGAGCATATTTTTTTATGATGAAATAGGGTTCAATGTTTATCTATATTTATTTTCAAGACCATAATACGATCATAGTACGGAATATGTTTCATACACTCCATATTGATTACTTGTTTGATTAGATTTGTAGAACTCAATAATTTTCCATGATTAACCATTTTACGGATATAACAAATTTAGGGTCATGAATGATTATATTCCAAAGAGAACCTACTATATGAGGTATGGAAATAATGAAATTATAGTTATGCCATTTGGTCATTCCAATTCCCCATCAATCATCAATGTAATAATGAAAAGTCATTAGTTATTTCCATAATTAGTTTTGGTAGAATTTAGAGAATATAGTCTTATATATTAATATAGAATCAAATTACAATAATATCATACTATTATTTCATTTAATACCCTAAGGAAAAGTTTTATTCCAAATTCAATAAGTGTGCATTTTGGTTACAGAGAGTTTCATTCATGGATCATATAATCTCAAGCGAGCCTATATCAATAGATCCTCTATCAAAGAATGTTATTGAAAAGTTTCTTATATATAAATAACCTAAACATATCATAAATAAATATCAAATATTTTTAGATGAATATTGAAAATATTTCACAAATATGATGTCATAGAAGATATAGTTTTAGTTACATTGTAAACAATATTCACAATATTCTAATTTAGTTAAAGAAAATTAATGTATCCCACAATGACCATCCCATTTAGTAAAATTAATAAAAATTTATTAATAAAAATTTATTTATAACACATGGAAGGGAAAATTAAGAAATATTGAGATTAGATTCTCATTAATGGTCCAAAAGGGATATATTAATATTACATGTTCAAATGGGTATGAGATCATGAGAATAAAATTATAAAACTATACGTTGTATATAATATATCTTAAACATGATTCATGGAATATATCATGTTTATTCATAATACGTGAATAAAAATGTAATCATTGAACATGATCCATCAAAAAATTACATTGGGGTAAGGAATATATTTTTAGTATACACGTAATCTTAAAACACTATGAACAGTTATAAATATAAACAAGTTCACTCGTTAAGTTATAAACATTAAACTATGACATCATTTAAACACATGTAAATGAATATAGGTCCAAGAATATCCCTATGGACAAGAAATCTAGGTGCACACTTCAAACATTGATCATGATTCCACTTTCATGCATTACATTGTGAAAATGTCACTTGGTTATTGTGTAACATTGTGACCATGTAATCTGGTTCTTACATAACACGGTGAACATGTAATCAGGTTCATGCATGACATATTTAATAAGGTGTTATCCATCATTAACCAATTATTTATAGGCAGAAGTAGGACCACCCTAATATAACACATTCATATGTGTGCCCCAAGATCATAAAAATTTTATGATATCATAACCCATGAAAAGTTTTCTGACTTCATAAAAATTTAATTATAGTATTACCTGTGGAAAAAAACATGCTTTGAAAACATCTTTACATAATAATCATAAAATATATAGATAATTTATAAATATGGTATCATTGGATCACATCCCTAATAACGAATATGTCACATCGAAGGATGTTATATTATATTGAAATTGAGAGTGAAAAATCACTTGAAAATTTCAAGAGTAAAATAAAATTTACACATACAAAAATATTTATTCAAACATAAATCATTTTCAAAAATATTATTTGCAAATAAAGGTAATATTCAAATATTTATTTATTTTATTAGGATATGAAATTTCGTTCAAATTAAAACAATTATTCCTTGTATATTTACAAAAAAAATCGGTCATCTTTTGAATGTTACTCTAGCATTCCCATAAATATTTTATTGAAAAAAGTAAAACATGGGTAAAAACTAATATAAATAATCCAATAGGATAATTATAAAAATAGTTATTTTTCAAAAAATTTATATCCAATAAAAATGGGTTTCTAACAGAAGAGATAAATGTGGTTCGTTTTCTTTAAAAAGTATTTTCGAATATTGAGTTCACAAGGAGAAGAAAAATGAAACTAAAAAAATTATTACCATGAAAAAAAGGACAATAATGGTATTGATTTTATTGAGAGATGAATCATAATATTTAATAATTTTAAATTTAATCAAAACAATCCTATTGTATAGACCTGGAATATTCATGTAATTTTTTTTTAAATATATGGTATTCTTACGAGTCTATGAAAATTGATGGCACATGATTCTGATCCCCAGAGTGATCGAAATTAATTTCTAATCTTTATTTCAGGTATGCTCAGTAAACGTGCGAGAGAGATTTTCTAACATTTTAACAGTTGCCCAGAATTCAAATATGAGGACACCGTTGAAGTCGCAACGCCGATATTCGCTTAAGAAAACCTTCACCACGACCATAGTAGGTCGAGGGTGGAAATTAGTTTTTCACTTTTTCGTGAGAGAATAAAAGTAAAATAAAATGGTGTAGAATTTTATTTATATTTTATTTTGAAACTCCTTGTGGATGTTGAGAGGTGGGGACCACCAGAATTAAACCTCCCCTTGAGGTTATGGAGTTGGGGACCACTGAACCTAAAACCTCCCATGGGAGGTTATGGTGGTGTGGACCACCCAAGATTAAACCCCTTTGAACCTCCCACTTAAATGAGGGAGAGTCTCTTGAACTTCCCCTTGATTAATTATGCAACCCCCTTTAATTAATACACCAACTCAATTAATTAATAATTCCAATTTTAAATTATGCCAACATATTCTATAATGTTGGCTAATTTATTTTTGGTGGAATTGGCGGGAAAATCTTGGAAAAAGGGAGAAACTTGAAGAATTAGGAGAAAGCTCTTCAATGAAGAACGCCAACGAAGAATGCCGACTTCGACTTTGACTTCTTCCTTGGGAAAATCTTTGACGAGGAATGTCTTCAACGTCAAAGAAATGAAAATCTAGGGAATGTCAACATCACTGATGTCCGTTTATCCCCAACAACGTCATCTCATTTCTTTCAACCTCTTTCAATGAATCAAACGAGGTAGGGAGGGTGTTGGAATTATTTCCCTTACCCGTTCTTGATATTCTTATGATTCGAGTATTATAGCCGCTTGCTACCACTCTAATGTGGAGTGTGCGAGCCTAACAAACATGGCCCGTCCTCTTCGAATTTATTGGGATAATTCTTGTGTTCTTTGTGATGGAGGAGGATAGTTATCAACCGTGGTGAAGTCTACAGTGACGCCCCGCGGTCACCGCCGCCCATAGCCACCCCCGCCCGAGGCCACCCCCGCCTACGGCTCCGCCGCCCGTGGCCTCTGCGCCTCTTAGTGGTCTGCCGCTCAAGGCCTACATGCCTCACGGAATTTTGCTACCTATAGCCTCTGTGCCCCTCGTCCTTCCTCCACCTGTGGCCTCCTCTCCCTGTGGTGCTCCAACGCCTGCGGCCTCTGCACCCCAGACCCTCCGCCGCCCGGGGCCTCCTCGCCCTACGGCACTCCGCTGCCTATGGCCTTTTGCGCTGCACCGCAGCTTCATCACACTACCCTAAGGCCTAAGGTACTTCCCTATGGCCTACAGGTGCTTCCCGCGACCCTTTGAGCTTCCATGCAACACCGCGTCGTCCGCGGTTGAGCTGCTCTACAGCCAAGCTGCGCTGCGCCCTCATGGCTCCCTTCACGGTCGAGCTACACCATAGCCTCACACCACCATATATCCGAGCCATTATGTGGCACCTTGTGGCCCTCATGTCCTGAAGGTCCTCCCAACATGGATCTATCCATGTCGGTCCGACCCGGTTGGACCAGACCCGGACCAACTAGGACCCATTTATGCTCATTTAGCCATAACATTGGCACCACACATCCGATTGATGAGCTGTCAATGGTGCCAGAAACATTGGTGTGAGACAGTACCTTTGAGTATAGTACCCTAGATATTTGGATTAATATGGGGTATGTTTAGGTTGGATCGATCACAAATCTAACCGAGCCCCCGGGACTAATAGGCTAACAACTCACGGACCGAGTGTCTGATTGATGCACCGTCTGTTGTATTGAGACCCATATGACGTGGAGGTCCATCGACATACTTCTTCGTGATACTTCGTGGTATTTGGAGTATCGACCAGTGGCTCATGGAGAAGACACTCCTAAAGACGAGCATACCTAGTGCGAAACACAGTAGCTGGCTATGATGTGAAGAATGAAGAACGATCATGTGTGGGTGAGGACTGAGAGATCTGGTGTGGGCAACACCTAGAGATCCTGTGTGGTTTACCACCGAGTAATCTTGTGTGGGTGATCACCTAGCGATCATGTGTGGGTCCGCATTGAGCGATCCTGTGTGGGTCAACACTAAGAGATCCTTTGTGGGTCTACCTCATTACATAGTAAGATGATTCTGTAGTTACATCTAATAATCTCTACTACTATACTTATGTTTTACTTGGTTTGAGTTGAGTCTGTATATTGTAGTATTTTTCCTTCCTGGTAACACCGTGGTGGAATTTTTTGGTGTGGTGTACATGTGTGGTACTTTCCTTCATGTTATTTATTTCATTGTGAAACAGTTGAACATGGGGATTTGGAGATGGACTCTGTGTTTTCCTCATGATTGATATTGGTTTACATGAAAACATAGGTATATGTATAGGCATATACCTAAGAAGGGTTATCAGTTGTTTTCTCCCTTTGTGGTTTATTCTTTTGTGGATTTTGTGAGACTTTAAGGGTCTTGGGGTATCTACTGAGTATCGTTATACCCTCCCCTACATGGGTTATGCCCACACATCATTGTGTTTGGTGTAGACGACAGACAACGATGACCGAGGATGAGGGTACTAGGATTCTAGGTAGTTTGATGGTAGCTTGGAGGTGGATGTTAGATGAGGTGAACTGCATAGATGGTCATTCATGAGTTGTACCTACCATTCAGGTAGGATCCGATGTGGACGATCAAGGAGCTTCTTTTCACCTATTAGTTATCCTGTACCTTCAAGTTTTCCTTGTAGTTTCCAATTGGGCTTGTATTCTGGCCTCCTTTACTTACTACACTTACTCTAATTTCTATTCATCTTACTTGAGTTTTTATCTTTTAGTGTGGTTGGTTGCATGTGGTTAGAGGTTATAGTGGCAATGCATTCCTAGTTATAGGGCATATGCCTTCAGTGTTAGTCACCAGCCCCTGGCCTATGGAATGCGGGCTTGGGGTAGTCACGACATGGGCCCTGGGGGATGGGTCATGAAAAATTTGTATCAGAGGAGTTGGTTCTACCATATAACATAGGACTCTGTACTTTTTAAATTTCAATAGTGTTAAGTGTAGTGAGTGTGGTTATTAGTTTAGGGAATCCTATGTTGGTTTGGCGACCGATGTATCCGTACCCTAGGACCCTGACTTCTGATTTTCAAATCAGTACATGAAAACATTGATCATGTGTGTGTTTTCAAGAGTCTTCGTTGGAAAATTTTGGATTCAGCTCACCAGGTATAACTTTTTGACCATGTCGCCCCTTTTTATTTTCAGGTTTTCTCCATAAAGATAATTGGCTAGGGTTATGAGAGTAGTACACACTGATAGCCCACTGAGCGATGAGGCCTTAGTGCAGGGCCCTCTTCCAGTAGAGGCACTAGTGGAGGGACCAATGGTACCATTACCTATTGGGCCATCGATGCCACCAGCCCCAACATCATATAGTGCACGCCACTTGAGCATGTTGGATGAGTTCCAGCGATAGAAGCCACCCAGGGTTACAGGAGAGATGGACCCCCAGGCAGCTGAGCATTGGTTAGAGGCTATAGTGCGAGTCTTATGACTGGTAGGGACCCCATCAGATCTCTTGGTGATCCTTTATTCTAGACCTCTATAGGTAGCAACATGAATACTATGGAGCTTGATTCTCTAGGATCAATATGAGGTGACGCTTCCCTGGGCAGACTTCGAGAGCCTGTTTCGGGCCATGTTTGTTCCAGTGACTCTTCACACAGTCCGTATACAGGAGCTTCTTCATCTGTAGTTGGGAAGCATGAATGTGGCTCTGTACTCAAGAATGTTCACTGACCTCTCACATTGCTCCACTGATATGGTGCAGGACCCATTTTTTAGGGTCCGAACCTTCGAGCAGGGACTCAGGTGGGAGATCATGGCTTCAATGATCTCACTCAGCAACGCGACGTAGGCGGGGGTGTTAAAGAGATCCCACCTTGTGGAGAGTTTCCTTGCTGAGTAGTCACCAGTAGTGAAACCCACTACCATTCATCATGTAGCAGAGTCTTCTCTAGCAGGCAGCAGACAGATGACACAGTGGTCCAAGAGGACGAGACCTACAGGTGGAAAACCGTAGGATTCAGGTTTGGTTGTGTGAGGCACCTGAGGCAGAGCCAGTCATTCCAGGAGGGGAAAGTGTTACACATACGGTGGGAAATGTCATATGGATCATGACTGTCTGAACCGCCGTACGGATGATCAGAATATGATCGAAGGACAACCTAAGAAGATATAGATATTCGACCGAGGACGTCCGTAGGATGAAGGAGGACATGGAAGAGGAGATGGTTATGCAGCTGGTGGTGGTCAACGATTCAAGATGTTACCGCCACCACCACCAGGTGGTCCACCCTGACCACATGTAGTAAGAGGATAGGGGTGAGATCATCTCAAGGCAGCTGAGGCCTATGACCATGGTGCTCTGGAGATGATATGAGGTACGATCACTATCTACTACACCTTCGCTGAAGAACTTATAGGCATAGGTTCCAGTCATTCTTTTATTTCCACTACCCTCGTTTGGAGCTCGGAGATTCTAATAGAGTTGTTGGTTCGATCCATATGAAAAAATACTCCTATAAGAGGGTATTAGATGATTACACACTGGTGACGGAAGTGGGAGAATACTCTAGGAGGAGAGAGCATTGGCTGGGATCTCCTAGTAGCAGCATCGAGGACTTTTGGGTATGGACTAGTTATCAACAGTCTATGCTCATATTGACTGTATTATGAGAAAAGTGCAGTGTGTCCGCATGGAAGGGACCAGGTTTACATTCACCAGCGGGAAGGGAACTTTTGCAGCACAGGATGGACTTTCCTGAAAGAGTGTTCACCCGATCACTCATCAGTTGGCTAGCCTTACCCTCAGAGTAGTCGATGTGGAGAGTCCGAGTTATCCTGTAGTGGTGGACCAATACGTGGATGTCTTCCCTGGTGATGTTCTAGGTCTACCTCCTCACAGAGAGGTGTAATTTTACATTTACTTTTACACCGAGATGACACCTATATCTACATAATCATATTGGATGGCTCCCACAGAGCTTCGTGAGCTGTGGGTATAGCTAGAGGACTTCAGGGGTAGAGATTCATTCGGCCCAATGTTTCACCTTGCGAAACCCTGATTTTGTTCGCCAAGAAGGCGTATGGTATCTTGAGGCTTTGTTTCGACTATCGGCACCTGAACTAGGTGATCATGAAGAACAGGTACCCACTTCTGAGGATTTACGACCTCTTTGATCAGCTGAAGGGAGCACGGTGGTTCTCGAAGATAGAACTCAGATCAAGTTATCACCAGCTTAGAGTACAAGTTGAGGATGTGAGGAAGACAACTTTCAGATGTCGGTATAGCCATTAAGAGTTCTTGGTTATTCTGTTCATCGTAAAAAATGGTTAATCAATGATCATCAGACACATGGAGAAGATATTTCATCCATACCTTGATCTCTTTGTAGTAGTATTCATCGACGACATTCTGATCCACTCTGATTCTGAGTAGGAGCATGCCTATCATTTACAGGTAGTACTAAACACACTCTGAGAGTACCGGCTTTATGGTAAGCTCTAGAAGTGCCATTTTTGGATCCATGAAGATCAATTTCTAAGACATGTAATATCAGAGGCTGGAGTTACAATTTATCCAGTGAAGATTGAGGTGGTATTTTCTTGGGATCAACCTAAGAGTGTGATAGAGGTATGGAGTTTCTAGGGTTTGGCTGTATACAAAAAAATTTTTGTACTAGATTTCTCTAGAGCTGTAGAAACATATAATCTTTAATGAAGAAGAGGAAAACCATTTTTTGGTAAGATAGATGCCAATAGAGTTTTCAAGTGCTGAGGCAGAGGCTGACTAATTCCCCCTTCTTGAGGCTTCGATAGTAGGGTGTAGGGTACGTAGTCTACTGCGACATATCAGGGACTGGGCTCAGATTTTTCCTGATGCATTAGTGAGCAGTGATTGCATATGGTTTTCAACTGCTGAGATTGAATGAGAAGAAATATGCTACCCATGACCTGGAGTTAGTAGCAGTGGTCTTTACCTTGAAGATGAGGTTGAACTATCTAATGGTAGAACATTTTACAGTGTACTCTAATCACAAGAGTATCATGTATATATTCTCATAGAAGGAACTAAACCAGAGACAGTGACGTTGGATTGAGTTCTTCCAGAACTATGACATTGAGATTGTCTATACTCTTGGGAAGGGGAATGTTGTAGCAGATGCACTCAGCAGGAGATCTAGTATACAGCTGCTAGGAGAGGTGACGGAGCAGCTGGCCGCATTGCAGATATCCTTTCTGGATAGAGATAGAGTAGCTTTTCGTAAGTTTCTTACATTCAATCCCCCACATCTTTAGTGAGCCAGGGAGGCGCAACGTGGGAACGTTTACTTTGAGACACTACGTGCTCAGATATCCACAGGACATGCACCTGATGGATTTTCTGAAGGCGGGGAGCATTTCATCCTCTTCATAGGGTGTACCATGGTACCAGTGTCACTTCGGGAGGAAGTGATTCGGGAGTTCCACACATCCACTCTAGTGATACATCCAGGACTGGAGAAAATGTACCAGGATCTTCGACGACAGCACTGGTGGTCGGGGATAAAGAAAGAAGTTGTAGAGCTTTTCTCTCAGTGCCTCACTTGTCATCAAGTTAAGGCATAGAATAAGCTACCCCCAGGATTGGTTCAGCTATTAGAGGACCCAGAGAGGAAGTGGAATAGGATATCCATAAACTTCATGACAGGACTTCCATGTACGTCCAGAGGTCATGACTCGATCTCAGTGATCGTAGACGGACTCACCAAGTCACCCCACTTCCTACCGATCAAAGAGTAGGGTTCAGTAGAGATATTGAGATGCTTATATGTGTAGGATATTTTGCAGCTACATGGATTACCCTTGACAATTTTCTGTGATAGTGATACACATTTTACTTCTCGGCTATGAAAGGGGTTGTAGGAGACTTTTTGGATGCTGATTCGTGTGAGCACTGCCTTCCAACCTCAGACAGATGGCCAGACTGAGCGGACCATTCAGACCCTCGTGGTCATGTTGTCTGATAGCATCATCAACTTCAGTCACACCTGGGAGGATCACTTGCCTTTGGTAAAGTTTTCATATGAGAAAATCTATCCCTCCACCACTTGAATGGAATATTTTGAGGTGTTTTACAAGAGAACTTGCAGAACACATTTGTGCTGGACTGACCTAGGGGAGTCAGGACTAATGGGAGTATAGGTGGTACAAGCTACCACAGAGAAGGTGAAGATCATCTAGGAGTGGATGAAGACTGCACAGATCAGGCAGAAGTCTTATGTCGACAGGAGACAGAGACCTCTGGAGTTCAAGGATGGTGACCACATTGTCCTACCGGTCTCACCCCGATGAGGTTTAAGGAGATTTGGCCGAGGAGGCAAGTTATCTTCAAGGTTCATCAGACCTTTCCAGGTCCTCAGTAGAGTTGGTGAGGTATCTTACCACTTATCTCTTCCACCTCGGTTGCACCGGGTTCATGATGTCTTCCACGTATCCTAGCTGAGGAGATACATGCATGACCCTTCACATGTCATCGACTACGGGGAGTTGGACATCGATGATGGGCTGACTTTTACTGAGGTTTCAGTAGGGATTGAGGATCGACAGGAGAGGGCCCTTTGTGAGCGGTCAATAACATCAGTGCCCATTCACTAAAATCACAGAAACCTCCAAGAAAGGACATGGGAGCAGGAGGCTCTGATATGTGCTCAGTACCCCCACTTGATTTCTTAGTTTTGAGTTTTAGCTTACGGGGAAATAAAGCTCGGAGGTGGAGAGTTTGTAATGACCTAGAATTTCAATGTTTTTTTAAATACATGTGATTTTTAAAAGTCTATAAAAATTGATGGGACTTGATTCTGATACCCGGAGTTCCTGAAATGAATTTCAGAACATTATTTCGGGTATGTTCAATAATTATGTGAGAGAGATATTCTATCTTTTGAACCGGTGATTGAAATTGAAATCTGAGAACACAATTGAACTCGCAGCGACGCTATTTTCTTAACGAGACCTTCACCTTGACCTCAATAGGTCGAGGGTGGATGTTAGTTATTCACTTTTTTGTGAGAGAATAAAAATAAAATAAAATGGTGTAACATTTTATTTTTATTTTATTTTGAAACTCCTTATGGATGTTGAGAGGTGGGGCCACTAGAATTAAACCTCCCCTTGAGGTTATGGTGGTGGGGACCACCGAACCTAAAACCTTCCATGAGAGGTAATGGTGGTGGGGACCACCCGAGATTAAACCCCTTTGAACCTCCCTCTTAAATGTGGGGAAGTCTCTTGAACTTCCCCATGATTAAATATTTCACCCCCCCTTAATTAATACACTAACTAAATTAATTAATTATTCCAATTTGAATTTATGCCAACATATTCTATAATGTTGGCTAATTCATTTTTGGTGGAATTAGGGGGAAACTAATGGAAAAAGGGAGAAACTTATAGAATTTAGAGAATGGTCTCCAATGAAGAACGCCAAGGAAGAATGTCGGCTTCGACTTTGAATTCTTCCTTGGGACAATCTTTGATGTGAAACTTATTCAAATTTCAACGAACCGACACTCGAGGGAACGCTGACGGCCCTAACATCTATTTATCCCCAATATCGTCGTCTCCTTCCTCACAACCTCTGCCGATGAGTCAAACAAGGTAGGGAGGGTGTTTGAATTATTTCCCTTACCCGTTCTTGATATTCTTATGATTCAAGTATTATTGCCACTTTATACCACTCAAATACGAAGAGTGCGGGACAAACAAACATTGATCGTTCTCTCTGAATTTTTTGGCATAATTCATGTGTTCTTCACTCTAGAGGAGGAAAGCTATCAACTGTGACGAAGGCGACGATGGGAATGGTGCTGCCCCGTGGCCCACACAAACAGTGGCCTCCGCCGCTCGTGGCCTTCGTGCCCCACAGGGCTCTAACGCCCGCAACCTCCGTGCCCCATGGCGCTCCGCCGCCCGCGACCTCCCTACCCCTTGGCCCTCCACCACCCACGGCCTTCACTCCCTGCGGCACTCTGCCGCCTGCGGCCTACTGTGTCACCCCGCGGCCTGCCGTGCTGCCCTGCTTCCTCGACACACTGCCAGAGGCCCTCCGATCCGCCCTATGGATACATGTCATCTGTGGCCGATCTGCCCCACACCCTTATGGAACCCCTGCGGGTGAGCTGCCCTCACGGAACCCTCTGCGGCCGAGTCACCCCACGACTGTGTGCCACCCTGCAGTTGAGCCGCTCTGCATCCCCTCGTGCCCATCGCGGCTCGACGGGATGCCCAACACGGGTTGGGATGGACCCAGAGGGTAGATCCGAGTCGGCCCAGGCTAGATTGGGCTGGGTCGGTCCGACCAGGTCATACCAGACTCAGACCCACTATGACCAATTTATGATCATTTGGCCATCACTTTGGCACCAGATGTTCGATTGACGAACCGTCAGCGGTGCCATAAACCTTGGAGAGAGATATTCACTTTTAGTATACCCCAGTGTAGATTTGGATTAAGGTGGGGGTACAGTCAGGTTGGATCAAGTATGAATCCAACTAGGCCCCCCTGGAATAAAAGGCTAATAACTCACAGACTGGGCGTTCGATTGACACACCGTCTGTTGTGTTGAGACCCCAATGACATGGAAGTCCTTTGAGATACTTCTTAGTGATACATCGTGGTAGTTGGAGTCTCGATCAGTGGCTTGTGTATCAAACCCTGCCAGAGGCGAGCATGCCTAATGCAGTAACCCAGTAGCTGGCTGTGACGTGAAGAATGAAGCGCGATCCTGTTTGGGTCAGAAACTAGCGATCCTGTTTGGGTCAGAAACTAGGGATCCTATGTGGTTCAGAACATAGAAATCATGTGTGGGTCAACACCAAGTGATCTTGTGTGGGTCAGAACCTAGCAATCCGGTGTGGGTCAGGACCAAGTGATCTACTGTGGGTCAGCACTGAGAGATCCTATGGGGGTCTTCCTATTAACAGAGTAAGATGATTCATTAGTTACATCGAATAGTCTCTAATATTGTACTTAAGTTATACCTAGTGTGAGCTGAGTCTTCACCTTGTGGTATTTTTCCATCATGGTAATACCTTTTTGGTATTCTTCTATGTGGGATACATGTGTGGTACTTTCCTTCATGGTATTTCTTTCTTTGTCGAACAGTTGAGCTTAGGGATTTGGAGTTGGAATCTATGATTTCCTCATGACTGTGATGGGTTTACTTGATAACTTATGTATATGTATGGAAATATACCAATTTAGGGTTATCAGTTGTTTCCTTCCTTTTTGGTTTATCCTTTGTGGATTTTGTGAGACCTTGAGGGTCTCGGGGTCCCTACCGAGTATCGTTATACTCACCCTTACACGGTCTATGCCCTCACTTCATTGTGTTTGGTGCATATGATTGACAAAGCTGACCGAGGATGAGGGTACCAGGATAGGAGGTATCTTAGAGGTGGATGTTAGACGAGGCGAACCGTAGAGACGGCCGTTCGTGAGAAGTACCTACCATTTACGTAGGATCTGAGGTGGATGATCCAGGAGCTGATTTTCACCTATCAGTTGTCTTGTACCTTCCATTTTTTCATGTACTTTCCAGTTAGGCATGTATTCTGGCCCCTTTTACTTACTGCACTTACTCTGATTTCTATTTATTTTACTTGGGTTCATATCTGGTTGTGTGATTGGGTGTGTGTGATTACATGTAATAATGGAAATGCCTTCCCCTTTATAGGGAATACTCCTTCAGTGCTAGTCACCAAACCCTATCCTATGGAAGGTGGGATTGGGTTATTCATGGCATGAGCCCCGGGGGATGGGTCGTGACACCTATTGAGAAAAGAGATTAAAAAATCAAAACCTTACAACTTTGGTATATTTTGAATCAAAAGCCCCCATAAAATCCTAACAGCATAAAAACATTAAATATAATTACTATAAGATAATTCATTATATAAAATTTCCATGTCTCTTTACATATTCCTAAATAAATAAAATAGGTTCATAACATAATGTATGTACCAGAGAAATAAAATCGAAATAAAAATCAATTACCTTTTTGGTTACTTTTGGATAGTAAATGGAATTAAAGAGAGAACATCAAATAGATATATAATTAAAAATAATTTGAAAGAGAGTCTTAAAAAATACATTAATTGGAATTATATGAACCACCTAAAGTATATAAGTGTTTAGTGTAATTCCATAGCTATATACATTCATTAATATTGATTTATGTCATGAATTAACACAGATGATGTTTTCCGGTTTAGGGTTTTAGAGAATTTGGCCATTACTATTACATAAATACTAAAGAATTAAAAAGTATTAAAATCTAATAAATATCCATTTTTTATAAAATTATTAGCTTTAAAATAAAATATTACTTATTTTTTCTTTATAAAATTATTATTGACTTATTCTTTTCTCGCACCCATATTTATACCATGTAAAGAACTTTCAAAAACATGGTATGAGAATAAAAATCTCTATAAAGAATATAAAATAAGTAATAAAACATCTAGTCCACGAATATTTAAAACCCATGAAAACATTTTAATAAAATCAAACTTTAATCCCATAAAAGATAATCTATTTAGCCTACATAATGTAATCATAAGATTTATAAAAAACATCATAGAAATAACAACAAATAAAGGTAACTTGTGGAAGCCATATCATAATTACATTGTAGCTTTCACATATACATAGATAGTCACATTCATTGTTATGTTAGGAATAACCATCACATTATACTCCTTAAATCGATTTGAATAAATATTAATGTTTACATCTGTCATGTTACCAAATGCATTGGAGAGTTATAACTGGCTCACCTGTCCTATGTTTATCATGGAACGAACCGTATATGGTTTATCATGTAACCACTCATAAAATTTACAAGTACAATTACATAATAATAGTGTATAGAAATATTTATGTTATAATCATTTTACTAATAAATCACAATAAATAAATTCAAGATATAGAAATATTAAATCCATTTCCAAAACCATTTAAGCCATTTAATAAAGCGATTTTTAAATCAATATTTCCCACACAATTTTGAAACATTTAAATGGGATTAAAATTTTAAAAAATTAGTTTCCATAAAAATAAATCTATAAAACCATTTTTAAAATATGTAAATTTTGGAGGATGTTATATAATAATAATTCATTAAAACATTTAAAATGATTTTTTAGTTGAAGAGTCTTGTAACACTTGAGAAACCCACGAATAAAAAAAATTAAATAATTACATTAAAAAAATATAATATCATGAGCATAAGGAGATTCAGGATATAATATTTTAAAGCCCATTATATATGCCATTAAATTTAATTGGTTCAAAATAAAAAATAAGTCTCAATGGAATTTAAATTCAGACAAAATCCCTTACCTTAAATACGACTTTTCCCGTTAATTATTTAATTTTCTGAAAAACAAAAAAAGGTTATTTTATACATTATTAGAACCTTTATAAAGATTATTATTCATTTTATATCACTAAATACCATGTTATTGAAATAAGTTAATTATTTGAGTTCATAACGAATGTTTTTTTTTATGTTTAATATTGGATTCAAAGATGAACTTATTTTGATGAAAATATCCATGTGGCCATAAGTCCATTAACTAAAGAATATTATTCATGTTTTAGATATCATATATATCCACTATATATGAATTTTATAATATTCCATATCATTTTTATATAATAAATGAAATTCATTTTTCATAGAGACGGTAGGTCATACATATACATGAAAGCTACTTTCATTTTTTTCATATTAATGAAATGATAAATAAATGATAAATATGTATATTATAAATATAGTATAATATTTCTATTATAAATGTTACATAATTTCTTTGATTAATTAATATATATGTTACATGTATCCAATGAACGAGTCATAACACATTGAGGGGGGCAGTAGTCCGCACTTCCTCAAATTAAATTATCTTAATTACACAACATGGAATGTATAAAGGTATGTTGTAAATCAAAATCATAGAACCATAGATACATTATGAATATAATATATATAATATATAAATACAGTTCCATCATAAGGTATACCATGATAGGTGGTAGGAAATATTGAACAATCATCGTTTCATGCGGCAGTAGTTCGTCGTACACAAAAACAGTATGTTTGTATCCATTTGGTGGAGGTGTGTGTAAGGGTATTTTGTATACTTCCCAAAAAGACATAATAGTATATTTAGGATACTGGTTATGTAATGTAGTAATATAATATATAGAGAATAGGGAGTGTATAATAAAAATAAAAGAAAGTAACTTGAGAGAAGATGTTATATATAAATCAGGTAACTACTTTTGATTTGAGCCAAAAGCATTTCTCGAATTGCCTTATTTCCAAGGTAAGAATAGTAGGAGGAAGGGTTGGATGTTTGGAGATTATTTTAGAAAAATTGTGACGAGCCAATATGGTTTATTGGTGTGAGTAAGTTGATAGAGTTGGTGGCCTTTTATAAGTGGGAGGAGGGGCACTTTAGGAATGTCATGAAATATTAATTTTTTATGATTTACATTTCGATTAAAAATGTTCCAAAACTCCTTAATTAAAAAAATATAAGATGATTTCGGTTCCAATACACATAATATAATATTTTTTATACAATTTTGGAATATTTTTTTATCTTTATAGTTTTGGTTGAACCCTTATTTTACCCATTTTAATCTTGTAGTTATATATTGTTATTTACACATTATGGATTAATTTAATTACCATATATTATTAAACGACCCAAAAATGAATTAATGAAATATTTGGACTTATTTTAACCATTTGGTTGAATATAATATTTTTAGGAATTTAATATCATTTAATAATATATTTTATATTTTATGATATGAATTATGTTAATTTTAGTCACTATTCATAATTGACTTTTTTAAAAATTCATAACAACCTGATTCCTTTGAAAAAATTTGAATCAATAATAACATGTAATAATAAGCTATAAAGATCATGTATAAAATAAATTATGTCAAATAATATTTATTTTAATATTTATAATATCATTTATCTGAAGCCTTTAGTAATGGAGAAACAATTGCATCCTTATTGTGTCATAATTAAATTTATTTATATAATGTCTAAAAATTATTAATAAAATATAATGATGATGGAAGTATTTTTATATTTCTAATTACTTTTTATATACCATGATATCACTTATATAAAACCAGATAAAAAAAATTTAGTATGAATAATCATGTTTATATTATTTTTCACATTACATTAAATTAATTATTATAACATTTTACTATCACTCCAAAATAGATCCTTGGGACACAAAAAATGACCCAAGGATTCCCATGGTCAGAAATATCTCATAAAATAGGATTATTACATGTGTTAGGGTAGTTTTTTATTATTATCGTATTATATTTTACTCTTATTTACCCGATTTAACCTTTAACCATGATAAATAAAAATAATTACTAAGGTTACTATACCTAAATTCTAAAAAGAAAAGTTACTTATTTACCCAATTTGGACCTTATGATTCCATTTATAGAATAATTTTTTCAAAATTCAAAACAAATAAGTTTTAGAAATTAATTTTAAATTAATTCCCAATGTCAAAACCAAAAGGCATGTATTTATGATTTAAAAACAATCAATATATCGACATGTGTTTATGTCCAATTTAAAAGAGAAATTAATTTTAATTACCAAAATTTTATTAAATCATAAAAAATAGTCCAATTTATATTTAAAACTAATTAAAATTAAAATCTTTTTATATAAATAAATAATATGAAAACTCAGTTTTAAATTAAAATACAGTATTTTCCACTATTCCTAAAAATATGAATTTTATCAGAAAAACACCAAACATTCATCCAATTTTTTTTATATCCATATTCTAAAGAATAGTTTTATTTTTTCAAATATAATATATAATAGTGAAAAACACTATATTTATAAAGGGTTCTCATCAAAAGTCACTAAAACTATATTTTAAAAAAATATTTCTTTTATCTGAAAAAATGAGTTTTTTAATATATCACATCTAAAAAACATATAAAATTAATTTAAAACAATATTTTGAATATATAACATATATTTTCATTAAATAAAAATCCATAAAGAGTGTTATGATTTTAAAAACACATCTATTCTCTTTTAAAATATGTTTTAAAAAAACACCTCCTTTATATTCAACTGGTTTTTATTTTTACTTCAAAAATATTCGGTAAAAAAGTTATCATTATTTAATCATGTGTAAAACATATTAAAAAAACTAGTTAATACTCTTTATTCCTATCATTCAAATATCTAGGTATTATCTACCATTTAAATTAAAAATAATATTATTATTTTATTTTTTGGTATAACTCAATGATGTGTGCAACGTATGATTTCATAGAAACCCAGAGTTGCATGTCGAGTACGTTATCAAAAAAATAATCTCCATTAATGTAAAATTAATATCTTATTGATAAATATTAATAGAAAAGTAAATTATTATTCTATAAATACCTTGGTCGGTACATCATTCCCCCCTTTTGGAAACTACATCCTTGTAATTTTAAAATTGGGCTCAAAAACATTATTGGAAATAGCCAATAGAAAAAACGAGCCAATAAAACTATCACATTAAAATAAATAGAGAAGTACAAAGGTCCCCCAAGACAAATCAAACTAGGATGACATATAGAGAAAAATTGTAATGGAATAAAAACTAACCATCATGTTTTGATGGAGAGTGATAGAAATCATAATATGAATAAATTTAACAACCAGAAAACCGTAAACATGTGATGGGTTAAATTTTCATTGATTTCACAGTAGGAATAGTAAATAAAAAACATTTTTTTAGTATTATTTTTATAATTTTGATTAATTCTTATACTAAACAGAATAACAATGTAAGAAAATATACTTACATGATAAGTTGAGTTTCATCTTTTAATAAATATTTACCACAAACTCATCTTTTTTCCAAATGATGAGTATTCAAGATGACTTGGTCGCACCTGAAGCACTAGAATCAACTTTTAAAGAATCAAAAAATACAAAAAATGTGAAATATATATTTTCCATGTCCGTATAAATTAACCAAAACAAAAATTGTTTGTACCGGATCAGATAATCCCCCCCAAAAAATAATCCTCTATAAAAAAATACTACACTTAATCTCTAAAATTTAACCAACAATACCCCAATGTTCAACAAATAACATTAAATAAATAATTTTCTATATAATTACTTAAAAAGAATAATCCAAAAAAAATTGTAACCCAAAATTTAGAAGGATTTGATCACAAAGTCTTCTACGATAAATCTTCACATTTATCTCCAAAAAACAGCGACTACATTAAAAGTCTCATACTGAAAAGTAACTAACCAAATCACTTATTCCCAAAATAGTGAACGTCATCAAAAATAAAATTTATCACTTAATCAAAAAATCACTATCCTAAATTAAGGATATCCATTTGATAACACATAAGTTCAAAATATTAACTTATTATCAATCCATAAGATCATTTAACTAAAAAATAAGTCAGACTAACTAGAAACTTCATATAGCCCTATGGTTTGTGATAAATCCTAGTCGCGCTTCAGTTGTGGGTTCAATTCCCCCATATTTGTTCGATGGGATGGGTTGTCACAAAGTCTAAATTTTTTCCTTTTTCAAAAATTGTATAATTTAATTACACTTTCAAAAATAAGATATAATCCTAAAAAATAATCGTTACATATTTTAACCTCAAATTTTATTTCATACCTCACATTTTTCATCCAAAAAAATAATAACCCATAATTTCCTCAATGTAGAATATCTCCAAGAATACAATTAATCACCTTGAACTAAAATAAGCCTCAAGAGGGATTTCTAAGTCATTGAACATGTAATATACCTTTAAATTATAAACCCATGATCATATCTCTATCCCTTAAGAAAACATTCTATTTTCTAATGTTGTCTAAACCATTCCTCTGATAACAACTGTAAATCCCCAACCATATAAATTACTTAATCTTTATTTATGTGAATAATATACACTAAGGATCTTTTCAGGCTTATAGTTTTAGAGAATTAGGCCATAAATATTACATAAAAACTCAAAAATTACAATATATTAAAATATTATCACAATACATTTTTTATAAAATTAAACTATTTAATATATAACATGGATTATTTTTCATGATAAAAATCTGTTTGACTTCTTCATTTCTCTTACCCAGTATTATTCCCTAGGAAAAACATTTCAAAAACATGGGATGACCATAAAAAGATCAGTAAGAAATATAAAATAAGGAAAAACCCATTATTCATTGAATATATAAAACACATGAAAATAATTTTAGAAAATAATTTTTTCTCCCATAAAACATAAACTATTTATCTTATATCATGGAATCATAGGATTCATACAAATCACCATAGAAATCATACAACATAATGATATCCTGTGGAATCCACATCATACATACATTATAGATTTCAAATCAACATAGAGACTAAAAAACATGGTTATGTTTGGAATACCCATCATAGTATATTCCCTAAATCTCTTTTTAAAACATTTATTTTTTTCCCTCTATCACATTACCCAATGAATTAGAGAGTTATCACAGGCTCACCCACCCTAGGTTTATCACGGAACCATTCCTATTTGGATTATCATGTGACCACACATCAAATGGACAAATACCACTACATAATCATAACACATAAACGTTTTCAATTGTCAATATTTCACTCATAAATCATAAGAAATAAATTCAGTATATTGACATATTCAATCCATTTACATTACAATTTAAAATATTTAATGATGTCATTTTTAAATAAATGTGTCTCATACCAATTTGAAACTTTTAAAAGGAATTTAATTTTATAACATTCATGTCCATATAAATAAATCCATTAAACTATTTTGAAAAATTTGGAAATCAATGAGAATGATTTAGAGTAATAATTCATTAAAAATTGTAAAATTATGTTTTAGTTTAAGAGTGTCATGACACTTGAGAAGTACTTCAATAAAAATAATTAAAGAATAAAATAAAAAAAAATTAATATCATGAGATTAAGGATATTCATGATATAATATGTTAAAGTGATGTATATACATCAAAAAAAGTGAATTGGTGGACAACAAAAAATAATTCTCAATGGAATGTAAATTGAGATGAAATCCCTTACATTGAATCTGACTTGTCCCATTTATTCATTAATATTCTAAATAATACACATAGGTTAATTTAAAAATCATTTAGAACATTTTTAATGTTTATTAGTCAATGTATATCACTTATTACCATGTTATAGAAATTAGTTAATAATTTTAGTTCATAAAGGATGTTTTTTTGATGTTCGGTATTTGAGTAAAAAATATACTTGATTTGATGAAAATTAAACATTTGGACACAAATATCTTATCTCCGGAATATTATTAATGATTTATATATCATATATATAAATAATATATTTATTTTAGAATAATTCATAACATTTTAAGATATGAAATGAAATTCACCGTTCGTGGAGACAGTGCATCGTGCTCACGTATGAACACTACATTCATTTCATTGTAAAATTAGTGAAATGAAAACAAAATAATACATAGGTATATACTAATTCCATAATAATAACTATGTTATATATGTTACATAATTTAATTACTCCCATCCTTTATAGATTACATTTATTAAATGAACAAGTCATATCACATTGAGGGTGTAAAGACTCTGTTTTTTCCCTGTAAGAATTTTGAATATTTCTGCATATATTTCCAGAGCTATGAGTTGAGACGGCATGCGATTCTGAGGCCCAGTGTGCTCGGAATAAATTTTATAAAAAGTTTTTTTATACTATTCACATGGCGAGGTAGTGTTTTCTCATAAATGGTAGCTTTAATTGGATATCTAAGGGCATGGTTGTGTCCGGAGCGGGTCGTTTAACCTAGGCGGGGTGTCAATGTTGTGGGTGCGAGCCCGCTGTGTGAGATGTCACCCAGAGGAAAAAATCGACATTTTAAAATAATGACTTAGTGATTTTTATCACTTGCGTCCTTTTCTAATAAATTTTTAACCAAGACTCCGAATGGAAATCCAATACATCTGTTGAGTTCGAAATGTGGTGTTTTGACTATGCGCAATATAAAATGAGAGGGCGCGGAGGTTTTAGATTCCGTGCTAAGCGTATTTTTCTATAAATAGAAGTAGGGGGTTTTCCCATCTCTATCTCCCTCTCTCTCTCTCTCTTCCTCTCTCTCTCGCAACTATTCTTCGGCGTTCATCACTGTTCTTCGTCGGATCGAGGAGAGATCTCTGCTGGAACATTGGCGGATCCAAGCAGGAGCATCGTGGACGCCCCGCCAACAACGAACGGCAGGATCGAGGTAGGATTCTTGTTAAATTTCGCACCGTCATTGATTTCTTACATTTTTTCATCAAATTTCATCGTTTGAATTCCATAATCTTTGAATTGGGATGATGGTTGAATGAACAAGACCATCATCCGAGCCACGTCATACATTCCATTCTTGAACGTTCTTCACCCAAATATTTCGGATGTGAAAATCTTTGACGGATCGTCGAGCGAGGGGCGGCGCTGTGATGATTCGGGCCTGAGGTTTCTGAAATTGGATTTAGAAAATTTTTCCGACCATCGGAGTGGTCGAGGGGGCCGGTTGAAGGTCTGGCTGCGGCAAGGGCGGTGACCGGAGGTTGAACCGGAGGTGTGGTCAGAGTAGTGGCGTCGGGTTCAGATGAGGCGGTGAAATTAGGTATGGACAAGGCAGCAGCGTCAGGTTCTGATGAGGCAGTGGCATGCGGCGAGCTGAGGGTGGCGCCGTGCGGCAATCCGGAGGCATCGGAGGAGCGCGGGGCTTCAGCGGAGGCAACAGATCAAGAGTATTAGAACAGGACGAGCGGCGGCCCCAACAGGCGGCATCGGCTAGTCGCTATACATGCTGAAGGTGGCACGGCGGTGCGCTGCAAGAGGTGAGCACGCCGGCCCGACCTATCACGGTTGGAGGAGGAGCCCGAGGCACTGACCGCTCGGGTTGCGTTGTGGACAAGGACCTACACTTTGCGAGTTCTGCTGGGCGAGGTGGAGGATACTGGCCTTTGGCCATTCTACTTTTGAGAACTAGATCTGAGGTGGGTCTGGTGTGGCTCGAGCAGGCCACATCCAGTGGGTCGTGGCGAGTCAGGCCGGACCCGCGGCTGGGTCGTAGGCCGGTGGTTCGGACCATGCCGGGAGGGGTGAACTGGCCCGGTTGGGCCCCTCGTGATCAAGGGTCCATATCTTCTAAACGAAGCATATGTTTGACGCGCCGTCTATGGCTGTAAGTCCGTGTCAGCTTGACAGACATTTTGAAGGGAGTTTCATTTTTATTGAGTTCTGTGCCAGAGGGCGGGTTAACCAAGATGCTTTAATTTAATAATATTCAATAATTTAAGATCATAACCGATGTGCTTCGTGATCCTGACATCCAATTAATGCGTCTTTAGAGGCGATGTGGCCCTGGAGTTGAAACAGTCCTTCCAAAGTTGGTTCAGAACCCTTGTGATTTGGTTTCGTTGCTCGGTGGCGTGAAACGTTTAATGCGATTAATTAATTAATTAATTAATTATTCTTGCGTCGGACCTAACTCTTATTTGGGATGTCTGATTGATGCGCCATAATTGGCAGCATGAACCCAGTCCTCATGCAGACATTTTGAGATGCTTTCCAAAGCATTTAGGTTGGAGACAAGGTGCGAGCCCCGCAGGGCCTAGTTCACACATTTTACAGTGAAACACCAATTTTTCACCAAACATCCATTTTGGGTGTTTGAGTACTCGTTTCTGAGTATTTTTTCGAGGGTATTACAATGGTGCAATCTGCCCTCTTATATTTGGGCCCAAGGAATGGGCCCCACGAGGCGGATATTGAACGTGTGCTCTATTTTGATGACTTATTCTTCATAAGTCCATTTAGGGCAGATAAATAGCCTATGCCACGTGGTTATTTGCAAGGAAGGCATTGGTACGGTCTGCATGACATGTTTTCGGGATTGTGGTGTGGGCCCCACAGGACCATGTATTCATATAACGTGGGCAGTTTGAGCTTCCCCATCTGATGTCCGTTTTAGGCATCGTTAGCGGCGTTGTGACCCTGTCATCGAGGAGAAGTTGACCAAGGTTGTTTCAGGCATTGAATCTGAAGTTGAGGTGTAGGCCCCACATGCCGTCTTTTAAGCTATGTGAAGTGTACTATGACTTTTACATGAGGTGTCTGTTTGGGGCATATGAATAGTCATTTCGGAATGTTTTTCCAAGATCATCATGATGGCGCAGTTCGCCCGAACTCTTTCAGGACCGAGGTATGGGTCTCAAGAGACGTCGTATAGGTATAAAGTAGTGTTGAATAACTTCTCCATTGAGAGCCCGATTCCAACAAGTAAATAGTCTATCTTGTGTGTTTTTCCATGAGGATTAAAATGGTGTAATATTTTTGGGCGTGCAGAGCCTCTTTAGATATCTCATTAATTGTGGAAACATGAATGGGCGTTGGTCGGAGGTCCCTTTGATGCACTCCTAACCTACACATGGTAGCGGTGCTAGTGACACCCATTGAAGGCACGAGTAGTGCAGAGATATTGCACCAGTTTTGGGATTACCCTCTAGTGGGGATGGGCAGTGGGTTACCCGTTGACCTTATGGTTTACCCTTCAGTGGGGCTGGGTAGTGAGTTACCCAATGACTTCTTGTGGTTTACCCTCCAGCGGGGCTGTGCAGTGGGTTACCCGGCGGCTTCATGTGGTTTACCCTCCAGCGGGGCTGGGTAGTGGGTTACCTGATGACTTCTTGGGGTTTACAATCCCACGGGGCTGGGCAGGGGGTTACCCAATGACATCTTGTGGTTTACCCTCCAGCAGGGCTGGGCAGCGGGTTACCCGACGACCTCTTGTGGTTTACCCTCCAGCTGGGCTGGACAGCGGGTTACTCGACGACATTATTTCAGACACATCCCTTTATATGAGGCTAGTTAGTGACTTTTCTCTGGGATTACTAGAGCGGGTTCCTTGGTTGTACGGTTCAACAATAAGGCACCTTGGGCGTGCGGGACTATTGGGAATTAGTGACGGATATCCTTTAAACTGTTGGAAACTCTTCTTTGGATGATCTTGGAGATAGAGATCCCCTTACACACTTTTTCGGGATTCTTATTGAGCATATAAATACACCATACTTTCGTTACCACTCCATGGGTTCAGTTACTCTCCTTCTAGGAGGGGTGAAGAAGCACGGTATTGCCACGTTCTTTCCATGTCTATCTCCTCTTGGATTTAACGAGTAAAATTTATTTCTTCTTTTAGGTTGTTTTGCACTCTCTTTGTGGAACTCTTACACTGTTCTTTTTCTGTCTATTTCTCACCATTTTGGTACCTCCTTTGTTGCTCCCTCAAGATTTCCAGGAATCCTGCTGAATATCTTTATACTCACCCCTACTTGGGATTTTCGCGCACTTGGTGTGCCCTTGCAAACGACGGACAGGTCAATCGAGTCTATAGAGGAATGTAGAGGACACAGAATCTTGGGCTGTGTTTAGTGGACATAAGAGGATTTACGGGTGTGAGACTCACTAGCTGTTTACTTCCGTTTACCTGTTGTTGGGTTATGGAACCATTCTAGTTGAGCATGTTGTTTTCCCCTTTTTTCGTTCAGTTATATTTTCAGTAATTTTGATCACTTTACTTGTACTGGTTAGAGGTCGATGCATCTATGCAGGTTTCCCTTTTTGTAGTAGTGTTGTATCTTCCTTTCTTTTCTCCACACTTTTGCATTGAGTTAGTTGCGTGTGTGTGTACAGTTTATTAGGAAAAGGCGTCTCCTAGTTTGTTGTGCCATTGGAACTGGTCGCCAGCCCCTGGCCTATGGAGGCGGCCTTAGGGTAGTTGTGGCCAGAGCCTTAGAACAGTTCGGGTCGTGAAAAAGTGGTATCAGGGGTGGTTCGTTCCTTGGGGCGTCATTCGGACGTCCCTAAAAAGAATTGGTTGAGCTTTGGTTCAATACTGTCAACATGTCTCGAGAGTAGCTCTTAGGCCAGGGAGTCGAGTGATGGTGCGGGTCCAACTTATCCATTCACCAGGACCCTGATAACCCGTTTTTTGACTTGGCACACTGAGACACTTGTTGTAGATAATTTGGCTCGTGCATCATATAGGATTGATTCTTTGACTATTCTTCTTGAGTCATCTCTCCATCGTTGTGGATATATATATGCTCATTTGACCGCGATACTCCTTGATCGGATTCAGGATGACTATACGATGATAGCTAGCCAGGATACTAGCTCTGGTTCATGACAACGACATCGTGATCTATGAGGCCTTAGTTCAAGATCTATCATACGATTACCCTTTCCCAAGGAGGATAGGTAGTAGCACCTCTAACTGTGGAGTGGTTGATAGTACTGACAGTGTTAATTCCGATGATGAGCGCAGATTGGGAATGCTTCGTGATTTCTACTATCAGAGAACACTAAGGTTCCATGGTGATCCATACCCTCAGACAGTGAAGGGTTGGATAGAATCGGTGGTTCGCCTCTTCAGGCTTGTTCGGACACTGATAGGTTAGATGGTGGCTTTGACAGCCAGTCTTTTTCAACCATGCAGTATGGCGTAGTAGTTCCAGGGTTACTCAGATGCACGACGAGTTGGTACTCTCGTGGGATGACTTCTAGAAGCTCCTTTGTAAGGAGTAATACCCCTCACAATTACGCTTTGTGTGGTTTCAGGAGCTACTGGAGCTTCAGCGGGGAGTGATGGTAGTGGAAGAGTACACGACTAGGTTCGTAGACCTTACTCGGTACTCTTTGGACATGATCCATGATGGCAAATTATGAGCATAGAAGTCTGAAAGAGATCTCTATAGAAGATATTAATGCTAGCGTAGATCCCTTGTGCATCCTCACCCATCTCATGGTGCTTGAGTTGGCACCGGTGACAGAGAAATTTCTATCTTAGGGACGTCGATTGGCAGGGCCTCGATGTCAGAGGTCTCCCCTTGATGAGACTCAGGCACATGGTCGGGGACAACATAGAGCATCGAGACAGCCCATGAAGGATTAGTGCAATGGTTGTGATGTGTGAGGTCACATGGTGTGAGACTACTCGACCAAATGTGCTGAGTTTTCCAGATAGTTTGTAGATTCACCGCCACGACAGAGGCAGTGTCGTGATCAAAGAGAAATCCTAGGTGAGGACAGGGTGGTCCACATTGAGGCAGTGTTGGTAGAAAATCAGGAAGAACTGTGGTTGGCGGATGACATTCATGGTCCTTCCACCACCACTAGGCGGCCCATATCAGGCTGACGTAGATAGTGGACGGGGCCACGGGCAGATGTGTGGTATGGATGTCTCCAATCCTGCAACGCATGAGATGATAAGAGGTACGGTCTGTGTCTTTTTCTACTTTTCTCAGTAGAACTTGTTAAACACTACCTGAGGTACACTATTCATCTAACCCATTGTTCGTGGGGTTACCGAGGGTGAAGCAGGGCATCGGTGTAACCCTATGTTGGTGTTGTCTAACATATCATTGAATTCATGAGAAATAGGGGTTCTTCCCCCATTGAGACACATTTTTTTGATGTGATCAAAACCATGAGGGAGAGTTAGTACCACCCAAAGCGGATAGTATTGCGATACGGTGGATGAGTCGCTCATACATGTGCATTCATGGTGGTGTTGTTTGGTGAAGTGTCAGAGCAGGTTCAGGGTTTGACAGTGGGGATTTTCTATTTTTCCTTCCTTTTCTTGAGGTGCCACTAGTGGGTTTGCCAGAGTGCCTATTTTTGGGATTACTCTCCTTCCAAGAGGGGAAGAGACATGTGTGGTACGCCACATTCTTTATGTGTCTATCCTCTCTCCGATGGATGAGTATTCTCGCCAGCCCTGTTCGTTGGTACCATGCATGCTCAACTTCAATCTTGATAACGTTATTAAATACAGTTCAAGGTGAAGGAAACCCCAGAAATAGAACTACACATTTTCACTATGTGGTGCTGGTGGTGGTGTTTCTCGCGCTGAGAATTTGGAGACACTATCTTTTGGGAGATCGCTATATGGATTGCATAGACCACCAGTGTCTCAGGTGTGCCCTCACCCTGAGACACTCGAACATGAAAGGATAGTGATGGATGAAATTTATACAAGACTATGTCTTCGAGGTAGTCTATGTTCTAGGAAAATGGAAGTATTATTGCAGGTTCCCTTAGAAGAAAGTCCTAGGCTTCCCAGGTTCGGGAAGTTTCATAGTAGTTAGCTTCCCTACGGCTGACCTTGGTGGAGCAGGAGGGTACAACTTTCCTGTAGTTGACGGTGTTAACTCCTTCGCTTCATGAGCATGTGAGAGAGTCACAACAGATGGATGTCGACAGCGAGGTACTACATGATCAGATATCCACGAGCGAGGCACTCGAATGGTATAATGAAGGAGGGAATCACGATATCCTATTCCAGGAACAAAACATGATTTCAGTCGTGACGTGGAATGTAGAGGTTTGGCCGGGTAAGTCCCCTGAGTTTCTTTGGGCCATTCGGAAATCGTTCAAGCGATTGAGAGGTTTCCTACCTTCTTTCCCTACCCTCCCAATAGTAGTAGTGGGCGCACGATGTCTTCCACGTGTTGTAGATGATGAGGTGCGTGCGTTTTCCTATGAACGTCATTGAAAGTAGAAAAATTTATAAGTACGATCAATATCTGTGCTTCTCGTGTTGTGCTAGCATGGTGTTGTGCAGGTTTTCTTGGGAGTGGGAGAGCTAGCTATGAGCTCTATATACCGAGTTTTTTTCATAGTTTTTCTTTTTGGGGATGAAAATATTGAAGGAGGGAATGATGTAGAGACCTGGTTTTTTCCCTATAAGACTTTAGAATATTTCTGTATATATTTCTAGAGCTATGAGCTGAGACAGCATGTTATTCCGAGGCCCGGTGTCCCCTGAATAAATTTTATAAAAATATTAAGTTTTTTATACTATTCACGTGGAGGGGTTGTGTTTTCTCTTAAACGGTAGCTCGAATCGGAAATCTGAGGTCATGATTGTTTCTGGAGCATGTTGTTTACCCTAGGTGAGGTGTAAATGTTGCAGGCACGACCCTGCTGTGTGAGATGTCACCCAGGGGAAAAATCTTCATTTTAAAATAATGACTTAGTTATTTTTATCACTGGAATTCTTTTCGAATAACTTTCAAATGAAGCCTCGGAATGGAAATAAAAGACTTTAGCTGAGTTTGAAATGGGGTGTTTTTCCTAGGCGTGATAAAAAAATAAGGGGGCGCGGTGGTTTTGGATTCCGCGCTAAGCGGGTTTTTCTATAAATAAGAGTGTGGGATTTTCACTTCTCTCTATCTCTCTCTCTTCATTGTATCCTTGGTGTTCTTCGGCATTCTTCATTGTTCTTCATCAGATTGTGGAGCGATCTCCATTGGAACCTTGGTGGATCGAAGCAGGAGCATCGTGGACGCGCTGCCAATGACGAACGGCCGGATCGAGGTAGGATTTTTATTAAATTTTGTACATTTGTTGACATCTTAAATATTTTCATCAAATTTGATCGTTTTAATTCCATAATCTTTGAATTTGGATGATGGACGAATGAACACGGCCATCGTTCGAGCCCCGTTCTACATTCCATTCTTGGTTTTTCTTCACCCAAATATTTCAGACCCGCAAATCTTTGACGGATCGTATAGTGAGGGGCAGTGCTATGAAGATCCAGTCCCAAGGTTTCTGAAATCGCCTTAAAAAAATTCTGACCACCGGAGTGGTCAGGGGGTCCGGTTGAAGGTCTGGCTCCAGCAAGGGCGGAGACCGGAGGTTGAGCTGGAGGTGGGGTCGGAGCAGCGACATTGGGTTTGGACGAGTCAGTGACGTTGGGTTCAGACGAGGCGGCAGCGTCGGGTTCGGACGAAGCGGCGACGTTAGGTTCAGATGAGTTCGTGCAGTGCGGCGAGCTGAGGGAGGCGTAGAGCGGCATCGTGCGGTGAGCCGGAGGTAGCGGCGGTGCCTGGGGCTTCAGCGGAGGCAGCGGAGCGAGGGGCTTCGAGTGGGATGATCGGTGGTCCCTACATGAGGCATCGGCTGGTTGTGGCACAGGCCGGAGGAGGGGAGGAGGTGCGCTACAGGAGGCGAGGGAACCATACCAACCTATCATGGTTGGAGGAGGAGCCCGGGGCGCTGACAGCCTCGGGGTGCGCCGTGGACAAGGACCTGCGCCTCGCGGGTCCTGCTGGGTGACGCGGAGAAGACTGGCCTTTGGTTAGTCGACATTGGAGAACCAGACCTGAGGTGTGTCTGGTGTGGCTAGAGAGGGCCACGAAAAGTCGGTCCAAACCCGCGGTCGGGCCGCATGCTGGTGGTTCGGACTGGGCTAGCCGGGGAGAACTGGCCCGGTTGGGCCCCTCGTGATCAAGGGGTCGTAACTTCTAAACGACACATCCGTTTGAGGCACCGTCTACGGCTGCAGGTCTGTGTCAGCATGACGGACTATATAAAGGGTGTTTCAAGGTTTTTGAGTTCTGCGCCCAAGGGCGGGTGACCAGAGATACTTTAATTTAATAATATTAAATTATTAAAGATTGTGGCGGACATGCTTCATGAGTCGGACATCCGTTTAACGCGCCGTCAGAGGGGGTGTGGCCCTAGACTTGAGACGGTCCTTCCAAAGTTGGTTCAAAACCCTTGAGATTTGGTTTCCATGCTAGGTGGTGCGAAACACTTAATGTGAATTATTAATTAATTAATTAATTAATTAATTATTCTTGCGTCGGACCTAAATCTTGTTTGGGATGTCCGATTGACGTGCCGTTAGTGGAAACGTGACCCCAGTATTCGTGGAGACTTTTTGAGATGCTTTCTGAAGCGTTTGGGTTAGAGACAAAGTGAGGGCCCCATAGGGCCTAGTTCACACGTTTTACAGTGAAATGCCACTTTTTCACCTGACATCCATTTAGGGTGTTTGAGTACTTGTTTCAGAGTTTTTTTCCGAGGGGATTGCAACGATGCATTCTTCCCGCCTAAATTTGGGCCCAAGGCGTGGGCCCCATGACGTGGCTTTCGAATGTATGTTGCGTTTTGACGACTTATGCTTCATAAGTCCATTAAAGGAAAATTAATAGCCTACACCGCGTGGTTATTTTCAAGGAACACATTGGTATGATTTTCCAGACGTGTTTCGATATTGAGGGGTGGGGCCCACAGGGCCCCTTTGCATATAACATGGGGAGTTGCAGCTTCCGCATCCGAAGTCCGTTTTAGGAGTGGTGAGTAGCATTTTGACCCTGACATTGAGCTGAAGCTGACCAAGATGGTTTTAGGCACTGAAGTCGGAGTTGAGGCATGGGCCCCATGGGCCGTCTTTTAAGCTATGTGCAGCTTACTATGACTTCTTCATCATGCGTCCGTTTGGGGCATAAAGCAGTGTTGGATAACATTTCCATCGAGAGCCCGTCTCCAGCGAGTAAATAGTCTATCTTGTGTGTTTTTCCATGAGAATTACAACGGTGTCATCTTTTTGGGCGTGCAGAGACTCTTTCAAGATCTCGTTAAATGTGGAAACAAGAAAGGGAATTAGTCGAAGGTCCATTTGACGCATTCCAATCCTATGTACTGTAGCGGTGCTAGTGACACCCAGTGATGCCATGGGTAGTGCAGAAATATCAGACCAGTTCTGAGTTTACATTCCAGGGAGGCTGGGCGGTGGGTTACCCGTTGACCTTAAGGTTTACCCTCCAGTGGGGATGGGCAGTGGGTTACCCGATGACTTCTTGTGGTTTACCCTCCAGTGGGGTTGTGAAGTAGGTTACCTGACGAATTCTTGTGGTTTACCCTCCAGCAGGGCTGGGCTATGGGTTACCTGATGACTTCTTAGGGTTTACCCTCCAGTGTGGCTGGTCAGTGGGTTACCCAATGACTTTTTGTGGTTTACTATCCGGAAGGGCTGGGCAGTGGGTTATCTGACAACTTCTTGTGGTTTACCCTCCGGCGGGGCTGGGCAGCGGGTTACCCGAAGACCTCCTGTGGTTTATCCTATAGCTAGGTTGGGTAGTGGGTTACCTGATGACCTCTTTCGGTTTACCCTCCAGTTGGGCTAGGCAGTGGGTTACCCGATGACTTTCTTTCAGACTCATACCTTTCTATGAGGCTAGTCAGTGACTTCTTTTTGTGATTACTGGAGAAGCACCCTTGGATTTACGGTTCAGCAATGAGGCATCTTGGGAATGCGGGACTGTTGGGCATTAGTAATGGATATCCTTTGAACTACTGGAGGCTCTCCATGGGCTGAGCATGGAGATAGAGATCCCCATACAAATGCGTTCAGGCTTCTTTTTTATTATATATGTAAACCCTACATTCATTCCCACTCCTTGGGTTAAGTTACTCTCCTTTTAGGAGAGGAGAAGACGTACAGGGTATGCCATGTGCTTTCCATGTCTAGGTCCTCTTGGATTGGATGAGTCTACTTCCTTTATTTTTTTGGGTTGATCTGCACTCTCTCTATGGTACTCTTACACTATTCTTGTTCTGTATACTACTCACGGTTTTGGTACATCCTTTGTTGTCCCCTCAATATTTTAGGGTATCCTACTGAGTATCTTTATACTCACCTTCTCTTGGGCTTTTCCCACACTTGGTGTGACCTTTCAGATGAAAGAAAGGTCAATCGAGTCTACAGGGGAGCGTAGAGGACAAAAGATCTCGGGCTATGTTCAATGGACGTAGGGGGATTTCCAGGTGTGAGACACACCAGCTGTTTACTTTTTTTTACCTGTTGTCGGGTTGTGACACCTTTCGAGTTGGGTGCGTCTTTTTTACCCTTTTCCATTCAATTATATTTTCAGTACTTTTCATCACTTTACTTGTAATGGTTATAGGTCGATACATGTATGTTGGTTTCTCTTTTTGTAGCAGTGTTGTATCTTTCTTTCTTTTCTCTGCACTTTTTCACTGAGTTATTTGCGTGTGTGTGTACAGTTTCTTAGGCAAAGGCCTTCCCTAGTTTGTTGTGCCTTCGGTGCTGGTCGCCAGCCCCTGGCCTATGGAGGCGGGCTTTGGGTAGTTTCCACTCAAGCCCTAGTGTGGGTCAGGTCATGACAGAGGGGGGGGAGGGTAGTCCGCACTTCCTCAAATGAAATTATCGTATTTACACAAAATGGAAACAATAAAGGTGTGTTGTAAATAAAAAATAGATTTCAACGGAGACATTATAAATATAATATATATTATATATCAATACATTTATATTGACCCTTACTTTGGTTAAATTACATTTCCATCATTATAAAGATAAACAACATAATAGTATTGCACCATGAGGTTCTATAGGTTTAGTGTCTTTGACAAACTAAGAAAAAACATAACATTTACAACATCAAGGATAACATTTATTTAATTCCTTCTTCTCTATAATCTTATTGGAACTTTACCTTTCCTTGGTAAATGTAGTCACATAATGGTATACATCAAAAAAGGGGTGAGATAAAAGACAAGTAAGAGGACCGATAAAAACAATATAGCATGGGGTGAAAAATCATACCCAATGCAATGGATCATGATAGGAAGTCGTAATAAAAGACTTGAAATGTGGAAATGTATAAAAATGAAACATTTTTCTTAGTTTTTAGCTACCACGCATAGTAGTTAACAAATCTAGCATCATGTTCACACATCATTTCACTTTAATGCATGAGATTCATCTCTTTACCCAATGTGTTGGAGCGCTGTATAATTCTTAGAACACCCGTCACATCATAACATTCTCATTATCACGAATTACACATATAACATATATAAAAAATGAATATAATTAACCCATTTAATGTAATTGGTGTCATCACATAAGAAAACATTAATAAACATTGGATTCCAAAAATTAAGAGGGAATTAAATTCATGATACAAGAACAATCAACCATGAGTGAGAGTAAAAGGTGTAATTTTGAAAGAAGAGTTCATTTGGAAAACATTTGATTGAAATAAACTCTAGTGGAAAACATTTATATCTCAAAGAATCCCTGATAATGATGAAAAAATGATTTTTAAGGAGTTACTATACTAAAAATGGAGTGAAAGGCATAGAACCTAAAAAAAGAAACTTGGGTTTATGAATTTCCCCTTACATTGTATTCAAACACTTTCATCACTTTAATATCATATATAACCACAATGGATTCATTAATTAAAAATTAAAGAACACTTTATTCATAAATATGGTTAATTATGGTTTCATTAAGTTATTTTCTGGGTCTTTGGATGAGTTATAGAGTTTTAATACATTGTTTGGGAAAGATCATTTTTATGGTTTTCTTTAAGTGGTTCACTTGTATTCATAAATGGAAATTTCTATAGAACATGGATAAAAATCCAAAACTGATATTACATTTTATTATTGATATTATATGATTTTAAATTACCTCATATTGAATTATGTTACGTACCATGTTGATAAATTATTAGATAAAAATTTAATAACCATCATTTGGGTTAATTCGGGCGTTTTTTCGACCACAACGAACTTGTTTTGTCTAATCATTTAGTAATATGTACATAAGTTAGATCCATAACATTAAATAATATATAATACTTAAAAAATTATCTGGTTAAACATAAAAATTGTTTCATGACTAGATCTGATGGCTTCAATGAAAAAATGAATACATGTCGTTCTTCAAGGTGATAAATTAACACCTCACGAACAACATTTTCTTTTCTAAAATAAAATGAAGGGGGAACAAGGTATGGATGATATATTATCCCATAAGTATCAGAAAATTCTATTATATGTGATATAACATAGTTACCATACCATTTGGATGTGTATTGGTGGGGATAGATTAAGAAAAAAATTTGAAAATGAAAAGAAATTAAAGGAAAAGAGTGGGAGGGGAATCACCTATTAAATCCTCCTCTTGAGATCCCCCTTAAAAAACATAGGGTTGGTATTTTGATGACTACAAGAGATATTAGACGTGGGTTAGCGGATAAAGAATATATTTGGACATATTTTAGACAAGTCTTGATGCTTGAGAGGTGTGGTTTGGCAAGGGAAAGGAGAGGGGTTATTTATACATGAGGACAGGGGTTTTTAGAATAAAATTTTAAATTAAATAATATATCAAATGATAGAATTTTAATAGTACTTTTTTGACCACATAAATCACATATTAATATAATATAATTTATTATTCATTAAATTAACTTTATAATTGGAATTCTATTATTTATTAAAAGGATAGTGAATAAAAAAAATGATACATTAAGGACTAACTTTTTGACATTATGATTTGGAAAGTTCATTTTGGGTTTCAAAATTGGGGTATTTATATTTTAATGAACCATTTATGATATTAAATATAAAATGGATGAATATAATTTCCTAGAATGTTTATTTCATCATTAAATAATGAATTATTCCATTTAAAATATACTGATTATGTGAAAAACTGTATTTTAACTTTTCAAACAAAAATTAATGTATTTCAGAAAAATACCAAAAATTCACACTAAATATTTTTATATGTGTAGAATTATAAAATTAAGTCCATTTTACTAATATAATTTTATAAATATTGTTTATTAATTTTTAATTAAAATCATAATTTACTTGAAAATATAGTTTTTAAATTTAAAACTGATATTATAATGCTTCATAAAATTACATATGGTTATATGAAATTATCATAAAACAAGAAGACATTAAATTGTTAATTAATGAAATTATAATCAGAAAATAATATTTCTTGTAAATTAAATAATTAATTAAAATAATTTATTTATTACACACAAAAATACCAATACTTTTATTATGGTCAAATTAACCGTTGTAAGAATTGTAAATTTTATTTAATCATTCATTGGGGATGTTACTATTATACTGGATGATTTAATATTCATAAGTGTCATATTCCTATTCATAAGGGTAGGTTACTATTAATAAGGGTAGTTTACAATTCACTAAAAATTATGTTTTTCCTATCAGACTCCAATCCTCTTACTTATCGCAATTGTGTATGTCATATTTTCAAAATTCAAAACATAGAAGTGAAAAAAATATGTTTAATGATTATATATTATATAGTATAATTATATTTTTTGAGATTCATAATGTGATTTTACAATAAATCATAATTCTAACAAAATAATTTCATTTATAAAACATTGGGTAGTTACATTCCTCCCCCATTATGAAATTTTAATTTAAAATTTTCATTTTACATAAATAGGTGAAGTTACATATCCTTCATCACCTCCTATGGTTCCTAAATTGTATCTTAAAACATATGGTTCTTCCAAAACACTTTGACCAGGTGGGTTGTCTTGTTGCGTAGAACCTTATCCCTCTGGTCAAGAATTTATTCTAGGGGATCCTCATAAGAGAGATCATCTTCCAACTGTATAACCTCAGAGTTCAGTACATGTGAGGGATCTTAATTGTACATCCACATGAGTGATATGTGAAAGACATCATGAGATTCAGTGGAAGTGAATGTCGATAGTCCAGGACTCCGATGTGGAGAACAATCTCAAACTGGCCAGTGTACCTTTGGATAAACTTTTCATTCTTTCCAAAACTCATGACTCTCTTCCATGGTGATAATATAATGAAGACATTATCTCAAACATTTAACATCAAGTCCCTTTGATGGTTGTCAGCATAGCTCTTTTTTCGTCTCTGAGCAGCATTGATGTTTTTTTGATGAATTGAACCATCTCAATCATATCTTGCATAATATTGGGTCAAAGTTGCTTTGTTTCTCCAATATCATCCCAATAGGTTGATGTTAAACATCACTTTCCATAAAAAGCATCATATTCCCCCATTTGAATACTTTAGTGTGGAGATATTATTTTATGAGAACTCAACCAATGGGAAATACTTATCCCATAGAACATTGAATTCAAAAGAGAAGGCTCTTAGCATGTCTTCTAGCATTTAAATATTCCTTTCTGATAGTCCATCAGTTTTGGGGTCATAGAATGTGATGAAACATAATTATATACTAAAATCATGTTTAAGACACCTCTATAATTTAGATGTGAACCTTGGATCACGATCATAGAATGCCTATTATAAAAAACTATGTATTGGTTAGAGTGGAAACTCAAGAGGGGGAATAATTGAGTTCCTACTTAAAATTTTGATTAAATCATTATGTTAAAGATCCCCCAATTTGGAAATAGACTGGTTAATTAAGGTAGTAGGGATATATATGTTTAGTAGGTCAAAAAGTTTCTAAAAAGGCGATTATTCCTCAATTGAATCAGTGTACAACACTTATTTAACTTTTAAAACAGATTTACCGAATTATACACATACACACACTAACCAGATCTAACTATTAGAGTAAATGTAAAACACTTTTTTATTTTTGATTTTATAAGTAGTGGAAAATTGAAAAGGTCAGTATTAGAAAAATGTAAATAAAACAGAGTAAACCAGAGGTTCAGTCTCATGTCGAGACTTAATACTATCCACATAGTGATCATCTTCCACCAAGCTGTTTATACTAACGATAAACATGATACACAGCCTATATTGGGCCTTACAATAGTTTTCACAAATTGGCCAGGGCATACACACTCTAACACAATTCTTCAGAGTGAAAAATAGATAGTCCAGACCATACACAATCTCTTCTATAGTTACACATGGGAATCAATGTGTAAATAATGTTCGATGTGAGGATTTTCAGTATCCTACAGTTCAAGCACAAGAGACAGTGTGTGTAATATAAAATACACCTTTTTTAGAAATTTAATAGAAAGAACACAATAGAGATAAAGATATAATAATTTATTTTAGAAGGATATATGTGTATAGTGTTCAAATATTGACTCTTTTTAGTGATGAATTTGTATTTCGAGTCTTTTTCTAAAACATGTCTCTAATGATATAGTATGAAAACTCCAGATTCTAGATTTAAGGTACTGAGTGTTTTGATTCTTGGGATGACAATGATTTGTGAATCACAGATGAAAATCTTGAGTTTTTTCTCCCGATATGATCTTCCAGAAGCTCTTGGGTTCACAGTGAGAGTGTCAGTGTGCTTATTTTTTTCTTCAGATCTAGTGTGTAGTAACTCTCTCTTTGGTGTCCTTTTCTCTTCTCTTCCATGGTCATCTATTTTATATTTGAGTTCAGAAAATTGGAATAAGAAAACCACATGTGTTCTTCCTCTAACTTCATACTGTCTTCATATTTGGTCTCATGATATGTCTAAAATCAACATTAATTAATATCAGAAGCAATAAATTTACCAAATATGATCGTTAGAATAAACATAAGAAATTGACAATGTATGGGGTAAAATATTGGGTATTTATAGGCTAGTAATGGTATCCTTCTTAATAGTAGCCTCTATTCATAGCTTTCACCAGTAGATTCATTAGTATCTTATTTCGTAGATATCATCGGTAGGATTCATCGGTAGGATTCATTAGTAGGCTTCATCGGTAGGTTTTACAAAAATATCCTTTGAGAGATAGACTCATGGTGATAACCTTGTATTGATAACTCATTGATGAAGTTTAATATAGGTATCCACTATCGATAACCTTTCCAGTGGTAACCTTTTTCAGTAACCTCTATTGGTAACCTTCTAGTGGTAACCTCTATCAGTAACCTCTATCTGTAACCTTCCAGCAGTAATCTCTATCGGTAACCTTTTACATAGATAACTTTTGCACAATAAACATAATCTATAGAACAGTGATACTAAATATACATAGTCATCACTTGATATAAACAATAAATATTAATGAAACAATATTATCATAACAAGGAATCAAGATTTAGGATTTTTAAAATAGGTTAGTCAAACGATATACCCCTTTTGACAATCCAAAATTATTTTAGGTAAAATTTAGATTTAAGTTTTATTGAATCAATGTAAAAAACATTTTCTATTTTTTTAGTGGTGGGAGTGTACATGTCTTATGGATCAGTAAAATTGAATCATATTTATTATGGATTATATAGCAGAGCATATATGCAAGGACTCTAGTCTACTTCTCCCCCTTAGTGTTTGACAATAAAAATAAGACAAAAAGATACCAAAGAAAATTTTGTATTAAGGATAAAAGAAGAAAATATAGAAAAATATTACGATGATAGATATCTACTTAGAAAACCCACATTCCATCCGCATCAGAAATTTCAAAAGGATATTTTTCTTTGGAAGCTGAGGAGGTAGGTCCCTAAGATTGAGGGATAGGCCAGTATATGGCAGAAAATATTGTAGAAGGAGCAGATATTGAAGCATCAATAGACCGATAGTGAGTAGATATCTGAGGAATCATAGGAGTCAAGCTTATGATGTCTGGTGTCAAAGTCATCAAAGGGGCAGCACTGGTTGAGCCTGAGGTATATAAGGAAGAAGGTAATGATGGAGGAACAATAATGGTAGTGCAGTCCACGTGGATGAAGGGGAAAAATATTCATGAAGTCCATAATGATGATTCCTCTTCTTTCTATAGATGAGATAAAATCAAACTTATTCTCCATTAATTTCTCCAAGACTGGAGGTCAATTTTTTATCCATGCTAACTTGATCCTTAAAAGCCTAAGTGACAAGTGTGATCTTCAATTTTTTCCACTGTAGCTTGATGTGACCATCCATTTGATGCTTAGTGTACACCATATTGTAATTCAAATAAACCTTCACTTTGATGGACTTTTGATCTCTAACATCCTCTTATAAGTAATATCCCACAAGATTATGAGTTTATCTGGTAGTGGAAATGACGTAAGTCATAGACTGAGGGTCTGAGTTACTTTCACAAGAGGGATTTTCCACTTCTTCTCTCAAAATTGATTTGAAACCTTCTATATCAATAAGAGAAGATACTGAAGTAGAATAAGATTCACACAAAGGTTCAATTGTAAAATCCACTATCTCCTTAAATGACTTGGTCAGAACACTGACCAATCTATTCACATCATCAACCTGACCACTCACATGTGCCTCCATAGACTACTTAATTTTCTAAAACACAATGACCATCGGCTGAACAAAACTCATAACATACTTAAGGTATTTTTTCCAATTGAACCTTTGAATCCATATAGGTGTCTAAACTCACAATTTGTTGTTTCAAAAATTCTATAGACTCTACCACGGTTCTAACTTGATTCTAAAATTCCTTCAATTCTTGTAGAAAATTTGAGTGAGAGGTAGAAAATATCCTTTCCAATGTAGAAGTTAATAGTTCTTGATTGTGATCAACTGATCTCACTATCCCAATAGATCTCCCATCAAATTGTGTCTTCAAGTTGGATTCTAATTATTCTAAATAATCCTTCTTCACACAGTCTCGAGGTAGAAGAAATAATGGTTGTAAAATAGTGGTCTCTGAAATAGAAAGAATTGGAGGGATTTTGTAAGGCTTGTTATCTTCAGAGTCTCTAGACTCTACACCCATGACCACGAATCTAGGATATTCTGAACAATCTTCTATTCTTTGAGAAACAATAACTTAACTAGTAGAAACAGGTAACTCTCCCACACATGGTGCATTCTCATGATCAATTAAATTTACCATTTCTATTCCTCCTTGATCAACTACATTAACAGGAGAGTCCATGGCTACGTCTTCAATAGAATCTTCTACCACAACCATAACAATTTCAAGTCCAACAGATTCAATATTATCCTCCTCTTCACTCACTACCACTTATATATATCTTATAAAAGGACTAATACTCAAGAATTCCTCTTCACTTTCTTCAATAGATATCTAAAATTACTCAGGATCAGTGTCCGGTTCATCCTCCTCCTCTATGGTCTCTCCTACTGCAATGTCTTTTAAGACATTATCTTCTTCTTCTTCTTTACTAGTTTTCTGATCATTACTGTCCCTTAGGATAGTCACTCTTTTGGGAAATCTATTTGGTGGGTTAATCTTACCAAAGGATACAACATTAGCATGAGGAATTTAGGGAATTTCAAGATCACTCTTGTCATCTATAGGAGAATCCTCTCTTACAACCTCCTCTTTTTCATCTGAGTATACTAGCTCCAAATCATCTTACTTTAAACCTAGATCTCTTTTATGCATTGGCCTAGTAGGATGGGTGAGAGGATTGATTTCCTCATATAGTATAACATCATCATTCATCCATTTTCTATTCCAAGGGTTCTTTCTAATCATCATAAACATGTAAATCATTTTGCTAAGGCAGAATTTGTCACTTAAAACCATTTTTTCTTCTTTGATTCCAGCATCTCCTTTCACTTTCAAAAATCTAGGATATCAACCTAGCATGAAACAAAGAATGTGACTTGGAACTAGGCTTTTTAATATCCTCTATTTGAATCATTAGCAACCTTAATTGATTTATCATTTCCCCATGCTTCAACAGATACAAAATAAATATGTCCTGATACTTAAAAGTGGAAAAGTCCTCTTTCCTGGGACTCAAAACATGATGTACTAACCGAAAAAGCAACTTGTCTTCTCCTTCCATTAATACTAAATTCACATTTCTATGGATTCCATCCCCTATCATCTCAACCAAAGACTCTTCATAGTAGAAATAGTCATTGGTGGGAGGTACCACTATAGGGTAGTAATTAGAAATTACTTCTTGTGGGACAATTAATCATTCATCCCATTCACCAGAGGAGAAGCTCACACATTCTCCATTTACTTTTAAAGACAATCATTTCTCATACTTCGATTGTTCAAATGTTTGAAACTCATAAAATTACATGAATAACATCTTTTAGTATGGTCCATTGTTCTTTGAAAAACATTATACCCAATCCTGAGCTTCGAGTGCCTTCAACACCAGAGACTTTCTCGATAGCATCCATTCCAAAATTAATTCCTTTTCAACCATGATTTACCTCTTTGAAAAATGTGGATTGATCATCTTTTCCACTACCTTTCTGCCACTAATAGGCCTAGCTGGATGTCTCTTAGGTATCGGCACATCTGCTTTATCACCAACCATCGATCTCTTCAATTTTTCCATTGCGATTTGGAGAGGTTCGATGGTTTTAGTAGAATTTTAGGTTACTAGGTTAGGGAGAAAGAGGATCGAGGAATGGTTGAGGTGGATTGAAATGTGGTTTGTAATTTATTTTTAGCATTTATGGGTCAAACAAAAAATCATGTAAAATAAATAAAAAAAAAAAAATTGGATTCAAGCAGAAAAAAACAAAGTCCCATAATGGTTGACTATCAGTAAGGTGTCAACAGTGAGGTCCCATGGTGAGGTCTAACATTGTGGTATTATCTGTGAGGTCAAATAGTGATGTCATATCGGTAAGGTATTACGACGACTTTTTATCAGTGAGGTCTAATGGTGAGGTCTTATCGGTGAGGTCTAACATTGAGGTATTTTCAATGAAGTCTAAAGTTGAGGTCTTATCGGTGAGGTGTAACATTGTGGTCTTATCGGTGAGGTCTAACGGTGAGGTCTTATCAGTGAGGTTTAATGGTGAGTACTTATATTAATATTTTACCATACCAAACTCACGTTTGATGTAATTTAACCTCTCTAAACTCAAAGGCTTTGTGAATATATCAGGATATTGGTGATCAGGGCCAATGAAATCAAGATTGATATCACCTCTTTTCTAATAATCTCTCAAGAAGCGATGTCTCACATCAATGTTCTTTTTCATAACATGAGATACTATATTTTTAGAGATGTTAATAGCACTTGTATTTTTACAATTTATAGAGACATGTTTTAGTTGATATCAATAGTCTAGTAACATGTGTTTCATCCACATAATTTGATCACAACAACTACTAGTAGTTATATATTCAACTTCGATAGTGGATAATGAACTAGAATTTTGTTTCTTACTAAACCAAGATACTATTGGATTTTCTGAGATGTGACATGTTTATAAAGTTCTTTGTCTATCTAACTTACAACTAGAAAAGTACAAATATTAATAACTTATTTTATCAAATGATTTTACTACTAGATAAAATACTCTTATGTTTGTACAATTCTTGAGATATTTAAAAATTCATTTTAATGATAGTTAAATGAAATTATTTGGGATTTTCTTGAAAATGAGAACACATGCATACGTTCAACATAATATCAGGCTGGCTAGAAGAAAGGTAGAATAGACTCCCAATCATACCTCTATAATTGGTTTGATCCACTTATTTACTAGTTTCAACAACATCCAAATTATTGGTGGTTCTCATAGTTGTATCACTACCTTAATTACCATCTGAACCAAAACATTTAAAAAGATACTTAGTGTATTTCCTTTTATTTAAAACAATAATTTTTTTATTGAAAAATTTGAAATCCAAGGAAAAATTATAGCTCCCCCATTAAACTCATTTCAAATTCATCATTCATAAGATTCAAAAATCACTATATAAAGATTTTTTATAGGATCCAAAAAAAATTCATCCACATAGACCTATACTATTAAAAAATACTTGGATATTATTTTAATAAAAAGGGTAGGATCAACTATTCCTTTAGTAAAACCTTTTGAAATAATAAAATAACTAATTCTACCATACCAAGATCTAAGAACGTGTTTTAGGAAAAATAAAGCATTAGAAAGTATAAAGACATGATTTTAAAAATGGGGATTTGTAAAACCATGGGGTTTCTCAAAAAAATACATCCTTTACTATGTACTCATTTTGAAATTCACTTTTGACATATATTTGATAATGTTTGAAATTCAAATAAGCTGCATAGTCATGTAGTATCCTAATATCCTCTAGTATAGCTACAGGTGAAAAGAATTCCTCATAGTTTATCCCTTTGTCTTGAGTATATCCTTGTGAAACTAGACTAGCATTGTTTCTAACAATATTTCCATATTCTTCAAATTTATTTCTAAACACCCATTTAGTGCCTAGGGTTAATGTGTCATTAGATCTTTCTACTAATTCCCAAACATTTTTTCTTTCAAATTGATTTAATTATTTTTTCATAGCTATCACCCAAAATTCATCATTGGTAGCATCATTAATATTTTTGGGTTCAATTTATGAAAGAAATGGTTGATGTTCAACTTCGTTTCTCATAGAATATCTAGTTTTTTTCCTCTATTTAGATCACCTACTACAGCATCTGAAAGATGATTCATGAGGGTTCTAATACCTCTATAAAGGGTTGTACTAGTATCGTCATGGTCTTCTATAGGTTCAAATTAAACATCCTCAGATTCTAAAGAATTAAAAGAACTAGTATTTTTCTCTAAGGGTTCGATGTCTTTATCATTATGGAATAGAATGGACATAACTTCCTCAAGATGACCAAGAAAGGTTTTGGGCTCATGTGGATTAGTATCATAAAATTTGGCATGAACTGATTCTTCTACACATTTGGTTGTCTTATTGAATACTCTATAATCATTACTAGAGACTGAGTATCCTAGGAAAATTCCATCACCACTCATGGAAAAAAAACAAGTTAAGATTATCTTAAGTGTTATGGAAAAAGACATTATAACCAAAAATTCGAAATTAATTAACCTTTGGATTCCTATTTTTCATGATCTCATAAGGGGGTTTCTTAAGAATAAGTCTAATTAAGACTCTATAAATAAGGTAACAAGATGTATTAATAGCGTCAACCCAAAAATAGATAGGAAGATTATACTCATTTAGCAGTCTGAGAAATCTCTTGAAGTGTCCAATTTCTTTTTTCTACAACTCCATTTTTTTAGGTGTTCTATTAGCAGATAAATTGTGATTATATCCATTTTGAGCAAAAATGTCCAAACATATGATTTTCAAACTCACAACCATGATCACATCTCAGGGTCTTAATTATAATTCTGCTATGATTTTATACAGACATTGAATATTTAATGAAGTGAGAACATGCTTCAATTTTGTGATCTAGTAAGTATACCCTTATACATATTGAAAAATTGTAAACAATAACTAAAATATAGTGCTTCCCATTTACACATGAAACTCTAGAAAGTCCAAAAAAATACATGTGAACCATGTCAAGAGGTTGAGAAGTCGAAACATCTTTCAATGGTTTGAAAGAATCTTTTTGTTGTTTTTCCTTTTGACAAGGATTACAAACATTTTTTTGGGGGAATTAAAATTTAGGTAAGTCTCTAACAAAACCATTCCTATTTAGTTTACAATGTGAGTGTAAATTGCAGTGTCTTAATCTTCTGTTCCACTACCAGGATTCCTTATCAGAAGCATTTAAACAAGAAATTTGTTTCTTAGAAAAAGAGTTTAAATCAACAACATATACATTTAATTTTCTAAGTTTAGTGAATGTGAAATAATTTTTAGAAATAAATATGTTTCATGCATAATTTTCAAACATGATATTAAAACCATCATCACACAACTGGGAGATAATATATAGATTGTAATTTAACCCATCTATAAAATCTACTTTTGAAGTTAATATTGTACTATGCTTACCAATTTTTCCTATGCCAGAAATCTTCCATTTAACATTATCACCAAATGTAACATCTACAACATAATCATTAATTAGGATCCTGAATCATGAATATTCCACTGCCATATATCTTAAACATCCACTATCCATATACCATAGAGTTTTCCAAGATCACTTTAGAAAATATTCCTACAAAACAGATTAAATATAGGGTAAAATTGGTACCTATATTTTCTTGGGTCCAGAGAGGTTAGAAAGTATAGATTTGGGAACCAATAATTATCTCAAAAGTTTTATATAATAAATATATATGTTTTGATTCATTAACACATTGTTTGGTCTTATAGAAAAGTTCTTTTCAAAATATTGTCCAGAACATGAACTAGTAGTAAACTGTCTAGATTTTGGAAAAAAATTATTTTTAATAATCATTCTCTGTTTGTTTTGATATCTTGTACTAGTTATGTATTTTGGAGCAATCCATTTCCATGGAAATTGTTTCAACATATCTATACCTGTAGAAAACATCACAAGACGTATTTTTAATTGTACATTTGATAATTTAAGTTCATTATTGTCTTTTAACAATTGCCCATATTTTTATTTCTCAATATCCAAATCATAATTATAATTGGAATTTAATGCATGTTGTATTTTAAATAATTTATATTAATCATTTAGTTCATTAAAGGTATCCTCAAGCATTCCGCAGTATTCAAATAGTTCATCCTTAGTCATATGTTCATTATTAATTGATTCATATTTATTCCCAGAATAGTAACAATTCTTGCATAGAAGAATTAAGTGTTACCTCAGATGTTTCTATCATGAAACAAATGTTTGCATGTTTTTTATATTTAATATCAGAATTGTCAAATCCACTAGAGCTATATTCTAAATCACTCCAAGTATCTTTCATAGACATTTTATATCCCTTTCCCTTGTCTTCAAATTTATTCTTAAATATCAAAATGGGGAAAAAATCCTTCACATGACCTTTTCATTTATAGTCACATAAGACTATCTCATTTGTATTTTCATTGAAGTTTCTATAATTTTTTCACTGTCCTTTAATATCATAACTTTCTTTATATTTTTATTTTCTAAATATATTCTTCTTACAGTATAAATATTTAAATCTCCTAGAAATATGATCCATATCATCATCACTGTCTTAAGTTGAATCATCACTTGCGGAAGTGTCTACTAGAAATTGAACTTTTTCATTATATTTTCTATTTGGGGAGGAAGTATTGAATGCTATAGATTTATTTTATAGTTTTTTACTTTCTTTTTTATTCAAATTAGGATCTTCTTCATACATCAAAAGTTTTCCAATTAGTTCTTTCACTGGTAGCTTTCTTTTGTCACAATATTCTCAGATAGAAAAAGAATTTCATCTCCATATATCTAGTATGGATCGAATAAACCTCATAATTTGATCCTTGTTGTCCCCTGGTTTCCCAAGAAGACTCATAGTATTTACATTCTCATTGAACTTGAGAAACATTTTAGAAATTAGTTCATTAGTCTTCATTTTAAAATTATCATATTTAATAGTATTAGAATTTAATCTCATTTCATTAACATTAGTTGTTCCCTCATGAGAAATATCCAAAGTACCCTATATTTAAAAACCATTTTTATAGGAAGATATTCTACTGAATTATTCATCACCTAGAAAACATTAAAATGCATTCATTGCTTTACAATTATTGTTATATGTATCATGAGTCAACTGAGACCATGTGTCCATAGCAGTTGCAGGAAGTGTATGTTGTTCTTAAATTGGGTCCTAGATTTTAGGACCAATGCTCTCTAGATACATTTTCTTTTTTAATTTCCACTGATCATTATTATTACCATTAAAGAATTGTGGATTGTTGGTAGCTACACCCCCAACTCGGTCTTCCATAATTAATTAGAATTTAAAGAACTGAAAATTTCTATATGATATAAATTTTATGATCTGTAAGATACAACTAAATTCACTGCTGAAAAAGAATTTGACACATTTCACAATAATATAGATGGTGGAAATAAAAATTTGTAACTTTGATACCAAATTTTTGTCAGGGTGGAAGGTCTAGAGGGGGTGAACTAAGTTCCTACCTAAAATTTCGGTTAAGAAATTATGCTAAAGATACCATAATTTGGAAACATCTAAGTTAATTAAGGTGTTAGAGATATATATGTTTAGTTGGTCATCATGTTTCTCAAAGGGTGATTAGTCCTCAGCTAAATCTGTGTACCACACTTATTCAACTTTTGAAATAGGTTTGATGAATTAAAAATATACACACACTAACTAGCACTAACTATCAGAGTCAATGTAAAATATTTTTTTGTTTTTGAAATTATAAGTAGTGGAAATTAGAAAAACAGAGTATTATAAAAAATATAGAACACGGCAAAGTTAAACCATAGGTTCAGTCACAAGCTAAGACTAAATACTCTCCACATGGAGATCACCTATCACCAATTAATTTAAATTAACAAATACATGATACACAACTGGTATTGGGATTTACTATTGTTTTCAAAAACTGTCCAGGAGTCACACCCTCTACCATAGTTCATTATAAGGGAAAACAAACAATCGAGACATCAACGGTCTCTTATACATTTACACATGGGAAAAAAGTATAAATAAAGTTTTATTTGAGGATTTTAAGTATCCTCCAGTTCAAGAAAAATAGATAATTTATGTTATAGAAAAGAACATACTTCTCAGAAATGTAATAGAAAGAACACAATATAACAATAGTTAAAAGAATTGAGTTTATAATCCTCTATGTGTTTTTTGTTCATCTCTTGACTCCTTGTAGTGAAGAATTTATAGTTCAAGTCTTTTTCTAAAACACTTCTCCAAAAAATAGAGTATCGCTACTACAGGTTCTATCTTTTAGGTATAGAGTGTTTTACTTCTTGGGTTGATAGTGATTTGATGTACCATAGAAGACACTCTTTAATTTTTTCTCCTGAAATGATCTTCTTGAGGCTCTTGGGTTCATAGTTAGAGTGTCGGTGTGCTTATTTTTTTCTTCAGATCTAGTGTGTAGTAACTCTCTCTCTGGTGTCCTCTTCTCTTATCATCCTTGGTATTATATTTTATATTTGAGGTCTGAAAATATGAATAAGAAAACAACATACGGTCTTCCTCATACATCGTACTATATCCAGATACGGTCTCTTGATATGTCTACAATCGGCATTATTTAATGTCAGAATTATTAAATTTACCAAATATGATCATTAGAATAAACATAATAAATTGAGTAAGTATGGAGCAGAAGAGTGGGTATCGATAGGCTGGTAACTATATCATTCTCAATAGTAGCCTTCATCGGTAGCATTCATTGGTAGCTTCATCAGTAGCTTCCTCAGTAGACATCTTTGATAGGCTTCATTGATAGACTTCATCAGTATGATTCATCAGTAGGATTTACAAAAATATCATATGATATAACATAAAAGGGATATAGTACATTTTCTATATTGATATATGGTGTCACAAAAAATTAAGGCTGAGAGACAAATTTCTAAGGGATTGTCATAACCAACAAAGATACTAGAATGGAAGTGTGAAAACATTGTCTTGGATATTTTTTACGAGACACCCACGGAAATTTAAATGGAAAACGTTTACATGGTTTATAGTCAATAACCTTGTGAATTCATCACAGTATATTATAATAAGAGAATATTAATATCTTTATAAATATTATAGGTTATACATTTAGTGGGATGATTTCTCACAGTGAAAATTCTATTATTTTTTAATTATGATATGATGTTTATCTGGATATTTTTTTATAAATCATAAGTATGATTTAAATAATTGGTTGAACATTAAAACTAAATATTACCCTAAATATAATGGTATGTATAAGAGGACCATCCAATAATTAAATTATTTTCTGAGATATTGTTTTATGGTTATCAATGGTTATTGGTATCATCACCTTCTACTGGTAGAGTTTTATTAAAACAATTGATTTCACTCAAGCATTCAGATGCATTATCATGAAGCCATATTTAACATGAATTTAATAACTAAAAAGTTATTATATGATGTTTTATAATAAAACTTATAGGGACGTATTGTTTTTTAGTAAATGGAAGAAAAGGTTTGGCCCATTCAATAGCAGATCAAAGAAGATCAGAGTCAATAGAAATGTTATTCTGACATAGTTGATGATATCTATAGTTAGATGTTGGTGAAAATTTATTCCTATAAATATCTCATTGTAATAATGTTATTATATATTGAATGAATGGAAACATGAACCATAGATATATCACCACCTTCGAAATTCTTGATCATGTCGGGATAGTTTCATATCCCTTGGTGCATCCACTAAATCTATATCATGTTAATGATGTGTTATATTTATCAATATTGAGAAATTAAATACCCAATAAATCTCATGTACTAAACTCAGTGTTCATACCACTAGATAAAGATCTCCCTTTTGAGCAACAAATAGTAGAGATTCAAGATCATAGATACAAATTATTTACCTATAAGATCACTCACCTGGTCATAGTTTCATGGTGAAATAAAAAAATGTATGAATCATTGTAAGAAACCAAGGGTGTTATGATTTAATATTTTCATAGTAATTTTATAATAGTGATGGAGTTTAAATGGTGAAATTCTTATTAGGGGGGTTGACGGTAATAACCTATGATTTTATGATGTAATTATATTTAATAAATTATAAGTGTTTCGTAGGTTTATTTACATGAAAAAATATACACATGGAGATAATTTTATAAATTATCAAATAAAGAATATTTTATGACATTTAAATGAAATATAATTATCAAAAAAAATAATTTATAAAGGAAATACAATTCATCCTATAGAACTATTTTCTAAAAATGTTTGTCTGGGATATTTATTTTATCATGTAAATTTTATTTAATAGAAATTTTTTAATTGAAAATTAATTCAAAATAAATATATTATAAAAAATATTATTTACACATTTAGAGAATGAACTTATTTTTTATTAATTTTCTATAAATGAATATAAAATCACTTGAAGGAAAAAAAGAGATGTTTTTTATAGATAATAAAATTTATCTGGGAAATTGGTTTTATCATAATAAATTTAATTAATCCTTATTATTGAATTTTAAGGTCTCAGGGTCTGGATTGGGATGAAAATTCAAAGTGATATTGAAATTATTTATTTGTGAATGAGAAGATTCTTTTTTGATCATTGGAATAAAAATATGAGCACTACAACACATGATAGTGCTACTTTTGGTTGAGGATTAAGCCTCAGGAGGTGACTCAAGTTTTCATTTGAGTTTAGGAAGAATCAAGATTTTAAAAACTAAAGAAACATGATTTTCTGATATAGTTGGTTAATGATTAGTATAACCATATAGATCAACCATGTGGCCCCCTCTTTAAAGGGTAAATGTGTTACTAAATCATACAAATAACATAAGGATAACAATGTGATGGTTAGGTTTATAGGGGTGACACACAAAGACTACACACGGTTTTCTCAAACCATGCACATTTATCGCACCCATAGTTCCACCAATCTAGTAGCTACCATGGTTGGGAACATGATTTTTCAAACCGTGAAGCCATACCATGCGAGGTTCTTGTCTCTCCAACAGTAGAACTGCATAGTTGGAAAATGGTTTTCCAACCCGTGCATCCAAACTGTGTATATTTTAAAATAGGGAAAAGGCTATTTTCCCTTACCTAGTCTAAATTGTTTCTTATAATGTTTCCACCCATAGGCTTGCAACATTCCTTTGATGGTAGAATTTCATCAATCCACCTCTTATGTTATGACTTATCTCCTCTGTTTTTGTGGAATGAGTGCCCTCAGTCTCATTGGATCACTATTGATAAGAAATTGATCGATGGTGCCTCTATTCATCGTTAACCTTTCCATAAATAATTCTAAATCCATGAAATCACTTTTTACCTTTTTATAGTTAAACTAATGATTCTTATGATTTATTTCATTTTATCTCAAATCAAATATTGAAATTGAAGGCTTAGAACAAATTAATTATGATGTAGGTGTTCTAGTTACATTTCCATCAAGGTTAGGGGTTTTTTAATTTTTGCATTATTCCATGTTTGGTATTCACCCATGAAAAGCCTCTAAAATAATTTTGCTATAAATTATATTTTTATTTTGGAATATGAATGTCCTGTTATACTAAATTACAATTTTTAAAGGTCTAGGAACTCTGTGTGAGCCATCCCATGGTTGTTCCATTCTTATGAACATATTCCTCTTCATAATGTTATAACCAAAACACCCATTGGTGTGTTTTTTTAATTCATCATGATTTTTTTGTATTATTAAATGGTAGACTTGACATATTATAACTGGGAAAGAATGTTCTTCTTGGATCTCCTCACTTTAAAATGGAATGAAACCCAGTATGGAACCACCTTGACCCTTGAACAGTATAATGAAATGTAATAGACTAAATTATTTGATTTATCAAGATAAATGGTATGATACCTTCAATTAAAAAACTTATTTTTTTAATAAATTGGTATATACTTTAATTAAATGATATGAATAAATAGATATGATATTTTGGCATGATTATTATGTACCAATGAGTATAAATAAATGTAAGGTGGAATCTTTTTTTTTTGATCCATTTATTTATTATAGGAGTGGTCTAACTTGATAATGTATTTTATTCCCAAGGTAATTCTTAGAGTAGTCAGAGAAAAACACCATGATTTGGAAGGCTAGTTTCCATGTCATATACCCACATAGAAAATTGTTCAATTTTTTTTATATGTTAATTCCTTGAAATAGTATCAATGATTCAGTTGACTCGTTTATATATATTATAATACCTTATAGATACAACCTAGATTTACCTTGATTTAATTGGATAAGCAGTAGAAAGGGATACCACATTAGGATCGAAGTCATTATTACCCTTAGATTACTTGGGATATGTCTCCCCTGACTTAGCTAAAACTTTCCACATTGGAGTGCAATAGATTTCCCCTTTGTATTACACACATACCCATATTGCCAGATTTCATGAGTTATTACTATGAGTAATATTAACACTCTATATTTAATGATTCTTCAGATACACCGTGGATTATTTCTTATCATTATCCTTATATATCATCTGTTTCCTTATTATACATGAATCTTATCCACATGTTGCACCATAAATTTAAATATAAAACTCATGATAATATCCCAATGTGTATTCCTTAGCACTAACCTACATGTATATTCTTATGAATGTATAATTGGGAAATTATTTTCTTATGTATGTATATATTTACCTGATTACAGGGGTGTAGAGACTTTTTGTCCTAGTCCAATGTAGGTAGGTTTATCCATCTGTTTTGGAGGAAACTAAGCTGGACATATTATTATTTATTGTTTACCATTTTAATTATGTTATAAAAAAACTAATTATTTTAAATTGAAAGAATGGATATAATTATAAATCATTATTTGTGTCTTACGGAGCATATCTCACACCCTTATTGGGGATCCATTGCACATGCATAATCAAGTAGTCTTATTAACATAAAAGAGTAGAATATGATCCAATGGTGATGGTTATATTTTATTCATTATTATGAATTCTAAATACAACACCACCCATGGAAGGAAAATAAGGTGATGATACTCTATGTTAGAAGGATCAAAATATGTTTTAAATGATAGGGGTATAATGTGATCCAATTATTATGGATTTTATGAGTTATGATATTGATTTCACGGTTAATGGGAATATGACATATATTTTTTAAATGAATATGCAACCATCCATAAATATAAGGATTAGAGAGTCGCATGTAGATTATGATGAACTATAGAAGAAGGTGAGAAATTTTCTCGAGCATAAACCATGACTTTTATGGAATCAAAGGGTTTGGGAATAAGGAATGTATCCCATCACAACTATAATTAATGTCGGAGAAGATAGATAAAGATCATAGTAAATATTTACACATTCGTACATGAAGTATAATGATGTTTAAATATCTTAAAGGGTATTTCATATGATATAACATAAAAGAGATATATTATATTTTTTATATTGATATATGGTGTCACAAAAAATTATGGCTGAGAGAGAGATGTCTAAGGTATTTTCATAACCAATACAGATACTGGAATGGAAGTGTGAAAACATTATCTTGGATATTTTTGACAAGACACCCAAGGAAATTTAAATCTAAAAATTTTACTTGGTTTATAATCAATAACCTTGTTAATTCATCACAATACACTATAATAAGAGAATATTTATATCTTTATGAATATTATAGGATATACATTTAGTGGTATGATTTCTTTCGGTGAAATATTCTATTATTTTTTAATTATGATATGAAGTTTATCTGGATATTTTTTTTTTGTAAATCATAAGTATGATTTGAATACTTCGTTGAACATTAGAAATAAATATTACCCTAAATATAATGGTATGTATAATAGGACCATCCAATCATTAAATTATTTTTTGAGATATTTTTTATGGTTATCAATGGTTATTGGTATCATCACCTTCTACTAGTAGAGTTCTCTTAAAACAATTGATTTCACTCAAGAATTCAGATGCATTATCATGAAGCTATATTTAACATGAATGTAATAACTAAAAATTTTTTAGATGATATTGTATAATAAATATTATAGGGACCTATTGTTTTTTAGTAAATGGATGAAAAGGTTTGGTCCATTCAATATCACATCAAAGAAGTTCAGAGTCAATAGAAATGTTTTACTGAAAATCGTTGATGATATCTATAGTTAGATGTTGGTGAAAATTTATTCCTATAAATATCTAATTATAATAATGTTATTATATATTTAATGAATGGAAAAATGAACCATAGATATATCATGCCCTTCAAAATTCTTGATCATGTCGGGATAGTTTCATATCGCTTGGTGCATCCACTAAATCTATATCATGTTAATGATGTGTTATATTTATCAATATTGAGAAATTAAATACCTCATACATCACCTGTAATAAACTCAGTGTTCATACCACTATATAATGATCTCCCTTTTGAGCAACAACTAGTAGAGATTCAATATCATAGATACAAATTATTTACCTATAAGATCACTCACCTGGTCATAGTTTCATGGTGAAATAAAAATATTTATGAATCAATGTAGGAAACCAATTATGTTATGATTTAAGATTTTTATAGTAATTTTATAATAGTGATGGAGTTTAAATGGTGAAATTATTATTAGGGGGGTTGACGGTAACAACCTGAGATTTTATTATGTATTTATGTTTAATAAATTATAAGTGTTTGATAGGTTTATTTACATGGAAAACTATACATATAGAGATAGTTTTATAAATTATCAAATAAAGAATATTTTATGACATTTAAATGAAATATAATTATCAAAAAGAATAATTTATAAAGGAAATACAATTGATCCTAAAGTACTATTTTCTAAAATGTTTTGTCTGGGATATTTGTTTTATCATGTAAATTTATTTAATAGAAATTTTTTAAATTAAAAATTATTTAAAAATATATATATTATAAAAAATATTATTTACACATTTAGAGAATGAATTTATTTTTTATTAATTTTCTACAAATGAATATAAAATCATTTTAAAGAAAAAAGAGATATTTTTTATAAAGAAGAACATTTATCTGGGCAAATGGTTTTATCGTAATAAATTTAATTAATCACCATTGATGAATTTTAAGGTCTCAAGGTACGGATTACGAAGAAAATTCAAAGTGATATTGAAATTATATATTTGTGAATGAGAGGAATCTTTTTTTATCATTAGAATAAAAATATGAGCACTATAACACATGATAGCGCTACTTTTGGATGAGGATTAAGCCTCAGGAGGTCACTCGAGTGTTCAATTGAGTTTAGGAAGAAACAAGATTTGAAAAAACTAAAGAAACATGATATTTTTATATAGTCGGTTAATGATTAATATAACCATATAGAACAACCATGTGGCCCCTTATTTAAAGTGGAAATATATTACTAAATCATATAAATAACATAAGGATAACAATGTGATGGTTTAGGTTTGTAGGGGTGACGCACAAAGACTACACACAGTTTTCCCAAACCATGCACATTTATTGCACCCATAGTTCCACCAATATAGTTGCTACCATGGTTGGGAACATGATTTTTCAAACCCTGAAGCTAGACCATGTGATGTTCTTGTCTCTCAAACAGTAGAACCACATTGTTGGCAAAAGGTTTTCTAACCCGTGCATCCAAACTGTGAACATTTTAAAATAGGGAAAAGGCTATTTTTCCCCTACCTAATGTAAATTTTTTCTTATAATTTTTTCACCCATAAACGTGCAACATTCCCTTGATGGTAGATTTTCATCAATCCACCTATTATGTTATGACTTATCTCCTCTATTTTGTGTCGATCGAGTGCCCTCAGTCTCATTGGATCACTAATGATAAGAAATTGATCCCAACTACCTCTATTCATCATTTACCTTTCCATTAATAATGCTAAATCCATGAAATCACTTTTTATCTTTTTCTAGTGAAATTGATGATTCTTATGATTTTTTTCATTGTATCTGAAATCAAATAATAAAATTTAAGGCTTCGAAGAAATTAATTATGATGTAGTCGGTCTAGTTACATTTCCATCAAGGTTAGTAGTTTTTTAATTTTTGCATTATTCCATGTTTTGGATTCACCCATGCAATGCCTCTAAACTAATTTTTCTATAAATTATATTTTTATTTGGTAATATGATTGTCCTGTTATACCAACTTACTATTGTTAAAGGTCTAGGAGCTCTGCATGAGCCATCCCATGGTTGTTCCATTCTTATGAATATATTCATCTTCATAATGTTATAACCAAAACACCCATTGTTGTATTTGTTTTTAATTCATCAAGATTTTTTAGTAATATTAAATGGTAGACCTGACATATTATAACCGGGAAAGCATGTTCTTCTTGGATCTCCTCACTTTGAAATGGAATGAAACCCAGTATGGAACCACCTTGACCCTTGAACAGTATAATGAAATGTAATAGACTAAACTATTTTATTTATCAAGATAAATGGCATGATACCTTTGATTAAAAAATTTATTTTTTAATGAATTTCTAGATTCTTGAATTAAATGATGTGAATAAATGGATATGATATTTTGGCATGATTATTATTAACCAATGAGTATAATTTAAATGTAAGGTGGAATATATTATTTTTATGATCCATATATTTATTATAGGAGTGGTCTAACTTGATAATGAATTTTATTCCCAAGGTAATTCTTAGAGTAGTCAGAGAAAACACCCTGATTTGTTAGGCTGGTTTCCATGTCATATACCGACATAGAAAATTGGTCAATGTCCTTTTATATGTTAATTACTTAAAATAGTATCATTGATTCAGTTGACTCATTTATATAAATTAGAATACCTTATAGACACTACTTGGATTTACTTTGATTTAATTGGATACACAGTAGAAAGGGATACCACATTGGGATCGAGGTCATTATTAGCCCGAGATTACTTAGGACATGTCTCCCCTGACTTAGCTAAAACTTTTCACAATGGAGTGCCATAGATTTCCCCTTTGGATTACACACATACCCAAATTTCCAGATTGCATGAGCTATTACTATGATTTATATTAACACTCTATATTTAATGATTCTTTAAATACATCGTGGATTATTTCTTATCATATCCTTATATATCATATATTTCCTTATTATACATGAATCTTATCCACATGTTGAACCATAAATTTAAATATAAAACTCATCATATTATCCCAATGTGTATTCCTCAGCACTAACCCACTTGTATATGTCTGTGAATGTATAACTGTGAAATTATTTTCTTACGTATGTATATATTTACCTGATTGCATGCGTGTAGAGACTTTTTGTCCTAGGCCAAAGTTGGTAGGGTCATCCATCTGTTTTAGAGGAAACTATTCTGGAAATATTATTATTTATTGTTTACCATTTAATTATGATATAAAAAAAATCTGATTATTTTAAATTGAAATAATGGATAGAATTATAAATAATTATTTGTGTCTTCCTAAGCATATCTCACACCCTTATTGGGGCTCCATTTCACATGCATAATCAAATAGTCTTCATAGCTGTAGGCTCGAGTTAACTGTTCATGGAGGTGTTGTAATGATTATAAGTGGGAGATTTAAAGAATATTACTAATTCAGAGCTCAATAATCTTGTATAGGTGGCCAAAAAAAATTAATCATTTTCTTTTATAATTATTATTTTCACCATCTATATTCTTAAATGATAACATTATGACATACTCATGCATAATTACACTTCATTTATTATGAAAACTTTATATTTATTATTCTATATCTACTTATTATTATATCCAGGGTGGTTATTAAAAATGTAATGGGAATACTCTCCCAATTATACCTCTATTAGAACACCACTTCTGGTTGGAAGTGTCTCGTATACAGGGAGGTGGGCTTGAGGCTTAGAGACCATCCAGCTCTGGGCACAGTTTTTATTAGATCTCATATTAGGATGCTACAAGTGGTATTAAAGGTTTATTTTCCCCCAGGGAATAAAAATTTGGTATTGTTTAATGGATAATAATAATTTTTCAACACTTGGTAGATATATACTATCTAGGTCAGGTAACCCCGACACAAGAAAAATATCATGTTGTTAGGATTGGGAAAATTTGCACAGCTACTACTACAATTGATGTTTATTTCAACTTGGGGAATTTTAATACTTTTATTTTTTATTGATTGATAATGAATAAAATTTATCCCATATTTTAAAGGTTAAATAATTTCTATTTCATACATTATTATTGGTGGATATAATTCATATTCCATGCATATTCAATTGAATATAAGTTTCATTATAGTTTTCTAAGTGCTTGATGATTTGTATACCCAACTTATGAAATTATTTAACATGCTTAGTAGTATAGATGATTCATTATTTGTTTGTATATGTTTTTGTATTTATTTCCCATTGATATAATTCCTAGATATACATATAAAATCTATAATTGGTCAATAAAGTGTTTGAATCAGTTTTAATGTTGTTTCCAAGTATCGTATGATGGTGTCATCTTAATTATCCAATTAGAAATTATTTGAGTAAGTGACCATTGTTTTAATTCGATGAAACATTTATGGTTTTGATAAATGGGAGAAAATATAAATTTATATTGTGTGTAAATTTATTCATTAGGAAGGGTAACCCATTTAATTAAAAAATTAAACATTAATTTTAAATATTAATGATGGAAAATAAAAACCTAGTTTTAGTTTTAAGAATTATAGTTTTATCACACAAAAGGAATGTACCATCATAAATTTTAAAAGGTAACTCATCTAACTGAGGCTTGATTATTATATGAATATTCTAAACTAAATTTACTATATAATATGGTTCCCATTATTAAGCATGGAAGATTTTATATAGGTATGATGATGTGAATGACTAAAACATTCAATGTAACTGGACCAAACTAGTTCAGTGGTTTCATGTTACTTGTGAGATAAAAATGTTATGTGTATTTGAATATTGAACAATTTAAATTTTTAGGGGATTAGTATTTTTAATCCATGTTGAAATGATGATACCCTCATAGGTCACCTTTTTTTCTTTCTTGATATAACCCTTGTAGACCACCTTTTTCTCTTACATCTTAGTGTTTAACCCCATGGGGGTATGGTTATGCTAAAATAATTTTTATTTAATATGTCTAATGACACTTATATGGTGTTACATATAAATTTATTGTATAATATCAATTGACTAGTTCCTTTATAAATACAATACTTATTTTCAAATTTGGACATTATTTTTATTAATTGTTTCTTAATTAAAATTACTATTAGAAACTCAATAGTATTTTTCTCTATATATTGTAAATATTATTTTTTTGGACTGTGATAGTTGTGAAAATTCATGAAGTAAATAAATTTTTAATGAGGAAATAATCAGTTAAAATTTTATATGTTTCGTGGAGTCATCTAAAGAATTTGAATGGTGAATTTAATCTAAAAACATGTAACCGGTATCTTTAGTGTTTGAACTATCTTGAATTATTAAAATATTTATAATAGTTTAAATTACTTAAATTTATGCATTAAAGACGATTTATTTACCATGAGACCACATGTTGGGATTCATGTTTCATTGGGATGGGAACTTGGTCATTACACATAGATCCTTGTTTACATATTCCAAGGATACATTGGATTGAGAGGTTGGACTGTAACGCCTTGGAATATTTTCAAGCATGACATTATCTTAGGGAAGGTGTCTTTATTATGAATTGATCAAAATTGGTTATAGTTTTTCTTTCTGACCTCAAAGATCTGTTACATACCTACAATAATTTTCAGACCATAGGTACCATTCAGGTGTTGATTGTCCTGAGCAGGACTCGATATGATGAAAGGACACCCTAGGTAGATGGTTTGGTTTTGTTCAAGTAAAACCTTGAGGATGTTTTACAGTATATATAAACCACTAATATTCAGTCCATTATTCATTACATCGGTATTTTAAATATTCAATGAGTTTCCCTCTATTCGAATCTCCAAGGCATATTAAGGCATATTACCATGATGTTTGTCATGTGATTTTGTTACAACTATGATGGTAGTTTCTAACCCTTATAGTTTGATGCTTCATTACATGCTTCTTTTTTAACCACTTCTAAATAGGGTTTTGAGTTGTATTACACATTATGTAATAAATTCCCATCAATGGGGTGTGGTTCTTGTGTGAGGTACCATAGGTTATTGAGGAAGGACAAGGGATCAAATCATTTAAAATAGGCCCAAGTAGTACAATTTCATGGTTCTATTAAGGACAAAATATAAAAGATACTAGTCCAAAAATTCATTTTTAATTTTCTAGTGAGCTTCATTTTACATTCTTTTATAGAAAAAATCATATAAGGTCCTCAGGTCTTTTTATTCTGACATGATAATTCCATTTCATTTGAAAAGAACATAGAGTGTTTGTTTGTAATACATTCTCTATAATATAGGACTATTTGGGTTCCAACACAAGTTTCTAGTTCCTAGGCTATGGAAATTTATTTTTTGAAATGAAAATGTGATGCATGTTTTCATTTGAAAAATCCTGGCATGTGAGATACTTGATTTTGATGAGGAAATCCATGTGAACTAATGGAATATTCCAATATTGATATACTAAGAAGGGTATTCAGTTTAAACATGTTAAATAATGACTATTAGAAGTGTGAGTTTGGTTTATAAATTTAGGGGTACATGATGTATTCTCAATATGTATAGTATGTTTATCATGTACTTGTTGTCCAAGGTAGATTTTAGAATAAAACTATAATTAGAGGATGAGTATGGTTTATTGATCAATGATATCAAATGTGTTTCTTGCGGGAAATGTGAAACATTGTGTTGGATAGTATAAAGAATGTTCTCATGATGATGTATAAGGTAGAGTGGAACTAGACATGCGTGTTTGGGATATTTGGTGTTAGGTATTCAAATTGTCAGTCGTTTCCTAGTTGTCGTGAGGGTGCTTCGGAGGAAGATATACATTCCCATAAAGGAAATATCAGTATCTTTATAATTAAGAGTTGATCATTTCCCTTATCTTGACATTTCCAGAAGTATGATGAGAGAGTGTCATCTATGTTGTATGCTACCTATTCATATAGTCATTGTGTTCTATATAAGGACCTCTCTGTGATTTTTTTATTAAGGATCATATTTAATATAATCCAAGTTGTGTGTATTACACCATTGGGTTTTAGAAGATGAAGAACCACATTATAATTAACGATTGGATTGGTACATGATAACAATTTCATAGAAAGATGAGTTCTTGATGATTGATGTTTCATTGAATCTATGGAGGAGTCGGTTCCTCGCCATACCATTTATTACATTTAGTGAATATATGGTATGATTTGATGTAATAAATTTTCTATTCATTGAAGTGAATATAATTATTATCCAAAGGTGTTGAGTGGGATGTCATTCATTTGGGTGACCCTCAGGAGAGAAAGAACATGTGACATTGAGACTAATCATATAATGTTCATCTGGATTTTTACCCATTAATATATGAAGCAATGTACTGTTCAATCCTAATAATATTCCATGTACAAATCGATGTTGATTAGGGTGAAATTGAAGAGTAGGAAATTTTTCTCAAAGTATCACATGAAATTCCCTATAAGTCAAATTGGGAAAATTTGTTGTTGAGGTTATAACATGATGATAATTTTTAAATATGAGATTTTTGTTCTAAGACACATCACCACGAGTTGGGAATAGGCTTTGGTATGCTTGGATATAAAAATATTATAAGTCCTTTGAATAACTACATACAAATACAATCTTTTGTGATAAGATGACAATAGGACTCGATAGATATCAAGATAAATTTGACACATGTTTCTTCATCTGGTTTCCTTTCTTATAGATAATGGTGATTATTATGGAAATCACATTGGACATGCCATTGAGTTGTGGTAGATGAAACATAAAGAGTCGGGAAAGGTACTGAGAGAAAAGAATGTGTAACCATGTTGGTCTTGGTTGATTGGAGTTCAACCATTTTGAATAGATCTAGGACCAGGTGTAGATTCCCCATATGTGTTTCCTTTATAAATGTGTCATACGTGTCTCATGAACCCTGCATACATGTTTCAATAGGAAATTCTCATGGTGGGTGTACCATTTTCAGAATTGGTATTTTGAATCTATAATCTATAGTAGATAATGACATGGTTAGATGATATTGGGATGACATCATGATCATGTCATAGGAATCATGGGCTCGTGCATGTTTCATGTTGATCCTTCAATGCTAGTTTTGATTTTTGGATAATGTTTAAAGGGATTATTTAACATATAAATTAAGTGATTTCTTGAGGTTCAATGGTTGTTTGGAAATACAACATGATTGTTCAAATAATAATTCATGACCCAAGTAGGTCAGAAGGTGATTAATTATTCCTCAATAATTCTCAGGTATGGGATGTTTTATGGTGGGGAGACTATGTTATACTGTGATTTGGATCAATTTCTAAATTCCACGTGATTTTGAAATTTTCTATTGGTGAATGAGTTGAATAATTATTAGGCCTTAGAATGTAAATCCGAGTCTTGGAACACATGAATGTATTTGTTTTGAGAAGTTTTATGCACTGGGAGGTGTCTCGAGTGCATTGTTGAGTTTTAGATGTCTTTTTATCTTAACACTAAATTTTTGGGGAAATCGAATAAGGAACATAATTGGTGCACTGTTATTTTATCCATGCGGATAAACCCTACAACCCCTTTTCATAAGGGTCATGATATGTTTAAACCCTAAATCCACTCAATAATAACCATAATATATAGGGTTTGAGTGAATGGTTTACCCACATAGGCTACAAACCATTTTCCAAAATCATGAACCACACCGACACACATAGTACCAAAAAACCAATGGCCAAGCATAGTGATTTTCATAGTTTGTTAAATCAAGAATCCAAAAAATGTGAGGTTCCTTTCACTTGGATATTAGCACAAAACAATTGGTCCATGGTTTTCCAAAATGTGTTTCCAAACAATGTGACTTTTAAAAAGTTAGAAAACACAATTTTTCACTACCATCAATAAATGGGTTTCACCTATATTAAATTTATATATGTTCACATCAACCCATCACTGGGTGATTTCAATTTTGTTTATTCCTGAGGTATAATGTATCTCCATTATTCAGTTTCAGAATTTAGAATCATTATTATTATTGGATAGATAATGGTTTTTCTTTGATTCCTTTATCCAGTTTTCATTATTTATCTCCACATGCAGAATGCTAATTTATCACAAGAAAAATTTCCCTATTTCTTTGTTTTTGGATTATTCTTTTTATTTCATATCTTATATCATGAATCAAATACTAATATTATATGATTGGACCATCCAAAGAATGAGTTTGGTGGTCTAGATTTTTTTCCTTCAACTCTCCAAGATTTATAATTGTCATCATTATGCGGCACATTATTTTCACACGTTCTTTACCTCAAAAATTATTTTTGATTAAATTAGATGATTAATTTGCAATATTAAGGATCTATTAGACACATTTTTTATAGTTTTATTCCATGTCCCTCATCTTTATCCAATCATTGGGTGTACCATTATTATTCCCATGATCATATTCTATGTTAATAACTAAAAAACACATTGGTGTGTTTGGTTCTATATCCCCATGAATTTTTATTAATTTCAAATGGTTGAATTAACACCTTTTAATTTGGTAGGAATTTTACACCTGGATCTTCTCACGTTGAAATAGGATGTTAGAAGGTATAAAACCACCTTGAACCATGATTGTAATAATTAAAGGTAGTAGACTAAATATAATAAATTTTCTTGATAAATAATATGACACCTTAGACATCCCATTGTCCTTATTAAAAGAGAAGGTATAGATATGAAATAAATAAACTAAATAAATGGATACAATTTATTGGGATGATTATTTCTTTTCTTGAAGTATTTATTAAATGAAATCTATGTACTATTATTATTATGAACCATTATATTGTTAAAAGCATGGTCTAAATTTGAGTTAACCACGGTTACTTTAGGGAATTCCCTGAGCACTTAGAGGGAACCACCTTGATTTATTGGTATGGTTTCAAAAGAAGATACCCACCTTGGAATTTGGAAAATGTTTTATTATATTTGAATTACTCTTTTTAGTATTGGAAATTCACTGGGATCATATATGGACATGGGAATTATTCAGATAAAATGTTTGAATTAATCATGATTTCTTCATACACTTGATGCCTAGGGATGCCACCTTGGGCACATGATCATGAATATTATATAATTACATGGGACCCAACATCCTAAACATGGTTAGAAATTTTTATAGGGAATTTCCAACGATTTAGCAAGTGGATTACACTCAGACCCATATGCACAGAACACATGAGCTATTACTATGAGTTGGATAATCCTTTTTTTGTTAAGGATGCTTCAATTACACCATATATTCCTTCTTATCATTATCCTTATATATAATATGGTCCCTTGTAATAGATGATGCTTATTGGAATGTCGGACCTTTAATTTAAATGGCCAATTCATCATATTATCCATATATGGAGTCCTTGGAACTAAGACATGGGTCCATGATGATTCATGTATATATGTGGAAAAAATTAACATACGTATACATATATATACGGGACAACAAGAGTGGAAATACATTAAAGATTAGTACAAATCATATATGGTTAGTCTGTTGCCTTCGAGTTAATAGAGCCCATCTTTTTTATTAATTTTTTAACATTTAATTTTTATGTACCACCATACTTCATGTTTTATATTCCCATAATATATAGTATTTTTCATTATTGGTGGTGTTAAATTGAGTATTTCTCTCACCCCTTCTAGGCCTCCACAGTACTAGGGTTCTTGAATAGACATCATGGTTGCAAGTTTAGGTTCATAGTTCATGCATGTGATGATATCCATGTACGTGGGAGATTAGAAGCACATGGATGAGCCTTCTATCATTATTATCATACGGATGTCCCTTGTTGCCTTTTCATATTCATGTATATTTTATATATGTACATGTTTTATGCTTATTGCTTCACATTAGGAGAAATTAATGCATGATTACTCTTCAATTATGATGGAATGTTTTTGTGTACTCAATTTCGATTATTTATTGTTGTTTCTAGTTACTTATTAATGAGACATTGGATATAGTCACCCCAATTTACATCCATTAGGCCCTATCTAATAGTCGACAACCTCTGGTGTATGGGGAGAAAAGCTTGAGTCCTAGTGTTCCCGGATCACGGGAATGTTTCTATTAGATCTCGCGTCATGATTCTACATGAGATATTTTAATGAAATTTATAAATTATATAATCAATATATTATTATAAAATTTATCTAATGGTTTTTATTATGCTATTAATAACAATACATCCATTTTTTGGTGTAAAAATTAATTTTTTCTAAAAATTTGTTTTTTTGTGCTTTACATGATTATCTTAAAATGAGTATTTATCACATAAATGAATTGAATATAATAAATATATTATATGTTTGGAATAATATTTCCCAAATATGTTAATTAATAAAAATTTATTTCATCTAATAATGAATAATAAATCTTGAAAAAAATTATTACCGCGATTAGGGATGAAATGAAATTATGGGGGATTAATTAAAAGATATGCATAAAAAAGAATCATACAAATGTCAAACTGTTATTTGAAGAAAGTTTTTCAAACTTATCTAAACAGACCATGTAATTATTGTCCATTTTGTCTTAATTTTAATATAAATTGACATTATATTATTTAAATATTTTAAGTAATTATATATGTGTCCCTACCCTCACTTACCTCTTATGATCCTTTATATAGAAAATTTAGTACTCAAGATCAGCCAAGACATTACCAAAAACATTCATAGATTCCATTAAATCATTTTTTTATCTTCTTTTGGTACCCTATGACTTTTCCAAGAGGAGTTGTTGTGTATCAGAATGATGGTCTCTTAATGAAGATGTAATTGTGTTACTTGACACTATAAATGTTTATTTCATCCTACATTTGCTATAAATATGACATAACTTTATGATAATAATGAATCCAATATTTTAAATATACTATTAGTTTATTAATATTTTGGGGGAACCATTTTACATATCCTTCATATCAAATGGAAAACGATAACTTTTCTCGTGCGTAAGTGTGGACTACCTCCACCATAAAGCATTGTGATTTATTCTTCAATCCCTCAATAAGTGGATGTTAATAAAGTTAAATTTGAAGAATATATTTTATATTAATTATATAAATATTATTATTTAATATGAAATTAATGTTTAACTTTATTTCATTACATCCATCGGAATGTGAAAGCAACACCTGTGCGTATGTGCATATCGTCTCTATAAAGTGATATACATAATATTACATCACTAAAATATATGAATGGTTATAAAAATTTATATAATGATTATATATGGTACATATATATTTATTATCCTTATGTAAACATTGTAATCAAGAATATGGTACTTTTATGAGAACCATCAAATGAAAACATGCTTGGAAAACATACCACTTTTCACTCGACTATTCTTTTTAATGAAGAAATTATTATTAAAAGGTAAACTAGATATTGTAATATAATGATAAATAGTAATATATATATTTCTATGGTACTTTAATAAATATATAATAAATTTATATTTATTATATTGGAGTTCTGAATGTGTAAGAAGTAATAGAGGTCTTGAAGTGAGGGTTTATGTGAAAATATTTTTTCTTTTCGAGATTATATATATGAAAACATTAATTGAGAAAAATAATATGGATTATATAATTTAAATACCATATAATATGTTTTCATATTTTTATTTCATGAATATTCATATAATTTTACCATTTTCGGTCCTTAAATTAAAATTATGGTGAAAATGTTTTTAAGAAAAATAGACCTTATTTCTTATGTGGTTGATGAAATTTTTTCCATCTCCATGTTATGTAAAATGTATTGAAGAATATTTTTTTATATTATTCTATTCATGTTTAAAATAATTTCTATCCATATTTTAATTTTTTTCAAATATTTAAAAATTAATATTTATATTGATTTCGGAAATAGGTATTTATAATTTTTTTATAAAAAGTGTGAAAGTTATCATTATATTAACATTTAATCAAAAAAATCTTCTACAGTAATTATTGAAATTATTTTTTTTGAATATTATATTAGAGGTTAAGATGGTTATTTTAAAATAAAAAATTTTCCTTAATATTATAGGAATTTTTAGTTTTTAAATACACCAAATGAATAATGGTATATTCCCAGTTTTCAATGAATGGTTAAAATGTTCTTTTATATGTATTCTTAATCTATATGAATATAATTTGAGGACTTTTATTCTTAATTAGAGATATTATATTTTGGTATAATATACATAATTTCAATAAATTTCTTATGATATTGATGATTTGGGGATGAAACAATGAAACCAATTTCTTTCCCACTTGTAAAATAATTTATGATGAAATCATTATGAAATTTATTTTATTTATTATTTTTATGACATGATAAAAAGATATATTTTTTGTAAAATAACTTTCATTCATATGGTTTATGATATGATGAGTTTATGAATGTTTCATTATCATATGTTGCACCTTTGTATGATTTTAGTTATGTGATGGGTGAGCATAGAATTTTGTATACATCCAGTACATTGGGTAAAGAATGATTTTTCATAATGTAATATGTACTAGAATTGGGAGTAAACCTAGTTTAGTAAGGGACTATTTCAACTAAGATATTCTTGGGATTGATCCTTAATTAAGGACATAATGTAATAAGAAGTTAACTCAATCCGTTATGATAGTCTTGGTAGTGATCCATGAAAAAGAAATGATTTTCTATGATTATATATTTTTCATAAACTTATGTCTTATGCTCATGATATGGTCTCATAGATCATGATTGATTATTGATGATTCCTTACTCTTATGTATTTTATCATTTATGACATAAAATCCAAATTCCATGATTCATGATATATGAAATTTGAATAATTAAGAATGAATTTTATAAGTTATTATAATATTATCATACCCTAATGCTTATTTTATAAACACTTATTATCATTGATTGATACCCTATGTATTATTTAACCGAACATATGATCTATCCCATTTTTATGTTTCTTTACACATGTTATGAATAATGGTTTTAAGTATAATAATTATAATAAGTGTATTATGTGAGAAATTATTATAGTAGATGTTGAATATATTTCATGAGATAAGATAATTAAGTATATAGTCTCCAAATACACAAAACTCTTACATTGATAAGTCATTTTCTATTATATAATGTATTGAATATTCATCGAAAATCATGATAATTTATCTATGAAATTCTTCAGTCACAATGTCCTCAATCATCTTTATCCACTACATTACCCATTGATGACCTTAGTCTCTATGGAATAGATATGGAAAAATATTAAAGACTTCTTGGATATGGTATAATTACAAAGAGTATAACAGATCTACAATTAGATTTTGAGTCTATATAGAGTTAAAAAATGGAGGATTCACTCCAAGTCATTCATATTGAATGGCCATTAGGGTCATTTTGAGGAATAAAATTTCCAATTTTTCATCGAATCATTTTAGGAAGAAATATTTAAAAATCATAGAACACAAACTCAATTAGTTATTTTTTCTCACATAAAATTATTCAACCCCATAAAAATAAATAATGAAAAGAATAATATATTTAACCCATAAAACTATAATAAAAATCAAAAATATTTTCTTTGAAACATGCTCCACTTTAAAACAATAACCCCTTAAAGTATTTTTACATCTATGGAGAAATTAAAACAATTAAATTTTAAAAATACTCCATAGATTAAATTATATCATTATTAATTAATCGACATCTGGGAACTACAAAAATAACATTGATTTAAAAATTACCATTCTTTTAAAATAAAACATTTTTTAAAACAATTGGGGAATTTTTAATACATAAAAGGGATCCATTATCATTTCAAAAATGACCTTTGGTTGGATTATGAAATGATATACATGTAACACATTGAAAAACTTGTTTAAAATATCGAATAAAGTTTAGTACCACTCTAAATAAAATTAGAAAACTTGCTTTTGCATCCAAACTGGTTTTGTATATCATAAATCCAAAATTTAAATGAAAAATAAAAACATATGGGAATTAATATAGTCCAAAACACACTCAATAATATCAATTACATAATTAAGACTCAATTATTTGACATGACATCAATGGTATGCACTATTGATGTTGATTTAAGAAATAAGGGAGACATGACATCACATTTTGGGCGAAAGAAAACTATGCTTGATCTGGTGTTATGTATTAGAAAACTATGTTCCTACCATAAAAAACCCCTTTGAAATTTAATTAAGAACTAACTTCATGGTATATATAGGGTTTTTTAGACTGATGAACTATTGCTTTTCCTTTATTTCATCCCCAAATTAATAAGAAGACCCCTAGAATAACTAGTTCACTAAATGAGGATAAAAAACCATAATATCACATCAAAACCAATAAAATAGTAATAAAAGTGAAACATCAACTCACAATTAAAATCCTAATTCCTATTTAAACTCAAGTATAATCTTGAATGGTGGAGATCAATAACCTTCTTCTTCTCTACCCTAAGAGATCTCACATCCCCATATCAATACTTCAGAACATATAAAACACAATTTTTAACACTATTTGTAAAAAACCAATGTAGGATACCATCAAATTAGTAGCTGGTCTATCTCACTATAGGAATGTAAGTTCATTATTGATCCCAAAAATCATAAAAAATCATCGAAGTTTCAATTAACTAAAATTAGGTATAATATAACCCAAATAATCTAAATAACCAAATAATGTATTCCTCATAGAAATATCACATGAACTATACTTATATCAGGCTCAATGAAAATGAAAATAAATCATATCAATAATTAAAACAACCATGTTGATTATAATACAACACAAATAACTAAAAAAACTCATAATAACTTGGATATCCCATAACCAAACATATAAAAATTAATAAAACCATAGTTACCAGAAATCCCAAAAATGTTATCCATTCCTAAACAAAAATTACATAAATAATCCCAAAATAAAAAAACTGTAAACATATAATATCCAAATAATCATGTCCCAATGTCACCCACTATATGTCCTAGACTAATATCCATCAGATCAACATATGAATAAACCAGATATATAAGAACATGGGAACCTAAATGAAATCACATGACATCCATACACCCAAGGGTGTATATATGGTGTGCATAAAATCTCACATAGTGGGATCCCACCTAACAGTTATTATATTTCCATTCAAAAGAAATTACATTTTTATATTTTTGAAATATTTTTTGAATGAATGATTTTCAGTTAAGCATACCAAAATAGGTTCATACCAAATTCATTTTCATAAAACAACCCCAATTAAATATAATAATTTTAGAATCGATTCATTCAAAATAAAAAGTTTTAACATTAAAAATTAATATTTATGGTTCTCCCAAAAAACCAACCATTAATATTCATAAAAAATTATTTATGAAAAAAAATCCTTTTTCATTCCATTTAAATTAAAATTTAACATCATCTAATTATAACACTTGAAAAAATTCGGCCAAACCAAAAAAAAGAAAATATTGAATACGATAAGGAATAACATGTTCACATTGGACAAGGTGATGAAAGAAATAATAAGTGAACTCCCAATGAATTATCAATACAATAACTAGGGATCATGGGTAACACACAATGTCCTACAGTGAGGTGGTCTTCAAAAACAATAAATTAGTTGAATTACATGCTAGGTTAAGTTAAAAATAATCATTAGACACTAGAATAACCCAAACCTACAACACTGAGGAGCAACACCCCACTTATCCAGATATGTAACATAACTTGGGGGACACTGGTTGAAATTTTATCAACCATTATAATAAAAATATATAATTGTAACATAGTTCCAAGGGTACTATTAAATGTAAAAATCTAGAAATGCTAAAAAAATGTATCTACTAATGTGTAATATCATCATAAATATAAATCCTATGTCCTAAATTATTCCCTTATGAGAAATCATCCCTTTTACAATATCCTTATATTTAAAAAATATATATGAAAATCCAAATAAGAACCTAGTACACAATAAGCACAACAAAAAAATAGGGGTAATATTGAGCGTTTCACTGTCATTATGAAAACACCAATATAGAGTTATAAATGTGAATTTTTGGAAAACTAGATTGTATTCCATGTCCTTTATATCATATGAATACAATTATGAAGCATTTCCTAAAAAAATTAATTTGTGGTTAACGATAATAAAAAATCATTTTAAAAAATTTCTTTCTTTCTTCAAATCCCTAGAGACTTCATATGACGAGTAAAATTTCATCCCTCCCTTTAAAATAACACTTTAACTATCAATGAACCAAAAAGTTTGTAAAATATCATCTATTATGGAAAATTTGTTTCGGACAATCCATTTAAGAATTTATATAATAACATGGAACTAAATAAATAGTTTTAAGAATTTATAACATAATTAAATAGCATTAATAAAAAAGAGAAAACATTTGGGAAATCCTTAAAAAATGATCAGTACTGGTGTATATTTTCTCAAGGATACAAAAAAGGGTATTAGAAGACACTTATCATTGAACAATATTCTAGTTAATGGAAATTAATGATAACTCGTAACTCAATCACAACAAAATCAAGTCATGTCATGCCTCCTTCCATGGAGAATCCCAAAAAAACTAATAAAATAACTTATATGATCCAAAAACAACAAAAAATAATTGATTGGGTCACCCAAAACCCTAAATACAATCCATATATTTGTTAGAGATATTGAATAATGGAAAACTAAAGGGAAATTGAAGAAGCGATAAGAAGAAAATGTGTAAAGGAGTGAACAATCATTTACCATGAGTGTATTCTTGAAATCCATAGTGAAAGAGCTCAATATCCAGAAGATGGGGAGGTTTATTTCCCCATTAATGTAACACATTCTCAAATGGAACTAATAGTAGGTGTAAGAAGAATAAAAACTTTATAATTTATTGGGGTATTCCTACAATATCTAATTTGTTATAAATTGGATCGGTCTCATTGTTAGGATGAATGGTTAGGAAAATTATGCAACTATCATGTAGTTTCTACATGATTGAACTATAATTCCTCATACAGTTTCGACACAAGTTTTCTACTAATAATATTACAACCATGTGAGATACCTATAAACACCAAGACTTGAGGCATGGATACCTAAATCCCCTTTATAATTATGATATCCATGTTTTAATGATTGAAAACCACATTATATTCTATCAACAACTCCTTGAATAGTTTCCAATAAAACTCACTTGGTTTTAGAAAACCATATGATAAACATTAAGATCAATAAAATTTATTAAAATCCTAAGGTTTAACTCCAAAAAATAAAAATTATAATTTACCCAAAATACCATTAAATAAATAACAATATTAACATGTGGATGTCATATCTCTCATCATCAATAACCAATCAAAATAAACAACAATATTGCCTCAGCCTCCAGATAAGAAGAAATAGAAAAAAATGAATGAAAAATTGAGAAAAACTAATATAATGTGGTAATTATTTTTATGGATCTATTGACTTGATATTTAACTTAGGCATCTATAACCACCATGAAGTACACAAAATGTCACCTGGGGTGTCTGAAAAATAACTAGATAAAAGAGAATATAATAGAGAACCCAAATTTATATCTAAAAATAATATAAATAACATTATGAAATTAAAAAATTGGTCACCCCACAATGTTGACCCAATATATAAATTTTAGTAAGATAATCATAAGATATTTGGGAATCAAACTGTTTTATTCATTTTAACTAATTATTGTTATATTGCAATAGAAACCATGGTGTTGTAACTCTTGAACCATGATGGATCTTAGTGGGAACCTTGACCTCCTCTAATAGAACCAATCAATACCATAATCCCATCACGGAACAAAGATATAGTCCATTATGAAAGTAATCCCATAATGGAGAAACCACAAATTCCTAGATCCATGGGACACGTGGAATAACTCTACTCACTTTGGTGCTAGAGAACCTACATGGAATAACCCAAAAAAACTCATCCCCATATAGGTTGTACTATGAAAAAATATTTAATAATTAAGATAGTTAATATGAACATAATTAATCCAAAAAATATTTTTTTTATACCCATTGACATAAAATATAACCTCAGTTCATAACCAAGTTGATCACAATGAAACATAATAAAAATAACCTTTTTCCAAGAAACTTACCACTGTGCAGTGTACATGATTATGATAAATCTTTGGCTTCCAACTGAAATTTTATCTCATACTCTACTCCATTATTATTAGGGCTGTAATGGAGTTGAGTCTGCTCAATAATTTATATTACTTGAAAATATGGTCACTGTTAACATCTAATAATTGATACTCAAAATGATTTGATTAGAGAGTGAACCTGAATTCTTGAGATTCAATTCAAATTTTATACGAGCTACTAGGTATCGATAGATTTGGATTCATAATTTAATGTATCTCAATTATTACATTAAATCATATTCAATATTTAGATCAATTGTTTGAAACATCATTTATGAAGTTAACCTCAACTAATAAATAAATATGTATAATAAAAATTAATAATTTGTTAGTGATAACATACCATAATGTTTCATAAGAAATTAATTAAAAAATAAGAACTAATATAATGATTTTAATAAGTTAACCCATAGTAATATCTAATTTTCTAGTAAATTTTTATACACCATACAGAAACAAAATACACATCATCAACCACAATAAAAAACAAAGCCATCAGAGTGAAGAAAATTAATAAAATCAGACAACATGATTTCATAATATGCATGTAATGAACATTACGGTAAACATAACTCTCCTAATAAATAATAGCTTCTCATAAATCTCTCCAAAATAATCTCTCAACATCTACACATTCCTTAACCTATTGGGAAATTAAAATATTTTGGAATCAAACATTAAAATTATAAAATATGTTATAATTAATGAACAAATACTAAGTGTAATAACATAGATAACTATCCCATTAAAATATACATTGAATTTTATCAATTAAAACTATTTAAAAATCCATCAAAAATTGAAAATAATATTATCTCTGAAAAATATAATTAAAATGAAATCATGATCCTAAAAAATCCATGATTATTTGGTTTAAACAATAAAATTGATATAAATATAACCCAAAAATTTCTTGCATCCAACTATAAAAAACGATAAAACATAAAATTACATACATTAGTCCAAATATATCATATGTAATGAAATGTGGTTTTAAAAGACATTAAAATAATAGATAATTAGTGGTAGAATTAAAATTATTATTATATATAAAAAGATGTTGCAGATGGAAGAATGTGGTCATAAAATCATGTGATTTGAGAAACTAAGTAATATTGGTAGGTTTAAGGTTGTAAATATCGCATGTATAGTTACTGAAGATTTCCATAAATAAATATTATATATATTTAATGAATATTTATACATTACACAAACAAGTGGGTGAGGAATTTAATATTTTAGTTTCTTTAGAAGCTTTGAAACATAAATAACTTCTCTATATGTAAACTACATCATCTCCCCCTATGATATCAAAATAGAAAACCCTTATTTGACATATTATATGTATTAAATTTATTTATAACCTAGGTAAGGTAAATAAAATAATGGGTGAACATAGATTCTCTGTAAGGTTAAAAAAAGAGATACATAAGTGTCACCTGAACATAAGGGTACGAGAATGTAAGAGTAAAACTTGAAAACCATACCCTACATAGTAAATATTATAATATTGAGTCACATAATAATGATTGGGAGTCCATAAGACATATATCATATGGGAATAAAAGAACCCAATCCATGAGAACATAACATTGGAATACGAAATAGATTTTTGGCATACCCATAATCATAAAAAACATTTGGTTAGGGATACTCACCAAGAAATTCAAAACATGTTAGGCTTGGTCAAACCATCTATATTCCTAGTTTAGGCTTGGGATGACCTCTTGTGTACCATATTTTGGACTTCAAATAACCTCATGTGTACCCTTTGTTCCCTTATGTCATTAATAATAACCCAAATCCTTTGATGGATTTATAATTTCCACCCACATCAAAAAGAAAACCATATTTTTATGTGCCACAAGATCATGAAATATTCATCATATCATATCCCATGAAATGAAATAGGATTTCCAAACATTTCATTATATAATATCCAATGGAAAATAGATAGGTTTTATAATCATTTCATCATTTCTTAATTGCATGAACAATGGAAATGAAATAGATTTCATAAAAATTATATCATGGTGTATCTCGTGGAAGAGAAATGGGTTTCATAAACATCAAGCCATAATAAACATAAATGAATCTGAGAATGAATAAGAATGTTATCCATGGATCTTATCCCGAGTAAATCATAATTAAACTCTATTGATGTCATCTATGAAAGTGAATAATTATTAATGAAAATGAGATTATAACTATTCGAGAGTAAATGAATAATGCTTTGATAATAACTTTTTAATACTAAAAATACATAAAATATTTTTTAAAAACATTTTCTTTGAAAATTAATATAAAGATTTATAGAGGAATATTTAAAATCCATTTAAATCATTTCATGTAGAATGTATGTATTCCAATTTGAAAAATAATTTTTTGATTTATTTTTGAAAATCCTATATTACATTGAATTCATTTATTTAAAATTTAAATTTTTACTAAATATAATGGGAAAATTTTCATTGAAAAGAAAATATAAAATATTTAATACAATGTCGATGTCATTTAGTGGTCATTATAGTACGAATCATGATCCATTCCATAGATGTCAAAAATGAAGATTCCTTTCACATTTTTAGTAAAAGAAAAATAGGCGGGGTATAGAAAATTACATGAATATTGGTTTTAAAAACAATTAAAGAGAAAAAATGGATAAAATTCTTTTCCAAATTAGGTAGAATAATGAATATTTTTTGAGTTTTTTTAAAACATTGTTTTGGAAGGACACTCATTTCCTACATAAGATAAAAATAATTTCATATTTTTATAGAAATAGTTTTTCAATTTTTTATTTTACTAAAGACTGGGAAAATAGTATTATTAAATTATAAAACATGAATTACTAGAGGATAAATACATTGATGAGTTTTTGGGAGATTGATAATATTATTTTATTAATGAAATCATGATCTTAAATAATCTTGATAATTGTTGAGATTTTGGGATAAACTCATCACCATAATGAAGAGGGTTTCTAGCTTTCATTTACACTTTTAGTTCTCATAGAAGGATTTCATTGAATAATTTAGAGTTACTTGGGGGAAAACCGTTTATAGATTTGATATTATTCCATTGAAGAATCCAGAAAATATTTTTTATGTGGAATGACAACACTCAATGATTTATTCTAATGATTTGAAAAATTTAATTCATATGAACCAATAGATTCATCATCCTTTGTTTACAATCTAGTAATTCCTTCTAATTTTTTGTAAAAATAATTTGAGGAATGTACTTATTAGAAAATAATATTTTGAACCCACCCCCTACATGAATGAAATTATTTTTTCATTGGATCATGTTCATTATAATATTCCACCATTTAGTCACCATGCATTCTAGATTGTTGATAACCAATATAAATTATTAATGCTCTTAAAAATAGAGAATGAAAAATATATTTCAGTTGTCCAAATAAAAATCCCAGTAACTAACGGGTCAATGAAAGCAGTGTAATATGTTTCGAATTTACACATGAAGGACTCAATAAAATGTTATACCCATGTTTCCACATTTTTTTACTATGATTCATAGCTAGACAATGTTTTGTAATCCTAACAACATGATTTTTAAATCTAGTTGCCATAACCATTGGATTCTCTAGAGAAAAATCTCTACATTGAATATCACACATAGCACTAACATGTTTCTTTCAAGATTCATCCATTGACTAAAACCAAAAATCATAGTGTAATAAACTATAATCATGATGGGGAACCACAAAATCATTAATAATAAGTTATTATTATCTTAAATCATGACACCCTTTTTATCTAATCCACCATTGGATTATCCTAGGTCATTCATATTCATCATCTATTTAAATAATTATTGATGGTTAAAAAATAATTTATGAATTTTCAAAGTGTATCCCCTTTGGTGTCAAACTAGGTTTCTAGTATGGTCCATTTTCATGCACCTTGTGAAGATCAACTACAACACAAAATTCCCTTTTCTATGTTATTTCACCTAGGTACCTTTGTAAAAAATCTATATCCATATGTAATATCCATGAAGGGATGTAATTTTACATAAAATACTAACTCTATACTTTATCTAATTTCTGGATGTTTTCTTATACTTTTAATCATCCTTAAAAATATCCTTACACATTTCTTTATAGATCCCACTATGGTTTTCTCATCCCATTTTCTAAATCATTACTAAATTTGTCCCATGATTCCATCTATAGTGTTTAAAAAATTTTATACATATATATTACATCCATTGGGATAAATATTACTTACATTAGGGAAACAAATGCCTTAGGACCATAATTGATTAGTGTCTATTAATATAAGATAGACAAATAATAGGTCTATAATTAAAATGATTCATCTATCAATATTAACTTTATAAATATAACCCTTTATAAAAATATATATCATCATACATATACTAATTACCAAGATATAGGAAACATAAGAAAATAATGGAGATGAAAAAGAATAACATGAACATAATGGTATCAAAACAAGATAAAAACATTTGAAAACAACTCCATTCAAATGAAATAACATTATATTGAGTAATAAAATAAGATTTTTTAATTCATAAGACATGAATCGAAAGTAAATAAAAGAACATGATCTATTAAAAAATTACATTAGAATAGAAAATAATATTCCCATACACACAGTTATAGGAAATATTTTGTTAGGGATACCCAAAAAGACATTCCTAACATGTTAGGCTTAGGATAACGACCAATGTACCCACTTATGGATTGGTATAACCACTTATGAATCTCATTTAGGATTGGGATAAACTCTTAAGTGGAAAAAAATATCATATACCATTAATAATTTCCCAATTAATTGGAGGGTGATATATGTACCAACTATCTCATAATAAATATATTATTTATGTGTTCTAAAAATCATAAAATATTTATCATATTATAAAAGATGAAAAGAAATTAGTTTCATGAATATTTCATTCATTCATAAAAAATGTAAAATAGATAGGTTTCATAATCATATACATATTTAATAATTGAATAACTAATTGAAATGAAGTGAGTTTCATAAGAATTACATCGTGTTATATCCTATGATATAGAAATGGGTTTCATAAAATTTATTTTTTCATAAACACAATCCATTCATTGATTGAATAAGAATAGAAACCTTGGATTATATACCCAAATAATATCAAGTGACCTAAAATGAAGTCATTGTAAATGAAGAATGAGTTTGAAAGAAAAATAATATATAATGTCTAGTGAGGAAAATTTTCTTTTTTTTTGATAATCACTTTTAAAAATTGAAAATTCATAAAAAAAATCAAATTAATTTCAGTGAAAGTAAACAGGAAAATATATAAATGAATTTTCAAAAATATTCTAAAACATTTAATACAGAAAATAGTGTTTCTACATTGGAAGAGACTTTTTTGTAAAAAAAATAAAAATCATTTTTTCTAGTGAAATAATTTAATTAAAAAGTAAAAATATCCAAAATATTTTGGATAAAATTTAAATAAAATGAAAATTTAATAATTTTATAGGAATATTGAAATATTTTATATGTATTTTTATATGCATAATTTTTTCATGTTATGAATGTAAAAAAATGATTTTTTTACATTTTCTCTATGTTCCAAATAGACATTTTTTTGGACTAAAATGTATATAAGTTTTTAATGGATGGAAGTAAAAGGTAAAAAATCATAAGGGGTATTTAAATGTGAATTCCCAGAGCCTATACAATGGAAATATTAGTACCCATAAGAAAAAAAGAGAATCAATACATTTGAACACTCTTATAGGGAGTTGGAAAGAGGCCTTGGAGGCCAATGAATCAGCACTATGGTTACATTCCCTCCATTTATGTGTAAGACATATAAAATATAGAAGCAGGGTTTTTCATATACGGATCAAGTAAGTAATATAAAATGGGGCAGAGGGGATACAATTCAAAGAGTAATTGACCACCTTAGAATTTTTTTCCACATTAGATAAAGAGATTCCGATATAGTAGAGTATCTCAAGACAATTGAACATGGATTCTGCATTCCCCTAGAGTGGATTACCAGTTCGATAAAGTAGATTAATTCTAGTAACAACGAGTCCCTTGTGTAAGGAACCACTCCTCTGCCCCTCATTAATCCATGGATACAAGACCCACTCTTTTTCATTTTGAGATCACTAAGTGGGCAGATCCATTTCACACACTATCCATCCAACTAGAGGTTGGATGGGGCGTGTTGATGTTGTCTTGCCAATAAACACCTGAATGAGGGGGATTTCTCCCACTTACTAAAAAATCTATAAAATAACATTACCAATGTTTTGGTAGTAACCAGAATTTCCCCATATAGGGGGGTCATGTGCCTTTCCTGGTTTCGAGCATCTCATAAAATCCCATAGCCTACCAAAAATATAATATAACGTGCCATGAATATGAGATTTTTAATAATGGTTCCACTATACCAATACTATACTCTGTCATCTAGGGAAGCTTCCAAAGACTTCAATCCAACGAAATCCCCCAAGACACTCCAGATTATCCATAACCACTTTCTTTTTAGAAAAATGTGGGATGTGGACTCTTCCTTAAGACCCTTGTAACAAGAGAATCTTCAAATGATGCAAATACCTTTACCTATAATATCCATGTCTATATGTAGAGTGTTGTTATGAACCCTCCAAAACAATTGATTGAATTTCAGAGGATGTTCCTTAATCCAAAGAATATATCCCCACTTATCAATGTCTTGCTATAGTGTTGACACCTCATTATACAACTTTGTTGAGAATGAGCCCAAGGTAATACCCATGAAAAAACACATGTTTATTATTAATATATATTTATATAAATTATATCAAAATATAATTTTTATTTGTATATATAAAATAAAAAATGTAAGTTTATAACAAATATTTTTTAAAAATTTAAATATATATATAATATTTTCAAAAATGTATATGATTATAATTAAATATATATGTGTTTCCAATGAATTTGGACAACTAATATATTAATCATGTGTGCATATGTGTTATGTATCATCATAAATGTTCATTTATACATTACACTCTTCTTATTATTCATGTTGTCCATTGATGGCTAGTTTTTTATTATGTATATTTAATTAGGTATATATGATTAATTCATGTTACCCATATATAAACTATATTATGTTTTAAACAATTATAAAACTACATTTGATATATTTAAATAATAAATTTTTTTATATTTTATATTATTAATGATTAAGTATATATAAATAGTTTTAAAATATATTTATTGGTAATTATAATTTTAACTATAGATATATATATTTAAATAATTATAAAATTAAAATAAATTCTAATATTATAATTTTATAAATATATATATATATGTAAAAAATTATAAAATTATAGTAAATATATTTATTTTACAACTTATAATGTTATAAATATATAATTAAATAAATATATTTATAAATATATACAAGTATATATATATATAAGTATTTATAATTATAATTATGAAATATCTATAGATTTATTTAAATAGTTAAAAAAATAAAAATTATAATTATATACGTTTATATAAAAATATCAATAAATAAATACAAATATTTATAAATATAATTCTAAATAAGTATAGATATATTTAAATAATTAAAAATTTATAAAAATATATTAATTATATATATATTAAAAAAAGTATGAATATATTTGTTATAATATTAAAATTATATATAAATATATATATATTTAAACTATAAATAGTTTATATACTATAATTTTTAATTACATGTAAATATTTCTTTATTTATTAGTTAAAAATATAAATAAATATCTATTTATTTAAATCAATATTAATTAGTAAAAAATATAATTATTATTTCCATATATAAGGCTATATATAATAAAATAAATATATATAAATATTGAAAAATAAATAAAAATATTTATTTATAAATAAATTCACATATATTTAAAAAATTATAAAATTATAATAAATATATTAAATATAAATATTATTAAAATTATAAATATTAGAAGTATTAAATTATTTTAATTTCATAATTATTTAAATAAATATATATGTTCATTTATAATTATTATTATTATAAATATAAGTATATTCTTATAAACAATTATAAAATCAGAAGAAATATAGTTATATATATCTATAATCATATAAATTTATATAATTAATGTATTTAATATATATATTTCTAAGATTATTAATAAAATAAGAATATTTATAATAAATTTATAATTATTAAAATTCTAATTTTATAAATATAAATATATATTTATCATGTATATATTTTTATAAATACATATAATAATAGAAATAAATTATTAATATTATATATTTATCAGTGCTTTTTAGCACTTGTAATGGTCTATCATTATTAGCGGTATATTTTTAGCCCTAATAATGGAATATTTTATCAGAGCTTTCTATTTTACCTCTGGTAAAACATTACTTTATCGTCACTTTTTAGCTAGCACTGATAAAAGGATCATCAATATTTAGAAAAAAAAACATATCTTTTTCCTAATTCCTTGCACCACTCAAGCTCTTACAGAAGCCTATCACTTCCATCACGCCTCCTCCTCTCCCACTAAATATCCTCTATCATGAACCACACCTCTGTCTTGCGCCTCTTCTCCTCTATGAAACAGACCGTTGTGCACCTTTCATCCACCGTGCGCCACACCGCCACAGTGCGGAAACCTGACCACCATGTGCCTCTCCAACACCGTGTGCAACACCTCCACTATGTACCATACCTTTTTTATGTTCCACAACTCCTCTATGTGCCAATAATCCACCACATGCCTCTCCTCTATCCAGTGCCTCTCCTCCACTGAATGACTCCTCTATTGCGTGCCTCTACTCCGCCACGAACGCACCTCTGCCGCACGATGAACGACACATCTTCAGTGAGTTATATTTTATTTATATGTGTTTGATGGGGATGTTTTGAATTATACAGGATAAACACCACAAAAAAAATCATGGCTGTTGGTGGTCCTTGTTTTCACACAAAATGAATTGCATGTTGGTTGGTTTTGGAAAATAAATTGGTGGTCTGATAGTGAAACATGATCGTATACCCTAAATATGTGTGTGTAAATATGAGAATGGTTATGCCAAGTATGAATATAATGTAATGATAATTTTTAGGGGTTCTCCATATGGTTTTTACTTATACAATTTTATAAACATTATAAATTTTTTCCAATAATTTTTTGGCTTTATCAAAAATATCCATATTACCATCACCCTCATCACTTGCTCAAATGTTTCTTATCATCTGATTTTTGTTTAGTTAGTTATTTGTATGAAAACCTTTTTAATTGACATTGTTTTGGTGTTGGTATATTTTAAACCCCTTCTTCATCAAAAGTACATTTAATTATGTCATTTTGGATGGTGACATAATGATTCCTTATCAATGTGACCTTAAAGTTAACTTATATGGTTTTCCCAAAGATTATTTATCCGTATATTCTTATAACCAAATTCTAATTCGCTCTAAGTGTCTATGTAAAATCCATATAGGCCTTTTTCAGGCACTTATTTTTTTAAACAGTTGGTCAAGACACCTAATGACCTTGAAACATTTCTTATATGTAATAAGTTAATAATAATACTTTATTTCCAAATAAAATGTCTCTTTTTGTATGGGATTTGATTTTTATTGATATTTTCTATTCATTGTTATCATTTTATGAATCTTATAGATTAATTTGATTTTGTAATATGTAATTATATCTTATATGATTTTTAGACACACTATTATGTATGTTTGATATATTTATGTAGTAATTTATTTTATTAATTATAAAAATGAGTTATTGATTATGTTATGAATCATGTTTGGTCTCCAAAAAAAATATTATATGGGATCAAATTGGGTGAAATATTTATGTATAATTTGTAAAATTATTATAAATAATTTCATGTGTTGGTTATCAATGAATTCTCAAAGGCCAGGTTGGAACATTATAAAAATCATTTTTGATTAGGGAACATTTTCTCTATATTTTATTTCGATTTTAATGGTTTTATAATGTGGATTTATTTTCTTATGTAATGTGTTATACATGGGTAAAAATGTGTTATTTCAGTGAAGGGTTTTAGATGTGATATGAAAAAAATTTAGGTCATTCTGATTTTCTGTGATTGAATTCTTGGTAGATTTTGATCTCCTCTATTTCATTTATCATGAGAACCCCAGTTATATAGGCAAGTCATTGGAAATATACATCCTAGGAATTAATAATCTCTCTATAATATGGGATTACAACCCAGAAATTTCTAGGAATCAATATGATATCATCAGATATGGATAAAAATGCTTCAGTTTCTAGGAACTGATACATTTTCACTAAGAACCACTAATGCACCAAATCCTCGACTAATCGTACTCATTGATCACTCTCATTACTAAACATCTACCGTTAATTCTCAATATCTTTGTGGCATTACATTATTCCTGTTTGTATTTAGATTCAATTGGACACACCATTAAAAAAATATAATGCTATTATCTCTTGGTTTCCCATTCTATTGAACACCTCACTTCTCACTAATTCAAAATCAATGTAACATTTAAAATCACAAAGTGTAGGAAGACCATTTCCCCCCAATTTATGAATCCCCCATCCATGAATATAAAAAAACCTTACCCATTTAAATATAACCACCACTTTGTTATGAGTGCAATTTCAAAAAATCTTAGAAAACCACTTCACTAGAGGAAACCCAGTTATCTTAAAACCAATACTTTCTTTAAAGTCTTGATAAAATAAGGCCCATATGTTATTTAACCATGAATTAATTTAACTTATTTGTAATTGTTAGTTGAAGAAGAAAAACATCTAATTTAACTATTTGGATATTGTAAAAATCAAGAATCCCAATGTTAACCGCAAAAACATAAATCGAACCCCTAAATCATTTAGATAGCGGATGAAATTCCAGAACATACCTAAATTGAAACAAATGCCCTAACATGATATAAAGTAATGTATTAGTAAAGATAAAACTGTGTCACTACATCATATATCAACAATCTAGTTCCAGTAACCTCATGGTTTTGAAAATACATCCCCCAATGGAAAATGAGCAATAATTGATAAACACATGACAAAAATGGAATAAGAAAACCACCAAAAACGTATGTTTTTTGGATGAAAATCCTACTTCATAGTTGAATAAATTGATATTATTATTAAGGAAAAAAATTAGTTGTAATGGAAATATATCATTTATTATCCTGTCCTATCTAGAGCAACCTGAGACACATTTTTGGACCCCCTAGTCAAATAACCATAAGAACACATTTAATGAATCCTTCCACCTGCAAGCACATTATAGTGAATCCACTCAAAAGAAAAAAAATGATATAATTCAAGTGATTATCATATCATGTGTTTTTTTATCATTATTTTATATCTTAATATATAAATTATTAATTCATTAAAGCTTTAACATATTATTTGAATGAATTATTAACAATTGATATTCAGTGTTATGAAGTGGTCGTGACATTTAGGTTGATGCATCCATCAAACATACCAAACCTAGATTTTCATTATGATATTTTCATTAAACGGTTCCACACAACTCCAATACATGATTTTGTAATCTTAGTGAATGAGTTTTGGAGAGGTAAGATTTCTCTTAAGACATATAATGTTATTATCATCACATTGACTCTAGAGGTTACTGATATGAGTTCATCTATGAATTTTTGAATGACTAGTCTTTGTAATGATATTTATAATGTTTTTTTAATATTTTGGAAGATATACTATAAAAAATCATACCATATATTAGTTTAGTACCATAGTTCATTTCATATTTTGACTTGAGAAATGATGTACATAAAAGGATTAGGAAAGCCACATTGCTTCTTCTAGTGATGTGTGGCTTAGGGAAAATCATTGTGTGAAAGGAATGAAACATGATCAAATTTTTACTATGCAATGGGTTCATGCTTATATATTTTCATAGGTGTATTTATAAAGGAAGGAAACGATAGTACTTCAAGTGAGTGACATGTACATTTTTCTTGAGGTGAACAACCAATTGATTTTGTGTGATCAAATGATCATTGAGATAATTAAGTGATTGTAGTAAAATGAAACATTAGTGTTTCATGTTTGTGAGTGTGATCAATGACTATGGATCATATCCATTTGGACTTTGGTGTTTGGTGAATAATAATTGATATAACTAGATAGTGGGAGCCTGGATAAGAGATATCCAATGGTTGGGGCATACTATCAAACTCTTATGGAAATTATTATTATTATTCCTACCTTTAGAATAATGTTATGGAATTATACTGCCGTGATTTTTTTGGGATAAATCGAGGTCTTTTTCTATGTATCTTTTATAAAGTGTCTCTTTTAGGATCTATGTCTTTGTAAAAATTTCTAAGTGGATATTTTTAAATAAATCAAGGGTTTCGAAGTGTTTCTTAGATGGTTATCAATCGTTTTAAATCATTATAATTATTAGGCTAGGAAGTTGTCTTGAATGATTTTAAAAAGGAATTTTGGTTCGGTGAAAGAGTGCTTAGAACTGATTGATTTATTTTAAAAAATGACATATTATTTTAACATGTAATTTTTGTAAATGATTTGTTTTTTAATGGGATTTTAAGTGTGATTTTCTAAATAGTTTTCAAAGGACATTTCAACTGTAGTATTTTCATAATATATTATGTTTAGATATTTATAGAATAAGGAAAACCATTATATTATATATAGATAAATTTTGTGTATTCATTTTTTGAAAAGCTAAACAAAATAAAATAAAATAGATATGAATAAATAATTTAGGGATTCTAATCATTAGACAAGATACACAAGTGTAAATAGTGTTTTTAATGTTGTATAAATGACATCAGTTTTTTTAACTGATGCAGAAATTTTTTTACACCTGGTTTTTGTCATCGTATTTCAGTAAAATCGACTCAAAAAGCTACTAAAGAATGTTTTTTTGAAATTGGTTTTTTTTAAAACGACACCCAAAAGAAAAAATAAAACATATTTTGTGACTGTTTTTTAAGAAAAGGATACCAAAAATATTAAATATATGTATATATATATATTTTTCATTGATTTATACAAAAATGTATAAGAAATGAATTTTATTGGACTCTTCGTTGTCAGTTTTGTAATTATCGGTTCCAAAAATCATTAAAAATTGTTCGGGATTGGAAATCACCCAATTTTTTTTTGATCTAAAAAACCCTATCACTCACGACAAATCCCTCCAAAATTATGATGATTTCGATCGATACCCATTGTTCTCAAATGCCATGGTTTCTAATTTTCATTTTTTTTCATGATCTGAAGTCTCAATTCTCTATCTTCATCTATTACATCATTATCTCTACAATATTTTCTTCTTGAAAACCTATTTCAAACGATAAATATGATTTGATTTTAGTTTTTTCTATATTCCATGTTCTTTTTTTCCATAAATTTCGTATAGATATTTCATGTAGTGATTATTCTTACAAGTAATTCCTGGGATGTTGTTTGGATTAAGGATGAATTAAAATTTGAACATAAATTTTTGTATGTAAATGTTTTAATATGTAAGATAAATTATTTACACTCAAAAATCTATTTTCGGTCTAAAACGTGGTTTGAATTTTGTTTATTGTTCATATTTAATGTTTATTTTCATAATAAACTTTGTTTAGATCTTGCAGGTAGTGGATAATATTAGTCACTCTATATCTCTCCATTTGACAGTTGATTGTGAAGGTAGAGGGATTCAATACTTAAAGGTAAAGTTCATTAAACATAATGAAGTGATGCCTACACATTTATATATTTTGAACAATAGATATGATGTTTTGTCATATATATCATCACATATTGCAGAATTAAAGATATGATATCCAAAAATAATTGTAATGTGGTATATGATTAAGTATAAAAAGAACTTTGTTTCGTGGTTTATAGAGAAAGTGAGAATATATATATACATCAAAAATGTTGAAATGTTTTTAGGGGGAACATCTCTTAATGTGATAACATGGAATGGTTTCGATATTAATGGGTACACATTTCACAGAAAAAAATCTAGATAAAATGACTACCATTAAAAATAGTGGCACAGTGGTTATTGCTGAAGTAGTGATTTTTTCATGTGAAAAAATATAAAAACCCAATTTTTACTTCATCAAAATATTTTTGATTTATTGAGGATATATGGAAAATTGATTATATAAAATTCGAAGTCATTTTGTCTAAGTGTAACATAGTTGATACAAATAATGGTGAGAAACATGATGATTATGGTTTTACACTGGTTGATTTGAAATGATTTAATTACAATGAGAAAATATTTATCATAGAGACACATGAAAATAAGATATTTTATATCATTGATCCATTGAATGATATTTGGTTCATCATTTTTCAAGGAAAAAGATTCTATATGAGTGATGATAATGATGTTGATGATGATATTGATTTGAATGAGTCTTATTCATCTATTAAGTGATTTCTGTATGATTATAATAACTAAAAGGCATACGTAGTTAATGTAGTATATAATGACCATGATAATGGAATATAGGAAAATACTAAAGTAGCCTCCTATTTTTTCCGGTAATTATTTATTATTATTTTCTATTTTTGATGCATACAAATCCATGCCTATTTTTTTAATTATTTTTTTATTCTTATTTCTAAATATTTATTATTATAATCATTTTCAAGTACACAAAATTTTATTACACTTTCTTGTGCCAATATCATATATAGAGAGTGTGGAGAAGTTACCGAGGTATATCAATTTTTTCATATTGGTAAATATTCAGTAACATACTTATTTAATGAATGAAAACATTTAATTTATATTTTTTTCTGGACAAATAATGTGTCCTAATCCGAGGAGACATCTCATTTTACTACAGAGAAATCATGTTCTCAAGTTTGTAAACATGGTATTACATGTTTGCCAAAACTATCACATTCTCATGGAGATGGAAGTTTAAATATTCATTTTGATGATAATAATAATGCAACTGCCCCAAATTTAGTTCAATTTATCAGTTATATATCAAAGAAGAGACACTTTTAGAATAATACTTTATATCCTAATTGGATGTTCATGGATAGGATTGTGAAATAGTATCTCTTGGAGTCTTTGATGCGAAAATATCACAGTTGATTTATTTTATACCATTTTTTTAATTTTAAATATTTTAGATGACATATTTTATTTATTAAAATAATAATGAAATTCAATTTTGATCAATCAAAATAAATTAAGGTAAAGAATATCTCTTTAGAAGGGGTTCAATGTTGAGATTTTAAAACAAAACTGACAAATAGATATATTATTGGAAAGAAATTGTTTTAAAACCCTTCCCTTAAGTATCCATATATATATATGGAGATACATGCAATAAATATGTTGACACCTATCGTAAAAGAAAATTTTAGGTAAGATAAATATATTATATTGTAAAATTTATTATATAATTTTTTAATTACATAGTAGTTTGTTTTTATGTAATAGGCCTTCTGGAGATCTCAACATGACATCCAATTGAGAAATGTATACCCTCATACATTATCATCTGGATGGTATCCATATTTAGGGCAGAAAATAATTGAAGAAAAATATTAAGCATTCACAGCTCGATCTAGCAGTAGTTCAGAAGAGTCATATTTGGTGCTCCATCTCCTCCCACTCACCATGAAAAACAAAAATGAGAGAGAAGAAGTAAATGTGAAATGTATCATACAGAAAATATTAGCAACTAGAAGATAAAATTTTACGTAAATATTATTTATTTTACCCAAATTTTTCTATTTTATAAATTATGAACACTAATATAACTTTTTCATTTTTCATTTCTGGATGAACTTCAGGAGAAAGAGACACATGTCTCTTCTCTCACTATGGGTTAGATGGACATCCTTGCCACTGATTTAGTAAATCTAGAACACCCCGACCATGTTAGAGGATATTAGGGAGGTGTTAGTATTCTAAATTGTTTTGGTCAGAGTACGAAATAAAAATTCCAAAAACATGGATCCTTAAATGCCTAGATGAAGGATATGAAATAATATATGGGTTATCAAATTCAAACATATGTGTAGAAGGATTTCTTAGAAAACATGACAAGAATGTCATAATCTTCATAGATTTCCCCACATGCACAGCCTACTTACAATGATCCTCAACCTCCATCCCATCTGAACTACCCTTACCGGACCAGCCACCCTACTTACATCGATCCTCTGCCTACATCCCAGTTGGAATACCCTAGAGATCCTACATTTTTAATCCTCCACCTCCATCCAAGCCAGACTACACTCCCCAATATTTCTACTTTGATCTTCCAACTCCTCGCTCAGACCAAAAAATATATTATAAGTTGTTTGTTGTAGATACGAAAATACATATTGTTTTGTTAGGAGTCATTTATTTCTTTGGGGATTATGTACATCACCAGCCTAGCAAGATGGGTTGGGATAGAATATCAGTACTTGATATTATTGATCTTAATTCTCTACTACCATTTCATACATCGGACGTTACTAGAGTTTTGGATTTTTTTGTTCATATTCCAGTTTGCACAATTGGTATTTTTCACTATATTTCGTTTGAGGTATGAATTTTTTAAGTATTAATTACATATGAGATAAAATTAATAATAATGGTTACTGAAATTTAGCTTATATAGGATTAACTAAAAGAAAAAAATAATTGATCAATTGGAAAAAAAAAATTTGAAAAATATGACTGTTGATACTTAGGATATTTCATATGGAATACAAAGATAATCTCAAGATTCTTCTTCCATGAATAATATCAATTAGTTTTATATGAAGTCTAATTTATGGAGAAGATATTATCAATAGAGATTACACAAAAAAGATATCATGCATCTAGTTGATTTTGAAGAGCTCAGACTAAATGTGTTGAATTTGTGTTCTATTAACGTAAAATTATGTTTGAATTTTTATATCATCAATTATAGATGGTTTAAATTAACTAACTATATTTTCATTTTAAATGAGTTTTCATCACATCCTCATTTCATAAAATTCCATCACATCCATTTATATTTTTTTAGACCCAGAATGTATTTCCAAGGAAGTGAAACATGTGAATAATCCTAGTAGAGTTACATATATATGTGACAAATTATCATATACAGATATTGAATGCTGGATTTTTCATTTTTTGATTTGTAAGAACCTAAAAATAATTTTGAACAAATGATCATTATAATGTCAATAATTGTGAAATTTTTAATTATTGGATGAATTTGATGTTAAAAGTTTTTTTCAAATGAATTAACATTATATTAGTTTTTGTCATTATCAACAAGTGTTCATAAATATTTTTTCACCTTATTAGATAAGTATGTTTTATTGTTTTTCATTATCTCATCATGTTTAATGCTCATTGTTCATAATTTTATCATTAGATTTTTTATATGAAAATTTATTAGATGGAAAAAATTTATAAAGAACACATGTTGATAATGAAACCAAATGCAATCAATTATATAAAGGAAAAGGTAATTATTTTATATATTAGATATTGTTATAAATTTAAATATCTATATATGTTTGTTTCTATTTTATAGTTAATGTTTTATAACCAAAGTTTCATCATAAAAAAGGACATGTTATATGTGAGTATTATGTTCAACGATTGATGTACAAGATAATAAAAATTATGGTAAATACTGAATTTTATAAGGTTATTTTTATATTTTTTATATTTTTGTCAAAGTCCTCTATTTATAATATAATATCATTCAATGTTATATTATACATTCAATGATACAAAGTATTATATCCAAACTGAAATTACTTATGTTAAATATTTGATAGTGAACTCTTTGTTGAGTCTTATTACGATTTTTGGTATATATATTCTAATGTTTATAAATAATATATTAAATTTTCTTAATAACATGTGTTGAAAAAAAATATTTTTATAATAGGTGTTTTAACATGATTAAATCAAATGAATACTTCAACAATAATGAATAATGAGCATGCTGTAAATTTCACATATAAATATTTGAAATCTACTTTATTATAAAATGTGTAGATAATGTTACAGTTAATAAGATAAAATGATGTATGTTTTTTTATTTTTTTATTTAGGGATTATTGTTGTTTTATTGTAGAATACTATGTTTTTTTGGGATTATGATTATTTGTGAAGTTTAATATATTGAAAATTTTAAAAATAAATTATATTTAATTGTTGGTTTTTATAAATAAGGATGACGAAATGTTTGTTTTCCTACATCTCCATTGTAGTTTTTAGTTAGAAACCAATGTAAAAAATGAAAAAACTGAAGTTAAATATAGTTTTTTCAAAAGTGAGAGTGTAATTATAGAGTGAAATAATTCATCATGTTTTCCCAGTAAAATTCATATAACCCAACTAAAATCTTTTTTCCTTGTTGATGATGTTTCTATTCAAGACAAGATAGCTTGGAGGAGTTGGAAGAACCCATAATCTATCACGGAATAGATTGAAGTTATAACTATTGGAATAAACAAGGGGAAAAGGAAAATATAGTTCATTGCTAGGTTAATAGTGTATTTTATGAATCATCTGATATGATTACACATGTAGACATTGAAGAAGACTATATCGAGGATGTGATTATAGATGTGAATGATGATAAAGATAGTATTGAGGAAATGGGAAGGAAAATTAATGATGGTCTTCATGATTGCCAAAAATTGTATTGGAAATTAAACAGTTGAGAAAAGACATTTTTTATGGTGGTTTCACAAAATCTATAGCATTATCAGCCATAATGAAGATGTATAATTTAAAAGTAGGAAACAGATGGACTGAATCCAATTTTATAGAATAAATTTCTCTTCTGAATGAAATGATACTCGAAGATAATGAGATCCGATTCTGAACATATGATGCCTACTGAATGCTATGTTCGATGGGTATAATCATTGAATGAAAAGTCACATGCCCAAATGATTGTGTACTATTACTCAAGAACCATAAATCACTTAGAGAATTCCCAAAGTGTGGTTCTTATCAATAAAAGAAAGATAAATTTGGTCTTATTAATGTTGTATGGTACTTTCCATTTATTTTATGGTTTAAGAACCCATATGGAAGTAACAAGACCATAGGGAAACTGACATGGCACACAGACCGAAGAAATAAATATGGGAAACTACGTCACATGTTTTATTTCCATCAATGAAAGAGAATCGATATTGAGTATCCTAATAATGGAAACTAGTTGAAAAACCTTCGTCTGGAATTATCTACAAATGGAGTAAATCATTTTGGTTTTCAAAAAAGAACTCACAATACAAGGCTAGCTATGTTTGTAAATTATAACGTGTCACCCTTTTTTAAGAATGAAATGAAAACACATCATGCTATCTATTCTTTTATCAAGACTTAAAAAACTGGGTAATGATATTGATGTTTATTTGGATCCATTGGTCGAGGATTTGAAATTGTTGTGGAATTCAGGTGTTATTTGTATTATACTTATAGAAATGATTATTTCACATTGAGAGCCATGTTGTATGAGATTATAAATTAATTTCTTACTTATAGAATTTTTTCAGGATATAAAATTAATGTAAGTCATGTGTGTCTCGTCTTCCTATAGGTTACACAATCAATTAGGTTAAAACATTCACCAAATACAATGTTTCTAAGAAATAGTTGTTTTATACCCCTAACGAAATACGTACTGATCTTGGATAAATCACTAAATGGATGGTCAGAAGAATGTATAATATCGTCTCTACTAATATGCGATCTACTATTTGATAATGTAATACATGTGGACACATCTTTGGGTAAACGGTTTTTGAAAATCTTTACAAAAACCATTTGGAATAATAGATCAGTTTTTTTTGAATTACCATATTATAATTTTCATTACGCCAGACGATTTCTTGATATTTTGTGTGTTGAAAAAATGTATTTGATAGTGTCATGGAAATGTTGGTAAATGCACCCAGAAAAATAATAGATGTAATTTGGGCTTAGTTAGACATGGTTGAAATGGGAATATGAGAAGAGTCGGTTCTAGTGAAGGTTAAAAAAAGAACTTTTCTTCCACTAGCTTCTCAGATGTTTTCTAGGTAGGAGAGATATCAGTTTTATAATTTTTTAAATGATGTAATGGTTTTAGAGGGGTATTCATCAGACATACAGTACATCATTTCAATGATTGATTTAATGCTTAAGGGACTGAAATCACATTACTGCCATGTTTTAATGTAAGATATAATTCCTATAGATTTACATTACATTTTTTCCAATAATTTCCATTATACATTAATGAATATATGTTTCTTCTTCAATTCTACATACAACAAAAGTTATAGACCTAACTATAATTCCGTGTATGAAAGGAGAAATTTCCTTTATATTATGTGAATTGGAAATTTTATTCCTATCTACATTCTTTGATATAATGGTTCTTTTATTTTTCACATGGTGAGAGAGATTCGGCTCTGTGTTCTTATAAAGTATAGATGTATGTACCTAATTGAGTGTCATATGAATATTTTTAAAGTGTCTGTCATAAATATAAGTCATCCAGAGGGTTTTATTCTAAAGAGATATATTTTTTAGGAATCCAATGAATCATATACCAAATACATATCCAGTGTGAAAAGCATCGGTCTAGTAAAATATTGTCACAATGGGAGGCTTACGGGTGAAGTAATTTCTCAATGAGAGGTAGTCACATTCAATATTATAGATCAGGAGTAGAAAAAAACTTACATTTTTTATAGTACTTTAGAGGTTGAACCATATGTTGAAAACCACAATGAAATTATTAGGCATTTGTATCCATCAATCCATAAAAAATGTGTATGAAATACACATAATAAATAGTTTATAGGATGGTTTCAAGACCATATGTTGAAGGAGTTAGATGAAAATAAAGACTTAATTTTATAATGACTTAGATGGATTGCTGGAAGAACAAGTGTGTATGTATTATCTTATCATGATTATGTAATTAATGGTTATACATTCATACTAGTGAACATGAGGAATAAAGTACCATGAAGAATAGTGGAGTTTCAATTATGGATGCAGTGATGCATGTTTCTTATGCTAGTGATAGAAATCCAATTTATGTGAATATGTTATAATTTGGCATCATCAAACAAATATGGGAGTTGGATTATGAGAACTTCCAACTGCTGATTTTTCAAAGAATGTGGGTTGATTATAGGAGTAATGTTAAAATAGATGAGTTGGGATTTGTAAATGTTGATTTCAGTAATGATGGTTGCAAACATGAACCATTTATAATGAAATTATAGGGAGTACATGTATTTTAGGTTACAAATTCTGCAAACCAAAGGTGGTCATTTGTTTTTTTTATCGACCAAAACCTCTAAAGGGTGAGATGAAAATTCAATGTAGGTCAATCCTTTCATTAGGAAAACATAATAATTTTGTAGAAGGAACAATAGTTTTCTGAACCAATTGTGGCTCACACTGTAGAGGAACAACACGTCTCTCAACCTGCTGTTGTTTGTATAATAGAGGACCAACATGTTTCTCAATGTGCTTCTACTACTGCTCCCAGTGTAGATGTACCACCACCATCTTCACAAGCCAATGGTAGCACTCTAGATGAACATATTGATAATGTTGAAATCGATGAAATGTTAGGAAAAGAAGCACTAGTGGAGCAGAAAAAATAGGAGCATCATAGTTTGATTGTGTAATCAAAAATCCTTAAATCTAAAATAGAAGTTCATAAAATATGAGGCCATATGGAATAATGCAATGACAACATGTTAACCACAATTAGGCCATGTTCTATAGTTACATTGGAATATTCACCTGGAAACCCGTACTGATTGATGTAAAGTCATGGCACCATGTTTTCACCTAGATTAAGACACTGATGTGAGGAGATATTATGGTAACATAATGATAACATTTCATTAATTTACTAAATAATAAAATAATTAATCATTGAATTACTCTTCATAATCCCTTGTACAGTGTATTTATAGTGGATGACTCACAGGAGGATTATGTATTAAGGGTTTTTGGAAGGATTAATAGTGGTTTCACACAATTTTAATGAGATAAAATCTTAAATATGTTGAAGGGAAAGTAAACCCACACCCACCTCCTATTTATGAACACCTAATAATACAAGGAGTTTTGGATGAGTTTACTAGCCACTATGAAGAGCAGTCTTTTAGGTGTATTTTGATTGGTAATATGTTTTGATGATACCTGTATTAATCACTTTGATTCAATAAATATTATATATGAAACTACAACTGATCTCTGAAATTAAGGAATGACTAGAAAAACCAGTGTACCGCTACTATAAAGAATAAATGGGATATGCTTCACATGAAAAAATTGGTACATATTTTAAATCTACTGTAATAATTTTATGTGACATAGAATAACACCATAACATTGATCCTCTATTAAAATACAGATTAATCAATCCAAATCCAAAGTCACATCCATCTCACACCTTGTGCTATGGTAGGAGGATCATGTAAAAAATATGTGATACTAATAAATGAAAACACGCAAATAGTGTGAAAAACATGTGAAAGTATAACATAATGTAATATATTTTTATTGAAATTGATATTATATGACAATGATTACATATTTTAAAATATTTTCTATCTAACATAGTAACACGATTATGAAAAATCCAAACTGGATGCATATATAATTTCAGTGGCCTTGAATCAGCCAGAAATGTATGGCCGCATAAGAGGTAAGACATTTGGGGTGACACCCCAAACAATTTTTGAGGAGAAAAACAAGAGGGAGATGAAAGTTAATAAATAAAAATGGCGAGAGAAAGAATGTATATCTTTGAATAATATATTAAATTGGAGAGAGAGTTTATGGAAAATTTGATAGTGGGGGCCATGAGAAGAAACAAATAAAGAACTACTAGTGGGTGAATATTCCACTGCACCACCACTGGCTTTGAGATGATCCATTCCCCTCTAAAACCTATCATAGCTGAGGTAATCAATGTTCTAATAATTGTTTTTTTAAATTGTGATTTAGATAGAAACTAATACATTTCCTATACTAGTACTGTACAAGGTGAAAATGAAAATGATTTTAACACCCACCCAACACCTTGTACTGAGGGCTATGGTGGTCATTATCCAAAATGCCATGATACACAATAGGCCAATTAAAAATGGTCATGTTAACGATTATATTAATGTATACCAGGAGATGAGCACTGAGCTACCTACTACAATTGATGATGACGATATTCATAAGGTTGAATAGGCTATTGAAACAATCACTACATCGCTGTCACAACTTATAAAAAAACATATTGAAAATGAGTTATTCATTACCAATTTATTGTACTGGATAAACCTTTATCATATAATGGAAAAAGTTCTAAAACCATTATTGTTATTATAGAAGAACAAAAGGATGGGATGAAAAGAAATAAAGACTTTAAACCATCTCAAAGATCAACCAGCCAATTGAAACAATCTACTGAAATCACCTAAAACCCACTTTTTCTGTATCTACACTTATTATCATTATAGGCACATATTAATATGAAGTTGAATGATGGTGGTACTCACAGATTTTTTCTAAATATGTACAATGGAGAAGATCTAAATTTAATTAGTGTTGACAATGTAGGTGAAATATTTTAGGATTTTTGGCTAGGTTACTGAGTTGTAAATGTATACAGAGGTATGTTTTCATGATTTCATTTTTGAAAATAAGATATACAATAATAATTATAAATAAATATATTTCAAATATTTCATAGGCATATACAGGAAAAACAATTTAATTAATTTCCTTATTAAAAAAAATTTGACTCGTTAGTCCACACATCACCTCTACAGAACAAAAAAAATAGAATCTCTGAAAGAGGGTGAAGAAGTGGTAGGTCTGTTCAAATTGTTTAACAAAAAAATTATGGATGACATACTATTTTTAACACCAACAATGTAGGGGTAAAATTATAAAATTTAATCATAAAAATTGTAAATTAGTTTCATTCTTTACTTATTTTATTTGTGTTCATAGGAAGCATTTGATGCTCATTGCGGTCAATATGAATACTCCAGTGATTTATTTTCTAGATTCAATGCATGGATATCAATCAAACTGACCACACATAATGGTTTTTTTCAATTTTTAATAGACAAAACATAGTATTTTAAAAGTAAACAACTATTTATATAACTTATAATACATTTTAATGAAGATTCTGTTATGATAGGGTGGTTCGTGAATACCGTCTACATCAGGAAATGAGGTTGAGGGAAAAGAACAAGAAAAATCACAAGAACTTCGACTGGATAAAAATAAGGTTATATATAATAACATTTCAGTATCCATACACATAGAAAATATAACTTATTTTTTTCAATGTTTCTTCTATATCCAATACAAATAAATGATAAAGGTTGTGGTTATTATGTTTTTAAATTTATGAAAGAGATTGTAATCCATGATCAAAATAGTATTCCAGAAGATGTATTTTCAAAAATATTAAATATTTCATTTAATGTATTTATTAATTATTTATGTATTTATAATTTTTTAATTCTACCAAGATTTACAGAAAGAAGCATATTGACAAGATGATATAGATTCATTTAGAAACAAAGGTAAAGAATACCTAATGGAATAAATTACACAAGTGGAATGAATATGTGACCAGTATGACATCATGATCATGTCTTAGTAATCACAAGGTTGCATAAGTTTCATGTTGTTTCTTCAATGGTAGTTCTGATTCATTGATTGAGTTTTAGTGGATTATGTACCTTGGAAATTAAGTGATATCTAGAGGTGTATTGGCCATTGGGAAATAAAAAATGAATGTTCGAATAAAAATTTATGGCCCAAGTAGGTGAGACGATGAATCATTATTCCCCAAGGAATCTTGGGGATGGGATGTATTATAGAGGGGAGACTGCATGATATTGGGATTTAAATCAATTTTCTAATTCCAAGTGAGTTTTAACATCTCTGTTGGTGAATGATTTAAATCAATACTAAGTATTAGATTGTAAACGTGGGTCTTGGAACACATGAATGTATTGTTTTGGATGAGGTTTATTCCTTGGGTGGTTTCTCGGGTGCTTAGTTGAGTTTCAGAAGTCTTTGCCTCTTAACACACTAATTTTCGTTGAAATAGAATGAGTCACATGGTTTGTTCCTAGTTAGATTATCCATGTAGATCAACACTTTGATCCATTTTTCTTATGGGCCATGATATGTTTAAACCATGAAACCACCAAGGAATTACCCTAAAATATGGGGTAGGAGTGAAGGGGTGATCCACATATTTTTTAGAACATTTTCCAAAACCATGCACCCACCCATGCACTTATTGCCACATAACTAGTATCCATGAATGGTGATTTGTGTATTTTATTAAACTATGAAGCCAAACTGTGTGAGGTGCCTATTTCTTTGATAGTAACAATACACACTTTGTTGAATTTTTCCTACAAAATGTGGCCAAACTGTGTGACTTTTCAAAAGGGTAAAACATTATTTTTTCCAAACCATATACAACGGGGTTTCACCACTATTCTCTTCCTATCTCTACACATCAAACCCTCATTGGGTGGTTTTCATTTTTTTTCTCCTAGGCTATGATGTATCTCCATAATTTAGTGCTAGACTCGATAATTTTATGTATCATTGGATAGATAATTGGTATTCCATGATTCCTCTTTCATATTTTCATCATTTATCTCTATATATAGAATTCTAAATTATCACAAGAAAATTTTCCCTATTTCATTGTTTTTTATTATTCTTTTGATTTCATCCATTCTATCTTGAATCAATAATTAATATTATATTTTTGTAACATCCAAAAAATGAGTTTGGTTTTTTAGCTTATTTTCCTTAAACTCTCATAGATTTAAAAATGTAATAATTGTTTAGCGCCCCATTTTCACTCATTCTTTTCCTCTAAAATTATTTTTCATTTAATTAGATGATTAATTTTGAATATGAATACACTATTGGACCCATTTACTATAGTTGGACTACATGGACCTCAACATAAGAAATTCCTTGGGTGTACCATTCTTATGAACCTAATCATATTCAGAGGTTAATAACTAAAAATATCCAATGGTGTTTTTGGTTTGACATCCACGAGTGTTCGATTAATTTCATATAGATAAATTAACATTGTATAATTTGGAAGGAATATTCCACTCTGATCTCCTCACTTTGAATTGAGATGTTAATAGGTATGACACAACCTTGAACCTTTATATTCATAATGAAAGGTTGTGGATTAAATTTATTGAATTTAGATGATAAATAATATGACCCATTAGCTTTCCTTTTCCATTATTAAATGGTAAGGCAGAGAAATTAATTAAAAAAACTAAATAAATTGATATGATTTGTCTACATAATTATTACTTGACTAGAAGTAATTATTAAATACATAGTCTATACTATTATTACTATGGACCTTTGTGCTATTATTATAGTGTTCAAAATTGAGCCTGCCTTAGATTCTTGAGGGAATTTCTTGATCACTAAGAGGGAACCACCATGATTCATTAGGATGATTTACAATAGAGATACCCACATTGGTCAATGTCTAATTATATGTGAATTCCTCTTTTTAGTACTGGCCATTCAGATGGATCAAATCCAGATATGAGAATTCCACATATACTCTCCTTTAATTCATAAAGATGTCCTCAGACACTCAATGCCAAGGGATACCTTTTTGGGGACCTGATAATGCTTATCTGAAGATTACATGGGACACAACTTCCCAATCTTGGTTAGAACTTTTTTCTGTTGAATTCCACAGATTTAGAATTTGGATTACAATTAGACCCATATGAAAAGAACACATCAGATATTACTATGAGTTGGCTCAACAATTATTTATTTTGAGTATGCCTTAGTTACACCTTGTATGTATCCTTATCAATATCCTAATATATCATATAGTCACTTGTTATAGATGATGTGTATAGGCATGTCAATATTTAAATTTAAATTTTTAATTTATGATATTATCCAAATGTGGACTCCTTATAACCAAGCCATTGGTCCATGTGGATTCATGTATACATGTGAAAATTATTTAATTACGTGTATAAATATATATATATGATGACAGGTGTGCATATACATTTCCTCTTAGGCCGAAGCAGGTATGGTCAGTCTGTTTCCTTCTGATGAACTAGAGACCAATATGATATTAATTATTTTTTACCATTTAATCATTATATACCTCTACACTACATATTTTATATCCACATTCTGGATAGTATGAGACACTATTGGTGGTTTCCTATTGAGTATATCTCACAACCTTTCCAAGCCTCCATTTTACTAGGGATCTCAAATAGACCTCATGGTTGCAGGTTTAGGATCATAGTTAATGCTTGTAACAATATTCTTGTTTGTGGGATCATAGAAGAACATGGATTAGATCAATATAATGATTCTCATAGAGATACCCCATGGAGATTTTTCATTTTATAGTATATTGTTTATATATACATGTAGTTTTCTTATTACTTTACATTTGGACTAATTCATGCATTATTGCTCTTCAATTGTGATAGAATTTTTTTTTCATTTAATTTATTTAGTATTGATTGTAGTTTTTATTACTAATCTAGATGATATATTCTTCCCATTGTACCTCCATTAAACTCTCACTACTAGTCCACAAACTCTGGTGCATGGGGAGGCATTCTTGAGTCCTCATGGTCAATCAGATCATGGGAATGTTTGTTGTGAATCTCATGTAGAGATTCTAAATCAATCATTTTAATGAAATTTATAGATTATATCTTCAATAAAATTTTATAAAATTAATTTTATGGTTTTTATTATTATTTTAATAAAAATACATCCATTTTTGCTTAAAAATAATTTATCTAAAAAATGATTTCATTGTGATTATCATTATTATATTAAAATGATTATCTATAAATTATATGAATTTATTATGATAAAATATATTCAATATTTGGCATAATATTTTCCAAATATGGTAATTATGGAAAATTTATTTCTTCTCATAATTAATTATAAAACCAGAAAAAAATTGTTACCTCGGTTATGGTTAAAATGACTTTATGGGGGGTTAACTAGGAGATGAGGGTAAAAATGAAACATACAAATATTGAAATACTATTGGATGAATATATTTCATAATTACCTAAACATACAATATACTTTTTTCCAATAGGTATTAATTTTACTATATATATACTTTATATTATTTAAATCATTTAAGTAATTCTATATGTGGCCCTCTTCTCACTTATAAATGAGAACCTCTTATGATCCTTTATATAGAAACATTAAGTACTAAAGATCATTCACGAAATTCCAACAAAAAATTTTATATTCCTTTGGATCATTTTCTATCTACTTTTGATACCCAATAATATTCTAGGAGGATTATTGGTCTAAGATAATGGTGGTATCTTAATGAATAGGTACTTGTTTTACTTCACTCTTCCAAAGGTTATTTTATCCAACATTTAATCTAAATATAAATTATCATTATGATAATAATGAATAAATTATATTAAAGATACTATGATTTTATTTTGATTATGGGAAAACTATTTTCCATATACTTTTAATCAAATGAAAAATGATAATGTTGCTCGTGTGTAAGTGAGGAATACATTCACCATGAAGCGTTGTGATTCATTTTTCATTTCCTAAATAAGTATATGTTCATAAATATATATTTAATGAATATATATTATATTAATGAAATAATTATTGTTATTTAATATGAAATTAATATTTACCTTTATTTCATTCCATACATCCAAAAGTAGAAAAAACACTCATGAGTATGTATATATTATCTCCATGGAGTGATGTAATTAAATTTTCAACAATAATTTATATGAATGGCTATTAAAGTTTATATAAGTATTATATATAATACTAATATCATTATTAGTATTATTAAAATTATGAAGTCAATACCAAGGATCATTTACTAGAACCATCAAACCAAAGAATGCATGGATAACAAACTAGTTTTCACTCAAATTTTCATTTTAATGGTAAAATTATTATCAGAAAGAAAAATAGAAATTATAATTAAATGATAAAATTTATGAAATATATTTTTGTGGTTTTATAATATATTTATAAAAAATAAAAAAATTTTATAATAGAGGTATAAATGTTTATAAAGTAATAAGGGACTCGAAGTGAGGGTTTATATTACAATCTCCATTCTTTTCAAGACTATCTATATGAAAAACAAATTGATTTAAATAATATATATTTTATAATATATATTTTATAATATAAATCCCATATAATTTTTTATCGTAATTTTTATTTCTACAACTTTAATGTAATAGTACTATTTTCAATATTAAAATTAAAATTATTGTGAAAATGGTTTTAAGAAAAACAGACCATATTTCTTCTATGGTTGATGGAATTTTTCCATGTCCATGTTATATAAAATATATTAAAGAATATTATTTAATATGTTTCATTGATTTTGTGATGTAATTTTCAACTGTATTTGAATTTAGTTTCAAATATTGAAAAATCAATTTTACATTGTTTTTCTAACAGGTTATTTATGATTTTCTTATGAAAAGTGATGGAGTAATCATTGTTTTGACATTAACATCAGAAATATTATTTATAGTCATCATATATGTTATTTTTGTATTCTTATATTACATGTTTATATGGTTATTTTAAAATAAAATATTTTTCTTAAATTATACTAATTTTTTGTTTTTAAAATCACCTAATGAAAAATGGTAATTTCCCAGTTATCAATGAATTGTTTAAATGTTAATATATATATATATTTTTCATATATGTAAAAATAATTTATGGAAGTTGATGCCTTAGATGATACATTATCTTATGTTATAATCAACATAATTTCTATAAATTACTTCTGATAATGATGATTTGATGATGATTTAATGACACTGGTGTCTTTCCCAAATGTTAACTAATTTATGATGAAATCATTAGGAAATTTATTTAATTTCCATGATTTATGAAAATTTAAAATTTATAATTTTTTTATAATTTTTTTTTTATTTTTACGGTTTATGATATGATAAATTTATGGAACTTTCATTATCTTTTGGTTTCCCTTTGTATGATTTATGTTATGTGATGGGTGCACATATATTTTTGTAGAACTCTAATGAATTGGGTAAGGAACGATATCTCATAATGTTATATGTATTATATTGGGGAGTAAACCTAGAACTGCAATGGACTATTTGAACTAAGATATTCATGGGAGTGAACCCTAATTATGGACATAATGTAACTGTGAGTGAACCCATTCTAAGAAGATAGTTTTGCTAGTGATCCCTGTAAAAGAAAATGATTTTATGTGATTATGTTTTTTCCATAAAGCTATGTCTCATTCTCATGATATGTACCCTTGGATCATGAATGATTATTGAGGATTCCTCACTCTAATTACTTGTTTCATTTATGATGAAAAATCATAATTCTATGATTCCTATTAAAAGAAATTGGGCTGATTGGGTATGTATTTTATAATTTATGATAATATTATCATACCCTCATGCTTATCTTATACACACTAATGATCATTCATTGAAATCCCATATTTATAGTCTTATTTAACATATGATCTATCCCTTTCACATGTTTAACATCCCTTGTTATAGAGAATGGTTTTAAGCAGTATAAGTATAATAAGTGTACTATGTGAGAATAAATTTGTTTGAAATATTGACATCTTTCTTGAGAAAAGATTATTAAGTATAAAGTCTCTAAATACACTAAACAGTTACATTTATAAGTAATGTTCTATTATATAAAATATTAAATATTCATCTAATTCCAGGAATAATTTATCAATGAAATTCATGAGTCACCACATCCTCAATCATCTTTGTCCTCTCCTTTGCCTCAAGAGTACCTCGGTCTCCATAGAATATAGTTGGGAAAATAATCAAGAAGTATTGGATATGGTATAATAACTAGGAGGATATTAGATCCTCTATTATATTTTCGGTCTATATAGTGTAATCAAATGAAGTATTCACTCTTATTCATTCATAAAGAATGTCCATAAGGGTCATTTTTAGGAACTAACATTCCACATTTTCATCAAATATTTTAGCTAAGAAATATATAAATATCATAAAACTAAAATTAAATTAGTTATATTGTCTCATATCAAATTATTCAACCCCATAAAAACAAATAATGATTAGTATAACCTATTTAATCCATAAAAATTAAATAAAAAATAAAAAACAATTCATTGAAACATCCTCTCCTTGAAAACAATGACCCCCTTAAAACATTTTTAAATCTCTTGAGAAAATTCTGAAAATAAATTTTACAAATACACCATAGATTAAATTTTATATTTATTAATTCTTTAATTCATGGGAACTACAAAAATTACATCGGTTTAAAAAATAATTATTCTTCATAAAAACACTTATACAAATCAACTGGGGAATTTAAAATATTTATAGGATAGCATTAAAATTTCAAAAAATGCCTTTTGTTTGATTATGAAATAATTTAAATTTAACACATTGAAATACTAGTTTATATTATTAAATTATGTTCAATACCACTCAAAATAAAACTAGAAATATTTCTTTTCTATCCAATCTAGTTTTCTATATCACCAATCTAAAACATAAAAGAATAATCCAAATAATTAGTTATCATCATTAATCAAAAACACACTCTATAATATCTATTTTATAATAAATACTCCATTATTGAACTTCAAATCAATTGTATGCACCATTTGAGTGGATTTTAGATTCAAGGTAGACAATAAAACTCATTTTGGGGGAAGAAACTTGGAATAATCTAGTAGTATGTATTGGAAAAGTACGTTCCAATGATGAAATAGACTATGAAATTAATTTGGGAACTAATTTCTCTATAAATATATGGTTTTATAGACTGATACTATGTATTTAATTTATATTCTCCCCATATAAATATGAATACCATTAAATTCACTATTTCACTAAATTAGGAGGAAAATACCATACTATCACATCAAAACAAATTTAAAAATGATAAAAATGAAACATTAACTCACAATTAAAATCTTAAATTTCAATGTATACTAATGTACAATCATGAATCGTAGGGATGAAGGACATAATTATTCTCTACATATAGATATCTAACAACCCCATATCCATTCCCCAGAATATAGAAAAACTAGGTTCTAATACCATTTTAAAAAAACATAGGATGCCACTAAACTAGTATCTTTTCCATATCACTACAAGAACATATACTCATTCTTGATCCCAAAATTCTTGAAAAATTCACCGAGGTATCTATTAGACAAAACTGGGAATAATTTATCCCTAATAATCTAAATAACCACCAAACATATTCCTCTAATAAATCTGGAATGAATCATCCTTATATTAGGTTAAATGAAAATAGAAATTAATGGTATCAATAATTAAAACAACCAGACTTATTATAAGACAATAAAAGTAACCAAAAAACTCATAATAAGAGGATACACCATAACCAGACATATATAAATTATGAGAACCAGAATTACCAGAAAAATAAAAAATGGAAACCTTGAAAAAATGGAAAATACATAAAAAACTCCAAATAAAAAAACCAAAAACATATAGTATCCAACTAATCATATCCCAAGGTCACCCAAAATAAGACCTAGACTAAACCTCATCATTTAATCTTAATAATCACCCATATAGATATCAATATTGAAACCTAAATGTAAATATAGGATATTCATACACCTAAGTGTGTATATAGGGTGTGAGTAAAATATCAAATAACATGATCAGACCTAGGATTTTGTGCAGTTCCTTTCAAAATTAATTTCATTTATGAATTTTTAATATACTTTTAAAAAGTATTCTTTTCATCTAAGCATAAAAAAAATATGTTTCATACCAAATTAATTTTCATAAACCCAACCAAATATTAGTATAACAATAGTGGAATCAATTTATTCAAAATAACCAATTTAAATATTAAAAATAAATTTTTATGGATCTCTAAAAAACAAACCATTTAAATATCATAAAAAACATATATGTGAAACAAAACCATTTTATTTCATTTAAATTAACTAATTTAACATCATCTTCTTAAATTAATTTAATAAAAAGAAGCCAAACCATAAAAAGAAAAGACTGAAAGGAATAAGGAATTGTAGATGCCAACTGGACAAGGTGATAAAATAAAAATTAAGTGAACTCGCAAAGCATAATCAATATAATATTGAGGGATCATGGGTAACTCAGTATGTCCTGTGTTGAGGTGGTATTAAGAAAACTATAGAATATGATGAATTGTAGGTCTATGATGATTTAAAAATACACATAATACACTTGAATAACCCATAACTACATCAGTGGGGAGCCAACTCCCCACTTACCCAAACACATAACATAACTTCGGAGACTCTATTTGAAATTTTATCAACCATTATAATAAAAATATAATATTTTGTGAAAGTTAAAAGCATTCTAGTGAATGTTAAAAACTATAACTGATCAAAAATAGTATCAAATAACGAATAATAGCATTATAAATATAAATCATAGGTCCCAACTGATTCCCTTATGATAAATGGCCCCTTTCACAATATCCTTATTCTGAAATTTTTTATGGAATTCCCCTGGAGAACCCAATCCATAATAATCAAAATACATAAATATGGGTTTATATTGGGGGTTTCACATTTATTTTGAAAAAACAAATATAAAGTGCTAAATGGGAATTTTTAAAAAAATAAAACGTATTAAATGTCCTTTATATAATTTTAATCCCATTATAAAATATTTCCAAACAAATTTAATTCATTGATAATGATACTAAAAAATCATTTTAAAAAATGTATTATTTTCTTCATATCATTTGAGACTTCTTATCACGAATCAAATATCATACAACACTTTAAAAAATTACTATCAAATAACGAAAACATTGTCAAATATCTTATATTGTGAATTTTTTTTTCAAACAATCCATTTAGTAATTTTAAGAAGCACTTGGAACTCAATAAATAGATTTAAAAATTTATATAAAAATTAAACATCATTATAAAAAAACTAGAAATCCTTTGGGACATCCATGAAAAACTATAAAAAATAGTGAATATTTTATCAGGGATACACTATAAGGTATTAGAATACAAATATAATTGAACAATGTTCTAGTTAAAGGAAAATAATGTGAACTCCTAATTCAATCCCAATAAAATCAAGTCTTAAAATGTCTTTTTCCTTGGATAATATGAAACAAAGTATGGAAATGACCTCTATGATCACTAAACAACAACAAAACATAGATTGGTTCACCCAAAACCCTTTATCTAACCCATATATTACATAGGGTTCATGAGAAACTAGAAATGTAAATATAAATTGGAGAAGTGAGAAAAATAAAATGTGTAAAAGAGGTAAAATTCATTTACCATGTGAATGTTCTTGAAATCCATGGTGAATGAGCTCAATATCTAGAAGATGGGGAGGTTTATTTTCCCATGAATATCTCCCATGGTCAAATAGAAAAATTTGTAGGGGTAAGGATAGTAAAACCCTTATAATTGATATAGGTATTTATGCAATTTCAAATTTGTTATAAATTGGACAGGCCTCACAGTTAGAATGCATGGTTATGAAAATTATTCAACTACCATGCGGGATACACATGATCAAACATACAAGCATCATATTGACAGTCCAAAGGGTTTCTCCTAATGATACTAATACTGTGTGGGAAACTTATGAATACCAAAACATAATTCATGGTTACCTAAATTGTCTTAATAAATAGGAATAACATGGGTTAACGATGGAAAAATACACTAGATTCTATCTACACCTCCTTGTATAGTTTCCAAAAAAATGTTCTTAGTTTTAGATGTAACACCCCGACCCCAGTTACCCAGAGTCGGTGAATTATTAAATAACATTGGCATGATCACAAGAAAGATCAATTCTCGAAAGACTGATTAGTTTTGTAGCCTTGGAATTACTATATACATTCATAAAGTTTACATTACATCATAAACTCAAAAAAATACTACAACAACATCTTTTCTTCATATCCCATCATACTATCCCTGTAGGTCATTTATAAATTACTTTTTCACATCCTGGGAAAAATAAAACATTGAATGGGGTGAGCTCAGATGCTCAGTAAGGATAACAATATAGCGGAAACTTTCATAAATAAGCATAAACATTTAAGGCAATGTATAACTAAAACAAAAGCATTTTAAACATGAACTTCAACATAATATGGAAAATATGAAATGAAATAATTCCATTTACTTATTCAAATGGATATTCTACTAGTCGAATAATCACATGAAATATCAATAACCACTTTCATAATGATAGAATGCATAATGTCAGACTATCATAACCACATAGCCAGGGCCTCGTGACAGGACTAAAAATAAGATTTTGTCAAGGAATTGTGCCAAGACACTAGTTTGTCTTATGAGACCTACCGATGCATCGAGGAGCTATACCAGGCTCCACCCGTCACTTATTAAGTCCAATGCATTCCTCATTTGAACAGGTTTAAGCATAACATAAGTATTCGTATTAAAACTAGCATAGGAAATGTCAACGCTTTATCCATAAACCATTAATGGTATAAAAATAGCACATCCACATTCATACATATCACAAAACCTTCAATACAATGTGGATGTTTTTATCACAATAAATCAACTTCAAATAAGCTTAAAATCCATCAAAAGATGTTGACATAGATTAAATCAAAACTATTTGAGAGAAATATCTCTTTTTTGAAATCATTTGAATGTCACATAGTTAAAAAATAAAACATTTACTTTTAAAATATTCTTATAAGATTGTAAGGGAAGCTTCGATGATTTTATAATAGCGGAAAATTGCCACAGACGCCGTATAAGTTAAAAAAACATTCTTACCTTAATTATGTCGAAATGCTTAAAAAGTACCTTGTTTGGAAAACAATGGAAAGATTCCTTTATAAACCTCTTATAAAAAGTCAAACAAGGTTATAAATTACTTTAACCCATATTCTGTAAAATAGAAAGAATTTTTTGAAATACAGGGTCCCAGTAGATAATTACATATAACCAACCTCGGATAATGAAGAGATTGTGAAATAACCCTTACCTTGTAATTTTCCATGGTTGACGGTAGGTTAAAATCCTGTATAATAGTGAAATAATTGTTATTAAATTATACAATAATCATATACAATAATATGATATCATATTTGATCTTTTAACATTGATTTGTTAATAATATCTTAGTATTATCGTTGTTTCAGGTGTTAACTTACTCATTTTAATTTATATGTTTTCTTACGTAAGGCATGTTTTTCATGGATAGGTAGTATATTATTCATATCCAGAATGATATCAAGTACTTAAAAATTATTTTTAAATCATCAAATTATAATTATACTTGAATGGATACGATGGAGAATGAATCTCATCGCGTTCGTGGAGACGGTAGTCCGTACGTACGCACGAGCGACAATATCATTCTTTTGATATTAAAATAATATATAATTGGATGGTATATCATATATAGAGAATCATTATCATGTTATATTTATTATTTACATGAATTACACATCATTATTATACCCATCCAAATAATAATTTGTTGAATAACAATTACACCATGACGTGGAAAATGTAAGCCTTACGTACGCACGTATGGTGACATGTCATTCAAAGGATGGATAGAATACTGAATATGGTTGAAAAAAAATTATAATAAAATCACATTATATATAATATACTGGAGTTATTATTTTATAATGGTAATAACAAATAAATAAGAAGTTGAAGAAGAAAGAACTTGAAAGAGTGTGGTGAAAACATTACCTCTTCTTCGGGTTCTTCCTTTTGATTTGATCAAAAGGGATCCTTAGGTTGGTTTTATGATCAAACTAAGGCCTCTAGGTTTAATTGAGGGATTTTGAGAGAGTATTTAGGCAGTGTTTGTCCGAACCAAAAGGATTTGAAAGTATTAATAATTGTTTAGAAGTGGTGTCCTTTTATAAGGGGGAGGAGGGGCACCTTAGGAAAATCTAGAAATATTATTCTATAATAAATTCATATTCGGTTTATAATGGCTCCAAAGTAGATTATTTAAATGTTAAGGCCAGTATGGGTCGAGAAAAACTCAACCAATAGAATTTAGACAGGTTTGGGTCATTATATTAAACTTATCTTTTAGTTTTAACTCTTAGTTAATTAGTTTGACACTTACCATGTCACTTTATTTTTTTATATTATATAGTTAATAAACATACTATATACCTCCAAGATACCCCCAAGTGGTCCATTAATGATACAACTATCATGATATAAATCTCTTGGCCGAAAATTATATTTTTATGAATTGAATATAAATTAATAATATAATATTTGTTTTAAAAACTCTTTTATGTCAATTTTGACACTATTCAATAATTGATTTTTGTTAAAGTCTTAACAACATTATTAATTCGAACCAAATTCATTTAAGAAATCCTATAATGTCATATTAATAAATAAAAGTCATGTATGTCATCAAAAGTTTCAAATTATCTTAATTTTAACATTTATAATACCAATTATTTTATTCATTCATTAATAAGTAAAATACTGCATCACTATTGTGTCATAATAATATTAATTATTAAATTTATAAAAATTATAAATAAAATACCATCCTGTAGGAAATATTTTTATATTTCTAATGAATATTTATAGTTCTAAATCCAACATATATAACCCTATGTAAAAATTGTTTTTCTAAAAGATATATGCTTATGTCATTTTTGTATTTTTTTAACTTAATTAATATAAAGTGTCATTATCACATACTAGTGTCACAATGGGGTCCCAAAATCGACCCAAAGATGCCCATGGTCGGACATTTATCCACCAATAAAGTTAGAACCCGTTTTAGGGTAATTTATTATTGTTATAATATTATTATTTTACCCTTATTTACCGGATTTACCCTTTAACCATCATAAATAAAAATTTTACCGAAGTAATTATTCAAAATGTCTAAAAATAAAAGTTACCTATTTACACAATTTGGATATCCTGATTCCAAATATGGAATCCATTTTTCCAAATTCAAAACATATAAGTGGAATAAATTAATTTAAAATTAATTCTCGTTGTTAAAACGAATAGCGTGTTTTTAAGAGATAATAACTATCAAAAGATTGACACTTGTTAATGTCCGGTTAAATTGTGAGATTATGTCCAATGACCAACATTGTGTTAAATGATAAGAATATATTCTAAATATTCTTTAAAACCACTCAAATTCATAATTTATCACTATTAATTATTTCTATTAAAAAAGTTTTTTTCAATTTAAATTTAGTTATTTTCACTATTCATCAAAATATAAATGTTATCCGAAAAGTTATAAAAATTTTCGCTAGGCTAATTTTGATATTACGAATCCAAAAATTAAGTCAATTTTGAGAGCAGAAATTTATAAAATTTCAAAAAGTGGGTATTACTATTCATAATGGCAAGTTTGATTGGTTGTGGTGTGTGTTAGAACTCGAAGTTGCGTACAACACACGCTACTGTATTATTCAAAGGGAAGCGTACCATGGAAGCTTGGGGTGTTATATTCTACCCTCCTTCAAATAATTTTGTCCTCGAAATTTCTTGAATACTGCCGAATGAAATGACTTGGGTGGTTCTTCATCAGAAGTTCCTCGGGTTCCCACATTCCCCCTTCCATCTTATGGTTTCTCTATAGAACTTTTAACAGACGAGTCGTTCAGTTTCTCAGCACTTGTTCTCTTGGATCAATATTCCTGATGGGATCTTCACAATAAGATAGATCGGGTTCCAGTTATAATTCCTCATAGGTGAGTACATGCATTGGGTAAGGCATGTATTTTCTCAACAGTGATATGTGGAACACATCGTGAACTTGGGAGAGATTTGGAGGCATTTCCAAACAGTAAGATACAACCCCAATTCTTTCTAGAATTTCAAAAGGACCGATGTACCTGGGACTCAATTAACCTTTTTTTCCAAAACGTATAACTCCCTTCCATGGAGATACCTTCATGAAAACATGATCTCCAACCTGAAATTCCAAATCCTTTCTTTGGTTGTCAGCATAGTTCTTCTACCTACTTTGAGAAGCTTTGATGTGGTTTTGGATTACCTACACCTTTTCCATCGTTTCCTCCACTAGTTCTGGGCCTACAAGTTTTCTTTCACCAACGTCATCCCAACAGGTTGGTCTGTGACATCTCTTTACGTATAACGCTTCATATGGTTCCATCCAAATACTTGAATGGAATCTATTATTATAGGAAATTTCCACCAGAGGTAAATATTGATCCCACATACCCTGAAAGTCAAGTGAGCATGATTTCAACATGTACTCTAAGGTTTTAATAGTCTGTTTAGATTGTCCATCTGTTTGAGGGTGGTAAGAAGTGCTCAAATGAAGTTCAGTATCCAAGGATTTTTGAAGGCTCTTCTAGAATCTTGAAGTAAAATGGGGATCACGATCAGAAACAATTGATAGGGGTACTCCATGAAGTCTCAACACTTAATTAATATATAGTCTTGCTAGACATTTCAGTGGTATATCTTCTCTTATTGCAAGAAAATGCGCTGACTTGGTAAGACGATAAACAATAACCCATATTGCATTGTTCCTTCTAGGAGTCTTTGGTAGCCCCATAATAGCCCCATAACAATGTCCATCGTAATATTGTTCCATTTCCACTCCGGTATGGGAATAGGTTCCATGACACCTCGAGGTTGTTGCCTTCCAGCTTTTACTTGTTGAAAAACCATACATCATGACACAAAATTAGTAATCTCTCTCTTCATTTTGTCCCACCAAAAATGTTCTCTCATGTCTCTATTCATTTTGGTGCTCTCAGGGTGAATAGAGAAATTTTAACTATGAGCATCGTCCAACAATTCCCTTTTTAGATCATGTATATTGGTAACACGAAGTCTCTTCCCAAATTTCAAAATTCCATCTTCATACCCAAAGTCATTCAATCTCCCATCATTCACAGCTTTAATCTTCTTTTAAAACTCTTCATCACCGGTCTGAAAAATCTTTATCCTTTCTAGTAAAGATGGTTTGGAAACCGTTTAAAAAGTATTGATGTTTCACATTCCATGGTAATTCCCATATCCATCTTCACTAGATCCATGAAAAAGGATCCCTTTAAATTGTCATCATGTTCAAAACTCCATGATCTTTTCTGCTCAAATCATCTGTCACCTTATTTTCCTTCCCCGAGTGGTAGTGTATCATGCAATCATAATTCTTGAGTAGTTCAAGCCATATCCTTTGCCTCATGTTTAGTTCTTTTTGTGAGAAAATTTACTTCAAACTCTTGTGATCAGTATAAATCTCACATATTTTACCATAGAGGTAGTGCCTACATATCTCCAAAGAAAAGATCACAGTTACTAACTCTAGATCATGAGTTGGATAGTTTTTCTCATGAATTTCCAACTATCGTGATGCATAGACAATAGCCCTGTCATTCTTCATAAGGACACAACCAAGTCCTTTCTTCGATGCATCACTATAAATAACAAACCCATCATTCCCTGATGGTAGAGTAAATATAGGAGCATTGACTAATATTCTATTCAGTTCTTCGAAACATTCTTCACACTCTTTTTTCAAAACAAACTTAACCCCTTTACGTGTGAGCTTCGTTAATGTGTTAGCCAATCGGGAAAAATTCTGGACGAAACGTTGATAATAACCTGCCTAACCAATAAAACTGCATACCTCAGTTATACTCATCAATGTAGGCCATTCTTGGATTTCCATGGTCTTAGAAGGATCAACAGAGATTCCATCTTTAGAGACAATATGGCCAAGAAAATAAATCTCCTGAAGCCCGAATTCACACTTGCTAAACTTCCCATATAATTCATGTCTTCTCAGAGTCTTCAGGATAATGCACAAGTGATTTTCATGAAATTCGTAGTTTTTGGAGTATACTAAGATATCATCAATAAATACCACCACAAAATCATCGAGATATTCTTTGAAAATTCAATTCATTAGATTCATGAATACATAGGGTGCATTAGTCAGCCCAAAAGGCATTACCGTAAACTCATAATGCCCGTACCTTGTTTGAAATGATGTCTTTGGAATGTCTTCCTTCTTCACACACAACTGATGGTATCCAGATCGAAGGTCAATCTTTGAAAATCTTTGGTCTCCATAAAGTTGGTCAAATAAATCATCAAAGCGAGGTAGGGGATACTTGTTCTTTATTGTTATAGTATTGATCTCCCTGTAGTCGATACATAACCTCATAGATCCATCTTTCTTTTTAAAAAAAGAACAGGGGCTCCCTATGGAGAAAAACTAGAGCAAAAAATCCTTTATTACTTAATTCCTCTAGTTGTTTCTTTAGTTCAACTAATTCCACAGTGCCCATTCAATAAGGGGTCTTAGATATAGGCCTCGATCTGGGAATTAAATCAATGGAAAACTCAACTTCTCATTCTGTAGGATGTCCAGGTAAATCTTCTAGAAACACATATACGTATTCTTTCACAATAGGTACATCCTCTATTTGAACATTCCTTTCCTCACCCACAGTCATTAAATTCTCTTCCTCCCAATAATTTAATTTAGTTGAACTACTGGGGGTGGATATAGATAAGAATTAGGTGGTGACGATTCTACTCTAAAGATAAGGTGTTCCTTATCATCATCATCAAAAACCATAACCTCCTTTTTCTTATAATAAATCATCGCATCATGGTCTGAAAGCCAATCCATACTGAGGATTATATCAAACTAAATCATAGTTATGATGATGAGATCAGTGGATAAAGAACATTTATGTGCTCTAATGGGGACTGATTCACAAAACATTGTTGCAATGATACTTCCATTAGGAGTTTTAACTGATAACACCCTTGTTAAATAAAATTGGAAATATCTAATTTTCATAGCAAACTGAGAAGATATGAAATAATGCGATGATCCAGAATCAAATAATGCATTTTCTAAACTTGAGGAAACCATTAAATTACCTTCCACCACGTCTTTTAGAGCTTCTACCTCAGCAGTAGTGATAGCATAAGCTTGGCATTGATCCGTTGGAATTTTCTGAGGTAAGTTCCCCTGACACATATAACATACATTTTTAAAATTTCCGATCTTCCTTCAATTTTAGCATTGGACATCGGTAGCTTCCTTATTCCCCTTGCAATCACGAGCTTGGTGGCCTTTTTCACCACAATTGTAACAGACTCCCTTTCCTTTTAAGAAAGTACCGGGGTGTTTCTTCCCACATTTACCACAGGATGGATATTCAACCTTTCCCTTCTTCCCCTTATTTCCATCCCCAGATTGATCAGAATATCTCTTCATCTCTTACTTTTCTTTAAAATCATAAGACTTAGAGAATTCATTTTCTGTCTTGACAGCACATGAGACAATGTCTTCGTACGACGAGAAGGACTGTGAGACTAATGCTCAATAGAGAAATGGTTTTAACCCATTAAATAAATGATCAATATTAATTATTGGGTTACGTATATAATCTCTAACATACCATTCTAACCTTGTAATGTTAGCCTCATACTTTGCGACATTCTCATCCTCCTTTTGTTTCAGACTCAGAAATTTTCTTTCCATATCTGCTCGATGGTCACAAGGAAAGTATTTTTATAAAAACATATCTTTAAACTCCCTCCATTCAATATTTGATACTTCATCATCTTCTTCATGTTTTGAATCAATTACCACCATTGTTCAGCATCTCCAATGAGGCGGTAAACTCCCATGATAAATTTTTCCATTTCACTACTCCCCAAAGCCTGAAATATTTTCTCTATGGAACTTATCCATTTCTCATCTACTAATGGATTTTTACTCCAATTGAATGTTGGTGGTTTCTACCTCATGAAGAGATCTGACATTGATCCTCCGTGCTATGGATCAGGGTGATCCATATGGTTAAGGTTATTTTTCATAACCTAAGCGAGTTGTCCAAGTATGGTGATTAGTTGATCAGCATAGGTTGCATCACCAGCTCCACTATAATTATCTTGAGCAGGAGGGAAATCCCTACATGGAGTGCATGCATTGATACAGTTATCATTTCTTCCACTAGGTGCCATTTCTAAACAATGGCATAAACTAGAACAGTTTATGGATCAAAATACATAATTCCATACTTATAAAGCACTTAACATAAATTGAACTATTTAAGGATATAATCCATAATCATAAAAAATGTTTTCTTTGAGGACTTATATACTCATAAACCCTTCATTATGATTTGTCAAGAAAATGAGAGTTATACTAAGCATATCCCCCGGGAGTGTCATAACCAAGAGTGCACTAAGGCCCGTTTTCGTGCACCATTTCCCGTTCGAGTCTAGTTCAAAGCGGTGTTTTTGGGTTTTACCACTGGGTACATCTGTACCCGAGCTACCTATACCTTCTCATATCCATACAGGGATGTATTTCTCGGAAAACTCACAAAATCTCTATAATACCAAAAATCCTTGAAGTTCTTCTAAACTAATCCTCAAAGTCCATCTGAAATCTATGTGCTCTAATCAGAGTTTATCTAAATCTAGCTTCCAAGGTTTGTACTAAAATTACTCTGATACCAACTGTAATGCCCCAACCTGAATTACCCAAATTCAATGCATTATTACATAACATTTGAATGATCACAAGAAATATCACGTCTCAAAAGACCGATTAGTTTAGTAGCCTTGGAATAACTTGATACATTCATAAAGTTTACATTACATCATAAACTCAAAAAAACTACAACAACATATTTTATTCATATTTCATCATATTTTCCCTACAGGTCATTCATAAATTACTTATTCACATCCTGGGAAAAATAAAACATTGAAAGGGGTGAGCTTGGATGCTCAGTAAGGATAACAATATAGCGGAAACTTTCATAAATAGGCATAAACATTTAAGGCAATGTATAACAAAAACAAATGCCTTTTAAACTTGAACTTCAGCATAATATGGAAAATATAAATTGAAATAATTCAATTTACTTATTCATATGGATATTCTACTAGTCGAATAATCATATGCAATATCAATAACCACTTTCATAATGATGAAATGAATAATTCCAGACTATCATTACCACATAGCCAAGGCATCGTACCAAGACTACAAATAAGATTCTGTCAAGGCCTTGTGCCAAGACACTAGTTTGTCTCATGAGACCTACCGATGCATCGAGGAGCTATAGCGGGCTCCACCATTTACTTATTAAGTTTAATGAATTCCTCATATGAACAGGTTGAAACATAACATAAGTATTCATCTTAAAACTTGCATACGAAATGTCAATAATATCTCCATAAACAATGAATGGTATAAAAATAGCACATCCACAGACAAACATATCACGAAACCTTCAATACAATATGGAAGTTTTGTATCACAATAAATCAACTTCAAATAAGCTTAAAATCCATCAAAGGATGTTGACATATTTGAAATCAAAACTATTTGAGAGAAATATCTTTTTTTTAAATCATTTGAAAGTCACATAATTAAAAAATAAAACATTTACTTTTAAAATTTTCTTATAAGCTTGTAAGGGAAGCTTCAACTATTTTATAATGGTGGAAAATAGCCGCACCCACCGTATATGTTAAAAAACATTCTTACATTAATTATGTTGAAAAGGATACAAAGGACCTTATTTGGAAAACAATGGAAAGATTCCTTTATAAACCTCTTATAAAAAGTCAAACAAGGTATAAATGACTTTAACCCATATTGTATAAAATAGCAAGAATATTTTGAAATAAATTTTTAAGAAACATGGATGTGGATGATAAAGGGGTCCTAGTAGATAATTACGTATAAACAACCTCGGATAATGAAGAGATTGTGAAATAAAACTTACCTTGTACTTTTCCTTGGTTGAGGGTTGGTTAAACTAATTTATAATGGTGAAATAATTGTTATTAAATTATACAAGAATCATATACCTTAATATTATATCATATATGATCTTTTAACATTGATTTGTTAATAATATCTTAGTATTATCGTTGTTTTGGGTGTTAACTTACTCATTTTATTTTATATGTTTTGTTGTGTAAGCCATGTTTGTCATGGATAGGTAGTATATTATTCATATCCAAAATGATATCTTGTCCTTAAAAAAAATTTAAATCAGAAAATGATAATTATACTTGAATGGATACGATAGAGAATGAATCTCATCGCGTTCGTGGAGACGGTAGTCCGTACGTACGCATGAGCGACAATATCATTCTTTTGAAATTAAAATAATATATAATTGGATGGTATATCATATATACATAACCATTATCATGTTATATTTATTATTTAAATTAATTACACATCATTATTATACCCATACAAATAATAATTTATTGAATAACAATTACACCACGACGTGGAGACGGTAAGCCATACGTACGCACGTATGGTGACATGTCATTCAATGGATGGATAGAATACTGAATATGGTTGTAACCTATTTATAATAACATCAAATTATATATAATATACTGGAGTTATTATTTTAGAAAGGGAATAACAAATAATGAAGATGTTGAAGAAGAAATGAATTTGAAAGAGGGTGGTGAAAACATTACCTCTTCTTCGGGTTCTTCCTTTTGATTTGATCAAAACAGATCCTTAGGTTGGCTTTATGATCCAACTAAGGCCTCTAGGTTGAAGTGAGGGAAGTTGAGAGAGTATTTGTTCAGGGTTTTTCCGAACTAAATGGCTTTGAAAGTGTGAAGAATTGTTTAGAAGTGGTGTCCTTTTATAAGGGGGAGGAGGGGCACCTTAGGAAAATCTAGAAATATTATTTCATAATAAATTCATATTAGGTTTCTAATGGATCCAAATTGAATTATTTAAAGTTTTATGTGTTTATGGGTCGAAAAAAAAAACAAACTATAGAATTTAGACAGGTTTGGGTCATTATATTAAACTTATCTTTTAGTTTTAACTCTTAGTTAATTAGTTTGACACTTACCATGTCACTTTGTATTTTTATATTATACAGTTAATAAACATACTATATCCCTCCAAGTGACCCCCATGTGGTCCATTGATGATACACCTATCATTATATAAATCTCTTTTCTGAAAATTAGATTTTTAGGAATTGAATATAAATTAATAATATAATATTTGTTTTAAAAACTCTTTTTTGTCAATTTTGACACTATTCAATAATTAATTTTTGTTAAACTTTTAACAACTTTATTAATTCGAACCAAATTCATTTAAGTAATCCTATAATGTAATATTAAGAAATAAAAGTCATGTATGTCATCAAAACTTTTAAATTATATTAATTGTAACATTTATAATACCAATTATTTGATTCTTTCATTAATAAGGAAAATACTGCATCATTATTGTGTCATAATAATATTAGTTATTAAATTTCTAAAAATGATAAATAAACTACCCTTCTGTATGAATTTTTTTTTGCTTTCTAATTAATATTTATAGTTCAAAATACAACATATATAACCCTATGTAAAAAAAAAATTCTAAAAAAGATATGCTTATGTCATTTTTGTATTTATTTTAACTTAATTAATATAAAGTGTCATTATCACTTACAAGTGGCTCCTTGGGGTCCCAAAATCAACCCAAAGATGAAAATGGTCAGACATGTATCAACCAATAAGGTTAGGATACGTTTTAGGGTAATTTATTATTATTATAATATTATTATTTTACCCTTATTTACGGGATTTACCCTTTAACCATGGTAAATAAAATTTTTACCGAAGTAATTATTCAAAAAGTCTAAAAATAGAAATTACCTATTAAAAAAATTTGTACATCTTGATTCCAAATATGGAATCCATTTTTCCAAATTCGAAACACAGAATTGGCAGCAATTAATTTAAAATTAATTCTCATTGTTAAAACAAAAAACGTGTTTTTAAGAGATAATAACTATTAAAAGATTGACACTTGTTCATTTTAGGTTTAATTGTGAAATTATGTCCAATGGCCATCATTGTATTAAATGGTAAAAATATATTCTAAATATACTTTAAAACCATTAAAATTCATTATTTATCACTATTAATTATTTCGATTAAAAAATTTATTTTTAAATAAAATTTAGTAATTTTCACTATTCATCAAAATATAAATGTTATCCGAAATGTTCCAAAATTTTAACCTAGGCTAATTTTGATATTCCTAATCCAAAAATGAAGTTAATTTTGAGAGTTGAAATTTTTAAAATTTCAAAAATTGGGTATTGCTATTCATAATGGCTAGTTTGATTGGTTGTGGTGTGTGTTAGAACTCAAAGTTATGTACAACAGATGCTACTGTATTATTCAAAGGGAAGCATATTGTGGAATCTTGGGGTGTTACATTAGAAAACCATATGATAACCATGAATATTAATAAAATTCATTACAATACTAATGTTTATCTCTAAAGACATAAAATTAAAATTTACCCAGAAATACTTTTAAATAAATAAAAATTTTGACACATGGGTTTCATATCTCCCATCATTGATAACCCATAAAAATCAACAACACGGATTCCTCAGCCTCCAAATAAAAATAACTAGAAAAAATGAATAGTAAAGTGATAAATTAAAAATATCATGGGTGAATTATTTTTATGGATCCATTGATTAATTATTAACCTCAGGCATTTATAACAACCATGATGTGCATCTAAGGTCACCTAGGGTTTCAGAAAAACAACATAATAAAAGGTAATGTAAGAGAGAACCCAAATTGATATCTAAAACAAAGATAGATAATATTATGACATTACAAAAATGGTCACACCACAATTTTGACCCAATCTAGAAATTGTATTTTGATCATCTCAACATATTATGGTGTCAAATTGTTTTATTATTTTAGCTAATGATCATTATAGTGCAATCGAATCCACCATGTTATAAATCTATAGGATCAAAATATAGATGTAGATTCTCAAATTAAAGAGGGTGGTTAATTGAATATTTAAAAAATTTCATTTTTAACCTTCATAAAATATATTTTAAACAATGTTAAATAATGTGAATTAACCAAACCTCTTTAGATCTTAAAATATGGGATAATTGGAAGGGACCAATTCCAATTAGAAGGAATCTATACTTATAAAATATTATCATAAATAATCATAATCAATTTTATGATAAATAAATATTATATTTTAAAATGTATAAAATCTTATATTCATGAGTATGTACAAGTATATGAATGTATAATAATGTTATACTTTCTAACTGTAACATAAAACATATTAAATAACAATCTTGTAAAAGGAACAAGTAACAATGAATCTTTTCACCCATGGATAAGGGTATCCCAAAACCCCGGATAATGGTCCCTTGATTTATACTTTCAAGGAAGTCTATCTTTCCCACACAAGGGTATTCCCTTGAAAATAGTATTAGAGTCTGTCTTGATATCCCCACAAGCCCTTGAAATTTATGGTAGTCAGCAACACTGTCTTCCTATCTCTAGAAGAACTTAACTGATCTTTCAATCGATGTCACACTATGAAAGCTGAATAAGTTATATATAGATTGAATAATTTGTTTATATCATTCTCACAAAGAATGATAGTATCTCTCCCTATAAATAACTTAACATCATACCAACATGTTACATTGGATGTGTGTTAACCCATGTATAAATATATTAAAATCTTTAAATGGATGGATTATTCATAGAACAAAATCCCAATGGTCATCTCCTCATCCAATGGTCATTTTTTCCATGAATTAAACTGTGACTGGGATGTGTGTCAGTTTGACAATAGTTAGTTAGAAATAAATTGCAATACATCAATTCATTGTAACATAATCATTTGTAAGAAAAAATAATAAGAAAACACATCCTAAAGTTTAAGACACTTAAGTAAACTTGAATCTGATAATGTCATAACAATATTTTAATCAGTACAAGTCTCATTAAATGCTATGAATAATTCCATTCTAAATATATTGAGAAACAGAGCTGATTATAAACAAAAATGGAGTCTAATTTTTGATAGAAATAGAGTTTATGTTTTGAAAAAAATGGAGTCGGATTTTGGATTTAAACAGAGTATGATTTTTAATACAAACTATGAATGAATTTAAGTGAAAATAGAGTATGAATTCATGAGAATTTGGAGTCAAATTTTATAAGAATTCAGTGTATGAATTTTTGAGAATTCGATGTTAAAAAGAATCAGAATACAACGAGGTCTGAAATCAGATGTAATAGTAGTCTAAAAACATTTAGACTCAGATTCGAATAAATTTTATGGTTCTGAGATTTTATTAGGATCCAATTACTATTAAGGTAAGTTGGCCTTTAGGAAATATATTGTTAAGATTATATAAGAAACATTAAACATAACATAAAAAACAATATAAGGTTTATAAAAATAAATTTCCATAGATAAAGAAATAATCCTTCAAGGAAAAAGTATTTGTGACTTTCAAAACACAAAGGAATGAAAAAATCATAAGATATCTTATTGACTTTACAATATCCAACTTTTTGGAAAGCACAAATCACTTTTTCAAAAAGAATATTAATTTTGGAATACATAAAATAAAAACATATCTCCCTTATATTTAAGGATTATTGAATAAGACTAACAACCCCATTGGTTTTTTCACCTTAGTGATCGCATTATTTAGCTTAATAAGTTGTCTTCAGAAGGAAGTTGATTTTTGTAAGAAAATATTATTTCTGATTATGATCTCCCATCCATTAAAAAATTCATCTTTTGATTAAACTCCCCCTTAATATGATATTATTTTTAAACATTTCTCCCAATTTGTGATTTTTAAAAAAGAATATAGAGGAACAAAATATGGAATCTAAAAGGAAAAAAAATAATATGCATGTGAAAAAAATATAACAAATAGATTTCATTAATATTTATCAAAAATATTTAGTACAACAAAACAATAGAGTTTTAAGATAATAAATTGTCTATATTCTTCTCTAAAAATAGCTTCTTGAGGATGGACTTCATCTTCTTTATCTCTTTATGATCTTCTTTGTACTTCTTAAGGAGGCCTTCTTTATCTTGTTTTGTCTTCTCAAGATACTAAATCCTTTATTCTTGTGTCTTGAAAATTCTTCTTCTGATTTGACATTCTTTTTTAACAAATATATGGTATGTTTTTCACTTTTGGGTAATATTAAATGATTAAAGCCTTCCATAAAGATGTTATTTTCTTGGATCCTAGAAGATTTCTCTTGATTAATTCTTTAAGAATGATTCTATGACATCACATTAGACTTGATAAAATAATCTTTGACTGAATCCCTATAATCAGTAACAAGATTAAGATCGTCAAATACTAACTTAAACCAAGTTTTAATCTTCATGTACGAATTTAAATGTGCTTCATAGTTGATCGTGAAGGTTTTGAATTTTTTTCTCTCTTGATGATATTTTCCATCCAAAAAATATAGAATTTTTCTTCATGTTGAATGACTTCGGATTAAGCTAACACCGAGATTCAATGTTTTGAAACAATGGTATTGAATCAACAAGATTATTCAAATATTTCCCTACAAAGTAATGTACCATTGACAATGACGATTTAGAATCTTAAGTATCTTTTCTTGTAGGAGTAACCCTCACATCTTCAACATTATTTGACTTAAACAATCCATCTACATCGTTCTGAGGTGTATCAAGAATTACTAACATTATTTTAGCAACATTTTTTCAATAACAATAGCTACCTCAAGATCTTGTTCTTCAACATTAACTTCCTAATTATCTTCCTGAACAATGTCATGATTTTTCTTTCTCTCTTAAATGGAACCGATTTTTTTACTTTCTTATCATTAAAATTTTTCTTTTGCATCTCTAAAGTGATTTTGGTGGATGATAATTGGGAATTAATTATTGAGTGTTTATCAGAAGGACATTCCCTCCATGATAATATTCCATCATTCTGACTAATTCTTCCATTATTATTTTTCTTTTTATTCTTGTTGAATTAATTCTTCTACAATAATATAATCAAGAATGGAAGAAATCTTCATGAGGGATTGTGTACATGAATTTTTTCTGAATCTTTCTCGAAATCTTTTTACAATGATTGAACAACCTCAACTTTCTAATATTTTTTTCTCCTTTTCTTATTTATCAAGATTTTCAGCTTCAATAATATTCAATGGATTATCCACTACAGGGTAAAGCTGAAAAATTTGATCACCTACCTTTATCATTTTCTTCTACTCCCTCTACATAGAAACTACTTCATTAAAAATATTTTTTATCATCTTTGGTTTAGGGGTTATTGATTGAGGTTCTGGGATAGGTTTATGTAAATTAGGTCCATGTTATTTTCTTTTCTTTATAGAAAGTTTTTAACATTATCCAAATTTGACATTATTAACTTGATCATCCTTATTAGAAAGATCCATAAAATCACCTAATTCACCATTAAAATTGATCTTCATTCTCCATAACTTATCATCACTGAGCAGCAGAATAAAAAAGTTCTTAGCCTTTTATGTGTAAAATTTTGAGTAATTCCAAACACAATACAATAATCATTGAAATAGTCACTGGATATATCAAAATTTGAGACATTAAATTTCCATTCTTGATGTTATTGATTTTCATAAGGATGTGTTTCACCAAATTTATCTCCCTTTGGTAGACCAATAAATCTAAGAGAAAGATATCACATATCTTAAGTGAATCCTTATCACCCTTTATTGGGATAAGTAAATCTTTTATCCACAAAGCTACAAATATATGGTTTGTTGAGAGATGAGAAATCATGGTTTTCTTGACATTTTATATCCCAATTAACTCTATAGGTTGTACATTCCCAAAGGATGCTTTCTTATTAGAAAATCAATTTGAGAAAAGGATTTCCTCACCTTTGTACGTAATGTCAAGGATGCTGGAAGCCTTGTTGAATAATAATGAATACAACATCCTAAAATATATGAACATAAACACCTATCTGTTACCTTTCTCATTGAAATAAACTGAATCAAGAAATTCTACTACAAGGTCTACATAGACCGGATCTTGATTATTCTCTTTGGAAACACGTAAGAATTCCCATCCATTTAGCTTGATAAAAATCAAAATAAATTAATCTTACATAGAAAAGAAATTTTGATCTATTAATCTTTCCATGAACAAAATCCAATCCTTGGGTTTTTTACTGGATTGAGACTGCATCATTCTCTTAGGAGAATCTTCAAGAGACTATAGAAGTGTAAGGAAAGTAGAGAATCGAAATAGAACAAATAATTATTGGAAGATCATCGACCTAAATAACATAAAGAAAAAAATGTTGGAAGAGAACTTGTGGTCCCTTTAAATAGGTTTTGCGGTGATGGTTTGAATTCATAGATAGATCCAACAATTAATATTACCATGATCTGATCTGAAAGATGATATTAATATAGAAGAAGGATTTATAGATTTCGATATTTTGAGTTCTTAAGAAAGTATAATATATAAGGAAAAGTGAATTCATTATGGTTTTCATAAAACAAGATAGAAATAACAACAAGTAAAAATTGTAATTATGAATATTTTTGTAAGGAACCCTGTATTTTGAATTACGTAGAATGAATTGTCAATATTGATATGTGTTTTCTTGAAGAATATAGATTTCGTAATTTTTTATTAGGGAAATAAAATTGTATATTTAGAAAATTTTATGAAGGATAGAAACTTTTCCATTCCAAATATTTATAACATTTGTAATCCCAATATAAAAATGAGTTACTTAATGTTAGGAGATAGTTTCCAAAAAAAAGTTAATGTTGAATAATACCTTATGATTATAATTCCTAAATTATGATATGCATATTTAAATATATCATTGGGTAATGATTTTGTAAATATGTCATCATGTTGATATTGTATTCCGATAAATAGAAAATTGATATCTTCTTTTTATTGTGTGATCTGGAAGAAAGTGATGCCTAATATATATGTGCTTTGCAAAAGGGTGATGTGTAGATATTTTTATTATGGGTATGGAACTTGTATTATCACATATTATCTATGTTTTGGTAAAAAAATTCCATTGTCTAGGAGTGTGTGTTATATCCACAATAATTGGGCACAACAAGTTCCAACTACTCTTTATTCAGCTTTAGTAGTAGAAATTGATACTGAGTGTTACTTCTTTCATGACCAAGAAACTAATTAATCTAATATAAAATGTAAATTTCGATATATTTTTTTTCTATCCATTATATTTCCACCAAATTTATCATCTGATTTTTTGAAAAATAAAATCATTTATTGAAGAATAAAAAATCATAAATCCTTGGTCCCCTTTAAATAGAAAAATGTCATTTCACTACATATAAATGATATTTATTTGGATTCGATAGATATCTTTCACATAAGAATACTAAAAACATAATGTCTGTACAATTAGTTGTTATGTATTTTAACCATCCCATCATACCACTAAAAGATGATTGATCTACTGGTTTCCGAGCATCATCAAAATCAAAAGAATTTGACGTACCAATTGAAGTACTTAAACATTTAGTGTGGTCATATCCAAACTTCTTAAAAATATATTTAATATAATTCAGTTTACATATTTATGTTCATTCTAGTTTATTAAGATATTTGAAAAAAAATGGAAAATGATTACTCACCCATCATACTCATTTCAAACTCAAATTTAATGATATTCGAAAATGAATCCATTAAGGATTAATGAGGTGATCCTAATTTAATGTAATGCACATAAATTTAACAATAAAAACATTTTTCTTATCTTTATTTATACAAATCATTGTATCAATAGTTTCCTTAATAAAATTGATGTGTAAAAAAATCTTTTTAATTCTTTAATACTAGGCTCTAGTGGATTTATTAAGTCTATACAAATCCTTGATATGTTTAAAACATTTTAAGGTTGTTTTGTGACTTAAAATCCTAGAGTTTTTTCAATATAAACATCCTCTTAAACATGTCCATCAAGGAAATCACATATCACGTCCATTTGAAAATTTTTAAATTAAACAATGTTGCAATGGCTAATAGTATATGAATATATTCAAGTCCCACTATTATAGAATAGTTTTATTCATTTTCGATTCAATCATTTTGATTGTATTATTTAGTAAATAATCATTCTTTATTTCATAAAATTATTCCATTTTTGTCACATTTATTTAGGAAAACACATTATACTCCAATTTCAAAAGTTTCCTTGGGTCCTTCCACCATGGTTCAAACTTTGTTCCTTTCGAATTTATTTAGTTTATCTTGCATAGCTTTAATTGAATCATCAACACCAAAAGCTTCATCAGTGCATCTAGTTTCTAATTGGGAATGAAATTCTAGATGTTTTACTATATTTCTTAAAGAACCTATTTTCCTTACATTATGATTTACATCACCAATGATACTATATGTAGGATTATTTCTATGAAATGACTTATTTTGGTTTTCTAAAACCTATTCATCAATATATGGTAGAAAATATTTTTGGGTAAGTACATCATAAACATTTTCATGATTATTTTCTAAATTAGAATATTCTTCCATCAATGAAAGATCATCAAATTTTTTAAACAAAACTGAGGATATAGGTTTGGGTTGTTTAAAAACTAAAGGATCAATTTCATAAAATATAACATGTACTATTTCTTCAAAAATACCAGAGTTTTTATTAAAAAAATTATAATCCACTGAAGTAGTGGAGTATCCTATGAAAATTATTTCATCAGATTTGGGTTCCAATCTATATAAGTTATATTTACTATTCAAGATGAGAAATTTTCATCAAAAAACATTAATGTAAGAGACTTTAGGATTTCAACTAGTCCAGAATTTATAAGTTGTTTTTATTGAGAAATTATCTAATTAAAACATGATATATAGTATAAAAAGAAGTACATATAGATTCTTCCCTACAGTTTTTATCAATATAATATTTAATCAACATGGTTCTAGTTATCTCTTGGAAAATTATATTTCTTCTTTCAACAACATCATTTTATTGAGGAGTTCTATGAGTTTAAAGGTTATGAGTGATTCCTTTATTACTACAAAACATTTCAAAATATGAATTTTCAAATTCTCCCCCATGATCAATATGTATAATTATTAATGAAAGGTTTTTCTAATATTTATATTTGGATAATGAGAATTTAAAAATAAAAATGGCTTCGTATTTATTTCATAAAAAATAGACCCATGTAAATCTAGTTTAATCCTCAATTAAAACCAATACAAAGTAGTTGCCTCTAATAATTCTAGTTTGTGTTGAAAAAAATAGTTCCATATGTAGTAGTTGAAATGCATCAGAAAATGAGACTTAACTAGTTTATTTAAATCTTCACATTTGTTTCTTTCTATATTGATAAGGATTACAAACATTTGAGGAATAAAATCAAAGTTTTGTTAGATAAATAACAAGTATTTTCATTGAGAGTTTACATATGTTACTAAGGTTACAATGTCCAAGTCTTCTATGACATAACCACGACTAAAATTCCATTACACTAAGGAAAGGTAGGTATTGTCTCCTAAGGTCTTCTATTTATTGATTATAAATATTCTTATGCCTATGTGTAGAGAGAATAAACTCTTCATTGGAATTGTGTAATACGAATTTATCATTCCTAAAATTCATAAGGTAGCCTTAATCACATAATTTTATTGTGCTTATAAGGTTGTGCTTAAGACCTTTAACAAATAAAATGTTTGAAAATAATTCGTTTATAAGAAGAACAATATTACCTTTACCAACAATTTACCCTTGATCATTATATCTAAATGTTACTTTTCCTCTTTTATTCAAGATAATATTTTCAAAGAAGTTTTTTTTACCAGTCATGTGCTGGTAACAAACACTATCCATTTACCATGTATTTTTGTTATTAGTTACATTAAATTCCTAAAAATAAAATAGTTAGGGTTTATAATCTAAACATTCTTAGATCTATAATTGTAAAAAATTAATATCTTAAGTGTCCACATTTTAGTAGAAAAATAAGAATTATGAAGACCTAAGGATTGGGTTTTATTTAATTAATAATTTTTCTCCCAATGTCCACCACATTTACAGCTAGTGAAAAAAGGATCACATTGATGAACAAAATAGTTATGATTAAAAACTGGTTTTGGGTGAGTATAACAAAATCCAGAAAATTTTCTAAGAGGTCGATGTATTGAATGCAGTTTATTGAATTATTTTCTTCTAGAAGTGAATTTTTTAAATGTTTCATTAAGGAAAATATTTTATATTTTAGTCTAATGACTAAATTCATATCCTAATAGTCATTAGACTTAGTTTTAGAGTTATTATAAAAAATTACTTAGAACTAACATTATCGAGATCATTAGAAATTTTATCCTTCTTCGAATTAACTTCAATAAGGTTATTAAGAACATATTCATAATCAAGGATTTTTTGATAAAGATTTTTTTAATGATATGATAATTATTTTATTAAAACACACATTCTATAATTTTTGTTCTCAACTTATTTTTTATCTTACAGTTTTCAATATCATTTAATTTAGAAAATCATAAATCTTATGTAAATAAAAGTAAATAATTATATTCTAATGAGGAAGATTCATCATCCAAAGGTTCATAGTATCATTCATTGTGAAAATTAGAATTTAAATAAATATTGGATAATGATTCAGCATTGTGTACCTTATCCATAAGACAAGGATTTTCAATAGGTAACTTTGATATAATACCAATATTCATTTAAATAGAAGATTCGTACTCTATAGATTCTTTTGTAGAGTCGCCACCACTAGAAATCCTAGTGTCGTTATCCTGCAGGACATTCTTATCATTATATTCATAGTACTTCATTCTATTCCTTTCATAATAATTTCCCTTTTAGTGTTTTATCTAGAGCATTGGACAATTAAGGTCAGATATATCCATCCATTTTTCATTCATAACAAGTAACTTCGGAATATTTCTTATCCATTATGTAATTATTATTACATATGTACAAAAAATATTTCCTTCACTCAATAATTTTAATCCTTTGAGTAACATTGGATAGTCTATTTTCAGACTGATCACTGCCACTATATTCAGATATAACAAGAGAATTCCTATCTTGGATCTAGTTACCCTTTCTTTTGTCTTGGATTTAGATGTTGTAGTGAAAGAAAAACTTCCATTGCCATTATTTTCTTATTATAGTCTACATATCTCTTCATTATTGTTTCATGTCGATGATTGTTTCCAAATAACTCATCAAGAGTAATGTTAGATACTTTCTTATTTTCATAAATATTTATTGTTTTTCATTCACACACATTGGGCATGATATCAATTATCTTTCCCACAAGAACATCATCAAAATTTACTCTCTCTCCCATAGAATGACAACTATTGAAAATATTCATAAATCTTTTCTGAATTATGAAAACTATTTCTTCATAAGGAAACATAAATCCATGATATTCAACTTTTAACATATCTCTTATAGTTTCTACCACATTTGAAGTTACCAAGTGTGTAACTAAAATTTTCTTACAAATGATATTGGATGATCCAAAAGAGGATATTTTTCTATAGATATTACTAGTCATGGAACTGAAAAGATTATTTTGTACCTTGTATTTTAGTTGATATTCTTGTTTTTCCTGATGTTTCAATGTTCTGATTTCCTTGTCTAGAATCTTTTATTTTTCAGTGAGCATAACAATGCTTTCCACTCCAGTGTTTAAATCAAAAGTTTTCATGATATATCTTTAGTACTCATAATCATTACCATCAAAAATTGGTGGTTTATTAGGATTTTAATTGTCAATACAAAAAAATTCAATCCTTCCATTATTTAAGAAACTACTTATTATCTTTTCTATAAAAAAATTACCCGCAAGATCTAAAAAAATAAAGAAAGTTTGTAAGGAAAACATGAACAAGTAATGTTATGAAAAGTTGAGAAAGAAAACATATATGAAAGTACCATTATATTATATACCGGATCTAATACTAATTCTAGGATCGAAATATTTATGTAGATTCTCAAATATAAGAGGGCTTTGTATAGTATGTTTAAAAACATTCACTTTTAACCATAGAAAAATATATTTTTCACTATGTTAAACATGAAACAATTCAAAAACCATCTTTAGTTATCAATCCAAGGGATAATTTAAAGGGACCATATCCAATTATAAAGAATATAAACATATAAAAGTTTATCATAAAGTATAATAGGCATGTTTATATTAAATAAAAATTCTTCCTTAAAGCATATAGAATCCTATATACAAGTGTAAGTTCATGTACAATAAAGCAAAGTCAAGTTATAATTTCTAACTATAACTTAAAATAATGAAAATAAAAAAAATTGTAAAATGAACATCTAACAATGAATATTTTATCGCAATGAAAAGTTTCTCCAACAAACCTTGGATAAAGGTTTCTTGATTTATAAATTCATGAAAGTCCATCTTACTCACACTAGGGTGCGCCCTCAATAAGAGTATCAAAGTCTATCTTGCTATCCTCGCAATCCATAGAAAGTTAAGGTATTCAGAACCTAATCATTCTTATCCCCATGAGACTGTGAATGATCATCCAATAATATTCTCACTAATAAGGCTAATCATTTTGTTCACTTCTCGAACAACTTGTTCATGGGTTTCACCCAAAGTATTGTAGTCTCTCTATCTAGATATAGCTACACAACTTCAAAACATGTAATCTATATTTGTGTGTTAATGAATTTCAATATATATATAAATTTTCAAATGTATGGGGTATTTATAGGAAAAAATACCAACATTCATATCCTCTTCCAACAGTCATATTATTCCTCAAATTTCAGAGGGACGTGGATTAGTGTCACTTATCCCATGGTTATTTGGAAACATATTGTATGACATAATTTAATTGTCAAATAATCATATGTAAGAAATAATAACATTAAAGAATTATATTATTATGTATAATACATTTATGTAAACTAGAATTCAATAATGTTAGAATAATATTTTATAGAAAATATGCAGCATTTACAAGTATGAATAATTAGATTCTATATATATTGAGAATCTAAGTCTGATTATAGTTAAAAATCATGTCTAATTTTCTTATAGAAATAGAGTCCAATTTTATATAGAAATGGAGTTTGATTTTGGATAGAAAAAGATTTCTATTTAAGATTGAAATAGATTCTGAATTTCTAAGAAAATAGAGTTAGAATTTTGGAGAATTCGAAGATAGAATTTATGAGAATTTAGAGTCAGAATTCCTAAGAATTTGGATTCATAATTTCGATGATTTTGAAGTTGGAATTTCTGAGAATTCAGAGCTAGAATTTCTGAGAATTCAGAGTAAAAAAATTCATAATGCAATGGAGTCCAAAATCAAATGGAATTGAAGTCCAAAACTGTGAGACTCAGATACTAAGAAACAGTAAGGTGTCGAGGTTTAGAGAAGTATTTGATTATTATTAAGGAAATTTAGTCTTTAAGAAAAATGGTTAAGCTTAGATAATGAACATTAATCATAATAAGGAAGAACATGTTAAGTTTTAAGAAAAAAATTCTTTAGGGAAAGAAAATAATATTTTAAGGATAATGTATTTGTGATTTTCAAAACATAAAGAATATAAAGGTCATAAGATAGATTATTTACTTAACAAACTCTTGAACCATCAAGGATCATAGAAAAAAACCTTGATCTCCTCTAACAGACGCAACAAATCTCAAACACCCATCATGGAACAGTGATATAATCCATGATAAAATTTAGTAAAAAATAGAAAAATAACAAATCTTAGGATCTAGGGAACACATGGAAAAACACCCCACATTGTGGTGTAAGGGAGCCTATAAGTACTAACCCAAATAAAACCCATCACCTTATATGTTGTAATATTATAAATGTTTAAATAATTAAGAAGGATTATATTCACATTTTTAATTTATAAAATAATGTCCCATGCCCCATGTCATAAAAAATATCCTCAGGTCATTACTAAGTTGATCACAATGTAGTACTACATACGACAACTTCCCTTTTTTCTAAAAAACAAACCACTATGCAGTGTACATGATTATGGTAAAACCATGAATTCCAAAAGAAATTTTAGCTCACATACTACTCCTTTATTATTAGGGGTGTAATTGAGTTAACTCCACTCAATAATTTATATTTCTTGAGATCATGTTAAATGTAAAATACCTATAATTGATATCAATTTTATTTGATAAGAGTCTAAATTTTAATGATTGGTATTGAATTTAAATTTAAACTGAGATACTAGGGATCGAATGATTTGGATTTTTTTAATAAAATTATCTCAATAATTTAATAAAATCATACTCAATATATAGATCAATTGTTTGAAACATCCTGTCTGAAGTTAATATCAACTAATAAATATATATGTATAATTAAAATTAACATTTTTTAATGTTAAAAAAAATATTTTTTTCATTTGAAATTAATAAAATAATATGAAATAATATATTTATATTAAAAAATAAACCAAAAGAAAATATTTCATTTTAAGTTTCATTGTAAAACTCCATAAAAACCAAAAAAAGGCCATAAAACACAGTAAAAAATCCATCAATTTAAAGAAAATTAAAAAATAAAACAACATGGTTTCATAATATGTAAAGAATAATCATTACGGAAAAAACAACTCTACTAATAAATAATATCTTCTCATCACTTTCTGCAACATAATCTTTCAACATCCTCACATTCTGCAACCTATTGGACAATCAAAATTTGTTGTAATCAAACATAACAATTAAAAATTTGGTTTTAATTATAGAATAAATATATAATGTAATAACATAGATGACAATACCATTAAAATTTACTATGAATTTTATCAGTTACAATTATTTAAAAATGATTCAAAAAATGAAAATAAACTTCTATCTAAAACTAGAATTAACATAAAATCATGAACTTCAAACATCCATGATTATTTTTTTTACAATAAAATTGATATAGATATGATCGAAATTTATATAGCATCAAATGTTTAAAAAAAGTTGTAAAAGATAAAATTACATAAATCTATCCAAGTATGCCATATGTAATGAAATGTGGTTTTGAAATACATTCTAATAATTGATAATTCAACAGCGAATTAAAATTGGAATTAGATAACCAAAAAGGACATCACATATGGTAGAATGTTGTTATAAATGTATGTGATTTGAGAAACTAATATTGGAATTTTTTAGGTGGTAACAATTGCATGTATAGTTACCCAAGCATTTCATAAATTAATATTATACATGTTTAATTAAAATTCTTTACATTACAAAAAAATTTGGGGTCCATAATATTTATGTTTCGTTGGATGCACTGAAAAATAATGAACATGTTTATAGTTAAACTATATCTTCTCCCTTTGTGATCTCCAAAACAAAAACCCTTATTTCATATATCGTTTGAATTACATTTATTCATAACCCATTGATGAGAAATAGAATAATTAGTGAAGATATTTGGTATGTAAGTGTAAAAAGGGAGATACATAAGAATACAATGAAAATAAGGGGATGATAACGTGATAATAATAGTTTAAAACCATACCCTACAATTTAAAGATCATAATATTGAGTCACATAATAATGATTGGGAGTCCATAAGAAATTCATCATATAGGAATTAAAGAACCTATTCCTTGAGAACATATCATTGGAATGAGAAATAGCTTTTTGGAAATCACATAAGTATAGAAAATTTTAGGTCAAGGATACTCACCAAGAAATTCATAAAATGTTAGGATTGGTATGTCCTTCTATATTCCTATATCAATCTTGGGATAGCCTCGTGTGTGCCCTATTTAGGGCTTTGGATAACCTCATGAATACCCTTTGAATTTATATAACATTAATAATAACAAAATTCATTTGAGAAATTTATAAGCCCAACCAATATCAAAATTAAAACCATATTTATGTGTGGAAAATGAACATAAAACATTATCCATATTATCTCCAATGAAATGAAATGGGTTGCATAAACATTTAATCATATTATAACCTATGGAAAATAGATAGGATTAATAATAATAACATCATAGAATGACCCATGTAAAATAAATAGATTTCATAATAATTCTATCATGGTGTAACTCATGGAAGATAAATAGGTTTATAAAACATCATGTCATCATAAACATAAAACATTCTGATAATGGATAAGAATGGTATCCTTGGATCATATCCCTAGTAAATCATAAGTAAACTCAATAGATGTTATCAAATAAAGAAAATAATTTTTTAAGAATGCTAATATTGAATGTTTCTTGAGGAATCTAAGACTTATATGATTGTAAATTTTTAATACTAAAAAATCCTGAAATCTTTTTGAAATCTTTTTCTTTGAAAATATACATGAAAATTTATAAAGGAATATTTTAAATTATTTTGAATACTTTTTTGTGGAAGGTCTCTATTGCACTATGAAAAAACATTTAAAAAAAAGAAAATCCATTATTATATGGAATTAATTTATTTAAAATCTATTGATTTATGAAATATAAATGAAAAAAATTTCATTAAAAAAAATATTTAAAATATGTAAGAGAACCTTGAATTATTTTAGTGGTCATTCTATTATGAAACATTATCCATTATAGGGATTTTTAAAATAAATATTTCACAATCATTTTTGGTAAAGGTAAACTCGGATGGGTTCAGAATATTACATAATTATTGATTTAAAAACCCGTAAAAAGTAAAAAATGGTTATTATTTTATTATAAAAATTCATGGATAATAATAAAACATTTTGGATTTTTTTGCAAACAAGGTTTTTGGAAGAACAAAAATTTCCCCATCATGACACTCTTTTTATCTATGAAACTGTAGGTTTATCATAGTTCATTCATAGTCTTTAGATATGTAAATCATTCTTGATTGTTAAAAATTATTTATGAATTTATAAAGTGTATCCCCCTAGTGTGTCAAACTAGGTGTGTTGTAAGGCCCATTTTCAAGCACAATATGATGATCGAATCCAGCAAAAAACATCCATTTTCTAAGTTATTACACTAATTTACCTCTATGATAGAGCCACATCAATATGTAGTAAAACAAAAAAAATAAATATCATATAAACTAATCACTGTATCCTTCATCTAAATTCCACGATATTTTCTTATATGTTGGATCATCCATAATCACATCCTTAGAAATTTCCTTAGGGGTCCCACTAAGTTTTATTATCCTAGTATCCAAAAGACTAAATAAACCTATCATTTTATTCCAACTATAGGGACCTAATATTTTTATACATAAATATTATTTTGTTTATTATAAATATTCATTACATTAGACAAACAAATTCCTACAGACCATAATAGTTTTGTGACTATTGAATATAAGACACACAAATAATTGGTCCATAAGTAAACTGTGTAATCTATCAATATTTTCCTCATAAATAGAAAGTGTTATATAAATATCTATCAACAGATATTTACTAATTTATTGGAAATGGGAATATATGAAATGTTGATCTCAGATGCCCAGTGATGGGAAAAAGGGATATATATAAGAATTTCATGAACATAATGGTGTAAAAAGATTTGAATAACATTTTAAAACCATAACCTTTATATAAAAGATCATAATATTGAGTTATGGAATACATATTGTTAGTTCACAACACATGAATAGTATGGGAATCAAAGAACTTTATCTATGAGATCATAACATTAGAATAAGAAAAATATTCATTACATACATGTATGCATAGGAAATATTTTGTTGATGATACCCACCAAGACATTCATAACATGTTAGGCATGGGATAATGACCAATGTACCCACTTCCTGCTTTGAATGACCACTTTTATACCCCATTTTAGGATCAAGATAAACTCTTGAGTAGACAATGAGCTCATATAATATTAATAATTTACCAATTAATAGAAGGGAGATATATGTCTAACCCATATCATAATGAAAAAATTAATTATGTGTTCCAAAAATCATAAAACATTCATCATATTATAACCCATGAAAATATATGAGTTTCAGCAACATCTCATTCATTCATAACCAATAGAAAAGAGTTAGGTTTCATAATCATTACATCATTTCATTTTGTAATAACTAATAGAAAATAAGATAGTTTCAAAATAATTATGTCATGGGATAATCTATGTTAGATAAATGAGTTTCATAAAAATAATTTCATCCAAAACACAATCTATTCATAAAATGAATAAAAATTGGAATCCAAGGATTATATACCTAGTAAATCATAAGTAACCATTAATGATTTCATCATATATAGAGAATGATTTTTAATGGAAAATAACATAGAATATCTATTGAGGAAAATTTCCTTTTTTTGGGAATCACTTTTAAAAATTGAAAAGTCCTAAAATATTTACGAAATTATGATTATTGAAATTAAACATGAAAACATGTAAATGATTCTTTAAATAATATTTAAAAAATTTCTTGAGGATAATAAAATTTATACTTTAGAAGACACTTTTTTGTAAAAAAAATTCAAAATTATTTTTTCCATTGAACTCATTTAATAAAAACCTAAAAATATCCCAAATATTTTGGAAATAAAATTTCATAAAAAATGAATACCTGTATAGATATCTTTAACTAATTGAGATTTTATTATATATGGAATATTTTTTTCATGTTATGCACATTAAAAAAATTCTTTTTTAAAGTTTATGTAAGTTCCAAACATGCATATTTTGGAATACGACACATATAATTTTTATTAGATGAGAGGAAAAGTAAACCGGTTTTAGGGGATCTATAAATGTGAATGCCAAGAGGCTCACAAATTGAAATATTAGTACCCCTAGGAAAAAGATAACCAATACAATCAAACACACTTATTGGGACTTCAAATGAGGCCATATAGGCTATATAATTATCCATCTGATTCCATTCCCTCCATGTATGAGAAAGATCAATGCCATATAAAAAGAGTGTTTTTCATATTTGGATCAAATATATAATATCCAAAAGAGAATATAATATTCCTTTCTTGAGAGTTATAGAAAAACATAGAATCTATTTCCGCACAAGTCAAAGAGATTTCCTAAGAGTGAAGCATCTCATGATAATTGAGCATGGATTCTGCTTCTGCCTTGAGTTTATTCCCAGCTTTATAATGGAGATGAATTCTAGTAGCATTGATCCCCTTATGTAATAAAACACTCCTAAAACCCTCATTAAAACTTATATACAAGACTCATTTTTATTCAGTTTTAAACCACTAGGAGGGGGATCCATTTCACACATTTTACCTCTGACTAGAGGATGGATAATGTGTTCTGATGGTTTCTGGCCAATATACAACTGAAAGAGGGGATTTCTCCCACTGAGTAAAAATTCCATAAAATAACCTTACCAGACTTCTTGTTCTAAACATATGGTCTGCATCTAGGTGAGGTCTTGCATCTTTCCTATTTTTCAAGTCTCTCATAAAATCTAATAGCCTTTAACAAATATAATGTAAAGAGCCCTCAGTTTGTTCTTTTTATTAATGGTTCCACTAAACTAATACTATAGGGATTTATCCAGGGACACTTCCCTATATTTATGTCCATCGAAATCCCCCAACACAAACTATATTATCACATCCAACATATTTTAGAGAAAAAGTTAGTGTGTGGACTCAACCTTAAGAACCTTGTAGTAGGATATTCTTGAAATGATGTGCATAACTTTCACTTCAATATCCATGACTATAGGTATGGAATTATTTCAAACCATTCTATACAAGAAATTTAATTTCATAGGAAGTTCCTTAAACCATAGAATATCACCCCACTAATTGATGTATTGTAGTAGTGTTGAGAAATTCTTAGACACCTTTGTTGGGAATGAGCCGGATGGAGTACCCATGAAGATTCATGCATACAGAGACTCCTTCAAGTTGATGACATCACAGAAAATTTCAATGGTGGAATTGAGAATTATAATAATGATAGAAAGGGAGGCATAGTCTTATTTGATTGTAAGAGATTGTGTACGGGATCCTTGGTAGATGAAGTTCTCACTAACAACAGTTACAGTTCTAGAAATATATATCTCTTTGACCATGAATACATCCATATTGCCATTGGAGTTCTATAATGTGACTATAGAGAGAATAATATAGAGTTTTATAATTCACTCTCTCCAGGAAAATTGAATTTACCTGATTTACTTTGACGACGTTAGTCCATAATTAACTATATTCTATATTTCCCCAAGTTAATTTCCATAGAATGAAGTTTATCAATTCCCTCATATTTAGAAAACTAATACTACCATTCTTCAATGGTTTATCAATCTTCTTATATGATGAAAAATTGAACTTCCCCTCCCCATGAGAATCCTAAATAAAAGCATCTAAAAATTCTCTCAGTCTCTTTTATTACTGAATTATCAAACCTTTTCAACAATAGTATGTCTATGGGAATGGATGTCAACATGATGTTGATGAGTGTGATTCTACCACCAAAGGAGATAAAAAAAAATTTGGAATAAAACATAAATATTAAATTCATTTCTTTATAAGTTAAACATGTGTTAGAATTTTTTTTAAAAAACAAGGGAGAATAATAAATCATTTTTGAAAACATTTTGCAAAACGTGGTTTCAGATGAAAAAAGATTTCTGACCTAGGGGAGAAATAAAGATTATTTTATTATAATTATATTATGTAATAAAGAGTGTAAATGTTCTAATATTTATTGATAATATCATGAATTACCAGAGGAGAATAAAATTATTTAGTTTCATTTGAAATGGATCATAATATTTTATCATCAAAAACGTTATGATAAATGATTATTATAAAAATGTTATTGTAATATAAAATCAGACCCACCATTCGTAAAATTGAAACATACACACCATAATAGAATATAATTAAATGAATATTGAAATTACATTATGATAAATAAATTTATGATATAATATATTCACCTTTAGATATAATAATGTTTTAAAAAATAATCAAATTTTTCAAAGAATGTCAATTGAGAGAAAAAATCCCTTACTACTTTGTTAATTTTGAACTATAAACTCTATGGATGATATATACTCAAATTTATATGTAAATAAATATAATTTGAGGTATAAACATAAAATAAAATAAAATAATGCAATGTACATAAACCAAAAAAGGTTCACCTGGTTAATATGACAAATGTCTCATATGAGAATAAAAGTGTGGAAGAAATTTCTTACCACTATAGTAATATTGGTAATCGTAACCACCATTAATGAATGGTGTCAAATAAAATTTAAATTATACTAAAAATATTTGGATTAATTAAATAAAATTTCAATTTATAATTAGATACATGAAACAAAATAAACGAGTGGGGAATTTCCATATGTCTACCTGAAATGAATGTGTGACTGTAAATCCCTTACCATAATTAAGAAATTCTTTAAAAACATTCAAAAAACATATATAATAAATTTAATTGTAATATATATATATATATATTAAATAATATATATATATATATATATATATTATAACATATATTATTATCTTATGGCCTTTAATTAACCATTTATTAACAATTCCATTTTAGTGTTATGTTTCAGGTAATTACCCCTTGGTTTAATGTATCTATTTTGATTTGTTATTTTTGTCCCCCTATCATTGATCATTATTTACTAACCTCCAAAATTTTAAACATTATATGAATATCAAGTAAATATGTATTTATAGAAATCCATGACATGTAGTGATAGAAAATGAAATGCATTGTTCATAGCGATGGTAGGTCGTATGTATACATGAATATTGTTTCCATTTTCTTGTATAATTGAATGAAATAATGTGAAATGTTATATTATCATTAATGAATCATTTTAATTTCTTATATATTATATATTTTCATTAAAACCACCCTAATTAATTTCTATATAAAGCGTGAATTAATCATATCACTTCGTGAGGTGGTAGTCTATCATACACACGAGTGATGTTATCTTATTCCCAAAAAAAATGTATCAAGTTATTTTGGATATAATAATCAAAGAATTATATAAATATCTTAAATATAATATATAAATTAAAAATAGATCATTATAACCTTTATTGAGAGGTGGTAATGGGAAAATTTGTGACATTGGTTTATGGTGCGATAGTCCATCGTACACAAGAATGATGATATCATAACCCATTTAATTGAAGTGGGGATATTTTTATAACATGAATTTAAAATTAAAAAATAATTATATATAATTTATTTGTTATATTATATCATAATTATATAATAATAATTTTATCTGGAAGAAAAAAACACTCGTTGATGAATGTTTCCTGTTATTTAGGGTATCCTCTTTATGATTGCGCAAAAAGACCTCAAAGAATGGGTTTTGGTACAAAACAAACCATCTAATATGAGAGTAGGGAAGATGAGGTGATTTTGGAAGGAAATGTATTAACCAAAAGGGATTTATGGTGCTGATATGAGAGAATAATGGGAGATCTTTCATATGTATGATGAGTGGTACCCTAGTAATTATTTTGAAATAACGAACTCCAAGTACATTTTTTTCCTATCACATAGATCCAATAATGAACCATTGATGATCATATATACTATAAATTGTAAATTTGGCCATAAAAGTGTTTTGATTTTTTTTTATTTTTTCACCTTATATTTTTATTTTAACCCTTCAAAAACTCATTTTAACCTTAATCGTGAAAAATAAAATTTACTATTTTTACTATTCATTCGAGTCAAAAATTATTTTTAACATACAATTTAAAATATATTATCCTATCTAAAAAATGTATTTCATTTTTTCAAATTCCATTCACATAAATAGAATATTTTAATTTAAAAATAACCTTAATACGTGAGAGAATGCATGTTTTTAATTAAAAATGTTTAAAAGAATTAAATGATTTTAAGTAAAAAGTTGAAGATGAAATTGATTATAATAATCACAGTTGTATTAATGGGTGTATAATTGAAAAAATGTAACTATAAAACCAATTTAATATATAGTTTATCTTTATAAATAAATTGAATATAATGGTAGCTTAAAATTAAAATTTTCCATATTTCATTATTCGTCAAAAACAAAATTTTTCAGGAAAAATCTCAAAAAATAACTTGTTCTTAATTTGTACATGTTTATTTCAAAAATTATTATTTTTATCAAATTATATTAATAAAATTGTGATAATTAATATTATTAATGCTCAAAAAAATGTAAAAAATCCATTTTTTGACAAAATTCTATTTTGATAACATATAATGACATTACCAAAAATCAACCTCTTTTTTAGTAATAATTTTCATTTCTTTAAAACCATTATTATTAATATTTAAAAATAAAGAATTATTACTCATATTTATAAGTATAATGGTTAGGATATAATAGTCATGTTTTAATAACTAAATTAATAATATATCATGGTTTTGTTAAATTTATGTGTTGTGTCTAATCAAAACTATCCTGGTTTTACATGTTGAGAAAGAATAACATGGTGTTGTGTGTAACAAAAGATACAAAATAAATATAATTTTTTCAAAAAAAAATCACAATACTCATTGTGTTACAGCATGTCACTAAGTGTTCAAAAAATGTTTTAAATCAATGCAGTCATATTGTAATTGGAAATATCAATGATCTTAATCAAATCTATTAATAAAAGACAACATTATATATTAAAATTGATGATTTTAGAAAACATTTCTATATCATTTGAAAATTCCATAAATTTTCCATAATCATACTAATTCAAAACTATTTATACAATTTTTATAGTCATTTCACATTTAAAAATTTTATATTTAGTGTTTCCATCTTGAAACTAGAATCCAAATAAATACCAATTTAATATCTCATATATAGGTGTTAGAAAACTATGAAATTCATATGAATCATTTGAGACTAATTGTTTAATAAAAAATAAAATTAGATAAAAATATATGTTAAATATTATTAAATACAAGAGGAATGTTCTAAATACTACCTTTCTCCAACTCTAGACTGGTATAAAAATGTAATATAAAACTTATTATAAATCACAAATCATTGGAATGTGTTGAAAAAAAAGATTTACTGTAAAATATTAAACTATGGTTCACTCACACATTTTCATTTTTGGTATTTTAAATTAAATTTATAGATAAATTACATACCAACATGTTTACTCAGATACTACATCATCCTGTTAATTTTTCACGAAAAATAATTTCAAAATTGTTAAAAATTGATAAAATTATATTAATTATACAAAAATATTACTCCATTAATTAAAAAATAACTTGAACTGATGATTTTAACATATTCTAATTTTTTATTTTAAAATATTAATGGAATATTAATCTTTTTCTTTTCATCTATGTAAAATAAAATACAATAATAAATATCCCAAATCCTAAAGACATGAAAAAAATTAACTAGTTATATTTTAATGAAAAAAATTAAATAAAGTATATTTTTTATGTTTTTATCCCAATATGAATTTTACAAAACAAATATCCAAAGGGTTATATGAGTGGTGTGATGGGATTGACATATTAAGAGACATGGATAAGAAACTCATTATATGTATTTTTTTCTCTGAAAATTTAGATCAATTTTTTTACAAAATAATACTACAATAAAATTATTTTCATAAAGATGTGTATAAAAAATATATTGAGAAACATAAAAATTAAATTCCTAAATTTTTAGGAGAACTAAATATCAATTTAATGAAAACAATTCTCTTTAAAATAATAAATAATGACTTTTTTAGAATAATAATCACAAAATATTTAAAAAAAAATTTAGTCAAACTATTTAGTAATTTTTAAACTCATATTCAATTATAGGTTATGAATTTATGAGGAATAATATAATTTTATTTGATTAATAATATAATAATGTGTTAGTGAAACCATGTTTCAACAAAAATAAATTCATAGAAAATTCGGTTTCAAATGAATAAAATAAATTTGGGAAAAAGTTATTTTTATAAAACCCAATAAAATATAGAAATAATTTTTATTTTTTTAATCCAACATTAAAATTAAAAACAATTGGAATAAATAACATGAAAAAATATGATGAAAATAACCTGATGAATATATAAGGAAATGAATTTTTAATTTATTAATGAGTAAGACTGTCATATGAAAAGCTATGTAACACATCAATCCACTTGGGTAAGGGATTTGGAATAAAAAATATATGAGGGGGAACAATGAATGACTGCAATGATAGAGATATGACCATGGGTGATGAAAAGGTATGAAAGTAGTGTGGAGTGTTATTTCATTATATCAAGGTGTGGTGATGCTGATCGAAAGTCGGGATATGAGGTTTGTCAGGTGAGGTAAGAAAGCGTGAGATTGTGGTGGATAGAGGGGGGTCTGATGGTGGTATAGAGGGAGAACATATGAGGCCAAGTGATGTAACGACATCACTTATAAATCGATTATTGGGGTTTTTAGCTCTATTAAACATAGGAAGGACATGCGTGGTGCTCCAATATCAAGAGATAGGTATGAAGAGGGAAATTATTAAGTGAGAATGATTAATAGGATTATGGTAAACTATTTTTTAGGATTTAATAATATATGAATTAAATGTTTCATTTATCTATGTAATTAAATTTATATAAAAATTATATATGAATATGAATTTATTTATTAATATTTTAATTGGACAACTAAGATCTTGTGATACAAGGTTATATTATTTGTTTAATAAATCATGACTCAAAAACGGACATGAGTTGTTCGATCAAGAGCATGATATGAAAAAAAATCAAGTTAAATTTGTGTAATCACTACTACATTAAAGGGCTTTAGCAACCGCCAAAAGCAGCCGCTAAAGGCTTTTAGTGGCCGCTCAGCGACCGCTTTTGGTGGTCGCATTTGGCCCATCGGTAAAGACCAATAGTGACCACCATTGGCGGCCACTAAAGGTCCACTCTAAACCACAGTATTTCAGATGTGGGGGACACATGTGGATAGTGGAAAAGGGTGAATAGTGATGCGAGGGGGGCATGGGGCGGGACCATGGAGCTTCGACCGTCGGCCATGGAGGATCCACGGTGGTCAGAGTGAACTGCAGTACACTATCGGTGGATGAGGGGTGGTGGTCGGATGTTAGTTGAATGACAGGGGCCGTTTTAAAAAGTTTTTTTCACAACGGTGGGTGATAAGGGTGATGATGGGGTGACTAGTGGTGGCGGCGGGGCGACGGAGGCAGAAATGGAAGATGACTGCAATATTGCAGCGGGAAACCCACGAAGAAGACAACACAAGTGGGAAAAATCCCACTCATTTTTTAGCGGTATTAGCGGCCGCCATTAGCAGTCTCTAATACCCCCTTTAGAGACCGCCAATGGCGGTCCCTAAAGGCTACAGGCGCAGATGCCCAGATTTATGGTATTGAATATTTGAGACGAGAATGAGTAGTTTATGAGTTACACCATATCATTTATACCCACATTTCATATCAATAGTCTCTAAAATTCATTTTAACACTACTACTACCTAATAAAGAAAACTAAGTGTAACAAACCTGACTCTAGTATCCTATAGTCATGTCTACATTATTATATTTGAATTAGATACATGTAATCAGGTCCTGATGTACAAAATAGTCTAGTATTATTGGAAAAATAAATTAATACTAAAAATTTAAATTAATATTAAATCATTTAAAAAATATTGTGTTTTATTTTATAACACCATTATTTTTCATAGCATATATTTTTATATCAATCAGAAAACACTTCCATATATAATGGGGAAAATAAATCATAAGAAAGGGGTGATCTCAGATCCTTATTAAGGGTATGTTTACAACATTAACTATCATGAATAAAAAAGAATAATCAATCTAGAAGGGTAAAAAACAGAAACACAGGTAATTTAATCAATAAAAATTGAATACTAGGGTAGAAATAAATGATGAACAAATAGTTACATTTAATAATTAATGCATTTGAAACATATTCATTGATATTATAACTAATATAATAATCACATGGAAATTAATAAAAGACCTCATAATGAAGTTATTTGTAAATTTAGGCATCTGAAACAATATTTTGAGACCCTTCATAAGATATTATAAAAATGTGTGTAGAAACCCATATAATTATCCCAAATAATTAATCTAATGAGGCATGTTAATGCATTGTGGGGGTATCTATAACCTGGAACCACAAATCACTTACTAATAACAATGTATTTTCTATATGATGTGGATGAAACACAATAATCACAAATATTCATATTGAAAAACTAAAAAACAAAATGCTAATACACATCCCGATCAAATAAACATAATCATAAACAATCCAGGGTAATATAGTGAATGATAAAACAATTTCACACCCTTTTTAAAAATTGTGATAAAAAATATAATGATATAATAAGGATTATTTCAATACAATATATCCTTATTATGTTATAAGAATAATAATTTTTGGAGTTGTTGATGAATAGAAAAATAAAAAAACAATTAATAATGTTTTTTGAGAAAAATGATGTTTTCGTGTTTATAATATTTAAAAAAAGAACACAAAATATATTGAGATTACATCTATTTTAAAATTACCTTTGAAAACATGTCAAATAAGCCTTCTATCTTAGTGTGGTCAGGATGGTGGAAAAATATTCTTATGATGTTCAAATTAAAATAATGATCCCATTCAAATTTTTTGTAAGATCCAAACAAGCATTGTTTGGGAAAATACATAAAGAACCCTTTTAGTGTTTTTAATAAAAAATACAAATTGGTTAACATTTTTCTTACTAAATTATAATATAGTTTTTAATACATGAATGATAAATCTTTTAGAATATATGGTCTTGGATGAAAAAGGATATTTGACTAAGGATAGAAATAATGTCAGATTTTCTGAAAAACATGTTCCCAAACATTTTATGTTCCAAAGAGTGGGAAATGGTATTATTGTTTTAAAATTTCACAATTAAATATACTAAAATAAAAATAGATTTATATTAAAATAGGAATATCAAATATATTTATTTTATATAGTTCATTAATAATTATATGAGATTTTGAAATCAACCATTACAACTTTGGAAACATTTGAATTGCAAGACCCCTAAAATAAATAATCCTCAAATAAAACATAAAATACAATAAAGACAAAAATATTAGTGATATAACATATCAAAGGGTTAGTATATATGCCTCACATATGAATAGGTGGTCAATATGCAATATGTCTCAAATAAGTAATGTGAGACGAGAAAACACATACCTTGGGTCTAACTTCCTTCATATATGTTTGAACCACCAATTTAATAAATATACATTTATAATAAATTTCTTACAGATAAATACTCATATATCTCAAAACATATATAATTTAAATATAGTATTTTATCTCCAATTTGTTTACAACCATTTGATAGAATCATTATTTCTGTATATAATTGCTTCATTTTCTAGGTATATTTTTGTTTGGTAGTTTTAGCCTATTTAAATGGTCACCGCTAAATAAAATACGTAATCGTAATTATGATATAAATATCAATTATATACAATAAATATGTGTTAATATTAATATATTCATTATATATATATATATATATATTGGTTTAAACCATTCATGGAGATGATATATTATATGTATACGAGAATGTAGTTTCCTTTTTTATTGACCGATGGATTGATTGGAAAATAAATATTATTGCAAGATTAAAGAATATTTATTTTTCTTATAAAATATTTATATTAATCAAATAAATAATAATACCATGAATATAAAAAATAAAATGAAAAACATTTCACATTTTCATGTGGAGGTGGTAGACATGATGTATGCATGAGCGCCACTATGGATTTCCAAAGGATTTTATGGTAATAATAAATATGTGATATTATATTTATAAATTTATGGTTAAAAAATAATAATATATATTTATTAATTTCATCCTTAATTACCTTTATTTAAAATGTAAGACAATAATGAATCACATCAAATTGTGAAGTGGTAGTTCACCGTATAGAGAAAACACGTTTTCGTGTCCCCGATTGAATAGAATATAAGAAGATATATTTAATATTATAAATAAATAATTATAATATTTTTATAAATCACATATAAATATTTTAAATACAATGTTACATCCATAAATGAAGTGTGGTTATGGAAAATGAATTAATTTGGTTCGTGAAGCGGTAGTCTTTTATACAGATGATCAACAGTTTCATTTTTTAATTAAAGGAAGTGTTGCTTGATTTGGAATAATTGATCAACATAACAAAATATCATTATATATTATATATTGTTTCATTATATTATAATATTTTATCAATTTTTTAAGGATTTTTAGGAATAAATAAATAAAATACCCTTGTTTATGAATTTTACCTTTTCTTCGGAGAGCATGTTCAGGTTTATACCAAAATCCTTCGTGGGAGATATTCTTAATAAAAACACATATAGGATGTATATAGGGAATAAATCAAGGTATTTTAATTTTTTTTATTTAAACAATGGGTTTTGAAACTATGAAGAGGGGAGGAGATGTGGTGGTCTTTTATAAGGAGGGATAGGACCCACAAAGAATATTTGAAAAGATAAATTGAAAATGACGTTTTTATCATGACATAAGTTTCAAATTGTTTCCATTCTAGAAAAGATGTTTTTTGAAGGACTACATATGACCCTAAAATAGGTTTTGTAAAAGTTATATGTCATTTTAACTATTATATTATAATTTTAATCCCTCATTAAACCATTTTCTACTATATCTTTAGTAATTAATTTAGCTATTTTAACTATTAATGATAGTAATGAATTAAGATTAAATTATTAGATAATATAAATACTCATGGCTCAAATTATGGAATATATTACTCAAAAAAAATTCAAAAAAGTAAAGAATTAAATTCAATATTAAATCACATAAATGTTGAAATACGGGTTTTCTAATGAAAAAGTTATCATAGGTATAGAATGTTTTAATATAAAACTTCAAAATTAAATGGATTTCTATGGAAAAATTTAGTAAAATTTTAATATAATTGTACTAATTATACAATTAACCCAATTTAAAATATAATTTTTGTCAAAAATAATTTAACTAAAAAGGTAATATTCGATGAAAATCATTTGTTTTCTCTATTCATCGTCAAAATTACTCTTTTCCACAATCATAAAAAAATATAAATAGACAAGTGTTAAATTTTAATATTAATATATCTATGTGGGGAAAAAGTAAACAATATTTTTTGAATAAAAATTCCTTCAGAAAACATTTCATTTCCATTAAAGTTATTTTTATTTTATTAGAAATAAATTGATATACATCGAAAATATTTTATATATGTGTAAAACATAATATTTTTTTAAATTATTTTTTCTAATTCATAACTTCAAACATAACATCTAGCTTACAATACCAATTCTTGAATAATAATTTATAATTATAGTATCATATTTCATTTAAATCTGGTGTTGTGAGAATCACATTATTTCTAAGAGATTGAATTTATTTAAAAATAAATATATCATAATTCCTAGGGGTGAAACATATTATTATAATAATTTTTTTTCATATACTTGATCAAACATGATGATTATTTTTTATAATCAAATACTGTTACATTCTATCACACTAAAACAATTGTGTCCTCGAAAATTAATATTGGTCATGGAAATCAGGGGATTTACATTTGGAAATAACTCAACTAGTAAACCATATGATAAAGGGGTTTAATAAGAATAATCTTGATTAAAGAGAATGTTATGTAAAAAATTCATCTCGAATAACACAAAACTATGTTTCCATATAAGAGACTAGTGGAGGGGTGTAATGATATATACATGAAGTAAAATCATAAATAATTAGATATACTGATAATGATCATTGATCAAAATATGGTTTATTTTCTAGAGATGGTTAAGAACCACAAAAACACAAATATTTAATTGGTGGAAGAAATTAGTTTATTAAAAATGATGGTATTAGGATGATTTTTGGTTTCGTGATCATTTCTACAATTTGAGTAATTACATTACCATTTATACTAATAAATAAAGGAAATATAGTGACTTGATATATTTATATTTCTTAAGTATAATTTTTTACATTAGATATTCTTCATTCAAATCCCACATCATCACTTACTCTATGAAATGAATATCCTATATGAATTTTTATGACTTAGAAAATAAAATTAACTTTTAAAACATCATTAGCATAAAAAATAATGAAAATACAATCCTACCATATATATATTTTTTCCATGAAAAACATTCTTAATAGATGTAGACCAACAACACCCAAAGTTCAAATTAATCCATTTAATAAATATTTCTCCTTCATACTCATCATTAGTAAATTTATCCATATTCAAAGTCAAAAAAATAAGAGGTAAGGTCAGTAAAATTAAAAAATCAACCTATCAATTTATTCTTAAAATAACATAACATATTTCTTAATGTCACATACCAAACATTCCAATAGCTTCATAACATTGAATCATTAACGAAAAAATTCATTCTTCCAAAAATAAAATCTCTACCTGTTGAATATATTTCATAATTCCTAGCACGTAGTAAAATCTATCAAAACAATCAAAAACCATCAAATCTCTATGAAATTTAATGGTAACCAATATTATACCATTAATATATCTTTATAATTGTTGTTTAAAAATAGATAACTTATTAACGGTCATATTCCCTCACTCATGTGTTTTATTAAACTATCAACTTTCCAATGTTTCTCTTTTCCTGGTTATTGGTACTGGTCAATATATGATCATAGGTTATTAAATAAAATGTACTATTGTATATTCCTTATACATTTCATAATTATAATAACCATATTTTTATTGATAAAACACTTATATTACATAATAACAGAATCCAAAACGGATGAAAATTAATCTAACCAATTTATTCTTAATCCATTATTTTAGATTTTTCATCTTATTCCTTGATACCTCCTTCATTCCATATTTTATCTATAGTCACATAATCATTAATAATACAAACATTACTCATATAACATTGTTGTTTATCTTCACAAATTTCCCCCTAGAACAAAAATTTTCTCCACTCACATACATTCCAAATTTAAACATTTTATTGTTTACTATAAATTAAGAAACCATTATTCTAATCTATTATGTTAACTAAACATTTCATTTTTAATTAAAAATTAATTTCATTGTGACTTTATTTTCCAGGTATATAACTTTTTCATATTACTTTGAGATGCTCTCTAAGGGGTCTCCTTCCAAATTTATGAGATAAAGGAAATCAATAATTCACTCCTCCATGGTCTCACTATTTATGATCATAGTGGGATATATCCATATCTTCTTTGGTGAGTCTAAGAGTTATATTGGGCACATGTTTTTAATCAAATATCATGATAACCGATTACACATATTCACAATATCCATCCCCTCAACCATCATCCCATTTGGTTTCTCATAAACACATTTTTGATAATATTCCATGTAAATGTAGTTCCTTCTGGTTGCATACATTGAATATAACCAACAATACAAGATTAAGTTAAACTAATCATAGTGTAAAATAACATATTCTTAAATAGTCACTATATGTCTTTTAAATAAAGAAACATTATTTTCAATATATGACACCATCGAATAAACCTATTCCATTTCTGACATCATTTTTTCAAATACATCATGATGGTCAGTAAATAAAATTTTAATTTACCAAAGAACATAACACAGGAGTGAAAACCTAGGTGTTCAATAAGGCCCATTTTCCTATAATAGATAATACTTGATTCAATCCCAACAAACCTTTTTCAGAGATATTATCCTTTGGAACATCATTGACAAAACCACACCAACTTGTAGTATCGACATAGAGATGTGTCTCTATAGAAAATAACATAATATATATCCTTCCAAAACAGAAATATGTTATTTTATATGTATCATAAATGTCAACCATAGGGTATTATTATATATTAAATGTTTTCTTAATTCTAGTAGCAAAGTTTTCATCAAAATTTCCTCTAATACCAACTCTAATGACCCAAACACATGTAACCCGATGTTATTGTTTAAATTGTTAAATTTTCATAAGATACATGGAATCACATACTTGTGGTATAAATAGTTTACTATTCTTGGTTAATAAGATTCATACAAAAAATTCACATTTCAATTGAAAATATAAAATTTAAAAAGTGTTTTCTTGAGAATTTTATTGTTCCACATAGCATATCCCTACATATAAATCTCAAAACACTTCACAGTATCCTAGTGAGCATAAAACATATGAAAGGAGTGAGGTCAAATTATAGGTACGAGTATGTTTATTGTGGGATATATTGAGAATAAATAATAATAATCAATTTGGAATGTTACATAATTCAAACACATCCTATATGACTAATAAACTAAGCATCATATGCTCAAAATAAATTATGATCAAATAAATACATATAAATGACAACATGAGATTAAAAACTAACCATATATATTCTAAATAATAAAATAAAAACATGGAAATTAATAACTAATTTAAAAAAATTGTAATTCATAATTTCAAAAATATAAATTATATTGTCAAGACCTTTCAAATTATAGTTTAAATCATTGGGAAGAAACTCACCTAATTTGGCCCATTTATTTGTCCCGTTAGACCTACTAATACATCGAGAGGATATCTATAACTAGAAAATATCCATCACATACTACGTATAAATAATTCATCACATGAAATGGGTTAAACATAATCAACATACAAATTTAAATGAAAAATTAATAAAAGAAATTTTTATACATAGCCCAATAAAATAGATATAATTATAAACCATACATATTAATATGATTACTCATAATAAAATTGTATATAATTAATCAAAATAAAAATAAACCATCCCTATATTGAATACGAATATTTTTTATGTGACATATACTCATTGGATAATATACTCATTGTAAAATAAAATAATTTATAGAATTATTGAATAGAGGTACAATAAAATTTCCAATAAAACGTTTTTGGGGAAAATAATATTTTTTTTTTATAAATGTTTTTAAAAAGTGTACAAAATATATTGAAAATAATTTTCATTCAGAATATATTTTTGATATTTTTTAATAAAATCATCAAACTATTCAGTGTTCATGATGGTGTAAAATTCTTCTCATGTCTTTCATGTTAAAATATATTGCTTTCACATACTGAGTGAAATCCAAATGGAAATTTATTAGAAAATGAAATAAGGATTCATTCCAAATAAATAAATAAATAATTGGAATCAATTCCTAGTAAATTAGTTGTAATGTTTTAAAAAGATTTTTTGAAATAATTTTTAAAAAATTATTTTTGGAAGAAAAACGATATTTGACCAAAGATATATATAAAGTAAAAATTTCATAAAAACATTATATCTATGATTTGAAGTACAAAAAAGTGTAAAATAGTATTGAAATATAAAAAAATTCATGAATAAACCTTGGATATGAATACCTATTGTTTTAAATATATAAGTATTAAATAATTCCCCTAAGGGATACATAAACAATAATAATACCAAATAATGATGAGATAATAAAATAAACTCTTTCCTATTTTAGAACTTGTAAATCTTAATCTCTAAAAAATAAATAATATTAAAATGAAACATTAGGTACCATAATATATATATATATATATATTCATGATATAATATATCCAATGGGTTGTGTATACACCATCTAATAGAATAAGTTATGAGTATGACGTATGACTCATGGAAGTATAAGTTAGATGAGAAACCATTACCTATGTCTCAACATCATTAGTATATGATATATCATCCTAAATAATAAATTTAGGATTATTTAAATTTTATTTTAGAACCATAATCATATATATATAATACCATATATGATGTATTTATAGTCTGTTATATTCTTTTTGTTAACACTTTTTAAAATCACTATTTCCGGTGACCATTGCTTCATTTGTCATGTAGGTTTTAGTTAAATAACTCTAATCCCCTTTATTTAAGCATAGATACATAATATAATATTTTTAAACAATATATAAATAGTATATAATTAATTATATATGTATTTTTAGTAGAATAATTATGTTATATATTTGAAATGGATTACACCCTTCATGATGATTGTAGGTTGTACGTATGCATGAATGATGTTTTTATTTTTTACGATGGATAGATGCAATGAAAATGAATATTAATTCACCATTAAAGAATTATTATAATTTAATATATATTAATTTATATTTATCAAATAAATCCTTATTAAAATTCACATAAAAATAATTTGAATCAAATTTCACTTCGTAATGTGAAACTGTTAGTCCGCACATACACATAAGAAATGTTATTTGTTTTCCAATAGCATGGAATGTAAGATGTTATATGCGATAATTTATTTCCATATATTTTTTTTTATCATAAAAATATTATATATAAATAAATTTTATTTTAATACCTTTCAAATAAATCACAATGAAAAAACAAATCCCCTTATAGTGTGAGGTAGTAGTCAACCATAATCATGATCAACATTATCATATACCAAAAAAAACTGAATTTATGAAGGTATATGTCATATAATAATTCAAGAATTATAAAAATCTCATAACTATCATAACTTTTTAAATTATTCTTTATATTAAGGCATTAAAGGAATTTCTGGAAAATAAATTATATCACTGTGTGAGGCGTTTGTCCACCGTACAAACGATCGATAGATTCATTTCCCATTTGATGGAAGTGGAGATGCATACAAGATAAGTAATTAATATAATAAAATATCAGTTTATATGAGGTTATTTTATTATTATATTATAAAAATTTAATATATTCTTAAATAGATTGAAGAAAAACACAAATAAACACCTTTAAAAATTTTACCTCTTCTTTAGAGATCCTCTTTAGAAATACAACTAAAGCCTTATTAAGAGGGATTAATAATCAAAACGAAGTATATAGGATATGAGAATGGATGTGAGGTTTTTATTTTTATTTTTATTTTCCCTACCAAAGGGTTTTGGTAGTGATAATATGGGATGTGAGTGGTCGGTATTCTCTAAGATGGGGACAGGACTTGTAACGCCATAATGATTTATGAAATATTTTTAAATAATTTAAATTCTATAATAGATTTCATTACATGAAAACATGAGTTTTAATGAACCATGGGATGCCATTAGTATAAAATACCCATTATAAACTGACATTAAGTTCGTGGAATTTTTGAAACTATTATATGAAAATGTATGGTGAATTATTTGGCTACCAATTATTATTGAAAAATATAATCCAATTAAATGTGAAGGATAAATTTGTATATTTTTATTAATAAATTTTGTGAAGTACATATTCTAAATTAAATTAATGAAATATTCATGTGATATATTTCATAAAATGTTATTAATATTCTTCCAATTGATATTTTAGTAATAGGGTATGAATAAAACCTATTTTATGAATAAAAAAAGTATTTTTTAAAAGGGTAATTCTAGCACCTTTTAATGGAGAACCTTCTTTTAAATTAATATCTTTACACATTAATATTTTTCATATGAATCCATAAGCCTTTTATTTTTAAGCATAATGTAAATATTTAATTTGGATTAATTTTTGATATTTTTCTGATCACTTTCATGTTTTTTATGAAGAGTTAAAATATACTAATTATTAATTAAAGAAAAATTTCTTCATAAAAATAATTTATATGGTTTATTTATATTATTTAATTGTTTTAAAATATAAATTTATAATTTTTATCATTTAATATAATTTAGGTATTAGAATTAATTACACAATGAATTTAGGTGTAAAAACATTTCAATCTTTTGTGATGTTTTAACATATAAAACATGTTCTCACATTCCGACAACAAGATTAATTTTAATTTTATTACTGATACATGTGTATTTTTTATTTTGAAAAATGGATTCCAGTTTTTGAATTATTATTTCCAAATTATGAAAATATATTTATTTTATTTTTGGGCATCATAAATAGTATCTTTTGTAATTTTTATTAATACGGAAGAAAGGTAAATTAGGTAACTAAGGGTAAAAATAATATTATAAATTTATCCTAACACTTGTCCTAAAATCATTTGATTAGTGTGTTTAGAATTAAATAATCCTTGGTTATAAATGGTATCCATTGGAAGCCTCTTTAATGAGATTTAGACCCTTAATTTATTTTATTTGAAGAAAAGTTTAATATGACTTGCTAAAATTTTAATAACTATATAATTTTTGATATAATATTATACAAAATATAAATTTGATTATAAATACTACTATAAAATATATTTTTTCTTGATCATGGTAATTTAATTAAAAAAATTAGGAAATAAATATTAACATTAAAGGCTTATACATTGATGATGTAGAAATTAATTGATTGATGAAAATCAATAAAATAATAATTATTAATATGATAATAACCATTAAAACCCCAAAAACAAAAAATTATTTTATTTTTGGAGTATATATCGACCATAATAATCCAATTTTCTGTTTATTGATCATTTGGATCCATACAGAAATGATTATGACACTTATAATATTTTTTAAATTGATTTTAATGTTGTGACATTCTTTCTTTAATAAATATAAAATTTTTAATATTTTATTTTCTAGAAGATATATTTGACTACACATATTCTTATTAAATATTGAATATTTTTTTCATGATTTTATTTGATTTTTAGATTTTATTCAATAAATAATTATATTCAATAAATATATATGTTTTTGTAGTAAATATTTTATTAATAGAGATGACAAATAAATGTTATTTAAAATAATAAAATAAATATAATTTGTGATAATTAATATATCCAATGAATTTAATTTATTACCATGATATCTTATAAATATAATAAAATATTTATTTCTATGTTAACTTTTTTATCTTAATAATTTAAAAAATTAATGAATTGAGTTGTGTAAAAATTGATATTATTGATTTATTATCAAAATAATTTATTATTATATTATTTAAATTCATAATTTTTTAAAAAAATATATCATAGTTTTTATATAGTCTAACTGTTCTATATTATTCATTTATTTTATAATTGACATAAAATATGTAAATTTTTAGAACTTTATTACTGAAATATTTTGTCACGAACCGTCCTCGGGGCCCGTGTCATGACTACCCCAAGCCCACCTTCCATTGGCCAGGGGCTGGAGACTAGCACCAAAGGGGTAAATCCCTAAGCTGGGAAGGCATTGACTTTATAAATTGTAAACACACACAACAGAGTACGCAACTTAAAGTAAAACATTAAGTAAAACTATATACAAAAGATGTACTGGAAAGAAAAAGGGTCTCGAAATACAAGTCCAACAGTAATGTTCAAGGAAAATACAAACAGGTACAACTAAAAAGAAAAATATTTGAACGGTGTCTAGAAGCTCATGGATTGTCCTCCACAAATCCTACCTGAAGCGTAGGTACAAATAGCCTCCTCAGTGCTCCACATCCGTCCATCTCCTTCGGGTACCGACTCGTTATGGGGTCCACCTCCAGGTACCGTCTAGTACTCGTACACTCTGTCTCGGTCAGTGTTTCTGTCGTCTTCATCCAACAACACGAGGTGCAGGCATAGCCCGTGCAGGGGTGAGTATAAAGATACTCAGTAGGGACCCTAAGACCCTCAAGGTCTCACAAAATACAACAGGGATAAACCAAAAATAACAAAATCAACGGATAACCATTACTTGGGTATATGCCCATACATATATTTAAGATATCTAGTAACCCATCTCAATAAGGAGGAAAACAAAAAAGTCATTTACTGTTCAAACTGGGATTTTCATTATTGAAACCATGACTGCTGGAGAAAACCTCCACTGTCGAGACTAGTGGGAATGTCACAACACCAAGGTGCTTCTCACTAACCTTGGACTGGTAAGATACTTCTCCTATCGAGTACTTCAGTTCTACAGCCAAATACCAGGTGCTTCTCCGTTGTGGGTCTGCCGCCAAATACCAGGTGCTCCCCATAATAGCATACAGAGGTACCCCTCCTGTTGAGTATGGTGGGTCTGCAATAAAATACCAGGAGCTCCTCCACCATGGGTCTACCTCCAAATATTGGGCGCTCCCCATTAGGCTAGTCGAATCACTCCGAGTGAAATCGGTCAACTAGTTGTCAGGTCTGCCAGCTACTAGGTATACGCACTCTGTCTACTCGTCACTGGAAGGATCTACTCCACAAAATACTAGGAAAAACTCCAACTATTGTGAAGTGCCACGAAGAAGTATCTCAAAGATCTGCCTCATCATAGAGGTCTCAACGCAATAGACGGTGTGTCAATCGGATGCCCGGTTTGTGAGTTATTAGCCTTTTAGTCCTAGGGGCCCAATTGATTTTGCGTACAAACCAACCTGACTGTATATCAACTATACCCCAAACTCTCATGGGGTATTCTAAAAGGGACGGTATCCATCTAAGAATATCATCGCCACTGACGGTTCATTAAACAGACACGCGTAGCCCAAGATATTGGCGGAAAGGTGTAAAGGGCTATAGCGGGTTCGGGTCCGGTCTGACCAAGTTTGACTGACACGGTCTGTAACGGGGTCTGACCCGGTCCACGGGTCTGACGCGATCTGAGAAAGCGGCCAGGACCGAAGCGGCGGCCCGTCTCGAAGGGGGCCCGGCCGAGGGCGACCCGGCTGGCTAGCCCGCGTTGCTCAGATGGCCACGCCGCGGGGGGGGGGGGGGTGTGGTGCCCCTGGTTCAAATCCAAACTGGTACTGGGTGCATATTCTATTTCTCTGTAGGACCCTTCGGGTCCCACTTATAGTGCGCACCAGCAGTCACCTCAGTCATCCGCCCCTGGTTTCTCCACTACGGCGCAATGGCGTCGCAGTTTTGCTGGCCTCTGCACGGCGTGATGGCACCGCGCTACCTCTGCCACGACCCACCTTGGTCGCGGCCTCCCGCTCATCTGCGCGACGGCTCCACGCTCGTCGTCCAACCACCGCGGCCCTCCTTCCCGCAACCCTTCCTCCTGGCGTAGTGCGACGGCACCACACCCCTCCAGCACCACCATGGCCCGCCTGGCTGTGGCTGGGTCCTCAGTGTGGCAGGGCGGTGTCGCGCCCTTGTGGCTACCTGGCAGCCTTGCACCACCGGCTTTCCACACGAGCAGCTTGTTGTTGCTTGTCGTGCGTACCACCTCTGTCATCATCAAACAATAATCAGCAAAAGGGTAGGGTCGTTCCGTGTTCAGGCAGTCTAAACCCTACTCGTTACGGTGATATCATTTTGTTCTAAAAGTACAGAACATACGATGGGGTATGGAGGGTAATTTTCAATCATAAAAATAAACCCTACCTCAATTGTTGCTCTATGGTGGCGGAAGGAGGTGATGTCATCATTGGAGATGTTCTTCGTGGGTGGTGTCTTCTCATTTTACACGGATGAAGTTCGCTGGAGAAGACGTGAGCGTTCTTCGTGGGCGTCGCTTCCCTTTCTTTCATCGGTTGAATAAGGAAGAAGATGGCGACAGTTCTTCATGTCCTTCGGTGAGAGGATGTTCTCTCAATTCTTCCAAGGCTCCACCAAATAATTATTCCAACCAAAATAATGTAATAGCATAACCTTTATTTTAAATGGTTGGAAAAAATTCAAATGGATTCAAATAATTAATTAATTTATGTGGAGTGTCACACTTATGAGGGAAGGTGAAGAGTTTCACCAATTTAATTGGGGGTTTCAGGGAGTTTAAGGGGGTTAGAGGAGTTAAGGAGCTTGGGTGGGCCCCACCTAATAACATCCTCCCAAAGGAGGTTTTACTTGGGTGGTTCCCACCACCATAACCTCCCATGGGATGTTGGTGTGTGGAGGACCCCACCTCCAACCTCACCTTGGAGGTTTCAACCACCAAAATAAAAATAAAGGTTGGTGTGTGGTGGACCCCACCTCTAACCTCCCCTTGGAGGTTTCAACAACCAAAATAAAAATAAAGTTATCACTTTATTTTTACTCCTTTTAATCAAAAACCCCCAAAATCTAACTTCTAAACTCATCAGAACGCAACTACGGTGAAGGTAACACTAATAAATCACTGACGATGCGAGTTCAACTGTGCCCTCGGATTTCAATTCCAAGCACCAGTTCAAATGATATAAAATCTCACTCATACTTTTAGTGAACGTACCTGAAAAAAACATTATAAATAGATTCTAGACACACCAGGTCTCGGAATCAAGTGCCTCCAGAAACTACGGACTCATAAAATTCCAGACTATTTAAGAGAAAAAAAATTCCATGGAAATTCCGGGTCTTTACATTATCCCCACCTCAGGGCTTTACTTCCCCATAATCTACAACTCGAACTAAGGGAACAAATGGGGTTACTGAGCATGCATGGGATCCTACCACTCCCATGTGCTCTCCTGGAGGTTCATGTGCTGCCAATGAATGCACACCAGAGGTATCGAACATCCACGTATGACCCACTACTGTCGGTCCTCAATCTCCACTGGAACCTCCATGAAATTTTCCATGTCATCAATGTCCATCTCTTCATGATCAATGATGCAGGACGGTTCATGCACTTATCTCCTCAGTTGAGATATGTGGAAGACGTCATGCACCCGGTGAAACTGAGGTAGAAGAGCTAAGTTGTAATCCACCTCGTCTACTCTGTTGGGGACCTAGAAGGGTCCTATGAACCAAGGAGGTAACTTTCCACCTCGGCCAAATCTCTGTATACCTCGTCGACTTGAGACCTGTAGGAAAATGTGGTCGCCATCATCTAACTCCAGAGGCCTCCATATCCTATCTGCATATGAATTCTGTCAGCTCTGTGCAGTCTTCATCTGGTCCTAGATGATCTGAACCTTCTCTGTCGTAGCCTGTACCATCTCTAGTCTCACCAGTGCTGACTCCCCAGGGTTTATCCAGCATAGTGGTGATCTGCAAAGTTGATCGTATAACGCCTCGAAAGGTTCCATCGCTCTGGTGGAGTGATGTCTGTTGTTTTAGGCAAACTCCAAATAAGTTAAATGCTCCTCCCAACTGTAACCAAAGTCGAGGACACATGCATAGAGCATGTCCTCAAGGGTTTAAATGGTCTAGTCAATCTGGCCATCTGCTTAAGGATGGATGGCGGTGATCAAGCAAAGCTGTGTCCCGAAAGCCTCCTGAAACCCCATCCATAGTCAGGAAGTAAACCATGTGTCACGGTCAAAGACAATAGAATAAGGTAATCCATGTAAACACACTATATCTTGTACATAGAGTCATCCCATGGCCTCAACTGATCCCAGATCTTTGATTGGTAAGAAGTGTGCCTACTTGGTGACTTGGTCAATGATCACCCATATCGAGTCATGACTCTTGGATGTATGTGGAAGACACGTCAGGAAGTCCATAGATATCCCATCTCACTTCCACACTGAGACCTCTAAAGGCTGAACCAAACCTACTGGTACCTTATGATCTGCCTTCACTTGCTGACAAGTGAGGCACAGTGAGACAAACTCCGCTACTTCCTTCTTCATACCTGGCCACCAATGCTGTCGTCAAAGGTCCTAGAACATCTTCGCCACTACTGGATGTACTACTAAAGGGGAAGTGTGGAACTCCCTTATAACTTCCTCTTGAAGTAAAACTGGTACGAGGGTATGTCCTCCAAAAAGGATGACATGCTCCCTACCTTCAAAAAATCCATCAGGTGCATTCCCTATGGATATCTGACCACGTCACGTCTCACAGTAAACATCTCGATGTTGCAAATCCCTGACTCACTGAAGAAATGGAGGAGTGACTGTAAGAGACAGAAGATAGGCTTCTCCATCCCTAACTACAAAGGATATTTGTAAGGCAGCTGGCTTCTCTGTCGCTTCTCTTAGTTTCTGAATGGCTGATCTCTTACTGAGAGCATCCGCAAAAAAGTTCCCTTTCCTAGGAGTATAGACTATCTCAAAGTCATAGTCCTGGAGGAACTCAAGAAAATGCCAATGTCTCAGGTTCTAGTCCCTCTATGAGAAGACACACACGAGACTCTTATGATCAGAGTACACAGTAAAACGTTCACCCATTAGATAGTGTTGCCAGATCTTCAGGGAGAAGACCACTCCTGCTAACTCCAGGTCATGGGTAGCATAGTTCTGCTCATTCTATTCCAACTGCCGAGAACCATATGCGATCATAGATCGCTCCTACAATAGGACACACCTGAGTTTGGTCCCTGATGCATCATAGTAGACTACGTACCCTATGCCTTCCTCTGGAAGCCTCGAGATGGGGGCACTATTTAGCCTCTACCTCGTCTCTTGAAAGCTCTGATGGCATCTCTCTCACCACACGAAGGGTTTCCCCTTCTTCGTTAAGGCAGAAACTGGTGCTGCAACTCTAGAGAAATCTGGAACAAATCTCTGATAGTACCCAACCAAACCCAGGAAAATCCGTACCTTCGTCACACTCCTGGGTGGCTCTCAAGCAAGTACAGCCTCAATCTTCACTGGATCCACTGAAACTCCAGCCTCCGAGATGACGTGCATCAAAAAGTGAACCACTCGAATTTAAAACTAGAACATCGAGAGCTTACCATAAAGATTTTTCTCTCAGAGTGTGTCTAGTAATACCTACAAATGGTTGGCAAGCTCCTCCTTAGTAGTCGTGTAGATCAGTATGTCGTCGATAAAGACTATGACAAAGCGATTGAAGTAAGGATGGAAGATCGTATTCATGAGACTCTTGAACACTTATGTAGTGTTGGATACACTGAAGGGCATAACCAAGAACTCATAGTGGCCATACTGACACCTGAAGGCTGTCTTCTGCACATCCTCATCTCAAACATTGAGCTGGTGATAGCCTGATCTGAGGTCTATATTTGAGAACCATTGAGCTCCTATTAGCTGATCAAAGAGGTCATCAATCCTCGGAAGTGGGTACTTATTCTTCACGGTCACCTGGTTCTGGTGACGATAGTCGACACAGAGCCTCAAGATTCTATCCTCCATCTTGGCGAACAGAATGGGGGCTGCCCAGGGAGAAAAACTGGGCCGGTTGAATCCCTTCCCTTAAAAGTCCTCCAGTTTTACCCTCAGATCGTGATGCTCAGCAGTAGCCATCCGATATGCTGGAGAAGATATCAGTGCCGTCTCGGGGTACATGTCAATATAGAAGTACACCTCTCTAAGTGGAAGTCGTCCTGGAACATCTCAAGGGAAAACATCTGCATACTGGTCCACCACTACAGGATAAGTCGGACTCTCCGCATCAACTGCTCCAATGGTGAGGCAAGCCAACTAGTGAGTGATCGGTTGTACCCTCCTCCAAGTAAGTCTGTCCTACGCTACAATGGTGTCCTTCTCACTGGGGAAGTTGAACCTGGTCCCATCTGTGCTGACACACCGCACTTTGCGCACAATACTATCAATCAGATCATGGACTGTAGATAATCATTCCATACCCAAGATGAGGTTTTAAGGCCTCAACACCGCTATTAGGAGATCCCAACCGAATCCATCACCTCCTATAGTAATCTCACTCTAACAGAATCAGTGTGTAATCGCCAATTCTCCTCCTATAGGAGTCTCTATCCATAAGGATCGAACATCGGCTCCATCAGAATCTCTGAGCTCCGAACGAGGAATGTGTCAATGAAAGAGTAACAGGAACCTGTGTCTATAAGAACTACAGCTAAGGTGGAGTAGACACAGGTAGTACCTCAAATCATCTCTGGAGTTCCATGGTCATATGCCTCAGCTTCTTGAAGCTGAGCTCTCCCCTGTCCTCCAGCTTCTTGCGGTCGGGGTGGTCCTCCTAGTGGTGGTGGTGGTGGAAACACTTCAAAACGTAGTCCACTGCCAACTTCTCAACCGGCTCCTCCTCCAAACCCACATGTACACTGCAGACTGCCTCGATTGAATCTTTGCCTCTTCCTGGGAGGTCACTCAACTAAATGCTGATTGTCTGTACAGTTGGTCAGATAGTCCTGTGTCAAGTTACCAAGCTTGCCACATGTGTAACACTGCCCGCTCCTAGCAGGACTGGCTTTGTCTCCACTATGGGCACCCCGCACAACCAATCCTAAGTCGTGTGGTCGTCCACCAGTAGGTCTGGTCCTCTTGGACCTCTGCGACATATGTCTACTGCCAACAGCAGAAGACTCTGCTACGTGTCGGCTAGTGGTGGGTCTCGCTGCGGGAGACTGCCCAGCAAGGAAAACCTCCACTAGGAGGGCTCTCTCTAGCACCCTCGCCTACGTTGGGATGATGAGTGAGATCATTGGAGACCTCATATCTCTCCTGAGCCCCTACTCGAAGGTCCGGGCACTGAAGAAAGGATATCATACCATATCATTTGATTAGCACGAGAGGTTGGTGAACCTCGCTGAGTACTGCACTACTATCATGATGCCCTACTATAGATGAAGTAGATCCTGTATCTGCACCACTCGTAGGGTCGCTGGAACAAACTCTGCTCAGAACAGGCACTCAAAGTCTGTCCAGAGTAGTGCTACCTCATCGTGGACCTGGAGAATCAAGCTCCACCATCTACCTACTACTGCTTGAAAAGGGATGGCAGCAAAGATCACCATGTAGTCTATTAGTGTCCCAAATAGCCTGAAGTCTCTCACCACAGCCACCAGCAAATCCTCATCCACCAGTGGGTCCTTCTCTCCCCGGAACCTGGGTGGCCTCTGGCGCTAGAACTCATGCAGTACAATCAAGTGGCGTGCATCATCTACTGCTGGGGCTAGTGGCATCGGTGGCCCAATGGGTGGTGGTACTGTTGGTGCCTCCACCGGTTCCTCAACTGGAAAGGGTCCCTACACTAAGGAATCATTGCTCGGTGGGCTGTCAGTGCGTACAACTCTTAGGGCTCTAACTAGTTGTCCACGGGGAGGCATCCTGAAAGAAACAAATGTGACATGGTTAGACTATTATACCTAGTGAGCTCACCTTGTTGAGCTGACTTAAATAAAAACTTTTAAAACACACACGCAATCAGTGTTTTCATGAACTAAGTCAGAAATCAGTATTCAGGGTCTTGGTGTATAGATACGTCAGCCACTGCACCAACACTGGACTCCCTGAACTAAAATCCACACTCATTACCCTTAACATTATATCTTCAATGAAAACAAATATCAGAGTCCTAAGTTCTGCGGTAGAACTGACTCCTATGATACCAATTTGTCACAATTCGTCCTCGGGGCCCATGTCGTGACTACCCCAAACCTGCCTTCCATAGGCCAGTGGCTGGTGACTAGCACCAAAGGCGTAAATACCTAATCTAGGAATACATTGACTTTATAAATTGTAAACACACACAACAGAGTATGCAAATGGAAGTAAAAAAACTAAGTAAAACTATATAAAAAAGATATGTTGAAAAGAAAAAGGGGCTGGAAATTCAATACCAACAGTAAAGTAAAAGGAAAGGATAGACATGTAAAACTAAAAAGACAAACAGTTGGAAGGTCTCTAGCAGCTCCTGGATCATCATCCATGGATCCTACCTAAAGGGTAGGTACAGATATCCACCTCAGTGTTGCATGTCTGTCGGTCTCCTCAGGGTACCGACTCGTCATGAGGTCCACCTCTGGGTACTGTCCAGTCCTCGTACACTCCGTCTTGGTCACCACTATACGTCATCTGCATCCAACACAACATGGTGTGGGCATAGACCGTGCAGAGGTGAGTATAAAGATACTTAGTAAGGACCCCAAGACCCTCAAGGTCTCACAAAATCCAACAGGGATAAACCAAAAAGAATGAAATCAATGGATAACCATTACTTAGATATATGCCCATAAATATACCTAAGTTATCTAGTAATCCATCTCAATCAAGAGGAAAACCCAAAATCCATTGAATCAACTCAAACCAAGATTTTAATTATCGAAACCACTGCTGCTGGAGAACTCCTCCTCTGTCAAGAACAGCGGGCCTATCGCGACACCAAGGCACTTCTCACTAACCTTGGACTGCTGAGGTACTCATCCTGTCGAGTATTGTGGGTTTGCCGCCAAATACCAGGAGCTCATCCACTGTGGGTATGCCGCCAAATACCAGGTGCTCCCCCTAATAGCCTGCAGAGGTACTCCTCCTGTTGAGTATCACGGGACTTCCACCAAATACCAGGTGCTCCTCCAGCATGGGTCTGCCGCCAAATACCATGCTCTCTCCACAGGGCTAGTAGAATCACTTCGAGTCAAATCGGTCAAGCAGTCATCAGGTCTGTAAGCTATAAGTTCTTCGCACTCTATCTGCTCATTACTGGAAGGATCCACTCCATGAGATACTAGGAAAAACTAGAACTATCATAAAGTGACACGAAGAAGAATCTTAAAGGTCTTCCATGTCATAGGTGTCTCAACGTAATAGATGGAGCATCAATCAGAAGCGGGGGCTTTGAGTTATTAGACTTTTAGTCCCAGGGGCCCAGTTGGTTTCATGTATGAACCAACCTGAACGTATCTCAACTATACCCCCGAACTCCCGTGGGGTATTCTCAACAGGACGGCTTTGTTTGAATAATATCGATGTTGCTGACTGTTCGTCAAACGGACACCCATAGCCCAATATATGGGCGGAAATGTGTAAAAAGGATATATCGGGTCCGGGTCTGGTCTGCCCAAGTCAGACCGACCCAACCAAACCCAGTCTGTACCGGGGTCTGACCTTGTACGCGGGTTCAAATCAATTTGAGGAAACAGGCACACCCAAAGGGGTGGCCCGACTCAAAGGTGGCCCGGCTGAGGGCGTCCCGACCCGAGGGAGGCTCGGCTGAGGGTAGCCCGGCTGGATAGCCCATGTGTCTAAGTTGGCCATGCTATGGGGGGGGGGGTATGCGGCACCCCCTGGTTTCGATACGAAATGGCGCTGGGTGCCGGTTCTGTTTCTCTGCAAAACCCTTCAGGTCCCACCTGTAGCACGCACCGGCGGCCGACTCAGCCGGCCGCCCTTCGTTTCTCCACCGCGCCACGATGGTACTGCCGTTTTTCTAGCCTCCACGCGGTGTGAAGGCGCTGAACCTCCTCCGCCGTAGCCCGGCCTAGCTGCGGCCTCCCACTCCTCCGCGTGGTACGACGACGGCGTGCTCATTGTTCGACTATCGCAGCCCTCCAGGACGTCTCCCTTCCTCCCGGTGCGGTGCAACAGCCCCGCGCCCCTCCGAGACCACTGCATCCCACCAAGCCATGACTCGGTTCTCAGTGCGGCATGGCGGTTATGCGCCCTTCTGGAAACCCGACGGCCTTGCTCCACCGGCTTTCTTTGCATCTGGCACGTTTTCAATTTCCATGTGTACCGCCTCCATCGTCATCAAATAAGAACCAACAAAAGGGGAGGGTCGGGCCGTGTTCGTGCAGTCCAAACCCTCTTCGTTACGATGATATCATTCAGTACTCAAACCACACAACATACAACGGGGTATGGAGGGTTATTTTCAATCATAAAAATAACCCCTACCTTGATTGTCGCTCGATGGTCGGGGAAGGAGGTGACGTCGTCATTGGAGACATTCATCGCGGGTTGTGTCTTCTCCTTTGACGCAGATGAAGTTCACTGGAGAAGTCATGAGTGTTCCTCATGGGCGTCGCTTCCCTTTCTTGCCCCGGTTGGAGAAGGAAGAAGACGGTGATGATTCTTCGTGTCCTTTACAGAGAGGTTGTTCTCTCAATTCTTCCAAGGCTCCACAAAATAATTATGCCAACCAAAATAAAGTAATAACATAACCTTTATTTTAAATGGTTGGCATGAATTCAAATGGGTTCAAATAATTAATTAATGAACCATTAACTAATTTATATGGATTGGAACACTTATGAGGGAAGGTGATGAGTTTCACCTATTTAATTGGGGGTTCCAGGGAGCTTAAGGGGGTTAAAGGAGTTAAGAAGCTCAGGTGGGACCCACCTAATAACATCCTCCCAAGGGAGGTTTTACTAGGGTGGGTCCCACCACCATAACCTCCCATGGGAGGTTGGGTGGGGTGGACCCCACCTCCAACCCCCCCTTGGAGGTTTCAACCACCAAAATAAAAATAAAGTTATCACTTTATTTTTATTCCTTTTAATTAAAAACCCCCAAAATCTGACTTCCAAACTCCTCAGAACGCAAATGCGGGGAAGGTCTCACTAAGCAATCACCAATATTGCGACTTCAACAGTGCCCTTGAATTTCAATTCTGAGCATCGGTTCAAAAGACATAAAATCCCTCTCGTATGTTTACTAAACGTACCAGAACAAAAATTAAGAAATTGATTCCGGACACACTGGGTCTCAGAATCAAGCGCTGTCAAAAACTAAAGACTCGTATAATTCCCATGTATTTAAGTAAAAACAATTCCACTGAAATTCCAATTCTTTACATATTTTTTCCCTTTTTAAAAATTTAAATAGAATAACTACAAGTAACATAAAATGATAAGGTTTGAAATGACGGAATAACTTTTCAAAAATTTTTTGGATGATGATATTAAAATATTTTAACATCCTATATAAAAAATTAGGACATTTTACTAGTTTTTTGATTGGGTTTTATATTTTAATAAACTAATATTTTTGAGTTTCAAAAAGTACCCCTCACCTGAATTATAAATTGACACCTCCCCCCTCACATATCCAATTCACTTTAAGCCTTTAATATTGACCTTTCCCTATCTGTTTCCATTCTCAACTTCTCTAGTCACATTATAGCGGTACGTTTCTTCTCAAAATACCAATCTTAGTACCTCTAAGAGGAGATCTAGAGGGTGCACGCCAAAGAAGAGGTAATACCCTTTACCTATTCATTCAATCTTATTTCTTTTTCTACTTACTCTTCATGAGATATTCCCATTATAATGTGAAAAATATATTACCAAATAAATACTGAGATTTTTTATGATTATTGAAGAAACATATTCCACCTTCTATCCATAGCACATAAAATGAAATCACCACACATCTGTACGTATGACTTGTCGTCTCCACGTCGTTGTTTAAAATGTTTTTCACCACCACCATACATTGATGAGTATATTCATTGATATATAAAAATATCTATGAGTATTATTATAATATATTAATTATAGAACAAAATAAATATAATCCACTTCCATACAATTCCACAATTATGGGAATGATATCATCGCGCATGCATAGGTACATCCTACCATCTCAACAATAAAATATAATTCATTCTACATGATATCTATTAAATAATGATTATATAAATGTATAAGATTCAAAATATTGTATATATTATGTTAATATATTTTTTTTAATGATATAAATAAAACCAGAGTATGATAAAAAAACTTATATAACCCAACATGCATAAGAAAATGAAATAGTTAATACCAGAATAATGAGTAATAATGTAATGTAATTAACAAACTGATGAAAATATGATCACATGTGATATCCTAAAAATGACCATGATTTTGGAATAATTTATTGACCTTATTTAAATCATTATGAAGTATTTTCAGATAAATAAAAATGATATCCGACCTAAGGCAAGGGACAATTTGACAATCATATTATTATCAAATATTGTTTATATGTATGTATTTATTGGGGTATATTTATCATCCATATCCATGTTTCCAAAATATTTATTCCATAATATTCTTTCTATACTTTTAAAAAAATTTAATATAAATTTTATGCATTGGTGAATTTTTATCAAATATTATGAATGGAATGTTTTGAAATTTTCGATATGAGGTACTTTTTTAATTTTCATCAAAAGTATGAGAACTATTTTTTTATTTTAACTAATATAGAATGGATGGTTTTTAAAATTTTAATAAAGAATTATTTTCATGTTTATTTTAATATTTAATGTTTTTTTGAAATAAACTCTTTTATTTTAGAATATTGTGGCATCTTGAGAAAAGAAAATGTTTTTTTAATTAAAAAGGATATTTTCCTCCAGAATTAATTTCATGTGTTCTATAAAAATTATTTTCTATCTAAGATAGAATTATTTAAATGTGTTATGGTTAAAGTATACTATCCCAATTATTTCTATGTTTTGATTATTTTTATGATGTAATGCAATATATGAAATCAATTTGTTTTACATGAATTATGTTATGATGGAATGAATTTTACAAACCCCATTTTATACCCTTGATTATTATGATGAATGATTTATATTTTTATGGAATGCATTAGAATGGTTTCATTATGAGATAGGTGAAACCTATATCTCCCTCTAGTGAATTTGGTAAAGATTTATTTATCATGAGATAGACATGGATGGACCGGGAAATGATCTAAATTTAGTAATATAGGGATAGAACTTGGAGTGAAATCAGTTTAGTAATGGACTTTGTCAACTATGATGGTCTTGGAAATGAGCATTGAAAAAATTAAAATGATTTTATATGCTTATTTATATGAAACAAATTCTATTTCATATGTTATGACTTTTGGAAATATGTTCATTGTTTCTTTTTGAACATATATGATTTAACAAATGAAATGATATCACGATCATTCATATGCAGGATAAGATTTTTAAATGTTATGTTCTTATTCCTTTTGATTATGATATGGTTGTTATATCCTTTATTTACCCTTATATGGAATATGTGATCTCCCTTTCTTATGTTTCTTTTTTCCCAGATCATAAAGAATTTTATTAAGTAGGATATTCAAAAAAAATGGGTCTAGTTATGAATAATTAAGTGTGAGGCAGTACAGATGTCTTATGAACCAATTATTTATGTTTCCCAGCTTCTAAAGTCACAAAAAATATATGATCTTGGCGTATGTTTTTGTGCTATTTAATTCATATTCTTAAATTTGAAATTATAATCTATGTATGTAATGTATGGTTCATTATAATTATTATTAGTGAAAAGTTATAGTTATCATTTGGATATTAGGATGAGAAAACCATTTGAAGAACCCTATGGACAGGTCAAAGTAAATGTTAATATTCTATTTTTCTAGAATGACCATGAATAACTAATGATAAAACCTAATGTTTCCAAAATTGATTTTTTTCTCGATTATTTAGTTTTCTCATTATGATAAGTGTTGATCACACTATTCTTCTTGGATTTTTCAGTGGTTGGAACCCAAAAGAACTGCTAGAATGCTGAATGCAAGGAGAAATGCAATTATTATCTTTATAAGAAATGAAATATTATGGGAGATGGAATGAATAATCTTATAGATATGCTCACAAACCATTCTCGAGCTATGAAACATGTAGGAACTCCAAATGAGAAGGAGGGAACAACATTATTTTGAGTCCTTCATAAGGCAGTGTTTGCCGTATTTTAGTGGGTCTTTTAATCCACTGATAGCAGAACAATGTATTGGTACAATTAAAATGATATTTCTAGTTCTCTAATGTTCATACCAAGATATATCCTTCTTCAAAGTTTATCATTTTGATGGATAATCTGATCAATGGTCGAATATTATCAAGAATATGAGTCAAATAGATTAAATTGAATCTATTAAATGGAATGAGTAAAATAACATATTTTTCAATAAGTAAATTCCTCGTATTCAAAAAAAATATGGAGAAGTACTTATTTGACCTTATGAAAAAGGATGATGAATCTATTCGTGTCTATAAAAAATTTTTACAATATTTGTAGTATACACATCGAGAATTATTATCCAACCTGATAATAAAATTGATTAATTCTTTAGTGGATTAAAACCATGTCTCAAAAATGCATTGGACATAAGGAAATTAAATAGTTATAATGAAATTGCTAGATGGGGTTTAATGTTTGATATGAATATTTAACAAACTAATTTGACTTACAGGTTTGATAAGAAGATAAATATACAATTTTAATATATCTCTAAGGACAACACTAAAATAAATATTAGTTTTTCCTTATGATCAATGTGTGGAAATAAATATGGAGGAAATTTTCTTAAAGGGACTAGAAAATGATTTAAGGATGGGAGAGAAGATCATCAGGAAGTTAAATGTCGAAGTGGTGGGAAAATATGTCTAATGATATGAATAATAAAAAGGCTACACCTGGGGCACCTCCTACACTTCGATGCTACAAGTGTAAAGAAGTGGGAAATTATGAAAACTAATTACCTTATCCAAGGGTTTCTAGTGATGATTGATCCCAAAAAAATAACTTAAGGCCATAGACAAAGGCATGTCACAAGTGATCACTATTAGTGATGTGGATTACAATAATGAAGTACTAAAAGGTACACTTATCAACAAATATAAAGTAAAAAATGTTTTATTTTATTCGTGATCCACCTACTATTATATTTATGAATAATTTTATATTATAATAAATATATTACCACTACAAATAGATGTTGAGTTACCTATGAAAACTCTTAATGGAACAATGGGTGCATAAAAAGTTTATAATTCATCTCATGTAAATGTTTTTGGGAGTGTTCTTTCTAGAAAATATTATGATCCTTCCATTATTGGAATTTTTTGTGACTCTTAGAATGGATTTGCATTCCCTAAATTGATCTCATATCGATTTCCAAGGAATGGAAGTCACATTTCTTATTCTAGATCAATCTATCCTCATCTAGAAATGTATGGATGAATACGACCTTCTAGTGGAAATTTCATCCATCTTATAAATCTGGGTTTCAATAAATATAGGTTATTTATCACAAATTCTTAGAGGGAATCTCACCATTAAATATACTCATATTGTGTGAGAGTTTTTTATTCCATTATGGAATAATTTCTAGGTCTTCCATTGAACTGTGAAGTTGAGTTTCCAACATAACTAATATCATGTGTTATTCCTCTTTCAATGAAACCTTATAGAATATCCCCAAATGAGTTGTAAGAATCGAAGAAACAACTCCAAGAGAAATGTTGACAATGGATTAATACGCCATAGTGCCTCACCTTATGGTGCAAATATTCTATTTTATATAAATAAGGATGCATTAATGATAATATGCATTGATTATTTATAACATAACAAGATCACTATCAAGAAAAATATCATATTAGTTGGAACCATATTGTGTATAACATTGTATTTGTTGTCAATAGTTGTCAATGAAGATCAAAATAAAGGAGATCAAGAAGTACTCTAATAAAGTGGAGGAATGGTAATTCAGACGATTTTTGTACTGATCATAAGTTCAAAGAACATGTGTCAAAGGTGATACATTGTTTAAAATAATGAATAATGTGAGGTGTGATCCATTTGAGGATGATTAAAGAAGAATGGGGTTTTTGGATAAAGACCATGCAATTCCTCCTTATTGCATGTGAACCATGGGTTTTGATGAAGACCATGCAATTCCTCCTTATTTCATGAGAACCATGGGTTTTGATGAAGACCATGCAATTCCTCATTATTAAATGAGAACCATGGGTTTTTGATTAAGACCATGCAATTACTCATGATTGCATGAGAACCATGCAAGAGACTTCTTGACGAACTGAATCATATGGTTTGCATGAAGTAGATCATGACGGTTGATGAAGAAGACAATGTACAAATGAGTGGAATTCTAAGATGGTCGTGCGGGGATTGGAAATATGAGATATCCATGCACATCACATTGTCAAAGAAGATGATGATGCTAAAGTTATGCCTTCAAAGAATACATATCACAATATTGGATTTTGTGATAAAAGAAGAAGAGTTTCTGAAGGATACAGATCACCAAGAAAAAGTGTTGTTGAGGTGATCGTGCTTGTTGACAAAGCAAACAAATGACATACAAATTTGTTGACAAAGGATATTCCATGGTGGCATGTCGAGTTCAGGGACTATGGATAATGATCCATGTTTTATTCAAGGAACATCAACAAAGGAATGGATGATCTAGAGGTGATAAAAAAGAGCAGATACAAGGTGGCGCCGTTTCCCTGTGTTTGCCAAATTTTTGGTCCTGAAAATCGACAAATAAAGAAAAGTGTTTTTGTCAAAGGGACTTGCGAGCCGAGGTCTTGAAGGATAGGAAAATTGTGCACCATATGTTTTTGAACATTAGATCATCAAAATATGGCAATGGGATAAGGGTCGCACAAGTTTTGGTGAGGTCACGCAGTTGACTTGTGCATCGTGAAGAGACTTGCGCGTCGATGCCTTGGAAGTTTGATAACTTGTGCGCCTATGGTTTCTCGAGATTAGAAGATCAAAATTTGGAAAAGGAATGAGGTTCGAGCAAGTTAGGAAGTTAGTCACGCAAGTGACTAGCAGGGGAAGAGAGCTGCACACCGAGACTTGCACGTCAATGGTTGACTTACGCGCTGTCGCGCAGGGTGGTCAAATTGCCTATAAATACTGGAACACCCCTCCTTATTTAGGATGGAGTTCAACACCTAGAAAAATCAGAGCTCTCGTCGCGTAGGTGTGGAATTTACGCAAGTATTTTGTGGTCGCGCAGGTGGACTTGCGCGCCATTATCTGAAGCTGCGTGCCGGTTGTTGGATGTGCGCCCAAGGTGGTTTAGGAGAGAAAGGAAGTAAGTCGTGCAGGTTAGAAGTTGAGGAAGTTTTGTGCAGGTGTTTTGGTGATACTTGCATGCCAGTTTGGACCTGCGCGCCAGACACTTGCGTGCCGTAGTGAGACTTGCATGCCATATTGGGACTTGCGTGCTTGGCTTGGAGAAGCACGCCAGGTATTGCTGAAGCCCACCGGTCTATTTGGAGATACACAAAAGTTGGGATATTACCATATACATTCGGTGCAAAGTGATATTGAAGAAGAAATCTAAATGATACATCATGATCTCATGCATACATGGTGAATTGATTCTGATGATGACAAGTAAGTTGAGTATCATTTATTAAGTAATCACATAAGTGATTGTGATTTAGGTAAACGATGACAAGGGGATCTAGTGCATTCAGTCATTGCACTAAAGAAGAAGGATTGAACTAAAAAGAGCATCAACTCTGAACCCCGATGCAAGAAAAGTCTCATCTTGAACAGGAGAAAAAGAACTTCAATGCACATCTATTGAAGAGACCTTCACGTCTATAAACTGAGTGGGACTTCACCAATGGCAGTGAGCTAGGGGGGTCAATGGGAGAGACCCGGGGGATGCAGTGAGCTATCCCTAAACTTTTGTAAAGGCAGTGAGCCTGGGACAGAGTGACTGTACCCGAACATTTGTAATCTACAGCTAGTGAAGTATAGTGGATTTTGGTATGACCAACAACCTATCAGCATATTCTCCTTGGACGTATCCCTTAGTGGTGAACCAAGTAAAAATAGTTGTGTCATCTCTTTGCATGTGAATATTTCATTACTAATCATATCCATCATACAGGTTTAACGGGTTCCTACCAATGTGGGAACAAGATCCAAAACTTTAAGAAGAAAACGTTGACACCCTGATTCACCCCTCCCCTCTCAGGGTGTCCCGGGGTCCTAAAGTGGTATCAGAGGGAAACGTTAACGTATATTGGATATTCGATAGTAATTTTATTGAGAAGAGGATTTGAGTCAATTTCTTAAAGCCAACCATGAAGAGTAGTTTTGATGAAGATTCAAAGCAGAAATCTTTATCCACCAAGACTTTGACAAATAGGAAAAAGAAATAGAAGAAGCTGATGAAGAAGTCCCTCAATACCAAAGAAGATATTGTGTCTTGTTCTCTATGCCATTCCAATAATCAAGAAACATCAGGATTGGAAAGTATCAAGTAGGTGGCTCAGGATTCTTCCAGATGAAAGGATGACACCCCTAATTCAATCTTTTAGGAAAAACTCAAAACATATCAGCATGATATTCCTGAAGAAAGGGTTTCTATTATTTGTATCCTATTCCAATATATGCAGGTTGAGATCACTCGACTAGAAAGAGAAGCTGACAATATGGAAAAGGGGTTGGAAAGAAATGTTTTGGAAATTATGAAGCTCACCAAACAGGTTAAAGTCTTTGAAGAAAATGAGGCAGTCAATAAGACTCTAAAAGAAAAGATCCATGTACTTGAAGCTGAGCTGAAGAAGAGCAATGAATTCAAGAGTTTTTGTTTGGAAGAAACTTCCATGAAATTCAGGGAACTTGACTCTTTGTTACAAAATAAAGTTAAGATGCATGAAGATGAGGTTGAAAGATTGAAGAACACTTGTGAATAGAAGATGATCATGATTGAAGATCAGAAGATCATCGTTAATATTGAGAGTCAAAAATTGGAAGCCCAGTTGACCAAGATTGAGAATACACATATTGATACTTCACAAAAGAATGAAATGACTTATGCTTGTACTCAATGTTCATTGGAGGAATCTAAAGTTGAAATACCTCCAACATGTGACAAGAAGATTATGACAACTCTTGATTATGCACATCGAGAATCAGGTGCTGCTGGTACTCAATGCTCACTAGAGGATTCTATTGTCAAAAGACCTCCAACATGCAATAATAAGATCATGACTTCACTCATTGATCTATCACAAGCAACTGAGAAAGTGAAGGTACCATCTGAACCATCTTGTACTCATGTTTCTAAATACATTCCCACAATCAGTGCAGGTTGGAAGAAAAATTCTAAACAAGTATGGATGAGGAAAGGTGACGAGATGAAACCTACCACCATGGATAGGGTGGATAGGAAGAAAAAATTGGAAGATGGTTCCCTAGATAGAGAAAAAAACATCTGGAAGAAGGCCCAACTACCTTTTACAGAAGATAAAAAGAAGGCAAGGTTTGTGGGTCAATTTTGGTGCTGCAACAGATTTGGGCACTGTGCACTGGATTGTTTTTATAATCCCTTACATGGAAAAGCATAGGGAAAGCCTATATCAAAGATAAGAAAGCCAGAGAAGAAGATGAAACATCCGCAGGTCCAGAAGTTTCTATTTACAACAAATAGATTTAAAATTATTTATAACATATGTGATGTATGCAACGGCAGTGGTCACAAGTCAGGCACATGTCCATATCAACATGATTTCACTATTGATAAGAAAATAAGACCTCTGATGCCGGATAAGCATGAAGAAAGTACCTTGGGAATAAATTAGAAGAATTTTGTGAACACACATTTTCCCAAGAAGATATCAAGTAGGGGAGCTGAGAAGCCCCAAGATTTTAGATCCGTGAAATTGATGGGTCATTCATCCAAAAGAAAAACAAGGTGGGATGAAACTCAGATGAACCCATGTGGGAGATCCAAACCAGCTGAAACGGTTCCAAATGACTTGTTGGTCATCTGGCCAGAATATTTGAAAAGAATGAGGAATCTTGAATATGAAATGGCTAAGGATGGTGAAAAAGGAAAAAAGAAAAATTTCACGTGATGAAGACAGAGTACAAGAGAGATTACAAACCAAGAGAATCACATGTGTCAAAGAAGTTCTATGTGAGAGATGTAAGAAATCTGGTCACATTACAAAAGGTTGATTAACCATAATACCAGAGCAAGAAGCAACCCTAAAGAAGAGTAAGAATGTATCATTCATGATGGCTGTTAAGTAGAACAATTCCCCACACAATGTAGAAGAGAGTGTGAAGAAATACATGCCACACCAACAGATGTCAGAACATATGTTCAAATGTGCAGGCATGAAGACTAGAGTGAACAGAGGAACTTGGTTGAGAAAAGAACCTCAACCATGCAGGTCTCATTGATGAAGAAAGGATGAACCACCTTATTCCTGTAATCATTTGTGTATGGTATTTGTGCTAATAATGCAGTGAGTTGAAGGTGAAACATGATCTCAGGGGGAGAACCTGAGATGTATTGAATGCTGTCAACTCTTGATTGCCAAGCTGAAGAAGTTTCCACCCTATGTAGATTTTTCAATTGATATTCAAAGATTAAGATAATTAAGGATCACTCTTGATGAAGATGATAAGGAGTGTTTCCCTTGAGGGGGAGAAAAATGAAGAAACTTCCAAAATCACTGTTTCAATCAATATCAACTCCAGCTGGACTCCAATGCAGTTACTCTGTGAATTTATTGAAGAACATTTCAATGGAGAAGGTATGCCATTTCTCAATCTATATCCCTTGGATACTCAGATCAAAGATCATTCTACAAAGGGGGGTAACAGAATTGATCTGTGACATAAGAAGAATGGATGTGCCCAAAGGTTACTTTTCCTGCCGATAGCACTTGAATGTTTTTAATCTGTTTGCTGATGTGAGTGCAAGAGTTTCAAGTTGATTATTCCCTATCACATTTCATTTTCTTCTACCTGAAATAAAATCGGTAAACCCTTGAAGACAAAATACATGAGTTCTCATCTCATGTTGATATCATGATCTGTGAATAATGGTCACCCTTTGTGACTTAATCAAATCCTCTTGTTTTCTACATCGATCGTTGGTCAAGTAGACTTAGAGTGAAATTATTAATGAAACATTTTTTAATTATGTATTGATACCCTCCCTACCATGTGCTGTTTATTTCTTGTCAATAAGGGGGTTAGAAAGTGAAAATAATGTTTTAAAAGAAAAGTTGATTGAAGAGAAGATTCTCATTTTCACATTGATGAATTCATTTCAGAATATGTATAAGGTATTGACAACAAAATACAAAGGGGGAGATTTTTGGAACCACATTGTGTATAAGGTTGTATTTGTTGTCAATAGTTGTCAATGAAGATCAAAATGAAAGAGATCAAGAAGTACTCTGATAAAGTGGAGGAATGGTAATTCAGACAATTGGTGTACTGATCATAAGTTCAAAGAACATGTGTCAAAGGTGATATATTGTTTACAACAATGAAGAATGTGAGGTGTGATCCATCTGAGGATGATTAAAGAATAATGGGGTTTTTGGATGAAGACTATGCAATTCCTCCTTATTTCATGTGAACCATGGGTTTTGATGAAGACCATGGAATTCCTCCTTATTGCATGAGAACCATGGGTTTTGATGAAGACCATGCAATTTCTCATTATTGCATGAGAACCATGGGTTTTTGATGAAGACCATGAAATTACTCATGATTTCATCAGAGCCATGCAAGAGACTTCTTGATGAATTGAATCATATGGTTTGCATGAAGTAGATCATGACGGTTGATGAAGAAGACAATGTGAAAATGAGTCGAATTCTAAGATGTTTGTGTGGGTATTCGAATTCTGAGATAGCCATAAACATCACATTGTCATAGAAGATGATGATGCTAAAGATATTCCTTCAAAGAATAAATATCACAATATTGGATTTTGTGATAAAAGTAGAATAGTTTCTAAAGGATACAGATCACCAAGAAGAAGTGTTGTTGAGGTGATTGTTCTTGTTGACAGAGCAAACAAACGACATACAAATTTGTTGAAAAAGGAGATTCCACAGTGGCTTGTCGAGTTTAAGGACTGTGGACAATGATCCATGTTTTATTCAAGGAACATCCACAATGGAATAGATGATCGGGAGGTGAACAAAAAGAGAAAATAAAAGGTGGCGTCGTTTCCCAGTGTTTGCCAAATTTTTGGGCCTGAAAATCGACAAATAAAGAAAAGTGTTTTTGTCAAAGGGACTTGCACGCTGAGGTCTTGGAGGATAGGAAACTTGCATGCCATATGTTTTTAAAGATTAGATCATCAAAATATGTCAAAGGGATAAGGGTCGCACAGGTTTTGGTGAGGTCACGTAGGTGACTTGCGCGCCGTGAAAAGACTTTCTCGCCAATGCCTTGGAAGCTTGATAACTTGAACGCCTATGGTTTTTCGAGATCAGAAGATCAAAATTTGGTAAAGTAAAGAGGTTAGAGCAAGTTTGGAAGTTAGTCGTGCAAGTGACTAGCTGGGGAAGAGAGCTGTGTGTTGAGAATTGCATGTCGATGGTTGAATTGCCCGCCGTCGTGCAGGGCGGTCAAATTGCCTATAAATACTTGACCACCCCTCCTCATTTAGTATGGAGTTCAACACATAGAAAAATCAGAGCTCCTGTCGTGCAGGGGTGGAATTCACGCAATTATTGTGTGGTCGCGCAGGTGGACTTACGCGCCATTATCCGAAGCTGTGCGCCGGTTGTTGGCTACACGCCCAAGGCGGTTTGGGAGAGAAAGGAAGTAAGTCTCACAGGTTAGAAGTTGAGGAAGGCAGTGTCGCGAAGGTGGTTTGGTGATACTTACGCACCTATTTGGACCTGCGCGTCAGACACTTGCGTGCCATAGTGAGACTTGCGCACCGTATTGGGACTTGTGTGCCTAGCTTGGAGAAGCACGCCAGGTATTGCTGAAGCCCTCTGGTCTGTTTGGTGCTGCACAAAATCCGGGAGATTACCAGATACATTCGGTGAAAAGTGAGATTGAAGAAGAAATCTAAATGATACATGCATGATCTCATGCATACATGGTGAACTAATTCTGACGATGACAAGTAAGCTGAGCATCATTTATTAAGCAATCACATAAGTGATTGTGATTCAGGAAAATGAAGACAAGGGGATCTAGTGCATTCATTCATTGCACTAAAGAAGAAGGATTGAACTAGAAAGATCATCAACTCTGAACCCTGATGCAAGCAAAGTCTCATACTAAACAGGATACAAACAACTTCAATGCGCATCTATTGAAGAGACCTTCACGTCTATAAACTGAGTGGGACTTCACCAACGGCAGTGAGCTAGGTGGAGTCAATCGGAGTGACCTGAGGGACGCAGTGAGCTATCCCTAAACTTTTGTAAAGGCAGTGATCCTGGGACAGAGTGACTGTACACGAATATTTGTAATCTACAGCTAGTGAAGCATAGTGGATTTTGGTACGACTGACAACCTGTCAGCGTATACTCCTTGGACATATCCCTTAGTGGTGAACCAAGTAAAAATAGTTGTGTCATCTCAATGCATTTGAATGTTTCATTACTAATCATATCCATCATACAGGTTTAACGGGTTCCTACCAACATGGGAACAAGATCCAAAACATTAAGAAGAAAAAGTTGACACCCTGATTCACCCCTCCCCTCTCAGGGTGTCCCGGGGTCCTATAATATTCTCTACATTGATGAAAAATTTAACCAACCAATGGGAGCTCAATAATTTTCCAAGATTGAACATTATTCAAGATGTCATAAATTAAGGGTTAGAAAGGAGGATATACCAAAGAAAAAATTGCATACAAGTTATAGACATTATTAATTTACAGTTTTTCCTTTTAGACTTACTAATTCCCCATATCTTCATGTATCTAATGAATAAATTCATAAAAGAATATCTTGATCTTTTTGTGGTAGTATTTATTGAAGATATTCTTGTATATTCATTGAGTTGGGAGGAAATTTAAGATCACATGAGAATTGACTAAATGCCCTGATAAAGGAGAAACATTATTCAAAATTTATAGAGTGTGAATTTTGGTTACAGAGAGTTTCATTTTTGGGTAACATAATATCATGAGATGGGATATATGTGGATCCAATAAAAACTGATGTTATGGAACTTTTTCATAGACCTACAATGGTAACTGAGATTCGGTGTTTTCAGGGATTTGTTGGATATTAACAAAGTTTTCTAAATCATTTTTCAAAAAATTCTAATCCACTCATCCATTTGATTCAAGAAAGAGTTATGTTTGTTCGAATGGAGGAATGTGAATATAATTTAAAAGAGCTAAAAAGATTATTATCCTGGGTAGTTGTGCTCACACTACCTTTTAGTGGAGAACGATTTGTGATCTATAGTGATGCATCCAATAAGGGGATATGATGTGGTCTCATGAAAAAATGATTTGTTGATAGCTTATTTTTCATTTCAATTGAAATTTCATGAAAAAAAATAGCCAACTCGTGATATCAAGTTCGATGTAGTAATATTTTCATTAAATATAAGGAGGCATTATCTTTATTATGAAAGGAGGATTTATCGTAAAAGTTTAAAATATTTTTCCACACAAAAGGTGCTGAATATGTGCCAATGAAGATGGCTGGTGTTCATCAATGATTATGATTTCTCAATACATTACCACACTTCGATAGAGGACAACGTGGCAGATGTTTTGAGTCGAATAGACCATCCTATCGCATCGATGATGAGGATCACAAAAGATCCAATATTTATAGAATTGAGAAGGGTGGATCGTGAAATTTTAATGGAAGGGGATAAAAAATCCTTCCCAAATGAATGATCATCCATCTATACAAGTGATGAGTAACTAAGGAAAAAATGGCCATTTGAAACCCGTTATTTGCGGCAGGTCAGGGGCCTTACGCATATAACGTTTCAGAAGGGGTTATTTGGAATGGGACAATTGGCCTGTCACAAATAGTTTGTATTTGCGAATGGGGGTAAGGTCCCATTGCTAATGTTTTGGAGTGAAATGTGCACCAAACAGCAGGCAGGGGCATTTGTACGAGTTCTAATTCTCGTCGTAAATGTCTGGTGGTAATTTTTAGTATTTGTGATTGGATACTTGTCATGTTGCAAATAATATATAGGCAGGTACCCATTTGCGACAAGTCCCATCGCAAATAACTTTTTTTCCTGACTGAAATTAATGCGGGCAGTGGGCATTTACGACGGGACCTGTCACAAATAACTATTTCGCAAATAATATGTCAGTAGATACCAACTTGAAATAATTAGTAATTATTGGGATAAATTATTAATTATTCAGACTAATTCGTAATAATTAGGATTAATTGGTAATAATTTGGATTAATTAGTTATAATTAGAATTAACTAGTAATAAAAAAGATTAATTAGTAATAATTATGTTTAATTAGTAATAATTAGTATTAATTAGTAATAATTAGTTTTAATTAGTAATAATTAGTAATAAATTGTAATAATTAGTGTCAAGCTCTAGTAATTAGTAATAAATTATAGTAATTATTAACAAATTCTATTAATTAGTAATAAATTCTAATAATTAGTAATATATTATAATAACTAATAGTAAATTGTAATATATAGTAATAATTTGTAATAATTTGTCATAATTTGTAATAATTTGTTACAATTAGTAATAATTTTTAATAATTAGTAAGAACTACTGAAAATTTATAATAATTAGTGTAATAAATTGTTATAATTATCAATAGTTAGTAATAATTAGTAATAAATTGTAATAATCAGTAATAATTAGTAACAATTAGTAACAATTACTGATAATTAGTAATAATTAGAAATAATTAGTAATAAATAAATAATTAAAAATAATTAAAAATAATTTTTATTAATTTGAAATAATTTGTAATAATTAAGATTATTTAGTAATAAATTGTAATAATTATCAATAATTTGTAATAATCAATAATAATTAGAAATAATTTGTAATAATTATTAATAATAAGAAATAAGTAGTAATAATTAGAATTAATTTGAAATAATTTGATTTAATATGTAATAATTAGTAATAATTAGTAATAATTAGTAATAATTAGTAATAATTAGTAATAATTAGTAATATTTAGTAATAATAAGTAATAATTTGTAATAAATTGTAATAATTAGTAATAATTGTTAATAATTGATAATACAATGTAATAAACTGTAATATGTAGTAATAATTAGTAATAATTATTATTAATTGGAAATAATTTGTAATAATTGGTAAGAATTAGTTATAATTTTCAATAATTAGAAAAAATTAGTAATAACTATCAATAATTAGAATTAATTAGTAATTATTATCAATTATTAGGAATAAATAGTAATAATGTCAATAATTAGTAATAAATTATAATAATTACTGATAATCAGTAAAAAACAATAATAATTATAATAAGTATTAACAATTAATAAAAAATAGAAAAAAATAGTAATAATTAGTAATAATTAGTAATAATTAGTAATAATTAGTAATAATTAGTAATAATTAGTAATAATTGGTAATAATTAGTAATAATTAGGATTAATTATTAATAATTTTTTATAATTTGTAATAATTATTAGTAATATGTAATAAGAAGTAATAATTAGTAATAATTAATATTAAATAAAACTAATTATAATTAATTAAAAATACATAGGAATAATTAGTGACAATTAATATTAATTAGTGATAATTACTAGCAACTAGTGACAATTAGTAACAATTAGTAACAATTAGCAACAATTTGTATCAATTAGTAATAATTAGTAGAATTTGGTAATAATTTAAAATAATTACTAATAATTAGAAACTAATAGTAAAAAATAGTATTAATTAGTAACAATTACGTTTTATTAATAATAATTAAGACAAATTAGAAATAAAATAGACTAAATTCGTGTATAATGAAAAACGGGCACAATTTCAAGCAGATTAGAGGCATTCCTTTTGATCGATGCCTCAAATCCTTTCAACATACTTCCACTGAAATTACTATAAATAATATTCTTATACTTATGTTTGGGAAGATTTTTCAAAGTGATTTAATTCAGAGAATGTTGAATAAGGTGAGTTGTAAGACAAAAGAGGCTCTTTTTTCCAATGACTCGTCTCCATGGAAGTTCTCATAATAAAATAACTATGAAAACTATGCTATAGTGTACATATATCAATTTACGTATGAATGATTCTAGAGAGTAGTGTGGCAAGGCCTCCTAGATCTCCATACTAATGCATAAGAAAATAGATATTTGTATATCGGATCAGACTATTCATAGTGATTTTAGTCGTAGAATGTTGGAAGGGGATGTGTCGTCATGAAAAAGAGCTGCCACCAATCCTTTAGAAATTTTGCATCGATAATTAACAACAATTATTACAAAATGCCAGTAATTAATAACAATTAGTGATTTTTATAAATTTATAGAAATGGGTTTAGATTTTTATAAAAACATAAAAATTAGAATAAATAACTTTAAAATAATAAGAATAATTAAAAATTTAATTAAAATAGAATTTAATTGTCTTCACTTTTTTGTATAGTGTTCATCTTAGATCTAATTATACAAAATAACTAATCATTTCATATTTTTTAGAAAAATATGGAATAATGAAGTCAACAACAGTAAGTATTAGATGATTTTTCATAGATAAATACACAAAGGAATCTAAGAATTTCTTGTTTAAATCCATTATATATTGTGCGTGTTAAATAATTCTTATCATTTTCATCATCCAAACTAAAATTTGTTTCAGAAAAGAAAATTAAGCGTCCTGGTAAAAATTGTGCTCTAAGGACGTATGACACATTTTAAAATGTCGGAGGTCATTTATTGCATTTTGGTTTTCAACTAGATTATGTTTTTTTGTATCAACATGGGGAACTCAGTTCCAAAAAAAGAAAATAATAATTTGGGTTCAGATCCTACAGGGTTTCAAAATTTAGTACATGATGTGGTGGGTACGTCTTTCCCAGAAACTAATACTCCAGATGATATTCATTTAACTCATGAGTTGGAACCATCTCGATTTATATGAGTTGTTGAGGACCATTGTGGATATCTTCTATCCCGTTTAAATATAACAATGTTTGAAGAAATTTCTAAATTTATGGATATTAAATCAGATAATGGAATGTCAAATAGTTGTTTTGATAATATATTCTCTTGTTTAAAAACACTTATTCCTAAAGGAAATGTGTTTCCAATTAATTTATTTGATATTAAGTGGCTGATTCATTATCTCGGTCTTGGTTATCATAAGATTCACACATGTTCAAATGACTACATCTTATATTATGGTGAAAATGAGTTATTGGATTGTATTCCAACATGTTGATAATCAATGTATAAAGGATCTCAACCGTGGAAGATAGGATTTATTCCTGCAGAACAATTGATATATTTCCCACTCAAACCCATCTTACATCATTTATTCATGCCTTAGAACATAGCATCATTGATGTCATGGCGCAAAACCACAATTTCAATGGGTAAATGATTAAATCACCCCTCTATTGGTGATTCATTCAAAACAATTATCATGTATATCCATATTTTTCTTTAGATGTCTAAAACATATGAGTGGGTCTTTATAATAACGGTTTCGGTCCATTTGGTTCTTATGGTAGTTAGTATCTATGTTGGTCTATCTTTATAACTCTGTACAAGTTACCTCCATTGATGTTGTTCAAGGATCCATATGTCTTTTTGACCATATTAATTCTAGGTCATATGAAAAAATAATATTGATGTTTTTTTTAAAACCATTATTTGATAATTTAAATTCACTATGGTATAATGGTTCCAATAAATATAATGTCATTATGAAAAAAATATCTTACTGAAAGATGCATTGATGTGGACAATTAGTAACTTCCTAGTATATGGTATTTTATCTCGTTAGAATACACATGGTCCAAAATCATGCTCTCACTATTTGAGAGATATAATATCATTTATTCTTGTTAATGGAAAAAATACTGTTTTTTACTATCATCACATATTTATTCCAACTGATCATCCTTTTTGAAGAAATAAATATTATTTCAGAAAATTAACAATTGAAAATTTTGGGCCTCCAAAACATATCTCAAGTGAAGAGTTAAAATAAATTTTCACTTCATTACCTCCCATAAAATTTGGAACAAAAATAAACCAATATAAAATTTATAGTTTTGGAAATGATAAGAATTTGATAAAACAGAGAAATTTTGGGGATTTTCTATATTGGTCTATTTTGTTGGTTCATCACATGTTGGATGTGATTCAAATTTAGAAAAAATATTTTTATAATTTATTTCATACAGTTTTGGATAAACCATGTAATAACAAAGATAATTTAAGTTCACGTTTATATATTGCCCAAATTTCATGATTTGAGAATTCCAAATGGTAATGCTCACAATATGGGAATATGTGTCAGAAATGATCATATTACCGGATTAAAAATTCATGACTATCATGTTTTAATGGGAAGTATTAGGCCAATTTTATTAAGAGTTTTGTTAAATACTAATATTTTGGATGTGCTAATAGAAATTTAATATTTTTTAGAGACATTTGTACAATCACAATAGACTAAGATGCAATAAAAAAATTGTAAAAAATATTCCGTTTAAATTTTATGTAAAATGGAAAAAATATTCCTACAATTTTTTATTGAGTAAATGGAAAATTTGAAATTAAATTTTCTATATGAAAAAAATGTGGAGGTCCATTAAAATTTTTATGGATGTACACATTTGAGATATTCATGAATAAATTAAATAAAAAAGTATGTAATAAATAAATAGTTGAAGGCTTAGTTACAGATGCTTATTTCCAAGAGTAAAATTATTTTTTCTTCACGCTTTACTTTAAAAATGAATATCCCACAAAAGATAACTGCATGAGCTGTAATGAGGGAAATATTGATGATGACATGGGAAATCAATTATCATTTTTTAATCAGTCAGAACCTAGCTTTGGTGGAGTTCATGAATGAAGAATTTTAGATGATGAACATCATAGAGCTCATACATATATTTTGCTCAACTATAATGAAATGAAACCATTTCTATTAATAGTGACCATATCACTTATTCTATAATTTTTTTAATATTCCATTAATCATATATTATTTATAGGTTATATGATAACCATATCAAGAAACAGTTTCTGTAAATTACAACAACTACTCTTGAAGAATGTCAGCAAACAAAATTCATATTGGTTTCAGAAACTGGTAACATAAATTATTTTTGATTTCACACTAAAAATATATTTAACAATTTTTATAGTAATAATTGTTTTATAAATTTTTAGTTATCTCATTATATTGATAAAATTGATAATAGATTGTGTGTATTGAGTAACCCAACATCTAAAATGGTTAATTCTTATAATGCATATGTGGTGAATTGTTTTTGATTTCATACACATGTATATGGGTAATCAAAAAAACCCAATGAATAGTAGAGTCTTCTTGAGAGGATTAAATCATAGATAAACTAAATATGACTTTTACTACATGCTAGAAGAAATCATTGAACTGTGTTATTGAGGAAAACATTACATAACGATGATTACATGATAGTTGTTGGATAGTGAGAGAGTCTTGTGTTCTCATCTGATCCATGTAATCGTTGATATTAAATATAAAATGCATTTTGCTTAAATTATCCATTTCTATTGGCTCATCAGTCACATCAATTTTATTATGAAAAGTACTGTGATAAATCATGAGAGTTTTGTGATTGGTGGATAATAATAGAAATTAAATCTTAAGAAAATCAGTTTACAGATAATGAATGTGGTTTCACTGAAGTGTAAGGAAATGAAATTTTTCAAGAGATTTCTCTGGATCCATATTTTTCACGAAGATACACTAATATCATTGATGAAAAACAATATTTACAGGTTGTTTTGACAATGATGTTATAATTTTACAATTGAATTTGAAATGACCAGAGATGATGAAACTGAAAATATTATGAAAATTCATTATGTTGAAGCAGAAAATGAAGACATTGAACATGGAAGCTATGAATATGAGAATGAAAATGCATATTTACAAAATTAAATGCAGGTAATAATAATATATTTTATATATTTAAATATATCAATTCTTTTCTATAGTTTACTACCAATAATCATTTCAGATTTTAGAAGGAAAATGATATGTATCGTCTGTTCTAGGAAGCTGATCTACCTTTGGATGATTAGGATGTTGGATAATCTAAACTTAAGACTACTAGAGGTTCAGGGGCACTCAGAGGGGGAATGTTCTTTCCCAAATGGTTATTCTCAACCCTTTCCCAGAGCGATTTCAACATATTAGGTTTGATCCACACACATAGAGGTATGTTTACTGGTGTATTTTAGTGGGTTTTCATTAATTAATTTATATTCTAATTGTCTAGTTAATTGTTCCTTTTTTTAATATCTTTACCCATACATATTTTGGATAGGGGAGCACTATATTGCAGAATTATTTTTTTAAGGCATGGGTTTCATGGGATCATATTCTCATTGATGTAAAACGCCCCATGTTCTAAAATTTGATAGTACATAAATAAATAATATATATTTTGAACACAATATAATTAATAACACATTATTATAAATTATTTTTCGGGTTTATGTTATCCCATTGATTAGGGCATGCGTGAGAGTATATGGAATGCATGGTAGGGAGATTTGCATCCGTGTTGCACTCATTGTTTGCACAATTTGAAAAGGAATGAAATGGAGAAAAACTGAGTGACAATGTCTGAAGAGACATGCCATATCTACTGAACTAATTATATTTTATCCCTTGTTTGGGATGGATTATATACAAACTGTTTGAGTAGGAGGTTTCAAATTAGATCAACCGTAGGTCAGAAAAACAATGGGAGACAGGTGTGACATTTCGAGCCAGTAGTTGTACATTCAGTGCACATAGAGATCATAGGCTATGTGTTTTTTTCTAAAATATTTTATATAACATTAAATGTAAACTTTTTATTTTATATTCATTTATATAGTTGCACATCCTCATATTATAGAGTATAACATTTATACGAGGATGTAAAATGATCCATCCACTGGAGAGACTAGAGGTTCTTACCCATATCAGATTGTGGTCACTATAATTTTTTTGGGTTTTATATTTATCTAAAAATAATATTTTAACTAAATTTAATTAAAATTAAAATTTATGCAGTAATATGAGGCCACGACATCTCAGAAACAAAGTGAGAGTCAGGACAAGACCGATGGTCAGAGTAGTACCCCCTAATTTGAGAGGACATTATGGTTGGAGGTGGCCCAGTATGCCTTTCAGAAAGAAAGGTTGTTGGTATCATCTCTAGAATGACCCCTATGGGTTTTTATTAAACTAATAAAATGTAGGTGTCCAACTCAGGAGGATCTCCTGGAGAGTCATCATCATCTCATGCATTGTATCTGGAGTAGCTAAGAGCTCATAGTGAGATTTTAGATATTATGCATAGAGAGATGGAGGAGATGAGTTAGTGGAAGCAGTAGAAGCAGAAAGAGTTCATATGACATTAGAAACAACAAAAGAAGATATAGGATGAGATGTGTCAATTGAGACATTAGTATAAGCAGAAGCAGATAGAGTAAAAGTGTCATCTAACTCATAGTTTAGGGATGGAGTTCCCTCTACCATCTCCTCTAGATGCTGCACACGACTATCCCCCTCAATGATGCTTTTTATTATAAAATGAAACATTTGAATGGATTTTTTTTAATATTATCTATTTAATGTTTTATATATTACATTTTTATATAGTTATAAACGTTAATGATTTTATTGTTTATTTAATTATTTTTTATATTTTTTATTTTATTAATTAGTATATTTTTATATTTTTGTGAATAATGATGTTTTTATTATAATACTAATACTAATATTAATATTTAATTGTTAATATTAATATTATTATATTGTATAATTATTTTATAATTATTATTATTTTAATATTGATATTTTTATTTTATTTATATTAATATTATATTTTTATTCTAAATATAATTTTGTAAATAATTTTATCATTCTAATATTAATATTATGATTTTATTTATATTAATATTATATTATTAATAAAATTATTTATTTTTATTTATTTTTTAAACGATTTTCAATGAGCCTGACATAATTGTTTTTAATTTTTTGTATTTTTTCACATTATTTATGACAGTCTGTCGTAAGAAGGTTTTTAAAAAACAGGAAAACCATTTCTGACGGGTGGTCAGCCCGTCGCGAAAGGGTTTTAAAAAAATTCTCTAATCTATTTGTGATAATGTAACTACCCATCATAAAAAAATAACTTTTTGCGATAGACCATCTCAAATGGTAATATTTACAATGACATTTCCGACAATGGGCCACTGGAGATGGGACCCCACTGCAAAAGATCATTTTCAATGGGATCCTATCACAAATTCACCATCACAAAAAGTACCTTTAATAGTAGTGATTAAAATGCATTGATTGAATATTTAGATCTACAAAACAAGGTGATAAATGTTCATAAATTCAACCTTGAAAGTGATGGAATAATAATTTCAAGGAACTGGTTTTTTTTCTCCCACACCAGAACTAAAGATGGGGTTATTGGATGAGGCTCATTGTTCTTAATTCTCTATTTATCCTATAATAACAATGACATATAGGAACATGAAATTGTAATTCTTGTGGGGTTAAATGAAAAGAGATGTTTTAGAATTTGTATCTCATTGCTTGTTTTGTTATCAAGTTAAGTCTTAGAGAGAGATTTATAAGATGATGTTACAACCACTACTCAAACACAAATGGAAATGATAAAACATCATTATGGACTTTTTCATCATACTTACCAAACCATAAAAAGGATATAATTCTATCTCAGTTATAGTTGATTACCTTATGCAGTAAACACACTTAATTTATATTATAGATTATTTCTCTCAGGACTATATATATATGATATATCTATAATGAATGTGGTAATATTTAATGGAGTTACTCTTCCCATTATATCAAATCGAGATATGAGGATTTCCTAGAAGTTCTAGAAAAGTCTTTGATAGGATCTAGATACGTAGTTAAATTTTTGAACTTATTGTAATCCTCAAATATTTCTTCAGTCTGAGAGGAAAATTAATATCTACAAGAAATGTTTAGAGCTTGCTCTATGGATTTCAATTGTGGTTTGGGTCAACTCTTATCTTTGGTAGAATTTTCTTACCAAAATAGATTTCACTATAGTATTATGATGTCTTCTTATGAAGCACTCTATGGAAATAATTGATGAAATGAAGCTTAATGGGATGAATTTGTGTAAATAAATCTATTAAGACCCACTCTTGTGGATGAAATGGAAGACAAGTTCAGTTCTATTCAACAACACATCATCGCATCTAATAATTGAAAAAAAATTGTACTGACAACCGATGAAAATACCAAGCGATTGAAGTAGGTGAAATGTTTTTTATACAAATATCTATCTAGAAGAGAGTAATTATATTTGGAAATAATATCAAGCTAATACCTAGGAATAATAAACCTATTTAAATTCAGGATCATGTTAGAAGGTATCTTATAAATTGGAACTTCTTCCAAATATCTATCAAGTTCATGATGTGTTCTATGTATCTCTCATGAGAAAGTACATACCATATCCTTATCGTGTACTAAACATATATGTCATGCTAATATGGGGATATATTTCTTATGATGTACAACCAATAGGGATTTTGGATTGTGGTTTAAAAGTTCTATGAAATAGGAGCACTCGTTTTGGTTAAGGTTTCATTCAAAAACCACATATTTGTAGAAGCTATGTGGGAACCTCAGGATGTTTTGAGGCAGAGGTATACTCATCTATTTTTAACCAAGTGAATAATTTTGAGGGTAAAATTTAGTTTAATGGGGGTAGAATGTGACAACCAGATGTTTTTATGAAATTTTTTTTTAATAATTATAATTCTTCAATAGTATTCATAGCAAACAATCATGAGTTCAAATGAACCACGAGAAACCATTAGCATTAAATGAAAATTTCAACCAATCAGTTGAGTTAGTTGGAATAAATATTACTAACATATGAAAATGTATAATGAATTATTTGGCTTCAAATTATTTATAAAAAATGTAAAACAATTAAATGTAAGATAAATTTTTTTATTTTTTGTCAATAAATTAAGCAAAGTACAATTAGTAAATTAAATTAAATAAATATATATCTTATATATTTAATATTTTTTTATATTCATGAAATATATATTTTAGTCATAGGATTTGAATAAACCCTATTTTTTGTATAAAAAATATTATTTTTTCAAATGGGTAATTTAACAACCTTTTACTGGTGAACCCATTTTAAAATAAAAAGTTGAAACATTAATGATTTTTATAAATAATCATAATCCTACTTTTTTTAAGTAGAATATATTGGAAGCATTTTTTGACATTATTCTGATAACTTTCATGTTTTGATGAATAGTGAAAATATACTACATTTCAATTTAAAACAAATTTTTTTCAAAAATATAATTTATTTGGTTAAAGTGTAGTATTCAATGGTTTTAATGTATAAATAGTTTATATTTTTATAATTTAATAATATTTAGTTCATCATAATTAATTTTACATTGAATGAATATGTAAAAACCGTTCAATCTTTTGCAATGTTGTAACTTTTAAAACCTATTTTCTAATTCTAAAAATGAGAATAATTTTAAATTAATTACTCCATATTTTGGGTTTTGAATTTTGAAAAAGGTATTAAAAATATAGAATCTAAATTCCAAATTGTAAAAATATATTTCTTTATTTTTTTTATATAATGAATATTAACTTTGTTAATTTTTATTAATACAGTAAAAGAGTAAATCAGGTAAATAAGGGTAAAAAATGAAATTATAAATTTTCCCTGACACTTTTCCTAAAATCATTGGATTAGTTTTTTTTGACATGAATCAACTTTGGGTTTAAATGGTATAATTTGGAAGCCAGTTGTATGAGGTTATAACATTTAATTTATTTTATTTAAAAAAATGCTAAATATATCTTACACAAATTTCAATAACTATATCACTCATAATATAAGGTTATACATGACAGAAATTCGGTTCTAAATACTCTTTCTAAAGATAAAATGTTTATATTTGTCATAATAAATTATTTTTAATTTTTAGAAAATAAATATTTACCTTAAAATCGTATACATTGACGATGAAGAAATAATTTAATTGATGAGAATTCAATAAAATATATTTTTATTAAAATAATAATAACCATTTAAATAACAAAATATATTGCCAAATCTTATTGGATGTGTATATATCGACTGTAATCATCCATGGGTCTAGTTATTAATCTATAAATCCATATTTAAAATATTCCGGAACTTATAATATTTTATTTAAAGTGATTTTTAAGATGTCACATTCAAGTGTTAAATATTGTAACATTTTTAATGTAGGATTTTCAAGAAGATATATTTTAAGACAAGTATTATTATGAAATATATAATATTTATATTTATAAAGATATTTTCTTTTTAGTTTTTATTAAAAAAATAAGTACATTAAATAATTAAAAATTTTATGTAGTAATTATTTAATTAATGGAGATAACAAATAAAATATATTAAAAAAATTAAATTAAATATAATTTAGATAATTAATATATCCAATATATTTTCTAGAAGACCTTGACCTCTTACAAATAAAATAAAATTATTTTTTGATGTTAAATTGTTATCTCAACAAATTTAAAAATCAATGAATTGAATATTGTTGATACTATTTATTGTTTATCCAAATTGTTTATTATTAAATTATTTAAAAATGATAAAAAAATTTATAATAATATATAATAATTATTATATGATATAAAAGTTTAAATTAATCATTTATGGTTTAATTGACACCAAACAAGTAAAATTTTCACCTTTTTAATGTTGAAATATTTGTTACCTTAGTTAAAAATTAAATAGAATATCTAACTGTAAAATAATATGACATGTTTTTTATTTTCCTAAGACTTGTCTAAAATTTATTGTTTGATAATATCATAACCATATCTCAAATAATCTTTCAAATTCGGAAATTTTTACGCTTTTTGGATGGGGTTTTATTTTTTTATAAAATAATATTTTTTTTATTTTCCAAAAGTAGCCCTCACCTCAATTATAAAAGGGTACATCATCCCTAACTTATGAACAATAGATTGATCCTAAATGATCATCCAAACACTTCCAATTTCCCTTATAAACTTCCATATTAACATTATAGAGATTATGGTCTTCTCAAATTGAACAACTATAGTGGCTTTAAGAGGTGATATAAATAGAGAATGTTGAAAAAGAGGTAATATCCAATCCTAATTCTTTAAGACATATTTATTCATTGACTTCCACTTCATGAGTTTTTTCTATTCTAATTTAATAAATAGTTTATTACATAAATAACGAGATGTCATTGTGATTATGGAACTACCATATTTCACCTTTAATCCATCCTATGGAAAAAAACCACCATGTTTGTGTATGTATGTCTTACCACATCCACATTGTGGTGTGATATATTCTTCACCCTCGCCTTACTTGAATGGGTATCATAATGGAAATAATAATAATATATTATTATTATAACATGATATGAATTTAGAAAAAAGTATAAACCATCCTATTTTATACCATTTCACAATTATGGGAATTATATCGTCGGTCCTGCATACGTATAACCTAACGTCTCCACAATGTTATATGATCCATTTTACATGATATACATTAAATAATTTTTATATAAATTTTTAGAATGAATAAATAAGATATTTATTATGTCAATATCATTTTTAAATTATATAAATAAGACCTATAATTGATAATTATAACTTATTCAACAAAATGTGTATAAGAAAATGAAATATTTAATACTATAATAACGAGTGATAATGAATAGTTATTGATAAATGGTTAATAATATGATTATATATGATATCATAAAAATGAATATGATTCTATAATATGTCAATAAAATTATATAATTCATTATTCTTGAGGGTGGGATATGTAAAAATGATAAAAAAACTAATGTTATGGAAAATTTAACAACCTCATTAATATCTGAGATTTGTTATATTTAACTATTTATTAGGTTATATTTATCATCAATTTACATGATTCATAATTATTATTTAAAAAATATTATTTCTATCCATATACAATTTGTTAATTTCATTTTTACCGATTTTTGAATTTTTATTAAACTTTATGAATGCAATCCTTTATCATTTTCAATATGAGGTACTTTTGACTTTCCAAAAAAAGTACAGGAATAATTTTTTCTTTTTTCATATACGATATGGATGTATTTTTATATTTTTATATCACCTTATTTATATGAATATTACTTTATAATATTTAATTTTTCTTTTCAAATAATTATTTTATTTTAAAATTGATTAAATTTGGAGAGAATGAATTAGTTTTTAAGATGAAAGAATATTTTCCTCAAGAATTAATTTCAAGTGCTCTTTAAAAATTATCTTCCATATAAAATGAAATTATTTAATAGGGGTATGTTTCAATTATATTATACCAATTATTTGTATGGTTTGGTTATATTTATTATGGAATGCTATTTATGAAATACATTTATTTTTTCATGGATTAGGTAGTGATAGAATTATGTTAAAGAAACCCATTTTATTCCTTGAGTTATGTTATAATGAATGATTTACGGTTTTGTAGAACACCTAAGAATAATTGAATTATGAGATGGGTGGAAACTATATATACCTCCAATCCATTTGTTAAATATTTATATCTCATGATATTGATAAGTCTGAAATGAGAAATGATCTTGGTTTAGAAATACAAGGATGGAACATGGAGCGAACTATTTAAATTAATGGACTTTGTTCGATGTGGTGATCCTGGAAATGAGCCTTGACTAATATTAAATCATTTTATATACTTTTTTGTATTCCAAAAATTTCATATCATATGTTTTGATTTTTTGTGACATGGTCATTTTTTTCATTATGAAATTATATGATTTATCAAATTATATGATATCATGACCTTTTATATGCAGGATCAGAATTCTAAATGTTATGTTCAAATGTCCTATTATTATTATATGATTTATATATCCCTTATTTTCCATTTCTAATTATTTTATATTCCCCTGTCTTAGGTTTATTTTTTACTAGTTCATGAAGAAGGGTAATAAGTATGATATTTAAAAAGGGTCTAGTTATGAAGAATTGGGTCGGGGAGAATATTGATGTATTAAAACCTATTGATTTTATTTCCCGATTTATAATGAAACTAAAAATATAAAGTCATGGAAAGATTTTATTATGTTTTCTTATACATATTATTAAATTTTGATGTAATATCTATGTATGCAAAGTATAGTATGTTATAGGATAGATATGGAATACTTTAAATGATAAAGTGATACCCATGTTTTTCTCAGGGAAAAAATCCACAAAAATTTAAAATAATAGATAATTAGAGAGAAAAAGATTAAATATATCCACAATTTTAGTTTTAGAAATGATTTTGGTCATTTTTAACCATTATATTCTTAGATAAATGACCTAGTAAACAAATTTTTACCATAACCACATCAATAAATTTATACTATTTTCATAATTATTTTTGGTCAAAAAATAATTTCATCATATAAGATAATATATTTTATGATGGTTCAAAATAAGGGATCACTTTTTTGTATATTCAGTTAAAAAATTATTAAAATTCAATTTAATGTTAAACCGTAGATGCAATGAAGGAGCATTTTTATAAAGAGAAAAATATATTAAGTATATAATGTTATAATATCCAAATTTTGTATTAAATTTTTTCCAATGACCTAAATTAGAAATATTTGAACATAATTTAATTAATTTTTCTTTAAAAAGAATATAATTTATATTTTATATTTTAAAAAAATTTAAATTAAAATTATAATGCCCCAGCCTTAAACCTTGCTTAATCTTGAGTTATTACACGATTAAACATTGAGGATCTTTTCAGGTTTAGAGTTTTAGAGAATTAGATCATAAAACTTGCATTACCTTCCACATTTAAATAAAGCGGTTACATAAAAGATAGTATTCATTTTTTTCCCATCAACGGAAACATATTTAAAAATAAAGCATGTATTCTTTCTTGACACTTCCTTGACACTATCATCATATCATGTACCTTTCCCTTGACCTGTGAAAAACATTTCAAAAAAACTTGGGATGAGCATAAAAAGATCAGTAAGGGTTATAAAAATATGGAAAGGAAACATGAGTTCATATATACATAAGAATGAAGTCATACTTTACCCATAAAACATAGGCAATTTAACATACCTCATCAAATCATGAATAAATCATAGAAATCATAAGACATTTAGGTAACTTGAGGCATTCATAACATTCTTACGTAGGGAGTAACCCTCTTGGTTACGTTTGGAATACCCATCACAGTATATTCCCTAAATCTCTTCGAAGAAACCTTAACGTTTCACTCCTTCACGTTACCCAATTCATTGGAGAGCTATATCGGGATCACCCGCCCTTATTTTATCACGGAACCACCCGTCTTCATAACAATTCCCAAGAACCATAACATAATCGTATCACATAAAACATACATAAAGGAAACATAACATTTCCACATTTCAATCACAAGATATCATTAACACAGTGATACAAAAACATTGTGAAAAACATTTTCAATACCAAAATAAAATAAAAGTAAACCATGGTATTAATTTTTCTTTTTAAAAAAAAGGTATGGCTTGTAGAGGAAGCCAAAACTCAAATAATGGTCATGGCGGCGGAGAAGTCGTTGTCGCCGCATACGTTTGACAAAAACATTCCCTTTTGTCATTTTGTAAAACACTCCGTATAAAAAATATTCCTTTTGGATAAACATAAAAGTCAAAGGGGTTTATACACCGTATAAAAGTAGTTTGTGTATAAAATAAAATATTCCTCAATGAAAGGATATTGATACGAAGTCCCATACAAAGACGGTATACTTTGTTTAAGGATAAATCAATTACATAACTATGTGTGAAAAACGAATACACAAAATATAAGTGGATATTAAGTGTAAAACAATCAGAGGTTCTTCACACATATTCATAGAACGACATATTCAAGGAGTACAATTTTATCCCAAAGAATCAAATTTGGGTTAAGAAGTTCCCTTGAAAAAATTTGACAGCCTAACGACGTCACTTTAAAATTCTGAAAAAGAGTTGATGAGAGATAAAAAGGGTATCTCATAACTTGGTCATAAAATTTAAATCAATAAGGATATAGAAGAACATATCCCAACATAATAGTATGTGAATTAAAAGACATAACCAAAAAAAGTCTTTTAAAAATAGGAGAGTGAAAGGTTCCCTTTCCGACATGGGTATCTTTCGAAACAAACACCCCGTGAAAGAATGACAATACAACATTGATGTAAATACTCATAAAAGAAAGTATATTACACAATGAGTAAAATAATGGGAATTACATACACTACTCAAAGGAAATTTTGGCAAATGTAGCATAAATCTCACGGGAATAAAAGTGAGATGAAAAATCCATTACGAAAACTCGGCAGCCTAACAGTGCCACTTAAAACTTACAAAAATGGATTGATGAGATAAAATAGGGTCTCTAATAATATAAACATAAAAATTACAGTATGAGGAATATAAAATAAAAACCCCAAACATAAGAAATAGGAGCTTAAAATAAGTGACATAAAAGAGAGTACTTAAAAATAAAGAGAGAGGTTAGATCTCTTACGAAAATTCGGTAGCCTAACGGCGCCACTCAAAACTTCCAAAATAGAATGATAAGAGAAAATATGGTCTCTCATCATATGAACATAAAAATTACTGCAAGATTAATATAAAATAACATCTCAATAATAAGAAATTTGAGCTTTAAAAGGAATGACATAAAAGAGTGTACTTAAAAAGAAAGAGAGGGGTAGGGTCCCTTACCTCAAGTCCGACTTGTCTTATTCGTTTCTTTATATTCATGAATAATAAACTTTGGTCAATTTATAATTGCCTAAGATACTCCTTTAAAGATTATTATTCAGTTCATATCACATATTATAATGTTATAATAATTGTTTAATAATGTTAGTTCATATCAGACGTTTTTGCTGATGTTTGGTACATGAGTCAAAAATGAACTTGTTTGAAAAAAGATTACCCATGTAGTTATAAGTAAATAATTTCCAGAATAGTATTAATGATCAAAATATCATATATATCCAGTACATATTCATTTTATACTATTCAATATCATTTGAAGATAAAAACGAAAAGCACCGTTCATGGAGACGGTAGGTCGTACGTACGCATGAACGCTACTTTCATTTTTTTTGTCATCTTAATGGAATTAAAAATAAATGATATATATATATATATATATTATCATTACAGTATAATATATATGTTATATAGGTCACATGTGTTCATTAATTTAATTCTTTATACATTCCATGTATTGCATGTACCATTCACATTACTTGAGGGGGCAGTAGTCCACACTTCCTCATATGAAATTATCGCATTTACACAACATGAAAAGAATAAAGGTATGTTTTAAATATAAAATACAGAAGCTTTTAGTAAACATAAATACCATATATATCGTATATAAAATATAGTGACATCATAATGGCCACCTTTAATGGTGTTAAAAGAATATTGAACAATCATCGTTTCGTGAAGCAGAAAATCGCCAACCACAGAAACAGTATGTTCTTTAACCATTAGACGAAGGTGTGTGTAATTGTAGCTCTAATACTTAACATAACAACATCCTAGTATATTTAAGATACTGGTTTTGTTATTAAATGAAATAATAAAAAGAGTTTATGGGGTTGGAGAAGCAAAATAAAACATAAGAACACAAGAGAAAACACTACCTTTAAAACGGGTAACTCTCTTTGATTTAAGCTCAAAGGATTCCTTGGAAAGTATTCTGACCAATGTGAGGCTTAAATTATGAATAGATGGATGTGGAGAGATTAAATGGGCAGGTTTTGGCCGATAAAAAGGCTTGAGAAGTGTGTGTAAGGTGGTAGAGGTTGGGGCCTTTTATAAGAGGAGAGGAGGGGCACTCTTGGAAAGTAAAGAAATGTTACTTTATTTTCAAATGAGTTTCGGATTTAAAAGGTCCCACATTGATATAATTAGAGAATAAGGAGATAAGGGTTCGAAATATACCCATCCAATAGGTTTTTGACAAGTGTAGGTCTTATATTTTACATTATCTTTTCATTTTATTTAAATCGTTAAATAATGAGGTCATCGCTGCATCATCATGATGTCATAAATAATTTAATTTATTTATTGTCTAAAAATTATAAAAAAAACTATCATGATGTATAAAATCTTTTTATCTTTCTAATAAATATTTGTAGTCAAAAATCGGACTTGTATAACCCCATGTAAAAATTGTTTTAGTAAAACATCTCATGTTTGTGTCATTTTTACTTTAACATTAAATAAAAAGTTATTTATGTCATTTACCAACCAAAGTGGCTACATGGGGTCCCCAAGTTGACACATGGATTGTCTTGGTCGTCCATGACACATCCAATGAGGGTAGGAAATGTTTCAAGCTCATATCATATTATTAAAACATTATGTTTACCTTAAACTACACTAATTACCTCTAATCGCGATTAAAAACATAAAAGTTACTATTCACCAAAAAATTATTTTAATCCCATTGAACCACATTTTACTTCTTAATGACAACCATGTATGTCGAATTTTTGAAATTCAAAACACAGAGGTAGTAAAATTTCATTTAAACGAATAATCAGTTTCTTAAGTACCACTTAGTGGTTTCACTATTCATCAAAAATTGAAGTTTTCTAGAAAAAAAACCAAAACTTCACCCTAAGCTATATTTGATATTCCGAATTCAAAAATGATGTCTATTTTAAAATATTAAAAACATATAATTTGCATTAATTAATTTAATAATTAATTCCCACTATCAGAGAAAATAGCGTGTTTTTATGAAACAATAAGTATCAAAAGATTGACACTAGTTTAATTCCAATTTCAAAGTGAAATTAATTTAAATGACCACTATTGGATTAAATGGTAAAAATATATTCTAATTTTACTTTAAAAACAATTCAGAAGATAATCTAATGATATAAATATAATATATTAAAAAGTGGTTTTGAATTAAAATACAACATTTTTCACTATTCATTAAAAAATGAAATTTATCGGAAAGATACCAAAAATTTACACAAAGTAAATTTTGATGTCCCGATTCTAAATAAGAATTTTATTTTTTCAAATATAACACATAAATTTGTCAAAAAGTAGATTTAAATGAGGTTCATCATCAAAAGGTGGTTAATCGGCCTTTTAAAGAATATTAGAATGTTTACGCTTAAAATTGGATTCATTCGCATTTTTAATCCTCTAACATTTATTGTAAAAAGTAAAAAATATTTGACAAATATATATAATCATTTTGTATTTAGTTCTGTTCATTATCGCCATTACAACTGCTAGGCGTTAACTACTATTTAAAATAATATCATTTTATTATTAGAGTGCAACGTAAGATTCCCAAGAAACTCATTGTTGTGTATTGGGTACGCCATCGAGCATAGAATCCCCTTTAAATAATATTAATATTTTATTCAAAAATATAGATAAATATAAAAATTTCATATTCTTTATTTACCTGGGGTGTTACATCATTCCCCCTTTTGGGAATTGCGTCCTCACAATTTTAAAATTGAGCTTGGAAACATCCTTGAATGTCCCACATCGGAACAGGAGTCGGTAAAACAATCACTTTAAAATAAAGAAAGATAAGTACAGAGGTCACCCGAGTTAACCCATACTAGTATTCCATGTATGAAAACATGGACATGGAGGAGTAAACATAGGGTTATGTTCTGATGGAGAGTGATAGAAAACATGTTTAGGAGAAAGTTAACCACAAGAAAATCACAAACTTGTGATGGGTTAAACGGTATTCAATCCCCCAGTAGGAAAAGTTAATAGACAACATTTTTGTTTTAAGTTACTTTTTATTGAAGAATTTATTCATAAGGAAACATAATCACTTATCATGTTGAATTACAAATTTTATTAGATTCCTTACACAAACTCATATTTTCTCCAAACGACGAGTATTTAGGAAGACTTGTTCACATTAAGAGTACTATAATCAACTTCTAGAGAATCACCTAATCAACAAAAGGGAACTATATACTTCCCAAGTCTTTATACTTTACCCAAAACCAAAACCAAAAAGGTTAGTACAAGATCAGATAATCCAGAAAAGGATAACCCTTTATAAAAATAAAATCTATTCTTAATCTCAAAAAAATTTCCAACAAAACCCAAAGTTCAACGAGGACCATTCGATAAACAATTTCTCCATAAAATTATTCAAAGTAAACCAAAATAAGATTGAAACTCAAATATTTGAAGGATTTATTCACATAGTCTTCCAAGTTAAATAATAACATTTATCTCCAAACAACATCGGTTTCTCTTAATGTCTCGTATTGAAAAGTAGTTAACCTAATCACATATCCTCCATGATAGGTTAATAAATTTCCATAGATAACCCAAAATAATCTTACTCTTAATTAATAAAATCATCTAACTAAAAAGAATCAGTCAAACTAACCAGGGACTTCACGTAGTCCAGTGGTAAGCGATAAATACCAGTCGCACTTTGGTTGTGGGTTCGATTCTCGCAGCTTTGTCCGACGCAACGGGTTTTCGCATGGTCTGTGTGTTGTCCTTTTTATAAAACTCCAAAAATAACCCTAACATGTTTTAACATCAATAGATTCCTTATACCTCTCATTTTCATCCAAATTCATTACGATCTCAACATCTTAATTCTTCGAGTCTTATTTCACCACCATAAGATAAAATAAAACGATTCCCAAAATGAATAACATCATACCTTGATCATGGAATCCACTCGGTTTCATCGTCATCTTGATCACGTAAGTAGAAGTCCCATGAATTACAACAATTATTTTGAGATCCTTCAAAATCATTTTCTTCCTCCATCCAAATACAACTTGTACAACATGGTTCATACGGGTGTTCACAGAAAAACAGTTTTGGAAAATAATCATGTATGACATATAATTCCAAAACATCTGATAAAACATGATTTCTATAAAATAGTCGGACAGAATTTGAGTTGAAACATTATATTATTGGTCCTTTTAAAATACCATAAGTATGTGTTGAGAGACTATATTTTTAAAGCAAATACAAATAGATTGTGCAAGGGTCACCTTCCTCAGCACCATTTTTAAAATCATAGTATACTTCAAACTCTTGTGATAAGGTAAAATATTTGAAAATACCTTGATAATATTCACCTTTCTTGAAAATATAAGAATATTGTGAAAATAGTATTTGTATAAATACAACCCATGATCCAAGATGATAACGAGGTATAGTGGAGGTGTTTGATATCTCAAATAACAGCTTTCAAGTGTGTTATATTCTAGAAGAAGTTTCACAATCATCCGAACATGACTTTGCAATAATTATTGCAAGCATGTCATCAGGAAGAGATAGGAATTTCGTTTGAGATCCTTCTCCTTCCATTCGTAACCAACTTTACTTGACCTAAAAAAAGTTATAAAACAATGATTTAACTGAAATAATAGATATAGTGACTAATCATGTGTCTAACAAAAACTCCTAATCCCTAAAGTTGTCTAAACCGACCTCTGATACCAACTATAAGGCCCCAGCCATAAACCTTACTTAATATTGAGTTATTACAAGATTACACATTGAGGATCTTTTCAGGTTTAGAGTTGTAGAGAATTAGATCATAAAATTTTCATTAAATTCCACATTTAAACAATTTGGTTACATAAAAGATAGTATTCATTTTTTTCCCATCAACAGAAACATATTTAAAAATAAAGCATGGATTCTTTCTTTACACATCCTTGACTCTATCATCATATCATGTACCTTTCCCTTGACATGTGAAAAACATTTCAAAAAAACATGGGATGAGCATAAAAAGCTCAGTAAGGGTTATAAAAATATGTAAAGGAAACATGAGTTCATATATACAAAAGAATGAAATCATACTTTACCCCTAAAACATAGGCACTTTAACATACCTCATCAAATCATGAATAAATCATAGAAATCATAAGACATAAAGGTTACTTGAGGGATTTATAACATTCTTACGTAGGTAGTAACCATCTTGGTTACGTTTGGAATACCCATCACAGTATATTCCGTAAATCTCTTCGGAGAAACCTTAACGTTTCACTCCTTCGCATTACCCAATGCATTGGAGAGCTATATCGGGCTCACTCACCCTTAGTTTATCACGGATCCACCCGTATTCATAACAATTCCCATGAACCATAACATAATTGTATCACATAAAACATCCATAAAGGAAACATAACATTTCCACATTTCAATCACAAGATATCATTAACACAGTGATACAAAAACATTGTGAAACCCATTTTCAATACCAAAATAAAAGAAAGTAAAACATGGTATTTATTTTTCTTTTAAAAAAAAGTTATGACTTGTAGAGGAAGCTGAAACTCAAATAATGGTCACGGTGGCGGAGAATTCGTTGTCGCTGCATACGTATGACAAAAACATTCCCTTTTGTAGTTTTGTAAAACGCTTCATATAAAAAAAAGATTCCTTTTGGATGAACGTAAAATTTAAAGGGGTTTATACAACGTATAAAAGTAGGTTGTGTATAAAATAAAATATGCCTCAATGAAAAGAGATTGAGACGAAGTCCCATACAAAGACGGTATCCTTGGTGTAAGGATAAATCAATTACATAATTATGTGTGAAAAACGAATACACCAAATATAAGTGGATATTAAGTGTAAAACAATCAGAGGTTATTCACACATATTCATATAATGACATATTCAAGGAGTACAAGTTTATCCCAATGAATCAAATTTGGGTTAAGAAGTTCCCTTGCAAAAATTTGATAGCCAAACAGCGTCACTTCAAAATTCGGAAAAAGAGTTGATGAGAGATAAAAAGGGCATCTCATCACTTGGTCAAAAAAATTTAATCAATAAGGATATAGAAGAACATATCCCAATATAATAGTATGTGAATTAAAAGACATAACAAAAGTAGTCTTTTAAAAAGAGGAGGGTGAAAGGTTCTCTTACCGACATGGGTATCTTTCTAAACATACACCCCGTGAAACAAGACCAATACAACATTGATGTAAATACTCATAAATGAAAGTATATTACACAATGAGTAAAATAATGGGTAGTACATAAACCACTCAAGGGAAATTGTGGAAAATGTAGCATAAATCTCACGGGAATAAAAGTGAGATGAAAAATCCCTTAGGAAAACTCGGCAGCCTAAAGGCGCCACTTAAAACTTACAAAAATGGATTGATGAGATCAAATAGGGTCACTAATAATATAAACATAAAAAGTAAAGTATTAGGAATATAAAATAACATCCCCAAACATAATAAATAGGATCTTAAAATAAGTGACATAAAGGAGAGTACTTAAAAAGAAAGAGAGAGGTTAGATCTCTTACAAAAATTCGGCAGCCTAACGGCGCCACTCAAAACATCCAAAATGGACTGATGAGAGAAAATATGGTCTCTTGTCATATGAACATAAAAATTAAAGTAATATTAATATAAAATAACAATAAATATGATCTTTAAAAGGAATGACATAAAAGAGTGTACTTAAAAAGAAAGAGAGGGGTAGGGTCCCTTACCTCAAGTCCGACTTGTCCTGTTCGTTTCTTTATATTCCTGAATAATAAACTTTGGTAAATTTATAATTGAATAAGGAACTCCTTTAAAGATTATTATTCAGTTCATATCACATATTATAATGTTATAATAATTGTTTAATAATGTTAGTTCATATCAGACGTTTCTGTCGATGTTTGGTACATGAGTCAAAAATGAACTTGTTTGAAACAAGATTGCCCATGTAGTTATAAGTAAATAATTTCCAGAATAGTATTAATGATTAAAATATCATATATATCCAGTAAATATTCATTTTATACAATTAAATATCATTTGGAGATAAAAATGAAAATCACCGTTCATGGAGACGGTAGGCTGTACGTACGCATGAACACTACTTTCATTTTTTTTGTCATATTAATGGAACTAAAAATAAATGATATATACATATATATATATATATTATAATTAAAGTATAATATATATTTTATATAGGTCACATATGATCATTAATTTGATTCTTTATACATTCCATGTATTGAATGTACGAGTCACATCACTTGAGGGGGTGGTAGTCCACACTTCCTCATATGAAATTATTGCATTTACACAACATGAAAAGAATAAAGGTATGTTTTAAATATAAAATACATAAGCATATAGAAAACATAAATACCATATATATCATATATAAAATATAGTGACATCATAATGGCCACCTTTAAAGGTGTTAAAAGAATATTGAACAATCATCGTTTCGTGAGGCAGAAAATCGCCAACCACAAAAACAGTATGTTCTTTAACCATTAGACGAAGGTGTGTGTAAGTGAAGATCAAATAATTAACATAACAACATCATATTATATTTAAGATACTGGTGTTGTTACAAAATGAAAGAATAAAAAGAGTTTAGGGGGTTGGAGAAGAAAAATAAAACATAAGAACACAAGAGAAAACACTACCTTTAAAACGGGTAACTCTCTTTGATTTAAGCACAAAGGATTCATTGGAAAGGATTATGCCCAAAGTTAGGATTCAATGATGAATATAGGTATGTGTAGAGATGAAATGGGTAGGGTTTGTCCAAGCCAAAGGCTTGAAAGGTGTGTGTATGTTGGTAGAGGTGGGGGCCTTTTATAAGAGGAGAGGAGGGGCACTCTTGGAAAGTAAAGAAATGTTACTTTATTTTAAAATGAGTTTCGGATTTAAAAGTTCCCAAATTGATATAATTCGAGGATAAGGTGATAAGGGTTAGAAATATACCCATAAAATACTTTTTTGACAATTTTAGGTCTTATAATTTACATTATCTTTTCATTTTATTTAAATCGTTAAATAATGAGGTCATCGCTGCATCATCATGATGTCATAAATAATTTAATTTATTTAATGTCTAAAAATTATAAAAAAATAATCATGATGTATAAAATCTTGTCCTATTACTAATGAAAATTTATATTCAAAAATCTGACTTGTATAACCCCATTTAAAAAAAAGTTAGTAAAACATCTCATGTTTGTGTCATTTTTACTTTAACATTAAATAAAAAGTTATTTATGTCATTTCCCAAACAAAGTGGTTCCATGGGGTCCCCAAGTTGACCCGTGGATTTTCCTGGTCGTCCATGACACATCCAATGAGGGTAATACATGTTTCAAGCTCATATCATATTATTAAAACATTATTTTTACCTTAAACTACACTAATTACCACTAATCGCGATTAAAAACATAAAAGTTACTATTCACCAAAAAATTATTTTAATCCCATTGAACCACATTTTACTTCTTAATGAAAACCATGTATGTCAGATTTTTGAAATTCAAAACACAGAGGTGGTAAAATTTCATTTAAACGAAATATCAGTTTCTTAAGTACCACTTAGTAGTTTCACTATTCATCAAAAATTGAAGTTTTCCAGAAAAAAAACCAAAACTTCACCCTAAGCTATATTTGATATTCCGAATTAAAAAATGATGTCTATTTTAAAAAATTAAAACCATATAATTTTCCTTAATTAATTTAATAATTAATTCCCACTGTCAGAGCAAATAGCCTGTTTTTATGAAACAATAAGTATCAAAAGATTGACACTAGTTTAAGTCCAATTTCAAAGTGAAATTAATTCCAACGACCACTATTCGATTAAATGGTAAAAATATATTCTAATTTTACTTTAAAAAAAATTCAAAAGATAATCTAATCATATAAATAAATTATATTAAAAAGGGGTTTTGAATTAAAATACAACATTTTTCACTATTCATTAAAAAATGAACTTTATTGGAAAGATACCAAAAATTTACACAAAGTAAATTTCGATGTCCCGATTCTAAATAAGAATTTTATTTTGTCAAATATAACACATAAAATTGTCAAAAAGTGTATTTAAAAGAGGTTCATCATCAAAAGGCGGTTAATCGACCTTTTAAAGAAATATTAGAATGTTTACGCTTAAAATTGGATTCATTCGCATTTTTAATCCTCTAACATTTATTGTAAAAAGTAAAAATATTTGACAAACATATATAATCATTTTGTAGTTAGTTTTGTTCATTCCCTCCATTACAACGGCTAGGTGTTAACTACTATTTAAAATAATATTATTTTATTATTAGAGTACAACGTAAGATTCCCAAAAAACTCGTTGTTGCGTTTTGGGTACGCCATCGAGCATAGTATCCCCTTTAAATTAAGATTAATATTTTATTCACCAATATGGATAAATATAAAAATGTCATATTCTTTATTTACCTGGGGTGTTACAAAAAAAGTGTATTAAAACATTACTATTTTTCACTATTTATGATAAAAAAATTTCTTTTCATAGAATTTAAAAAAATTACCCTATGATAATTTGTACACATAGATTTAAAGAAAATATTTTTTCAAATACGTTTTTAGAAGTGGTAAAAGTCAATTTTTATTTTTGTCTATAATGATCGACTAAACCCCGTTTATGAGATGTTCTATTTTTTAAAACATGTATTTTTCATTAAAATTATTCATATTTTATTTATTATATATATATATATATTCATTGGATGTATTGTATAAATTTGGAAACTATATATTTTTCATAATTTATTTTTACATATTTTTATCCTCTAAAATAATATCTAGTTTATAATAGCCATGTTTAATTAATAATATTTTAATTGAGTATCACACTTCATTTAAACCCTATTTTCTATGCATCACAATATATTAAAAGGATTGAATTTATTTAAAAAAATATATGTAATAAAGTATCAGGAATTTAAATTATCTTCAATGATTGATGTTAGAAGTCACATATTCTATCAGGCATGATGGTTCTCTTTTTATGTATTTGTGTGTTACAATAAGTATCTTGTGATGTTTCATCCCTTACACACATCATCCCAGTGTGATGGGTAAATAATATCTCTCTCACGGTTAAATGTGTGGTACATACACAGTTATCCAAACTCATTATGATATAATGTATTTTTAGTGAACCTATACTTATCCTTATAATGACATGAATTATGTTTATTCAATGATAGTATAACTTATTTTTATTTTATGGGTCATAAATCATCTCACCTTTGAAAATATTATACTATTGTGTTGAACCATCACATGGACTCATGTTCTATCTCTGATTACAAAAGGTTCTAAATAGTTCTTAGGTTCTATTGATAACACTTTTAGAGAGATTTATCTTCTAATGGTATATGAAAAAAGTCAAAATAAACGGTACAATGATAATTCAAAATAAAGATCAGTATAAAAAATATAAATATGTCATAATAATATCCCATTTATGCCCATATTTGGCATTCATCCAAACATAAATCATAATTAAATTCAATTAAAACAGAATAATAATACAATAGAAAATAAAAATAAAAAACTAGGAAAAAACCTTCTCAGGATTTTATATGCAATGAAAAAATTCTATTGAATGGTTCAAGACATCATCTATTACCCTATTGTGTCCTCTTTCCTTTACTTGCAAAATCAAGCATATATTCCATACACAAATTAGGTGTAAATGAATAAACAAAAATATAAATCACCCGTACAAATTAATTAAATCCAAATCATCCCATGGTGTTTATTTTTAAAATATATAATTATTATAAAACATAAAATGACTAAACAACTTCATTTTATGTATAAAAATATATTTGGTGATAATAAAGACACCCAAGTAATCTCATAGAATCTTCTACAAGTGTCGATATAACCTCTAATATCAAGAATCAAATTAAAATTCAAACACATGTCTTATCAGCATATAATTTTTCTAACAGTGGGAATTAAATAATCATTAATTCTAAACAAATGTTATAACACAATTCAAGGGCCAATGTAATTTCAATGTTTAACATATGTCCCTCACACTGATTTCTAATGTCTCTACATAACCCAAGGCTTTGTTAAACTGTCTATATTTATGGAACTTTTCCAAACAAAAAATTTATATTAAAAAAATTCATTTTTTATAGGTAAATACAATTTGTATCGTTGTATTTTAGCAGATAAAAATTTCTTGGTGAATTTACAAAAAAAGAAAACAATTTATAATTAAAACACACATTCATAATCAAATAGAGAATTCTGAGCAAAAATTTTAAATATAAAAAAACAAAATTTGATGCCTCTTATGAAAATTGATTAATCAAAGAACATCATATAACCATTTCCCATTTTTCATGTCACGTTTCATTATATTAAAATTAATTTCAACCAAATACACAACAATTTTTATAATATGTTTTTATATAAAAAAATATAAAACCAAAAATATATTCATAATTAAAATTGTTGTGTTTAATTAAAATTAAAAATTAATTTTTACATAATTTTATCTTTTTTATAATTGTTAGTCATAATAAAAATATACATTATATAAAGTAATCAATTCCCAACTAATCATTAAATATTATATTAAAACAATATGAATTATTTTATTATAGAAACACACATAACTCAACATATTCATCAATACAATATTAATTACAACCTTTGTTTTATTTTCATTAATTATTCCATTTATAAATATATTAGTCACACTATTGTAATAAATATTATATTCAATTTACCACTTATTTAAACAAGTATTTCACTTATGATGACACAAAACTCACCGAAAAAAATTATCAAAATATATTCTACAACATTTGAACTAGTTTTCTATATCCATTAAACATATTAATTCACTAAATCACTAATGAAGTAAAAGAAAAATATATATTCACAATATTAACAATAAAAAGAAATAATATTTCACCTTCCTAAAACTCAAAAATGTTGTCCACATAACGAATGGGGTATAATACCCACCTAGAATAAAAATAAATTAAAAAATCACTAAACTAAATGAAATAAAGGGGAATTATATTGTTATATAATGTAAACATAATCACCTTTAAATAAAAATATAATGTTCATGAATATTTTATTGAGTTATTTCTAATTATGTTTATAGATTAAAAATATGACTTAAAATAAAAATTAAATTATTCATAGAAATTTATGAGATAATGACAATGATTAAATTGTGATAGATTAAAAAAAATTAACGATAGAATAAGAAAACATGGAATAATGGGAAGTACCATGATTATGAAAAATATTATCCAATATTTGAAAAGATAAACTAACTTGATATTTGGTACTTATTCTCCCACTGATGGGTATTCAATGGTAACCAATGTGATCCCCTCTATTACAACCTTCACTGTATAGCTAGTTACACGGACTGGGTACCTAGTGGCACCTACAAGATTAATTATTGAAATATCCATCTCTACAACCAATTTCTTTCTATATCCTTTATATATGCTTAAAAAAGAAAAAGAAAAAAAATAAAAACTTTTAATTATATCGACAACATAGCCTAATGACATTGGTTATTAAAAACTCCCCACTATAGGTATTATAATCCTTCAAAAATATCATCAAGTTTCACTAATTAATAACTCCTTCCATTAGGATATCACTTACACCAATAATTACCATTTCTTCTCTAATAAATTTACATGATTCCATATAACAAATATAAGTGGCACAATGTTTCCTCACAATTACTTCGCACTATGAAAAAATTACACACATCCCTATCAGTGAAATATATATCTAAATATAACTATATATTTTGACATAAATGTTATTGATATAGATATAAACCATATTTCTCTTTCTATGACACATGAAAAAATCATGCATAGTTACTGTCCCTAGAAGAGAAATTATTGAGAGATTACCTAAGTTGAAGGGGGAATTAGGGTATGAAATTTGTTTTTATTTCCCACAGAACATGAATCTTTCAATGACTGACTAAAATTATCTTCACTTGTTAATAGGGTTCTCTCTTGTATTGTCAATGGTGATCTGATTGATGGTCTAGTTATGTTAGCTTTAATAATATAAGATAAATTGTCATCCAATCTATAAACACTAAAAATATCTTTTAGAATGTAAGTAAATCTTGGACACAGGACATGGGAATTTTACATGGTTCACAAAAAATACACTAATCGAGGAAGCATACAATGAAAATGTACCGATGTACTAGAATAAAAAAATCTCCTTTAAGTGATGTAATGATAAAGGTTGAGTCTTATGTCTAGGGATACTCCATTGAAAAGATTTATGGTTGGATCACTACCACCATAAGGTCGCTCCCTTTGTCCTCCCACTATGCACACTATGATTGGAAGAAAATTTATTTGGAACACATGTCAATACAAGACATTATAGTTTTATTTCTCTTGCAACAATAGTTTCTTGTTGATCACTATAATACTCTAACACAAACTTCTTTTCAATTTAAATTTTTTGGAGCTTCACATATTGTTATGAATTAGTCTTCAAGGAATAACATATTCCCTTCACAAGGTCTAAAATGAGTGATAATAATTTTTTATACTATTTACATTCTATCATGAATATTTTCAATATTTTCAAAAACTATTACATTTTTTAAACACTTAAAATTTTGAGACTTTATAATTGTAATTTTCTACACATTAACCTATTAATGTAATCCCTTACATGTATCATGACCTTATCACAAAATAGTAGTTTCCAAAATAGTATATTCAGAAATCTCATGGATTCATGGATGTTGCTTGCATAACTCACTGAAAAATGTAAATTGTTTTCAAAAAACTATTGACATTATAATACAGAGTCTATTTTTTCAAGAATATTCCCATTTTAAATCCATTAAAAACATTCTCTATAGATTTTTTATTTATAGGTATTCCAGGCTGTTAGAAAACTCTAAATTGTATATTAAAACAAAAAAACATTTAAAAACATTTTCAAACAATATTAATTTTTAAAACGTAATTTAATGAAATATTTCAATGCATGAAAAATATATCACCTGCATCAATAATTTTCATGTGTAACTCACCCAATTTTTGAATTTCATATATGTATTTTCACCATTCCCATGACTTCGTCTGATTAACATAGAAATATATTATCTAAATTTCTTAATAAATTCATGACACACATTCCTTCTTGATATATGAATAAGGAAATATTTAATCATAACATTCACACAAATTTCCATAGAGTCACATGACTCTATACATTTATAAAAACTATTCCATCTCCTTATTTTTCATTTCACACATTCTATATGCACATAAAATATAATAGAACCATTTCATCATGAATATATCATGTATTTCATTGTCTTGGAACATTATGATGTAGTATACATGATACCACTCTATATTGATGCTCCCATATCTTCAAAATTGCTCACATAATAATATACACTGGGTCCTTGTCACTGAAAGGTCTTCCATTACATTACAGTCCAAACAATACTACTTCATACTCCCAAAATATTATGGAGTTAACATCATCCCACATTCATATTGTAGTCCAGATAAAAATTCTATTCTTTCACCAAGATTCTTTAATAATGCCTATTAAGTCTTCCTTCTTCCCTTCATTGGGATCTCCACTATCTCATGAAACTATATATATAATAAACAATGAATAATCATGATCCATAATACCTTTCCAATGTAAATTATGCATTTAAAATTATAGGTATGACAATTAATCCAACACATTTAATCACCAATTTTCATTGATTTCCAACAATATTCCATCTTTTTGTTTAAAACACTCTCATGAATGCAACACATCATTCTCAATAAAACATTTTTAAAAAATAAGGATATTAAATGTCTAATTCGTACCAATTGATCGTTAAAGTCAATAACAATTATTTCTTATGATTTGTACAAAATATTATATATTTTTCATCTCAAAAGAAGATCAATTTCTCAACCACAATTAGTAAAATACTACATCACAAATTAAGAGGTCAAACATTCATGATATGTTCTCTTTGAAATAATATCTTCAACATATCCATATGTAATCCATAACTTCCTCTTTCCCACTTTGAGATCTAGTTAGGATCCAATATTGATTATCAATCCTTTCTTCTCCACCATTAATTTCAAATCCAAATAATTACATGTAATATATGTACCAAACATAGAATCATGGGAAAACATATTCCTTGAAAAATAAGGGGTCACATTCTACACTATTATCATTTCCCAAATCGTTTTGTTGTTACAAAACAAAAAGTTATATAATTTCAAATTATTGATTCCATGTATTAAGACATTGATCCCCACCACTTTTAGAAATAATGTACATGTGGTTATATTTATTCACCCCCTCTTGTAAATATAGTCCTTGAATCCAATAATTATAGAGCATTGTACCCATATGAATTGAATCTCTGATACACCACTACTTTTTAGGCCTGATATTTGGAACCAAAAAATCATTTCTCCTCCTATTTTGTTTAATTTGATGTGAATAAAAGGATTGAGGAATCTACCTTGCATGGGAATTTCTTTCAACAATAGCTGTGATCCCAAAGATTTTCAGTGGGTGGTATCAACACATAGAAAATGTCCATTAATAAAACTAATAATACCCTTGAGTGAATAATCAATATACGAATCAAGATATATGGTTAATAAGATCATTGTTGTCTACTTCATTTACTGACATCCATAAATATATTTTAGCTATATAACATTACATATATCACGGAAATCTTCCATGTTTTTTCTTTGAAAATCAGCCGTATACACCAAACTAATATCAATTTTTGTATCAGATACCAATTAATATAGATACCAACTTGATTAATGATACCATTTTGTTAATTTTTATTACTATAATTTATTATTTATTAAAAAAAAATTCAGAAACCATGCACAATTACCAATATTTAAATTATGAATAGAAAACTAAGTAAAACAAATATAATAACTAATTTTTTCTCTCATCCATACGTGACTTTCCTTGGTTATTGGAAAACAAATATGTCCTCTCCTTATTGTAAAACTACCCCTGAATTTCTCACATTATTACCAAATAAAAAATTTATATTCATCATGATAATTATCCAACCATATTAGGTTATTATATAATCAAAATAATAATATGATATCATATGTTCGTTCCGAACAAATATATCATGAGAATTCAATTTTTCATACTTCTCTATTTTCCACCATCAAGGTGGAATGCCATAAAAAATATGTTCTTTTAACACCATCACGTAAAATAAGACTTTATAAAAAAATTACCAATTAAAATATCTAAATTGTGTTATTTATTGAAATCATTTCAGCTACCCAATACTTCACCAATGATTCTATTTTTCTATTCTTTAGAATGTCACAATTCCCCATTGCATCTTTTTTTACAACTTCATCATGGATAGTATCTCAAAAAAAACATATAACACATTAATATTAGTTCTAGAATTTATTTATATTTGTATATGGGGCATTTAACATCCTTATGTTGAGTGAATTTGGTTTTTGTGTACTGATCATTCCTTATCACTCTTTGTTTATTCCCTAGTTATATTTTAGGAATGGAATTTTCTCACCTCATCCACATAACTATCTTTTGGATCATAGCTCCATAAAATATTCATGAGTTCCTTTCAAGTGAATCTACATTGAGTGATAATGATTAAAAAAATTCATTTCAAATATTTTATTTGGACTTCACCTTACCTTCCCTAAGAATTATCTTTTTTTCATTTAACAACTCAAATAATTTACTTTCTTAGTTACTATTATATAAAAACAAAAATCTATCAATTATCTACTTAGACCCATATTCTCTACATATTCACAATACACTATTTATCCATAAATGATTATTAATATTTAAAAAATCATTAATTTTTTTCAGAATTTTTCTTCCACATGATCATCCTCTGAATTTATCTTGATTTTTTAAATATTCTTATTATCATTCCATGAACTCTTCTACTTGAAATCGTATTTTGAATTCCCCTTCTGAACTTTTTTATCAGTTTTAAGGGAACATCCATGTTTATGTTCATCTCTAACATATGATATTTTTTCTGAAACTAATTAGGAATGATACATGGATATTAAATTTGATAGTTAATACAAAAAGATCATATGTTTTCCCCCTCATTGGATCATTCACTATATACTGATATTCATATTTCATATCTAGATAATCTTATTTCTTTTTACTCCAATTTTTTTTATCATTTCAAGAATGATTTTATAACTAAACCAATGATGTTTTTTGGTGTTCCATTAATTGAGATATATTATTCCTCCCTAGGTGTTATAGATCTATTTTCCAAATGAATATAATTTTAATAAATTCAAAAAAAATTCCCATTGGTTTTTGGAATATATTATTTCATTTTGAAACCTACAGTTCCCATCATGATATAATTTCCCTCCATATTATTATTATTTACTTATACAATGCATATCTCATAAAATATATACCTCATATATTCATGCCTCACTTGATATTTTTTTTCATTAGATCTCCTTTATACATTGATCCATTGGGATTTAAGAGTAACACTCATGGTATGTAACATGACTAAAATATAGTAGCACTTTATGGATTCCTTACTTCAATATTCATTTATTCCTTTTTTGGAAATAATATTAATCTATCATATAAACTATTTATTTACATATTTGTGAACTAAAACTGTTGATACTTCCATGGGATATATCTTCTCCTTCTAATTTTTTTCTTAAACCTCCATTCCTGCTCAATTATGTTCCAATACTTATTCTCCAGTTGTTATTTCATATACCATATACTTGGTCGTTATATTTTTATTTCTATTAACCTCTATTAATTTTTTTAATTGGATAATTTTATTTTTCTACTCTTTATCTAATGACATATCTTTTTTAATATCTTCTGAAATTTTTTGAGTCTATTAATTTATCCATTCCTTTTAATATCCATCATAAAAAATTCTTCTTTCTAGTTCACTTTCACTTTCCTCAACTTGTGGTTCTCCTAAATAAATTCTAATATATGTGAATCTTAATTAACCTTCTTATACCACATAATTTGAATCTTTTTTGAGTCATTTGTATTCTATTTGAAACCATATTTGTAATCATGCACATTAAAAGACATCACCTTCAATTACATCACCCATGAACCCATATTCTCACTTCAATATATATCTAAGTCAATTAGTCTTTTATTAACAACTCATATAAAATTTCTAACTTTAATGTTTATCACTTCAACATGGGATTATTGATACTTTTTCTAATTCCTCATATCCACGGTATCTTCACTCAACACCTGACGAAGATCCTATAATATTTAGAATATATTCTTATTTAAATTACTTGATATCTCATCATGCTCATTATATCCAAATACACTAGAAATTTTAAGATGCTTAAATATTCCTATGGAATAATTATATAAGAAAATAGATTTAGACTACACTCCTTAGTTGGTTTACTCATGTGTTTTCACCCTAATGATGATCTGATTTATGGTGCACTTATTTTATCCTTTATAAATTATGATCAATGATAGATAAATAAATATACACAAACTATAATTTGAAGAATGCAAGTAAATCATACATGTAAAAAAATATTTTTCTTCATTCACTCATATATGGATAATTAAAGGAGAATACAATGATAATGTGGCATTGTGCCAGAATCAACTAAGTTTCATTTAGTGGTATGATTTTTTTAGGTCACTCTGATGAATGTGGTCACTTATCATACAAGATTTAGGTAAAAATAAATGCCACCCTAGAGAAGTTTTTTTATTCATATCTCTTTGGTTATTACATTAAGAGGAAAATATCTTTGGGACATGTGTCAATACACGATTTCATTATAACTTTTTTATTTCAATTATAAAATCATAAATATTTATCTTATAATTTCAAAAAGTGGTTATTGATTAATCATAATATGAGATTTAAATTCCTTAAGGAACCAGTATTCATGGAATAAATTCTTCTTTAGGAATAGTCTACAATGCATGCCAATCAGTTTTGGTACTATTAAACTACCTTCACAAAATTCTTAAAACATTCACAGAACTATTAATTTCAATAAAATAATACTTTCCTGAAATTATATCATTATTAGCCTCTATGAAGAAACATATTCATGGTAGTACATTCATGAAAGATATATATCACACACAAAAATGGATCAAATAAAAATTATATTCAAAGAAATCGGTGTTTGATATAATTTTCTCAAATAATTCAGTGGTTCATGTAACTCTATTAGAGAAACTCGTGACATTGTGAATTATGTGAATTTTTATATCTCGAGTGTATGATTAAAAATTCATTTTAGTAATATTCACTTAGGGTCAGGTATTTATAAAAATACCAGCATGCCATGGAATGAAAAACTGTCTATTTATAGAAATCTACCTTCATAAAATGATCACCCACCACATTCATTCATGAAACTAAACAACACACCACTTTTCTATTCCCTAAAACATTCCACCCTTTTTAATGATTTTAATATGTATATCATTCTCTTGTCAAAACATCCAATCTATATTTCCTTCATTCAAAAAAATTACTAACATCCCACATGCACTCAAAATATTCTAGAAACATTTCTTTATGAATATATAAAGTTATTCTAAATATATATACACCATCAAGGACTATGTTTGAGAAAAATATATATCGATTCTCCCATTTCATGGAAAGTACTAACAAGATATTTGAAACTATATATTTTTCACTAATGGGAATTCATATTTTGTACTCTCTAATAACTACTATATGATACTCTCAAAATATATTTTATAAAATTGTATCCCTCTTCTATAGAGTAGATATGAAAAATATATTAGGTATGTATGATTCTCTATGAAAATGGAATATTATTTTTTCCACTTTCCCATCACAAAGACCTCCATAAACTCATCAAAACTAATTAAATGGTAAAAAATTAATATAATATACTCCATGAAACATTTCCAATATAAATAATTATGTCTCCCATAATAATTCTCATTGGTGTATATAAATGAATCTATAATTAAGATGAAATGGAATTAGATAATATAATTTCTCTATTTGACACATAATCTCAAAATGTCAAAAAACTATACAGATAACATTCTATTTATACCAATAAACTAATTTTCTAACCAAGCCAAGGAATGAATAAAAATATGGTATCTAACACAAATTCCTCATGTTTAATTCCTATGACTGAATTTCATCATTTACCTAATCCAAGTTGAAGTTAACATATTTTTTCTCATTTTTATTTTACTTGAGGTTTGCTATACCACTTTAATACTAATGAAAAATGACACAGTAGGCTCTATCCAACATATATGAGATCCAAATATCCTTCCATAAATGTCCTCAAATATAGGAATAAAAACAGATTCTAGGTATCTATTACTATAAAAAAGCAACCAATGACATGAAATCCCCCATTTGACTCCAAAAACAAAAAAAAATACCTTCCCAAAAAAATCCTCAAAATTTTAAATCACACAATCAGAGTTTACATAAATCTATGAATGATATTTTTTACACAACTAATCAATAGAATTAAAATATTTCTGCAAGAATATTAAATAATCAAAATGTGATTCTCATTTTATGTTTGCATATAATTCTATATGGTATTCCTTGAACCCCCATAATTTACTCTTCCTAATCTCCTCAAAAAATGAGTTTCATTGATTGAATAAAATCAATCTAATTATTTCAATTATTCTATAGTGTCCCAAACCATATCAACCTTTCCTTTGATATTTAAAAATATATTATGGAATCCATTATGGAATGATCACAATTAAATTTTTGAAAAGGAATCGAATGAATGATTCCAACATTTCTTTCATGTTCATTCTTAACCTAATATCAAGTGAATTTCCTAAAAACTAAATCATCCATGAATCATTTCACACATGGACGCCAAAATTGTTTCAAAACACTATGTTTTATCTTAGTCAAACAAAGATGAATTTTCCATCAAAAAATATGAAAATGTATCATCACATACTCCCTTTGAGATGTTAGAAAAAATAACCACCCAAGGAGATATAATAATGAATCCAAAAAAAATGTTTTCATATGGTTTTAATCTCATATAATATATTGTTATATAATGAACTAGGAACAAAGAATATAAAGTCTTAATTTCTATCACATGACCCATAAATGTTTATGTGATGTAAAAAGGCACTAAAACAACATATAAATCCTACCCAAATACATTGACATGATACTCTATGAAAATAATTATAAGAATCCACATATCGTTTTATTTTTTAACCACATCCACCTGAGATTTCACTATAATACATTAACAATTACATTATATTTCTTGAAATATTTATCATCTCAAAATTGAATAAAAAATATATATTTAACCTTACTCTTACATTATATATTTAAATTCTCATGATAAAATACATAAATTAGTCTCATGTGGTTAGTGAATACCATAATGTTCTCAGTAAAAATTATGATTCTAACCTTTAAGATCATTCATGAACATATAATGATATATATTATGGGTAAAATAATTACTCTCAGGGGGAATAAAATGTTGAGAACTGTATGCACCCATTTTCCATTATCACTCATATTAACCCTACATCAGAATAATAAAAAAATACTCAATATTTTTTTCTATCTTTCATAATATTAGAATAGGTGATGAAATAAATCTATTTTTTATCTATTGAAATTATTTTTCTATTTTATCTCCCTACTAAAACATTACAACCTTCTTAGTTTGTGTCAACATTATGTAATCTAGGCCATAGATGTCACGTATGAACCAGAAATAATAACCTTCATGGCCCAAGAAACTCTAAAACATGAACACATTATTGGGAATCATATAAGATATAAAAACCACCAATTTTTTTGGATCTAATAATATTCCCATCTTAGAAATAACATTTCAAGTAAACAACTCCTTCCAAATCTATAAATAACAATTTCACATCTTCGCATACAATCATTGGGATTTCAAGGTATTTGGGATAATAAAAAATGTTATCTATGTTCATAATAGGATGATTAGTATATTAATATATCATTAATAAACAGAATCCCAAAATTATTCAAAGGAGAATATAAATCATAGTGGATCAAGGCCACAAACACAGTCATTGATTTCATTACCCTTAATAACATCATAAAAAACAATAAAAATTTTCAAACTGTGTATAGAATTTTTTCATAGAAATATCTTTCAGCCTCTATTAATATTATTATATTTATTATCTCCATAATTCAAGATTTTTTTTCATCTTCTAGAACCCCTATAAAATTCCCTATAAGGTGATATATATTTCAAAACCTTTATACAAGGATGCTTCATTATCTATATCCTTTGTTGTTGAAAACCTTCTGCACCCCATATGGTCCATCCACCAACTAATGGTCTAGATTTCATACTGGTACATCCATTGAGTATGATATATAAAACCATAATTTTAATTTCCCTCCAAAAAAATAACACGTTGATGAGGGAAAACATCATATAGCCTCAAGTATGCTCACCAATCACCATAGAGCATTAACAAGTATTGAGAAACTATGGACTTCTCTTTGGGATAAATTTACCCCCAAATGGTATATTAAAAAAATAAATAAATTATACAATAAAAATATATAGTGGAAAATTTTATAAACAAACTCAATATGTTATAACAACTTCCAATAAATACCATATGTATCCTACACCCAACATGACTCATATGTAAAGAACATGTACAAGAGTATGCATATTAAAACTAGAAATAAATATAATAAAAATTGTATTCTTTCCTCTACATTACTCTATATGTAGCCACAAACTATTATAATATGTTTCCTTAAATAATATTTCATGCTACTATAACCTCTTTTACAAAGTGTAACATCTTGTATATGGTTTTTACACACACAATGATTATATATATGGTGAGTGAGATCAAATTGTCATTAGATACTTATATAACCCTAGTGATACCATGTAGTTTAATTGGGATAATAATTAATTCACAATAGAAAACACTATAACATCATGATACCAATAGGATTAATTATGATATTAAATAAATAGTGTAATGATTAAAATGATTTATCAAAATTATTTTTAGAATAAATGTAATGTATTAGGGAAAACACATGGATCATAACTATATAATATTCAAAATACATGGAATCATATCATATTATATACAAGACACATAAAATTATAGAATTCACAAGCCTATGTTAAAGCTAAACTGAACACATGTACCTCATACAGATATCTCATGTATTAGCCTAAACCAAATCAACCAGAAATTGGAAATTTTTGTCACATTCCACAAAAAAAATTAAATTAAAACATTAAAATTAGTCTTTTATACCTATCATAATACATTAAAATATTCCATAATTTATTTTTAAAAATATTCACATGAACCTTGTAAAAAAACATGTAATCACTTTGAAGATTTAATAAAATTTCATTCTAAAATCGATATTTTCTATGTAACATTTCAAATTTAAAAATCATTATTTTTTGTCTACTAAAAAATTACATAATAAATCAACATTAATTCTCAATTTCTATATTTCTATATCTCTTTTGGTTGTCATTATATTAATTTACCAAAATTAGACCGTCATTTTTTCCACATTCTTTTCATAATAAAAGATACCAAACACAAAAATATATTGTTTATACCATTTATTGGGTTTAAAAAACATTAATCAATAATTTTCATGAAAATTTATCTGGAATAGTATTTGTTCTAAATAATGAATCATATAACACCCTGAAATATCTTCTCAATAACTCACTTAAATTTTTATAATCAAAATATGAATTTATATAGTAGAGAAACCCACTTGAGACATAATATTCATTATTTAAACATAAATCCTCACCCATGATTACATTTCATTAACTATTATATTTATGATAACCACAATCATACAATTTAATTTTCTATTATATACATTTAATCAATTCATTTAAACATGGTTTTATATAATTCTAGTACTTAATCATAATTACATCACAAAAATTATAAAAAAATTTAAAATCTTTTTGGTAGTATTAGAACTAATTTTACAAACATTTAAAAATATTAAATAAATAAATCACTATAGTATTATATAAATCATATGTTTTCACAAGATTAAACACTAAAAGAATTATTGGGATGTCAACCTCACACTCATTAAGTAATTAAAACAAGGAATAGAGGACCAAATGCTCACTTAACATAAAAAAATAACAAAATCCTTAGAATTAATATACATAAGAGGACTTAGGATTTGATAGAAAATAAACCTCTATGAATTCATACAAAATATTTAGAACTTGAATATATTACCTAAAAAAATTTAACACCAAAAACAAATAAAATATATTACTTGAAACAAATGATAAATCACATGTAAAAGCTTAGAAGGGAAAGAGAGAGATTAGAGTGTGAAAGGTTAATTAAATTTGATCTATTGAATGAAAAAACATTTATTAAATGAAAAATCTCATGAATCTAAAAATATGTAATTGTACCCATTTTAATAATAACACATAATAGACTGTTAGATACTTGGTTACCCATTGTCGGGTACTTGGTGGAAGCTAAGGTGGAAACCTCCACTACAATCTCCATTAGATAACTAGAACCCTAAACTAGGTACCAAGATTAAAATTTTATTAAAATGGTAACATATTGTGTGTCTAAACCCCAATACATAGCCTCAATTCACTCTAAGAATATAAATTAATTGTAAAAATTTTAAAATATTAATTCAAAAACAAAAAATATTAAATAAAAAACATTCCTCGACAACCAATGATTTTAAAATTTAAACCCCCTATATGTTTAGATCTCAACACATACATATAAAACCTTCAATATCTCATTTTAATTATGATATTTATGTCTCCATTTTATTATCCTCTTACTAGGTTATTAGCAACAATTTTCGTTAGGGTGTATATTCTAAGTGGATTATATGGATTAAAAAGTATATGATTGGATTCTGAAAGTCTATTATGAATATTTAAATTATTTCCATATTTCTATAATTGAATTTATGGAATAAGTTACAAAAATTTATACAAGTTATACCTTTGGTAACAAAAAATTTATTTAGTGTTTAATTTTTTTCTGGTAATAAAAGGATATAAATTAAGTTTATGAGCTACAAACAATTCATATTTGTATTAGGAAAATGTTTTGTTATAATTTCGGATTAGGATAGAGAGTAAAATATAAATACATTCAAAATAATATATATTGAATGAAATGTATCATAATTTATGATCTATTATTTATTTATAGATTGAACATTTTTTCTATATAAGTTTCATTTAATATGACTATAAAATCACATAATGTTTTCTTATAAAAAATTCTTGTTTGATAAAATTATTGGATAATGGGAAAACTATGAAAATAAATGAAGTGATAAACTTATTCATGATTTTCCAAATGACATTCATAATATTATGATAGTTGTATTCATGAATCTTGGTAATTTTAACTTTATCATTTTTCAAAAAATTACATTAATCATGTGGATTTCGTAACTTATTTTAAAAATTAATAACTCATGATTGAGTCCTTTATATAAAAATTACCACATCATCATTTAGTCGATCATAAAATCCAATAATAATTGGGTAGTGGATCAAATCCATAAAACCCTATATTATCCAAGATTTTATATTCAAGGAATAAATATTATATTGTCTATTTACCACTGAAAATGAAGACTTGACTACTCAAATAAAATAATAAATTATATTAATCATATTGATAATGTATGCTCAATAGAGTGCGATGAATTCAATAAAATATTCTACAATAAATATCTTTATTCCACTCTTCACATTCAAATAGATATATTTTTCATTTGATTCAAGAAACTGAAGGATAAATCAATTATATTTTATGAAATAATCATAAAAATACCTATTATGTATTCCTTTTGTTTTTTAATTGATCTTGTAATACTGATTGACCAATTCCATATATTCTATATAAAAATTTTCTATTAATATAAAAAAATATAGAACATTTTTATTTATAATTAAATATTTCAAAACATTCATGAAACAACCCCACTTGAACTCCTCATAATCTAGTAGTGTAGACACATTTCACCCATGTATCCCATCAATAATAGTTCATAGGATTTATAGTAGTAACAAGTGTATAATAATATAGGATAAACTACAACATAAATCCCTATAAAGAAAAATATAATCTATCAATAAATCTCATATAAAATTTATAAAAATATACTGATCTAAAATCTAAAAAAATTGTAATTTCATAAAATAGTAAGTCATTAAAATATATACCAAAACATGACTTGTAATGTTGATTCCAACCCCACTAATCATAATTTCTTGTTGTGTTAATTTCCAACCATATTAATAACTCAATTTTAAAAATATATAAAATAAAACATATAGAAGATAAGGTTGATCATATGAGTATACTCATATAACCCACTCCCTTAATTGAACTAAAAAATGTGGAAGAATCAAACTAAATTATTAGTGACTCGAAAGTGAAAATAATTAAATCCTTTCCTCATCTCAACTAAAAACTCATATTCCTCTAAATACACAAAATTGTATTATAAAATAATGAGATTAAAAAATATATATATAAGGTACCTCATGTCTAATTCCCCAAAAATATTTTTTTATTCATATTGCAAGCGTATAAGTTTTGAAGAACCCATAAATGTCATCAAATATACAAACAATATAGCTATATAAAAAACACAACCAAATGACCAAAGTCTCAGAAAATATAAAAAACTATATTTTTATACCAACTAATTTCCAAACCACTATCACATTACATACAGAGTCCCAAATTTTACATGGTTGTGACAAATATCAAAAAGGAGTTTTAGAGTTATGATACCTATCTATGCGTAAAATGGATATTTTACCCCCTAAAATGAATTTATATTTTTTTGGTTGTTTCATTAATCATGAAATATAGTGATTTCACCTGAGCTAATGTATTCTCATTTTTTAAGAATTTTTATTTTTCTGTTATATTTAGTATTTTTTATTTAAATAAATAATTATCCCAAGAGAAGAGATTGTGTTAAATCGTATAAGGGAGATCAAATGGATATTATAACAGGGTGACATTGTTTATAATGGGTTATTTTTTCATGGAGAGGGTAAATTGTTTCTGAGAGCATCAGGATATGAGAAACGTATTTAGAGGACCATTATAAAAAAATACCATTTGAACAGGACTATTTCATATCAAAAACAACTTCTGATTATTTTCTATGGTTATTGGTATTGATTTTAATAATCTTTAAAGAGGATTTTTTGTGGATGGATATTCTTATTCTTTTTGTTGATGGTGAAAAAATTTGTATATCAAGAAATAAATATGTATTTGTAAATCAAATATAACAGATTTATAATTGATATAAACAAAAAAATTAATCTATAATAAAACCCCATTGGGAAAAGGATGTGTTGTATTGATGTTACCTCATTTTTATCATTAATTGGTTTTGATATAGCAAATATTATTTGTTATACACATCCGAATTATCAAGATTTTTCTTATCATTATCACTATGATCACTTTACTTAATTTATATTTTTTATGTGTTCATGGAATAATTCATTATAAATCATAATTCTAGGTAGTTATATTCTTTTCATCCACTACTCACCTAGATTATTTCATCCTTTATTCCTCTATCTAATATTAGAAACCTCACAACTTTAGAAACAACTACATGTTCAATGAAATAAAATTAGATGACAAAATCTAATGATATTCGATGAGGTGGACCTTAGAAAGGATGTATAAATGTCCTATAAAATTTGGGTGGGTTGATTAATATTTAAAGATGGTAAAAAAAATTATAGGGTTTATTATAGGATAAAAACATTGTATTTTTTCATACTTGTGATGTTGGGGAATGGTGTAAAAAAATCCTTGATGTTGAGGTGTAGTGAATACCAACATATCTACGAGATAGGCCATAAGTGACCCTAAACAGCTTAGAGAAGTGTGAGATGCATTATTAAAATGAGATCATGTATTGGTGGTAAATAAATTATATTGATTTGATATTTATAAGAAAATATAACTACATGATATTTAATTCCAAAAACACATTCTGAATAGGGTATTGGGTTGTGATGTTTGGGATAAAATAAATTCTAAATACCACATGATTTCTGGTATGAATATACATTCTATGTGGAATATGTAAGATTAAATTCATGTTATATATTAATACATAAGATTAAACCATTTGGAGATATATTACATGAATAGGTTATGTAAAAGTACTTTCCTAGCCAACCCTTTTAATATAACATGCATATAGTTATAATATAATCCATGTGTGGGCTACAAATAATGGACATTGACCTGAAACACACAAATAACAATCAAGGATTACTAAAAACCATTTTTTCTATTGGTATGAGTTTTTTATTTCAAGTAATACATGACATAGATGATTGATGGTGCACATTGAGTACCTTGTGATCTTGACAAACTATATACCACTATGTACACACAGTGTAGCCTATGTAAGATTAAATGAGAGTTAGTTCAGTGTACATGAGATTAAATCATGTAGCTATTGACTATATATACAATGTAAATTTTTTTGAATAACTATTTCTAATAAAATTACATGATTTAGGTGATAAGAATACATGACAATCGTTTTTAGAGTGACTTATATGCTATGTACCATACCCGAAACACTGTGTACAGAAAAAAATAATATTATTATTAAAAATTTATCACCTCGTTGTCAATTTTGAATGTATGAGGGGTCCATAATTAGTTTTCTTCCATGTACAGCATGATGGTATCTCCCTAATCAGTATTAAAAGAGATAAAATATTTCATCAAATTAGTTTATTTCCATCTACTCCATATGAATTTTGACTTTATTTGGGTTATATAATTGGATAATAAAATAGTTTATGTACTCCCTAGTGTGTTATAGATGATACAGTATGAGTCCCCCGTATTATTAATATTTTTTTGAACTCCCTCAATAACATAGGTTGCAATTCCACTAGATCAATAAAGTGTTCGGCACCCCAATAACACTGATAACATATGAGTCCCCCACATGATAAATGGAGAGAGTTACTCCCCCACATATGTGGTGTATGAACTCTATCCATATAGATTTTGACACACACACATTTTATGTGAGTCACTCAATGAGAAATGAATCCTCATTTAAAAATTTGATGGTGTATATGTGTTCAGACAATATTTGGTAATTATAGAAGAAGTGAAAGAAGAACCATTAAAAAAACTTATCAGTGGAAAAGATGTTGGTTCCCTAGGTTGTTTCTAGATTGGTTATATAGTAATTATATGTAGAAATGTGTGATAATACCTAAACTAATATGGATACATAAATTAGGATAAATCCCATAACTATATTTTTGGGATATAATGTAGAAGTTAGAAAGGCTATGTAGTTTTGAAACTTCAAGCCTTGTGATAATTTGGAGACCCTTCTATTCCTTCACAATAATACATACAACTAAGATTTGGAATTTAGACTTTGTGAACATTTGGTATATCATTAATATTTTATTTGTCATGAGATATGGACTATATTGAATTTTATATGGGATAAATGGGACTTCTATATTCCCATGATACTTCTAGTTAAAAGAATATCTAAATTTAATGGATTCTTTCTGGTTATTCTCTTGTTTTATAGTTTTTGATAATGAATTAATTTAATTATACTTTGTTTCAATTGAGTTTACCTACTAAGTATGATTATAATTATCCATATGTGGTATGTTAACCTCATATGTGTTGAATTAATTGATTGAGCTTTTTTTTGGACTATGTGGAAGTGGAGATGATGCAGTTTGTTTAGAGCTGATGCTTGAATGTTATGGAATGTTCTTGCTAAAACTGGATGGTTTATTATGCTGGTGTAAACAACTAAAGATAGTGATCAATATATAAATCATTTTAGTAAAGAGGATATTTCCCAATGTATTATGATTTTATTTGGTTTTGGAGACTTTGTTAGATGCACATATGCTTTGGTCTCTACCTATGTGCTAATTTACTTATCATATTATATCTCATGCTAGGTGTATATATAGAATAGTTTTATTTTTATAAATTTATATTTTATTTTTTCATTTGAGATACATGTCTATTTTTAGACAATATTGTCTATGGTAGCATATGTATGTTATTAAATCATGGATCTAATCACCAACCCTTAGACTAGGGGAGGCAGGTAGGGATAGAACACTAATCTTATGGGAATCCTGATTATGCCCCTAATGTTAAAAGTCAAATATAAGTGGAATTAAATTTTTTATTGTATTTTGGATAAAATTTAGAGTTATAATTCATTCCATTATTGATTTGGGAATTTAGAAAAATAATGTTATGGGGTTTATAGTTTGGTTTATAGAATAGGGAAATCATTGTTGGTGTGGTGGCCACAATATGTATTAATCATACTCTTTCTAATATCTTAATTCAAAAGAAACTCTAAATCACTAGTTTCAATGATCAATAAGGAAAAAATAAATTTCATATATATCTCTTTAAGTATATTTTAGGACGGATCTTTGTTATCTCACCTAAAGATTTTCTAATCGTGTAGTTTCATCATAGAAAATGAAGGGTTCTTCCCAAAGGTATCCAAATAAAATTAGTGGTAGGGTTTGGATGAATCACTGCTTATGGCAGGGAATATCACTATCAATTACTGAGAGACAAGAAATTTTTCAATGACCTGGTTGAGATATATTCTTGCCTTATGATCTAAAGAAAAATACCAACCATTTTTTATTATTGAAACCTTTTATGTATATAATATAGTATTTCTTAGTAAGATTTAAATGACTAAAAATAGGATAAATATACCATATGCGACCAAAAATAGACTTCCTAAAGGTTTATTTTGTTAGACTTATCCTAAATTGATTTATTTTTTCTATATTCTAAGACTAACATTTCTCATATGGAATAAATAACTTCTTATAATATATTAATTATTTTATTATCCTCCCCGTATAACTAATAAAATAATTCATGGCTGGTTTTTTCTTTAAATTTAGGATGATTACACTCTATCATAGATGAAATATCAAACCTTGTTGATAATTTAATTTCATTATTGGGTTATAGACCATCCAATGAGTATCATGACAATGTGTGAGTGCTTATCAAGGCCCATGAACTTCACGAATTATTCAATAGACATGTTTTTTCATGTAATTGTTCAAGATCATTACTTTTATAGTACCCTATATAGAGATATGTTTTGTTTTGGTAATGATTAAATGAAACACCACCTTTAACTAGTCCCCATGTGGGTATTGGTAGTCGAGTATTATAGATATATACCTGGGCTATGGAAGAAAGATATAATTTTTCCTATAGATAGCATGTGTATTTCCATGAATGGAGTTCCATATTAGATGTGGTATTGGTATCAAATAGTCTACTATTAAAGGATAATTTACCTAGCTGTGGTTTTTTTCATTGAGAATATAGTGTTACAGGACCCATTTAAGCTGTATGATTCTTCAATCCACTCCCTTTATCTTGACCATCAGTTTATTTTAATATGGTATATATTGATAAAAGCTATAAAAAAAGATTAAATGTGAAATAAATGGCAATTATTAGGTGAAAAAAAGTAGTTTGATGTACAATACAGATCTTCTAATTCAATAACCTCATACTAGAAAATAAAGGAACAAAATATTATACCAAAATAATATATTTGGGTGTTAGAGATTAAAATGGATCCCCTTGGAAAAAATTATCTTGTTGGGAATTCCCACTAATGGTGAACATATTTTACTCAAACCATCTAGTGAAGAGAGTTTAAACTTATTCATGAATTTATTTATTTATGAGATTCCTTCATGAATGAAATGATATTCATTGGTATCAACCTCAGTATAGATTGGATATATATTTCTAGTATTTAAATTTGTTGGGTAGTTTAGTAAATTATATAGGGACCATTTTAATCCATGTACGACACCCAAAAATGTGCGATGTGTGAATTAATATCTTAAGATATTATAATCAAATTCCCATAATGTTCTAAATATTGCTTTATATATGATCAGAGTGGTTGAGAATTCATTTTTTATGAATGTGGAAGAATAAGAAAATTCTTCCAAAATTTGACTATTGATTTTTCCATGATAGGAAATTGATGTATGAATCAACATTAATTCATTATATAACATTCAATTATTTTTTCAGTAGAATAATGGACACAATATTAGGGTTTTTAAACCAAATGGATCAACCCTTACATTTTTTAGTTAATGGATGCTTCTATTAAGAATCTATGGATTTCTAAATACATACCATGAGAGTGACATATATTTATTAAACCATGTATTGTGAGTTCTAGATTTATGTGGTATTGATTATTTATTTTGAAGTTAAATCCATCATGGCTAAGAGATTAGAGTGGATGAGTAGTAATGTGGTGCCTAAATACCATGGTTGGGAATTCAATATCTAATTAATAGAGAAGGAAATTGAATAAATATCCTCAATGTAATATATTATTAATTGGATATAGAAACATTTTCCACCATAGAAAAATAGAGGTAGAATTACACACATCCTCTATGTGAGATAGGAAAATAGTTATAACATCATTTTTGCAATCGCCCATGAATATATTTTCCTAGGTGATGGACCTGAAGGATTTTCCTAAATGTGGGGAGAACTCCTTCAACTTATTCAAGGAGACAGTTGTTTCCTAAAGAGTTTATATTTAAAATAATGATAAATATATTTATCAAGGACCACCTCAGTGGATCATGGACCTCTGTAATCTATGTCAAATAGATATTTGTGGAAATTTGTTTCCTACTAAAACCCTTTCTATTTTCTAGAATAGGTTTCTATTTGATTTTACAGTTTTTTGTCACTAAATTTTTTATAAGTAACATCGTTAGTTATGTAGATTGAAATGTATGTCCATATTAAGGGTTAGTACCATCCACTTTAAATTATGTTAGATTATACCACTCAAGGGTTAGTTATGTGATGTTGAGTTTTTTATTGTGGGATGTGTGGTTTTATGACATGTTCATTATAAAAATTCATGAAGGAGAATCATAACCCAATTTTTTTATTTTATTCTTAGGTCAATACAATTAGAAATTGAGATGTGTATAGAATCTTCCCACAAATTCATGATATGTTTTTATGAAATAAAGAATGTGTTACCTTTGTGTCTTAATCACACAGCCATGGTTCCAATTTCTTGCTGAAAATGGAAAATAATAAGTATACAATGATTTGGAAGATGATCCTACCTTATATATCATAAAGTGTCATTGTATAAACATTTTTAATCTTTTAGTGGTTGATTTTAGAATAGATGGTAATTTCATATAAGATAATCATCTGGAGTGATCATTAAAGTGCACGTGTGAAGTGATATTAAGGGTGTTAACCCTGGTAAATATCTTTTTTGAGGTAGATTTTAGTAGTTCCTGGAATCATTGTATATTTTTTAGTTTGGAAAATATTGAGTACCTGGGAATGAAAATACTCACATGATGCGATGATGTGTCTCTGAATAGGAATTGTTTTCTATCAAGATAGATCTCATAAATATGATGGTGAAAGAATACGTTAATTTACAAGATGGTGGTGAACCTTGTATTCTATGAGCTCATATGTCCAAATATGATGGAGTTACTTCAAAAGGGTTTATTTTTAATCTGAATATTTATTTTTTCTAGGATTAATTATTTAATAGCTCTAGTTTTTTATTTTTGTATGATGAAAAGGTTTAAGGGTGGAGAGAATGTATCAGATCAAATTTTTCTCATATGAGTATGACTTCAGTTTTAAGTATCAGATTACTGAGACCTTCATAGGGTTAGAATAGTATATTTAATCTAGGAAATGACCTCATAAATTCATTATTATATTTCCATTGATCTCAAAGTGATGGGTTTTCCCCCGGGTTAATGTTTTTCCAATTTCTAAGAACATCGAATGTTTAGATGTATAAAAAATTTATAGTTTTAAATAAATAATTATCCCATGTGTGAGAACATATATTTTATATAAACAAAATTCTATAAGGAAATTATACCAACACAGTATTGTCTCAATTGGTGTGTTTTTACTGGGTGTGTAAATTAATTTTCTTAGGTTGGGCACTGGATTAGGTATTTTCAGGTCCATTAATAAATGTTTTATTATCCGATCTAATTTAATTAAATTTTATCCTAGTTTTAGTTGTATTGTATGGTTAAAACCCATAAGGATATCTAGGAGGATCAAATTTTTTTCGTAGTGGAATTAATTTATTCATTCAAGAATATATAATTCAAGATGGATTCATGTGCTAAAATTGAATGACTATGGATTAATGGAAATAAGTAAGATAGGCTATAATGATTTGATATTGAGGAAGGTATTTTTTTAGGTTTAATTATTATTCATTTAAAATGATTATAATGAAATTAATTTTATTTTTTTACATTTTATTTATCATGGTATTATGGCCTTTATTTTCATTATTATCGCTCTCTTTGATTTATTCAACTGGTATGTTCATAGAAGAATTCATTGGCATACATGATTTTTGGTGGTGATATTTTAACAAACCACTACTCACCTTAATCCCCTCATAAATATTCTTATTTAATTCATTATAAATATTTTGGTTATTTTAGGAACAAAAAATTCATACAATCCCTAGGTGGTTGAACCTTGTTTTCATAATAAATTCATATCCACCGGTGTATCAAATTTTTTGTAAGATATAAACTTTCAGTACATTACTTCATTTCCAATTAAACTAAAATTAGAAACCATATGTCCCATTAATCTGAATAAAAAATATGTATGAAATTCATATACATAAAAACTAAATGTAAATGATAAAAAATTGTAAATTTATTATTAAAGCCCATTAATTTATGTTCTCCATACATTCATCCTACATCAATAAGAGTACACTAAAAAATGTAATATTTACATATATATAAGCATAGAAATCACAATAATGAATTATATAGTTAGTACCTAAAAGTACTAAAATACATTAGTATATGGTCTAAAAAAAATTTATAGGGATAATTATAGAATCAAACATCTTGCAGTGCCCTTCAATATTTTTGGTCAACCATATATTGTCTTTTTTAAAAAATATGTATTCCACCAACATAACCATCCCAGATTGTACACTTTTCAACACACCCAATGACCAGTACAGACATAATACATTAGAAGTTTTCAATATTCAATTAATATTATATTTATTTTAAGTTTTTATTCCATTGATTCTCTAACAAGACTAAGGTGAACTACCACAGTCAAAAAAAATTATGTGTAAAATTTCATTAGCTAGTAGAAGATCCACAATCATAAAAATATATTATATAAGAATTGATTCACAGAACCTCTCCACAATCCTCTTGAAATTTGGGGAAACTAACTCATTTTTAACAGTCATTTTTTTGTTCATTATCATCCACTGATGTTTCTCAATCCCACTGATGAAAAACACTACCTACAGTTTTTTTGGAAAATACCTTCTTGAATGTGTTAACCAATTTTAGTACTCTAGTGATATTATATAGATGAAACACCATATAAAAAAGATTATTTAACATGGAATACATTCAATGATAAAAATAGAGTACTGGATTTGTGATCAATATTTATCCATGCACCAATGTTTTTTGGCCTTTCAAAGGTCCTTAATAATAATTTTTTCCAAAAAACAATCATTTTAGCTCATGTATCAACTAAATTTATAAAATCAAAAAAAAATCCACATATATTAGGAGTTGAATTTATGTCCCATCATTCAAAAACCTATTATAATTGTAATGTTCAGATTTACTTCTCGTAAAACCTTATTTACCCATGGTAGACTTAATATTTGTGTTCCACTATAGTGATCATTATTTCAAGCTGTAGATACTTTTCTTTTGTTTGAAAACAAGGCCCCAATTTAGATGGTCTTGAAAACCCTTAGAAAAGATTATGTTGATATATTGCTCTATATATTAAAGATTATAGTAAATATTAATACCATCTAATATATGTGTAAAACATTAGATTAAATGATTCTTAACACTGTTTATATTCTAGACTTCTTTATTTTATGTGAAAAAATTTCATTGAAATTGATTACTTTTCTCTATTGAAATCCTTTCACCACCAGTAATACCTTGCATGTTCTTTTCCCACTAGATCCCTCTTTAAAATAGTATACCAATTTTTTCTCAACTTCTAGTTTCCACATAAAGAGATTAGTCATATCTAATGTTCTACTACTCTTTATGAAATTAATCTCTTCTTCCGTAGACACTCCTAGTTAAAAGAGTTAATTTTACATTCTTTCACTATTAGAAATTCATGTTCATGACCATACTTTATAAGTATAATGTTCAAACTCAGTCTACACCACTGTATGGGCCATTTGACATATTAAATTATTCTTAGATAAGTTTCTTTATTCCATATAACTTCAGTAATTACCTTCATTCCATAAAACTAAAAATAGAAAAATTGTATCCCACTAATCCATACAAAAGGTATGTACTTCATTCACACACAAGGAAATATTTGTAAATGATGAACAATTTTAAAGTTAAAATGAATTCCCAATAATTTATGGTCTCTATACATTCATCCTACATCTACAGAAGAACACTAAAAATATAATATTTCCTGATGTAAAAGAAATGGAATCACAATAACTTATTATATATTTATTACATATCATTACTAAAATACATTAGTAGATAGTCCCATCTTTTTTTATGGGAAATTTTTTTGAATCAAAAAACTTGAACTGGCCTTTGATATTTTTGGTCGACCATTTATTGGATTCTTTTTTCAATTATGTATTCCACCAACATAACCATCCTAGATTTTAAATTTTTCAACACACCCAATGAGTAGTGCACATATAATACATGAGAAGTTTTCAAACAATAATTAATATGATATTTATGATATATTTTTCTTACACTTACAAGACCGAGGTGAACTACCAGTTTCTACCCATTTTATGTGCAAAATTGCAGTAACTCATAGATGATCAACAATCCTAACAATATGTTTCATGAATATTAATTCACAGAACCTATCCATGGTCCTCTAGAAATTCTGTAAAAATAACTCCTTTACAATAATAATTTTTTTGTTCTCTACAATACATTGATGTAGCTATGTCCCACTAAAGAAAAAATCTACATAATGTTTTGTTGGTAAAATAACATCATCAATGTGTTAGCTAATTTTATCATCCCAATGATCATCTATAGATCCAACACCATGCCTACAAGTTTATTTTTCTTGAAATTCATTTATGGGTAACAATAAAATATTATATTTTTGAAAAAATTATATCCATGGCCCAATACATTTTTGGCCTCTCAAAGCTCCTTTATATTAATGTTTTCCAAAAAACATTAATATCATCTCATGTATAAATTAAATCTATGAAACAAAAAAATTCATCCACATAGAGTTGCATTAGAATATAAGTAACATAATTCCAAAACCAATGATAACAATAATGTTCATATTTACTACTCATAAAACCTCATATATCCATGATAGAATTAATATTTGGGCTCCAATATCGACGTTCTTATTTGAATATATAGGTAATTTTCATTTGTTTGAAAATAAGTCCCCCATTTTGATGGTCTTGAAAACCATGGGAAATATTTTGTAGATATGTTCCTCCATATATTAAAAATTAAATAAAATATGCATAAATTCTTATATATCTGTAAATACTTAGATTAAATGATTCATAACATTTTTTGGACAGTAGTATTAATTACAATATGTGAAAAAATATCGGAGAAATTGAATCCTTTTTTGTTGGAATCCTTTCACCACAAATAGTTCCTTCCATGTTCTTTTCCCACCAGATCCCTCTATCAAATAGTATACCCATTTTTTCTTATGTCTTAGTTTACAATTCATGAGAAATGTAATCTCTTATGTTCATTTAATCATTACGAAAGTCATCTCTTTTTTCATAGAAAACTCCCACTTAATAGATTCTATGTGAGTTTCTTCCACTTTTATACATTCATGATCACAACCATCCTTTATAAGTATGAGTTTCACACTCACTTTACACCATATTATAGTTCATTTGACTAATAAAAATTATCTTAGATAAGTTTCGTAAATCTCTATAATTTTTGTACTTACATTGATTTCTCATTAAAATAAAATTTGAAACCATGTTTCACACTAATCAGAACAACAGATATGTAGGTCATTCACACACTTGGAAGCTAAATGTAATATATTAACAATTATAAAGTTGAATTGAATGACCAATAATTTTTGTGCTCCATACATTCATCATGAATATACATTAAAACACTAAAAATGTAATATTTATAAAATTATAAGCTAATGAATCAAAACAAATAATTATATATTTAATAAAGAAAAGTATTACAATATATAAATATATGGTTCCAGGTATTTTTATAGGGATAATTTTTTAATCAAACATATTGAACTGCCTTTCGATATTTTCGGTTAACCATATATTTCTTTTTTTAATTACGTATTCCACAAACATAACCATTATGGCTTGTACACTATTCAACACACCCAATGAGTTGTACAAACAGAATCCATTAGATGTTTCCAAACATCATTTAATATAATATTTATGTTATGTTCTTCTTCTACCACTTCTCTGATAAGATCAAGGTAAAATACAAGAGTCTAACCATTTTGTGTGTAAAATTTCATAACTAGTATAAGATCAACAATCCAAAAAATCTCATACATGAATATTGATTCAAAAAACCTCCCCACAATCCTTTAAAAAATTTGGAAAACCAACTATTAGTATTAAATGAACTATCAAAACATAATTGGACAAATATTATTTAGAGATCCTCATTAAGAATAAAATTTTGAGTATTAAAAAACACATGATCTATCATTTCATATGAATTATTTATCTCTTTTACCATGAATTCTCATGAATATTTGAAATATATATGAAATAGTATAGCCTATCCATTATCTATTAATGTTACACTAACCGATTCATGAAAAATTATTATCATGTTGAAATATTTAAGATAATATGTTTTTATCATCCTTATCATAGCATCGAACTAAATGAAAACCTCTTTAGGAAAACATTCTTTAGATCTTGTAGTTTTTCAAAAGTTATATCTAAGGATTCCATTAGTGTAGTTATAATATTATTCTCTTGAATATTGAAGTCCACTTTATTTTCCAATTCTATCCCCACCAAGCCAAATTCATTTCTATTTATCTTTCCCAATTAAAAATTCATTATATTTTTGGGTTTCCCACCCAACATATGTTCAAGATCCTTCTAAATAAGATTATATTATATCTATATTTTCCATAATCCATAGTCTATTCCATTGAACCAAATGATCTGAATGCTACCTTCCGCCATTTCTCTATTTACTAAAGATAGTATAAATAAACGAAATTTATAAAAATACAATGATAGTTTGAAACATAATTGAGTTTTTATGGTGTTCAACAAAGAAATATAGTACAACGTGTTGGGAATTAGAGCTTGAAAATCTGATATAATAACTATATTGTTGAAACATTATCCCAATAGAAATTAAATCCCCCTGGTAGATCAAAATATGCACATGAAAAAAACTACTAATACTTCACATTCCATACTAAAATTCCATATTTGACGATGTTATTTTTCCCCAATCACCACATCAATAATGCAGTCTTTTAATACACATTTAAATATAAAATAAAGTAAAAATAATATAAAAAATAAATTGTACGCACAATATTTTAGATTTTTTACAAATTCATTATATATCTATGATAGAACACTAAGAACACTAATTAATATAGATTTACATGGGTAGCGATCACTATAAGAAATTACATAGTGTTTATACATAAATAAAAAGAACCACATCAGTATCTAGGACCACCTCCTTGTATAGAGAAACTCTACTAGTCATATATGATTCCTGGATATTCAATATTTTAAGTTTCACATTGACATATCTTTTAAAAAATGGCATCCACCTACTAAACAATCATAGATAGTAAACTAGTCAACATTCCCAATAACAAGTCTATACATCAACCCTCTAATATTTTCAAACATCAAGTATTATGAACTATATGATGATGTTTTCTTCTATCACTTCTCTGAAATTTCCAATTACAAATTGGAATGTATAACCATATTCTAAGTGAAAATAAAATTAATTAAATATGAATATAAATAAAAACTAAAAAATGAATTATTTGAAATATAAATAGGTGAAAATTTTTATCAGATAATGAAATTTGGTTGAATTTGGTAAAGAGGTCCCTTGGGAAAATGTGGAAATTAAATTAAGGGTGGGGTTAAATAGATTTAGGTTTTTAGGTGGAAATAGTTCTGAAAGGGGTTGAAATAGGAGGATATAATAGATATTCGATTGAAAATATTGAATAAAATGGATATTGAAGAGCCCTTTGAGACATTGAATCTTGATTTTATTATATGAAGTTCAATAAAAAAAGTGGATCCTTGATGAGAAAATTTGAATTCAATTGAGACATGGTAAAGATGGAATTGATCTTACTAAAGGTACAATGGAGCTTATAAGAAGTCAATGGGATGAGGATTTTAAAATTTTCATCATCAGGACAATGAAACTTGTCATCAATGACGATACATGCACTGAAACAGTCTGAGGATCTTGCATAAATTAATCTGAGGAAAAAAATGTTAACAGAAAAACATACCTTTCAAGATGTAAAGATGATCTCAAATAAAACTCATCATCAGTGATCTTTTTTTGTAGGATCCATAATTGGAACTATAGAGATCATCCAGATATTCATAAAAAAAACTATTAGCTCATTGGTCATCTAATTTCAAGTGATATCATAGTGACTTGATGATGAATTCGGCATCCCAACGATCACCACATCAATGTTCTATCAATGTGTGAGTGAGAACTCAATCTGATCACTTTTGTTAAGATATTATCTCCCAATAAAATTGGAGGAGAGAGCAGATCTATAAAATTTTCCATGAAAAGTAATGATCATGATCCTCTCTCCAATTATTTATGTTAGATGATGAAAATTATTGGATGGGTTCACTAACCCATGTTTATTAAACTTCCACTAAATAAATAATTATGATGACTTAAACTAGGTCAATAATGTTTATTATTTTATCAAATACCTAAAATATATATAAAATAAATTATGTGATAAACCTGGTTCATTTAACTTGACTCGTACTTCTCGCATAAAATTAAACAAACCTCGAATATTAAAATAATATTCGTTCAATTAATATTATTCCTCATATTTACTTATCTTGAAAATAAATTTCATAAATATATTCAATGAAAAATATTAATTACCTAAATAATATGAATTTATTTATATATCAGTGATCGATAAAATATACTATACTCAGACCTCATTGTGGGGCCCACCGTATCCAATATACTTATTTAACTGAATAGTGCAGATTATTGAACACACAATTGTGTGTAACTTTATTGGGTCATATGTTGATAGTAGTGAATAAAATAAAAATAATAAGAGAGGAGTCTATAAACACATAAAGGTCCCTAAGGAGACCGGGAAAGTCAAAGCAATGATAACCAACCTATGAACACATACTATGTGTTATAATATCTTTGTCTTTACATATCTCATAAATAAGAACACAAACTTATGTCATCTCCCTTTTCATTATTAATTAATTATAGATATAACTGAAAAAATATACCCTTGATTTCCATGTCCATTTTCTTATTAATTTACTACCATCCTAGTCATCAAGTCTGCTGATATAAAACATCCACAACACAGAAGTGACGAGTCATTTATTCACTGTTCAACCATTTTCATTACACAAATTATACAACCCACACATGATACCCCACCTCATTTTCATTATTATGTTTTCTTACACGCATTAAAGTAAATGTTAAAATAACACACATTATAATTATTTCATTTCAGGAGACCAGTACACATATATGTAAATTGGAATAACCAATAACACCTGAAACATGCGGTGTTTTCTTTACTGGGTCTGTTGTCATGATCTAACTACTAGATATCATAATGTGTGAACTTCATGATAAAAAGTCTCAATAATTATGTGCCCCCCAACATATGATATTCAAACATCTATTTTTTCCTTTCAGAAAGATATATCTAGACCATAGGATCTTGGTTTGTGATTAATGTCATAGTATCTTTATGTTCTCATAATAGCCTCCAATCTTCTATAACCATTTTATACAACAATTAATCTATGAACACTATCATTAAATAGTAGGAATAGAAAAAATGTACACTCTAATAGTAAGTAAAAATCATGTATACCTAACTATATACATGATATGATAATCAAAATTAATGCATAGTTGGTTCTAGGGAACCCACTATTTCAATGATCTAACTTGAGCTAGAGCCAACTTGTTAACCATACTTGTTAGCTACCCACAAGATTTAAAATTGTGTTTCTATTGAGTAAATACATCAGCTATTGTATCTTCCTTGTTTTTTCCATGTGGGTATTCTGCTATATGTGACCTCACAGTCTTGAGTAAAACCTCCCAATATATTGAAACCCCATGTGTAAACACTTTTTGTCACTGTCATAACATGACATCTTGTCTAGTAAGAATATCATAATTTACACTATGACTATACTTTACTTACTAGAGGTTATTTCAAGAATATGAATAAACCATTGCATTTAATAACATCTACTTAGCTACCTTAAAAGTTTTAATGTACTCTGTTTTTATAGGTATGGATAACACTTGATTTTATAATCTCATCCTACTCACCCCCTTAGTCTAACTGCGATACTAGATCATGGTGATCTAAGTAAGACTAGTTTATTTCCCCTCAAACTAGTATCTCTTAATCTCCACATACAAAATATATATCTTTAGTACATTACCAAGTAAAATTGGATAGTATAGACTACATTATCTTAAATTTTCATGGATATAACTAATATGTTTCTACTATAATGTATATGTTGGTAATACCAGGACATGTACATATCATATCATACGTGATTGATCCATCATTGAAGCTTATAGAACACAACTCAAGACTTAATCTCCTTTAATTGATTTTCATTTCTACATGGAGGCATTTATGTCTTGTGACATTGGAACAAAATCTTTTCTTGATTTGTCCCAACTTGAATTTTATAATACCATGTCATTATACTTATGTTTGAATAGGTATAAGAAAACCATTAGATCTACCTTAGTATATTCTATTCCCTTGATCAATGTTCATTAATTTAATTCAATCACCAAATAATTACATTCATCCTGGTCATAACTAATTTAGATACTAATAAATATTTTCCATATGTTTCTAAGCATAATATTTTTGGAATCAAAATGGCGCTCCCCCCAACTACTAGTAGAACATGAAAAACATTCGTTAAAAATGAATATTTTATAATTGATATACATATATTCATCATTAACTGAATTTAGCTAACATACATACTTAATGGAATTCTATGATGTCACCATCCCTCTCTAGTTGAATCATATTGATACCCTCTATGAATGTTTATCTGGACATCCGACTGCCAATTAAATTATCATAGAAGTTAGCTATAAAAAGTAAAATTTGAATAGATATTGGAATAATGACGTGGTCTAACCAATCAAGCCTTATTAGTACTGAACCTGTACCACCCATGCATCAAATCACTTCAATACCCACCGTAGTATTTAGTATAATAATCCCCTTTAACTTTGATACATGGAATTCATTATATAATTTTAATCGACCTTTTCAATTTTAGCTAATTTCCATATAATTATTACAAGTAATAAATATTACTCTTTTGGGATAATGTATCCCCGGTCATGGTGATTATAAATCCATCACAATGGTTTAAACATCCAACACTATATGTTCCTCCAGAATATTCTTGTTCCACATGAACATTTGGAATTGGCTCATATTCTAATTACATGTAAATCTCTAGAATTGACTAAATATAAGTCAATATTTCTCCCACAATCCCTAAAAGAGACATGTATCCTTATGTAGAAATGTAGTGTTTTACTTTAATAACACTTTTATATCTTAGGTATTTATATAATATCATAAGTAACCATTAAGATAATTAATTTTATGCACAATGTTTTTAGCTTGGTGCTTGTTTGTTTATATCCTAACTAAATCTTTTTATCTAAACAAAGATCTTATGAAATAATAGATTTTTATCATACTATAACGCATAAGATATACATTTTTCATTTTAGTTGTGTTATGGTAATGGTATATAATTATTATTTGTGAGCACATCATGAAATATAACTGAAGTTTCTCCAATTTTAAACATTGACACAACATACATCATAACTCTGATGAATTAAATTTCCATTTATGAATTTCCCCATGCAATATTTTCCTAATCAATGTAATCAAGTAAGACTCATTACCAATACTTAATAAATTCATCATTGTCATTATGTGGATAAGGTAACGTGCATTTAAGAGTTACCCCATACTACCTTATCAAGATCCGTAAATTCTTGTTCATGATATATATTCTTCAATATGCCAACCCAAAGAAACTCATATTTTCAGACCATTCATATACTTTAATTATCCATTTATTTATTACATAAAGGTATCTAATGAAGTATATATAAACCTATAGCTTACCCTTGGAATAGTTCACACTATCTTCTTGAAATAATTTCAAATGTTTGGTGACATACCTTTCTTTTTAATGGTTTATTTTCCAAAACAAAATATGTCAATAATACCAAAGGTATTTGGATTTACCAATCCTATATACCAAACTAGGTATATCCTTGACATCTACCATTATTTTTTCTTTAAAAAGAATCACCTTTCCCCAATAGGGTATATGAGTCATACCTTTTTATATTCATCACATATTGTAAACTATTCGAGTAAAATTTAATTATTTTTTTATTATGATAGACTACAAAAAAAGTCATCTCTAAACTGGGAATGATGTGACCTTATGTCCAATAAAAAATTCAATAATTTTTTTTGGGTTATACTCAATAATAGTTTTCTTTAAATCATTAACAAGGAAATAAGAAGATGTGTGTTTCTCACCACTGACATTGGAATCACCCTTTCTCAACAACTTAAAGAATACACCTTACTGGATGTAATGATTCTATTACCTAATTGGTTATTTTATTTTTGTAAAAATATATAATTGGAATATTGTATTTTATACCCAAAAAGTATGTTTGATACAATAATTATTGAATATACAATGAAGAGGAAGCATTTACTTTCTTGTTTAATTCAGTTCATTGTATTTAAATTTTATAGATTTCATTTCATGTTGTGTAATGAATATTACCACATTTTATTAAAGGAAATTTTGAATGGGTCGTTGGGGTTTCACATTCAATTGGAATTTTCACATTTTCTTTCTACTTGTTCTCCATAATATTTGATGATTAATTTTACTTTTATTTTTTTATCCCTTGGTGAAAATTACCAGAAAGGTAATGAAGTGCTTACTCAATCCCTTTCATGTCATAACCTTAAATAAAACTGGAGTAATCTAGTGGAAACTTATTAGAATGGGATTTCATGAAATTTCATGGTCTTCCAATCATTTTTACACAAGGACAGTGTAATAATCACATTCAAATCTATCCACATTCTCCATTGCAACTTCTCGGATATGAGACAAAATATGTAATCTTCCATGTACTAATGTTTTAATCAGAAAAAACATTTAATGTTAGTGATAACATTATGACATAACGATCATATTCTTCATATTTTTTTCTCATGTAAGCAATTTTACACCCACAATTCCTGAAGTTTCTTACCAGATATAAGGACACTGACACCTCGAATTTCAAATATAGTAGTATAGTGTAGAAGCTCATGTACAACACTTTAGGAATTTAAGATTTTTCAGACATTAAATGTGTCCTTAATTATCACAGTTTATCTTGTGGTATTACATTCCATTTACTATAAAAATAATATCCTAATAGATTTAAACATTTATAGTGATTACTGATTTAAGAATTATTTATAAATTAATTTATTCAATAAATGCCTCCCACTGTTTTATCGAATTATAGGAAACCTATGTACTAGAATCAGAATACCCTTTTGATTGAGTATTATAGTGGAATGGATCTCTAATAATCCCCTCTTAGTCTGTAAGATATGGCTATGCCACTACTCAGAGGGTTCAAGGTAGGAGTTTGGCCAGTCAACCGCATCAACTCATAGTTCCTTGATCTGTTCACTGAAGTCCTGTCTTCTTAAATCATAAATTGATTTACAAAATTCTTGTCTATAAAGTAATTCAATGTTAGAAATAGATAATACTTACTACTAATTTAGTTACCTTAACCCACCACACTCATAAAAACTCTTCGGTTGTAAGAGGATCCCTCGAATATGGTATGACGAGCACCAAGAACGTCATATTTTATTCAAAGTTGAATGATAGAATGTGGTTAGAACATAATATTTCCTTGATTGCTTGTTTTTTTTGTTTTTCTCTCAAAGAATGTAATTGATTTATATTAACCTAGTTCATCAATGTAATCACACTCACAATTGAACATTAATATAAAAACATCCATTACTTCCATGTGAATTTAATTATTTATTATTTTTTATATTTTCCCACTTTCATAAAATTAATAAAATAAAAAAATAAATTCATAAAGGAAATATTTTATCTGAATAGTCTTGATCATGTAAAGGGACCTAGGGGCCTCATACCTAAGTAATTTCTTAACTCATCATGCAGCTCTCCCCTATTTTGTATTCCTCTTTTTTTTAGAATATTACCTCTTCTTGGTAGGTTCATCTTTATATCTTGGAGTACCATCTCATATTTGTAGGGTCCATGTCTTACATTGTCTTTTTCAATATACATGTTTACACTCAAAAGGGTGAGGGGGACTAAGGGTGCAATATACATCATATGAAATTAGACATGTATTCTCTTATACAAATTGATTGAAAAATAATTAAAGGTTCCATACCATCATAATTAGTTAATTAAAATCATCACACACAGTTAAAAAGTAATTAAATAAATAAATTTAGACATAAACAGGTTGGTGCACAAAACAAATAAGTGGGTAAATAATAATGCATGATAAAATAAAATTAAATTAAATTAATGTAAGAGGGCATTTGAAATAAAATTAAATGAATTAAAAAATTCATATAATTTAATTATTTACGATCCCCAATTAATTTAATTTTAATAATATAAATTATGTTTAATTGACTCATTTAATTTAATAAAAAAACTATATAAAATTTTCAGGGCATTAAATTTATTATTTTTAATCCAAAAAAAGTTTTAAATTAAAATAATTTTATTTATTTAAATTAATTAAATATATTTACATTCAATAAGCCAGGCCTTGAAACACCACACATTACCAATGTTGGTTGGGAAAACATATTCTATACTTTTCAATGCTTGGAAGGTCCGTCGAGACCCCCTTCTAGTTTGGGCGGACCCACTGATGCCACTTTAGGCATAGGTCGGGTAAAACGGGGCCTATGAAGGTGAAACAAATGACATAAGTTACCTTTTGCTGCTGTGAATACTAAATAGTTGCGGATATGTAACTATGAGTGATGGAAATGCCCAAGCGGCGGTTGTCCGGTCAAGGGAGGATGTGAAGGGGGCTAGCCAGTTGCAGCTCAGCCTTGATTTCACTATGTGGGATTTTGGGTACACCATTGGGAGGCTAGGGCGGGTGAATCTGGAACTGCAACCATGCTCTGATGGATTTGAATCTGGTACATAGATGTGGTGGTCAATGTGGCTAGGTGGTTGTCTCGGACTACAGCTAACTTGGGAGGAGGCCTCAGTCGGTATAGAGTGTTACTACCAAATCTGGGTGGTGATGGAGGAATTTAGTCAATGTGAGGTTCCCAATATGATGACAGGCACCAAAGAGTCGGCTCTGACTAGGCTAGGGCGCGACAGTGACGATAGTTGAGGGAAGCTGGCATAGCTGGACAATCAGCATATCGTGTGAGCTACACCGATTGGGCTCTTCGAGAAAGAGGCAGGTGAGGTGGGTAGATGCATCAGTGGACCATAGTAGCTGGCTAAATCATGCCTCACCAAAAGATGGTGGGGATAGTGGAAAATGAGTAATGATAGAAAGGGTCCACCCATGAAAAGAAGAATTCAAATTTGGTTTATTTTTTATATTATGTGTAACCTTCCACCACCCCACTACAAGTTCCCCTTTTCTTATTTTTTTCATTTTCTGTTCATAGAATTTTCTATAACTACCCCACACAAAAATTATCTAAAGGATTTCCTTTAATAAAATAATAATATTTTCATTATAACTAAACAATTATAATTATTATAATATTATTATAATTATTTTATGATAAAATGATTATATTATTTAAAAAAATGAAAAATCTTATGGAATAATTATAGAAAAAAAATAACTATTCTAGCCAATATTGGATGAAAACTAGGGGTTCAACAGAAAAAAAATGATTGTTTTATAATTTTAATACCCTCCAATGACCCCAAAATCTATATTTGATCTGAATCAGAACATTGAATTTCCATAACTTGGTCTTTCTTGATCGGATCAACACATGGTCGAATCTGTTGTGACTGACATCAAAAAATCAACTTATATTTAAATAAATTTTACTTTTCTTTGATCATAATAATTATGTGATTGCAATGATGACAAATAATGGTACTAGGCATTCAGCAAAATCTAGTGGATGAGGATTCCAAAAATTTCATCATAAGGATAATGATATTTGTCTTCAATTACAATCTAAGTCCAATCATGGTTCAAGGATCTATCATAAATCAATATGAGAAAAATAGTAAAAAGAAAAACATAGTTGTTTAGAGATGAAGCTACACTTGACTAAAACATTTTATTAGTAATTGTTTAATGAAGTATCCATAGTGGGATCCCGCTGAATTATGAAAACACCCTTCAAAAACCCACCAGTTTTTCAATCATCAAATTCCACGTGCTAGAGAAGATATCTAATGATGCCTTTGAGGCCCCAACGATCACTGCATCGACGTGCTTTCGATGGATGAGGCATAGCACAATCTAAATTACTGGACTAAAATATTCTCTCTCTCTAGTAAATGAGAAGAGATGGAGTCTATGAAAAATTATCCTGGAAAAGTAATGATCTTGAGCTCCTCCCCACTTATTTATAGTGGATTATGAAAGAACCTGTATGGGATCCACAACCCTCATTTACTTAACCATAACTAAATAAAAAATTATAATGAACTCAAAAACATGAATATTATTTATTATTTAATCACATACATATAATATATATAAAATATATTATGTTATATACCTTATTTATTTATTTTGACTCGTAATTCATAATTAATATTAAAAAAACCTTAATTACAAAAATAATATTGGACTGATTATTATTATTCCATGTATTTACTTAAATTATAAATATATTTAATGAATAGATTCAACACCAATTATTATTTACTTTAATAATATGAATTTATTTATTTATCAGTGATCAATAACTTGGAAAATACTCTGACCCTATGGTGAGGCCCACTAAGTCAAATATACATATTCAACTAAATGGGGAGGATTCTTCAATACACTATGGTGTGTGACCCTCTAAAACCTTATCTTAATAGTAGTGAATAAAATCCAAAGATCAAGAGTGGATTCTAGTAACCCATTTAGGACCCTAAAGATATTAGGAAATTTGTAGCAATGACAACAAAACTATGAACGCAATATGTGTATAATAATCTCTTTGTCTTAAATATCTCATTAAGAAGGATGAACACCAGTGCCATTTCCCTTTTCTTATATTATTTTTTATTGATCTAACTGAATGGATTTAACCTTGACTACCTTTTACAAGGTATTATAAAGGTACTACCACCATGAAAATCATGGCCCGAGATATATCACTTCTTCAACAAAGAAGAAACATATCATTTCTTGGCCATTCAACCAATGACATGCCATAAATGACACACCCAACATAAGATACCATGCGACGATATCATTATTATGGATTTTAAATTAAATCAAATAATATGATCAAATGATAGATCCTATTATTGATATCATGACAGGAGACCAATACTCATGTTCGTAGATATGAAAGACCAATGACACAAGAAACATGTGGTGTTCTTAATGATCGGTATATCCTCATGATATCACTATTAGAAATCCCCATGTTCGAACTTATTGAGAAGAAGTATCAATGCCTATGAGCCCCCATTACCTAATAGTCAATCATATACTATCTTTATTTAGTAAAGTATATCTATACCCTAAGAAAATTGTTTATGAATAATGTCATTGTATCTTCAAGTTCTCATTATAGCCTAGGATCTTCTATAATCTTTTGATATGACAATTAATATATGGGAATTTCTATTAAACAGTAAATGTAGTAATATATAAAGTATAATTTTAAGTAAACATCATTTCTATCTAATTTTATACATTATAGGGTAATCAAAAGTATAATATAGTTTGGTATATAGAACCCACTATATCAACGCATACAACAAGTGATGATTTTACCTCACAATAACTATTACATACAATAATGAGGTCTTTAGGTTAAATTCTTATTACATATAGGAGTTGACTTATTTTAGAGGAAATAATTCATCTATTTATGATTTTTCTTGTTTTTTTATTAAAAACAATTTCATGTATGATTTGTTATCACATTGTAGTTGAGTAGGGATGCACATGACTAAAAGGATTGATGTTTTAGAGTAGATGAAAGAATTACCCAGGATAGTGATTACATGGTTGAATTTATGAGTTTATATAATATAAGAAATTGTTTATTTTAAATAATAATGGATTTTTATTATCTTATTTTTATATAAAAATAAGTTTACCACATATAAAAATTATGTTGTTTGATATTATGTTTCATATTTATAATGATATTTAAAAAATGAGTTAATTTGTTGTGGAAAGATTCTATTATGTGTTCAATAAGAAATGGAAAAGAGTCTATCTAGCAGAATGTAAACACAACTTATTTGAAATAGATATGTTCCAATGGTCTATATAATTAATTAATCATAATTACATAGAACTATGAAAACCATCCAGTTAAAATATATTGTTTCACTATTTTTTGTGTTATGTGATCTTTACACTATGAGCCAATGGTTCTTCCAAAAATATCAGGTGACAAAAATATTTTGATGATTTCATATGTGGAAAAAAACAAATAAAACATGAGAAACATTTTTTTTGGGATTTATTAGTTTTACATATTCATGGAATGCTTCTCTATAATGTATGAATCATTCTATAGTGATTTTGACTCTATGAGATTTGTGGATTGATAGTTCTTGAAATTTTTTAATCCAATGTAAAAAGGTAAAAAAACAACACAATCTCATATAAAGATATTATGAGATACTATAATATAATATTAAGTTAGTCTTACATATCTTTTTAATTTCAGGTTTATATCATAACCATAAGTTCCATGGCATAATGATTGTTATTTACATAAATAAATATATTTTTAACTATATAAAATAGAGAGTGTTTGGTGAAACAAGGAATGAGTTTTCCAATTCTGGTGTATTCCATAGAGTATTTTTTATGTTTTTTAAGGGATGATTAAGATTCCACTCCATTCCCAAATTTGAAAGGTATTTTTTTATGTGAAGCAATTATTTTTTGAATTGTTGGAATTTATCATTATCACTGTAATTTTAGCTCAAGTAAATCCTTTTTCAACATTCCTTTTTTCATTGAAAATAAGTTGGAATGTTCTAAGATGGATCACCACCACATCACAGTGGGTTTAGCCACATCATAATAAGGGTTAGTGGGCCTCAATAAATTCCTTGGGTCCATGTATGTTCTTTCTCACATTATCTACCATCATTACAACATCACCCGCATGATTACTACACTACTACAAAAATGGGCAAGGGAAGCGCTACCCCTTATCAGCACTAATAAAAGTGCTAATAAAGGTGGCCTTTGTCAGTGCTAAAAAAAGAACTGATAAAGGGGTGCTTTTATCAGCACAAAAAAAAGCACTGATAATGGCCCCCTCTATGATGGCTTTTTTAGCACTAATAAAGGTCCCCCTTTATCAGCACTTTTTTAGTAGCACTGATAAAGAGGTGACGAATCAGCACTTTTTCCTATCGGTGATAAATTTATGTCTAAAAAAATTCCTGAAAAATAAATTGTTGTTATATAAATATATTTATATTGATATAAATATAATTTATATTTTTTAACTATGTTTTAGATACGTATAAATAGACTATTAAATTTAATATATAAGAACTTTAATGATAATGGAATCAAAATATTTAAAAAAAATATTATTAATTAATAATTCTACAATTATTATTGATTAAAAATCATTTAATAACAATTTGAAGACACCAAAAAATCAAAACTATTAATAAAAGATCTATAATAAGTTGAAAATGTAACTCAAACTTCAAAAGACCTTAACTTTTGATCTGGGAGTCCATTTGAGCTCTACAGCATATCAAATCGAAGCCTGTGACGAGCTCTACATGCTTGTGACCAAAGCAAATCTTTCGTCAGATTTTTTTAGGTCAAAAATGGCCCATAATTCTTCCAAAACTGAGTTTCTAATTAGGATACACTGATTTGTTAACATTCAAACAGGCATAACTTCTGATCCAGATGTCTGTTAGCCTTTTACCACATATAATATCCAATATTGTTTCATTTTCTTTGATTTGACTAGTTTTGGAGTTGAAACGGACTTCTGGATTATATGTTATGATCATTTTAACATTCTATGTCTTTTCAAACACATACATATATATATATATATTCGTAAATATATGTGTGTGTGTGTTGTATATATGTATGTATTTATTTATTTATTTATTTATAAACACACATAAAAAACTTATTTCATAAATGTATTTAAAACTAATCTTATATGTATATATTAATACATAAATAAATATATGGATAAAAATTTGTTTTTAAAAATATATATATATATTAATATATGAATGAATATATATACTAATATATGAATAAATATATTTATATTAATATGAACCTATATCAATATATGAATAAATATAACTATATATATATATAAATAGATATATCATTAAATAGAGGAAAAAATGAAATAGCTTAGTGGTAAAGGTGGAGTCGCGAAAGGGGGAGGTTGCAGGTTTGAGTTTAGGTGGAAGAAAAGGGGTGCGCGTGTGTGAGGATGTGTGGGAAGGGAAGAATTTTGGAGACCTCCTAGTTCTGATAAAGGGGGGTTTAAGAACATTTAAAAGCTCTCCCCTCATTATTTAATTTTTTTTGACTTTTATCAGTGATTTTTAAAAGCACTGATAAAGGTCCTTTTTATCAGCACTGATAAAGGGGTCTTTTTAAGTTCTTTTTTAGAGCTAATAAAAGGGTCATTTATCGGTGCTTTTTGGAGTGCTGATAAAATGGAACTACCTATATTAGCACTGATCTTCACAGCAAATTTTTAGCGCTGTTAAAGCCCGTTTTGAGCACTTATATGGGCAGTTTTTAGTAGTGTTACTCATCAACTAGAACTAAAAATCACATAGATTGATATTTTATGTTTTCATCTACCTCTGATTCACCCCCTTCTAAGTGGTGGTTACTCACTCATGGGTATCCTAATTGGTATTACATAAACATTGGTTAAAGATATTTATTTTGAAGGATTTTATTATATGATCCCTCATAATTTTAAATAGGTATTTTGTAAAATGTTTTCAAGTAATATTACAAAAATTCTAATTTTTTCACTTTCATGAGTCTTTGATCAATAATATCAATGGAGTATATAAATATCATTAGAAAAATGGATTCCATATGTTTGATGGAAATTTATTACATCTATAATGAGTAGATTTTTTGGTATCATTTATCAATTAACCTAGATATTTTAAATATCACTAATAATGGTATTAATATTCATAAATATCGGATGAATGTTACTCAAAATGATTTGAAGGATGCCAATTCCAATTAGATTGTATGAAATTTGTTATAGACATCAATTATAGATGATGAGTTAGAATTAGTAATGCAAATGAAGAAAAAAATATAATCTAGAGAAAGAATCTTGATACATATAAAAAGGAAAATAATTTACAAGTGTTATGTTTAAATATTTTCCATGCTCATTTTTATGATATTGAAATGGGAAAGAAAAATGGCTTATGATTTTATCATTTGAGTAAAAAAACCATAATAATTATTCAAATATGTTGGGATATTTTTATGGATTCTACAATCTTAATGAAGATAATGATCATCTTGAAATATATATTTTATTAAAATATTTCATCCCTTGAGGATCAAGGCCTTGATTAATAGGCCATAAAAAACAAAACAATATCATAATCAATTTTATGATGAGATGTGGGCTAGCCTTAAAAAGAAAAGGAAATTAATAAAATAAGTAAACCATTAAAGAGTAAAATGAATCTAATCATGTTTAATCATAGATTTACCACAAGAATAAAATAAAGCCAATGATTTTGAAATGGATTTTTATGAATTAAACAATTTATTCTTCAAATGCATGAATTTTCTAAAATATAAATATAAATATAATCTACAGCATAAACTCCTTATTTGTGAAATTATTAACCATATTTCAAAATAATAATCTAACAATAATGAATATAAATTTAAAGATTATAATTTTAAATTTTCATATAGGATGAGAATGATGGATATTGGATAAACCTGAATTAAATTACTACAATGAAAAAGGATAATTCAATAATGAAAAAAATATTATCACAAAACAAAAATTCATATCATATCATGTGTAAAATGAAAGAGAATAACAATATTTGTATGGTTAAGGAAAACTTCCTTTATTACCAATACAAATCATCACAAAATCACTTAAGGGAATAATAACAACAGATATATAAAGAAGAAAACAACAATTAATAGACAAAAATTAACTATAGCTACATGTGGAAATCAATTATTCTTAAAATAAAATTATAGAGTTGGAAGAATGAATAAATACACATACCTTTAGGTCAATGGTATTTATTTATTTATTTCCATTTCAATTTTTTTATTTATGTATTTTCCAGTATTCTGAGGTTGAAAATGTAGATTTAATGTGAAAAAAGACTGCAAGACATGACTTGTGTATGGTTATTACAAATAATTCACAAAATTATGCGAGAGGGGTGTTAGAGAGATACGGCCTAATTTTTACCAATACTTAATGGGTTTTAAAATGGAGTAGGCTCACTAGGATAATTGTTCAACCTATTTTTATAATTTATGTGTGACCAACATTGTTGGTAAATAGTTTTCCTGACAATATAGAATACATAGAACACTAAAAAATGTTAATATCCATTAATGTTAGTATTGATTTTAATCTATAATTCTCTCCCACATCATATCGTTCATATGATCAGGTTCCCTCAGACATTTAATATTATTATCTAATAATTTCATGGTAACTTCCATTCACTATTTTTTTATTTAATATAAGGTGTGATTTATCTTGGTTTTTCTCTTATTCTCCCCCATTACCTCATTCAACCCTATAAATTGATATTTTAAAACCTTTGAGGTTATAGGCTTTATACTAAGGCTAAATGAGGTATTTTAATGAAATTTATTGTTGTTTCATACCCATGAATATCTATTTTAATATTTTCTAGTGGATCACAACATTGAAAATGTTGTTTGGCCTATTTTTACAAAGCCGTGTCTACCTAATGTGACTCTCCCTTAGAATAGTATTATCTACTATTTTTCATTTGGTTTAAACATATTAATTGTGAATATTTTAAAGTATTGATATTTTTATATGATATTTTTTTTTTTTTTGATTTTTTTTTGATTTAAAATCATTTTTAAATTGATTTCCTTGAATATTAGCTTCTTTTAATGAATGTATTTGAAAAAAAAATTTACAAAATAGAAATGATTTCAAATAAATTTATAATTGGTGTTTTAAATGGAATTTAAATTGGACATAATTTTTCAATGTTTATTCGATTATTGGAATGAAATATATGTGTGCTTGATTTTTAGAAACACATGGGAGGACATGGATGAGTTGATAACTTAGTATGATGCAACCCCTATTGTAGATTTTGAACTTGATAGGGTTAGTGGTTTTGTTCAACTGGATTCTCTAATGAGATAGATCAGCATGTTGGTGAGATAATCAAGATCCTAGAAGTGTGTGCCGATGTATATTTATTCTATATAGTGTTCCTAAGGATGGTCCTTGTTTCATTAAACTAATAAGTAAATAAAATTTTATTTGTATTTTTTTTACTTAATTCCCATTAGATGTTTTATTTAATGATATACTCCGTGTCATTTTTTTGACATTTTTATTCATTCATGCATTTTTCATTTTATTTTCATGCTAGGAATTTTTTTCTTAAACAAAATGACTATGTGATATTTTTTTGAAATAAAGTGTTATAATAACATCATATTCTCATTAAAATTTATAGTATTAATGTGAAATAAATTATCTATATTGAATGTGGTACCATATATGACTTTTACTCACACCCAACAATTAAATTTGGACATGAAAAAATAAGGTTTTCCGGATACATGTGAAGGAATGATTCTCATGTCATTTGATGCCTCTTCATAATATTTGTTGTTCTGCCTTTGTCTAGTATGGGAAGCTACCATAAGTTGGATAGATTTTTAATTTTTTTAGTATTTTCTGGATCCTATTTTACTTCATTATTCTTCTATATTTCTCTCATTTCATGTAAATTTATATAGAATAAGTTTTTATATGATGGTGTATGTTTAATTTTTTACAAATGGTGTATATTATTTTATGGGTCATCATATATTTTTTACTTTATCTTATACATTTATTTTTATTTATTGTATGAAACTATTAATTTGATGGGGTGTAAATTTATGTTTTTTATGGGTCATTAATGATTTATTAGTGGAATCTATGAGACCTTTATTTTAGTTCTGTTGGTGAAATCATCTAAAAATGTTTTCGTTTATTACTTTGTTAATTGTGCCTAAACTATAGAGAAGAGTAACACACATTTATACCTTTAGAGGAGTGGTCAAGGATACATTTTAGGTTGATCTTGTAAAATTCATTACAAAATTGTATTATGGACTTCTTGTTATGGGGGGATTAATGGTAGAATCGTTATAGGAAAAATAAAACAAGAGAGGTGGTTTCAGGGGAGTGTCTGGACTAATCCTATTCATGACTAACATTGTGTTATGTGGTGTGATCGGGATATGTTTCTCTTGGTTGAGGTAATTTATAGATGTTTTAAAAAACTTGTATATTGAGGACTATTTATTATTGGGTTTTGGAATAAACCATGTTTTGTTTTTCTATTTTTTAAATTTCCCAGAATAATTTGTGAAAAAATAAAGGAACACATTTTTTAGAAACATGTAGTAATAGTAATACTATGTATACAATCCTTCCAGATCTATTTTACATGGTTGGGGTATGGTTTTCTTACTCAAGTATCCAAATCAAGTATTGTGGGTTTTTTTTGAATTTTTTATTTTTTAATCCCTCTTTTTTATTAACTCGTTTTAATAAATGTTATTACTGGTTTGAGAGTTAATATGTTTGTTATTTTTTTAATTTTAAATTTTAAAATTTAATTTCGGTATTAATTGAGGGTTCTATTCTCTTATATTATAGTTATTCCTCTTTGATATGACTATAAGATCTAAATTTAAGATGATTAAATACATAAAATATAGTTAAACCCAATTATAGACCCTTACAAAAAAGTATTTTTCATTAAAATAAGTTAGTCTTCAACAAAAGATTTAAGAAAAATTTCAAACACAGGTGGTGGCAATGCTCAAGAGTGTACTAAGAGAAACAGACATTATTTTCCAGGTGAAAAATAAAATGAATAGGCAATGGATTGGATCATAAATATTTATCATATCCTCCATTTAACTAAGACATAATATACATATATGGTCAAATAATCCACCTCTATATTATAATGTCCTAATTAGAAGTTGTGTAGATTTTTAATGAGAGGAAAATTTCATGAGAACCTCAACTGGTATGCATTTATGAAATTATTCCACCCAAATATCTATCTATAAACAATGATGGCATAATAATACTATAAGTTCATGAATATATAGAAATGAATTCATCTAATAGTGTATAATTCTTCTTATTTCACCTAGTTATCTCATATTTCACCCAACATCATCATAAATGATGGCCTGAAGGATGTATTCTTAGAAATGGAGATATATATGAGAACCAGGTAGAGTATTATTCATCTTTATATTATAACATATACAATGTTAGTGGATATATCTTTGATGGTTGATCTAGATACAGGCTGTTTGAAGTGATTCAGGGGTTCATTATCTGTAGTAGGAAGAAGTTAGAGTTTGCCACTAAACGAAAAGTATAATAGAGATAATTTCCAACATGGAATTAGTGCGGGTGCCCAGAACATTTCATATTCTACACCAATTTCTTCCAAATGGGGGATGTTATGACATACTTCTAGTGTGAGATAAAATATTTTACTAAGCTAAAATTATAATAGAATCCTTGGGAAAGTCACTAATGTGGGGATATTGGCCATCTTCAATTCTTATATAGAGTTCTCATGGAATTTTAGTCATATCCTTTATCTCTAGGAGCTCTCATGTTTGTTCAAATAAATATGAGGGTTCCTTACCGTACTATCAAACAATATGATATTCTCATCGACCTAAGAAGATGTTGATTGGGACATGGGCATGTAAATTGTTTACAGTAGATCATATCCTTGAAGATATTCATTCATTCCTAGCTACCATGAGAGTTACAATATTTATTGAAACTTATATACCCTTAGCCTTTTTTGATGTTGGTATATCTCATTATTTTAGATCATCAAAATTTATATATTCTTTGGAAATGTTATCATATATGATGCGTATTTCAACACCAATGGTAAAGATGAAACCCTGTTTCAAGTGTCCAATGTTCTAGATTATGGTTGAAAATTTTGACATAGTTTGGGAGTTATCTTTCTCTGAATTGGTGATATTTGGTCTCATTTTCAGTACTAATATGTTAATTAGTTTCATGGTTTAGATTTAATATTTTCATTTTTTGGTTCTGTTCATCTATCATGATGTAAATTATCACATATTTCAAGGTGGGTGAGGACCAAGGTTAGGGATAATATGAAATGTGGTTCTATGTATTGGGAGGGTACCAAGCTAGGTACCTAGTTTCCTCTATGATTCTACTAAACTTTTTTCTATTAAATATCTTCTAGTATATGTATATTGGTATTCAAATGTCTATCCAGATGATTTTCATGGCTTTCTAATTAAATAAGATATTGAGCCTTCTATCAACAAACATTTCAAAATGATCCTGATCCTTTCTCCATCATAACTAATATCCCCTGATAAGCTTATGGAGTTGAAATTCATATTAAATGAAATTAATGAAAAAGGACTAATTTTAATGAGTTTGTCATTGTAGAAATAACTATTTATCATTATGTGAAAAATAAACACAATACGATGATTTTTAATTGATTACTTGAAACTCAATTAATTATAACTTAATAATACATTCAAATTTCCAAAAAAAAATTATCACTTTTATCATATATGGAAGTATAGTGGTTATCCATGAATAATCTATGGTCATGTTAATAATAGTTGATGGTTTGGGAAGAAGATGCTCAAAAATCTCTTTCAGGTTATGGCATGACAACTATGAGTGTTTGGTTCACCAATTCAACCTTACTAATAAAATATTGGTTTTCATTGACTTGATGAATTTTATTTTCAATCTCAATCTTGAGTCCAAGGTATTAGTGTTAATGGATAGCATTCTATTATATTTTTAATCAATGTAATGGAATGAGGATCACATGACCATAATTTTAGAGACTTATAAAGAAAAAATTCATGCCTAATTATCTAAACTATTGTTCTATAATTAAGAAATGAGATTCATGGGTTATTTAATAAATACAATCAGTGTTATGGTTGATTAAAATAGTATTTAGGTAGTGTAGTATTCGTTTTATCCCAAAAATGAGTTTGAAATTAGGAGCATCCAAAGGTTTAATGTAAAATAAATGTTTCTTTTTCAAGAATTATTGATTTTTACTTTTCCCTTGATATATTGGAATTAAAATGGGGTAATATTTTATATGCATGGGATGTTTTGGAGGACTTTTGAGCAATTTAATGTGAGGTTTAATTCAACACCATTTTTTATTCTTCTTGAGATGGGTAAGGGTAATTTGGTGACTTGTGATGCTTTAGACTCATTATTTGGGTCAATATTGATTGTTATTATCCTTGTAGTAGAATATTACTCACACCAACTAGTCCCAAATGAAAACAAATTACCCAACATAGTACTTGGAATTATTCACTGTGATATTTCCCTTAATATGTGCACCCATTTTCTTAATAAGGACTACATTATAGTCTATCCATACAACATTTTTTAAAAAAATATATTTTCTCAGAGATATATTAATATTTAGCTGAGACGGTGGGTGTATTTTCTCCAAAAAAAATTATTTTTATATAGAATATAATATCAAAAAGGGGGATGTGGTGCATCATGATTTGATCTTAAATTCACCCTAAAATAAAGTATAATAATAAATTAATGAATTTTTCCAGATTTTATTTTATTATAATATTAATTTGGATGTATAATAGGAGTATGATTAATTTTTTTGGTAATATGAGTAGTTTTATTCTTGAATATATGATGGATTTCATATTTTTCAGGTATAGGATTCATGTTTCCTAAGTAATGTAATTTTTTTAAATATCCTCGAGACCTCAACTAGTTGGTCTGAATCTTTTTGTGGTTCTATTAGGTTTATGAAGTGTCTTTTCATTCACCTAGAGTGGAGCCTAATAATCATTGAGGGTGGAAACTATTCCAGTTGGATTTTTCTCTTTAAGGATACCCATATGGTTTAAGACAAAAAATTACAGTATTGGTGGATATTTTGAGGTGTTTAGTTTTATATAATTTTTCTCTATTTCATACCTATTGTGGATTCAATGATACCTAAACTATAAGGAAACATACATAAACATTACATATCATAGAAGTATTAAATTATAATTCATATTCTGACATTCATAAATATTTACTTTGCTTATATTTTTAAATATTTAGTTCAAAAAACTAAAATAACAAACCCATATATATTAAAAGAGGTAACATTAAAATATATATATATTTTCAAAATATAAAACATTTAAAAAGTGAAAAAATTCATTTCATGACAAATATTCGTGACTTTCAATATTACTTCTTCTTTTCCCTTACCAATACTTAAACCCTATGAAAAATGTTTAAAATTTTGGATGATCAATAAAGTCTTTTTAAGTGACAAAAAAAATAAATGAAATTATTCGTACATGAATAGTCATATATCTTTTCCTTTTTCAAAATAAAATTTTGTCTAAAAAAATTCATATGCAAGAAATTTATTTTTCTACAAAAATAGTTTCATAAAGAAATTCTCAAGAAATCATTGAGGTAAAATAAAACTCATGTGGTTTCTTTGAGATCATGAAAAACTCAAAACAAAATTTGTCATGAAGTTATACATATAAAATTTATGAAGTAACATATACTTTTCTTTAATCATCAGATTGTTAATCTTACCCTGAGAAATAATAAGATTTCAATAAAATTTATGATACTAGACTTTCTATGATTAATGAAATAATTTTATTTCTATTAATTTAGTTTAATTCAGATGTCAATGAATTACTAGTATGATTATAGAATAAGTGATGGTGGCGAAATATTTTTCGGATCCACGGGCACCATTTTTTTATGAAAATGATGGGATGAATGGGTAGTAGAAATGTTTCTGCACAGGACGCATTCTATAAGTTAAACATGCAAGGTGGTCATGTGAAATGTCTAAGGATGCACGGTTTGTTAAAATATTATGATCCTAGATGACTGCTTATGTGTGTGGTTAATGTTTTGCAACATAGGAAAAACACATAGTTGGAACTTGGTCTTTCTAACTATGCACCAAGACCATGCATGGGGGTCATGAGATTTAGTTTAGTGTGTAGTTGCTGTAATTTTTCCTAGCCATATGTTTAAACTGTATGACATAGTTTTTAAAGGAGAAATGAACATTTTTTCCTTTGGTTTATTAAAAAAATTAACCCTCTTCATAATTTTCTTATTTCCTTTAATATCCAGCCTCTTCCGCTCATGTGGATAGATTCCATATATTCCTAGCCAAGGATTTTCAATATCTCAGCAAATATCACTCATATTTTAACTATGTCGATCTTGTTTAATATTCACTGGTGATTTATTTATTTATAATAAACCTTTATTGTATTTTATTTCCATATATTAAATTATTTTAGTGATATCTAATAATCCCTACTTATCGGGTCTCCGTTTGTTCTTCTGTTTTTTCTAATGTGGACCAAATCAGAGGTTGAGACTGGATGGGTGTTCTTCTAAAGGATTAATGTTAGTGGTCAATATATTTTCCCTAAATTTTTCATTGTTTTTATCTTTTTTTCATTTTGATTCATGATATAATTTTAATGTTATAGTTATTAAATTCATTTAACTATGATTTAAATGTTAATTTCATGTTTAAGTCATTCCAAGACACATTTTCTCAATGTTAGATGTTGTCTTCCCAAACTAAACTACCCTTGTATTTGGTTCCACCTTTTTATTGTGGTTATGACACCTTTAGGGTGTGACAATCACAGATTTTTTAATTAAGAATTGAATGTGGTAATTAACAAAATTATTAAGAACCTTAAATCACCTATTCAATTGTACGTGAAATGTAAAAAATGGGTAATCCCTAGAATTATATATGTTTATGAATGGATATGTAAAATAATTAATGGAATAATTAACAAATAGTTTTTGGATATTGTTATTATGATAATGGAGAAATCATGGAATGGTAATGATGGACCACATAGATAAAATGGATATTTATACTTAGTGGATATGCCTTAATAGATTCCATTGAAATTTCTTCTCCATGGATCTAGTTTATGTAGATTCCATGGAAATTTAATGTCCATGGATCTGACCCACTAGGGTGAAATAGATATATCATCACATTGGATCCAGATTAATATGCTTATTTGGTTACGTTGGACATTTCTAGTCCTTGGATCATTCCACTTATTTTATTTGGTTGGCATATCTTATTGGATGCCTTGATAAATTATACTCCTTCGATCGAGTAAAATCATATTTTTAAAATTCTTTATTCATTTATACTCCTTCGTTCAAACCCATTTGAATTACATGTATATTTATATCCCATGGATACTATTTACATATATTACGTCAATTTCACTATACCCATGGAAATTTCTACTCTTTGGTCATGTTTAATTTTTTACATAGATTACTCTATAACCTTGGACATTTCTACTCCTTGAATATTGTTCAATTGAGTAATAGAGATTTCTTGGTTTCCTTGGAAGTTTATACTCCTTAGACCCTAGCCCATCTAGGCTTGATACCTGATTTCAATATTTATTCCATTGATTTGGAAAGACATGCATCGGATATCGCTAAGATTTAGATTATTGATTATACTTACTCTTGATAGATTAGATAATATTTCTTCTATTTTTTAATTATAATCATGTTATATCTAAACACTACTTCATCTAATATTCACCAATATGACTTTTAATAGACATCATTGTTGTTTTCCCACTATGTATTATCTTACACCCTATTTGGGATGTCGTTGGGTACCTAAATAGAATTCATAGATTTAAGTAGAGAGAGTGGAAAACATCTCCTTAATGATGTTTGATTGATTATTTCTTTGAAACATGGGAGTAAATGACTGGGGTATGTTTAGTGATGCTATCTGGGATTGTTTCCTTTTGGTCTTTTTTACTTTTGATACATGTATTGTACTAGATTCCTTTATCGTAGTATTATTTGTCTTTTGTATATAATTCCATTAATATCATTTGTATATAATTTTTTTCATGAGGTTACTTAGTTATTTATATGATGGATTAGTTTATACCACTAATCAGTTATTTCATATGCTTATACTATTTATTTTTATGTTTATACCACTATTATTTTAATTCCTTCGAAATTATAAGTGTAGTTTTCTTTTAATAAATTTTTATTTTTTGATTTATTTAATAATTAAAAGAAACGATGTATAATTTACCATCAAAATAAATGTTTTCAATAATTCAGTCTTTAAATTAACATATCACCTCTATTTTTTAATGTAATATATAATATTTTTTTTTTATTATTTAAATAAATATATTTATGATCTGTAATTATTAATTTTTAATCAAGACCTTTAATGATATTTAATAAATTAGATGTTATTTTTAATTATTAAATTATTTAATATTTAAATCTATTTTTTTACAATCATATTTTTTATATTATAACAAAAAATTATATTCTGAGTAATTATAATTAATATGTTTAATTTAATTGTTTTCTAAAAAATACAAGAAAATGTTACTTATTTGAGTAATAACATAATAATAATAAAACTATTATTTTAAAACATTTATTTGGTAAATTGATTCAAAAAATAATAAAATTAATACTTTAAAGTTCTTTTAAAAATTTAATTAATAATAAAATAATTTTTATAAAACCTATTAATTCATAAGAATCTTATTAATTTAAATATTTTAGTAATGAATTTTCATTAAATAATCAACAATGTGTAGAATTTATCATATATGAATGAATTTAAAAACAATATATATAAAGTATATTTGATATGTAATAATAATGTAAATGAAAGATCAATTAATTGTTACACATAATTTAATTTTTTTTATAGAAAAAATATGTAGAGAACCATCATTGGATTAACCATGGGAAACATCAAAAAACAATGTTAGACCCACTATGGACCTATAAATTTGGAAAGACTTAACCATGGTTATCCTAAGCAGTAGTTGAGAAATAGGTCACCTCATATATGAGGTATAACTAAAGTGAATACTTGGCCAATTAGAACATAGGCAAGTCGTGATCGGGTGCGTGTTAGGTTTGGGAGAGTCTTCCTACATAGGCCCATGTATTAGTATTAGTTATTTTTACCTAGTGATCGCATTCCACTGAATGGTTTATATAAGAATAGAAATACCTATTCTATTTATATGTATGATATGTTTTTAAATATCAGTTACATCCTAACTATTCAATCGAACAACATTGGATTTTAGATAATACATACCATAGTCTTCCTCACAACACCTACCTTCTCAATTTTACATTATTTTATCAAATAACTCCCATAAATGATCCTCATAGACATCCCCCAAAGCTATGATGAAGCAAACATCTCAACCCATTTATCATCTCAAATCTATTTTCGGCTCATGCAATGAACAGTACAAAAACCTACTACTCAATTAACAATAAATCATTCCACGAAGACAATAAATTAAATAATGGAATTAAAAATATTTATATATAAATTTATACATTATTAAAACAATACCTTTCCTTAGCTTTCCCCACAGCTATGTTTCTGAGAAGCGTTATGATCAAATTCTTGATATAGGTTTTTGTTCATTAAGGAATTTTTCACAAATGATTATTTTTCCTCCCACATTCATACCTAAACCTCCATGTATATATATAATTTTTATCTTACTGAGGAGAAAACTTCTCTTCTTAATTGTAAAAATACCAAAGATAAATCCTCTTTCCCCCTTGTTTTCCCCCAAAGTCTAGGTCATGTACCCTCAAGAAATGTAGAAGGCCACGCCTTCACTCGGTTTAAAGTAGAACCCACTTCCTTTATCCCACTATTGAAGGTGTGTCCCCTTGGTTTTCTTCAAAGAGTATTATAAACATATGTTTTATTTTTTAAATAAAAACAATTATATATATAAGTATTTAAAATTCCACATTTTTTATATAATTAATTCCATTGTTCATGTTTTAACGATGTAAATTCATGATTTATATTTATATGTATGTAATTTGAATGCTAATATTTCTATTATGTATTTATGTATTATTTTTATACTATATTATTATTTACATAAAAATTATTCAAGTGTTTTTATGGGATTATTACATATATGTACAAGTTATATTATTCAATCATATATACATATATGATTTATTCCATGTTCAAGGTTATTTGACTTCTTCATTCAGGTTTAAATTTGTGTATATATGTATATATATATATGTTCAATTTTTTAACCTCTAAAACATATATACATGTGATTATAATTGTGTACTTACTTTTATGTTAAAATTTTGTAAGGATTTTCATACTTATTATTTATGTCTATAGGTATATGTGTACCTAAATATGATAATACATTTGGTTGTAGTTTCATGAATTTAATGAATAACAAATTAAATTCAAATCATTAATATTACTCAATTTTATAATTCTATTTTGAGAAAGGAAGAAATTTTTATTTAAAAAAAATTAATGTTATAATTTTGTGTTTGTTATATATTTTTTTTGGTTTAGGAGTATTTTATGAAAAAAAATATATCTATTTATGTAAATAGAAATTTGAAATTTCTATTATTTCATATGAAAGGATTATATATCTACCCTATTATAGTACATTTAAAGGCATCAAGGTTTGAATTAAGTAAATTCATATCTAAAATAATTATTCATGAATAAGTTTTAAATTATTAAGATTTACATTTTATATACTTTTTAAATAAAATTTATTTTATGAGTTTATGTAAGAATGTTTGAATACATGGATGTTAATTATTATTTTTATTAATTATCCATACAAAGGCTAATTTTCATTAGTCTTGGATATACAAAATCCCATAGGTGATTTCCAATGAGAGATCTAATTTATATATTTATATATAAAAATATATAAATATATGTTTATGTAATGTATTATTTTGTTTTCAAATAAAAAATGAAGTGATATATATATATATATATAAATGTAAGTAAGGATCAAAATTATTTTATAAAAAAATTTAAATTAGATATTTTAAACCTTAAAGAGGAGTGGGGAGTGATTCCATTCCCTAGTAAAGTGGGTTGGCCTAAAATCCTTTAATTTTTTAAGTGAACAAATTTATTTGTATTCGAATGTTTTCTTAATATTTTTTGAAAAAATAAGAAAATTATTGTAAATAATTTTCAAAAGAATATGTATTTTCAAAAGAGTGTTATAAGTTTTCAAAACATTAATTATTTACAAAAGATTTAAATCTTTTTTAAAACTGTTTGTAATTTGAAAATTTTATTATTAAAATTTTGAAAGGAATAATTATTTTCAAAAGCTTTTAATAATATTCAGAATAGTATGTTTTTCCAAAATAAATTATAATATTTTAAAAAGGGTGTGATTTTTTAATATATTTTTTGAATTTTCAAAAGCATAAGAATTTAAAAAAATTTATTAGTTGTATTTTTGATGGTGTATTTATTTTTAATCGCTTTATATAATTTTAAAAAATTTATGTATTTTTCAAAAGTCTTATAATTTTTTCAGAGTAATGTTTTTTGAGGCATTTATAAAAGAATATTTTAAAAAATATTTTACAAAGAGTTTTCAAAATGATTTTATATATTAAAATGTGTTTTAAAAAAGTTTTATTTTTAGAATTATAGGTATTTTCTAAGGATTTAAAAGATTTTTTGAAAGACAATTATCTTCAAATGTATTTCCAAACATATATTCAAAGGTATTTTTTAGAAGGTATAAGTATTTCCAAAAACGTATTCACTACATTTTTAACCCCTTACTAGAAAATATTTCCTCCTATGTATTTTATAAAAAATATTAGGATCATTTAGTGGATTTATATATTTTATCTTGACTAAAGGGCATGGTGGAGAAATATTCAATAGATATTTTTTTCATTGTTTTAGAAATAAAAGTATGTAATAATCGACCATATGCTCCATTTTCTAGACCAAAAAAATATTATCAGAGGTAAATAAATATATTTTTTATTTAATATTTATACAAAATATATATACATCATTTTTTACCAGATTCAAAAGCATGGTTCTTGGTCCTTACAGATGGTGTCAAAGGAATGGTTTATATAACTTTTAGGATTATCATGTTTGGTTATAAATATGTAGAGTTTCATAAGTATTTTATTTTATAAAAACCATTATTTAAAAAAAATTAATTTAAGGAAAAATCAATGGGTCAGAAATATACATCTGTACTCCAAGGAAGTTAAGTGACCTTTGAGAATATAAAATTTTAGTAATTATATTTTCTAAATTATGAAAATTTAATTTCATAATATTCCTTAAGAATGTAAAATGAATATCTAAGAGAAAAGTCTATTTATGGGGTATAATGTGATGCCCCATAAATTGTAAGCATAGTTGTCTATTAATAAACTATTATTAAGGATTTATTTTATAATTAAAAAAATATATTATAATTTAACCTCAAATTAAATGTTTTACATAATTGTTTTTTTAATTTAAGGTAATACATTTATTTTGTTAATGAATATATAATTTTATATTAATATTTTTATTCTTTGAATAAATGTATATATACACTGTGTTTATTAATATGATATGAATACCTTTGATGTTTTTTCATAATTTAGTTGTTACTTTCAATTTTTAAATTATTTAATATTTAAATATATATTTTTTAATTTTCTCAATCATATTGTGTTATCAATTCAAAAATAATTAAACTTAGAGTCGTTATATTTAAGATCATTATTTTAATTTTTTCTTAAATATGCAAGAAAATGTGGCTTATTTTCATAATAACATAATATTAATAAAAACATTATTTTAAAACATTTATTTCATAATTTCCCTCATAAATTAATCAACTTTAAATTATAAAGTTCCATTTAAAATGTAATTCACAAGAAAATAATAGTAATAAAACATAGTAATCACTAAGTGTTATATTAATTTAAAAAACAGAGTAATAATTTTTCATTAAAGAAAATGATTAAAAACATCAACTTAATATAAAATTCATCACATATAAATTCATTATAATTAATACTATAAGTTAATGTTGAAATTTTATAATAATATAAATGAATGACAATTTAATTTATCCTTTTGTTTTATAATTTTCTTTATAAAAACAATTATGTAGATAACCACCAAGTGTTGAACCATGGGAGACTTTGACTAAATATGTGAGACCCAATAGTGTTCAATAACCATGGAATCTTTGATCGTGCCTAGACCAAGAAGCAGAAGACGACTTGGGCACCTCACGTAGGAGGCATGGCTACAATAAATACCTGGTTGAGAATAGATTAGGTAGACCGTGGCCTAATGCAAGTGGGCATTAGGCGAGTCGACCTACGTAGGCTCATGTATAATTCCCAATAGTTTTTTTATAAAGAAGGAATGACATAGAATGGTTTGTATTGGATTCTAACAGACCATTCCATTTAGATGTGGTATAAGTTTTTAAATATCAGTTATGTCCTGATCGTTTGACCTAGTGACCCATATCGTATGATCACCCTAACCTTTTTCATCCTTACGATGCCTCCCTACTTAACTATTCATAATATACCTAAATCTCTTACTGTATTGTTCTTAATAATCTTACCGTATAAGATAAACAAATTCAAACATCACCACCCCCTTTTTATTTTCAAATCTCCACCTAGATCACAAAATCAGTAGAATCAAAACATACTACTCTATTAGTTATCGATTTTCCCCATCAATGAGAAAATATATAAAGAAATTTAAAACAATGATATGTAAATCTTGACATCAATCAAACGAGAACATTCCCTAGCTTTCCTCACAATCCATGTTTCGATGCTCAACATTAATTTAATCCTTTAGGCAAGATTTCGTTCATTAAGGAATTATGGTCACACTATTGTTTTTCCTCATAGCTGCATACCATAACCTCAATGTGTGTGTCTGTGTATAAGCTTCATCCCAATAGGGATAAAACCCCAATTCATTATTGAAAAAAGACACAAAATAAGATCTCTTCTATATTTTCTTCCCTGATTTCTTATTTTAGTAACCTCATGTAAGTTACAAGGGCATGACGTCACTCAGTTTGAAGAAGAACCCACTTCCTGAATCCATTTGGAAAAGGTGATACCCTTCAGTTTCCATCAAATAGTAAGGGGACCATTTATTTTTTAAAATAAAATTAGTATATATATATATATAAGTATTTAAAATTCCATATTATATATATATATATATGTAATTACTAATTTTAAATTTTTAGGATGTAAACTCATGATTTATATAAATATGTATGTGATTTTATGTTTATGTTTATCATAAATATTTAAGTATTACATTTTATATTCAAAGATTATTTAAATAAAATTTATGTAAGTATTTTTATGTGAATATAATATATATTTACAAGATAAACTATTAAAACATATCTACATATACGATCAATTCAATTTTCAAGGTCATTTGATGTCCAAATTAAAATTTATAATTATGTACTTTTGTTTGTGTGTGTGTGTATATATATATATATCTTCATCTTTTTGTTCTTCAAAAAATATATGCATGTACTTTTATGTTTGGAAGTATTTATAATTTTTAATTATGTTCAGATTTCAATACATATGATGGATATTTAGAGGTATATATATAATTATATATTTATATATGGCTATTATTGCATGATTTAAATGAAAAAAATCATTTCTAATCATGAATCTTAATCAATTTGATATGTCCAAATTGAGAAAGGTTGTAATGTGTCTTTAAAAAATGATACATTTATAATTATGTGTATGTTATATAATTTTTTTGTCATATGATTATTTTTGGAATATATATATATATATATATTAATATTTTTGAATGGAAATTAACAATTTTAATTATTTTTTGTTAAAGGTTTATATATTTACAAAAATATTTTATATGTTAAATCATCATGTTTTTAATTAGTTAAATGGGTATCAAATATTATTATTCAATGAAGGGTGTGAAAAAATAAATATTAATATTTTATGTAATTTTTGGTAAATTTTATTTTATGTGTTTATAAATGAATGATTGAATACATGGATGTGAATTATTTTTTTATTAATAGTCCATGCATAGGCTAATTATCATGAGTTTTGGTTGTATAGAACCTCACATGTGATTTTCAATAAGAGTTCATATTTATATATATAAATAATTATAAGAAAATACATGTATTTAGTACATTTTTATGTTTTAAAAAAACACCAATGATACACACACACACACATGTGCGCAGATATATATATGTCAAACTCAAAAATAGATTTATAAAAAAAATTGGCACTTTGACATTGGAAATATGAATGAGGAGTGGATAGTGAACCAATTAATACATAAAGGGGTTAGGCCCGAACATCCTTTAATGTTTGATGTGGCCCTATTGTTTTTGTTTTCAAATGCTTGCTTGGTTTTTTCTGAAAAATAATTGGATTATTTTTAATAATTTTCAAAAAAAATAATTATTTTTAGAGGAGTATTATACTGTTTTCAAAATAATATTTATTTTCAAGGATTTATATAATATCTAACAGTAAATGTATTTTCAAAAGAGTATTATTAGTATTTTCAATAGAATACGTATTTTCAAAGGATTTAATGAATTTTCAAAAGTGTAAGAATTATCAAAAGACTATCATAATAATTTCAAAAGTTTAAGTATTTCAAATTGTCTTATATAATTTTCAATAGAATAGGTATTTTCAAAATATTATAATTATTATTTTCAAATGTTTAAATATATTAAAAACATTTATATAAATTTCAAAAGATTAATCATTTTTCCAAAATAAAATAATATTTTTAAAGGTGTAATAATTTTCTAAAACATTTATTTAATAATGATTTCAAATTAAAATCAAATAAAATTTTACTAAGAAATTGTTTTTTGAAAAGATTTTCCAATTTTTTTTCAGAGTTATAATTATTTTAAAATATTTTTAATGTTTTTTCCAAATCTATGTGTTTTCAAAAGTATTTTCAGACGTCTATTTTTTATGTTATATGTATATAAAAAAATGTTTTCATCAGATTTTCGAGACCCCTTACTGGGAAATTTTTTCACACTATGTTTTTAAGATAATTTTGATGTTTCATGGACTTTATCTTCAATAAAGAGACATGGAAATTATTTTTCAATAACTACCTTTTTATTAATTGTTTAGACTTTTATAATAAATAAGAATAGTACCTTTACTATAATTCCTATATTATAAATGTTTGTTAGATGTAAATGACTATATATTATCCAATTATTATTTTTTTGTAAAAGTATACATCATTTTTGTACCACATATGGAAGAATTTTTCTAGGGAATTACAATGATACCATCTAATCATGAGGGTACACTATTGAAAATAGGGGCTAAACCCATGGGGATATAACCACATTTTTGTAAACTGTGGGTATAGACTGAATAAATTTATTCTATACCAACTATATTCAATAAACCATGGGTATAAACTCTATATAATAATGATTTTTAGTAAACCGTTTATATATAGTGGTGAATATTTTTACCCCACCCATGCTCCCCCCTTCATTCATCACCCCCCCCCCCCATTTGGTCCCTTTTCCTCCCCCCTTGTGTCCCTCACCCAACACCACTTCTCCTCCTCCGGTTGATGCACATCCCCACTCCTCCTCTAGTTAAAAATCATCCCCCTCCTCTAATCGATGCATATTACCCATCCTTCTCCTATGGTCCTGCATCCCCTCCTATATAGGGAATTCCCTTTTGGTTTAGCATTATTTCCCTCACCGGGAATGCATTCCCCCTAGGTTGAGCGGTGTTTCCCTCACCATAAGAACACCCCCTAGGTCGAGCAATGTTTTACCCACCGAACAACAGATGCTTCTACCATTTTTTTTTTTTTGATTTGGGACTTCCTACACATTGATCCCATATTCATTCTTCTAGTATGGTTAAATGATTATAGTTTACTTTGTGTTTTGTTGATTTAATTTGTAGTATTTCACAGTTAGTCATTTATATTTGATATGTGATTGATTTTTGTTCTGTTCTTATGTGTTATATTTAACAGAGTTTGATTTATCATACATGATTTGGTTATATTTAACATAGTTTTTTAGTATATATGATTATAGTTTATTTTATTTTAAAATTTTAGAGGAGGTATTTTTTATTTTTTAAAGAACACATTCTATTTTAAATTTATATTTATTTGGAAGATAAATTTTTATGTTTAGTATCTTTTATAAATAAAAAAAGAGGGAGAGAACTGTGGATTTATTTCAGTTTTGTAATTTTCAAAATTCATGATTTTGTTGGATTGTATCCTTTATAATTTTTTATTATGTTGGGAAAATTATATATTCCTCAATATATTCTTGAGTTATTTATTAATTATAAATATCATTATTATTTTATTGTTCATTTTTGTTTATATGAATTGTTTCTATGTATTGTGTATTATATTGAATTATTCATATGTATTTAAAATACTACCTATCTAAAAAATGATAAGTATTAGATTTTTTATTGTGATAAATATCTTATAAATGATGAATCTATAACATATTTTTGTTTTTATATTTCTGTAAAAGGAAAAAATGTGTGCATATTTTTGATTTCATAATCATCAAATATATTTATTATATATTGAATTTTTAGCCAAGGAAAATCTATTATGAATTACCTAAAATAGTACACATACTATAGAATGTTTATATTACATTTTTAAAATACAAATAAATATGTTATGTATTCACTAGTTCATAGAATTTAGAAAAATCAGAATATTATGCATTTCAGTTTATATAAAATTATATTACATATCCTCTTGGATTAGAGGTTCATGATGTGAATCTTCACATGAACTGTGAATTACTTGGAAGATTTTTTATCTGACGATGTGATATATAGTGTATTATAAGTTACATTTATTATATTTTAAAAAATTATAATTTGGGAGATCAAAATTTACACTAAGTATATATCCAAGAAGCCCGACTAGGAAACATGCTTTATTATTAGATGTTGTTTTAGAATTCATGATCATAATATCACATCAATAACATTGTATAGAGAATTAATATAAGGATACAATAATGAGAACATAATATCAATTTATTTTTTAGATTACAATAATTATGGGAGAACTATATGGAATAGATTCATGGGTTTGTGATAATAGGAATACATGTTATATTTCAATATACAGGTAACAATAATTTATTTTATTTATATATAAACATAATTTATAATGTTTTTGAAGTGTATTTAGGAAAAAACTACAAAAATAAGATTACAGAGATTATATTGAAGTAACTAACCATTACAGTTTTTCTATAAATACTTCCATAAGTAATCAGACAATGAGAGAAAAATCATTTCTATTTTTTATATAGAGTTGTGTCTATATGGGAAACCAAAATTATTTCATTCACTGCTAAAATGGATTCCTATGGAATTAAATGACAGCTTGGATTTAATTATTTTACAATAATACTCAATGTTTGAAGTTTATTATCTCAACACCAACGAACTATTTTCATCATTTCCTAGTTTATCTTTTTTATCATTTCATTGTGTTGTTATTTTCTATTTTTAATAGTTAGTACCAAGCAATACTCATATCTCACACATGATTTTTCCTGCACTAAATGGCAGTGACTTAGTGAGGCTATACTAAGAAAAAATAAATTTGGTCATATGTTCTGGCTTGCCCTTTAAAAATGGTATTGGTGAGTCTTTACATCCAAGTGTAATGGTGAAAAGATGTTTGCTTTTTTTCTAATAGGAAGATCAATGATGATCATAGTTATGACTTGAATTCACTGATGTTGGTTATGAAATCACCTATTGGTTTAGATTTAAATTGATCTCATCTATGATTGGTTGTTTTTGGTAATAAACATACATTATTGAATATTTTAATTGATATACCATACACCATGAATTTGTTTTTAGTTTTGATACTAATTTTTTATATTACATTTAATATTTATATTTTTATTTTCTAATATTTTTATTATTTATAGTACATATCCCTTTTTTAATGTTTTTATTCGATTCTATACTCTATTAAATTAGAAATTATGTCCTCTAATAAACATTTATTATCGAGTGGGATATAATTTTTCTTTTATTTCATCTTCATTTTACTCTCTCTGGATGTTGATTTTTGGTTATATACAATAACAACTATTTGTTTTAGATCATTCCTAATTGGTTTAATTTTTCTAATATATGTTATATAAATGATTATTTACATTGAATTATAGAAGAATACTTATATTAGTTTTTCACTTTTGAACATAAAATATGCTTGAGACCAGAACAATTATTAATTATGCATACTATTACATGTTAAACATAATTCATGGGGAGTATAATAATTAGATATTTAGTACTAAAAAATCCATGATATTTTAATAGTTTACTTTAAAAAATGAAATTCTTGATAGAATTTACAAGTATTGTGTATTTTATGAAAATAATTAATTGTGAAAGATTTTATTTACATAATGATATTTTCATTGATTCTAAAATCATAATAAAAAGAAATAAACAATTATATCCTCAATTAAAGTCATCCATATAATTGTTAAACATGATTACCATGTCTTACACTTTTGAATCCTGTGCTACAAATAGATATTTTTCATCTCTTGTAGTATATTTTTTCCTCTTATTATTTAAGTTTCTAGCTACTAGTATTATTTGATTAATTTAATAATAAATTTGATTATAATTAATTTTTTAATTATGGTTTATATAGGTGATTAGAAGATAACTTTTTTTATTTATTATAAATTGGAAAGAATCTAGATGTATCATACCGATCAAATTGTAAATGATTTTTAATACAATTTGAAGATGTTTTTATATTTTGGGTTTAACAATACTTTATATGGAGGTCGTATACAACGTACATGCTATAAATGTGTTAAATGACCATGGTTAACCTGGGAAGAAGTTATCTACCATATAACAAAATTTAGATTTCAAAAAAAACTATTATATTTGGTATCACCATAGAGCGATGAGTCCATATTCTAATGTTCATGAATGATATGAATGAAGTGGCAGGGATAATTTTATATATGACCGGTTTCCATTTTTACATCATCTTGAGAAAGATAGCATTATAGTAAAAGAAGAAAATGATATCAGTACACATGAAGAAAATACTGAAGATGATGATGTTGAGAGAGTGGAAAATTTATTCGAGGATTCCAGACTCCAATATATTTAGAATGTAGTAAAATCATCAATATATAATTTTTAATGTTTTTATACCATAGGAAAACCATATTTGGAATTTATAATACCTCTATTGATTATATTATTTCATTATTGCAGAACATGCTTCTTGATGTTTTAGATATCCATTCATATAATTACAAGTCATGGGTGTTAATTAAGCTATTTGGATTTGTTACTTATAAAGTCCATACTTGTTTGAAAGATTACAGTTTATTTTTTGAGGAAACAGATGACCATAATAAAATTAAAAAATACGCTACATATTAATGAAAGAAAAATGAATATGGAAAACCATCTAATGTGCCACATAAAGACATGTGGCACCTTCCATTGATTTTTGGACACTAAAATCTATTCATTCCAGTAGAGATATCATCCAATATGAATTAGAATGATTCTTAGATAATTAAAGGTAATGATGAGTTGGTTCATCCAATAAGTGTATTATCATCACATACATTTGGTGCACAACATCCGGATTTCTCAAATGAGGTGTGTAATGTCACGTCAAGTCTATCTTGTGATGGATTTAATTTATTTGCTCATATTCTTACTGATCATGGAACATGGACTATTTTTATTTATGTTAATAATCTTCATCCATGGATGTGTATTAAAAAACTATTCACTATATAGAGTATATTGATATCGGGACATTCTGATCCAAGTAATGATATATATGTCTACTTGTGGCCTATTATAAGAGAGTTGAAACAACTTTAGGATTTGGGTGTGCATACATTCAATGCTTGTGCAAAGAATATATTTCAGATGTGTGATTCCCTTAAATGGACCATAAATGATTTCCCTTCTTATGAAATGATCCGTGGGTGGAGCACAAAGGGAAAATTACCATGTCCCATTATAATGAAGATTACATGATCAAGAAGGCTTAAATATTGTTGTAGTTTCTGTTTCATGGGGCATCGATGATTATTTCTAATGGATCATCCATATAGGAAGAATCATCAGAGGTTTGATAAAACTATTTAAACTAGAAAACCACCTCAAAAAATGTCAAGAAGTTAGGTACTTAATGAATTGAATTATTTTAGTTTTTTATTAGGTAAAGGTTAGTTGAAATCTAAAATGAGGAACAATTTTGACATAGAAGCCACTTACAATTGGAAAAGAGAAGTATTTTTCGAGTATCCATATTATTCTAATAATTTGTTATATAATTTTTTAGATGTAATGCATATTGTGAAAAATATATATGAAATATTTCTTGAAATTCTTTTGAATATAAAGGGGAATTCAAAATATGACTTCTGATCTCATCGGGAGTTGTTGCATTAGGGTACTAGACCAGAACAATATCTGGTGTGTATCTGTGAAAAAATGGAATGTTCTTATGCTTTTTATGTGATGACACCATCATAGAAAGATCAATTTATGGTTTTATTCAAGAATATCATGGTTCCTTATGGAAATTCTAGAAACATATCTAAATTAGTCAATAGAAGAGATGTGAAACAAAAAGACCTAAAAACTCATGATTACTTTATCTTTCATTTTGAATTTATTCCAACATAAATTCAGAATTTTCTATCCAATAATGTAAGGGTGATAGTGATTCTCATGTCCCATTTTTTTAGACACCATTGTGCTCAATGGTTATTCAATTCATTCCTGATAAAAATGGGGAATGAAGAACCATTAATTTATGTGAGATGGAGAAAGAAATATTCATTATTTTTCACATTCATATAGAATTTAATATTTCATCATCCAACTAAAATAGTTCTTGGTTTACTAGTTTCTTTTCTATGGATGTATCCCACTAAATGAAATATGTCCAAAATGAAATCATATATCCAAAATAATAATTACACTAATGGTTTAATTGTGAGGGATTATATGGATCAAGAATGTAAGTATTTTTTGATGTATTTGTCTGATATGAGCACAATACATAACCATCCAATGAGAAATAAAGATGACCATTAAAGGAATATAAAGCCCATGGTTCCATCTCTTCCCCAAACAAGATGAATTTTTAGGTATTATACATTGTCTACATTGAACCTTGAAGAAAGGGAGATAAAACATCACATAGTCTTGTTTAAATATGGTTTGATCAATGACTATATCAATTATGTAATTTGGATATTTATATGTTATCTCATATTATAGATTTTCACATATACCATACACTTTTATTTTCATTTTATGTAGGAAACATAAAAAATCATATGTAGAGTTCATCAATCATTACCTTTGAGAAGGATATAGGATTTTCATGTCCTAGAGTTATTTTCATGGTTGAAATCGAATGTATTACCATTGCATTATTTGTCTTAAAATATAGATATCAATTTAACTATACTATTCATATATATTTTAAGAGTTTAGTTTACCTATTGACTTTGTTTCTCAAAAATTAAGAGCATTGGATTTAGGTTATAATTCTTTGGTTCATTAATGTAAATCATATATAATCAATGGGAATAAATTTTCTACAACAGATCAAGAAATGAAAATGAGAAGACATATTGATGGAATTATATCAACTGCTATAATGGATTTTTATAACAGGGTATCAGATAGATGAACTCAATATAAAGATGTGTATTATTATGGAATTATTGGGAAAATATTGAAATTCTAATATTAATATCATACTAGAGTAACTATAATTAAATGTAAATGTTTTGATACAATGAGATGATAGGGTACATTTATTAATGACTGTTGATTCAGAGTTATTGACATAAGTGGATTCATGCATACCAATGACCAATACATTTTTGAATCAAGGGAAAACAATATTTTAATGTGAAATATCACCTGAGACCCAATTATGTTTTCATTAATGACATAATCCCAAGACATATTTTTCATGATTTTGATGATAAAATTTCCAAGATTGACTCCCCATTGTTGTTTCCCAAAATATTTCATTTGATGAATCAAACTGTCACATTGTGAGAGTTGTTGTTGAACCAGAAGTAGTGGTGGGTAATATATATAAGAAACTATATATTTTCACTATTCATTCAGTTTACATTTAAATGAGTTTCTCAAGAAGGTATTACTATAATTACATTAATTTGTTTTTATTTTGGAATGATTTTTCCCTTTTAGTATTTTATGGTTTCATTTTATTTAATTAGATTTATTTTTATTTACAATACATGGTTAATATCTTGTTTTTGTTAAAAATATAACTTTGTAAGGGCTGGAATTCACAGAATGACACACGAAAGAGGCTGTAAATTAAATGGTACACATGGTTTGTCAAAAAATACACATCATGTGTTCTAAAAATAGAAAAAGTAAATTGAAATTTTCATTCCCATTCATGGAAAAGGGTTTGATATAGAGACGGGTTTTATCCAATCATGAAGGTGACATGTTTACTACATAGGAAATAAAAAAATACTCTTTAATATTATTAGAAAACTATTTAATTTTAAATAATATGACATGATGACTTGAACCAATATGATTGATAGGAATATGAAAAAAAATCAATGTGTTAAATGGATTAAGTGGGTCATATTTCGACACTGGTCAATATAGAACGTTTAATGAATGATTATTTTTTATCACATTCCTTTTTCTGATTTCAATTATGCATTTCAATTTTTGGATATTTCTATTTGGAATTTATGAATATGAATATTTTATGTTATGTGATTCTTTTAGGGGGAAGGAAGCAGCACTTTTGATATTCATATTTTTCCTTTATTGCAAGTACATATTTATAATGAATTGTGAATGATCTCTACTTTATTTTTTGGTTGTATTTCATTGAAAACATGTGGAAATAAAAAATTTATATAACAATAAAATTTTTTATGCTCATAATTATAGTACTTTTTTTCATTTCTCCATTAAGTTGTTTCATTAATTAGGGTTTGTTTGGTTGTATATTTTGTCTTAATATTTTGAAATTAGTATTTGAGAATTATTTTTTTCTATATTCCCATTTTTTCATGTAATTATTCCTTTTCTTTTTTTTTTGGAGTGTGATTTTATTTTTTCCCAGTGCTAACCTTTTTATTATCATACAGTTTTTTCATGTTGGGTTTGGTGAGAATGTTGATCAGTACTCACCAGTTCACATCAAATTTCCCGAATATCAGGGAAATTTTCATTTTTAAAGCATCAGAACCACTAAAACAAATGATTAAAACAACAATTATTTCTTATCTCGTGATTTAATATTATAACTATATATTTTTTTAGCATAATTTCATACCATTTTATTGCATATGTAGACACAAAAATTCACTTACTAAAAGGGAAATTGTATTTTCATGGGGAAGAGGAACAAGAAGGCATCTAGGGAATGAGGAGTCTGTTGACCGATAATATGATTTTCTTTTAGATATTCTATCACACATCATTAAATACTTTTCTATGAAATGAATTTACACAATGCTTTTTTGGGCCATTAGTCACTCAACTGTGGGCTGAAATTTCATGTACATCCTCCAATAATTCTTATTTTTTATGAAAATTTCATTTTGCTACGGATTTTCTACTTGTATGGGATTTTGTTTGGGTAATAAAGGAGTATTTTTAAGAATATAAGAGTTTGGTGCTTGGATGGGTCTACACAACAATTGATACAAACCTCAAACACTAATTTCTCTAGTTATTTATCATTTTTTATTTCCCCATTTCCATTTATGTTGAAAAGACAAGATTTATCATTGGTTTGGTTCAGCAGGGAATGAAATGGCCTCTCCTTTGTAAATACATGTAGTTGTCCCTAGTGAACCTATATGTTATCTTTAAACTAAAATTATGGTTGTGTTTATTTCTTAAAACGCTATTTTAAGTGACTTTTCTGAACATGAAGGTCAAAGGGAAATAAAGAATGGTTCTAAACAGTGGTATGAGTGATGTAAGTGTTCCACAATCCAGGATCAAGAGGTTGAGATCTTGAACTTTTTAATGAATATAGAATATGTAGTTCTCTTAAGGATCTACTATGAAGACATTGTGTGTGAACTTTTTATTTTTTGTTGGGATATGATGTTTTTGTTATTATGGTATTTAATATTTTTCCTTGTTTGGCAGGGACATGTTGCACTCGTTATACATTATATATTACGGTATAAATTTTTTTTCTTTAAATGATTTCAGAATTGTTGAAACCACGTTTGAGGATGTTGGTTGGGGTTTTTTAAAAACAAAAGGATCATATTCATCAAATTTAACATGCACTATTTCTTCAACAGTACAATAATTTTTCATAACAACTCTTTATGCCTTAAAAGTAGTCGAATAACATAAAAAAGTCCTCCATCAAATTTGTGTGAGAATTTTTTTATATTTAGTATTCAATATGAATACTCTTCATCAAAATTATATGAAATAATAAACTTTAGGATTTCAAACAGTCCCCAATTCATAAGGTTTTTTACTAAGAAAAATGACTGATTAAAACTCGATTTATAGTATAGAATGTAGTACTAACAGATTCACCCTAAAAAATAGCAATAGAAAATTCACTCCACATGGTTCTAGTTATCCCTTGAAAAAATATATTTATTCTTTCAACCATACCATTTTATTGAGAATTTCATTGGGTTGATAAGTTATGAGTAATGCCTTTTGTAATACAAAATATTTCAAAATATGTATTTTTAAATTCTCCCATGTGATCACTATAAATAGTTATCAATGGAAGGTTTTCTAATTTTTTACTAGGGCTCTACATGTTTTGAAATAAGAAAAGGCTTCACATTTCTTTTCTATAAATTAGAACCATATAAATCTACTGTAATCCTTAACTAAAACAAATTCATTGTATTTTCTTCCAATACTTATAGTTTGTGTTGGACCGAAATGATCCATATGCACAAGATATAATACATCATAGGATGATATTTCACCGATTGATTTAAATATTGACATATGTAACTTTATATATTGAAAAGTATTGAAATCTTTGGAAGAATCACATCTAAGCACCGGTAGATCCTTAACTAGTGTATTCTTTAAGAGTTTTCATAGGTTTCTAAGGTTACTCTATCCTAGTCTTTTATTCCATAATCATTATTGATTTTTTCATTTCACCAAGGAAAGGTAGATATTGGCTTCTAATGTCTTCTAAATTCAGTGTATAAATATTCTCTTATCTATGGGTAGAGAGAATAAACACTTCCTTGGGATTTCGTACTAGAAATTTTTCATTCCTAAAATTACTAGGTAAACTTCATTACATATTTGGCATATGAATATGAGGTTGTTCATTAGACTATTAAAAAACAAATAATTTTAAATTTAATATTTTTGAAGAATAATAATGTTACGTATACAAAAAATTTATCCTAGAGCATTATCTCCAAAAGTTACATTTCCTTTTTTTTGTCTAGATAATATTTTCAAAAAAGTTTTTGTTACTAATCTTGTGTCAAGAACATCTACTATTCATTTACCATATTTTAATTTTGTTACTTCCTTTATTTTCCAAAAAAATAAAATAGTTAGACATTCATAATTGAAACATTCTTGGATCCATAAATTTCTGAATGTAAATTCTTAGGAATCAACATTTTCTTAGAAAAATAATCTTTATAAAAACATAAGGACTGGGTTTTATTCAAAAAACAATTTTTCTCCCAATTTCAATCACATTGACACTTAATGGAAAAATGATCACTTTGGGAAACAAAATAATTATGACTCAAAATAGGTTTTAAATGAGTATAACCAATTTCAGAACTATAAATAGAGTCAGAATTTGTGAATACATTTATCAAATTCATTCCGTCTAGAAGTAAAATTTGATAAAAGTTTACTTTCATAAAAAAATTCTGATTTTAGTCTTAATGAATAAAATAATATCCTCTTTTCATTAGTTTTATAACCTCAGTTATTCTCTAAAACATTTTTCATATAAATAACGTTTTCAGGATCCATAGAAATTCATCCTTATCAGAATAAAGCTCATTAAGGTTTTTAGAAACACTTTGAAAAGAAGAAGTTTTTGATCAAGATCCATATAAAGTTATCATACTTATTTTGTTAAAACATAAATTCAATGATTTTATTTATCTAAATTCATCTTAATCTTAGAATTATCATTCTCAAGTTATTTAGAAAATATAGAAACCTCTTCAAATTAAGGTGATGTATTATCTCTCGATGGGGACATTCATCATCTAAAGATTCATAATATTATTCATTATTAAAATTATCATTTAAATAATTATTGGTTGTGGATTTAGCATTGTGTACCATATCCATAAAAATGATTTTTAATATTTAATCTGGCTAAAATTCTAATATTCTTCTGGTCAGAAAATTCATATTCTGACGATTTATCATAAGAGTTTCCACCACTAGCACTCTAGGTGTCATTAGCCTTAATGAAATTATTAGACTTAGATTTTTAGTATTTATTTATATTCATTTCATAAGGAATTTACTTTATATCTTCTCTCTTAAGCATTGGACAATCAGGTCTAATATGTGTATTCCTCTTTCATTCATAACATGTTACTTGAAAAATATTTTTTTTCATTCTATCAATCATTATATATCAATTATAAAAATATTTCTTTCCCACAATATTTTTTTTCCTTTGATCAAGATTGGATAATTCTTTTTCAGACTGATCACTGTAACTTGATTCATATATAACAACCTATTTCTTATCTTTAGATATTGTTACCCTTTCCAAAGTCATGAAATTAGATGTAGTAGTGAAATAAACACTTCCAATTCCATTCTTTTTCTTGTTGAAATCACTATCTTTATTCAGTATTTTTTCATATTGAAGAAGTGTTCCAAATAACTCAAAAAGTTTAATGATAGATATATTCATATTATCCCCAATAACTATCCTTTTATATTCCCACTCATTGGGTATTATATCAATTATCTTGCCCATAAGAACTTCCTCCTCAATACCTTTCTATCACATATATTAAATATGGTTGACAATGTTCATAAATCATTATTTTAAATTGCAGAAATGTCTTCTATAAGGAAATAAGAATCCATGATATTCATCTCTTAAGATAACTCTTCTAGTTTCTATCACATTGGATGATCCAGTGTGTATAATTTCAAGTTTTATCCAAATACAGTTTTTATCTTCACAAAAAGATATTTGATAGTATATATTCCTTTTCATAGAACACAAAAAAATATTGTGTACCTTTTATTATAGATGTTATTTTAGTTTATATTTGTTAGTGAATGTTCTGACTTATTTGTCTATAATTTTATAATATCCAATAGTAATAACAATTTTTTCTAATTTAATGCTAATGACAAAGATCGTCATCTTATCTCTCCAGTACTCATAATCATTACCTTTAAATATTGGTGATCTTGTAGGATTTTGATTTCCTGTAGAACCAACATTTATACCTTCCATTCTATAAAAAATATCTTTTCCACATAGCTTGTTAATAGTAATAGTTTATAAACAAAGATAAAAATCATTATTGAAATACTTGAGTATGTAAATATGAGAAACAAAAATTATGTAAGAGAATACATTATTCACATAAGAGTATTTCAGATACATCTTCTGATACCAATTATAGATCAAAATAAAATATGTAGCTACTCAATTACAATAGGGATAGGGGGTGAATTCTATGTTTAAAAACATTTTTTTAACCTTAATGAAATCAATTTTTATCAATGTTAAAACATGTAAATTAAAAAACACTCTATCGTTCTTAACTAAGAAACAATCTTTTTTAGGGTATATAAATTTGGATCTAGAAAATAAAATTAAGAAAAGTATAACTATGGAATGATTTTAAATTAAAGTGTATAGAATCATATTTATTAGAGTATACCTATTTAATAAAGTATAATAATTTTATACTTTATTTATTTAAGAAAACATGCAGTGGAAATAAAACATGTAACCAAAAAAAGTAAAAAACTAGAAAATATTTTAACCCAAATATATGGGTATCCAAAAATCATGGATAAAGGTTCCTTGATTTATACTTTTTAGAATGTTTGTCTTAACCACAGTAGTGTAAATCCTCAATAAGAATATCTGTGTCTATCTTGTTATCCCTGAAATCCCACAAACCCCAAGGTAGTCATTACCTCTATCTTCATATCCCTGTAAGTTCTAAAACATTAGGGTAGTCAGGACCTCAGTCTTCCTATCCTCAGAAGTCTTTGATTGATCTTAGTAATAATCAGAGTTGAAAAAATCAAGCAGAAAAATATGATTATATCTGAAATATATGTTTATTAATCACACAAATCATTAGAGTCTTTCTCCCTCTAGATATCACTTCACAGTCTGTAATCTCTAGGATCATCAATAGATAATGAGCACATTCAAATGAGATCCCTTTTTATATGAAGAAATTCAATGGTTTGATCCCTCATCCAAAGATCATATTTTTTATTGATTTTAGGAGGGACTTGTACACGTGTCATTCAACCAACGGTTAGTTAGAAAAAAATTGTATGACATTACTTCATTGTAACAAAAACATGTGTAAGGAATTTTTTGTGTACGAAAAACATTCTTAAGATTAATAAACTAAAGTAATATATGCTCCAATAATTTGGGATAAATACATTATGGTAAGTAAGGAAACATTAAAAATGTAAATAAACAGCATCAAGAAAATATAGAATTCAGAGTCTAAATATTTGAACAACTGGATTCTAGAAAAATGGATATTTGGGGTATGAATTATAAGGAATTCAGTGTATGAATTTTAAAGAATTCGAAGTCTAAATTTTATAGAATTTAGAGTCTAAATATCAAATAATTTAGAGTCTGAATTTAAGAGAATTTGGAGTCTGAATATCAGATAATTCAGAGTCTGAATTTTAGAGAATTTAGGGTCTGAAAATAGTAAATCTCAATATCTTTGGAACTGTAAGATTTGGAGTTTTTATTTTAGGATCCTAATTTTTTTAGCATAATACAAAAATGGTTTTACTTGGTTTTGAGAAGACATTAAATAAGACATTAAAAACCAAGGTACAGTTAAAACATTTCTTAGAGAAAGAAAATTTTCCCTTAATAGTATAATTCTTATTGAAAGATAATTTTATTTATGAAAATGTGTTTTTTATTTTCAAAACATAGAGGAATTGAAAATTAATAATAAAACATATTGACTCAATAGCCAGGTCAAGTTTCAAATGATAAATGATACCTTTTTCAGTATAAGTAAGTCATCCAATGTAACATGGATTAAAATCGATCTACATGGGTTAGGAAGCCATGGAACATGGCTGAGGTATCCTCTTTGATTCCAAAGAGTTCATCTATAGAAAACACGGTAAATAAATTGGTGGATCCCATGGACCAAGTCTAAAGCCTTCTATGTAATCCATATCTATGGTATCAGTAAAAGGAAACCAGTATAATATATGTGAGTGGCTCAACAGTTTTATATTATGATACCACACATTGGTTCCATACCGTGTGATCCATTACCAACATAAGTTACATACTGATTCAAGGGACCATGTAATGTTTCATTACTTTTATCAAAATAATTTATAAATAATCATTTCAATAATCAGTTCACGTAATTTTAAAAAGAGGGAGGCTAGTTCAGTGACCCTTCCTTTGATCAATTAAATTCAATGAAATATAGAAGGGGTCAAGGGTAATTTTAATGTCCACTCGCTTTATCAATTGAGTTCATCATATTCCATTCATTAATCAATTCACATAAAAGTAATAAGTAATAGTTCAATGTTATTTTCCATGCAACATGACAAAACAATTAGCTAATTATGAATAAAAAAATTGATTTTCCATTTCAATCAAGAACTCTCATTTATTTCATTTCCACACACATTTTATTCATAAATGAAAAGCTTTTACAGATGAAACCTCTAATATTTCATTTAATTTTTCCATGGGTCCCATTACTTTTGGTAAAGATAAACTCACACAATGCAGGAATAATGATAACTATAGATAAATCCCACCTCATGTGTAGGTTCGGTTTTTTTTACAACCTCCAACCTATAATAAGGGATTCATAGAATTTTCTAGTCAATATCTAAACATCCAATTTAAGAATAAATTAATTTCAGTGTAAATGATCATAATTTCCATCATGTGGTACTATCAAAAAATCAATAACAAAAGATATTATAGGAAAGGTATAAGCCAACTACCTTAGATGTGTGGAACTCCATTCACCCATTACTAGCCTTTAGCATATACTAGAATAAAATAAATCGAATAAATAAATTAATACCCAAAAAAATTGTGCATATCAACTACCAAAAATTTACAATTCAATATGGAGAGATTATTATGTATGGAATGAGAGGATTTAATATATTAACTATACAGATCAAATGTGGTGAACATGGAATGATTCTAATATTGGATGAAGAAAATACAAAAATTAAATTTCAGAGAGGATTTGGACCTCTTCAGGGATGTGGTCCAATATGTAAAAAGTAAAAGAGGGAGAATTTTGATATTAAGTGGGGAAAAAGTAAATAATGAAATTTCTCCCATAATTTAAAGTGGTACATTTTTTGGCTTCATGGTTTGGCCAAATCGTGCACCAATCATGTACACAGACAACTTTAGTTTCACTAACTATATGAGGTAGTCACATTGTTTAGCCATGCCATGCACATCCTGTAAGCCACTTTGTTGTCCCTCTACATCACCATTGATCACCATGTGGACTACTATTCTTAGTTAATCTTATAGTTCATCTCCAATCAATAGGACACATATTTGAGCTACACAATTACTACAACCCATGTGATAATTGTTCCCCTCATGCTACTTTCCAATAACTAGAGCTATAAGTTATGAAAGAACCTCAGAATCACCCAAATCATTCCATAATCTTTTAAGAACTTCCACTATAAGAAAAAAATAGATTAAACCCAAAATTTAAAGCATTCATACCTCATTAAAATTTGAGTAGTTAAAATTTATATTTTAAATGTTTTTTTATAACTGAAAATTTCCTCTAATTATCTATGTGTTAAAATATATTATATTTATTTAAAACATGAATGTATCCTATTTTACATTTCATTACATAAAAAATATAAATTTCATATTAACATATAAGAAAAATAGACATATAACTAATTCATGGATGATTATGGATGAAATAGATGCATCTAAAATAATTAATACATGTTTTAGGTTTAATTTATAGTACATATCATTTTATTTTAGCATTAATTACATGACTTACCATTTACCATGATTACAAAATTCTCTATAGTCAATATTAATATTTAGAAAATTAAAAAATACCTATATAAAATATTAACACATCATGATTCCAAATATGGAATCAATTTTTCAAAATTCAATACAAATAAGTGGTATAATTTAATTTTATATTTAACCAAAAAACTTGATGAAAATTAGTTTTTTAGAATATTTTTCTTTTTAAGTATGAAATGTTTTAATACTAAATTACTGTATAGTTTTTATTTAGAAAATAATTAATTAAATAATTTAAATAAAAATGATCGAATAAGATTTTAAAAATATATAAAAATCTAATTTTATTAAATAAATAATTTAAAGGAAAACACGCTTTTCAAAAAAATAGTTATTTTTCAATACCAATTTGAAAAACTAGCGATTAAAAAAAATATCAAAATTATACCATAGGATTAATTTTATATTATCGATCGAATACTTATATTTATTTTATAAAATAATACTACTATATTTTATATAATGTAATTATATTATTCAGTCACAAAAAATCATTACAAAATATTTTTTTATTAAAATGTATCTTTGATTTATTTAATGGTTTTACTAAATGGTGATTTTATATTTTATAGGAATTAGTCTGTTATTTTTTGTTTATTAGAATCATTTTACATATTTCAAAAGGAAGTTAATCATATTCATACATTCCAATTTAAATGCTAGATTATTCTGATCATATATAAAGAGCAATATATGATGGTTTATTTAAGATTGGTGTTACATGTCATACATGTTGTTGAACATAATACCCATATTTTATAATCTCATGATACTAAATTCTCCCCAATTTTCTTAACTAAATCCTCTCAATTTTAAATTAGGCTTAGAAACTAGTGTACTGAATTTGTAAATACAATTTTTGAAATCCAACATTAAAAAAAGGATTAACAAACCATAAACTTTAAAAGGGAGAACATATAAGTATTATAGTCATCTATAATTACACATATCATGGTTTTCATGGAGGAAATTTTTTTCTGGGAATTCAAAACATGGACATGGAATAAAAAAGGTAACTCTTATGTACTAATATATAATTCCAGAAAACATGGTCATGAGAATGATAACCATAAAAAACCATAAATATAGGATGGATTAAAAGCCCATTGATTTCTTCGTATGAAAACTAAATGGATAAAGTTTTTATTTAAAGACCCTTATCCATGTGTCAAATAATTACTTTAACATATATACTAATAAAATAAGGAAATTTTCTAATTTTAAAAGTATGGTTTAGTCCTCTAATAAATTTCCACCAGTGTCTCATATTTCTCTCCAAATCATAAGAATTCAAGGAATATTTTTCATGCATGAATCACTAAATTAAACTACTATCGAATCTCATAATTCCATAAATGGATCGAAATCTATTACTATAATCTAGAAATATTAACAAAAATAAAAAATTGTAATCACAAGATTTGATAATTGCCAATTTTAAAAAATCGTGGAAAATATTAATCTTCATAGCATCAACAAGGTCTCTTAATGGAAAACATAAATCATTAAATAATAATATATATACCTATAATACTATAACATATACTTAACCAAGTAAAACCCCCAAAAAAGAAGTATTTGACAACACATACCTTAGATATTAATTTAATATTTACCTCTAAATAACATTAATCAAACATGATGTATTATTACTAAAATGTATATATCCCAACCATATAGTAAAAAAGATATTCTAATTATTTCCATAAAAGACATGTATCACTATTAATATAAAATAAAATCAAAATTTTCCCACAATATGTCAACCTTTTATCCGAAAATTAAATAACATAGTGATCACTTTATCTTAATCATATAAGGTTCCCAAAATAGTGAACTTGTTTAAAAATAGCATTAACAACAAAACCATCAAATGAATTTTAAATCACATTGTCATCTCTATGAAAATACTTATGTTCCCAAAACTCTAATAAATCATAATTAAATCAATATAAATGACCATATAACACATAATTGTTATAAATAACTTTAAACATATATAAAAAATGTAAATAAATTCTTCATTAAATAACTATTTTAATATGTTAATCATAAGGGTGACATACTCCAAAAACTCATTAATGTATCCCAAAAATTATCTCATTTTTAGTTCCCCATTTTTCAAATGTATCGATTCCATATAAAATATTATTCCAAATTTTGAAAATAAAACCAACTAAATAATAATAATTAAGTGTTTTATGATTAGAAAATTTTCATTATATCATGACTTTAAAACTTTTATAAATGATCACATCCTTAAATAATTAACCACATTAATTTGTATTATTACATTCAAATTTATTCTTATAAATACATTATATGAAATATGTCCTTATAATTTTACAATATAAAATCAATTTTGATTTATACATTGGATACAAGAAAATAATTCATACCTTAAATAAAATCATTTTTCACTTTCCTAATTCTATGGATATACATTATATCTTTCAACAAAAAATACTTATTTCCAAAAAAACAAATAGTTATTTCCTTTTTGGAATTTCCTATGTTGAATGGCATTGATAAATTGAGATTTTGAAATCAAATTAATGATAATACATGATCCAAATAAATTTTAGAGAAATAAAAAGGTGTTTAATGGGTCCAATATTTTCTTAGAGGTGATTTGAATGTTCAAAAACCTTTCAAAATAAATTGAATAAACTTTTTCCAGGATAATGAAAATTAAATAATTTTTATGGGATAAGTGGGTTTTGTGTGATCCTTTCTATTTCATCTTGATGAACAATATTTTCTTTATATAAATTAAAATACTAAAAACATGAAATGATTTACTAAATAATAAAATCAAAATGGTCATTTTAACTACAATACCCATAGAAACACTATAATAACCTTTAAATTCAATATGTTAACATTGATTGCCCTATAAATCCAATATCTATAATTATCATTAATACCCTCAATATCTAACTCTTAAAACATAAAAATGGGTGTTTAAGACATTTAACACATGATCAAACAAAAACATATTACCCGTGATGGAATTTTTAGCTCTTATGATGATCTCACATGAAAAAATCCGAAAATCAAAAGTTATCTAAACACTTCTCTAATACTAAATATAAGGACGCTTCCTTATACATTACAAAATCCTATAAAATTAAAGTAGATTTCTTTTTAATAAATTTACAATGAACTTTATATTTTAGAGTGTTAATTGTTTTGTCAAAAATCTTACATTAAAATTCATTTATATTCAAATAAAACACTTTTAATCAGTAACCATTTTCCCCATAACTATCATTTTTAAATTAATCACATTTTTATCCAGAAAATTTTATTAAATTTTAACATGAATTCTCTATTTCACATACCCACCCTTAAACCTATTTAAAAAAACATAACTGATTGGATGATAACAAAATTATCATAAATTAATATACAAAATAATGAAAATATTAGTCCATTAAAACAGTGAAAAATTTACCTTTAGTAAATAAAATTATGGATAAAAATATACATTTTGTAAACAAAAAATATTTATAGGAAATATTTAATGTAGAATAAAAATCATAAGGTTTCATTGAAATCATGAGAACCCATAATAAATTTTTTCATAATCATTCACTTTTTATCCTTATAATGAATCATATAAATTCTTTTATACATAATAAAATGTATCATACCTTTATGAAATTATAACTTTCTTATTAATATTAATAGAAATCGTAGATTAAACATGTAGTTTACGTGGAGAATAATTTTCATATCACTCATATAGATGGAGTATCCATCATGGTTTTTCTTATAATAACCTTCTCAGATTCATATAAAATATTCATCGTGTTTACAGTTGGAATTACCATCAGATTATATTCCTATAATTTCATTGTATGAAACTAATATGTTAAATCCATCCCTTTACCCGATGAATTATAGAGCTACAACGGGCTCACCTACCATGGGTTTATAATGGAACTACCCATTATAATAATAAATTCCGTCAAACCATAAAATAATTTATAAAATATTGAATCATAATAATTTTCTTTTCATCGATAAATTTTTTTTTGATATTGAGATATCCATTCCATAATAAACTCATATTTAAAATTGAAAAAAATAGTAGAGGAGGGTTTTATATTTTAATGAAACATGAATTATTGTAATGGAATAAAAAAGCAAATAAATGTTTTCATGGGGGGGGAAAGTATTTGTCTCCGCATAAGATAAAGTGGAACATTTATTTTGGTCTTTTGGTAAAGGATGATAAAGCATTACATAGATTATTCATCTTGAAAAAATTTGAATTAATGTCAAAATAAAAATAATGATTCCTTATTTATTCACTTATATCCATATAAATATATCATGAAAATAGTATAAAAATTATTTCTATGGACTAAAATAGAATATTTTAACGAAATAATTAAATTTGGAATTTTAATTTATTGGCCTCTTATGTTGAGTTTGAATCAATATATATGTTATTTATTTCCTAACAAATAAAAATATTTTAAATAAATTTCTGAAAACCCTTTTTCATATTGATTTATATATTTATCTCACTTAATAATATTTAATATAATTATTTAAAAATTTAATTTTATGTTGGATATTTCGATGATATTTTGTTCACATGCACATAATATCTTTAGCAGGTTGACTGTGGTAAAAAAATATTATAATATAATATTTATAATAATCATTAAATAATTATATTTTTCTTACATCAATTATACATTAAATTCCAGCTATTTAATTATTGTTAAAAAATTAATAGTGTTACATTATTGGAGATGTTGGTCAAACATACACATGGGTAACACTTCCATTTTTTCAATGATCATCCTGGAAGAAGGTAAGTATTATTACATATTTTCATGGTGATAATAATATTTTATATATAATATTACTTCCTTAAATATAATTTTATATATATATATATATATATTTCATATGATGTGGTGATTACAAATGAATCACATCGCTTCATGGAGGTGGTAATCCACACAAGCACAATAATGATTTTATCATTTTTTAAGGGAATTAAAATGCAAGAATTTAAATGATATATTATATTTTTTTGAATGACAAGTATCTCATAAATATATTATTAAAATATTGATTACATCATTATAATCTAGCTATGATAGACAGTTTTAGAAAACCAATTACATCAGTTCGTGTGGCTGTAGTCTTCCCTAAACACCAAATATGGGGTTTTTTCCCAATTTATGGAAGTAGTGATGGATATAGATTATTTAATTTACATAATAACATCTCATTATATGGTGGATAATATTTTTACTAATTTATCATGGTTAGATAATATTTTAAAGAAGTGGAAGGATAAATAAAAATAAAACATTTGTTAAAAAATTATACTTCTTCATCAGAAAATCTTCTTTATTTATAACCTTAAATCCAATAAGATATGTATTAATCCCTAAATAAAGAAAAAAATTATGGGATTGGAATATTTGAAGATATTTTTTAATAAATATTATGATCCAAATGGGTTTCAATGTTTTTGTTATATAGAAGATGGAATACCGTTTTATAAGAGAGGGGAGAAGTACTTTTGGATTTTCCTAAAATGTAAAATTAATATTAAATAATTTTCAATTAAAAATAAATAAAAAATATTTATAAAAAATATAGGATTATTATGGATGAAATTTATTTCATACAGCTAAAATTTTAAAATTTTTTACTATTTTTTATCCTTATCATTTGGTTTTAACCCCCCATAAACCCTATTCCAACTTACCGTGATAATAATGTTTTCTACTATTTGGTGGTAGTGATATATACTATAAATGGAAATATGGTGCATAAAAAAAACTTGGTTGATTTTATAAATTATAATATAATTAATTTGTTGAATATGTTATTTTTTAGAATTTTTTATCATTAAATAAAATATTATTTATTAAAAATATTATTAATGTCAATTTTTGGACTATTCGTTATTTGACAACAATAATTTCAATAACAAAATTGATTAAAATATTTTAATAAAATCATAAAAATATATTTATATCAATATTAATTTACAAAAACCATAAAATTATTATATCACATTAATTATCTTAGATATTGTCACTTTTAATATGTTTAATATCATTTATTTAATTTTCAGATTAATTAAATAATTACTGCATCATTATTGTGTAAGCATTTAAGGTAATTTTTCCCCTAAAAATTAAAAAAAATTAAATATTATTAAGAATAATTATTTATATTTAAAAACTATATTAATGACCAAATATTCCATTTGAGTATCCCTATGTAAAAAATTGTATAGTTTCTAGAAACAAGATTATGGCATTGTTGACTTTTCATTACATAACATATTATATTGTTCATAATCACATATAAATTGTAAAAAAATGTCCAATAGCTAAATATTTTATTATTATAGGGAAATGGAATCATCCAATAGAATAAATAAAAGTGTATGGATCATTTTATATTCCTTGACATTTTATTTTTAACATTGATCATCTGATTTTCTTGTTACCATGTTAAATTTTTTTACAATGGTAAGTATTCATGTTGAACAACAAAAGATACTATTTTCTAAGTTCATATATCTTAATTCCAAAAATATAATCCACTTTTCAAAATTCAAAACCATGATGTGTCATAATTTACTTGTAAAAAATCAAGAAAAACCCAATGAAAAATGGTTTTACATAGAAATGAAATTGGTACGTATAAGTGTATTTATACTAAATTTATATTTAAAAATAATTTAAACATAATAAATAAATTATTATAAATAATATTTTACAAAATAAATTTTTTGAAAACTTTTAAATTAATTTTTTCATTAAATAAATATAATAAAATACAGTTTTCTATAAAATCGTTATTTTTCACTATTTAATGAAAAATAAGACGTTTCATAAAAAATAGAAAAATATCACCATTGGGTAATATATAAATGTAGAATTAAAAATTATATTTAATTTATAAAATAAATTTTTTTAATGTTATATAAATTCAATATATTAGTATCTCAAAAAAATACAATGAAACCCTTTTTAGGGAAAACATAACATTGATGAATAAAATGGATTTACTAAAAAATTTGTGATTATTTCATAGTCATTATAAAATAAATTTGTATTTATAATAATTTCCATATATATTTCAAAAATTATTTAATCTTATTCATACCGCCTAATTTAATAACTAGTTTATAATGGTAAAATTTAAATATTAATATTTCACAGTTTGTCTAAGCTCAATGGTGTGTGTCATATAAGCCATAAAAATAATGTAATTATTATAAAATATCATCATGTTACAAGAATATAATAATATTACTAAATCCTATTACAATTCTGATATTGAATTGGGTTGAGATTTCAATGGAATTTTTGATCATCTTGCCTCAGACTCCAAGTTTGGAGGCTTTATTAGGGTTATTATTAATTTGTTGAAAAATGTAACCAAATTCCTACCCATTTTAGAGTTTTTGAAGGTAGATTATATTAAAAATGATTAGTCTAATAGATAATTAACATCCATCTAAATCCCTTATCCATTGTTTCTAACAAACACTCACACTAAAAATATCCATTCTTTTGAGGCCTCCAAAAAGTGATGGTCTCTCAGTAAAAAATGAGAATGATTTATTAACTACATATTGATGAATAGACTAAGTAGGATATCAATATTCTTGAGGATATGATTGGATATTCGGTTCTTGATTTTGGTGGATGTTGGGAGAAAATTCTATTTTTGTTGAATTTTCCTATGAAAGCAGCTATTTTACATTTATTAGGATGTATCCATTTGAATATTTTTTATCAATAAACATATAGATCACATATTTATTTGGTAAAATTGGTTATGTTCTCATTAATGGGGTTAAATATCCTATATGGGAAAGAAGAAAAGATTAAGTTGATCATGAATAAGTTGGTGACTACTAGGACTCATCAAAAATCATTTTTTTGAAAGTCAACATTTCCGGTTGTAATTTTAGGTTAGTCATTAGGTGTTTTTAATAAATTATATGTGGTTGTGAGAACATTGGATAATAAGGTAAGGAATATTTTCCTCTTTGTATTTCAAACATTTTGAGTTTATAGTTCTTCCTTATCAAAGCAGTGGTATTGACAAGGGGACACAAATATTTTGTCTTGGTTGAATATTTTGGGGATACTCAGTGATTCTTAGGTTGTTTTGTATTAATATACACATATATGAACATGTAATGAATCATTTTTTATATAACAGTGCCTATTTATTTATTTATATTCATAGAATTTCATTTCATTGGATAATCCTATATTTCTAGTATCTATGATTTCTCTCTTATTTATTTATATTTTAAAGTTATTTATTTGATTTTTTGGATATCTAATTTATTGATGGGTCATATAGGTTTTCATTAAAAAATACATAGAATAATTATTTTTATTTCATAGGTGGAATCATTCTCATATCCAATATATTGATGTCCTGGTTATTTTGGCTAGCCCTTGTTTTTTAGGAATGTGCTTTTGGACTTGTAACATGTTGGTCATATTGACATATCTAGTTTTACTAGGATAGTTAATTATAATAATTCAACAAATAAAAAGAATAATCCATTAATAAAATCCACTGATGAGTTAAAATTATAATACATTATTGAGTTAAAGATGATTTTTAAAGAAAACATGGGATATATCAATGAAATTATTGATGAAATAGATAACATTATTTAGATTAAAACATAAAATATTATTATAAAAAATTAGGATGTAAAGGATCTTGAGGTGAAGCTAAGATAAGGTAAAAAATCTATGAGAGAACCTAAATATGTCAAGTTAAAAAATTCAAGAAGTAAGGTTTCTAAAAAATAAAAAATGGTGATGAACTTTTGAAATACTAATAAAAATCAAAGATCATTTCCCATCATACAATATACAATTATTTTTAGAACATAAGCTTCTAATTAAAGTGTTATAAAAATATAAAATATAAAATAAATTTGATAACCACATCTAAAATGAATGATACATCTGCTATAATGTTTGATAACGGTGTTATATATTAGAATAAAAACATGGTTTTAAAAGAAAAGAATATCGTGTCAATTATTAATGGAAAATATAAGGTAAATTAGATGGATACGATAGTAAACGATATTAGAAAACAGTATATTACATAAAATATAATGGAATAACAAAACATATATTTTTAAGAACCTATTTTATTTCCAAGGATATTTTTCATTGAGGTATGATGTTGGTGTAGTGATGTTTATGAACCCAAAAAACATATATACTAGAAATATATTTCACTCAGTCAGTCGAAGTGGAGTGTTTAATTTTATTCGAGTAAATATAAAATATTAATAATCAATATAAAAGAACATATGAAAGAAATGTTTCAATAAAAAATATACTTATTATATTAAGGAAACTTATTGGAGGATTTATTAACCCTGATGCTATACCATTTTGATTCTTATTATTAATTTAGAGAAACTGATGAAAAATATATAATTCCAAATATTTTAAAATTTTTAATAACAAAGGTAATGTAATGGATGTTGAGATATAATAAAATAAGGAAGATGAGGGAACAAAATAATATGATAGTGTTTTCTCATCAAACATAACTGGTAAATAAATATCTTGAAGGAGATACAATGTTATGATTGTGGATATGTTTGTTTTAGAAACGATTGTTCACTTATTATGAAAATATTGAAATACAAAAAATATTTGTTAGAAGACACACAATGATTCTCTCTCTATAAATAGGTTAAGACAAAATCTTCATATTGTTTCTCAATATTGGGATAATGGGAATGATATGATATTTTGGATGAATGATGTTGTAATTAAGTTCTCAAAGTATTTCTAAATAATTATTAAGTAAAAAAAATCTAATCCTATCGTGTATTTATAAAGATCAAAATTTACATTACATGTGTATAAAAAAGATTACTAGATTTGGCATAAAATGATTGGCCATTTTGGGTATAAGAATATGTAAAATATTTTTATACAGGATTCTTTGATAAATAAACAAAAGTAGCATTTTAAAAGGCTCAAAATATTTTTATTTATTTTATTTATTTCGTATTTATTTTATTTATTACATATTTATTTCGTATTTATTTTATTTCTTTCATATTTCTTTCATATTTATTTTATTTATTTCGTATTTATTTTATTTATTTCGTAATACTTTATTTACTTTATTTATCCATGCATGCACATTCTCATGCACATACCCATGCACATGCTCATGCATATGCCCATGCACATGCTCATGCATATGCCCATGCACATGCTCATGCATATGCCAATGCAATATAAAGAAATAATGTGTTTGGTGAGATTTGAACCCCTAACCTCTTGCATATTTTCCAAAGACTCTACAACTCCAGTAAGCTCGTCATGTTGTTAATAAACAGAATTTAATATACTTATATATATTAATTGAAAAAACAAATAATACATAAATAATAGATATAAACTCAATAATAATAAATAATAAAAAATAAATAATAAATAATAAATAAATAATAAATAATAAATACTAAATAATAAATAATAAATAATAAATAATAAATACTAAATAATAAATAATAAATAAAAAAAAATAATGAATAATGAATAATGAATAATAAATAATAAATAATAAATAATAAATAATAAATAAATATATATAATAAATAATAAATATTAAATAAATATAAATAATAAATAATAAATAAATATAAATAATAAATAATAAATAATAAATAAATATAAATAATGAATAAATATAAATATAAATAATAAATAATAAATAAATATAAATAATAAATAATAAATAAATATAAATAATAAATAATAAATAAATATAAATAATAAATAATAAGTAAATATAAATAATAAATAATAAATAATAAATATATATATAATAAATAAATATAAATAATAAATAATAGAAAATAGATAATAAATCATAAATCATAAATCATAAATAGTAAATAATAACTAATAAATATAAATAATAAATATAAATAATAAATAATAAATAAATATAATTAATAATTAATTAATTAATATAAATAATAATAAATAATAAATAATAAATAATAAATAATAAATTAATATAAATAATAAATAATAAATAAATATAAATAATAAATAAATATAAATAATCAATAATCAATAATAAATAAATGACCAATATAAATAATAAATATAAATAATAAATAATAAATAATAAATAACCAGTAACAAATATTATTATTAATAGTAATATTTTATTATTATTAATAATAAATAATAAATAATAAGTAAGTATAAATAATAAATAAATAATAAATAATAAACAATAAATAAATATAAATAATAAATAAATATAAATAATAAATAATAATAAATAAATAAATAATCAATAAATAATCAATATAAATAATAAATATAAATAATAAATATAAATAATAAATAATAAGTAACCAGTAGCAAATATTATTATTAATAATAATATTATATTATTAGTAATAATAAATAATAAATAATTAATTATATGTAATAAGTAATAAGTAAATATAAATAGTAAATAAATATAAATAAAAAATAATAAATAAATATAAATAATAAATAATAAAAAATAAATAAATAGAAATAATAAATAATAAATAATAAATAATAAATAACCAGTTACAAATAATAGATAATAAATAAATTATATTATATTATAAATAATAAATAATAAAGGAATTACATGAAAAATTATGAAAAGACGTGATAAGGGATAAAAAATCATGAAAACGCATGAAAACGGATGGAGAAGCATATGAAGAATGAGGCATTAGAAAGAATGAGAATGCATGAAAACTCATGAGAACTCTGGAAAACCCCTTAATAATTCAACATAATCATCATAATAACCCACAAAAAACCATTGATAAAGATAACAAGTCATAGAAACCCAAATAAATAGTAATAAATGGAGCAACCGTTAAAACACGTCAAAATGGTCATAAAGAGACTAAAACATTAGACTCACATTAACGAAGATATCTTATGATCTGAGAGTCCGTTTTAGATCTGCGACCTGTCAAATCAAAGATCCTGAAACAATCTTCGACCTGAAATGTGAAAGAGTCTGAATGGACAGGCGGATCTGACGTTACGACTATTTAAAAAAATTTGACGGGGAATGGGTAATAGAAACGAGGCATCGAAAAACATAACAAAACCTGATACCCACTAAAAAGGCTATAACATATGATCTAGTAGTGAATGTGGGCACTGCGACTAGTCAAACTGAAGCTCATAGAACGAGCTATGATCTGGCAGGTGTAGGAGTCTGAACTGACACGCGGATTGAAAGTTAGGTCCATTTGAAGACAAGTTCAACGGGACACCGGTGACGAAAACGGGGTTTCAGAGGCCTTTAGAGGTTTTTTGGGGTTAAAAAACACAATATAATCTTACTTATATCAAATTGGTGCATAGCTCTCTTTGCTGGCTTCAATTTGATATGTGGTAGAGCCCAAACGGACACCCGGAGCGAAAGTTATGGCCGTTTGAAGTTGGAGAACTTTTTTAGACTTTTTATAACTCTAATATCGTCCACACCTTAGACCATCTCATGGTTCTGATTATATGTGCCTCTAGATCTCTTCATGAGCTTCGATTTGACTGGTCGTGGTGCTCCAACGGATGCCCGGATCAAAAGTTATGGTCGTTTTAGTGATTTCAGGGTTGCTCGTGTTTTTTTATTTTTTTCATTTTATTTCGTGGCGGTTTTACCGAAACCCCTGCAATTTCGAGGAGGTTTTTTAAAAAACCGCCACTAATCCTCAAAAAAAATTAAAAAAAAATTAAAAATAAAATAAAAAAAATATGGCATTTCATGGCGGTTTAAATACTGCCGCGAAATAGCGGCCCGAAACACGTTTAGCTGCGGTTTTTAAAACTGCTGCAAAAAAACATCGCTAAACGACAGTTTTCTTGTAGTGCTAGAAGGATAAAAATAAGTGAAATAAGATGATGAAGATAAAATTAATTAAACCTATTGTGTTAGTACACTCATATGTACAATATCATTGAGTTTGAAGTCAAATAATAGAGATACTTATTTCATGATTTCATTATTGAATTTACTTATATAAATTATGTTCATTTCAAATAGAATACATCACAATATATTGTGAAATTAAAACACTCTCTATGGATTTTTTATAATAAAATCAGTTTTTTTATCAAATGATTTAAATCAGAAAGTATATTTCAATTTATTAGTGGATAAAATGAGTAATATCTTTAGAATCATGGGAATATACATGAATATAACACTCAATATTCACCACAAAAAAATACATTTATTATGAAGAAGAATAATAGTTTAGTGTATTTGGGAATAAAAATGTTATCACAACATAAAACATCAAAATTATTACAAATATTATATTAAAATATAAATATCTATATTATTTTTTGATACTTACTATATACCAATTAAATCACTACACTATATTAGTTATGGTTTTTTCATAATCCTTTCTTGAAAAACATGAAGGAATTTTGAATCCCATTATTTATCAAGATTAACAGAATATTTTTTGGATTATTTGATTAAAGATATAAAGAAGGAATATTTTTATGAGAGACAATTTTTTTAAGGAGTTACTAGTCACATATAAATAATTGATATATGTTTTTTAAATATATTATATAAATATGTTTTAAAATAGAAAAATTTACAATCTTCATTTCCCACTGATAATGATGTTGTTGAAGCTAAAAATAGGCAACAACACGAAGGTATATTAGATTAATTGGTGTATTTAAATATCACTTCAGTTGATTGATAAAAATTTATCAATTAATATATATCTAAGAAATAAATTTCATTGATTCAAATACTTATAAAATATTTTGAGTATGAAATTTCACAAAAATACAACATGAATGGGTTATAAGCATGACGAATCATGATAATTTCATATCATAATAACATGATTTTTCTAGTTTAACCAAAATTATATTGATTTAACCATACAAAATAAGAATTTCACTCCAGTTATGGAATAATAACTCAACTATATTGATAATAATAGAAAATTTAAATTAGATTCATATGCCAAAATAAAGAATTTCAGTGGTAAGAAGTTTATTTTTCAGAATAAGATCAATGATAAAGGTGAAATCATTTTAAAAGGGGAATATCTTATATACATAGGGTACTATCAAATTGAGGGTATTCATTTATATGATTCTTTTTTTCTAATTTCATGTTTACAATAAATATTAATCATTATTATGAATTAAGAAAAATGAAATTAAAAAGTTTTTTAAAAGGATGTGAAGACTGAATTACATTATTTTAAAATTAGTGATGATTTTACATTATTAAATAAGGTATTTTCCTTGAAGTTGATGGTTTTCGATTATTCCAGATGATGATGGAACTTTATAGTCTCAAACAACATCAATCAAAAGAGTATTTATAGACATATAATAATTGAAAGTGTTTGATATAAAAGAAATGAAAATTTGATTAGGATTTTTAAGTAAAGTGATATGATATAAACTCACTAATTGTGATTTTTTAGGTTGATAAGAAATATTTTCAAAAAAAATGAATACAATTTTGAGGTTTTTTCTATCCAAATGATAGAATATGTTTTGATGTTTATGATAGGTTATATGATATAATTCTTGAGACTATAGGTAACTAATAAAAAATTCATTATATATCTAATAGTGGAAAATTATTCTTAGTAGATACATAAAAAAATTATAATGGGGAAATATGGAGATTATTATACTCTAGTTGAACATGGGAATATGATTTCCTAATATGAAAAAGTATGGATAGTAGAACAAACAATGTTCTCGATTCTCATTGTCATCAAAAAAATATTTGATAGTTTCAGATCTAGATACTGTGTTTTCAATTATAATTTGTAAAAAAATACATGGAAACCCAAAGGAGTAACATCATATGAAAAAAAAATGGAACCAATGATACATAAGTTTCACACTTGATTATGGTATTAGATAAGAAAATAATCTATCATTATAGCTTTATATATATACTGATGTACGTTGGGTAGGATATATTGGATGTTGGATGTCTACTTTGGGGTTTCTTTGTTATTTGAGGAATAGGTGTTCCATGAAACTCAAATAAGTATAATCCCACTACAATTAGAATAATGAAAGATAATTATGTTACAATATCATTATAAAACACTCAGGGATATGGATAATTTCCCAACATGATGATATGAGGGTTGGTCTATCATGTTGATAATTATAAGAAAAAATTAAATTGAAATCTACTTGTAAAAGAATCCAATACAATATTCAATGATAACTGAAATTGAAATCATGTGAAATTTCACTTAGGAAAAGGTTGAGCAAAGTGAGAAATAACTGGATTTTGTTTCAATAAAATAAAAACATATAAAACTTTTGGAAAATTATCTATTGAAGGATTCCATTGAACACATACGGGTCTAATTATGACTATGTTACTTGCAAAAATTCCAAAATGTTTTCTTGGATATATCAAAATTTTGTTGTTTTTTATTTTTTAATAAATTTTTATATTAAAAATATACATATTCAAGAAATTTTTGCGATACACTTATTTATTTTATAAGGTATTCATAATGGTGAAGATGAATATATGTGATGAAACTTGAGGGATCATGTGTCGATGCGAATGTTTCTGAAAAATAAAATGGGGAATATTGAAGACTCCATTGATAAAATAAATGATTGATGATATTTATGATCCCTTTGAAATATTGAATCATTAAAATCCTTTTGTATTAATATTAACAAAAGGGATCTTGGTAAAGCTAGGTTGATATCAATTGAGACAAAGTCAACTAGTATTTATCTGTAATAGAGGAAAAATGTTTTCAAATAATTATCATTCTATCACATGGAGAAGTGTGTAGTTTTCCTTAAAATTTTATGTATGATACAATTTATATTTTGAGGAAATCCATTCAATATTATGAGGAATAGTTCTTGTTTTATTTATAGAGAACATACTCTTGGATGAGTTGGAAGTAATTTTAAGTTTAGTGGTTATATATATAAATTTTAAGTTTGATGTTTTTATACAGAATAAAAAATCATAGATTGAAGTATGGTGATAATTATGTAGAATTTATATGTAAATATCAGATAATAAATAATTAATATTAAATGAAATTATATAATTCATTAGTTATTATTCATAAAAATTATTTTATTGTTTATCCCGAATGCAATAGAAACTATTAAAATGTATACAACCTACATTGACATGGTAGAAAATTACTGATTATTTTTATATTGTATAAGGTGTAAATATCATGAATAAAGATATTTTAAAAATAATATTAACAAATAAAGTTACTACAACCAGGTAAATATCATTTCAAATTGTGTTTATAAATAATTTAAAATTTTGGGAGAGAGAATATCTCATTCTTTAGATCATTATTTGAGGAATATTTTGATCATTATAACCATATCAGTTCAAGATCTTTTTTTTTGTCAGGTCCCAAACTATATCCCCTCATGTAGTTATCTACATGGTATCCTTTTACATACAAACTTCTTTGATGAATTGTCAGTTGTTAGCATAGCCGATTAAACATCTTTTTATATTCACCTTCGGCCACTTCGTGTTTCTTGGATCATCATGGAATATATCTTGTTCATACAAATAATTAAAGTATGAGAGGTGGAGGTGGAGGATCTCAAGATGAATATTTTGTATGATATGATTGACAATTTTCTAAAAATGATATATATATATATAAATGTTATTATATTCCCATTATTAGGGATTAGTAATTGTTAAAAGTCTATAGGGCGAAACATAAAACTCTTATAAATCAAGTTCCATGTAATAAAATAATAATATTATTATTTTCAATAGTTTTCACTAATTAGAAAAATGATATATATTACTCTCCAGTCCTGTAAATTAATATTTATCACCAACCAAGTATTAGACTTCTCATATTCCCCAATATTTACCAAATACCGGTATAAATATTTCTATTACATATTTAATTATTAAATTAATAAATATTCCATTCATAGACTAATTAATATATATTTGTTTGATATTATAGTATGAAACAAAATTATTTGGTTCCCGAATAAATAGTTATTTTTCATATTACAAATAACAATAAATAATAAAATAATTTAAATTTCATAATTTAATTATTTCATTAAGAAGGAATATTTTTTTAATATTCTCAATCACTTAATAAATATTGAGTTAATATTTACTCTAGTATAGGAGAGAAATATTTATTCCAATTATTAAATATAAATAATATTTATTTGAGATCAAAGGAAATGTAATGTCTTACCATCTTGTCCTTTATCTAAGTGGAATTAGGCACTCATGACAAAATACCATGATTAAGATCAAATAATAGGTCAAGGAACTTATATAGGAAGATGATATATGACAATCAAATAGCCATATACAAATTCTCTAAATTTAATATATCATCAAGAAGGTCTCACACATGTGTCATCAACCTTATTTCTTGACATATTGTTCTTCGATTATCTGAGACAGGAATGTTTACATCACCTCAAAATCCACTTTATATTTTATTAAAATAGACAGTTAATAATAAGTGAGAAACTTACAAAAACCTTCACCACCATTTCAAATTTTAAATTACAAACTTCAACCATTACAAAACTAAAATTCATCACCACATCAGACCACGTACCGACTCACGAAGCACCAGCCCAAAACACCTTACACCAAACACGAGAGCCAAAATCAAAGAGTCAAACACTGAGATACAAAATTCAAAAATACCACAAAACCTGAGGAGACATTGAGCTTCGAGAACCCTCAGTAGTCTGAGATGCATCACACCCCCCACCAGCATAATGAAACCCTACCATACACAGTTCCATTCATCACCGTCGTTGTCATCGCTGAATTTTCACCACACCAGATCACTGGAGAATATGATCTGGAGTCCAATTTCCCCACCAACAACAGACCACCAAAGGAATATCTAACAACCTTCAAAATCAGAACAAACCTTCCATCAGAACAGCCATGACACCAATCTAGAAAGCAAATATCAAACATCCTGGAAACGGTTGGTCTCTCAATCACCACATCCCAATGATCTGGGACACCACCACACCAAACCGACATGGGAAGGTTAGATGGGACACGAAACCATGGTAGAGACGAATGAATAAAGGTCTCCACAAGGGGTTGACACCTTTTTCCCAGAAGAAGCCCAGTAGAGCCAAAAACAATGCAAAAGGACCAGGAAGAAAGCCCCAAACCAAAAAGAAAAATCCAAGGAAGAAATGAAGCCAACACTGAGACAGATAATCTTGAGGCTGCTGCCATTCCTCCACCAAAACCATCCAAATTTGGGCCAAAAACCTACATTGAGCCCGACAAAGATAGGGTCAAGCTCGAGGGGTTGACCAATAAGAGTAGAGGAGGAGGAAGATACATAATGCCACCACCAACGCTGACCCATGCCGTTAGAGGCTCCTTCTCCCAGACCCATGATGGAGGTCCGAAGCACAAGAGATACGTGGAATGTGGGGTGGTGAGAGACGAATGGAATCCACACCAGCATAAGATCTAAGCAAGTAGGGGGAAGGAAGAGACAATATCGGGAAGAGGGAATGGAACCAGCAAAGTAAAGAGCACCATTGCCACTGGACGAAGCCACGAAACCCTAGAAGAAATGGGAAGGGGAAAGTGAGGCAGAAGAGAGAGTGCAAGGAGCTCTAACGTAAGAACATCCCTAAATTTGGAATTAATAAATGCTTTATTAGCATATTCATTAAAAAATATAATTCATGATATAACCAACGTAAACAAAATTGATATGAATTATCTCAACATAGTTTATAAAAAAAACATAAATGTGTCCGAGTCATGACATGTATTTGTAGTAATTTTAACTTCCAAGGATCATTACACACACTCACTAATATGAAAATCCAATGACAAATAAAATGATGATTTTTTATAGGTTGGTATATTATCATAATCTATTATCTTAGAGATAACATAGTTAAATCATCTTGAGATTTAGTCTCATCTCATTATGACTATTTAGACCTAATAGTTAACATATTATGCTCCCTATATTAGAATTTTATCCAAATATAAAATAATTACATGAATATCATCCTGAAATTTCATTATTCTCATCATCAATGGGAACTCCAATACCTGATTCTATATGACATATACACTAAGTAAATAATAAATTAATGACACAATGAGAAATTAATTATATATAATAAGATATATAGATAAATATTTACTTATTTCATCATACATGAAGTCCAATGTACTCAATTTTTTTTGAGATACCAACTCCAACAAAATTCTAATTGGACTAGAGACAACTGAAAAAGACATTTAGTTCACTGTCACTCATACAATTATCATTTTTATAACGAGTTAATAATTTAGTTATGTCGACTTCAAAATTGTCTCCTATGGAATATTAACTCACATTCAAAACATGTATATAATAAAAATACATTGAGATATGAGACTTCAAATGTAAGTGCTTCATCAGATGATGTGAACGAAGATCCATTACAAGATCCACCATTGTTGTATTATCACAATAGAGTGTGATTGGATCATTACTTCTAGGAACTACACTAACCTCTTTGAAAAAAAAATTAATTAAAATATTTATCTTTAACTTCCTAAAATTCATCAATATACTTAGAATCTAATACAGAATTGGTGACCACTGCTTATTTTGTGCTCTTCCATATCATGGTACTTCAATTAATAGTTAATATGTTTCTTGGCGGTGATTTCATGTCATCATGGCCCATTTGGAAACAATCATCTTCATATACCCTGATTACTAATTCTTAATATTCTCCATAGACTATGAACATATCCATCATACACCTTTGTCTCTTAATAATAGTCTTGAAAATCATCCAATGGTGGCCACAATATTCCAACTATAAATTAGTTATATGAAACATATAGCCTTGTGAATAGAATAACATATATGACTAACCATATCATTAATGAATATGGAATCCTATCTATTATCTTCATTTCCCCATGTATCTATGGACATGTTTTCATAGAAATACAAATTCCATGTGACACCAACAATAATCCTTTTATGTATTGTTCTATATTGATTCTCTTAAGTATAATTTCAATGCCTATATATTTATTTAGTCCAATAATAGTCTTGAATCTATCAATAAAGATCATGATCCCAAGAAAATATGTATATTTACCTTACTAGTTCAATTAGAATCAGGTATTAAACCATTCATTAATTGATGTTAAAACTATTATTACTTTTTTAATTCGTTTCATGACATAAAAATAACTATCAAGAAAATGAACTCACTCCCACTAAACAACTTATATATACAGGGATCACATTTGTTGGTTATAGATCCAAAATATCTAATGGATTCATCAAATAAACTTTCCTTGACCAATATACCTTCTTCACTCCATAAATTCATATCTACACCATTCATATATTATTTTGAAATATTACAGTCCTAAACCCATTTAGTTTGTGCCATATGCACATATTACTAAAGGTTTACATTAATAAAATCCTTTTTACATCCATTTTCAAAATCTCATTATCATTAAAAATTTTTATGGAAGTTAAAATTATTATTGATATTATCATAGATACAGGTGAAAAGGATTCTTCATTTTATATTTCATAACACTATATGATCAATTCTGTGACTAGTCATTATATATATATAAATATTTTTTTAGACAATGTAATTTTTTCTTAGAATACCCATTTACAATAATTATGATTTCCCTCCCCTATAGGATATACCCAAACCCATACATGGTTTTTTTACATGGAATACATTTCATAATTTATTACTACACTCTATTTTGTATCTTATACTCCACCTACAACATCATTATATGTTACATGATCATTATTATCAGCAAATAATGATACATAATCTTTAGTGTCTATAAAAAAATAACCATATGTTTCAACAACCTCTCTCATACACCTAGTTTTAATTTGTTCTTTGAAATTCAGTCATCCATGGCGCATTGTAGAATATTTTTTGGTGCAAACTATTTTGTATATTGATCATAAAAATTGTCAAATTATACCTCCCCCCCCCCTACAATGTCATTTAGATATGGAATTCCTTTTATGAAATTTTGGACTTCCATTTACCACATCTTTCTTATTTGATAGATATTATAGGTAATATCCATTAGTTTCCTAAGGATTTTCTTAAAAGATAAACAATGTTCCTAAAGGAAAAAATATTATTTAATGAAATAACCTTAACATATACTTCACAAAACCAAACTCGTACATAAAAAAGAATGGGTTTATTTCCACACAAAATATGATATGGAATTATAGTTTCCATATTAGTTGTATGTGGGTTTAGTATGAATGATTCTATTTATAACAAATACCCCCAATTTGATAATTTATTACTTTCTTTATTTTTCATTGATATTAAATTTTCTTGTAGGGTATAATTTCTTCTTTCACATGCACCATTACCCTATCATTTATAAGGAGGAATGAGTTTAGATAATATCTCAATATTCTAAAAATAATAAATTAATTGTTTATCAAGATAGTATCCAATATTGTTTGAGTAGTTCTCTATAATCTTCATACTAATGTGGTTATAAAATATATTTTTATATTCCTTGACTATGTAAAAGGATTATGACTTATACCTCAATATATATAAATATATATATCTTCCAATTTATTCTATACAATTTTAAAGAATGATTAACCATCCCTAGACTCAACATGAAATGTTTGACACAGATTGGTATAAACCAACTCAATAAGCTCAATATCTCTTTAACACTTTCCACTAAATGGTAATTTGGTTATTTTCCCTTATAAAATGAAATGGCATACACCATGTGGTATTATTTGAAATGAAACCAAATATACATCTTGATGTAATTTGGTGAATCATTATTCATTTAAATGACCTATCCAGTGATAAAATAGATGGATGTGGTATGATCGATGTAAAATTTATTCATTATAAATTTCCATTATGTTGTTTTTTGTAATCCAACACGTAAAGACAACTATTTAATTATGAATTATAATAAAAAATGATTTATTTTTCAAATAACAAACAAATGTTTCAGAATTATAAAATAAATATGTATGTATCATGTTTGGATAAAAAAATAATGTTTTTCGACAATAGATGGAACATATTAAAAATATTTTAGAACCCAGACCATCCTAGTTAGCAATATGAAGATATAGTCCCTAATAGTTACAACTCCATTCTTGGATTTATTGGATACTTATAGATCTACCTCACCTTGGAAAATCATATGAAATATACATGGTTTATCTATTTTAATACATATATTAGATCCACATACTCTATCTAAAACCCAATTTAATTAAATAAATAGATTATATTTGATAAAAAAACACATGATGCTTCCCCTTACATCTTCTACATGCCCAGGTTTCCTTCTTGTTTACCTTCTTACCACATGAAAAATAGATAGTTTTATCTTACTCTAATTTTTCATATCATCCGCCTCTTCTAGGAAGGGTTATGTGTAAACTCTTTAGACATTTTGTTAGTCTCGTATCTCTTTTTCTGGATTCTACTTTTCATCACCATAAGAATATATGGAATTTAAAACTTCATATCTATGTCATCTTGATAGTTAAATTGAGAATATATGGGAGAGAGGTCTCTCTTATGTCCATATTGGAATATTCAAAAAAAAGAGAAGATATGAGGGAGTTATTAAATAATTGAAAAATGCATAGTTCTTCTGCGTGCTTAACCCCTAGAAATGAAAATTTAATAATATAGACAAAACATTTTACTATATGAGGCCCAAATGGTGATACATATCTAGGTATTATTATAATAAGATTCATAGATATATCTAATCATTAAATTCTTTCTTTCTTTTGATATAGATCATGAAGATGGTGGAGCACGCTATAAGAATCCATGTTTCCATGTGAATAAGGTAGTTCATTTGAAATATATAAAATCATTAACCACTAAACAGCAATCCATTCACCTAGGTGTTTTTTATTGATAAAAAACTCCTCATCACTAACCACTTTAATATTATGATATAGAATTATTAAGGATTCTAACAAAATTATTTTTTGTCCATGGCACAACATTACCCATATGATTCTAAACCATTATTAAAAACGAATTATAGTTATAAGATGGACACTCCCTATAATTTATTATAGGGATACTGTGTATGGTGAACTTTTCATAATTCAACTATAATAAATTATATTATTAATACCTCTCTTGATTTCATTTATATGTGTTATAATTTTAATTCTGTTAGAAATCCCACTATTATTTTGTGTCTCAATGACCATCACTGTGAAATTAGTAATTTCCTATCACATTATAAATAATATGAGTAAAGATGAAAATATTTCTATTTATGATCACGATTATGGCCAACAAAGCTATAGGAATTTGTTTAGGCTGTAAATTTATCCAATTATAGGATTTCATCCCCTCATTCTATTGAGTTGATTGCACAACCTAAAAATATGACCATGATTTTCTCAACAATGGTAGCTAAATTTGCTTTGAATAGGATATGGATGTTAAATTCAACACAATTATGGTTATTATATCCAACCATCATAGTTGAGATTCCTTGATCATTTATAGTTCACCTTACTATGGTCTGAATAGAAACCTTCATAATGGGTTTCCTTAATTTTTGTAATAGAAGACCTTATAACATTATATTAAGATGAGGGAGATTTTTATTATGTGTAAATTTTCTTAATTTATCTCTTACAAGTCATTCTAAAATTATGTTTTTTGTAATTAACTAAATAACCATGTTCCAAAAAAAATTTACTCATATTCCAATAAATTTATATCGATATTTGTATATAAAAAATTATTTATGTGAGAGAAGTAACATATCCATTAAATAAATCATGCATAGATATAATAATAAATAAATGAGTCATTTATTATCATGTTTAGTGGTTAATTTATTAAGTGGAAATAAAATGAAACATTAACCTTAGGGAGAAATCATTTTACTGGTCTTGATACAAGTTATTGCAATCTATTGTTCCACCTATGTATCCTCAATGTGTGATTTATCTCGATTCTGTCTTAAACATCCTCTACATCAATTCCAGATTTAACTGACAACATGTTTTTTCTATACTCCATTAACACGTTTTTTATAACTCACATTCATGTGAGGGGAACCAAAGGATTAGATAAAAGTAATCCCCTAAAACAAATCAGGACAATAAAGTCTTACCAAATAAAATCAAGGGGGATGAAACAAAAGCCATCATATTTAATTTGAAAATAAATTATTTTTAACAGATGAAAAAAAATTAAATTAAATTAAAACTATATATATATATATATAGGTCTAGTAAATTCTCATGATCATTCATACACATAAAAACAATGTATTTAAAACATATAACTATCACTCATCTCAATTAGTTCTATGATGAGATAAAACATTCATGAATTAATCTGATTAACTACATTATTAATAAATAATTTAATTATAACTTATTCCATTAAAATTTATTGGGGATACCACTCCCCTGTACTTTTCAAAAAACTAATTATTATATTTTATTAAAATTATAATAAAATAGTACCTAAATTTTTACTTGGAATAAAAATAGGAAGTATCTATCCAATATACTCATTGTGGTGTTTATTGTATAAAATGAACTAATATGACAAATTTAATACATTGAATACATCATTTTTTAATGGAATGTAATGTTGAATTTAGGAAACCCTAAACACATGTGAATTAAATTTACAATACAATATAATGTTCTAATTTTTTTATTTGAAATGACCGCACATGAATCACAGTTTTTTATATTTCATAGAACTAATTAAGATTTTAATATAATATTAAACATAATAAATAAGGGGTACTGCCCATTTAATTAAACATATAACTCAGATCAATGTGGTTTAATTGAGTTTTTAAAAAAAATATTTCTATGTAAAAAATTCAATGTACATAGAATGTGCATTACAGCCACATGGCATGTGATTTTATTCATCAAATATCCATAGTAAAATTATTGAGACTTGGTGTGTACTTATTACAAAAAATTATTAGGTATATATCATGTCGGTAGGATATACATTGTGTACTTTAAGTTTAAAATTTTACAAGATGTACACATCATGTATTTAACTACGCATTGTTTATAAATTACATGACAAATCATAACCCCTCATTCTCTATAATACAGGATTAAGGACTAAATTGGGAGTATAAAATCTACAATTTCTATACAAAACCTACAATGCATGTAGTCTAGAAAAAATGGGCGCCACCATATCCAGTAAACATGTGTTTCATTGATTGTACATAGTGTGTTTTTATAATATAATGACCCAAAGTCCCTAGGGGTTTCTTGGTACAACGAACTAGGATACATGGTGGGTGAAAAGGGATTTAATGTCATGTATCCTTGTGTTATATTTACCGAATTATTATCATCTCAAGATGGGTTCTTCAATTAAAATATAAATTAATTTTTATCTAATCGACGATTAGTGAGTGAGAAATAAAGAGGTGGAATACGAGATATTTAAGATAATATAAACAATGAATAAAACATGACATGATATTTTAAAATATGTAATAATTAAAAAGAAAATTGATTTTTTAAATTTGAATGTTCCCACTCTGTTACCACTTTCTTGTTCCCAGCATAGAAAAAGAGGTTGTTGGGCTTATGAAAAACTCATATTTTGTATGATTTCATGTATCACTCACATATTGTACAAGAAGTAAATGCAATGAAAAATGTATTTTTTCAAATGAATATTAACAGTGAAGATTTTCAAAACCAAGTGATGATATTTTAATGTAAAATTTATCATTAATTTAACTGACAAAATTAATTAATACCCTAGTTTGTAGTTATTTCATTGATGAATATGATAATCATTGTAACTCAATTTGGATAGTGTTGTTTCATTTTGAGGACCAAATATAGACCCCCTATAGTGGTGATCCATGTGTGGACCTTAAATCTCCAAACAACATTGATGAATCACCATGTCCTATCATGATCGATTGATAAATATTTATTACTCACCACTGATTTCTCTACTATCATTTAGATGTGATGTAATATATCATATTATTCTTTTTTTTTTGAAGATTAGAGGAGGAGGAGGAAAAACATGATGGGAATATATTGTGAACAATGATTAACAGTCTATACAAAGTGATACACATCTATTTATAAACCCATATTTAGGAATTTATTATTTTATTAATTACACAAAGGACCTATAATAAAATATAAATCCCCATGGAACCTCATGACACATAATAAAATAATATCATTATTTTGTCCCTTCATTTTCAATAAATGGTTAAATGATAAATATTATTTTACATCCAAGTGAATTAATAATTTTCATCAGACTAAGTATCAATCTGATCACTCCCTTGGTATTTATTGAATACCAGGATATTTTTTTATTATATATTTATTATATAAATAAATACTATATTCAAATATTAGAGAATAAATAAATATTTAATATTATAATAACTTAGTAAATTATTGACCTAATAAATAAATAATTGTTTATATATGTGCCAATAACATGAGATAAATATATACTATATATTTTAAAATTAATTATTACCTTATTAATAAATGTTAATGTAATATTAAGATCATTTAATTTATCATTAATAAATATGAACTCTTATTATGGAGAGTAACATTTATTCCCACAGTTAAATATAAGTTACATTTACGTGAATTCAAAGGATACACATTTTGTGTTTCCCTCTTGGCCTCTCCCTAATTTTCATTAGGTGGGCTTAGTTATAGTTCATTATTATTATCTAATAATGGGTCAAAGACCCCATAGAGCATGAAAATATATCACTATAATAAAACAACATATGAACCCTAGTTATGTAAAATAATAACTTTCTCGGGACATGTAATAAACTATGTTACCTACTTGTGTCATCAACCTCAATTCTAGACATATTTTTGTTGATTATGTAGAATGAACATGTCCACATCAAAATGGACATGGATTTTATTTCCAGGATATTATTTTAATCCAATATCCTAGATACCAAATTATATAAATATGGAAGAGATAAATCTCGACTTGACTTACTCATTATCAATATATCATTTGTGATCCATCCAACATACCTAGCATCACATTGAACTCTTTGTCATGGTTTATGAAAATACTACAAAATTTACAAGCCATGAAAAGAATTAATAATAACTTTGTAGATAAAATTTCATTACACAGTCTTATTGAGGCACATGAGCCTCAACCCAGTAGGTGAGATATCCTTAAGTTCATCCACAAGACCAAGGTTCAAAACCAGGTACAGGCATATTTCCGAGATACTATAGCAGTACTATAGCAGGAACTGTAGCAGGCACTATAGCAGTACTATACACAGTGTGGTACTGTAGCAGAACTGTACACTGTACAGGTACTATGCAGAACTATACACTATGCGGATACTGTAGCAGGCACTGTAGCAATAAATGTAGTAGGTATTGTTAGGTACTGTAGTAGCTAGAACTATTCACCTTGGGCCACCATTTTGGGATTAGAGTCTTTAAGGCTTTAAAGCCTAACAGGCCTTTGGGTTAGTAGGGATTTCTAGACATCTTTAAGGACCTCGGGCCACCTCAAGGCCTACGGCCCACATGCAGTTTCCCCAGACACACTATAAAAAACGAGCAGCCTCAGAAGAGGATTCAGAGTAGGTTCACTCACTAGAGAAGAGCCAAATGGATTTTTCAGAATGAGAGGGTATGGTTATGCCATCATGACCAGCCTATGCTTACAAGGGATGCCTAGATAGACGACCATGAAAAGGTGGAGAGCTATTATCATGACGCAGATATTGGGGAGGGGTGGTTCCTTGTAGTTAGTCTGGTTGAATTTCATAAGACCTTCGGGTAATGTAATCTCTAAAGCCTATAGGGCCTTGTAATATCTGATCCTACGGGCCTTTTAAGGGTTCACCCTCAACCCTAGAAGGGGTTGTTATCAAAAATCAAAAACAATGAAGGCCTTAGGGCTATTTGGGAAGTCTCATTGATTGTATAATCCAACGACTTGAAAAATGTAGATTTCTATCAGGTAGACCTTTTCTCATAATCTCCCACTTTAGAGATTAACAAGTGAAAACATCATGATAAATGTATCATCTTATTACAAGTACTCAAACTTGACAATCAACACACTATATTCCCTACCACAAAATGTTTTCTAATAAAATAACGAGTTAAAAAATATTTTCCTTGAATTTGAACGTTCTTATAATATCCTGGAACATATATTCCCTTTTCTATGTGATTGATAATCTAGGAATTGTTAAATTAAATTCACATAAAACTATGAATGATATATAATGTCTCATTCTTTTCCCATTTCACTCCCTAGTAACTAAACATGTTTAGACACATGACCTCAAGCTCACCTCTCTGTACTCCATAAGCTGATGACTCATAGCGAGGGTTGATAATGGAATATGGGAGAAACTACATCACTAGGATTAGATTGTATCATAGTAGTATAATAATAACAATCAAAAGCAGAAGAATATACAGAAAATTTACTATGAAATGGAAATCATATGTGATATAAATACCTACATATTCCATCTAACAATTCATTATACAAAATGATGGTCATGGAATTATATAAAAAAATAAAATACATTGACACAGGGTGAAAGGAACACATAAATACAGTAAAAAATAAATAAAAACAGCAAAATACTATCTATAAATAAAATCATGAGTCCTAACTCAGTCTTGTTCTACCCCAAATTTATTCTACAATCATTAATTCACCTTTAATTGGGTTCTTTCCACTATCCCTACCTTTATCTATATTGTTTTTTCAGGTACCAAACGGTGACCTGTACAGGGTGTGAGATTAAATTTTTAGGAACCGTGATCAATGACTAATATTATCTACTCCTTGAATATATAATATGTTTTGATCAAGAAATAAGAAAATCTATAATGATGCGTAGAAATAAATAACGCACTTCTATCTAGATACCCATGGAAGACCCATACTCAACTACCCTCTTCGACCTAATGTAGAATATCCTAATGTATTGCAGTAGTAATGATTTAATTTATAATAAAACCCTTTGGATGGGATCATACCTAAATTTTAGCCCATTAATCATATCATATCCATATTTATAAAAGTGAAACCATCATAATATTTTTAGGCTAGTGAAAATCCAATCTTATTCTTTGGCTTGGTATACACGTAATATAATCATTTATTTAAATACTTCAAGGGACCATAGCCCATCCTTGGTTTTCCAAATTTGGAACATAGGTTTCTATCAAATAATATATGAACACATCCACATATAATCTCATTGTAGGAATTCCTCATTAGAACCCTAGTATCTCTCTTATTTTAGTAAAATGTCACCTCCATCTTAGACCATCCTTTGTAGTCCTCAAGAGGAGACCATGTGTCATTCATGGAATCTATAATGATCTTTATTCCAATCTCATCCTTGGATTCCCACCTGGGTGTAAAAGTGTCCCTCAAGGAGTAATAGCATCTTTCTTACTGAGTAAACCCTTATTAGTCCACATACATAGTCCATGTATGAATCATCAAATATATAGAAGTGGTTCCAAGTTATTCTCTCCATGAAATTCATTTAATAACTCATTTTTTACCCAAGGTGTATGATAAATTCATTTAAGATTCATTAAATTACTTAATCATGAAGATTCCATTCATTGCGTTCTATATTGGAACCCATCTCCCCCAACTCAATGATTATAGGAAGGGCCATGGTCCCATAGACTAACTATAAAATTAATTTAACATTTAACATGGTTTGGATATCACATTTATTAAATTAATTTAATTTACCTTTTATTATGTCTCAAGATAATTAATAGTCAAAGAAGTCCTATCATCACTTGAATCCCCTAATTAATCTTAATTTTGAATTTCAATTCATTGAACATATCATATATATAATTGAAAAAGAACTTAAAAAGTCATATAGACATTATCTTCTATTCTCTCTTCATTCAGTTCAATTATACTTTAATCAGTTATTTTAACAACCTAAAAAAGTGGTAAATAACATACCTCAAAATGATAATAAAATTCATAGGCCACCCATGTTAGTTTTATCCATTCTAGAAACATACCAAACCTGGTGGTTAAATTTAAGGTCCTTAATCATTAATATAATATAAACGGGTCGCTTGATTTGTTTAGGTCAAGCATTCCCATTTAATTTAAGAATAAAACCATTTCATAAGAGTCTCTTGTAAAATATGGCACATTGAACAATGAAACGTATATAGATAGAAATTAATTGAGGTAAAATCAAGAGGTCACCATCCTCAGCTTATAAGACAACAACTCATCCATATTTTGGCCTCTAATCCTGGCTAGAATGGATGAAATTCCAAGAATAAAAAACTGCCCAGAAAATACGACATATGATATTGAAAAAAATAAATTTATTTAGAAAAATACATATGATTAAAGGTGTTCTATGAATATAGATAATATTGATGACTATCTAGATAGACTAACATTGGTTTGATTAGAGTCCTCATAGAGAATAATCATCTACACCTAGCTTAGTCTTGATGTAGAGATCCCAAGGGTGAGGACTTCCATTCATGATAGGATAAGTGATAGGATTGGTGATATCATATAATAATTATGGGGGGAAATTTAATTTATCCAATTTAATGTGGTGAAAATGTTTGGATGCATGGGTGGCCAAATTGTACACCACCATTTTCAAACTACTGGACAGGGGGCACACCCCACACAACCTACAACATAGGATTATAAAACCATATTTATCTCATGAAACCTCCTTTACTCAACCTTGAATGGTATAAACCACCCCCCACATGTTTTGGACAATATATTTGTCATCTAAACGTGGCATCATGGTTTGAGGGGAATGGATTGCACTAATAGTAAACTAATCAAATTCCACCTCTATTTCCTTCAAAAAAACATTATTTTGGGATTTGAACAAGCCATATACACTCCTAATACCTCCCTTAAATTGTAGGGAACATTTATAAGGATAAATGAAAAAAAATTAGCAATAATTTAAATGTTAGATACCTCATTTATATACTGTGTTCTTACAATATCCCCCCCATTGTAGGACCCCGGGACACCCTGAGAGGGGAGGGGCGAATCAGGGTGGAAACTTTTTCTTCTTTTAGTTGTGGATCTTGTTCCCACGTTGGTAGGAACTACTTAAACCTGTATGATGGATATGATCAGCAATTAAACATTCACATGCAGAGAGATGACACAGCTATTTTTACTTGGTTCACCACTAAGGGCTACGTCCAAGGAGCATACGCCGACAGGTTGTCGGTCGTACCTAAATCCACTATGCTTCACTAGCCGTAGATTACAAAGGTTCGGGTACAGTCACTCTGTCCCAGGCTCACTGCCTTTACAATTGTTCAGGGATAGCTCACTGCATCCCTCGGGTCACTCCCGTCGACTCCCCCTGGCTCACTGCCGTTGGTGAAGTCCCACTCAGTTTATAGATGTGAAGGTCTCCTCAATAAATGTGCATTGATGTTCTTTGTCTCCTGTTCCGCATGAGACTTTGCTTGCATCAGGATTCAGAGTTGATGCTCTTTATAGTTCAATATTTCTTCTTTAGTGCAATGACTGAATGCACTAGATCCCCTTGTCTTCGTTTGCCTGAATCACAATCACTGATGTGATTGCTTACTTAATGAATCTCAGTTTACTCGACGTTGTCAGAATCAGTTCTCCATGTATGCATGGGATCATGCATGTATCATTTAGATTTCTTCTTCAATCTCACTTTGTACAGAAAGTATCAGGCAATATTTCAGCTCTTGTGCAGCTCCAGAAAGGCGGGCGTGCTTTAACAATATCTGGCTCTTCTTTTCAAGCCCGGCGCGCAAGTCTCCCCCGGCGCGCAAGTCTTAGGCGCGCAAGTATAACCTGGCGCGCAAGTGTCTCCAAAGCACCTGCGCGACTCTGCCTTCTTGAACTTCAAACATGCGCGACTCACTTCCTTCCTTGCCCAAATCACCTGGGGCGCTCAACCATCAGTTGGCGCGCAACCTCTACTTGTGCGACCAAACTACCACTTGCGTGGCTCAACCACCTGCGCGACGAGAGCTCGAACAATCTCAAAGTCTTGAGCTCCGTTTGAAATGAGGAGGGGTGGTCCAGTATTTATAGGAAAACTGGACCCCCTGCGCGGCGGCGCGCAAGTCATCCATCGGCGCGCAAGTCTTGCCTCCAGTAACCTATGTCGCGCAGCTCACTTGCGCGACCCAACCAACACTTGCGCGACCTTATTTGCTTAGCCAAATTTTGATGTTCTGATCCTCAAAAACATATGGCGCGCAAGTCTTTTATCCTCCAAGAGTATGGCGCGCAAGTCCCTTTTCCAAAATCACTATTCTTCATTTGTTGATTTTGAGGCCCTGAAATTTGGCAAACACTGGAAAACAGCGCCACCTTGTATCTGCTCTTTTTGTACCGCCTCCAGATCATCCATTCCTCTGTCGATGTTCTTGAATCAAACATAGATCGTTGACCACAACTCTTGAACTCGACATGTCACCATGGAATCTCCTTTGTCAACAAATTTGTATGTCGTTTGTTTGCTTTGTCGACAAGCACGAACACCTCAACAACACTTCTTCTTGGTGATCTGTATCCTTCAGCAACTCTTTTCCTTTTATCACAAACTCCACCATTGTGATATGTATTCTTTGAAGGAACAGCTTTAGTACCATCATCTTCTATGACAGTGTGATGTGTATGGACATTTCATAAGTCAACTCATTGGCACATTGCCTCCTTCATCAACCGTCTTGATCAACTTCATGCAAACCATGTGATTCAATCCATCAAGAAGTCTCTAGCATGGTTCTCATGCAATCATGAGTAATTGCAAAACCCATTGTTCTCATGCAATAATGAGGAATTGCATGGTCTTCATCCAAAAACAACATCCTGCTTTAATCATCCTTGGATGGATTACTCCTCACATTCTTCATTGTTGTAAACAATGTATCACCTTTGACACATGTTCTTTGAACTTACGATCAACACAACAATCGTCTGAATCACTACTCCTCTACTTCATCGGAGCACTTCATGATCTCCAACATTGTGAGCTTCCATTCCTCCATTTTATTGGAGTACTTCTTGATCTCTTTCATTTTGGTATTCCATTGACAATTATTGACAACAAATACAATCCTATACACAAAGTGGTTCCAACAATCTCCCCCTTTGTATTTTGTTGTCAATACCACATACATCTTCTGAAATGAATTTTTCAATGTCAAAATGAGAATCTTCTATTCAATCAACTTTTCTTTTCAAACGTTCATTTCACTTTCTCTCCCCCTTATTGACAAGAAATACAAAGCACATGGTAGGGAGGGTATCAATCCACACTTAAGCAATGTTTCATTAACCATTTCACTCTAAGTCTACTTGAGCAATTCTCGATGTAGAAAACAAGAGGATTTGATTAAGTCAACAAGGCTGTCCATTATCCACAGATCATGATACCAACATGAGATGATAACTCATGTATCTTGTCTTCAAGGGTTTACCACTTTAATTCCAGGTAGACAAAGATCAACTATGATAGGGAATAATCAACCTGAAACTCCTGCACTCACATCAGCGAATAGATCAAAAACATTCAAGTGCAATCGGCAGGATAAGTGACCTTGGGGCACTTCCATTCTCTTTATGTCACTGATCAATTCAGTTACTCCCCCTTTGTAGAATAATCTTTGATCTGAGTAACCACGGGATAGAGATTAAGAAATGGAATACCTTCTCCATTGGCGTGTTCTTCAAGAAATTCACAGAGTTACTGCTTTTGAGTCCAGCTGGAGTTGATATTGATTGAAACAATGATTATGGAATCTTTTTCATTCTTCTCCCCCTCAAGGGAAACACTCCTCATCATCTTCATCAAGAGAGATCCTTCATCATCATAATCCATGAATATTAATTGAAGAATCTACTAATGATGTAAACTTCTTCAGCATGGCTATCAAGAGTTGACAACATTCACTACATCTCAGGTTCTCCCCCTGAGAGCATGCTTCACCTTCAATTCCCTGCATTATTAGCACAAATACAATACACAAATGATTACGGAAATAAGGTGGTTCCTTCTTGCTTTATCACGAAGACTTGCTTGGTTGAGGTTCTTTTCTCAACCAAGTTCCTCTGTTCACTCCAGTATTCATGCCTGCACATTTGAATATATGTTCTGACATCTGTCGGTGTGGCATGGCTCTATTCACATTCTCTTCTGCTTTGTGTGGAGAATTGTTTTTCTTAGCAGCCATCATGAATGATACATTCTTACTCCTCTTAAGGACTGCTTCTTGCTCTGGTATTAAGGTTAGGCAACCTTTTTCAATGTGACCAGATTTCTTGCATCTCTCACACAGAACTTCTTTGACACGTGTGTTTCTATTTGTTTGCAATCTCTCCTCCACTGTGTCTTCATCATGTGAAAGTTTTCCTTTTCCTTTGTCACCAGCCTTGGCCTTCTCATCTTCAAATTTCCTTATTCTTTTCAAATCTTCTGGCCAGATGACCAATATGTCATGTGGAACTTTTGCAGCTGGTTTAGGTCTTCCACATGGGTTCATCCGAGATTCATCCCACTTAGTGTTTCTTTTGGATGAATGACCCTTCAATTTCATGGATCTAAAATCCTGGGTCTTCTCAGCTTGCCTACTTGATATCTTCTTGGGGAGAGATGTGTTCGCAATATTCTTCTAATTTCTTCCCAAGGTACTTTCTTCATACTTAGATGGATTGTGTGGTCTTCTGTTCTTATCAGCTCTGGATATCTGTTGGCCTAGGCATGCACCATTCTTGTGACCACTGCCATTGCATGCATCACAGATGTTATCAAGAATTCCAAATCTGTTTGCTATAAACAGATGCTTCTGGATCTGTGGATGTTGCTTCTTCTTCTCCAGCTTCCTCCCCTTTGATATAGGCTTTCCCTGTGCTTTTCCATGAAAGGGATTATAAAAACAATCCAGTGCACAGTGCCCAAATCTATTTCAGCACCAACATTGACCCACAAATCTTTTCTTCTTTGTGTCTTCTGTATTAAGTTGTTGGGCCATCTGCTTAATCTTTTGTTCTCTATTTGAGGAACCCACTTCCTCTTTTTTCTTCCCATCCACCCTAGCCATGGTGGTAGGTTTATTCTTCTCACATTTCCTCATCCATACTTGTTTAGAACTTTTCTTCCCACCTGCACTGATTGTAGGAGTATATTTAGAAATATGAGTACAAGATGGTTTGGATGGTACCTTCACTTTCTCAGTTGCTTGTGATAGATAAAAGAGTGAAGTCATGATCTTCTTATCACATGTTGGAGGTCTTTTGACAATAGAATCCTCCAGTGAACATTGAGTACCAGCAGCAACTGATTCTTGATGTGGATAATCAAGAGTTGTCATAATCTTCTTATCACATGTTGGAGGCATTTCAGCTTTAGACTCCTCCAGCGAACATTGAGTGCAAGAATCACTCATTTCATTCTTTTGTGAAGTCTCAATATGTGTGTTCTCAATCTTGGTCAACTGAGCTTCCAATTTTTGACCCACAATATTGAGGATGATCTTCTGATATTCAATCGTGATCATATTCTCTTCACAAGTCTTCTTCAACCTTTCAACCTCATCTTCATGCATCTTAACTTTGTTTTGTAGAAAAGAGTCAAGTTCCCTAAATTTAATGGAAGTTTCTTCCAAACAAAAATTCTTGACTTCATTGCTCTTCTTCAGCTCAGCTTCAAGTGCATGGATCCTTTCTTTTAAAGTCTTATTGACTTCCTCTTCTTCTTCAAATACTTTCACCCGTTTGATGAGCTTCATACTTTCCATAACTTTTATTTCCAGCCCTTTTTCCATATTGTCAGCTTCCCTTTCTAATCGATTGATCTCAACCTGCATAGATTGGAATAGGATACAAATAATAGCAACCCTTTCTTCTGGAATATCATGCAGATATGTTCTAAGTTTTTCCTGAAAGATTAAATTAGGGGTATCATCCTTTCCACTGGATGAGTTCTGAGCCACCTGCTTGATACTTTCCAGGCCTAAAGTTTCTTCATTATTGGAATGGCATGGAGAACAAGACACTACATCTTCTTTGGATGTGGGGGACTTCTTCATCATCTTCTTCTCTTTCTTTTTCCTATTTGTCAAAGTCTTGGTGGATATAGATTTCGGCTCAGAAATGACTGCGTCATTATCAAGACTGCTCTTCATTGTTGACTCTAGGAAAGAAACTCAAATCCTCTTCTCAATAGAATTATTGGAGAATATCCAACATACGTCAACCTTTCCCTCTGATACCACTTGTAGGACCCCGGGACACCCTGAGAGGGGAGGGGTGAATCAGGGTGGCAACTTTTTCTTCTTTTAGTTGTGGATCTTGTTCCCACGTTGGTAGGAACTACTTAAACCTGTATGATGGATATGATCAACAATTAAACATTCACATGCAGAGAGATGACACAGCTATTTTTACTTGGTTCACCACTAAGGGCTACGTCCAAGGAGCATACGCCGACAGGTTGTCAGTCGTACCTAAATCCACTATGCTTCACTAGCTGTAGATTACAAAGGTTCGGGTACAGTCACTCTGTCCCAGGCTCACTGCCTTTACAATTGTTCAGGGATAGCTCACTGCATCCCTCGGGTCACTCCCGTCGACTCCCCCTGGCTCACTGCCGTTGGTGAAGTCCCACTCAGTTTATAGACGTGAAGGTCTCCTCAATAAATGTGCATTGATGTTCTTTGTCTCCTGTTCCGCATGAGACTTTGCTTGCATCAGGATTCAGAGTTGATGCTCTTTATAGTTCAATATTTCTTCTTTAGTGCAATGACTGAATGCACTAGATCCCCTTGTCTTCGTTTGCCTGAATCACAATCACTGATGTGATTGCTTACTTAATGAATCTCAGTTTACTCGACGTTGTCAGAATCAGTTCTCCATGTATGCATGGGATCATGCATGTATCATTTAGATTTCTTCTTCAATCTCACTTTGTACAGAAAGTATCAGGCAATATTTCAGCTCTTGTGCAGCTCCAGAAAGGCGGGCGTGCTTTAACAATATCTGGCTCTTCTTTTCAAGCCCGGCGCGCAAGTCTCCCCCGGCGCGCAAGTCTTAGGCGCGCAAGTATAACCTGGCGCGCAAGTGTCTCCAAAGCACCTGCGTGACTCTGCCTTCTTGAACTTCAAACCTGCGCGACTCACTTCCTTCCTTGCCCAAATCACCTGGGGCGCTAAACCATCAGTTGGCGCGCAACCTCTACTTGCGCGACCAAACTACCACTTGTGCAGCTCAACCACCTGTGCGACGAGAGCTCGAACAATCTCAAAGTCTTGAGCTCCGTTTGAAATGAGGAGGGGTGGTCCAGTATTTATAGGCAAACTGGACCCCCTGCGCGGCGGCGCGCAAGTCATCCATCGGCGCGCAAGTCTTGCCTCCAGTAACCTATGTCGCACAGCTCACTTGCGCGACCCAACCAACACTTGCGCGACCTTCTTTCCTTAGCCAAATTTTGATGTTCTGATCCTCAAAAACATATGGCACGCAAGTCTTTTATCCTCCAAGAGTATGGCGCGCAAGTCCCTTTGCCAAAATCACTATTCTTCATTTGTTGATTTTGAGGCCCTGAAATTTGGCAAACACTGGAAAACAGCGCCACCTTGTATCTGCTCTTTTTGTACCACCTCCAGATCATCCATTCCTCTGTCGATGTTCTTGAATCAAACATAGATCGTTGACCACAACTCTTGAACTTGACATGTCACCATGGAATCACCTTTGTCAACAAATTTTTATGTCGTTTGTTTGCTTTGTCGACAAGCACGAACACCTCAACAACACTTCTTCTTGGTGATCTGTATCCTTCAGCAACTCTTTTCCTTTTATCACAGACTCCACCATTGTGATATGTATTCTTTGAAGGAACAGCTTTAGTACCATCACCTTCTATGACAGTGTGATGTGCATGGCCATTTCATAAGTCAACTCATTGGCTCATTGCCTCCTTCATCAACCGTCATGATCAACTTCATGCAAACCATGTGATTCAATCCATCAAGAAGTCTCTAGCATGGTTCTCATGCAATCATGAGTAATTGGAAAACCCATTGTTCTCATGCAATAATGAGGAATTTCATGGTCTTCATCCAAAAACACCATCCTACTTTAATCATCCTTGGATGGATTACTCCTCACATTCTTCATTGTTGTAAACAATGTATCACCTTTGACACATGTTCTTTGAACTTACGATCAACACAACAATCGTCTGAATCACTACTCCTCTACTTCATCGGAGCACTTCATGATCTCCAACATTGTGAGCTTCCATTCCTCCATTTTATTGGAGTACTTCTTGATCTCTTTCATTTTGGTATTCCATTGACAACTATTGACAACAAATACAAGCCTATACACAAAGTGGTTCCAACACCCATAACATAAATTTCCACCAAATTGATCTTCCAATTGTAGTAAAGAATCATATAATAATAACGCTTACCACTAGGAGTTTGTGTCATCCACCGACTTGAATTTTTCATCCTGTATATGTATTTTCTTCGATTACACATGTACAAGAAAAAATGAACAACCTTGGAGAACATTCATAACATAATCAATTACATATAAAAGATTCTCCTCAAATGACGCATCATCCTCTGACTCAACCTCTTTGGGATGAAGAATATGAGCTGGATAATAAGGATATAAACAATGTTAATATATATATATATAAGAATTTTTTGATGGGCCTATACCTCAGAGGTAATAGAAACCGACATGATACTGGCTCAAATCGATCTAGATTCATAAAGGGCCTGGTATAATAACGTGATAAATTAACTTATTTTTGAATATGTCTATACACTAGTATAGTTGAAACCCATAAATAACCACAAATCACTATATTAATAATTACTGGTTAATGTAGACTATTAACAAATCATTTCTACCAATATTGAGAAATAAACATCCACTCCATAATAATTTTAACATTATCCAATGTCTCTTGAATTAGATGAGGAACCTGTAGAACTACCTCTCCTACATATAACTAGAATAGGGGAAGAAATATATGTCATACAGTATAGGTACTCAAAAAAAGACATATGTATGGTCACATAGATGATGTTATTATAGGAAAAATCGTCAAAAGATGCATTTTTCTAGCAAGAACCTCTAAAATCAAGGAAATATTCTTGGAGCATGTCCTCAAAAATGTATATCTTACACTTTGATAGACTGTGATTATATGGGTGATATGTTGTACCCAGTTGTCCCAATAAACCTATTTCACTCTACAACTCCTTCTAAATTCAATACATGAAATGACTGTATCTATCCAATTCTATAGAATGTGGGACACAGTGGAGTTATAATATCTAAAAAAAATTGATCCCCCCAATCCAATCCATTGAAATGAATCTAGAATATTAAAAAAATGTTTGACCTTTAGCAATGTATCTTTGATCCCACATACAATTTTATTTCCCTATGGTGATCTTGGAAATTCCATCAAGAAATCCACAATGACAACATTTTATTTTTATATAGGAATATATAATAGATGAAAAATCCGCACTAGTTTCTAGTGTTCTAGATTCACCTACAGATTGGTGGAACACTGATTAATAAACACATTTATCTCTCTTTTAATCCCCAGAAATTAGTATTGGTCGCATAATTCTTGATAAATCTTGGTAATACCAAGATGTACTACACATATCGAGGCATGAGACTCCCACGCCAGCTCCTCTTAGAAATTTTTAGGTACCCATAACATCTATGGTTGCACTATATCTCATCTGCATTAATGATCCCACCAAGAAAATATGTTATTAGAGAAATTCCCTCTAGTAGGACCAAGACCTCTGAATATTTGAGATTACACTTCTACACTCCCTCTAAAATTTATGAGTTCACTGATAATGATATATGTATAGACTATCAATGATGGTCAGAAACTAATTTATTCTCTGAATATAAGTCCATAAGGTGCCACCCACAACTAGCTTCATGAAATATATATATATGAATCCTCTAACTTGGAGTAAAAAGGAATAAATTTTCCTTCCATGGAACATAAGAAAGCTTGCGGTTGAAGGACTATAGGTAATCAACCAACCATAATTATATATGATTAAATTCACGATGTGTAAAAATGTTCTTGAGGATATTGTATTCTGTAAAAACTAAAAAATGACCTTCCATTAAATAATTCTTCTAAAAACACAATGCATGTACAATAGTAGCTAATTTTAGATAATGTGTCGGTTAGTTCCTGTTGTGTTTCAACAACTACTGAGACTAGTACGCCATGGCTCACTCCTCCAGCATCAGAAATTCTTATAGACATATTCCAAATTCATCACACTAGACTGTATGACATATCCATGGATTATTAATAATTGGGATCGTTAATAATGTTAGTCTTACATTTATATCATTAAAATATGTCTCACAAACTTCATACTATAGAAACATCAAACCCTTCCTAGTTAATCTCATGAGTGGTGGGGATACGTGAGATAATTCTTAATAAAAGAACCATTAATAACCATATATCCCCAAGATACTCCATATGTCAAATCCATTATTGGGAATATCCTAGGAAACTAATGCTCTCACCTTCTCTAGTTTAACTGATACTCTTTTCCCTAATATAATATAACCCATTAAGTGAATTTTTTCCATCCAAAAGTGGAACTTTTTGTGCCAATCATATAATTTATTATTTATTATTGTATTCTAAATGATATCAATATGTTTGTAAATATTATTTCAAGTGTGATAGTACCCAATTATGTCATCCAGGAATATTAGTAAAATAAAATCTAAATATGGATGGAAATCCCAGTTCAAAAGTTCTATGAAAACCTCTAACACATTCATGAGATAGAACTGAATATCCAAATACTTGTGCATTTCATATCTTCTATGATATTTTTATGTGGTATATCATATGGAATGATACACACCTGCAGATAACCCAATCTCATATTAATCATATAGAAACCCTTGATCCTCTAATCAAATATATTTCCTATATTTGTAAATGGATACCAGTTCCTAACTGAACGAAGGTTTAACTAATGATAATCCTAACAATGATTGAGAGTACCACAAACCTTCATGAAACAATAGACTGGTGAACCCCATCATAATGAACAGGTTCACATAAAAACACCTTATTCAAAATACTATAGCTACCTATTCAGCTCTAATAATATAGTAGTATCCATCCTTTAAGGAGTAATGGATACCAGTGAATCTCTAGGCACATGATCAATTGAAAAATATACATATCCTAAGAGGTAGACATAAAAATTCACCCAGTAAAACATCTAAGAAATGATCTACATTAGGATTTATGTTTTTCTAACTCTTCCCCTAATCACCCAGATGTAAGATAGTAATTTGGGTTGTCATTCTACTTACCCCATAATGTTTAAGTCTAGCATAGCACACCTAGACATCCCATTAACACTTTTGATTAAAAACTCAACCCTCTAGGTATATGAATGTCACCCTTCAGCTATTGAAGTAAATTTAATAATGAAAGGTAACCAAACAATCTATCCAGAGAATTATTTCAAACCCTTTCATCTCAATGAAAAAGTGGTCCCATATGATGTGACACTCCACCATCTCAAGGGGCACTCCCAGCACTAGAATACCTTCTCGGATCCTATTCTCAATAGAGTATCATGTGTCATCTCACCATAGTAAAAAATAACATCAATATCATGGATATTTATAACAGGAACATATATGAATGAATAAGATGAACCTATATTTTAAAGTGTAGATATTATCATTGAAGATACTAGAATAATACCTTTCACTATAGAAGGTCCAAACTTTCTTTATAGGTATCAGTTGTACTGTATACCTGTGGCCTGATCCACAAAATTGAAATATTTCTTGTCTACCCTAATATTATCCTCTCTACTAGTGTTGTAAGTCTGGTTTCTAGATACATTGTCCACAAACACCTCCTTGGCTTGATCAATTGGTCACTCCACATCTCCCTACCTAATGAGAATCAGCTAACCCCTCTCTGGGATGTGGAGTTGTTAAAGAACCTCTCTCAATGTCTACTAGAGGAAAGATCTATAAATCAATGTAGATGGAATGTATTACCCCAGGATTAACACTTTACATGGTTAGTTTTATACTACATTTTCAAATATCATAGTCTATCGTATTATGTCAAATGACCTCGATACCTATGTATGTACCTTAGATATTACTATCACCACATGGATAATCCAAATGATGGTTCCTACTCTTGGATGATGTTGTTTAGGTTATTGGCATTGAATCACCCTTTCTCACGCCAATACCCCCTAAAACACTATACGTTATGATATGTTCATGAATCACTATTTTGAATATGATATAATGTCGAAATACATTCATCTATGATCATATGTCTTACATGAGATCATCCTCAAATGTTTGGGCTTTTGATAACACTTAACCTAACAAAATAGGTGAGAAATAATGATTCTCCGTGACATGGGGAGAATATTACATGATTTATAAGGTTCCATACTCCATGTACATAAACCCTTATTCTATATTATCCCTCAACATATCTCGAAAGAAATATTCATATAAGTATTTCAAAAAATCACACTAATATATATCATGATGATGATCCATCTGATTAATATCATATCACCATCTCTTAGTGGAGTCCCAAAGTATATACATATATAGATTCCCTAAAATCTCAGTTGGTTTCATAAGATTCTTGAAAATCAAGTGCATGGTATCTAGCAATGATTTCACATCAAGTGGTATGCCATCCCTGAAAAACATGGGTAGATTCTACTACTCGAACTCACATGTCCATTATGTCATTTTTGAAGGTCACATGGCTCCATGAATTGTATGTATAAATAATATGAAAACCTCTCTAAACATGGCAACAGTTACCATATTAGTTATAACTAGCTATGCCACAAGAGGCATTACATGAGGTTCTACTAGTGTCATATGACACACTACCTTCGGATCATGATCGTTACCACCCTCCTCACATATAAATCAAAAACATCATGTTGGAATGTCTCTAAATATTCCAAAATCATTCATCAATATGAGCCTCCACAACCATTAAATGTGTATATATATTAATAGGATTGGTACTATCCTTTCTATATAATATCCACACCCCTCTACATACTCCAAAAGCTTGGACTAGATGACAGAAAGATCATAAAAAAAGAATGATAAATTACCTACTCCACACAACTATCGTCAGGTTAGGGTCAGGTTATCTACTATAAGTCAAATATTGTCACGACCCGCCCTCGGGGTCCGTGTCATGACTACCCCAAGCCCGCCTTCCATAGGCCAGGGGCTGGCGACTAGCACCAAGGCGTAAATCCTGGTAAAAAGGGAAGGCATTGCCTTTGAAAAGTAAACACACACCACAGAGTAAACAAGCGGAAAGTAAACACTAAGCAAGCAGAGTACAACTGAAAGTGCGGAAAAGTAAATGGGCCAGTATACAAACCCAAACTGAAAGTAAAGTAAAACTCAAAAAGGGAAAAACAGCAACTGAAAAGTAAAAGCCGCTACTCTGAGCTGTCCACTGGAAATCCCACCTGAAGGGTGGGTACAGATAGCTCCTCTGCTCCACGGGTCCCACCGTCCGCTCCGTGCACGTCTCACCCAGTGGTCCACCTCCGGGTACCGTCCCGCTCTGCAAGCCTCAGCTAAGGTCAACGCTGTCCGTCGTCTGCAACCAACACAACGTAGTGCCGGCAAAGCCCGTGCAGGGGTGAGTATAAGCTACTCAGTAGGGACCCTGAGACCCCTGAAGGTCTCTCAAATCCACAAAGGATAAACCACGAAGAAAAGTACAATCACGAAGTAACAACCGACACTGCTTAGGTATATGCCCATACATATACCTAAGTCATCAATTCGGATACGCTCCAACCTCCGAGCCCAAGTACAACTCAGTCCACGCAGGAAAGTATACGTATTCCACATAGGGAAGCAATACATAATCCACACAGGATTGCACAACACAAACCACACAGGAAAGTAACAGGATTCAGCTCACACAGGTATACTTCTTCAAAGACGATAAAGATGATCACTGATCCATCTAAGTCGTCGGACCCACGAAGGATCGATAGGTAACTAACCCCCGCAATGACCCACACAGGATCGGGCTCACACAGGACCTGTAGGCGCTGGCTCACACAGAACCGCTGAGCGCAAGGACCCACACAGGATCGGGCTCACACAGAACCTGTAGCACTGATCCACGTAGGATCGCTGAGTGCTGTAGTCGTCGTCGTCGAATCCACATAGGATCACTGTACTGTCGTCGTCAAATCCACACAGGATCTTTGTACTGTCGTCGTCGCAGTCACAGTAGCAGTCGTAGCAGTAGAACAGTCGCAGCCAGCACTAGGGTTCCCGCACACAACAAACTCGTACGGAGGGTCCGCTCCACGAGCCGAGAGGCTGATACATCAACTGTCACGAAGACCAGAGTTGATGTATCCAAAAGTTCCGTATCAACAACAGGAACTCAACGCAACAGACGGCGCGTCGATCGGACGCCCGGTCTGAGAGTTATCAGCATTTTCGTCTCCGGGGCCCGGTTGGTTTTTAAGGCAAAACTATCCCGACCGTACTCCACCTATGTCCAAACCTCGGGCGGAGTATGCCAAAAGATCCGTCTCACTAAGAGAAACACTACGCGACTGACGGCACGTCAATCGGACGTCCGTAGCTCAAGATAAGAGCGTTTCCGCTCCGAAGGCCCGGTTGGTTTCGTGAACGAACCAACCCGGCCGAACTCAAAGTTAACTGAAACCTTAAGTGCGATATATCGAAACGACCGTCTCGATCCAAGGATCGCGTTGCCGCAGACGGTTCGTCATTCGGAGGTCCGAGGCTCAAGTTATGAGCCAAAAACCAAAACTGGTCCGAAACGGGGGGGTCCGGGTCCGGGCCGACCCGGCCCGACCCCCCCTGGGCGGCGCGGTGGCCGGCGGCGGCGGACGGCGGCGGCGGGCGGCGGCGCGGCGGCGCGGCGTCGGGCCGCGGTGGCGGTGGCGGCGGGCCGCGGTGGCGGCGGCGGCGGGCCGCGGTGGCGGCGGCGGCGGGCCGCGGTGGCGGCGGCGGCGGGCCGCTGTGGCGGCGGCGGCGGCGCTTGGCGCCGCACGTGGGTGGCGGCACGCGGGGGCTAAGCCCCGCGGTCCTTCAAGTGGCGCGGCCTTTGTGCCGCGCCGGTCCTTTTAAACCCCCCCCCCTCACGTGGGGGGGCCTGCTGGCGCCGATCCAAGGGGGCGCTGCCCCCTTCCCTCAAGAACCGCCCCCCTCATTAAAAGGGGGGGTTTTAATGGATGGTCGGGGGATTAATTCCCCCGGTTTTTTAAGACATCCGGCCGGCCAGCAGCCGGCCGGTTTTCTCAAACGAGACCGGAATTTCCGGTCCCCTTCTTCGGCATCCGACGCCGGCGGCCCGGCCGCCGGTCTTTCCTTCCGCCGCGGCCCGGAACCGGCCGCGGTCTCCTCGTCCCGCCGCGGCCCGGAACCGGCCGCGGTCTTCTCGTCCCGCCGCGGCCCGGAACCGGCCGCGGTCTTCTCGTCCCGCCGCGGCCCAGAACCGGCCGCGGCGTTCGTCATCCGGCGCGGTGCGACGGCACCGCGTCCCTTCGCCGTGCTTTGAATCCTTCCAACGCGGCGCGACGGCGTCGCGTTCTTGAAGACTCTCCTCGGCGTAGCGCGACGGCGTTGCGTAAAATATAAGCACGATCATCCGCGTGGTGCGACGGCACCACGCCACTTTCTTTCACCGCAAGAATTAAACAAGAACGATGGAGGGGGGGTTCGGCCGTGTTCGTGCGGTCCGGCCCCCCTCACGTTAAAATAATAACACAACTCTAAATTAAATCAAGTGACACGTTAGTCTTGATAGAAACACGATCAAGAATAAAAATAAGAAAACCAAAAGAAAACGACAACCCCTACCTCGGTTAAGGTTCGAAGATTCGTCTACGCTCCGCGGAAGACGGCGTCGCAGAGGTCGGGTGTCGCGGTCGTCGTTCGTCAAATCCGTTGACGAAGAGTTATGCCCGAAGAGACACGACGTTGGCGGATCTTCGTTTGCCGACGAAGAAGGTCCGAGGAGGAAGAAGAGGTCCGAAGATACCGGGTCGCCGAGTCGATGATCCTTGACGAAGTGTTGTCGTTCTTCGTTGAGGATGAAGACATTCTTCGCCGGAGAAGATGAAGAGGAGCTCTCAAAAAGACAAACCAAGAACTCCAAATAAAATAAGACTACCTCTTATTTTATTAACACAACACAAAAGAATTTCAGAGTTTGAAATTTCAAAAAGACTTAACTCCCCCAATTTAATTAAGAGTAACTTAAGCCAATTAATTAGGGGTTAAGTACGTTGAGAGAATTTGAAAAGAAAAGGGGTTCGTGTGGGCCCCACCACACTTAATCCTCCCAAGGGAGGTTAAGTGGGTGTGGGTCCCACTTCCAACCTCCTTTGATAGGTTTTTAAATAAGTTAAAATAAAATTTGTCTTACACAAATTTTATTTAACTTAACTGAAAAACCCCAAAACGTAACTTTCAACCCGCAACAAACGCAACTCCCGAAAAGGTCTCATTAAGCGAATATCGGCGCTGCGAGTTCATCGGTGCCCTCGGATTTCAATTCCGAGCACCGGATCAAAAGTTAGGAAATCCCGCTCGTTCGTTCACTGAACGTACCCGAGCCAAACTTCGGAAATTAATTCCGGGCACTCCGGGCCTCGGAATCAGGTGCCGTCTGAAACCGCGCTCTTGTAAAATTCTAAAGAAAATTAAGAAAAAAAAAATTTCCCTTGAATTTTACGGGTCTTTACATTACTCCCACCTCAGGGCTTTACGTCCCCGTAAAGATACAATAAAAACTAGGGAAACAAATGAGGGTACTGAGCACGCATCTGAGCCTCCCGCTCCCATGTGCTCTCCTGGAGATTCCCGTGCTGCCATCTGATTCGCACAAGAGGAATCGATCGCCCACGCAGGACCCGCTCCTGTCGATCCTCTATCTCCACCGGAACCTCCGTAAAATTCGCCCCATCGTCAACGTCAAGCTCCCCATGGTCAATGATGTGCGTCGGGTCGTGCACGTATCTCCTCAGCTGGGATACGTGGAAGACGTCGTGCACCCGGTGCAACTGAGGTGGTAGAGCCAGGCGATAAGCCACCTCGCCAATCCTGCTGAGAATCTGGAAGGGTCCGATGAAGCGCGGAGATAACTTGCCGCCTCGGCCAAATCTCCGAATACCACGTCGAGGTGAGACCCGCAAGAAGACGTGGTCGCCATCCTCGAACTCCAGTGGCCTCTGCCTCCTGTCAGCATATGACTTCTGTCGGCTCTGAGCTGTCCTCATCCGCTCCTGGATGACCTGGACCTTCTCTGTCGTGGCCTGGACCAACTCCGGTCCCACTAGTGCTGACTCCCCAGGGTCTGTCCAGCACAAAGGAGATCTACATGGTCGGCCGTACAACGCCTCGTACGGTGCCATCCCGATGGTGGAGTGGTAGCTGTTGTTGTACGCGAACTCCACCAAGGGTAGGTGGTCCTCCCAGCTACGACCAAAGTCGAGGACACATGCGCGGAGCATGTTCTCGAGAGTCTGAATGGTCCTCTCCGTCTGACCATCTGTCTGAGGGTGAAAAGCTGTGCTAAGACGCAGCTGCGTACCGAACGCCTCCTGCAACCCCTTCCAAAGCCGGGAAGTAAAGCGGGCATCCCGATCGGAGACGATAGATGATGGAGCGCCGTGGAGCCGCACAATCTCCTGAATGTAGAGACGTCCCAAGCTCTCTACTGAGCCCTGCTCTCTGATGGGTAAGAAGTGTGCCGACTTGGTGAGTCGGTCAACAATCACCCAGATGGAGTCGTGACCTCTAGAAGTGCATGGAAGTCCAGTCACGAAGTCCATAGATATGCCATCCCACTTCCACTCCAGAACCTCCAAGGGCTGTACCAAGCCTGCTGGTACCTGATGCTCTGCCTTTACCTGCTGGCAGGTAAGGCATCGAGAAACGAACTCTGCTACAGCCTTCTTCATGCCTGGCCACCAATGTTGTCGTCTGAGGTCCTGGTACATCTTCGCCACTCCAGGATGTACCGCTAAAGGAGAAGTGTGAAACTCCCTCAGCACTTCCTCTCGCAATGCGACTGGTACCATGGTACGTCCTCTGAAAAGGATGTCGTGCTCTGCTCCAAGGGAGAAACCATCAGGTGCCTGTCCCGAGGATATCTGTGCACGCCGTGTCTCACAGTCAGCGTCCCCATGCTGTGCCTCCTTGACTCGCTGCAGTAGTGGAGGGGTGACTGTGAGAGACTGAAGAAAGGCTGCTCCATCACTATCCACGAAGGATATCTGCAAAGAGGCTAGCTGCTTCGTCGCCTCCTCAAGTAGCTGAATGCCCGTCCTCCTGCTGAGGGCATCGGCTACTACGTTCCCCTTCCCAGGAGTATAGACTATCTCAAAGTCATAGTCTTGGAGGAACTCGATCCATCGTCGCTGTCTCAGGTTCAGGTCCTTCTGCGAGAAGATATACCTGAGACTCTGATGATCGGAAAAGACTGTAAAGCGCTCGCCCATCAGATAGTGTCGCCATGTCTTCAGAGCGAAGACCACTGCTGCTAACTCCAGGTCATGGGTAGCGTAGTTCTGCTCATGCGGCCTCAACTGTCGTGATCCATAGGCGATCACTGCCCGCTCTTGCATCAGAACACATCCGAGTCCGGTCCCTGATGCATCGCAGTAGACTACGTACCCTACTCCCTCCTCAGGCAACCTCAAGATAGGTGCGCTAGTCAATCTCTGCCTCAGCTCCTGGAAGCTCTGCTGACAACTGTCTGACCACACGAAGGGTGTCCCCTTCTTCGACAAAGCTGTGAGTGATGCCGCAACTTTGGAGAAGTTCGGCACAAATCTCCGATAGTATCCAGCTAGTCCCAAGAAACTCCGAACCTCAGTCACGCTCCTGGGTGGCTCCCATGCTAACACAGCCTCAATCTTCACGGGATCCACTGCAACTCCCGCCTCAGAGATAACGTGTCCCAAAAAGTGGACCTCACGTATCCAGAACTGGCACTTCAAGAGCTTACCATAAAGCTGGTGCTCTCGGAGTGTGTCAAGAACAACTCGCAAGTGATAGGCGTGCTCCTCCTCTGTCGTAGAGTAAATCAGAATGTCGTCGATGAAGACCACGACAAACCGATCGAGGTATGGCTGAAAGATCCTGTTCATGAGAGCCATGAACACTGCTGGAGCATTGGTTACACCGAAAGGCATAACCAAGAACTCATAGTGGCCATACCGACATCTGAAGGCCGTCTTCTGCACATCCTCATCTCTGACTCTGAGCTGATGATAGCCTGACCTGAGGTCTATCTTCGAGAACCACCGTGCTCCCTTGAGCTGATCAAAGAGGTCATCAATCCTCGGTAGCGGATACTTGTTCCTCACTGTCACCTGGTTTAGGCGACGATAGTCAACACAAAGTCGCAAGCTCCCGTCCGCCTTCTTGGCGAACAATATCGGGGAAGCCCAGGGTGAAACACTAGGTCGGATGAACCCCTTGCCCTGCAAGTCCTCCAACTGTACCCGTAGCTCTCGAAGCTCGGCGGGGGCCATCCGATATGCTGGAGTGGATATCGGGGCTGTCCCGGGGTACAAGTCAATATAAAAGTCTACCTCTCTGCGAGGAGGTAGCCCTGGAACATCGTCGGGAAAAACGTCTGCAAACTGATCCACCACTGCAGGAAAACCAGGACTCCGCACGTCAACTGCTCCAAGGATAAGGCTAGCCAACTGATGAGTAATGGGCTGTCCTCTCCTCCGCGGAAGTCCATCCTGTGCTGCTAAGGCTCCCTTCTCGCCGGTGAAGGTGAACCTGCTCCCGTCGGTGCGTACACATCGCACCTTGCGCCTAAAACAGTCAATCTGTGCATAGACCGTAGACAGCCAATCCATGCCCAAGATGACGTCGTAAGGCCTCGACGCTGCTACAATAAGATCCCAGCCGAAGCTCTCGCCTCCTAGAGTAAGCTCACACTGCCGGCACCAGTGCGTAATCGTCGAGTCTGCTCCCGTAGGAGTCTCTAGCCGTAAGGATCGAGCCAACGGCTCTGTCGGAATCTCCGAGCTCCGAACAAGGGCAGCGGCTATGAAAGAGTGACTCGCTCCTGTGTCTATAAGAACTGCAGCAAGGGTGGAATAGACACAGATAGTACCTCGAATCATCTCGGGTGCGCCGTGGTCGTAGGCCTCTGCTGCCTGGAGTTGTGCCTGTCGCTGCCCGCCAGCTCCCTGTGGTCGGGGTGGACCTCCTCGTGGTGGTGGTGGTAGAGCCTCAAAGCGTCGGCCACCACCAGCTGCTCGTCCAGCTCCTCTGCCTCGTCCGCCTCCTCCCTGCGGACCGCCACGGTCGACCCTCTGCCTCTGCCTCGGTGGTCCATCAACTGACTACTGCTCCTCGGCACGACGGGTCGGGCAGTCGCGAGCCATGTGGCCCTGCCCGCCGCACGAGTAGCACTGTCTGCCTCTCGTAAGACTGGCTCCGCGCTGTGTGCCCCGCACTGCTGAGCCAGTGCCCTGAGATCGTCGGCCTGAAGGTCTGGTCTGTCTGGACCCCTGAGTCATCCGTCGACTGCCTGTTGCAGATGACTCTGCCACGTGCCGCCCTGCGGTGGGTCGCTGTGCTGGCGTAGACTCAGCAAGGAAGCTCTCGATCAGAAGAGCCCGCTCCAGTACTTCTGTCTGAGTCGGTATGCTGAGGGAGATCAGCGATGCCCTGATCTCGTGTCTCAAACCCTGCTCGAAGGTCCGGGCCCGGAAGAATGGGTCCCGTACCATGTCGGTCGAGTAGCGCGAGAGATCGGTAAATCTCGCCGAGTACTGAGCGACTGTCATGCTGCCCTGCCGCAGCTGTAGAAGCTCCTGGATACGCACCGCACGAAGGGTGGCTGGGACGAACTCCGAGCGGAAGAGGCTCTCGAAGTCCGTCCAGAGCAAGGATGCCTCATCGTGAACCTGGAGCATCAGGCTCCACCATCGTCCTGCTGCTGCGTGTAGTAGGCTCGCAGCGAGGATCACCATGAGGTCTGCTGGTGTCCTCACTAGCCTAAACACTCGAACCACTGCCTCCAGCCAGTCCTCTGCTGCCTGGGGATCCGTCTCCCCGCGAAACCTGGGCGGTCGCTGGTGCTGAAACTCATGCAGTGCGCTGAGGCGACGTGCATCGTCAGCGGCTGCTGCTGGAAGCATCGGGGGCTCGGCGGGTAAAGCTACCGCCGGTGCCACTACTGGAAAAGGGCCCTGCACCGAAGCCTCGTCGCTCGGTGGGCTGTCGTCTCGCTCGACTCTCGGAACCCTAGCTGGCTGCCGTCGTGGGGCCATCCTGAAAAGGAAACAGGTGCGCCACAGTTAGAACAGTATACCTGATGAGCTGATATAAGTAATCACAAAGAAAACTTTGAAACACACACGCAATCAATGTTTTCGTGCATTAAGTCGGAAATCAGATGTCAGGGTCCTGGTGTACGGATACGTCGGCCGCCGCACCAACACTGGACTCCCTGGACTGATAACCACACTCAATACGCTAAACATTATTGCTTCACATAGAAAAGATCAGAGTTCGCGGTAGAACCGAACTCCTCTGATACCAATTTGTCACGACCCGCCCTCGGGGTCCGTGCCGTGACTACCCCAAGCCCGCCTTCCATAGGCCAGGGGCTGGCGACTAGCACCAAGGCGTAAATCCTGGTAAAAAGGGAAGGCATTGCCTTTGAAAAGTAAACACACACCACAGAGTAAACAAGCGGAAAGTAAACACTAAGCAAGCAGAGTACAACTGAAAGTGTGGAAAAGTAAATGGGCCAGTATACAAACCCAAACTGAAAGTAAAGTACAACTCAAAAAGGGAAAAACAGCAACTGAAAAGTAAAAGCCGCTACTCTGAGCTGTCCACTAGAAATCCCACCTGAAGGGTGGGTACAGATAGCTCCTCTGCTCCACGGGTCCCACCGTCCGCTCCGTGCACGTCTCACCCAGTGGTCCACCTCTGGGTACCGTCCCGCTCTGCAAGCCTCAGCTAAGGTCAACGCTGTCCGTCGTCTGCAACCAACACAACGTAGTGCGGGCAAAGCCCGTGCAGGGGTGAGTATAAGCTACTCAGTAGGGACCCTGAGACCCCTGAAGGTCTCTCAAATCCACAAAGGATAAACCACGAAGAAAAGTACAATCACGAAGTAACAACCGACACTGCTTAGGTATATGCCCATACATATACCTAAGTCATCAATTCGGATACGCTCCAACCTCCGAGCCCAAGTACAACTCAGTCCACGCAGGAAAGTATACGTATTCCACATAGGGAAGCAATACATAATCCACACAGGATTGCACAACACAAACCACACAGGAAAGTAACAGGATTCAGCTCACACAGGTATACTTCTTCAAGGACGATAAAGATGATCACTGATCCATCTAAGTCGTCGGACCCACGAAGGATCGATAGGTAACTAACCCCCGCAATGACCCACACAGGATCGGGCTCACACAGGACCTGTAGGCGCTGGCTCACACAGAACCGCTGAGCGCAAGGACCCACACAGGATCGGGCTCACACAGAACCTGTAGCACTGATCCACGTAGGATCGCTGAGTGTTGTAGTCGTCGTCGTCGAATCCACATAGGATCACTGTACTGTCGTCGTCAAATCCACACAGGATCTCTGTACTGTCGTCGTCGCAGTCACAGTAGCAGTCGTAGCAGTAGAACAGTCGCAGCCAGCACTAGGGTTCCCGCACACAGCAAACTCGTACGGAGGGTCCGCTCCACGAGCCGAGAGGCTGATACATCAACTGTCACGAAGACCAGAGTTGATGTATCCAAAAGTTCCGTATCAACAACAGGAACTCAACGCAACAGACGGCGCGTCGATCGGACGCCCGGTCTGAGAGTTATCAGCATTTTCGTCTCCGGGGCCCGGTTGGTTTTTAAGGCAAAACTATCCCGACCGTACTCCACCTGTGTCCAAACCTCGGGCGGAGTATGCCAAAAGATCCGTCTCACTAAGAGGAACACAACGCGACTGACGGCACGTCAATCGGACGTCCGTAGCTCAAGATAAGAGCGTTTCCGCTCCGAAGGCCCGGTTGGTTTCGTGAACGAACCAACCCGGCCGAACTCAAAGTTAACCGAAACCTTAAGTGCGATATATCGAAACGACCGTCTCGATCCAAGGATCGCGTTGCCGCAGACGGTTCGTCATTCGGAGGTCCGAGGCTCAAGTTATGAGCCAAAAACCAAAACTGGTCCGAAACGGGGGGGGTCCGGGTCCGGGCCGACCCGGCCCGCCCCCCCCTGGGCGGCGCGGTGGCCGGCGGCGGCGGACGGCGGCGGCGGGCGGCGGCGCGGCGGCGCGGCGTCGGGCCGCGGTGGCGGTGGCGGCGGGCTGCGGTGGCGGCGGCGGCGGGCCGCGGTGGCGGCGGCGGCGGGCCGCGGTGGCGGCGGCGGCGGGTCACTGTGGCGGCGGCGGCGGCGCTTGGCGCCGCACGTGGGTGGCGGCACGCGGGGGCTAAGCCCCGCGGTCCTTCAAGTGGCGCGGCCTTTGTTCCGCGCCGGTCCTTTCAAAACCGCCCCCCCCCCTCACGTGGGGGGGCCTGCTGGCGCCGATCCAAGGGGGCGCTGCCCCCTTCCCTCAAGAACCGCCCCCCTCATTAAAAGGGGGGGTTTTAATGGATGGTCGGGGGATTAATTCCCCCGGTTTTTTAAGACATCCCGTCGGCCAGCAGCCGGCCGGTTTTCTCAAACGGGACCGGAATTTCCGGTCCCCTTCTTCGGCATCCGACGCCGGCGGCCCGGCCGCCGGTCTTTCCTTCCACCGCGGCCCGGAACCGGCCGCGGTCTCCTCGTCCCGCCGCGGCCCGGAACCGGCCGCGGTCTTCTCGTCCCGCCGCGGCCCGGAACCGGCCGCGGTCTTCTCGTCCCGCCGCGGCCCGGAACCGGCCGCGGCGTTCGTCATCCGGCGCGGTGCGACGGCACCGCGTCCCTTCGCCGTGCTTTGAATCCTTCCAACGCGGCGCGACGGCGTCGCGTTCTTGAAGACTCTCCTCGGCGTAGCGCGACGGCGTTGCGTAAAATATAAGCACGATCATCCGCGTGGTGCGACGGCACCACGCCACTTGCTTTCACCGCAAGAATTAAACAAGAACGATGGAGGGGGGGTTCGGCCGTGTTCGTGCGGTCCGGCCCCCCTCACGTTAAAATAATAACGCAACTCTAAATTAAATCAAGTGACACGTTAGTCTTGATAGAAACACGATCAAGAATAAAAATAAGAAAACAAAAAGAAAACGACAACCCCTACCTCGGTTAAGGTTCGAAGATTCGTCTACGCTCCGCGGAAGACGGCGTCGCAGAGGTCGGGTGTCGCGGTCGTCGTTCGTCAAATCCGTTGACGAAGAGTTATGCCCGAAGAGACACGACGTTGGCGGATCTTCGTTTGCCGACGAAGAAGGTCCGAGGAGGAAGAAGAGGTCCGAAGATACCGGGTCGCCGAGTCGATGATCCTTGACGAAGTGTTGTCGTTCTTCGTTGAGGATGAAGACATTCTTCGCCGGAGAAGATGAAGAGGAGCTCTCAAAAAGACAAACCAAGAACTCCAAATAAAATAAGACTACCTCTTATTTTATTAACACAACACAAAAGAATTTCAGAGTTTGAAATTTCAAAAAGACTTAACTCCCCCAATTTAATTAAGAGTAACTTAAGCCAATTAATTAGGGGTTAAGTACGTTGAGAGAATTTGAAAAGAAAAGGGGTTCGTGTGGGCCCCACCACACTTAATCCTCCCAAGGGAGGTTAAGTGGGTGTGGGTCCCACTTCCAACCTCCTTTGATAGGTTTTTAAATAAGTTAAAATAAAATTTGTCTTACACAAATTTTATTTAACTTAACTGAAAAACCCCAAAACGTAACTTTCAACCCGCAACAAACGCAACTCCCGAAAAGGTCTCATTAAGCGAATATCGGCGCTGCGAGTTCATCGGTGCCCTCGGATTTCAATTCCGAGCACCGGATCAAAAGTTAGGAAATCCCGCTCGTTCGTTCACTGAGCGTACCCGAGCCAAACTTCGGAAATTAATTCCGGGCACTCCGGGCCTCGGAATCAGGTGCCGTCTGAAACCGCGCTCTTGTAAAATTCTAAAGAAAATTAAGAAAAAAAAATTTCCCTTGAATTTTACGGGTCTTTACAAATATCCTAGTATATATAGTTTTAATTTAATTTTATATAAGAAAATACTAATTAAATTTCAATTTTCATCCCAATTAATCGTTGAAAATTGTTTTTAGGATTTAAATTCATTTTAAATTCGTACTCACATATATAATAAATCCATTTAAGTAGAAATATTATATAGATAAACACTTCTAGTTTATAATGTCTTATAAAATTTATATATTGAAATGATTCCCTCATTTAACCATAGAAAATTATTTATTAAGTCTCTAAATAAAATTTATGATCAATTACATAAAAATTGAAAAAGGGTATCAAAACGTGCTTCAAGAACAACAAGTATTAAGTAAATGTGGATGACCTAATGCATGAAATTTATTTCTGGAAGTTCCTATCATGATTCATGATGAAATAAATCCATTATATATAGTCCAAGGGTAAATATCCATTAATATAATGAATATAAAACATCATTTTCATCACCCAATAGTGAAATCAAGACAGTTGTAATAAGTACAATCTTGAACCTAATGTCCCAACCAATGTAATTTGTCTTTTTTTTGTACAAGGTGTTGAAACTCCGATGAATAGGGTCAAATCCAAATCCTAACACATATATTTCTCTATTATACCATTATAAATAGTATGTAAAGTGAAAGAAATATCATATTACACTTTGTGATATCCCTGACCCAGTTCACTCAATAGTAACTGAACTCAGTTGTCCACACAACCTCAAGTTCATCTTCTTGTATGCTAGAGTGTATTGAATATCATTATGGGTTTATAATGTAACAGTGGGGAAATTATACCCTCATGATTATTGTGTAGCATAGTGGTATAATTATATCAATCAATAGAGGAAGAATATAAATAAACATACAATAGAAGGTAAATCATTAATCATAGAAATAACCAAGTATTCTATCCATCAATGTCATATAAAAAATAATAGAAATTAATACTATTGAAAAACAAAATACATGCATACATGGAATTGCGTACAGATACATATAGATATACCAAAAGAATAAAAAATAAAAAAACTATCTCTAAAAATAAACAGGATCCACAACTCATTCCATTGGTCTTTTGCTACCATGCTATAATTAATAATGTATTTAAAACTGGATGTTATCACATATCCCTACATGTATTCAAGAAGTAAGTTTGGGTATGAAATGGAGGCATGTACAGGGTGTGAGATAAAACTATTAGGCCCCCTTCAACAATTTCTAATCCCAAAAATTCTATGAATATATAATAAACCCTTTGAAGGGAATGGGAGAATCAGTCATAATGTTAGGTAGTAAGTAATCCACTTAGGTTCAGGTACCCATGGAACACCCCTCCACTTCTACCTACATTATCATAATAATTATTATATCTGAGTAATCAGTTCGTCATGATTTTAATTATAATAAGGACTTAAGACCTATATCATGTCTCAATTTTCTCCATCAAATCATATCTAGTAAATATGTATAATAATAAGGCCTTGATAATAATTTTATTCTTCTACTGAATATGAAAATGTTCTTGGTATTGGAATACAAATCATATAATCATGAAATTTAATATTTCATGGTAATGTGAGCTCATCATTAGAATTACTAATTTTTATCCTTGTTATTTCTCTAGGAAAATATGAACTCATCACCTTACAAGACCTACCTAGGAATTCCTTGTAGGAAGCCTCATATCAATCTAGGTGAGGTATAAAGTCAACTACCATGGATTCCATCAAGGATGGTTCTCAAATCGAACCGAATTTCCACTCATTCCATATATAATTATTTACTTTCTAATCCAATATTTGGCAGTCCATATAGGGATTCGATGTACCACTCATCACATAATAAAAGTATTCCTTCTTATATTTTCATTGGTAGTCCACATATGGAGTTGAAGTATCTCTCATGGAATATATAAACTAGCTTCCAACTCAGTATGACCATGGAATTCCTATAAGTACGTATGTGTTTTCCACGGATCATGATAAATTAATTTATGATTCAATTAATTAACTATACTTGAACAATCCATTTATGGTGTTCTATGTTTGAACTCATCTCTCAATCTCAACAAGGCTATAATAATGGTCATGATACCAAATAATAATAATACCATTAAGTTCACATTAAACTCATTTAGATTTCAAATTTATTTAAACAATTTAAATCACCTCAGAAAGTGGCTCAGATCAAGAATAGGATTAGAAGGCAAATCATCAAAAGAATCCTCCCACTGATCATAATTGGAAATTTGGATTTGAAAAACATCTCAAGCCTATGTGAGAATAAATGTCTAAATGTAAAGGTAAAATGTCTTACATGCCCCTTTAATTCAACCAAATTATGTAAAAATCATTTCATTTAACATCTTAGGAAAGGGGTAAAGAATGCAACTCAAAAGGATAATAAAATTCAATGTCCAACCATGGTGGTTTTATCTATTTTAGAAATTATTACAAAGGTCTGGTTAAATTTTAGTTCATTAACCATTAATAAAATATAAATTGGTATCGTGAGTTTTATTGGAGAATTCAACACATTTAATTTATGAGTCCTTCCATTTAACAATAATCACTCAAAAGAATCTAGTGCATGAATTGATGAAATAAATATATACACCAAGTCATTTAGGTAAAATAATGAGACAACCTACCTCGACTTGTTAGTTGAATCCTAATCCGTTGTTGGCATCTAATATGGGATAGAATGTAAGAAATTTATAAGATTTTAAAAATTCCATAAAAAGGAATTTGAGATCAAACTAAAATAAATCCTTTAAGAAGTTGAAAAAACTATGAATGGAAAACAAAGAATATATAGATTATCAGTGGCTATGAAATGATACTGAGATAGGATTAATTTAATCTATTAGATAAAAATCATTAATGTCTAGCACATGATTGAAGGATATCTTCTAAGGGTGAGGTATACTATGTGTGGGAGGGGATATGAATGGAGGGTCGTTATGTTAAAATAATGGGAACCAATTATTCAAAAATCATTTAAGATGTCACATGGTTTGGCCACATGGTTGGCCAAACTGTGTGACAACCGTGAGTACCCTTCTACCCAAGTAGAACACCCCACATAGCCTACATCACATTGTTAGAAAAATCATATATAACCCATGTGCACTCTCTAATTCATCCCTACACAATCAAAACCTCTCTCACATGGTTTGTAAAACCATGTGGTGCCATAATTGAGCATCATGATTTGAGGTGCATAGTTAGCACTAATAATACACTAACAATTAGACTCTACTATTTCCTCCAATTATTGAATCTTCTGGATTTAAACAAGTCTGAGACATTCCCAAAAACATACCTAAACCATATGTATCATTTATAGGAATAAAATAAATTCGTTAATCCATTATTTAAATGATAAATTTCCCAATGGAGAACTATTTTTGTACATGTGACAGGATTTTTTAATGAATATTCACTTCATTGAATATAAATGAATCCAATGTACTTGTATTTTCCTATAGGACACGAACAATATCATTTGTTTCTCATGAGAGGGATCATGTTCTCAGATATAAGGATGTGTTGTGATGAATCTATATAAATAATGAGATAATATGATATGATATTCTTATGTTATGCGATTAAACTTAGGTTGGAAAAAGTGTAGGTGACACGAAGATATTAATTTTGTAACCAGAATAGTTTCTAACACAACAGTCAATTTGAGTAGTTTAGGAGAATTCAACTGCATCATCAAGGCTACCCTAAGATAATTTAATTTCATGAAATATTTTGTTTTATGTCTCCTTTATGTCCCAATATAATGGTGTATGCTTCAATGTGTGTTTCATTGAAGATATTCATGATGTATTGGGGTGAATCATAACTCTATAACCTAAGAAAAAAATATTATGAGATTTTCTATTTCCATATATTTGGGGTATTCCAAACCATTGTATAGGATCCACACCATAAAGAGATCAACATGATAAAATTAGTAGATTTATTTTTTAGGAAAAATTGAGTATGTCGCATCGTAATCTATCAATAAAACTTAATATTTAGTCAAATATATCATGATATTTTCTGAGATGTTTTTGATTTATCATTCAATATATGTTGGATTTTAGGATCACCCAAAAACTATAGGTGTGATTCCACAATGCATGTTAGGTATATAAAAAAACAACAACCCAACAAGTGGAAAGTATTAGTGTATAATGTAATGAAGTTATATTTTTATATTACTTGATCATTCTAAAGAAACATTTCCAGGATGCAGAGGACAAGAACAAAGGTGAAAATGAATTCCATATACTATCAGAACTTGAAATATGGAATATAATGATCATTTAACTATTTTAGCCTTTCCATTAATCTTGTAATTTGACTTCAACACAATACATTAACTCTTCTAATGTTTTCTTATATAATAAAATTGAATATGGGTTGTTGGATTGCAATTAAAAAACATTGAGATCATTTTTTCACTAACTGGTGATGGCAATAAAATTAATTTAGATAAAATATTTTCAGTAATTTATAATTTAACACCATCTTACTGGTATTCCAATATATCCTAGCACACATAGAATTACACAATATTTTTTTATCATGATATTCAAACATTTCATATTAAATAAAAATCATAGAGGTACATTGTAGATTAGTGTATCACCGAGAAGTATCCCCAATGACTCTACACTACGGTAAAAGGTGAAACATGTATTATTGGTCATGGATTTAGTGAATGTAGAAAATAAATATAATATATTGAAGATTCTGTTAAAAATATGATGATATAATATGTTGTTTTAAACACATACACCCTTTTGGGTTTTGGGATACAATGCTTTGGTTGTAAAAAATTATATATATAACATGACATGTGACATAGATATAAATGATATTTATTGTATTTTAGATTAAATCGTAGTAACTTCTCTATATATAAAAATAAATCATATATATCTAGATTACATGAGCTGTGTTTTGAAGAGTACATGACAAAGAACCCTATTTTTTATAAATAGTGTGTGTATAGAGGACACACCCTTTGTGGGCCACATGACACTAATAGGTCTAGGACAAAAATAAAAAATGTTCATCAAGGACCAAGGGACATGAATCTATTGATACACATTATGAATTCATAGTAAAAAATGAAAATTATAACTAGTGTTGAATACTAAAAACCATGTTGGATTCACATGTTATGAACCATCCTGTATTCACCATGTAACCTACATAGGAATAACATCGAGTTCCTTCTATATATATGAGATTATATTAGTATTCTATTATATAGATCCCTTACCATGATCCAAACATGTCACATGTGTTACTTGCTTCCCTAGATAATAAAAATATTGTAGTTATTTGCATTCATTATAACATTTTTATGGTTTATTATTTCATTTATTTTTTTTCTACCATATTATATTATATTGGTTAATCAATTAATTTCACACTGAATGTTTTGATTATATATATCTTACATGTAGAAATTGAATTTGATATATTTTATATAACAAAAGAAGACAATATCAAAGTATATATATAATAATGGTCATTAAATTATTTTAGTTTTTATACACAAAATATAATTTCAAAAATAGTTAGGAAAAATGGTTAGAGAAATGATGTGTGTTACAATCAGGGAGATGGTAGGTCATACGTATTCCTGATAAACATTTCCATTATTTAATGATCATGATTAAATGAAGGTAAATAATAAATTTTATTTTCATAAATACCATAATATCAAAAATTTCATACTATTTCCATAAATAAACATAAATATACCACCCTTGAGTAGTGGTAACGAAAAATGAATCACACTGCTTTGTTGACGTGGTAATCCACATGTACTTGCGAAAAAACATTACCATTTTTAAAAGAATGTAAACGTAAGAAAATACAGGATATATAAATTATATATAATGATAAATATTTATTTAATATCATATATATTTATATTAAATCAATCATCATATATATCGATGTGACATAATTATGGAAGCCAAATTACATAGGTTCGTGAGGCGACAATCAACCTCAAATACGAATAATGGTTTCATATATATTTTTATAGATGAGGAGTTGCATGTAGGTTATTTGATTATCATAATAAATTATAAACATCAATGAAATAATTATTTTATTATATCATCAGTTATAAATAGTATTTTATGGGGGTGGAATAATATATAAAAATTCTCAGTGAAAAATGATTCTCTTTCTTCGAACAACCACTTTAGGTTTGGTCAAAATGTCATCCTTGAGGGTTTTCTAATCAGAATAAGTATTTTAATCATGGGGAGGGAGGTAAAAAACTTTTTTTGGTAGGTATTGGGAAAAATGGTTTTTTGTTTGTGAGAATTTAAGGGGAGATAAGTTTTCCTTTTATAATTAAGTTGTGCAGCACATGGGTAATTTTTCAATGTTTTCAAATAATTCCATATAACTTTCTCAAAAAAAAGGATCCAAAATAGAAAATTAAAAACCTTATATGATATATAGTTATTATATTTACATAAAATATAAATTTAATCGATTGTTTTTAATTTTATCCCTTTTTATTCTATTTAACATATTGTAGTCCTATTTTATCAATAACAATGTTATGTGATTTGTATTGGTTATAAAATACATTATGACCAAAAATTAAGTAATATTTTTTATATAATATTAATAATGATAATTCTGAATATAGAATATCTTTTAAAAAATTAACTGGACATGTTTTTAAAATTTAATTTAAAAATAAACACTCAAAAAATTATAAAAAATGGGTTTTAAGAAAATTTTGTTTTGCATGGATGAAAGGATCTTATATTAAAATTATGAGTAGTAGTCATTATTATATGAATTTAAATTCTTATAAATAGATATATAATTTATAAATATAATTTAAATAATTTCTTATAATAGGTACAATTAATTAATTAAAATTGATTAACTTTATTGACTTTAAAATATTTGTTAGAAACTCGTGATTTACACTTAAAAATAAACTTATATAAAAATTATGAGAATTATTAATTGTAATGAAATTAATTATATTATTATAAATAAAACAATTTGTATTTAATTTTAATGTCAAATCCAAAATATAATGGTACTTTAAAATTAGTTGAGTTAATGAAAATAAATGAATGTATTTAAAAAATATGTAACTTTCACTATTCACATAAAAAATAAACCATTTTAAAATTATTCACAAAATATTACCCATTGTTCATTTTATTTTTTTATTTCAAATAATATTTTAATTTTATATATTAAAATTCCAAATATAATCCAAATAATTATTATAATCTAATGTCAAAAAAATAAATAATTTTTTTAAGAATTATTATAATTTTAAAAATAAAATGTCTTTATTAATAATTGTATGTTTTTTCCTTGGAATTTATAAATACATTTATATTGTTTGTAAAATTTGTATTAACATTACAATGTAGGTAATTATATTTATACACTCTAATTTAATGTAAATGATATTATGGTCATCTTTAAATATACATGGTTTGTTTAGGTTCAATGATGTGTGTCATATATGATATTGAACATATGTTTATTTCATAAAAATCATGGTGATACATTATTCGCTTTTTAATGATCTTTCTCTCAATATTTCATATTACATACTATGTTGAAAAATGGCTAGTGTAGTTCTGCTTCATAGCTTCCTCTAGTTCTCTTATTACCTCTTCATATTTATGGTAATCCCATATTACTTTGAACATGTGAGTTGTCTTGTTTCATAGAAAATTGTCTTTATAGTCTAAGATCCTCGCCAGATTTTAATCATAAAAGAGATCATTTTTCTGTTGAACCACTTATAAATTCAGAGCATGTGAGAAATCTAGTACATAATTCTTCAAGACAGATACATTGAATACACCTTGTACACGAGAAATTTTTTTTGGGAGTTCCAATCAATTGTGTACATCTCTAATAAGATCGAGAATATCAAATGGGTTGATGTACCTATGGCTTAACATACCCATATTCCCAATTATCACAACTCTCCTCCATAGATATATGTGTATAAATACTTTATCCAAGACAAAAACTCATGGTATAATCTAATATTTTCAATATAGCTCTTTTACCAATAATGAGCTACCCCCATTTATTGTTGACTGGTCTTGATGTTTTCTACAATTTCCTCATCAATATCTGGTCTCAAACTATTTTGTTCACCAACTTCATGCCAACATTATGATGTTCTACATCTATTTATATAAATGGATTAATAATGATTCATTTGGATGATTAAGTAAAAGCTATTATTGTAACAGAACTTGACAAGTGGAAAATTGTTTTCCCATCCTCCTCTGAAACTCATTCCGTATGATCTAAAAATTTGGTATAGTGTTCGAATAGTCTCCTATTATTTTAATATTTTTGGGGGTGATAATCCATATTGATTTTCAACTCATTATTTATAGGAAGTCTGAGGCTCTTCAAAAACATAGTGCTAAATCTTGGAACTCAGACAAATAAAAATGATTTCTTTTTTTCATATATCTCCACCACCTCGTTGATGTATACTATTTGAAGTTGATCGAGTGAAAATTACTCATGAATTTCAATAATGTGATCATTATTAGTAATATTATCTAATACAACCTATGTTTCATTACATCCTCATGATTTATTTGGAAGGCTAGGGAAAATTTCCATCTTGATGTATTCAAATTTCCGTGAAGGTATGGGTAATGGTTTCATAACCCCCTAACCTACTTCCTTGCATCATACACATGATGAAATTTTAGAAGCATTTATTTATATCGTGTGCTCTATTTCTTTATATTGTCCCACCAATAGTTCTCATGGAGATCTCTATACATTTTTATTCCCCCTGGGTGGATAGAGAAGGCTACCCTATGTCCATCATTCAATATATCTATCTTAATATAAATATTTTATTATGAGCATATTCATTAACAAAATCATCCAAATCATTATAAATCTCTTATTAACTCTAAGGATTTCCCCTTACCTAAATGTTCCTACTTCATATAAATTTCTACAGTATCTCTTGGTGAATATAATTAACTTCTCTAGAATGGATGGTCAAGAAATTATTTGAGAAATTGGTGATGAAGTTTCATCCTTTATGATTACCATACCCATAAATTTAATGTTTTTAAAGATTGTACCATTCTAAATTTCCATCATTTATAATATTCTTGGATTAACTTTACTTAGAGAAACTTCCAATTTAATTTATTTTCCATGATAGAAATTCAATGAGCATTCATAGTCCATGATTAGTTAAAACTATCTTTATTTGTGTATATTAATCTTATTCTACCTGAATGTATATTTTTTACTCATATGGACCACATATATTTCACAAGTCTCCCCATATGGAAAATTTCAACATATTTTTTTAGTAAAGATCATTGTAACACATTCCAAAAAAATCACATGGTTGTTTTGCTCATGAATGCTCAACTTCATTGAGGTGTAGGCTATAAAATTTTCATTATTCATCCATAAACATCCTGGTCCATTTTTAAAGAAACTATATTTACCATGAAAGGTTATCCAATTGTTGGTAGTGAATGTATAGGTGAAATGATAATCCTTTTTTATCCAACTCTTTGACTCTCCCTTCCCATTCACTAGTCCTGAAAAACATCACCCCTTTCGAGTCAGCATGGGTAAAGTGTTTAAAAATAATTATAAGATTAAAAAAATAGTCAATATTATCCATATATTCCAAGTAAAATACATATTTCTATTACATATGCTGGTCAAGATCAATCAAAAATTTCATTTGTTTTTAACGGTCCACATATATAACTTTACATATGATAACAATGTAGCACCATAAAATTTTGTGAAATTTATTTTTTCGAATTAATTGAAATGTTTGATACTTTTAATTTCACACAACACTGAATATAGATAGTGTTTTATGAAAAAAAAAATATGTTTGTATTGCACTGCACATACCACAATGTTAATCTTCTGTTACATGCTAGATCGAGTTTTACCAAACTACGATATACTATTATTATTATTATCATTAAATTATTATTATAATATTAAAATAGCCATTAGAATGAATTATATGAAGGATATTGACTAAATTAAAGAACTATGGTTTAAAATGATTATAAAATGAATCATTTTGTCATCAATTAGTCAGAAATAAAAGTAATAACCATTTAATAATAATTAAATTCCATTTTTAGAAAACTATACTTCTATGTACAAACACCATTTTTTCTAAAAAAATAAAAACCATTTTGATGATTTTTAATAAAATTTATATATTAGATATTAAATTAATTTTTCTGAGACTCATCCAATATATGTTATAGTCTTACTATAATAATAAATTCAATTTTTTGAATAAGAAGATGTATTTTACGAAAGGTAATTTTACCACCTTTTAATGGAACACCCATATTAAATATAATTTATGATATAATTACAATATAAATTTGAAAAAATCATAAATATTTTTTATTTTGGAATACCATAATTTATGTTATGTGATGTTTTGGTTTTTCCAAAGAAGTTTTATTTTATGATGAATAGTGAAGAAACACAGAATTTTAATTCAATACATTTTTTCATATAATATATTTATATAGAAAACATTTATTTTAAAATCGTTTTAAAGTATATTTAGATAAATTATACATATTTTTATCTAATTTATGTCATCTTAATTAATTTAAAAACTAAATTTGATACAAAAAGAATTCAAAATTTTGAAGAGTTTTACATTAAAAACCCATTATTTCGTTCCATCTGATGGACATTTTTTAAATTAATTTCTGACACTTATATGTTTTTAATCATTTAAAATATATTTAATAATTGGATTAAGAATAATTTATTATATATAATAAGGTATAATCATTTTTTGACCATAAAAATTATTTAATGTCATTAAAATTAATTAACGCGATTAAGGTAAAAATGAGTTTACTGAGTGGTTAATCATTAAATTAAGGTCCTAAATACCCTATAAAAATATCCAAGATCAATTTTATAGTAATATTACGACTATATACTTCCATTTTTTTGAAAATTGAAAATTATTGGAGAAATATGATGTAAGGGAGATATATCAATAGTGTTTAACTTTTTATATTAACATGAGTACAACTCCTCCTCCATCATAAAAGATAACTCACCCCCTCACTTCTTCACACCAGTCATAACCTTTTCCACAGCCAAAAAAAAGCTAATATGTCCTCATAACTTCATTTTTCTACTATGATCAAGTATGACTTCTTTTTTGTTATTCTTGTTATTCATTTAATCTTTTTGTATTTCATTATCATTGTTTCATAATTATATCTAATTTGTGATTTTCCATTTCATTTTCCCATATTGGGTTGGTTATAAAACTAATAAAAAAGTTATTTGTTTACAGTTGAGCCTCTAACAGTAAAAATTTGGTCTATTGGGATATCACTCTATGTGTTAAAAGGGATAAATGTTTTTGTTCCTTTATCTAGATAAAGATAATTATGTAATTGAGTTTTCACCTACTTCAAAATTTAGGTTATAGTGGATAAAAATTATCAAGAAGAGTAGGGAGAAATGATGAGTAGATATAAAATCACATTGATCAAAACTATAATAAAAAAATTTCTATTATTTTTTATTTTATTTTCATTTCACATAATCTTGAATATTTTTTTCATATTTGGGCATAAATTATGTTTTACATTTAACTATGATTTTGATATTTATTTTAATTTTAAAATGAAATATTCCATACCTCTTGAACATCATGAATCATAATTATAGGAAAACACATTTTTAAATCATTATCATCAATTAATCTCTATGGGGGTTTCATTTCAAAAAAAGGATAAATAATTGGTGCACAATTCCCCTAACATGTATCTAAGGGATAACCATGCCCCATAATAAATATATAGGGGAGTATTTTTTTTCCCCAATTTTAAAACAGAGTTTTAGAAAAAAAATAAAAACAAACTAAAATAATGCATTAATTACCTGATTTTGATAATACATATCAACTATAGTCACACAAACTAAGGGCTCAATGGTTTTGTCTCTTGGAGATTAGTTGCATACGAATAATTATCTATAATATATCTACTTTATAGAAATCCTCTATACACCCTTCCAAAAATTAAAAAATTGAGAATTATTTCGGTAAGGAAAAAAAATAATGGGTTAATCTCAAACACTTAGTAAAAGATGAGTTTTCAATAAGTTATGAAGGGTTAAATCAATATCATATGAGAAACAATAGTTAAAAAAGAATTTCATTATTAAAAATAAAATTTAATAATAAATCGTTCACATAATACATTATATAAAGAAATTTAATATCATTTGAGAAAACATAAAAACAATAAAAATGGTATGGAATGATGATATAATAAACATGAGTTAAGTAGCACAGTCATAGGCATAGAGAAATAAGAAATTTCATTAAATAATTGTATATTAAAGAATAGTGTAACAAACATATTCAAAGGTAACCATTTTAACAAAGATCCCCACATAACATTAAAATAAAAACATGTAAATAAATCTTCTTATATCTCATCCTCACAATAAAATTTTGAACAATGCTTTGGGCATCACATTCTAATAAACAATTTGTTAAAAAAGCACCACATATCTCATTCACACCTCAAATAAGTGAGCAATGATACCCACATATCATTTATTAAATATTATATAATATCATGTTTTATAAAACCATAACCAATGCATTATAGGGTGTATAAGACCCCACCATTCAACATTCATATATTTTAGTGCAACATAAAATCAGATCATTCATCTCATAATAAATATTCAATTAAAAGAATATCACTTTTATAAGTTTTTCAAATGGTTATTCAAAAAAAATCATGATTATGTGATACCAAAAACATGATAACACAAACTAAAATTTTAAAGATATAACATATATGGATATTTATGAACCATTACATTATTCTATAAAAATCCTTCAAAAATGGATGAGAAATCACATAAATATTTTTTTCTAAAAAAGTAATTCTTTATATCATGTTAAAATACATGATATTTAATTAAATTTGAGAGAATCCATTTTTTAAGCAAAATAATCACATTATAAAATTACTAAAAAAATTAAAACTAAGATAAATTGATAAGAAATAAAACATATTTCAAAATGTGAGGTATAAGGGATGAATATAATATCATGGTAATGAAAAAAGGTTTTGAAATATTTCAAAATACCTTTATTAAAAACCCAAAATCGTTAAAATAATAAAAAACCTCTATCTTACAATGAATAAGTGAAATATAATGTTAATTGGATATTAAAATAATTATAATTTCTATGAGGAAATGGATAAAGTTATAGAGAAGTAAAACAATGATATGGATGAATAATATATTTTAAGAAATCAGAATCAATATCATAAAAAATGTATTTTCATGATATAATAAAATCATCAACGACGAATAATATATTTTAACAAATTAATTATCTATAAAATAAGGTTTAAATAAAACATAATAGAATCATAGGATAAAATATAATAATATATAATGATAATAGTTAAAGGGGAGTGATTATGACCTAAGTAAAAAAAAAATTAGTCACAAAAAACCCTAACAATTTGAGGATCATTTAAGTAAAAAAATCATGAAATGTGTATATATATATAATATGAGTTACCATTAATAAAGTTTATTTAATTATATAAAATCTCATATAGAAATCATATTCACTACTTAGTGAAATTATGTTCATAATACGAAACATGTTTCCAAGAGAGGAATGTGATGTGAAAACCACATACTACTTACCGAACATTCTAATAAAACCCCATTAAAAGAAATGGATCATTAATATATTAATAAAATACTATTAATAATTATAATTCATGATAATATATATAAATTAGGTAGTATAAAAACCATTTATATGGAATTATGTAAAGAAAATAATATATGTCTTGAAGAAGGAAAATTTGATTTAAAACTTGTACCTTGAATTCATGCTTACTCGATAGTGCTCTAACATCCAATATAATGGTAAGAACAACAATAATAACTTATCATAGAACCTTAAAATAAAAATACTAAAATTAATATAAATATTTTTATAAATATATATTTTAAATAAATTAAAGTATTATATTTTATTTTCAATAGCGGTTGTTAGACCATTTGGTTATATATTTTGTACATACCTCCCAAAGACAAAATCAATTATCACGAAGTGGTTTAAATTTAAAAATTCATGTGTTATTTAAATATAATAATATTTTTTCTTAAATGTATAATAAAATAACATTTTCCTTAGTTGAAGGTCATGGATAGAGCTTTTTGAAATTGAAAACATGATGAGCTATAAGTCAACACGTTTAATAATCAAAAGATGATATATTTATAAATATTTTAAATATTAACATCACCAATAAAGAACTACTAAAACATAATAAAATATATCATTATTACATTATATTACCATTATATATTGTCCCATTATAATTTATGTCATACTCATTATAATATCATTTACATATGGGGTTATTTATTCCAAAATGGTAATATATTATAATGATTTAATGAGTTAGTGGATACATTTGGATAATGATATTTTGAAATAGGGTTATGATTAAAAAAATTATATATGTCATAAATCATCATTAAATATAATTTAGTAACCATAAATTATGGGTGCTAGTGATAAATTAAAATCATCATTCATGGTGATGGTAATCCATCATATACACGATTAACAATTTCATTTATGAATGAATAGACTGAATGATGGTAAATAAAAAATGATCAATCATGAATTTAATAGCTGAAATATATTTACTCATAAAATCCATCCATGATATAATATTCGATAGGTATCCATGAAAAAATAGCAACATCTCTTTATTGAAGAGGTACTCTATATGTACGCATGATCGATGCTTTTTTCCCTTAGTGGAGGGAATGGATTGAATAATATTTCTTCATCTAATATAATGAAATTTTATTATAATAGTGATAGAAATTTCATTATATTAATAACTTTATGGATGATTTAGGAAGTATTCGAGTAATATAAAATACAAATATAATTTAATAATGATTATGGAAGTTAGAGTTTTATCTAGAAAAATCTTTAAAATGATGTAATTCAAAAATATAAAGGTGGCCAAAAGATTATAAAAATGGGAGAGGGTTATATGAAGATATATGTGGAATAGTTTCAACAAGAAATTCTTGGGATGTGAGATTCTGGATGTGGTGGAAGAGTTACTATTTTATAAGTGATGAGAATTGTTATTTTGAAAAATACCCTCTCTTTTCCAATAATATAATGTTTTTATTCAATGTTCAATGGCTCAAAAAAGGAAAAAGTTGCATTGGATGTGTTTTTGGGAATATATTCCCATCATTCACTCATATTGGAGATATCTTAGATTTTATTCATTTAATTTTTTTACATTATTCCCCTATTTATTTTTACCTTGATAATTAATTTTTAAACATAGTAAATAATTTAAATGAAAATATTTAAAAATTGAAAAAGAATATTTTAATTTAAAATTTATAAATAATTTTATGTAATAAATATTTTAAGGGTTTGAAAAATAAATTTTTATAATTTCTCACATAATTCATAAATTTTTAAGAAAAGTGTGTTTTTAAGTTTAAAGAAAATTATTTAGAATAAACTATTCTCGTAGATTGTTATTTTGATTATGTAAATTTACTTATCATAAAACAATAAAATTTAGGTCCCCTTCAAAGTAAAATAAAATAGAATTTAACCATCAATACCCTTAATTAGGTGAAAATACCAAAAAAATTATAAAGAATCATTTTAATTGAGTATTAAAAATTTTGGATATTGGTTTTATAAATTCAAATAATATTTTTGAATTAAAAATTTAATAACTTCAATTATTATTTAATCTATTCATGTATTTTTTATTATTCAATTATATTCGTAGAAAATGATAAAATCATTATAATAAAAAATTTAACACAAATAGTACTTTTCAACTAAAAACCCATTTCAAAAAAACTAAAAACATCATACTATGTAAATTTGGATTTGAATAATTAAAAAATAACATTATTTTATAAAATCTATATTCTATATTTGTTAAATTTATTTTTTTTAAAATAAAAATCATAATGTAATGAAAAATAATTTTATTGAAAATAATATTTTTCAATATTAACTCTTAATAATATTTCAACAATAAAAGGTTATATATATTAAATTTTACCAACTTAGTTTTTAATATAAATTTATTATTAATTTTCTTCAAAAAAAAATTTTGTTCTTTACATTGGGTTTAAATTTTAACACATGTTATAAAATATATCATCATTTTGACACAGCGTAGATGTTTAAATAGTTTCATTATACCCCCATTATAAAAATTGTATTATCTCAATTTTAGTTTCCTCTTATTTGGGAAACAAATATATGGTATCAATAAGATAAATTGGACTCATTATGGTGTTTTATCAACAACTTTAGGAAATGTATCATTTCCCTTCAAAAATAGTTCAATCATAATATTCATTTTTTCTCCAGTCATGTGATATAAAAAATCCATCATGATTTGGTATTATAACTCATATAATTAAATTAGTTTCCAAGAAATATCATATCCATACTTACAATAATAGATGATCATATATTTATAAAAAATATGAAATGTGATTTCCCATTTTCATGAACAACTCTGGACTCTATGTAATAATAATTAATAAATTTCCATAATCAAATTGAATTATCTAAAAGGTGAATAATAATAATTACATGAATTATGTTATATAAAACTAAAATTATGGTAATTATAAAGGTTTTGTTTCATAATATTTTAAAACATAGATATGTAGGATCGAAATAATGTTGTAGATGCTCAATATACAATAGGGGTGAATTGTATCCTTTAATAAAATCTTTTGTAACTTTTAATGTTAATATGAAACATTATATTATTTAAAAAAGTTAAACAAAGTAAATTCACAAGACCTATTAGTTCTATAAACATTCTATATTATAGAAATTTTGTTCCATAAATGAAACATAAGAAAAGATTACAAAGGAAAATATTCTACCTTAAAGTATATAGAGTCTTACTAATCAAAGTACAAGTATAAGAAAGTATAAGATAGTTATACTTTCCTTATTAATCAAAATGCAGTGGAAAAAACATTAAACAATACATTTAACAAGTATATAAACTTTTAACCAAAAGTTTAGGGTATCCAACACACTTGGATAATGGTACCTTGATTTATACATTCAAGAAATTCGGTCTTTCCCACACCAGGGTAAGCCCTTGATAAAAATATCGGAGTCTGTCTTGAAATCCCTGTAAGCCCTCGAACTTCAAGATAGGAGTAACCTTTGTCTTCTTTATCAAGGATGTCCTAGAACTTTAACGTAGTCAACTCCTCTAGCTTCTTATCCTCAGGAGCCTTTGATTGTACACAACAAAAATCGGGGTAGCACGAAGGAATCTGAACGAGTTGTTCATTATGCACAAAGCATGAGAGTCTTTATCTTTAGAAATCACATCAAAAACATGTAATCTATAAATTTGTAGAGAACTCTATTAAGTGTGTATAATTTTTTGTTGTTCTTTTGAGCTCGTTCAAATGAGCTTTTATTTATAGGAATTTTTTCAACGGTCTGCTACCTCCTTCAATAGTCATATTTTTTCATGAATCTCAGAGATACCAGTACACGTGTCACTCAAATATATAACATGAAGACAAAATAATATTTTTCAAAGTATTTATTGGATTATGAGGTTTTATAAATGATATCAAATTTTACACTTAGAAATAAAAAGAGATAGATTTAGTGAAACTAAATCATGAACAATGAATACACATATAAAACAAAATTTCCATGGGGAAGGAAAATTTTCCTTTTTATGAAAAATATTTAGGTAAATAAAATTTTCCTTAAGATATAAGGTTTGTGATTTTCAAAACATAAACAAATAGAAAAGTCATAAGAAAACTTTATTGACTCAATAATCTCCCCCTTTTTGGAAGGCACAAACATCCTAAATAAAATCAATCTAAGGATTTAGAATAACTTATCTCCCTTTACTTATGGATCATAGTGAATATGACTAACTCCATCTTAGGCTTTGGAAACAATAAAGATTGTATTCTTGATTTTGTGAATATGATTTTTCATTTTATTGAATTTGAAAAATATCATTGATAAGAACATTCTTCTATAAGAACTCCCCCTTACATAGAGATATAATTTATTAACATTGAATTATTTTTAACATTACTTTATCCCCCATTGTGATTTTTAAAAATCAATAGAGGAAATGGAAAAATTGGTACCTAAAACATTAGTACTGGACAACAAAAAATATGGAGAACAATAAAAATTTCATTAAGACTTGAACTATTTTTACAATGTAAAAAATACAAAAAAAAATATTGGAATGTAATAAAATTATCTCTATTTTTACTTTGGAATCATCTTCTACATAATATTTTTTAGCTTTATGATATCTTTGTGATCCTCTGCTGCATGCTTAAGCAACTCATCATAGTATTCACTTTCCTTCTCTAAGGCTTGAATTTTCTCTTCCTGAACCTTAATAATTTATGCCTAAGCTTTCAACAGTTCTTCTTGTTTAACAAGCTTCTCTTCAATATCCATTCTAAGATCTCTTTCCCACTTCCAATTCATGGCCACGGAGTTAAGCTTTCCATTCAAATCCTTAACTTCTTGCATATGAGTAGTCTCTTCAAGACTTCACTTTTACTCAAAACTATTTTTAAGATATATAATTTTCCCATCTTTTTTATAAAAATAATAATTCACAATATCATGGAATTAATCAAAAATTATCATTTCTTCAATAACCTTCTTTGAATATCTTTTCATCTTCTTTCATGATCTTTTATATTCCCCATAACCAATGAGGAAAGTCTTGAAATCTGCCTCTAATGCAGCACATTTGTCAATCACCATGGAAACTGAATCTAACTTCTGTTTTATGGTATGCTGAAGCATTTGGCATCATGAATCTTTGCTTTGAAGTAAATGAATAGTACCAACTAGATTCTTCAATGACTGGATAAAAAAATCATGACCAAGGGAAGATGATTTCGAATCTGAATTTTTGGTTGGTGAGGATTATTTTTCTATATCTTCACCTTTCTTTATTGATGAAGAACCGAAATCTTTCTTTTTCACCACAGATTTACTAGGGGTATCAACAACCACATGTTTTCCCTTATCTAGTCTAAGAATGATTTCTTGTTCTTTAGGAGATCCATGCTCACTATTAGATAGCTGAACAATCTTATCTTCCTCAACTTCTCCTTTCTCTCCATCAACAACTAGATCTTCCGGATGAATAAAATCATGATTACTACACCCATCATCTGCTGGTTTATTCACATCTTCTTCACCCTTCTTATCTTTTCTTGGTTTAGCAATTTTTGAGGATTCAGCTTCGAAAGTCCAGATTAATAATTTCACATATGGACTTTCCTTCTCATGGTACTCTTCAACTTTTTTTATAATATCATCAGTTTCATTGACTTCTTCTTCTTCCTCTTCCTCTTCTTCTATTTCCTCTTCCTCTACCTGATCAATTTCTTCTTCTTGATGCGATTCCAGAACCATGACTTTTTTCCCTAGAGTCTCAAGTAATGGATGTATCAAAAATGATTATGGTTCCTGAATTTTATTAGAGGCTCTTTCAGTATCCTTGAGAAGAGATTGAAAAACAACAGCATTCGAAAATTTCTCCCTTTGTTTATTTTATTTTTATTCCTTTTCATGATTCTCAATAGCCTTTTCCTCTAATACTTTTTCTTCAGCAGGGTCCATGCCAAACATAGTCTCCCCTTCATTCATGTTCTTCTTATCTTCTCTCCACATAACCACTACATCATCAGGATAAGCTTTTTTCTTCTTCGTATTTGGTGGTGCTGATTGATATTACTTGTCTATAGGAATTGTTTTCTCTTCCTGCTCCCTAGCCTTTCTATTCGTTACACCTTTCATTGAGGATTCAGCCACTTCCAGCTTCTTTGAAAATTATTCTAACACATCTTTAGAAAGATCATTAAATTTTTAGGATTCACTTGAAAATCCAATTTTTATTCTCATTAAGGTGTCATCACTCAGCAACATAACACTGTAACTTCTTTGCATGGAACTGCATGGGATTTTGAATGACTGAAGGCAACGAACAATAATAACAAAAAGAATATCCGGATACATAATAATTTGAGATTACATATTTCCATTCTTGATATTCCAAATTGTTACCATGATATACTTAACCAAGTTTATCTTCCTTAGATTCACCAAAAAAATACAAAATATAGACGTCACTCTTCCTCAGAGTATCCTTATCCACTATCCTTGGAATTATAAAGCCTTAAACCCCAAATTCAAGAATCCATAAATTTGTAGAAAGATGAGTGATCTTCAGAGTCTTAACTCCTTTCAACCCATGAAACATTATTGCCTTCCCATTATTAGAAGTTCCTGATTCATCAGGTAATTTGTGATTACCTACTCTGCTTCCACTTCATAAGGAATACCAATTAGACTCGCTGTCATGTTGTATGAAAGAGTTTATGTATTTACATAACACTTGAATGAAAATTTATCATTCCCACCTTCATTCAAAAAAAGAAATTACTTCATAAAACTCCACCATCAACTTTGGATACACGAGATCATGTGCCTTCATTATCAAAATACCAAGGCCCTCGCATCCATTCATCTTAATATTTTTGGAAATAATAGAATCATAATTTTAGAGGAATTTATGATCAACTAACCTCTATCGGTATATCATCCTCATGATGATTTACTTAACAGTTGACATTTCCTTCTGAGGAGAAGCATCATCAGACATCCAGAACTGATGAACCTTTTGAAGATAAGGAACAACCTTAAAATCTAGAGGCAGAGCTTCAACACACAAAATATTTAAAAACTTATGTGGGATAACCACCAGGGGCCTTTATATAGGCGATTTAGATGACAGTTCAACTTCCATGGTCGATCCAACATTTTAAAAAGCATCTAATAAAATATGATGATTAGGATGGAAACTAAAGAGGGGTTTTGATATATTCTGATCATTTTTGGTTTTTAATATAGTCCTTCGGATATAATAAAAAAATGAATCTAAAAATTCTAAAATGAAAGGAAAAAACCTACTAGTATAAGATGATTACGAAATCTTAGAAAATAAATCATACCTTCCAGATTGCTAGGCAAATTATTTGTAATGAGGAACAATTCTTCTTGGATAACTTTAGATTCTAAAAATTTTGATTACAAAAAAAATTATTACTAGTGAAAAAAGAACTTGATTTTGAAAAGAAAAACAATATTGCAAAAAAAGATGGTTATAAAAGAAAAACAAGATTACGGGAAAAAATATTATTATGGAAAAAAACAAGATTAATAAAAAAATGTACCCCCCTATGAAAAAAAGGTTTTTACTATAAGGAGATAGGTTTCAAAAAGAAGTCTATATAAGATATTACCTTATGGTTATCATTCATAACTTCTATTTAATATATTCAAATATATTAGGGGGTAAAGATTTTATGAAAATGTCAGCAAGTTGATCTTGCATTCCGATAAATTGAAGAATGACACCTCCTTTTGTCTTGATAATATTTTAAATATGTTTTTGTTACTGGTGATTATCCTGGAACATCCACTATCCATGTACCATATATTGATGGTGGTAATATCTTTACTTTTCTGAAAATAAGAGTGTTAGACTTTCGAAACCCAAAAAATCTTGGATCCATAAACTTTAGAAATAAATATCTTATGAATCCACATTTTATTTGAAATATATGCTTTATAAAAACCTAAATACTGTGATTTGCTTAAGGAAAAATATTTTTCCCAATTCCCACCACACTGACACTTAGTCCAGAATGGAGAACATTGTGGAACTAAATAATTATTAGTAAAAATAGTTTTTGAATGAGTATAACCAAATCCAGAATTAATCCATAGAGGTCAAATTTGGGAATACATCTTATCAATTTTTTCCTTACCTAAGGTAAATTTTTACAAACACTTCCTCAAGGAAAAGATTTCTAACATCAGGCTGATAACTATGTTTTTATCTTCAAAAACATTAGTTTTAGCACTAGAATTAGTCCCTAAAACATTTTTCTTAAAAATTAATTTTTCATGTTCCTTAGAAAGTTTTTCATTATCAAAACTATCTACCTCATGGTTTTTTGAAATACTTTCCAAATCATAAATTATCTTATAAAGATATTTATAAGGAACTGATACTTATTTAGTAAGAATAGTAATTCTATAATTTTCATTAACATGTTTTTTTTGACTTTAGAATTTTTATTATCAAAGAGCTTAGCAAACCTAGAAACTTTTTCAAAAGTAGGTAACGAATTATCTTCATCAGCTAAAGATTTTTCATCCAATGAATCAAAATATTTATTGTCACTATAATTAGTATTCAATGATACATTTGTTATGGATTCAACATTGTGTACTTTGGCCATTAAAAAATATTTGTCAATAGGTAACTTGGAAAGTAAACCAAGATTCCTCTGACCAGAAGATTCATACTGTGAGGATTCTTCAGAAGAGTCTACACCACTGGCACTCGAGGTGTCATTACCTTTCAAAACATTATTAGTTTTAGCATTATAGTACTTCTTTCTATTCCACTTATAATTCTTTTCTTTTCTATCCTTTCTCTTAATCATAAGATAATATGGCTTTATATGTCGTGCTCTTTGGAATTCATAACAAGTGACTTTATAGTCTTTATTGCACTTTCTCTCTTACTTGTTATATATATACTAAAAGTCTTTCTTTTTAAATATCTTGTTCATCCTTTGAACAAGATTAGCTAGTTCATTCTCAGAATGTTCAATTTGGCATGATTCAAATAAAACAGTAACCTTCTTTGACTTGGACCTGGTAATCCTTTTAGGAGTCATTCATTTCATAGTAATAATGGCTACACTTCCATTTCCATCCTTCTTCTTTTCTCAAATTAGCATCTTTTTTCATTCTTGCCTCATACTAAAAAATGGTCCCAAAAATCTCATCAAGAGTAATCTGAGAGAGTTTTTTATTCTCATAAATAGTTGTTCTCTTAGATTCAAACTTGTTAGGCATGATGTCTATAATCTTGTCCACAAGTGCTTCATCGTCTAAACCTTATTCACACATGGATTATAAACGATTAACAATAGTTATAAAACTATGTAGTACCTTACACTATGGTTCTCCATAATGAAATAGAAATCTATGATATTATTCTCTAAGAATAACTCTTCTAGTTTCTATAATCATGGATATACCAAAATGAGTAACCTCCAATTTCTTCCAAATACAATTTGCAGCATTGCATGAATAAATATGGATATTTATATTCCTAGTCATGGAACACAACAAAGTATTACGTACATTTTAGTTTAGTTGATATTATGATTTTTCATGATTAGTAAATGTTCTGACTTCCTTATCTGAAATCTAGTAATCTCCAATAAGCATGACAAAGTTGTCAAATCTAGTGTTAATAACAGAAGTCTTCATATGATCTCTCCAATATTCACAATCATTCCCATCAAATATAGGTGGTCTATGAGGATTACAATTTTCAATCAAACCAAAATTCATTCATTACATCTTAAAGAAAATATATATCAACAAAAACATGTAAATAGAAAAAAAATTCAACAAGGATAAAAATTCTAAGGAAAATATATAACAATAAAAACTTGAGCAAGAAAACGTATATGCAAATATAAGTATTTCAGATACCTCCTCTGATACCAATTTTAGGATTGAAATAATGATGTAGATGTTCAATATACAAGAGGGGGTGAATTGTATACTTTAAAAAAATCCTTTTGAACTTTTAAAGTTACTATAAAACATTCTATTGTTTAACAAAGTTAAACAAGGTCAATTCACAAGACCTCTTAGTTTGAAAAACATTCTAGATTCCAGAAATATGGTTCCAGAAATGAAAATTAAGAAAAGTTAACAAGGGAAAAGTTTCCACCATAATGTTTATAGAATCTTACTAATCAGAATACATGTATAAGAAAGTGTAAGATAGTTATACTTTATTTATTAATCAAAATGCAATGGAAAACAAACATGAAATAATATAAGTAACAGGTAGAGAATATTTTAACCCAAACAGTAGGGTATCCAAAAACCATGGATAAATATCCATTGATTTATACTTTTATAAAAGTCTATCTTACCCACACCAGGGTAATCCCTTGATAAGAATATCGGAGTCTGTCTTGCAATCCTCGCAATCCCTTTAACTTCAAGGTAGTTAGAACCTTTGTCTTCCTTATCAAGGAAGTCCTCAAAAATTATGGTTTTCGGCACCTCTATCTTCTTATCCCCGGAAGGGCTTGATTGTATATAGCAACAATCGGAGTCACACAAATAAATCTGAACATGATGTTTAGTATGCACAAAGCATGAGAGTCTTTCTCTATAGAAATCACTTCAACAACATGTAATCTCTATAGTTGTATAGCAGTCAATCAAGTTTGTATCAGATGTTGTTCTTATTTTCAGCTCATTCAAATGAGCTCTTATTTATAGGAATTTCTTCAATGGTCAGCTCCCTCCTCCAATGGTTATATTTTTCCTTGAATCTCGTAGGGACCTATACACGTGTCACTCAAACAATGGTTAGTTAGAAATATATTGCACGACATCATTTCATAACTAAAATAGGAGTAAGTTAAATTTGGTTACTCCACCAAATCTATATTTTATATTATAAGGAAAAATAAAGTTTGGAGTTTATGAGAAAAACATTCAGAGTCTGCATTACATGGATATTTGGATTATAATTTTCAAGGAATTTAGAATCCTAATTTTATTGATTTTGGAGTCTGAATTATGCGGAATTTAGAACCAGAATTCTGAGGGATTTAGAGTCTAAATTATAAGGAATTTGGAGTATGAATTATATAGAATTTAGAGTCGAAATTCAAAGAAACATGGAGTATGAATTCTAAGGAATTCGGATCCTGAATTATAATGAATTTGTAACCCAAATTCTAAAGAATTAGGAGTCTAGATTCTAAGGAATTTGGAATCTGAATTCTAAGGAATTTGGAATCTGAATTTCAGAGAATTCAGAATCTGAATTTCAGGGAATTCGGAATATGAATTTCAGAGAATTCGGAATCTGATTTTCAAGGAATTCAGAATCTGAATTTCAGAGAATTCGGAATCGGAATTTCATAGAATTCAGAATCTAAATTTCAGAGAATTCAGAATCTGAATTTCAATGAATTCAGAATCTGATTTCAGAACTTGAAAACACAAAACTTCATATCTAAGTATTTATAGGATTTTGAGGTTTTAGAAATGAAACCAAATTTTACACATAGAAATAAAAGGTGTTATATTTAGTGAAAATAATCATGAACAATGAAAATAAAGATAGGAGAAAATTTCCTTGGGGAAAAAATTTCCTTATTAGAAAAAATATTCAGGGAAATAAAATTTTTCTTAAGATAGAGTGTTTGTGATTTTCCAAACATAAAGGAATAGAAAAGTCATAAGGAAAACTTATTGACTCAACAAGTAACACTACTCGGGTAAAAACAACTGGATTACAATAGGATGCCCAAAAATATAGGGTGGAGGGTGAGTATAGAATTTGGACATATTTTATTAACTAATTTCAGAAATAGGGATATCATAGGCTTTCCCTTGTTTGTTAAGTTTAGGAGGTTGCTGACTTTCATCACCATTTATGTTATTGGGTTAGGGAATCATTATTCAAATGGAAAAAATCAATCAATTAATGGAATTTGAAATTCTAAAACAGGAATTCAATGATCAACATCTTCATCCAATCTCATAAATATTAATGTTTATGTTTAATACCTCAACACATGAAAAAAATTCTCTGTTTCAATAATATATTCCATTTTTATCTTATTCAATCATTTTTTCATATAGTAATTTTATAATTCATTACATTATCGTATATTCACCACATATTATATTAATCTTCATCCTTATAATCCTTAGTGTGATGAACTGGCCCAAATAACATGCTAAAATGGAATCCAAGACAACCTTTATGTGGACCCAAGGGAATTTCTAGTCCCCATGGGAAGAAAACTAGTGTCAATCCAGAAAAAATGATCAACAAGGAATGATATCATAATATGAATAACAAAAAAACAAACTAGTTTATATGATTCTAGAAATGGATTTTATACCTAAAAAATCATGAAGAATAAAGTACCAAAAATAGAAATGAATCCAAAAAATCACAAATCCAAAAAGTGACATCACCACAATATCTCCTCATAAAAGTTGTATAACAGACATTACTTATCACCGAAAACTCTAATGTTACAACTAATCAAGAAAAACCACCACATCTAGTTGGTTCTTTCCTTTATTTAAGGCCCTAGAAAAAAATTAATAAAAACCAAATGGATCAAGTTGGGTGTAAGTAGCATTATCCCACTAGGTTTTCAAAAAGTCTACAATAAGAATTTCATATCAAAAAAAGTAAAAAATAAAAAACATTGAATAGAAAGCATTTCATAGTTCAGAGAATGTTATTTTTCTAAATAAATTCAATGAAAGGAATAAAATAGTTATAAATAATCATTTCCATGAAATAAGAAATAATTTAAATTTGTTTTAAGTAGGCATGATTAACTCATTTCTTTACCACTAACATGCATGAATCATTTTCAATCATAGAACCATGGTTATCTATCTCATGGTAAGTTTTTAAGGCTCATTGTTGCTTACATTCTTAGGGAAATACGGATCAAAGTACGCATACATCCCTTAATATCCTTCAATGGGGGGTAGGCATTCGTCCTAATGAATTACCCCTTAACCTCATTTTTATTAGTCATCATTGTAATCAGAAATCCATTACTAGGTATATTTAATACATTCAAAAAATGAACATCCTAGGCCATCCATATTACTACGTAAACACCCATTTTCTTCAAATAAATGATCCAACTTAAAAATAATTCATCTTTAATAAGTTTCAACATAATATCATTAATTATACCCAAAATCAAATTTCAATAATTCTATTCAATTTTGAAAAAAAGCACCAAATTGTCTCCATAAAAAAACATTCATTTCAAAGTAACTTAGTTCATTTCAAAACTATAAAACATCATATGCCTTCATTTCTCAATAATCATTATTAAATACATTTATCGAATCATTATTTTAATAAAAAATTTTGTTATTGATTTCGATAACTTATTTGATAATTATATTAAAAATATTTTAATCACACACCATTACATTTATAAAATATTTATCATCTGTCTCATTTCACATTTTATAAGTCATTTAGATATGTATTTGAAGTCATGAATGTGAAAATGTTTTCAATATATTGAAATTTCATTAAAAACCATCCCAACTCTAGAATTAAATTTTCATATAAAAAATGAAGTATCAATAACCAATGAGAAATATGGACCCAAAATAATTTTTGTAAAAATCATAGGGAAAACCAACCAATTTTATCCTTCCATTGATCTCCCTAAAATAAAGTGTAAGGAACAAACTTATATGCCTTTTTTAATGTTTTTTACTCCAAAAAACACCTTCCAATAGCACATTAAATATAAAATATATTCTAATGAAAATGTATTATTTTTCAAATTGTGGTAAAATGAGTGAAAATATGTTCCAAAACCCTTAATTATAATTTTACATGGTTAGAGTAATCTTCATAGAAGTTTAATAGGTTTTTCAGTTGTTTTAATTTTTGAAACCCACATTACCATATCATGGGGTAATAGTAATATAAAATTTGGGTTTTTACACATCATCCACCATTCCTTGGTGGATCCTTGTTGGTCATGGTTCATAGGGTACCAAGAAAACAACACTCACAAGACTACGACCAACTTTTAGTATAGTGTCTCTACCTCTTTCACACTACTGACACCGAATTGAAAAATGGATTTAACTGGGGAATGGTCTTGACCGTTTTCCACTCTAAAAGGTATAAAATCCATTTTAGAGACACTTAGTCCATCCAAAGTTTCCAAACTATAATAACCCAACTAATTTACCAAATAAAAAAGGTTACAAAAAGAAAATACATGAAACCAAAATTCATGATATTATAAATCTCCCTACCATAAATGTCTTCTACCCCCAAAGACACTCGTCAAATAACTAGTCCATAAAGAGATGAGGCCACTGCTCTTTAGTAATCATCTCATGATCCCACATCACATAAAAAAAATATTTATTTTTTCATAGAATGTAAACCAAAAGGTATTAAAATTACACGGAGTCCCTTCGATTGTGAATAAACCATATAAACTGATTTCTCAAACATGGTCATATATAGTTCCACAACAAGGTTCACTCAATCAAAATCAAGAGACGAGTCTAAATGATATTTCTTGATTTATAAAACATGGTACATATAATGGATCAGAGTCATCTTAGGAAGAACAAACAAAAAATATACCACCATTCCAATCCTATCAACAACCACAAATTGTCCCACATATTGTGGTGAAAGCATCCCCTATTTTCTATGCCATAGGTGACCCAAATAAATTGAAACTCTCAAGAAAACCAATCCACTAACCATGATATCCAAATTAAAATGATTATTAAATAAATAAATTTATTCTTCATATGTACCATTAAAAATATATATAAAATCATATAAAACATCATTGTTATCTCTTAAACCAATTTAGGTGCCACCAAGTAAGCTTCACTAACCTATGACCAATCAATAAATAATTTATCAGTCTATCCATAAAAGGTCACCAAGGGTTCCATTTTAATAAATTATATGGAGATATTATTATATGAAATATAAAATATCCCCAAAAAAATCCTATGTTCCTCTAAATTCAGGGTTACAAGGACAAATAATGTCTTTAAGAATCCTTATAGCTCATTTTGCATATCCATATGGCTAGGGATGGCCTATCATGATCAACTTAACCTAGGATATGATCACCACTTAGTGTAATCTAGAAAATTGAGACGTGAAATGGGTTTACCTATAACAAACAAACAAAAATGGAACTTTATGCATTATGAATATCACTTTCACACATATATTTCCCAAATCCTAAACCATGGTGGTATCACAAGTAAGAGTTAAAAGATTTTATTTTTTCAATCATCAAATCACCAAAAAATAGAATTATTTCATTGAGGAGTAAGATGAAACCCAACCATGAAATCCTGAGATATATCTTTCCACTTCCAACTAAAAAAATGAATGGGTTCATTAAAAATAAATTTCTTCTGATTCTTTTCCATCTTCTAGTGATAGGATTAAAACCAAACAAAAAAAATAGAAATGTACCATTTCATACCTAGCCATTGGAAATGATCAATTCCCAGAAAAATCTCAGTCTCATACTTCCGAAGTCAAAAAATTTTTTGAGATAATGTGTGCCATGATATTCTACACATGTTTTAATTCCCTCTTAAACATGGATTATAGTTTTCTGTAATGATAATTTGTATATAAAAATTATCCTTTCTAGGTGTTCATGTAATTTAAATGTCAATGTTAATAGATTCTAAGTACAAAAACATTTCCTTTATCGTAGATTCAAATATTTATGATAAAATAAAAAAATCACTTAAATAAGAGTAAACGGTACACCATTCCCTGAAATGTAGTGTTCTCGACTAATTTGAGAATAAATTATATCTATGATTTATAGATCATGTCTGGGATAATTCTTTTCATGTGTTTGATGGATAATAGAACAATATATCACCTTGTGATAACTACACATGAGAACTCAACCAAAACCTCAATATGAAGAATCAAAAAAGTGGGTGAATACCATCCCATCCTCTAAGAGAGTCAATAATGGAGAAGAAGTTAAATGGTGTTTCAACTCAAAAATATATGTCTGATATCTCAAATACAAAATAATCTTCACTCGTATTTTGGAGAGTGAAATAAATGGAGAATCTGGCATGTAGAAATCATTTAAAAACCGGTTGTAATACCCTACTAAGCATAGTAATCTCTAAACAGAATGAAATTCTGTAGTTCTGAAAAATAAATTTCAACTTTAACCTTTATAGGATCAACTAAGATACATTTTTTAGAGACCAACCCGAATCTAGAATTGGTATTTAGATATCCTAGTATAATTTCATTAATTCCCCATGATATAAAAAACAATTATCAAAGGAAACAAAAAATACTCCTTATTTTTTAAATAAACTAATATTTAATCCATGAATACCACAACAAATGTGTCAAGATACTAGTGTAAAATCATGTTCATTAATTAAATTAACATACTAGGATAATTAGATATAAAAAAATTAATAACAAGATACTCAATGTGTATATAAATTCTCTTGAAGGTGGACATTGGTATATCAATCTTCTTGACCCTGAGTTGGTGGTAACAACACTGAATGTCAATCGTAGAGAAACACATTGTCCCATTAATCTGATCAAAAATATTATTAATATGGGGAAATTATTATACCGCCAAAGGAGACACGCTAGGTTGATTGAAGCCTTTAGACATCAAGTTTTACAAGTAATACTTTTATTCCTTCAGTTTAGCTAATGATATGTGTTAACAGATAAAATATATATAACTGAGTAAGAAAAAACAAGTAGAATGATAAATCTCCATACCTTTTTGATCGAAATCTAGAAAATTTTGTTGGAAACACTATTATAAACTCTTCTGTTACTATAAGAGGTTCACTAAAAGAATCCTCCTACTCTAGTTCCATTGTTCAAAAATATTAAATAATTACATTATCAATAATAGGATGCCTATATTAGCTAGGACACATATACCACTCATCCAAAAAAGCAAGGAATTATATATCCTTTGAAAGAAAGGACACCCGCCACTGATAACAGTCAATAGGGAATTCATGGGAAACAATCCATTCTGTTCATAGAATGTCACCCAAGGAATTGTTGTCAAAAACCAAAATGTTAAAAACAAACCCGATCTATCATGACCCATCTACGGGGCCCGTGCCGTGACTACCCCAAGCCCGCCTTCCATAGGCCAGGGGCTGGTGACTAGCACCAAGGCGTAAATCCCGGTAAAAAGGGAAGGCATTGCCTTTGTAAAGTAAACAAGCACCACAGAGCAAGAAAGCGGAAAAGTAAACACTAAGTAAAAACAGAGTACAGCTGTAAGTGCGGAAAAGTAAATGGGCCAGTATACAAACCCAAACTGAAAGTAAAGTACAACTCGAAAGGGAAAACAGCAACTGAAAAGTAAAATTCGCTACACCGAGCTGTCCACTGGAAATCCCACCTGAAGGGTGAGTACAGATAGCTCCACTGCTCCTCGGGTCCTACCGTACGCTCCGAGCATGTTCTGCCCAGTGGTCCACCTCCAGGTACCATCCTGCTCTGCAAGCCTCAACCACGATCAATGCTGTCCGTCGTCTGCAACAAACACAACGTAGTGCGGGCATAGCCCGTGCAGGGGTGAGTATAAGCTACTTAGTAGGGACCCCGAGACCCCCGAAGGTCTCCCAAAATCCACAAAGGATAAACCACTAAGGAAAGATACAATCACGAAGTAACAACTGACACTGATTAGGTATATGCCCATACATATACCTATGTCATCAATTCCAATACGCTCCAACCTCCGAGCCCAAGTACAACTCAGTCCACACAGGAAAGTATACGTATTCCACACAGGAAATCAAAACGTAATCCACACAGGATAGCACAACACAATCCACACAGGAAGGTAAACAAGATTCAGCTCACACAGGTATACTTCTTCAAAAGATGATAGAGATGATCTCTGATCCATATAAGTCGCCGGACCCACAAAGGATCGATAGGTACTAACCCCCGCAAAGACCCACACAGGATCGGACCCACACAGGATCTGTAGGCGCTGGCTCACACAGAACCGCTGAGCGCTGACCCACATAGGATCGGACCCACACAGGATCGGTAGTACTGATCCACATATGATCGCTGAGTGTTGTAGTCGTCGTCGTTGAATCCACTGAGGATCTCTGCACAGTCGTCGTCGCTGTCACAGTAGCAGTCGCAGCCAGCACTAGGGTTCCCGCACATAGCAAGCTCGTTCGGGAGGGTCCGCTCCACAAGCCGAGAGGCTGATACATCAACTTTCACAAATTCCAGAGTTGAGGTATCCAAAAGTTCCGTATCGTCAACAGGAACTCAACGTCGCAAACGGCGCGTCAATCAGACGCTCGGTCTGAGAGTTATTGGCTTTTTCGTTCCAGGGGCTCGATTGGTTTTGAAGGCAAAACCAACCTGACCGTACTCCACCTGCATCCAAACCTCGGGCGGAGAATGCCAAAAGATCCGTCTCACTTAGAGGAACTCAACAAGGCTGACGGCACGTCAATCGGACGTCCGTAGCTCAAGATATGAGTGTTTCCGCTCCGAGGGCCCGGTTGGTTTCGTGTACGAACCAACCCGGCTGAACTCAAAGTATTCCGAAACCTTGAGTGAGATATACTGAAACAACCGTCTTGATCCAAGGATTGCATCTCCACTGACGGCGCATCATTTGGAGGTCTGAATCCCGAGTTATGGTCATTTGAACTTAAACAGTCCGATAACGGGGGGTTTCGGGCCCGGACCGACCCGGCCCGAGACCCCCCCGGCTGGCCCGAACCGGGCCGACCCGCCCCGGACAGGGTCGACCCGGCCCGGCACGGCCCGGCCTGCCTGGGAGCTACCCGGCCCGGTGCGGCCCGGCTGGACCCCGAGCGCCCAGCGCGCTGCCAGCTCGGCCTTCAGCCGAGCTGTTGGAAAAACGGGGGGCGCCTTCCAGCCTTGTTTAACCCCCCCCCCCCCATTATGGGGGGCCATTGATGCTGGCTGGGGGAATTTAATTCCCCCGGCTTTCTCTTTTCCGGCCAGCCCGACCTGGCCAGCCGGCCCCCTTCTCAACAGAACCGGCGGTGGCTGGTCCCCATCCGGCTCCGACACCGGCAGCCCGGCTGGACGCCGGTCACCATTCTCCTCTGCGGCTCTTGTTTTCCGGCGCGGTGCGACGGCACCGCGCCCCTCCGACGTGGCACCGCTCCGGCAGCGGCGCCCTCTACGCGGCGTGACGGCGTCACGTTCTTGTTCGACTTCTCGGCGTGGTGCGACGGCGTCGCGTAAAACTTGCCGAGCGATTCTCGCGTGGTGCGATGGCACCACGCCATCCCGTTCCATTCACAAAGAAACAATCATGAACATAGGAGGGGGTTAAGCCGTTTTTGTGCGGTCCCCCCCCCCCTCTCATTAAATGATAACATTTAGTCGATTAACCACGAAGTTCGACATGATAGAATCAATAACGGAATTGATTTAATAAAATAACAATAATCCCCTACCTCGGTTCAGGAACGGCGTTCGTCAATGACCCGCGGAAGACGAGCGTCGCGAAGGTCGGGCGTCGCGGGGAAAGAACGTTGACGTAACGAAGTGAGGATTCTAAGGCGTTGACGGAGATTTCATCACGGAAAACCATCGTGGAAGAGACGACGCGGAAGAAGAATGTCGCGTCGCGGATACGGCATCGCGGAAGAACCGTGTTCTTCGGCGGAAAAGTTCTTCGTTGAAGAACGATGTTCTCCGCATTCTTCGTCGAGGTTGAAGAAGAAGAAGATGCTTTCCCAACTCCCTCAAGGTGACAAAACTCTAACAAAAATAAAATAAGACACTTTCTTATCTTATTAACACAACAACACATTTGAATTTCAAGTGTTTGAAATTCAATAACCACACACAACTCACCTCATTAAACTCATTACATTTAAGTCATAGGTTATAACTTAAGTTAACATAATTAAAGTGGGAGTGGAGGGGGGTTTTAGAGGATATGAAGAGGTGGGTTTCGTGTGGGCCCCACCACCCTCATAACCTCCCAATGGACGTTGGGTGGTTACCCAACTTCCATCAAGAACTAACACTTAGAGTAAAATAATAAAAATTATAGTGTAATTATAAAATAAACTTCCACAATTTTTATTATCAACACTCGTGTAAATGCAACTCTGGAACAGGAGTTCCTAAGCAATTACCGGTGTTGCGGTTCCATCGGTTCCCTCAGAATTCGATTCCGGGCACCGGTTCAAAATTTAGAAATTTCCGCTCATTCGTTCACTGAACGTACCCAATCCAAACTTTGAAAATTGATTCCGGGCACACCGGGCCTCAGAATCAGGTGCCGTTAGAAACCGCGCTCTTGTAAAATTCCAAAGAAAATTAAGAAAAAATCTCCCTTGAATTTTACAGGTCTTTACACGATCGTTGGTTAATATTATGAAAATTAAGGATATTAGATATCCTTATTTCTTATCATCCCCAGAGGTGTTCTAATTTCCACAAAAAAACACTCGATCCCCATAGGAATATTCAACAATTTCATAATATGGGTTTATATAAAAGAATAAAAGAAACATGTATCAAATAAAGTGTTCAATAATAATCAAGAAATTGTAAAATTACATGTTACTATCACAAGTCCAAAAATATTTCTCATTAGAGACATTTCCATTGGGTGAATTTTTATCCTTTAGGATGCAGGTTGCTAGAACCCTATTTTACTTGAAGAATCTGACTTCACCACAAATCCACTTAATATTTTCAATATGAAACAAAAATACTATCTAGTATAATAACAAATAATAATTATCAAAAAGCAGAATGATCATCCAAATGAATTGATGATCTTTTTTCCCTCTTACACTGAAAATATTGAGTTCCTAACCATTAGAAATTGGAAATAAGATAGTGGTCCTTTAACAGAAAGTGTATCTAACTTGGAGAAATATTACCATTGATGGTCACCACTACTAATTCCACCACAAGGTTTATACGTCTCTCTCTTCCACTAAATGGAACAACAAATGCTTCCACGTTGAGTAGGATAAACTCTTTTCATCGATGAATAACTGTCCATATAAATTTATACCATCATAGATGTATCCACATCATCAACATATGAGGTATGTATTTAACAAAATTTCATAATATTTGATATTTTATTGATGAAAAATATAAAAACACTAGGACTTTGGGTTCCCATTAGACACCAACTTAGGTGAAAAAATAGATATTTCAATAATATTTTTATCATTCTCAGTCACTATACAATTATAAAGATAAAGGTTAAGAAAGAATGATGATATTGACAATTCCATTAGTTATAGATAAAATTTCTTTATTCAAAATTGACTTAATGTCTTTCCACTCGAGTCCATTATTCTTATTATCTAGTACTATAAGAACCCACAATATACAATATTTCACATTAATGAAATCAAGAATCTCTAAGAACCTAAAGGTTTAGTAAATGCTTCCTAGACAATCCTCTACCTCATAAGGGTCATTCATTCTATGTAAATATAGTTTTGTGGATGAAGAAACTCCAAGAATAAATTGAAATATTTGATCCTTTAAGGTTCCACCTTTATATCATGAATATGGATAAGATTGGATCCTTTTCCCAGAGCATGTATGACATGCACTACTATATCTATGTTGTTTTGATCAAATAGAGTGTTCTCATTCTATGGCTTAACAACATCACCCACATGAATCCAACTTAAAAGTATTCATGGGGAAATAGTAAAATAATGAAATAATAAATAATAAAGAAACATTTATAAAATAAAACCAATATCATCAACTCTATTTGTTTGAATCGTACTTAGGTTTAAAACTCTAGATCAATGTTCAGTGTAATTCTAGAAGTAAATAAATTAATTCCTAAAAAACTTCTCCCAACCACCCATTGTAACATATGGATCATTATGATTAGATATGATCAAGAAATAACTCGTAATTACCCCTTATGTCATGATAATACAATATTTTGTCTCCCTGAACATCAAAAATTAAATTCCAAATTTCATAATGAGACCAAACCACATTTGATACAAATTTTTCCAAAATAGACCTAGAACCCGAGATGACTATTAAATAGCTCTAATGGTGTTCATGATCCCTACATGATATTTACTAGAACATGGGTAAAATAATGATCAAGAGGGGGTAATTTAGAAATAGAAATAAAAACAAAATAAATTAATGGATTAGAATCTAAGAACGATCAGTATTTCAAAATTTTCACAAATAAAAATGTATCAAAAATTAAATTGAATCCATATACTTTAAAAATCCTAAAAGAGAATTCATTATAATATTTCATCATAATAATTGGATCGCATACTCTTATTCTTACCCAAAACTCCCAACGCCCTGCTAATTAATTGCACCCACAACTTCCAAGGGATTATTTCCCCTTTACTAAGCATGGGAAAAATGTCTCCAACTTTACAAAGGAAAAAGTAGGCTGTGAGAAACACTAGCCTTGTAGGATCTCACATAGTTTTTCGTATTCATTCAATATCAAATAAACCAAAAACACATAAAAACATGTCATGGTAATCATTTCACATATTAATTAAAAATATAGTTTCTAAATAATTTATATATAAACTATAAACTATATATAAATAAGAATTTCCGACAAACAGACATGAATTATCATTTATAAGAAAAAGGCATGAATAAATAATTTTATAGACACATAAATGTATAAACTACATTCAGTCACGATCCATGGGCATGACTTCTATTCTTATTAACTTAAAGGGTTATGGTTCCATGAACACTCATTATAATAAAACTCTAGGAGTAAACATATCCCTATATCACAATCCAAGGGGGTAATAGGATTCCATCACATTGAATGAAACCTCATCCCACATTATATTTGTTTATCAGTTTCATCATCAATTAAAATATATTCAGATCTAATATAATCCTTGATTTTATATACTAGTCCACCCCCAAAACATCCATGGATCCTGTGAGATTCAATGAAATCATGGAAGTGGTAAATAATTCTTCTCAAATCATTTTCATCAATCACCATCCAAAAAGAACTGAATAGAGTTTCATAAATTCTCTTTAGTTTCACAAAAAAATTATCAAATTTTTTCCATAACATCATATTCCTCTCAAGTTAAATCATTTCATTTCAAATACATATAAAATTTCATTCCTTCATTTCCCAAGAATCTCCACCAAATTAATTCTTCATATGATTCTTTTAATCAAAATAATTTTTCTTGAATATTTCAAAATAAATTTCCAAAATGAAAAAATTTACTATGAAATTTAGAAAACATCTTTCAAGAGTACAATTTCATGATTTAGAGATAATTTTTAAATCTACTTCAAATCAAGAAAATAATAACTATTTAAATTGGTAGGAATTTAATTTTTAGATCACTTACCTTAAATTCATATCATTAAACACCCAACATGGTTTCTACAACTAGTGAGAATAATATATCCACAATGATTCCATAAAAATGAATAGGAAAAGATCCCCTATTTACCTTTAGCTGATATCTCACAATGTAATATAAAGGATGAATCAAGTGACCCATTTAAAATATCTATAACACGTAAAACTAATTCCCATTATATTATCAATCTGAAATATGAGAAAAAAAGGGAAAATGATATCTTAATATATGGAATATTTTTTCAATGATGAATTATAATCCTCCATTAATATTGATATTTTACAGAGTATATATCCTTGAAGATTAAGTCTTTATTCGACAATTTCAATTTTTGAAACCCCTATCACCACTCCCTCGACCATTCCCTAGTGAAAAAGTCATAAATGTCTATGAAAATTCCATAACCCCCATTATTACATTGTGTAACAATGAAAGTCATGGTGGTTATGAAACCACCATGAACATGAGAACACATTTCTCTAGGTGTGCTTTTTGGGACAGTTTCCCAAATTAGACACATAGGTGAAGCATGACATAGACCACTTCCTGATCGAACATATTTTTATATGTAAAAACTCCAAAACAAATTTTCTATAAAATAAATATGCACCAATGATTTTAAAACCAGAAGTAAATAATTAAAGGCTCAATGAAAATAAATTAATCCAAAGTAAATTCCTGATATAGAAATTCATGGTGTTAAATTTTTTTTATTTGGATGATTGTAAATACTCAAGTTATTAATCATAAGTCAAGAAAATATGGTCCAAAAAAACGAGGTTTTCAATTCCCTTATCTATCCCAATTTTTTTATAATTAAGAAAATTAATATATTCTATATAATATAAACTCTTAACTTTCATAGTCCTTTTCTATCCATTTTGAAAACCAGTAGTGTACATAATGATATTTCAATATTTACATCATCTGAGAATTATGAAAAAATCAAAATTGAAATGTGTTTCTCCATAAAACCATCAAAAAATATTTGAATACTACATAAATTGTTATTGGACCAATATAGTTTTATTTAGATAGGGTTTTCTTATACTATATATCCTAACTCCCTAACTTATTATATCTTTTATAATATCTTGTAAAGGGAATGTTTTTAACAAAAAATTATCACTCATGAGTGTCAAATTAGTTTACTAGTTAGGCCACCTTGTCATGAAATATGTGATGACTGAGTTAGTAACCTACACACCCTTCTTATGATTATTAATACTAGGTAAATATTTTGTAGATCCTGCTTCCATTTACATTTTATAGTTAAAGATGTATTGGATAACCATATATTTACCACCTGATCAAATCTTTATAATGTTATCCTATACATAGACTTGTACCATATACCTGTACTAATAGATTTAAATAATTATTCATCATATTCATCCATAAAAAATTACTAAAATACCAGAAAATAATTAACACAACCAATATTTGAAAGCAACATATTTGGATAAAGATCATCATAACATAAATAATAAATTAATTTCATGATTTACCTATTACACATCACAAACAGTCAAAAAACATGTAGAATTAATGTTGTAGTTTCTAAGAGGCTGTCTATATAAGAATCATAATATTTACTCATTTCTCCATAAATAAACCCCTATAGACTACCTTTTAGACATTAACCATGTTATAATTACCTTCATAGCCTTGGGAAAAGAAAATATAATGAAGGGTTGTGTTAAAATTCTCAGTAAGTTAACAATTATCACAATGTTTTCAAGGGTTAGATCATAATTATATGTCCAAAAATGGATAGGGGATAAATTTTTTATTAAAATGAACATAAAAAAATAAATTTAATTCATATTTCATGATATAATGACATATAATCTCAAATGAAAAACATATTCAATGGAAAAAGTGTAAAGAATCATGAAAATTTAAAAATAATTCATGGAGTACAATCACAGGAATATAGATATTTCTCAGGTCATTGAAACATATTATACAAAATCATTATGGAATAATCATAAGAATAACAAATATTGTGAACAAATCATCCAGTATCATGTTCAAAATATTAATTATGAAAAAAGCCTCCCCCGTCACATTACAATTAGAAACACATTCATCCAAATATACCCACATCTCACTCACACAACCAAATTGTTAAAAAAATCTCACATCCCATTCAAACATCAAACTTGTGATCAATGATTCCCATATATAATTCCAAAAAAATCCTTTGAACAATGATTTATGTATCTTTTATATCAAATATATAACCATTTCTTGTGCTATGAAACCTAAACTGTTGCATTGGAGGGTGATATCGGACCCCAAACATCATCATCCATATAAATGAGTGCCTCATAAAATCTTATCATTATTCTTATCATATATAACCCATAGAAAAAATGGTTTTCATAAATTTTATAAATGGAATCATATTGAAAAACTCTTAATCATTTCAAACAAAAATAATGTTAACAAAAATCAGTTTTTTTTTAAATGAACATCTAGGGTGACAATGGAACCAGTACATTATTGGAGAAAATTATTTTCAATAAGGAATTGAAATAAAAATGAAAATTATTCCAAAATTTATTTTTCTAAATATCATCATAAAGGATATGATTTTCAAGACACATTACAAAATGAATATTTTAAAGATGAATATAAACTTCATTAAATTTTGAAATAAAATAAATCCCTATAAATATACCTCAATAAAAATTAAAACATATTTCAATATATAAAGTATAATGGATTAATAAAAATTAAGGGTAAGAAAAACCCTTTTATATACTTTTAATTATATTTATAAAAAAACACACCTTGTTAAAAGGATAATGAATACATTTTTATAAATTGAATAAAGAGAAATATATTTATAAATAGAGTTAAATAAAATATAACTTTCAACTAGTTAAATAAAATAATTTGTGGGAAGTAAAAACAATCATATTGATGAAAATTCCATTGATGTAAATGATAATTATTCTTGAAAAAAAATCATTTTTATCAAACAATTGAATAATTAGTGAAGAATAACATGGTGTGAAACAGGAAATACCCAAAAAATAGTTGAAAATATAACATGACACTGTAATATATTAAAATAGACTGATCTCAAATGATTGTATACATAGAGGAGTCATTGTGACCCACAAAAAATATTTGAGTCCCAAAAACCCCTTACAATTTAAGAATAATATAACTCTGAACCTCCTGAATGATAGAGAGACTAAAATTAATAATTAATTACAATGAATAAATTGAATTTATTAATATAAAATATCAACTAATTTTCATATAATCTATTTAAATAATTAGGGGCATAATATAAAAATTTATCGAATAGAGGAATTTGGAATAAAAAACCCTTATGACTTAACAAAATTATAATAAATACAACGTGAAGGACAGAGAGAAAGAATATGAAGTTAAATAACAATGAATACATATAATTAATGATGTTATATATCCAATAGAGACTATAAATTCTATTTAAAAGAAAATAGTATCACAAAAAATGTGTCTTAAAGAAAGAAAATTGGAGATGAAATCCACTATGTTATTCTCAATTACTTTACCATGATATAAAATACTTTATTATGGACATAAATATATTAATAAATTATATAATTGCCATTAAATAAAAGTAAAAACCATGTTATAATTATTATATAACCAAACATTACAAATATATTGACAGATTGTAGATTATTTTCATTACCGTGTGTGATAACTTTTAATTGTATGTTTCTTACAAAAATTATGAAGACATAATTGATTCTCACTAATTGGATTCAGATTCATAATTCCTAAATAATTAAATATAGTATAATCCTATTTTAAGTCATTAATTATATCTGATTTTCATTAGGTTAAATACATGAATATAGATTCTAAAAAAAGACAATGTGAAGAACATGATTTCCGTAAGTTTAACTATCAAAAGATGATATATTAATAAATATATAAAATATTACAAAAACAAATTAAACTCCATTAAAAATATTAAATATCTAATTATTATATTAAATTACCAAAATATTAAATTTGAAAATTATTTCTGACATAATTGTTATAGTATTGTTTACCTTGGAAGCTAAATCAACCAAAGGTTGAACATGTTTTAATGATATAAAATGTAAGGTGATATATTATGATGATGATATTTTGAAATAAACAGAGTGATAAACATATAATGAAAAATATATATCTCTATTTTGTATATTATATTAACAATAACTGATTTTTGGTTATGAAAATAGATATTTATCATTCTTGGAGGCGGTAGTCCACCAAACACAACTAAACATCCAATTTCTAAATAAATGGACTAAATGATGGTGTATCAAGGTTGACCATTTTATAATTATTACTTTTAAATATAATACATATTTATTCATAAAATCCATCCATTATATTATTAATCAGAGTAGGTGATGATAGATGAACAACATCTCTTTGTGGAGTCAGTTTCCCACACATACACACAATCAATGTTATTTTATTATCTTAGCGAATAAAAATTAATTAATAATTATTTTAAACTAATATGATGATATATATGTATAATAAATATAATTATGTCATTATATTAATAATTTTATATAATATTTAAGATTTGTTGTAGTAAAATTAAATAATATGTCAAACTAATACTCATTTTGGAAGCTTGAGTATTCTAATGGAAAACACCTTGGAAATGAATGAGTTCAAAAAAAATTAAGTCAACCTAAAACATATTTATGTGGTATTGGGTTATAAGATGATATATATGGACGTGTTTAAACAGTAAATTTAAAAGAAATCATAGGCTTGTAGTGGTGTAAGAGTTACTTTTTATAAATTAATAGAATTTTAGTTTTGGAAGTGACCATAATATTTTTTAGCAATATAATCTTATTATTCAATAGTTAATAAATTAAAAAAGGAAAAAATAAAAGTATAAGTGTGTGTCGTTATAGATTACAATCATATACTCATTTTGGAGATAACCTAGACTGTTTTTAAGATGTTTCACCTAACTTTGTATATTTTAACCTATTTTACTTTTATAATGGTAAGGATTTTTTAACCATTATGTTTAATTTTAATGATAAAAAATAATAATAAAACCTTTTTTGAATATTAAACTTTTTATATAAATTTGGAAGTCATTTTATCAAATAGTATATTTAATAATTTGAATAGTAAATTTTAATATTACCACAAATAATGTCATGAACCCCTCCCCAGAAAGTGTACCCCTCCTAGGTTAGCAATGTGAGAAGGGAGATAATGACCCCCGAGTCCTGCCTCTAGTGGGCCATGATTAGGCGACTAGCACCGAGGGTATAGTAAACACATAAATGGGAGGCATTGCCCTCTAAGAGAACACATGTGAAAGAGAGAGATAAGATAGACACCAACCAACTCCAACTCAAAACTGAAATATAAAATAAACCCAAGTGAACATATGTAATTCCATGAAAAAGTACTACAACAAAAAGGAGGAAAACTTCAAGTACCCAAAAGAAAGTAAAAACAGTAGGAACCACAATCCCGAACAACTCCTGCAACCTCTATCTAGTAAACACCAGCCTGATCTCCAACCTACTCCAAGTGACCTGAAAAAAAATAGTTTATATATACAAAGGGTGAGTATAACAGTGTACTCAGTAATATCCTCCCCAAAGCCTCTCATGTAAAAGTAAAGAGAGCATGCTAAAGCACAGTGAGCAACAAGTGAAACTAACTCGTTACCTAAGCGGGTATACTAAGTTCCCAACCTCACCATGGCTACTCTCATCAAGTAACACCTATAAGAATATAGAATATAGTAATGAATATCAAGGGTACCCCACTACTACTTCCCCACTGGTTTGCTGCTTTTCCCCAACATCGCACGTCCTGAGCATCTCTCTCCAAAAAGAATTGCCCACAGACACCTGGGCAAAGCACCACACTATGCACCTTATGCAACAAAAAGTCTTTCCCATAGACACCTAGGCAAAGCACACACCATCCTCACAACCAAAATCAACCAGGTAGATTCTGGGAGCCACCATAGCTCGCATAACGTGTATCATTTGTCGAGTATTATACCTCAACCCATTATATCTGATACACCGAGTAAGGATCCTCAAGCCATCACAACCTATACACATTACACCTATAGTAGTCCATATGATACTATATCTAGAATATATGTGTGTGAATACCCACAATCTATTATACCCCTCTACACACATATATGGTGAAACTAACCGCTATGCATACCAGCACAAGTATCTACCAAGATAAGAGTGTGAGGCCATAGGGGGTAGTCAACCATTCACCCTCCCATTGGAATGTTGGGGAAAATACCCCCCTAGGGCTCAGAATCCCTGGGGTGTCAGTTTCCCTTACTGACAGGGTGGAGTTGCATATAGAAACACAAAAATCACAGGATATATTATATCTCACAACCACACTATGGGCATAACCTAGTCTTAGACACCATTACAGCTACCGTCTCTAAGACTTCGGGCTACTACTTCTAAGACTAGGTATCATATAAGCATACAACCATTTAAAGAACTTTATTAGATTACTTCATTACCATTTTCGTTTCAGTTCCACTTTACAATAATTAATTCATTAAACATTAATTAACCATGAACCATTCCACATTAGACTTCATTAGCATCACACCCAAAGTCCACTACCCCTTTAAAATTATAGCTTCATCATTTTGTTCCAGTGAACTCCAACCCCAAGGGTTAACACCATTTATTCAAAAATTCATTAAAAAAACACTTTCCCATATTCTCAGCCATTCTAGAAAAGAATTCTATTCTACTAACACAAAGGGGATCAACATGATGAGTAAATTTACTACCCGTCGATTCTTTGTCACCTATAGAAAGAGCGTAGACCCATTCCCCCTTGAGAAGCTAAACATGGAAAGTACGTGGCATACCCCTCGTGTCTTCGCCTCTTTCAGAAGAAGGGTAAGCAATACCATCTTCCTTGAGCAGTGGGGAAAAGTAAATCAAATAATCAACCAATCCAAAATCATCAAGCATTCAACAATCACATCCATCACATTCCATCAACCCTGGTCTCCTCTTCGACACCCACATCGATAAACTGATGCATCTCTCCACTTTAGGCATCATCCGCTGCCACAACCAAAAGGCCTATATGCCCTCACATATCAAAAAACCCCTCCAGGTTCATGTCTCAACACAAGCAGCAGGAAAAACTACCATCACATCAATTTAGATATGGCCTTTTAACTAACAAGAGAGTAACTCAGAACCCTTCAAGGAATTATCAAACAATCAAATTCTTTGATCCGTCTTGAATTAACAGGTTTATAAACCTTTGGTTCCAACATCGGTAAACCTAACCAGTAAGCTATCATAAAATATTAAACATGTTTACTACGCCAATTTGATTAACATCATATTACAGCAAGAACCAGATTCATATTCATGCCTCTTTATCTTTATCCAAACAAATATCAATTAACCCCAATTTACATTCTTTTCCAATTTCCATCAAGAACAAACAGCTAATAAAATAAAGCGTAGATATCACACTATCTATAAAAACAAGAGACAATGTCATAAAATCAATAACAAATTATTTATCTAGTTCAAAATATTTATTAATTCAATTCCGTTGTCATCCAAGGGGATTTCAACATGATAACTGTACATTCGCATGTAAAAGATAGAGAAGCAACGAATCCCCTACCTCAAGGGTTTTTGATGAAAACCCCAACAAATGAAGAATACACAAGAAATCCGGGTTGATTCTCTAAGAATCCTCCTTAGATCTCTTATCTTAACACAACCAAGACCAAAACTCATCATATTTGGCGTCGACACACTTAGATCTACCCATAACGGATGTAGATCTACGAAACTGAGAGAAGAGGGAATGTAGATCCAAGTGGATCTAAGAAACTTGATCAAGAATGAAAAAGAACGAATAATAACAATCACATACCTCAAGAAACCGACTTTGATTCACCAAGATAAGCCTTTGGATTGCCTCTAAAATTCTTGGGAGAGGTTCTCTTACCTTCAAGGGAGGGTAATCCCAAGTTATGGATGCTTAAGAGCTTAAACGAGCAGGTTAGAGGCAAAATGGTTGAGATCCACAATTTTAGGATCTAGTTTAAGTGCCCGCACAGTTTTCTTAAATGGTTAGACAAATCGTACGCTAACCGTGCAGTCACTACTACCTCATCAAAAACTCCTCGTACGGTTAGGCCGCACAGTTAGACAAACTGTGCATTAACCGTGCGTTAGCCACTGCCTCCAACATTAACTATGCACGGTTTAGAAAAATCTTGCACAGCCCGTTCCAAAGCTACTTCCCTTTAGGTTTCCTTAAAGATTCACCCAACACACCCCTGAGTCACTACACCAAAACAAGAGTAGTTTATAACATCAAAAGTACCTGAAGACGTAACGTGATGTTACAGTTCACTACTATCTACTATTGAAACTATTCATCAAAAAGGAAGATTTGGTCAAAGCGTTGGGGATAAGTTACCATGCCTCCTGGAATACCTCTAACACCACATTTCCACAAAGTATTGGAGAGGAGAGCTCTGTTCCATTACATCAGATACCTCTCAAAACATTCTCATCCTCGAGAATCCAAAACCCACATAAAGAGAAAAATGAAACAGGGTCTGAACAACCACCCACCGAGATACCTCTCAAAATAGAGCAAGTCACGAAAAACAACAAACAGAGTCATCCCATAAACATGAAAGTTTCAAAACCACAAAATCTAGATCAGTACATAAAAAGTGTTAAACATCAAACAACTCTAGGTAATAATCACGTATCTGTGACTCACGTTCCCAGGTACTCACCTCCAAGCCACTATATCTCCATAAGACACGAACTAAAGGAATAGAATGCTCGCACAACACCTTATTCTTGTGGTCTTGGATCTCTATAGGTCGCTCTTCAAAGGTTTCATAATCATCAACATCGATCTCTCACCAATATATCATGTGAGAGTCATCATGATGATAATGACAGATTTGTGATACATGGAAAACATCATGTATCGGACTCATCTGTAGTGGAAGTGCTACTCGATACGCCACAGCTCCAACACAAGCTAACACTTCAAATGGCCCAACAAACCAGGGAGAAAGCTTACTTCCACAAACAAACCTTCGCTTCCCATGATGGGGAGTCACCTTTAGAAACACATGATTCCCAACATTAAACTCTAAGGTCCTCCTTCTTTGATCGACATATGATTTCTGATGATCTTGTTCTATCTTCATCCTCTCACGAATCACCTAATCCATCTCTGTTGTATTCTGCACTAAATCTGGTCCGAGAATTGCTGACTCTCCAACCCCAGTCTTGCACCACGGAGAACTAAGGTCGGTCATACAAGGATTCAAACGGCGCTATACTGATAGTCGAGTGAAAACTATTATTGTAAGGGAATTCCAACAAGGGTAAGTGCCTAATCCATGAACCTACGAAATCAAGAACACAAGATCGTAACATGTCTTCAAGATTCTGGATGGTTTGCTCTGTCTAACCATCCGTTTGAGGATGAAAAGTAGTGCTAAGGAAGAGTTGAGAACCGAAAGAATGTTGGAGACCTCTCCACACCTTGGAGGTATAACGAGGATGTGGATCAGAAATGATCATCCTTGGGACTCCATGAAGTCTCGCCACCTCTTCTAGATACTGCCTCGACAAAACTTCCACGGATCTTGACTCCTTGATTGCTTTGAAGTGGGACAATTTTGTTAAATGATCCACTACCACCCAAATAGTATCAGGTCCTCCCAGAGATCGTGGTAAACCAGTAACAAATTCCACTAAGATGTCCTCCCACTTCCACTGAGGAATCTCTAATGGCTGGAGAAGACCACCAAGAACACGGTGTTCGGCCTTCACCTTCTGACAGACTAAACATCGAGACATAACCTCTGCAACTGCACGCTTCAGCCCAGGCCACCAAAACTGACTCCTCAAGTCTTAGTACATCTCTGTCACACCAGGATATACCACTAAAGGTGAACTATTTAAATCTCTGAGAACTATCTCGTGCATCTTCAAGGGAACAAAAATCCACTCGGTGTTGTCCATCTTCAGTCCAACCATCAAGGGCCTCACCACAAACAACTCAGTCTCTCCAGGCCTCCACCTCTAGATCTCCCAACTAGGACTCTTCTACATTCTGCATCAGGGATGACTGTACCTTCATCTGAAAAATAAATCCTCTACCCCCAACCTCTCCCATATCAAGATGTAATGCTGACATTTTATCCATTACTCTCCAGGAATCACCGGATTCATGCACAGCATCACTACGTGACATTCGGCTCAGTGAATCAGCTACAAGATTCCCCTTTCTATGTGTATACGATATTTCGAAGTCATATTCCGGAAATAACTCCATCCACCGATGTTGTCGTAAGTTCAAGTCACATTGGGAGAAAATATACATCAAACTCTTATGATCAGTGAAAACCTCAAAGCGCTCACCAATGAGGTAATGCCTCTACAACTTCAGAACAAACACCATGGCTTACAACTCAAGATCATGGGTGGCATAGTTTCTTCCATGGGGATGTAACTACTGAGACCCATAAGAAACAACTAACCTATGTTGCATGAGAACACATCCTAACCCCAGATGTGAAGCATTGCAGAAAACATCAAACTGAACTCTTTCAGCTAGAAGAAAAAGTACTGGAGCACTTACTAACTTCTCCTTTAGATACTCTAAAGCTACCTGGAACTGATCATTCCATATGAATTCTTGATCCTTCCTGGTTAAAGTTGTTAGAGGTGTCGCAACTCGTTAGAAATTGTCTAAGAACCTCCTGTAATAGCCTACGAGACCAAGGAAACTTAGCACCTCTGACACTATCTTGGGGGCTGCCCAAGACACAACTGCTTCAATCTTTGATAGATCCATAGCTAATCCCTATTGGTAAACAACATTCCCCAATAAATGGACTTATCGAGCCCAAAAATCTCACTTAGACAACATCCCAAACAGTTGATGTTGATGAAGGACTCCCAAAACGGCTCGTAGATGCTCTGCATGTTCCTCTTCAGATGTGGAGTACACAAGGATGTCGTCAATGAAAACAATCATGAACTTGTCCAGGAACTCATGAAAAACAGCATTCATCAATCCCATGAAATTTGCGGGAGCATTCATCATGCCAAACAGCATTACAACGAACTCATAATTCCAATGACGACAACAGAAATCAGTCTTCGGGATATCCTCATCCTTCACACGCATCTGATGATATCCTGACTGCAAGTCGATCTTTGAGTACCAACTTGTAGGATTTAGTTGATCGAATAAATCATCAATTCACAGAAGAGGATAGTGATTCTTTATTGTCACTTTTTTTAAGCGAAGATAATCGACACAAAACCACAAACAGTTGTTGGCCTTCTTCACGAACAAAACTGGTGCACCCCATGGTGACACACTCGGCCGAACAAAACCACACTGTAACAGACCATCAAGCTATATATGTAGCTCTTGTAACTCAGAATGTGCCATCCTATATGGGGATATAGATATAGGAGACACTCCTGGTTGTAGCTCGATTCCAAACTTGATCTCTCGTCGAGGGGGTAATGCTACAACCTCTTCCGGAAACACATATGGGTACTCTTCTATGACACTAGGAAACGCCAACTACTAAGCCTTTGAAGAACCCAGCATCATCTCATCCATCATAGATGATATGGATGGAACGTGCCTATGACCCATCCAAGGGTATCGCTCACCAAAAAACACCACTTTCTCTCCATCTACACCAACGAAGACGACCATTTTCATGAATCAATCCATGATAGAATGCACCGAATACAACCAATCCATGTTGAGGATGACATTATATGGTTATATTCGTAAACATAAGAAATCTCTCCAAGAGCGGTGTTGCCCCAACACTAACTCACAGTCTCTACATACTTCAAACAAGTCGGCTCGACCTCCAACTGGCATAGTGAACTCCAAGGGCACTGGAAGCCTCTCTACCTCAAGTCCCAATGCATGGACAAGGGTAGGTTATATGAAGGAGTGTGTGGATTCTGAATCAAACAAGGCATACACCTAGGTATAAAACAAGAAAAGGGTACCTAGAACGATGTTTGGCTCGCCTAGAGCTGGCAACACTATAGAATGAAGCTAACTGCGACCATCTCCACGGCCTCTCTGACCCTGATGATGACCACCACCATGGTCGCGCTCCTCTCTATGAGGATGGGGAGAATCATGGGGTTGTCCTCTACATGCCTCATCTACCCTCTACTTATATAAAGCTGGTGCAACTGGATGCTGCTACCTCGGCTAAAACTACCTCAACGGAGGAACCTGGAGCATAGTGCCCGGTGCACGATGACCGCTTTGAAAGGTTGAGCACTCCCGCTACTGATGGCCATGACCACCATAAGAAAAATAGGCACTTGATCCCTTGGCATAAGCCTTTGAGTTGCTGCCTCTGGAGAAACGAGATGTGAAGGGCTGGGACCTACCCCCGGCTGAACAGAAACTCTTCTTCCCTAAAAACTAGGAACCCCAGACCACAGATCTACTTCGTGAGGGATCATGACGATCCCCCTCTCATAATGATCTAGTTCTGGCCAAAGTCCTCTCGGCAACATCTTTCCTCACCAGCACCACAAGATATGTCTTCAGAATAAATAGTTGACTTGGTGCTAGATCTATGGACGCAAGGCCTCCTCGAAATGCCTTGCCCTGACCTACTCATCTGGTAATAGGTCTAAAGCATATTGTAAAAGGTTCCTAAAATAGATTCCAAACTGTCAAACAGTAGAGTTCCCCTGTCGAAGGGTAAGAAGCTCCTGGCGGCTGGACGCCTTCATAGTCGAAGAAAGGACCTCGACTCTAAAATTATCTCGGAACTCCTCCCATGATATCGCTGACTCTTCACGATCCCTGAGGTATAAGAACCACCACTACATTGCTTCCCCATGCAGCATCGTCACAGCTAAGGAAACCTAGTACTTCTTCCGAGCACGGATCGAACTGAATCCTATCTCGACCTCCTCCAACCAGTCTTCTGTGACTACATCTGAAACAGAGCCCTCGTACTTCTGCAGACTCTGGTGCTAAAACTCTCTGAGTTTCTTCCTCCAAGCATCATCTTCATGAACCTCTACCCTGTGGCGATCTGCTGGAACAACCTGCTGGACATTTTCTTAGAAATCCTGATGAGGACGTTAACCTGGATCCATACCTATAAAACAACAACAATTAGAGTTACTAAACATGAAATATGGTAGACTCAACATTAATTAATTAATTGTTATCTTTTATTCATTTTCAGTTAAACTATCACAAGGTCTACCCATTCAAACACAAGCACAAAGAAGAATGATGCATGATCCTTTCCAAGGTCTCTACCCTGCAACTAGTATCACCATCTTTAGTAGCCATTGTAAAATTAAAGGTCCATACATCAGATTATAGGGTGCCCTAAACGCCTATGTCTCATCCAATCTCCAGTGTTTACCTCACTTGCTAAAAATGAATGACATTGTTTCCCTACCAACCCATGCAACCTCGTGTGTGCCTAACTCCAAACTCCATCCTATACCTAAATCTCCCTCTAATACTACTATGTCACAACCCCCTCCCCAAAAAGTGTACCCTTCTTGGGTAGTAAATGTGATAACGGAGATAATGACCCTTGATTCCCACCTCCAGTAGTCCCCGGGTAGGCGACTAGCACCGAGGGTATAGTAAACACACAAATGGGAGGAATTACCCTCTAAGAGAACACATGAGGAAGATAGAGATAAGATAGAAACCAACCAACTCCAACTCAGAACTAAAATATAAAAGAAACTCAAGTGCACATATGTAATTCCAGGAAAAAGTACTACAACTGAAAGGGGGAAAAACTACAAGTACCCAAAAGAAAGTAAAAACAGCAGCAACCACAAGCCCGAACAGCTCCTGCAACCACTAGCTAGTAAACGCCATCCTGAACTCCAACCTGCTCTAAGTGACCTGAAAAAAAAACATTTTATATATACATAGGGTGAGTATAATAGTATACTCAGTAGGATCCTCCCCGAAGCCTCTTGTGCAAAAGTAAAGAGAGCATGCTAAAGCACAGAGAGAAACAAGTGAACCTAACTCGTTACCTAAGCAGGTATACTAAGTTCCCAACCTCACCATGGCTACTCACACCAAGTAACGCATACAAGAATATAGAATATAGTAAAGAATATCCAGGGTACACCGCTACTATTTCACCACTGGTTTGCCTCTTTTCCCCAACGTCGCACGTCATGAGCATCTCTCTCCCAAAATGTTTTCCCGCAGACACCTGGGCGAAGCACCACACTATGCACCTTGTGCAACACAAAGGCTTTCCCACAGACACCTGGGAGAATCACCAAACCATCCTCACAACCAAAAGTAACCATGTAGATTTCGGGAGCCATCACAGCTCGCATAATGTGTATCATACGTCGGGTATTATACCTCAAGCCATTACAGCCCATACACTGAGTGAGGATCCTGAGGCCATCACATCCTATACACGTTACACCTATAGTAGTCCATATGATACTATATCCAAAATATATGTGTGTGAATAACCACAATCCATTACAGCTCTTTACACACATATATGGAGAAACAAACCGTTGTACTAACCAGAACAAGTATCTACCAAGAGAAGTGAGCAGGGCCAAAGGGGGTAGTCAGCCATTCACCCTCCTATCAGAATGTTGGGCAAAACACCCCCCAGAGCTCAAAATCCTCAGGGTGTCAGTTTCCCTTACTGACAGGGTGGAGTAGCATATAGAAACACAAAAAGTACAGGATATATTATATCTCACAACCACACTATGGGTATAACCTAGTCTTAGACACCACTTCAGCTAACGTCTCTCAGACTCTGAGTTACTATGTCTAAGACTAGGTATCCTATAAGCATACAACCATTTAAATAACATTATTATATTACTTCATAAACCTTTTTATTTTTAGTTCCACTTTACATTATTTAATTCATTAAACATTAATTAACCATGAACCATTCCGCATTATAATTTATTAGCATCACACCCAAAGTCCACTGCCCCTTTAAAATTATAGCCTCATCATTATGTTCATGTGAACTCAAACCCCAAGTGTTAACACCATTTATTCAAACATTCATTACAAAAAAGCATTCCCATGTTCCCAGGCATTTTAGAAATCACTATGCTACTAATACAAAGGGGATCAAAACGGTTAGTAGATGTACTACCTGTAGAGTCTTTGCCGCCTATAGCAAGAGCAAAGACCCATTACCCCTTGAGATGATAAACACAGAAAGAACATGACATACCCCACGTGTCTTCACCTCTTCTGGAAGAAGGGTAAGCAAGACCAGATGCCTTGAGCAGTGGGTAAAAGTAAAGTAGATAATCAACCAATCAAAAATCAGCATGCATCCAATAATCACATCCATCCCATTCCATCAACCCTGGTGTCCTCCCCGACAACCAAATGCATAAACCGATGCATCTTGCCACTTTAGGTGTCATTTTCTTCCATAACCAAAAGACCACTATGCCCCCACATATCACAACACCCCTCCAGGGTCACGTCTCAACATAAGAAGCAGTAAAAACAACCATCACACACTACTGAAAATCTGACCTTTCCCAATGCTTCTATACACCCTTTTCCCAATGGTTTGGACAAACCATTGGGAAATCCCACTTTGTGGCCACTTTTCCCAATGGTTTTCCAAAACCGTTGGGAAAGGGTAGGCTTTCCCAATGGTTTTTCCAAACCATTGGGAAAGGTCTACTTTGTGGCAACTTTTCCCAACGGTTTGGCCAACCTGTTTGGAAAGGGTAGGCTTTCCCAACGGTTTTCCCAAACCGTTGGGAAAGGCCCCCAATATTTCAACATCACTTCCAAAATCCAAGGACCTATACCAACGGTTGTCAAAACCGTTGGTATAGGTCCTTTGATTTTTTATCAGATCTTCTTAACGAGAACATTCTATAAATCAAAATTTATAATAATTATGATAATACATATATATATTTATGAAATTATGTTCACAAAAGTCATGTTAGGTTAGTGGTTAGGTCGTTCAATGATAAACTGGAGGTTCTTGGATCAAATCACAACGAATGTTTTTTTTTTGAAAAACATATACAAAAGGTTTTATGGAACCGTTGGTATATATTTTCATATTACTTATACCAACGGTTTTCAAAACCATTGGTATAGTTATATACCAACAGTTTTCCAAAAATCGTTGGCATAGACCTATCCCCACGTCTTACTTTCCAACGGTCCTCCAAACCGTTGGTATAGGCTATACCAACAGTTTGGAGGCCTATACCAACGGTTCCAAACCGTTGGTATAGGTTAGTTTTCCAGTAGTGACATCAATTGGGATATGACCTTTTGACAAAAACTACAACAAACAATGAACACACAAGAAAGCCGGGTTGATTCTCCAAGAATCCTCCTTAGATCTCTTCTCCTAACACAACCAAGACCAAAACTCATCATATTTGGTGTCGACACTCTTATATCTACCCATAACAGACATATATCTAAGAAACTGAGAGAAGAGGGAAAGTAGATCCAAGTGAATCTAAGAAACCGATCAAGAACAAATAAGAACGATCACATACCTCAAGAAACCAGATTTTATTCACCAAGAGAAGCCTTAGGATCACCTCCAAAAAAATTGGGAGAGGTTCTCCTAACTTCAAGATAGGGTAATCCCTAGTTATGGCTGCTTAGAAGCTTAAACCATCAAGTTAGAGGAAAAACTGTTGAGATCCACAATTTTAGGATCTAGTTTAAGTGCCAGCATGGTTTGCTTGCATGGTTTGACAAACCATGTGCTAACTGTGTAGTCACTACTACCTCGTCAAACACTCCTCGCACGGTTAGTCTGCACGGTTAAACAAAATATGTGCTAACTGTGCGTTAGCCACTACCTCCAACATTAACTACGCACGGTATGGCCACACGGTTTAGACAAACCGTGCGAAGCCCGTGAAAAATCTACTGCCCTTTAGTTTTCCTTAAAGATTCTCCCAACACACCCCTGAGTCACTACTCCAAAACAAGCGTAGTTAAACACATCAAAATTACCTAAAGACGTAATGTGATGTTACAGTTCACTACTGTCTACCAGTGAAACCGTTCATCGAAAAGGATAATTTTGGCAAAGCATTGGTGATATGTTAACTTGACCTCTCATAACACCTATAACACCACATTTCCACAAAGTAATGACACTAGAGGTCCGGGCCATTACAAATAATGTGAAAAAAAAATTAAAAACATTATTTTTAATTCTATGAATTTCATTAAAAGATAATATTATCATATATATATTTAATTTTAACACAAAATGGAATATTATTAAAAATATAGGTGGAAATAAAATAAATAAAAAACTAAATTTCTCCATTAAACTACTAAATTATTATGAAATACCGAAAATTTATTTTATTAATATAAAATTTTAATTGAGCTCTGAAAATTTTGTACATATGTTCTATATGTCCATAAATTATATTTGAATGAATAGTTTTATTCCTTAAAATTATATGTTCATACTTAATTCAATTTTTTAATATTCTATGTTACACATACATAATTATAAATATATAATTATTATAATTCTCTAAAAAATGTATTCTTTTATTAAAACTCAACATTTTTGCAAATAACTTATAAAATTTTACAATGTAAATTTAGATGTGATAATTTAAAAAAATAAATATATTTCATTAAAATTATATTATTAAATTTTTAATTTTTTTAAAATAAAATATATAATATATTGAAATTTTCATTTATTGAAATTAAAATATTTCTATATTTACTAATATTAATTATTTATATTCAAAATGTAATATTATTAATTTTTAATTATCTTAGTTTTTGTAATATATTTATTAATGATTTTATAATAATATTTTTTAGTTTTTTTTACATTGGGTGTGTCACAAACTAGCTAAGATACCCTATTATAATGATATGAGAGTTGGCCTAGATATAGCCTGATGGGTGTTCTGATCCACATGGGTTGGAGACAACCACATGGAATAATAAGAACATTAAAGGGAATAGATTATAAAAAAGAACAAACCATAGGTCCATAATAAAAATAATAATAGATTTCATATCAGTATAATAAAAAATGCTTGAGTAAAAAAGTAACACAATCATGTAGATAAACATCCCACAGCAAGACATCTTCCAAAAGGTGAAAAATACATCATGTCCAAGTCTCAAAAAACATGTGAAACAAGTGCATCATATCTCCACCAGTAATCATCATCACTTTAAATTCACATGTATCATGAATAACTACCACCATAGAGTGTCTATTTCCCTTCTCCCCCGACCTGACATTACAAAATCTAGAAATTCCAGAAGAAAAATGTAGTGTGTGAGGTGAACAACCAATTATTTTCTCACTAGGTCTTCTATAATAATTTTTAGAACAATTAAATCATTTATTATTTAGATTTATATAAAATAATACATGGAATTTATTTGTATATTTTAAATGGAAACATGCATTCAAATCTATATATAGATGAAATATCAAAAATAAGCTACAATGAACATTTAATACAAAAATAATTATTTAACAAAGATTGGATAATAAATCAGAAATATAATGATTGACATGTATAACAAGATCAAAAAAACTTGTATCATGGTAATATGCACTTATTTACATCAGTTATAGACAAATATATACTCACACCACTGAATCATCAATCATTAATCATGTATGTTTTCACACATCCCAAGGCTATGGAAGACCAGACTCCTCAATCATCCTCCCATAGATGATAATCTTGTAGAAATGTGATTAGTTTGAGGTGTCATCATCAATCCATAACTAGGGATTCAAAATAAAATAATACTTGTCCTAATCTTCAAAAAGAAAATCATGATTGACTTTTTTTGAATCAAGGAATCAATCAATAATGGGAAAATCAATCATTTCAAATCATTTCATGATTCAAAGTCCAATTTCATAATTTCTGTTTCAACAATAATTTATCATTACAAAACCAAATAATAGGTTTTCATAAAATTTATGACTATTAAAATAATATTTCAAATAAATCCAATATTCCCAAGCATCAACATCAAAAAATTCATATTTTTAAGCCACCATTTTACTGAAATGAACCCAAAAATATCAATTCCATTAAACTTGAGTGTTTTTAAAAATTTCAACCCCTATTTTCATTAAAACATCAAATAATCTCTATTTAAGGATTTTAAATCAATTAAGAGTTAATTTAATATAAATAAAGAAATTTATGGTATCAAATTTTGGGTAAAAACCTTTGGAACCACCAACCATTAGTCTCGTGATTATGTAAATTAACACCTGAAATAGGAACTGTGAATAATGAAATAAGGAGAAGTTGATCAAGGAATCAATCTTAAAATCGAGATCTATTAAATTTAGTATTTAACATATCTATGACATAAGGATTAACCACTATCAAAAGGAATTGAAATATAGGACAAAAAACCCCATGATAAGGGATGAACCACATACCATCGAGGGATTTTAATCTTCCACCCACACTTTGATTCACACTGTAAGTGGTTCGATGAGTTATGAAATACTCTAAAAGGACTTCAAAAACTACGGTATAAAGTTAATGTATAATGGGGGTGTTTAGGTATATTAAACATGGGTTTTTTATGTTTCAATTAAAATTTAAAAGTATTTAAAACAAGGTTCACTATTTCCTGGGTGAGGCTACATGATTATTAGTAATTGTGCACCCTTACTGGGATTCAAGATAGGATTCAATATTTGTTGCACATTTAAACATACCATACTCTAACTATAAACACTCCCACTATACAATGGTGAATGGTTTTCAGTAGTTTCCTCATGGTTCTAAAATAATTTATCCCCTTTTAATGGATTTTTATAGGGTGTACGATTTTATAGGATTAATTTTAGATTTTTACCTAACCATGCGCCAACCGTACATAAACCATAAAACATAAAAAATTATCATTCATATAAAACAACTAGAGTCAATCACAAAATATAATAAAATCAAAAAATGTTTCTTTAATTACCTAATATAATTTAATAGGATATAAAAAACTCAAAACAATGAATATTTGTTTCCTCGTAAAGCCCATTATAAAGATTCCATATCTATGAGATAAGGACACTAGTCCATCATTAGTTCCTTAAACTCCAAAGACCCATATGAATCCAAACCCTTCTACCATATAAATCCCTCCAAAGGTATAAAATTCCCATGAATAACCACTTTACAAGAGTAAATAATCCTCAATGGATTCTAATTCATGGATAAATAAGTTTCCACATCATGATCATCCAATATATAGACACAAAAAAGTTCAAAATGATACGTCATCGGCTATGATACATGAAAAAAAATTGTCTATCAGTATAAATTATTGTGGAATGGCTAAATAAGAACCACATTTCTAACCTACTCAGTTGTTTCAAAATGAAAAAAAAATATAAATATATTATTTCCCTGGATTTCAATCCATTAATGACCCAACTGAGGTGAAAATCCCTAAAACTCAAGGTCACCACCTAGAAAATCAAAAGGTATACATTATTGATCAACATAATATTTATACCATCTCCATGCCATAACCATTATTTTTTGAATATAATGAATCATTTTGATTTTCTCTTTGACCCAACTCAGTCCAACCAAAGAAGCTTCACCAATCTCCAACAGAAAAAAAAAGATCAACAAGGTCTGTCATAAAAGGCATCAAAAAAAGTCTTTTGAATGGAATAATGGTAATTTTTTGTAGGAATACTCAACTAGTCATACGTGTTTATCATAATATCAACCAAAGTCAATAAAAATCAGGTAAAATTTATTCTATGATTTGTAGTGTTGGTTCTATCTTCCCAAATATATACAAATTATATTCTACATTCAAACTAAATTGGGATCAGAATGACTCATGGAGGCTTCTCATGAATTTATTAGTGAAATATAGACCCTATTGAGATAATATTAAACATCAAACTCAATGATATCTAAAAATTTATTTCATGTAGTTTATTATTAAATCCATAACATTGTTTCTATATTGAATCCAAATAAAGTCATCCAATTTGGTCAGAGGATCGATCATTACTCATATAGAAATATTCCCTCAAGGGTTATGAGGAAACCCAAACAAATATTCTATATTTATCTCATATTAAATCCAATTCTGAAAATGAAGGAAATGAAGTAAACAATAAGGTTTCTAGTCATCATCCTAGTTATATTGAAATGTATAAAAAAGAAAAAAAGGAAAGTTATCTATCATCTCATATATGTCCCCCAAAATCATCTTTGTATATCATTGATCATATTATTATTCCATGGGATTAATAACCATAGGTAATTATTGAAATCCCCCTTCATATCTTGTCTCACAAAAAATGGTACATGATATTGGTTCTGGAAGAATAGAAAACATCAGAGGATAATAAAAACTTGGTAATTATCTCAACACTATAAATAACATCCCCAATATCACATATATAATCATAAATCTAATTCTATTAAAAATAATCATGAGAATATAGGTAGTCAACAACACACATTCCCAAACAACCTCAATATCAATCTGTTACACTCCCAAGTATATATGAGTAATGTGGGTTATATGTTTCCACTCATATAATGATTAATTAATGACCTCAGTAAGAATATTCCTACTCAATCCCCCGATAATGAAATTCCCATTTTTAGAAGTTTATGAAAAGTCAAAATCAAAAATATTAAATGTATTTCATCCATCTTTTTAGTCGAATGATGAAATACATTTTAGAGAAGATATAACTCGAGATTTTTTATTTTGAAAAAATTGTAACCCTTTATCAAAAATTGTAATGAATCCCAATATTAAAAGAATTTATCACAATTTATAGTTATATTTCAGGAGTTGGATAGTTCAACTCATGTGTACTATGATGTCTAGAACCATATTCTACTACATAATTTAACTGCCTGAGAACATAACACAAACCTGAACTAGACTCATCACAGAAGACCACATAGCTCTTCCCAGGCCCTAGAAGATTTAGCATTGATAGAGAAGTAAAAATATCATTCAAATCCTAAAAAAAGTTCTGAAATTTAAAATCCAAGATTAACTTCACTAATTTTTGAATGCAATCTATCATTAGATAAGTTTGATTTGAGAAATCATTTTCAAATCTACAGTAATACAGCACTAATCCCAAGAATATAGAAATCTAAAAAACATTATGTCATTGTTCTTATGGCATACCATCCTTTAAATTCTCAAGATCGACCCAAATATTATGTCAAAAAATGATGTGTCATAGAAATATTAAATAAGAAATCCAAGTATTAAATTTAAAAATCATCTTGTATTGTTTGGGTCTATCATAATTTATAGAACTAGTCTCTGACGATGCACATTGTCTTCCTCGGTTTTGGAGTAAAACAAATTCCTCCAAAAACCTCCCTGAATGAGTCAAGGTTATAATGAAATATAATTTTCATCAATTACATAAAAAACAAAGGATAATTTGATATAACAAAAACAATAATAATATTTTCAAATTCATATACCTATTCTCAAATGTCGATTTCATGATGACTAAATTCTTTGATTCTGAACTAGTGATAACCAGACATAAGTTCAATATTTTAGAAACACATCACCCCTTTCAACTAATATAAGTGATCACCAATTCATGGAAAAAGAATTTGTTTAATTATTGAAATTGTATTGGGATTTTGATAATAAACACTGAGGAAAAGGTCACCCACGTCATTCTTTATAAAAAGAACAGGTTCCACTGATGGTTACACATATGATGATATAAATACATTTCCAAAAAAATCATCCAACATAGCCTCAAAAACATTCATTTCATTTAGTTTTATATGGAATGAAATAATAAACATATGTTGACTACTAGGTAAAAAATTAAAAACACTACCTCCCTTAAAGGGGTAATGCTAGGAAAAATCCTATGGAAACGTGTTATGAAACTTAGTGACAACTAGAAGGAAAATATTATTAAAGATTCTAAAAAAAGTTAAAAATAAAAACCCAATATTAAAATTCTCATCTCCAAAAATGATGGTTTGGATATACTCCAAATTTGGAAAAATACTCTTTGAAAAATATAGCACACTCCATAGGGTGTAGTTAATGAGACCCATTTATTATAACAGTCAATCTAGGCCTTTTTAACAGTCATAAAATCCATTTCATGAATGAATTCCATTTTTTTTGTTTAGAACCTGATAACTACATGTGATATAAATCTCAGAAATACAGAAGATTCACGATGGACATCAAAGCCCCTACTCTCTATTCATTATGAGTAGAATTACAATATCCATCACATGAGGGAAAATATATATAGTGTGATTAGGAATGTTCACAATATGGGTTGAGATGAATGAATGTGATTCCCCAATATCAAATAATGAAACCACCAATGATGATACAATATTGATAATATCTCTCACAATCCTCTGACTAACATCATACTCTTATGGGTAGTCATTCACTAAGTGAAATATCATTGTTTGATATTATTATGGATGGAACCTGTTAGTTATTAAGGAATATAATAGCACCATGGTAATTTTTTGAGATGATCAACATGTTCCACTACACAAGGTGTAAAAATAGAGCATAAATTATACAACATTCCTAAACGACTCCAAGATCTATTGATATATGGGGCATAAATAAAAACAATCTTTCAATACACAAACATTCCATACAGAAATAAATTCAAAGGTCCTCTTCTTGGAACTAAAGTTCTTCTATATAAAACTATATATCTTGAAACACTATGAGACTCGCCATACATTCTCTATCCTTTAAATTAAATAAAATAACATTAAATGGGAGAATAATGAACTCCTGTCAAGCCAGACATACCATCCAGGTCATGCCCTTCCACCAACACCCTATCTAGCACATTTGTATAAACAGTGAGCTTCATCATGAATCCCTAAGATCAGATATCAAATCAAAGGAAAATATCAAAACCTTAAACATTGAGTTTCTCATTTTCCACTATAACATGATAAAAATAATCATGTTTAGAAAATCATTTTTCATTCAGATTCATAGTCCTTATACCATACTACAGCATATGAAAGTCCATGGACTTTACTAAAACCAAAAATTATCGACAAACCATCAAAATAAAAAAAATTAATGTATTTTCACTTCATGAACTTGTGTTACTTCACTATGACCATCAAATTCCACCATCTTTTGCTATGTACATCAATATTAATGGTATCACACATCACCTATATAGATACATGTGAATTAAAGAGCTCAAAAGTTAGCTCAATATAATTAAACCATTAATTAAATTATTGAGGATCATTTTAGACCTTTAAATATAGAGTGTTTTTTGAAGAAACTCTTCAGTATGATCTCTAACATCATCCTTTTATGGTTCCACTATGGTATCTGAAACAGGAGCAAGTTCATCTACCTACACCAAATCATGGAATACTCTAACCATTATCTCAATGATATTATTGTCATCTATATGATTCTCTTGTTGTGTTTCAATACAATCTTAATCAAATTTTATATTTAAATGTCTCCATAGAGTCACAATACTACACAATATCAATAGAAAACATGATAATAATAGTGTGGATACATAGAACGTTAACTCAAATGATATATGCAAGGAAATCAATCTTCTAGGATTTTAAAACACTTATAACTAATGTGTAAAATTATATAATCAGATGAAATTATTCATGAAATACAATTCTAGCAATAAACTATGGAGAATTAATTCTTTTCATAATGAGATATGTCTAGGAACACACTCAAAATTATCTCCTAAGTCAAAAAAATCATACATTCATCCCTTGAGACATCCCAAAGTTCATATTTTCATTAACAAAGCATCGCAACCTAGACCACTAACACCACTTTATCATAAACTATTCGAGATACCCTAGTAAACTCATACTTGATTTTGTCCAAAGGAATCTCGAAGGGATTTTCAAATCCCCACACATTTGTGACAAGAACATATTATCATTTAACATCCAAGGGAATATATTTTTCTCAAGAACAAACAATATAAAAAAATAAAAACAAAACATAACAAGTCATTATGAAAAACACTCCTCAAGGGGAAAATTTCACCAAGTAGAGAGATAGACATTCCAAGGTAAGACATCATCTTAAAGTAAAAAAACGTCCATCAATACCATGTATTAGAAAAATGGTGTGACATGTAGACCATGACTCCACTGGTCACCATCATCAAAACAATAACTTGTAGTTCAACCACAACTACCACCTCTAAGTGTATAATTACCTTTATCTATACATAACATAAAATAGTATTCAAAATTTAAATGTAAAATGTAGGTTGTGGTCTGAACAAACCATTATGGTCTCACCAAGTCATTCATAATCAATTCTGTAATAATTAAACAATTTATGATTTTAATTTATGTAAAATAAGACATGATAATTCTTCGTAACATTTTAAATAAAAACATTATTTAAAATAAAATGTTTGGAGAAATAACAAAAATAGGATTCAATGACCATTTTATATAAAAAATTTGTATAAATCAGTAGGAATTAATGAATAAGTTCTACAAACAATGGCATGTATAATCAAATGAAACAAAGAAAAGAACTATGTTCATATTCACTTAGTTATGTTAGTTACATGCTCTCAAATCCTCACACTAATCAATCACCATAAATATATCATGTTTTTCTACATATGTTCCTAGGATTAGGAAATTTTTAATCGTCAATCAACATACCATTATGTATAATTAATATGATCTAGGATTAAATAGATTTTTAATCATCAATAAATTGATAGTGATTTTGATTCATGATTTGCTTATCCTAATCGCGGATTTTATAATTAATATCACATTTTCTTAAATTAATAAATCTATAAATAAGGGTAAAATTAAAATTTTAAAATCACTACAATAATTAGAATTCAATTTCCTAATTTTAATTTAAACATTCCATTTTTATTTCAAAACCAAATCATGGGTTTTCATAAAATTCACATCTTTTTAAATAATTTTTTATTTGAATCCATGTTTCTTATGAATAAATATCAAATAATATCATCAAATAAATTCTCTTTTAAATCAATAATTTTCCTCAAATCATCCCAATATTTTAAATTCTATTCAAATTGGTGTTTTTCACAATTTTCATACCCTTTTACAATCAAACAAAAATTCATATTAGATAAATGTTTTTAAATAAATTAAAAACTAATTAAAAGAAAATAAATAAATTTATGTTATCAATTTAAGGTTAAATAATAATGTAACAATCTTCAATTAATCACCCAATCTAACAAATCAACACCCATAATGGGAACCACCAATAATGAATAACGGTGTATGTGGTCAAGGAATCAACCCTATAATCAAGATCCATAAAATCAATTATCTTATCCATAAATTTCAAGAGTATTAACCCCACTCAATATGGAAAGAAATATAAGAGAATTAATTCTCAAATTAAGAGAGAGACCACATAATATAGATGGATCATGATCTTTAACCTGTAATTTAATTTTTCAATAGAACTGGTTGGAGGAATCAAAAAAATACTCTACAGAGCCTAAAAATTACATTTTATAATTTCAGGGATGAATAATATTTTTTAAGTGTCGCATATGGGGATTTTATAATTTTTAACAAAATTTTTAGGTGATTAAAAAATGCAAGCCTGGTTTCCCTGGTTGAATCGTCTAATTACTAGTCCATGTGAACCTGAACCATGACCCTTTCTGGGATTTTTTTATGGGTTCATGGTCATCCTTTATGGTTAAATTAACCATACACCAACCCCACAACCCCCACCCCCACAATCCTTGTGTTCATGGTTTTGAAGATTCTCCCTAGGGTTTTGATAAACTAGGTTACCCCTTCTAGTGGCTCATCATAGGATGTACTTTTTTCTAAGCCAAATTGTATTGTTTTCCCTAACCATACACCAAACATGAAATCCCAAAACCTAATTTTTTTATCTTTCACCCAAAAAACAAAAAAAATCTCCAAACTTACATATGTGAAAAAATAGGCTTAAATTACCAAAAAATAGTTAATGGTATGTTATAGGGTGTAGCATGTAAGACAGTTTATCAAACATATTATTAGTTTTACATGGTTAAGAATTATGATTCATTACCAAAAGGAGTTCAACATCCCATAAAAATAAACATAAAATCCCCTATAAGTACATAAGGCTTCTAGAGCTATTTTTAATGGTGTTTATTTATTTAAAAAACCATTCATGAACCAATGACTATAAATTAAATTCAATATTAAATTAGATCATTAAATTAAAAACATTATTTTCCATTTATGTGTATTAAAAAAATGGATTTAAAGTAATCATTAAAATTTAAATTCAATTAATTTATATATTTTTTAGGATAAATAAAATTCATGAACCATTTATATCCATATCAATCTGTTCATGCTAAAAAATACATTAATAAATTGTTCAGATATTTTATTTAAATCATTATGGGTATAATAATAGTCAACCCATTTCCTAAAAATTATACATCACATTTCCTATCCATGTTGAATATAATGAAAAAATACATATTTGATTAAAATCATCACTAAACATACCATTATAAATTATATATGACATTAAATCCTTTTTTAATAATTAAAGAATGTATTATTCATTGGGTTAATGGATTGAAATATATACACCTATATTTAGAGCCTCATAAAAAAATTATTGGAATTGTCTACACAATCCCATGAAAAAAAGAATTATAAATCATTAAAAAACCAATAATCCAAAGAACTAGATAGTTAATATAGATCTTGGAAGTACGTAAACATACTAGCAGACCATGGGTTGAATGTGAACTACCTGTCATGGTGTAGAACATTTGAAAAGGGATACTTTATCATTAGAGAGAGAAAATTGATTGACATTAAGGGATTGTACCTTAACATAGAAACCCCAATATAAAACTTCCCAGAATGGAGAAATAATTTTTTTGGAAAGAGATGAAAGAATAATTGGAAGGTAATAAGATGAAAAAAAGAATATAATTACCTTTTATTACATGGTATTTGATGAATTACGTCTTATAATACGATGAGTAGGTAAAGGAATTCATCCCCACACATTAGTGGAGTCAAATGAAAATGGGATATGGGAGAGAGGGGTTTCAAATATTTCATTAAATAGAACATTTTAAAATTTAGTTTCTATTTTCATAATTCTATTAATAATATTAAATTATATAATTCTATAAACAAATTAACCATCTATCGTTTTACATTTTTTACCATAAATATAATGAAAATGTTATTTTTTCATGATTAAAATTAATGATCTGAAATATTAAATCAATAATACTAATAGTAAAAATAATTCATGTAATATATTAATACATTTATTTCATAAAAATTAAATTTTAAACTCTTTAAAAATTATTAATAAAGAAATTTCAAGCACTAAAAATAATAATAATGTATTTTTTAATTTAGAAATGTCTTTGGAATTCCTCAAATAAAATATGAGCTTTGAGGTCAATGTCAAGGAATTCACAACCATCTTAACAAGAAAACTGGGACTATGCATGAAGTCCACTAAACACCAAAAATTTATTAAAATTTTAAACACAATGAAATTTAAAAAAAATTATAATCAAAATTAATATATATTAAATATATAAAATGGGGATGTAAAAATCCAGTAGTAGAAATTTCTCAATATCTCCCTAAATAAAGACTAAATATAGGAAATAAATGAAAATGTTATGGAAGATGGAATAGATATAGCATATCGAATATTTTTAAAAGTACACACTAAATAAATGGTAAAATCACATTACTAAATAGAAACATGACACCCAATCAAGTTATAAAGGGACTTTTCCGAGGATCAGGGTAAGAGTGGTCGTGATAAAATAAATTATATGAACCAAGAATGATCTAGAATGATCATATTCTATATAGATTTTACATTGAATTAATGATTAACAAAATAAAAGTTTAGTTGGATATGGAGGACTTTGACAGGGATCAAGGAATGTTTTAAATGGAATGGATATGGCACATCATTAAACACTTTGGATAAATTTGTTTTTATTGATGTTTCAAACTCATTCTATAGTTAATAAAATCCATAAAATGAAGGAAAAATCCTTTTAATGGTCAATTCAGTGATGGATTTATTTTTCTATACTAACTTATTTATACTTATTCCAAATTCTATTTTATATTTTTTGTTCTCTTTTAAGGCGTGTGGAATATTTGATTGATTATAGATTATAATGAATTTCTTTTCAAAGAAATATTTTTTTACAATTTTATTTAATATATTCTACATAAATTTTATCAATTATATTTATTATTTAATATGTTTAATTATATGGTGATTACTTAGTCATTCCTAGTACATGTGTGAATTGTTTTTGACAACACTACTAATTACATTAAACAACCATCTCTAAATTGTGAGTAATTTAGGAATTTATGTGTTTTAACATTGTTGGATAACCTTAAAATTTTTGTATTATTCCCATATACAAATTTTAATGAGTGATATCTTAGAGGTGGTTGCAGGGCCTCAAGGCCTTGAGGTGATGAATCTCCCTCCTCTCATGTATCAAGGGTTTTTCATTGATGTCATGCATGAGACGGGAGGCTCGAGCATTGTCTTTAGTGTTATCTCCACTACAATTTTTCTCCTATGTTTGGTTTTTATACTTATCCTGAAATGGGTTCCCACTAACATCCCATTGCACATGTATTTTTCATTTTAATCTTCTCATTAATGTCGATGTTTTCTCATCTGGGTGGTTCTCTTCTTGTGTGTCATTCCCATTGGATATCATTGAAGAATCTAGTGGCACTATTTTTGTTTTACCATCACTATTGGTCGGTTTTTGGTGGATTGAGTTCCCTATCCATACCCTAGCCCTTTGATTTTGTGACATATTTCCCAATTAAATCTGGTACAGTTGTTTCTTGGAGGTTTTTGGGGTTGTTTATAGGCGGTCATCAGTGTCTCAGTGAATCTTGAGTTAGGAATGCTATGGTTCAAAGGTTTTCTAAAGGATTGATCTCCATTTAATCCATAATGGTTCTTAGGTATTTCTTCTATAAATGGTTGAGTGATATGATGCTGTTTGGATGAGATGTGATTGTAATTTTTGGCTTCTATGTTGTTCTTCTTTGATTTTAGTGGTGGTCATCAATCTTGGGGGGTGAAGATGAGATCCATTGAGGTAACTGGACTCTCATTCCTTTGATCTTTCTCCAGGACTCCAATAATATATTTTAGGTGGATCCGAGTGGTGGTCTTTATGGTTATTTGGGATGTGAGGGCGAGCGACCATCGATGTCTTATGGTGGATCCATCTCTATTGGATCCTGGAGATATTCTACGACGACATCAAAGGATTATGATAAGGTTGATGCATATCTCGAATATTAAAATGGATGTCCTTCTATTTTTTAATTTGAAATTTTTTATTTCTCTTATTGAATGTGATTTTTGCATTTATCCAACACATTCATAGCTCTTTATGGTTTGAAACAACATGATGCTATTGGGTGATATTTTGATTCAGTAAAGTGAACTAATCTAGACAATCTATAAGGTATAGCTCCAGATGAAAATTCAGACCAAGAAGAATTCACAAAAGCATGGACATCAAGATTTTTATGAATAAGAGGGTGTGGATTTTTCCATCGGTACTTGACCCATGAATCCCTATATGAGAGGGCTATTTGAGTTGTTATGCATAGGTGGAGGCTTGACATAACGATTTAGTCACTAGAGAGGGGAAGTTCTAGTATCCTCTTTCTAGGATGAATTTCTTTATATGGTTTTAATTTTTTGATGTTTTTAGGGATCACATTTACAATATAAATGTTTCATTTGAAAATAAAAAATGGATTCTAGCATAGGAATGAGTAAAAATTTCCATGACCATAGTAATATAGGAACTCAAATTTCATTCAACATAAGGTGAGAATACATTGATTAATAAAAAACTCATTAAGACACATTTATAAATAGAATTTACCATTTCAAAATGTTAGTAAATTAAAACTTTGGGTTATACTACCATTTAATAAATCCCCGATCCTTCCCCTGATATATCCACACAAATTTATTCAATTGATGTATCGTCATTTATATAAATAATCAATAAACCCATAACATTTATTTTTTCTTTTACATAATAGATAATATATAAAAATTATAATTAATTAAAAGAATTAAATAGTCCTACTTGGTGGTAACTTATGGATCTACATTATAAATTTTAACCATATGTTTTATTTTAATTTTGAAATTTTTTTTGAAATTGTTTTTTCCTTTATAAATATTTTAGAAATATTTTCAGGGATTCACAAACACAATGATCACTTTATATTATTTTATTTTATTGAAATCTATTAATTAATAAATATTTACATTAGTGATAGATTTTTTAATATGGATCTTATAACCAAGATTAAATGTATTTGGGTAAAAAATCAAAGATTTTGATTCCTTGAAAAAATCAATTGAATCAAAAAAAAATTAGGATGGGGTGGATTTTTAAAATATTTTAAAAAATATAAAATAGACTCTGAGGGATTTCTTCCCATATTTTCATTAATAACAATAATAAAAATCAATATACTAAATTACAAACAAAACCTAACCTTAAAACTAGATTAATTCCATTAGTTACAAAGTTCAATGTTTTTATAGTTGAATTCTCTAACCAAAAAATTGAAATACTTCACAATGGTGTGAGACGTATTATAAAAATAATGTATAACTAAATAAAAAGACATCTGTAGGGTCTTTACTAGCTATTATAATGAATATTGTAATGAATAAATATGAAATCTATAACAAATAGGAGTTTAAAATCTTGGAAAATGTTCTTTCCAACATCAGGATCCACAAACATAAGATGGGAGATTTTAGTGATAAATAAATCCATTGATGAAATCATGTATTGTAATTTTTCATGCTTTATGAATCCTTGATAAAGTTTCCAGATCAAATGATTTTATAGAATCACATCGTAAACATTTCTACAATGGATTACCTGATAGTGATTTAAATCTCCTAGATATATTATCTATAAGGGTGTTAATCAATAAAGCACTTAATGAAGCTAATGGAATCATCAATAATAAAACACAAATTTCACAAAAATTTAGTACCAGAGTTATTCTTATAAGTTGATTTCATAATATAAAATCATCTAAATAAAATTTTCATGAATTTAAACATGATTATAAAATACTATAAAAATAGAGATATATTTTCAATTAGAAAATAGAAAAATAAACTCTTACTACGACATATGGACTGTATTCTTCTTAATACAATTTCATTGAATAATTCCCTCAATTTTTAGATATAAAAAATGTGTTATAAAATACCAAAGTAGAAACAATTAATAATAATTAGAAACCCACTGTTGATCAAAGGTTATCATGTTTAGTATGTATTTGGAAACTAATTACATCAATATAATACATGATATTATCATGGATTCCCATTAACATACAACACAAAAACATTCTGGAAAGGGTATCAACAAATTTTTAAATAATTATCTTACCAACAAAGGGTGTACTTTGAAAAAGCATCAACATGTTTTCAACCAAAAAAATCAGGAAAAATGGATTATAATATAAAATATTAAAAAAATGTTAGGAAGTAATTGAAACTATAAATGGGAAATATTTATTCAGATAAATTTGAATCAAAGAATAAAACACTAAGAAGTTACCAAACTAATAAATTTCAAATCATAAAATGTATTTGGTCATGGTAAAAATAAGAAGCTTAATTATAATTCAACAAAAATTATAAATACATAAATAATAGAAAAAATAAGTAAAAAACATTGATTCTTAAAATAAATAGTGTAAAATATAGATTCAAATTAATGTATAATATAAAGATATGAAGGATGTTCTTAAACCATTAATTTTATGATCTTTTTTGTAAATGAAGATCCATAAATATAATATCCATAATGAAGTTCTAGAAACTTTTAAATGGGATGATGTTAATAATTCTATTTCTAAAGATATTAACTGGAATGAAATGTATTATATGTTCCATAAGGAATTATGCCAAAAAATGATAATTCAAGAAATTTAGAGACATGGTATTATAAGGAATGTATGAGTTTAAATTTCACCATGAATCCCAAGAATATTCTATGATAATCGGACATTTAAAATTATATATACTATATGTAAGTGTACATTAATTGATTCTTTATTTGATCCTAGTTCATTAATAAATTTCATGTATTATTTTTTCAACACATTTTTATAGATTGATGATTTAAATCCAACATTAAAATATGTTCAATATTGTAATATATGCATATAATTTTCAATATTATTATTTGAATATTACCTATGAGAGTAATGATTCTAATATTTAATAATATTTTTAAATTTATTAATGTGATAGATAGGCCAAATATGGTCAGTGGACCAATTATATTGGGAATGGCCACATTTAGTTATACTATAAACATAATAAATATTCCAAAAAAACATATAGATGGTTTTTTTAGGGATACTATCTATTATAACATTTTATATTTCTTGATATATCCATGTGATGATAAAATGTTTTGAAAACTATGAAACATTTAGGAACAAAATTTAAAGGAAGATAATGATTTTTTTTAAAAAATTATGTTTGAAAAAAAGTCAATGGATTGGAATTCCTTCAAAAGTTAATAAAAATATTTTAATAGAGATACAATATGAGATTATTGAAATCATTAAAAAAATTGTGATAGATTGAGGTGATAATGTTTTTATGATGTAATTGTATATTTTTTTTCAAATGGAAATGACACTAATAGTCAATTTTTTCTAGTAATTTTAATATATTTAGTAAAATGAGTTTAAAATTTTACCTTTTATTATTAACATGTTAAAAATGGAAATAAAATATCATCCACATGAACAAAAATACATATATTTATTAGACGAATAAAAATTTATTATAATTATTTATAATAATTTATTTCACGGACAATAACCAAAATTATTAAAATATTAAATTGAAAATAAGATGGATATAGGATAGTGTTTTAAAAAAAATCCTATACTCATTCCTTGAATTATCTATCATGGAATCTTTTTGAATAATGAATAGAAACATATAAGAAATCCTAATAATGATTTAATATAACTGTAATTTATGTGGACAATAAGGAAATGTAATTTTTTATAATATAGGAATAATATATATAATATTTAATTATCTGTGGTTCTGTAGAAGAAATATAGTGAAAACGGAATAATAATTAAAAACCATTGAAAATGAAAGGTGTGAATTGGTCATGGTGAGAGTTAAAAGTAATATACGGTTGTATATATATTTTTGATGATTGAATCATTTTATTGTGAAGGATCCATTTTGTACACCATTTATTGATTAATTATTTGAAATATTAGTTTTCATGGTTAAATATTACTTCCCTGATTGGTTCCCAAGTTACTTCTATGTGTGTATAACACTTTAAGACCAAGAGAAAATGACATTTACTTATCAATATGAAACATTTTATTTCTTAAATATCCCAATTTTATTATTTAATACCCTAAGTACATTTTATATGTGTATGATCAGTAACTTCTCAAACTTTATTGAGGGTTTATATAATGTTCTATTAGATAATATCATAGTTTTTTGGATTTTTTTTTGATAATTTGTCAGTGAACCACAATAAAATTGTGAAAGATTATATAAGGAAAATTCATGTACATACCTATGGAGAAATATTAGTTCATGGTTGAAAGGGAATTTATTCCCAATTATATTATTTCATATAATAGGATAAATATTTATATGAATAAAATAAATATCATCATTTCTCTAAGATGGACAATTTTCATGAAACACATAATTCCAATCATAGGATATATAGGATTATAAAAATTGACCATCAAGAATTTTAGTATTATTTAATTTAATTTATCAAAGATAATATAAAGTGATGAATAATTTGTATTTACTGATTATTATGGAAAAGAATCTTTTGAGATGAAATTTAATCTTACCATGAGTAATTTCACATAACTACAATAATAGGATTAAACATTTTATTGGTTAGGTGATCCCTGAAATAGAGAAATGGTAGTACAAAACATAAATGAGAATATTCATGGTGATTTTTATGTTTCAATGACTTTGGATACTATAAATAACAAAAAAATTCCAATAATATGAAAATTTTAGAGTTATTTTGTACATTACATAAATTTATAACTTATGTTATTAAGATTAAGGTAACTATTTTCTTTTACCATGTATAAATCAAGAATTTAATTAATAATTCTAATGAAAATTGATTGTTTTTTATATCAATATTTTTACTTCAATTTTTTACATTCCTCCTCCAATGGCCCGAAGGCCTTCATTTTTTATTGATTTTTGATAATCCACCTTTTAAGGGGTGAGGTGGAACCCTTTAAAGGCATGTAGGTGTAAGCATTACATGGCCCTAGGCCTTAAAAGGATTCATTTCCCGTGGGATTTAAACATTACATACAACCTAGACTAACTACTTGGAACTGCTCCTCCCCAGCATCTTCATCGTGAAATCATCTCTCCACCTTCACATGGTTGTTCGGGTAGGCTTTCTCGTGCATGCACAGACTTTTCCCGATGGCAGGTGTCATACCCTCTCATTCTTGTAATCCATTAAATAATTCTAGGTAAGCACATTCACTTAATTTTTTAGGAAATTAACATTGAAACATGATTGGGAAAAACATATTTGAAAAACTTCAACATAATTTTAATAAAAATTATAATTTATTGAAATAATATATTATTTATTATGAGTGGGGAAATCCAAATTTATAGAGAATCTATAATGTTAATATAATTACAAGTTTACTTATTCAAGTTGATACACAACACCTAATAATATTTTTCCATGAACTATCATGTATAGATCACATTGTTACTTATTGTATAAAATAGAATGTTCTTTACTTTATAAATTTTTTTATAACCATTTTTAAATGTTCACTTGAATTTTATATAAATAAAAATAATCTCAATTTTTTTTGAAAATATATGTAAATTATAAGAAATGAATAAACAATCCCATAGATTTTTGATATAATTGATGTATGGGGTATAGATTTTATAGGACACATTCCGTTTTATTTTGGATTCCATTATATATCAATTAATATTGAATATGAGTCAAAATAAGTGAGGCTATGGATAGTAATTCTAACAATTATTCTATTGTGTATGAATTTTTAAGTACTCATATTTTATGTATATTTAAAATATCATGAGAAATAATCATAAAATTAATGACTGATTTTCATAACATATTCATTTTGGATTTTATTAGAATTTATTGGGTGGACAACAAGATATCTAACCCCTATCACATTCAAACAAATGAGAATACAAAATTGTTAAATACAGTTTCAAAGGTGATTTTGTAGAAAAATATGTATCGAATTATAAAAAAACATTTTAATGAGTTTAAAGGATGCATTATGGGATTATAAGTCTACCCATGAGACTCCTTGTATTATGATACCATACAATATAACATTGAAAATGAATTAAAATATACAAGTAGAAATGAAACATAAGGAATTTTAGGAAGTAAGGAAGGTGATCATAGATATGGAAGAAACTTGAGTTTATATTTGTATAAAAATACCAGTGATGAATGAAATTATAAGAGAGACATTTGAGAATTCAACAATTTGTAAATAAAATAAAAGGGATTCCTAATGAATTGTTATTTAGGAAATGGACTTTCATCTGGGAGAGTTGATGTTAGTCTGCAACTGTAAACTCAAATTCATGCTTTGAAATAATGGATCCATATGGGAATAACCATTTCAATTAATAATTTTTCTAATTTGTATTGTAAATATACTGATGGTAAGGGTATAGTGACTCCGTTTTGAATTTCTAAAAGACTAATAAATACCACGAACTCCTTCAGAATAACCCCAAGGATGATATAACACTCCTCTAAACCAATGAAAAATGAGTTATTAGGTTTTCCAAATTATTTATAATATTTATTACTATCATAATATAATTTATTGATAATTAATATAACTAATAATCATACATTTAGGAAACTTTATAAAATAATTATTTGTAGGAGAATCATTATAGGATTGTTCATAAATTATATTTTTTTCATTTTTAGGATTAATTTTATGAATTTTTTTGTTTATATTTTTTTGAACTTTTTTAAGCTCACTAAGTATCCCATTGAGTTTAATACATGATTAATTAGTGGATAACATATTTTATTAAAGAATCCAAATTAAATATGTATTAAAATGTAACTAATTGTTTGATTATGAATTTATAACATTATGTAGAACTCCTTGATCATTAAAATCCAATCCAGATATAATTCCCAAATCTATTATCACATTCCAAGCAGGATTATAAAATTTTGATATACTATTATAGTAAGATTATTTATTGACTTATTATACCCCTTCTTAATGAATTTTTTTTGTGAATTTATTTCAAAAAAATTAAGGATGAATTTTTTTTCAACAAGAATATGGAATATAATTTGAATAAAAAATAAAAATACCCTATTAAAATCCACCATTGATAATTGAAAATAATTTTTATAATTACAAATCAATGAATAACACTATTTAGAAACTATATTGTAAACTATAATTCATTATCAAAAATACAATTTTGAGATCATATGATCACTAATGAAGTGAAGTTTGGTTTAGGGTTGTTTCATCATTATCCTTGAATGAAATTCCATTTTAGTAAACCTTTTATAGTTTTATCTTTATTTGTGTTTGGGAGTCTATATACAATTTTTTCATAACAAAAATTTTTATCACTTCCAGTAGAACTAAAAAAATTAGGGAATAATAGAATCAAAAAATAAAAAATTGTGGATAATATAGAATGAATCCATTACAGCTTGACAATTATAAAGAGTGGTCCTTCACCAATATCATGGGATGATGTGATATTGGTGATTCAATATAAGTGGGATGGTTGAAGACATTAATTGTGATTATTTTTTTAATATTTATGTGTTTTACATCAAAAGATATACACCTCTTTATTAAGACTTAGTTTTTTACAAATAATCTATTAACTATAAACCATATCATGTCACATGAATTATTTAATGTTAACATAGGATATAAAATTTATTATATGAGACTTAGTGGAATAATAATGAAAAATTGACCTGTGTATTTGTTTGAGATGTGGTTTTTGTTTAAAAATAATAATCAATGTGTAATTACCTGAACCCAGTTACCCAGATCTGGTACCTCAATTTATTACATATTCATATAAACACAGAATTCATATCCAAAAGTAAAAAATAGTTTAGTAGCATGGTAAAAATGATACATTCATAAGTTCAACATTACCACTTTAAATTAAATACAACACCATAACAATTTCTTTTGAACCGCACATAAATGCTTAAATTATCCTTGAAAGTCATTTATAATATACTTTTGCTCAACATGGGGAAAATAAAACATGTAAAATGGGTGAGATCATATTCTCAAAAAGGGTAAACAATATAGTGGATTAAAATATAAACCCAAGGCATGATGAATAACTAAGAATGCATCCCTTTAAAAATATAGGTGATCGTAATATGGAAGAATAAAAACTGATTAAATAATTCCATAAAACAAAACCATAGATATTATACTTGTCGAATAATCACATGGACTATCAATATATAGTTTCGTAATTTGGTAATGAATAATTCTGGACATTCTGAAATATATAGTCAAGGCCTCACACAAGTCATCTAAAACCATTTAGGCCTCAGACAAAACCATATCTAAAAATGGACAAGGCCTCGGCCAAGTCCATATTTGTTTTCTCTAATGGGACCTATTGATGCATATAAGGGATATAAATTATCACGCCCATCTATTATTATGTCCAAATCATTCCTCATATGAATTGGGATAAACATAAATAATACAAACATTCATATTTAAACTAACATATGAAATGTAAAAAACATTCCCCAAACAGAAACACTAACCATTCAGAGTAACAAGGTGAATGGTTCGTTGATAGAACATCGATAGTGATACTAATAATAAACCATTAAATACAATGTGTTATATGATATAATAAAATATTAGTCTAAATTACTCATTATATTCAACGAGATTGTTGAAATAGACAAAATTACTCTTATAAAATCATTGAGTAAGTGTTGAGAAAAATAGTATTTAAATTTTAAATAAAGAGTTCATTTAAAAAAATATTTATAAAACTAGAAGTTAAATAATATAGCTTTAAATTAATAAAATAAATAATTCTATAAAAATAATGGTTTCTAAAATCAAAATAGATATTTTCCTGGAAAATAATTAAAAATTTGAGAAATTTCCTTGAATCAGGCTTGTATTTTGGGAAGAATTTTTGAAAGATCCTCTATAAAACATGTATTTATCCATAAAATAAAAAATTATTCTTGATGAGACACATATATAAAACATTAAAAAATAATATATGATGAGTACATAATAATAAATATTAATTTAATTAGGACTAAGAGAGACCAAGAGTAACTCGAAAGAAAATAGAGGTTCGGGTAGAAAACCGTTATGTCTGAATCCGATCCACTCATGAAAATATTGTCATGGAATATGAAATTTGAAATATTAATAACTTATTTAAGATACTATTATACATGAATTTTATTTATTTTAATTTTATGAAGGTCATTTATGGTCTTTTTGGGTTAAGATATTCAATATCATCGTTGGTGAGTGTCAGTTTCATTAGTTTCATTACCGGTTTTTTATGGAAGTTAATGTAAAATGAGAATTTAATTAGAGAACATTAAATAGGATATATTAGATATTTTTTGATCTGGTTCATCCATAAACATGTTTTCATGACCATAATTGATGATGGTAATAGAAGTTGAAAACTCGTCGTCCTTGAATGTGATTAATTAACAATCTCAGATGGTGTTTTTATTTCTAGTATAAAAGGAGGGGAATGAAGAGATGATGATAAATTGTGAAATTATAATAAAAATATATATTATATGTAAGGTAGTATAGATATCATAAAATTTGGAGAAAATTATGTGTGGAAATAAAAAAAATGAACTAAAAAGAAAATAAATGAAATGAAAAGAGGAAGTTGCCTCTTGATTATATCTTCCTTGAGAGCCTCTTCAGGGGAAAGGATTTGGTGATTTGAAGATAGAAAGGGATTATGGACGTGGGGAGGATATTGGGAGAATATTTTAGTATAATTTAGACAAGTCACAAGGATTGATAGGGGTAAAGAGAATATGGAGTGATGGGTGGTTTTTTATAGTGGAGGAGAGGAGAGTTTTTTCACTATTTTAATCATTATTTTACTAATTGGGCCCAAGACTATGAATAGTCTCGATTCTTGTGACTCAAAATAGAATTAAATTCTTATGAGTTCAAAACAATGGTCATTTATATCATCTATCACTCAATCATGGTGCAAAATTCATTTATTTAGCATATTTCGTAAATTAACGAATTTCACAATTCACCAAAAACTCATGTATTTTAGAAAAATACCCAAAATTCACCCTAAATATTTTTCAATATATATATTTCAAAAATGATATCAATTTTATCAAAATAATTTTCTAAATAAGAGAAATTGTATTTTCAAATAAAATCAATATTTACTTGAAAAATACATATTTTTAATATAAAACTGATTTTATAATACTTTCAAAAATTAACTGAGGTCTCATAAAATTATCCTAAAATCATAAAGGAAAAATATTTATTGGAAACTAAATTTTATGACAATTATTTTTAATTTAATTTAATTAATTAATTTAAATTTGTAGTTAAATATTTTTTACTCCCAAAAATATCAATACTTAATTATTAATTTTTTAAATATTCTCTCTCATTTATATGGTGCCTAGATTTTATTAATTCTCAAATTGAGGATGTTACTATTAAAAAGGGTACATTAATATTTATAAGGGTATATTACTACTTATAAGGGTAAGTTACAACTCACAAAAAATGTAACTTGATCCTATCTGACTCTAAATATCTTACCGATTGAAATAGCATATGTCAGGTTTTCAAAATTAGAATCACCTAAGTAGAAAAAATATATCTAATGGGAAAGATATAACTATATCCTAAAAATATTAAACTGCTAGTTTCTCATATAATCAATGTTTAATTCATTATATAATAAAATTATATGTATAACCTTGTTGTGTTACATTCTTCCCCCATTACAAAAATTTCATCCTCAAAATTACCAAAATGATACCACATAAAACGATTGGGGTAGGACATCATCACATGTTCCTATAGCTACCACATAGCCTCTTCAATTTTAGGATTTTTCCAAATTATATTGTCCAGCCAAGTCATCTAATTCCTCCACACCTATTTTTTAGTGTCCCGAATCCAGATAGTCTCTTCATAGTAAGATAAGTCTTGTTCCAATTCAATATCTTCAGGAGTGATGACATGCATTGGTTCTAGCATGTACTCTATCAATAGTGAGACATGGTGTACATTGTGTACTTTAAAAAGGCTAGGAGGTATTTCCAAAAGATAATCCACAACTCCAATTCTTTATAGAATTTCCAAAGAGACAATATATTTGGGGCTCATTTTCCCTTTCTTCCCAAATATTATAACACCCTTCCAAATAGATACTTTCTATAAAATGGGATCTACCACATGATATTCCAAAATCCTTCATTAAATTATCAGTATAGATCTTTTTCCTACTTTTAGCTTCTCTTAATATGGGTTTGAATAGTCTTTACCTTCGGTGTTTTTTTCTGCAAATTCTCTGGAACCACAAGCCTCCTTTCATAGAATTCACCCCCAACATGTTGGTGTACGATATATCTTTTCAAACAATGCTTCTTATGGTTCAATATAAATGTTAGAATGGAAACTATTATTGTAGTAAAACTTCACCAAAGGTAATTACTGATCCACCATACCTTGAAAATCTTGTGATCATGATCTCAACATGTCTTATAAAGTTTAGATCATCCTTTCAAAATTCCCATCAATTTGTGGGAGATAAGAAGTACTCAAACTAATCTCATTATCCAATGATTTATGAATACTTTTCCAAAATTTCAATGTATATAATGGATCAAGATCTCAAAAAAAATTGATAGGTGCTCCATGAAGTCTCACAAATTCATTGTTATAGAGTATTTAAATGATATCCATTGGAAAATCATATGTTATAGTGAAAAATGTGCACATGTCATAAGTCAATTAACATTTACCCATATTTCGTCATTCTTTCTCAAAGTTTTGGGTAGTCTAGTGAAATAATCCATGGTGATGACAACCCATTTCCATGTAGAAATAGGATGAGGTTGCATTACTCTAGGATTTTATCGTTCGAGCATCATTTGTTGACATACTAAACATCATGATACATAATCTATAATTTCCTTATTTTTGGGATCTCACCAGAAATGTTCCATAAAAACTCAATACATATTAGTGTTACAAGGATGTATAGTGAAATTCAAACTATGCTTATTATACCATAACTACCTTTTTAGTTTGGGTATATCGGGAACACAAAAACTCTTCCCAAACATCAAAATTTAATCTTTATATATGAATTCTTACAAAATACCATAATTCAAAGTATTAATTTTCTTTTGAATATTCTCTTCATCCGACTGAGAAAATTTAATCCATTCTAATAATGATTTTTGGGAAACCAATTGAAAATGTAATGATGATTCACCTACTATGATGATTTCAATATTCATCCTTTCTAGATTCATGTACATTGGATCCTTATCAATTCTTATTTTGTTTAGAACTCTATGATCATTCCTACTTAATGAATTATCAACCTTATTATCCTTTTTTGGGTGGTAGTTTATGGAACAATCTTAATCCTCGAGCATCTTGAGACATCACCTTTTCCTCATGTCGAGTTGTTTTTGTGAGAATATGTATTTAAAGCTCTTGTGATCAATATATATCTCACATATTTCACTATATAGATAATGACAAGATAAATTCAGAGAAAATTTTATATTAGTTAACTTCAAATCATGAGTTGGATAGTTCTGTTCATGAATTTTTAATAGCCTTGATTCATAGGAAATAAATCTATAATTATGCATAAGCACACAACCAAGTCCTTTATTTGATGGATCACTTTAGATAAAAAACCCATCAATTCCTGATGGTACTGTTAGGGTCAACAAATTCACTAACCTTATCTTTAATTATTTGAAAAATTCAACACATTCTTTTTTCCATATGACCAGATCCCATTTATGAGTTTTCTTGGTTTAAGGGTTGCTAATCGTGAAAGTTTCTGAACAAAACACTGATAATTACCAACTAAACCAATAAAAATACATACCTACATTATGTTTGTTAGTTTTGGCCATTCTGAACAACCTTCTTATTCACAGTATTAATAGATACTCTATCCTTAGAGACAATATGGCCAAACAAATAAACTAATATAAGTAGAAATTCACACTTGTTAAACATCCCAAATGATTCATTAGTTTAATGAGTCTTTAGAATAATGAGCATGTGTTTTTCATGATCTTTTATTATTTTGGAGTATACAAAGTTATCATCAATAAATAACACAAAAATTTCATCAATATATTCTTTCAAAACCCTATTCATTAGATCCATGAAAATAGTGGGTGAATTAGTATGTTCAAAAGGAATTACTATAAACTTGTAATGCCCATACATGGATTAAAATATTGTCTTAGGAATATCTTCCTTCCCCACATTCAACTAATGATACCCATATTGAAGTTCAATCATTGATAAATATTGGGCTCCATGAATTTGATCAAATAAATCGTCAATGCGAGGTAGGGGTACTTGTTATTTATTGTTAAGTATTGATATCTATATATTCAATTCACAACCTCATAGATTAATCTTTCATATTAGCGAAAATAATAGGGGCTCCCCATAGATAAAAAAAATGGAGAATAAATCCTTTATCACTCAATTCCTGTATTTTTTCTAAATTTATAATAAATACACGTTAGACATTCTATAGGGATCCATTGATACAGATATTTAAACATGAATTAACTCAACAGGGAACTTAAATTCATGCTCTGGAGAATGGCCAAGTAATTCCTATAGAAAAATATCAATATATTTTTCCACAATATGTACATACTCAATTTGAACATTTGATTCCTCACTCATAGATATCTAGTTCTCATACTCCCCAAGTATTGAATTTAGTAGATATATTGAGGGTGGATCTAGATGAGACATAGATGTTGATGTTTCTGTCCCAATGATAAGGGATTCTACATCATCCTAAAAGTGTAACTTCATTCTTCTTGCAATATATTTTTGAAATATAATTTTAAATCTAATCCATAACAATTATTATATCAAATTCAATCATGGGTATGAAAATAAAATTTGCAGATAAAGCACGATCATATGCCACAATGGGGACTTTATGGAACATCTTTGTGCAATGATACATCCCTTATGAGAGTTGATAAATAACAACTTTATTAAAAAAAATGAAATATCTAATTTTCATTCAAAATTGGGAAGATATAAAAGAATGTGATGATCCAAATATAAAAAAAAAATTGACTATGTTTGTGGAAACTATAACGACCCATACTTTACATACATTGTTATTACTTCAGAATTGAAGCACACTTATTACAACAAATAACAAAACCAAGAAAGGATCGTATAGGTATAGTGTCTTTAGAAACTGGGAAACATAAACAACTGGTTCATAAAGAATCTACTTTGCCTCCCATTTATTTCATCATATCTAGAGTCCCTTTTTGGAATATTCTACTTAATAACCTTCTTCCTGACCTGGGGAAATAAAACATACAAAAGGGTGAGCTCAAATGCTGAGTAAGGGTAAACAAAAGAAATATCAATCACATCATATACATAAGAACATAACTTTTGGAAATATTAACCTGCAAAAGAGATCATAATTTCATAACATGGGATAAATAATAGTAGTGAAATGTAATCCCAATAATCATAACTTAAAACATGAAACTTTGTGGCATACACGCATAATCATATAGAATCATTTCTTATTATTCAAGACTCATTTCCATGACTATCTTAGTGGACAAAGTCCATTTCTGAACCGAGTTACCCTCGTTTCAGTCCTACTTCACTGAACCGGTATAACCTACCGTTCCAGCCATGTCTATCTCATGAGATATAAAATCTTTACCCAATGCATTGGAGGGAGATATAGTACCCACCCATCTCATAATTATACCATTCTTATGCATGCCACAAAATCATAAACCATACATCATTGCATAACCCATTTAATAAAAATGGGAATCTTAAACATCATGACATCATAAAACAATTCATATACGATAAAGGAATTCATAAAAATAATTCCATCACAACATAATCAAATCAATGTAATAATAGGGATAAAAACAGAACCCTTTATTATCTTAGATGGAAAATAATTTTCATAAAACACTTGAACTCTATTCTTGAGGAAAATATCCTTTCTGCTTCAAAAACACTTTTCCTTTCTTAACATGTCGTACAATTATAAACTAAAAGAAGTTGATTAAAAATAAACTTGAAATCTTGTAAAGGAATATTTTTGGAAATAATGTTTTAAAAATCCATTCATGCCGTATAAGTTAAAATAAACATTCTTCGTACTTCTGTCGGAAAAGTCAAAAAGTACCTCGTACGAAAAATGACAAAAGATTCCTTTCATATCCTTTACTAAATACTCAACAAAGGGTAAAATTGGATTTAAACAATTTTAGGTGTATGGAAATAATATTATATATTGAGGAAACATGGATGTGGATGATAAAATACACCCCAGTAAATTCCAAAGTATAAACAATCTCAGATAAAAATGAGATTGTGATATTTCCCTTACCTTAGGTCCGATTTGCCCCGTAAGTGTCCGAACCTCCTGTATAATGATTTAAATAATGTTATTGACTTATTAAAGAATCATAATTATTGTTATGATATCATATATGGTCATATTCTTAGTTTCTTGGTAGTAATATTTCATTGCTACTTGTTATTCGGGTGTTTATAACTTTTTGTTCTTATGCGTGTTTTGTCGAATAAATTCTTATTCTTCTATTTAGGTTATAGATACATCATTTCCATTATGGTATTAGTGTGATATATAACATATTCATTCATTCAATTAATTTATATAATCATTATGAAATGAAGATCATGTAGAACGAGTCACATCACATCGTGGAGACGGTATTCCGTACGTACGCACGAGTGATGATATCGTTCCTATGATCGTGGAATTGTATTGGAGTGTATGTATACTATTTAAGAATCAGTATCACTTTATAATAGTCATATATAGTCATTATTTACACCATTATACCCATCCAAGTAAGGTGGTGGTGGAAAATAGATTACACCAAGGCGTGGAGACTGTATTCCGTACATACGCACGCGCAGTGATTTCTTTTTCCGTAGGATGGATATATGGTGAAATACGGTTGTTTCATACTTATAATAACATATACGTATATGAGTGATACTGATTTTATTACTTCATAATGAAACAACTAAATAAGATGAAGTGGAAAAAGAAATAAAGATGAAAGAATCGGTAACGGACATTACCTCTTCTTTGAAGTGCTTCTTTGAGACCTTCTTTTAGGCCACTAAAATTGGTCTTTGAAGAATACCAGGACCTTTAGGATATCTCTAGGGAATTTGAGAGGAGAAATTGTCAGGGTTTGGCCGATCTTGAAGGCTCAAAGTGGTGTGAGGAAGAGAGGGAGGAGGTGCCCTTTTATAAGGGAGGAGAGGGGCACCTTTGGAATAACCAAAAATATTATTTTATTATAAAGTCAAGTTCAGTTTTAAATAGATCCAAATTGATTTATTTCAAGGCTAAGGTGAGGATGGCTGGAAATCCTCTCATTCAATAGAATTTAGACAAGTTTAGGCCATTATATTAACCTTATCTTTTAGTTTTAACTCTTGGTTAATTAGATTGACATTTACCATGTCACTTTGTATTTTTATATTATATAGTTAATAAACTTACCATATACATCCAAGAGACTCCCAAGTTGTGTTTTATAAATATATATAACATTATCTAAGTCATTTGGCCGAACCTTAGATTTTTAGGAATAAAATAACAATTAATAATATAATATTTGTTTTAAAAACTATTTTATGTCAATTTTGACACTATTTAGTAATTAATTTTTTTGAAAATGATAACAGAATTATTAGTTCGAAAAAAGTTAATTAAATCAATACTAACATGTCATATTAATCTATAAAATTAGTGTAATTCATAAAAAGTGTCAAATTACATTTATTTTGGTGTTTATAACATCAATTATGTCAATATTTCATTAATAAGATAATTACTGCATCATCATTGTGTCATAAATAAATTAAATTATTTAATGTCTAAAAATTACAAATAAAATACCATCATGTAGAAAATCTTTTTATCTTTCTAATTAATATTTATAGTCGAATTTATCTTATATATAACCCCATATTAAAAATTATTTACTTATTAAACTTCGATTTTAACTATTTTAACCCTTCTTTAAATAAATTAATAATAAATGTCCTAATCTAATCCAAGTGGGCCTAAATGGTCATATTTTATTCCTCAGGTTGTTTTTGGTCGAATTACACTTGTCCAATAGAATTTCGACATGTTTTAGGGTAATAATAATATCATTTTTACCCTTAATTACCTTATTTACTTTTAATCGTGGTAAAAAAAGTAAAAAGTTACTATTCACCAAAAAATTATTTTCATCTCATTGAACCACATTTTACTTACTGACATCAACCGTGTCTCTCGGATTTTCGAAATTCCACTCACAGAAGCAGTAAAATTAAGTTTTATGAAAAATTCAGTTTTTTAACTACCACTTAGTGGTTTCACTATTCATCAAAAATTGAAAGTTTTCAGAAAAATACCAAAATTTCACCCTAGGATTATTTCGATATTATGAATCCAAAAATGAAGTCCATTTTGAAAAATAAAATTTATAAAATTTCAAAAAGTGGTTATTACTATTCATAACAGCTAGTTTTAATAATATTTTAATAGTATAACGTTGTTTAGTGAAACTCGGTATTGCGTACGACGCAAGCTATCGAGGAAGCTCGCGATTTCGTGTAAAGCAAGACCAGCAAGTGTTGTGTGTGGAAAAAGATTCCATTGATGATTTATATAACATAAAACTCTCGGGTGTTACATTATACCCCCCTTAAAATGAATTTCACCCTCGAAATTCGTCACTTTGTAACAACCAGATGAGGACACTTCTCCCTCATCATATCCTCAAGCTCCCATGTAGCTTCTTCTAATTGGTGGTTCCTCCATAAAACTTTCACCAATCGAGTGGTCTTGTTTCGTAGGACTTTTTCACTACGATCCAGAATCTCTATCGGATGTTCTTCATAAGAAAGATCTTGCTCCAGCGGTATAACTTTTGACCTGAGTACATGTTAAGGATCAGGTATGTACTTTCTCAGGAGAGATACATGGAACACATCGTGAACTTGAGAGAGATTTGGTGGAAGCACCAATCGGTAAGCTACCTTCCCAACACGATCCAGAATTTTGAAAGGACCGATATATCTAGGGCTCAACTTCCCCTTCTTTCCAAATCTCATAACCCTCTTCCAGCGAGATATTCGTAAGAACACTTTATCACCCACTTCAAACTCTAGGTCTTTTCTTCGGTTTTCGGCATAACTTTTCTGTCGACTCTGAGCTACTCTTATATGTTGTTGAATAGATCTGACCTTTTCTGCCATTTCATCAATGAGATCATGTCCTAATAGCTTTCTTTCCCCAACTTCATCCCAGCAAGTTGGATTCCTGCATTTCTTTCCATATAGATCTTCATAAGGAGCCATCTGAATACTGGAGTGAAAGCTATTATTATAAGAAAATTCCACCAAAGGTAGGTGTTGATCCCAACCAACTTTGAAATCCATAGAGCAAGCTCTAAACATATCTTCTAGAGTTTGAATTGTTCTCTCAAACTGACCGTCTGTCTGAGGATGATAAGCAGTGCTGAAACTCAACTCTGTATCCAAAGTATGCTGAAGACTTCTCCAGAACTTCGAGGTAAATCTCGGATCCCGATCAGATATAATAGAAAGTGGTACTCCATGAAATCTTACCACTTCCTTTACATATATCCTGGCAATCTGATCCAGAGAGAAATCCTCTCTAATAGCAATGAAATGTGCAGATTTTGTAAAACGATCAACTATGACCCAGATAACATTATTGCCTTTGGATGTTTTAGGAAGTCCTGTGACAAAGTCCATAGTGATGTTTTCCCATTTCTATTTGGGTATGGGTAATGGTTGTAACATCCCCTTAGACTTCTGTCTCTCAGCTTTAACTTGTTGACAAACCAAGCATCAAGAGACATATTCAGCAACATCTCTTTTCATATTATCCCACCAGAAGTACTCTTTCAGGTCCCTATACATCTTTGTGCTTCCAGGATGAATAGATAATGAAGAACTATGAGCCTCATCCAGCAGCTCCTTCTTTAATTAGGGGATGGGAGGAACACAAACCCGATTCCTGAACTTTATTATCCCATCACAATCAAGGTTTAATTCAGGAACATTTCTAACCTTCTTTTGTAACTCGACATCTTCTTTCTGTGCCTCTTTAATCTTCACATGTATAGATGGTTGAACATTCATTTGAGAAAGATACTATTTTTCCCCTCTCATTATAATTCCAAGATCCATCCTTTGTAAATCCGTAAATATTGGATCTTTTGTGATCCTCATCATGGATAAACTAGCATGGTCTTGTCGACTTAATGCATTTGCCACCTTATTTGCTTTCCCAGGGTGGTAATGAATTGAGCAGTCATAATCCTTAATCAGCTCCGACCATCTTCTTTGGCACATATTCAGCTCCTTTTGTGTGAAAATATACTTTAAACTTTTATGATCAGTATAAATATCACACCTTTCACCATAAAGGTAATGCCTCCAAATCTTTAATGCAAAGATTACCGCAGCTCACTCCAAATCATGAGTTGGGTAATTTTGCTCATGTATTTTCAACTGTCGTGAGGCATAAGCTATCACCATATCATTTTACATAAGAACACACCCCAATCCCTTCTTAGATGCATCACTGTAGATCACAAACCTTTCTCCACTACAAGGCAGTGTGAGCACAGGTGCACTAGATAACCTTCTTTTCAACTCCTTGAAATTCTCTTCACATTCCTTCGTCCAAACAAACTTAACTCCTTTCTGAGTCAACTTGGTGAGTGTATTAGATAATCGTGAAAAATCTTTCACAAAACGTCGATAATATCCAGCCAGACCAAGAAAACTTTGGATCTCGTTTACTATTGTTGGTCTCGACCATCTTTTGATAACCTCTGTTTTTGCTGGATCCACAGATATCCCCTCTTTTTAGATTATGTGACCCAAAAATGAAACTTTTTGAAGCCAAAATTCACACTTGGTAAATTTGGCATAAAGCTTCTCCTTTCTTAGGGTCTTTAATATAATTCTAAAGTGATCTTCATGTTCTTCCTTTCTATTTTAATATACAACAATATCGTCTATAAAGACTACCACAAACTGATCAAGAGAGTCTCTAAAGACTCTATTAATCATATCCATGAAGATAGCAGGGGAATTAGTAAGACCAAATGGCATCACTATAAATTCATAGTGTCTATAACTTGTACGGAAAACCGTCTTTGGTATATCCTCCTTTTTTACCCTTAATTGATGATACCCTGAACGAAGATCAATCTTGGAAAAGTATTGAGCTCTGCATAGTTGGTCAAATAGGTCATCAATGCGCGGGAGATGATATTTTTTCTTGATAGTGATCTTGTTAAGTTCTTGATAATCAATGTAGAGTCTCATTGATCCACCTTTCTTCTTAACAAACAGAACAGGTGCTCCCCAAGGTGATGCACTAGGGCGTATGAACCCCTTATCAAGATTCTCTTGGAGTTGCTTCTTCAATTCCTGCAACTCAATTGGGGTCATTCTGTAAGGTGTCTTTGAAATAGGCAAAGCACTCGGTACGAGTTCTATTGAAAACTCAACCTCAAGATTCGGTGGAAGACCCGGTAATTCATCTGGAAAGACATCATCAAACTCTCGTACAATGGGCATATTCTTAATTGTGAGTTTCTCACCAACCATTTGAGATAAATAACCTTCATTTAGTGGAATCAAGACCCATAAGATGGAAGGAATTTCTACTGGAAGGTTATGTTCATCCTTGCATCGATAGACAATCATAGATTGATCTGGAATATGAAATGTGACTTCCCTTCTTTGGAAATTGATATGTGCTCCATGTAGAGAAAGCCAATCCATGCCAAGAATCACATCAAATTCCAATATAGGAAGGATCACAAGATTTGCAGGAAGCACTTTCCCACAAACTTCAATCGGAGAAGAATTATAAACTTTTGATGCGACTGTTGTGCCATTAGGGGTTGTCACAGCTAACTCAACATCTAAATGTTGCGGTAATATAGTGATATCCTTAGAAAATTCTTTAGAAATAAGGGAGTGGGTGGATCCAGAATCAAATAAAACATTTGATACTTTAGAGTAGATAGTAAGTGTACCTTTCACCACATCGTTATCGTACTCCACATCGCTGATAGAAATTGCATGTGACTTTCCTTTTTCTTTATCCTTAAGAGTTTGTTGATGTCGACCATCATCATCAACCCTTGGATTAGGGCATTTATTGGCATATTGTCCCATCTCCTTGAACTTGAAGCATTGAAGTGTAGTAGGTTCATTTAGTGTATCCCTTCCTTTGTTTGCATCATTAGACATCTCCTTCCCATCATCGAGGCATTCAAATGCCTGATGACCTTCCTTTCCACATTTGAAACATTTACTTGTCCCTTTAAGACAACTCCCTCCATGTTTCTTTCCATACTTTGTGCATAAGGAAAAGCTCATATTCTTTTCAGTGTGCTCTTTAGATTTTCCTTTGAATTCCATGTTCCTCATCTTATCAAACCCATATGACTGATGGGTTACTCCAATCTCCATCTCAACTTTGAGAGCACATCGAACAATTTCCTCGTAGCTATTGAAGTCCCTTATGGCTAAGGCCCTTCGAAGACTTGGTTTTAAGCCACTAAAGAATCGATCGATCTTACTCTCAGGTTGGATAATAATACCAGAAGCGTACCTTGAAAGTCTTGTAAAATTTTATTCATAGGTACCAACAGATTAATCATACTTTTTCTTCAGTTCAAGAAACTCTTTATCCATCGTTGTTCAGAGAATATGAGGGAAGTACTTATTGAAAAATAAGTTCTTGAACTCGTCCCATTCCATGGACTCAATTTCATCCATTTGCCTCGTATTCTTAATAAGATTCCACCATTGATCAGCATCACCCTCCAAACGATACACTGCTAAGATGACTTTATCATGCTCAGAACATTGAAGAACTGAAAATATCTTTTCAGTATTACTAATCCATTATTCAGAAACTAATGGATCAGTAGACCCGCTGAATGAAGTTGGACGCTGTCTCATAAAGGATTCAACAGAATGTTGTCCCTCCTTTGCTCGTTTGTAAGTCCTGCATGATTCATAGCTTGATAAAGTTGTGTGAGCATAGCTAAAAGATTTTTCATTCCAACTCCCATAACGTTTGGTTGTTCAGGGGGATAATCATTGCATTTCCCGCCACATTCCGCATTAACACGGTTCCTTCGGGTTCCAGCCATTGACTAAAACCAAGAAGAATAGTGTGAGAAACACTAAATATAATAGGAAAACCACATAATCAAGAATAAAATTTCACACTTAAGGTCTTATCCTAGGTTATTCATGTCCATTTCTAAAACACTAAGATTGTGTTCTATGCTTAGACTTATCCTTAGGGTTCTTACTAAGGCTTTCGCATCTTAGTTTCCAAAGGTTGAATATACCTTTCCTCTGATAGCAACTATAATGACCCATACTTTACATACATTGTTATTACTTCAGAATTGAATCACACTTATTACAACATATAACAAAACCAAGAAAGGACTGTATAGGTATAGTGTCTTTAGAAACTTGGAAACATAAACAACTGGTTCATAAAGCATCTACATTGCCTCCCATTTATTTCATCATATCTAGAGTCGCTTTTTGGAATATTCTACTTAATAACCTTCTTCCCGCCATGGGGAAATAAAACATACAAAAGGGTGAGCTCAAATGCTCATTAAGGGTAAACAAAAGAAAAATCAATCACATCATATACATAAGAACATAACTTTTGGAAATCTTAACCTGCAAAAGATATCATAATTTCATAACATGGGATAAATCATAGTAGTGAAATGTAATCCCAATAATAATAACTTAAAACATGAAACTTTGTGGAAAACACACATAATCATAGAGAATCATTTCTTATTACTCAAGACTCATTTCCAAGACTATCTTAGTGGAAAAAGTCCATTTCTGAACCGAGTTACCCTCGTTTCAGTCCTGCTTCACTGAACCGGTATAACCTACCGTTCCAGCCATGTCTATCTCATGAGATATAAAATCTTTACCCAATGCATTGGAGGTAGATATAGGTCCCACCCATCTCATAATGAAACCATTCTTATGTGTGCCACAAAATCATAAACCATACATCATTGCATAACCCATGTAAAAAAATGGGAATCTTAAACATCGTGACATCATAAAACAATTCATATACGATAAAGGAATTCATAAAAATAATTCCATCACAACATAATCAAATCAATGTAATAATAGGTATAAAAACAGAACCCTTTATTATCTTATATGGAAAATAATTTTCATAAAACACTTGAACTCCATTCTTGAGGAAAATATCCTTTCTGCTTCAAAAAAACATTTCCTTTATTAACATGCCGTACAATTATAAACTAAAAGAAGTTGATTAAAAATAAACTTGAAAACTTGTAAAGGAATCTTTTTGGAAATAATGTTTTAAAAATCCATTCATGCCGTATAATTTAAAAAAAAACATTCTTCGTACTTTTGTCGGAAAAGTCAAAAAGTACCTCGTACGAAAAACGACAAAATATTCCTTTCATATCCTTTACTAAAAACTCACTGAATGGTAAAATTGGATTTAAACAATTGTAGGTGGATGGAAATAATATTACATGTTGAGAAAACATGAATTTGGATGATAAAATACACCCCAGTAAATGCCAAAGTATAAACAATCTCGGATAAAAATGAGATTGTGATATTTCCTTTACCTTAGGTCCAATTTGCCCCGTAAGTGTCCGAAACTTCTGTATAATGATTTAAATAATGTTATTGACATATTACAGAATCATAATTATTGTTATGATATCATATATGGTCATATTCTTAGTTTCTTGGTAGTAATATTTCATTGCTACTTGTTATTCAGGTGTTTATAACTTTTTGTTCTTATGCGTGTTTTGTCGAATAAATTCTTATTCTTATCTTTAGGTTATAGATACCTCATTTCCAGAATGGTATTAGTTTGATATATATCATATTCATTTATATAATCATTATGAAATGAATATCATGTAGAACGAGTCACGTCACATCGTGGAGACGGTATTCCGTACGTACGCACGAGTGATGATATCGTTCCTATGATCGTGGAATTGTATTGGAGTGTATGTATACTATTTCAGAATCCGTATCACTTTATAATAGTCATATATAGTCATTATTTACACCATTATACCCATCCGAGTAAGGTGGTGGTGGAAAATAGATTACACCACGGCGTGGAGACGGTATTCCGTACGTACGCACGCGCGGTGATTTCTTTTTCCGTAAGATGGATATATGGTGAAATAAGGTTGTTTCATACTTATAATAACATATCATTATATTATTGATACTGATGTTATTACTTCATAATGAAACAACTAAAGAAGAAGAAGTGGAAGAAGAAATAAAGATGAAAGAATCGGTAACGGACATTGCCTCTTCTTTGAAGTGCTTCTTTGAGACCTTATTTTAGGACACTAAAATTGGTCTTTGAAGAAGACCAGGACCTCTAGGATGTCTCTAGGGAAGTGTAGAGGAGAAATTTATAGGGTTTGTCTGATATTGAAGGCTCAAAGTGGTGTGAGGAAGAGAGGGAGGAGGTTCCCTTTTATAAGGGAGGAGAGGGGCACCTTTGGAATAACTAAAAATATTATTTTATTATAAAGTCAAGTTCAGTTTTAAATAGCTCCAAATTGATTTATTTAGAGGATAAGGTAAGTATGGGTTTAAATACTCTCATCCAATAGAATTTAGACAAGTTTAGGCCATTATATTAACCTTATCTTTTAGTTTTAACTCTTGGTTAATTAGATTGACATTTCCCATGTCACTTTGTATTTTTATATTATATAGTTAATAAACTTACCATATACATCCAAGCGACCCCCAAGTTGTGTTTTATTAATATATATAACCTTATCTAAGTCATTTGGCTGAACATTAGATATTTAGGAATAAAATAACAATTAATAATATAATATTTGTTTTAAAAACTATTTTATGTCAATTTTGACACTATTTAGTAATTAATTTTTGTGAAAATCATAACAGAATGATTAGTTCTAAAAAGTTAATTAAATCAATACTAACATGTCATATTAATCTATAAAATTAGTGGAATTCATAAAAAGTGTCAAATTACATTTATTTTGGTGTTTATAACATTAATTATGTCAATATTTCATTAATAAGATAATTACTGCATCATCTTTGTGTCATAAATAAATTAAATTATTTAATGTCTAAAAATTACAAATAAAATACCATTATGTAGGAAATATTTTTATCTTTCTAATAAATATTTATAGTCTAATTTATCTTATGTATAACCCCATATTGAAAATCATTTACTTATTAATCTTTGATTTTAACTATTTTAACCCTTCTTTAAATAAATTAATAATAAATGTCCTAATCTAATCCAAGTGGGCCTAAATGGTCACATTTTATTCCTAAGGTTGTTTTTGGTCGAATTAAACTTGTCCAATAGAATTAGGACATGTTTTAGGATAATAATAATATCATTTTTACCCTTAATTACCCTATTTACTTTTAACCGTGGTAAAAAAAGTAAAAAGTTACTATTCACAAAAAAATTATTTTCATCTCATTGAACCACATTTTACTTACTGACATCAACCGTGTCTCTCGGATTTTCGAAATTCCACTCACAGAAGCGGTAAAATTAAGTTTTATGAAAAATTCAGTTTTTTAACTACCACTTAGTGGTTTCACTATTCATCAAAAGTTGAAAGTTTTCACAAAAATACCAAAATTTCACCCTAGGCTAATTTCGATATTAGGAATCCAAAAATGAAGTCCATTTTGAAAAATAAAATTTATGAAATTTCAAAAAGTGGTTATTACTATTCATAATGGCTAGTTTTAATAATATTTTAATAGTATATCGTTGTTTAGTGAAACTCGGTATTGCGTACGATGCAAGCTATCGAGGAAGCTCGCGATTTCGTGTAAATAAAGACCAGTAAGTGTTGTGTGTGTAAAAAGATTCCTTTGATGATTTATATAGTCTCGGGTTTTACAGAAACGATTAAATTACCTATCATCACATCATTAATAACTTCAACCTCAGAAATTGTGGCATCATTACTTTGGTCTTGCTCACATAGCCTTTCCTGAGGCTTGTTTCCTTTACTCATTGGACAATCATTAGCACAGTTCCCCATCTCCATATAATTATAGAATAGAAAATAGAAAACATCTTTCTTTCCCTTTTAATCATCAGCATGATGGCCATTTTGTCCACATTTATAGCACATTCATTTTCATTTTAAATAGGAACCAGTGCTTTTCCTTCCACAATTATCACATGCTTGAAGATTTACTGTTTTAGTCTTCCTTTTTCCATTTTATCCTCCACCACACACTTCATCTCATATTCCCAATAAAGTCATAAGACATATAGAATTTTATCTCTTTCTTGATTAAACTTGGGACAATGTCTTCCTATGATTAGAAACATTCGAAGACTAGTTCCCTCTAAAGGAATGGTTTTAAACCATCAAGAATCAACCAACATTGTTGGTTGGATTATATGTATAGTTTGTATGATTATTTTAGGACCTCGAAAAATTGGCTTCATACAATGCAATATTTTCATCCTCTATCATTTCGAGGCTGAAGAATTTCCTCTCCATATCTGCTTGCTGTTTATGAGGAAAATATTTTTCTAGGAAAATTTCCATGAAATCCCTCCATTATATTTCTTATATTTCTTTCTCCTCCTTTATATTATTAATTAACAACCAAAAATAATCTTCATTTCCTGATAAATGTTAAACCTCCATGAAAACCTTATCTATTTCATTACATCCCAATGTGGGAAATATATTCTCTAAAGAACTTATCCTCTTCTCCGCTATGAATGGGTCAGTATTCCCATTGGATGATAGAGGTTGTTATAACATAATGTGTTATAAAATTTCACCACAACATTGTGGATCTAGATGCTCCATATAGGTAAGGTTATTAATTATAACCTGAGTCATATGTCCCAGTATAGTTATATGTTTCTCAGTACCAGTCATAGATCTAGATCCAACATCATTATCTTGCATAGTAGAGAAACCCCTACATGGGATACTCATTATCATGTAGTTTCCATTCCTTATACTAAGTTACATTTCTAAATAGTGGGCTACATTAGATTAGGTTTTGAATCATTATTTATCTTCTCAACTTAGAAAAATGCTTTGCATAAATTGAAATCTTGTCCAAATCTAATATCAAAAGCATGGGTTCTTTGAGAAAAAATTTATATTTACTTTCCCATTAATGGTTTGTAAAAAAATGTGAATGATCCTATTCATATCCCCTAGGAGTCCAAAACCTGTTGTGTAGTAAGTATTGTTGTCGTGTACCAGGATACCCTGTGTCAAACATGAAACTTCTTTTCGGAGTTGTTACTCCTAGGTACATCTGTGTAAGAACCACGTCCACTTTTAGTATCAAGATAGTGATGTATTTTCTAGAAAGATACACATAATATATTCTTTAAAAAAATACAATATGATCTTTAATGTGTATCCCCAAATAATATCTTAGTGTTTTTTCTATAATCTATGTTTTCTAAATCTAGTTTCTTGGTTTTCTAATAAACATCATCTAATACCAACTATAAAGACCTAACCCTAATTTCCTAGAGCCTGTGTATTATTATATTACATTGGAATGTAAACAAGGAAGTCATATGCAAAATGAACAAATAGGTTTTTAGCTTCAGAAAACAATATACATACATAGGTTCAACATTATAACTTGTAACTAAACCAAACAACATAAAAACTTATTTTTAATCATAAATAAACACCTAGATTTCCCTTTCTTGTCATTTAAAATATACTTCTTCACAAATTGGGGAAAAAACATGTGAACGGGGTGAGATCATATGCTCATTAAGGGTAAATAATACAGTGAAAGAAAATATAAAAACTAGGCATAATGAAAAGTAAAAATGAATGCTTTTAAAAATATACTTGAGCATAATATGGCATGAAAAAGACTGATTAAATAATTACACAAAACATAACCATGGTTATTATACAAGTTGAATAATCACATGGAATATCAATATATAGTTACAAAATGAGGGAAATAATAATATGGAACATTCTGGAAATACAATCAAGTCCTTGACCAAGACATATGTAAATTATTAAGGCCTCGACCAAAACTATATCTGAAAATTAGCTAGGCATCAGCCAAGTCCATATCTGTTTTGACTCATGATAACAACTGATGAATTTAATGTATTTATATGCCCTGACCAGTTACTTACAATTTCCAATTCATTTATCATGTGAATGGGGATAGAAATAGAAAAAATATATACATTTATATTGAAACTAACTTATGAAATGTAAGTTACTTTTCCAAAACAAAAAAACAACCATTAAACATAACATGGAGAATGGTTTCAAGATAGTAAATTCATATTAAAACTAATAATAAACTATTAAATAAAATATGTTAGATGATATCATAAAATATTAGTCCCAATGAGACAGAGTATTTAATAAGAGTGTTGAAATTGGAAAATTTTCTCTTATAAAATCCTTTAGCAATTCTTGAGATAAGTATTCATTTACATTGAAAAGAAAAGTTATTTTAGAAAAATATATGAATAAATATTGAAGTTAAATTATGAAGTTTCCTCATAATAACAAAAAAAAAATTTATAAAAATAATGGTTACTGAAAAAAATTTAAATAGTACCCCTGAAAATAGGTAAGAATTCGAGAAATTCCCTTGAATCTGGCTTGTATTTTGGGAAGAATTTTTGAAAAATCCTTTTTAAAACATGTATCTATCCATAAAATAAAGAAGTATTCTTATTGGAACACATATATAGAATATTCACATATAATTTATGATGATTAAATAAGAATAAATAATAATTTCATTAGGATTAAGATAGACAATAGGTAACCTGAAAGAAAATGGAGGTTTGGGTAGAAAACCCATACCTTATGTATGAGTATGTTCCGCTCTTGAACTTATGGTCCTTGAATATAAAATTAGACTTATTAATAACATAATTCTAAACCTCTTAGACATTTATTTTATTTAGTATCATTTTATAATTAAAATTTATTGTCATTTTTATGGGTTAATGGATTCAATGTCATCATTTGTGAGTGCTCATTTCATTAGTTTTCATGATCGTTTCATTTATATGAAAGTAACTGTAAAATAATAATTCAATTATTTAAAATAAAATAGTATATATTACCTATATTATTATCGGTTTTGACTACTAAAATGGTTTCATGACTAGAATATAAGAGGGTAATAGAAGTTGAAAACTCGTCTTCATTGAATGGGATAAATTAACAAATCTCAGAGGGTGTTTTCATTTTCAGTATGAAAGTAGGGGGAAAGAGAGATGATGATGAATTATTCCATTACCATAAAAAATCTAGTATATTTATGTTACTATTTTTATCATAATATTTGGTTGAAAGGATGTGAGGAAGGAAAATAATTAAAGGAACTTTAAATAAAATAAAAGAAATGAAAAGTGGATTTTTACCGCTGGAATTTATCTTCCTTGAGAGCCTCTTTAGGGGAGAGGTTTTGGACTTTTGAAGAGACCAAGGGTTGATGTATATGGGGAGGATCATGGGAGGGTATTTTATTATTAATTAAAAAAGACACAATTCTTGATAGGACTGAAGAGAAGAGGGAGTGAGGGTGTTTTTTATGATGGAGGATAAGAGGGGTTTTCCATTATTTTAGTCATTGTTTTTTAGTTTGTCTCAAGACTTTGAATATTATTGATTCATGTGACTCAAAAATAGTAATAAGTTCATGTGAGTTCGAAAAAATTGTAATTTACATCACCATGACTTAATCATGATATAGAAATTCATTTATTTATCATATTTTGTAAAGTATCGAATTTCACTATTCACCAAGAATTCTAGTATTTTGTAAAAATACAAAAAATTAAACCTAACCATTTTTCAATGGGTAGAAAAAAAAAATAAATTGATTTTATAAAAATAATTTTCAAAATAAGGTAAATTTATGTTTTAAATAAAATCACAATTTACTAGAAAAACACATATTTTCAATTTAAAACTATTTTTATAATACTTTAAAAAATAAAAAGAGGTCTCATAAAATTAACTTATATTCATAGGAAAAAATATTTATTGCAGAATAAATTTTATGAAAATTCATTTTATTTCAATTTTATTTATTAATTTATACTTGTTATTACTCTAAAAATATCAACACATAATTATTAATTTTTAAAATATCCACTCTCATTTATATGGTTCCAAGATTTTATTAATACTCAAAAGGGTGAGGATACTATTTGAAATGGTATATTAATATTTATAAGGGTATGTTACTATTCATAATGGTATTTTACTATTCACAAGGAATGTAAGTTGATCCTATTAGACTCTAAATGCCTCACTCCTCACAACTGTGTTTGTCATTTTTTTGAAATTCAAACTGCATAAGGGTAAAAATTATATTTAATGACCAGATTATAACTATATCATAAAAATATAATTGTTTTTATTTCACATAGACATAATGTTGAATTCATTCTATAATAAATTTATTTGTAAAACCTTATGGAGATACACTAAGATAGACAATGGAAAACATTACATTAATATGCGTATAAGTTATTATACGTGGAAATAAAAGGTTGTTCTTAACTAAATCAATCAGATCATGAACGAGGCATGATAATTATTTGATAAAATTTAATATAAAATTTTCTCTTAAAATGAATTTTGTTTACAAATAAATTTGGGAACTATTTATTTGTTTCTCTTACTTAAGAGTGTAAGTAAATAACTATGGGAGGTAAACATAAGTGATAATTATTAGGAAAATGCAATTGAAATGTACTTATTTTTATTACACCAAATTTGTTAAATGGGGGAATTTAATGATATTTTGGAGTTAAATATATATTTTTGGGGTTTTATAAATATTATATAACTAATTCTGGAATATAAATTAGTTATATTTCATATTTTTAAGATTAAATTAATGATATTATTTAACATGTCTATGAAATTAATTACTTGAAAATCATTGTTTGTGACCAATTTAAGTAATGGTAAATATTTTAAAAGGGAGTTGAACCTATCTGGGGATAATTTTTCACATGTTTAACTAACCATTACCATCGTCTTGATCAACTTTATTTTGTAGTAATTTAATATTTCTACTCAATCACACTTACAACGAATCACATTAATAAATAAATTAACTAGTCAAGATTGTGTAATTATCTTAATGTGGTCCATTTTTACGGTATCCGACCAACAAAGAATATTTTAATGATTTTCAGTTAAGTTGAGGGGGGTGTATCAACTATCAATGATTATTTTTCTATATTATCCCAAATGGAATCTAAATATATGATATTTATGAAAACATAATGCCATTTTGAAGACATTATATGTTAGGAATCATTAATGAAGTATTATCTAACTAAAATTGGAAATACTATAACCATATTGAAACCTAATACCTAATGCATGGATAGAAGACATAGCACGAGATTGTGGGAATGTTTGACATATTAGAAGAAAATGTGAAAATATTTTATGATATATAATATTCATATTCCACATGGATGAAATCAAGGAACTCTGATATACACATTGGAGAACCTACTGAAGAATAAATAGTTCTAGATAGATCAAAGGATTAAATAAATATAATGAATATAATATATTAATTGACCCCATTTGGATACCATTAGTTTATTTTTCATTATGTTTTAAAATCATTCAATGGTGGATAAAGTCATTCACATGGATGTATAAATCAATATCAGAAATTGATTCAATGGGGTGTGGATTTTTTGTAATTTATTCATTATATTAATTATTAATTTTTTTACCTCTTGTGATCTCATATTCAATGTGTGGAAATTATAATCAAATGTTTATTTTTTACAAAATTTATGTAATTTTTTTCTATTTTGGGTTTTAAATAAATTATTTCTCTACTTGATTGGTCTGATTTACGAAGGACTAATATTTGTCACATAGTGGGAACTAATTGATTCCTATTATATGTGTATAAAAATAGAAATATCACTTATAATTTTATAAATTCACTTTATTTAGATTGGTAATTTCTTAACTAAATAATTATCATATCATCATTGATGAATTTTGAGATTTATTGAAGATTCCCCTATGCATATAAAAATGATGACCAACAAAATGTGTTCAAGGTATGATTGGGACTCAAATTATAGTACAAAAATGTGAGAAGTATATGATTGTTGGCTCACTCATTGAGCTAGGATTACAATGTGAATTTAAACTTTTGTTGGTATTTTATAATATAAAATTGGTTGATCCCAACATTTAATACATCAACATATCCTTACACTGATATTTACAAAAAAAATATTCATTATTCACATATTATTCCAATAAAATCATTAGAAAATCCCACAAAAATTTTTACATTTACAAACAAAAAAAAGACATAAAAATTATCATTTATTCGTGGATGTGAATGTGTAGATCCCATTAGAGTTAATCTAAGTCTCTAATTACAGTACTATAACCTTGGTTTTTACTTAAATTTTCACAATCACCATGTTTTTTCACTAGATGAATACTCCCTCATACTTATTCTTGTTCTTTGCATTATGTATAGTCCAACACCCATCTAATATGAACACTTCCAACACCTTAATTTACTACTTGTTGGTTCTCGTAGATGAAAAATGGGAAATAAGAAAATTTCATCTGTAGGAACCCTGAAACTCATACTAGAAAAAATCACCAAAGGTGAACCGCACATTGGGTGCCCATTATCCCCAAAAAATAAGTGATAAGCGGTTTCCTTGTGAGGATTATATCAACAAAGGCATTTGGAATCCATTTTAATACCCTTCCACCCAACCTCCTCATCAGTTGAGATGGACCAATTGTTAATACACCAAACCAAAAAGTTAAAATTAATTAAAATCTACTAACACCAGGTGCTCCCACCTCATTCATAAATTTTGTGGTTATCATGGATCACATGATGAAAGTATTTTATGGAGAATTACCCAAATGGAATGTCTATGAAAATGAATCTATCTTGTTCTAAATTCAGGTTAATTCACTTGAATATCTCTAATTGTTGGTGATCAATTGTATCCTAATTGAATTACGGGTGAAAACTATACTAGGAAAAGGTTTTGTATAGGGCTGGGAACCCTGGGAAACTAAGTGTGGTTACTTACCATTTTTGTTTCTAGTAATTGATCTCATCATTTCCTATGAATCAATGTGAACACTAAGGAAGATTTGGGATATACACAAAAGGTGACATCTATAAACTATAAATTTTCCACAACATTTTTTCTAGAACTACCCCATATTTATTTGAGATGAATAGAGTACATCCTTCTAAAACCTCCCATGTGAGATTTTTTTACATGTGCTGAATGTTTTCGGAGATACTCTTGAGGTGAATACCACCAACTTCAATCGCCTTCTATATCCACCCCCAGAAAGCCCAGTGAAGCCTGCTTTCCATGTGGGTATCCCAGATGAATGAAGGCGTAATATTTTCAAGGATATTTAGAACAAATTTTTGGACTTTTAGAACATAAAGAGAATGCATGGGTATGGATTTTAGCACACAGTTTATGAGTGTAATGTTTCCCCAAATAGATAGAAAGTGGTTCTTCAAATTGAGGATATGGCCCAATATTATTTTCACTAATCTATCAAAGTGATGAAAATGAATCCTTCCTGAAGATACTGAAGCTCCCAGGTAATCCATCAAGAAGTTTTTTCTTTGAACTCCAATGTCCTCCTCAATGATTTTCCCTCATTGATCTTATCATTTTTTAAAATATGTGCACATCTATTTTCTCCTTTTTAATGATATTCCCACTCCACTTACAATAATAATCCTAAATTTTTTCGAGCTCTTAGATGGGACTTCTTCCACTATTGATGAAAAAACCATGATTTCTTCATAAAGGAGGTGAGATACTCTATTGAGATAAGGCCTACAACAAAAGGAGATAATAATCTCATTGGAGGAGGATTTATCAAGGTATCAGTAGAGGGGGTATTGAATTAAAATTAAGTTGTTAAGGGACAAAAGATTTCCCTACCTCATCCCATAGACTAATTTAAAGAAACCAAACCTCATTCCCCTAAAATTTATGGAGAAAAATAGAGAGCTAGATCATCTAAAAACAAGTCAACCACCCAACTTGATAGTAACATGAATTTCATCACTTTGATAGTAAAACACCGCTACATTTTATCATATTTCATGTCCATTTCAATTTTTATACAAATTTTAGATCTAAGAGAGTTTATATTAATGTCATAAATCATTTCCTGGTACAAGGATATGGCTACCTGGGAAAACCCACCTCTTATAATGGCTTACTACTCCTTGGAGAAACACTATTGGAGCTAAGTTTAGATCCTTTTGTTGATTACACTGATGTGAACCATGTACGGAAAACTGCATGTTCTAATGGGTCTAATTTTTTTGAGTGAGGAGGGATCCATCACCATAGTGATGACAACCAGTGTGGTTTTGCTTTCCACCCAAGGGAGGTTGCCTCCCTAGAAGTAATCATGAAAATCTTAAATAATCTTTCTCTTAGTGGGATCCTAATATATGATATAAAAAGATCCTGTAAGTCTATATGGATGAGTAAAGATACCATGGTTAAGAGACTTAACTAATTCCCAGTTCTCCTACTCATTTGGGAGTCTTTCAAAGTAGTTATCAGTGTTGGACACCACTTGAGGGATGTTGTCAAATAAAACTGTGTGACTTATGGGGTAATCGTCTTGCATATGTGGATTTTATTCTGCAATGAGGTTTCTAAAGTGATATTTTTACATCCCTCCCACTACTTCAATTTTATTGGTGAAAGTACCAATCTTAGGCTTGATATTATGAGTGGTATCTTGTTTCCTTTATCAGATGAACACCTAGATAAAATCCATATTTGTATCACCCTCTTTAAGCATATCTCCCTGGAGTGTCAAGAGGGGTGTGCAGTAAAGGCCCATTCACTATACACCAAAATTATAACTAAGATTTAAATGACAAACTCTATCTAGGGTTCTTTCCCCTAGATGCATTTGTACCAAAACTGCATCCACTTTCCAATATCCTGATAGGGATGTAATAGCTAGTAAAACAACACAATCTATACTTTACCAAAATTCTAATAGGTTCTGATATACTTAGTATTATACTTATTTTTTTCACTAAAATTAATTTATCATAATACCAAAACAAAATAATATATTCAACACTTCCAACCAAAGTTTGTATCTATGTCATTGAAATAAATATCATCCTTAATTTATCAAACATTTGTTTCATTCCTTATTCTTAAATCATCCTTGTTTAATATCATCTTAACCACTAAAGTTTTCTAAACACTACTCTGATCCCAATAGTAGTACCCTTGTTCTTGCGCTCCTAGGTCTGGTGTTAAAAACACATAACTTACAACACTGGATTTGATACATGTTTATGATTACAATATCTCTCTCAAATTTATAACCCAAGGAACTTTTAGTTTAGAATTATAGATAATTAAAAAAAACTAACTAATAAATATTGATTATTCTCATCAAATGGTCACTTTTTTACACTATATAAGAAGATAATAAATATATGAGTCTTCAATGTTGTCAAAAAATATTATCCATATAAGATATGATTCTAGTATTAACATAATTAATAAATTTCTTCATAACCGATGGAAAGTAAAACATAATAAGGGGTAACATAAAACACTAGGTAAGGGTAAACATAATAATAAATCATAACAATAGAGTCATGAGTAATAACATTATATCATAATGATGATGATCATAAGAGTTTAAGTGTGGAATAAAAGGATGATATCACTTGAGCATTGAATAAAAAATGATTGTAACATAAGAGAATGGAATATTAGGAAATGTGGAAACAATATACACATGAAATCATAATCATAATTTAATTCTCTATCTATCATTCAAATAACATAGTTAGCTGGGATAACTACCCATGTACCATAGTTGTATAGGTTCACTACCCATGCTCCATGATATTTTATAAATTTGAAACATTACCCAATGCACTTAATGGATATATAATTATGAGACCACCTACCACATAATGAAAATCATAGATATGTGTGAAACATGGTTTCAATCAACATATAATAAAAACCCAAGGAAATAAAATGGGATTTTTATCCTTTATAATTGGTTCTCTTATGAATAAATAATGATCTCATCAATAAACATGACATGATAAACCCATGTAAATAAATGGGTATCCAATGACTTTAAGAATCAATTTAGATAGATAACACTCAACATATATGATTATATATATGATATTTACACCATATATGAAATGTTTATATGGTTTAGACAATAATTTACCCTAATAAATAGATATATTTGGTATCTAGGTGAGGACACTTCAATCAAGTAATGGAAAATATAGTATTCAAAGAGGAAGGCATTAAAAGAAAATAATTCCTACACAAGTGGATTATTAGGAAAGAAAAATTTATTGATGGATCATCCCATAGATTTAAAATATAATTTCATAAGTAATCTAAATAAATAAGTTGGATGGTGTAATTTTAATAATACCCTTGATCAATAATACCACATAGATGAATAACACTCTTGGAAGAATTAGAAAAATTTATTTGAAAATAAGAATTATCCTTTTCCTTTGATTTTTTTTCAAAATGAGTGTTTTATTAAACATGGAAATGATATTTTATTTTCTAAAATATGCAAATATAGAGAGGAATTCCCCTAGAAAATGATAAATGTTGTTTTAATAAACATTTATAAGCAAACATGTATAATAGATTCCTTTTGTTGAAAATAACCCATGTGAAAAATGTTAAAAAATATTTATTTTAAAACATTTCTAAATAAATTAAATTTAGTTGAAAATAACCTTGAAACAATATTGAAGGAATAATTTTTATTTCATTCATAAAATTTCTTGAAAGGAAAAACATATTTTTAAAAATTTCCAAGTGGAAAACATAAAAAAATACTTTTAAAACCATTAATGAAATGAACATCATAAAAAAGATAATAATAATTTCATTTCAAGATAGGGGAAAATAGACTTAAATTTCACTTGAGATAAAAAATATTTGGTTTTTAGATAAATATTTTGATAGGTAAAACATATACATGGAAGAATATTATTATTTATAATGTACAAAAATTATTCTTATCAACATCTTGATTTTATTTGAGGAAGAATTTCATCAATGTAGTGGATATTAATGAAGAAAACTAATATCCCCGAATAAAATCTAAATATTACATTTGAAAAAATATATGAAAAATATACTTTGAAGATTAAAACTAATAAGAGATTTCAGGACTCGCCAGAAAAATGACTTGAGTCAAGAAAACAATTAAAAATTGAGAAAGATTTTAATAAAAAACATTGAAATATAAAGATAATTAAAATGAACCTATAATACCATTAATAAAATAAATTTTATGATAACATAATAATTTGGTATCATATACAGAATATAAATTAAATTGGTTCATAAAGTAAAATGTGTCTCAATAAATGGAGTTTTAGAAAAAAATACTTTATATTATTTCTCTGCTTAGTTGATCACACTATAACTTATTGTAAAAAAATCATAAATATATTAATAATAAATTTAATAATATTATTAATCTGTATAACCTTTTAATATAATTAATTTACAAATATTTTATATGAATATATAGTTTCAATATTGCTTACTTTTAACATCAAGTGTTAACACTTTTAATTGTCTTGTACATGCTCTGTAATGTCAATGTTGATCCTTGATCTTTGATAACAAGTACATCATTACTATATTACCTATTTTTATGTAATATATGTCATATTTTTAATTATAATTATCCACTTTTATCCCCTGAGAGTTTTAATTACATATCTTAAACATGAATCTGGAGACAACCTTATTTTTTCAGTTTTTTAAACAATGGAGATGATATATTATTAACGTGTTTAAATATTAATATTATAAATCCATTAAATTTAATAAATAATTAATTAATATTTATTACCATTCACAAATTTTATATAAAATTCCTTAATAATTCACTATATAAACATTACAACATCACTTAAGTAGGCGGTAAACCGACCAAAAAAAAGGAGTGTCGTAATGATCGAATGAGTAAGAAAGTACTATTATATAATGAAAACATAATATTTAAATAATATTATAAATGAAATATATATGATATATCTCTATAAAATTAATTCTTATAACCATCAATGATGGGTGGTGATAACAAATAAAATTCAGCATTCATGGAGGTGGTAGTCTACACTTACGCACGATTAACAACCCCATTTTTCATTAAATGAATGGAGTGATGATATATGAAGAATTATCATTTAAGAATTATATTATTTTTATAAAATTAATTTTAGTTCATTAATTTATTTACATCATGGTTAGGTGTTTAATAAAAATAAGAAGCATTGTTCATGGAGTCAGTAGTCTATGTGTACGCATGATTAATGATTTCATTTATTAACAAAGGATGTAATGAAGGTAAATGAAAATGGAGATCATTTCATAATTTTAAAATTAAAATAAAAATCCTAATTATTCATAAAACTCATATTTTATACCATCCAAAGTATTTTTTGATGAAAAATAATTTTTATTGTGTCCAGGAGGTGGTAGTCTGCACATACACACGATCGATGATTTTGTTTTTCTTAGTCGATGTTATGGAAAGAATGAAAAATTATTTTGAAATTAATATAATGAAAGTTTAGTATATATATAATAATTAATTTTTTATGTTAAAAAATTTAAGGAATATTAGAAATAGGGAAATTAAAAATAAAGACTCGGAGGAGAGTAATAATCGTGTCGGGAACTTTGATTTTCTATGGAATTATCCAAGAAAATAAAGGGATTAATCTAAATAAAAATTCCCAAAGTATATGGCTAATGGTATGGGGTTAAAGAATGAAAAAATAGAAATATTTTCACTAATTAATTATATTGGGATGTGAAGTATGGAATGGGTAAGAGTGGTCTCATTTTACAAGTGAATAAAAGGGCACTTTCTAAGGAAAAGAATGTTAAGTAAGGGATAAGAATGGAATGTTTGTACAATTTTGGGAAGGTAGGTAATGTAAGGTTGGTAATAAATGTAGGTAACACTTTAAAATCTAACAAATTACTTCTATATGGTCTATGGGTCATGTGAAATTTTAAAAATTCATGCCACATTAGATTACTCTCTTAAACACTAAATAGTGTTAATTAAATATTAACCATGGTAATTAATTTATTATAAAAAATATAAGAGAACACTTACCAATAAAATTAGGAATTATGAATCTAAATTTTTTATCTATTTAATCTAATCCAATTTCTAAATAAGAGAAAATTTATATTTAAATTAAAACATATAATATATCGAAAAACATTTTTTATAATAAAATATTGATTATCTTCAAAACAAATGTTAATAATGGGTTTGTAAACATTATATATTAAATAAATATATAAAATCGGAGATAAAAATTGTTTCATAAATATTTAATTCATTCTTATTTTACAATAATAACATAATTAACGATAAAATTATCCAAGACCAATATTTTTAAATATTCACCAAATAAACTAAATATTTCCATATTATTCCAAAACTTTATACTAAGTTTATTTTGGAATTCCAAATTAAAATATTTATTTAATTATAGTTAATTAAAATTATAAAATTATATATTTAACTTCTAATAGATAATACAAAATATAACTATATTTTATTAAAAAAACCTCTTAAGCATTAAGTGTTTATAATATTATTCTATAACAATTTTATAATTTAAAGAAATTTAATATTGTATTTCATATATAAATATATTATATGTCATCATAGTGATAATTTAAAAATGGTTAATTAAATTTACTAACGTATCACGACCTTCATTTTAGTGTATATGAAGAAAGCAATCGAATTTAATATGAATTAAATAGAAAATATATATACTAAAATCTCAAGATGTTACACATATGGTGGGTAGTTTACATTGGATGGGGTGAGTGTGACCCTTGTTACATATGGAATTTGATGGAATCTGAGGTTGAGGTTTCTATAATCTAGAAATGGATGCGGATTATGATTTTGTAATAAAGCTAGATTATGAATGTGATGGCCAAATCTATTCATTATGTTCAGTAATGCATGGATAATGGGATGTGGGGGTAGGACCCCCATGTTGGGAGGGTTGCGGATGTGATGAGTTTGGTCGTTGGATGGTCTCTATGGAACTAGGATGCGAGTGAACTGGTGAATCTGATTTATATGGTCCCATGTAAAAACTATATTTCATATTTTGATGACGTATTAGTTGGAGTCTATGTATTTTCATTAAGATAAGGGTGATTTTTATATGATTTGATCATGAATCAGATATATAATCCATTGATGTTTAGGTGAGAGCACAATGATTGATTTCGTTTGTCGAATATCCGACCAACCAAAAGGTGGGTTCAGAATTTGGGGTAGGTTCTTGGACCTTTATGGGATACCTTCATGAGTTTAGGCATCATAAATGATTGAACGAGTTACACATCAATGTGTGTGACCAATCATTTTTAAGAAAGGTTAGCCAAGTTAGGTCCAACCAGTGATTTAATGTGTAATTGGATGTGGTGGGTTAGAAACCACACACAGAATATCTTTTTGGATATGGTGGATGTGTTTTGTAAATTTTCTGATTGTTTTTTATAAAATCCATCTTATTTAGGCCATTTACTTTTATGGTGGGTAACCTTTTGATTCGGGTTGGATTTGACCTTGAGAACAGTGGCTTTTGATAGGGAGAACCAGGAGTCCAACCATGAGTTAGTTGATGAAACTATAGTGTATCATGTTATATGGGTATGGTTAAGTGTAGTATTAATTTTTTAGTGATGTTTATGAGTGTTTTTTTGTTTTTAAGGAATATTACACCTTGTGTTTTGAGTTATGCAGTGCAAGTGTGCTTGGTATTCAAAAATAGAGCATTGTGGGTTTGTGGTAAATTAATAACCTGAATGGGTTGTGATATATGTTATAATGGTTAAATAGAATTATTGGGGTTGAAAATTATTAAAGTTTTGAGGTAATAAAACCCTTTCACTTTCCTAGTTAATAAATTCTGAAGGAAAGTAAAATTTTTGAGTTTGGTGGATAGGTCATTTTGAGAACTAGGATTTAGATCAATAATATGAGGGTTCAAGTGTCCTAATTTGATTTTTTTAGATGTGGCTTGATTCCATATAATTTCCTTGGGTTCTTAGGTGAGTCTTTAGAACTTAGTTACAGTTTTCAAGAGTTTTGGTAGGATTATTCCAAGGTTGTGTGGTTTAGTGAGCAAGGTTTTAGAGAAACCATGAATCACCCTGAGTGTGATGAGGTTTACAGTTTAAATTGTATAGAACATGGCCTATGTGCATGGTTAGTACATGATTAAGGTTAAACTATGTGAACTTTATAGTAAACTATATGATTTATATTAGACTTGGGGCTTAGATCATGGTTTATGTATTGTTTCTCACAAACCATGTGAAATTTTTCTAATGGGTATATAGTCGATTCGCATAGTTGGTGTAAGTTTTGATAAACCATGTGGTCTAACCATGTGGGAGGGGTTTAATTATATAGTTCCTAACACAATATTTGTGTATGGTTTTTACAACAATGCATCCAAACCATACATCTCATTAAAAGTAGATTTTATGGTTTTTCCCCTCTGAGATTGAAACCACCAGTGTAACGACCCAGAATTTATATATATAAATTTCTCTTAATAATATATATGTGTGTCATAATAGGTAATATAGATAATAAAAACTAACATAACCATATATTTTATTTGGAACATATTATGTTTATAATATTACCTTTGTGATAAAAATCAAACTTTTGTTATAGAAATAATATAGATATATATCAGACTCTAAAATGCATTTTCAAAAAAATTTGTTTTTATTAATTTTTAAGCACTTGTATCTAAAAATAATTTTTATCATTTATATAAGTTTAATATAATAAATTTAATTAATTTTTTTATTTACCATTTAAAAAATATCTTTGGTTTATTTTTTGATATTTTTCTAAATTAATTGATTTTGAGGTGAATAATGAAAAATAGTTATTTTATAAATATCTTCACTTTTATCACATTATTACACAATAATTACCTAAAAAATTTTAAACCCATTTTAAAATAAAAAAATTATTTTATAATGTTGAATTAATTATTTTAAAATACTATGTTTATATATAAAAACCAAACTTAACATCTTAGAGAATTTAGGTAATATTTTAATGAAATTATTTTTCGTTTGTTTCATTTAATAAAATTTTATCATTTTTGAATTAGTTTTTAAACTTATTCTAAAGTTAATTAAATATTAATTTAATAATAATAAACATTTAAATTTAAATATAATTAATAACATTGATAATTTTATCCTAAACATAAATCTTATGCTCAAAATACAATTTTTTTGTAAAAATGGGTCTTTACGCATTATTTTCACTAATACTAAAATTAATATCTATAACTCATGGAAGTATTGTTTAATAAAATTATTTACATATTTTAAATCATCATTTTCATATTATTAAATGATTTTATTTTTAATTTTTTGCATTAAAATTATTTCCAAGGGTCATAGTGGAGTTACCAAGATAAGGGTAAATTAGGGTAAAAGTGGTTTAACATAGTGAAAGTGGTTAAAACCTATAAAATACATGTGTTAAATTTGATGTCTGAGGGAGTCCTGGACTTATATATTTACCCATTCCATTATTGGACATTTTTTTGGATCCTTTTTTCTTGAATAATGGAGTGATATCGTTGAGAAAAAATGAGTTTTTACAAGTATCTTTTTCTTCACTTATAAAAAGAGACCACCTCCACCCCAATTATCCACACATTCCAAAGACTTATCTCAACCAAAAATATAACCTAGTATCTCCCCAAATCCATCCTCATTCCTTTGAGTACTTTTTATCACTAAAAGACCAAGCTAAAGAGCCTTAAAGGGTTACCAAAGGGAGAACATACAAGGGAAATGTAATGATCTCAAACCAACCTTTCAATGTTATTTTATTCTTCTAAATCTTTCAATTCCCTGGTATCCATGAAGGTATTCTTACAAAAAAAATATTACTATGTTTTGGTGTTATTATACTAATGTAATATTCATTTTATACTTTCTTCTAAAATCATTGAGGCAAATGAAAATGTCATCATGAAAGTGTACAGATTACCACCACAATGAAATACATATCTTGTTTTACAAGTACAATTAACATGAATGAGTTTAAAATAATATTTGGTATGTAAAATTATATTTTTTACACTATTAATATTTTTTAATGATAATATATTAAAATATATAAGTAATAAAAATTATAAATTGTTATAGTAACTTAAACCTCTATAAATATACTTTCAAGGAACCTTTCTTAATTTGAATAATTATTAGGATATAATTTGAAATTGTATATGTATTTTCCTAATGTATTATTTAATGAAATAAACCTATACCATTTTTTAGATCATGAATTTATTTTACAACACAATTTTCAATGTTTAACAAACCAAAACTATTTTGATTAATTTAACCAAACAACCCCATGTAACCAATATAACCATAAAATATATTAAAAATAAGTTATCAAAGATAATAAATGTACCTTAGAAAACTAAAAATATATGAATAAGGTACTTGGGTTTATATGTAATTAAATTTATTTAATTATTCAATAAGTTAAGTGCAAGTGAAAAATGATTTCATACACGTGGTAAGGGGTATTTTGTACCACCCTGATTACTTTCCTATTGCATGTTCTATTTCTTTTTCTAACTTTTAATGAAATATTATCCTTAGGAAATTATTATATTTTTGTATATATTTCTCATAAATATATACCTTGTTAAAAATTATTTTCATTCATGGTGTTATATATGTTTTTAGTTCACTTTGAAACTCTCACTTTTATGTAAACTAGGTTTAAGGGAACTTTTCCATTTCTTGTCTCATGTCAAGAATCACCCCCATAAAATGCTTTTAAAAAATTAATATATTCTAAATAGCTTCATTATTTTATGAATAACCCTCTTGGTTCAATTTTGGTTTTATATAAAATAATAATCTTTTTCCTTTTTTAAAAATATCCCTGTTTATTTTATAAAGCGTAACCCAACTAGTCCGTTTGTATCCTTACATATCCTAAATCTTTATTTTTTATTTTATATATTAAAACTTCATGTTTAAGAAAAATGTACCTTTTTAATTAAAAAGGTTAAAAAATATTTAATTCCTAATTATCTTGGGAATCCTTATAAATTATCCTTTAGATATGCCGAAAATCAAAATTATGAAACCCAATTTCTTATCATGGGTTTGATCGTGATTATGATATATTTATGGTTTCTTTTCTTCATGTTGTAGAAATATACAAGATTTTCATTATGTGAAATGTGGGACTATAATTATATATCCCACCAATGCATTATTAAATCTTTATATCTCATTAGATTTTATGTAAGTTATTAGGGAGTAAACCTAATACATTATTGTACTTCATCCACTATGTTTATGGGAATCGGGAGTAAACCAAAACCACAATGGGAATTTGTCCAATTTATGATGATGGTATTTGGATATTCCCTTAAATTATGTTTATGATATCATGTATTAAGTTGTTTCGACATATTACATGACTCTATGATCTTATTCTTTCTTTTCCTTATGTAATTATTTCATTCTTAAAATCATTCACTTTATGATATAATGACAAACTTTTTACTCTTATGTTTTTCATTATTGTTATGTTTATTCCCTTATAGAGATTTCTATATCACCCTTTTCATTATATATTTTCCCAGGGTATCATATGCATATTTAGAATAACTATCGGATTTAGGATCACTATGTGGAGTTTTAAATAAACATGTTGTTTTTTTTAAGATTATATATTTATGTATTTGTATTTCTAAATATAATAGAACTATGGATCATTATCTTGTATTGTAAGGAAATTATGTCATAAATCATGAAATAAAGTATTTTTAAGACATGGGTCTCTATACCTGGACTATATTTATTCTCCACCCTCTCATGAAATTCCCGACCAGATGACCTCCCTCTCCCCCCTTCGATCCCATTAATTTTGGGTGATTTTAGGTGAAATTATTCAGAATTTAAGGTGAGATTTATCCTCTATAAACCTCTATTATTATTTCTCTTTTGTTTCCTCTTTATTTTATTTATTTAGTTTAGGGTTTTGATTCTAATTAAATTAGATAATAGTGTAATTGGATGACTATGAAGGTTATTTCATGTATCCTAGTGAGAGGATGACTTGAGATGGTGTTTTAATGATGTTTCACATTATTTCAGTTGAGGTACAGTGTTTTTTGAATTTTATTTAGGATTTTTGTGAACTTGGATTAAATTTATGGTTGATTTGTTGTTTTTTGTTAGATATTTTTACCAAGATGATATTGGGAGAATGCTACGGGACGTTGTCATGCCTTTGGTCATTGTTTGGTTATAATGAAGGCATCTGATGAGATTTTTAGTATTATGGCTAAATAAATTAATTGGATTTATTAATTATAAATTGTTCAAATGAATTATAAAAGTAATTATAAATTATTTCTAATTTATTATTTGTTGTATTTTCAAGATTTAGTTCCTCGGGTGATTTTAGATGATGACTCATGGTCTTGGATGAGCCTGGGAAGAGTTGTTGATTAATGAATTAAAAAGTAAATTCACTGGAATTAAGGTAGGTGGTCCTTATGAATATATCCTATGGTATTTATTAATTCTAGTAATATTGATGTGATATCTTTTCTATCACTATTTCAGGTGATGGTCCTTGGTAATTTTTTAATTTTTTTAACTAAAATCGATCGCTTATGATTGAATTGAAAAAAGTACCAAGGGATATGATTAACCCTTGTGTATCGGCTTGACATCTCATCCACTAATAGTCAAGAGTATATATATAGTTGTATGAATTAGGATATTGTAACCCCATGAATGGTGTGAATTTAATAAAGTAAATGGATGAATATAGTGTCCCTTAGCATAGGATCTTTAGACACATCCTTATACAGAGGAGTATGGATGGGGAGTGACTGGACAGAGTAGGGTATGTGTGGTAATTTAAATGGCCATATGGTGACCATTCCTCCCCAAAAAAACATGATGTCTTGGATGGGTAGACATTGAAAAGATTGATGGTCAGTTGGGGTGTTCGGAACAACCTAGTGTGACTTGGGAAGTAAATGGTATTAAAGTCATTTCTCTTTAGAGACTTGACTAGGAGGACAAAGAGGTCTCTGTGAAAATTTAACAATGTTTAGGGTTGCTATTACCTCTAATTGTCAGGTGTTTAATGGAAAGATGATATTAGATTGAGGTACCCTTATGAGCTTTCCTCGCTATAAAAATACCTAGGGGACCCTGGTGGTTACCCCACTGACATGTTAACCCTATTAAGAGGGTTTGTTTAGGAAATGGGTTGTGATTATTGTGAGAGTCACCTTTAAACCCAAATAAATGATTTTATTTGTTAATTTTATGAAAATTATAAGTCAAAAACTTGTCTGGACAACCTTTTTTGTGATATAATCTTAGATAGAAGGATATCCCTAAGAGATGTCATGGGAGGAAGTAATGTCTATGAGATGTAATTACGTGTATATAATTCATTGGATATTATCCTTAGATCCATTCATTAAGCTTGATAATGGTGATTTCATAGGTTCAACCACCTTGGAATTGGAATTTATTCCTGATATTATTGAATACCTAGGTTCATCCCCCTAGGAATCCATGATGATACCTAATGACTATAGAATGCTTGGGAATTCATCCTAGAGTTCTGTGATGATGCCTAGTGACTACGGATTACTCAGGATTGCCTCATGGGGTTTTATTATAATTTCTGATGACTATAAAATCCTTAGGATTACCTTCTAGAGTTTAATAATTATGCCTAAGGAATATTAATTGATTAGGATTACCTTCTAGGGATCAAATTATAACCTGGTACTATGGTATTCCTTGGAGATGATCCTTGGATCCTGTAGTTATGCTTAATACTATATGGATAACTAGGATAATTCTAATTATATGGATTTAAGTCTTGGTATGGGTATTCATGATTACCTAATATGTTTAGAGACACTTTGGCACTGCCTAAAGTTGGTTTGGGTTAATCATCAGTGTCACATAGGACCTCTGGATCGATGATGGTTATTATTTATGTTTCTACAATTTATTGTTTTATATTATAAACATATCACATGTATACAAGAAATTACTATTTATGTGTGTGATTACATTGGTGGTTACCTATTGAGTTTCACTCACACCATGCTCGAGCATTAATGGCACTTGGTAACCCAAGTAGGCCTCGTTGATTGTAGTTTCATGTTGGTTAGAGGCTCGGTGTAGTTTTATCATTAAGTTTTATAGCTTGGATAGAGTCTGGATATTTGGGACTAGGTGAGTTTTTGGGATAAGGTAGAGCCTCTTGAATATTTATATATTTTTCCCATTTTTTATTTGTGATCATCCTAGTGGGTAATCAATTTGTATAACTATATGTATTCTTCCCCATTAATGTATCAGTTTTTTATATGTTCATTTCTTATTCATACACTAATTTTTATTTACTACTGTGGATACTTCTTTTTTTATTTTATTTTTTTTATTTTTCTCTCTAATTTGGGGATATAGTCTCTCCATGGTTACACCCTAAACCCATGCTTCTAGTCAGCATCCTCTGGCATAAAGAGAGGTGTGTCTAAGGCCCAATAACTCTCCAGTCTAGTCACTATTCATAGTAGACCAAGGAAAAGACATTATAAAATAAACTTTATTACATAATTAGTACCTTCTAATTATAAATATGAAATCCATTTTATTAGATAAAATTATTAAAAGTGGTAAAAATGAGTCTCAAATAATAAATGTATAATGCATTAAAATTGTTATAGATAAAAATATAACTTAAGTTCTAAAATTAAAAATATAGGTTTATGAATTTAATTTATTATTTTTAAATGTATAATTTTACATATAAAATAAATATTTTTTCAAGAAAAAGTTTTCATAAGTTTTTAAGTCAGGTTTATATCCAAATTATGTCATAAAAGTCACGGTATTTGTAAAAATGATATTTTATACTATTCAATTAAATATCAATATTTGCAGAAAAATCCCAAAATTCAAACAAAGATAGTATTTTCATGAATCCAAAATGACATTCATTATATCAAAATAATTCACTAAATATTATAAATTCAACTTTTAGGTAATAAAATAATTCATATGGTATAGACACTATTTTAATATAAAATTGGTCTTTAAAATTTATTAAGTGTTATTAATTTTATATTTATTAATAATCTGAAATGAATGTTTATATATTTCTTTTAAACTTTTAAATTTTAAAATAATACCTTAAAAGTGATAAATTTAACATCTTAAGAGAAAAATAATATATATATATATGTGTGTGTGTGTGAATTTATTTGAAAATAGAACTTAAATAATTTTATAGCTAATTATTTTAGTTGGATTAATTTTTTAATAATCATTAATAAAATTTTATCAACATATTTTTATTAAAATAAATCTTTTTATTTATTAAATTTTATAAAAATTCTAAACATATTATATCATTCTAACCACTATTTACATAACCCCGCAATATCTCCATATAATACCTAAGGATAAGATAATATCTCATGGATTTCATTAGTGGTGGTTCAACTAGAATAGATACTAAAGAAGTTACCATGATCTTGAACTTCTATTACAAACGATTTCACTCAAACCGTAATTGTTGAAGTTCGACTTGTTCTTGGTCTAGGTTAAACCCTAGTAAAGCTACCTCCCTTCCAATGTTAGAAAAATGAGTTGTATAAGGAAGTATTCTATTACTAGATATCATTTCTTATCTTTTCCAACATAGATTTAATAATGTGTTAACTTCTATTTATACCTACTAATTTAACAGCAATACTATAATGATAAAATTTAACAATTTTAATTTAAAGTTTTACTCTTAGTTTAGTATTCTATTTTAATCAAGATATTCAACATAGTATTTATTTAAATGGAAAATAATACTAAAATTTTAGAGCATTAAAATATCATTCTCTTTCCTTGGCCTGATGATCACCACATTGTTTTTCTAATAGATTTGTCCCTAGTTTGGTCAAACCCTAGGATTGGAATTTAATTTTAGGTTGAGAATCTTCCTTTTTTGTAATTTTTTATTTTATTTCCATGGTGGTACCCTTTATCAGTATCATGTGATGGGGTTATTCCTTTACATAGCTCTTGGAATGTTCATATTACCTTTACATAGCCCATAAATTAGTGGAGGTTCCTTCATGTACTGCTCTACCATATATATTACCCTTAAATAGCTCAAATCATATGAATATAAAGCCTATTGATCAGTGGAATTCATACGATCGTGCCTGAATTCATAAAATAGTTTTACTGATTCAATTTTTTGAAAGTCCTAAAGGAATATGATCAAAAGTGGAGTCATATGCTCAATGAAGTCTTACAATACATCCTTTAAAGTTGTATGATATCCCACATGGGTGTCATTAACTCTGATAGGGTAACTGAAATTAAAATTTTAAAACATGAAACAAATAAATTGTTGGACTAAAAGGTATTATAGTAAATGAAAGTCTGAGGTTGAACTCATAGATATGGTGTAAGTGAAAAAAAATAATATTAAAAATATAGACCTAAAATATTTTAAGAATATAATAAAAGATAATTTAATTACAAATATAATGATGGTAGTTTTGGATTTCAAGAAATTATAAAATGTGATCAGCAATTGAAAATTTGGGTTCATGATTAATTAAAGGATAAGATAATGAATTAGAAAATATGAGGTGTTGTAACAGAGTTTAGGTGGATCCAATGGTCATGGTAAACAAACCCTAACCCACTGAATTAGCCTTTTCAGAATGTCCATGTTACTTAGAGTCTTTCAATGGTTTGGAAACTTAGAAATATATTTAAACATAGCAGACAACCCTCCCAAATGGTCATGGTGATATTTATCCCCTAGTCAATACGTAAAATTGTATCACTTTCTCACTGATCGCACAATGGTCATTCGTGACTAAACCAAAGAAGAATATTTGAGAACCATATACCAGAATTTATATGGATTACAAATGCTCAAGGTAGGAATTAATTATCCATAAATGTGTCATCAATATTCTATTGGGTCATTCTTGATCTTAAATGTCCATTCATGTCACAAAAACGGAGTCCCATTGAAAGTAATGTAAGAGATATCATTTTGTCGAATCTGTTTAAGAAAAGTCAAGATGTGACTTATGATGTCACACTATAAAAGTGTTAACCATCACTTATAGTTAAATTTATTCACTTCACATCCTATATTTACTTTACTTCTTGTAATCGGTTCTCTTCTTGAACATGATTCATGACATAAATCTCATTTTTCCAACCCCAAAACCTTCATTTTATCATAGATCTTCTGTTTTGACCCCTAGAAGCACCGTATGATCATATTTTATAGTGGGAGGCCCTATTTGGATGGAAATAATTATTGTTTATCTCCTTTTATTATTTTATATAAAATACAAGTATCCTTCCAAATATAAATAAATTCATTAAATATTTAGGAAAAAATTAATCATTTAAATACCAAAATTAATGCATTTTTATATTAAAAGGAATACATAAAATGTCATTATTAAATCCCCACACTTGAATCCAATCTTTTCCTTAATAAATAAATATCAATATACTACAAAGGATGATCACCTTACTATAATTTAAATTAGTTTTCAATAAAATCAATTGATTAAATGGGAAATTAATTGTTTAAGCATCAAAAATGAAAATTCATCAACGCCTCACTTTTCTAAGAAAAAAATCAATCAAGTATTTTAATTTTCTTATTTTAAAATATCCAAGCCTTTTGATTCATCCATTTTTATATTTAAATACACTATAAATATTTATTATATTTTTAATTTACCTTACTTTAATTTTTCCACTTATAATCATGTCAAAATGTGAATAGAGTAATGCACATATGTTAAAAATATGTCACTTACCAAACGCTTTCAAATTATCTAGAATCTCTACCAAATAAAGATAAAATAAAAAATAATTATGAGGGATTCTTCATCTGGTTCAAATGACAATGAGGATTTAGGGTGTGTGGTAAATATTGTAAAAATAAATAAATCTAAAAAAGTAGGTTTTTCTCTAAAGCAAAATGCTTGATATCCAAAAGATAAGCTAAATTTTTATATATTTCCTCTCTATATATCCCCCCAAAAATATCAAAGTGGGGTCATGATAAAAGTGAGTATAATAAATGAATTACCCCTCTTGCTCTTTTCTTTTTTTCTTTTCCTTTTGTTTCTTCTCCTTTTTATAAAACTATTCTTAAGTAAAATGTCACATCCACTACCAAACCACATATGATTATAAGATCATCGATATTTAAATGGTGTTTTTTATCATCCCAAAACACAGTCCATTGTTTTATTATTTTATTTTATTATTTTTCTAGAAAGAGGGATGAAAAATATATTGTAATTGATGATACATGTACCCTCCATAAATCACAAGAAAACCCCCTAGAAAATTATCCACAATGAACTACATCCCCTTATACCATGGATATCCTCTCCCCCACACTTATTATTTTAAATATCATAAAATATACTATGATTAGGTTAGGATGGATATCATAGGCATGTGATGTAGATCTTTTCCTAAAAATTTCATTCATTGGTTATACAAGCTTAAAAAGGATTAATGTTGGGTGGGTCCAAGGATAAAGGGTTTAAAAAATAATTCATCAATCCTATTAAAATTTATTCTATTAAATCACAGATTTGATAAGATTCATAGAGAGTTATAGAAGATTACATGCTAGAGTATATCAAGAAATATTGTATAAAAATAAATAAGAAAAATTGGTTTTTATAATATCTCAAGAATAAGAAAATGATAGGGAAAATCACTCATGGAAATGCATATTAATAATAATAAAAATATCTTCAATTCAAGGAATGCCCTCAAAAAAATATCAATTAAAAAATCATCTGGTCTCCCTAAATCATGATTTTTCATATCCTAATACACATTTTTATATCTACTAATTGTTTTTCTCATTATTCGCATTCTAATTTGTGGACAAAGAAATTAAATACATGGAATGGTATTTACCGTTAGTAGTTTATGTTTCCCATATCACTTTATTAAAGTAATAATAAAGGTAGGTATTAAATAGGTAATTAAAACTCTAAAATAATTTAAATGTGGGTAATGTAGTAGAAAAATAAAGAGTTAAAACACTTACTCCCCTATCAATTTATGCTTTAAAATTTGTATGTATAGGTTATTTCTGTATTATATTAACCACATGAATGGGTTCCATGGCATGTATTTCCTTTTATTCATTAAGTTAATTGGTTTCACAACATGATTTGACCCTACAGCTTCTTTTCACGATGCTTGCTGCTTTCTCTTTATTGATTTTATCTTGGACTTGAAAAATAAAAAAAACCAATGAAAGTACAGTAACTTTTAAATAATAATAAAAATATATAAGGGTGATAGAAGTTAAATAATAATATAAAAATAAATCCTAATAATTAAATAAATTTCAATTCCTATAATACGATAAAAAACTATGGTTGCCTCCCGGAAGATACACTTTTTTAAAAATCATTTAGCTCGAACATACAAGGGTCAGTTGATGGGAATGTGATATAAATTTAATCATCATAGGTAATCTCTATATTAACTTTGTTTTGCATCTAACTCAGAAATTATCCTCCACAAAAAAAATTAGTGTATGATATAGATGAGGTAACCAATATCTCAATTGATTTAAATTGAGTAGGAAGAATTTATCATCCATATATATTTAGTGAAATTATTCTTTTCCAAAGGATGACTGTGTTTTTTGAATTTATTCATCGGTCACTTCAGGTTACAAAACCATCTATACTTATTCCTCTTATATTTTTTCATAATTGATGCAGATGGATGTGGGTTCTTCTTCTTATTCTAGCAGTGCACTTATATCATCAACAACTTCTATGATAAACATGGAGGCCCCCTTTTTCACTTCTATTTCCTTCACCTCTAACTGTAATCCAAGTTTTATAAAAAAAATATGTAAAAAATATTAGCAACTGAGGTGTGTACTTCTTCTATTTCTTCTTCTTGTTGTGGTTCTCTAAATTTACCTTTGTCCCACTCCAGTTTTTCTATAATATCACTTACTTCTTATACATCCTCCAAACCTACAAAATCAATGGAATCGTGAGTATGATCAAATTTAGATTAAAAATTCATACTTACCCCTAATTTTTTGTTCATTATTCAATGATCATGATGTGCCTATTTGAAATTTAGTTCTTGGATATGGGGTGTTGTGATTCCTTGATTATATAGGTTTGCAGGCACTCTTTGAATTGACTTTTTATAAATTTACTCTCCTAGAGTTTTTGTGTCAAATACTTCATAAGAAGGGATAACATATCCTAGGTATTCAAAATTATTTGCGCAACTGCCATCAAATGAACAAATATCCAAGTTTGATAAAATAAATAAATAAACAAATAACCTATGATAAAATCAAGAAGCTAAAAATATTATAAAATAGTTTCTCTAAATTATTAACCAAATATAATTTCTACACATATCCCCTCCAAAGGTGCCAAAGATTGATAACCCATGTGGGAATCATTAATTCACATAAGATAACCAAATTTGAAAATAAATAATTAGACTATAAGGAATTATAAAAATTCAATTCCAGGTTCAAACCCATAGATACATGATTTGATAAAAATATTAATATTAATAATAAATACCTAAACTATTTTATTAATGAAATCTAATCTAATTTAATTAAAAATATATGATGGTAGTTTTGGATTTCAATAAATTGCAAATAAATCTCAATAATTTCAAATCTGGGTTCATGATTGATTAGGAAATAAACTAATAAATTAGAAAATATGAGGTGTGGAACAGATTTGTGGTGAATCCAATGGTCATGGTAAACAACCCCCAACTCAGAAAAATTTCCCTTTTCACAATGTTCATGTTATTTCCAGTCATTTAATGGTTTGGTAACACAGATCTATATTTAAACATATCATAAAACCCTCCCAATGGTTATAGTGAGAATTATCCACTAGTAACTACATAAAATTGTATCAGTCCCTCACCGATCACAAAATGGCCATGCATGAATAAAGAAAATAAAATAATTTTAGTATTTTAGTATTTTATGGTTGTAGAAAAAGACCAAAATAATTATATTCAAATATAAAATGACTCAAAATAATCAATCACACATTGTTTATTTTTTTTTGTACAAATTCAACCCTCTAATGTTGGTCACAAGGGGTTTGTAAAATAAAATTCCAACTCTAATCATTACTAAATTGGTGGTTCTGATTGTTATGGTGGTGACTCTTGATCGATCCCTTGGAGTGGAACCCTGGACCTCAATTAATATGGATTAATAATGATTGGGGTAGTATTTAATTAGCCAGCAATTTGTTATTAATGTATTTATGGTTTCGCCTTGATCTAAAATGGGTGTTCGGGTCATAAACATGGAGTCCTGTTGGAATTTTGGAAGAAATATCCCTTTATAGGTTCTATCCAAGGAATTTCATAGTGTGACTTATGATATAACAATGGAAAAGTGTCGAACCTCTCTATGAATTCATTTTCTTCACATGAAATACTGTATTCACTTCATGTCTTGTACTTGGTTCACATTATAAACATGATTCACAATTTCAATCACCTTTTTCCAGCACTGAAACTTGTATTTCATCTAGGCTCTTCAGTTTTGACCCTCAGATGTGTCCTATTATCATCCTTCCTCATGGTATTCCCTCCTTTAATGGAAATCATGGTCATTTAGCTCATTTTTTCTTATTTTCCATCAAATTCTTGTATCCCTCTATGGATGAAGAAATTTATTAAATATCTTGGCCAAAACTAATCATTAAAATACCAAAAGTAATGCATATTTATAATAAAAAGAAACCATAAAATTTTAGTATCCTAGTACAATTGAGAAGTCATATAATTGGGAGTCACTAAAGACTTATGGTCATGGGTGAAGTCCTATTGGTTGAATTTGAAGTTATGTGATGTACTAAAGTCTCATTGTGATTTTTAATGTCATACAATGAAATTTTATGCTCCACAACAAAGAATAATGTTATTGATCGTCAAAATTTATAAAATTCTTGAAGTATTACTATCGAGATTCAAATTATTACCATCTCCTTTTCCATTTCACAGCCTTGAACCTAAAATTCATGAAAATAATAAATTTCAATATAGATTTTTTCCAAAATATTGTCAAAATGATTTAAAAAATAAAACCCATAATTGAAGACCTTTAAAAATAAAATTACCAAATTCAAAATTCATTTATGACTTGTCAATTAAACCCAAATAAATATAATTCTACTAAAAATATTGTTTAAATATATTTAATAATTATGTTAAAAAAATTTAAAAGTAATAAAAATGAATTAATTACTTAGGTTTTATTTATATTAAGGGGTTAATTATCATTTAAAAGAATACGAAAATTATGGAAATGTTGTTTCAAATCACTCCCCCACACTTACACTATTCCACTCATTGAAAATACATGGAATTCTATTTATTTACAAGGATTTGTCCTACCGAAACTTAAATAAATTATCCATAGAATAATAAAATAATGATTCATCCATTTTTTAAATCATCATACCTCATATATATATTTAATCTCATGGACCTTACTTAAATTTTAGAAAAAAAAATTCTTCCAATAGTGAAACAATTCATATTTTAGTGGAATTAATACTTTAACAAGGGGGGATTCAATTGTCACTCTCCCCTTGGTTTCTTATACCATAGATCCATTTTTAACTTCCTTGATATAGCATAAATGAACTCCTTATAAGTAAATTTCCTCATTCTTCATCTTGGTTCGATGTTCCACTCAACTTAATCCATTCATTTTTTATAATTTGTCACTTATTTGAATTTTTTCTAGTCATGTATAAGTGAATTACTAATTGAGTTTTCAAAGGGATTTTATTACTCACACATCTAGATCCTAAGCATCTTAGATGTAAAGACCCATAAATTTCAAGGAAATTTATTTTTTCTTAATTTCCTTTGGAATTTTACATTAACGCAGTTTCTGACGGCACCTGATTCCGAGGCCCGGTGTGCCCGGAATCATTTTCCGAAGTTTGGCTCGGGTACGTTCAGTGAACGAACGAGCGGGGTTTTCTAACTTTTGAAGCCGTGGCGGCGGCGGCAAGTGGACCCGCGGCCGCGCGGGTCCGGCACACACACGCGGGACGCGACAAAAGCCGCATCCGCTGATTTCCAGCGTGGCCCCTCGAGGGTCGCGGCTCTTCCATCCTGCGGGGGCAGCACCCCGTGACTGCCACGCTCGGCCGCTCGGCCGAGCTGAGCTGGGCCGCGCCCTGGTCGGACCGGACCGGGTCCAGCCGAGTCGGCCCGGGCCCAGACCCCCCGTCTTCGGACAGTTTTCGGTCTTTTGCCCGTAACTTGAGCTACGGGCTTCCGAACGATGCGCCGTCAGCGGAAATGTGATCCTTGGATTGAGACAGTCGTTTCGGTATATCGCACTCAAGGTTTCGGATTACTTTGGGTTCAGCCGGGTTGGTTCGTACACGAAACCAACCGGGCCCTCGGAGCGGAAACGCTCAGATCTTGAGATTCGGACGTCCGATCGACGTGCCGTCGACTTCGTTGAATTACTCTAAGTGAGATGGATCTTTTGGCTCACTCCGCCCGAGGTTTGGACGCAGGTGGAGTACGGTCGGGTTGGTCTTTCCTTAAAAACCAACCGGGCCCCTGGGACGAAAAAGCCAATAACTCTCAGACCAGGTGTCTGATTGACGCGCCGTCTGCGACGTTGAGTTCCTGTTGACAATACGGAACTTTTGGATACATCAACTTCGGACTTTGTGTTAGTTGATGTATCAGCCTCTCGGCTTGTGGAGCGTACCCTCCCGAACGAGCTTGCTATGTGCGGGAACTCTAGTGTTGGCTGCGACTTTGACAGCGACGACTGTGCAGAGATCCTCAGTGGACTGCGGCGACGACTGTACAGAGATCCTCAGTGGACTGCGGCGATGACTGTGCAGAGATCCTCAGTGGACTGCGGCGACGACTTGCAGATATCCTCAGTGGACTGCGACGACTACTGCACTCAGCGATCCTACGTGGATCAGTGCTACAGATCCTGTGTGGATCTGATCCTGTGTGGGTCAGCGCTCAGCGGTTCTGTGTGAGCCAGCGCCTACAGATCCTGTGTGGGCCTGATCCTGTGTGGGTCTTTGAGGGGGTTAGTTACATATTGATCATGTGTGGGTCCGATCCTGTGTGGGTCATTGCGGGGGTTAGTACCTTTCGATCCTTTGTGGGTCCGACGACTTAGATGGATCAGTGATCATCTTTATCGTCATACAAGAAGTATACATGTGTGAGCTGAATCTTGTGTTACTCTCCTTTGTGGATTTACTGTTTACTCTCCTTTGTGGATTGTGTTGAGCTATCCTTTGTGGATTACTTTTCTCTCCTTCGTGGATTGTGTTGTGCTATCCTGTGTGGGTATACGTTTTGCTTTCCTGTGTGGACTGGGTTGTTCTTGGGCTCGGATGTTGGAGCCGAGTGGGAATTGATGACTTAGGTATATGTATGGTCATATATCTTAGCCGTGTCGGATGTTACTTCGTGATTGTAACTTTCCTTTATGGTTTATAATTTTTGGATTTCGGGAGACCTTCGGGGGTCTTGGGGTCCCTACTGAGTAGCTTATACTCACCCCTACATGGGCTATGCCCGCACTACATTGTGTTGGTTGCAGACGACGGACAGCGCTGATCGTGGTGGAGGCTTGCAGAGAAGGACGGTACCTGGAGGTGGACCACTGGGTGGGACGTACTCGGAGCAATCAGGTGGACCCGAGGAGCAGTGGAGGCTATCTGTACCCACCCTTCAGGTGGGACTTCCAGAGGACGGCTCGACGCTGCGGCTTTTCCTTTCAGTTGTTGTTTTTCCCTTTCAGTTGTACTTTACAGTTGGGCTTGTATTTCCGGCCCCTTTTACTTTCAGCACAGCTTGTTACAATTTTTACTTAGTGTTTACTTTTCCGCTTGATTACTTTGTGGTGCTTGTTTACTTTTCAAAGGCAATGCCTTCCCTTTTTCTGAGATTTATTCCTTGGTGCTAGTTGCCAGCCCCTGGCCTATGGAAGGCGGGCTTGGGGTAGTCACGGCACGGGCCCCGAGGATGGGTCATGACAAATTGGTATCAGAGGTGGTCGGTACTACCGCAGACTATGATCTTTCTTTTATGTGAAGCAACAGTGTTTAGCATATTGGTTATGGTTAATAGTCCAGGGAGTCCATTGTTGGTGTGGCGGCCGACGTATCCGTACACCAGGACCCTGACTTCTGATTTCCGACCTAATGCACAAAAACATTGATTGCATGTGTGTTTCAAGTTTTCTTTGTGATTACTTAGTATCAGCTCACCAGGTATACTATTCTGACCGTGGAGCGCTTGTTCCCTTTTCAGGACGGCCCCACGACGAAATCCAGCTAGGGTTCCAAGAGTAGAGCGTGGCGACAGCCCGCCGAGCGACGAGGCCTCGGTGCAGGGCCCTTTGACAGCGGAGGCACCAGCGGTACCTCTACCCGCCGAGCCCCCGATTCTCCCCACCACGACCGCTGACAATGCACGTCGCCTCAGAGCTCTGCACGAGTTACAGCGCCAGTGACCACCCAGGTTTCGTGGGGAGATGGACCCCCAGGAAGCCGAGGACTGGATGGAGGAAGTTGTTCGAGTTTTCCGGCTATTGAGGACACCAGCAGACCTCATGGTGATCCTCGCGGCGAGCCTACTGCACGCAGCAGCAGGATAATGGTGGAGCTTGATGCTCCAGGTGCACGATGAGGCCTCTCTCATCTCGACGGACTTCGAGAGCCTCTTCTGCTCAGAGTTCATCCCATCCACCCTCTGTGCAGTGCACATCTAGGAGCCTCTTCAGCTGCGGCAGGGCAGCTTGACGGTCGCCCAGTACGCGGCAAGGTTTACCGATATTTCTCGCTACTCGACAGATATGGTACGGGACCCATTCTTCCGGGCCCAAACCTTTGAGCAGGGTTTGAGACACAAGATCAGGGCATCACTGATCTCCCACAGCATCCCGACCCAGGCAGGATTACTGGAGCGAGCCCTTCTGATCGAGAGCTTTCTGGCTGAGTCCACAGCGAGACCTACCGCAGGGCGGCAGGTAGCGGAATCTTCGGCAGCAGGTAGCCGATGGATGACTCAGGATTCCAGGTAGACCAGACCATCTCGTAGACAACCTCAGGACACTAGCTCAGCAGTGCGGGGCACACAGCACGGAGCCGGTCTTTCGAGAGGCAGGCAGTGCTATGCATGCGGCGGGTAGGGCCACATGGCTCGTGACTGCCCAACCCGCCGTGCCGAGGAGTAGCAGACGGTGGAGGGGCCACCTAGGCAGAGGCAGAGGGTCAACCGTGGCAGTCCGCAGGGAGGAGGTGGACGAGGCAGAGGAGATGGCCGAGCAGCGGGTGGTGGGAGATGCTTTGAGGCTCTACCCCCACCACCACCAGGAGGGCCACCCCAACCACCGGGATCTGGCGGGCAGAGATAGGCACAGATCCAGGCAGCGGAGGCCTATGACCAAGGCGCGCCAGAGATTATTCAAGGTACTATCTGTGTCTATTCCACCCTTGCTGCAGTTCTTATAGACACAGGAGCGAGTCACTCTTTCATAGCCACTGCCCTTGTTCGGAGCTCGGAGATTCCGACAGAGCCGTTGGCTCGATCCTTATGGCTAGATACTACAACGGGAGCAGACTCGACGATTACGCACTAGTGCCGGTAGTTTGAGCTTACTCTAGGAGGCGAGAGATTCGGTTGGGATCTTCTGGTAGCAGCGTCGAGGCCTTACAATGTCATCTTGGGCATGGATTGGTTATCCACAGTCCATGCTCAGATTGACTGTATTAGGCGCAAGGTGCGATGTGTGTCCACCGACGGGAGCAGGTTCACCTTCACCGGCGAGAAGGGAGCCTTTGCAGCACAGGAGGGACTCTCACAGAGGAGGGGTCAGCCCATCACTCATCAGTTGGCTAGCCTCATCCTAGTAGTAGTTGACGTGCGGAGTCCTAGTTTTCCTGCAGTGGTGGATCAGTATGCGGACGTCTTCCCCGACAACGTTCTAGGGAAACCTCCTCGCAGAGAGGTAGACTTTTATATTGATCTGTACCCCGAGACAGCCCCGATATCCACTCCAGCATATCGGATGGCCCCCGCTGAGCTTCGAGAGCTGTGGGTACAGTTGGAGGACTTGCAGGGAAAGGGGTTCATCTGACCCAGTGTTTCACCCTAGGCTTCCCCGATATTGTTCGCCAAGAAGGTGGACGGGTGCTTGCGACTGTGTCTAGACTATCATCACCTGAACCAGGTGACAGTGAGGAACAAGTATCCTCTACCGAGGATTGATGACCTCTTCAATCAGATCAAGGTAGCACGATGGTTCTCGAAGATAGACCTCAGGTCAGGCTATCATCAGCTCAGAGTTCGAGACGAGGACGTGCAGAAGACGGCCTTCAGGTGTCGGTATGGCCACTATGAGTTCATGGTTATTCCATTCGGCGTAACCAATGCTCCAGCAGTGTTCATGAGCCTCATGAACAGGATCTTCCAGACATACCTCGATCGATTTGTCGTGGTCTTCATCGACAACATTTTGGTATACTCGACCACGGAGGAGGAGCACGCCTACCACTTGCGGGTTCTACTAGACACACTCCGAGAGCACCAGTTTTATGGAAAGCTCTTGAAGTGCCAGTTCTGGTTACGTGAGGTCCACTTCTTAGGGCACGTCATTTCTGAAGTGGGAGTTGCGGTGGATCCCGTGAAGATCGAGGCAGTGCTAGCTTGGGAGCCACCCAGAAGCGTGACGGAGGTGCGGAGTTTCTTGGGTCTAGCCGGATACTATCAGAGATTTGTGTCGGACTTCTCTAGAGTTGCAGCGCCACTCTCAGCTTTGAAGAAGAAGGGGAAACCCTTTGTGTGGTCAGACAGATGTCAGCAGAGCTTCCAGGAGCTGAGACAGAGATTGACTAGCGCACCTATATTGAGGTTGTCTGAGGAGGGAGTTGGATACGTAGTCCACTGCGATGCATCAGGGACCAGTCTCGGATGTGTCCTGATGCAGGAGTGGGCCGTGATTGCCTATGGATCACGTCATTTGAGGCCGCATGAGAATAACTATGCTACCCATGACCTGGAGTTAGCAGCAGTGGTCTTCGCTCTGAAGACATGGCGGCACTATCTGATGGGCAAGCGCTTTACAGTCTTTTCTGACCACCAGAGTCTCAGGTAAATCTTCTCGCAGAAGGACCTGAACCTGAGACAGCGGCGATGGCTTGAGTTCCTCCAGGACTATGACTTTGAGATAGTCTATACTCCTGGGAAGGGTAACGTAGTAGCCGATGCCCTCAGCAGGAGGACGGGCATTCAACTACTTGAGGAGGTGACAGAGCAGCTAGCCGCCTTGCAGATATCCTTCGTGGATAGAGATGGGGCAGCCTTCCTTCAGTCTCTCACAGTCACTCCTCCACTACTACAGCGAGTCAGAGAGGCACAGCGTGGGGACACGGACTGTGAGATGCGGCGTGCACATATATCCTCGGGACAGGCACCTGATGGTTTCCCCCTTGGAGCAGAGCACGACGTCCTTTTCAAAGGACGTACCTTGGTACCGGTTGCTTTACGAGAGGAGGTGCTGAGAGAGTTTCACACTTCTCCTTTGGCGGTACATCCTGGAGTGGCGAAGATGTCCTAGGACCTCAGACGACAGCACTGGTGGCCAGGCATGAAGAAGGATGTGGCAGAGTTCGTTTCATGATGCCTCACCTGCCAGCAGGTGAAGGCAGAGCATCAGGTACCAGCAGGCTTGGTACAACCCTTGGAGGTCCCGGAGTGGAAGTGGGACGGGATATCTATGGACTTCGTGACTGGACTTCCACGCACTTCCAGAGGTCACAACTCCATTTGGTTGATTGTTGATCAACTCACCAAGTTGGCACACTTCTTACCCATCAGAGAGCAGGGCTCAGTGGAGATCTTGGGGCGTCTCTACATTCAGAAGATTGTACGGCTTCACGGTGTGACATCATCTATCGCCTCTGATCGAGATGCTCGCTTTACTTCCCGGCTTTGGAAGGGGTTGCAGGAGGCATTCGGGATGCAGCTACGTCTGAGCACCGCCTTTCACCCTCAGACGGATGGTCAGACGGAGAGGACCATTCAGACTCTCGAGGACATGCTTCGCGCATGTGTCCTCGACTTTGGTCGCAGCTGGGAGGACCACCTACCCTTGGTGGAGTTCGCGTACAACAACAGCTACCACTCCACCATTGGAATGGCACCATACGACGCATTGTATGGCAGACCTTGCAGATCCCCTTTGTGCTGGACAGACCCTGGGGAGTCAGCACTTGTGGGACCAGAGATGGTCTGGGCCACGACAGAGAAGGTCCAGGTCATCCAGGAGCGGATGAGGACAGCTCAGAGCCGGCAGAAGTCTTATGCTGACAGGAGGCGGAGGCCACTAGAGTTCGAGGATGGTGACCACATTTTCTTGCGTGTCTCACCTCAATGTGGATTACAGAGATTTGGCCGAGGAGTAAAGTTGTCTCCACGCTTCATCGGGCCCTTCCAAGTCCTCAGCAGGATTGGCGAGGTGGCTTATCGCCTAGCTCTACCACCTCAGTTGCATAGGGTGCATGACGTCTTCCACGTATCTCAGCTGAGGAGGTACGTGCACGACCCGACGCATATCATTGACTATGGGGAGTTGGACGTTGATGATGGGGTGACTTTTGCGGAGGTCCCAGTGGAGATCGAGGATCGACAGGAATGGGTCCTACGTGGATGATCGATTCCTCTAGTGCGCATCAGATGGCAGCACGGGAACCTCCAGGAGAGCACTTGGGAGCGGAAGGCTCAGATTCGTGCTCAGTACCCACATTTGTTTCCATAGTTTATGATGTACCTTTACGGGGACGTAAAACCCTGAGGTGGGAGTAATGTAAAGACCCGTAAATTTCAAGGAAATTTATTTTTTCTTAATTTTATTTGGAATTTTACATGAACGCAGTTTTTGACGGCACCTGATTCTGAGGCCCGGTGTGCCCAGAATCATTTTCCGAAGTTTGGCTCGGGTATGTTCAGTGAACGAACGAGCAGGGTTTTCTAACTTTTAAACCGGTGCTCAGAATCAAATTCTAAGGGCACCGATGGAATCGCAGCGCTGGTATTTGCTTAGAAACGCCTCTTCTGGAGTTGCGTTTGCTCGGGTGTGGTTTTTAATTTTTGGGATTAAAGTTAAGAAATAAAATAATTTGTACAACAAACTTTATTTTATTTCACTTAAAGCCACTTGAAATCCACTTAAAGCTACTTAACCTCAGTTGATGTGGATAGGGTGCTATCCAAAAATATCCTACCCTCTTGGTAGGATATTTGTGAGGTGGGGCCCGCACGAGCCCCACCGTTTCCTTTCCGCTAAGTAATGCACCCGTGAAAACCCGTAATTATGAAAGTCAACTGATGTGTTTTCTTAATTTCTTAAGGCACCAATTAATTGGGCAGTTTTATTCGTTGAATTAATTCTATGAATTAATTTAATCGTTTCTTAACCTATTTTCATTCCGTTGGCGTAATAAAAAAATAAGACCAACACGCGACTTCTGGAAAAATGTTCGTTGAGAGGATTTGACAGAAACCAAGAGTTCTTCATCCTCCTTCGCGAAGAACGAGAAGAAAGCGAAGAACGCAAAGAACGTCGGCCTCCGACGAAGAACGCCGAACCCGTGGAAATCGAAGACGCGACGTCGTGTTCCGCGACGGCGACGTTTCCTCTCCCGCGACGTTCTTCTGCGACATTTCTTAATCCGCAACAAAATCTTCGATCATACGTTGAGGTGAGAGATTGTGGTTCTTTAAATTTCTTTGCGGATTATAACAACACATAGATTTAATCGATATAATTAAATCCGTTGTTTCTTGGTCCTCGGAGTTCATCGACGCAACGCCGGATACCGCGACGACGCGACGATCCCCCTCCTTCCGCGACGATCAATTCCGCGAAGAACGTGCGTGCGACAACTTGACGAGGTAGGGGTTTGTTGTGAAATAATTTATTTTCCCGTGATCCTTTCTTTTAAAATAAGGAACCCGGTTTCATAAGAACAATTTTAATTTATCAAAATTGTTGTTTGATATGTTGATTTATCCTTCCCGATTGTTATCACCTAATGCGGAGGGTGCGGGCCAAACGAACACGGCCCGACAACCCTCCGCAGTTCTTCATTGTTGTGTGGATTTGGCGAGCGACGACAAAATGTGGCGCAAGGGCGATTTGATGTTTCCGTAGTGAAGAACGGGACCCGGGAGGAGCAGCGGCACAGACGGGAAGGAAAACGAACCACTGGATCAACTCCGGTGGCCCGCAGAAGTCTCTTGCGGCAAGGGTCATCGGAGCCAGCGGCGCCGACGACCGGAGGCAGTGGTGCCCCGGTGCGCCGCCGCGGCTGAGGCCGCGGCGGCGGCGGCCAGCGAACCGGCGGCCGCACGGGTTCGGCTCACACACGCGGGACGTGGCAAAAGCCGCGTCCGCTGATTTCCAGTGCGGCCCCTCGAGGGTCGCGGCTCTTCCATCCCGCGGGGGAAGTGCCCCGCGGCTGCCACGCTCGGCCGCTCGGCCGAGCCGAGCCGGGCCAGGCCGCGCCCTGGCCGGACCGGACCGGGTCCAGCCGGGTCGGACCGGGTCGGGTCGACCCGGTTCGGCCGACCCAGGAGGGTCTGCCCGGGTCGGCCCGGGCCCAGACCCCCCGTCTTCGGACCGTTTCGGTCTTTTGCCCGAAACTTAAGCTACGAACCTCCGAACGACATGTTGTCAGCGGAAATGCGATCCTTGGATCGAGGCAGTCGTTTCGGTATATCACACTCAAGGTTTCGAATTACTTTGGGTTCGTCCTGGTTGGTTCGTACACGAAACCAATCGGGCGCTCGGAGCGGAAATGCTCATATCTTGAGCTTCGGATGTCCGATCGACGTTCCGTCATCTTCGTTCAATTCCTCTAAGTGAGACGGATCTATTGGCTCACTCCTCCCGAGGTTTGGACGTAGGTGGAGTACGGTCAGGTTGGTCTTGTCTTAAAAACCAACCGGGCCCCTGGGACGAAAAATCCAATAACTCTCAGACCGGGTGTCCGATTGACGCGCCGTCTGCGATGTTGAGTTCCTGTTGACAATACGGAACTTTTGGATACATCAAATTCGGAATTTGTGTCAGTTGATGTATCAGCCTCTCGGCTCGTGGAGCGGACCCTCCCGAACGAGCTTGTTGTGTGCAGGAACCCTAGTGTTGGCTGCGACTTCGACAGTGATGACTGTGTAGAGATCCTCAGTGGACTGTGACGACGACTGTGCAGAGATCCTCAGTGGTCTGCGACGACGACTGTGCAGAGATCCTCAGTGGACTATGACGACTACTGCACTCAACGATCCTACGTGGATCAGTGCTATAGATCTTGTGTGGATCCGATCCTGTGTGGGTCAGCGCTCAGCGGTTTTGTGTGAGCCAGCGCCTACAGGTCCTGTGTGGGCCCGATCCAGTGTGGGTCTTTGCGGGGGTTAGTACCTTTCGATCCTTTGTGGGTATGACGACTTAGATGGATCGGTGATCATCTTTATCGTCATACAAGAAGTATACCTGTGTGAGCTGAATCTTGTGTTACTCTCCTTTGTGGACTGTGTTGAGCTATCCTTTGTGGATTACTTTGCTCTCCTTCGTGGATTGTGTTGTGCTATCCTATGTGGGTATACGTTTTTCTTTCCTGTGTGGACTGGGTTGTGCTTGGGCTCGAATGTTGGAGCCGAGCGGGAATTGATGACTTCGGTATATGTATGGGCATATATCTTAGCCATGTCAGATGTTACTTCGTGATTGTAACTTTCCTCTGTGGTTTATCCTTTATGGATTTCAGGAGACCTTCGGGGGTCTTGGGGTCCCTACTGAGTAGCTTATACTCACCCCTGCACGGGCTATGCCCGCACTACGTTGCGTTGTTTGCAGACGACGGACAGCGCTGATCGTGGTGGAGGGTTGCGGAGCATGACGGTACCTGGAGGTGGACCACTGGGTGGGACGTACTCGGAGCGGTCAGGTGGACCCGAGGAGCAGTGGAGGCTATCTGTACCCACCCTCCAGGTGGGACTTCTAGAGGACGGCTCGACATTGTGGCTTTTCCTTTCAATTGTTGTTTTTCCCTTTCAGTTGTACTTTACAATTGGGCTTGTATTTCCGGCCCCTTTTACTTTCAGCATAGCTTGTTACAGTTTTTACTTAGTGTTTACTTTTCTGCTTGCTTACTCTGTGGTGCTTGTTTACTTTTATGTTGACTCCCCCAGGTGTTCTTATTTACAAAGGCTAAGTTTCCTAGTTTCAAGTTCAAAAATTTAGTATCCTCATGTCATAATTAGAATTCCATATAATTATTTTATATCACACTTATTTTCCTAGTTTTAAAGTGAAACCCTATATGGAAATAGTGGTAAACTTTTCTCAAAAATCATCGAATCTCAACAATTTTTTAACCAAAAAAATCCCTCCACTCTAGAATGGTTCCTTTACACATGTAAATAAATAAATGGATATCAAGTTTTATAATCTAAAAACACTCCAAAAATATAAAAATAGAAGAAAAACATTCAGAATTTATATACCTATTTTGAAACAATATTTCTTTCCATTTTTTAAATCCAACAATACAAAAAAATAGTGGGGAACAACTCAAAATATTTAAAGGGTTTCTTTGATTCATCTCCTCTAATTTTTACTATATCAAATAGAAATGTATTAGTGGCTATAAATGGTCCACTCCACCTGGAAAAATCTTACCAGGTATGAGATTCATCCTTTAAGAAAACAATATAACTTAATATCCTACTTGAAATCCACCTTTCTAAATAATTATAACATAGAAAGATCTGTATTTCTCTTTGTATAGTATATAATTCTTATTAACTTCCCTTATCAGCTCCTCAAATTACATCATTTGAAGATTTCATTTCTCTGCATCCTTCTCAATGTTTAGGTTCACTTTCTTTACAACCTAGTAGGTTTTTTGGTACATCTCAACATTCAAGTGAAAACTTTTTCCATAAACAATTTTGCAGTTAGATATACCTAAGGGGGTTTTGTAAGTAGTCATATAAACCCAAAATTCATTCTCAATATTTTTTCCCCAGTCCTTCTAATCCTAAAATCTTTTTGACTTCCTTTTTGGAGACATGGGTCCACCTATTCATTTATGGGTGGTATGCATTTGAGGTCTTGTGGTGTACACCATACTTCTTTATAAATGCTCCCATGGTCATGTTATAAAATTGTGTTTATTGTTCACTAATTATATCTCTAGGAACTCCTAACCTACAAAAATTATTTGATCTTAAAATCTTAGTCACAAATTTGGATTCATCAGTTTGGGTTACTTTTTATTTAATCTATTTGGAAACATAATCTACTACTAATGGGATTTAGGAAAATAAAAAAATTAAGGGAATGGTCCCATGAAATATAATCCCCATATATAAAATAATTCATACAAAATCAAAGTTTGTTGGGTCATTTCCTATATTTTAGAAACTCCACTCATATATTAAAATTTTCTCATGATTATCAAAATTCATGATAGTATTTAAAAATCAAAAGATAAAAAAATATTACTTCTAAAACATTAATGTTTATTTATTGATGTAAAAAATGGCCTCCAAATTAAATTGTAAGACAAAATGAAAGCGAAAATTTAAACTCTTCCTTAGGTTGTACCCCCTAATTACTTGTTCATTGTATATCTTTCATAAATAGGGATCCTCCCATGCATAGAACTTTGACTTAGATTTTAACTTAAGAGATTGATTCTTAGTAAATAAAAGGGGTAACTTTGATATTACCAAATAATTCACTATATCAGCATACTAGGGTACTTAGTTGAATTTATAAAATTGTTCACTAGGGAAGGAATCATTCAGGGTTGTCTCTATTGGTGTTTTTACCTTAGAATTCAAGGTTAACATGACTATATATTTTGCCACTAGATTTTCACATCCTTTCTTATCTTTATCTCCAAGTCAAATTCTTATAATTATAACATATACCTTACTAATCTTGTATTTTATTCATCTTTCTTGATCAAATACCTGAGTTTTGTATTATTAAAAAATGGATACTTTTTCCTTAACATATTGGCTTCAATTTCACCAATGCAACAATAATTGAAAAAAAAAACTACTCAATTGTTCTATAATTTATTTGGGTAATGTCTAGGGTCTGAGAGGTATGGATTATCACTTGTGATCACCCATTATATTTTTTGGGAGATCACAGATCCCACTTCTTTTTATAAAGCATCGCACAATACATTAAAAGGGTACTTTTAATTAGGTGGACAAATAATAGGTGTTGTGGTAAATCTCTCATTAATTTTTTAAAAATCTAACCTGTATGAATCATTAAACACAAAATTTGTATTTTTTTCAATAAGTTTTTCAAGGGTAAAACAATTTTACAAAAATCTTTAACAAACCTCTTAAAAATCTAGCATGGCCTAAAAATGATTTAATGTGTCTAATTGTGGTGGGGTAAGGCAGTGTGGAAATAATTACAACCTTATAATTATCAACTTTAATCCAACCTTTAGAAATTTTTTAGACCAAAAAAATGCCTTTCTTCACATGAAATTGTATTTTTTAAAATTTCAAACCTAGTTTCTTTTTAATCCATTTATTTAAAAAAAACCCATGTTTTCAAGATATATTCCGAAGGAGGTTCTAGAAATAATAAAATCATAAATTAATACCTCTAATAAGCTCCCAATCAGGTCTAAAAAGATTCATACCATGCAGTGTTGAAAATTAAATGGTCTATTTCATAATATAATGGAAATCATTCCGTAAGAGAACATACCAAATGGACATGTAAAACTTATTTTCTCTTTGTTTTCCAGAGATATTGGAACATAAAAATACACCAAAATCCATCACTAAAATAGTAATGACATTTAATAGCTAGTGTTTCCAACATATTATCTAAAAAGAAATGGTGAAATGGCCTTTCTAGGTCATGTTATTAAATATTACATAATCAATCAAAACTCTATAACTATTTTGAATCCTAGTTGGCACTAACTCATTAGTCTGATTTTGAAAAATAGTGAATCCAGTATTTTTGGGGAAAATCTAAATGAGACTCACCCATTATGAGTATTAGATATGTTATATGACTCCAACTCCTAAAAGTATCTCAACTTCCTTTTCCGTAACATCCATAAGGGTCAAGTAGAGCCTTTTTTAGTGTAGTCTTAGTGGTTTTGATCTTCTATCTAACAAAATAATATACACACATGTTATGGGACTAATTCCTAGAATATCTCTTAAGAACCAGCCTATAGTCCTAACATTATGTTTCATAGTTTCCAACAATTGATTCTCTTGATTAGGTTCTATGTAATTTGAAATTGTGATAGGCATTTTTTTTCATTTTCTTTTAGAAAATAATATTTATGTGTAGAGGGTAAAAATTTCAATTCAAATTAAGGTGGTTATACTAGTGATGATTTTACCTCAGTACTCTCCATGTTTGTAATTTGAAAAAATAAATTAGAAGTGTTGGTGGAGATTTTTGAGTGAATATTAAAAATATTACGCTTCTATTTTATCAAAATTTTTAGTAGCAAAAAAAAATTCAACATTTAACTCAATTTCAAAAACATATTCATCAAAGAACAAATTCAAGATTTAACTCAATTTTAAAAACATATTCATCAAAGAAATTTTGTGATTTCAAAGATTGTCCTCGTAGTATTATTTCATCAAACAATTAAATTTCTTCCTTAGAACAACAATAAATTTATAAATGGGTTGGTGTAAAAATATATTGATCATTATGGGGATATTTAATTTAATCTATAATTATAATTTTACTATTTTTTCCCTAAAATCCATTTAATGTATTCCTTAATTAACATTTATTATAGTTTTAAAATTTTTAAGAAAGGGCCTATATGAAATGATGAGGGAACGATATTTATCTCTTTATTCTTCCATGTTTAGGGAATAAAAATTAGAAGGTAACAATAGGAACTTCACTCTTACAAGAACATCCTCTAATAAAACACCAAATAGGTAGGAAATGGTTTGGTGGGATAATTTGGTAACAAATTTTGTGGGTTTGATCTTTCCTATCTATAGGTAAGAATAAATAGAGTGTAGAATTAAATTAATTGATGCTCCCAAATCACACAGTACATTTTTATATTGAGTTCTACTATAGTGCAAGGGATAGTGAAATTACATGGATATTAATATTTCTTATGTAATTTTGGGGTTACAATGATAGATATATTTCTACCTAAACTTAATTTTTCATGCACTTTTAGTTTTATCATTTGGTTCACATCACCTTGGAGAAATATCGTATACCTTGGGATATAGTAAATGGAATCGAGAAAATGAATATTGATCATAACCCTTTTGAATGTCTCTAATACCCCTGATTATAATGATTCTTCATTGGTTCTCTTGTGTGGTTTAACTCTTGAAGAAAAGGGAGATTGGGGCTGATATTGGTCTTCTATTTTGGTCTTATCCTTGTACTTTTTTTCTAGTTTCACCGCCATTACTATTTCCTATCATGGTTCCTTTTTATGGAAATATTCTTCATATTATTTAGGATATAAACATCAAGATTTGGAATACTTTAGTGATTATTCAATGATTTTCACCTCTTTACCATTCCATAAATAAATAGAATTAACACTACTACAAAATAGGCTTTTAATACTACTAAAATTTTCCTCTATCATTGGTAGAAAATCACTAACAACCGAATCATGATTATAATCCCTAGGCTTTTATCAGCACTAGAAAAGAACAAATAAAGAGTTAATTTATCATCTATTTTAAAATTACAGATAATCTGGTTCTTTGTCGATGCTAAAAAATGATGGAAAATGGTGAGTATATTAGCGCATTAAATATCACTAATAAAAGGGAATACTGCAGTGTGTTTTAATTGCACACCGCATGACCACAAATAGCACCATAAAGCAAAAAAATTGGGTAAAAATACTGATTTTAAATGAAATAAAATTTAAAACTCAAATGAAAGAAAAAAACACTATATTATATACATTTCAAACATTGGTTTATACAATTACATTAGTAATTAAAAATTATCACATAAATTTAAAAACACCAGCATTCCTGTATATTTTTTCCCTGACCCAGCCTCATGTTATTGTCAAACAAACCACCCTTGCTCAAGTAAAATAAAGAAACTATATAAGAAAAAAATTATTATGTTAGTAATAATATAAAGAAATTAATTAAATAGGATGTGTTAATTTGAATCTAAACTTTGAGTCACACCAGGAACACTGTGTGTTGGATTGAGTTGTGGTTGATTCTTGCATGACACACCATTTCTTATTCATCTTCAAGAATTATCTCTGTAAAAATTAACTAAATAAGTATAAGATAAAAATTATAAGGAAATTAATTATGTAATATTAGATAGAATTATTAAAAAATAATCTAGGCCTATTTGCTCGGTTTTGCTAATGTGATGCGCATTTTAAACTAAAATGACACTAATATATTGAAAACACATACTCTGAGACATACTGGTCACACCATGCATCAAGTTTAGATTTAGTTTATTTTTAAATGTTTCAAATTAATTATGGATCATTTTACTATGGTATAAAAACAAACAAAATGTGTTTTCTAAGTTTTGAGTATTTCCCTTGTATTTTTTATCAAAATGTCTTTTTAAACTAGAAACACATACTTTGAGTCATACCAATCACATAATGTGTCATTTTGATGTGAGAATGGTTTATACATGTCAAAAAATGACTTATAAATCTTTTTCCTAAATTATTAATACATTCTGAGTGTGTTTTATTGGTTTTTAGTGAGTGAAACTTTTTGAATAAAAATGTAAATTTCAAACTGATAACAAACACGTTGAGTCCTACGAGGAACATCATATATCAAATTGATGTACAGATGATTCCTACACATCACAAATGACTTATGGATAATTTTTATAAATCATAAAACAATATGAATTTTTTTCCCAGTTTTTAGCATGTTAATTGTCTTTTTTACTAAAATTAATGTCAATTTTAAATAAAAGTCACACTTGGAGTCATACTATTTACAGTATGCATTAGATTGTGGTTAGGCTGAATCCTACACATCACAAATGACTTAGGTATCATTTTAAGGAAGTATAAAAATAATATGAATTTATTTTCTTGGTTTTGAGTAAATCACTTGTGTTTTTTAATAAAATTTCATTTTAAACTTGAAATAATCACTTTGACTCATACCAGTCACATCGTGTGTCAGTTTGATATGATAATGATTACTAAATGCCACTTCTATTTTTTACAAAAATTTCATTTTAAACTAAAAACATGTACTTTGAGTCATACTAGTCACATCATGTATTTGTTTGATGTGAGACTGATTCTTACACATCATAAATGAATTGTGAATATTTTTAAGGAATTATCAAGAATATATGGGAACATTTTCTTGGTCTTTAGGGAGTGTCACTTTTTGAACTAAAATGTCAATATTAAACTCATAACAGACACTTTGAGTCATACTAGGAACACAATGTATGGGATTTAGGTGGAGGTAATTCCAACACATCACAAATGACTTATGAATAATTTTCCAAAAGTATCAAAACAATATGAATGTGTATTCTCAGTTTTGATATGGTCGGTTTCTTTTGTAATAAAATTAATGCCAACTTAAATAAAAATACACACTTGGAGTCATACCGATCACACCATGCATCAGATTGAGGTTAGGATGATACCTATATGTCCCAAATGACTTATGGGTCGTTTTCATAATGTATCAAAATAATATGAATGTTTTTTCTTGGTTTTCAGTATGTCACTTTTCTTTTTTATTAAAATGTCATTTTAAACTGGAAATGGGAAATTTGAGTCATACCAGTCACATTGTGTGTTAGTTAGTCATGAGACTAATTTCTATACATCAAAAATTACTATTAAATAATTTTACTAAATTTTCAAGATAATCCAAGAACATTTTCTCATTTTTCAGTATGTCACATGGTGTTTTTATTAAAATTAATGTCACTTTTATAAAAAAAGACACAGTTGGAGTCATAACGGGCACATCATGCATTTTATTTAGGTGAGCATGATTCTTACACATTAAAAATTACTTATGGGTTGTTTTCATTAAGTATCAAAAAAATATTAATGTTTTTATCAGTTTTGAGTATGTGATGTCTGTTTTGAACTAAAATGTAAATTATAAACTAAAACATGCATTCCTAGTCATGTAAAGCACACTATGTATCATATTAAGGTACAGATGATTTATTATTTAATATGTTTTTTTTCTTTCAACTATCTAAAAAAATCTAAAAAAAGAGATAACATGTTCCATTATATTGGAAGAGGAAACCTCATCAGCCTCAAGTAGTTCATGTTTCAGGTAGCATGGGGTTTCCTCTTCCATTAGAAAGGAATATGCTCTCTATTTTATAGATTGTTGTAGATAGTTAAAATAAAAATATGGCCTCCCAAAATATATATGAAAAAAATAAATTAGTATTGGATAACAATGATAAGGAAATTTACTTAAAAATAGTAGATAAAATTGTAAAAAAATTAATAAAATAAGTAGTAATAATTCACATTTTCATGATGGTTGTATACATTCTTTACTCATTCCCTTGTTATCATTATCTCCATTATATCCTCAAATTACAACCTCTCACAAGAATGAGAAGCTTCGAACAAACCACCCCAACTCAAATAAAAGAAAGCACCTATATAAGAAAACAATTAATATGTTAGTAATAATGAAAGGAAATAAAACTAAAAATAAATATGAAAAAATAAATAACATCTATGGATAATGATTTTACTGTTCAAAGATCAATATTGTAAATCCTATGAAAGATAATAATTTTTTGAAATATTCAAAAAGAACCAAACAACCAAGTTTTATTTTAACTCACTAAATTTCTTGGATAAAATATAAATATAGGTGAATGCAGTTCGAATTTTGGGGACTGTGTATGCCCAATTTTGAGTATGTGATGTGTGTTTTGAACTAAAATGTAAATTATAAAATAAAAAATAGCTCTAGGTATACTGATCACACCATGAATTAGATTGAGGTGTGGTTGATTGAGTATGTGATGTGAATTTTTCTTTTAACCATCTATACTAGGATTGAAAATAAATAAATGTTCCATTTGGATGGAAGATTTAACCCCATTCTACCTGAAATGCCTCATCCAAAAGCAACATGTTCTCTCTTTTCTAACTTGTTGTATATGGTTGAAGGAAAAATATGACTTCCCAAAAGATCTATGAAATAAAATAAATAAATATTATTTAAAAATGATGAGGAATTTAAATTAAAATTATTAGATAAAATGGTTAAAAAATTTACTAAATAAGTAGTAGTAATTCACCTTTTTATGATTATATTAAATGAGTGAATCATCCTTGTTGATGAAGTCATTTATTAATGATATCTATAAAAATTAAAAAAATAAGTATTAGATAAAGTTTTACTCTCCTCGTTTGTTTTTTAATCAATTATCCCTAAAATATTTCATCTATGGGTGTACAATCACAAAACAAAACCACCAAAAAATGTAATATGAGGCTTTGGGAGTATCAAATAGGGATTATTAAGATGATTTTAGGAGGGATTATCGAAGAAAGGTCACAGAATGATTCGAAGATGTTATGTGTTATTTATTTTGTATATTAATATTTATATGTATTTGTGTCTTACTGTTACTAAAATTTATTGAATGTTTTTATTTTAGAAGTTTGGTTTTGTTTCAGCATATAAAACTTTGAACAATTTCAAGAAGAAAAAGATGTATGACTAGTATATCAGTTATGGTCCTGATGAATTATTGGGTGATAGCACCTTAGATGGTGAGTCTAAGGATTTTTCATTGAAATAATATCATTCCTATTCTATGATAAATAAATTAACATATATTTTTCCCCCATTTCAGGTGGTTGTGAGGAGTATACACTTGAGGTTTATCTGGAAGATTTGAACAATGGGGAATAAAAAAATATGTCCATCCATCACTATGAAATATGCTTCAATTTCCTTAATGAAACAAAACTTCTATGGACTTCTTCTCTCTTAAAAACTTTTCACCCTGTAGTGTAAGAATTTATCACTTTCCTTCAAGTTCCCTCAACATCCATTGTATGAAGAGTAATGGTTCTGCCTCTGGTCAATCACAGAGGCAGTCACCTAGTTAATTATTTTAGTTCTGGAACCCCCCACAACATGTGAATTTGGTGGAATTTCCTACTTTTAATCCATTTCTACCAAAATAATAATCCAATTCAAGGAACGGGAGCCACCAAAAAAACTTAACGGATATAAAAAACAACATATGCATCATATAAGAATGGCCTTCAATGGAGAACAGTTGTGTCTTCAATCAATCTCTATCCCTCTTAAAAATTTTAATAGTAGTCATTATCCTTAAAAAGAGAAATATTTCTTGGGTCTAGGCAGATCTGGTTGGGATCTCGGAGAGCATGGAAAGGGGTGAACATTCGTTAATTTTCCGTTTGATTTTTCCTAAGCATTTTCTAGTATGGAAACTCAGAGATTTGGTTGATCAGCTTTCCATAAATTGGGGGTTCAAGGAATATAAATTTATTTCTCTAAGAAAGGTATTTTTCCACATTTTTTTCCCTTGGAGAATTTGAAATATTGTGGCTGGGGGCTTGGTTCGATTGCATTTAAACCAGGTTTTCTTTATATCCATGAGTGGGTGAGGATATTCAAACATCTAGAGATTGGAAACTCATCTGTGAAGCTGTGGGTCAACTTCTATGGTCTAAACTAGATACTTTTTCACCCTTATATATTTCATGACATTGCAATGGTGATTGGAGTTCCAATAAAAATAGATAAAGCAACTGAAATTTCCAGGACTGGTCACTTTTTATGCCTTCTAGTTGAGGTAGATTTATGTTATACTTTAATTGAAAAGATTTTTATTGCTATTAATTATGATTAGATTCCATTTAGGATTGAATATAAAAAGTTTCATAAATTATGTAAATAATTCAAGGTCTTAGGACATGAGGTTTTCAATTTAATAAGACTAATTGTTTGTGACTTTTGTTCCACAAGAGGGTATGATGCCAATTCATGCCCTAAAAAATAAAAAAAAAATTACTTCCAAAAGTTAAACAGGTCATGGTAAAGTGGTCTTGACAGGAAGTGGGGAAGATGTTAAGTCTAGGAAAGAGGGGATCTTGTTGAACACTTCTACTAGTGCTCTACCTATGCAGTTTAGTCAGCCAATCGGGGTTACTTCGGGTCAGAGGAAGAGTGTTAGTGGGTATGGCCAGAATAATATTGGTACTAGTATGAAGTCACCCACAACTTGGGTAAAAATTATTGAATCAAAAAAATTGGAATCTATTGATGTCATTACCAAGGCTCTAGATGAACCTTGGAATATGACTATTTTGGGTGTTGTTACTCAGATGGATATAGGAGATGTTGAGGCAGATTTATCTTCTGGTTTTCTAGAAGGCACATCATCTCCCCTTGTGTAAGGCGAGGATATGGCTCATGGTTATGGGGAGGTGGAGATAATTTCTCCACCTCCAAATATGTATGTCATAGTTAGAAATATGGGACTGATTTATAGGGATGGTTCTAGTTGGATTGGTACTAGTATGAAGGCTTCAAAATCCTGGGCACAGATTGTTGAAGCAGAATAATTAGAATCTGTTGATGGCATGAACAAGGTTCTAGATCAACCAAGGAATATTACAATTTTAGGTGTTGTCACACATATAGGAATAAGATATTTTGAGGTAGATCCTACCACTGGTGGTTTTCTTGCAGGTGCCTCACCCTTGGTGAAAAGCGAGCAGGGCAGTAGTCTCTTAAATATGGTCCAAAGTCATGGGAAGGTCCAGAGAATGGGTTCAATTCAAGAGGCCACCCAGTATAGTGTAATAAGTCCAACAATTTCCCTTATTATGTATGCACCTTTTGTGATAGAAGGTGATCCTTCCAGGTATGTGGTAGAAGAGCAAGAGAATATTTTTGATGGTACTAATTAAGATGTAATGGAGAATTATATTCAAGCTGAATTTGACATGGAAATAGCCCATGAATGAGATTTATATAAGATGAAGGGTAAAGATAAGTTATCACCCAATCCTTTTATGAGGAATGCGGTGAATTCCTCTGACACCCCTCTGTACAAGGGTCTGAAGCAGAAAAGGGATGAAGCACCAAGTACCGATGATGTTCCTTCTTTGCTGGAGAGGGAAGAGCTGGTAGTTTCCAAGAAACATGACAAGACTTGGTAGTGGGTTTGACCCCTAAAGAATTTTGGTCGAGGATGTGGGCGTGCTGATGTGGAAGGTAGTTGTGGTCAGTCTAACAGGTCATCTTCTAAAGGTCTCACCCTGGAGTAGTAAAAGATATGAGAGAAGTACTTTCTGCTCTTTTAAAAAAAATGCACTCAACCATAGTGGGAAACTACTAACGATGATGATGACTCTGATCATGATTATGCGAATGATCCTACTGTGGACTTGTAATTTTCATTTTCAAATGAGGGAATATTACTTTGTATGGCCCCATTTTTTTCCTCTATCATCTTCATCTTTTTAATAAATTTTGAGGAGTAGGATCGCCCGTCTTCTGAACCTTTTTAACAAGAGGAATCAGATTATTTCAATGAACAATCCTTAAACTTTCCATCTAAGGGGTTTTCACCCAATGCATCATTAGGACCATCCTAGACATCTTGGTCAAACACTTATTTCTTTGAGAGATTGTTCAAAGTATCATATGATCGAAAAAACTCAACTATCTAAAATAAACAAATTCAATACATTTTAGTAATAGGAAGATACTAAGACCAAGATAGAAAAAATCAAAATCCATAAGAACCCAACTAGAAATCAATTATAATCCCTTAAAAACCTTGAGAAAAAATTATATTTAAATTAAATTAAACCTAGATAACAATTATAATTTTAGAGAAACCAATTTTAAACACCCAAGAACATGAAAAAAAATAAGGAATAGATAAATCATAAATACACCTACCTAAGAATATCGTAGATGATGCAAAACCTTCAGAAATAGTGAGTGGAAAAGTACTGATGGAACCACAATGGAAAAAAGGTAATGAATAGAGAGAGAGAATGAACAAAAGAATGAAAAAAGAAACAAAAAAGAGAAAATACTAAATTTCTTGGATACTGGAAAATATATAGTCAAAAGCACCTTATGAGAAACCCAAACAATCAATCAATGAGTGAGGAGGAAGAGAAAATAACATACATTGGATTCAAGCTTTGATTCATCTGATAGAAATTAGAGATATCATGTGTGAAAGATTGGATTTATTTGATCCTTGGATTCATTCGAGACTTGATTCATTCGAGCCTTAGATTCGATCCTTGGATGCATTCGAGGCTTGATTTGAATATTGATTCGAGCCTGGATTGTAGGAGGAGCACTGGAAGGAGGTGGATTCCAAAAAAATATTGAGATATCATGACTAAAATAGTCATGGTTAGGGTTCTTAAAATTGATCAGAGGGACTTTTATCGGCGTTTCCAAAAAAGTGATGATAAAGATACGTTTTATCCGCGCTAAATTAATAAGCGCTAATAATGCACTATCTTTATCTGTTCTAAAGAAGCGCTAATAAATAGAATCTTTATTAGTGTTAAAAATTTAGCACTGATAAATTATAAATAAAAAAATTGTAAATAAATTTATATAATTATATATTTATTTATTTTAATTTTATAATTATTTAAATATATAATTATTTTTTTACAATTATATAAATACTTTTTAAAAAATATTTTTTTATTTATAATTATAAATATATAATTTTAAAAATACAGTAAAAATACATTTTTAAGTATATTTTTAAATACATTATTAATTATTTATTTATAATTATAAATATATTTATATCCTTATATATATTTATATAATTATATATATTTAAAAAATATAAATAAATATAACAAATGTATTCAATATTTAAATATATTTATTATAATTTAATAATTATATAAATACTTTTAAAAAATATATTTATATATTTATATCATTATATATATATAATTATATATATATATATACAGAAAATATTTTTATTATTTAATAAATTTATTATAATTTTATAATTATTTAAAATTATATAATAATTTATTTATAATTATATAGATAATTTTAAAAAAATAATATTTATTTATTTATAATGATAAATTTATAATTTCATAAATATAGCTAATATAGTTAATATATATTTATTAATATATTTATTAATAAATATTTATTTAAAAATATATTTGTAACAATATTAATGAAAATATAATCTTAAATGCATGCATATGTCAAATTTGAGTGAAATTAAATAATTAAAAATGATTACACTTTAAAAATATTAAAAAAATAGATAAGTTTCATTAATTAAAAAGAAATTATTAAAACAAATATGGATATATAATGAGATAAATATGAATACATATTGAAAATATTAAAACATAGAAAATATATATATATAATAGAAAATGATTAAATTACAAAAAAATAAAAAATACATTAAAAATGAATAAATAATACCTAATTGTAATAATATTAAAAATAAATATATAAAATTTACTAATTAAAAAGATAATATGTTAAATGTATCATGTTATAATGAAGTTATGAAATTAATAATAAAAATTAAATAAATTACATAAATATTAGGTGTTTGTATTTCTATATAAGGTTATATTAATTGTGTAAATATTTGTGTGTGCATTGTATATAAAAAGGTGTAAATTATGCATATGCACATGAAATCAATGTAACACACGTTTTATATATGTTAAATTGAAAAAATAAAACAACATTCAATTATTTTCATTACTCAATGCAATTAGTTAGTATTTTTAATTAATATTAATTTTAAATTATAAACCACTGAATATATGATTTAGTTAATGAAAGCGCATAAATATTCTATATTATATAATTCATATTTTAGGAAATATTATATACATTTATATATATATATAGAAATATATATATGAATATATTTTGATATTAAATGTATTAATGAATTATTATGTATACAAATCATTAAAATGAATAAGACATTAATACGTTTTTAATTATTACATTTTATTAATTTTTTGTATTTATATTTAATATATATTATTTATTACTACTTATAATTAATATATATATATATATATCAAACTTATTTATCTTAATTAATAATTGTATCATTAATAAAATTTTTAATAATATTTAATTTATTTATTTTTTGTTTAATTATAATAATTTATTCATTATACATATTCATATTTAATATATACTATTTATTAATGTTTATAATATATATATATATGCATGTATGTATATGTATATTAAATTTATTCATTTTTATCAATAATTATTTAATGAATAAAACGTTTAATATTTTTCTTGCTTTACTCATTTTTAATTTTTATTTGTTTAATTATTTCATTTTATTAATTTTACATATCTATATATTTAATATATAAACTTTATTAATATTTATAATATTTATATATAATTTATTAATTTTTATTAACAATTATTTATTTAAGAAAAAATTTAATATAATTTTTAATTTGGTATTTTTTTAATTTTTTTTGTTTAATTATATCATTTTATTAGGGACCTTTATCAATGCTACAAATAAAGCACTAATAAAGGTTGCCCTTTATCATCGCTAAAAATAAAGTGCTTATAAAATTTATTCTTTATCAATGCTAAAAACAATTATAAAGGGTAACTTTTAACAGTTCTTTTTTAGTGCTGATAAAAGGCATCCTTTATCAATGATTTTTTTAGAACTGATAAAGGTCACCTTTAACAATTCTTCTGTATAGCACTATTAAATGCCTATTTTGTAGTAGTGTAACATTCCTTTTGGGATAGGAATTCACTGGGAAGTGAGTTTACCTAAACCATAGTATACTAATTTGTTGATGGTAGATACTATCTAGTTAAACTGACCTTTCATATATTTCAACTCTGAAATGTGATTGATGTAGGTAGTTTACCAGTTGGTTTAAGATTCCATATGTTATATCAGTAAGTCCTTCATGAAGGTCTCTTGATATTGTCCTTATTGATAGCTTATAGAAATTTAAGAGGCGTTCCTTTGAAAGGGTGGGATTTGGAAGGATTTTCGGTAAGTATACTGGAAATATAGCCCTAGAACTTGGTGGTTTATATCACCATATTTAATGTTTGAGTGTTCCTTGAATCCTTGGATTCTATTGAGTTGTTGGTACTACCTTTAGAATATGGAATCACTACTTTATGGAAGTTCGGGGAAACCATAAGTGTAGTGATCTAGGGAGTGTCAAATCCAGAAGAATCTCAGGGGTGTGGTAGGTGCTAGATCCTGGACTTTATTCAATGTTATTCATCTCATAACAATGGTTAGCTCCTCAATTTTATTTTCAAGTAAATGTGAGTTAAAACTCTTTACCTCATGTACTCATCTAGTGGTGGACCTAGTATTGAATTTTTGAGAATTATGTGAGATAATTTCAATCAACTCTCTAACATCAGAAGGTTACTTATCGATCAGTGCCCTTATAGAAGAATCATAAAATAGGTTACATTCATTATCCATAAATCCTTGTTAAAAGAATATGAGAAAATTAGGGTCTTCAAAGGGAAAATATGGGCATGATGTAGTCAATTACTTCAATATCTTCTAAAACTCATGGAGGGTTTCTCCACTTTCTTACTTGATGTTATAAATCACCCTTCTCGGTAAGGTTCTTCCTGATATAGAGAATAATTTCTAGAGGAAATCATTATGAATTTCACCTCACTTAATGAATTATCTAAGTTTTAAATTATATATCCACTCCATAGTCGGTCCTTCAAGGGAGAAGAGAAAAAACCTTCAAGTTGTTCTGATCTTTAGGGGATCCTCTAGGTTTGAAATTTTTTATAAACATTCCCAAACTCTCTCAATTTTTAGTTAGAATCCTCTCCTAAAAGTCTATGAAACTTAGGTAGGAGTTGGATCATTCCGTTTTTTAGTTCAAATTGAAATATAACATTTGGATGTTTAAGCTAATTGTAATTGTTTAAACTAGGTGCATATAATTCTCCCAAAATCCTATTCAGATGAGATATATTTTCATCCCTATTTTCACTAAAAAAAGTGACTCTAGTGAAAGAATAATATGGGGATAAGTAATCTACAAAAGAAACCTTGAAAACTGCCATTCCTCTTGCTCAGTGACCCTCATATTCCTGATTCTTTCTAGTATAGTTTTTTCAACCTCTGAATTAAAACCAATGAAGTGATCTAAAATATATCTGGTCATTTATCAAAACTATTTCAAATTAAACAAAAGAAAATAAACAACACCCCTCCAAAAAATTGAAATAATTTTATAAGGTTCCTAACATAGATCCCTCAAAAAAATTCAAACTATGATTAATGTAGTGAAATAAAGGGATAAAGAGGAGAGTAAGTGTGTTTTACAATTATTTTGTGGGTTTAGTGTGTGTGAAAAAAGTCATTAAATCTGGATGATAATGTAATTGGATTGGTTTTCAACTTCAGTTTTTAAAAGTAGTTGGATAACCTCGGATTATACCCCCATTCCCTTTAAAAATCATTATTCAAGTTATATCCCCTGCTCTCTATAATCAAATAATACCTCACAAATCACCCTCAACTAGTTTTTTTCTTGAATAAGGGGATAAAATAATCATTGTATCCCCTAATTTTTCCTAGCGTAGTTATTGGATATCGTTGATCAATCTCATATCAAACCATGGCTCACCATTGCTGGAAGTGAAGTAATTATAAGCTTCCTATATGTGAAAATCATAGAATGAAAGAAAAAGATTCTAAAAACAATGATCATTGGAAACCACTGACTGATTAAGAATTTAAACACTTTTATAGAAATGATCTAAAGACATTTATATTAACGAGAAGAATTCATTAACAAGGTATGGAGAGACTCTCCTTGTCTTTATCACTAATGTACTAGTATTCCATCATCAGATAAATAATATAAAATTAAAAGAAATAAAGATAATTAGTAACAACAACTCAATCAATCCAAGGAATCCCCTTCATCCTCGAGTAAACATTCACATTCTTATAGAAGGAGTCTAGGGATACTTGCACAGTTCAACATCTGCATCTACCCACATGAGTAGCATGGGATTCTCCTTCCTCTTTCAATGATTTCATTTCATTCAAAAATTTCCTCAAATTTTATGCCTCGAGAAGAATTGTATTTTCTCCACTTTTCCAGCTCAAGGTTCATCATTACTTCAGTTGGGCTCTTGAATCTTACATCTCTACTCGATATTCCTCTAATAATATTCTCCTCTTTCCTCAGCTGGATGATATCTACATGGTTTTTCTAATATATCTCTCCCCTATTTGGTTAAACCATGGGATTTCAAATTGATTTTGGGTTGACCTTCTCCATTTTTGGAATTTGTGATTTTATTTTTATGAGGGTACCCTTATGCAGCAACATGTAAGGATAGTCTACCAATATGTGGGTCTTGGAAAGTGATTGTTACCATTACATTGCCCAGAAATTAGTAGAGATAACTTTATGTATCGGTCTCTCATTCATGTTACCATTACATAGTTCATATTATATTAATTTTAAGTATTATTATCAGTTTAATTCATAAGATCATGCATCTAGTCATACTAAATTCTCATGGTTCAGAGTTTGACAAAGTCTCTAAGTCATATGATCAGTAATAAAGTCATTCACTCACTGAAGTCTTATGATCTAACCTCTAAAGTTGTATGATTGGGAATTTATATTATTAGGTGTCACATAAGCCTTATGATCATGGCAGAAGTCATATCATATGACTTTGAATTCGTCTAATGAATTGAATTCCTACGGCACTGGATAAATCCATACACTTGGCAATAAAGTTGGACATTTTTTCTCATCAAAATTTAGAAAAATCTTAAATCCTTATAAACAGAATTCAAATTCATATGTTTTTCATTTTCAATTTCATAACCTCATACAGATAAGTTATCAAAATTATGAATTTCATTATATTATTTTTCAAAAAAAAATCAAAATGAATTAAACTATAAAACTCAAAATTGAAGGCCTTTAAAAATAAAATTTTTAAATTCAAAATTCATGTATGGATTTTCAATTAAACCCAAATAAATATAAAAACACCAAAACATTTTTCAAAATACATTTAACAATTGAGTTACAGATTTTCAAAAGTAAAAAAAATGAATTAATTATCTATGTTTTATTTATATTAGGGGGTTAATTATTATTGATCAGTAGACAAAAAATATGGAAATATTAGCTCACATCAAAGGGTTTGTCCAAATATTTGTTAAAATATAAGGAATTGAGATGTCATAAATATTAATAGTGTATTTTAAAAAATAACATGATTTTCAAGAAAATGATCCAAACACAAAAAATACCATAAATGATATAGATTTAATAGTTCATTTGTTAAATATTTATACTAAAATAAATTTTGTATTATTTCTAAACACAAATAATTTATTGTATTTTATCTTGATTTTCTAAAGATAATACTTTCTAAGAGGCTGGTGAGAGTATGTTTCAACATAGATAAGTTCAGTGCTAACAAATCAAATATTATGCCAATCAAAATTCATGGTGAGTTTCACTTAATGTCCTAATAAATTTTAGGGTATGTAAATAAAGAAACATGTAAATAATTACATTTAGTTAGCATAACAAAGTGAATTTCAGTTTGTCTTAAACAATTTTAGAATGTGTTAGTAAGTGATAATGTAAATAGTTACATTATCTACCAAAATATTTCAAGGAAAATATTAATAGAAAGGGTTACAAGAATGATTATGATGATATAAGAAATAATTATATATAGACAATAGAAATTTCTATTGTAACATTTTATGTTTTATGTTTAAAGAGTTTGAATATGTTCATGGAGGTGAACATTAGGAATATTATTCCTAAATCTCATCATTATTAAAATTTACATTATTCATAGATGTTACTCATAAAAAAACTTAGTGGGGGGGTTTATCAATGGATACATAGAGATGTGGAAGGAATTACATATAGATATAATGAGTTAAAAAAAACGCTGAAAGTGTAATAAATGTAAGACTGATCTAGCAGTAAAATATATATTATATGTTAGAAAAGTGATCATGTAGGGTTTTGTTAATTATTCTTAATAGAGTTTAAAAATATAAAATGTATCATACAAGTCAAACCCAATTTTATCATTATTTTACATTGTTTGTGTATATATATATATATATTGATACACATTTCATAAAGTGTAATGATAATTGACCTATCAAACTATGACTTTTAGTTTTCCATAACTGATGTTCATCATGTAGTATTATATGTTATGATGTAATGTTAAGGTTATAATGAGTATGATTCTTATATAAAGATATGAAATATGATCATGAGGAATAAAATAGGTTTTGTGAGCTAAATGGCCCATAAAGTATACCACATGGAGTTTCATACACTATATCTTTGATATACTATGGGTGAATGGATTATATTTAGAGTCCCCTCAATATAATCCTAGAAAGATACATATCATGATAACCTATATACTTTTATACATTTATTATGAAAGCATTTTAGAATAGCTTATCATGGGTGGTTGGGTATGTTCTTGAACGTGTCATTTATTGGAGATTATCTAAGAAAGGATTTTTTTTTCACTTGTATAATGGGTATGAAATCTAGTCCCTTGATTTCATTAATCCTAGGAAGTGTGAGGTCACACATAGATAATATATGTGATGTGCTTATCTATTTGGATGAAGGAAATGTGATGTATTAATAGATAAAGGTGAAGAACATGTCATATATTCCTTGACTAGGTTAGTCTATACTTAGAGAATAAATAATCTTTGAGTTGGATATATGGGATTTACAAACTATGTTTTCCATGGTCACTTGATTTATAGGATAAAGAAAACACAAGAGAATTCATGATTTTATATAACATAGTTGGTGGACACAATTATAAAGATACATATTTATGATGGAGATCACATCAAATATCTTTATAGCTGGAGTAGAACTGATTCTTTGTTAGAGGCCTCTCTTTTCTTATATTTATAAATCTGGTGATACATATTTTTTGTAAATGCTACAAAGGCTTGTGGGTTCACACCATTTTTTTTGACTAAATAGAGATTAAGTTCGAATCAAAGAGATTCTCTAAAACTGTTTTGGAGTTTATCAAATGGAATATTGGATGGGTATTCACAAGTTATTCCATATTATGTGATACATGATGAGGTTGATGATATATTTCCAAAATATTTTTGGAAGATATCCAATAATATTTTTGGGTATTGTTTCACAAGATATTATATATGATACAATATAAGGATAAATAACACAAAGTCTATGAGGCTTTAGTGCAATTGGTAGATTGAAAGAGATATACTCTAAATCCAATATACAAATAATGTATTATGGTTGTATCATAGGTTATGTTTGGGTATATTCTAAAGCATAAAATAGTGATTTCATTCCGTTTACCAATACAATATTATTGTATGATTGGGTAATATCATAAGATGGGTTATGATTATAACCATAAAGTATGATATACACTATCTTCTTATGTTCTTCATGTATGAATGATAATAGTTATCATTTAGGAATATTTCATGTAAAGCTATCACTTATTAGACATTTAATATGATGAAATAGTTAGAAAGTTTGATGTATTCATGCAATGGTTGCAAAAACTGGCTTAGTGGAATTTAATCATGCATTTTAACACATGAGTAAATTATTTTTTAGTCTAAGAGCATCCTTGAGGGATTTATAAATATAAATTCACCCTGAGATGGTATATATGAATGTTTTCCCAATACTTGGTTGAATTTCACCTTCCAGTATCCCTTTTCTCCTACCTTCTTTACACAATGAGACAGGACCATTCAACAAAGGGTTAAAGAATCATTCTCATATGATGAGTGATTCAATACATCACATAGATACCTCTAGAAGAGGGATGTATTTTGGCTTCCTCTAATGTGATCTTCATTAAGACTGGATAAAGAGTGTTGTAGTAGCACTGTGGTGTAAGGTACACATCAGAATTTCTTCATTTACAATTTTTGTGATTTCATTTATCTAGTATGGTTGGTCTTGTATTTGGGTTTCTTTATTACTTCTCTTTTGTTTGATGATAGACCCTATATCCTTGGAAAACTAGAAATCTCATTAGTAAAAATTCAATATGTTCATGTATAAAAAAAATATGAGATACCGAAAGGTTATGGAATACATTATAAGTAAATATGTTTCATCATAATCAATCTCAGGTATTTGTGAGAGACCTTGAGAAAGTAATCATTATTTATTTCCAAAAAATTCATTATTTTCATTTCAATTTCTCAAAAATACACATTTATAATCAACAGGTTTAATACCCTCTGTGATTTTCACAATAAACCTAAAAATGACATGTTTAGTAAGTGAGAAAAATTAAAATTGGATTATAACTTTCCATTTATTCTAATATGATCTATCACAACATTCATCAGATATTTTAGGTTCTTGATCCTCATTAATAATATCAAGTGTAAAATTGTATGAAAATGTGTTTTCAAAAATAGTCCCCCCTTAGTTCCAACATCCTCTAGTGTTAGTAAAATTTATATAAATTTCCTCTTGATCATAATAATGTAATTCTAGTATATTATTTTCTTGAGGAATGTTATTGGTGAGTGAATTTATATTCTCCTAGAATTTATTTATTTCTTTAACTATCATAGGTTTATTCTTTTTACATTGAAGAATATTATTATCTTTTAATCCAAGTGGTATTCCATGCTTCATATGTGGATTGGAAACATTTTTATTGCACTATTAGATTATTCTTTAGAGACATCTATTCTAAATAGTGTATTTACACTAGGTTTGTATGATTTTGTAATCCATTTTGAATCATTGAATGTATCAAAAAATTGATTTTTAAAATTTTTTAAATTAATAATTTTTTGAACTTTGAAATCACTCATATATCTATGAGGATCAAGATGTAATAATGAAGTCATTTTTCGTAATATTTCTTTTGATTTCAATTGATTTTTTTCCTTTAATATAGGAAACATTTTTTTTTCAAAATGAAAATCATAAAATCTTGCTATAAATACATCTCATATCATGGTCTTGAGATACTTTTTTATCAAGGGTGATTTTAAATCCAATGTAAATCCCCAATCTTCATTAGGTCCCATTTTTATTCATTATGGAGGTTCTACTAATACAAATACAGCACAACCAAATTTTCTTAAATATGAAATATGTGTTTCAAGATGAAAGTATAATTATAAGGGGGTATTCATGATAACTTGATATACTATGGGAAAATTCATATTTACAATGGGATATTTTTTATGGGCCTGTCGGTCATCACAAATAGTCCTTACAGTGGGACTATTTGTGATGGTATAGGAATCCAATCGCAAATAATACTAAATAAATAATTATTTGTGATAAGAAAAACTTCCCATCACAAATACCTTTATTACACGTGTTCTCCAAACCACGGGAACTGTTATTTGTGATGTGTATTTACACACATAGAAAATATATTCATCATAATAGTTATTTGCAGTGAGAATTTATAACTCGTTTTAAATATGGTTTTAGGATAAGATTATTTATGATGGGACCCATCACAGATTGATTCATAATCGCGGACAACTATATTTATGGTGGGTATTTTTTATAATAGGCCTCGTCGAAAATAGCCCCTTCACTAATAATCTAACCTATATATATGCCCCCAGTTGAATTTTTACTCTCATTCCACTTCTGATATATCTCATACCCTCCTCTCCTCTACTTTCTTCTCCTCCCATAAATTTATTCCTTTAAAAGTTTACAATTTTATAGGGAAGAAAACTTTCATATATACAACCAATAAAATCTTCAATTTTGTGGTATTAATTTAATGTTTTAAATTTTTAGTTAATTTATTTTTTATTAGAAATTAGTATCTTTAATTATCACATACTAGTTTTAATTAGAATTAATTAGTTTTAATTAGAATAATTAGTTTTAAGTAGTAGTAATTATTTTTAATTAGAAGTATTTTGTTTTAATTATTTTTAATTAGAAGTAATTTTTTTTAATTAGCAGTAATTACTTTTAATTATTATTAAGTAGTTATGATTCATATTACTTACTTAAAATAGAAAGATAAATAGTAAAAATCAATAGAACCTAGTAATAATTCATAGATCTCAATAATAAGTAGTAATAATTTGTAGTAATTTGTAATAATTAAAAATAATTAATAATTAATAGTAATTAATACTAATATTTAATAATTATATCTAAATATTAATAAATTAAAAATAATTACTAAAAATTAGTGGTAATCAGTGAAAATTAGTGGTAATCGGTAAAACTAGTGGTAAGTATTAGAAATTATGGGTGATTATTACAAATTAGTGGTAATTATTAGAAACTAGCTATAATTAGAAAAATTAGCAGTAATCATTATAAAATAGTGGTAATTAGTAAAATTATTGATAATTTTATAAATTAGTAGTAATTATTAGAAATTATTAGAAATTAGTAGTAATTATTAGAAATTAGGGGTAATTATTAGAAATTATCAATAATTAGTAGAAAATAGCAGTAATTAGTATAAATGAGTGATATTTGGTGAAATAATATCGTCAATGAGCAGTATTTAGTAAAAAATACCAGTAATGAGTGGTATTTAGAAAAAAAATACTAATAATAAGCAGTATTTGGTAAAAATTAATGGCAATGAGCGGTATTCTATAAAAATCACTAGTAATGAGTGATATTTAGAGAAAATCACTAGTAATGAGAGGTAATTAGTAAAAATCATTGGTAATGAGTGGTAATTAGTAAAAAATCACTAGTAATGAGCGGTATTTAGTAAAAAATAATGGTAATGATTGTTATTTAGTAAACAATATCGACAATGAGTGAAATTTAGTATAAAATTCCAGTAATGAGTGGTATTTGGTAATAATACTCGATAATACGTAGTATTTAGTAAAAGGCATCAATAATGAGTGGTATTTTGTATAAATCACCGATAATGAGCGGTAATTTGAAAAAATCACCATTAATGAGTGGTAATTAGTAAAAATATCTATAATAAGCGATAAATAGTAAAAATAATTCGTAATGAGTGGAAATTAATAAATAAAACACTGGTAATGAGAGGTAATTAGTAAAAAATACTAGTAATGAGTGGTATTTAGTAAAAAATACTGGTAATAAGTTGTATTTAGTACAAAATATCAATAATTATTGGTAATTAGTAAAAAATATTGATAATGAGTGGTAATTAGTAAAAAAATATTAGTAATGGGTGATAACCACAATTAATCGCAATTAACCATAATTAAACACAATTAACCACAACTAGTAATAAAATGTTGACCAAGGGGCAATCCAAAAATTTTCACTTTTTCTAATGTGGTAATATCTATTGGTAAAAGTAGATTTTATACTGGTAAAATGTTTTACCAACATGTATGTCCTTATCACTAAATTGTTGGTAAAAATTATCATGTTAAATGTTTTTGTGATAGATAAAATCAGTCTATTACAATTATAGAAATATAAACAGATAATATATAAGTTAGTTAAAATGTTTATAAATAGTTCTAATGACACATTATTCTATTAGTAATAATATTACCAATATATAATATTTTTTTATAAATTACATTTGATTAAAAGTTGTAAATTTTTATTTCTAGTAAACTTCCATTTTATATTTGTTAATTTATTATATATAACACATATTCTTTAATTACTAAAGAGAAATATTATTTTCAAAAATGATAAAAATTATAAAAAAAATAATTAAATTAATAAGGAAATTTAATACAAAATAAATCAATACAAAATTAATCCCCCAATAGGATACATCACACACCTTACCAACCCACAAAGTCCCCTATCCCCACCCCCACCTCTCATCCCATCCATGCAACACTAAGGACCAGCGAGCACCAGCAACCCATCCATCCATGCCCCAGGACCAGTGAGCCAGTTGCAACCTCTCCTTTCTAGTGATCCCAAAATAGCCCATCCATGCCACACCAGGAACTTGCGAGAACCAACAACCCATCCAAGCAGTATGACCAGCAAGTTAACTCCATCTTAAATCAGTGAAAAATATCTGCATGAATTGAAACCAAAATATAAATAAATGGAGGTATACAAAAATTATTTTCATAGTGTGTATTTTTTATCATGAGGAATTTATTTTAGTCTAATAAGGCAAGAAAACATTCAGAATAACACTTTGTTTTTTAATCCTGACTTTTGTATATTTTAAATATATCTATTGAATCATATTTTTGTTTGATAAATATGATAGTATAAAATTGGGTGAAGCATCGGTGAATGTAACAAAATAAAAATCAATACTAGTATTAATTTACCTCATAGGCCCACACATGTCACCATGAATCAACTCAAGTTTACATTTAGACAAAATCTCCACCCTTTTATGAGTTCCTTGGACCATATTATCCTTTTAATATGAATCACAAACAACTATATTTCTCTATTCAACTCAGTTAGGTCTCTCATAACTTCTTATTTTCATATTTAACTCTAATTCCTTTTTCTGATTGTAATTAAATCTTGTTTTCGTTGGAAATTAAATGGTGACCATTGTATAAACAAGAACACATGCTTCAACTCATTTAAATTTACCTTAGAATATTAGATTTAGAAAAAATTTATTTTACTTCCATCATAAATATGACACTTTTTAAATATTTTTGGTTATATAGAGTTAGTGATTACACTTACTAAGTCATAGAGTACCCTTATAATGTTCTATGTTACTCCTATAAAGTTTATAAATACCCTTTTAGTGCTTATAAATACTCTTATGATGTCCTATAATACTCTTAAAAAGTTATTCATAACTATTAAAAAGTACCAGATAACTCTTATGGAGTCATCACTTACTCTAATGAACTTTTCCTTATCCAAATTCTACACTAATTGCACTCATGAAGTATATAATTTCTCTTTAAAATCACCATATACTCTTATGAAGTCTGTAGAAACATTGATAAAGTTTGAATTTATTATTATGAAATAAATAATGACTCCAAAAAATCATATATCACTCATAAAAAGTGTCAATTTAGGCTTTTGAAGTCCTGTGTTATCCTTTTGAAGTTCTTCATTTGTCAAATTTCAATATATTCAGTCAGTGTGACTCTTATAGTGTCAGTACATGGTTGTTTTCAGCATCAGCTCTAGAATTATATATTTCTTCATAAAATCATATATTTACTTCAAATTACTATAATAGTAGGGAACACTTCTGATAATCAGTTAGGAAATAGTTATAGTAAAATGAATTTTGTAAAAAAATAGAAATATAAATAATATAAGAATATTAATTTTCTATAAGAATTTGAAATTTCATGATTATAGTAGTTACCTCTAAACATTAATTCATATGAAGTGGGGTTTTTTATCTTAGCAAATATTATTGGGGTTGAATAAGCACTCATAATTGATGTAGATGTCGGTTTGATTAGCTGGGAAGAAAACACGAGTGTTTACTTGAAGCATAAGAGCACAAAAAATATATAAGAACATTGATTAAGTAAATTGTTTACAAGCAGTTTCTCCAATTGAACTAAAGCTTAAGAAAATCAATAACTAAATAAATGGTATGCATAATGTATACAAGTATGAAAATAGTACATAATAAATCACCTGGATTTGGACATTTCCAAAAATGGAGTGTAAGGATTGGATATTTATTTTATAGCATTCAGTCTTGTAGTAACAATTACATGATCTGCGAGAAAATACATGAAAAAATATAATTGAATAATTGTTAAGTTGTACCATATTTTTTCTGATAAATGAAACATTTATATTAATGAAAACTTACCACTATGTCATATCACATTAACCAACTCTTTCACTAAAATGGTGTTCGGATGTGAATTTTCATTCAAGGATAGTGTTCCACTGCCTTTGATTCACCAATATCTAAAATTGATTCAATTCCACAAACAGATGCACCAGAACCACAAATACAGATAGAGCATACATGTGGGTGAAAACTAGAACATGCAACTTCAAATTAAAATCCACCAAACAATTGTTCAATCCAAAACCATGGATGACACATCTATTGAAGACCTCCCAGAGCACTAATGCCACTGGGTTCCACCGAACATCGTCAAGCACTGTCACCCAAACTAGGAACAATTGTTGCCAAACCAACTTCATATCCACTCAGAATTTCCACCAATATAACTGAAAATTAGGGACTAAACACTATAAGAATAAAAAACATCAAATAAATATGCCACTTTCGGGGTGAAACCACCACCATGAGCTAATGTTGAAGCCAAACAAAACAAAGAAAAGCATCCAACAAAACAAAATCCCAAATAACAAAATGAAAACATGCAGCGATGATGATAAAACTGAGTAGTTAAGGGGTTTCTATGAGGAGGTACTTGAGGTACGCCACCCACAGGGACACTGTTTGTGGGGGACTCCATCCGCAGGGGATGCTATCCACAGGGGATAATGGGTGTGCGGGATGTTAGGCATGGGTAATGTCAGCTGTAGGGAATGCCATACACGAGGAACATACAAGTAGGGATGGGGAGGGTGGTCGAGGGAATCCACAGGGGTGGGGGTGTTGTGCATGGATAGGTGGTGTTATTTTAGGGAAGATTAGGTTTTTTTCATATATCTTTATTTATTTATTTATTTATTTAATGGAAAAATATATGACTTTATATAAAAAATTATATTGTATAAGGATTGTGTGTATATGTATCAATATATATATATATATATATTACCAATAAATATTACTAAATTATGGATATTTTAATTAATTATATATTTTTATTATCAAAATGATATGAACATAATAGGTAATATATATATATATATTCAATTTTTGGTAAAATAGTTGATGGTTTTTAATAATTCAGTGGTAATGAATTTTTTAATGGTAAAACATTTATTGGTAACAATAACTGATAAAAATAGATTAATTCATTAGTAAATCAATTTTTGGTATTATTATGATAAGACAACAAAATTTAAAATGTTAGTAAATGATTTTTTAGCATTGAACTACTAATATAAACATATATATATCTTGGTAAAAATAATTATTGGTACCTATAGTCAATATCAACAGGATTGAATATATATTAGAATTAATCTTTTTCAAAAAAGATATATTATCTATTGGAAATTTTTTTTGGTAAAGATCACTTTTTTGTAGTGGGGTGTGATGGAATCATGGAGTGGAAGGGATGAAGGGGATGATAGAGTGAAATAATTTTAGTGTTGAAATTATTTCTCTGTAGTGGCCTCCATCCCATATGCTCCTTGCTTCTCTCCCACCCTTAGGTCAGCCTTCTATTTCCATTAATGATAATTAAAATAAATAGTAAAAATTAGTGGTAATTAAAAAAAATTAACAGTAATTTTCAGAATTAGAAAAGTTTAGTAGTAATTAGATAGAATTGATAATATTTACAAGTAATTTGTATCTTTTTAATTTTATAGTTTTTTTTAATATTCTCTTCTGAATATCAGATTAATCATAATAAATATTTTCTATTTTCTATTTTTTAGAAAAATATGGAACAAGGAAGTAGATAGTAGTCTTTATTACAAGATTGTGATTGGATAAATCATCATAGGAATCCGAACCATTTTGGTATAAATCCTATACATATTGAGGGTGTTAAAGGTTTTTTATCATTTCTACAATCTAAAATAGATTTGGTTTTAAAAGAGACAATTAAGTATCCATCTAAGAAATGTGATGTGAGGAGATTTAAATCATTAAACAATGTTTGGGGTTGTCTATTGCATTTTGGTTGTTGTAAAGATTATGTTTTTTTCTATCAATGTGGTGAACACAGTTACGGGGATGATACTAAAAACTAGGTTCCAAATTCATAATGATTTAAAACATTAGTAAATGATGTTATTGGTCTATCATTTTAACAAATAGAAATTCATAATTATAATGAATTAACTCCTGAGTTAGAACCATTATTATTTTATGAGTTGTTGGAGTCTATTGAATATTCCTTATATCCTGGTTCCAAGATATAAAAAATTGAAGTGTTTACCAAATTTCTTCCCATTAACTCAGATAATGGAATGTAAAATAGTTGTTTTTATCAGAAATTATTTTTTTGTAAAATCACTATTACCTAAAGGAAATGTGGTGCCTACTAATTTCTATAAGATAAAGAGGATAGTTTGTAAGGGAAGTATGGATTGGTTCCTGTTAAATTATTGAGATATTTCCCACTTAAACCCAGATTGTAAAATTTATTTATGTCTTAGAACACAGTTTCATTGATGTCATGGAATAAACCCAAAATTTCAATTGGTAAAATCATAAATCATCCTTCTAATGGTGATTCATAAAAAAAACTCAACTATATATTCCTCTTTTTACTTCAAAATCCCATAATATTTGATTGAGTATTTCTACTAATGGTTTTTGTACATTTAGTTCTTACGATAGTCAATATTATTTTTGGTTCATCTTTATAACTCCATACAAATTACCTCCTTGGATGTTGATGAATGAACCATATATCTTTTTAACATTATTAATTCCATGAAATATAAAAAAGAATATTGATGTTTATTTGAATCCATTTATTGATGAGTTAAATTTATTATGGAGTAAAAGAATCAGAACATATAATTTTCTGAACCATAATTTCCTAAGGAAACCTTCATTAAGATAGAAAATTAGTGAATTCCTAATATATGTCAAGTTATCTACCTAGAGCACACATGGTCCAAAATTATGTCAATATGTATTAGTGAAAAGAATCTTTTATGCCCGTCAATGGGAGAAAACCTTGTTTTTTCAAATGTCATCACAGAATACTTCATATTGATCATGCTTTCTAATGGAAAAGAAATCATTTTAGAAAATGTATAATTGAAAGTGATGGACTGTCAGCAATGATCTCAGGTATTGATTAAAAATATATTATCTCTTTATTACCTCTCATTACCATTATACTGACTATAAATAAACAAAAATAGATTACTTTGAGAAAGATCACAATTGAAATAAGTGAAGTATTTTTTTGGATCTCCCATATCGGCCTGATTTTTTGGTTCATTACATGTTTGGATGTCATGAATATTGAGAAGAAATGTTTTGATAATATATTTTATATAGTTTTGGACACACTTGGTAAGACCAAAGATAATTTAAAGGTATGATCATATATTGCCCAAATTTGTAGGAATCAAGAACTTGAGTTGTTTGAAAATGACAGATTATAAAATTTAATGAAGCCAAAAGAGGATTACATATTATCAATAGAAAATCATTTATTATTTTTTCAATGGATTTCATATTTGAGGTTTCTGGATAGTTATGTTTCAAATTTGGAAAGATATATCATAAACAATCAAATTACCAGATAAAAAAGCCATTATTATCATGTTATAATGGAAAAAAATCTACTAATTGGATTTAGAGGTTTGTGGAATTTTTTGTTTTGGGATACATTGATAGAAATATCATGTTTTTTTAGAACATTTGTGTGGTGAAAATAGACTATGATTCACTTAGTAGACTGCAAGAATTTTTTGTTTTAATTTTATTTAAACTGGAAAAAAATTCTATCTGATTTCTTTAATTAAATAGAACATTTGATATTACATTTTTCGCATAAAGAAAAATGTGGAGGGCCAGTGAAATTCTAATGGATGTACCTATTTGAGAGATACGTATAGAAATTGAAGACACATGTACGTATCAAAGAATCGATTGAAGGTTGAATTTCGAAATCTTATTAGTAGGGGGAAATTTCTGTTTTTCCGCTCCCATTATTTCCAACCTAAATATCCTTCAAAACCTGACTGAATGGGCCTTAATGAAGGAAATTTTGACAATGCATTGAACATTCAATTATCATTTCTTAATAATTTTGAACTTGGATTTTCTATAGTTCATGAATGATAGTTTTCAGATTATAGGGCTCGTACATATGTTTTGATCAACTATAAATAAGTGACGTGATTTGTAAAGGGAGTAATACTATCACTTATTCTTTAAATTTGTTAAAACTAAATTAATATTATTTTATTTTCAGATAATATAATGATCATATAAAGAAATAGTTTCCATAAATTACACCATTTTCCCTAGAAAAATGTCAATAAGATAATTTTTCCTACTAGTTTCAAAGAAGGGTAAATTAAATTATTTATTATTTAACATATGAAATCAATTTATTATTTTTTATACTGCTAATTGTTTTCCAATTTTTCTGGTATCACAGCATGATAAAAAATTGAAAATATATTGTGTGTATTGAGTAACCCACCATCTAAAATGGTTAAATATTATAATTCATATGTGGTGAATGGTTTCTTATTTAATTCATGTGCATATGGTGAATAAAAAAACAATGAATAGTGGTGTTTTCTTGATAGGATCTTATCATAGAGAAAGTTAAATTTACTTTTATGGAATACTGAATGAAATAATCAAAATATGCTATCTGAGGTAAAATTATGTAATGATTATTAAATTTCATTGGTTTGATACTAATAGAGTATTGAGTGTTCATCTGCGCCATGGAATAGACTAAATTAAATATAAAATTCTTCTTATAGTAAATGAACCATTTTTATTGGATCATTAAGAACATAAAATTTATTATTCAAATTATTAAGTTTCTTCAAAAGAGTTAATTGATTAGTGGAGAATTATAAAAATTAAATCCCATAAAAATCAGTTTATTCAAAGTGAATGTGGTTCTATTGAAGTGTAAGGAATTAAAATTTTTAAGAGGTGACTCCAAATACATCTATTCGACAAAGAGACGCAAATATCGATGATGACACCCCATGGTTACGAGTTAATGGGGACAATGATTTTGATGATGTAATAAATTAATTTGAATTAACAAGAGATGATGAAGATTAAACTTCTATAGAAATTGAAGATACTTAGGAGAAAGATGAATATATTGACACAACCATATACAAAGATGAGTATAAAGATGAATAATGAAACAATTTAATATTATTTATAGTCATAATAAATATATATATATATATATAATAATCATCTTCAATTATTTGTAGACAACATTATTTTCTTGTTTTAGATGGATGATAGGATGTATTATGTGATATTCTATAGCCTTGAGGAGGCTATGATTTCTAGTGACAATCCTGATGATTTGTCATTTGACCCTTGGGTTTTAGGTGATGTATTGACTTAGAGGGGTCATGGGATTTCGAGATTGATGATTCATGACCCTATTCTGAAGCGATGTTCCCATCTTGATTTTTATCCATGCATGCGGAGGTATGTTCAGCTGTGTAATTTAGTTAATTTTCATTATCATTAATTTTAATTTATTTATTTATATACTAATTGTTTTATTATTTGTTCTGTTTTCCCATAGTTTTTCACATATAACATTTGGATTGGGGAGTTCTATTCTATGGAATTATTTTTCCAAATCATGATTTATGTTTTATTGTGTTCTCATTAATGTCTGGGAGTGCATGTTTTATCATTATATGGTATGTAAATATATAATAGTTATTTTGAAATCATATTTAATTATGAACTAGATAATATTAATTATTTTTAGGGTTTATGGTATTACATTGATGATATCATGAGGACCTCTATCTGGGAGGCCTGGGTAGCCAGCATACATGATATTTGTCATTTATTTTTCATAATATGAAGAAGAGATTTGTAAATAAATATAGAGTCATAGTATTTTATTAGTCTTGTTGCAGTCATCGACCCGATTACATCTCCTATCAATTTTGTGGTGGATTATGATCATACTAGATGGAAGATAGTTTTCAGAGGACATCATCATTAGATCAGCAGAACTGGGGGAGGTAAGAGGTCATACATAGAGTTGGTATTCATACGTTCAATACTCATCGACGACATCTGGTAAGTAATTTTATTTAATAATTTATTTAAATGTAAATGTAAACTATTTATTTTATTATTCATATTGGCAGTTGAGAATCCCAATATTACACTGTTTGATGTTTACAAGATAGTATACACTGACCCTGGGACTAGAGATATTATTGGTGGTCAAAGACATCATATTGTGGTAAGTATTATTTTTTTAGTTTTAAATTTAATAAAAAATAATATTTTAGCTATTTTAATTTCAAATTGAATTTAAAGAATTCATATGATGTTACAACTTCTCACACTTGATGAGATTCAATATGATACTAAGGGTTTCGCAACTAGTGTAGCGAGATTTTATGTATGGAACCTGTTATAGTACAATTGCATTGTCATCTTCTAGAACAAGGGATCTCATGGAGAGTCTTCTTCATCGGTTGTAGTGTATGAAGAGAATATGTGAGATTAGTATTAGTTTATAAAGACCCTATATAGAGAGTAGGAAGACTTTCTTTTATAACATGATTAGTGGTAGAAGGAGCAGTTTCAATCACTTGAGTAGCAGCAGCAACAGATGAAAGAGTACATGTGATGCTTGGCACAGGGTATATGGATGGAGTTCCCTCCACCACCTACTTCAGATGACCCTCCCCCTCAATAGTTTATGTAATTTTTTAACACCTTTATTATGATAAAAATTTCAATGAACATATTTTTTATAATATTTTTATTAATTCAGATATTTATAGTTGTATATAATATGTTTTTTTATATTATTGTTATGTTTTTTGTTTTTTTGTTTTTAAATTTTTTTTATTTGTGACAAGATTGATCTCCCATTGCAAATAAGTTTTTGGGAAGGTAGATCAATCCCTTCTTAAATTATTTCTTTTATATAACTAGAGCAATCTTTTTGTGATGGGTGAATACCCTATCACAAAAAAAATTGTGATGGACCATCAGAAAAAAATAGTTTTTCCATTGTACTTTTCAGCGAAGGGTCATTTGTGAGGGGATCCCATCATAAATAAACCATTGAAAATATTTCTTATTCCAGTGAAGATAGTCTTATATAAATTCATTTTGTTATGTGAAAAAATTCATTTCCCCGTTTCAAATTGGGAAATTATGTTTTCATAAGAATTGGTCTAGCGATAAGTTGTAATTGCTTTATAATGGATTTAGATAGACCATTTTGAGTGTGAACATGAGTTACATGATGTTCAACATTTATTCTAATAATCATAAAATAATTATTAAAATAAAATGATGAATATTCTACAATATTATCAATACAAATATACTTTATTGAATAATCTGGGTGTTATTCCCCTTAACCTTAATATTTGGGAAATTAACTTCACAAATTCCAGGTTTCAAGTTGAAAATAATCACACAAGGTACCATCTAGTTCACACATAAATAAAGATCATAAAATATATAAATGGTACAAATGGTTGATTAATTGGACCACATATTTCACCATGAATTCTTTCAAAATAATATAAGATATTTTGTCATAATTTTCAATGGGGATTGTCTTATAAAAAAATTTTCTTGAGAATAAGAAACACATGAGAAATTATTATATGTAAGAACATTTTTATCAACCATTGGATGACCATTATTATATTTAATTATTTTTCTCATCAGTTTTTATAAAATTGGTCCAAATGGTTAATCTATATAGTAAATATATCATGGTCTGTAAACTTATTATTTACCATATTTGATTTGATTGTTTATATATTTAAATGGTAAAATCTGGAGGGAACACTTGAAATATTTTTTCTAATAAACTTCTTCTCATTATTAATTATTTTTATATAGAGTTATTCATCACATTCATCATTATTAATCATAGTGTGTGTCATGAACTGACCCATCAGGGGCCACCTAGCTAGCAAAAGTATAAATGTGACATCCCCAATCCCACTTTCAAAAGGCTAGGGGCTGGAGACAAGTGCTTAGAAGATATAAATGAAATGAAAGGCCTTTTCCTAAGGTACATATATGTACATATCCAACTATATCCATGAAAATGTGAATATGGATAATGATAAAAAGAAAAATTTAACATCTAGAGTAAAAACACGCATGCAATAACCTCGGGGGAATACATCATAGTACATTAGAATAAATCCAAAGTGTAAAGGGAGAAAATACATTCCCAACTATAAATGAAGTCTCAACCTAACAGAAATAGGAAAAAGTGGAAATAATGAGAGATCAAAGCTCCTAATCTTCTAAGTCTGACCACCCCAAAAGGTCAATGCACCCAGTTGTAACTAAGCTCCACTAATGTCACCACCAAACTATTTTTTATCTACATAAGACACAACATGTGAGGGAAATACGATGCATGGTTGAGTATATACATAACCAGTAGGACACCTTGGAAACCATAAAGGGAAAAACAGAAAGATACAAAAGTAGTCATCTAAACAAAAATAAAGAGGGAAACAAAACCCAATAAATATATATAATCATAAGAAATTTAGATGAGAGAGAAAGGGGGTCTCTATCTCTACATACCATATAAAGATGATGAGTATACCTATAGCTCTAATGGTCCATATCTGATGTATATAATCTCATGTTTTTGTTCAAATAAATCATGTGAAGTACCTTTACCTCGCCACTGTGATCCATAGTTCAGCGGGTAGAATCAACAATAGGGAACCCTCATTCTAGTACAATAGGGGGTTCCACTCGATGAATAAAGGGCCCACGCCCTAGTGTGATAGAGGGTGTCACTCAATAGACAAAGGACCTGCACCCCATTGCATTAGGGGTTATCACTCAGTATAGGGAAAGATGAATATAGGGGACCCATTCCCTAGTATGATAGGGGGTTCCACTCAGTTGAAAGAGGAATTCCACCCTGGTGCGATAGGTGGGGTACCACTTAGTAGATAGATGGATAGAGGACCCATTACCTAGTGAATTAAGGGGTTACACTCAGTAGATAGAGGACCCAATCCCTAGTGAATTGTGGGGTACCACTCAGTATATGGAGAGAGGGATATGGGGGACCTTCACCCTAGTATGGCAGTGGGTTTCCAACCCCAAAATCTCTCTAATACTCTCACATGATCACCACTATAAATAAAGAATCTCCTAAAGCAGCATCTCACTCACAACACCTCATATTATTTCTCAAAAGCTACTAAAAATTCTACCATCACATTCTATATTTAAAACTATTTAGCATAGGCTACTCATGGGATAAAATACACATATATAAGAAGAAGATACAAAAGGTATAAACTCCCAATACAATTACATCGCATGCATATGGGGTCACACAACATGTGACCTCACCTAGAAACCTGGTTGTTTCCTCACCTACACTTGGCTTGAAAGGCCATGTAACACTACACATGGTGTACAGGTACCACATGAGGTGTCTCGGCCACTAGGGCCTACCCATATTCTGTTGGTCATTTCTGTATACATCATTTTGTTCTTGTGAACATCTAGTTGTGTGTGTGTACTTTAGGTCATGCTCGTGTGCCTAGTTGTGTCTGAGTACTGGGATGTACCTATGTACTCCTAGTCATTCTCATCTGTATGGTAGTGCTTGTACCCATGTACTCCCAAAGTAAATGTCAAGCCACCAGCATAGGGCCACAAGGTGTGTATGGGATCACACATAGTGTGTGATATTTATCTCTACATGAAACCCTATTCACTACATCCAGGGCACTACATGACATGTGTTCTTGGACTACATAAAGTGTAGACTTGTTTTTCATAGAAAACTAGGAAATATCTATATGATTTTCCATCACCAATACCATTACCATATTAACCATTATTCTTGATGGGGGGTCTCAGATCTGGAGTCGTCCACACCCGATCCATCGTCAATTGTTAGATTTTTTCCATCTGACCCCTGCACAACTCCTTACCATCACACCACAACACTAACTCAGTCTAAGAATGAAGAATCTAGCCTAAAATCCTTGTATTCATCACCTAGAACCTATAAAACATCCCAATCAATCCAAAAATCACTATACCTCACATCATTTACACAACCACCATGAATCTGGGGGGTTTGATCATGCTCGAACCTTCACCAGCAATATCAAACCCTGACCCCATGGTCTATTAGTGAAGAACACAAATAATGGTGGTGTGAAATGCACAAGAATAGGGAAAATACATCATTGACAAAGATTTATCTACCAATGATCACATAAATTGGGATAATCAAGGGTGATAGCAAGGATTTATCATATCATTAACAACAAAAGAATTATGGAAGGGCTCATGTGAAGAACAATAAATTGTAAATAAAAAAGAATATAATTAAATCAAAGATTTACAAATAAATAAGAAGTAAATCCATAAATAATTTTATCTTCCTTAATTTTGGATTGATCATTGGTGATGAACATGTTCACCAGTGATGCAGAATACCCACTGTGTTTGTTGAGTCTCGATCCACCTCAATCTGATTTTTGGCGTTCTTCAATATTGAAACATCAACAAAGAATTATTTCCTCTAATCCTCCAAGGGTTATGTGGATAACCATAGAAAAATTCTATAATGATATATTTATATAGGGTATTTAGGTTAGATATTTAATAAAATAAATAAATAATTTAATTATTTATTTTATTAAACACACCCACCAATGGTTCCCTTAACCGGATGTCTGATCGATACAGACTAACCTTTGGGCATGCCTAGGGTAATCCCTACATTTAGGAAACAATCATGGTCTTGGATTTCTCATATGGGGTACCAAATAATGATAAAATTAAAAACAATAAAATGATGTGTTCATATGAATTAAAATATACTAATATTTTTAATATATTAATTTTGGGGTTCTGAGACACCCAAAAATTGCATTTACTCTGAAAAAAAAATCCATATATATGCATAGAAATATTAAAACCACTAACTCCAAAAGGGTTAGGGTATATAATATTTATTACATTCTCCAATCCTTTAATGTTTTTTCCCTAAAAAGCACAAGATATACAAAAAGGTGAGGGTACTAAGTAAGAATCTGGCTACCATACTCCTAGGAGATCTCTTATACAATCATGTGATACCAAATCACATGAACTAAAGGGATGGTCCATTAATATATGATCCTCTCCTACCAATCCTTGATGACCACTAGGTACTCCTTGAAGGTGACTCTATCATCAATGTCTAGCTCACCCCAACCAATAACAAGTGTAGGATCGTGATCATATTTCCTTATCTGTGACATATGGAAGATTTCATGAACTCAATATAATTATGGGAGAAGAGATAAGTGGTAAGAAACCATATCTACCATATATAGGATCTCAAACAACCCGATGAACCTCAAGGATAGCTTGTTTCCTTGGCAAAATATCTATAATCATTATCATGGGGAGACTCTCAAGAAAAAATAATATACCAGCTTATAATCCAAGGGCCTATGAAATTAATTTACATAAGATTTATAACTTCTCTAATCTTTACTCATGTGCTTGTGGATCACCTGAATCTTCTCTATCATCACCTACACCAACTCTGGCCCAACAAGAGAAGTCCCACCAACATCAATCCAATATAAGGGTGAACTACATGGTATCTTGTATATGTCCTTGAAAGGCTTTATGATAATAATATAGTGATATTTTTTATTATAAGAAAACTTTAATAAGGTAAATTGATCCTCCTAACTCCATATAAAGTCCAAAATAAAAGATCTCAATATATCCTCCAAAACCTGGATAGACCACTCAGTCTACCCATTCGTTTGGGGATAAAACTTCATACTCATCCTAAAATAGGTCCCAAAGGCCCCCTAAAAGACTATCTACAACTATGATGTGAACCAAGCATTAGGGTTTGAGATAATCATAAAGTGTACTCCATGAATCTAGATAAACTCCTACATGTACAACCGCCCCATACTCTCAACTGAGTTATACTCCTTGATGGAAAGGAAGGGTTCCAGCTTGGTAAGTCATTCAGAAATAACCCAGATAGCATCATGGAATCACATTGTCTATGGAATATTCAAAAAAATTCATGGATATGTCTTCCCATTTCTAGTTTAGGATCTCAAGATGTTGTTTTAAACCTTCTGGAACCCATGATCTACCTTAACCTACTAACATGTGAGACACCGAGAGACAAACTCAGAGATGATATGCCTCATACCAAACATAAAAACTAACACTAAAGGTTCCTATATATCTTTTCCACACCATGATATATATCCATATGGGAAGTGTGAAACTCCCTAGTCACCTCCTCTTACAACATGACTAGAACCACTCCTTTTCTATAGAAAAGTATGACGTTCTCCCTCGTTTATAAAATCCATATGATGTATCTCCTAAGGATATCTAGTCATGTAAAACCTCATAATATATGTCTTCCAAATAAGCCTCACTCACATGATAAAGAAGAGGAGGATTTACCACCATTGACTAAAGAAAATTTTCACCCCTATCCTCCATTAGAGTCAGTTGAAACGAATCCAACTACCCATACTTCTCCAACAAGCATGAATGGGAATTCCTGCGAAGGGAATCATCCACTAGGTTTCCCTTCTTATGAGTATAGAATATCTCAAAGTTATAGTCTTGTAGGAACTACAACTAATACCTTTGTATCTAGTTTAGATCACTCTATATGAAGATATATCGGAGTCTCTGGTGGTCTGAGTAAATAATAAAAATGCTTTCCCAAAAGATAGTGCCACCACGTCTTCAGGACGAAGACTACAGCCACAAACTTCAGGTTTTGAGCCTCATGGGTCTAATTATAAGGTCTCAAATACCTTAACCCATGTGAAATCACTTTCATCCCATGCATAAACATGAATCTAATTCCATATCCAAAATCATCAAAAAATACTACATACTCCACACTCTCCTATAGTAGTCTCAACATAGGATCACTAGTCAGCCTCATCCTTAACTCATAGAATTCTCTCTAACACTACTCGATCTAGGTAAATGGATTCCATTTCTATTTTAGGGTGTTTATTGGGGTTTTAATCCAATATAATTCCTCTAAAAATTTCCTATAGTACCCTACCAAGATAAGAAAACCATGCACCTCTGACACACTCTTGGGTAGCTCCCAAGAAATAATCAAATGTATCTTCACTAGTTCTATAGCTAAACCATTATCTAAGATGGAATTCCCAAAAAATTAAACTTGACAGATCCAAAAATGGAACTTTGAGGGCTTACCATATAGCTGGTGATCCCATAGTAAGTCTAGGACCATCCTCAGATGCTTTGAATGTTCCTCTTCTAATGTCGAGTAAATTAGTATGTCATCAATTAAGAAAACCAAAAATCAATCCAAGTATGGATGAAAGATCTGGTTCATAAGATATTGAAATATATTAGGGGAATTCTACACTCGAAAAGGTATCACTAGGAACTCATATTATCTGTAGTGACATCAAAATTCCGTCTTTGGAATATCATCCTTGAAAACTATCAACTAATGATACTCAAACTAGGGATTGATCTTCAAGAACCAACTTGAACCTCTCAAATGGAAAAATATGTCATCAAACCTCATTTAAGTATACATTTTCTTTATCATTACCTATTTTAGGTGATGATAATCAATGAAAATCCTCAAGTTCTCATCCACCTTTTTCACAAACAACACTGGTGCAGCCTAGGGGACACACTGGGTCTAATGAAAGTCTTCTCTCAAAGGTCATATAATTGCACCCTCATATCTTGGAGACCAATAGGGGAAATCCAACATTACATAGAGGATATTAGTGTATTCCAAGTGTGTAAGAAAATACAGAAGACTATCTCCCACTATTGAGTTAGTTCCAAAACGTCCTCAGAGAAAATTTCCATGTAGTCATCCAGTAATATGGGAATATAGATACCTAAAGAGAATTTTGAGCCAAGGACCAAGCTCACCAACTGATATGTGATGGGATACAGCTTCCTACTCACAGGATCCATTTGATCATCCTTCCCTTTCTCGCATAGGATAATCTCATCCCATCTATCTAAAGGCATCTAACTTGTCTGTGATGATATTCAATATGGTATTGATACATGTAAAACCCATCCATAACCAATATTAAGTCATAAGGATTAATTATGACAATAAATAAGTCCCATAATCAAATTTCTCCACTGAGTACCTGCTCACATTACTGGAAGACAAGTGATATCAAAGAATTGAACCCAATCGGAACCTCTAGAAAAAGTTGTTGGGATAAGGTCACTACTAGGATCTTTATATCTCACACTAAGGATAATGAGATGAATTAATGAATAGTGACTATGTCTATAAGTACTAAATCAATTTTATAAAACACATAGATCATAACTTTCATCATCTCATACACATACATGTTAAATCCCCCCATAGCATTCAGTTTCAGGCAGCCTTAACTACTCGCTCTCTGATCCTAACTTAGGACACTAGATGTTGGTGGTGGAAGTAGTACATATCGTCACCCTACACCAAATTATCCTCCCATAATAGCTCTATTTTATCCTCTTCCAGCACCACCTCCTTAAGGGTTAACCTGCCCATGCCTAAGAAATCTCAAATCATGGTGCTACCTATGTCGTGGCGGTCCATCCCCTGACTAGCTTCCCTCCTCATCACATTGTTTTAGAAAATCACATGCCAAGATACCTTACCCATCACATGAATAGAACCACCCTTCTTATAGCTGACTGGGTCCTCTTCATAAACCCTGCGTCTTGGATACATGTGTCTGAGTCCTTCTGTGGGGTGGTCTCCTATGTCAAGACCATGATGACTGGTGTCTTATAGCGGCTCTAGATGACTCAATACCATGATGAATATTGATGGATCTAAACACTTAGCATCCCTCCTCCTGGAATCTCTCTATAACTAGATCTTACGCTACCACTCTAGTATAATTAAGTATGCATAGGGATACTACACTGGCATGGATTTCTCTATAGATACCCTGATGAAAGTTTTGTTCTTAGAAGAAACTACCTCACGCCATGTTAAGGGAGAACCATGTGAGGTCATTAAACCTTGCCACATACTCAGAAACTATCATTCCACCATACTACATATCAAGAATCTCTTTTATCTTCATGTAGTGAAAGTACAAAATGGTAACACTCCTCATGAAATAGCTGATGGAATTATGGAAATGTGAGTATCATCTCATCATGGGTTTTTGTGACTAAAATCAACCAGTTTCATGATTCTACAGGGAAAATACTAGATTTTAGTGCAACCATCTGATCAATAAAGTTCTTCACAAGCCTGAAGACTTAGATCATCGACACAATCCAATCCTCTTCTCTCTATGGATCTGGAACATCATAGAACCTCAGTTGTCTCTGGAAATAGAACTCCCATTGTGCACTAAGCCTTCACACATCCCAAACCTATCGTACTAGTATTATCTACTATTCAAAAGGAAGGGGAGTTGTTCCCTACCCACTAGTAGGAAAGACCACATGAGATAGCCCCTGAACTGAGGCCTCATCACTCAATGGATCATCATTACAATCCTATATCTGTAACCTGACTTCTTGTCTTCTCAAAGGAATCCTGAAAGTGATAAATATGTACCATGGTTAGATGAGAATATATATATATATGGGGATATAACTCTATAAGGATATTCAAATGACTCAATCCTATATGATGCATTTAGAAATGGTTCCCTACAACCAAATTCTTGATATATTGATTTGAAAAGTAAGTAATCAGAGTCATGGGGTATAGATACATCAGTATCAACCCTGAAATAGGGTTCCCTGGCCTAAAATATACACTTGATACACTCCAACACCATTTCCCTAAGACCTAACCAATCCTCACAAAGGGGACAGCTCCAAACACCTTCCCAATGAATGAAGTATTCTGATACCACTCTGTCATGGTCCGACCCACCGGGGGCCATTTGAACAAAAAAAGTCTAAGTGCGACAACCCCAATCCCACCTTCAATAGGCTAGGGGATGGAAAGAATCACAGAGAAGGAATTAATGAAATGAGATTACTTTGTCTAATGTACCTATATGAACGCATCCAATTGTCTCTACGAAGCAGTGTAGAGGAATAATTCTAAAAAGAAAAATGTAACATCGAGAATAAAACCATGTATGAAATAACCTCAAGGGAATACATTAGAGTGTGATATAATAAAGATAAAATATATAGGGTAAAATACATGCCCAGCCAAAAATGAAGTCTCAACCTGAAAACAACTAGAAAAAGGAGAAATTTTGAGATATCTAGGCTCTTGATCTCTAAGTATTTCCACCCCATGAAGTCAATGAACCTAGGTATCACTAATATCTTCCACTATCACCATCAAACTATCTATCATCTACATATGACATGACAGATGTGGGAAAATCCCATACAAGGGTGAGTATGTACATACCCAATAGGACACCCCAAAAACCAAAAAAGGGAGCAAAAAGAAGATACAATAGTAGTCATATCAACCAAAATCAAGTGGTAAATGAAATCCAATAAATATATATGATTATGAGAAACCAAAATGAGATAGAAAGGGGATCTCTATCTTTATAGCCTAACTAAGGATGATGAGTCTACACACATCTCAAAATATCCATCTCTGATGCCCATAATCTCACATATACATGCAAGGAAGTCATGTGGAGGACTTTAACCCTACCATTTTGCTCTATATTCATTGGGAAACAATCTATAATATATTATTTACACCCTATTATTATAGGGGCGACACTCAATGAATGGAGGACCCGCTCCCTAGTGTGATAAGGGAGTGCCACTTAGAAGATATAGGACATGCACCCTAGTGTTTCGGGGGGTACCACTTAGTAGATGGAGAGAAGAATTTGGAGGACCTATTCCCTATTACAATAGGGGGTTCTATTTAGCATATAGAATACCCACACCCTGGTGTGATAGGGGGTACCACTCAATAGATTGATGGACAGAGGAACCATGACCAAGTGCGTCAGGGGGTGACACTTAGTAAGTAGAGGACCCACACTTTAGAGTGTCAGGGGGTACCACTTAGTAGAGGGGGATAGGAATATGGGGAAACTATTCTCTAGTATGATAGGGGAGTTTTAAACCCCAATATCTCTATAATGATCCCACCTGATCACCACTATCGATCAAGCATCACCTGTAGAAGCATCACACTCACAACAACTCACATCATATCTCTAAATCCACTATGAAGGCTACCATAATATTATACATGGAAAATTTTTCAAGATAGGATACTCATGTTCCAAAATATGAGTCTATAAAAAGGATATACATAAGGTGTAAACTCTCAAAAAAATTATACGACATGCACCTGGGGTCACACAGTGTGTGACTTCACCTAGACACCTGGTTGTCTCCTCAACTGCACATGAATAGACTAACCATGTAGCACCACATGGTGTGTATGGGTAGTAAACAGCATATCTCGGCTAACCTAGGATTACCCATGTGCTCTTATTTGTTCTGTATACATCAACCCATGCATGTGTACATATGGTCATGCCCGTGTACTTCAGGCTATGCCCATGTACTCAGTTGTGTCTAAGTACCTGGATATGGTCATGTACTTTTAGTCATTCTCATTATCATGTACTCTCGGAGTATACACTGATTCACCATCACAAGGTCACACAACATGTATGGGTTCATACATAATGTGTGATCATTATCTCCACTCAAAACCCCAGCCACTGAAATCAGGGGACTACATGGCGTGTGTTCTTAGACTACATAATGTGTAGTCAGTTTTTCTATAAAAACCCATGAAATATCTATATTCTTTTCTCATTCCACATCTTCTATTGTATCTATTGCGATTCATGCTAGTGTTGTTGGGTTTTTTTCCATCCATGCATCATCTATCACAAGTGGCTAGATTCTGACCACCCGAACTCCACATGGCTCCTTCCTATATCCCCATGTCATTTCCTCAGCTAAAGGATGAAGAATACAGCCTCTGATCTATTTCTCCATCACCAAAAACCTATAAACCATCCCAATATGTCTATAAATCACCATCCTACTCATCATTCTAACAATCATCATGAATCTAGTGGTTCGGTCGTTCTCAAACCCACCCTAGTAATGTCGAATTGTGACCTCGTGAGCTTATGAAAAAGAACAGTGGGAAGAAATTCATAATAATAGGTTAAATCCATCATTGAACAAGAATTATCAGCCAATAGTGACATAAACAAGGATAATAATGGGTGATATTAAGGATTTTTCAGATCAATAACAATAAAATAATTTAGGCAGCACTCATGTGAAGAACAATAAATCACAAATCAAAATGAAGAAAATTAAATCCATACCTAAAGAATAAAATAGGGTGTAAATACATAAATAACATGCCCTGACTTTATTAAGTATTCATCACTGGTGAATAATTAATTATCAAGAAATGAAGAACACCCATCGCGTTTGTTGCCTCTCGATCCACCTCGATCCAATCATTGGAGTTCTTCGATCTCAATCCATCAACAAAGAACTATCTCCTTTAATACTCAAAGGGTTATGTTAATGAAATTTCATAATGAAATATTTATAGATGGTATTTAGGTTAGTTCATGTAAAAAATAAATTATTTATTTATTTATTTTATTAAATGCACCTTCCAATGGCTCCCTCAATCAGAAGTCCGGTGATGACCAACCTTAGGCCACACCTAGGGTAAACCCCATGTTTTGAAATCAACCATCATCTCAGATTTCCCATCTGAGTTCCCAATAAATGGGAAAAGTATAAAAACTAAAATAATGTGTGTGTGCATTAAAATATATTAATATTTTAATATATTAATTTTGATTCCTTGAAACACCAAAAAACATGTTGACTCTGAGGATAAATCCAAATATATGCATAGAAATATTCAAAGGACTAAATATACAATAACAGAGTCGTTATAGTTTGATATCCATTTTCATGAATAACTTTGAATCTTAATAAATTTCATTAAGACTTAAGATAAAGAGAAACATTATATATTAAAATATGTGTACTATGAGGTAGAAATATTTTTATTCATATGAAGATGACAATTAATTTTTCATTACTAGTTAATTTAATTACATGATCACTTCCCATTTTAATCACAACAAATAAATTCATAACTTTCATTTCTATTAAAAAGAAAATATGGCATAAAAATAAGAAATAAAATAAAAAATTATAAAACAAATCCTGAATTATTAATTAAAAAATATTACAAATCCAATAGTAAAACTCCATAACGATCATTTACAAAATATCTATATGCTTGATACCTTTAGGTTTTATAGAAATATTTAGAGATGGAAAATTTTATAATATCATCATAATATTTAAAGGCCTGGTTATAAAACTTTTCCTGCTTCTTTCCTTTACCTTTGATTTATTATTGATAAAGATTAACAGAATACTTTAGTGTATGAAAAGTACACAACAAATTACCCTTCATACTACATAGAAAACATTCACTTTCATCAGTCTTCATTATATTCATTCATGGTTGTTCATTATTTGACCACTTCTAGTGGTGCTATGATACCCCAACTTGAGGCCACTCGTTAGTGCATGGGATGGGGATGGAATGTGATCACAATAGTTCCTCCCCATATGAAAGAGGCTAATAACTATTTACAAGGTCTTAAAACATGCAGAGGGGAGAATATTCCCTTGAATAATAGTGTAATAAATAGAAAAAAATAACCAAACATCTATAATAAAAACATTAGATTTCACATAAACGATAAACATGGATAATAAAATACATGATGTTGACATACAAAACATACAACCGGTCACCCATTGGGCCAACCCCAAATACAAGATAACCAAAAATACAAAGCACACACACTATACCACTTATAATTTCCAAGCCCCATACCAATATCCTAGTATACTTGATCTATTATAGATTGATCCTCTACATAACCTATGCACTAACCTAAAATTTATACATAAGGCCTTCACACACATCGAGATTCTCACATAAGGGGTGTTTGCATAAGTTAGTAGGTTCTCACTAAGCACCCCTAATATATATTTCCATATGTGAGTGTATACTTGAGGAAAATTAATACAATAAAAAAATTTCTCATAGAGTCATTGTGTGTTAACCAACACACCATGTCACCTGATGATATACACACATATCTCGGGTCATCAATTGTAATCCAGGACACCCTGATTCTGACCACACTTTCGTTAGTGCCAAGAAAAAATCCACTCATCACCTCATTCCACCATAACCAATGCATGACCCCTACACAAAGACTCGGGGTAAGTAAGCATCTAAAACCTTGACCCAATACCCATTGAAACTGGTCATGGTCACATTACCATAGTCCTTGACCTATCCATACACAATATAGAGAGTTTCATCTATCGCATCTTACATCATACCATGACCCATCCACAATGGATATCCTCAACCCAAGACTCTGTAAATAAAGGTATAACATACTCACTAACCCAAGAAATATATGGAAATGTATCATACCAAACTATCACAACAGGCTCTGGGGCAGTCATTAACAATACTGACTCATCCCTGTAAACTCTGGGGAGATCACAAGCACACTAAACCATCCTAATGGACTTTAGGTAGTTCAAAAGAACACTAACCCGTCCTCAAAGACTCTAGGGAGGTCTAAAAATAATATAAAACATAATAATGGATTTTTGTCCATCACTTCACTCATTGGATGATCATAGGGTGATATTCTATCAAGACATAGACCCTCATTACATCACATCTCATCTCTAATTACCCGAACTGTAATAAAAAAAACCCATTTTGATTTAATTAAATGACTTATTAATTAAAAATGGTTATAGAAAACACATTCACTTATTCAGTTTAATTATATCTTATCAGATTTAATTTACCATTTTGAATCATTTCTATTGATTATATAGTTGTTGAAAAGTGATCACATGGTTAGTATGAATATAGGGTTTTAACAATCCAATTGACACAGACAAAAGCAGTGATTGCCTCAACCAATATAATCCTACCCTATGAATCCCATTTATCAGATATTCTAAGTGAGATAGCATCTCTAGGATTTTTCCTTGACCAAGCCCAAACTGAGATCCAATAACTTAAGCATGAGAGAAACCGTTTATGGGATAAGTTTAATCTCATCGAGATCACGACCCAAACCAAGTTCGTCTAACCGACCCCTGAAATTCCAACCACATCTCAGCTTACTCTTTGGGAATTTTCTAGTGTATCAAAATAATATATATTAATACCTTATAAATAATCATATGTACATTATTTTGTGTATAATAATGAATATATTTTTATCCTATTATTTTTACTTTTTAAATGTTTTTTTATTTTCATATAATAAAGAAAAAATTTATTTTTGGTCAATATAAAATTAAATTAATCAATTTATGAAATTAATGGATTTTTGAATTAAATAATATTTTTAATAAAATATTATTATTAAATAATATTTATCAAATATAAATTATCATATAATCAAATGTAATTTTTATAAGTGTTGAAAAAATGTTATTATAAAAACCCCAACATTTTTAATAAATCTAGATTTTATTTTAAAAAGTGAGAATTCATATATTTAGAAAAAAAATTAGATAAAATTAATATTATTTTTTTGAATTAGATTATTGAAATTATCCAATAGTGAATTTTCATATTTTTCTAAAATGGTCGAATTCTCAAGTAAAAAAAATAAATATTTTATAAACATACTTTGTGTTTTATGACATAATAATGACCTAAAAGTGATATAATATTCACTATAAATTTAATACACAACCAAATAAATGTTTTCCCATTAATATAAGCTGATTTTAAGTTTATTTTATTTGTTTTTTAAATCTATTATGAATCCTCTAAAACCTATAATATATTTTAAGGTTTTAAAATCATTTCTGTAAGAGTATGACTCACCTCCACATAAGAAAGTGAATTATTTTAATAAGTTAGGCCCTTGGAGTTATAAAATAATAAAAACCACTCCCGTTTTTTAGAAATCATGGGTAAAACCCATGGTATGGTCTATAGTTTTGGATATTTTATTATATAGATTCTAAAACCTACATAATAAATAAATCTCCCTCTTTTCTTATATAAACCCACCCAAGATCACATTTCTCTTCACTGAAACTCCTTGAAGCATGACCACATTCTTCCCTAAACTCCCTATAATCCTCCTAAGGCTCCCCCAATCTCTCAATAAGCCCCTACCAATCCTTTGTAGTCACACACTCAAGTAAGGGATCCTCACATTCCTCTCTTCCTTTCAATTCAAGAACCTTATTTGAAATCAGTCTTTTTAATTTTAATTGGTTATATTGTCATTTATTTATAAACATTATCTTACTATCCAATTTATTTTATTTGAATGATATACCATTTATCCTCTCTTATTATGACCCTTACTGAAGTCGTTACTAATCCAAAATTTTAGTAAGGGAACCTCAACTCTCCTCTTTTATTAAGAAATCATTTTATGTTATGTCTTTTAATTTGAATTTTAAAGTGTTGGAATATGTTATTACATATCCCCCTTATTTTGTATTTGATTTATAAATTATTATATCCCCTTCCACTCTCATTTTTCCCTCCTATAACCCTTATGTACACCTGTTACCATGCCAAAATTTTGTAAGGGTTCTTTCCTTTCTCTTCTTTATTAAAGTTTTTGGATATCGTATGCATTCTATTTCCAATTAATCATGTTGTTAAATGTCTTTAAAAGACCATATTACTTTCAATTTCATTTATAAATGATGAGATACCCATTTCTCTCTCATCAACCCATTTTATGAATTTTTATGTGACACCATTATGCTGCCCAAATGTCACCATAATTTTCTATGCTAAAACAATTGTGTAGTGATTACCATACCCGTTTCCTATCAAGGGTATTCATATTTATGCACATATAATTTTTTATTTGGGACTTAAATATATATATTACACACTCCTTTATCATTTAAAAAAATATGATGATGAATGAATCCATATTGTATGATCTATGTGGCACACCTAGGCATCAATGTGAAATGAATATGATGGGTGTGCCTAAATATTGCTCCAATGCATTGGGTAATGATACGTCATGTTAGGACATGGATTGAACCTGATTCATTTATGGAAATTTTTCCACAATTATTTCTTGGTCGGTTTATCCATGGAATATGTTTAGGATTCAATGTTTTAAGTTTTCATATTTCCCATGTTATGATTATCAAGTTATATCATGTCTCTTTGTTCATTTTTATGATTCTTACTCTTTTTATGCATAACTAATATTTCAATTGTTTAACATGTATTATCATGTTCATATTATTCCATGTTTATTCCCTTATTGAGCTTTATATCTCACCCCTTTCTTATATTTGTCCCCAGGTTATCCCATGTAATTTTAGGTTGGAAGGAGTATTTAGAGTATGTTAAAGAATTTTTCAATAAAGGTATTGTATTCCTTATTTTATGTTATTATGTAATGTATCTAATTCCCAAATAAACTATACTTTTTGATTATTTGGGTTGTATTAAGTGTAGTATTATGTAATAAATCAAGTATTAATGTTAAATAAAGACAAGGATGTTATAGTTAGTGTTAGAGGAAAAGTTTAGTTATTTTAAAGGTTAGGATTAGAGAACTATAGAGAAAGCCTTAGGTATAAGACTAAGTATAAGAAAACATCCCTAATTTTTGGTAAGTATATAGTAAGTGGTTTATCAAGAAAATACATCCATATCTGGATAGTACAAGTGGATGTGGTTCTAACAAAGATATACCTAGGAGTAAAAACTCCAACAATGTATTCCAAGACTGACTCAGGGTAACCTGATACACGATAATGGGTCTTACTATTCACTTGGTTTGACACTCTCAAGGGATATGCTTTGGTAAATTCATAAGTTAATTACAAACCATTATTAATGGAATAAAAAAATGTCCATAAGAATATATGTTATGAAATAGATGAGGGATAACATATATTGAATCCTAAAAAGTCATAAGTTAAGTAAATAAATGTAATTTATGAGTTATTTCATTGGATTCCCCTTTATGAGTTTAATTGTTTAAAAATAATCACCCCTAGTTTTCCTTTTATTCTATCCAATGGACAGAAATAAGAGTAACTGGTTAAATAATAAATGTGATAGGAAATGTGATGACAGCCCCAATGAGATGCCAAACCTGATGGGAAAAGGAATCGTGAACTTCATGATGATACTCTCTCATCTGACTCAGGTTTTGAATATAAACATGGATTAGGAGGAGAATTCAAACCCCCTAATAAATAACAATACACAATCGATATATTCATGTAAAAATGTCCTTGTGCTTTCAATGGATCATCTGATCCCTTAATCAAGGAAAAATAGATTAACTCCATTGAAAGTATCTTCTCCATCCTCCAATGTTATGAATAAGAGAAGGTTCTTCTATATATTTATCATATGGAGGGAGAATATGATCAGTGGTGGACATTGATCAAGAATATTAAGCCTAAGTAAGATATTGAATCAACAGAGTGGAAGGAATTCTGAAAAATGTTTTTCGATAAATATTTTCCTCACACTCTCTGACTTAAAATGGAAATGTATTTCCCAGACCTCAATACAAAAGATTATGAATCTATTGTAATGTACAAGGAAAAATTCAAAAGACTTTCATGATACACCTCTATATTTTTCCTTACCCTCGAATGTAAGGTTGACTACTTCTTTGGTGGGCTAAAACATAGTCTACGAAAAGATATAGTGATATGTGACTTTGATAGCTATGAGGAAATTTTCCGATCTTCCCTCAAAGTCGATATAGAGATCATAAAATCTCAAGGGTGTCATGGGGATTAGAAGTATAAAGTGGATTTTAATTATTAAAGTTTTATGGATAAATATAATAGTGCTAAGAAATTCCAGCATCCCATTTTTCAAAGGTGCAGAAAGAATCACCCCATAAATTTCCTAAAGGGAATAAAGAAATACTTTAGTTGTGGGAAGGAAGGACACCTAGATAACGTTTATCAATAGGAGAAACCTATTAATACAATGGGGCAAAGGAATTATCAAGTAACCCCTCAGTTCATTGTTCATCTCTTCAACTCAAAGGAACTAGGTTACTTTGCAAATCAATTCCCTAAACCATGGGTTTTCAGAGACAACCAATAACCTCTAAGGAAGAAAAGGTGATATTTTTCCATCACAATAACTAATGTGGATCCCAACAATGAATTATTGAATGGTATTATAGTTATTCATTCAAGAATAGTGGATGAAATTTTCGATTCTATTTCTACACATTCCTTAATCACATGAAAGTCTAGTAGAACTACCAAAAAACCACCACAAATCTTGGAAGTTGAGATATCAGTGGAAAATAAAATGGTGAAATTATTGCATCCCATTTATATAACTCCTACCCTATCATAATTTGTGGTTGTAACTTCCCAAAAAACCCTTTTCATGCTACCTTTAGTGTAATTTTATGCAATTTTGTCCATATATTATATTTCCCTGTATAGAACCAACATAAATTTTTATGAGAATGAAATCACTCTTCATATAGTGAATCGACCCCCAATTATGTACAAGTGCAAGGAGGAGGATGAATATACTATAGAACCATCATCTCAAGAATGGATATTATTTACCTAAGATCCAGTGTGTCTAGATAAAATGATTGATTCTAATGAAAGTATCATCCTCGAATACATACTTATTGTAAAGGAATACACTAATGTGTTTCCCAAGGAATTGTTTGGTCTCCCTCCTAGCCGAGAGGTTTAATTTTCAATCGATCTTATACCTGGGAAATTTTCAAATATAGAATTATTGTTGTATATATTGAGGAGAAAAAGAAACAACTATAGGATAATCTATATAAAGTGTTCATATGCTCAAGTTCTTCTCCATGGGGTGCACCAGCCCTCTTCATCAAGAATAATGATTGATTAATGATCCTTTTAAATGATTATCATGATCCCAATAAGATCACAATAAAGAATAAGTATCCTCTTCCTCGGATTTACGACTTGTTCGATTAGCTATGTGGAGTACAATACTTTGCCAAGGTGTATCATTGGTCGAGATATTATAAAGTAAGGCTGAAGAAGATATATATCCCCAAGACCTCTTTTTGTACAAGGTACAGGAACTATGAGTTCAGTGTGATTCCATTTTAGACTCACTAATGCTCCAGAAATATTTATGCACTTTATTAATAGAGTCTTTAGATATTACCTTGAAAAAAAATTGGTAGCCTTTATAGATTATATTCTAATATAGTCCAAAAGAAAGAAGGATTGTGAGGAGCATCTGATCTCTGTGCTAAAGACCCTATGAAAGGAGAATATTTACACCGAGTACAGAAAGTGAGCATTTTTGTTGAAGGAAGTCTCATTCTTGGGGAATTTAAACACAATAAATGGTATATCTAGGGATAATTAAAATAAAAAATTGATTGAATGATGGTCGGAGCCAACATCCATGACAGATATCTGTAGTTTCTTTGGCTTGGCTGGATATTTTCACTGATTTGTAAGAAATATCTCATGATTTTCAAACCCTCTTAACAATATAACTTGGAAGGGATTCAAGTTTACTTGGAATTATGATTGTGAAGAAAGCTTCAATGGGTTGAAAAGGAGGTTTATCATTTCCCTTATGCTCACACTACCTATAAGTGGATAAATTTTTGTAATATTCAACGATGCTTTGAAGAATGAATTGGGTTGTGTGTTGATGTAAAATGAAAAATTCATATGCTATGCTTCAAGGCAGTTGAAAGTTCATGAACAGAACTATTCAACATATAATCCATAGTTGGCTGCAGTGATCTTAGCTTTGAAAATATGGTAGCATTCTATATTTTGTGGGAAGTTTAAAATATATAAGGATCACAAAAATCTCAGATATATATTCACACAGAAAGAGTTGAATATGTGCCAATGAAGATGGTTAGATCTGATCAAGGACTATGATTTCTCAATTCACTACCATCCTGAAAAGAAAATAAAGTGAAGGATGTTCTAATTAGAAATGATCCAACAATTTTATCATTGATGATAATTGAGAAGTATCCAATCTTCTTAGAATTGAAGAGGGTAGACATGGGAATCATAAAGGAAGGAACATCATCAATACTATCACAAATAATTTCATAGTCGTATCTTCATAAAAGGTTAAAGGGTGCTCAAAAAGATTATGTGGGAATTCAAAAGAAATTGGGAACTCTAAGAAAAGGTAAATACTTGGATTTAAATGTTAATGAACAAGTAATCGTGATATTTGGTTCAAGACTATGTGTTCCATAAAATCCTAAGTTAAAAAAGGAACTATTTGATGATGCATTTCGTTTGAATTTATACATTCATCCACGAAACAAAAAAGATGTATTGAGATCTATGAGAGTACTATTGTTGGGACAACATGAAGAAGGATATCATTGAATATACATCAAAGTTCTTGGTATGTTATAAAGTGAAGGTTGAAAGGAAAAATTCTAAGGGGGTGATTGAACCATTTCCCATACCAATATGGGAATGGGAAAACATCACCATGGACTTTGTCATCAAAATTTCAAATAAATACAATGGAAACAATGTTATCTAGGGTTTTGTGGATCTTCTTACAAATACTACACACTTTATTATGATTCGTGGGGATTTATAACTGGATCAACATTCAAGGATATTTATCAAAGAGGTGCTGAGGCTACATGGAGTACCATTATTGATTATGTCTAATAAAGATCCAAGGTTCACCTCTAAGTTTTGGTAAAGTATCTAGCATGCTCTAAACACTAAACTGAACATCAATATGGCTTATCACCCTCAAATTGATGACCAATATGAGTGAACTATCCAAAAACTTGAGGATAGGTTGAGATCATGTTCAGTTGACTTCAAAGGAGGATGGGATCAATATCTTCCTTTGGTCAAGTTCTCTTACAACAATAGTTTCCACTCGATCACCCAAATGGATCCCTATGAATATATTTATTGGAAGAGGTGTAGAACACCCTCATGCTGAGATAAAGTTGGGGAATTCAAACTGCTAGTTCTTGAAATGGTTGAGGAAATGGTTGAAATGGTTAAGACCATTCAGAAGCACAGCAAAGCTACTCATAGTTGAAAAAATATCTATGCTGATAATCATCAATGAGACCAAGATTTTGATATTGGATACATGGTATTCCTTCATATATCTACATGGAAAAGAGTTATGAGATTTGAGAATAAGGGAAATCTTATTCCATGGTACATTATCCATTTGATATCTTAATCACATCATAATGGTGGCCTATTGACAAACACTACCAATGAACCTATCTCAAGTACATGACATATTCTATGTATCCATCTTGAGGAAGTACATACTAGACCCATAACATGTACTCAATCCAGAGGTGGTACCATTGTAGAATGTAATTTCCTATGAAGAGCAGCTAGTGAAATTTTTTGATTGTAGAGAAAAAGTTCTATGAAATAAGACAATGCACCTTGTAAAACTAATATGTAGAAACTAAAAGTTTGAAGAAGCTACATGGAAACTGAAGGAGGTGATGAAGTAGAGTTGATGGCCTCAACCAGTAGGATCGTACCCAATGAATCCCATTTATCAAAGCTTCTAAGGGAGATAGTGTCTAGGAGATTTTCACTTAACCAATCCCAATAAAAGATCCAATAACTTAAACATGAGAAAACCCGTTTACAAGATAAGTTCAATCTCAACAAGATCACGGCCCAATCCATGTTCGTTGAACCACACCATGAATATCCCACCATCGTGCACCTTAATATTAGGGTGTATGATGGTGTATTAAAAGGATATGTATCAAGACACAAGAAATAGGAATATATACATTATTTTTATAGAATAATTAATATATTTTCATTCTATTATTGTTACTTTGTAAAAAAAATATTTTGATATAATAAAACACAAATTGTATATTTGGTTAATATTCAAATTCATTTTATAAATTTATGAAATTAATGGATTTTTGAATTTAATAATATTTTAATAAAATATTTTTATTAAATATTTTTTTCAAATATAAATGATCATATAATCAAATGTAATTTTTATAAGTGTTGAAAAATTGTAATTGTCAAAAACCCAACATTTCTTAATAAATGTGAATTTTATTTTAAAAAGTAAAAATTCACATATTTAGAAAATTATTTAGATAAAACTAATATTATTTTTGGAATCATGGCATAAAATTTATCCAATAGTGAATTTTTCATAATTTTTTAAGTGCCGAATTTTTGGGTAAAAATTAAATATCGTATAAACACACTTTTTGTTTTATGACATCATAATTACCCAAAAGTGATGTAATAATTACTATAAAATGTATCCATTACCAAATAAATTGTTTTCCATTGAAATAATGTGATTTAAGTTTATTTGATTTATTTTTCAAATCCATTATGGATCCTCCAAAACCTATAATATATTTTAAGGTTTTAAAATCATTTCTATAAAAGTGTGACTTTGATCCACATAAATAAGGGAATTATTTTAAAATTTTCATCTCTTTTACTAGTAAAATAATAAAAACCACTCCCATTTGGTAGAAACCATGGCATGGTTTGTGGTTTTGGATATTTTATTATATAGAGTCCAAAACCTAAATAATAAATAAATCCCCCTCTTTTCCTATATAAACCCACCCAATATCCAATTATTATTCACTTAAACTCATTGGATCATGAACACACCTTCCCTCAACTCCCAATAGTTCTCTTATGTCACCAACAAGCTCTTAAGAATCCCCTCCCAAGCCTTTAGAGTCACACATTCAAGTAAGGGATCTGCACCTTCTTCTCTTCCCTTCAATTCAAGAACCTTATTTGAAATTAGTCTTTTTAATTTCAATTGGTTATATTTTTATTGATTTATAAAAATTTCCATACTATAAAATTTATGTTATTTGAATTATGGACCGTTAATACTCTCATATTTTGAACCTTATTTAAGTTGTTTCCATGCTTAAAGTCAAGTAAGGGATCCTCCACTCTTCTCTTTTATCAAGCACTCCTTTTATGTTATGTATCTTAATTTAAATTTTCATATGTTTGGATATGTTATTATATATCCCACTTTCTACCGATTTTATTTTTAAATTATGAGAGACCCTTTCACTCTCATTTTTTCCTCCTATGAACCCTTATGTATACTCATTACTATGTTGAAATTTTGTAACGGTTCTTTACTTTCTCTTATTTATTAAATTTTTTCAATATCATATACTTTATATTTCCAATTACTCATGATGGGACATGTATTTCCAAGTCCAAATTACATTAAATTTCATTTCTAAATGATCAGAGACCCTTTTATCTCTCATAAACCCATTTTATGAATTTTTATGTGATGTCGTTATGCTGTCGAAATGTCACCACAATTTTCCATACTAGAAAAATTTTATAGTGAATACCATACCTATTTCCTACCAAGGTTATTCACATATATTCACATATAATTTTTTATTGGGGACATACATATTTATATTCTACACTTCTTGATCATGGAATAAATTATGATGACGAATTAATCCATTTTGTATGATCTATGTGGCGCACTTAAGCATGAGTATGAAATGAATATGATGGGTGTGCCTTGATAGTGCTCCAATGCATTGGGTAATGTTTAGTATCATGATACATCAATTTTGGACAGGTGTTGAACCAAATAATTTTATGTGACTTTTTCCACCATTACATCTTGGATGGTTTAGCCTTGGCATATTTTTAGGATGTAGTTTTTTAATTTGTTTCCACATTTCCCATGTTATGATTATCATGTTATATCATTTCTCTTTGTTCATATTTATGATTCCTACTCTTTTTATGCCTCATTAATATTCCTATTGTTTAACATGTATTGTCATTTTCATTTTATTCCATCTTTATTACCTTATTGGGCTTTATATCTAACCCATTTCTTATGTTTGTCCCTAGGTTATCCCATGAAATTTTAAGTTTGAAGGAGTATTTTGAGTATGTTAAAGAAGTTTTCAACAAATATGTTGTTTTCCATATTTTATGTTATTATGTAATGAACCTAATTTCTAAACAAACTAAAATTATAAATCATCCTAGTTGTACTATGTGTAGTCTTATGTAATAAATCAAGTATTAATGTGAAATAAAGAGTAGGGTTGTTATATCAGCTCTCCTGATAGGGTGTCCATCGGGCCCTCTAGACCAATCATGATCTCTAATCATAAAAACTACCATAAATTTGTCACCTAAAAGTGACATCTAAACCCAAAGGATCCTTTTACCTATACCTTAAGGTCTGATTCGACCTCTTATAGGCCCTTATAACTCTCGATCTCCGTACCTAAGGACTGTCCCAATCCATCACATTCTACCCGACCTTGGCCTCAATATCCAGGGTCCATCACCCAACCAAAACTACCTCATAATCCCTATTATAAGTCCCTCTAGAATCCAATATCTCTCTATAAGTTCATATCAAGACTTTCATCTATCCTCAAGAGAGAGTTCTACATCACTCACATGACATACACTTGTCTCACCCATTATCACTCGGCCCCAAGTCACTCATGCCTACCCATTATCCCTAGGAACTATTCATAGGATATTATGTATCTCATATCACACCCATGGACCCCCCATGGGTCTCTCCTCATCTCAACTAAAGTATTCATCCCTTGGATCCATAGTTTTCAGGTGATCCTTGTTCAACAAAGTACTAAAGAGAACTTGGTCTCATCCTGGGAGGCTTGAATCGACCCCATCCTTTTGACTAAGCACTCTATTGTTAGAGTTGGTGTCCTAAGAACCAACTGGTTTTACTTTTATTATATGAATGTACAGTATTATATATTGTTCATTGTTCTACATGACTATATTATAATAATGTCATGGAATATTTGTTGCACTAATAAGGTCATGGCAGATCCCTGCTATGATGAGAACCTTGAAATGCTATAACAATATTTTTAAATAAAGTTATACGGTTCGATGACATACTTTGATAGGAAACATGGTATACAGACCGTCATGTGTGAGTACTCGTAAGAAGATGAGACTCTCTCTCATGGAGTTCACACTTGGTAATCTCCAAGATGGGATATTATAAGAACAGACCCACCAGTAGTAATTCTGCATGTCATGGTGTCATCATACATTGTTATCTACAAGTGTGTGTAATGGTCCTTAGACTAGAATATTATCATTAACTCATGTCATAACTCTGGAACTTATATTTACTGACGAAAACCATCATGAAGACAGTTGGTGGGAAGTAGGGTACGTTGGGTGTGTCATGAATTACATGTTGTTAATGGATAAGTTGAGGAAGGATTGTCCCTTCCATATTTATGGAAGTAGATATCTCGGGCCCTTTGATTGAAATATAAATGTCGTCTAAATTCTATGGCCATGGTGTCATGATGAGTTTATTTCTAGAAGTCAAAGAATGACGGATTAAGCATATAGGTTTATGACACTACCACGAAACCTGCTTGATGAGATATTGAGACAAAGGGATTAAATTACACATTAAGTGTTTGTAGGAGGTGACACGTCAATGTCGCATCAACTTCTTTCTCTTGGGTGCCTTGACCTGTTTCCAGACAGTAATCTTGGACTTTAGGCAAGCCCGCTTAATGCCAATGAGAAAGAGTCCTAGAGGGTCAAACACTAAGTGTATCAAAGTATCTGAAGTAGAATAAAGATTATTCCCTTATATGGTGTAATAATTATTCAAGGAAGCCTAAATAATTTTAATTTTGGCGGAAGAATAAAATGAAAACAAGATATACATGTCATGTACATTGAATGTACATGCCGTGTATTTTTTATTTTGGAAAGAAAATGAAAACAAGATATAAAATCTGTGTACATTGAATGTACACGCCATGTAGTTTTCATATTGGAAAGAAAATGAAAACAATATATACATGTTGTTTACATTGAATGTACACACCATGTAGTTTTCATTTTGTAAAGGAAATGAAAAATGAGTACACACCATGTATTAATGATTCCATACCATGTAGTTTTTCCAGTCAGGATTTTGAGGAAATAATATTGTTTTATTAAATGATATTTATTATAATCAGCGTGGGCGCATGTCAAGGAATTAATGATTCGACATGGGGGTTTTCAATAAGATTTAATGAAATAAATAAAATGTGTAATGCGTTTATTTATTGTCATAACTCTATAACCTTAAACCTGATTATAAATATCCTCACAACCCCAACACTTTTCACTAATTGTTGTGCTGAAAATTTCTAGAGAATTCTCTCAAGGCTGAAAGAACTCATTCCTCCAAGAATTCTCTCAAGACCAAGAGAGATCCTCCTCCATCAGATCAAGGTAATCTAAGGCAGACAACGCAAGCAAAGGCTTCTCCATGCTAGCACCCAGAGATTACTTTGGCGACGTCTAGAGATACATGATGCATGTATGGATCACTACTAGAGGAAGTCTACACTTGGCTTCTACGACGCAATGAAGAATCACATCAGAACTTGATCAGAAATATCAATGAATAAATAAATCCATAAAAGGTACTTCTTATCAATTAATTAAATTAATTATAATCAAGCTGTGATGATCCCCCTTTGTGGTTTCGGGACTATTCTTCTTCTTTTTCTATTTCTGTGATTTGATCCATGGAGTCTAGAATTTATCATCATATTGATCCCGGATTGATCATTACTAATGACAAAAATTCAAGTTGGCACCTCCACCCATGAGCTTCCGCTGTGCCCGGGACCTTCATCAACAATTCCTAATACCCCATAATCAAACCCATGAAAAAATCCATGAATGAATACTCATAAATAAACATGAAAATAATTTTATATCATAGGTTCCACCTACCTAGAACATGGAATTAACCCCTCCCTAAGCTCCATCAAACCACATCCAAACCAAAAAATTCCCATCCACATTCTCTGGAACTTGTCTCACACCAAGAAACATCCATAATTAATTATAAAAAATTTATAATTAATTATTAAATTTAATTTAAATTGGAATAATGCTTAAAAACTCAACAAGCATCATCCACTCACTACAACCTAGTGAAACGGGGTGTGGTCCATCCCTAAAATGCACTGAAACATATGCCACGAAAAATCCCCAAATTAAAAAATCATTTCAAAAGCCTATTTCCCTCAAAATCACTAAAACGACTATAAAAATTCACCAAGAAATGTAACTTTTTTGAAATCAATTCCAACAACCTATAGATATCATCATGGGATATCCTATATATAAGTTGACAAAAATCCCATTCGATCGGGATGATTTCCACTATGATCCACTAGAAATTTGTAAAAACCCTAAATGGAATCAAAAAATTAATGGTGGTGAATGGAAAACAATATAAATGGTAGGGGGAAGAACCTACCTTAAAATACCATTGAATCACACCCAAGATCTCCCCAAATAGATGGAAGAAGGGCAAGGGGAGTCCATCTGAGATCCTCCCTATTCACGCCCATCCATAAAAATTAAAGGGGACAATACCCTTTTTAAAAATGGAGACCACCACTTTCCTAGAGAAAACCAGTGGTTCAGGCTATGAACCACTTGGGAAGGGGAACCACTCCCTAGTCCTCCATCTTGAAAACTATCAGTGTGAAGCCCTGGTTAATAGTATCAACATCCTATTAGAGGGATACTCCAGCCATCCTCTGTTGTTTCCTGAACCCTTAGGTGACCAATCAAACCTTGAAACTATTTGAAAACACCATTTTTAATTTTTTTCAAATTATCAATACTCTAGTCTGAGTACCAGTTATCATAAATAACTATCCATTAAACCAAAAGTTTAAATTCCCTTAGGAATTTCCAAGCCATAATGACATAGGTCATTAAAAACTCCCCACCATAACTCTTCATATCCTTTAGAATCCATGGTAAACCTCAAACCACATACCCCAACCTATCTTGATCATCAATTCACCAAGAACATATCTCACTCCATATCCAAATTTCCAACATGCTTCAGTTGTGCAACTCCAACCACCAAGTACACTATTCACTAATAGCTGAACCACTCATTCACTACCAACACCAATGTTGAGATGGAACTCACTTCATATATCTAAATTGAGGCACCACAATGTATTTACTTGATTCATCCTAAGGATCATGGTGCTCTCCACTATAAAACTTTTTTTTTCAAGATGATTAAAATCCATGGTGCTCCCCACTATAGGAATCACCTACCAAAAATTCACATCAAATGGTCCAACGCCCTGCTAACCACATCTCACACAACTCTCCCAACATGGTTCCCCTCTTACCACGACATAACTCAAGTAAAATACCAATCTAAACACCTCCATAGGTCCTTTCCCAAAACTCTCAGTCATAATCATTGACACATCCTCAAAGGAAACACATTCCACTAATTTGAAAATTTTACTAATGGACCCCACACATAGGGTTCTACTCATTCCCTAATTCATGGAACCATATTTACATGATTCGCTAATAAATTTCATCCCAATGAACAGCTTTATTACATTTCATCACATGATTCACCCCCCCCCCCCAACCAAAAGTTGAAATGGGTTCACCCCCTAAACCATGAAATGAATTGCAGGTTCACAACTTGAATCATTCAATGAAACTTATTCACCTCCTAAACCATGTCACGAATCACTAGTTCACCCCATAAACCATGTAACAAAACTAGTTCACCTCATAAAAAACAAGATAAAAAATTCACCCCTAGAAACTTATGATTAAAAAAAATTCACCCCATAAATCACATCACAAATCATGTCTCACCCCACGAATCACCCTCGAATCGCACTGAAACCACCCTTAGCCTAATTAAAATGCAATAAATCCACCCAACACCTAATTAAAACTTCAAATCTAGTATTACCTAAGGAATCAAACATTATGGAATCCTATCACACACTAGTATTGTGATGTCACCATGACTACCCACTGACCAGAATCACCACACTGAAGATCCCATTTGATATGATGGTCATCCACCTATGATCGATACGATTCTCCCCAACATAGAAGTATTGTTATCATCACCCACAAAACCAAAACTCTGAACCTCCATAGTCCACTCTCCATCCATTACCATGTGCATTTATTGGATTTGGTCATTCTATTCACACCTAAGTTCCAACACAAACACCAGACACCTCTCATTATTAGATCACTAGAAAAAATGTTCTCAGATTTTCAAAAATTCACCCAAAACATGGATCATGCCCTCAAATGGCCAATAGAGTTATCCTAACCATGTGGCTTCCCTTACTCTACTCCTTGAGTGATAATCCAAATGAGTCCCAATACCACATCCTTGTCAATCCTCCTAATACACTCTTTTTATCTTAATCCTTTGGCATAATTCCTCCCTAATGGTCCATGTCAAGGAACAACCTCATGTTGGTTGTGTAATGCATTGGGGATTTATTGGTTATTATTTTAAGGTAAAATCTAAAAAAATTTCTATTGAATGATTTATTTTGAGAAATAAGATTCAAAATGCAATCCCAAGAGTCTAAGGGTGTTATTTAGAATGTTTTGAGGTTAGATGGATGCCTATAGGGTTCAGGAGATCAACAGAATAAGGATACATAGATGGGTTGTAGCAAGTTAGCAGCTTCTAGCTATTAATATTTTGAAGCAGGGTTTTACAGTGTGAATTTTTGGGGATAAAGGGAGACCCCTATATAGAGGGTTCATTACATGGACCATCGTTTCACACTGTGAAAGGTCTTATAATAATTTTTTTATTATTAAGAAGGGGGTCGGACCCCCCCCCCTTCTTTTCAGATAAACGATGCGCACAGTGAGGTCCATTTGGTAGTTTCCTCCCTCTCTAGTCTTTTCACCTTCTAAGAGGATTCCAAGTGCAATTTTTTGATGATTCTCAACACATTTATCATCCCCTATACTTCTATTCTTTTTTCCCTTTATCACATTCTAATTGATATCTATATTTCAAGCATGTATTTTATGGTATTTTAATATATTGATTTCTACATTCAAATGATTATTATTTATAGTTTATGAATGTTTTAACTCATTTTTTGAGTTTTCAAAGGATAGAAAATATAATTGAAAGTGGGGAAAAGGACACTTCACAGTGCAAGTGAAGCAAAGCGGCTATACATCGGATTTTTGAGGATGGTCATGGAGAATTTCAAAGGCACGTAACTAAAGAAACAAGGAAAATGAGGCTTCCAAAGTAGAAAAATGACACTACACATCATGGAATCATTACATGTCATAAATTAGAGAAATTCGTGAAAGAGAGAGGCATCGTAAAGTGATGAAAAATGAAAAATTAATTTACGTACGGTGTAATAATTTACATGTGGTATAAATTTTCAGGATGGGATTTTAGCCTCTAGATTTGGTATATCACTAATTTTTTACCAATTTTATCAATTGGGGAATACCCCAAAACACTTTTGAAGAAATACTCAATGACATTCATTAATACAGGAGCCCATCCAAAGCCTATAAATCGAGGGCTAGCCTTCTACTATTGAAAAGATCTTAGAAGACCAAATCTTGGAGCGAGAAGGTACATTATATAGGGTCCTCCTTGATTTCATCTCTATTTTCATTATGATTCCATTTTATTTTCTCTTTCCCTATAATCCTATCATCACTGGGATGAGGGGGTAAACTCACCTTGTTTTAGGGTTATGTAATATAAGGGGAAAGGTTTTTTTGGATTAATTTATTTTTATTTTATTCATATATTTGGTTTTCTACATTTTAATATTCATCTTCAAACCCCTTTATTTTACTTTTATCATGACCATTGATAATTAAATCTAAAAGGAACCTTAAAATTGTTAAATTGATAACCCTAAAGGAGGCATGAATACTTTCAAATTTATAGGAAATAAGGTTTAAATATGATATCGAGACAAACTTGATTTAGTGAGAACTTAAATTACTAAACCTAGGTAAATAAGGGATTACCATGTAAATGAGGGGATACCATCACTATTGGATATACCTAATATCGAATCTGACTCCAATCATGGATTAATAAAATTATTTTCTAAAATATAATTTCACCTAAAACTTGAAATTACAAAACATATGGATGATTTTCAAAATCTATCTTCAAACCAATCAATCAATCTGTTTTCATCATTTTCTTTCTTTAAATTAATCAAACCAATCTTTTCTCACCTATTTATTCAATATAATAAAATAAAATATTTTTAGAACCTAATTAAACTAATTTCACCATCTCTATGGAGCAACCTCAACCTGTTTCTTTAATACATTTTAATTGATTGAGTATCAAAGTTTGAGTTTTATAAATTTTTATTTTGAGTTAAACTATCTAAAAATAATGATGCCCCATAGGTGCATCACTAATTTGATTGGATTTTTTGTTAGGTTTCGGTGTTGATTCCACTAGATCATGGTGGATTCAACCAAAATTTAAGGGATTTTTATTTTTGATATCTAGAGGAGGACCCAGGAGGATGTATGCACATCGCATATCTCTGTTTCATCAGAGGTACATTAAAACCCTATTTTATTTATTATTTTTTTAATCAGATGAATTTGAAGGTTGGTCGGGTTCCGGATGATATGTATTTTTATCAGGATGGTTTGGGGGTCTACTATGAAACTTTTTTTGGTGGTTGGTTGAGGTTCCAGTTCAATGGTAGTGACTGATGAGTTTTCAATGAATATGCCTCTTTTGTTAAAATTAAATAATTAATTATAATTGTTTATAATTAATTGTTTATGTCATGTGACATGAGAGAGAATATCATGTGGTGGTACAATCTTGGATAGATCGTGGATGGTATTATTCAAGGTGATATGGAGCTTGTATTGGGTGGTTACTCCTCTATGAAGTTAGGTGGTCCCTTTAATAAAAATCCATATTGTTGTTTGTGCATGATTTATTTCTTTATGTGTGTTTCATAGGACTGGTAGATGGATAGGGACTGGGGATGCCAAGGGAAGAAGAGGTAGGATGGTGTTCGATATCTTATACTCAATATAAGTGTTGTTTAACATTTTAGTAAATTATAATCACCTGATGACTATGTATTTCAGAGGAAAGAGTGGTTTTGGGGTAGGTGAGAGACCTTGGGTGACCTCAGGATGTGAGAAAGAACATGTTTATACTAGGACAAGTTTCCCTAGAGCTAGTAAGATTGGTGAGTGAGGCTAAGGCATAGTAACAATGGGTGAGATTACTTTTCATCTCACACCTGAAGAGGGACACTGTCTATAGTTTGATTTGAGTCTTGGTGAGTTTTGTGAGTAGGTAGAGTCCTTAAAGACTTGATGAGTCTCATGGGAGGGGCTTCCTATAAGTGATGGGATGAGGGATCTCCCTTAGGAGATGTGATACGGGACCCAAGAATGAGTTGTGGGAATTATTATGGACTTGGTATGTGGTTTCCAAGGGGTATTAGAGTCGTGTGACCTAGGATGTACCAAGGTTGTGAGGCCTGGAGTGGAAATAGATTTTAACAAGGTTGGACCTAACCATGGGGTCTTGGTTGGGATGATACTTCAGGAAACAAATTCATTAAGGGGTGATGGGTTCAAGATGATATTAGTGAGGTGAGACCATGATGGGTCTGGAGGACTCAGTGGATGCCCTAATGAGTGAGAAAACAGGTGATGTGATGAGGGGAAAGGTCTTGAGTGACTGGACCTATGGGATCAGTTGCTGAGTCATGTGATGGGCTACAACCGTATGTGCCTGTGTTTAAGGGTCCTTACCTTGAGGAGTCTTGGGTCGTTGTGATTGAGTTGACCTCCCCATAGTCTATGGGGAGGGATAGTGTGATGAATATGACTTATTTCTCTAGGTATTGGGTTTATGACCTTTCCATGTATGGCTTAAGTCATTGTGATTATTGTTCCTTATTCCTTTGGGTATTGAGTTGAGGACCTTATTAGATGTGGCTTGGTTCAGTGTGCATGTGTTAGACCTTTCCTTGAGTAAGCTTGGTTATAGGACCACCCTGGGGGTTGGTTTGTGGTAATATGTGAGTGAGATGACACCAATGGACTTACCTTGAGAGATAAGGTAGTGGTTCAAGATGTGTACGTATAACCATTTCATTTATCTTTGGTAGTGGGATGATATTTGGACATCACCCTATACTGAGTCTTCAAGTATGGGTTGGGAACCGGTATGATTGAACGAATCACAATTTGGATTATGTTGTAGTGTTAAAGATGGTACGATCATGTGCCATGGTCTCCTAGTTATAACATGGTGACCTGAAATACAGGGAGTCTTGGTGGCCTCGTTAGCACTCGGCATCCAAGGCACTTGTGTGACATTTTATTTCATTCATCATGCATACATATATATGATGATGTATACTAGGGGAACATGGTGAGACCCTAATGAGATGTATTTCTCACACCATTCATAGGAATCTCGGTGCACAAGAAGACCTTAAGTCTTCATTTAGGTTTATTATAGGACATGTAGTGGATCGAGCTGGTGCATCTTAATCGGTATATAGAGATAGGGTGTGTGGGTCCTGAGGATAGCAATCGGTCTAGTGTCTATTTATTTTATTTTTTTATATTTTTCATTTGGGATCAATCTAGTGTAAAATTAATGTATGTTTTATGACTATATGCTTCTGCATGACACATTTAGCATAGCACTGTGTTTATTTATTTCTGCATAATATGATTTTCATGGATGATTGTTTTGGTTATTTCTAGTGTGTTTTATGACTCTAATTCAAGGTCATAGTCACCCCACTATATGTATTAATCTCTCTCTTCTTGTCATAAACCTCTTGCATATGGGTAGGAACACTTGATTCAATGCAACGACCTCAGCTATGGGCATTGTCAGTGGCTCTGGGGTGGGGCATCAAAAGGTGGTATTATAGACTTTTTTTGTTTTACTATTTGGTGATATAGTAGATAGGTGGTATGGGAATGTTTCAATGATTATTATGGATCTCATATTGGTGTTTCTTGAACACCTTTCTAGTGGGAAGTCCTAATTACCATAAGTATGGGACTTATATTCTTGGTTTGTGATTTTATGGTGGATATTTTTATAGAATATGATATATTTACTAGAGATATAATTTTTTGGATTTGTATCTTGGTCTATTATAAATATAACCAAATACATACATCATATTATTAATTTAGGACTCACATTATATGTTCCTGCTTGTATGTGATTGATTTTTCTAATGGGGGTTCGGCTGTTTAAAGTGTTAGTAACAACATATATGGAATTTTACTATATAACTTTTTGGTGGAATTATACTTAGTTGACCATGATATTTTATATAATGGAATTTCATGTGGATCCTATTGTAGGAAGATCTCCAGTGGTGTAAATGTGGTCCCTTCATCAATGGATGTGTAGGGTCTTTTAGTGGGTCGGTGTAGGCATTGAATTCCTTGGTGATGGAACCCTGCCAGGTTCAGAATAGGCAAGTGATTTTTAAGATATGATCTAAGTATAAACATTTTTTATTTCAAGGATATATAACCATAGTGGTATGGAAATGGATTCGGTTACTTAAAGTGTCAACAATAACCTATATGGAATTTTCCCATACTGCTTCTTGGTGGAATTATACTTAACTAAATAGGGTGGTTATGTGAATAACCCCAAGGGATTGTGGAAAAAGTCGTGGTAAATTCCTTTGTATTTGGTATGTGGAGTTCTTAAATAATTTCTAGCATTGATATTGAGGTTTGAGGGTATGAAGGTAGGGTTCCCAGCCCATTGGTTTCTAGATAGACTTCTGTTTAGCAAGGTGAGAGTTTGGGTGGATGCTTGTAGTTCTTGAGATGATTTCTGTACGGTGGATATTCATGTGGATAACCCTAACATGAGTGAGAGTCCTTGAGGTATGTGGTGAGAATAATATTTTTGTAGGGAATGGTTAATGGTTTAGCACACGATCTTAGGTTATATGGGATAGGACTCACGAGAGTGTGAGCCTTGTTGTGTGATCAAGTTACATGAGAGTGTCCATCCATTGGGATTAAGTGATATTAAGTAAGATAATGAGAAAGAACCTATGAGTGGGTACTTAGAGGATCACTCTTCATTGTGTGGATAATAGTTAGCATGGTGAGGCTTCCTGGAAAAATTATTAGTGTGTGAGGGAAGGTGTGTGTTGGGTACGTGTGATGCTCGGTTGTATTTTGATTCAATGACTGAGCCATGTGAGGGTTTTTTGAGAATTTTCTAGGTCGATAATGAACCTAAGTGGCATAGAAATAGTAGTGTTTTAGTAGTTTCAGTTCAAGGACACTTTCAAAGTGAGGTGATAAGTAAGTTCAGATATATTCTCATGGTCATAGGGGCCTAAGGTTCGGTCAGAATGGGATTTATCCCTCGATAGTGTGGGGTGACATAAGAAGGGATTAGGGTATCATGGTATATTTTATCAGAGATTGTTCCTTGATAAGATTTTTTAGGTATGGGAGAGCATGGATCAGGAGGAGTGAAACACATTTAATATTGGGAACCATTGGGATTTTTTCTTAAGGATTTGTATGAGAGAATCCATATGGTGAAGAGCACATAATTGATGGTTTTGAGGATGATTCTCTAGTGGTTCAAGAGCAGTTGGCAGCGTTGGTGTTGGTGTTGGAACCCAGGTATGGTGGGATAGCCACATCCAGTCATTTTGTGTGGAAATAGATGGAGCATAGACCATGCATTTTGGTGTCAGTTCATTGAGGTGTTGATAATGATACTCTTATAGTGTGAAATGTCCATGGGTCACCGAGCCTCATGTCAAAATGGGTCATTGGTGCAGTGAGACTGCTCAGTAGAAAGTCTAGGTGACATTAGGGTATAGATGTGTGATAAAGATATACTGATATACGGATCCATGGGTAATACCAAATATGAAGTTTGGATTGGTTGTTGGTTGGATTCAGTGTGTTGGAATCAATCTCGATATGATCTCAATGTGATATATGAGTGATTAATGGGATGATACATGATTCATGATGTGATTCAATGGGGTGAATCGTGTTTTGTATCATGTTTCATAGGGTGAAACTACAGTTCATCTCATGGTTTAGGGGGTGAATCTGTTTCTTTGTATAATTCATGGGTGAATCATGTAATGAAATGTAGTGATGGTGTCTTTTGGGATAAAAATTCTTATGAATGAATAAAATTTGGTGTCATATTTATAGGTAAAGAGTGGAACCCTTTGTGTGTGGTTAATTGGTGAAAATGCTAAGTTGGAGTCAAGTTTTCTTTTTTGAACACGTTGGAAGGTGTGACTGTGCATTTTGAGAAAATTCAGATGGAGGAGGTCTGATTGGAATTATTTCTTGGGTTGGACACAGTGATAGTGAAACCATGTTATAAACGTTGGTCAAAATGTTTTTGGTGGGTTAGTGAACAATGCATTTCAGTAGGTGATTCCTATGGTGGGGAGCACTATGGATTGGAATAGGCCTCCATAGGAAGATTCATATAGTGGGGAGCACCATAATCCTTATGTTTCATTGGTTGGATACACTAAGGTGTGTTGAGAGAGAGGGTTGTGGTGAGATCTATCTTGCTGGTGACATTGGTGATGAGATGGTGGCTCATCTTCTGGTGAATAGTGCACTTGGTGTTTGGAGTTGCACAATAAAAGCATGGTTGGCGCTCAAAGTTATAATGTGTCAAGTTCTTGATAATTTGATGATCGAAACAGGTCAAGAGACATGGTGTGAGAGTTATAGTGTATTCTCAAATATGATAAGTATCATAGTGGGGAGTTTTTAATGCCTTATAGATTTTCAAGTCATTTTTTTAAGATAGAATTTGACCTTTTTGTCTGGTGGACGGTTCATTTTGAGAACCAATACTTGAAATGAGATTTTTAAAGTTTCAACATATAAAAAGTGTGTTATTGGATGTGGTTTGAGGTTCAGTAGATAACTTGAGGGTTTAGGATAATTTCATAGGAAGGATGAGTGGTTGGGTCATTTCAAGGTAGCATCTTAAGCCCATTCACATCATGAAGTAGTGTTTCAGGATGTGAATGTTTAAGGAAAGGGGAGCCCCCTACAGAGATGGTTCATGATATAAACCATTATTTCAAGTCATGAAAGGTTTAACTATAGTTTTTTTAATAATAATAAGGGGTCTCACCCCCCCCCCCTTCCTTTTTGGATGAACAAAACACGCAGGTAGGTTCGCTCAGCCAGTGCCTCCCCTATCTTATTACCTTCTTACAAGATGATTCTGAGTGTGATTCATTATAAATTATCAATAAATTTATCCTCTCATCCCCCTATATTCTTTTTTCCTTTTTCATGATAATTTGATCCGATTTTGGTAAGTTTTTAGTGCTAATTCCACAGTAGCATGGTGGAATCTGCAAAAATCTAAGGGGATTTTGTGCGCGGTGACTATAGAATAACCTATGAGGATGTATATATATCATATTTCACTGTTTTTTTAGATTTACATCACTTCCATATGTTAGTTAGTTGTTTTTTTAATCAATAAAATTTTTTGCTTTTTTGGGTGTCGGATTATAGGGATGGTGTCAGGGGTATATTGCGAACCTTATGTGGATGGTCAGTTGAGGTTCTAGTGAGATTGTGGTGCCCTGTGAGGTTTTGCTTGAATAAGACTCTTTGGTTTAAATTAAATAATTAATTATAATTTTGTATAATTATTTATTTATTTCATGTGATGTGATATAGGATCTTGGGTGGCGTTATGAGCTTGGGTGAGGTATGTAAAGGCTTATCCAAGGTGATGTGAATCTTGGTTTGGTTGGTAAATCCCTTACAGAGGTCGATGGTCCATTTAATACAAATCCATATAGGTTTTTATTCATGATTTCCTTCTACATTCATGTTTCTTGGGGATAGTTAGATGTAAATGGACCAATTATACTTGGGGGAAGGGATGTGGGATGGTTTTCAACTTCATATGCTCAAGATGAGTGTTGTTTAGCACTTTGGTAAACAAAAATTGCCTTGGAACTCTGTCACCAAGGGAAGAGAGTGGAATTTGGGTTGGAAAGAGTCCTTTTATGGTCTATGGATGTGATACAAAATGTGGGTATCCTAGGATAGTTTTACCTAGATCTAGTTAGATGGTAAAATGAGTCTTAAGACTAGTGATGATAGGTGAGATGATTGTTCAACTCACACCTCATGAGGGACATCCACTAAAGGGTGGTCTGAGGCTTGGTGAGAACCATAAGCAAGAAGAGTCCTTCAAGAATTTATGAGTATCAAAAGAAGGGTTTCCTCTGAGTGATGGTCTAGGGGATCTCCCTTGAGATATGTGATAAAAGTCCTAGGTGTGAGTCATGATAATTTTTCAAGACTTAACATGTGGTTTCCAAGGGGGCATATATCCATATGACTTGGGACTATCCCTGGATAGTGAGAGAAGGAGTGGAGAGGGATTTAGACAAGGTTGGACTGGACCTTGGGGTCTGGTTTGGGATGATACTTTGGGAATAAATGTCACCAAGTGGCTAGGTATTAAGTGACTAGTGCACTAGGATTGTATGGTGATATATGTGATGAGATGCGACCCTGAATTCTTATACTTTAGGGACTTTCCTTGAAAATGTTTGGGTAAGTGTGCTTGAGGTGACCTTCCCAGAGTCTACAAGGATGGTTCGGTGTGCTTTTGACCTCACCAGAGTCTATAAGGATGGGTCAGTGTGATGTCTAGGCCCTACTCCTTTGATTATATAGTTGAGGACCTTTCTATGTGTGGATAGGTTCAGTGTGATGGTCATGATCTGTTCCTTAGGGTATTGGTTTTAGGACCTTACGAGAAGTGTCTTGGTTTGATGTACATGAATTGAAACTTTCCTTGAGTATGCTCGGGTTGAGGACTTCCCTAGGGGCTGGGTTATGGTATAATATGATGTAAGGTGACACCAATGGACCCTTCCTTGAGAGATAAGGTAGTGGGTCAAGATATGGATGTGTGATCACGCACTTTGAGGTTTGGATGCAACCCAAAACTGATTCTCCATTTATGGTATGGTCATCGATACAGTGTCACAATATAATGAGATGGATTCTATCATGAAATTACAGCATGTATGATTGGGTTCTATGGTGGTCTAGTTAGCACATTGTGATTTAACGCATAAGGAGTTGTGATGGTCTGGTTAGCAAGTGACATCCAAGGTTCTTATGTGACATGTTTATTTTATTACTTGTTCATACACATATATGATGGCCTATACTAGGGGAACTTGGTGAGACCCTACTGAGATATATTTATCACACCCTGTATGATCACCTTAGTGCACATGAAAACCTTATGTCTACTTTCATGTTTAGCATTGGACATGCAGCGGATCTAGTTGGTGCACCTTGATGGGTATGTGGAGATACGGTGTGTGGGACTTAGGATAGAAATAGGGTTAGTTTGTGTTTTTTGTATTTATGGTTTCTTTTTTATTTGGGATCATCCTATTGGGTGATCAATGTATATTGTATGATTGTATGATTTTTCATGACACATTTGATATATCATTGTGTTTGTTTATTTTTTTCATACTATAACTATCATGGATGATTATTTTGGTTATTTTTTTGTGTTGTATGACTCTAATTTAGAAGAATATTCTCCCCACTGTATGGATTAGGCCCTCTCAACTATTTGGTATCCTCTGGAATATGAGGAGGCATGTTTTCGACTACATAATTATTTTAGCTATGGGCACTACTAAGTGTCCCTAGGGTGAGGCATCATAGGCCATACCATGGTAATTTGATCTATTTTTAGGTAATTCCTCAATATCGAGGTACATATCCATTCTCACTTAACCCTAGGCCGCCATGCGGGCAAGTGTCTCATCAAACGTAATAGTCAACCCACTTCGATAGTGACCCCAAACCAAAACCACCTAAATTAATTTACTATTAAAACACTTGGGTTCATCCACAAACCTGGAAAATTTCTCAATATAACTACATTTATCCCATTCTCTGATTTGAAACATAATCAGGAACCATTCGTACCAAGTGCTCCTGCCCTCGTACACCAAGAATTTTTTTGAAAATCCCTCCATTATCACTCTCCTCCACCCAAGGAAGAGTGATATTCCAAGAACCTACTCAGAAGTTTATACCTGCCATCAATGTTAGTCTCAACCAAACCCAATATCTACAACCTATTGTTCAGTCTGATCAAAAAACTTAACTCATGCTCCCGCAAGTTTCCCCACATTTGTCCTAGGCTCACATGTCTAACTTTTTTACCATATCCCATTAAATTTCATCTCAACCAACAACCCAAGTCATATATTATAATAAAGTTGACTACACGACCACCCACCACATATATTTCATCTTGATAACCACATGAATCTACCTATGCTACCACTACGCTACATGAAAGTGCATCCAAAACCATGGGTTAGGCACCCAACTGGTCCTTCCCTCTAAAACCATCCTCAATACTAGAAATGATCCAAGTGCTTCATGTCTCAAAATTACAATGAATTACCAATTCCTTTTTCCACAACCCCTTAGGGTTTCTATAGAACCACATGGTTTGATTAAGTAGGGTTCCACCAAGAAACTATATGGTGAAATACCATATAGGTTGTTGTCGATGCTTTAAAAAACTAAACCAACATTCCAAAAAACCATATGGTTCCTTATATATATGAAAAATATTACACATACTCATATCATCTCTCAAAAATTCTATTCCCTCATTGAGTCATTCCCAAGGAATGAAATTATCATACCAAGCCATGATAGGTCTCTGCACATCCCTTGATGAATGGATTGTGTTTCTACCATTGAATAACCTCCCAACATAATATCCACATGACCTACTATCAAAAGTAAATACACCATGACCCATATGAGTTGAATTCCAAAAAAAAAAGGTATACAGTAAAATTTCATATAAGTTGTTTTTGACACTTTAAATAACAAAAACCCATTGTCATAAAAACCAATCACATGAAAGCACGCATATTTCATGTGAATCCTACATGCCTACCATGATTCATGAACATAGATTATTTATTTTGGGACAAGATCCAAACATGGGTATCTTTATAATGAGATAAGATCCAAAACCCATAAGAAATCGTAAATCCATAACTCCATGTGTGTCACCCAAGGTGAAATCATACAAATGTAACATCAAAAACTAAAACAGAAAACGTATTCTCCCCATAACTTGGACTTCCTATCAGTATAGGTGTTCTAGAATTACCAGTCTAATATTCAACACATAACCTGACACATTCCTATACCACCTATCTACCAGATCCCAAAATAATAAAACAAAACACAACTCTAATACCACTTTGTGACACCCTGACCCAAGGCCACTCATCAGTTCCTAGTTTGAGGATGGAATTTGATCTTAGCGCACCTCTTCGTACACCAGAGGTTACTGACAAGCAGTGAGGACCTAAAACATGTAGTGGGGTATAATTCTTATGAATAAGAGTATAATAAATAGTGTAAATAACCAAACATCCATAATACAAACATCAGAGTACATGTAAACAATAAACACCTCCATAACATACATGATACCATCATATAAAACACAAAATTGGTTTCCCATTCAGCTAGCCTAAAATAAAAAAAATGAAAATACAATTCATGCACACTAGTCCTACTTCCATCCTCAGTCCCCTCCCCAATCTTCTAATACCCTCAAACTAATTCAGTTTGATCCTCTACAGGACAAGGGATATGACCTGAAACATAGACATAAGGTTTGAATTCACATTGAGATTTTCATGTAGGGTGTGAGCATATAACTCGATAGGGTCTCAACAAGCACCCTTAATATATTTCATCATATGATTTTGTATGAATGGGGAAAAGGAATATAATAAATAAACATGCTCACTGGGGCATCATGCGCTAACTAGGTTGTAACGACACCTAAAAATATACAAACATGAAGGGTTTTGTTTGAGTATAATAACAATTATAAAATGAATTAGAAGTGATTAAAACAATTTTTTCAGGATCTCCATATAAAATAATATGAAACTATGTAAAAAATAGAATGAATAAATACTTTAAAATAATCATACCTTACACTGAAGATTCACTGCATAAATCTTGATCTCCATTGGATCAGATTGACAGAGATCACAAAGTGAAAAACAAAATCCCCCCACCTTTATAGTGTATCCATAGGTTGTTTTTGAATCACATAACATTCATGAAGGATCCACAAACCTCAATGATGTGATTGAATCCTATAGTAAAAAGTATGAATATGAAAGAGAGCAATGGTCTGGTGAGTATCATCCAAGCATGAGGATCTGAATCTACATCCACACACTATCATCACATGGTAGTAGTTTAAAGTAGAAATTAAGGATTTTCCTTAATTTTTATCTCATTTATTCGTGAATTAAAAGACATTAATAAATACCATGTTCAATTCATGAATATATAAATTCATCTTGTGTATTTACTCTTAATCATTTCATCAAATTAAATTCTTCATCTAAATAGTTTCCTGAGTGTAGAATGGTTTAGGTGAATAAAACACACAAAATAATATACCCAATATATGAAAATCATAATTTTCATACAAGATGATATAAAGCCTATAAATATGTCATATAATAATATGGATTTAGGTCATATCTCCTTCAATATACCACTTGAAATAAATATTAATAGACTTTGGGTTGTTTCACCGTATATTGTATCGTATACAATAACTTGTTAAAACATATCCAAAAAAACTTTTTCAAATCTTCCAAAAAAAATTGGAAATCTATCATTATCTTCACCTTGTATAACATCATAAGTAATACCTTTTTAATAACCATCCAAAAAACTTTTTGGATTAACTCTAAAACACTTTTAGAGTGGATCTATAAGTAAAACTCAATCCCCATTTAGTCAACCACAAAGTGTGGCCCTACGATACATTATGGTTATGAAAATAAATATGAATATCTGGGTTTATATATGTAATAAAATAGTGGCCTCTAAAAAGAATCAATGCTACTCGATCTATAAAGGGATCAGATATGATCTCCATCAAACACATGTATCTCTATACATGTGTCCAGTAGTATGCATCTTATGAAAACATGTATTCTCGTATTTTTTCATTTTCCAAGACATCGAGTGACCATGGGACATGTAAAATCTAAATCCAATATAGATAACTCATATTTTCTTGATTATTAGAGTGTATACTGATCTTATTGAGGAATACATCGCATGCCATTCATCCTTACGGATAAGCACATCACATTTCCCATATCCATATAGATATACAATATCTTAGTGGGGTATCACACTCCCATGGTCTATCTCAATCGAGGGCCCTAATTCCATACTCATTATACTAGAGGAAAAAATCCATTTTGGTTAAGCTCAAATTGACAACATGATCAACAACATACCCAACCACCCCCACATTAGCTAAGTCGATATATAGACTTGTGTAAGTATAGTATCAAAATATAAAGGTTCAAATGATAGGTATCTCTAAACCTTAGGTGGTGGGGACTCAAATATGATCCATTCACCCCTAGTATACCAAAGACATTTTTATGACACTCCATGTGGTATACTTAGTAGGTCATCTATCACACACACAGAATCATATTCTCTATTTTGTGCCTTGTGAGAATATTTTGTATCTCCATACAAGAATATTACTCACACTAACCTTAACATATCGTCATAACATATAATACTCCATAATGAACATCGGTTGGGGATAAACACAAATTCATGCTTTAAGAGATCAATTTTCATTACATTTAATGAAATATATATCTATATATAAATTTATGTATCCAACGTGAAATAATGATGAAATAGAGGTTGAATTTAATATGATGCATTTTAATATTCTTAAAATCATCAAGAATATTTTAAAAAACTAACATAAGCACTGGTTTATGATGTCATATATAATAAACTACCAGATCAGCCTTTTGTTTGCTACACTTTATGGGTTTTGTTAACACATTACATCATATGTAATCCATGTCACATCTCTATGTGACCATATGATAAAACCATCCTACTAAACTCTTAATTGAGAAACATCTATGAAGTAGTATAGTTTGAATAATGGTGATATTTATGAATTATATTTATAACAGTTCAACTTATTGGTCATATTTAGACTTCTTAATTTCACAACATGAAATGTTATGATGTCAACTTCTATTGTTTTCTTATAAATCTTCTTGAGTTCATCATCATCATTATTGGAAACCTATTCCGTCAAAAATTTCCCTGAAATAATGTAACTACTTACATGATTGTTTACTAAAACATATTAAATCTCTTAGGATATTAAGTAAATTCCACTTTAAATTTAGACTGGTTTAATTCTTTATTTGTTAAATTTTAACATCTTTAAGTACAAACATTCTCCCACTGGCCTCTTAGACATTATATTATCTTTATAATATCTTTCTAAGATATAAAAACACTTTTTTGTTAATAATTGACATTTATTTATTTTTAGTGGGAATATTAAACAAATAAACTATATCATATATGGTATTCTATGTGTTTTGGACTTTTTTATTTGAAAAAAAAGGATTTATTAAAATATACATTCGGTATCACATACCTTTTAAAATAAAATAATTAATTTCTATAACATCAATACCTAACATGGACATTACATGGAGTTTTACAAACTCTTTTAGGTATATCTTGGATAATATAATCATATTTAATTTTTACTTTTCCTTTCAGAAAACCTTGGATTTTGATAATCTTGATTGGATTCTTAAAAAATGCTATTGAACTTTTCAACCATATTTTCTTCTTATAGTATGATATTTTACCTACTTTTAATTTTTATACAGTACTTTAGAACCTAGAAATCATACGCGTAATTCAAATTTATATTCCCAACATTTTGAGAATATTAGGTAAATGTTTTTTGAATTCAATCATACTGTCAAAAACATTAATAGATAATAATAAGATAAAATCCATAACCTGAACAATCCATTTTTATTATCTCTTTAAAGTACATTATATAATTTAAAAAATCGTAACAATGAGTATCAAAACCACCTCACCTCATTTTATTAAACAATAATTGTTGTCATGCTCTTCCCAATAGACAAATGATATGATACACATATTATGAAAAGTTCATCCAAGTTATCAATGTAGTAAATCCTATGCTCCATTACTTGAAATAAACCTTCAAGATCCAAACATTAATTATTTTCTATTTCTAACCTTATATATATTTACAAAACTTATAAATCATAAAGTCGATATCATATATCTATCAAAAAAATAGAATTTATTTCTATAACCATTAAAGTTTTAAGGAAATCATTAGTCTCATCGAGTCATCAACATATTCAATCATATTAAATATTTTTTTAAATACCCAATCATATTGAGTATATGAGACTAATATTGAAAAAACCAATCATATTGAGTACATGAGTAGAGACTAATATTACTTTGGTCATTTTCAATATATAATGCCTTTGAATATTTAAACGATTCACTATATGCTTCCATAAGCATCTAGATTCACTTGTTGTATAACTTAAACACTTGGTTATTGAGGAATGAACTATTCTCACACATTGAATTTTTCTTAAGAAATTTTCTTAAATCACAAAAAAAAATTAAGAGATTTTTCTTAAGTTTCTAGTCTTAAGAGTTACATACATTGAGTTTCTCTTTATCAAGTATTGATCACAAAGTTTAGTTAGATGATGGTGATGATATTATCTGTAATAGAATCTTTTATTAGATGAGTATCAAGTATTATTAACCATTTAATAAAGAATTTTATTAAATGGGATCCAACTAAAATGATGATTGTAACACCCTAAGTTTTAAAAGAATGTTATGATCGATATCTTTCTTAACATCCAACACTGAGCTTTATGTGAATTGGGATATACTATAAAAATATTATCATTTAAATGCGACCGTTATAACCTAGCCGTTGAATTCACAAGTATGAATGAGATTAACCAAATTATGAAATATATATATATATATATATATAGTTCATATGAAATACAAATTTATTGATTAATAATGAGGAAATAAACACTCCGTTTTTTAGTAAATATATTTTATTCTTCAAAAATACATTTTCTTCAACAATGGTTTTTATAAATTTTTGTGAGAGAATATTATAATTAATTAAAAAAAATTTAGAAATATTATTTGATAAAAATTATATCATTTTTTAAATAAATATTTCAACTTTTTTAAAGTTATTTTATTGTATTTCTCTAAAAATATTAATTTTCTTGTGAATAATGAGAAATACTTATTTTTATTAAAAATTGTATTTTTTATTCACAAATTTATTAAGTTACATTTTATTTTAAAATTTTTTGAAAGTAAAATTAGTTATTTTATATTATTAATAATCCATCTAAGTTCGTTGAAATAAATTTTATGGTTTAATTTGGTATAAAAAATATATACCTAAAATGGTATTTTTCTGAAAAAAAATTCCATTGTAATTTCTGTTTTAATCTTAAATTAATTTCTTACAATTATATAAATTTAATCCTAAAAAAATGATTCCATATTTGGAATCAGGAGATATCAATTTGGTAAATAGGCCCCTTTTATTGTTTTCATTATGGATAGTAATCTTAGTAAATTTTTGTCACCACAGTAAGGGTAAATCGGGTAATTACGGTTAAAAATAATTTGATAAGGACTAAGAATGACCCTAAAACTTTCCTTTATAATACTTTGTGAGTTTATTTTGGCCATTTCTATACAATTTTTAAAAAATATGGTAACTTTATTCCATGTTTCTTTTATTTTGACCCTTATATTATTTTGTATAAATAAAATTCAAAAATGTTATTCTCTTTCTTTTATTATCTCTAAATTCATGACATTGGTATAATCAGAGGGAATGTTTGGTTTTAAAATGTTTATTTGAAAATAAATTATTTATATTTATCATGGTAATTTATTAATAATTTTTAGTGATGAAATAATTATCATAAATGCTTAAACAATGCTGATACGATATATATTCAATTAATAGGAAAAAAATAAATGATTTTTATCAAGTTAAAAGTAATATAATATGAATAAATTATTGTGTCCAACGAATTTTATAGATAAAAATAACATATTATATTGGTTTTGATGGATTATATTAAAATTTCATTATTGTATTTTTATTTTCAAAGTCAAATTAAATGAATAGTTATAAAAATAACATTAATGATATTTTATAATAAATAATAGTTTATTAAATGATTTAAAATTCTTCAAAATCATATCTACAGACAAGTGATTTTGATATGGTTTAAATTATCAACCATGTTCCATTTATGTTCCAATTTTTCTTTTATACGAACTATCTTGACCTCTAAATAGTAAAAAATGTTATTATTACTATAATCATCAAAAAGGGTTAATGTAGATTAAAATAAATAGATAAGGGTAAAAACCTAATCTGAACTTGTTAAATTTTTATTTAATAATATTATTTTGAAAAAACCTCATCCTATAGTTTAATTATATCATTGTTATCCTTTTATTAATTAAATTAAATTTATATTAATTTAATATTATAAGTAATTCCAAGAGTGCTTCTCCCAACACTTATAAAAGGGAACCTCCCCTCCTCATTTATTCACACTTAAAAATCCTTTTAGTTCATCCAATATCTACCCAAATATCTTCCTAACATCAATACCCATGTTATAGAGGCCTTAATTGTTTCATAATACCAACCTTAGAGGGTTTCTAGTGTAAAGAAAAATAATTTATCTCAAGAAGAGGTATAGTCTTTAACTAAATGATTTGGTTTTATTGATTATTATATTGTATTAAAATATTATTAAAACAAGATGAAATAATAACACCAGTATATTAAATATACTAATATTTTATTATATTAATGTAATCACCTACATCCATCTCCTCTTTCATCAAATGGGAAACAAATCTGTCGTTCATGTGTACAGCGGACTACCGCCTCATGAACCGATCTAATTTGTCTTCTATAACCACCTTTCATAGCCAGTTATAATGATGTATTTAATAAATATATGTGTTATTTATTATATTTTTATGATTTTTTTTTAATTTTAACTATTATTTACCTTCCTTTCATTCCTTCCATCAAAAATGGAAACAACATTCTTGTGTACTTATGGTCTACTGTCTCCATGAACGGTGTAATTCATTTTTTCATCTATACCTTTTATGGATGAATAAAAATATATATATAATGAATATATATGATATTAATATCATGTTTAACATTATTTATATTATGTAATTGTGATCAATGTATAAATACCTAGACTATAGAACCAAAACATGCATGAAAAATGAAATAGTTGACATCTAGAATAGTAATTTTAATAAAGATTTGTAAATAAATAAGTGGTAAGATGTTATAAGTAAATAATATATGGTATGATATTTATGATTATGGTTATATAATACATTTATAATAAAAATATATTTATTACACAAGATTTTCTAACACATATGAATAAATAAAAGACTTAAGGGAAGGGATTTCTCTAAACTACCATTTTTCCTTTGGGTTATGAACTTTATCTCTCTTAATCACTTTATCTATCAATTTAATGCTATATAATACCTATAAATTATATATAAATGTCTCTCACATATATACCTATCTTATTATCCCTTTATTTACTAATTAATGCATTCCGTATATTCATTTTTTAAATGCCTTCTTTATGAAATCTCCTTTGATTATGATATGGGGAAAGATTATGCAACCAATTTATTTCCATGGTTAATATTTAAGATTTATGATTTATTTTCTTTTTGGAATACATAATCATGAACATGTTATGATGGATTCACCCAGATATCACTCCAATGCATTGGGTAAATTTTTTGTCTTATGAGACGTTATGTATGGGATTATGAAGTAAACATAATCCATGATGAGACTATGCCCACCATGTGATATTATATTGGAATTTATCCTTGAATTGTGATTGTTTAATTTTTTTTTTTTTTTGCTACAACATTTCCTATATTTCCATGATCTTATGGTTCCATTTTCTTTATGTTGTGCTCCCATGTGATTATTCATGATCCTTCTCTTTTATGATGTCATGTTATACATTTGACTAAAATTTTATGATTCCTTATCATGTTTACTCTATTACTGATATTTTTAGCTCACTCCATTTTTCTATGTATTGTCCAAGTTATCCCATGTGTTTTTAAGAGCTCAAAAGGATTTAGGATCTCATTATAGAGATTAAAATAAAGAGGTTTTATTTTCATGTTGATGTTTTATGTACCTAGTATTATAAATACAATTTTACTTTTGATCCTTATTTTGTATTTAATAGATAATTACATTAAAAACATGTAATAATATGTGTAAAAATGTCGGGTCACTATATTTGGTATCAGATAATGGTCTAGTTATTTTTTGGGATTAGGACTTAAGTACTTTAGTGAGAACCCTAGGGACAAGTCTAAGTATAGAAGAATACCCTATAATTTTGGTAAAGTATAGATTGATTGGTTTCCATGAAATTAAATCCATGTTTGGATACTACAAGTGTATATGGCTTTATAATAGTTACACCTAGGGTAATAACTCTAAAAATGGAACATTGGGTATGAACTCGATTGTCACCTGGTGCACGACAAAGAGTCATTTTTTCACACCTAGTTTGACACTCCCTAGGGATATGCTTTATAAAAATTTAAAACTCTTTACAAACCATTATGGAGGAATTGAATAGATTTTTAGGTTAAAATACATAATAGGAAAACTACCATGGATAAGTTGTATTGAAACCTAGATCCTTATAAGTTTTTATTTACATTTCATTTATAATTTATTCCTGTTATGTTCATAATTTTACTTTTTATATGATTTTTAGTTTGAGTATTCTCATCCCTAAGTTTGTTTTGGATATAGTAAATGACTATAAATAGAATAAAATAGTGAAAGGTGAACTCATTTTATATTCATGAGATTCAAATTTATTTTATGATTATGGTTCTCACTACTAAAAATTTAACCTATACCCATAGTTTAGAATTTTTGGTATAACCAATAAAAACATCTGTATAGGATATACCAAAATTTCTATGAACTGTGGTTACATAAGCTGTCGGTATAGGGATATATCCATGGTTTCTAAAAAAACATGGGTATAGCCTATGAGGTATTTATATTACCCATGGTTTTCATTAAACTGTGGGTACATATCTATACCCGTGGTTAGGGGAACTGTGGGTATAGATTTTCCCCTAAATATGATATACCAACGGTTCATTGAAAACTTAGTATAGCTACTTGTCCTCAACAAGAAACAGCATCCTATCCATCCCCACTACACAAATAATGATAGAACCTATAAAAAAAATACAAACCATGGTACACATTTAATGCAGTACACTTATTTTATATTTAGAATTTAACCATTAAGTTATCAACAGTTTTCAAACCATTTACAACACTATAACATACATATACAATCCACATCATCAATTAGTTTTAATAATTAAACATAATCCACACATGTCACTTTACCGTCAACTCAAAAATGGAGGGGATAAATATCTCCCTCATCACCACCAGTTTCATCATGATCATCACTATCATCAGTGCCTAGATCACCATCATCATCATCGTCATCATCATCTTCATCTTCATCATCATCATCAGCACCACCACCAGTAGTATCATCACCTTGACAACCACTAAAACACTAATTAACATCACTCGGTGCATCATATATGGATAAACAATTTTCCATACAAGAATAAAAACATTAGAATACTATTATAGAACTGATGGAAATATAACTTAAAAATATTTTAGTAACTATTTTGTGACTGATTTTCCTTTTTCATGCTTCTGTATAGCTATTTTTTACCTAAAATAATTCTGTATAATAATTTTTTAGCTTGGTGGTGTGATAGTTTTGAGAGTTTCCTAATGAGGTTCAATACCTGGTGGGGATGATTTTTTTTCTAGGTCTACATCAGACTCTCCCCTGGTACTCCTCCTCTAATGCCTATCTCAAATGATCATTTAGATTGAATTTGACATCTTATTTATCATCACGGGCCTCTAGGGAACACAATTGAAAATATAAATAGGATATCTAATTATTAATTAAGAATAAAATTTGGAAATATTAAGAAAAATACTATCTTTTCTTGTGTCGGTGCATTTACAGCACTTCTATCATTTTTCCTCCTACTCAAGAAAAATAATTTTTCTCATGGCACACAACCTTCGATGCTCAATGCCACTTTTCGAAAATGAAAATGATAACTATAATAGAACATTATTGAATAATATAAAACTGATATTCCTATAATGAATTAAAATTTTAGTTGTTGAATAAATATAAAAATTGAAGATAAATCTAAATATACATTTAATTAGAAATTTAATACCAGTGGCATAACATAATCAATACATAGTAATTAGCATCCTAAACATGGTAATGATATAGATTCCTCTTATATGTTTATTTCGGTCCAATTCTATTTGGGTTACGTTATTTGGTTATTTGGTCACATGTTTATTTTGGTCATTTGGCCATTTGGTCATTAGGTCATTTGATAAATTGTTAGTTTTTTTGTCAGGTTAATTGGTTCATTTTGAGTTAGGTTTTTTTTGGGTCAGTTAATTTATTTTATTTTTGTTTCGGATATTTTATTCATCTTAGGTTATTTAAATTGTTTAATTTTGGGTTCAATCATTTGGTTCATATTTGGGTTATTTCATATTTGAGTTAGGTTATTTGGTTTATTTTGGGTTACATTGGTTTATTTTAGCGTTATGTAATTTTTGGTTAGTTTATTTGGTAATTTGTTCATTTTTTTGGTTAGAATAATTGGTTTAATTGGGTTTGGGTTATTTGGTTTATTTTTAATTATGACATTTTTTTATTTTGGGTTAGGTATTTTTTGGTTAGGTTATTTTTTTCATTTTTGGGCTATCTCTTTTTTATGTTATGTTATTGGTTTATTTTGGGTTAGGTTATTTGGTTTATTTTGGGGTTATGTATTTTTTGGGTTACATAATTTGGTTCATTTTAGTCATTTGTTCATTAGTTTGTTTTGGATTAGGTCATTTGATCAATTTTTCATTTTTTGGTTAGGTTAATTATTTAATTTTGAGTTAGGTTATTTATTTTTCTTTGGGTTAGGTTATTTAGTTAATTTTTTGGTATCTTATTTAATTAATATTGGGTTGTGTAAATTGGTTAATTTTGGGTTCAGTTATTTGGTTCATCTTTAGGTTATGTCATATTTATGTTAGGTCATTTATTTTATTTTGGGTTACATCATTTGGTTCATTTCAGGGATATGTAATTTTTAGTTAGTTCATTTGTTCATTTGTTAATTTTTCAGTTAGAACAGTTGGTTCACTTGGGTTTAGGTTATTTGGGTTATTTTGGTTTATATCATTTTGTTCATTTTGGGTTAGGTATTTTTAGTTTATGTTATTTAATTCATTTTTGGTTAGGTCTTTTTAGGTTAGACAGAATTACCCCATTACTCTAATCTATTAGGGCATGGGTTTTTACAGTATCTCTACTAAAAAACTTATCATCCCTAAAAATATAGAGCATTTCTACATCCAGTATCTAATTCATACAAAAGTTATCAATTTCTAATTAAAATACTAGAACTTATCTCAAATATTGACCATTATTTTAATGTGTGACTTCAAATATTTGATTCAAATAGCAAAATACTAAATCCCTTGTACCTAAGAGGTAAATAATATCCAAAAAATTATAACATAACCCAAAACAAAAAATTACATCCTTATACAATATAATTTACTATACATAAATCAAAACCTTAATACATGATCACAAAATTAAATCCAATTTACCAATACTAATGATTTAACACCTGGATGGAATGTTAACCACTAAATAACTAATACATGATTAAAATATTAATCACACATCATTGAGAAATATCCTAGTAATACACACAACCATTATCACCACAATGATCTACTACCAAAATACCTAGTAACATACCTAATATCCTCAAAATATTATCAACCAAATTATCCTTGAAATTATAGAACGCCCTACTATAAGAATCACCATGGATTTTCCTTTTTTTATCTGCCATTGAATTTTGGTTTATAAAAAAATTAAACTTAAAAATAGTTTCACTAAAGAAACATTAATTTCTAAAATCCCCCAAAAAAATTATTTCAAATATATATTATACCTCAAAATCAACATAATTTAAAATAAAATATGACAAAATACTCTCCCAAATTACATTACAAAAAGTAATCATTTCAATATATCTGCCACTTTTCAAAATTAATTCTCATTCAAAGAATAGTTTTATAAAACAATTTATTTGTTAAAAATTGAATATTTAAATGTGTTCAACCCATGTCAATACCTTTTCCCCATTTTAAATCAAAAAATCATAAAAAATATCTCCTTAGTTTAATAACACAATTAGTTTCAGAAAATTTATTCAGTATGACAACACATATTTTTGGTTAGGATAATTATTTCATTTTGGTTACATTATTTATTTTTATTTAGGTTAGGTTGTTTATTTTATTTTTGTTTTGGGTGTTTTATTCATCTTGTTTTATGTAAATTGGTTAATTTTAGGTTAGGTATTTAGTTTACATAGTTTTTTTAAACTGGGACATTCTCAAATGTAGCCCTTGAGGTATGATACATTCATTGAAGCATGTTTTCAATTCTATAAGGATTATAATGACATATCATTGAAGAGTTAAATTAAAATAAATCAAGATGGTATTTCTATATTTCAATGAAACTTTCAGTATGTTTGGAGGAGTAATGTTAGAACAACCTAGAGGGATTAAATTCTAGATTAAATAGGTATTTCCAGCCTTATATTAAAGGGATTCATGAGAAGAAAACTTAAATTTCAGCATGAAAATCTAACTAAATGGGGCATTTCCAACCTTCCTTATTAATTTGGAATTTTTTTTCTTCAGTCTTAGGACTACGTGAGTTTGTTTTTGGAATTTCTTATAACTATTTTATTGAATTATAAATCTATATAATGACTATTTATCTTTTTATACTTCTTGAAAATATAAATAAAATTAAATGACCACTTTAGGTTGGTTTTATTCTATTCACTTAAGGTTTTATTTCTTCAAATGAAATATAGGAAATTACATATAATTATATTTTATAGTTTAAATGAAAACTATTTATTAAAATTAGTTTACAGTTTAAAAAATTAAACTAAAATAAAGCGATTTGAATATAATGAACCAGAATTTAAAGTAGTTAGTGCCTCTCATGATTGGGTATTGTAGTGTTCCCTAATGTGTGAAAATATGTTATAGCATTTTTGTTCTTTTTATTTTTTTCAGATGCATCCTAAAAACAAAAATTCAATACAATAAATAATAATTAACTTTTCAATGAAAAATGTTAGAGATTAAGAATACCTTCAACTTATTAATCTTCCAATATGTGATAATTTTTTGATATTGTGTTTTTGGAAGGTTGGTTTTTTAGGACCAATGCATAAATATTATAAAATAAAGTGGTTACAAGAGTCTGAAAGACATAATCATGTTACAATTCTTATCATGAAGTGGGAGAAGATTAGCAGTTAGATCATCAAGCCAGGTAATGTCTTGATTTAATCTCTTATTATAAAGGCTATCTGCAACCATATTTTCTTCATGATAAACATGAGTGATGATATAATTTATGTAGATAAGAAATCGGATGCAATTCATCCAACGGGTAGTAATCAACCATGCAATATGTATCACACCATTCCAAATTTCATGCACAATGGTAGTCAAATCACTTTCAATCCAAAGATTGTTCCAACCATAGAGCTTAGAAAAAGTAATTGCATAGATCATACTCATCATTTTGGACTCCAGATAAGATGCAATGTTATAGCTACCAAGAAAGCATCCAAGGATCTGACCAAGGTGATTCTTGAAGATGGAGCCACAACCCACAAGACCTGGATAGCCTTCGGAGGCACCATCCACATTTACTTTAATCCAGATAGGAAAAGGATCTCACCAGAACACTTCAAAATTGCAAAGAGGTTGGAAAAAGTTTTCATCAATCTGAAGATGTCGTAGAATTCCAAATACAACAATAGTGTTGTTGTAATGGCCCTTTTCCATCGATGCAGCTTTACGTATGGTAATAAGGATCTGTATCTAACCTTCATTATACATAAATAAGTAATTATTATGAATAATATAATTTTTATCATACCAGATCACATGATGGAACTCAGCAATAATAGTAAGAAAAAGGTTCTAAACTTTTTGTTGGAAGGTTGGTGAATATTGGTACACCCTATAAATTATAACTGAATCTACTCTTTTGACCAACATATAACTCATTCTTATATGATCACCACAACTCCCCATGATCTATCAACCATACGACCTTAGCATATTCACCATAAAAAAAATTAAACCAATACTACAACAAATATGTTAATTCATATAAATAAAAAAATAATATAGATATAAATTTTAAAAAAAATCTTAACCCAATATTTTCCCATTATTTATTATTAATTTCATTACCGATATTCCTCTATGATATTGGTTTCACTAGAATAATATAATTTTAATTGGATAAAGTTTCCATAAAACTTATACACTTCTTGGAATTTTTACCTATCATTTGATTGTCTTCATTATAATCCAACATTATTTTTTTTATGATTCCTGGATTCACACATACAGTTGAACCCACATCACCTATTATAATATCCCATTTAATAAAATAAAATAAAAAAGAAGAAGAATTAATTAACAGTACAATAAGAAATAAATGATGTGATATAATTTGACACAATTTTAAAAAAACCTATTGTCGGCTGCTCATTAGACTCTGATGGATCTATGGGATATCCTAGATTGGTATCCTCTGAAGGATGTGCCTATTCCAATTCATGTACTGGGTCATCTAGATGCACTTTAGTTGAAGCTGAAGGAATATAATCATCAAATCCTAGATGGATAATAGGAAATAGAGTTGGCATAGACATGGTAGGATAAGGACAGAAGGGATAGGGATACATCGTAGGATATGGATATGGTATTAGTGGTAAAATACCTAGAGGCAACGTAGAAATGGTATGAGAAGTAGAGTCTAAATAATATGATGATCGAGGCATGGGTGGGAACATCCTAGAAGTCTTAATTAGAGGATAAAAAGGTGTGGTGGATGGAGTGTTTGATGGCGGTTCAGGGTGTGAACAACTATGATGGGTGCTCTGTGTAGCTTTAGGAGTACCCCATCTTAGACCCATACTAGTAGGCTAAAGATAATTGAACTCCAGTTTGAATATATGTCCCTAAAAAATTGATAAATAATAATAACATGAAATTAAATTTAATGCAGAAGAAAAATATTAAAATTATTATACTCACTAAGGGAACCTGAGGGGGCCACCATAGCTCATGAAACCACTGATCATTATCAAATAATATCTTCCTTATAGTTTCTTTAATATCTTTTATAATATTCATAAGAATGAAATGTACATTTTTCATAAATAGTTTTAAAAAAAATTTATAAAACTTAGAAGTCAAAGAATTCATAAACAGTGTCATAACATGTTTTAGAAACTATAATTTAAAACCAAGTTATAAATTTTTTTAAAAACTCTTTTTAAACTCAGTTTTTTGGAATTGAAATAAATATAATTAAATGCAATGAAAAAAAACAATATTAAAACAAATATATCACTATAAAATAAAACTAAATTAAATTAATTATAGTTTTACCAACTTGAGAAACCCATATCAAGGTAAACTAAATGAACTTTGAACATATATGGTGGATTCTATAAATTACCCACCACTACTTCAGATTCAACATCAATTATCACAATGGAAAAATTTGATACATAAAATAAAATATTTTGGTCACCAGCAATGGGGGGTTCAATGGTGTAAATTTCTTCCCCACCATCATAAAAACAATTTTCTTGGTATTACTTCAATAATGACACCATAATCAGGTCTCAAATGATCTTTCACATAAAATGCTTATTTTTTCATTAATACCAAAATATATGGTTCATTGATTTTTAGGAAGTGAGTCATGTTAATAACTCTAAATCCATAGTCATCAATAAATTTACCATTTCTCATCATTGAATCAAACCATTTACATTTCATCATAGTGACTTGACCATGAGATTTGTAATCTAATAATAATATTCTCTCAATAAGCCCATAATAAGATACATTTTCATATTGAATCCTGTTATCTGATACACTATCATAATAGCTCATTTTTATAGTTAACATAATGCCATCATGTTGTGTTCTCATATTAACCACTAGATCAATTGTAACAAATTTATACCCATTAATTATTACATATTTGTATTCATGAACCAAAGAATTGAGACCAAAAACCAATTCTCTTAATTCTTGATATATGGAGTCAAAAGGTAAACTCAATACCTAAAATATATATAAATAATGCAATTAAATTAATATCTCTATTTTAAGTTAATTAAATTAATGGTCATACCTTTGATTTCAACCAATAAGGAAACCCTTTTCTTTGCAAAGCCTCTCTCTATCTCAAAGGAAAAGATCAATGAACTCTAATTATAATTTGTCTTTATTCCTTATATAAAATGAAAATAAAAGTTTAATGTATATATGAAATTACATAGTATGATATAAAATATAAATATTCAGATTACTTACTTGATATAGTCATCAAAAAAACCACAGTTAAATAAGACTGTGTAATGTGCCATATCCCACTCCTTAAGGCTCAATATAGCTAAAGCATATAACCTAGGAATTACTCTTGTTTGGGGAAGAGAAGGAAGTTATGGATCAATTTAACCATTATAATCATATTAATTTCTCATTTTTCCTATTATGTATTTTTCTCATATCATAAAAATTCATCGAACAAAAATCCATACATTCTTGATCTATAAAACCTATCATAATGGAACCTTCAGGATGATTATTATTTAGGACATAAGTTTTCATTGTGAAAATATTTCTTTCAGTAGGATATATCCACCAAAAAGAAATGGGTCCCCCAATAATTGTCTCAGATAGAAGATAAACTATTAAATGCAGCTTGCAAGTGAAAATGATGGAGGATAAAAATTCTAACTCACACAAAATTAACGGTGCCTCTTACTTCTTTATATCAAGAAAGACATGGATAAACTTTTATCACAAAGGTATCTATAAAAATAGAATAGGTGAATCATTATCACTATTATATTATTTGATAATAAATTTTAGATTTCCATTGGAATAAATTTATGAATAATGATGTGATAATCATGAGTTTTTAGGTAATTTTTGACGTCCCAACCCAGGTGCCACTCATAGATGCCTCAGATCGGTGGGCCATATGGCCTCAAGAATCCCTCCCCAAAAGACATGGGTTTCTGAATAGCATCGAGGACCTAGGGTGTGTTCGTGGGGACATTATTCCCTCTTTTAAAAGTAACACATTGGTATAAATAGTATGTAAATAGCAGAAGAATTTTAATAATAGAAAAGACAGTTAAAGAATGTAAACATCCAAGTTTTAAATAATAATAAAAATTAGTAAAATGGAATATATACAATGGTTGATGGTTTCATGTCAATACAAAATAAGGAAAACATTTATAAATGTCAGTAGGTAGTCAATACAGTATGAGATATGAAAAAGGTACAAAAAAGACAAAATCTATCCAAGAATCCTGAGCTCCAGCCTAGTTATCTACTTCCAAGAACATATATTAATCCATGCAGTAAGTCATGTGTCCATAAGTGTATTTTTTCCCTTATCTACACCTGAAAGCATATAGTATTCCCAGGTACCATTGGCGACCCAGATAGGGTGTGAAATAAACTCAGTAGTCCACCACCAATGGCATCTATAAATATTCAGTCATTGAATATAATATGGAAGTGTGGAGATAAATTAATGAAAATTAGTAATAATAATTGAAACTAGGTTTCTCTGGTCCCCGAAGGAAACTAGGCTGACACTACCTACTTCACCCCATGCCAGAATATCTTTGAATAAGTATCAAGGGTCGTAATGCCCAGTATCATGAGAATAAGGGACACCATGCCTGGTATCACAGTATAAGGATTCCTTGACCAGTATCATAGTAGTAGGGATTACATGACCAGTACCATAGTATAGGGACTTCATGCCCAATATCACGGTAGTAGGTATGTCTTTCCTAGTATCATATTAGTAGGGATTACATAAAAATATCATAGTAAGGGACACCATACCCATATCACATATAAAAGGGACACCATGACCATATCACATATAGATAATCCATGACCATATCACATATAGGGATGACATGACCATATCACATTTATAAAGGTTCATGATTCCCATATATAACAATAGTAGAAGGGGATCCATTCCCATATATATTTAACAAGCATAAGGGTATCCATTCTTATTTACCACAATTAAAAAGGGTATTCATGCCCATACATCAACAGTGATAAGTAATCATAGGCTTTAAAATGACCTAATTGATAATTCATAAGTCATTAATATTCAATTATAAAAAGGGAATAACCATTGTTTCATTTGAAATAGGTGACATGCCCATACCACTCACATTAAATTCATTTCATTGCAATTTAATATATCACAATTTTAAGTCATACCAAAACCATATAGACGATGGATTGTCAATTTATAAATTTATAACTTCCATGGAAATTTGATCAACATACCTTAAGGTGTAGCAACAAGTCAATGAGACCTAAGAAAGTCACAAAATTCTCAATTAAGGCAAACATTATATAACATATTCAATTTAGGGTAAATTTACGGTGAAACCAACATGCGGCGCATGTCATGTATTATAAAACATAAAGAATTTAAGGGATAAATACTAGAAAACCTACCTCAATATAACAACCCTACTCTTTATTACACACTTAAACATGATTTATTATATAAAATATTCACTTAATACAACAAATAAGATCGAGAAGTCTAGTGTCTTTGGGTCTTAGGAACATTACATAACAAATTAAGACATGAAATACAAATCTTTATTGAAAACTTCTTTTACATGACCACACACATTCCTTCGTACTTGGCATTGCATGGGATAACCTGAGGACATGCATAAGAAAAGGGTGAGATATAAAGCCCATTAAGGGAGTAAAAAAGGAATAACCTGAATAATATAGTACATGTTAGGAAATATTCATATCAATGGATCATAAGAGAAACATGAACATAAAGGCATGATATAGCATGATTATCTTATCATGGAAATATGGCAACAACATTTAACATGATATTAGTATGATCCAAGGACCATTGCACATGTAGCATGAGTAAAACCTCATTTCAATTGAATTAATATGATTAAACGCTGATTCAACTTGATGTATCATGATACTAATCTTTACCCAATGCATTGGAGCTCTATTAGGGCGCACCCTTCTTAATCATTTCATTTCATGCATAAGTGTGCCACATGGATCATATAACATGGATTCATTAAACATCATCATTTATTCCATGACAAAGAAATGTGGAATTCATAAATTATAATATATAATCAATAAGTAAATGTGCATAAATGTGAATACCCTTGATAGATAAATGGGCATGGTATTCACTACAAATGACTTTGGCTTGGAAAATCGCAGTGCCATTTCGGCAACATAACAGCGTGACATAAGAATTCATAAAAATTGTTGATGAGAGAGAAAGGGGTGTATCAAAATATTTACATGAAATTTAAAGTAAGGGGGTCATATATATACATGTACCAAAATATTTAATAGAATTTATCTTTATAACAAAAAAATAATTTCTTGAATGTAAATGAGGAGAGAGAAATTCCATACAGAATCTTAGCATGGTTACGGGTGTACATGGGAGGAATTAATGAGAGAGAAAGAGATATATAATCAATAAAATATAAGTAGTTCAGTATGAGGGAGGTGATAAATCATACCCCAACATTTTTAATTGAAAAAAAAGGTATAAAAATATAAATAAATTTGGACAAAAATGAGAAAGGAAGAAATACCTTACTTGAAAGTGTGATCTCAAAGGATTGGGAGAGTCTTGAGAGAGGATTATTGAGAGCTTTGGGTGACTTGGGATGATTATAGAGAAAATAAGGAAGAGTTTGGTAGAGCTCTGAAGGTTTTTAGTGAAGATTAAGTGGGAGCTTGTGTGATTTTATATAGGAAAAGAGAGGGAATTCTTTATTATTTAGGATTTGGACACTACACATTAAACTAATCAAAACCTCAAACCAACCCATGGTTTTTTCCCATTTTTTTTCCAAAGGGGAGTGGAAAAAATTATTTTATAATTTCAATGGCTAAAATTATTAAAATATTAGGCTTTCTTATGTGTAAGTGAGTCACACTCTCAGGGAAATCATTTTAAAATGATAAAATGTTTTATAAGTCTTGGAGGATCTGCTAAGGCTTTGTAAAATAAATAAAATAAACCTAAAATCACATTATTTTAATTTTAAAACCTATATTGTCCAAACATACCATTTATAGTATTTTATTACATAACTATTGGGTCATTATGATGTCATAAAACATATTATATATTTAAACGGTGTTTAATTTTTACCCAAAAATTTGACTGTCTCAAAAAAATTTGAAAAATTCACCATTGGATAATTTCAAAGTCCTGATTCAAAAAATAATATTCATTTTATCTAAATAATTTTCTAAGTACGTTAATTTTTAATTTTAAAATAAAAACTGACATTTATCAAAAAATCATGGGTTTTGATAAAAACAGCTTTCAAACCTTAATAAAAATTGCAATTATATTCAAAAAAAATACGATCATTTGAATTTAATTTTAATTAATTTAGTGATAATATTTTATTAAAATATTATTTAATTCAAAAATCCATTAATTCATCAAAATAGATTTCTTAATTGAATATTAACTAAAAGATACTATTTGTGCTTTAAAAACTATTTACAAAGTAACAATGATAAAATGAATGTATATTCTTTATACAAAAATAATGTACATAATAATAGTTCTAGGGTCTTGTTACATAACCCCTTATAATACCTGCATATAACCTAAGGGTGAGGTGTGCGGTGGTGACAGACTCTTGGGGTGGATCAGATAACATCGCTCAGGTGATAATCTCTATCAACTTTCACTTCCCCTGTAGGTAGTTCCGTTCAAGCTTAATGTGTTGAAGGTCGACTTGGGCTTGGTCAAGAGAAAATTTCAGTGATGCCACCTCCTTTCTGAGATCCGAAAAATGGGCTTCGTATGGAGTAATTCTATTGGATGAGTCCATCACTTCCTTTTTCTAAGTAAATTGGGTTTATTAAAGCCCTATATTTATAATAATCATGTGATGACTATTCAACAGCTGTATTAGAAATGGTAACAATTATTAATGGTATTTTGAAATCAAAAACCAATAAATCAAACCATTTTACATAATAATAAATTTAATTATATTAAGATAAATTTTCATTAATGAAATTTTGGGTCATTACACTCAAGGTCATAGTACTCTCTTTATCTAGTATTGGCCCTTCTTTTGGCCTGGATCAAGAGAAAATGAAAGAATGGTTCAATGCCTTGAAAACAGAGCATATGAGTCTACATCAATATAGAATCATAAAGGGAAAGAAATGTGATGAACCAATTCTAAGGACTAGATATCTTACCTGGAGGAAATCAAAGAGACCAATGAAAGCTTGATGGGACTTTGGAAGGAAGAGATATCAAAGATCCTAGGTTATGCCAATGTGGGAACTTAATGGGAGAAAAAACCCATTATACGCTAGATAAATAGAGAAAAAGAAAGGTGGGGTTGGATTAATAGGTTCTTAAGGGGGAAACAGTCATTTTACCCAAAATATCTGGGTCACACAGTTTTGGCCGCATAATTTACCAAACTGTGCACCAATCATGAGCCCTCCGCTGTGTTAAGGAGGACCTCCCACAGTTTCATGTGCATGGTTTGACTAACTATATGCAAACCATGTGCACACCTCTGCTAAAAAATATAAGTGCTCTGGAAAGATCATGTACCCTCTTTCACATGGTTTCCAAAAATCGTGTGGCCTCCTAAAGCCCTCTGTCTAGCCCTCATACAATTAGGGAAATTATGCATACTGGCTCACACAGTTTCTATTAACCGTCTAGCCCAGTCCATTTCTCCACTGATCAGGGTTCCAATCTCTGAACAAGCCTCAGACACCCATGAAACAACCATAAACTTATTATTCATCCATATTAGTTCCAAGATAAAGAGTTAGACCAAAATTTAAAGGATATGTAGCTTAAAAAAGACCTAAGATCTTACTTTCTTATTCATTAAAGTGAATCATCCCTAAATTCACCTTCCAAGGGTGAAAAAATGCTATCTAATAACAAATATATCCACTGAGCACATACATTTACCTCCCAATCCCTAGTCTCATCCTATACCAAGAGGTCCTCCCATAGAACCCATACTAGGCCTAGGAGAACCATTGTGATCTGATTAATGATGCATATAGAATACTCATAAAAAGAAGAATTGATATCTACCTAAATATCCTTGGGATTAGAAGTACGATATGGGTCACCATGATAATAGAAGACCTATGAAACTTAAAATATGTCATGCATGTAATAGTACCTCTAAAGTAATAGAAACCAATAGGCTATCATCCCGACTCTCTTAAAGATCTCAAATGTCCATAAAAAGCATGGTGAAAGATTACCTTGTCTATGTATCCATCTATTCCCAAGTCTAGGTGATATTTATAAGAAAACAAGATCCTTAACCTCAAACTCTAGAGTTCATTGATAGTGATCGGCATAAGATTTATGTTCAGACTGAGCAGTATGTGTAGAGACCCGGATTTTCCATGTAATTTTTTTTAATTATATGGAATTATTATGAGTCTGTGAAAATTGATGGTGTATAATTTTGAGGCCTGAAGTGCTTGGAATGAATTTCTGAACATTTTTCCAGGTATGTTCACTAAATGCGTAAGCAGCATTTTCTAACTTTTGTACCATTGCTCGGATTAAAAATATGAGGGCACTATTGGATTCGTAGAGCCAGGATACTCTTAAGGGAGGCTTTACTTTGACCCTAGTAGGTTCGGAGAAAATGTTAAGTTTTGTGACTTCTTAAAAAGAAATGAAATAAAATAATTTTATTATTTTATTTCATATCCTCCAAAAATAAGCAAAGTGTGGGGATAGTGATATGTCAAGCCAATAAATGGATTGAACTACTAATCCTAAGTAATGACATCATTGGGGAATTAGGAAGGTTCCTAATTTATGAGCCCACATTAATTCCTCACATCGTTACTTACAATCCCCCTCTCCTATATATATGGATCTTGGGAAGGGGTATCGGCATAGCATCGCCAAGAAATGAAGTGATAAAGGAGAGCCGCGATGCAGGACCCTTATAAGATGGAACTAATCCTGGCAGGAGGTGATGGGTGACACCGAACCATGAACCAGAGGATGACGTACGAGCGGCGTTGTAGGAAGCCTATTGCGGTAATGAAGAACACCGACCCACCTTCAAGCGCGGGCGTTTCTACGACGATTCTAGGTAGAAGGCTTACTCATTTACTCACTTTAAATGATTCCCTCTTCCCCGTCATTGAATTATACAAAAAACGTGGATCAACCGACTAACGAGTTGATCCTCGATTCATTCGTTTTGGCAGGAGGTTGTTACGGGGTATCTTTGTGGGGTTTTGTTTGTTGTTTAATATAATAAATTATTAAACCCATTTTATCATCACTTTGATCATGATCTAACATGGATGGATTGGGCCTAACAAACCTGACCTGAACCCTCCAAAAATTTGCTACCTTTCTCCCTCCATGGAAGGTCGCTTGAGTGGCGGCACCAACCGGCCATGAAGGATGTGATGCGCCAATGCACACCACAAGAGGAGGTCATGGCACGATTCCGCAGTGGTCATCAGATCGGCTAGCACTGGATGGATGCAGAGGAGGTGTGATGCACTGTTGCATGTCATTGGTTTGCAAGGGGTCGTGGCTTTTCAGCTACGGCAGTCGAAGAAGGTGGTCGGCTCATTGGCCGGTGGCAGAAGGGAAGGGCGGCGCGCCGTCGTGCTCCGCCAGTGAGCAGGAGGCCATGACCGAAGCCATAGTGGAGGAGGCTTAACCCACACCTCTAGAAGGTTCCACATAGACTGTTCAGTGCCCAAGTTTCATTGTCGTTTCACAAAACCGAACATACTTTGGGCCGTTCGGGATACTGGGACAAAACCTCTCCCCTTTCCAGCACGAGAGGACAGCGTTCAGGCCGCTATCTCATGGGTGGTGTGATACACAACTGGGCTTCCCCTCATGGGCTGCTCCCTATGTGGATGGGAATCCCCCTTGAAAGTTACACCATGCACGGTTGGGCCTCCCCCTCACGAGTCGCACCATGAACGGCCAGACCGCCCTTTACGGGCTGCACCACACGCGGTCGGGCCGCCCCTTTTGTGGGTATCCCTTTTTGCGGGCCTCCCTATATGGGCTGAGCCACCCTTGAGTGATACCCCTTGCAGGCCGCCCCCTTGCAGGCCAAGCTAGACCTCGGCCCTGCAGGCCGAGTCTTCCGCAACCCAACCCAGACCGGGTCGAACCGAACTCGGGCCCATAATCACATAAAGGGCCATATCTTGAGAACCGGACATCTGTTTGATGAACCATCTACGTTGTTGAGATCCTTGTATTAAGACAATCCTTTTGGTATACTCTTATTGAGTTTTGGATATAGTTGGAGTACGTCTGAGTTGGATCGAACCTGAATCCAACCAGGCCCTCAGAACTAAAATTCTTATAACTCACAGGATGGGCGTCCGATTGATGCACCATTTGTCACGTTGGAACCCTTACAACATGAATGTCCTTTTCGTTACTCCTTTTTTGAACTTAGTTATAGTCAAGGTGCGATCGATATCTCGAGGGTAGATTCTACGGAACTCGAGCGCACCGGGTGCGAGGAATCCAGTGGCTGGCAGTGAGGTGGAGGTTCGAGACAGATCATACGGAGTTCAACGCTCGGTGGTCCTATGTGGGTCAGTGTATACTGATCCTGTGTGGGTCAGATTCTATGTGGGTCAGCGGTCAGCGATCTTGTGTTGTTCAGCGCATACCGATCCTATGTGGGTCAGATCTTGTGTGGTTCAGCACTCAGTGATCCTGTGTGGGTCAGCGCATACCGATCCTGTGTGGGTTAGATCCTATGTTAGTCAGAAGAGGTTAGTTACCTATTGACTCTAGGTGGGTCAGATGCAGTTTGGATCACTGTGAGGGTTAGTACCTATTGATCCTATGTGGGTCAAACTCCAAATGGTCAGAAGCAGTGCCTCTTGACAGAATAAGATGATCTAGTTTTTCAACTAATCATTTGCACATCTATACTTTACTAAAAACCTGGTTTGAGCTGAGACACTTTTTGAGTTGTGTCTGTTTCTTTGTACTTTGTGATTGGGATCATGCTTTGTGGTTTTTCCTATATGGAATTGTGAGAGACCTTTGGGGGTCTCAAGGTCCCTATTGGGTATTGTTATACTCACCCATGCACGGGCTTCGCCCACACCTTGTTGTGTCTTGTGAAGACGACGAGCAGTTGGGCTGAGGGTTGAGGGAGCCAGGACCAGATGGTACGTGGAGGAGACAGGAGAACATGGAGTGATAAGAAGGTGATTTGTAACTACCCTTACAGTAGGATCCTTGGAGGATGACCCGGTAGCTATTTTCTCTTTTTTAGTTTTATTGTTCCTTTCAGTTGTACTTGTACTTTTACAGTGGGGCTTGTATTCTGGCCCCCATCTACTTTCAGTACACTTTTACTACAGTAGTTTACTTCACATTTTCTTCTTGTTGTGTTTCCAGACTGTGTGTTTGTATAGTTTTAAAGGTAATTCCTCCCCGTCTTAAGGAAGACACCTTTTGGTGCAAGTCACCAACCCATGGCCTATAGAAGATGGGATTGGGGTAGTCACGGAATGGGCCCCAACGGATGGGTCGTGACAAAGTGGTATCAGAGGAGTCGGTTCTACCAAAGAACTAAGACTCTGATCTTTTCTATATGGAGATAGTGTTAAGTGTTATGAGTGTGGGTTTCAGTTTGGGGAATCTAGTGTTGGTGTGGTGACTGACGTATCCATACACCAAGACCCTGAATTCTGATTTCTGACTCAGCGCACAAAAACACCGGTTGCATGTGTTTTAAAAAAATTCTTTTGATCTCTTAAGTCATCTCACCAGGTATAAATTAATGACCGTGTCACACCTATTTTCTTTCAAGATGCCTCTATGTAGATATCTGACCAAGATTCATGAGAGAGTACACGATGACAGCCCACTAAGTGATGAGGTCTCAGTGTAGGGCCCTCTTACGTTGTTAGCACCTTCAGGCGGTGTACCAGCAGCACCACTACCCATTTGGTAGCCATTTCCACCAACCCCACCAGTAGAGGGTGCATGCCTACTGAGCGCATTGCATGAGTTCCAATGGAAGAGGCCTCCGAGGTTCCGAGACGAAACAGACCTGAAGGTGGCTGAGGACTAGCTGGAGGTAGTGGCTAGAGTTTTTCGCTTGGTTGGGACACCATCTGACCATAAGGGGATCCTAGTAGCCAGTCTTTTTCAGGAAGCATCAGGGAGATAGTGTAGCTTGATGATCTAGATGCATGATGAGGTGAACCTCATCTGGGCAGACTTTGAGGGCCTTTTCAGGTCAGAGTTCATCCCAAAATCTTTACGCTCAGTGAGTATATAGAAGATACTATACCTACAGTAGGGCAGAAAGATAGTAGCCTAGTACTCAGCGAGGTTAATTAATCTCTCCTGCTACTCTACTGATATGGTATGATACCCTTTCTTTAAGGCTTGGACCTTTGAGAATGGTAACCAATGGGAGATCTGGGCATCGATGGTATCGCTCAGCATACCCACTCAGGATGGGCTACTAGAGTGAGTGATTTTAGTGGAGAGCTTCCTAGCTGAGAAGGCACTGATAGTGAGAGCCACCATTGGAGGTCAGGTAAAAAAGTCATCTACAGCAGGTAGTAGGCAGATGACATAGATGTCCAAGCGGACCATGCCTTATGGTGGATATCCCAGGGATTCAGGGTCAGAGGTGCAGAGCTCACGAGGCAGAGGAGGTCAGACAAGGGATAGGCAGTGCTACACGTGCGGCGGGCAGGGTCACATGGCTCACAATTGCCTGACCCACTGTATGGATGACCAGCAGATGGTTGAGGGACTGCTGAGGCAGAGGTAGAGATTTTATCGAGGAGGTCTACTTGTGATAGGTGGATGTGGTAGAAGATCTGGATGTACAGTAGGCGGTGGGTGGAGATTCAAGGTTCTACTGCCACCACCTCCAGGTGGTCCACCCTGACCACAGGGAGAAGGAGGTCAGGGACGATCTCAGCTCCAGGCAGCTGAGGCCTACGACCACGGTGCTCCATAGATTATTAGAGGTAGGATCTGTGTCTACTCTACCTTATCTGAAATACTTACAGACATAGGTGCTCGTCACTTTTTTATTGCCATGGCCCTCGTTCAGAGCTCGGAGATTCCGGTGGAGACATTGGATAGATCCTTATGGCTAGAGACTCCTACGGCAGAAAATTTGATAATTAGACATTGGTGTCGACAGTGTCAGCTTACTCTAGGAGGTGAGAGCTTTGGATAAGATCTCCTAGTAGCGGCATCGATTCCTTATGACTTCATCTTGGGTATGGATTGGTTATCCATATTCCATGCTTAGATTGACTATATTAGGTGCAAAGTGCGGTGTATCTGCATGCATGGGACCAGGTTTTCCTTCACCAGTGAGAAGGGAACCTTTACAGGATAGGATGGAATTACCCAGAGGAGGGTGAAACTAATTAAACATCAGTTAGCTAGCCTTACCCTTGGGGAAGTTGATTTTGAGATCTTGGTCTATCCTGTAGTGGTGGAACAGTTTACCAATGCCTTCCCTGAGGATGTTCTGAGAATACCTTCACACAGAGAGGTAGACTTTTACATCGACCTGTACACCAGGATGGAACTGATATCAACACCAGCATATCGGATGGATTTTGTGGAGCTTCATGAGTTACGGGTACAGTTGGAGGACTTGTAGGTAAAGGGGTTCGTAAGGCCCAGTGTTTCTCTATGGGCAGCCCTGATTTTGTTTGCTAAGAAGGAAGATGGGAGTTTGAGATCTGTGTGGACTATCAGCACCTAAACCAGGTGACCATAAAGAACAAGTATCCACTTCCGAGGATTGATTATCTCTTCGACTGGCTAAAGGTATCTCGTTGGTTTTTGAAGATAGACCTTAGGTCAGGCTATCATCAGCTTAGGGTACAAGAGGAGGATGTGAAGAAGATGGCCTTCAGATGTCAGTATGGCCAATATGAGTTCTTGGTTATTCCATTTGGCATGACAAATTCCTCTATAGTGTTTATGGGACTCATGAATATGATCTTCTATCCATACCTTTATTGCTTTGTGGTGGTGTTCATCGATGACATCTTGGTATACTCAGCGACGGAGGAGGAGCATGCCTATCATCTACAGATAGTTCTGGAAACACTCCAAGAGCACCATCTTTACGGTAAGCTCTCGAAGTTCCAGTTCTGGATACGAGAGGTCCACTTCTTAGGATACATTATCTCGGAGGCTGGATTTTTAGTGGATCCAATGAAGATAGAGGTTGTGCTTACTTGGGAGCCACCTAGGAGTGTGACAGAGGTGTGGAGTTTCCTAGGGTTTGCTGAATACTACCAGAGATTTGTTCCTGACTTTTCTAGAGTTGCAGCACCCTTGTCAGCATTGAAAAATAAGGGACAGTCCTTCGTGTGGACAGAGAGATGCTAGTAGAGTTTCTAGGAGCTGAGGCAGAGACTGGAGAGTGCCCCCATATTGAGGCTACCAGAAGAGGGCGTTGGGTGTGTAGTCTACTGTAACGCATCAGGGACCAAAATTGGGCATGTCCTCATGCAGGAGTGAGCAGTGATCACCTATGGCTCATGGAAGGTGATACAGCATGAGAAGAACTACACTACCCATGAAATATAGTTAGCAGCAGTGGTCTTCGCCTTAAAGTTCTGGTGACATTACTTGATGGGAGAATGTTTTACAGTCTACTCTAATCACAAGAGTCTCGGGTATATATTCTCTCATAAGGTCCTAAACTTGAGACAGTAACGATGGCTAGAGTTTCTCCAGGACTATGACTTTGAGATACTCTATAATCCTGGGAAGGGGAATTTGGTAGAAGATGCACTCAGTAGGAGGTCTGGTCTGCAGTTGCTGAGTAAGGTGATAGAGAAACTAGTTGTATTGTAGATATCCTTCATGGATAGAGATGGAGTAGCATACCTCAATTCTATGATAGTCACTCCCCCACTCCTTTAGCGAGTTAGGGATGTGAAGCTTGGGGACATTAATTGTGAGGCTTGATGTTCTTAGATATCCTCAGGGCAGGTGCCTGATGGATTTTCTGAAGGTGGAGAGCATGTCATCCTCTTTAGAGGACGTACCATGGTACTGGTGGTGCTACGGGAGGAGGTGTTGAGGGAGTTCTATACATCCCCTATAGCAGTACATCCTGGTGTGGTGAAATGTACCAGGACCTCCAGCGTCAGCACTGGTGTCCAGGGATGAAGAAGGTTGTATCATATTTTGTCTCATGATACCTCACTTGTCAGCAAGTGAAGGTTGAGCATTAGGTTCCATCAGGCTTAGCACATCCACTGGAGGTTCCGTAGTGGAAGTGGGATAGGATGTCTATGTACTTTGTGACAGGGCTTCCACGTACATCTAGGGGACATGATTCTATCTAAGTGATCATTGACTGACTCACCAAGTCGGCCCAGTTACTACCTATCTGAGAGCAAGGATCAGTAGAGGGCTTGGGACGCCTCTACGTACAGAAGATTTTGCGACTTAATGGGGTGACATAGATGATTGTCTCTGACTGTGATGCATTTTTTACATCTCAGTTTTGGAAGGGATTATAGTAGGTGTTCAGGACTCGGCTATATTTGAGCACCACCTTACATCCTTAGACGGATGGTCAGATAGAGCAGACCATTCAGATGCTGGAGGACATGCTTCATGCATGCGTCCTAGATTTTTGCCATAGTCAGGAGGATCACTTTCCCTTGGTGGAGTTTTATTACAACAAAAGTTATCACTCCACCATCAGGATGGAACCATTCTAGGCCTTGTACGGTCAACCTTTCATGTCACCTCTATGATGGATAGACCTAGGAGCGTCATCACTTATGGGTCCAGAGTTGGTACGAGCCACCACTGAGAAGGTTCAGATCATCCAGGAGTGGATGAAGACTGTGTAGATCAGACATAAGTCTTATGCTGATAGGATACGGAGACCTTTGTAGTTATAGGATGGGGACCATGTATTCTTGAGAGTCTCTCCTTGATGGAGACTATAGATATTTGGTCAAGGCGGCAAGTTATCACTGAGGTTTATTGGTTCTTTTCTGATACTTCAGAGCATATGTGAGGTGGAATACTGCTTGGTGCTTCCACCACAGTTAGATAGGATGCACGACGTCTTCCATGTACCCCAGTTGAGGAGATACATGCATGACCCATCTTACATCATCGACCATGGTGAGCTCAACATAGATGATGGGGTGAAATTTACAGAGGTTCCAGTGGAGATTGAGGATTGACAGGAGTGGGTCCTTCAGGGGTGATCGATACCTCTGGTGTGCATTCGCTGGCAGCACGGAAACCTCCAAGAGAGAACATGGGAGCGGGAGGCTCTGATTTGTGCTCAGTACCCCCATTTTTTTCTTAGTCTATGTTATGGATTTCAAGGATAAAAGGACCTAAGGTGGGGAGAATGTAAAGACTCGGATTTTCCATGGAATTTTTTTTAATTATATAGAATTATTACGAGTCTGTGAAAATTGATGGTGCATAATTCTGAGGCCTGAAGTGCTCATAATGAATTTCTGAACTTTTTTTTGGGTACATTCAGTAAACACATGATTAGAGTTTTCTAAATTTTGAATCGTTGCTTGGATTAAAAATCTAAGGGCACCGTTGAATCTGAAGTGTCAGGATTCACTTAAGGGAGGCTTTACTTTGACCGCAGTAGGTCCATAGAAAAAGTTAAGTTTTGTGACTTTTTAAAAAGAAAAGAAATAAAATAATTTTATTATTTTATTTCATATCCTCCAAAGGACAAGAAAAGTGTGTGCCCAATGATGTGTCAAGACAATAAATGGCTTGACCTACTAATCCTAAGTAACGACATCATTGGAGAATTAGGAAGGTTCCTAATTTATGATCCCCCGTTAATTCCCCACATCATTACTTACCCTCCCCCTATCCTATATATATAGAGTTTGGGAAGAGTTATCGGCACATCTTCTCCAAGCAACGAAGTGCTGAATGATCTTCACGATGCCGGACCCTTAGAAGATGGAGCTGATCCCAGCAGGAGGTGATGGGTGACACCAAACCACGAACCGGAGGACGGCGTACGAGCAACATCGTTGGAAGCCTATTGCGGGAACGAAGAACACTGACCCACCTTCAAGTGAGATCATTTCTCTGATTATTTTAGGTAGGGGGTTTATTCATTTATGCACTTTAAATTATTCCCTATTCCCTGTTCTTGAATTATACGAAGAACGTAGATCAACTGACTAACGGGTTGATCCGTGATTCATTCGTTTTTGCGAGAGGTTGTTACGGGGTATCTTTGTGGGGTTTTGTTTGTTATTTAATACAAGAAATTTTTAAACTCATTATATCCCCCTTTTGATCATGAGCTAACGTACAGGGTGTGGGCCTAATAAACCTGGCCCAAACCATCCGCAACTTTTCTACCCTTGTGCCCACCGTGGACAGCCGTCGGTGTGGTGACACCAACCAGCTACGAAGTAGGTGACGCGCCAACGCACGCTGCAAGAGGAGGTCGCAGCACGAAGCCGCGACGATCATCAGAGCGGCCAGCACTGTCTGGATATGGAGGAGGTGTGGCACGCCATCGCATGCCGCCAGTGTGCAAGGGGTTGCGGCAGTCAGAGAGGGCGACCGGATCATCAGCCGACTATGGAAGGGAAGGGTGGCGCGGCATCGCGCACCGCCGGTGAGCAAGAGGCCACAGCCGAAGTTACGGCAGAGGAGGCCAAATCCGTGCCTCCGTCAGGTTCCAAGACCAAAGGGTGGTGCCCACATGGCACCTCAATTTCACAAAAATGAGGGGCCAATGGGTCGTTCGGGATACTGGAGGGAAACCTCCTCCCTTGCCCGGTCGGGCGAACAGCGGTCGGGTCGCTATTTCACGGACCGCGCCCTATGCGGCTGGGTCGCCCCCTAATGGTTCGTGCACTACATGGCCAGGCCACCCCCCTCACGGGTCATGCCCACATGGTAGGGCCACCCCATCATGGGTCGCACCCTACATGGTTGGACCGCCCTTTGCGGGTCGCGCCTCACACAGCACGGCCGCCCCTTTGCGGGCCTCACTATATGGTTTGGGCCACCTCCTTGTGGGTTGGGCTAGACCTCAGCCCAGTGGGTCGATTCTACCATGGCCTAGCCCAGACCGGGTCAGGCCAGGTCAGTCTGACCGGGTCGGACTGGACCCAGGACCCGCGAGGCCCAGAATCACATAAAGGGCCATATCATGAGAACCGGACATCCATTTGAAAAATCGTATGCAGCGTTGGAGTCCTTGGATAGATACGGTACTTTTGGTATACTCTTATTGAGTTTTTAAGATAGTTAGAGTATGTCTGGGTTGGATCGAACCCAAATTCATCCAGGCCCCCAAAACTAATTGCTTATAACTCACAGACTGGGCATCCGATTGACGCACCGTCTGTCACGTTGGAACCCTTAATACATGGTGGTCCTTTGGTTTAATAATTTTTGGATCTTAGTGATGGTATAGGTATGACCTATATCTATATGGTAGATTCTATGGAACTCGAGCACACCGGGTGCGAGGAATCCAGTGGTTGGAAGTGAGGCGGAGGTTGGAGACAGATCATTCGGAGTTTAGTGCTCAGTGATCCTAAGTGGGTCAGATCTTGTGTGGGTCAACACTTGGAAATATTATGTGGTCAGTGCATACTGATCCTGTTTAGGCCAGATCCTATGTGGTTCAGTACTCAGCGATCCTGTGTAGTTCAGCGCATATTGATACTGTGTGGGTCAGATCGTGTGTAGGTCAGCGAGGGTTAGTTACCTATCGACTATAGGCAGGTTGGATCTTATATGGATCATTTAGGGGGTTTGTACCTATAGATCCTATGTGGCTCAAAATATGTATGGTCAGAAGCAGTGCCTCTTGACAGAATAAGATGATCTAGCTTCGTGACTAACCATCTACACTTCTATACTTCACTGAAAACCTGGTTTGAGATGAGACTCTTTTTGAGTTGTGTCTGTTGCTTTGTGATTTCTGATTGATATCATGCTTTGTGTTTTTTCCTTTGTGTAATTTTGAGAGACCTTTGGGGGTCTCAGGGTCCCTACTGGGTATTGTTATACTCACATCTGCATGGGCTTCACCCGCACCTTGTTGTGTCTTGTGTAGACGACAAGCAGTTGGGCTGAGGTTTGAGGGAGCCAGGATCAGGTGGTACGTGGAGGATACAGGCAGACGTGGAGTGATAAGGAGGCGATATGTACCTACCCTTCAGGTATGATCCTCATAGAATGACACAATAGCTATTTTTCCTTTTTTATTTGTATTGTTCCTTTCAGTTGTACGTGTACTTTTACAGTTGGGCTTGTATTCTGGACCCCCTCTACTTTCAGTACACTTTTACTATAGTAGTTTAATTCATAGTTGCTTCTTGTTCTGTTCTCAGACTGTTTGTTTGTACAAGTTTAAAGGCAATGCCTTCCCATATTAGGTAATACACCTTTCAGTGCTAGTCCTCAACCCCTGGCCTATGGAAGGCAGGCTTGGGTAGTCATGGAATGGGCCCCATGGGACGGTTCGTGATAGTATACATCAAATTCCTAATCAATTGAACCTGGTATAAAGTCTCCAACAAGATGGGGACCCTGTAACAATGACTCTCCTGCCTCTAACCAACACAGGTAAAAATGGAACGACCTACCATATAGGTCCTAATAAGGATAAATCTGAATCATTTCATGATAACAGTTATTGTAAGATAACTCAATGAGAGGGATATGTTTCTCCCAAGAACCACTGAAATCAAGGACACATGCTCAAATCATTTCCTCCAGCACTTTTATATTCCATTCTGATTGACCAACAGTCTGAGTGTGAAAAATTATGCTCAAAAGTGCATGTGTACCCATAACTTTCTATAACCCATTCTAGATCCTCAATGTGAAGTGAGTATCCCTATCTTAAATGATAGTATGAAGGACCCCATATACCTATATGATCTCAAAAACATACAGTCTTCCCAACTCATCCATTGAGAAAGTATCCCATGTAGGAAGGAAGTGGACTACTTTCATCAATTAATCCACAAACACCCAAACTACATTTCTATCTCAAGGTACACTAGGTAAGATGACTAAAAAATCCATCACAACATCCTACCATTTCTATTATGGGACCAATAATGGTTGTAATAAGCTAGAAGGTCACTAGTTTTCCACCTTCACCTACTGATAGGTGGAATGCATAGTGATAAAACCTATTATTTGATGTTTCATCCCTAGCCACCAATACTATTGGGAAATATCATGATACTTCTTTTAGATACCTGGGTGAAATTCCCACTAAGAAGAATGTGACTCACACATAATCTCCTCTCTCATATCTATGAGAACATAGATATTCCCATGTATATTTAGGACTTCATCATCACTGATGGACCAATCTAGAGGTGGTTCCTCACTAGAAATACTCTCTTGTAGTACCAAGCCCTCAGGATCTAAAAACTACCTAATATTCACTCTTTCTAGAAGTGAATAGGTCACTAAGAGTGATGCAAGTACATATTATCCATAATGGTTCTTAACCTCTATAAGTATCTCATAAAATAAATCCATAAGCTACCATTTTCTACTATTATCCTAAACCATATGAATCTGAGCCCACCTACTATGAGTTTCAGCAACAGTATTACCTTTCTCAGGCATATAAGTTATCTCTAAGTCAAAGTAATTTAGATATTCAACCCGTCGTCAATACCTGAGATTCAATTCATGCTATTTGAAAATTTACCTAAGTATTTTGTGGCCCATAAACACCATAAAATTCTATCCTATTATGTAATGCCTCCACCAATGCAATATGTGAACAATAGCTACCAAATCGAGATCATGCGTCAGGTAATTCCACTCATAAGGCCTCAGCTTCCATGACCCATACACAACAACTCAATCTTCCTACATCATAACTGCTCCTAGCCCAATGCCTAATGCAATACAATAGATTGTGTTGCTTTTTCCCAGGTCTGGAATAATTAGGTATGGCATGGAAGTCAATATTCATTTTAGCACCTAAAAGGATATCTCATAGGATTCATAACATATAAAATTCACACCCTTCTTATTGAATCCCATAATAGGTGCTTATAAGTGTGATAATTACTTTATAAAATTCTTTTAGTAACCAGCTATCCCCAATAAACTTTGTATGTCAAATATGTTCTTGATATTCTCCTCAGTAACCATAGCTCTCACTTTCTCTGGGTCTACTAAAACTCATGCCTCTAAGATAATATAACCTTTGAAGTTAAACTTTCTGATCCATAAGTTACATTTACTGATATTAGAATACATTTGGTTCTCTCTCAGTGTATTTAAAATGATCTAAAGATGTGTGACATGGTCTCTTCAGTATGAGAATACACCAAGATGTCATCTACAAATACCACCATGAAGGAATCTAGATAGGGATGGAAAAAAATATTCATCACATCCGTGAAAATTTTAGGTACATTTTTAATGGTGAATGGAATAACAAGATACTCACATAAGTCATACTGACTATGTAAATTCATTCATGGAATATATGAAAGCTTAAATCAAACTTGATGATAGTATGATCTTAGGTCGGTCTTTAAGAATACCATTGCTCCTCTGAGCTAGTCAAAAAGATCATCTATAAAAGGTAAGGGATATCAGTTATTCTCTGTAACCTGATTCAATTTCTAGTAATCCACATAAAGTTTGAGGGTTTTGCCTACCTTCTTGGTGAAAAGAATCGATGAACCCCAAGGAGAAGTATTGGGCCGTATAAAAACATTGGTCCCTAAATCCTATAGATACCTCTTGAGATACTAAAACTTAGTATTATCCATCCTATAAGGAGGAATGGATACTATTATATCTCTAGTAACTATATTTGTAGTAAAATATACCTATCTCTTAAGAGGTAGTCCTAAAAATTCATATGGGAAGACATCCCTGAATCGATCGACTACAGGAGGAAACTTAGTCTTATGTAATCTTTGGTCATCCATAAAAAGTCTAGAAATATGGGTATTCAATCCACCTAGACCAAGATTCTTTGGTCTAGATATACCTTCCCAAACATCTCACTTTCCCTTGTGAATATACATACTTCCTTCTGGTGATGTAAATGACACCATCTGATGATAACAATCCACATAGGCATGATAGGGGGACAACGAGTCCATCCTGAGAATGACATTAAAGCTTGAAATCTCGAGGAAAAATAAGTTCCATAATAAATGATGGATACCTACCTTAAGATGAAAATCCTTACACTAGAATATACTATCTGAACATATACCCAAAGGTGTATCAAGTATCATAATGCCTCTAGATAACTGAACACTGATCCCAAGGCTCTCCATAACTGGCACAGATATGAAGGAATGTGATTCACCTGTATTGAATAAGGCACAAATGATATTAGAGGCTACTAGAATAGTACCTTGAATAGTAGATGTCCCAGTTTCTTGCTCTTTTAGTATAGGCTGAACTGGATAAATCTAGCCTGATCCACAGCCATATGCTGCAACCTAACTACCCAGAGTGGGTATGCTCTGCTGGCACTATATATCTGAAGCCTTTATACCATAACCATGACATTCTCTGTCTGTAAAACTAGTAGTACTCCATCTACCTACTTGTAAAGGTTATATTAAACATTCTCCTAAAGGTGGATCTAGCACGGATCTTCTCCCACTCAGAATAGATAGAAAGGTCCTGTAGAATCCCTAAAGATATTCCAATCTACCACAACCTTGGTACTCGATGGGTTCTCTATGATAATGGGGATTCTTATGCCCAATATTCCCACACTAGTGACACACCATGTAATTATATATAGGTTTCAAATGGATTATCTTCTTACATGTGCATCCTTAAAGTGTTGTTTCTAACTGCTAGTCAAACCAGTAACATGCTTGGGTTCTGAACCACCCTGGGTCACAATGTTAGCTTCTTCTCGGTTATAAGGGTCTGGTTCACTATATCAAATATGATATTAAATTGTAAAAATTTTACCTAAAAATGAATATTATGCCTAATTACATCCTCAAATTGTTTTGATTTCACTGTCTCATTAGCCGTATAGATAGGCGCAAGGCACTGAAGCTCCATAAAATGAGATGGATAGTCAATAACTTTCATAGAAACTTGTTTTGGGTTTACGAGATACCTAGAATGATTATACCTTAGAGTATATGGAAAAAAATAATCAAATAATCTTGACTAGAAATCCTTCCAAGTCACTTCTCGATACTGGCCTGCCTTGTTTAGAATATCCCACCAGTATTTGGGGGATCCTCGAAGAATATAAGTATCAAGTTTCACTATCCTCTTAGGAGGTGTCTCCAGATGCTCTAATATAGACATAATAGTCTCGAGCCATAATTTTGTATCCTATGGTCCCTTTTCCCCTAAAAATATGGGTGGATGCTACTATTAGAACCCCCAAGTCAACTCTCCCATATAAGGGTCAGAGCGCAGAGCTCACTGTAAAGTCTGCATAATGTCACACCCCACCAAATGTAGAGTAAACCTGGTGGTGAGGTTCTATAGAATCCTCTAGAGTTCTCTACATCTCCACCAAGTTCTGGAATATTCCATACTTCTCCAGAGTTTTGCCGAACACCCCTTGGGCATTGAAGGGTTCGGAATATTCTAGGCCTCCATGGAAGGTTGAGGATCTCAACAGGTTATAGAATGCTCCATTTATATTCTAGTAGAGTAGGCTGGAATACTCTAGAATCATGTGGAATTGTACATATTCTAGAATGTTGTATACTTTTCCACCAATCCCTATATAAAGGGAGTGGATCCTCATTTGTAAAGACACATAGAAGTTGAGATCATTTGAGAGATTCTTTGCACTTGTGTCTTGAGATATTTTCAAGCACTTCCCTTACGATCCTTACTTCCATTGTGAGTGTCGAAAGGCTGAAATCATCTAGGATTTGAGAAATTAAGCTAGTTGGGTGCCGCACGGGAGCTTGGGAGAAGGCCAAGTCCCATGACAGTTGGTATCAGAGGTGCTCAAGGCAAGTGTTTGTGATGGAAATCTAAAATATAGAGGATCTTATTATGTCCGAGAACTAGGCCATGTAGTCCATTCCTAGGAAGAAGGGTGTTAAGTCTCATGAGATCATGGCGACTCTTCAGGAGTGTCTCCTAAGGGTGGAGGAGTGCCTTGCTGATATAAATAAATGGCTCGAATATGTCGAGGGAGATGACGAGGAAGGGGCACTAGGCATCATGGGCCTACATGATGCGCTCTTCACTCTCCAAGACCGAGTGGCGTCAGTTGAGAGGTACACCAAGGAGAATTATACCAAGAAAGATTCCTTCATGGATTGGACAAAGGGGGTCTTAGCATGGCATGGAGATGTTATGGCCAGGTATGACCAAACTCTTGATCAAATTAAGAGGGAGTGGTCAAATTATTGTGGAAAGTTGGATAGTGGGGTGCTTGTGCAGGACACACCAAAGATCTATGTGCCTTGTCCAAAACACTTCAATGGAAAGAGGGATGCTAAGGAGGTAGACAACTTCTTTTGGAAAGTATAGCATTACTTCAAGGTGATTGGCTTGATGGAAGACACAAGTCGTGTGAAGACCGTTTTTCTCTACTTTGGTGATGATGCCTCTCTATGGTGGAGGATGAAGCACTAAGAGCTCAAGGATGGTGGGAAAGAACTTCCATCATGGGAAGAGTTCAAACAATGGTTATATGCTCAGTTCTACCCTAAGGAAGATGATTGGGAAGTAAGGGACAAGGTACGAACTTTGAAGCATATGGGGACAATCTATGAATATGTTCAGAAGTATGTCTCACTAAAGCTCCAAGTACATGGAAATCCTGATTATGATCATATGTATGATTTCATCAAAGGTCTTTAGCCATGGGCACAACAAGAGGTGCAAGGATGACGGCCTAATACCTTCACCAAAGTTGTGTCCATTGTCGAGTCTTTGGTGGAATACAAGAAGAAGGTTGAACCCTATAATCCCAAGAAGGAGTTCAAGGGTAAAGATGGGGGAGACCAATAGAGGAGGTAGAACTGAGATGCCCATGACAAGGGGATGTCTAAGGAGTACACCAAGTACTTCTCAAGTGAAAAAAAGCCCTGAGGGTGCTACTTTTATGATGTGCCTCACACATGGAAGGAGTGTCCCAAGAGGAAGGCACTCAACTCCATGTTTGAAGAGGAGGAAGTTCCCAAGGAGTGGAAATGGGGACTTTAAGGCTCTTCAATGTGTTGGAGGTGAAGAACACACCTAAGGCACCACTTAAGGATGGGTTGATGTATGAAAAGGTGGAGTTTAATGGGAAGTCCACCTATGCAATGCTCGACATGGGAGCCACACACAACTTTGTGGTCGAAGATGAGGCAAGAATACTTGGTCTAGTTGTGTCCAATACAACTAGTCGCATGAAAGCCGTGAATGCCACACCTCAACCAACAAGTGGCATTGTCTGTGGAATAACCCTTTTCATTGGCGAATGTAGGGGTACTATTGATCTCATGGTGGTTCCCATGGATGAATTCAATCTAGTGTTGGGGATGTAGTTCTTCAAGAAAGACAAGGCCATACCAACACCTCACTTGGATAAAATGGTGATCATGGAGGAGAGAGGCCCATGCATGGTGACGAAGAAGGTATGTGGCAATCATGACTTGTCTTTAATTTCTATCATGCAAGTGAAGAAGGGTTTTAGGAAGGGATAGGAGACCTACTTGGTTTCCTTGAAAGATGATGGGTCGGTGGACGACAACCATGAGTTGCCGAAGGAGGTGAAGGGTGTGCTAAGGGATTTTAGCTACATCATGCCACCGTAGTTGTCAAAGAGACTTCCACCCATGAGGGAGGTGGATCATGAAATTGAGTTAGTTCTAGGATCAAAGCCACCATCCATGGAACCTTATCGCATGGCTCCACCCGAGTTGTAGGAGTTGAAGAAGACGGTCATGGAGGAACTGATCTTGAGTTTGGCGGATCCGACCAAGCCTTATGAGGTACACACTGATGCCTCAGATTTTTCTATAGGGGGAGTGCTCATACAGAAAAGACATCCCATAGCTTTTGAAAACCAGAAGCTGAATGACACTGAGAGGAGGTACACGGTTCAAGAGAAAGAGATGACGGTTGTGGTACATTGTCTTCGGGCATGGAGACATTATCTATTGGGGTTAAAGTTTGTGGTGAAGACCGAAAATGTTTCCACAAGCTACTTCCAAACCCAGAAGAATCTGACTCCGAAACAGTAAAGATAGTAGGAATTCTTGGCTGAGTTTGATTATTATTTAGAGTACAAGCCTAGGACTGCAAATTTGGTGGTCGATACACTTAGCCGGAATATCGTGTTAAGCCACTTGTCATGTGTGGATGACGGGATCTTGGGTAGGATCAAGGAAGGAAGGACACATGATCCTATTTCCAAGAACGTCTTGGCTCTCACAGCGGAGGTAAAGACAAAGAAATTTTGGGAGGAGGATGGAACTCTTCTTACCACTGGGAAGAGGATATATGTCCCAAAGTGGGGGAACCTGTGGAGGGATCTCATCAAGGAGTGTCATGACTCGAGATGGGAAGGACATCCAGGATATCACCGCACCAAGGCCTTGCTAGAGGGAGCATATTATTGGCTGAGTATGGAGGAATATGTGGAGTCCTATGTGAAGACTTGTCTTGTGTGCCAACAAGACAAGGTGGACAACCAGTTTCCTGGAGAGTTATTGCATCCCTTGCCCATTCCATAGAGGCCATGGGAGACAGTCACCATAGAATTAATCGTTTCATTTCTGAAGTCTGAAGGGTATGATATCATCATCATGGTGGTGGAAAAGTTCTTGAAGTATGCCACATTTATCCCCGCTCCAGCAGATGTGATGGAAGAGCTCACTACAAAGCTACTCTTCAAGCATGTGGATTGGGGGGTACCACGACACATCATCAGCAATTGGGATACACCCTTCATGGGTAAGTTGTGGAACGAGCTCTTTGGATTTTTGGGATCGAAGCTCCACTACTCTATGAGTTTTCACCCCCAGACGGACGGGAAGATGGAGAAGGTGAATGCCTTGTTGGGGATCTACTTGAGGCACTTTGTGAGTGCCAACTAACAAGATTAGGCCAAGTTGCTTGATGTGGCTCAATTCTCTTACAACTTGCAAAGGAGTGAGTCGACAGGGAAGAGTCCATTCGAGGTGGTGACCGTACAACAACCCCTCACTCCTCATACAGCGGTACTTGGGTAGAAGTACCATGGAAGCATCCCAACCGCCTACACTATGGCCATGGAGTGGCATGAGCAGGCCGACATGATGAGATCCCACTTTCACAAATCTTCCAAAAGAATGAAGAAGCGGTCCGACAAAGGGAGAAGGGATGTGAGCTTCCAGCCTGGGGACATGGTGATGGCGAAACTCTTGCCTCAGTAACACAAAGCATTTAGGAGGGTGCACAAGGGCTTGATTTAGCAATATGAGGGACTATATGAGGTTATGCACTGAGTTGGAGAGGTATCATACCGCTTGGAGTTGCCTCCCAAGTTGAATATCCATCTAGTCTTCCATGTGAGTATGCTCAATCCATATCATGAAGACACAGGGGACCCAAGCATAGGGGTGTCTACAAGGGAACCTACAGCGGTTGTCGAGTCGTATGACAAGCAGGAGGATCTCATACTCGACGATCGGATAGTTTGGCGATGTGGAGTGCCATGAAACAAGGAGTACTTGATCAAGTTGAGGGGCTTAATAGAATGAGAGGCAACCTGGAAACCTGTAGACAACTTGTGGCAGTTCGTCGGGCAATCGAGGAGTATCATCATGGACGCGCTGAGGATGTCACCAGAAAAGGTGGGGGAGGATGTCACACACCACCAAATGGAGAGGAAACCTGGTGGTGAGGTTATCTAGAATCCTCTAGAGTTCTCTACATCTCTACTAAGTTCTGGAATATTCCAGACTTCTTCAGAGTGTTGCAGAACACCCCTTGGGCCTTGAAGGGTCTGAAACATTCTAGGCCTCCATGGAAAGTTGAGGATATCAACAGGTTCTAGAATTCTCCATGTATATTCTAGTAGAGTGGGCTGGAATACTCTAGAATCATGTGGAAGTGAACATATTCTAGAAAGTTGTATACTTTTCCACCAAGCCCTATATAAAGGGAGTGGATCCTCATTTGTAAAGACACATAGAAGTTGACAGCATTTGAGAGCTTCTTTGCACTTGTGTCTTGAGGTCTTGTCAAGAACTTCCCTTACGATCCTTACTTCCGTTGTGAGTGTTGAAAGGCTGAACTCGTCTAGGATTTGAGAAATGAATCTATTCAGTGCCGCACGAGATCTTGGGAGAAGTCCAAGTCTCGTGACAATAAGCTATAGAAAATATACTTGAAATTGGGAATCATCGCCTATGTCAGGAATAGTAAGAGATTTCACAAGTGTCACTACTATAGGTATAACGGGTGGCTTAGGGCCTACCACCTCTATGGAATGGTCATCACCTCCCTCTTGGTGTATGAACAGAGTATGTCGTGGTGGCATTGCTCTAAAAATTGAAAACACACACCTCAGATAAGATTCAATAATAAAATAATCCACAAAAACTAGAATAGAACAGGTACAATACCTTTCTATGAAAAATATGCCCCTCATCCTACTCATAATACCAACTCTAGGTGATATAAACATTATATAGAACACCAAATATGCTACCTACTACACATTACTGAGGTCGGGTCTAGGACAAGCTCTATGTTTTCATATTTCAATTTTATTTAAATTAATATTTATATTACATTTATCTTTGAATGGTTGAACCAAATGGGTCACCACTTACAATATATAAGGGCCAATACACCTTATGAACTGAGATGTGGAATCCATTTAATCCATAACATAACACGTTCCAGCCTATGCGACCAATGGTCCATGACTCAACATTCCATAGTTGACTGCTTAGGGTGTCTGTTATAGCCTAAGAAGAAAAACACTATTTAGGTTATAGTAGACACTCTAAGTACTAACTATGTTTCTCAATCCCCTATATAAAATGTTTTTCAATTAAAATTTATATCATAGAAGTCACATATCATAATTTTATGCAATAAAGTAATGCATCCTATATGGAATGGCATAATGTATGGAATTTGAATTCTAATAGGTTCCAAAAATGATGCATGATATCGAATCACCTCATCTCATCAAGCCATGCTAATATAAAATCCTCAATCACAAAAATAATAACATCACAATTCAATTTCATCACTCAATGGTGAAATAAAATCATCTATAATAAGCATAATACTGAAAATATAAATTTTCCATCACTAGAAATTTGGATTTTCTCTATACATGGGTTAGAAACTTAAGGCATAACTCATTAAAAATCCCCATTTCCTTATTAAACTCCTAACTATTACCTTAAAATAGTAAATCAAAAAAATAAATAGGCTATGATACCACTTTGTGACATCCCGACCTGGGTACCACTCAGAGGTGGCCCAGATCAGTGAGCCACATGGCCTCAAGCGTACCTCCCTGAATGCCAAAGTCTGCCAAGTAGCAGTGAGGGCCTAGAGTGTGTCTATGGAAAGATAATACCCTTTGGTTAGTATAACAACATTGATATTTATTTCACATTAATACTTGATTTATTACATAAGATTGTGCTTAATACAACCCGGATGATCGATAAGTCTAGGGTCTTTGGGAATCAGGTATATTACATAACAACATAAAACAGGGAATAAAACATATTTAATGAAAACTTCTTTAACATACTCAAAATACTCCTTTGAGATTGAAATATCATGGGATAACTTGGGTAAAAACATAAGAAAGGGGTGATATATAAATCCTAGTAAGTGAATAAACATTGAATAACGTGAACAAGATAATACATGTTAAGCAATAGGCATATCAATGAGTCATAAAAAGATTAGGAATCATAAACATGAACAAAGAGACATGACATGGTATAATAATCATAACATGGGAAATTTGGAAACAACTTAAAACACTACATCATAAATATATTCCAAGGATAAACCCACCAAGACATCATTGTGGATAAAGTCCCATAAAGGAATAAGATTCACCCCATATCCTAACATTATGTATCATGATACTAAACATTACCCAATGCATTAGAGTGCTATCTGGGCACAGCCATCATATTCATTTCATACTCATGCTTAAGTGTTCCACATAGATCATACAACATGGATTCATTCATCATCAAAATTTATTCCATAATAAATTAGTGTAGAATATACATATGTAAGTCCTCAATAAAAAATTATATGTTCATAAATTTAAATAACCTTTATGGGAAATGGGTATACTATTCATTACACAATTTTTTATTCTATAGAAAATTGCGGTGACATTTAAGCAACATAACGATGTCACATAAAAATTTATAAAATGGGTTGATGGGATAGAAATAGGTATATCATAATTTAGAAATGAAATTGAAAGTAATAGGTACTTTTAAAGACATTTCCCAACATGAGTAATTAGAAATATAAGGCATAAGATATTGAAAAAAATTAATAAATAAGAGAAAAGAAAAAACCCTTACAAAATTTCGGCATGGTAACAGGTGTACATAAGGGTTAATAAGAGGGGAAATGAGAGTGAAAGGGGATCTCATCATTTATACATAAAATGGGAAGTAAGGGTAATATTGAAGAAGATATAACAACATATTAATATTTAAATTAAAAAACATAACAAAAAATGAGTGCTTGATAAATAAGGAGAGTGGAGGACCATTTACTAAAATTTCAGCATAGTAACTGCTTAGGTAAGGGTCAAAATGAGAGAGGATAAATGGACTCTCATTCAAAAACATAAATTAGATAGTAATATAATGTTTATAAATTAATGAAAATATAACATAATGAAATTAAAAAACTAATTTCAAAGAAGGTTGTTGAATTGAAAGGAAGAGGGGAAGGTAAGGATCCCTTACTTGAGTGTGTGACCCCAAAGGCTTGGGAGGGGATTCTTGAGAGCTTGGTGGACCTTGGGAGGACTCTAGGGAGTGGATGGAAAAGGATTCTGAGTGAAGAGAGATGGGATATTTGGTGGGTTTATATAAGAAAAAAGGGGAATTCCTTTATTATTTAGGTTTTGGATTCTATATAATAAAATATTCAAAACCACAAACCATCTGATGGTTTTTTCCCATGGTTTCTAAAAAAATGGTAGTGTATTTTATTATTTTATAAGTATATGGGCCTAACTTATTAAAATAATTCCATTTCTTGTGTGGAAGTGACTCACGCTCTTAAAGAAATGATTTTAAAACCATAAAATATATTATAGGTTTTGGAGGATTCATAATGGCTTTAAAAAATAAATCAAATAAAATTAAAATCAAATTATTTTAAAGGTAAATATTGATTTGGTTGTGGATTCAATTTATAGTAATTATTACATGACTTTTGGGTCATTATGATGTCATAAAACACAAAGTATATTTATACAGCATTTAATTTTTTACCCAGAAAATCGATTGTCTAGGAAAATTATGAAAAATTAACCATTGGATAACTTCAACACTCTAATTAAAAAAATAATTTTAATTTTATATAAATATTTTAATTTTCACTTTTTAAAATAATATCTATATTTATTAAGAAATGATGGGTTTTTTACAATAACAGTTTTCCAACAATTATAAAAATTACATTTTATTATATGATCATTTATATTTGATAAAAATTATTTAATAATAATATTTTATTAAAATATTATTTAATTAAAAAAATATACTAATTTCATAAATTTATTAATTGGATTTGAATATTAACAAAAATATAATTTGTATTTTTTTGTATCAAAATAAAAAACATTTACAAAGTAACAATAATATGATGAAAATATTTTTCACTATTATTTAAAAATAATGTACATATTATTATTTATAAGGTCTTGATACATATCATTTTAATACACCATAATACACCCTAAGAGTAAGGTGCACGATGGTGGGACTTTCATGGGGAGGTTCAGCGAACATGGTTTGGGTCGTGATCTTGATGAGCTTGAACTTAACCTGTAAACGGTTTCAGTCATGCTTAAGTTGTTGGATCTCATCTTGGGTTTGGTCAAGGTCAAATCCCAGAGACATTATCTCCCTAGAATCTTTGATGAATGGGATTCATAGGGTATTATCTTACTAGTTGAGGTCATCACTTCTTTTGTTTGTGTCAATTGGCTTGTTCAAACCCTATATTTATACTAACAATGTGATCACCTTTCAATGGATATATAATCAACAGAAATGATTCATAACAGTCAATTAAATATAATAGGATATAATTAAACCAAATAATTGAATGTATTTTCTATAACCATATTTACTTAAAAGATGTTTAATTAAATCAAAAGGGGGATTTTATTTATAACAGTACAGGCCATTATAATATTTCCCCTTAAAAAATTTTACCCTCAAAATTCTTTTTTCCCATACTAAAACAAATGAGGGTAACTCGACTTAATCACCTCCTCTAGTTCCTATGTTTATTCTTCAAAATTTTAGTTTCTCCATAACACTTTGACAAGGTGAATTGTCTTATTTCATAGAACTGTTTCTCTGTTATCCAATATTTTCACCAACTCCTCTTCATAGGAAAGTTCATTATCCAATGTTACCACATTTGGATTGAGTACATGTGATGGGTCTGGAATATACTTTATCAATAGGGATACATGGAATACATCATGTACTTGATATAGGTTTGGTGGGAGTGATAATTGATAGACCACCACTTTGATGTGATCAAGAATCTCAAAAGGGTTTATGTACCTTGGACTAAGATTTCCCTTATTCCCAAATCTCATCACTTTCCTCCATGGAGATATGTGTTGGAATACCATATCTCCAATATCAAACTCTAGGTCTTTCCAACGATTGTCAGCATAACTCTTTTGTCGACTCTGAGCACCCTTGATGTGCTGTTGAATGGTATTAACATTTTTCCACTATTTCCTCAACCATTTCAGGACCTAGTAGTTTGTGTTACCTAACTTCATCCCATTATATAGGTTTTCTACACCTCTTCCCATAAATATCTTTATAGGGATTCATTTGGATGCTCGAGTGGAAACTATTGTTGTAAGATAACTTGACTAGAGGAATATGTTGGTCTCATCCTCATTTTAAGTACATTAAGCATGCTCTCAACATGTACTCAAGTGTTTGGATAGTTTTCTCAAATTTACCATTAGTTTGATGGTGATCAGTCGTACTGAAGTTCAGCTCAGTGTTTATATCATGCTAGAGAATTTTCCAAAACTTAGAGGTGAATCTTGGATCTTGATCAGACATAATAATTAATGGTACTCCATGAAGACTCACCACTTATCTAATGTATATATGTGCAAGTTGATCTAGTGAGAAATCTTCTAAAATCATAATTAAGTGTGCAATCTTTGTTAGAAGATCCACAACAACCCAGATAGCATTTTTTCCTTTGGATATCTCTGAAAGTCTAGAGACAAATTCCATGGTGATTTTTTCCTATTTCCATGTTGGTATGGGTAATGGTTGCATAATCCACTTAGACTTCTGCCTTTTAGACTTCACTTACTGACATACCAGTCACTTTGGTGTATATTTAGCAATCTACTTCTTCATTTTTTCCTACCAATAGTTCTCTTGGAGATCTCAATACATCATTGTGTTTCTTAGGTGAATAGAGAAAGTATAACTATGTGCATCATCCAATAGTTCCTTATTTAACTCATGATTTAATGGAACACATAGTCTTGACCCAAATCTCACAATTAATTATTCATTAACATTGAACTCTAAGTATTTACCTTTTTTATAGTTTCCACATTCTTATGAATTCCCACATCATCTTTTTTATCATCCTTTAACCTTTCAAGAAGAGACGGTTGTAAAATCATTTGTGAAATGATTAATGATGTTCCTTCCTTTATGATTCCCATGTCCATAATCTTCAATTATAATAAGATTGGATCCTTATCAATTATCATCAATGATAAAATTAATGGATCCTTTCTACTTAGAGAATTTTTCACTTCATCTGCTTTACCAGGATGGTAGTGAATTAAACATTCATAGTCCTTGATCAGCTCTAAACATCTTCATTGGTGAATATTCAGATCTTTCTATGTGAATATATATTTGATACTTTTTTATCTATATATATTTCACACTTATCCCCAAAGATACAATGCTACCATATTTTCAAAGTGAAGATCATTGTATCCAAATCCAGATCACGAATTGGATAGTTCTATTCATGAACTTTTAACTACCTTGAAGCATATGTTATGACTTTGTCATTTTCATCAACACATAGCTCAATCCATTATTCAAATAATCGCTGAATATTACAAAAAGTTATCCACTTGTGGGTAGTGTGATCATAGTGGTAGTGATAAGCCTACTTTTCAACTCATTGAAGCTTTCTTCACATTCATCATTCCAATAAAACTTGACTCCCTTATGAGTTATCTTAGTAAGAGGTTTTTAAAATCATGAGAAATTTCTCACAAATCAGTGACACTAGTGCAGAAAACGTTTTTTACGTCACCATTTTTTACGTCGGTTATATAAAACCGACGTCATAATATGTAAAACGAGGTTTTTTACGTCGCTTATTTAATAACCGACGTAAAAACCTGTTTTTAGTACACCTTTAACGTCATTTATTTTTATAACCGACGTTATTAATCGCGCGGCTTCGTTTTTTACGTCAGTTATACATTAACCGCCGTAAAAAACAGAAGCGGGGGGTGTTTGTTACGTCGGTTATTCAATAACCGACGTAACAAATCGACATATGTACGAGTTATTACGTCGGTTATTCAATAACCGACGTAAAAACGCGGTTTTTGAAGTCCTTTTTACGTCGGTTATTTTATAACCGACGTAAAAAAAGAATCCGCAGATGTTTTTGATGTCGGTTATGGAATAACCGACGTAAAAAAACGCAGATTTTGAGCCCTTTATAACGTCGGTTATAAAATAACCGACGTAAAAAAAGAATCGGAGGAAGGTTTTTACGTCGGTTATTGAATAAACGACGTTATAAATGTTTTTAAAAAAATTATAACGTCGGTTATTGAATAACCGACGTGATAACTCATTTAAAAATTTACCCAGACCCGTGGATTGTCATTCGCGAGTTTACCTTCGACAGTCGCGACTCGTCTCTCTCGCGTGTAAACCCGAATTGGCTCGTCCATTTTGTTGGTTTAGATTCGTTTTTCGATCATCGTTTCTCATATTTAATCTCCTCAGATCAATCATCTAAACTCGCAGCACTCAGGTAATCCTCCTACTCGTTCATTTTTTTCGCGGATAGTATATATATATGTGTTGTGATTTTTTTGTTGAAACTAGCTAAGATTCTTCGATTGCGAACCCTTTTAACTCGTTTTGGCACCATAATCTTATTTATCATCCCTAGATATATTAGTTCGACTTGCAATATTGACTAATTTTATGATTTCACTAATTTTTCATCGTTTTCTATAAATCCCCGAGAGGGTTGGGGCGTGTCCATTTGGATGGGTTGCCCTTTTACAGTTGTTACTACTTTATTCACACACAACCATGGCATAGGTGCATGGATTTGGGATCACATCACCATTTTCACCCCCTGCAAACAAAGTTTCATGAGGAGGACTCGCCAGATTTCCCCTCGGCATGTTAAAAATTTTAGATACCCTCTTTTCAGCAAGTAAAAAATTAACTAGTTTTTTCTTCACTACTTATCCTAAACAAATAAAACCACCATTCTTTCTAGAACCTCTACTAGATCCATTGCATCCATCAACATACATATTTGGATCTGAAAGCATCCCTTAAGCCTTATGTTCGATGCTAACATCCTTTACTGATCTATAGAAAATATGATGGTCTGCTAAGCTCTCCATTTAAAAGTCAAACCCCACCAATTATTCATCCTCATCATGAGAAAATGGCACAACATCTGAATTTCTGATTCAATCTCTTGGGTCACTGAACAAACATTAACTCCTTCAAATCCACACCTGGAATAGAAAACCTAATGTCGAGTTCCTTCTCTATCTATTGAAACTCAGTTCTTCCTCCACACCTAAAAACATTCTTTGAATGGCCCAACTTCTTGTTATGGTAAATTTTCAGTGATTCCAGGGGGCGGGAGGGCTATCAAGAGGGTTGGGGGGTGTCCAAGGGGGTAGGGTGTGGGGGGTGGTGTCCAGGAGGGGTGGGGGGCTGTCCAGAGGGGTCGGGGGGTGTCCAGGGGGGTTTACAAGGGGGTGGGTGGGTGTGGGGGCCTGTCCAAGGGTGTGGGTGGGTGTTGGGGGGTGTCTAGGGGGGTGTCCAAGGAGGTAGGGGGTGGGGGTGGTGTTTAGGAGGGGTGGGGGGGCTGTCCAGAGGGTTGGGGGTGTCCAGGGGGGTGTCCAAGCAGGTCGGGGGTGGGGGGTTGTGTCCAGGAGGGGTGGGGGTGCTTTCTAGAGGGGTCGGGGGCTGTCCAAAGGGGTCGGGGGGTGTCCAGGGTGGTGTCCAAGGGGATGGGTGGGTGTGGGGGGCTGTCCAAGGGGGTGGCGGCCTGTCCAGAGGGGTCGGTGGGGTGTCCAGGGGGGTGTTCAAGGGGTTGGATGGGTGTGGGGGCTGTTCAAGTGGGTGGCGGCCTCTCCAGAGGGTATTTGGGGTTGTCCGGGTGGGTGGGGGGGCTGTCCAGAGGGTTGGGGGATGTCCAGGGGGGTGTCCAAGGGGGTAGGGGTGGGGGGTGGTGTCCAGGAGGGGCGGGGGGCTGTCCAGAGGGGTCGGGGGTGTCCAGGGGGGTTTACAAGGGGGTGGGTGGGTGTGGCGGGCTGTCCAAGGGTGTGGGTGGGTGTTGGGGGGTGTCCAGGGGGGTGTCCAAGGGGGTAGGGGGTGGGGGTGGTGTTTAGGAGGGGTGGGGGCTGTCCAGAGGGTTGAGGGGTGTTCAGGGGGGTGTCCAAGCAGGTCGGGGGTGGGGGGTTGTGTCCAGGAGGGGTGGGGTGCTTTCTAGAGGGGTCGGGGGCTGTCCAGAGGGGTCGGGGGGTGTCCAGGGTGGTGTCCAAGGGGATGGGTGGGTGTGGGGGGCTGTCCAAGGGGGTGGCGGCCTGTCCAAAGGGGTCGGTGGGGTGTCTAGGGGGGTGTCCAAGGGGGTGGATGGGTGTGGGGGATGTCCAAGTGGGTGGCGGCCTCTTCAGAGGGTATTTGGGGTTGTCCGGGTGGGTGGGGGGCTGCCCAGAGGGTTGGGGGATGTCCAGGGGGGTGTCCAAGGGGGTAGGGGGTGGGGGGTGGTGTCCAGGAGGGGTGGAGGCTATCCAGAGGGGTCGGGGGGTGTCCAGGGGGGTTTACAAGGGGGTGGGTGGGTGTGGGGGGCTGTCCAAGGGTGTGGGTGGGTGTTGGGGGGTGTCCAGGGGGGTGTCCAAGGGGGTAGGGGGTGGGGGTGGTGTTTAGGAGGGGTGGGGGGCTGTCCAGAGGGTTGGGGGGTGTCCAGGGGGGTGTCCAAGCAGGTCGGGGGTGGGGGGTTGTGTCCAGGAGGGGTGGGGGTGCTTTCTAGAGGGGTCGGGGGCTGTCCAGAGGGGTCAGGGGGTGTCCAGGGTGGTGTCCAAGGGGATGGGTGGGTGTGGGGGGCTGTCCAAGGGGGTGGCGGCCTGTCCAGAGGGGTCGGTGGGGTGTCCAGGGGGGTGTCCAAGGGGGTGGATGGGTGTGGGGGGCTTTCCAAGTGGGTGGCGGCCTCTCCAGAGGGTATTTGGGGTTGTCCGGGTGGGTGGGGGGGTTGTCCAGAGGGTTGGGGGATGTCCAGGGGGGTGTCCAAGGGGGTAGGGGGTGGGGGTGGTGTCCAGGAGGGGCGGGGGGCTGTCCAGAGGGGTCGGGGGGTGTCCAGGGGGGTGTTATATCTTACTATATTTTGTTTAAAAAATAATATTCAAGCATATTTTTTTAAATACACATCGATTTGTTTTATATTTCAAAATTGTTTACATTCAAATTATAATTTTTTTCATATAAACATATATTTGTCTTATCTAAAAAATATTTTTTTTTTTGCTATTTGTTATAGGTAATAATGAGTCGAAGTTGGATTACGGCACATCGAATGAGCAATGAATATGAGGAAGGTGTTGATTCCTTTTTGGAATTTGCTAAACGAAATGTTCCAAGTAGTGACATTTTTTTCTGTCCATGCCTGAAATGTCTGAATATGAAGAAGTTGAAAAGTAGAGAGATAAAAGATCATCTGATTTGTCATGGTTTCAATCCGAGTTACAACCCTTGGATTTGGCATGGCGAAACTGGACAGAATGTCACTGATGATAATGAATCGCAAGATGGTAACTCCGATGGAATTGAAGAAATGATTCACGATATTGTAGCAGAACAAATTGAGATAGAACCGACAGTTGCACGTCTATATGGTGATGCCGAAAAACCATTATATCCTGGTTGTACAGATTTTACGGTTTTGTCGGCGGTGTTAAGATTGATTAACCTGAAGGCGAAACATGGATGGAGTGACAGAAGTTTTACAGAGCTGCTACAATTGATGAAAGACATTCTTCCAAAAGATAACGATCTTCCAGATTCACATTATAAGGCCAAAAAAATATTATGCCCGATGGGATTGGGATACAGGAAAATACATGCCTGTCCGAATGACTGCATTATATATAGGAAGGAATATGAATTTCTGAAAGAGTGTCCTAAATGTGGGACATCACGGTATAAGGTGAAAGAAAAATCACAAGCTGATGTAGAGATTACAAATCTCCCTTCAAAGGTATTTTGGTATCTTTCTATAATTCCTCGTTTCAAATGTTTATTTGCTAATTCACATGATGCAAAAAGGTTAAGATGGCATGCTGATGAGCGGGTATGTGATGGAAAAATACGTCATCCAGCTGATTGTCCAAAATGGAAGAAAATTGATACCCAGTACCCTACATTTGGAAATGAAATTAGAAATCTGAGACTAGGCTTGTGCACAGATGGAATGAATCCATATCGAACCCTCAGTAGCACACATAGTTCATGGCCTGTTTTATTGGTAATTTACAACCTCTCTCCTGAAGTTTGTATGGAGCGCAAATATGTCATGTTGAGTATCATGATCTCTGGTCCAAAGCAACCCGGCAATGATATTGATGTATACTTGTCACCGCTGATTGATGATTTGAAACTGTTATGGGATGATGGTATTAGGGTATATGATTCTTATAAAATGGAATATTTTCAACTGCATTCAGTGCTTCTATTCACTATAAATGACTTCCCAACATATGGAAATTTGTCTGGATACAGTGTTAAAGGGCATAAAGCATGTCCAATTTGCGAACAATAGACGTCATATTGTCAATTGCATCATGGGAGGAAAACAGTGTACATGGGTCATCGAAAGTTTTTTCCTATGGATCACCCTTATAGAAGACTAAAAAAGGCATTCAATGGCTCACAAGAATTTGATACTGCTCCAAAACCTTTATCCCCAGATTTGTATTTTGAGAGGGTGAAAAACCTTGATGTGACATTGGGAAAGACACAGAAATCTGGTAATGATAGACATATTTGGAAGAAAAGGTCAATATTTTTTGAGCTACTATATTGGAGGTATCATGAAGTCAAACATAATATTGATGTCATGCACGTGGAGAAGAATATATGTGATTCTTTGATCGGAACATTGCTAGATATTAAAGGAAAGACAAAAGATGGGTTGAATGCAAGGTTAGACCTACTATCAATGGGAATACGTTTGGAGTTAGCTCCCACTCCTAAAGGAAGACGAACATTTCTTCCCCCGGCTTGTCATACATTATCGAAGAGGGAGAAAAGTAGCTTCTGTCAGTGTCTTCATGATATCAAAGTGCCTCAAGGTTATTCTTCAAATGTAAAAAATTTTGTCTCATTGAAATACTTGAAGTTGATAGGTATGAAATCACATGATTGTCACGTCATGATGTAACAAATTCTACCAGTTGCACTGTGTGGAATATTTCCCATCCGTGTCAGAAAGACTATAATGAGGTTGTGTTATTTTTTCAATTCAATTTGTAACAAGGCGATTTATGTGAATGCTTTGAACATTTTGGAAAAGGATGCAATTTTTATACTTTGTCATTTGGAAATGTATTTTCCTCCAACTTTTTTTGATATGATGGTGCATTTAATGATTCATCTGGTTCGAGAAATAAATCTTTATGGACCTGTATATCTTCGTTGGATGTATCCTTTTGAAAGGTATATGAAAATATTAAAGGGATATGTTAAAAATCCATATCGACCTTAAGCCTCCATTATTGAAAAGTATATTTCTGAGGAGGTAGCAGAGTTTTGTACGAGCTACTTGGCTACGGCGCAACACATAGGTTTGCCTCCATCTCACCATGAATGGGTTAATAATGAGGGAAAGGGGATTCGTGGCTTGAAAGTCAAATCACTGTCAGCTGAACAGATGAAGAAGTTAGAATCATACATCTTGAATAACATAGATGATGTTCAACCATATATCACATTGCATATTAATGAGTTGAAACAATGTCATCCAAAGAAGAAAGAAATGTGGATTTTGAATGAGCACAACAAAACTTTTTTGCCATGGTTTAAAAAGACCTTGCTTGGTAGATCAGATGTATCAGAGACATTAAAATGGATAGTGGGTGGTCCATCTTTAAATGTGATAACATGGTCCGCTTATGACATTAATGGCTATACATTTCATACGAAAGCTCAGGACAACAGAAGTGCAGTTCAGAATAGTGGTGTATTGGTGTTTGCAGAAGCAATGCATTTTTCGAGTGCTAAGGACAGAAACCCAATTTCGGCATCAAGTGCATATTATGGAGTGATTGAAGACATATGGGAGGTTGATTACTTTAAAATTAAAGTTCCTGTTTTTAACTGTAAATGGTTTATCGGTAACAACAGTGTCAGACACGATGAATTTGGAATGACACTTGTTAATCTGAATAGATTGGAAGACACAGCTGATTCTTTTATAATGGCAACACATGCCAAACAAATTTTCTATGTAGTAGATCAATCAGATATGCAGTGGGCTGTTGTTTTACAAGGGAAAAACAATATGTTGGTGAGGATGAATTTGATGAAGATGGTGATTTATGTGAGATCCCTACTTCCATGGAAAGATTAACAGAACATAATGATGAGTATGTTGAAGACATGGTTTGTGCCATAAGGAACGATCACGACGAAGGAATTTGGGAAAACAATCCAACTGTACATTCCTAAAATTACAGGTAACACATGTTTATTTCTTGTTTACATTTAGTTTTTTCATATAATGTTAGATATTGTAAATTTTTTACTTATTAAAACATGTATCAAACCAAAATGATAAAACAATAAAAACCGTAAAGAGGAGAAGTCCTGGGCACACCGGCCGGCCGGTGGTGGATCACCGGTCGGCCGGTGGTCCAGACAGCAAAGCTCTGTCTGGTCCACCGGCCGGCCGGTGATGAGCCAGCGGCCGGCCGGTGGTCCAGACAGAGAGGAAGGCTCTCTGTCTGGTCCACCGGCCGGCTGGTGGTGATCCAGTGGTCGGCCGGTGGTCCAGACAGAGAGGAAGGCTCTCTGTCTGGTCCACCGGCCGGCCGGTGGTGATCCAGCGGCCGGCCGGTGGTGATCCAGCGGCCGGCCGGTGGTCCAGACAGAGAGGAAGGCTCTCTGTCTGGTCCACCGGTCGGCCGGTGACACCAGGCAGTGGGCAAGTCTACTGCCTGGGTCCTCCGGCTGGCCGGTGAGCTCACACCGGCTGACCGGTGGACTCAGTGAGTCCACTTTTCAGCTTTCTTGGGCCAACTCCTTGGCAACCTTTTTCCTATCAACAAAAACACTTGAAAACAAGTTAGAACATAATAAGAGTGATTGTGATCACTAAAATCCAAGAGAGAGGGGTACAACAGACTGTGTTTACCATGTTTATCATTGTTTAACATGCTTACCATATTACCAATGTTTACTATTATCTAATTTAGTACACTTTTCTATTTTTTGATTAAGTAGTATTACAATATTTGAATTTGTATATTTGTGAACTAATGTTTGTTTTTTTGATTTGAAGGAAAATGACAGATCAATCAGTTGATCAGCCACATGATTCTGGAGATGAGCATATTGGTCATACATCTGGGGAGGAACATTCACATGCTCCTATTACGAAAAAGAGTTCAAAGGTTGGTAAGCGTGGGTGCACACATTTACCAAAATTATCACTTTCCCGTATGAAGGAGGAGAGGATATTCGTGGAGTTTGATGATGATGATCTTCCTAGAGGTCCAAATGCTAATGATTTTAAGGGTTTTGTAGCAACTCAGGCTAAGAGAAAAGTAAGCATTCTCTATGATGATTGGAGAATTGTGGATAAGGCGATAATTTCTCAGCTGTGGGAGACCATTTTGGTAAGATCTTTTGCTATTGTTTGACTGTTCTTTAAATGTTTCTAGTATATATAATATTTTTAACCTCTTTTTTATTAGATGACATTTGATATTCCTGACACTGGAGGAGTCAGGAAGAAATGCTTATCGTTGGCTGCTAGGAGATGGAGGGATTTCAAATCAACCCTCTCATCTGATTTCATTTATGGTCATAGGAGTCGTGAGAATCCATGTCGTATATATCCTTTTATAGATGAAGACACATGGAGACAATTTTTTGAAAGTATAAGAAAAGAATCATTTTTGGTAAGGGCAATGTAAACTTTTATAATCTTTCTTATATAAATGATCTTATTATTGTTTTGTTAATGATTACTTATTCTTAATTTACAGCAAACAAGGAAAGCTCATCAAGAGATCCAATCTAAAAATGTATACCCTCATAGTTTATCTCGGGGAGGGTATGCATTATTGGAAGAACAAATGATGGCAGAAAAATTTCAACAACTAAGAGCTGAGTCTTCAAGCTCTGGAGAGGTGGCCCCTCCATCCCCTCCATCTAGACATGAGAAATGGAAAAGAGCTCGGAAGGTCAAAAAAGGACAATATCTTTCGGAAGAATCGAGACTCGTAGTTGAGAGGATTGTAAGATATCTATTTTATTTATTTAAGTTTACTATTTTCGTCATATATTTCCAATCATTATAGAAATGTTCAATTAATTATTACAGGACTCTCTTGAGGAGCAGAGTTCACAGGGGACATTTACACCATCTAGGAGGGAAGATATTTTATCTGTGGCATTGGGAAAACCCGAACATCCTGGCCGTGTAAGAGGATATCCGGCAGGTGTATCGGTAAGAAAAGTATTTCCACGTTCCTCAACTTCTAATGTTGAGGGAGTTTATAAAAAAAATAGAATCCTTGGAGGCTGAAGTCCATAATATTAATGCGACAATGGAGGAAAAGATTAGAGCATCGGTGCAGTTTATGTTTGCAGACTTGCAAAGACAATTTCAGGGTGCAGCTCCCACTCCACCTCTCCCAGTAGCTCCCACTCCCCCACCTCAGCCTGCGGACCCCATTTTTGATCCTCCTCCTCCGCCGCAGCTACCTACTTATTGTGAGTTGTATGTTGATGATCCTCAACATCATATAGTTGCATATGGGATGGTATATTGTATAGGAGATACAGTTCATCATCAACAGTTAGAGGTAGAGAATCAGAGGGTCACTGTACAGGATATTATAGATAGATCAGCTCGGATACCATTACCTACAGATGAGGTGACGACAGTTGGACATAGTATCGGCCATTTTTTACTTTGGCCATCCAGACTTCTTCGACTCATTACCATAGAGGTATGGATGTTATATCTTTTATTTTATATTTTTATTAATGTTTTATCATTTGAAAACTAATATATTTTTCAATTTATTTTTACAGGAATACTTCAAAGGTAAAGAAATACTGTATAGACAACAACAAAGACAGATAGCTATGACATCAGATGCAGATACTAGCAGTCTTGACAAATTGTCAAGATATTCAAATTTGTTGGCGGATCATTATGACTTTACAATGGAAGCTCATGTCTATGGACATTAACTAAGTGTGGGGATTATGAAAACTGATATCATGGAGTTTGTCACTGGAGATAAGTTGGGCATCAACGTGGTGCAAATTTTTATCATGTAAGTCTTAACACCTTTTCCTTGCGTTATATTTATTAAAAATGTATACTTATGTCTGCTTTGTATTAGGTATCTGTATAAAATTTGTGAGAGGAATGAGCTGACAGATGTATATGGATTCGTGGACCCACAATTGATTTCCCCTGAAGCATGTGCATTGGATGAGGAACAAAGAATGATTTATATTGCTGATAGATTTGAAAAGAATGTAATCACACAGTGTTGGATGATGCCTTTTTGTGAGAGGTATGAAACACATCCCTCTCAAAGAGTTAATTATCTTTTAACATAAAAAACCACTAACGTTAAATTTCCTTTTATCAGGGATCATTGGATGTTAGGGGTTTTTTCCCTAGGTAGAAAGCACTTTATTGGATATGCTCTCTCCATGATGATGTGCGAGAAAGTTTTAAGAATATATTGGAAACGTAAGTTTCAATTTCACAATAGTTTTATATATTATAATGAATTTTAAATTTACCCCATTCGTATTATTTTCTAACAGGGCATGGGTCCACTTTCGAAAAAGCGCAAAGAAAGGGAATTTCAAGATCAAATATGTACATGCGAAGGTAAATATCCATTTATAATTTGTACATTTTGATTTATTACATAAAAATAATATATTGAATTTACACTAATTCAAACAGAAATGTCATGAGCAACAAGGCATCATCGAATGCGGATATTACATGTTAAGATTTATGTATGAAATAATAACAACTGGGACAGTTCTGAGTTTTGACCTGGTAAGATTTCCTCTTTCTCATAATATTTCAATTTGATTTATTCATTATACACGTTAACTACTATCCTTTTCCTTTGTAGCTTTTTGATGACCCTCAACCCTTTACTGCTGAAGATATCAAACACTTACAAGTGGAGTGGTCAAATTATTTTACAGGTTTGATTGACTTTTAGTTGTTTGTAATGTAAAATGTAATTTTGAATATTGTCAATGTAATTATGTATTTCGTAGTCGTTTAGGTTGGATTTAGTTTGTTTTGAAGTTGATAGTGTAAGTTTTGAATGTTATATAAGTGAATGTTTAATTTTTCTCTACTTCTTGTTTTGGTCTACTATTGATGGTTTTTCTGGTCTGGATTTTGGTATGGGGGGAGAGGTTCCAAGGGGGTGGGTGGGTGTTTGGGGGTGTCCAAGGGATATGGGAGGGGTGTCCAAGGTGTGTTTGGGGCTGTCCTAGGGGTCGGGGGGGTGTAAATGAGGGTGGGGGTGTCCAAGGGGTGGGGGTGTCCAAGGGATATGGGAGGGGTGTCCAAGGTGTGTTTGGGGCTGTCCAAGGGGTTGGTTGGGTGTAAATGAGGGTGGGGGGGCTGTCCAAGGGGTGGGGGTGTCCAAGTGGTGGGGGGTGTCCAAGGGATATAGGAGGGGTGTCCAAGGGGTGTTTGGGGCTGTCCAAGGGGATGGGGGGTTTCCAAGGGGTCGGGGGGGTTTCCAAGGGGTCGGGGGGGTGTCCAGGGGGTGGGGGGGGGCTGTCCAAGGGGTGGGGGGTGTCCAAGGGGTGGGGGGGTGTCCAAGGGATATGGGAGGGGTGTCCAAGGGGTGTTTGGGGCTGTCCTAGTGTTTGGGGGTGTAAATGAGGGTGGGGGGGCTGTCGAAGGGGTGGGGGGTGTCCAAGGGGTGGGGGGTGTCCAAGGGATATGGGAGTGGTGTCCAAGGTGTCTGGGAGTTCTGTCCAAGGGGCCGGTTGGGTGTAAATGATGGTGGGGGGGCTGTCCAAGGGGTTGGGGGGTGTCCAAGGGGTGGGGGTGTCAAAGGGATATGGGAGGGGTGTCCAAGGGGTGTTTGGGGCTGTCTAAGGGCTCGGGGGGGGTGTCCAGGGGTCAGGGGGTGTCCAAGGGGTCTGGGAGGGCTGTCAAGGTGTGGGGGGGTGTCCAATGGGTGTTTGAGGCTGTACTAGGGGTCTTGGGGTGTAAATGAGGGTGGGGGGCTGTCCAAGGGGTGGGGGGTGTCCAAGGGGTGGGGGTGTCCAAGGGATATGGGAGGGGTGTCCAATGGGTGTTTGAGGCTGTACTAGGGGTCGTGGGGGTGTAAATGAGGGTGGGGGGGCTGTCCAAGGGGTGGGGGTGTCCAAGGGTTGTGGTGGGGCTCCAATGTGGTGGGGGAGGGCTGGCCAGGTTGTTAGGTGGGTATAGATGAGGGTGGGGTTCAGTTGGGGCTTGGGGGAGGGCTGGCATGGTTATTTTTGTTGTTTGGTTTCTGGTTGCTTTTTAGTGAGAGCAGTGTAATTATTTTAAAAAAAATATCGCTTTCACGTCGGTTATTTTATAACCGACGTGGTAAATAAATCGGTAGGGGTTTATCACGTCGGTTTTTTCGAGAACCGACGTGATAAACCGTTCCCGGGCCTTTTATCACGTTGGTTCTTAATATAACCGACGTGCTAAAAGGCCTGGGAATCGATTTACCACGTCGGTTATTGGATAACCGACGTGCTAAAACGTTTCCCAGGCCTTTTTATCACATCGGTTATTTAAGAAACCGACGTGATAATAGGCCCGGGGAAGGGTTAATCACGTCGGTTATGTCATAACCGACGTGATAAACGATATCCCAGGCGTTTTATCACGTCGGTTTAGAAATAACCGACGTGATAACCCCCCCCCCCCCCCCCCCCCGCGCATATTTATCACATCGGTTATTATATAACCGACGTGCTAAACCCCCCCACCCACGGTTTATCACGGCGGTTATATAATAACCGCCGTTATAAATCCCCATCCCCCATCATTTTTCACGTCGGTTATTAATGAACCGACGTGATAAACACCGTGATGTTAGGGATGTTACGTCGGGTTTTAAATAACCGACGTAAAAAACGTTATTTATAACGTCGTCCGTATTAACGTCGCCTAAAAACCGATGTAAATAATGAAAAATAACCGACGTAAAAAATGTTTTCTGCACTAGTGTGATAATATCTATCTAACCCAAGGAAACTATTGATATCTTTCACAGATTTTGGCCTCATCCATCCTTCAATTTATTTTGTATTTTAAGGATCCATATATATCTCATTGATTGTGATGATATTCCCCAATAATGATACTTATTTAAACCAGAACTCACACTTATTATACTTGGTATGAAGCTTCTCCTTTCATAGGGTCTTTAGCATAGTGATCATATGCTCCTCATTCTCCTCCTTGCTTTTGGATTATATTAGAATATCATCTATAAATACTACCACAAATTTGTTGAGGTAATTTATAAAGAATCTATTCATTAATTCCATAAATATTTCTAGAGAATTAGTGAGTCTTAATAGAATCATTATGAACACATAGTTCTCATACCTTGTACAAAAAGTGGTCTTGGGGATATCTACCTTCTTCACCCTTAATTGATAATATCCTGACCGAATATCCATCTTGGAGAATTATTGTGCACCACATAGCTGATCAAAAAATTCATCAATCCAAGACTGAGGATACTTGTTATTTATCATGATCTTATTGATCTCACAATAATCAATGCAAAGACGCATTGACCCATCCTTCTTCTTGATGAAGAGGACTGGTGCACCCCATGGTGAAGCACTTGGGAATATAAACCCTTTATCCAAATTCTCCTATAGTTGTTTATTTAGCCCCTCAAGTTCTATAATAGCCATCCTATATAAAGTTATATATATCTACAATTCCCTAGGTATAAGATCGATTGAAAATTCAACCACTTGTCTAGGAGGAAGACTAGGAAATTCATCAAGAAACACATCAGCTTATTCCCTCACAATAGGAAAGTCTTTGAGGATGATCATTTCCTTATACTCAATCATTTGAGATAAATATGATTTATCAAAGGTAAAAAATATTTGTGCTTGATATGATGGTGCTAAAGAAGATTCATCATCCTTCTTACACTTGTACAAGATTGGGGGTCGATTCACCATACAAAAACTGATTTAATTATCATGGAAATTTATGTTGTCTCTATATAAGGAAATCCAATCCATTCTCATAATTGCATAAAATTCCACCAAAGGTAGAATGATAAGGTTCCCTAAGAAGTTAATCCTGCAAATTGTGACATGGGAGGAGTTATATACTTGGTATACAATAATTTCCTCATTTTATATTTTCACCAATAACACTACTTCCAAGATTTGTGGTGGTGTTTGAATAGTTCTACTAAAATTTCATATTATGAAGGAATGCGTAGAACCAGAATCAAAATCTATGTTCTCTATTCTTGAATGAATAACTTGAGTACCATTCACCACTTATTTTTTGGGATCCACCTCAACAGTTGTGATGGAAAATTATCTCCCTTACTTCCTTGTAGGTTTTTGGTTGTCTATGAAAACCCTTGCCTTAGGAAATTAATTTGGAAAGGTCCATTATTCCTTATAGATGAAGTAATGAACCATACACTGAGGGTTGAATTGATCATTCCTTTCCTCCATCACATTAGTGGGTTTCTCCTATCGGTAAATATTATAAAGGTGCCTTTAATTCCCACACCTAAATCATTTATTCATTCCCTTTAAGAAATTTATAGGGTGCTTCTTTCTGCAACTTTGACAAGTGGGATGTTGGAATTTCTTGGCACCGTTATAATTATCCATTGGACCACCAAAATTAAACTCAATTTTATGCTTCTTATCCCCATGATACCCTTGAGATTCACCAATATCAATCTCAAATTTTAGATCACATTGGACAATTTCCTCATAGCTATCAAAGTCATGGATCACCAAAGCTTTTCATAGACTTGGTTTTAGCCCACTAAAGAAGTGGTCAACCTTGAATTTGGGGGTAACGAAAAAGCCAGAGGCATATCATACAAGTCTTGTGAATTTTTCATCATATGATCCAATATATTCATCATATTTTTTTCTTAATGTCAAGGAAATACCTTTCCATTTTAAGTTGGAGTGTGCAAGGAAAATATTTACCAAAAAAATCGGAATTCCTTCCACTCCATCGCTTTGATCTCTTCCTTAGGCTTCGTATTCTTGATCAATGTACACCATTGATCAGATTCTCCCTCTATATAATAAAAAACCATAAGATCCTTCACTTTTTCATAACATTGAAGGATGGATAATATATTCTCAATGGAGTTGATTTATTGTTCCGTGGTTAAGGGATCAGATGATCCATTGAAAGTGGGAGGCCTTTATCACATGAAGACCTAGATTGTGGCTTCTTATCTCTTAGGTGGGGTTTGGATGCTCCTCTTGATTCAGGTTTCTATTCATAACCTAAGTCGACTAAGAGATTATTGTCATGAAGTTTGTGATTCCTACTCCCATCGAGTTTGGAATCTCATTGGGGAATTCATCACATTTCTAGTCGCATTGATTGTTTACCCAAATCCTTCTATTTTTGTACATTGTATATAATAAAAGAAAAACTAAACTATTAAACTCATAAAGGGGAATCCAATGACATTAAAGGGATAACTTATAAATTAAATTTATTTCCTTAACTTATGAATTTATAGTCTTCAATCTATGTCATTCGTGATCTATTTCCCAACATATATTTTTATGGGAATTTTTTGTTCCCTTAATAATGGTTTATAATGATATTATGAGTTTACCAAATCAAATTCCCTAGTAGTGTCAAACCAGGTGCATAGTAAGTCCTATTTTTTTGTACCAAGTTACCTCGAGTTAGGCCTATAACACCTTGTCATATTTGTTACTCCTAGGTACATTTGTGCTAGAACCACATCCACTTGTAGTATATAGATAGGGATATATTTTCTTGATAAACCACTTAATCTATACTTACCAAAATTTAGGGATGTTTTCTTATACTTAGTATTATCTCTAATGCTTTTACTAGAGTTCTCTAATCCTAATCCCAAAAATAACTAAAATTTTTCTTTGATACCAACTATAACAACCCAGCTCTTTATTTCATAGTAATACTTAATTTATTAAAAAATACTACACATAATACAACCTGAATGATTGAGAATTTTAGTGTCTTTAGGAATTAGGTACATTTCATTACAACATAAAACATGGAATAAGACATCATTATTGAAAACTTCTTTAACATACTCAAAATACTCCTTCAAATTTAAAATTGCACTAGATGACCTATGGAAAAACATAAGAAAGGGGTGAGTTATAAAGCCTAGTAATGGATTAAAGATAGAATAACATGAAAAATATAATACATATTAAAGAATAGGAATATCACTAATGCATAAAAATATTAGGAATCAAAAACATGAATAAAGAGAAATGATATAGCATGATAACCATAACATGGTAAATGTGGCAACAACTTAAAACAATGCATCATAAACATATTCCAAGGCTAAACCTACAAATACATCATGGTGAAAAAATTCCCATAAAAAATCAAGTTAAATCCCTATACCAACATGACCTATCAATATACTAAACATTACCCAATGCATTGGAGCACTATCTGGGTGCACCTATCATATTCATCTCATACTCATGCTTAAGTGTGCCACATAGATCATACAACATTAATTCATTCATAATAATAATTTATTCCATGATCAAGGATTGTGTAATATACATATGAAAGTACCTAATCAAGAAATTATATGTGCATAAATATCAATTCCATTGATAGAAAATGGTTATGGTATTCAATGAATAATTATTTTTTCATGGAAAACTGTGGTGACATTTTGGTAGCATAACGGTGTCACATAAAAATTCATAAAATGGTTTGATGAGAGATAAAGGGGTATCTCATAATTTTGAAATTAAATTTAAAGTAATAGGGACTTTTAAATACATTTTAAAACATGAGAAATTGTAAATATAAGGCATATGATATTTAAAAACTTTAATAAATAAGATAAAGGAAAGAACCCTTACAAAATTTAAGCATGATAATGGGTGTACATAAGGGTTCATAAGAGGGGAAAACGAGAGTGAAAGGGGATATAATAATTTATAAATCAAATGGGAATTAATGGGGATATGTAAGAACATATCCCAACATATTAAAATTTAAATTAAAATATATAACATAAAAGGAGTGCTTGATAAAAGAGTAGAGTGGAGGATCCCTTACTAAAATTTCGGCATAGTAACGGCTTAGGTAAGGGTTAAAATGAGATAGGATAAATGGAATATAATTAAAATAACATAAATTTGATATTAATTTAATGTTTATAAATCAATGACAATATAACCAATTTAAATTAAAAATACTGATTTCAAAGTAGGTTCTTGAATTGAAAGGAATAGAGGAATGTGAGGGTCCCTTACTTGAGTGTGTGACTCCAAAGGATTGGGAGGGGCTTATTGAGAGCTTGGGGTAACCTTGGGAGGAATATAGGAAGTTTAGGTAAGATTTTGGTCATGATAAAAGGAGTTTTAGTGAAGAAAAATAGGATCTTGGTTGGGTTTATATAGGAAAAGAGGGGAATTTATTTATTATTTAGGTTTTTGACTCAATATAATAAAATATCCAAAACCACAAACCATCCCATGGTTTTTTACCATGGTTTATGAAAAATGGTAGTGGTTTTTATTATTTTATAAGTCCAAGGTCGAACTTATTAAAATAATTCTCTTTATTCTCTAGAGGTGAGTGACACTCTTAATGAAATGATTTTAAAACCTTAAAATATATTATAGGTTTTAGAGGATTCATAATGGCTTTACAAAATAAATAAAATTAAATTAAAATTACATTATTTTAAATTTAAAGCATTTATTTATTCCTTTATCCCATTTATAGTAATTATTACATCACTTTTGGTTCATTATTGTGTCATAAAACACAAATTATATTTATACAGTATTTAATTTTTTACCTGAAAATTTGACTATCTCGAAAAATTATGACAAATTCACCATTGGATAATTTCAACACTCTGATTCCAAAAATAATATTCATTTTATATAAATAATTTTCTAAATAAGGATAATTTTACTTTTTAAAATAAAATCAACATTTATTAAGAAATGTTGGGTTTTTGACAATAACAGTTTTCTGACACTTATAAAAATTACATTTGATTATATAATAATTTATATTTGATAAATATTATTTAATAATAATATTTTCTTAAAATATTTTTCAATTAAAAAATCCATTAATTTCATAAATTCATTAATCTAATTTGAATATTAACCAAAAACATAATTTGTGCTTTATTGTATCAAAATAAAAAATCATTTACAAAGTAAAAATAATAAGATGAAAATATATTCATTGTTATATGAAAAATAATTTAAATATTACTATTTCTAAGGTATTGATACATATCCTTGTAATACATCAATATACACCCTAGGATTAAGGTGTGTGATAGTGGGACTTTCATGGGGCGGTTTGGTGAACAAGGTTTGGGTCGTGATCTCGATGAGCATGAACTTATCCCGTAAATAATTTCACTCATGATTATGTTGTTGGATATAATATTGGGATTGGTCAAGGGAAAATCCCAAATATGTTATCCCCCATGTATGCTCTAATAAATGGGATTCATAGGGTATGATTATACTAGTTGAGTTTATCACTTCTTTTGTCTTTGTCAATTGGATTGTTAAAACCCTATATTTATACTAACCATGTGATCACTGTTCAATGGATATATAATCAATAGAATTGATTAAGAATAGTCAATTAAATCCGATAGGATATAATTAAACCAAATAACTTCATGTGTTTTCTATAACCATATTTACTTAATAAGATGTTTAATTAAATCAATAGGGGAATTTTATTTATAAGAATTTAGGTTGTTATAGTTAGAGTATAATAGAGGTATAAATAGTAAGTAAATAATTGAAGAATTTAAATAGTAGAAAATAAAGATAAATTATGTATAACATCCAATAACTAAATAATAATCAAAAGCAGTAAATTGACACATATACAATGGATGATGATTCCATGTCTCTATAAAATAGGGAAAACATGTATACATGGTAGTAGATAGTAAATACAGTATAAGATATAAAAAAGGTACAAAAAGGCCAAAATCTATCCAAGAATCTCAAGTTCTAGCCTGGTCATCTACTACTAGGTTCCCATCATAAGTCATATAGGAAGTCACATGTTCATAAGTGGATGTTTCCCCTTATCTACACTTGCAAGCATATAGTCTCCTTGGGTACCATCGGCGGCCCGGATAGGGTGTGATTTAAACTTAATAAGCCACAACCAATGGTGTATATAAATATCCAATCAGTGCATATAATATGGAAGTGTGTGGATATAAAAATGAAATCCACTAATAATAATGATAATTGGGTCATCTCTAGTTCCAAAAAGAAACCAATCTGACACTACCTGCTTCAGCCCTTGTTAGAATATCTATGAACAAGTATCAAGGTTCACAATACCCAGTATCAAAAGAATAAGGGATGCCATTCCCAATATCACAGTATAGGGACACCATGCCCAATATCACAGTAGTAGGGATTCTATGTCCAGTATCATAGTATAGGGATGTCATACCCAGTATCACAGTATTAAGGACTCCATACCAAGTATCATAGTAGTAGGCACGCCATTCCCAATATCACAGTAAGGAATTCCATGACCATATCATATATAGAATGGAAGCCATGATCGTATCACATATAGGGATTCCATGATTGTATCACATTTATAAAGGGTCTTCATGTCGGTATATAACAACTGTAGAAGTTATACCATGACCATATATATTTAACATGCATTAAGGTCATCATTCCCATTTACCATAATTAACAAGGGTCATCATGCCCATACATCAACAGTGATAAAAAATAATTGGCTTTAATATGAGCCAACTAATAATTCATAAGTCATTAATATTCTATTATAACAAGGGTCTAACCACTATTTCTTTCAAATAGGTGATGTGTTTGTACCACTCACATTTAATTCATTTCTTTAAAATTTAAGATATCATGATTTGAATTCATGCCAAAACCATTTAGATGAAGGATTGGTCATTTATACATTTATAACATCCATGTAAACTTGGTCAGCATGCCTCAAGGGATAGAGATAAGTATAGGGGACCCAAGAAGGTCACAATATTCTTAATTAATTCAACAATTCTATAACAGATTCAATTTATGGGAAATTCATAGTGAAACTGGAATGCTGCACATGTCACATATTATAAAGCATCAAGAATTTAAGGGATAAATACTAGACCACCTACCTCAAGCTTGTAATACTCTCTGCATCTAGTATTGGCCTTTATTTTTTCCTGAATCAAGATAAAATGGGAGAATAGATCAACACCCTAAAAATAGGTCATACGAGTCTATATCAAGATAGTATCATCAAGGGAAATGAAAATGATGAACCAATCCTAAGGATTTAAGAACTTACATGGAGGAGTCCAATGAGACCAACGAAAGATTTATCAGACTTCATATGGAAGTGATATTGAAGATCCTAGGTTACACCAAGGTGGGAGATCAACTAGAGAAGAAACCCACTACACACTGGAAAATAGAGCAAAATAAAGTAGGGGTTCAATTAATAGGTTCTTAAGGTAAAAATAATCAATTTTTCCAAAAATATCTGGGTCGCATGGTTTGGCCACATAGTTGGCCAAACTATTTTCCAACTGTAAACCCTCCATTATGTTAAGGGGTAACTCACATGCTTTCATGCACACAGTTTGACTAACTATTCACAAACCATGTGCACACCTCTTCTAAAAACTATAGGTTCTCCCACACGGGTATGCACCATCTTCCATGCACAAACCATGTGCACACCTCTTCTAAATCTATATATAAGTCCCTAGCCTTAAACATTACATAATCATGAATTAAGTTAAGAATTCACATTGAGGATATTTTTAGGTTTAGAGTTTTAGATAATTAGGTCTTAACTATTACATTACATCTATAAATATTATAAAGTAAACACTTCTACTCTATCCAATTTTTTCACAATAATAAAACTCCTTAAATAAAACAAGAATTTTTTTCTTGATATAAATCTTCTTGAATTCTTTAATTCCCTTAACCTTCCTTATACCCTATTAAAAACATTTCAAAAACTTGGGATAAGTATAAAAATATCAGTAAGGGTTATAAAATAAGGAAAGAAAACATTAGTCCATCAATACATACAAATCAATGAAACCATACCTTTAAATCATAAAACATAAGTTCTTTAAAATACCTCATGAAATCATAATATTTCTGAATAACACATATAAATCATAAATCATAAAGGTGAATTGTGACATCCATATCATACTAACATTGTATCTCTCAAAGCTACATAGGGAGTTATGTTTAGAATACCCATCATAGTATATTCCTTAAATCTCTTAGGAGAAACATTAATGTTTACCTCTATAATGTTACCCAATGCATTGGAGTGATATATCGGGCTCACCTACCCTAGTTTTATCATGGAACCACCCATATATGTAAACAATATCCAAGAACCATAACATAATCATAACACATAACACAAGCATAAAGTAAAGATAATATTTCCACATTAAAATCACAATATATCATTTCAATATATTGACATAATAAATCCATTATCAAAACAATTTTAAATACAAAAAATAAATAAGTATGGTATATGGTATTTATTTTCCTTTTAAAAACAATACAGCTTGTTGAGGAATCCAAATATCAAATAATGCTCACGATGGTGGAAAGGTCGTTGTCACTGCGTACGTTAAAAAGAAACATTCTTTTTGTCATTTAGTAAAACTATTAGTAGATAAAAGATTCCCTTTTAATGAAATTAAAAATCAAATTGGATTATACACTGTATAAAATAAATTTGTGTATAAATAAAAATATGCCTTAATGAAAGGAGATTGAGATGAAGTCCCTTACAAAGATTATTTTGTAAATAAAATAGATCGATTATGTTTATTAACTATAAGTACACATAAGAAATGTATAAATGAAATATAGGGCATAAAAATTTATTTATTACATAATCATATAATGATATAATTAAAAGTATAATATTAACCCAAAGAATAAAAATTGGGTTAAGAAGTTTCGTTACAGAAATTTGGCAGCCTAACGGCATCACTTATAAATCCAAAAATGAGTTGATGAGAGAGAAAAGGGTCTATAATCACATGGAAATAAAATTTACAGAAATATGTATATATAATAACATATCTCACCACTTTAAAATTGAAATTTAAATACATAACATAAAATAAGTCTTTGACTAGAAGAGGAGGGTGAAAGGTTCCCTTACCTTATGTCCGACTTGTCTTGTTCATTCTTTATCTCCTTGAATAATAAACTTAAGTTAATTATACTTGATTAAGAACATTTTTAGATTTTATTATTACTTTTAAATAACTTATTACCCTGATATAACAGTCATATAATTATTCAATTTCATATCAGTCTTTTTGTTAATGTTCGCTACTTGAGTCAAAAATGAACTTGTTATAATTACAAATTGTCCATGTGATCAAAAGTCTATTATCTCTAAAATTGTATTAATTATTTAAATATCATATATATATATATATATTATATATGTATTTATATATATTATATATTTATTTTAGAATATTCTATAACATTTTGATATAATAAAATGAAATGCACCATTTATGGAGACGGTAAGTCGTACGTACGCATGAACACTACTTTCATTTCTTTTTCATTTTTAAAGGAATGAAAACTAAATGATACATAGGTATATTATAATTACATTATAATATATATGTTACATAATTTTAATAATTTCAACCTTTATACATTCCATGTATAGCATGAACGAGTAATATCACTTTGAGGGTGTGGTAATCTGCACTTCCTCAAATGAAATTATCGTATTTATACAACATTAAAAGCATAATGGTATATTATAAATGATAATTATATAAGAATGGAGATAAATTAAATATCATATATATCATATTTAATTTCATTTCCATCATAATGGCCACCATGATAGGTGGTAGGAGATAATTGAACAATCATCGTTTCGTGAGGTAGTAGTTCACTGTCCACAGAAACAGTATGTTTCTATCCATTAGATAGAGATGTGTGGAAGTGTAGTTTAAATAATTATCATAAAAACATCCTAGTATATTTAAGATACTGTTTTTGTTATAAAATAATGTAATAAATAGAGTTTAGGGGGTTGGAGAAGGAAAATAAATGAAAGAATCTTGAGAGAATACATTACCTTAAATTGGGTAACTCTTTTTGATTTAAGCTAAAAGGCCTTCTTGAAATTCCTTATTCCTAGGGTAAGGATTAAAGGATGAATATAGGTATTTTGGGATCTTATTTGGGTAGATTTTTCAAGATAAAATGGGGCTTGATAGATGTGATTAAGGGATAGAGTTGGTGGCCTTTTATAAGAGGGAGAAGGCGCACTTAAGGAATATCTTGAAATATTATTTTATTATAAATTCTATTTTGATTATAAATGAGTCCAAATTTAGTTAGTTAGAATATAAGATGAATATAATCTGAAATAAAATCATCCAATAATAATTAGATAGGTTTTGGATATTTTTTTAATCTTTATCTTTTATATTTAACCTTTTTTACTCTTACCATTTTGTCAAGCATTTAACACTTTCAGAATCAAAATAGTTATCAGAACATGAAAAATATCCAATTAAAGATTCAATAATAAAATTTTAGACTTATGATAACTTTTTTTCTGAATCATATATTTTTTTAATTTTATAATATTTAATAAAATATTTTATATTTTAAGATATGAATTATATCAATTTTGACACTATTAATATCACGACTTTTTTAAAAATCCATAAAAACTTTATTACTTAGAAAAAACATCATTAATATAAATATAACATGTAAATATCATCCAAAAAAAATTTTTATGACATAAAAATAACAAAATTAAATTTATTTTAACATTTATAATATCATTTATTTGAATCCTTTAGTAATGAAGAAATCACTACATCACCATTGTGTCATAATTAAATTTATTTATTGAATTTATAAAAATTATAAATAAAATACCATGATGTAGTAAATAATTTTAGCTTTAAAATAAATATTTATAGTCAAAGATATCACTTATATAACCCCATATAAAAAAAATTACTAAAAGATATATGTTTAGGTTATATTTTCTTTAACTTTAAATTAAAAGTAATTAAAAGTCATTTTCACACACAAGTGGATCCATGGGGTCCTAAAATCGACCCAAGGATACCCATGGTCGGACATATACCATCCAATAGGGTTATAACATGTGTTAGGATAATTTAATATTATTATAATATTATTTTTTACCCTTATTTACCAGATTTACCCTTTAACCTTGGTAAATAAAATATTTACAGAAGTTACTATTAATAATGTCTAAAAATAAAATTTAACTATTTACACAATTTGAACCTCCTGATTACAAATATGGAATCCATTTTTTCAAATTCAAAACACATAAGTAACAAAAAATAATTTAAAATTAATTCCCATTTTTAAAACCAAAAAGCGTGTTTTTAAGAAGTAAAAACTACCAAAAGATTGACATGCGTTTATAACCAATTTCAAAGTAAAATTACTTATAATGACCAAAATTGAATTAAATGATAAAAATATAATCTAATTACACTTTAAAACCAATTAAAATTATAATATAACTATATAAATAAATTATATTAAAATACAGTTTTGAATTAAAATTCAATATTTTTCACTATTCATTAAAAATTGAACTTTATTAGAAAAATACCAAAATTTCATCCAATGTAAATTTTTATGTCCCAATTCTAAAAAAGAATATTATTTTTTTCAAATAGAACATATAATATTTACAAAAACAAGATTTAAAAAGGGTTCTCCATCAAAAGGTGGTAAAACGACCTTTAAAAAATATTAGAGTTTTTCATGCTTAAAATCGGATTCATTATTATTTTAAGACTCTAAAATTTATAGGATAAATGGAAAGAAATTTAATAATAATATTTAAGTTAGTTTTTTTCATCCCTTACAATACAATGTCTAGGAGTTAACTATCATTTAAAATAATTATATTATTATATTATTTTTTGGTATAACCTAAAGTTGTGTGCAAGGTAAGATTTTAAAGAAACATGTTGTTGCATTTAGAGTATGATATCAGAAAAAGTGTCCTATTTAAAATAAAATTAATATATTATTCATAAATATTAATAGATATGAAAATGTATTATTCTATAAATAACTGGGTCATTACATCCTTCCCCCCTTTTAGAAATTGTATCCTCGCGATTTTAAAATTGGGCATGGAAACTTCATTGAAAGTCCCACATCAAAAAAAAGAGTCAATAAAACTATCAATTTAAAAGAAATAAAGAGAATTAAAAAGGTCACCCAAGATAACACATACTATGATTCCATAAAAATATGGATATGGAGGAGAAACTAAGTGTCAAGTTCTGATGGAGAGTGATATAAAACATAATCAGGAGAAAGTTAACCACCAGAAAACCACAAACTTGTGATAGGTTAAACGGTCTTTGATTCCTCAATAAGAAAAGTAAACGAACAAAAATTTTTTTTTTAGGTTCTCTTTTGTAAATTTATAGAATTTATTTATTACATTGACTTAGAACATAAGTAAATATACTTACTTTTCAGGTAGAGTTTCATCCTTTAATAAGTTTCTACCAAATACTCATCTTTTATCCAAATGATGAGTATTCAAGATGACTTTTTTTGAGAAAGATGAGCATGGAGGATCTTAAATTGAGAAAGTTAAAACATTACACAAGTTGTAATAGAGGCATTTTACATTTTCCCCTAATAATAAGAGGACCCATTTCATTAGTAATAGTGTTGTTGTGCATGTTCCCTTCTTCCAACACCCCTTTGTTTGCAAGTCCATCTGAAATGTGATTCACCTCCCGGAAGGTGTGTGTGATAAAGTAGTTCAAAGAGGATATATTTTCAATACAATTTATCCACTTAACTGTCAGTTTCCATGATAGTCTTGTTTGACCCATCCTTATTGCATGAACCACCATGGCCGAGTCACATTCAAACCAAATGTTGTTCCAGCATCATCGACAAGCGATGTCCACCACGCTTATGAGTGCCATCATTTTAGCTTCCAATGCTGTAGCATGCCCACAAGGACCATAACTACACACCACGACCTCCCCATAATGATCCCTAAAAATTACCCTGAAACCTGAGGGTCCCGGGTTTCCTTTGGAAGCCCCATCCGTGTTTAATTTTAACCATCCAATGAAGGGAGAAGTCCAAATCACATCCATCATACCCCTTGTCTTGGGATAGTAACCTGCAACCTTTAAGCACCTGAGAATCATAAACTCCCGGACTGAGGTATTACAATTCTCATTAATCAGTGAATTGGAATTTTGGATAGCCACAAAATACTACTAATTGCAATGGATTCATAAAAGCTTTCATGCCTATGAACAGAGTTATTGAGAGCTCTCCAAACAGCATGTAAAAGTTCAGTACAGGTGACCTACAACAGAGCATTAACTTGTTTGGATTGCTGGAATTCAAGCAGATGTTGTATAAACTGTGTAACAGAGTGGGTATTTGGGGGTTCCAGCTCAAATGTATTTAGAACCATGTTCCATGGAGATGATGTCGTGTTGTAGGACAAAAACAAGTGGTCAACATATTCTCTATGATGACCACATAGAGCGCATCTCGAGCATGAGGAAATTCTGAGCCTCTTAATGTTAACCTCCACTTGAATTTTATTGTGATAAAGTCTCCAGGTTAGTGAAAATCTAGAGGGAAGTAGCCATTTTTTGTCCAGTGCACCAATCCAACATGTCTCACCCTGCATCATGTGTCTGGAGAAATTTTTGGAGTTCAGCTGTCCATCTTGAGACCCTTCCCATAGTAGAATGTCCTCATGTTTTATGAACCATATATTTCCCTTGTCTTTAGACATTAACCAAAACCAAAAAGATTAGTACAAGATCAGATAATCCCCAAAAAGGATAATCTTTTATAAAAAATAAATATTATTCTTAATCTCCAAAATTGAACAAACAATATCCAAATCTATAAAAAGGCCATTAAATACACAATTTTCCTTAAAATTATTCAAAATAATCCAAACTGAGTTTTAAACCCAAAATTCAGAAGGATTTGATCACATAGTCTTCCACAAAAAAATTAACATTTATCTCCAAATAACATCAGCTACTCTTAAAGTCTCATACTGAAAATTAATTAACCTAATCACATATTATCTATGATAGGTTAATCATTTTCATAAATAACCCAAATAATTATATGTACACAATAAAAAAAATAGATTCTTCCAAAATAAAATTCCACCATTACTCCTTAATTAAAATCCCAAAGTATTCTATTTTCATTAGGCATATAGTGTTCCCAAAAGAGAAAATGTCTTCCAAAATAACCTTTACCACATAATCAAAAAATCATTTTATTATACTGAGGATATCTATTTGATAAAACATATGATCCCAAATCAACTTATTCTTGATCAATAAAATATTTTAATTAAAAATAATAATTCATACTAACCAGGGGATTCACGTAAGCCAGTGGTAGGCAATGCTCCCATGTCACCCTTTGGTTATAGGTTCGATTCCTATGGCCTTGCTAGACATGATGGATTGTCATCCGTCCTACAGGTAGTCCTTTTTTTTAAACTATATCATTATTACAACATTATCAAAAATAAGATAATTTCCTCAAAAATTACCATAACTTGCTTGATCCTCAAAGGTTATATAATTCCTTTCATTTTGCATCCCAAAATGTAATAACCATTAATCACCTCAAAAATAAAAGATCATATGAACCCCTATGGTTATTCATTATGTCCACACAAAAAAATTAAATTCTTCCTTGAACAATGATTTCACATATCAAACAACAAGGTTACAAATATTAGAAAAAGTCTTCCCAAAGTAATCCCATCATAAAAAAAAGATAATTAATACTTTTAAACATTTCACCATCCTACAATCTACCGTAACTCTGGAATACCTTATATGTTGTCTTCTTACTCATTCATATCTCTTCATAATCCATTAACTATGCATTTTCACCTTATTTCTTAATACATCATTCCTGCAGATCAAATATTCTCATCATTTATAAATATCAATCAAAATATTCTTCATTATTTATGGATAAGAAAATAAATCACACCTTAAATCCAGATAGCATGATCTTCAGGATGTCCCCTTTCTCTTTCAGCATGTTGTCATACTTTCAAAAATTAAATGTTTTCTCTACTTCTATAATTTCACTTTTCAATAGAATTGGAAAAGTTTAGATCTTAAAATCATATGAAGAAGATACCATGACCCATAAAAATTTTTTAGAAATGAGTAGGTGTTGGATAGCTCAAACAATTTATTGTAGGTGATTTGAATACTCAAGAAGCTGTAAAAATCATTCGAACAGGATTTTTCCATAATAATGATGATCAAATTGTCAGGGAGGGATAAGAAGGTTGTGAAGGATCTCTTTCCTTACATCTTGACAAATGATCCTTAATCTTCTGAAAACAATCAACACTTAAACATGAAACGGAATATTATAATTAAAAAAAAGAATCCCCTATAGGTTAAAGATAACATAAAAACTTTTATATTAGTCTAATACATCAACCTCCTTATATCTTCATTGTTCAGGTTTTTCTCCAATCAAACTATTCTACCATAACCCTCCAAAAGTTTCCATATGTTAATAACCCTCTTGGTTATATGGGATCCTTTACCTACACCCAAATAATACCCTAACCTCCAAAGTTATCTAAACTGACCTATGATACCAATTATAAGGCCCCAGCCTTAAACATTACATAATCATGATTTAAGTCAAGAATTCACATTGAGTATCTTTTTAGGTTTATAGTTTTATAGAATTATGTCATAACTATTACATTATATCTCAAAATATTACAAAGTAAACACTTCTACTCTATCCAATTTTTTCACAATAATAAAACTACTTAAATAAAATAAGAATTATTTTCTTGATATAAATCTTCTTGAATTCCTCCATTCCCTTAACCTTCCTTATACTCAGTGAAAGAAATTTCAAAAACTTCAGATGAGCATAAAAATTTAAGTAAGGGTAATAAAATAAGGAAAGAAAACATTATCCCATCAATAGATAAAAATCAATGAAACCATACTTTTCAATCATAAAACATAAGTTTTTTAAAATACCTCATGAAATCATAAGATTTATGAATAACACATAGAAATCATAAATCATAAAGGTGACTTGTGGCATCCATATCATATTTACATTGTAGCTTTCACAACTATATAGGGAGTTATGTTTGTAACACTCATCATAGTATATTCTCTAAATCTATTAGGAGAAACAATAATTTTTACCTCTGGCATGTTACCCAATGCATTGTAGAGCTATCTCGGGCTCACCCACCCTAGGTTTATCACGTAACCACCCATATACATAAACAATTTCCAAGAACCATAACATAATCATAACACATAACACAAGCATAAAGGAAAGATAACATTTCCACATTGCAATCACAATATATCATTTCAATATATTGACATAATCAATCCATTATCAAAACCATTTTTAATACCAAAAATATGTAAAGAGGGTATGTGTTATTTATTTTCCTTTTAAAACATTATGGATTGTTAAGGAAGACAAATATTAAATAACGCTCATGGTGGCAGAAAGGTCGTTGTCACCACGTACGTTAAAATTTTTTATTCTTTTTTTCATTTAGTAAAACGTTTCATAGAGAAAAGATTACATTTGAATGAAATTTAAATTCAAAGGATATTATACACCATATAAAATAAATTCATGTATAAATCAAAATATGCCTTAATAAAAGGATATTGAGACAAAGTCCCTTACAAAGATTATTTTGTAAATAAAATAGATTGATTATGTGTATTAACTATAGGTACACATAAGTAATGTATAAATGAAATATAGTACATCAAAAGTTATTTCTTACATAATCATAGAACAACATAATTAAAAGTATGATATTAACCCAAATAATGGAAATTAGGTTAATAAGTTCCCTTACAGAAATTTGGCAGCCTAACGGCGTCACTTAAAATTTCAAAAAATAAGTTGATTAGAGAGAAAAGGGCATCTCATCACATGGACATAAAATGTATAGAAATAAGGATATATAATAACATATCCCAATACTCAAAAATTTAAATTTAAAGACATAACATAAAATAAGTCTTTGACTAGAAGAGAAGGGTGAAAGGCTCCCTTATCTTGTGTCTGACTTGTCTTGTTTATTCTTTAACTCCTTGAATAATAAAAATTAGTTAATTATACTTAATTAAAAATATTTTTAAAGGTTATTATTAATTTTAAATAACTTATTACCCTTCTATAACAATCATATAATTATTCAAGTTCATATCGGTCTTTTTGTTGATGTTCGATACTTGAGTCAAAAATGAACTTTTTATAATTACAAATTGTTCATCTAGTCAAAAGTCCATTATCTCGAAAATTGTATTGATGATTTAAATATAATATATATCCAGTATATATTTATTTATATCCATTACGTATTTATTTTCTAATAGTCTATAAAATTTCTATATAAGAAAATAAAATGCACCGTTCATGGAGACGGTAAGTCGTACTTACGCATGAATGCTACTTTCATTTATTTTTCACTTTTAAAGGAATTAAAACTAAATGATACATAGGTATATTATATTTATATTATAATTTATATGTTATATATGTTATATAAGTTCATTAATTTTATCCTTTATATGTTCCATGTATATCATGAACGAGTCATATCACTTTGAGGTGGCGGTTGTCAGCACTTCCTGAAATGAAATTATCGTATTTATACAACATGAAAAGTATAATGGTATGTTCTAAATGATAATTAAAGAATAATTGAGATAAAATATATGGAATATATATCATATTTAATTTCATTTCCATCATAATGGACACCATTAGAGGTGGTATGAGATAATTGAACAATCATCATTTCGTGAGGCAGTAGTTCGTCATCCATAGAAACAGTATGTTCGTATCCATTAGATGGAGGTGTGTGGAAGTTTAGTTAGAATACTTATAATAAAAACATCCTAGTATATTTAAAATACCAGTGTTTTTATAAAATAATATAATAAAGAGAGTTTAGTGGGTTGGAGAAGGAAAATAAATGAAAGAAGCTTGAGAGAAGACATTACCTTAAATCGGGTAACTCCTTTTGATTTAAGCTAAAAGGCCTTCTTGAATTACCTTATTCCCAAGGTAAAGCTTCGAGGAGGAATAGAAGGATGTTGGGAGATTATTTGGTTAGAAGTTGGATGAGAAAAGGGGGACTGATAGGTGTGAGTAAGGGTTAGAGGTGGTGGCCTTTTATAAGAGGGATGAGGGGCACTTAAAGAATATCTTGAAATATTATTTTATTATAAATTCTATTTCGATTATAAATGAGTAAAAATTCAGTTAGTTAAAATATAAGATGAATATAATTAGAAATAAAATCATCAAATAAAAATTATATAGGTTTTGGATAATTTTTTTAATCCTTATCTTTTTTATTAACCCTTTTTTACTCTTACAGTTTTATCAACCATTTAACACTTTTAGAATCAAAATAGTTACCAAAACATAAAAAATATCCAATTAAAGAGTAAATAATAAAATTTTAGAGTTATGATAACTTTTTTTCCTAATATTATATTTTTTTTAATTTTTAAATATTTAATAAAATATTTTATATTTTAAAATATGAATTATGTCAATTTTGACACTATTCATATCATGACTTTTTTTAAAATCCATAACAATTTTATTACTTAAAAATAACTTCATTAATACAAATATAAAATGTAACTATCATCAAAAAAAATTTTGGATGACATCAAAATAACAAAATTCCATTTATTTTAACATTTATAATATCATTTATTTGAATCCTTTATTAATGAATCAATCACTTCATCACCATTGTGTCATAATTAAATTTATTTATTTAATTTCTAAAAATTATAAATAAAATACCATTATGTAGTAAATCGTTTCATCTTTAAAATGAATATTTATAGTCAAAAATATCACTTATATAACTCCATATAAAAAAATTACTAAAATATATATGTTTAGGTTATATTTTCCTTAACTTTAAAATAAAAGTAATTAAATGTCATTTTCACACACAAGTGGCTCCATGGCGTCCTAAAATCAACCCAAGGATTTCCATGGTCTAAAATATCTCATCCAATAGGTTTAGAATATATTTTAGGGTGATTTAATATTATTATAATATTATTTTTTACCCTTATTTACCATATTTTCCCTTTAACCATGGTAAATAAAATATTTACTGAAGTTAATATTCATATTTTATTTAAAAATAAAAGCTACATATTTACAAAATTTGGACCTCCTAATTTTAAATATGGAATCCATTTTTTCAAATTCAAAACACATAAGTTGTATAAATTAATTTAAAATTAATTCCTGTTGTCAAAACCAAAAAGCGTGTTTTTAAGAAGTAAAATCTACCCAAAGATTGACGTGTGTTTATGTCCAATTTCAAAGTGAAATTACTTCCAATGAACAAAATTTAATTAAATTATAAAAACATAATCAAATTAAACTTTAAAACCAATTAAAAGTACAATCTAACTATATAAAAAGTTGGAACAAAATTTAAAGGATTCAAACCTCAAGAAAGACTCGGGATCTTACAATTTTAGTTTCAACTCCCTTCTATTGACTCAATTAGATATGTTTCTAGAATATCCATTAGGATCCTTGATACTCTACAATACTTCTAAAAAATTATTTTTCTCTAAAGTTTTCATCACATAATAAGTACAAGTAACTTTCCATTTGTTTTTACTGATACACACATGATGTAGTTCTGGTTGAATACCCCAATCCAACAAGTCCCGGTAAGATTGTAAGTAATATTTGGTCTTCCGCTTGATATTTAGAATAATTTAAAGCAATAGTTCACTTATATTTTTCTCAATGTGGATTAAATATAAACAATGATATAATAAATTAGTAGACCGGTATGGAAACTCAAAAAAGATACTTTTATTTTTCCAATTGTAAGTGGCTTCAGTGTCAGCATTCTTCCTCATTTTAGATTTCATCAAAACCGTTCCCTAATGAAAAATTTAAATATTTCAATTAAATAATCACATTAGTTTTTTTAATACATTAAGGTGGATGTTTAGTGTCAATAGTATTATCAAACCTCTACTGATTCTTCCTGTATTGATTATCTATTGGAAAGAATCGTTGATGCCCCACAAAACTAAAACTATGATGATATTTAAGTCTTCTTGATCGTGTATTATTCAAAAAAAATAGACATGATATTTTTTCCTTCTGATCCAACTAGACATCATTGCATAATCATAGAAATCATTTATAGTCCATAGAATGGCATCATGCATCTGAAATATATTTTTTGAAAAATCATTGAATGTGCACACACCCATATCCCAAAGTTGATTCAACCCTCTTATTAAATGTTAAAAGTATAATTCTATATCATTGTGAGGATAAGAAGGTATGGATATTATTATAATAAAGAAAATAAAAGGTTTCTTCATACACATCCACTGAGGAATATTATAAATGTGAATAAAACTATCCATGTATTGTGAGCAGTAAGCATCTAACCAAATGGATTAAACCAACATAGGATAGACACAACCTAACATTAAACACCTCAAATGTAAAATTAGGATGTTGTGCTTCAAATTTCTATCTTTCTATTCCACCTGTAGGATGAACCAACTCATCATTATCTTTAATTCTCTAATCATCATACCATTTCATATTGGTTGATATTTCTATAGAAATAAATAGATTTTGAAGACTTAGAATCAATGGAAAGTTCCACATGAATTTTTTTTGGAACATGAGATGGTGTTCCATTTTCATTTTATTTCAATTGAGATATGACACATACTTTACAGTCATTAAGGTATACTATTTTCTCCCAAAATAAACTAATATCTTTTAGAAAATTATGAATTTTATTAGTAGAAAATCCAAGATGTTTAACTAACTTCCATGACTTATAATGATTTAAGGGAATATCTGCACCATCAGGAAGCAAGTCCTTAGAAAAGGTAAGTATATGATCAATAGCGGTATCAGAAATTTCATACATGGTTTTCCCATAATATAGCCGCATTAAAAATTTTAACTTTTTTATCTTAGTATATTCCTGATATGCATGAGTTCTGACATCATCCATTAATTTTTTCACTCTCTCGACATCATAATCTTCATTATTTTCCTCGTGTGTATTTATATCATTATATTCTTACACTATCATATTATCACTCTCATGATTATGTACAAATGGAAACCGATCAAATATCAAATTCTCCATACCATTTCTTTCTTTCTATTTACGAATAGTAGAATATTTTCTCGTCTCTCCATTGTGATACTAAAAATAATAGTTTTTTTTTAATATAGATTTGTCTATATTATAGCTAACTTTTCCCTAACTTAACCATGGTCTTCCAACACAATTATAACATGGAAATTGTATATGACCTTCATCTGAAGCATTGTTAAATTCAAAATCTAAAAAAATATCCAAGTTCTTTTGAAACTCAATTAAAATCTGATCGGTATGATATATCCATCTTTTATCCATTCTATTACAAGGAAAAAATTATATTCAAATTAAAAATGTAAACAATTATTACAAAGTTCAGTAAAAAAAAATTTAATATTAAATTCATCAAATCATACTAGTATATATCAAAACAAAGAATAACATAAATAATATATGCTATAAGTGATGCTGATAAATAATGAACCAGACAAAGCATATGAAATGGAATGGGAAACAACTATTACACAATCCAATTAAATAAATATGTATTTATGAAACAATTGTTTTAAAACTTCCATGTTTTGAATATGATATTAATAAAATTAAATACACTTGTCTTTATAATAGAAAACATTTACTCAAAGATAACAACAATGCATCACCCAATATCAAAACCACAAAAACGTGGTATAATAATATCATGAAAATTATACCATAATTGATATAAATATAAAAAATCATCCAATCCTAATATCATAGAAACTAATATTTATAAAAAAAATATACAAATTGTAATAAAGGATATATAAGCCCAAAGTTATATGATATATGAAATGCAATACAAAATTTGTTAGAAAAAATAACTCATCTCAAATTCGAAAGGAAAAAATTACCACTTATATCCTTCCATAAGACCAAATAATTTCCAATGATCATCTAATAACTCAAATGGTAACTTTTAACTACTAAAATCAAAGTAAATTAGTTCTACAAACACATATAGTGTGCATAAATTGTGAATGAAGTGCCCTTAAATAAGGATTCACTAAGGAAAAATAAGTCTGAAGTGCCTCTTATGGATGTCAAAGAAGAGTAAAAGAACAAAGTATTCCTTAATGATATCACATATCACTACATAATGCAGGAGGTCAAAGTTGATGAAAGATCCCTATATTGGTAGAGGAAACGTGTTAAAGGGTTCAAGAAAAATATATCAAAAGAATAGAAAGGTATTGGTGGGATTAGTCTCATAATAGTGAAGGAACTCATGCCAAGAAGGATAAAAAATATAATAGAGAAAAATTTAAATGTAACCATCACAAGTGGTTTTTCAAAAAAAATAGCCACTAGAAAGGCTTGGAGGAAGAGTAGAATAAAAGATTTAGTTCATTAATAATAATCACAATCATTAACATGGGGATGTTATTGGTACCCCTCTACCCTTTTACTTTATTGTTAAATATGATAAATTGAGTGATGTAGGACGAAATGGTAGATATAATCCATGGGGGTTATTCACCATGTGTTCATTAAAAAGATTATTTCAAATACAATTGTTCATTATGGAATGAAATTTCTAGATAATTCTGAAATTTCACAAATCATGAATTAAGTGTGGAACATTGTGAATTTGACCATACATGATAGAATATATATGAATCTACTGAAATATTAAAGATATAGTGAATTTAAATCCTATTTTATATTGATTCAAGTTTCAAATCCAATTTTTGTTTTTAATAATGAATTTAGGATATTTGGAAAGCCTTACAAGTGATTTATTATAAACTAACATGTTGGTATCATTTGAGTGTTTTTGAAGATACTCAGAATCTACTTGGATAAATAATTATACCAAAAATGTGTTTTTAATAAGTGGTGTCTAAAGGTTTAAAAAATATAGGGGAGATAAATATTAGCTCATAAAATCTACTTAGCCTCATTTGAAAGAATAATTCATTATAGATAAATTAGAAGAAATTGATTGTTGGGGGTGTCAACTAGCTCTTCAAGTGGTATTTTTCTCACCCATGTGAATTAAATTTTATGTATTAATAGTTTTTGTGAGAAGTTATTTAATATTATAGGAATATTTAACTACTCAATTTGTAATATGGTTTATGGATTTAGAGTAAAATATGGACAGTATTGATATTGTTAATTTTGGCCCTTATTTCCTATACTGATCTCCAAATCAGTAGTCCTAGAATTTTTGTGGACATGTCATTTCCAAATGGTGAATTCACTCTTTATAATCTAAAATTATTAATTCATATGATATATAAAAGCATTTTAGTAGTTAAATTTTAAATGGAAGTTAAATTAAATTATTTCAAAGTGATGTTTTTCATGTAAAGTCAAATGGAATATGTTGACAGATATTAAGGGGAGATTTAAATCTCTAAATATGTAAATATTATAGGACTGATGAGATGATGAGTTATCTTGTCAATATGTGTCATGAATTTCACGAATTATTCTTGATGAAGGTTATACAGACTATGTAAGAGTCATTGGATACCTATATAAAGGTACTTAAAGAATAACATAGAGGATGTGTAAGGGTAGAAGAAATCCATTAAAAATCTACATAAGGGTCATTAAAGATCTGCAATACCTACGTAAAGGTGAGACTAACTTTATAACATGTGTAAGGGTGCACTAACCTATGTAAAGGTAATAATGAAAATATAAATACTATGCAAGGGTATACTAATCTAAGTAAAGGTAACTCATGAATTATTCTATATAATCATAGGACATAAAATAACCCCCCAATACATTAATAAAACAAAAAAATACAACATTAATCAATTGCATAATAAATTAATATATATCACAAAAAATGTATTGGATTTATGTAAAAGTAGTAGATAAATAAATTAAAACAACAAATATATCTATTACAATCTCATTTATTATGAAATACTATAACAAAAAATATAAAATAACCTTATTTCAGATAATCTGGAAGAATCGTGAGCTAACTGTATCTTGGTTAGGTTTTCATACATATATAAAAATGAAAAAAATATTCAGTAAAAGATAAGAAGGATTTATAACTCACTAATCTGATGTTGAAGATGATTAGAATAAAAAAATTACTAAATTAGGGGAGAATGCTAGAGGAGAAAGAACCGACCATCATTGCTCGAATGAGGTAATAATAGGGCTTGAGTGAAGGGGGTGGTTGAGGGATATTAGGGTTCTATATCCCAATAGTTTTTAAAAAACCATTAGTATATCTCAACCTATACCAGCTAATTTTTAAAAACCATTGGGATATCCTATTTTATACCAATAGTTTAAATAAACTGTTGGTATATACAGATTCTAGCCACTCTATACCCATGTTTAATATAAACCATGAGTATATATGTGTGGGGATATACCCAATTTCTAGTAGTATCTATTCATTCTTTCATATCTCACAATTTTAGTATAATTATTCAAACACCACCTCAAAACATGGGGTTGATTTATTTGTGAAAACAAAAAAATGGAGCAATTGTTGCGTCACAAGTATATAACACCTCCCCGATCAATGTTTGTGGACTTAATCTTCTATAAAATCTCATCATACTTACTTTATTGAATTTTGATTCCATTTTTTCATGGATTGGTTGTCTTTATATAAATCCAACATCAACTATTAGGATGGGGAAATCACTCTTCACATCCTAAGTCATCCTATGATTTTGTATGAGTGTAAGGAGGAGGATGAATATCCCTTGTAATCTTCTGCTCAAGTGTGCATATTATTTCCTTATGATAAATCATATCTAGATCAAATGATTGGGGGCAAGGAAAGAATCATGCTTGAAGATAGTCCCATTGTGAGGGATTATACTGATGTATCCCCTGAAGAGTTGTCTGATCTTCCTCATGATCAAGAGGTTGAGTTCTCAATTGAACTTATACCTGGTTCCCTAATTATATCCAAGACTCCTTATATAATATCCATAATTGAGTTTAAGGAACTAAAAAAGTAGTTTTAAGAGAATCTAGAAAGGGGTTTTATACAGCCGAGTTCTTTATTGTGCAGTTCACCAGTCCTATTCGTTGAGAAGAATAATATTTCAATATACCTCTATTTTGATTATCATGAACTCAAAAAAATCATGATAAATAATAATTATCCCCTACCAATGATAAATGACTTGTTTGATCAACTATATAGAGCCCAATATTTCTCTAATATGGACCTTTAGTCGGGATATCACCAATTAAAGGTAAAGAAAGAAGATATTCCCAAAATTGCCTTTCAAATGAGGTATGGAAACTATGATTTCATAGTGATTCCATTCAGACTCACTAATTCTCTATTAATATTTATGGACTTAATTAATAGAGTCTTTAGAGATTAACTTGAAAAAATTGTGGTAGTCTTTATAGATGATATTCTGATATACTCTAAAGGTAAGGAGAGGTATGAGAAGCATTTGGTTATGGTTATAAATACTTTATGAAAGAAGACTCTATATGAAAATTATAGTAAATGTGAGTTATGGATGAAGTAAGTATCATTCTTGGGGCATGTCATCACCAATAAAGGGAAATCTTTGGACCCTTCTAAGATAAAGGCAATTGAGGACTGGCCTAAACTAGCATCTGTAACAAAGATTAATAGTTTCCTTGGACTAAATGGTTATTACTGAAGATTTGTGATAAAATTATTATAAATTTAAAACCTACTAACCAAGATAATTTAGAATGGATTAAATCTTTTCTGGACCAATGAATGTAAAGAGAGATTTAAGGAATTTAAAAAGATGTTTATCACTGCGCTAGTCCTTGCACTTCCCTCAAGTGAAGGAATTTTTATGGTATATAGTGATACTTCAAAGAAATTTTTGGTTTGTTTAATAATGAAAAATGAAAAATACATAGTTTAAACCTCAAGGTATTTGAAAATTCATGATAAAAACTATCCAAGACATGATTTGGAGTTGTTTGTATTGATCTTGGTGTTAAAAATATGGTGGCATTATCTCTATGGGGAGAAGTGTGAAATATATACGGATCATAATATCCTGAAATATATATTCACATAGAAGGAGATTAATATGTTCTAATGTTGTTAGAGATGATAAAGGACTATGACTACTCAATCTATTACCATCATGGGAAAGAAAACAAAATGGAAGAAGCTCTAAGTGAAAAGGATATGAAAACTTTATTAATGATGATAATTGATAATGATCCAATATTATTATAATATAAAAGGATATAAATGGGAATAATAAAGTAAGGAACATAATCATTCCTTTCTCAAATGATTAATTAAACATCCCTTCTAGAGAAGTTGAATTATTCTCAAATAGAAGATGTGGAAATTCAGAAGAAGGTGGAAGCTATATGAAAAGGGAAATACTCAGAGTTCAAAATTGATGAAAAAGGAGTTGTAAGATTTAGTTCATGACTATGTGTATCATAAAACACTGAGATAAATAGTTAAATGATGCACATAGCTCAACCTTATCCATCCACCCAGGGATCATGAAGATGTATTGAGATCTTTGGGAGCACTGTTGGTGGGACAATATAAAGAAAGAGATTATAAAATATACATCAAAGTGTCTGGTATGTTAGCAAGTGAATGATAAGAGTAAAAATTATAAGGGGATGATGAAACCATTACCCATACCTACATGTAAATAGGAAAACATCACCATTTAATTTTCACTAGTCTTCCAAAGACATCAAGAGGAAATAATGTTATATGGGTTATGGTGGATCATCTTATAAAGATTGCTCACTTCATTGCGATTCGAGAAGAATTCTAACTCGATCAACTTGAAAGGATATACATTTTAGAGATGGAGGGACTAAATAGAACACCACTATCGATTGTATATGACCAAGATCTAATATTTACCTTCAAGTTTTGGGAGAGTCTCCATCATGCTCTAAATACTAAGTTGAACTTCAGTGTGTATTATCACCCCCAAACTAATGACCAATCTGATTGAACCATCCAAAAACTAGAAGAAATGTTGATAACATGCTTTACGGTATTTACAGGATGGTGGGATCAATATTTTTTTCTATTTTAGTTCTTGTACAATAATAGCTTTTTCTTAAGCATCCAAATGGATCCTTATAGAGCCCTTTATGGGAATAGATTTTGAACACCTATGTGTTGGGATGAAGTTGGTGAAGATTGGATATTGTGACCCAAAATGGTTAAGGAAATGATAGAAAAGTTCAAGACTATTTTTTAATACATCAGGTCTGCTTAGAGTTAAAAGAAGAGTTATGCTGACAATCATCGAAAAGACCAAGAGTTTGAGGTCAAAGATAAAGTGTTTCTCTACGTGTCTCAATATAAGAGATTCGTGAGATTTGGGACGAAGGTTAAGAAAACAATTAGATGTATTGGATCCTTTAATATTCATGATCGCATTGTATTTTTGGACTATCGACCTACACTCCCACCAACCATATCTCAAGTGCATTATGTATTCCATGTATCTCTCATGAGGAAGTACCTATGAAATCCATCACATTTACGAAATTTAGAGTTGGTATAGCTGGAAAATGATCTATGTTATGAGGAACATTCGGTGAAGATCTTGGACCATATAGATAATTATATACTCAATAAGACATCTCACCTAATCAAAGTACTATGGAAAAACCATAAATATGAGGAGGTAATATCGGAACTGAAGGAAGTCATGAAATAGAAGTACTATCACCCATTTTTACATTAGTATGTAATATAAAATTTCAAGGGTAAAATTTATTAAGCGGGAAGAATGTAACACCCTGAGTTTTTAAAATAATACTATGCTCAATAGATTTCTTAACACGCAACACTAATCTTTATGTGAATTGGGATATACAATAAAAATATTATTATTTAAATATGATCTTTATAACCTAGTCTTTGAATTGGAAAGTGTGAATATGATTAACCGCATTATGAAATATTTATAAAGTTCATACTCACTATAGATTTATTGATTAATTATTAGTAAATAAGCACCCATTTTTTAGTAAAGTTGATTTATTCTTCAAAAATTGGTTTTATTACTTTTTGTGAGCGAATGTTATAATTAATTTCTGGAACTTTTAGAAATTTTATTTGATAAAAAATATATAATTTTTTAAATCATCATGTCAAAAATAGCTTAGGGTGATTTTTTTTATTTTTCTAAAAAGGTTAATTTTCCAGTGAATAGTATGAAATACTAATTTTTATTAAAAACTATATTTTTACTTCAAGCATTTAAAAAATTACATTTTATTTTAAAATTGTTTAAAAATAAAATTATTTTTATTTTATTATTAATAATATAATTAAGTTCATTGAAATCAATTTTATGGTTTAATTTGGTATAAAAACATTTTTATACTTAAAAAGGTCATTTTTCTAAAAAATTGTTTTTCATTGTGTTTTTCATTTTAATCTTAAATTAATTTCATCCAATTATATAAATTTAATATTTAAAAAATTGATTCCATATTTTTAATCATGAGGTACAAATTTGGTAAATTGGTCCCTTTTATTTTTTGTCATGATGAATATTAATCTTAGTAATTTTTTATCACCACAATAAGGGTAAATTGAGTAATTAAGGTTAAAAATAATTTAATATGAACTAAAAAATGACCCCAAAACATTCTTTTATCTTATTTTATGAGTGTATTTTGTCCTTTTTCATCCATGTTTCGAAAATATGGAAACTTAGTGTCATATTTCTTTAATTTTGACCCTTTTATTATTTTATGTAAAGAAAAGTCAAAAATATCATTCACTTTGTTTTATTATCTCTAGTTTTTTTACATAGGGATAAATAGATGCCATATTTGGTTATAAAAGGGTCATTTTAAATATATTTATATTTATATCATGTTAATTTATTTCTAATTTTTAGTTATTAAATAATTACATTAAATACTTACGCAGTTCCAACACAGTATTTATTCAATTAATAGAAAAATAAAATAAATGGTTTTAAAAATGTTAAATGTAATATAATTTAATGAATTATTGTGACCCAATATTTTTTTAGAAAAAAATAATGTATTATATGGGTGTTAATGGAGTAGATTTTAATTCCATTGTTTTCTTTTTGTTTTAAAAATAAAATTAAATGAACAGTTCTAAAAATGACATTAATGATATTTTATAATAAATAATAATTTATTAAATGATTTAAAATTCATAAAAAAATTATATCTAGACAATTTATTGGGATATGGTTGAAATTATCAATTGTGGCCCATTTATGTTCCAATTATCCTTTTATGGTAACTATCTTCACCCCTAAAGAGTAAAAAACTTTGTTATCATGGTAATCATCAAAAAGGGTTAACGCAGGTTAAAACAAAGAGATAAGGGTAAATACTTAATCTAAACTTCTAAAAATTATTATATGATATTATTTAGACCTTTATTAATCATATATTCTAATTATATCATTATGGATCCTTTTTTTCATGAAAATTAATTTTTATTAATTTAATATTTTAAGTAATTCCAAGAGTGCCCCTTCCCTCGTTTATAAAATGGCACGTCCCCTCCACTTTTATTTGCAATTAAAAAGCCTTTTAGTTTGAATAATATCTTACCAAATCCATTATTAACATACCTCCCCATGTTTTAGAGGCCTTAGTTTTTAAATAATACTAACCTTAGAGAGTTTAAGGTGTAAAGAAAAGGAAGTTGTTTGATGAAGAGGTATAGTCTTTAACTGAATGTTTTAGTTTTATTTCTTCTTATACCTCCTAAAAATATTATTAAAACATGATAAAATAATAACACTGGTATCTTACATATACTTATATTTTATTATGTTAATTTCATCACCTATATTCATCTCCTCTTCCATCAAATGGGAAACGAAATCATCATTCGTGTGTACGTCGAACTACCACCTCACAAACCAATTTAATTTTTTTTCCATCACTGCCTCTCACATATAGTTATAATGATGGATTTAATTAATATATATGTTATTTATGATATTATTATGATTCTATAAGTGTGAATTATTATTTAACTTTCTTTTGTTCCATCCATTGAAAATGGAAACAGTGTTCATGTGTACCTACGATCTACCATCTCCATGAACCCTATAATTCATTTTTTATCTCTACCTTTTATGGAAGACTATAAATGTATATATAATGAATATATATGATATTAATATCATGGTTAACATTATGGATATAATTTAACCATGATAAATGTATAAATATTGATACTACAAAACCAAAACATACATGAAAAATGAAGTAGTTGTCACCTGGAATAGTGATTTTAATAAAGAATTGTAAATAAACAGGTGGAAATATGTTATAAGAAAATCATATATGGTATGATATATATATATGATTATGGTTCTGTAATACATTTATAATAAACCTATAATTATTATAGGTTATTTTTAACACGTACAATGAAAGAATAGACTTACGATAAGGAATTTCTCTGAACCACCCTTTTTCTTTGGTTTATAACCTTTCTCTCTCTAACTCACTTTTTCTCTCTCTTTATTATTCTAGAATGCCTCTAAATTATGTATATATTTTTCTCACATATATACCTATCTTATTCTCTCTTCTTTGATGGGGTAATTCATTCCTTATGTTCATTTCTCAAATTCCTTCTTTATGAAATCTCATTTGATTATGATATGAGGCAAGATTATGTAACCCATTTATTTCCATGGTTAATTTTTATGATTATGATTTATGATTTAATTTATTTTGTGGAACACATAATCATGAACATTTTATGATGGGTGTGAACATATATTACTCTAATGCATTGGGTAAAGTTTTTATCTCCTGAGACGTTATGTATGGAATTAGGGAGTAAACCTAATACACTACGGGACTCTATCCACCGTGTGATGTTTTCTTGGAAGTTATACTTGACTTATGATTATGTGGTTTTTTTTGTTTTTTCCACATTTCTTATGTTTCTATGATCTCATGATACCATTTTCTTTATGTTTTTCTCCCATGTGATTATTAATGAGACTAATCTTTTATGATATCATGTTATACCTTTGACTTACACGTTATGATTCCTTATTATGTTTACTCTCTTATTGGAATTTTTAGCTCTCTCATTTTTTCTATGTATTACCTAGGTTATACCATGAAATTTTAGGATATCAAAGGGATTTAGGATCTCCTATGGATATTAAAAAAAAGATGTTTTATTTTCATGTTGATGTTTTATGTACCTAGTCTTAGAAAGACACTAGGCCTTTCGATCCTTGTTTTGTATTTAATGGATAATTATTTTAAAAATCATGTAATAATATATATAAAAAGGCTTTAGTCTCTATAATGAACCCTTTTTGAAAAATTAATCATAACCATTAGTGGGACAAGATCTATATTTCACTAAGTAATGAGTCTTCTTTAGCATTCATCTCACCACTTAATTGTTTAGGTAGGGTATAATCCCAATCATATCATATATGATTCTTGGATATCTAAGAGGATAACCCTTTATCCAATCCATCATATGGATAAACTCAAGTCTATTACTCTAGTATCTTAACTATTAGGGCTTCCTATATAAGTGTTACCCAAAGAAAATGCCAAAAACAAGCTAACCAAAGATAATCCAGGGGAACCCAGATTTGGAATGAAACTAGACAAAAATACAATCCAAAGTCACTTATTACTTGCTTTCCTTACACAAGATAATCTAGGGGAAACTATATTTAGCACAAAACTACCCAGTTATAAGATCAAGGTCTTGAAAAGTGTCACTTTAGAAGGAATCTCACACTTAGTATTTGAATGGGATTTTAATATTTCCATTTTATCTCATGTTATTTCCATTTATGTATGCATGCTTCTAGTGATTTAGTTTTTAATTCTATTCCATCCACAAAATTAATACGTTCAAATCATGTTGATGTTTAACTTTTTACACAATCCACAAGTTTGTGTTACTCACCCAAAATTAGAATCCAGACATATTCATACTTATCCAGATGCATCATATACATAAGGTACATGAACACTTCATGTAAAGGTGTATAATTATATGAAAATTGGAAATGTCTACATGAGTAAGCTCGGAGCGATAGATAGTCAACCCCATTCATCAGCCTAGATAAGGCATATGCCTCAAAGTAGGTCGGTATTTCCACCCCAAGTCCCTCTACCCAGGGATACTTTACTCAATATAAAATTAAATTCATCATAACTCTAACACCTAATATGCACAAACTATATTTAACAACTAAAATCAAGCCCGTAACTTCAATTACAAATCAAGGTCATGGTAGATGAAAAAATAAATTCATTATAGAGACATTTATAGAATGTAATGCAAGGCTCCATTTAGAAGCAATTTAATAATTAAACTAAAGCATACACCCTTCATCATATAAACAATTTATAACTATGAATAAAACTAGAAATAACTTTTAAATAAATAAACAATACAAATATTTAAACATGAGATAAACATTTATGAACAATTCATAAATAAAAGTTATCTATAAACCATTTTATAATTTTATCTATAACATTATAGACATCCCATAATTTTGAATATAAACATTTTATATTCACTTCAATATGAACTCTTTCATATTTATAATTATATAGAATTTCTATTTTAAATATTTGATATTATAATAATTTTAAACTATTTATAATCAAATTTCTATTACGTAAACATTTTACATAATCTAAATAGTATATACTTGATAATTATTTAAACCTTGATCATATCAATCATCAAAACATTTTTTGATATAGTTTAAATAATATCCAAATAAGGCCCCCTTTTATTTTGAACAATTCAAAATAATTAAATATGAACAATTCATAATTAAAATATAAACATTTTATATTTTGGCCTTAATTCATAATTTATAACCCCTTATAAATTATTTATTATTATTTCTAAATACACTTTTATTTTTACACCATAAGAATTGTCATATAATTTGTTAAAATCTATTTAAATATTAACACTTAATATTTGGGAATAAAATGTTTCATAAACATTTAATTATACATAATTTATAATTAATTAATCCTTTACAACTTTTAAAAAATAAAATATCCCAAAATACATTTTATAATTGTTTATAATCATTTTATAAACCATTGAAATCATTTTAAATGCTAAAAATATTTTTTTAACAATTTTTTTTATTTACCCTTACACAGGCTATCTGAAAGCCCTTACGTAAAGGTAAGTTACTACTTACCTTTATAAAGTTTAAAAATAATGCACTGTGTGAAGGTAATATGAATATTACCTTTACGTAGCTCATTCTATATAAGGGTACTAAAGATATTACCTCTACATAAACGCTTCACATAAGGGTAGGTCATGATTTACCTTTGTGTGGCCTTCTGGTACCGCTGCATAAGGGTAATACCTTTATGAAAACCATTTACATAAAGGTAACAAAGTGGTTACCCTTACACAAACCTTCTACGTAAGGGTGTGACCTTTACGCAAACTTTATTGCATACGGGTAACATGCAGTCAGTTACTTTTATGTAACCCTTTTTAAAACACAGCTACCTTTATGTGGCCCTTACTTCACATAATTTTATGTTTTGATAACCCTTATGTAGACTAATATGCATAAGGGTAATCCAATACGACCCTTACATAGACTAGTTGTTGGGAAAAAATCCCTCAAGGCATCATTGAAGCATTTTTGAGGTGATTGTGTTTGTTGACAAAGTGGACATCTGAGTGGTGATTGTTGACAAAGAAAAACAATGACATGAAAATTTGTTGACAAAGAAGATTTCATGATGGAATGTAGAGTTCAAGATCTGAGGTCAACAATCCATGTTTGATTCAAGAACTTCGACAAAAGGAATGGATGATCTGGAGGTGGTACAAAAGAACAGATACAAGGTGGCACCGTTTTCCAGTGTTTGCCAAATTTTTGGGCCTGAAAATCGACAAATGAAGAAAAGTGTTTTTGGAAAAGGGACTTGCGCGGCGAGGACTTGGAGTATAGGAAACTTGTGTGCCATAAGTTTTTCAAGATCAGAAGATCAAAATATGTCTAAGGAAATAGGTTCACGCAAGTTTGGGAGTTGGTAGCGCAAGTGTCCAAAACGACAGAAGACTTGCGCGCTGAGACTGGGTCGCGCAGGTGACTTGCACGCCATCGCGCAGGGGGGTCAGATTGCCTATAAATACTGGACCACCCCTCTTCATTCTTTACCAGAGCTCAACACTTTGAGAAATCAGAGCTCCCATCGCGCAGGTGTGGTAGTCGCGCAAGTGGTATGTGTGGTCGCGCAGGTGGGACTTGTGCACTAGGGTGATAGTTGGTCACCGGTGTTTGAAGCTGCGCGCTAGTGTAGATTTGCGCGCCAATATTGGAGTGGGTGTAAAATTAAGTGAGTCGCGCAGGTTTGGAGTTGAAGAAGGTTGTGTCGCGCAAGTTTTTGAGGTAGAATTGTGTGCCAGTTGTGACTTGTGCGCCGATACTTGCGCGCCGAGATAGACTTGCGTGCCAAGTAAGGTTTATTTCCAGTGATTTTTGGGCTGCGTGGAAGCTGGAAGTTTTCCCGATACCTTTGGTGCAAAGAGAAATTCATCTATGGGTGAAAATTGGGCTTCAACAGAGAATATACTTACAGAGGAAGATGCATTCCTTCATGCAAATGAAGATACCTACAGGTCTATAAACTGTGAGTGGATTTCTTCCGACAGCAGTGAGCAAAGGAAGATAAAGAAGGTGATCCTCTCCACCAGTAGTGAGCCAGAGAGAGAGAAATAGGGAGTGACCCTTGGGGAAGCAGTGAGCTGACCCTAAACATTGTAAAGGCAGTGAGCCTGGGCGTAGAAGTGATCTAGCCCGAACATTGTAATCCACAGCTAGTGAAGTTTAGTGGAATTGGTACGACCGGAAACTTGTCGACGTATGCTCCTTGGACGTAGCCCTTTGCGGTGAACCAAGTAAAATTGTTGTGTCCTGTGCATGCTTTACTTTCTGTTTACTTTGGGCAACAGGAAAGAGAGAGAAGAGTGTTTTGCTTAATAGCGAAACAAGATCAGAACGGGCATTAATTTTAAATTAGTCATACCCTGATTCACCCCCCCTCTCAGGGTATTCAGCCTTGTGGACCTAACAATTGGTATCAGAGGGAAAGGTTGAAAGTTGTTCTTATCTCAATGGAGATCACTAATCATAAAGGGATTCCGATCTTCGATGGATGTAATTTTCAGATATGGAAGAATCGAATGCAACACTATTTCCGATCTTTGGGAATGGATGTGTTTTCAGCAGCTATGCATGGTATCACAGCTGATATTAATAGTGGTGCGTTATCAGAAGCCGAACATAGAGAGTTGGATACTGATTCCAAAGTGATCAATGCCTTAGGGGGAGCCCTCTCCAATCCCATCTATACAAAGGTGATGTCATGCAAAACGCCACATGCCATGTGGGAAAAGCTTTTGAATATATATGAAGGGGATACAAAGGTGAGAGAGGCAAAGCTTCAAGTGTTGTGGAACAAGTATGAAGATCTGAGAATGAACTCGAATGAGTCTGTTGATGCATTATTTGACAGGGTAAATGCTGTGGTAGAAGACATGCGGGGCCTTGGAGAAATTATCGAAGATATAAAAATTGTGAAGCATATATTGAGAAAACTTCTACCTCAGTTCAATACGAAAGTTTCTGTTTTGGAAGATAAAGACCCAAAAGAACTGACATTGGATAACCTTCACAGCACTCTTGTTGCATATGAAATGAGAAATGATGATAACGAGACTGTGGAAAAGGGGAAATCCAAAGAGGTGGCATTCAAGGCCATGAAGAAGCTCACCATTAAAGATTCTAATGAAGAAGAAGAGACAGATTATGTGATGTCATTCCTTTCTTTAAATCTGCAAAGAGGAAGAGGAAAGTTTAAAGGTAAACTTCCACTAGCATGCTTTCGATGTGTAAAGGTTGGTCATCTTGCGGCAAGATTCCCCAAGAAGTTTCAAGATGATGATTATGATGAAGTTGAAATTCCCAAGAAGAAGACTTTAGCATTTGTGAAAGGGAAGAATCAATTCAAGAGAAATTTCTTTAAGAAAAATAATCTTCTTTCACAAGAATTTGAAAGTTCAGATGAGTCTGAGGATGAAGAAGTTGAGGAAATAGAAAATTGTAGAGATCGTGGGGTAAATGCCTTGGTGGCGATTGTTGGTAGTTCTCAGAAAAAGGAAGAAGCTGACGCTGAAGAATAAGAAGAAATTGAAGGGAGAGTTGATATGGAAGCCGAATTAGAAGAAGCTCTTGAGGAGATAGACATTTGGAGAGCCAAAACGAAGAAAGCCAATAAAGTGGTTCATGATTCCAAACTCTATATGCAACAACAAGATGAAGAAAATTCTGAGCTGTTAGAAGAAATTGAAAGACTAAAATCCTCAACACCAGAGAGCTCAAAAAATATTGTTGAGTATAAGCTTAAAATTGAGGAACAAAAGAAGGAAATTGATTGTTTGACTAACACAGGAAAGGAGCAGGTCAGACGTATCAAAGAGCTTGAAGAAGAAGTGGTCAGTCTGTGAAAAAAAATTAAGGATCAAGAAAAACTCTTGACCCCCAATGTGATATCAGAAAAGCAGGCCATTCAGAAGACAGAGAAGATGAAAGCGGATCCTAGTAGTTCAGTAGGGAAGAAGCAGCAATTGAGCTCAAATGTTAAGGTCGTTTCAGGGCTAAATCAGGAACAAAAATCTGTAACAATTGCAATTTGACAGCAAGCACCCCTCCCGAAATTGAAGGTTGATTTGGGCACAAAACAGAATCCGAATATTCATAGATCCAAAAGGGAAAATCGTAGTGCTAAATTATCACGAAGGAATGTATTATATATCAGGTGCTATTGCTGTGGGAAAATGGGACATTCACAGTATGTGTGTTCCATATCCAAGAGATATAAAAGGGAACAAGAACAGAGATGGAATCCAAATAGAGAACAGTTTTCCAGAACATATTTTGAAGGACACTGTTTTTGGTGCGGAGGATTTGGGCACATGGCTAGGTACTACACTTTAACCATTCATAGAAATGTGTCAAAGCATAATCAAAACGTTAGCAAGTAGCAGAACGATAAACCGACAAGTGAGTTAAAAATGCAGAATAGATTTACGGCTTTTCAAGATGGAGCTGGTCCATCATACTCTAAGAAAGAACCGAAGTATCAATCCATACCGAATATAAAAGAAAAAGTATGGACCAAGAAGAAGAAAATTGAGAAGGTCGTGGTGGCATAGATTTCCCTTAAAGCATCAAATCGCTCTGGTGTGTGGATCCTTGATAGTGGTTGCACATCTCACATGACGGGTAATAAAGATCTTGTTACAGGCATAAAATATGATAAATAAGGAGTTTTCAAATTTGGAAATGATGAAGGCCTGAAGATTATTGGCTCAGGGAAAGCCAAGTTTGGGGGCAATGAAATGAGACGTGATGATATCTTGGAAGTAGAGGGTCTCAGTCATAACTTGCTTAGTGTCAGTCAACTATGTGACTCTGGGCACTCTATCCTATTTACCAAGAAGATGTGTATTGTTAAAGGAAAAGATGGAGTAGTCATTCTATAGGGAAAATGAACAAAGTTAAATCTTTACCTGGTAGGTGGGGAAGAAGATTCGTGTTTTTTATCCAGAGAAGAAGAAAACCAGCTATGGAATAAGCGACTTGGTCATCTATGTCAACCATCCATGGAAGATCTGGTAAAGTGTGATGCTGCTAGGGACCTTACCAAACTATCACATGATCGCACTCATATGTGTGATGCTTGCCAACAAGGGAAAATCATCAGAAATACATATAGGCCAAAGGAACAAAAATCAACTAGAGTGCTCTAATTGGTTCATGCTGATGTATGTGGACCTATCTCACCATGAGCTATAAATGGGAAAAGGTAATATGTTCTTTTCATTGATGATTATAGCAGAATGGCTTGGGTATTTTTCATTACCCATAAGACAGAGGTGTTTAGTTGCATAAAACAGTACAGGAGGGAATCAGAAAGGATGCTTGGGCAGAAAATTTTGAAGTTTCGTACAGATAATGGTACAGAATTCACAAACAGTAAAGTGGAAGAATATCTCAAGAAACATGGGATAAGGCATCAAGTTTCATCAGTAAGAACTCCCAAACATAATGGAGTGGTTGAAAGAAGAAATTGGATCATCAACAACATGGCTAGAATGATGCTTATTGATAAAGACCTACCAGAGAAATTTTGGAAGGAAGCACTTTTGACATCGGTCCATGTTTCGAACAGGTCTCTATTATGTCCGAAGCAAGGAAAGACTCCGTATGAACTGTGGTATGGAAAGAAGCCAACATTGAGATAATTTCGAATCTTTGGAAGTAAGTGTTTCATTCTCAACAAAGAAAATCATAGGAAGTTTGAGGCATGAGGAGATGAGGGGATATTCCTTGGCTACTCAGGGAAAAGCAAAGCATATAAATGTTTCAACAAAAGGCTGGGAAAAATTGTTGAGAGAAATGATGTCACTATAGTTGAAAATGAACAGAATACTCAACGACCCAGTGAACAGTTCCTGGATGAAAGTGATGATGAGGTAATCAACACAGGGGGAGCAGAAGTCGCAGAGGCTGACTCAGAAGAAGATACTGATGATGAAAAAGAAAGTGTCAAGTATGTGTCTGCAAGGAAGGAAAAGAGTCGAGCTGAAATTGATAGGCAGAATATCATTGGTGATCAGACAGCTCTAGTTCAGACTCAAAGAATGAAGTCATTATAGCAAACATCGTTTTTATCTCAGGTGGAGCCAAAATGTTTTTCCTGTGTAGCTGAAGATGAAAATTGGGTTCAGGCTATGAATGAAGAGCTAGATCAGATTGAGAAGAATCAAACATGGGATATTGTTTCGAGGCCAGTAGATAAGAATGTCATCAGGACTAAATGGGTCTATCGCAACAAGATGAATGAAGATGGCACAGTGATTCGGAACAAAGCACGACTAGTGTGCAAGGGGTACTCCCAGATTGAGGGAATAGATGTAGATGAGACATTTGCACCGGTTGCAAGGCTAGAGGCAATCAGATTATTTTTTGCCATAGCAGTGCAAAGAAAGTTCAAAGTGTTCCAGATGGATGTAAAATCTGCATTCTTGAATGGGGTTCTGGAAGAAGAGGTGTACATTGAGCAGCCAGATGGTTTTCTCATTCATGAGGATGAGAACAAAGTTTGTAGGCTGAAGAAGGCATTGTATGGGCTGAAACAAGCACCAAGAGCATGGTACTCAAGGCTTGATCAGTACTTGAAGAAGATTGGTTTTCATTGTGGAGGAGTTGATTACAATCTCTATTTCAGTAATGATAGTAATCAAAGGATGACGGTTCTGGTGTATGTCGATGACATAATTTTTGGCGGATCAGATGAAGATCAGTGCAGACAGTTTTCCGAATTCAAAAAAAATGAGTTTGAAATGTCAATGATTGGAGAGATAACGTTTTTCCTTGGTCTACAGGTGACACAAGGAAGGAATGGAACATTCATTTCTCAATCTAAATATTCCAAGGAGGTTCTGAGAAGGTTTGTAATGGAGAATTCCAAGGAAATGAAGACTCTAGTTGCTACCCGGATGAAATTATCAAAAGATGAGGATGGCAAGGCAGTTAATATCACAGAATATAGGCAAATCATTGGAAGTCATTGTACTTAACTGCAACAAGTCTTGATATTGTTTTTGCCACATGCCAAGCAGCAAGATATCAGAGTAATCCCAAGGAAAGCCACATGCTTGCAGTGAAAAGAATACTTCGGTATATCCAGGGCACAGTGGATTTCGGATTGACATATACTGACAAATCTCAGATAGAGTTATTGGGATATACTGATGTAGACTGGGCCGATTCAGCAGATGATAGAAAATCAACATCAGGTGGTGCATTCTATCTTAGTGGATTGTGTATTTCTTAGATAATCAAGAAGCAAGATTGCATTTCATTGAGCACCGCAGAAGCTGAGTATATTGCGGCCACTCAAGCTTGCACACAATTATTATGGATGAAGCAGCAGCTTGGAGATATGGGAGTTGAAGTGAAGTCTCCGATCAGAATCTAGTGTGATAACTCAAGTGCTATAAATCTCAGCAAAAATCCCGTCCATCATTCAAGGACAAAGAACATTGAGATAAAGTATCATTTTATCAAGGAGAAGGTTGAGCAGGGAATTGTGAAGTTGGAGTATGTGCCTACAGAGCTACAGGTTGCAGACATTCTGACAAAGGCCTTACCCAAGGAAGCTTTTGAGAGGCATCGACTGGCTCTGGGAGTTCATTTGATTCCCCGCACTTGAAATAGTGTGGATGTGAACCCCCCCCCCCCCCTCTCCTCGAGGTATGATGTGATTTTTCCAAATGTGCTGATATGTGTTCTCTACTCTGTTACAGACTACAAATGAGTGACCTTTGGGTTCGTTGACAAAGGGGGAGAAAATAGTGATTGTTCAAAGGGGATACATTGTGGCAATTTGATACATCATGGTTGATATGGGGAGAAGCTGACAAGTGGATCAGCCAGATAGGGGGAGTTCAAGCAAGTTGAATGTGCTTAGCCAGAGCTTAGCTTGGACAACACATGAAATAGGGCCAACGAGGTGTTGATGTTGTGAGCAGAAAGGGGGACCGTATAAAATCTGATGATGCTAGAAGTGATCGATCAAAGAATAAATATCACGATAGCTGAGGATCTTGATAAAATCAAAAGAGAGATTTTGGAATGTGGTAAAAATATTTCCAAACAAAAATTGGTCTTCCAACAAGTCCTTCAACAATTGGTATCAGTTTAGTAAAAATTGGTATCAGTTTGGTGTCAACAGTGGATGTCAGAGATGAAGTGATTCATTGATGAAATTTTCATTTACTCTTGTTTCTCACGCCGAACATTGCTCATGTGGGCTTAGAGTATGTGTTGAGTAAATCCTTGATCACTATCAGAATCGCAAAAGGCGAATGGTGGCTGAAGAATTAATTATGTATCTTTCCATAAAAGACTTGTCAATAAACCGAAAGGGGGATATTGTTGGGCAAAAATCCCTTAAGGCATCATTGAATCATTTTTGAGGTGATTGTGTTTGTTGACAAAGTGGACATCTGAGTGGTGATTGTTGACAAAGCAAAACAATGACATAAAAATTTGTTGACAAAGAAGATTTCATGATGGAATGTCGAGTTCAAGAGCTGAGGTCAACGATCCATGTTTGATTTAAGAACGTCGACAAAAGGAATGGATGATCTGGAGGCAGTACAAAAGAACAGATACAAGGTGGCATTGTTTTCCAGTGTTTGCCAAATTTTTGGGCCTGAAAATCGAAAAATGAAGAAAAGTGTTTTTGGCAAAGTGAATTGTGTGCTGAGGACTTGGAGTATATGAAACTTGCGCGCCATAAGTTTTTCAAGATCAGAAGATCAAAATATGGCTAAGGAAATAGATTCGCACAAGTTTGGGAGTTGGTCGCACAAGTGTCCAAAAGGACAGAAGACTTGCGCGTTGAGACTAGGTCGCGCAGGTGACTTGCGCGTCATCGCATAGGGGGGTCAGATTGCATATAAATACTAGACCACCCCTCTTCATTCTTTACCGGAGCTCAACACTTTGAGAAATCAGAGCTCCCATCGCGCAGGTGTGGTAGTCGCGTAAGTGGTGTGTGTGGTCGCGCAGGTGGGACTTGCACGCCAGGGTGATAGTTGGGCGCCAGTGTTTGAAGCTGCGTTCCAATGTGGAGTTGCATGCCAATATTGGAGTGGGTGTAAAAGGAAGTGAGTCACGCAGGTTTGGAGTTGAAGAAGGTTGTGTCGCGCAAGTGTTTGAGGTATACTTGCGCGCCAGTTGTGACTTGCACGCCGATACTTGCACGCCGAGATAGACTTTTGCGCCAAGTAAGGTTTATTTCCAGCAGTGATTTTTGGGCTGCGTGGAAGCTGGAAGTTTGCCCGATACCTTCGGTGCAAAGAGAAATTAATCTACGGGTGAAAATTGGGCTTCAACAGAGCATCTACTTACAGAGGAAGATGCATTCCTTCATGCAAATGAAGATACCTATAGGTCTATAAACTGTGAGTGGATTCCTTTCGACAACAGTAAGAAAAGGAAGAGAAAGAAGGTGATCCTCTCCACCGGCAGTGAGCCAGAGAGAGAGAAATAGGGAGTGACCCTTGGGGAAGCACTGAGCTGACCATAAACATTGTAAAGGCAGTGAGCCTAGGCGTATAAGTGATCTAGCCCGAACATTGTAATCCACAGCTAGTGAAGTTTAGTGGAATTGGTACGACCGGCAACTTGTCGGCGTATGCTCCTTGGACGTAGCCCTTTGTGGTGAACCAAGTAAAATTATTGTGTCCTGTGCATTCTTTACTTTCTGTTTACCTTGTGCAACAGGAAAGAGAGAGAAGAGTGTTTTGCTTAATAGCGAAACAAGATCAGAACGGGCATTAATGTTAAATTAGTCATACCCTGATTCACCCCCCCCCTCTCAGGGTATTCATCCTTGTAGACCTAACACTACTCTACATAAGGTTAATCCCTTGGTTACCATTACGCACCTCAACTGCATAAGGGTACGGTCTTGATTATGCTTACATGGCCTAACTATGTAAGGGTAAACCCCTTATGAAACTGAATTTCTAGAAAATGAAATGTTGCTATATTTTTCTGGTTTCTTCTTTATTTCACGCATGATTTCATAAAACTAAACATGGATCACTTTAATAACACTGAATAGTTTTGTTATAATCTAAAAACAATTATCAGATGAAGTAGAAGTGATTAAAACCCTTTTTCAAGGATCTCCATGTAAGAAAATATGAAACTGTGTAAAAACTAAAATAAATAAATACTGTAAAACTATCATACCTTACATCAAAAATCCACCACATCAATATTTATCTCCTTAAAATGAGTTTGAGATAGATCACAAAGTGGAAAAAAAAATCATCCCACATTTGTAGTGTATTCATAGGCTATGCCTGAATCACTTGATGTTCGAGAGGGATCTACTATAACACCCCAAACATTTTATGGTATGATTCTATTAAATAAATTATTTTCATAGCCTATATTTCATAAATCATTGTGTTCCTTTAAAACAAAACTTGGTTATTTAGAAGATAGTCAAAACCAAGCCATTAAACATAAATTTTTCACTTCTATGTTTTGAATTTCGAAAAACAGTCATCTAGAGTTGTGACCAGTACGTCATTTAGAGTCTGATAGAACCAACTTGATTTTTTGATGAATAGTAACATACCCTTATGAATAGTAATATGAATAGTAATATGGCCCTTATAAATAGTAAATAATTATAATATTTTATTTTCTTAAGGTAATAAGATAATAAGATCTTAATTAATTTTTCAATGTGATATAGAACTAATTATACCTTCAAAATTGTTATTTTTTGAATTAACTATGATTTTATTTAAAAATTAAATTAAAAATACTTAAAAATTTATTTTTAAAAAATTGATTTCATTTTTGAATTCTACATGTTGAAAAATGGTTATGGTGAATTTTTGGGATTTTTCTAAAATACATGAATTTTTCATGAATAGTAAAAATACAGTTTTAAGTTTTTAGTAGTATAATAATATCATAATGATTTGATAATTAAATAAAAAGTGTTGTTAGACTTGTGTACAGTAACTTATGACATGAGGTGTCCCAAGTGGCTAAAACCATGGGCAAATACCATGGTCAATCCCATGGTTTGGCAAAAACCACTAATGAGGTGTCCCTTTGAAATTATTAAAAAACTACCTCTCTTTTTCTACAAATACCCACTCATCCATTCATTTTCATTCATTCCAAATCCATCATCCTTGAAGATATGGTGGTTTTACGTCTATAGGAGTCCCCCCAAGGTGTCATTAAGCTTCCAAGGTCCCATCCTTCAAGATCTAGAAGTTACCCTACAAGGTAAGGGAATCCTTCATTCTCTTCTTTTAGTCGACAGTTCTTTTATGTTATCTATTTGAATTTTTATTATCATATGTTGGGGTTTGATTTTATGTATTCTTCTTACTGTCCTTTTGATTATAATATGATAATATACCCTTTTGTTCTCATCATTTCATTTTATGAAATTTTAAGCGACGCTGTTAGACTGCCGAATTTTCATAAGGGATCTCTTAACTTTTCTTTTATTTTTAAGTTCATATCTTTTCTTTTTCTCTCATCACCTACTCTATCCAATGACCATGATAAACTCCAGTATCATCTATATACTATAATTATATCATGTTAATAGAATAACCATCATCAATATTCTTACTCCCTCCTTTTTATTTTTATAAAAGAAATCAACGTCCATGAGGTTCCAATTTATAACCTTTGTGGATGGACGAGTTTTGTTCTTCACTTTCTCCTTCATTACTAGTCATGAAACCATTTTAATGGTTGAACCAGATAATAATATATGTATTTCATCTCATTAATGTACTGTAATCTTTACACACTCATAATATTAAATAATAATACAATACAAGTTCATTATGAACAAAATGGCCAAGTTAATCCAAATATTTGTAATAAACTTTTAACTAATGAATCATCATCATGGTATATAACCTAGAATCATTATAAGATAATTTATATCTCTCTAATGTCACTAATGATATATATTAACAATTCTGGATGTTTAACCACATTTCAAACAAACTTTCATTCATGAATGCAAGTAAACGAATCATGAAAACCAAGAAAGAAAATGTTTCCAAAACAATAAAATTGAACCTCTTAAATCCATTAAAAGGGACATGAATGAACCTAATAAGGTTATAATAAATCAATTACATGTATAGTAGGTTCTGTAATTATTAATTAATTAATCTAAATTTTATTATTCAGGTCATTAAAACAAACGAAGAACACACTCGAGTAAAATGTAAGGGGTTTCTCATCTCAGTTTCATTTATGTGAGATTTTCATTGTTCACCACTTATTTATTGTATGTGGTATATGTGTACTACCATTTGATATATAATAACATTATTATATTTATATTCATGTTATTCAATGATTCATTTTAGGGTTATTAAGTTCTGGTCATATGATTCTACTGATTACATTGTGGTAAGAGACTTTGTCTCAACTACTATTTTGTTGTGACTAACTTTGTATGGTGCACCTAATAATCCTTATGTGGTGTAACTACTTCCTAGTTGAGATTAATTTTCATTTGAAATTATAATTATATTACATATCCATAATCTCATATCATGGATATGTTTTTTGTCTAAACCGTATACCATTTTACATATGGTGTTTATTTGGAAAGTTATTTTAACTATGGAAATATTGATGAATTCGTATACCCTACTCTATACGGATATTGAAAAGGCATAATACTCTTATATTGAATCAATTTATAAATAATTATTTGGACATGCAGTGGTGGGTGGGTCCCACTATATCCCCTCGATGCATCAGTAAGTCTCATAAGATAAATCAGTTGGCGACAAACCCTTCGAGTTTGTTTCCAAAAATCAGACAGGTTTCAACCCACAGAACTAAACCATTTTAACGGTATTATCAGTTATTACTATCCATGAGGTTTTCAATATGAAAAAATATATGGATGTAGTTTCATTCTCAGTTTATTAATGGCCTGAGTTTTTCATTTATTCATCATGCCATATTGATTATGTCAAATTATTTACAATTCAGTTATTGTTGATTCATGCTTCCGCCATTTGTATCCCTTACTGAGCGTTTGAGCTCACACCTTTCATTGTTTACTTTCAACGGGTGACAAAGAGGAGATCATTTATTGAGTTCTTGTGGATGCAGCTTTTAGTTTTCATTATGTATTGTATTTTTTAAACTTTTACAATGTAATTTGAGTAACATCTATGTATCTAGTTTCTTCAAGACTACTAAAATGATCGTTCCTTTGGGATTTTCATTCCTTCTAACCATGCCAATATAATAAGTAATGCACCGACTCCAGTCTAGAGGGGGCGGGGTGTTACATACACCAACCACCACGATGTGTTAGAGTCTCATAGTGAAAAGGAGGAAGATGAAAGAGAGAAATGGGTTGGGGAGTATCGGCCAAGCATAAGGATTTGAATCCATGCCCACACATTAGCATCGCATTGTAGTAGTTTAAATTGGAAATTAAGGATGCTTCTTAATTGTTGTCTCATTTATTCATGAGTTGAAACATATGAATAAATATCATATCTAGTTCATTAATATATTAATGCATCGTATGCATTTACTCCCAAATGTTTCATCAAATGAAATGCTTCATGTAAATGATATCCCTGATGAAGAATGGTTCTGGTGTAAAACACACATGAAATAATATACCCAATGCATGAAAATCATAATGTGCATGCAAGATGATATATATCACATAAATATATCATATATAAATATGGATTTAGGGAATATCTCCTTCAACATGCCCATCAGGTCATCAGGTGCTAACTAGGCCACCCCAACCCTAACAATACATTCTTCAGTTCCATGCTAGAATCTACTCGTCACCTCATGCCTCCATGACCAATTCCCAACCTGTACCTGAAGACTTACGGTAGGGAAATGTCCAAAATCTTGACCCAATACCCACAGACATTGGTCACGATTATATATCCATAAGCCTTGACCCATCCCTACTCACTCGAGAGGGGTCCGCCGGTCTTGTCTTGCATCATTCCATGGCCCAACCACCAGAGTAGTCCTCGACCCAAGCCTGTGCAAGGCAAGGTCCAACATACACACCAAACCAAGCCACGTCTGGTGTGGTCCTAGACCCAATAACCTCGTCAGGGTCTAGCCATCACATTGACCCATCCCCACCAACCCTGTGGAGGTCATCAAGTACACTGACCCATCCCTACAAACTCTAGGGAGGTCACAAGCACAGTGACCCATCATCAAAGACTCTAGGGAGGTCCAAAAAGAACATACATGAAAAGTAGGGCCCGTAGACCATCACACAGCTCGCTAGTTAATCATAGGGTTCTAGTTGCTCGAGACTTAGCCCCTCATCACATCATATCTCAACTCACTTGAAAGGCTATCCACTAGGTCCTCCAGACCTGTCATAATCTCTGGTCGTTAGAACCACCATGCATCTATCACCCATTGGTGACATCACTGCCTAAAGGTTCCTCAACCCAGACCTCAAGGTCCAGTAAAACCTCGTCAAGGCCCTCATCACTCCTAGTCCTACTACCCAGAGACTATCCCAAGCCATCGTGTTATACCAAAAGATATCCTCAACATGCGGGGTCCATCACCCAACCAAAGCCATCATAGCATCCCTATTCCAAGTCACTCAAGACTCCTCTCGATCCAAGCACACGTTAAGACCCGTCTCCATCCTCCGGATGGAGTTCCTCATCACTTATGAGGCATAAACTAGTATCTCCCATCATCACTCAGCCCCAAGATGCTCGTGCTTTCCCACCAGCACTAGGAACTCAACGTAGGTTATTTTGAATCTCACCTCACACCCTTGGACCTCCTAGAGGTCTCTCTCTAGCTCAACCAAAGTTTTCACCCCTTGGAGACATGGTCGTTGAGTGGTCCCATTTCACCAAAGTGATGAGGAGCACTTGGTCTCATCCCGAGAGGCTTGAATCCACCTCTTCCTCTCACCTAAGGACTCTACTACTCCTTATACCTCGTTCCCAAACCCATGCAGCTATGCAGGCATGCACACTCATATATAGACATGCATAAATTTTTGTATCATAGGGGCCACCTACCAGGAACATGGAGTTAACCCCTCATCGAGATCCGTCTTGTCTAAGATAACCAAGTTCCGTCCATTCTCCTGGGCACTCGTTTCACGTCAACGACATCCATAATTAATTATAAATGATTTATAATTAATTATTCTATTTATTTTAAATAGGAATAATGCTTAAAACTGATCGGGAATCATTCGCATGTTAGAACCTCAAGTAACGGGGTGTGGTCCACTCTTGACACACACTAGAACCTACGCCATACAAAAGCCCCTAATTAAACGCTTGTTCGAACAATTGATTTCTCCCAAAATCACTAAAAACCCTAGGAAAATTCAACGGGTTACATACCTTTGTCGAAATTGCTTCCAACAGCCTGCAAATAGAATCTTGGGGCATCTTTTATGAAAGAGAGACAAAAGCCCCTGATTAGCACGATTTTCCACTGGGCTCGGGTAGAAATCGTCAAAAATCCTGAAATAGAATCACCCAAAATCAACGATGATAAAGGGAAAAAAACATGGAGGGATGGGGAGAAAGAACCTACCTGAATTGCACCCAAAATCACCCCTAGTGGAGGGAAGGGGAGAGAGAACCTACCTGGAATTTCCAACTTGTAATGATGTATATTGTTATAGGTGCCCTTTCCTTTTCACATTATATGTATGACCACCTCTAACAAATGATTTGTGTCAACCTTGTTTGCATCGATTATTTTCGTGACCCCAATTATAAGTAGTCACATTCGCTTCATTGGAGCTTAGTTATTTTGTTTTGTAATAAGGAAAGAAAGTAATTCATAAAATTTTATAAAGTTTTTTTCTCGATATTGTAGTTTCCAAACAACATTCGAGACATGGAAGATAGAAAATGTTTTTTTTTAGCATATCATTTTTCTTCCTATAATTTTTATTGTGATGTAATTTTAAACATTGCAGAGTTATACTCACTTACCAATTTATAGTCCTGGAATCTTCAGTGACTATTCGTACCATGCTTTTGGTAGTCTTTCCACTCATGGATGATCATATTACGCTTTGAGATTTTTTTCATAGCACCATAAGATCACTTGATGTCATGTACATATTCTACAAATTCTCATGGAGATGATGGTGCAAAAATGTCAGAGCTAGAACATGGTCTTGAACGGAAGCTTTTCCAACATTGACGGTCACAAGAGGGTTGTTTTAGTTTAGATACATCTTGATCCAAAACCTAGGGCAAGTATTTCTTTACGGAAATCTAGAGAGAGTAAACCAGAATTTGTGGTATGTGTCATGAACAATATGGCTTATCAAACATTGATATCATGTAATGGTTCATATGATCGAGGTCTAATACATACAAGTGGAATAATAGCTATTAAAAAATTGCAGAAAAAGGTAAACAAAACAAAAAATCCCTCCTTACAATGGCATTTTTGGGGTATAAGAACGCATGGTGGCGGAACCCATTTCCCAAACCTTCAACGAAGCTCTGATGCCCGTTCTGGTGGTGTTGTTGAACAGGAACACACGCGGCCTCCCAACGACCACCTCTGTGGGATACACGCGGGACGTGATGCATGTCTGCCCCCCCTGTGAAAAGCACTCCAGGATCGAATGGTCTACCAGGATCCTCACAGACAGCTTTTCTCCCTTCAGCACAGGGACGGAGCCTCCATAGATATGTTTATACACATCTCCCACTCTAGAAGACCTAGATCCGTCAGCATAGAAGAAATTCTCCAGATCTCTGGTGCCACTCCAGGCGACGTAAAATTAGATGAGGGTTTTCTTGGAGAGAGCTTCGTCAGAGAGGACGATGACGCCGAACGGCCCGAGCGCGCCCCGCTGCGCCGCTCCGCCGCCGCCGCCGCAGCTGTATCCGCCCTCGACCACCGTCGGCACGTCCCCGTCGATCTCGAACTCTACCGTGATGTCCAGCTTCAAACATACAGGTCATGATTGGGGGACCGTTTTATTTTAATCAGCCACTGGAGGACGAACCTTCATGGCTTCGCCGGCGTCGACGGGCACCGCTGTTCCCGGCCGGAGATCCACGTCGCGCAAGTCTCTGCTTCTCATTCTCAGGCTCTCCACCTCCTCCACCGACCACTGGATCAGGTTCCGTCCGGTCTTCCGGTCCAACATCACCATCCTCAAAATCTCCTAGAACAGGGAAAAAACATCACCAACAGATCTAAAACATGGAAAAGTCGCTCGATCGTTCACCTGAAGCGATCTGGTTGAGCTTTATTTCTCACGTATGATTTCAAATGACCAAGATATATGTGAAATAAAATAAACATAATTATTCATTTAATTAAGTACCAAAAATTTTTTACTTAACTGGAAAACATATAAATAAAGTACCTCTCAATTGGATACATTCATCGATAATGAACAGGGCCTCCTAATTTAGCTTCTTCAACCAAATGCACAGTTAAATGCATCATTACAGTAAAAAACGACGGAGGAAAGATCATCTCCATTGCACAAAGGGTTAATACAAACCTCTCCTGGAGGTTGTCAAGATGAAATAGATGTAGAGATTTCTCACATAGTTGTCTGAAAAATGTGCAGAACTGGAGTACAACAGCAGTAATTTTTTCAGGTAATAATATACGCAATGCCAATGGTAGTAACTGTTGTAACAAAATATGTGAATCGTGACTTTTCAATCCATGTAACTTACGATTCTTCAAGTCAACACACCTCGAGATGTTACTTGAATACCCATCAGATACCTTAACATTCTTTAACATTCTAAGGAATGTATCTTTATCCCTATTTTTCATTGCAAAAATTGTTGAAGGATACTTTTCATTCTCATCTGGATAGAGATTGTGTTTTATGTTCATTGCTTGTAAGTCTTTGCGAGCATTGAGATGATCCTTAGACTTTCTATGCTCATTAATCAATGTGAATATCAAATTGTCACAGACATTCTTCTCAATATGCATCACATCAAGATTATGCCACAAAAAATTAAATTCCCAATACATAAGTTTGAATAATATACTTTTTTTCTTCCATTGTTGTGTTCTCGTTTCGCTTGACGATGCACTTCAGACCCGTTTTCCGCTCTCATTCAAATGATGAACCTTCCCAAATTCTGTTTCAACATTTTCAAGCTGTGTCAATATTTCAGAACCAGTTAACAACTTTGGAGGTGGTCTACGATCAATGGAACCATTAAATTTTGATCTGTTCAGTCGAAATCTATGAGATACATAGAGAAATCTTCGATGACACAAGAAGCACCATTTTCTACTATGAGGTAGCTGTTTGGGATCAAAATCAAAGTTACAAACGGGACAAGCCAAACCCATGTAAGTGTTCCAACCAGATAAATTCCCAAGCCCAGGGAAGTTACTAATGGTCCACATTAAAGTAGCATGCATTTTGAACATTGTTTTAGAAGAAGCATCAAATGTCTCAATACCGTTGTTCCATAACTCCTGCAATTCTTCAATCAAAGGCTGCAAGTATACATCAATATCATTTCCAGGCATTTTTTTCTAGGAATAATCATCTAAAGGATAAAATATGTTTGTTGCATACACATCTAAGGAGGCAGATTATAAGGGATCAAAACAACTGGCCAAATGCTATAACTGGTACTCAAAGTCCCAAATGGGTTGAATCCATCGGCAGCCAATCCCAATCGAACATTCCTAGGATCAGCTGATAAATAGAGATGTAATGAATCAAATGTCTTCCACGATTGAGAATATCGTGGATGTATCATTAACCCATCATTGTTATTATCTACAGAATGCAACTTCATGTATTCAGCGGTTTTCAATGACATGAATAATCTTTGCAATCGAGGATTCAAAGGAAAGTAACGCAAAACCTTTGCAGGTGTGTTCGTTTTCTTCTTCTCCATGAAATTATGTTCATTCAAACTTCCAACATCAACCTTTGCCTGCCATCTAGAAGAAGAACATTTCTTGCAATTCTATCTACTTGATTCCTCTCCCCAATAAAGCATACAATCATTGGCACACGCATGTATTTTTGTATAATTCAGACCAAGCTTTTTAATAACTTTTTTCATATCATAAAAAGATTTTGGGATTTTTGCTTCAGGAAATGCATCACAAATCAATTCCAATATCATGGACATTGCCTTATTTGTAATTCCACATAGACGTTTGATATGGTACAACTTCAGCAGAAATGAAAGCTTTGAATATTTCAAACTCCCACTATACAACTCTTGATTTCCATCGTTAACTAAATCATGAAACGCATTTTCCTCAGTGAAGTTTTCTCTTACATTTAGATCCACAGAATCAAGAGGAGGATCCAATGATATGTTACAATCTTGATCTGCCTGTGTTACAGTCTCAAAAACATCTCTTGTCACGTTGCAATTTGTAGCACCCTCTTCTGGTTGTTCTGATATGTTTTGATGCTGATAGTGGTGTCTTGCAGCGCCAAATGCATCATTTATGAGGTTTTTCATTTCATTTTCCATTGTCGACGAACTTGGGACCTCATTCTATGGATTAACATCAGTGCTCAATCTTTCTGTAACGTTCAATTCTCCATGCCAAATCCAACACAAATATTGACCAGGGAATTGCTTCAGTATTAAATGTTCATAAACCTCATCTCTCTTCAACCATGTTCTAAATTTACATTTAGGACATGGACATTTTATTCTCCCTTCAACGGATCGATTAGAAATTGTAAAATCTAAAAACTCATTCAAACCCTTAACATACTAAGGTGTGTTCCTCGGTAATGTTATACAGATTTTATCCATGTATATCACAATGTGCCTACACAATAATAAAAATAATTAAAACACATAGTTACTACTAAATAGAGAAAGAGATTCATATATACGATAGTGTAACATTACAGAAACATAATATAATAAAGATGAGCCCCTGATGGAAACTCTAGAACCAACCAATTAGAAAATATGGATGAAAATATTTTTCCTCCAAACAATTTGTAGATGTGAACCAACAACAACAGAGGACACCATTACAGCAAGTATTCCAACATGCTTATCAACAGTCCTTCAAAACCCCTCCATTCCAAAGATAAAATTTAAAACCTTATAAAAGCTACCATTATGGAAAATTACAAGATCCTTCCATGAAAGACATGCTGAGACAAGTAATTAAATCTCAAAATAGTCAATATACCACTCTCACCACTCATAGATCATAATTGAATGAATTGAACAAGAAATCCATCCAACTCATGACAACCCTCAATAATATGCTAAATTAAGGATCAGGTAAGCTTATTCATCAACAAATTCCTAAAAATAAATAATATTTCAGCACTCCTTTTCCAAATGTTTCGGTTTTCCCTAAAGCACCAGAACTCCTCGATGGTTACCCTAACCTTCAAATCTCGAACTCAGAGTTCTTGGAGTCTTTAAGCATAAACATTCTAATATTCTTTAAAAGGTCGGTTAACTGCCTTTTGATGGCGAACCTCTTTTAAATATACTTTTTGACAATTTTATGTGTTATATTTGACAAAATAAAATTCTTCTTTAGAATTGGGACATCAAAATTTACTTTGTGTAAATTTTTGTTATTTTTCCGATAAAGTTCATTTTTTAATGAATAGTGAAAAATGTTGTATTTTAATTCAAAACCTCTTTTTAATCTAATTTATTTATATGATTAGATTATCTTTTGAATTGGTTTTAAAGTTAAATTAGAATATATTTTTACCATTTAATCCAATAGTGGTCATTGGAATTAATTTCACTTTAAAATTGGACTTAAACTAGTGTCAATATTTTGATATATATTGTTTCATAAAAACACGCTATTTGTTCTGACAGCGTGAATTAATTATTAAATTAATTAATGTAACTTATATGTTTTTAATTTTGTAAAATAGTCATAATTTTTGAATTTGGAATATCAAATATAGCTTAGGGTGAATTTTTGGTATTTTTCTGAAAAACTTCAATTTTTGATGAATAGTGAAACCACTAAGTGCTACTTAAAAAAAACTGATTTTTCATTTAAATGAAATTTTACCACCTCTGTGTTTTGAATTTCAAAAATCTAACATACATGGTTTTCATTAGGAAGTAAAATTTGGTTCAATGGGATTAAAATAATTTTTTGGTGAATAGTAACTTTTAAGTTTTTAATCGCGATTAGAGGTAATTAGTGTAATTTAAGGTAAAAATAATATTTTAATGATATGAAATGACCTTTACACATATCATACCCTTATTGTATGTGTCATGGCCGACAAAGACAATCAATGGGTCAACTTGGGGACCCCATGGAGCCACTTTGGTAGGAAAATGACATTAAAAACTTTTTATTTAATGTTAAAATAAAAATATCACAAACATGTGTTGTTTTACTAAAAAAAATTTAAATTGGGTTATAAAAGTCATATTTTTTACTATAAATATTCATTAGAAAGATAAAAATCTTTCCTACATCATTATAGTTTTTTTATAATTTTTATACATTAAATAAATTAAATTATTTATGACACCATGATGATGCAGTGATCACCTCATTATTTAACGATTTAAATAAAATGAAAAGATAATGTAAAATATAAGACCTACACTTGTCAAAAACCTATGGGATGTGTTTATTTCGAACTATTATCACCTTATCCTAGAAATATGTAATTTTTGGCCCTTTAAAATCTGAAAAGCATTTTATAATAATGTTACTTTTCAAGACTTTCCAAGAGTGCCCCTCCTCTCCTCTTATAAAATACCCCCACATCTACCACCTTAACCACACCTCTCAAGCCTTTGGCTCGGCCAACCCCTGCCCATTTTGTCTCTCCACATCCCTATATTACTCCTAGAAGCCTCACTTTGGACAGAAGTCTTTCCAAGTAAGCCTTTGAGCTCAAATCAAAAAGAGTTACCCGATTTAAAGGTAGTGTCTTCTCTTGTGTTCTTATGTTTTATTTTGCTTCTCCAACCCCCTAAACTCTTTTTATTCCTTTATTTTGTAACAAAACAAGTATATTCAATATATGAGGATGTTGTTATGAGAATTATTAGAGCTAAACCTACACACACCTTCATCTAATGGTTAAATAACATATTGTTTCTGTGGTTGGCGATTTTCTGCCTCACGAAACGATGATTGTTCAATATTATTTTAACACCTTTAAAGGTGGCCATTATGATGTCAATGTATTTTATATATGATATATATGGTATTTATGTTTACTATATGCTTCTTTATTTTATATTTAAAACATACCTTTATTCTTTTCATGTTGTGAAAATGCGATAATTTCATATGAGGAAGTGGACTACCGCCCCCTCAAGTGATGTGACTCGTTCATGCAATACATGGAATGTATAAAGAATGAAATTAATGAACATATGTGACCTATATAACATATATATTATACTTTAATTATAATATATATATATATATCATTTATTTTTTAATTCCATTAATTTGACAAAAAAATGAAAGTAGCGTTCATGCGTACGTACGGCCTACCGTCTCCATGAACGGTGCTTTTCATTTTTTATCTCCAAATGTTATGGAATAGTATAAAATGAATATGTACTGGATATATATGATATTTTAATCATTAATAATATTCTTGAAATGATTTACTTATAACTACATGGGCAATCATTTTCAAACAAGTTCATTTTTTACTCATGTACCAAACATCGGCAAAAACGTCTGATATGAACTAACATTATTAAACAGTTATTATAACATTATAAAATGTGATATTAACTGAATAATAATCTTTAAAGGAGGTCCTTAAGCAATTATAAATTGACCAAAGTTTATTATTCATGAATATAATGAAACGAACAAGACAAGTCGGACTTGAGGTAAGGGAACCGACCCCTCTCTTTCTTTTTAAGTACACTCTTTTATGTCATTCCTTTTAAGCTAATCTTTCTTATGATTGGGATGTTCTTTTATATTAATCTTACTGAAATTTTTATGTTCATATGATTAGAGACCCTATTTTCTCTCATCAATCCATTTTGGAAGTTTTGATTGGTGCCGTTAGGCTGCCGAATTTTCGTAAGAGATCCAACCTCTCTCTTTCTTTTTAAGTACTCTCCTTTATGTCACTTATTTTAAGCTCTTATTTGTTATGTTGGGGGATGTTATTTTATATTCCACTTTCTGTACATTTTATGTTAATATTGTGAGAGAACCTATTTGATCTCATCAATCCATTTTTGGAAGTTTTAAGTGGCGTCGTTAGGCTGCTGAGTTTTCATAAGGGATTTTTCATCTCACTTTTATTCCAATGAGATTTATGCTACATTTGCCACAATTTCTTTTGAGTGGTATATTTACTTCCCATTATTATACTCTTTGTGTAATATACTTTCGTTTATGAGTATTTATATCAATGTTGTATTTTCCTTCTTTAATGGGGTGTATGTTTCGAAAGATACCCAAGTCGGTAAGGGAACTTTTCACCCTCCTCTTTTTAAAAGACTTATTTTGTTGGGTCTTTTAATTTACATATTGTAATGTTGGGATATGTTCTTCTATATCCTTATTGATTTAAATTTTAGGTCCAAGTGATGTGATTCCCTTTTTATCTCTCATCAACTCATTTTCTGAAGTTTGAAGTGACGCCGTAGGGCTGTCAAATTTTTGCAAGGGAACTTCTTAACCCAATTTTGATTCTTTGGGATAAACTTGTACTCCTTGAATATGTAGTTCTATGAATATGTATGAATGACCTCATATTTTTTTACACTTAATATCCACTTATATTTGGTGTATTCGTTTGTCACACATAATTATGTAATTGATTTATCCTTAATCCAAGGATACCGTCTTTGTAAGGGACATCATCTCAATCTCCTTTCATTGAGGCATATTTTGTTTTATACACAACTTTCTTTTATACGGTGTATAAACCCCTTTGAATTTTACTTTTATTCAAAAGAAATCTTTTTATACGAAGCGTTTACTAAACAATAAAAGGGATTTTTTTTTGTCGTACGTATGCGACGACAGCGGCTTCTCCGCCGCCGTGACCATTATTTGAGTTTCGGCTTCCTATACAAGACATAACTTTTTTTGAATGAAAAATAAATACCATGTTTTACTTTTCTTTTATTTTTGTATTGAAAATGGTTTTCATAATGTTTTTATTTTATCAATGTGTTGTATTGATATCTTGTGATTGGAATGTGGAAATGTTATGTTTCCTTTATGCATGTTTTATGTGATACAATTATGTTATGGTTCTTGGGAATTATTATGAAGATGGGTGGTTCCATGATAAACTAAGGGTAGGTGATCCCAATATAGCTCTCCAATGCATTGGGTAACGTGAAGGAGTTAAACGTTAAGGTTTCTCTGAAGAGATTTAGGGAATATACTGTGATGGGTATTCCAAATATAACCAAGAGGGTTACTCCCTACGTCAGAATGTTATGAATGCCTCAAGTTACCTTTATGTCTTATGATTTCTATGATTTATTCATGATTTGATGAGGTATGTTAAAGTGATTATGTTTTATGAGTAAAGTATGATTTCATACATGGACTAATGTCTTCATTTCGTACTTTTATATCCCTTACTGAGCTTTTTATGCTCATCCCAAGTTTTTGAAATGTTTTTCACAGGTCAAGGGAAAGGTACATGATGTGATGATAGGGTCAAGGAAGTGTCATGAAAGAATCCATGTTTTGTTTTAAATATGTTTCTGTCGATGGGAAAAATGAATACTATCTTTTATGTAACCACTTTGTTTAAATGTGGAATGTAATGCATGATTTATGATCTAATTCTCTAAAAATCTAAACCTGAAAAGATCCTCTATGTGAATTATTCATTTAATTCAATAATAAGTAATGTTTAAGGCCAGGTCCTTATAGTTGGTATCAGAGGTCGGTTTAGACAACTTTAGGGATTATGAGTTTTTTTTAGACACATGGTTAGTCCCTATATCTATTATTTCAGTTAAATCCTTGTTTTATAACTTTTTTTTGGGTCAAGTAAAGTCAGTTACGAATGGAAGGAGGAGGATCTCAAACAACATTTTTATCTCTTCCTGATGACATGCTTGCAATAATAATTGCAAAGTCATGTTCGGATGATTGTGAAACTTTTTCTAGCATACAACTCACTTGAAAGCAGTTGTTTGAGATATCAAACACCTCCACTATACCTCGTTATCATCGTGGATCATGGGTTGTATTTAGACAAACACTATTTTCACAATATTCTCATATTTTCAATAAAGGTAAATATTATCAAGGTATTTTCAGAAATTTTACCTTATCATAAGAATTTGAAGCATATTATGATTTTAAAAATGGTGCTGAGGAAGGAGACCCTTGCGCAACCTATTTATATTTGCTTTTAAAATATAGTCTCTCAGCACATACTTATGGTATTTTAAAAGGACCAATAATAGAAAGTTTCAACTCAAATTATGTCCGACTATTTTATAGAAATCATGTTTTATCAGAAGTTTTGGAATTATATGTCATACATGATTATTTTTCAAAAATGTTTTTCTGTGAACACCCATATGACCCATGTTGTACAAGGTGTATTTGGATGGAGAAAGCAAATGATTTTGAAGGATCTCTAAATCATTGTTGTAATGCATGGTACTTCTACCTACGTGAACAAGATGACGATGAAACTGAGTGGACGGCATGATCAAGGTATGCTGTTATTCATTTTGGGAATAGTTTTATTTTATGGTGGTGAAATAAGACTTCAAGAATTAAGAAGTTGAGATCGTAATGAATTTGGATGAAAATGAGAGGTATAAAGAAACTATTGAGGTTAAAACATGTTAGGGTTATTTTTGGAATTTTATAAAAAGGACAACACCCAGACCGTGTGACAACCCGTCGCGTCGGACAAAGCTGTGGGAATCGAACCCACAACCAAAGTGTGACTGGTATTTATCGCCTACCACTGGACTACGTGAAGTCCCTGGTTAGTATGACTTATTCTTTTTAGTTAGATGATTTTATGAATTAAGAGTAAGTTTATTTTGGGTTATCTATAGAAATTATTATCCTATCATGGAGGATATGTTATTAGGTTAATTACTTTTCAATATGAGACTTTTAGAGGAACTAATGTTATTTGGAGATAAGTGTTAATTTGTACCTTGGAAGACTATGTGACTAAATCCTTCAAATATTTGGGTTTCAATCTTAGTTTGGTTTACTTTGAAGAATTTTATGGACAAGTTGTTTATAGAATAGTCCTCGTTGAACTTTGGGTTTTGTTGGACAAATTTTGGAGATTAAGAATAGATTTTCTTTTTATAAAGGGTTATCCTTTTCTGAATTATCTGATCTTGTTCTAACAATTTTGGTTTTGGTAAGGGTCTAAAGACATGGGAAATATATAGTTCTCTTTTGTGGATTAGGTGATTCTCAAGAAGTTGATTATAGTACTCTTAATGTGAAAAAGTCTTCCTAAATACTCATCATTTGGGGAAAGTATGAGTTTGTGTAAGAAATCTAGTAAAAGTTGAAAGTCAACATGACAAGTAAGTATGTTTCATTAAGATCAAAAATAAATTCCTCAATGAAAATTAACTTAAAACAAAAATGTTGTCTATTAACTTTTCCTACTGGGGAATCGAATACCGTTTAACCCACCACAAGTTTGTGATTTTCTTGTGGTTAACATTCTCCTAAACATGTTTTCTATCACTCTCCCTCAGAACATGACCATTTTTTTTCTTCCATATCCATGTTTTCCTACATGGAATCCTAGTATGGGTTAACTCAGGTGACCTCTGTACTTCTCTTTCTTTCTTTTAAAGTGATTGTTTTACCGACTCTTGTTCTGATGTGGGACTTTCAATGATGTTTTTGAGCCCAATTTTAAAATTGTGAGGACACAATTCCCAAAAGGGGGGAAGGATGTAACACCCCAGGTAAATAAAGAATATGACATTTTTATATTTATACCTATTTGTGAATAAAATGTTAATATTAATTTAAAGGGAATGCTATGCTCGATGGCTTACCCAATACGCAACAACGAGTTCCTTTGAAATCTTACGTTGCACTCTAATAATAAAATAATTTTATTTTAAATGGTAGTTAACACCTAACCGTTGTAATGACGAGAATGAACAGAACTAACTACAAAATGATTATATATGTTTGTCAGATATTTTTACCTTTTACAATAAATGTTAGAGGATTAAAAATGCGAATGAATCCAATTTTAAGCGTAAACATTCTAATATTCTTTAAAAGGTTGATTAACCGCCTTTTGATGGTGAACCTCTTTTAAATCCACTTTTTGAAAATTTTATGTGTTATATTTGACAAAATAAAATTCTTCTTTGGAATTGGGACATCAAAATTTACTTTGTGTAAATTTTTGGTATTTTTCCGATAAAGTTCATTTTTTAATGAATAGTGAAAAATGTTGTATTTTAATTCAAAACCTCTTTTTAATCTAATTTATTTATATGATTAGATTATCTTTTGAATTGGTTTTAAAGTTAAATTAGAATATATTTTTACCATTTAATCCAATAGTGGTCATTGTAATTAATTTCACTTTGAAATTGGACTTAAACTAGTGTCAATCTTTTGATATATATTGTTTCATAAAAACACGTTATTTGTTCTGACAGCGGGAATTAATTATTAAATTAATTGATGTAACTTATATGTTTTGAATTTTTTAAAATAGACATCATTTTTGAATTCAGAATATCAAATATAGCTTAGGGTTAATTTTTGGTATTTTTCTGAAAAACTTCAATTTTTTATGAATAGTGAAACCACTAAGTGGTACTTAAAAAAAACTAATTTTTCGTTTAAATGAAATTTTACCACCTCTGTGTTTTGAATTTCAAAAATCCGACAAACATGGTTTTTATTAGGAAGTAAAATGTGGTTCAATGGGATTAAAATAATTTTTTGGTGAATAGTAACTTTTAAGTTTTTAATCGTGATTAGAGGTAATTAGTGTAATTTAAGGTAAAAATAATGTTTTAATAATATGAAATGACCTTGACACATGTCCTACCCTTATTAGATGTGTCATGGTCGACAAAGACAATCCATGGGTCAACTTGGGGACCCCATGGAGCCACTTTGGTAGGAAAATGACATTAAAAACTTTTTATTTAATGTTAAAATAAAAATGTCACAAACATGTGTTGTTTTACTAAAACAATTTTTAAATGGGGTTATATGTAACGTCCCGGACCCAGGTGCCATGCAACGGGTGCCCCGAGCCTGGTTCGCCACGTGACCTCAAGCGCATTTCCCCAAACTCCAGAGGCTGCCGACTAGCAGCGAGGGCCTAGGTCTGATAGTGGGGAAACTATGCCCTCATTTGTCAAAGTGTAGCACAGCGGAATACCAAAAATAAACATACAACAACAGCGGAAGCAGTAAACATACACAACTGAAATAACTACAGCAGTGGATATAACCAACAGTATATAAGTGATGATGTTGCATATTTCAAGTTCTAAGAAAACAGCCAGAACATGTTATACATCAATACAGTACAGCAAAACAAGCAAAACAGCTAGCAGTGGCATCGTGAGCCTAGGCTCGGTCCCATGCCCTCCTACTCCTCAGCAACATTCAAGTACCTGTATAGGGACTCTTGCCCCTATCTACACTTGCAGCAACGTAATCTGTTTGGGCCGAAAAGCGTGACCCAAACAGGGTGTGAGAAATATATCTCAGTAGGCACCCACCAAAGGCCCGTGCTCAACTGTATGTAAACATGCAACAAGTGTGTAGTAGTAAAATGCAATAACTAAGCAGTACTCAAAAGTAACTAACTTAATAGTTAAATTTCCATTTTATTATTCATTTAATTCCTTTAATTTAGTAACATTTTTTTGCTCAGCAGAACCAAGCCCTCAGCCTAACCAGAATCGTGCCCTCAGGCTAAAATAGTAACCACACCCTCAGGCTTAAATAGTAAACCATGCCCTCAGGCTATACAGAATCCAACCCACAGGTATTGCCCTCAGGCGTAATAGAATTTCTCGCCCTCAAGCATACGAAGTGTTGCCCTCAGGAACAGAAGTCAAGCCCTCAGGCATGAAAGGTTGCCCTCAAGCGGAATAACGACAGCCCTCGGGCTAAAACAGTCACGCCCTCAGGCTAATCACAACAACGCCCTCAGGCTAAACAGGTAACTGGGCCATGCCCAACATATCAAAATTCAGTAAACAAGCAATTCCTCTCAAGTCAATTCTACAGTTACTACATTTAAGGCATACCCTCGGGTATCCTGGCCAAATGGCTAAACAGAGGAACACACCCCTCAGGATGGTCCTGGATCCAAGAAATGATCCCAAACATCATTTTATTATCACCATTTAATCACCTATGTAATTCTAGGCATTAAATATAGCAATGGCCTCAGCCACACGACACCCCAACATGGGTTCGTGGCACGAAAATGCACAAAAACGCACGACAGTTGGAAAATAACACAAAGCCACCTACCTTATACGTCAACGAATGCTATTCCCGAACACCGGCTCCAGAAACGCCCAAGAACAGCGTAAATCTGACGAAGAAAAAAACACATTCAAATTTAAATAACTTACGTTGGGAGAAGAATTGGCAAGAATGGTACCAGGAGGAGGAAGGTCTTACCCGTGCGGTTCCAACGAGATCGTCCGAAGCCGAATCGGATTCCAGACGAACTCTCGGTGGATCTTCAAAAGTCTGGCCTCCTCCTTTGGCTCCAAAATGGCTTAAACGCCTCCTCTGCCAAATGAGGAGGCTACTGCCTGTTTTAAGCCGAAAAAACAAAGTACACGGCGTGTACTTCTGAGTACACGGTGTGTACTTCTTTCATTTAACTGTTCATTTGGCGGCATCGGTACTGTTCATCTTCCGACAAGAGTACACGGCATATACTCCCAAGTACACGGCGTGTACTACCGCCCAGCTGGCGGTGACTCCACCGCCTTACTTTTTAACCTGCCGACTGACTACACGGCATTTAAAGGACCACTACACAGCGTGTAGTCGGTTCCTACACCCTTTGTCGCTGGCGAGGCTACACGCCCTGTGTACTTATCCCAACACGGCCAAAAGTACACGGCGTGTGGACAAAGTACACGGCGTGTAGTTTCAAAATTTAGTATTTTTTCCCATTTTTCCATATTTTCTCAAAATAACTTAAGGAAAAGGAAAAGAATAAGATCGTACCTCTAAAATAAGAACCGGGTTCTTACAAACTTCCCCCCTTATAGCAATTCGTCCCCGAATTTCCCTTTTAAGGGTGGCAAAGAGAAAGCTCAGAACAGCTCTGGCCACTGAGTACGTACATCGGTCTCCCACTCCCAGGTCTTGTCCTACACTCGGCCATGCTTCCATAGCACCCTACGAGAGTAACTGACCGGCCTCGAAGAACCTTCGTGCTCCTGTCAATGATACGGATCATATGCTCCTCAAAGGACGCATCATGCTGCAGCTCAACCTCCTCTGGCTGAAAGGTGTGAGACAGGTCTGAATGGTAGTGATGCAACTGAGACATGTGGAAGACGTCGTGCATGGATCAGTACCGCTGCGGTAACTGCAACTGATAGGCAACCAGCCCGACTCTCTCCAGAATCTCAAATGGTCCCACATACCTCGGCGAAAGCTTACCCTATCTCCTGATCCGTTTGTGTCCCAGCCTCGGAGAAATACGCAAGAAAACCTGATCCCCAACCACGAACTCCAAAGGTCGTCTGCGGCGATCAGCATAAGACTTCTGACGAGACTGCTCGGTAGCCATCTGCTTCTGAATTAACTGGACCTGCTCAGATGTCTCCTGCACGAGCTGTGGTCCCAGTAAAGCTGCCTCATCTGCCTCTAACCAGCACAAAGGTGATCAGCATGGCCTACCATATAAAGCCTCATATGGTGTCATCTCAATAGTTGCCTGAAAACTATTGTTATAGGAAAACTCGACTAAGGGTATATGCTTCTCCCAAGAGCCCCCAAAGTCTACGACACATGTGCGCAGCATATCCTCTAGCACCTGTATTGTCCGCTCTGACTGTCCATCAGTCTGAGTGTGGTATGTTGTGCTCAGAAGAACCTGTGTACCTAGCGCCCTCTGAAAACTCTGCCAGAAACGAGACGTAAAGCGGGAATCCCTATCTGAAACGATAGAAAAAGGGTTCCCATGCAGACGTACAATCTCTCGGATATACAGCCTTCCGAGCTCGTTCACACCAAAGGTCTCCTTGATCGGCAAGAAGTGATCTACCTTCGTAAGTCTGTCCACAACAACCCATACAGCGTCATTGCCTTGAGGTTATCTTGGCAATCCCATAACGAAATCCATCGCGAAATCATCCCATTTCCACTCCGGAATGGGAAACTGTTGTAACAGCCCAGCTGGTCTCTGATGCTCTGCCTTCACCTGCTGACAGGTGGAACACCTCGTAACAAAACCAACTATCTCTCTCTTCATACCCGGCCACCAGTACTGACGTCTCAAGTCTCGGTACATCTTGGTAACCCCAGGATGAACTGCCCAAGCTGAAGCATGAAACTCCCTCATCATCTCCTTGTATATATCCCCTGGAACCCATACACGTCCATGGAAATGCAAAACCTCGTCATCGCCTATCATCCAACCGGGAGGAGGGTCCTCACTTGCCACCAACTCCCATAGAACTAGGCCTTCTGAAACCAATAGCTGCCTCATCCTCACTCTGTCCAGGAGGATAGAAGTCACTGCTAACGAGGAGAGATAAGTCTGTCCCTGACTTCCATGCACCTCCAGATGCATCTCAGAGAACAAATCCATAAGATGCCACTCACCACTGGCCTCCTGCACTGCTTGTATCTGAGTATTCCTGCTCAGTGCATCATCTACTGCATTACCTTTACCAGGTGTATAGGAAAGCTCAAAATCGAAGGACTGTAGGTACTCGACTCACCTTCTCTTCCTTAGATTCAGGTCACGCTGAGTAAAGATATACTTGAGGCTTTTGTGGTCAGTGAAAACCACAAAATTCTCTCCTAACAGGTAATGTCTCCAACAGCGCAACGCATGCACAACTGCAGCCAACTCGAGATTGTGCATCGGGTAATTCCTCTCATGTGGCCTCAACTGCCAAGACCCGTACGCCACAACTCGGTCGCCCTGCATCCAAACGGCTCCCAGCCCGATCCCCGACGCATCATAGTAAACTGTATAGCTCTTCCCCTGATCTGGGAGTATCAGGATCGGTGCTGATGTCATCCTTCCCTTCAGGTCCTGAAAAGCTGTCTCACAAGCTTCTGACCAAACGAACTTCACACCCTTCTTAGTCAGACCTGTCAACGGTGTTGCTAAGCGGGAGAAGTCCTGTATGAAGCGTCTGTAGTAACCAGCCAGCCCTAAGAAACTCCATATCTCAAACACGTTCTTGGGATGATCCCAGGAAACTACTAATCTCACCTTCTCTGGGTCCACTGCAACTCCTGCCTCTGAGATGATATGACCCAGGAAGTAAATCTGGTCCATCCAAAAGTGGCACTTCGAGAGCTTAGCATATAGGTGATGCTCTCTCAGTTTACTCAATACGATCTCAAGATGGGTGGCATGGTCGTGTCGAGTGTGAGAGTACAACAAGATGTCATCCACGAATACTACCACAAATGAATCAAGATGCGGATGGAACAAATGATTCATCAGAGCCATGAAAACTGATGGCGCGTTCGTGAGTCCGAACGGCATAACCGTATACTAATATAGACCATATCTGCTCCTGAAAGCTGTGAGAGGTATATCAAATGGTCTAACGTGAAGCTGATGATATCCGGATCTCAAGTCAATATTCAAGAACACTCGTGATCCACGAAGCTGATCAAACAGATCATCTATCCTCGGCAAGGGATATCGGTTCTTAACCGTCAACTGGTTCAGCTTCCGATAATCCACACAAAGCCTAAGGGTACCATCCTCCTTCTTCGCAAAGAGGACCGGAGAACCCTAAGGAGAAGTACTAGGTCGGATAAAACCCTTTTCTTGTAGCTCCTCTAACTGCCTCTTGAGCTCCTACAACTCAGGCGTGGCCATCCTATAAGGAGGAATGGACACCGGTGTTGCTCCTGGCACAAGCTCGATAGAGAAATCCACCTCATGCCCCGGAGGTAGACCTGAAAAGTTGTCTGGGAAGACATCCCTGAAACGATCGATAACTGGAGGGAAATCTGTCTGAAAATTCCCCTGGTCATCCAGATATAAGATCGCAATTTGGGTTGTGAATCCACCACGCCCATGATGCTCTGGTCCAGCTCGACTCGCCTGAACATCCCACTCGCCCTTGTATAGAAACTCCCCGCCCTCTGGTGACGTGAAACGCACCCTGCGACGATAGCAGTCTACAAAGGCTCGAAAGGGAACCAACCAGTCCATCCCGAGAATGATGTCATAGCTCGTCATCTCCAGGACATAGAGGTCCCAAAGGAAGTGACACCCACCAACCTCAAGGGGACACTCCTTGCACTGACGCACACCAGCCGTCCTAGTCCCCAACGGAGTGTCTAGCGTCAAGATATCAGAAGAAGTAGAAACACCGAGCCCAAGGCTCTCCACAATGGGTACAGATATAAAACTATGTGTAGCACCCATATCAAAAAGTACTGAAGACAAGACAGAAGCTACTAGAATAGTACCTCTGACTGTCGAAGGTCCAGGATCCTGCTCCTGCTGGGTCTGTTGCACTGCATATGTCTGTCTAGTGTCACGGCCCTGTGACATAGCCTGGATACCCTGAGCTGTCCCACCCTGTTGCCTCTGAGATCCTGGTGTCTGGCTACCACGGCCACGACCACCATCTCTGCCTTCATGCCCTGACGTATTCCAGTTCCCTGAATAGTAAGAAGCCACTGGTCCTGCTCCCGCATGCGGAGTCTGCACAGAATCCCTCTCACTAGACACTGGTAGAAACGCCCTGCAAAAGTGCTGCAGATGACCCATCTTGCTGCAAGCTCGACACTCCACTGGGTCTCGTGTATACTGCGGCCTCTTGTGCCCCTCTCTACCACACTGGTAGCACCTGATCGGGCCACCTGAAGAAGCTTCCTGGCTGGTACTGCCGCCCTGAGAGAAGTCCATTTGTCTCTTCCTCTTTCCAGCAGAAATAGTACCACTAACTGGTGTCGAACCGCTCTGGCCCACACCACTAGATTCTCGCAGGTTCCTCTCTGTAATCAACGCCTGATTCACAATCGCGTGTGCAGTTGGTAACCTGAAAACATTCGCCAGCGCTTGGATGTCATACCGAAGACCATCCTCAAAACGTCTGGCTCTTAGCGTCTCATCACCCACCAGCATGGGTGCAAAGCATTGAAGCTCCGTAAAACGAGTAGAATAGTCCATCACTAACATAGCGCCCTACTGCAGATTCATGAACTCTCGATCTCTATCTTCCCTCAATGTATCGGGAAAGAAGAAGTCATAGAAAACTGTCTGAAAATCCTCCCACGCCATGTCCCTGTGATGCTCTGATTGAGTGGTAACATCCCACCACCTCTTGGCGGAATCACGCAGCATGTAAGTCGCGAGCTTGACCCTCCGCCCTGGAGGCGTCTCTAGATGCTCGAAAATAGTCTGCATCGATCCTAGACAAGACTCTACAGCCTGTGGTCCTCCATCCCCTGAAAACGTAGGCGGATGCTGCTGCTGAAAGATACGCGTCAGCTCGGCCATAGATGTGGCAGCCTGCGGTGCTCCCTGAAAGGTCTGCATGAATCGAAATAGGCCTTCACGGAACTGCGCCTCCACGCCCATGTCCAGTATAACATCTGGTGCCGCATATGGCTCTGCTGGTGGATCAACTGGTAGCCCATGGCCCACCATCTACAGAGTATAATCGTCGTCGCTCTCTTGGCGAACAACTCGCGATCGTCTAGGCGGCATGACTCTACAAGGTCAAAAGCACGCCTCATATTCAAGATTATTAAGACTGAAACAAAGGAACCACAAAGGAACAAGAGGAATAAGGTGTTTCAAATTTTTCAAAACAAGACTACACGACGTGTACTCTGACTACACGGCGTGTACTTGACTTCCTTTCCCCTGCCCGGGTCCTTCTACACAGCTAAGCCACAAGGCTTCCGTTCAACAAAACTACATGGCGTGTATAATATCTACACGGCGTGTACGGTGTTATTTTCCAACTGCCTGTGTCATCTGTGACACGACCGACTACTCGGCTTTACTCTACACGGCGTGTTACACCCGCACACGGCGTGTACACCATCCCGTTTCCCAGCCACACGGCTAATCACCACACGGTCTGTTCTCAGAAAAGACTACACGGCGTGTCCCAAAGGTACATGGTGTGTTCTGGAAGAGGTGACGCCAGCCCGTGTTATTAGTTACACAGCCGAGTCCCCAGGTCACACTACATGGCGTGTCCATAACTGACACGGCATGTTTTGTCAAGGAGTTCGCCGACCCGTGTTGTTAGTTACACGGTCGGACTCTGGGTCAACACTACACAGCGTGTACAAAAACTACACGGCGTGTTTTACCCAAGCTCTTCCTTACCCCGTGTCTCCGCTCACACGGTTTGTGACACGGGTAGAGACTACACGACGTGTACTCTGGGTACACGGCGTGTACTCAAAAAGTTCATTTTTCTTCCCGAACAGAAGAACATACACGGCGTGTATAAAAATACTACACGGCATGTATACTGGGTTTCCAGACAGTATGCCTCAGAAACTTCTCTGGAACCCAGAAAATACCAAAAAACAACACCTAAGTGTCAAATTCCGACCCGTGGGGGCCTATACACCCCACGAATCAAAGTTTGACTTCTTATTTGTGTTATAACCAATAACCAGTCAATGATCCACCAAATTTCATTCAATGGGGGCCCATACTCCCCAAATACCAAATTTTGGAATCTATTCTATAAACAATCTCAAACAAAAATACCATATCACAAGGCAGGTATTTATCAAGCATCTCTCACAACAGCATGCTTTTCTAGCACAATAACTATCACAACAACATGCGAAGTTCTAATGCACCTACATGGCATGGAAAATATGCATAGCATGTGATGTCTAGAATGTGCCTATATGATGCATGAGATGGCATACCCTCATCTCATCAGGTTGCAACTAAATAGAACCCACAGATAAAATATAAACAGCACAATTCAAGTGCGTCACCCAACGGTGAAACATATCAACCGTAAAATGGTAAATCAAATAATGCAAAATACGAGGTAGACTAGATTTTCTCTATACACGGGTTAACTACGCCTGGGCACAGCTTATTACCAACTACCATTTTTTCCTATCCCTGACTACGACTCCAAATAGTAAGTCAAAGAAAAGAAACCCCTCTGATACCACTTTGTAATGTCTCGGACCCGGGTGCCACGCAACGGGTGCCCCGAGCCCGGTTTTCCACATGACCTCAAGCGCATTTCCCCAAACGCCAGAGGCTGTCGACTAGCAGCGAGGGCCCAGGTCTGATAGTGGGGAAACTATGCCCTCATTTTTCAAAGTGTAGCGCAGCGGAATACCAAAAATAAACATACAACAACAGCGGAAGCAGCAAACATACACAACTGAAATAACTACAGCAATTGATATAACCAACAGTATATAAGTGATGATGCTACATGTTTCAAGTTCTAAGAAAATAGCCAGAACATGTTATACATCAATAGAGTACAGAAAAACAAGCAAAACAGCTAGCAGCGGCATCGCGAGCCTAGGCTCGGTCCCATGCCCTCCTACTCCTCAGCAACAGTCAAGTACCTGTATAGGGACTCTTGCCCCTATCTACACCTGTAGCAACGTAATTTGTTTGGGTCGAAAAGCGTGACCCAAATAGGGTGTGAGAAATATATCTCAGTAGGCACCCACCAAAGGCCCGTGCTCAACTGTATGTAAACATGCAACAAGTGTGCAGTAGTAAAATTCAATAACTAAGCAGTACTCAAAAGTAACTAACTTAACAGTTAAATTTCCATTTTATTATTCATTTAATTCCTTTAATTTAGTAACATTTTTGTGCTCAGCAACACTAAGCCCTCAGGCTAACCAGAACCGTGCCCTCAGGCTAAAATAGTAACCACGCTCTGAGGCTTAAATAATAAACCACGCCCTCAGGCTATACAAAATCCAACCCGCAGGTATTTCCCTTAGGCATAACAGAACTTCTCACCCTCAGGCATACGAAGTGTCGCCCTCAGGCACAGAAGTCAAGCCCTCAGGCACTAAAGGTTGCCCTCAGGCGGAATAACGACAGCCCTCGGGCTAAAACAGTCACGCCCTCAGGCTAATCACAACAACGCCCTCAGGCTAAACAGGTAATCGGGCCATGCCCAACATATCAAAATGCAGTAAACAAGCAATTCCTCTCAAGGAAATTCTACAGTTACTACATTTAAGGCATACCCTCGGGTATCCTGGACAAACGGCTAAACAGAGGAACACACCCCTCGGGATGGTCCTGGATCCAAGCAACGATCCCAAACATCATTTTATTATCACCATTTAATCACCTATGAAATTCTAGGCATTAAATATAACAACGGCCTCAGCCACACAACACCCCAACAAGGGTTCGTGGCACGAAAACGCACAAAAACGCACGACAGTTGGAAAATAACACAAAGCCACCTACCTTATACGTCAACAAATGCTATTCCCGAACGCCGGCTCTAGAAACGCCCAAGAACGGCATAGATCTGACGAAGAACAAAACCCATTCAAACGTAAATAACTTACGTTGGGAGAAGAATTGGCAAGAACGGTACCAGGAGGAGGAAGGGCTTACTCATGCGGTTCCAACGAGATCGTCCAAAGCCGAATCGGATTCTAGATGAACTCCCGGCGGATCTTCAAAGGTCCAGCCTCCTCCTTTGGCTCCAAAATGGCTCAAACGCCTCCTCTGCCAAATGAGGAGGCTACTGCCTATTTTAAGCCAAAAAAACAAAGTACACAGTGTGTAATTCTGAGTACACGGCGTGTACTTCTTTCATCTAACTGTTCATTTGGCGGCACCGGCACTGTTCATCTGCCGATAAGAGTACACGGAATGCACTCCCGAGTACACGGCGTGTACTTCTGCCCAGCTGGCGATGACTCCACCGCCTTACTTTTTAACCCGCCAACTGACTACACGGCGTGTAAAGGACCACTACACGGCGTGTAGTCGGTTCCTACACCCTTTGTCGTCGGCGAGGCTACACGCCTTGTGTACTTATCCCAACACGGCCAAAAGTACACGGCATGTGGACAAAGTACACGGCGTGTAGTTTCAAAATTTAGGATTTTTCTCCATTTTTCCATATTTTCTCAAAATCACTTAAGGAAAGGGAAAAGAAGAAGCCCGTACCTCTAAAACAAGAACCGGGTTATTATATTATACAAGTCATATTTTTGACTATAAATATTCATTAGAAATATAAAAATATTTCCTATATCATGATATATTTTTTATAATTTTTAGACATTAAATAAATTAAATTATTTATGACACCATGATGACGCAGTGATCACCTCATTATTTAACGATTTAAATAAAATGAAAAGATAATATAAAATATAAGACCTAAACTTGTCAAAAAACTATTGGATGTGTGGATTTCGAACTATTATCACCTTATCCTAGAAATATATAATTATGGGCCCTTTAAAATCTGAAAATCATTTTATAATAATGTTACTTTTCAAGACTTTCCAAGGTGCCCCTCCTCTCATCTTATAAAAGGCCCCCACCTCTACCACCTTACCCACACCTCTAAATCCTTTGGCTCAACAAACCCCTACCCATTTTGTCTCTACACATCCCTCTATTACTCCTAGAAGCCTCACTTTGGGCATAAGTCTTTTCAAATAAGCCTTTGAGCTCAAATAAAAAAGAGTTACCCAATTTAAAGGTAGTGTCTTCTCTTGTGTTCTTATGTTTTATTTTGCTTCTCCAACCCCCTAAACTCTTTTTATTCCTTTATTTTGTAACAAAACCAGTATCTTCAATATACTAGGATGTTGTTATGAGAAGGATTAGTGTTAAACCTACACACACCTTCATCTAATGGTTAAAGAACATATTGTTTCTGTGGTTGGCGATTTTCTGCCTCACGAAACGATGATTGTTCAATATTCTCTTAACACCTTTAAAGGTGGCCATTATGATGTCACTGTATTTTATATATGATATATATGGTATTTATGTTTACTATATGCTTCTGTATTTTATATTTAAAACATACCTTTATTCTTTTCATGTTGTGTAAATACGATAATTTCATATGAGGAAGTGTGGACTACCGCCCCCTCAAGTGATGTGACTCGTTCATGCAATACATGGAATGTATAAAGAATGAAATTAATGAACATATGTGACCTATATAACATATATATTATACTGTAATTATAATATATATATATATATATATATCTCATTTATTTTTTAATTCCATTAATATGACAAAAAAATGAAAGTAGCGTTCATGCGTACGTACGGCCTACCGTCTCCATGAACGATGCTTTTCATTTTTTATCTCCAAATGTTATGGAATAGTATAAAATGAATATTTACTGGATATATTTGATATTTTAATCATTAATACTATTCTGGAAATTATTTACTTATAACTACATGGGCAATCATTTTCAAACAAGTTCATTTTTTACTCATGTACCAAACATCGGCCAAAACGTCTAATATGAACTAACATTATTAAACAATTATTATAACATTATAATATGTGATATGAACTGAATAATAATCTTTAAATGAGTTTCTTAAGAAATTATAAATTGACCAAAGTTTATTATTCAGGAATATAAAGAAACGAACAAGACAAGTCAGACTTGAGGTAAGGGAACCTACCCCTCTCTTTCTTTTTAAGTACACTCTTTTATGTAATTCCTTTTAATCTCATATTTCTTATGATTGGGATGTTATTTTATATTACTATTACTGTACTTTTTATGTTCATATGATGAGAGACCCTATTTTCTCTCATCAATCCATTTTGGAAGTTTTGATTGGCGCCGTTAGGCTGCCAAATTTTCATAAGAGATCCAACCTCTCTCTTTCTTTTTAAGTACTCTCCTTTATGTCAATTCTTTTAAGCTCATATTTATTATGTTGGGGGATGTTATTTTATGTTCCTATTACTGTACATTTTATGTTAATATGGTGAGAGACCCTATTTGATCTCATCAATCCATTTTTGGAAGTTTTAAGTGGCGCCGTTTGGCTGCCGAGTTTTCGTAAGGGATTTTTCATCTCACTTTTATTCCCGTGAGATTTATGCGACATTTGCCACCATTTAATTTGAATGGTATATGTACTTCCCATTATTCTACTCTTTGTGTAATATACTTTTGTTTATGATTATTTACATCAATGTTGTATTTTCCTTCTTTCATGGGGTGTATGTTTCGAAAGATACCCAAGTCAGTAAGGGAACCTTTCACCCTCCTATTTTTAAAAGACTTATTTTGTTGGGTCTTTTAATTTACATATTGTAATATTGGGATATGTTCTTCTATATCCTTATTGATGTAAATTTTAGGTCCAAGTGATGAGATTCCCTTTTTATCTCTCATCAACTCATTTTCTGAAGTTTGAAGTGATGTCGTAGGGCTGTCGAATTTTTGCAAGGGAACTTCTTAACCTAATTTTGATTCTTTGGGATAAACTTGTACTCCTTGAATATGTCGTTCTATGAATATGTGTGAATGACCTCTTATTATTTTAAACTTAATATCCACTTATATTTGGTGTATTCATTTGTCACACATAATTATGTGATTGATTTATCCTTAATCCAAGGATACCATCTTTGTAAGGGACATCATCTCAATCTCCTTTCATTGAGGCATATTTTGTTTTATACACATCTTTCTTTTATACGGTGTATAAACCCCTTTGACTTTTACTTTTATTCAAAAGGAATCTTTTTATACGAAGTGTTTACTAAACGACAAAAGGGAATGTTTTTTTTTGTCGTACGTATGCGGCGACAACGACTTCTCCACCGCCGTGACTATTATTTGAGTTTCAGCTTCCTCTACAAGCCATAAATTTTTTTGAATGAAAAATAAATACCATGTTTTACTTTTCTTTTATTTTGGTATTAAAAATGGTTTTCATAATGTTTTTATTATATCAATGTGTTGTATTGATATCTTGTGATTGAAATGTGGAAATGTTATGTTTCCTTTATGCATGTTTTATGTGATACGATTATGTTATGGTTCTTGGAAATTATTATAAAGATGGGTGGTTCTGTGATAAACTAAGGGCGGGTGAGCCCGATATAGCTCTCCAATGCATTGGGTAACGCGAAGGAGTTAAACGTTAAGGTTTCTCTGAAGAGATTTAGGGAATATACTGTGATGGGTATTCCAAACGTAACCAAGAGGGTTACTCCCTACGTAAGAATGTTATGAATGCTTCAAGTTACCTTTATGTCTTATGATTTCTATGATTTATTCATGATTTGATGAGGTATGTTAAAGTGATAATTTTTTATGAGTAAAGTATGATTTCATACATGGACTAATGTCTTCATTTCGTACTTTTATATCCCTTACTGAGCTTTTTATGCTCATCCCAAGTTTTTGAAATGTTTTTCACAGGTCAAGGGAAAGGTACATTATGTGATTATAGGGTCAAGGAAGTTTTATGAAATAATCCATGTTTTTTTTAAATATGTTTCCGTCGATGGGAAAAAATGAATACTATCTTTTATGTAACCACTTTGTTTAAATGTGGAATGTAATGCATGATTTATGATCTAATTCTCTAAAACTCTAAACCTGAAAAGATCCTATATGTGAATTATTCATTTAATTCAATAATAAGTAATGTTTAAGGCTGGGTCCTTATACAAACTATGTCATTAGAGCATGACACATATCATTATTTCTAAAGACAATCCATTGGATAAATAGTTTATATTAAAATCATTTTCATTATAGGATAGACTGTAATATGTCATTATATGAGGTTTATTACAAGAAATATACACGGTTGAATTATCTAAGAGTTTTTGGAAGCACTTTTGAAATAAAATTTAAAGGTGAAAATATAGGCAAGTTAGAAATAAATGGTGCAGATGATATCTTCCAAGGTTATCCACCAAATGTAAAAGAATATCAATGTTATAAAAAACAAATAGGAAATATTTTTTATTCTGTTCATGTGAAAGTGAAGGAACACAATATTAATTTGAACTCTCAAGAATAATAATGTTCCATAAGTGATGATGATGAATATATTTTTGTGAAACAACAAGGTGAAGTTTCATAAAATGTTGAATATTCATAGGGATTTCAAGTTGAAGAGGTTGATTCAGAAAAATTAAGTAATTAATAATAATATTGTTCACTTTATACATGGATTAATATTCATTTTCTGGTTCTAAATACCATTGGAGATCATGGAAAATAGATTCAAACTAGAAGAACTTTTAGGAAAACGTCTCATATATCATTGTTCCCTCATGTTTAACCAAGAGATGTGCAAGATAAAATGAAATAGAAATGTTGAAGAGAGAGATAGATAGATCAAATAGAAAAGAATGATACTTTGGTGTTAGAACCCAAGCCCAAAAGGAATAATATTATCAAAATAAAGTGGGCTTTTGAAACAAAAAAGAATGAAAAAGGGGAAGTTGTGAAAAATAAATCAGGATTATTGTGTCAAGGCTATTCATAGGTTGGAAGAGTTAACTTCGATGAGACATTTTCACCAGTTTCAAGACTTGAAACCATAATAAATTTTCATTACTTTTTAGTATAAATCCATTGAAAGATCTTTGAAATAAATTTCTTGGCATCCTTCCTTGGTGATGAATTGAAAGACAAACTCTATATTGAACAACCCTACGATTTCTTTCTTAGTGAAGATTAATTTTTTAGGTTAAATAAGGACTTATATGGTCTAAAGAAATCTACAAGATCCCACTAATCTATTATTAACACATTCTTGATCAAATTTAAATTCAAGAAAGGAAGAGTGGATATAAATCTCTACATTATAGATAACAATGAGATTTTTCTCATTGTTATTGTTTATATAGATGATATTATTTTTTCTAGAAATAAAGAATGTGTTTTTTAAGAGTTCTATAAATAAATGAAAAATAATTTCAAAATGCATATTCTTGGTGAGATGAGATACTTTCTTCAATTAAAAATATCTCAAAGAAAGGATTGTATATTTTTATATCTAGAGAAGTATTCTAATAAAATGATGAATATTTTTAGAATGGAGGATTTGAATCCAACTTCTACACCAATTTTAGTAGGTACTAAATTTTCTAAGGATGAATAAGGAACGAATATGGATCTAAGGGAATTCTAGAATCTTATTAGTAGTCTACTATACTTAACAGCTTCAAGACCAGATATTATGTATGTTGTTACTCTTCGTGATTAGTATCAAAGTTCTTCAAAAGTGTCTCATTTCATGGATGGAAAGAGAATACATAAATAAATAAATGAAACTTTGAACTATGAATTGAAATATGAAATCAAATGGAATCATGATTTGTTTGGTTATTTAGATGCAGATTGGGAATGATTGTTGATAATAGGAAATCGATATCTGGTGGAGCATTCTTTCATGGATAAATATGTTTTTTTGGCATTTGGATAAGTGTAATTTGGTAAACATGAGCACTATTGAATTTGAATATGTTCCTTCCACCCATGCTTCAAGGCAACATATGTGGATTAAGACTCAAATAGAAGATTTAAAAGTTGAAGTGCAGTTTCCATTACTATTAGGATGTGATAATAAAATTTCTATTACCCTTTCAATGAACCCAGTTCAACATTCAAGATTCATAAACATCTGCATAAATTACAATTTATTATAAGAAACAATAATAATAAAGAAATAGCTAATATCAAAACAAGAAAAAACTTAGAAATCAAACCCTGGGGTTCGTATAGGTCGCCGGGGAAGCAGGGTCATCGGGGTCGCGGGGTCGCCGGGGTCGCGGGGGGTCGGGGTTGCCGAGGTCGTGGGGTGGCCGGGGTCGCGGGGTGGTCGGGGTCGCAGGGAAGCCGAGGTCGTGGGGGGTCGGGGTCGCGGGGGGGTCGGGGTCACGGGGGAAGCGGGGGACGGAGCGGTCGAGAAAGAGGAGGGGGAAGGGTCAGAACTGGTAAAAAAAATGTTTCGCGGCGGTTTATTATAAACCGCCGGGAAACCTTTTTTAAAAAAGGTTTAGCGGCGGTTCCTAGAACTGCTGCTAAACGGAGATTTTGTTGTAGTTTCAACCCACAGAACTAAACCGTTTTAACGGTATTTTGGTTTCATGTGCCAGATACATGACATCCAATTAATAAGCATTCTCTTTATTCATTATCAGTTATTACTATCCATGAGGTTTTCACTATGACAAAATCTATGGATGCAGTTTCATTCTCAATTTATTAATGGTGTGAGTTTTTCATTTATTCATCATGCCATATTGATTATATCAAATTGTTTACAATTCAGTTATTATTGATTCATGCTTCCACCATTTGTATCCCTTACTGAGTGTTTGAGCTCACCCCTTTCATTGTTTACTTTCAACGGGTGACAAAGAGGAGATCATTTATTGAGTTCTTGTGGATGCAGCTTTTAGTTTTCGTTATGTATTGTATTTTGTAAACTTTTCCAATATAATTTGAGTAACATCTATGTATCTAGTTTCTTCAAGACTACTAAACTGATCGTTCCTTTGGGATTTTCATTCCTTCTAACCATGCCAATATAACAAGTAATGCACCGACTTCAGTCTAGAAGGGGTGGGGTGTTACATCCACCAACCACCACGACATGTTAGAGTCTCATAGTGAAAAGGAGGAAGATGAAAGAGAGAAATGGGTCAGGGAGTATCGGCCAAGCATAAGGATCAGAATCCATACCCAAACATTGACATCACATGGTAATAGTTTAAATAGGCAATTAAGGATGCTTCTTAATTGTTGTCTCATTTATTCATGAGTTGAAACATATGAATAAATATAATATCTAGTTCATTAATATATTAATGCATCATATGCATTTACTCCCAAATGTTTCATCAAATGAAACGCTTCATGTAAATGATATCCCTGATGAAGAATGGTTCTGGTGTACAACACGCATGAAATAATATACCCAATGCATGAAAATCATAATGTGCATGCAAGACGATATATATCCCATAAATATATCATATATAAATATGGATTTAGGGCATATCTCCTTCAGCACGCCCATCGGGTCATCAGGTGCTAACTAGGCCACCCCAACCCTAACAATACATTCTTCAGTTCCATGCTAGAATCTACTCGTCGCCTCATGCCTCCATGACCAATTCCCAACCTGTACCTGAAGACTTACAGTAGGGAAATTCCAAAATCTTAACCCAATACCCACAGACATTGGGCACGATTATATATCCATAAGCCTCGACCCATCCCTACTCACTCGAGAGGGATCCGCCACTCTTGTCTTGCATCATTCCACGGCCCAACCACCAGAGTAGTCCTCGACCTAAGCCTGTGCAAGTCAAGGTCCAACATACACACCAAACCAAGCCACGTCTGGCATGGTCCTAGACCCAATAAACTCTTCAGGGCCTGGCCATCACATTGACCCATCCCCACAAACCCTGGGGAGGTCATCAAGTACACTGACCCATCCCTACAAACTCTAGGGAGGTCACAAGCACACTGACCCGTCATCATAGACTCTAGGGAGGTCCAACAAACACATACATGAAAAGTAGGGCTCGTAGACCATCACACAGCTCGCCGATTAATCGTAGGGTGCTAGTCGCTCGAGACTTAGCCCCTCATCACATCATATCTCAACTCACACGAAAGGCTATCCACTGGGTCCTCCGTACCTGTCATAATCTTTGGTCGTTAGAACCACCACGCATCTATCACCCATTGGTGACATCACTGCCTAAAGGCTCCTCAACCCAGACCTCAAGGTCCAGTCAAACCTCGTCAAGGCCCTCATCACTCCTAGTCCTGCTACCCAGAGACTATCCCAAGCCATCACGTTCTACCAAAAGATATCCTCAACATGCGGGGTCCAACACCCAACCAAAACCACCATAGCATCCCTATGCCAAGTCACTCAAGACTCCTCTCGATCCAAGCGCACGTCAAGACCTGTCTCCATCCTCTGGATGGAGTTCTTCATCACTTGTGAGACATAAACTAGTATCGCCCATCATCACTCAGCCCCAAGCTGCTCGCGCTTTCCCACCAGCCCTAGGAACTCAACGTAGGTTATTTTGAATCTCACCTCACACCCTTGGACCTCCTAGAGGTCTCTCTCCAGCTCAACCAAAGTTTTCACCCCTTGGAGACATGGTCGTTGAGTGGTCCCATTTCACCAAAGTGATGAGGAGCACTTGGTCTCATCCCGAGAGGCTTGAATCCACCCCGTCCTCTCACTTAAGGACTCTACTACTCCTTATACCTCGTTCCCAAACCCATGTAGCTATGCAGGCATGCACACTCATAAATAGACATGCATAAACTTTTGTATCATAGGGGCCACCTACCTGGAACATGGAGTTAACCCCTCATCGAGATTCATCTTGTCCAAGCTAACCAAGTTCCGTCCATGCTCCTGGGCACTTGTTTCACTCCAACGACATCCATAATTAATTAGAAATGATTTATAATTAATTATTCTATTTATTTTAAATATTAATAATGCTTAAAAACTGATCGGGCATCATTCGCATGTTAGAACCTCAAGTAACAGGGTGTGGTCCACTCTTGACACACACTAGAACTTACGCCATACAAAAGCCCCTAATTAAATGCTTGTTCGAACAATTGATTTCTCCCAAAATCACTGAAAACCCTAGGAAAATTCAACGGGTTACATACCTTTGTCGAAATTGCTTCCAACAGCCTTCAAATAGCATCTTGGGGTGTCTTTTATGAAAGAGAGGCAAAAGCCCCTGATTAGCACGATTTTCCACTGGGCTCAGGTGGAAATCGCCAAAAATCCTGAAAGAGAATCGCCCAAAATCAACGATGATAAAGGGAAAACAACATGGAGGGAAGGGGAGAAAGAACCTACCTGAATTGCACCCAAAATCACCCCTAGTGGAGGGAAGGGAAGAAAGAACCTACCTGGAATTTCCAACCTGTAATGATGTAGATTGTTACAGGTGCCCTTTCCTTTTCACATTAGATGTATGACCACCTCTAACAAATGATTTGTGTCAACCCTGTTTGCATCGATTATTTCCATGACCTCGATTATAAGCAGACACATTCGCTTCAAGGAATAAAGCTGAACCTATGGGTCGAGATTCATGATTCCTCATTGGGGCTTGGTTATTTTGTTTTGCAACCAGGAAAGTAATTCAGAAAATTTTATAAAGTTTTTTTCTCGATATTGTGGAAGATAGAAAATATTTTTTCTAGCATATTGGTGTTGGCAATATTTTTTCCGTATAATTTTTATTATATGTAATTTTAAACATTGCAGAGTTATACTCACTTACCAATTTATAGTCCCGGAATCTTCAGTGACTATTCATACCACGCTTTTGGCAGTCTGGCCACTTATAGATGATCATACCACTCTTTGAGATTTTGTCATAGCACCCATAAGATCATTTGACGTCATGTACATATTCTACAAATCACCATGGAGATGATGGTGAAATAAAGCTAGAACATGGTCTTGAGCGGAAAAGATTTGTCAACTTTGATAGTCTCACGAGGGGTGTTTGAGTTTAGATGCATCTTGATCCAAAACCTAGGGGAAGTATTTCTTTTCATAAATGTCGAGAGAGTAAACCATACTTTGTGGTATGATTCATGAAAAATATGGCTTATCACTTTACAACTAACCTATCCGAACAAATAAACCTCATTCTAATATCATGTTGATATAAACTTATCAAACATTGATATCATGTAACGGTTCATATGACCGAGGTCTAATACATACAAAGTGGAATAATAGCTATTAAAAAAAATGCAGAAAAAGGTAAACAAAACAAAAAAGCCCTCCTTACAAAGGCATTTTTGGGGTGTAAGAACGCATGGTGGCGGAACCCATTTCCCAAACCTTCAACGAAGCTCTGACGCCCGTTCCGGTGGCGTTGTTGAACAGGAACACGCGCGGCCTCCCGGCGACCACCTCCGTAGGATACACGCGGGACGTGATGCACGTCCGCCCCTCCTGTGCAAAGCTCTCCACGATCGAATGGTCCACCAGGATCCTCGCAGACAGCTTTTCGCCCTTCAGCACAGGGACGGAGCCTCCATAGATCTGTTTATCGACATCTCCCGCTCTGGAAGACCTAGATCCGTCGGCGCAGAAGAAAGTCTCCAGATCTCCGGCGCCGCTCCGGGCGACGTAAAAGTAGACGGGGGTTTTCTCGGAGAGAGCTTCGTCGGAGAGGACGACGACGCCGAACGGCCCGAGCGCGCCCCGCTGCGCCGCTCCGCCGCTGCCGCCGCAGCTGTATCCGCCCTCGACCGCCGCCGGCGCGTCCCCGTCGATCTCGAACTCCACCGTGATGTCCAGCTGCAAACATACAGGGCGTGATTGGGGGACGTTTTATTTTAATCAGCCGCGAGAGGGCGAACCTGCATGGCCTCGCCGGCGTCGACGGGCACCGCTGTTCCCGGCCGGAGATTCACGTCGCGCGAGTCTCTGCTTCTCGTTCTCAGGCTCTCCACCTCCTCCACCGGCCACTGGATCAGGTTCCGGCCGGTCTTCCGGTCCAGCATCACCGTCCTCGGAATCGCCTGGAACAGGGAAAAAACATCACCAACGGATCTAAAACATGGAAAAGTCGCTCGATCGTTCACCTGAAGCGACGCCCATCCCTTCTTAATGTCGGCGAACTCGCTGTCTGTTTCCATGATCCATCCCCACAGCACCCTCCGGTTCTTGCTCTGGTCATAGAACGTCTTCGACGCATAAAACTTGCCGTAATCGTACCTCAGACCGATCCCGACGTCCAGCTCGGGATCGTCGGCCACCCAGCTGCCGTTCCCGGGGAAGTACCTCCCAAGAGCGTAGTAGTCCTTCTTATCGTCGTCGAGGCTCGCCTTCAGGACGTGCTTGACGCCGGAGCCGCCCGCCGACGTGTCCAGACCGCTGTCCGCCGTCGTCGACACCGGGTAGAAATCGACGCACTCCCACATGCCGGTCCCCGCCACGGCGTGGAGAAGGCCACCGGCCGGACGGTAGGATCTGAAGTCCTCGGTGTCGTACAGGAGAACTATGCCGGTGCGGTTGATCTTGGAGCCGATGGCGATCCGCCAGGTGCGGCGGTCGGGGTTGAGCCAGGCGGTGGTGGGGTCGCGGAAGTCCTTGTAGCCGATGCCGGGAGGGGGGAGGAGGACGGGGTCGTCGGGGTGCTTGACCCACCGGACGAGGAGGGGGTCGGCGGGGTCGGCCGGGAGGGCCAGGTTCTGAACCTGGACGGCGTCGGCGGTGGAGCCGGTGTAGAGCATGACGAGGCGGCCGTCGGGGAGGAGGGTGGCGGAGCCGGTCCAGACGCCGTTGGCGTCGAACCAGCGGTCGGCGACCATGGCGAGGGGAAGGTGGAGCCAGTTGACCAGGTCCCGCGACGCGGCATGGCCCCAGACGATGTTTCCCCAGACGGCGGCGACGGGGTTGTACTGGTAAAATAAGTGGTACCATCCCTTGTAGAAAACCGGCCCGTTCGGATCTGGCCCAAAAATAAACAAGTCCTGGGCCGGTCAAAGAAAGGTTTTATCATAATTTACTATCATTTATTTTTTATGGATAAAAAAACGAACCGTTCATCCAGTTTCTTTCAGGCTGGAAGTGGAACCCCGTCCGCTGCCACGACAGCAGGTCATTGCTCCACGGGTACGGCCTCGCCGCTCCCAGCCCGCCCGGCGGCCGAAACTTCTTCTCCGACACGCCTTGCGCCGCCCCTCGGGACGGCGTCGCCGCCGCCGCGGCAGCCAACGCCGAATCTTCCGATTCAGACGACGCGGCGGACGGCGACGCGTCGCGGTCGGCGAGGAGGAGGGCCGTGATCATGGCGAACGCCAGCAGGGTGGAACAGCCGACGACGGCTGCCGCAGAAGCGCGGCGGAGATCGGCGTGAGGGGTGTCCTGCCGGAGGAGGGGTGCCCGGGGTGAGTCGTCGGCGGCGGCGGGGGGGTCTTCTGGGTCGGACGAGGGGTGAAGGGGGCTGATGTCCGCCATGGCATGGGACGGGGAGAATGCAGAGAGGCGGCGAGTGTGTGGTGTGGGGGAAGAGAGACGGAGCCTGGGGGGATTTATGGGCCACCGCGGCGGGATTGTTCGGGTTTGGCTCTTTCAGCAGCACCGGAGACGACGGAGCTGCGTGGGCTAGAGAAGGAGAGAGAGGATAGAGAGAGGGTGGGGTGCTCTGCGCCACAACGCTCTGCCAGGTGCGGCATGGTTGATTGAGTTTGTCGACACGTGGTTTGTGGGACCCATTCTACGGAATCACATGTTCTATGTGTCAGCCAGGGACCATAATTTAATTCCACGATCTTTTTAATGGATAAATATATTTTCAAACTACATTTCAAATAGGAAACAAAAAGGGAGCCATACTAAATATATTTAATTCCATGATCTTTTTAATCGATAAATATGTTTTTAAAATACAGTTCAAATAGGAAACCATAATAAATATATTCAACAGCGATATTTATGACGGAAGGAAGAAGATTTGCATTTGGATTCGAAGATTCCCGCTCGCCGCTCGAACAGGCACCGTGCGGCGGCGACGGCGAAGCCCGGTGAAAGGACATTTTCGACAGTTGTCGGGTTGTCGGGCGATCCGGATCTACTTTCGGGCTTAGGATAGGACATGAACGGGGCGTCGTTTGCATCCATTCAAATAATACCTTAAATCAGACGTAATCCTTTAACCAGTTAAAAATAATAAAATGTTTATGAATGACCAAAAAAATTATAAATTTTCAAATAAAATGATGTTCTACTTTGGTCGAGTCCTTACCATAGATTAAGGACTTGTTTTGATCATTGAATGCCATTACCCCTTAAAACAATTTAAACGGATCCATGCTCTTGAGTCACAAATAGTAAATTTATATCAAAACTATCATACCCATTAATATAATATTTATTTATAACACATCAAATTCAATAAATCATATTTATATGATAATCAATACAACAAATCATGCTTTATCCAACGACGCACAAAAAGCACCAATAAGATTTATGTTACAATAAGTATATATATGTAAATGTAATATATAAAATATGATTTGTATAACTTTTAATAAAAATGAATTGTCGTGAAATCGATCAAACGCAAAGCATTTTTAAACCGGAAATGTAAGACTGATCGTAGACAAATCACATCGTTAACAAAGCGAGGATAAATACAAGAAGTAACGAACACAATGTAGAGCCCAAAGTCCTTATAATTTCATTAACACATCACCATATTTATAGAGTGGATGAGATCTGATCCAATGGTGATAACATGAAAAGTTGACTATTAAGAGGAAAATTAATTGGGAATTGAAGAGTCGTCATTATTGTCATAATTATAACATCCATTAATAATATTCATAACATGAATATTATTTTCATAATTTTATATATAAAAAATTATCAAATTTATATTAGTCAAAATGTTTAATAATTTATTTATATACATTAATTACAAAATGTGTATATAATTAAAATAAATATAATATATTAATATTTAATGGAGATAATTATATAATACATAAGTATGTGTGTGTACATATGTATGTCTATCATGTGTGCAGGTATATGTGTGCGTAAGTCTATTTATTGAATTAATATTATTTATTATTTTTTAATATCTCTCCATATTTAGCACCTTCTGTATTTATTTATTTTTAATAAATATATATATAATTATTAAAATATATAAAACTATATAAATACATAGTTATATAATTATATATATATGTGCTTATAATTATATACAAATATTGCTAAATGTATTTATTTATAATTATATTTATAAATACATATTTGTAATTTTTTAAATATTTATTCATAATTATATATATTTTATTTTTTTAATTACATTTATTATAATATTAAAATTAGGTCTTTATCAGCGCTAAAAGGGGATGATAAAATATATCTTTATCAACGCTTACTATTTTCGCGCTAATAAAACCGCTATTCAACAGTGTTTTTTTGAAAGCGTTGATAAAAGTCTTACCAATCTTTTAAATAGAACCATAACACAACCCTCCTCGCTCACGCCATTGAAGCTCTCACATAACCAAATCACTGTTGCCGCTCTTCATCAATCTTCTCAACGAATCGATCATCTCAAAAGCTAAAGTATGTGATTATTTCTACTCCTCTTTAATCGTGATCTAAACTACGCACCTCATTCGATTCTTATCCCATCGTAACGCGTTGTTAGGGCCAATAGGGGCCTATGTACCCTGAGAGGGGGGGTGAATCAGGGTATGGATATTCTTTTCAAAATACTTCCTGCCCCACTGGATCTTGACCTCTTTGTTACAAGGGTCACTTTGTTTGCTCTTGTGTGTATACTATGCTCAGTTCTTTTCAAGTTTATCTTATGATAATGCTTTGAGTGCAATGCAGAGAAGTGACCAGGCAGACATAGCGATTTTTACTTGGTTCACCACTAAGGGCTACGTCCAAGGAGCATACGCCGACAAGTTGCCGGTTCGTACCAAGATCCACTAACTTCACTAGCTGTGGTTTACAATGTTCGGGCTAGATCACTTCTATGCCCAGGCTCACTGCCTATACAATGTTTAGGGTCAGCTCACTGCTTTCCCAAGGGTCACTCCCTGTTTCTCTCTCTCTGGCTCACTGCCGGTGGAGAGGATCACCTTCTTCCTCTTCCTAAGCTCACTGCTCTTGGAAGGGAATCCAATCACAGTTTATAGACCTGTAGGTCTCTTCATTTCCATGAAGGAATGCATCTTTCTCTGTATGTAGATGCTCTTTTGAAGTTCAACTTTCACCCGTAGATGAATCTCACTTTGCACCGGATGTACCGGGCAACCTCAATTTTTACGCGCAACCCTTACGGTGTCTTGCGCGCAATTTCTATGCTTTGCGCGAAATTCCTTTTTCGCGCAACCTCCAAATTTTACGCGCAGCCTGGAAACTGTCTTGCGCGCAATTCACTGCCTTTGCGCGAAATCCACTTTTCGCGCAACCTTCCTTTTACGCGCCAACTCAAACTTTCTGCGCAGCCTTTGCTTTTCGCGCAATCCGACTTTACGCGCAAACTTTAAGTTTACGCGCAACACCCTTTCAAACTTCAATTTCGCGCACCAGAGCTCGGGTATTTTCTATGTCTTGAACTCTCCTCGGATGGAGGAGGGTCACTTCATATTTATAGGCAAAATCGACCCCGCGCGAAAAACCCTCCTTGTGCGCGTAATCCGCTTTGATCTTCCGCGCACAAACATTTTCCGCGCACTGCTCCATAATTTCGCGCACCTCATGCCTTTGACATTTTACGAGCTTCGGACCTCGTAACACCTCTTGCGCGAAATACTCCATCTGCTATTTCGCGCGCCACTTCAATTTTCCGCGCACGCCTCCAAAATTTCGCGCGCCTCATGCCTTTACCTATTTTCAAGCTTTCGGCCTTGAAACATCTTTTGCGCGAAATTGTATTTCGCGCAACCCGCTGTTTTGCGCGCCACACTTCAAGATTTCGCGCAACCCTCTAGTTTTGCGCGCCACGCTTGATTTTTCCGCACACCTCCTTCTTTTCTCTCTCCTCATCCTTCGCCAACAACATATCACTCCATTTTCCATTGGCGATTTTCAGGCCCAAAAATTTGGCAAACACTGGAAAACGGCGCCACCTTGTACTGCTCTTTTGTACCGCCTCCAGATCGTCCTTTCCTTTGTCAAAGTTCATTGTCAACATGGAATGTCAACAACTTCTCAGGAACTCGACAATTCTCCATGGAAACCTGCTTTGTCAACAAACACAATCAACCCAAATATGCTTCAATGCTACCTTGAGGGATTTTTGCCCAACACGCGTCACACGAAAAACACCTGATCGAACCTCCGTTGGTCGACCCCTTCGAAAACACTCGGCTTTCGCTGTCTGGTGAGTTCCAAGGCAAGAAATAAATGAAATCCGAGTAGAGAGAAATCAAATTCTTGGCTTGTTGAAGCGTTTTTTATTGTAGACGATAACTTTTGCCTCGTTTTCCATTGAACCGAGGATAGCGTTTCTGTGTTGTCGCATTATATTACAAGACTTCGAATGCTAGTTGGTTTCAAAGAGTTTCTTTATTTATATTATTCCTATATGACTGTCAATGAGAAGAAAATAGTGTTTTTCAAATGATTTCAACCTCTATCTTGAAATGAGATTCCAAAACATGTGTTTAAAAAAATGCCTAAGTGATTTTTAGAAAAGATTGTGTGTAACGACCCAACGTTTTATCAATGGAATTCCCTTATTATAATTATGCCTTACAGTATAATCATATTGGGAAGCACAATGACATATCATGATACTAAATACTATGTGACCATTAAACATAATTTTGCCACTTCTGTGTTTTAAATTTCAAAAATATGACATACATGGTTGTGTTCTAGGTGATTTTTGGAGTATAATAGAACAAACTTCATTTTTAGTGAATAGTAACACACCCTTATGAATAGTAACATACCCCTATGAATAGTAATATGACCCCTATGAATAGTAAATTGTCCAAAAGAATAGTAACCTCACCCATTAATGTAGGCATCTTACAAGTGATAATATGACCACAGTATAAGTATCAGTATTTTCATAAGTCATAAATAATTAATTACAATTAATTAATTAATTTAAAAGAAAATCTATTTTCCTAAAATGTGTTCATAAATTAACAATTTTATATATTTTGGGTTTAAGATGATTTTATAAGACCTTATGTAATTTTTGAAAGGAATATACAATCAATTTTAATTTTAAAATCTGTATTTTTGAAGTAAATTATGATTTTAATTTAAAATCAAATTAATCATATTTAGAAATTTAATTTTGAAAAATGAAGTTCATTTTTGGATTCCACATGTCGAAAAATGGCTAGGGTGATTTTTTGAGATTTTTCTAAAATACTTGAATTTTTGATAAATAGTGAAATACGGTAATTTACCGTATATATACATTTTATGTTAAATACACTATTTCTGACATCATGACTGATGTAAACCCAATCGGTTCGAATTCACATGCTCAAGTTACTATTTTTGGTCATGGAATTATCACTACTGTTGGTCTTGAAGGAAATTAATAAACTAATGAATTAAATATTAAGAAAACCTTCATCCCTCCACTATAAAAACCACCCCTCACACTCTCATTTCTTCACACCTCTCAAGCTTCAAGTCTTGTCCAAATTCTGCCCAAAACTCTTCCCTAGCCCCTCCTCTACGTCCAAGAGCTCTTGACCTCATCAAAAAACCAAGCCTAAGTTCTTTAAAGAGGATCTCAAGAGGAGAATTCAAGAGGTAAATCCTCTTTCTTTTTCCTTTCATTTTCCATTCAAGTTCTTTTCTCTTATTGTTCCCTCCTCACATCCTTTCATCCAAATGTCATGATAACTCCAGTATGTATTATATATTGGTATGATATCATATTAATGGAATATTCATCATTAAACTCATCCCTCACTCTCTCTTTTTTTAAAGATGAAATCGTCGCCCGTGTTGTGTTAATCGTGGGCGATGCATTTCCATTTTCCTTCAACGCCTTCAAGGATGTCAATAAAACCATCAAATGGTTGAAATCAGATTGTAAAGTGTATGTTTTATACCCTATTATGTTATGGAACTAACTTATTTACATGACACTAGGTGATAAAATAAAACATGTTCGTTGTGATAAAAAAACCACCCAAATTAACAAAAAATGAACATCATTACATTTTATCTAATGATTCATCCTCATGGCACATAACCAAATTCATTATAGGATCATTTATATCTCTGGAATGTAACTAATAATATATATTAACAATTTTTGATGTTCAACCACATTCTAAACGAACATCCGTTCATGAATACAAGTGAAACATTCATAAAAGCTAAGAAAATTAACACTCCCAAACAATGAATTTAAGCTTTATAACTCATCTGAAGGCCCATAAAAGAACTTAATGAAACCATAGTAAACTATATTCATGTATAAAAGGTTCTTTAATTGTTAATTAATGAATCTAATGTCATTATATAGGACATTAAAGTGAAGAAAATTTTTAGATACGAGGTAAGAGAAAATTCTCGAACCCAACTTTCTTTCTTCGGGTTCTCCCTCCTTAACTCCATTTTCAGAATGGTTACTCCTTAAAAATCATTTATTCATCATTATATTACCTTTTATAGAATATACATGTTTTCTACTGGAGTTTATGTCAAACAAAATGTTTTCCAAAAGAACTCTTCTTTCAAAAACACACCTTTTACTTCTCACTCAAGGTTGATGGTTCTTGTATCAAGTATGTTATTCCCTCTTTCTTTTGGGAACCCAATGTTTATGAATATGTTCTTATGAGATGAAACCCATTCCTTTTCATGGGTTATTTATTTTTATTTTTGATATATGTTATATGTGGCATGCATGATAATGAAAATGTTTGAATGTGATGGGTGCACTCATAATTATATTGCACTCCAATGCATTGAGTAACATGATGAGTCTCATGAGTTAAAGTTAAAGGATGTGTGAACATGATGCTAGCTTTGTTCACAAATACGTGTGGTAGTTGACCACTAAGACATGATGTTTCATTTTTATGCATTACCACATTCCATGCCTTTATCTAATGATTCCTCTCATGATTTTGATGACGATGTTATGATTATGCTCACCCCATGATATATTGTTCTTATCTATCCCCTTACTAGGATTTTATCTCACCCCTTTTTGGTGTATATCCTCAGGAGATTATGTGTACTAAGGATATTTCAAGGGATGATAAGAAACTGGAGAAGAATGAATTAAATAAATGTTTATGGTTGATGTTGTAAATGTTATGTTTGGTCCTAATTTTCCCAAGACACTAAACCTTTGGATCCTCGTGGTGTAATACTATTATGTTTTTTATCTTTATAATGATGTAATAGTAATTTAAGAAAAGGTAGGGTCGCTATAGTTGGTATCAGAGGCAAAGTTTAGTTAATTTGGGAATTAGGATTAGTGAACCCTAGAGAAAACCTCTAGTATGAGACTAAGTAAAAATATGCACACAAGAAGCTTTGCTAAACATAGGGATCCCATAAGATATGATTTTAGTGTAATTTCACAAATTAGTAAGTTATTTATTCATGAATTGATGACTTATGTTTTGTTTTAACCTTTTCTATTTTAGAAAATGGTGGGAACTAGGAGAAACCAGGCCAACAACCTATACGAGGGACAATGCAGTGATTGCCTGAACGACATTCCCAGTGCCTTGGGAGGTGGAGTTCAAAACTTCATGGAGATTCTTACCCAGCTGTCTTAGGTTATGAACAATAACCTGAATAATGGGGAATATCCACCTTCACCTAAGAGGGAGTAGCTGGCTATCGAGTGTTTTATGCGGAAACAACCATTGATGTTTAGTGGATCTTCTGATCCACTAGTTGCAGAACAACGGATCAACTCAATAGAGAAGATCTTTTATGTCCTTCACTGTTCTAAGACAAATAATGCAACTCTGGATGTTTATCATCTAGATGGAGAGACCGATCAATGGTGAGCTTTGATTAAGAACACCAAGCCAAGGGACGAAATTGAAGATATGGAATGGGAAGAATTTAATATCATATTTCTTAATAAGTATTTCCCACAAACTCTTCATATGAAGATGGATAGACAGTTCATAGTTCTCAAGAAAATGGAAGGAGAATCTGTCACAACCTATGAAGCGAGTTTCACAAGGCTTGCAAGGTACGCTTCGAGTTTTGTTATCAACAATGATAACACAATTGATAGATTCTTTAGTGGATCAAAACCACACCTTCGAAAGGCTCTTTCAATTCAATACTTTGGGAGTTATGAAGAATTTGTTCGTTGTGGTCTCAAAGTGGAGATGGAGTTTGGACAATGGTCCGATGGATATGTTGATAAGAAATGAAATATGGAGTTTTATGCCGGAGGATCTAATGATAAAGGTGGAATGAAAACTCAACCACCCACATGTGAAAAATGTGAGAAGATGCATCATGGGAACTGCCTCAGAGGGATGAGGAAATGATTCAAGTGTGGGAGAGAAGGCCACCATACCCAAGTGTATCGAAAAGACATGATAAGGAAGGAGAATGTAGTGGAAGAAAGGAGAGCACCACCCATGGTCCGATGCTACAATTATAGGGAGCAAGGGCACTATACAAACTAGTGCACTAAGCCTAGAGTCCTCGAGGGTAATCAACGTCATTAGCCACCAAATCAAAAGGATAAAGGGAAGGCTAATGCTGTCACTACTACGTAAGTGGAGCAAGATAATAAAGTCATACAAGGTACACTTCCTATTCACTCAAGAATAGAAAAAGTCTTATTTGATTCTGGTTATACTCATTCCTTTATATCTTAAAAGTTTGATAGAACTATAGAATCGAAGCCTCAAAACCTTGAGGTAGAGATATCTGTAAAAATACAAAGTGGTGCAATCATTGCAACCCAAGTGTTTGAATATTCTCCTGTTGGCGTATGTGGGAAGATTTTTCCAGCGAATCTCATGATACTTCCCTTGGTGGAATTCAACTCTATAATGGGAATGGATTGGCTTTCGTTATATAGAGTACATATCAACTGTAAGGAAAAGGAAATATTTTTTCATATTCCAAACCATCCCATGTTCCTCTACAAATGAAAGGAAGATCATGAATCTTCTTTAGAAAAGCATTCAATGGTGTGGGTGTTGATTCCCTATAAAGAATCATACCTCGCCCAAATGGTTGAGTTAAAGGAAAGTGACAACCTTGTGTAAATGCCCATCGTGAGGGAATACGGTGATGTATTTACCGAAGAGTTACCCAAACTTTCCCCGGATCATGAGGTAGAGTTATCAATAGAACTCATACCCAGAGCTACTCCTATCTCAAAGTGTCCATATAGGATGGCTCCAATCGAACTGGAGGAGTTAAAGAAGTAGCTGCAAGAGTATTTGGACAAAGGGTTCATATACCCTAGTGCCCCACCTTGAGGTGCGCCGGTGCTCTTTGCAAAGAAGAAGGATGGATCAATGCGGCTGTGTATCAATTATCAGGAACTCAAAAAGATCACCATACAAATAGGTATCCTCTTCCAAGGATTAACAACTTGTTTGATCAGTTAAGAGGATCTCAATACTTCTCAAAGATGGATCTCTGTTTTGGATATCATCAACTAAATGTGAAGAATGAAGATATTCATAAGACTACCTTCCGTACAAGGTTTGGGCACTATGAGTTTCTGGTGATTCCTTTGGAATTACTAATTCCCCTATAATATTCATGGATTTGATGAATAGATTCTTTAGACATTACCTCAACAAATTTGTGGTAGTGTTTATCGATGATATTCTCATCTACTCCAAGAGCAAGGAGGATCATGAAAAACATCTAAGACTTGTGTTGGTGACATTGAGAAAGGAGAAGTTGTATGCCAAGTTCCGCAAGTGTGACTTTTGGATGAATAAATTCATGTTTTTGGGACATGTGATCACAAGAGAGAGAATTTCTATGGACCCTTCCAAAACAAAGGTGGTTGAGGAATGGCCCAGACCCTCTAGTGTCACAGAAATCTGTAGTTTTCTTGGCTTAGTGGGGGTATTACCGACGTTTTTTGAATAATTTATCACAATTGTCTTGCCCTATAACTAAGTTAATAAGGAAAGGGGTGAAGTATGTCTGGACGGATGAATGTGAGGAAAGCTTCAAGGAGCTAAAGAGAAGGCTGATCACTCACCTGTACTCACATTACCAAAGAGTGTAGAAAGTTTTGTGATATAAAGTGATGCTTAAAAGAAAGGCTTGGTTTGTGTACACATGAAAGGTAATAATGTGACAGCCTATGCCTCACGGTAGTTGAAGATCCATGAGCAGAACTACGCAACACATTATCAGGATCTAGCAGCTGTGATTTTTTCCTTGAAAATCTAGTGGCACTACTTTTATGGTGAGAAGTGTGACATATATACCGATCACAAGATCCTAAAGTATATATTCACATAAAAGGATATCAACATGATTCAAAGGATATGGTTAGAGTTAACTAAAGATTACAATTTATCTATTCACTATCATCCCGACAAGGCGAACAAGGTAGCTGATGCTCTAAGTAGAAAAGAACTTGCAACTCTATCCATGTTACAGATTGAGAAAGACCCTATCTTTATAGATATGCAAAGGATGGATTTGGAAATCCTAAGGGCAGGTAATACATCCCACCTTTCCCAAATGGTTGCTCAACCATCTATCCAAGAGAAGAATAAGGAGGTACAAAGAGATGAACCAGAGTTACAAAAGAAGGTGAATGCAGTAAAGAAATGGAAGCCATAAGATTTCCATATCGATGATGATGGTGTGATTCGATTTGGAATGAGGCTTTGTGTGCCTTCATCACTTGGTATAACTAAGGAAATATTGGATAATGCACATAGTTTAATATTCTCTATCCATCCTGGGAGTACCAAGATGTACTGTGATCTCCGAGAACACTTCTGGTGGGACAACATAAAGAAAGAGATTGCTGAGTATATCTCATGGTGCTTGATATGTCAGCAAGTTAAAGCAGAGCAACAAAAGTCCAAAGGGATGATGCAACCATTGTCTATACCCATGTGGAAATGGGAAAATTTCACTATGGACTTTGTCATGGGTCTCCTGAAGACATCCAAGGGAAATAATGCGATATGGGTTGTGGTTGACTGACTCACTAAGACTGCCCACTTTATCGCTATTCAGGAAGATCTCTCACTTGTACAGTAACCTACACTTATGAATAGTAATATGACCCTATTAATAGTAAATCATCCAAAAGAATAGTAACCTCACCCATTAATGTAGGCATCTTACAAGTGATAATATGACCATAGTATAAGTATCAGTATTTTCATAAGTCATAAATAATTAATTACAATTAATTAATTAATTTAAAAGAAAATATATTTTCCTAAAACGTGTTCATAAATTAAAAATTTTATATCTTCTGGTTTTAAGATGATTTTATAAGACCTTATGTAATTTTTTAAAGGAATACAAAATCAGTTTTAATTTTAAAATCTGTATTTTTGAAGTAAATTATGATTTTAATTAAAAATTAAATTAATCATATTTAGAAAAATAATTTTTAAAAATGAAGTTCCTTTTTGGATTCGATATGTTGAAAAATGGTTAGGGTGAATTTTTGTGATTTTTCTGAAATACTTGAATTTTTGATGAATAGTGAAATACGGTAATTTACCGTATATAAACATTTTATGTTAAATACACTATTCCTGACATCATGACTGATGTAAGCCCAATTATTTCGAACTCAAATTCTCATGTTACTATTTTTGTTCATGAAATTATCACTATTTCTAGTCTTGAGGGAAATTAATAAACTAATGAATTAAATGTTAAGAAAACCCTCCTCCCCTCCACTATAAAAACCACCCCTCACACTCTCATTTATTAACACCTATAAAGCTTCAATCCTTGTCCAAATTCTGCCCAAATATCTTCCCTATACCCTCCCCCACTTCCAGTATCTCTTTAACTCATCAAAATACAAATCCTAGGTTCTTTAAGGAAGATCTCAAGAGGAGAATTCAAGAGGTAAATCCTCTCTCCCCTTTAATTTTCCATTCATGTTCTTCTCTTTTATTGTTCCCTCCTCACCTCATTTCATCCAAATGAAATTAAAACTCCAGTATATATTATATACTGGTATTATATCATGTTAATATAATATTCATCATACTCATCCCTCACTCTCTCTTTTTTTAAAGATGAAATCGTCGCCCGTGTTGTGTTAATCGTGGGCGATGCATTTTCATTTTCCTTCAATGCATTCAAGGCTATCAATAAAACCATAAAATGGTTGAAAATAGATTTTAAAGTGTATATTTTATCCCTTTTTATTTTCTAGAGCTAACTTATTTACATGACACTGAGTTACAAAATAAAACAAATTCGTTGTGATGAAAAAACCACACAAATTAACCAAAAATGATCATCGTTAAATTTTATCTAATGATTCATCCTCATGGTATATAACCAAATTCATTATAAGATAATTTATATATATTTAATGTAACTAATAATATATATTAACAATTCTGGATGTTCAACCACATTCCAAACGAACATCCGTTCATGAATACAAGTGAAACATTCATAAAATCTAAGAAAATTAACACTCCCAAAGAATGAATTTAAGCTGTATAACTCATCCAAAGGACCATAAAAGAACTTAATGAAACCATATTAAACCATATTCATGTATAAAAGTTTATTTAATTGTTTATTAATGAATCTAATGTCATTATACAAAACATTAAAGTGAAGAAAGCATTCAGATACAAGGTAAGGGGAAATTCTCGAACCCAACTTTCTTTCTTTGGGTTCTCCATATTTCACTCCATTTTCAGTATGGTTACTCCTTAAAAATAATTTTTTCATAATTATCTTACCTTTTATAGGATATAAATATTTTCCATAGGAGATTATTCCAAAAAAATGTTTTCCAAAAGAACTCTTCTTTAAAAAACATACCTTTTACTTCTTACTCAAGGTTGATGGTTCTTGTATTAAGTATGTCATTCCCTCTTTCTGTTGGGAACCCAAAGTTTATGAATGTGTTATTATGAGATGAAACCCATTCCTTTACATGGATCATTTATTTTCATTTTTGATATATGTTCTATGTGTCATACATGATAATGATTTTTTTTGAATGTGACGTGTGCACTCAGAATTATACAGCACTCCAATGCATTGAGTAAAATGATGAATCTCACAAGTTAAAGTGAAAGGATTTGTGAACATGATGCTAGCTTTGTTCAGAACTAAATGTGGTAGTTGACCACTAAGAAATGATGTCTCATTTTTATGAATTTCCACATACCATGCCTTTATCTAATGACTCCTCTCATGATTTTGATGATGATGTTATGATTATGCTTAGCCCATGTTATATTGTTCTTATCTATCCTCTTATTGGGCTTTTATCTCACCCCTTTTTTATGTATATCCTCAGGTGATTATGTGTACTAAGGAGATTTCAAGGGACAATAAGAAGTTGGAGAAGAATGAATTAAATAAATGTTTATCTTTGATGTTGTAAATGTTATGTTTGGTCATAGTTTTCCCAGGACACTAAAACTATGGATCCTTGTGGTGTAATACTATTATGTTGTTTATCTTTATAATGATGTAATAGTAATGTAAGAAAAAAAGGGTTTCTATATTGTGAGTGTTTTTTTAATGCATTTATTGATGCCACCTTGAATTTATAAATGTATATTATGTATCGATTGATTTTCGATTCAAATGTTTGTTAACATTTCATAATGGCTCATAAAGTATGTATTTGGTTTTCAAAGTGGAGAGCACAAACTTGAGGTTTTTAAATGTGTTCTTTGCACAAAATGATTTTCAAGTAAACTGTTTGAGTGTTTTGAAATGTTTAAAATGATTGACATGAGTTTTTGACATTACCCCATGCATATATTTTATTAAATGTTATCTTAAATTAATATTTATATAAATAATCATCTTTGTGATTATTAATAATAACAAACAAAATTTTCATTTGTATATAAATATTTTGTTAAACGTAATTTGTAAATAATTATTTTTATAACTTAAATGTATTTTATAAGTAACAATAACAAACTATTAATAATTTTGATTGTGTGTATATAAATAGTTATAAATAACTTATAAATAATTTTGATTATAGATAATTTTGATTATAAATAACTTGGATCATCTTAAATTAATAATTTATACAAATTATTTATAAATAATTTTGAATTAATAATTATTTGGAATTAATATTTTTTTGAATTAATAATTTTAAATTAATAATTATTTTGAATTAAAAATTATTTTTAATTAATAATTTTGATTATATTAAATTAATTATTTTGAATTAATAAATTATATAAATAATTTATAAATCATTTTGATTATCTTGAATCGATAATTTTGATTATGTGTATACAAATAATTTTGATTATGTGTGAATAAATAATTTTTTATTATAAATAATTATGTGTATATAAATAATTTTGATTATGTGTATATAAATATTTTGTTCAATGTGATTTTTAAATAATAATAACAAACAATTATAAATATATTTTTAAATATATATATTTAATATATTAAATGTATATATATATATAATTATAAATTTATTTTATAAATATATATATTTATGAATGTATATTTATATAATTATATATAAATAAATATATTTATAAATTAAAATAAATAAATAAATAAATAAATAAATAAATAAATAAATAAATAAATAAATAAATAAATAAATATAATTATATAATGATATTAATAAATATCTATATTTATAATTGTATAAATATATTTATATATATATATATAATCAATATATATATATATTTATTTAAAAATAAAAGATACAATTTAAAATTATAATATTTTTTATTTGGAATAATTAAGTATTAGAAAACTATATTTTTAATAAGAGTCATTTTTTCAATATTTCCAAAACATTTCTTTTATTTTCTTTTAAAAATTGTCACCAAAGAAGATGTGTAGAAATTGCAATCATTTCTTTTCTTTTACTAAATTTCACATTGAAACAAAATGAAAAGAAATTAAAATTACAACCATTTCTTTGTTTAAACATTTTTTTAATTTTTTTAAAGTTTGTATTAATATATTTGTCTTGGTTTAAAGTTTATCTAACTTTGTTGTATTGAAATTATAATGATATATTAAAATCATGGTATGCGAACAGTAGTGATTTGTTGCTCCCCCTGAAACATTTTTGTTTGTTTTTAATTTTCCCAAATGGTTTGAATAGTGTGCGTGCAAATGATCTTATTTGTCCTCGATCTACCTCGCTGATTTTCCATCCAATCTCTCAGACATTGAGTCATTGTTCATTCACCATCTCCCTCATCTTCATGTTTAGTTTCACCCATTCATCATTATTTCTCACTCCGATTTCATAGAGCTTTTAGTTGTGCACCGCAAAACACCGCCCACTTATCATGTAAGGTGGTGACTGTAAATGATAAGTCGACAATGTTTTTGTGATAATCATATGGTAATCAGCTCCAAGTTTCAAGTATCCCTCCTAATTCCATGGATTAAAATCAAATAATTCTTCCAATTTACTTCCAATTATCCCTTCTACTCCCATGGATTAAAACAACAAAGTTTTTATTAAAACATGTCATTGCCTTGTGTGCTTTATTTTTAGTGACCATTAGAGTATCATATTTCAATGTTGTTTTCTTTTTAGGAAACCAAAATATGGAAATTATATTATTTCAAACTTTTAGAGAGACAATTTTAAATCGTACCAATTGTAAAGTAGTTATCAAGCATTGATATAGATAGGTAGTTTTGAAGCTTTGTATTAAAGGCCATATGTTGATCACCTATATGTTGGGTTCTAATAGAGGAGTGATCTCTCTTGGGGCATGAATTAGTGAAAGAGATGGTATATTAGGTATATATAATATATAAAATATTAATGATAGCCCATATTAGTAAAATCATAACCATTAATAAATCAATTTATGCCTTTAAAATCATAACCATTAATAATCATACCTTACACCAATATTTTAATCATAAGATGAAATTTTTCTATGAAATGGTTTTTAGGATTTATTTATTTTATTAAATATTAACATTACCAAATAAAATAGTATTTATATGAATAAAAAATGTATGGATGAAAATTTTATGAAAAAAGAGTATGAGGATGAGGTAAAAGAGTTCGTCAAGTTTGAAAAAGATCATGCATATGATCCTTCTCAAATAATTTTTCTCTGTTTACACTATTGTTATTCAAGACTAATTAGTCCAAAGGATTTGGAAGAACACTTGATCTTTCATGGAATAGATCTAAGTAATAAATGTTGGACTAAATATGTGGAAAAATAGAATGTAGGTAGCGACTCGGATAAGAATGCGTTTTATGGATCATCTGATATGATTACAAGTATGGATAATAATGAAGGATGTATTGAGGATGTGATTATAGGTGTAAAAAATGATGAATATTGATAGAGTTAATATTTTAAATATATTTCATGTGTATTTAAATGATTTAATCCATTCCAATTAATCAATCTGAGCTGATTTGCATCATTTTAGTATTTTTGGTGGATTTTGGGCTTAATTGTGAAAATTGTTTAATTCTAGAAATTTAACAGTTTTATAAATATTTAGTATTTTGGTAATATATTTTACAATTTTGATCCAAATCAAGTGATTCCTTTTTTTAGGCTTCCTATGCTCGTGGTCTAAAACATTATCTTTTGGACCCCGAACCAATTCGACACACAATGACCCAAAAAAATAAATCAATTGGACAAAATTTACTGGAAGACAGAATGGACCCCACTTAGTTAATGAGCCATATCTCGGCCTCAAAAACTCCAAATAAAGTGATTATATTTGGAATAGAAATATGATTATGCTTCTGATGTCTAAAATAAATTTAATTTAGATAATTAGTCATTAAGACATCCATTGCATGTGCCAAATTAGAGAGAGTCAAGCAGTATCCTTTGGAAAAAAAGTCTTCATCAGTAATTCAAGCATAACTTTTTGGAAACTTGTCCAAATATTCTAATATTTTGTAGTCTCATGAAAAATATATATGGGAACAACATTCATTAATACAACTTCCCTATATTATAACATTTATTATGATAATTGAACTCAAAATTTTGGAGGAATGAATCTAGAGGGAAAAATTTCCACCTCTCAACCCTGTTTATATGAGTGTCCACTTCCAGTCAAGGTTGTTGAAGAAAGGAAAGAGGAGATGTGAAAGAGGATTGAAGCCTTTAAACAATTTTTATTTTCTATTTCCTTTTTTTCTTAGTTTCATTATGCTCTCGTCTTCCCCTTTCAACTCTCCTACCCTTCACATGGACGGGTAAAACCTTTGAGTGATCAGGGATGAGGGAGCTTCACTTTTGTAATGTCAAAGTCTTGTGATTAAATATAAAACTCTATTTTTCCATTGAATGATCTATATTTTTAGTGGATCACAATTTTCTTAATGTGATCATGTTTTGGGTTTTTGGTGTATTCATTGTTAATATATTTGGTTGAAGAATTTTTAACTGCCTCCACCTAATGCAATTTGTCTCGATCGAGCAAATTGTGTTAGGTGGTGAGTGTCCGTTGGAACGTGTGTGGAACTAGTAAATAATTTCTTGATTTAAAAGGATAAATAATTCTCTATCAAGACACACCTTAGTTTTTTTAGGAATATTTCATGAACTTTCATGCACATAGGAGTGAATTTCATTGCTTCCTTCAACCAAGGGTGGTTGGAAAATTGATTGAGGAATCGTTTATTTATCACTCAATAGGATAAGAGGGGGAATGATTTTCATAACCATGGTTACATTGAAAAAGGTGAACCTATCCTGACCCCATCAATCTCTTTTTCCATTAGTGTTCAAGCTTTATTTTAATTGCTTTCTCTCTTTTCAAAAAAAAAAAAAAAAAAAATTCAAAAACAATCTCACTTATTTCTCAAATTTTAAGGCAACAACTTTATTATTTTTCCATCCTATCTAGAGACTACCTAGGTTAACCACTTTACTACATTTTATCTTATGAAATATTTGTTTTTGTCACACCCTATTGTTAGGTTGGTATGGAGTGTGATATTCTCCAATGATAACAACTTGAGGATCGAAATGATATTGAAACTAAATATACAAGAGGGGGGGGGGGGGGTGAATTGTATACTTTAAAAATTCTTTGGAACTTTTAAAGATGAATGTGTTTAACAAGGTTAAAAAAAGTAATTCACAAAACCTCTAGTTCTACACACTTGCTTGATTTCGGAAATATGATTCTGAGAATGCAATTTTGGAAAAGTGAATCCGGAAATGAAACTTAAAAAAAGTTTAAAAAGATTAAGATTCTACCTTAGAGCGTATCTAATATCACTAAATCGGAGTATACAAGTATACAAAAGTATAAGATAGTTATACTTTACTCAAAAATCAAAATACAACAAAAAACTTGAAACAAACAAGTAACAAGTAGTAAGTCTTTTAACCTAAAGAGAAGGGTATCCAAAAACCTTGGATAAAGGTCCCTTGATTTATACTTTCAAGAAATTTTGTCTTACCCACACTAGGGTAAGCCCTCAATATGAAGATCGGAGTCTGTATTGCTATCCCTACAAGCCCTCAACTTCAAGGTAGTCGGCACCTCTGTCTTCCTCAGCAAGGATGTCCTCAAACTTTAAGGTAGTCAGCACCTCTGTCTTCCTATCCCCGGAAGCCCTCGAATGTACTCAGAAACATTTGGAGTTGCATGAAGAAAATCTGAACAAGGTGTTCAGTACGCACAAAGCAATAAAGTCTCTCTCTCTAGAAATCACTTCAGCAACATGTAATCTCTAGATTAATTAAATTATTGTGAGCTCTTTCAAATGAGCTCCTATTTATAGGCACGACTTCAACGGTCGACTCCTTCCTCCAACTATCATATTATTCCTTGAATTTCGGAGGAACCTGTACATGTGTCACTCAAACAACGGTTAGTTAGTAACTGAATGCATGACATATTTTTATAACCAAAACATGAGTAAGAAAAAATATGGTTACTTAGGAAAATTAATTTTTCAGAGTGTAAGGAAAAATGAAAGTTCAGAGTCTAACAAAAAACTCATTCGATGTATATAATACAGGGATATTCAGATTCTGTTTATCAGAGGAATTCAAAGTTAGAATTATATAGAATTCCGGAGTCTGAATTTCATAGAAATTTGGAGTCTTGAATTCAGTAGAATTCAGAGTCTAAATTCATAAGAGTTCGGAGTCTGAACTTACAAATTTTGGAGTCTGAATTCATAAAAGTTTAGAGTCTCAACATACAAAGTTTAGAGTTTGAACTTAAAAAGTTCAGAGTCTGAATTCATAAGAGTTCAGAGTCTGCATTTAGAGAACTCGGAGTCAGAACTCAGAAGAGTTTGGAGTCTGAATTCAAAGAACTCAGAGTCAGAACTCAGAAGAGTTCAGAGTCTGAATTTGGATCCTGAAAACAGAATTCTCTATATCTAAGTATTATATGATTCCAGGGTTTTTTAATATGAAACCAATTTTTAAACTTAGAGACAAAATGAACAATGAAAAAAATGTTAAGGATAAATTTACTTGAGGAAGGAAAATTTTCCTTATGAAAGTAAAACATAGGGTAAATGAAATTTTCCTTAAGATAAGGTGTTTGTGATTTTGAAAACATGAAGAAATGGTAAAGTCATATGGAAACCTTATTGACTCAACAATATCCCCAAACATGAAAGAATGGAAAATTCATAAGGAAACCTTATTGACTCAACAATATCCCCCTTTTTGGAAAGCACAAACATCCTTACGAAAAAGAATATAAGGAATTAGAAAATATTTTTCTAGACTTTGAAAATAAAACTTATCTCCCTTAACAAATGGGAAAGGATGAATACGACTAACTCCTCCTTAGGCTTTGTAACTCTAAGGATCGTATTCTAGATTTTTGGAATGAGATTTTTCATTATCTTGAATACGAAAATATTTGTAATGAAAACTCCCCCTTAGATAAACTCCCCTTTACTTAGGGAAATTTCTTCTTTACTTAGTATTATTTTTCCTTTATCCCACTTTGTGATTTTCAAAAAGAAATAATGGTAATGGAAAAGTAAATTTGGTACCTGAAATATTAGTACAAAACATCCAAACAAAAACGAGCTACCAAAATTTCATTAAGATTGGAAAAATTTATACAACAAGGAAAATACAAAAAAAGATCGGATTGGGTCTATCATCCTTCCTTTTCCTTGGGCATCAACTTATTCACAATGGTTTTGATCCTTTTAAGCTCCTTGTGGTCTTCCTATGCTCGCTTGAGAATCTGATCCTGATCCTCAGCTTTCTTCTCTAAAGCTTTGATTCTATCATCCTGAGCCTTCAACAGTTCATCTTGATTAGTAAGATTTTCTTCAATCTCAATATGAAGATCTCTTTCTCTCTTCCAAATTTGAGCTACAAAATAAAGATCCCATTCAGATCCTTCACTTCTTTCATCCGAGTATTCCGCTCAAGAGTTAGCTTTTCCTCAAAGCTATTCGTGAGATCCTTGATCTTCCCATATTTAGTGTTAAAATAATCCTTGACACTTTCTTGAAACTCATCAATAATTCGCATATATTCTATAGTTTTCTTAGACCAAGTGGTCATATTCTTGCAGGACCTCTTGTGGGATTCATAGTTAATGAAAAAAGTCTTGAAATCATCCTCAAGCTTTACACACTTATCCATCACCATGGATACTGAATCAGATTTCTAGTTCAAGGTGTGTTGAAGTATCTGAAATCTAGAGTCAATGCTTGGAAAAATCAGAATGGTCCCAACAAGATTCTTCAATGACTGAACAACGAAATCATGTCCAAGGGATGATGATTCTGAATATGAAACTTTGCTTGGTGAGGCTTCTTTCTCTAGCTCAGCAAGTTTCATCTTTGAAGATCCACCAACTTCCGTCTTCTTCACAATAGCTTTACTAGGTTTCTCAACTACCACATGTTTTCCCTTATCAGTTTTCAGAATGGATTCCTCATCTGGAGATTTGTGTTCACTGTCAGACAGCTGAACAATTTTATCTTCATCTATATCTTCTTTCTGAGCTCTTGCCTCAACATCCTCGGGGTGAATGAAGTCATGATTAGAACTTTCTTCTTCAGACAACGTATTCAATTCTTCCTCATCCTTCTCTTCATCCTTTATAGGAGTAGCAAGTTTGATGATTCGGCTTGAGAAGTTTGGATTGATAATTTTTTTGAAGGACTTTCCTTATCATGAAAATCTTCCACTTTCTTAATCAAATATTCAGTATCACCACTGCTCTCTTCTTTTTCCACTTATTCCACTTTTTTTCTTCTTTAACAAACTTTTATTTGGGTTTCTCCAAAGTGAAAAAATTCTTTCCAGGGGTTTCAGGTAAGGGTTCTACCAGGAAGGATTCTGGTACTGGAATATTTTCAGAGGCTTTCTCAGTATCCCTCAGAAGGGATTGAACAATCTCTGCTTCATTCATCTTCTTCTTTAGTTTCTTTTATTTTTATTCCCTTTCCAGATACTCAGATTTCTTCCCCTTTAGAGATTTTACTTCAGTAGGGTTTAGTCCAAACTTGGGCTCCCCTTATTTCCTACTCTTCTTATCTTCTCTCCATTTAGCTACTACCTCATCTGGATATGATTTTTTCTTCTTAGGTTTTGGAGGTGTGGAATGGATTTTCTTGGGCTCTAGAGTTTTTTCTTCCACTACTACTTCCTTTAGCTTCCTCTTCCTTCCTGCCTTTTTCAATGGTTTAGACACTTCTTGATTTTTCGGAACAACTTCAACCTCTTCCTTTGGTAAGTCATAAAATTTTCCAGAGTCTGTAGAGAAACCAATGTTCATCCTCTTCAGGGTATCATCACTAAATGACATGAATTTGCAATTCCTTGTCTTTGAGCTGCAAGGAATTTTAAAATATTCTAAGCACTGAACAATTAACTTGAAGAGAATAGCTGGATACATAATTATCTGAGCCTCCAAGTTTCCATTCTTAATATTCTCAATCGTAATGAGAATATGATTAACCAGATTGATCTTCCTTATATTTACCAAGATATCAAAGATATACATGTCACTCTTCTTCAATGTTTCCTTGTCACCTTTTCTCAGAATTATGAAACCTTGAACCCATAATTCGAGAATCTGATAATTAGTAGACAAATGGGAAATCTTCAGAGTCTTTACATCAGAGAGTCCAAGACATGCCATATTCTTGTCCTTAACAAAACTTCCTTTGACATCTGGAAACTTATGAGAACAGAACTCAGCTTCCCCTTCGTATGGTATACCAACCAAATTAGCTACCTTAGTATACGAAAGAGAATAAGTTTTTCTATAGCTCTTGAAGAAAAAATTCTCTCTACCTTCTTCCTTAAAGAAACTAAATGATTCATAGAATTCAACTAGTAATTCTGGATACACCAAATCTTGAGCTCCTGAATTTGATACGGAAATGCTCTCCCATCCATCCAGCTTAATGTTCTTCGAGATGATCGAATCATACTTAGCGAAGAAGTTCGAATGCACCAAACTTTCTCTATAGACTTTCCACTCTGAGATTGGATTGACAATAGACATATCTTTCTGAGAGGATTCTTCTACAGACATTCAGAATTGAGAAAATCTTGAAAATCCGAAATGATCTTATGTAGAAGGGCAGAACTTCAGCATGTGAGAGCTTGAGATTTGATGTGGGACAACTATCGGGGGATCCTTTATATAGGTGTTTGATGCGACGGTTCATCTTCCAAACTCAATCCAATGGCTGAAAATCCTTCTGATTAGATCTGATGATTGATATGATAGCCGCAAGGAAATCTTGGATCCGATATTTTGAAATTTTTTTAATAAAAACATTCAGATTTAATGAAAAGAGAATATGAAATTTTTTTTAAAAGAAACTACCAGAAATTAAAGGATGATTACAAAAACTTAGGAAAGGAAACATACCTTTCGGATTGCTAGGAAGATTATTCGTATTGAGGAAAATTTTTCTTGAATAACTTTAGATTCTGAAAATTTTTATTACAAGAAAAAAAATGAAAAACTCTATTACAAAAATTTTAAGTATGAAAATCTTCATTACGAAAAAAAATTTAGAATACGAAAAATTTTAGACTAACTATAAAAAAAAACTTTTTACAGAAAATTTAAAAAATCTTACTGTGAAAATTTTCATTATGAAAGATTTAAAAAATCTAGCTACGGAAATTTTCATTACAAAATATTTGAAAAATCTGACTATGAAAATTTCCATTACGAAAGATTTGAAAAATCTGACTACAAAAATTTCCATTACGAAAGATTTGAAAAATCTGACTACAAAAATTTCCATTACGAAAGATTTGAAAAATCTGACTATGGAAATTTCCATTACGAAAGATTTGAAAAATATGACTACGAAAATTTCCATTACAAAAGATTTGAAAAATATGACTACAAAAAATTTCCATTACGAAATATTTGAAAAAACTGACTATGAAAATTTCCATTACTAAAGATTTGAAAATTTTGACTATGAAAATTTTTATTAGGAAATATTTTGATCTAACTAACAAGAAAATGTACTCCCCCTATGAAAAGGAGTTTATTACTGTAAGGAGATTGGTTTCAATAGAAAGTTAACAAGGAAGATTACCTTATGGTTATGATTCCTAACTTCTATTTAATGTATTTAAATCTATCGGTGGGTAAATATTTTGTGAAAATATCATCAAGTTGATCTTGTGTTCTAATAAATTGAAGAATGATATCCCCTTTTTGTGTGTGATCCCTAAGAAAGTGATACCTAATATCTATGTGTTTTAAACGGGAGTGGTGTGTAGGGTTTTGACTTAGGGAAATGGCACTAGTATTATCACACAAAATTTGTGTTTTGGTAAAACTCATACCATAGTCTGTGAGTGTGTGTTGCATCCACAACACTTAAGCACAACAACTTCTAGATGCTACATATTTGGCTTCAACAGTGGAAAGTGCTACTGAGTGTTGCTTCTTGTATGACCAAGAAACTAATAAATATCCTAAGAAATGACAAGTTCCGGATGTACTCTTTCTATCCATTCTACATCCACCAAAGTCAGCATCCGAAAAACTCTTTAAAACAAAATCATTCCCAGAAGTATAAAAGAGTCCTAAATCCATGGTTCCCTTTAAGTAGCGAAAAATTATTTTCACTGCCTTTCAATGAGATTCCTTAGGATTGGATTGATATCTTGCACATAAGCATACTGAAAACATTAAGTCTAAACGACTAGCTGTCAAGTAAAGTAAACTTCCTATCATACCTCTAAAAGATGTTTGATCTATTAGTTTCCCAACTTCATAAAGATCAAGTGTGTTTTAGGTACCAATGGGAGTACTAATACTCTTAGTGTTGTCATATCCATACTTTTTAAGAAGATATTTAATATACTTATGTTAGGATATATAGATTTCTTCTGGTTTTTGAGAAATTTGAAAACCAAGGAAAAATGTTAACTCACCCATCATACTCATTTCAAACTCAGATTTCATTAGATCTGCAAAGGAATCAGTTAAATATTTCTAAGTTGAACCAAATATAATGTCATCAACATAAATTTGAACAATCAAAACATTTTTCTTATCTTTCTTTATAAGAAGGGTTGGATCTACATTTCCCTTAACATAATTATTTTGAAGCAAAAATCCTATAAGCCTATCATACCAAGATCGAGGGGCTTTCTTAAGTATATACAAATCTTTGGTAAGTTTATAAACATGTTCAGGATGTTTTGTATCTTCAAAACTAGGAGGTTGTTCAACAAAAACTTCCTCTTGTACAAAACCATTAAGGAAAGCACATTTCACATCCATTTGAAAGAGTTTGAAGTTGAATAATGATGCAATGGGAAGTAGAATACAGATAGATTCAAGTCTAGATCTGGAGCATAGGTTTCTTCATAGTCTATTTCTTCTTGTTGATTATAGCCTTTAGCAATCAATCTAGCTTTATTTCTTACTATGATTCAATTTTCATCACATTTATTTCTAAATACCCATTTTACTTCAATAACAAAAGTTTCCTTAGGTATTTCAACCAAGTTCCAGACTTTATTCCTTTTGAATTCATTCAGTTCATCTTGTATATATTTTATCCAATCATCATCACCTAAATCTTCATCAGTGCTTTTTGGTTCTAATTGGGAAAGGAATGGTAGATGTTCTACTTCATTCCTTAAGGAACTTCTAGTCCTTACAGGTTTATTTACATCACCAATGATACTATCACTGGGATGATTCTTAAGAATCAACTAATTTGGGTTTTGTAAAACCTGTTCATCGACATAGGGTAGAAAGTCTTCTGGGGTAAATGCTTCAAAAGCTTCTTCTTGGACATTTTCCTTATCAGAAGGATCTTCTAACAAAGGTTGACAATTGGTTTTTGAAAACACATCCGAAGATGTAGGTTGAGGTTGTTTAAAAACAAAGGGATCAGTTTCATCAAATTTGACATGTACCGTCTCTTCAACAGTACAAGTGTTTTTAATGAAAAATCTATAAGCCTTAGAAGTTGTGGAGTAGCCTAAGAAAATTTCTTCATCAGATTTTGGTGCAAATTTGTGCAAATTATCTTTAGTATTCAAAATGAATACCTTACAACCAAAAACCTTACAGTAGGAAAGTCTAGGTTTTCTATCATTCCATAACTCATAAGGAGTTTTATTAAGAAAAGGTCTAATCAAAACACGATTTATAGTATAACAAGTACTACTTACAACTTCAGCCCAAAAATGTTTGTCTATAGAATATTCACTCAACATGGTTCTTGTTATCTCTTGAAGAATTATATTTCTTATTTCAACAACACCATTCTATTGATGTGTTTTTGGTGCTGAGAAGTTATGAGTAATGCCTTTTCTACTAAAAAAAGTTTCAAAATCATAATTTTGAAATTCTCCTCCATGATCACTAAGAATAGTCATCAAAGGAAGGTTTTTCTTATTTTTAACTTGGGATTTAAAAATTTTGAAATAAGAGAAAGATTCAGATTTCTTTGCTAGAAAATAGACCCATGTAAATCTAGTGTAATCATCAACTAGAACAAATACATAATATTTTCCTCCAATGCTTCCAGTTTGTGTTGGACCAAAAATATCCATATGCACTAACTGTATTGAATCAGTGGTTGAGACTTCACTGACTGATTTAAAACTTTATTTATGTTTATTGCCATATTGACAAGGATTACAAACTTTTGAAGAATCAAATCTAAGCTCTGGTAGATCCTTAACTAGTATTTTCTTAGAGAGTTTTCATAGGTTCCTAAGGTTATAGTGTCCTAACCTTCTATGCCACAACCAATAATGATCTTCCATTTCACTAAGAGAAGGTAGGTCTTGGATTCTAAGGTCTTCTAAGTTTATTGTGTAAACATTCTCTTGCCTATTGACAGAAAGAATAAACTCTTCCTTGGAATTGTGTACTAAGCACTTGTCATTCCTAAAATTCACAAGGTAACCTTATTCACATAATTAACTTATGCTAATGAGGTTGTGCTTAAGACCTTTAAAAACTAAAACATTTGAAATCAAAGTTTTTCCAAGAAGAACGCTGTTACCTATACCAATAATTTCTCCCTTACCATTATCTACGAAAGTTACTTTTCCTCCTTTCGTCTTGATAATGTTTTCAAAGTAGTTTTTGTTACCATTCATGTGCCGGGAACATCCACTATCCATGTACCAAGTATTTCTGTTGATACTTTTCTTATTTTCATGAACATAAGAATGTTAGACTTTTAGAACCCAAACTTTTTTGGATTTGAAAATTTCAGAAAGCAAAATCTTAGGCACCCACATTTTCTTAGAAAAATAGGCTTTATGAAAACCTAAAGACTGATTTTTGTTTAAGGAATAATTTTTTCCCAATGTCCACAACACTGAAACTTAGTACAGAATGGAACACTTTGAGAAACAATATAATTCTTACTAAAAATTGGTTTAGAACCAGTATAACCAAAACCAGAATTATTCCTTAGAGGTCAGATTTGAGAATAAATCTTATCAAAATTTTCCTTACCTAGGGTAAAGTTTGAAAAACACTTCCTCAAGGTAAATATTTATAACTTCAGTCTAATAACTAAATTATTATCTTCCAAAACATTATCTTTAGAACCAGAGTTAGGATCAAAAATATTTTTCTTATAAATTACATTTTCTGGATCCTTAGAAAGTTTATCCTTTTCAGAATTTACTTCCTCAAGGTTTTTTGAAATACTTTAAAAATAAAGGGTTTTCTTATCAAGATATTTAGAAAGATATGATATTTCCTTAGTAAGAATAGTATTTATAGAATTTTCTTTGTCAATATTTTCTTGAGTTTTTAATTCTCATTCTCAATAAGCTTAGAAAACCTAGAAACTTCTTCATAGGTAGGTAAAGTATTATCCTCATCAGAAGAATATTCTTCATCCGAAGATTCATAATATTTACTATCATTATAATTATTATTTAGAGATACATTGGTCATAGATTCAACGTTGTGTACCTTATCCATTAAGCAATGATTTTCAATAGGTAGTCTGGCTATTAGACCAATATTCTTCTGTCCAGAAGATTCATAATCTAATGATTAATCTGAAGATTCACCACCACTGGCACTCTAGGTGTCATTAGCTTTAAAGATTTTCTTAGCTTTAGATTTGTAGTACTTATTTCTATTTCTATCAGAATGATGTTCCTTTATTTCCTTTCTTTTAAGCATAGGACAATCAGGTCTTATATATCCATCTCTCTTGAATTCATAACATGTGACTTCTGAATCTTTCTTATATTTCCTTTTTTTCTTCTTGTATCTGTATTGAAAGTCATTCTGTCCAACAATATTGTTCATCCTTCAAGAAATATTTTCTAGTTCATTTTATGAAGATTCACTTCCACTAGATTCAGATTGAATAACAACCTTCTTAGATTTAGATCTAGTAACTCTCTCAGGAGTCTTGGATTTCATATGATTTGAAGTTGTAGTAAAAGCAACACTGCCATTCCCATTCTTCTTCTTAATGTTGTCAGTATATCTCTTCATTATAGTCTCATGTTGAATAAGATTTCCAAAAAGTTCATTAAGAGAAATCTGAGTAACCTTTCTATTCTCATCAATAACTATTCTCTTGGATTCCCATTCATTGGGCATGATGTCTATGATTTTATCCACAAGAGCTTCATCATCTAATCCTTTCTCACCCATAGAATGTAAACTATTAACAATAGTCATGAATCTATATTTCACCTTACATATGGGTTCTCCATAAGGAAAGAAAAAACCATGATATTCAGCTCTGAGCATGGCTCTTCTAGTTTCAATAACTTTTGAAGTTCCAAAGTGTGTAACTTCAAGCTTCTTCCAAATACAATTTTCTGCTTCACAAGATGAAATTTGGATATATATATTTCTAGTCATAGAACAAAGCAATGTATTGCATAACTTATAATTCAGTTGATATTCATGCTTTTCTTGGTTGGTGAAAGTACTAACTTCCTTGTCAGGGATTTTATATCCTCCAGTAAGCATGACAAAATTGTCTACTCTAGTATTGATAATGAATATATTCATGAAATCTCTCTAATATTCGTAATCATTTCCATAAAAAATAGGTGGTCTAGTTGGATTTAGGTTGTCTAGTTGGATTTAGGTTGTCTATGGAACCAACATTTATTCCTTCTATCTTAAAGAAAATATTTCCACCCAAACTTGTTAGTAATAGAAGTTTGTAATCAAGGAAAATATTCCTCAACAAGGAAAATATAGAACAAGAGTATCCCTAAAAAAATATGAATCCGGACATGTGAGTCCAAAAATATGATTCTGAATATAAAGAAAAAGAAGAATTCTCTTCTGAATCTAACCGTGAGATTAATTCGGATTGAACCAATCCTTTGATACCAATTGTTAGGTTGGTATAAAGTGTGATATTATCCAATGATACCAACTTGAGGATCTAAATGATACTGATGCTCAATATAAAAGGGGGGGGGTGAATTGTATACTTTAAAGTTTTTTTGGAACTTTTAAAGATGAAGATGTTTAACAAGGTTAAACAAAGTAATTCACAAAACCTCTAGTTCTACACACTTGCTTGATTCTAGAAATATGATTCCGAGAATGCAATTCCAGAAAAGTGAATCTGGAAATGAAACTTAAAAAAAGTTTAAAAAGATGAAGATTCTACCTTAGAGCATATAGAATATCACTAAATCAGAGTATACAAGTATAAGGAAAATAAAAAAATAGTTATACTTTCCTCAAAAATCAAAATACAACGGAAAACTTGAAACAAACAAGTAACAAGTAGTAAGTCTTTTAACCCAAAGAGAAGGGTATCCAACAACTTTGGATAAAGGTCCCTTGATTTATACTTTCAAGAAAGTCTATCTTACCCACACCAGGGTAAGCCCTCGATACGAAGATCAGAGTCTGTATTTCTATCCCTGCAATCCCTCAACTTCAAGGTAATCGGCACCTCTATCTTCCTCAGTAAGGAAGTCCTCAAACTTTAAGGTAGTTGACACCTCTGTCTTCCTATCCCCGGAAGCCCTCGAATGTACTCAACAACATTCGGAGTCGCACAAAGCAAATATGAACAAGGTGTTTAGTACGCACAAAGTAATAAATTCTCTCTCTATATAAATCACTTCAGCAGCATATAGTATCTAGATTGATCAACTTGTTGTGAGCTCTTTCAAATGCGCTTCTATTTATAGGCACAGCTTCAACAGTCGGCTCCCTCCTCCAACGGTCATATTATTCCTTGAATTTTGGAGGGACCTATGCATGTGTCACTCAAAAAACGGTTAGTTAGTAACTAAATGCATGACATTGTTCTATAACCAAAACATGAGTAAACAAAAATATGGTTACTTAGGTAAATTTATTTTTCGAAGTATAAGGATAAATGAAAGTTCAGAGTCTAACCAAAAACTCATTCGGTGTCCATAATACAAAGATATTTGGATTCTGTTTATCAAAGGAATTTGGAGTTAGAATTATATAGAATTACAGAGTCTTAATTTCAAATAAATTTGGAGTCTTGAATTTAGTATAATTCAGAGTCCGAATTCATAAGAGTTCAGAGTCTGAACTTACAAAGTTCGGAGTCTGAATTCATAAGAGTTCGGAGTCTAAAATTACAAAGTTTGGAGTATGAATTTATAAGAGTTCGGAGTCTAAAATTACAAAGTTCAGAGTCTAAATACATAAGAGTTTGGAGTCTAAATTTAGAGAACTCAGAGTTAGAACTCAGAAGAGTTCGGAGTCTGAATTCAGAGAACTCGGAGTCAGAACTCAGAAGAGTTCGGAGTCTAAATTCAGATCCTGAAAACAAAATTCTCTATATCTAATTATTATAAGATTCAGGGATTTTTTGATATGAAACCAAATTTTAAACTTAGAGACAAAATGAACAATGAAAAACATGGTAAGGATAAATTTCCTTAGGGAAGGAAAATTTTACTTATGAAAGTAAAACATAGGGTAAATGAAATTTGCCTTAAGATAAGGTGTTTGTGATTTTCAAAACATGAAGAAATGGTAAATTCATAAGGAAACCTTATTGACTCAACAATCTACCCAAACATGAAGGAATGGAAAATTCATAAGGAAACCTTATTGACTCAACACCTATGACAAGAACATGCCAAAACATGGCACTATTACCGGTTATGTGGTGCCAACAATCTTTATTTATTTTAATTTTTCTTTCTTTCTTTTCCCTTAAAAATTGCATGACTAGAATCTCAAACACGGAACCTTGACCCCTAGATCTTAAAATTGAACGAAACTTATTGAATAGACTTAGAAACCTTAATTTTCAATCTGAATTTGGGGGGTGTTCGGTTGGAGGAGGGGTGCCCGAGGAGAGTGGGCAGTGGTAGGGGATCTTCTGGGTTGGATGAGGGGTGAGAGAGGGTGAGATCCACCATGGTATGGTATATGGAAAATACAGAGAGGTAGACAGTATGGGGAAGAGAGAAGGATCTTGGGGGGATTTATGGGCCATCATGGCAGGTTTCTTTGGGTTTGGATCTTTTAGCATCATTGGAGATGACAGAGTTGCGTGGGATAAAGAAGGAGAGAGAGGAGAGAGAGAGGGTGGGGTGCTCTACGCCGCAACTTTGTGCCACATGCGGCATGGTTTATTGAGTTTGTTGACACATGGTTTGTGGGACCCATTATAAGGAATCACATGTTCTATGTGTCATCCAGGGGACCATAATTTAATTCCATGATCTTTTTAATGGATAAATATATTTTCAAAACACATTTCAAATAGGAAACAAAAAGGAAACCATAATAAATATATTTAATTCCATGATCCTTTTAATGGATAAATATATTTTTAAAATACATTTCAAATAGGAAACAAAAAGGAAACCATAATAAATATATTCAACAGTGATATTTATGATGGAAGGAAGAGGATTTGCATTTGGATTCGAATATTCTTGCTTGCCACTTGAACATGCATCGTGTTGTGGTGATAGACAAGTCCAATGAAAGGAAATTTTTGACAGTTGTTGGGTTGTCAGGCAATCCAGATCTCCTTTTGGGATTAGTATAGGACATGAATGGGGTTTCAATTTCATCCATTCATATAATACCTTAAATCATATGTAATTATTTAACCAGTTAAACTACATGAAAATAAAAATTCAAGATCAAAACATGAAGTTAATTTATGTTTGGGATAAAAAATGATAAAATGTTTATGAATTACCAAAAATATTATGATTTTTCAAATAAAATGATATTCTACTTTGGTCACGTCTTTACTAGAGATTAAGGAATTATTTTGATCATTGAATGTCATTACCCCTTAAACAATTTAAACCGGTCAATGCTCTTGAGTCATAAATAGTAAATTTATATCAAAATTATGATTCTCATCAATATAATATTACTTATAACACATCAATTTCAGTAAATCTTATTTATATGATAATCAATACTACAAATTGCACTTTATGCAATGCTATAGAAAAAACTGATGATAAAGTGGTGGTGTTTATTTTCGCTTGCATAAAACACTGATAAAATTACATTTTATCAGCACTAATAAAAGCACTGATAAAAGAGTACCCTTTTCACTATTTTCTTCCAATGCTGATAAAAGTCCTCCATTCATCAATATTTTTTTCCCTAATAAAAGTAACACTTTTATCAACATTTTTTTCTAATACTGATAAAGGTTATAGTGATTAATTTAATTCATATATAAATATTTATATATTTTTAAATAATATTTATATCATAATAAGTAAATATATATAAATATAATATATATGATTTATATAAGTTTTAATAAAAAATGAATATTATTTTCATAATTTTATATATAAAAAATTACCAAATTTATATTAGTCAAAATGTTTAATATTTTATTTATATACATTAATTAAAAAAGGTGTATATAATTAAAATAAATATAATATATTAATATCTTATTTAAACAATTATATAATATATAAATGAATATATTTATTTAAATACATATTTATATTGTTATTAAATAATTTAAAATATATGCACATGTATAACTATATGTATGTATATATATGTGTGTGTGTGTGTGTGGATATGTATGTGTACATATGTATGTCTTATAGGTTCTGAGTGCAGTGGAAGCGTGTGATGAGAGGTTCCCAACTTTTTTTTTTCATAATCGATGATCAATCTAAAATCTATACGATGTTTAATCATTGTGATTAATGGAATTGAATAAAATACATACAACATTAATCACGTGTAGAGCCAGAGAGAGAGTAGGTCAACACATATTATTTATAATTAATTTAATTAGATAAAGAATTACATTTAAGGAATTATTTCTTCATTGATGAATCCAACGACATATCTACAGTGCACCGTCATTTTATTGCAGAAACCAAGTGTAGATTTCCTCTAGCAGTGATCCACACATGTTTCAGGAATCTTTAGACATTGCAGAAAGAGTCTCTAGGTGCTAGCACGGAAGATCCTTGTGATTACATCATCTACCTTGATCGCCTCGAAAATCGATTTTAAAGAGTTCTCCTTTATCCAGTGGAGAAGGATTGTTCGTCATTCTTGAAAGTATTCTTGGAGAAGGGAGATCTTTTGGCTTGAGAGGACCCTCCAAGATTCGTTGTGCATAACTGAATTAGCTCTTGAGAAAATAGTATAATTAGGTATTTATATTACTAGGGTTAAAATAACATAATTGCACAAGTGCCCTTATTTATTTATTTAATCATAAAAAAACCCCATATCAAATAATAATAGTAATATTATTATTTCTTAACATGTTCTTAAGTTGCAAATTATAATTAAATATTATTTAATTAAGTAATACTCAATATTTAATATTTCTCATTGGACAATTAAACTTGGTCCACCATTTCTCCACAATATTTATCAGGTCTTGAATAATTCCTATTTATTTATTATAAATATCATCACATTATTCTCCAATAGATAAATAAATATCATATCCACTAAACAACAAATAAATATTTATTAAATATTCTTCTCATAATATATTCTCTCAAATAACTATTGATGAAATAAATACAATCAAACATACATGAATAATTATTAAATCACATGTGAGAATAATATTTATTCAACCTGTTAAATAATAAATAATAATATATTATTTAACTGAGATTTTTGATACACTTAGTGTGTTATCCTCTAAGCCTCTTTCTCAATGGCATTAGGTGAACTAGCCTAAAGTCCAAGGTTTGCATCTAGAAACATGCCAAGACACCCATATAGAAAGAAGTTAATACCATAATGACATGTCACCTCATACGAATGCTTATCATGTAATATAATCCCTTTATCACAATATCTCAAATCAAGCAGGTTGCATGCCAGTGCCATTAACCTATGTGATCGATTATCTCTTTCTTTGAATTTCCAAAAAAATAAATTTCCTACAGAACACCATGACCATGAATTTATTTTGGCTATATCATTTCCATCAAAGGGCCTGGGATATTAACTTCTGTTAAATAATATAAAGGATAAATATTTTCTCACATTATTCATTAATGCAATATTACTCGTGACACACCCAACAAATCCTACCTTTCCACGAACATCTGTCGTCACAGTTTTCTTCAATACATCTAAGTGTACAAATCATAATACTCATTAATAAAATATTAAAGTCTAAAGAACAATACACACATTTGAATATAGGAACATCCAATGAAACATAGAAATGTGGATTTCCTACTAGGGGGTCTTGTTCTCATAATATCTATACTAGATATTACTAAGGGAGTACACCATAAGAAGGTGTCTCAAAGTCTTATGAGTCTCCACCCCTAATAGACAATATCATTTGTGTCCCTCAAATGATATCATCTAGCTATAGAACATATATCCAAGAATAGTTTCGTAGAACCTCCGGGATCTTATCATAATGGGGATCTATTATGACCTTTTAGTGCGACAACTACTCTTAGGATATTATCACATACTCTATCACACAGAAGAACAATCATGATGTGATAAGTAGTTTATTAATATTCAAAACAATGAATACAAGTTTATCATAAAGTACAAAGAAGTTGGTTATAGGGCACCAACTCCAACAGACTCCCACTTGCACTAGAGCCAACTACTAACAACCTTCAGTCCACTAGCTCTCACATGAAACTAATGCTTTTGATGAGATTGGTCTTTGGTCAAGGGGTCCACCACGTTCTCTTCCGTGGGTACTCTTCTCACTAAAACTTTAAACCTTTGATAGAAATCCCTCAAGAGTTGATACTTTTGGAGTATGTGATTTTTCTATTGGTGTGACCTTGACTCTTTTGCAAGATCCACTACTTTAGTATTATCACAATACAATGTAATAGAGTATTTATAGCTAGGTACCACATCAAGCTACTGTAAAAAGTTCTGAATTCAAATGACTTCCTTGGTTGCATTAGAAGATTCTATATACTCGGAATCCACTATAGAATCAGAAATAAATGGATGCTTTGAACTCTTATAGCTCACAGCTCATCCGTTGAGATAGAAAACATATCCTGATTACAACTTTAGATCATTCTGATCTATCTGAAAACTAGAATAAATATAAACTATAACTACCAGCTCCTCATCTCCTCCATATACCAGGAAAATATCCTTAGTTATTCTCAGATACTTAAGGACACCCTTAACAGCATTCCAATGTTGTTCTTCTAGATCTCATTGATATCCTCCTACCATGCTCAATGCATAGGAAACATCAAGTATAGTACATAACATGACATACACGATTAATCCTATCAATGATGTGTATGAGATCTTACTCATTCTATCTTTCTCATGTTATGTTTGAGGACACATTTTATTAGAAATATGAAAACCATGTGACACTAGAACCAATCTCTTCTTGGATTGTTCCATACTAAATATCTTTAGTATATGGTTAACATATGTATTTTGACTTAGTCCAAGAATCCTCTTGGATCAATCACGAATGATCTTGATCCCTAGAATATAGGCTGCTTTTTCTAAGTCCTTAACACTTGTTTAAATAGTCCTTAACATATTGTAAGATTGGTATGTCATTTCCAATAAGTAATATGTCATCAATATATACTACTAGTAAAATGAACGCATTCCCACTAAAACTCTTGTAAACACACGACTCAAATTCATTCTTAATGAAACCAAATTCATTTATGGATTCATCAAATCGAATGTTCCATGACCTAAATGCTTGTTTCAATCCATAAATGGATCTTTGTAACTTGAAAATCCTTTTGGAATCACTTGGAGTCACAAAAACTTTTGGTTGTGTCGTATAGTCATCTTCCTAAAGATTCCCATTAAGGAATGCAGTTTTGACATCCATCTTCCAAATCTTATGGTCATGGTAATCTTCTTTAACAAGTATGATTCTGATGGATTTAAACATGAAAACTAGTGAAAGGGTTTCATCGTAGTAAATTCCTTGACACTGTTTAAACCCTTTATCCACTAGCCTTACTTTATAGGTACTTACTTTACCTTCTATGTCTAGTTTCCTCTTGAATACCCATTTTCAACTGACAGGCTTTACATCAACCGGAACATCGACTAGAACCCAATCTTGGTTCTGATACATGGAATCTATCTCATAATTCATAGCTTCTAGCCATCTTGTATCTTATGAGATCTCTACTGCCTCCTTGTAGGATAGAGGTTCATTACTGTCAACCAATAATGAGTCACCATCCTCAGTGAACATAAAACCGTATCTCAATGGTTCTCTTAACTCTCTTATATTCCTACACAATACTTGTGTTTTAGGAACTACTTTTTCCATGGGGACCTATGTAATCTTTTACTATATCAATTCTTGTGTATCTTGAGAATCAACTTCGTTGAAGTCAATCTTGCTCCCACTATCCTTTTTGAGAATGAACTCCCTCTCAAGAAAGACAGCTTGTCTGGCGACAATCAGTTTCTTGTATGAGGGGTTTTATAGGTAGTATCTCTTTTTTTCCCTGGGATACCCTATAAATATACACTTTATGCCCCAGGGTTCTAGTTTGTTTTCTTAAAAGGCCTTAAAAAATTCCTCGCAACCCCATACATGTGTATGCAATAAAATGGGTTTTTTTCCACTCTATAGATAAAAAAGAATTCAATTTTCCAATTTATTTGGTACTTGGTTTAATGTGTATGATGTAGTTTTTAATCAATATACCTAAAAGGATAATGGAAGATCTGCATGACTCATCATCGACCTTATCGTGTATAATAAGGTATGGTTCCTCACTAACACCATTCCACTATGGTGTATAAGGTGGAGTGAGTTGAGATAGAATCCAAAACTACCGTAGAAAGTTGATGAACTCTTGGTTAAGATATTCACTACCTACATCCAATCGAAGGTTATTTATCCTTTTATTGATCTGATTCTCTACTTCATTTTTGAATTCCTTGAATTTATCAAAGTACTCAGACTTATAACTCATCAAGTAGATATAGAAATATCTAATCAATTCATCAATAAAAGTAATTAAGTAAGAATATCCACATTTATATTCTACTAGAAATGATCCACACACATCAGTGAGTACCAATCCTAGAAGTTATGTAACCCTTTCACCCTGTCCACTAAATAATGGTTTGACCATTTTTCCTTATAAACAAGCATGACATCTATCAAGTGGTTTTAGTTTATAGGATTTTAAATAACCATCTTGATAGAGCTTTATCAAAAACTTCTTTTTTACATGACCAAGATGGTGATGCCACAGTTGGGTGTTATATGAGTCATGTAAACATGATTTCTTATCAATTTACAACACTTATTTTTCGTAATTTAATACATAAAGTCCATTATTTAATTGTTTCATACCAATGAATATGTTGTCCTTATAAAAGAAACAACTTTTATTTCCAAATTTTAAAATAAACCCATATGTATCTAAACATGACACATAAATTATGTTCTTAGTAACTGTAGGTACATAATAACAATCTCTTAAAACCAAAATCATTACCATTGGTAATGAAAAGTGGTAGTCACAAATGTCTAGAGAAGATATCCTTACACCATTGGCTGCTCGCAGATCCATCTCTCCTCTGTCAATATTTCAGAATCTACTTGGTTACTATATTTGGATACATATGTGATCACCAAAAGTTGTATCTAATACCCAATGTATAGAAATATAAAGATTACACTCAATAACAAATGAACCTTTAGCTTCCCCTTTCTTTTAGGTGCAGTTACTCTTCTAGTGTCTTGGATTTACACATGAAAAACATACTTCTTCCTTTTACTTACCCTACCTCTGGATCTTTTTCTTCTTGGAAAGATAGTGCTCAAGAGCTTTAGAGTGTTTATAAGTCTTAGGACCCTTTTCCTTGTTCTTATTTTTCTTTTTCACCATAAGTACCATGGGTTTATCATGCCCCATGTCCTTATCCACTTAGAAAATCAAGTTTATAAGTTTTGAAAGAATATTCTCATTATTAATCATATTATAATTTATAATAAAGATGGAGAAGGAGTTGGGTGGTGATGAAAGTATGAGATCTGTATGCAACTCATCTAGGAATTTAATCCCTAAGATGTCCAGGCATTAAATGTAGCTGATAATCTTGACTACATAAGGCCCAGCTGACGTAGACTCCTCAAGATTAGTTGTGAACAAAACATTAGAGATATCATACCTCTCTTATCTCGCCTTCTCTTGATAGAGATCCTGAAGGTGAGACATCATGCTATAGGAATCTATATACCCATGTTGCTTTAAAATCTCACTGGACATGGATGATAGCATGAAACATTGAACATCTGTAGCATCATTCAGATGTTTCTCATAGAGAGATAGTTCTTCATCACTTACCTCATTTCTAGGACCAACTGGTAAAGGTTCTTCCAACACATACAATTTCCTTTCATGGTGAAGGATGACACATAGGTGCCTTTGCTATTCTTGGAAATTTGTTCCAGTGAGAAGGTTTTCCTTCTCAAGTATAGAATGCAATGACATGTTTGATGTCATTTTATTTCTATTTATAAGAAATAAGATAAGCATAATTTTAGTACTTTATATGATAAAATTTAGAAAAACAAAATAAATAATATATTTATTAGTCTCCCACTATTGTATCGAAACCCAATAGCCCTCACCATTAACTTCAGGATATCCTGTTGCTTAGACATCCCAGTGGAAAGGATCCATATTCTCCTTCTTATTACCCTAAATTTGGTTGGTCAAGTGTCAAATATTTAATCTTGTTTTTAGGTATTTCTCTATTTTAATTTTGGTCTATCTTTTTTCCCTTGGTCTCCCTTTGAAATTTTGGAGAAAAATGGTATTTTTTGGGTGGATAGTACCCTGCACACGGTTGATGTACAATTAGTAGTAACTGTGTGCCCACCTATAAAACCATGCAGTAGAAGACATAACCTACCACACAGCTTTAACATGACCATGCACCTCAGCCTAGGTAACCATGCAGAAAGTCTTCCTTTGGACAGAATTCTCTACATGGTTACCGCACGATTTACCAAACCATATAGACTAACCGTGCACGACGTCCAAATCAGTAAGATTTATATCTCCTCTCAGGTTTAACCCCCAAATCACCCCATCTCTTCCCTCCTTTGGGTATTCCTCTCTGAGGTGTGCCTCACCCCCTTCCACCTCCCTTGGAGCTTTGATTTTATGCTAGATTTGGTGTGACTCCTCTCTGGTTCTTCAAATAAGTGCCTCCTCTCCTTGATTTTTTCTCTTTTCTAGGGTTTCCTCTCTTCTTTTTTGGGTATTACATCTTATCCATCCCTAGGGTTCTGAATTTAGGGTCTTATTTTGACATTTTTGGGTCGATATCTTGATTTAGGGTTCGATCTTTCCTTCTTTTGGTGCAGTTGAGGTGCAGTTGGAATTTCACACCATTTTTTCAGAAATTTCTCCACTCGAGGTAGGTGATTCCATGATTAAATGTTTCTTGATGAATTTATTAGGATTTATTGCCTTATTTAGCATGTTTTATGAATTATAAATGTGGTACGCAATTATTTTTTTAAGTGATTTGATATTTCATTGATATTAAAATGGATTTTTCATGTGAAAAGTGTGTATTCTTGATGTTTTCCATTGTGTATTCTTTTGAAAGAGGTTTGGGGTGTGAATATGGCAGCTTTGGTGCATGTGTAATGCCTTGTTTGGATTTTGAAATGTGAAAATGATATTTTATATGAAATTTGTAACTTGTTGAGCACTATAGGAATCCCGAGTAGCTAAGAGGGAAGACTAGGACTAGCGTACTAGTGATACAGATGTAGCTAAGGCCCAGTTTCACTTAGCAAGATTGATGATGACAACACTAACTAAATATTGATGATTATTGGAGACCACTAGATTTTTGGATGCTTATCCTCTCCAGTGGATCATTTATGAGAATGTATATGTTTGTGGTTCCTATACCACCTTTCACCGAGATTCAAGGTTCTAGGGTCCCATTTACTAGCTAGTACCCATAGGGCCTCTTCCATGTTTAGTGATCTTGGGCTATGTTTCACTCACCGTTGGCATATGGTGTGGCATTTGGGGTTACTTCAAAGGTAAAAGTGTTTTTATTTAAAATTTCATTCCTTTAAAAGTTTTTTTCATTAAAACTTCTTTTTTTTAAATTGTTCTAGCCTTTTCATTCACATACTAAACTTTCAAGTATATTTTTCATTTTATGTTTAGAGCATGGAATCCTTTATGGGTGGAATCCTATTGGGAAATAGCTCACACCTTGATCATACCTTTAGGTGTAAGTAGAATTGGCCATGTTTGATATAGGTAAGGGTAAGGATTTTAGTGATGGTGGTTTGAGATACTAGTGATACTCTTGGGTGGTCTTACAGCGATGGATTGAGGGAGATGTTCCCGTTGCCTTGTAGTGATTTTTGGAGATGGTTTTTGGTTCTTTTTGTAGCATCTCTCTTTTGGTTTTGTATAAAATTATATAATTAAATCTAAAACCTTGTAATGGATTGTTTGGTTTGGATTTCTATCTTTGGTTTATTTTATATTGTTGATTGTTTATTATTTGTACATTCAGGTAAATTATTCCCTCTTACTAGCATTGGTACCCGAGCACTTGTGCTAGCCCGTGGGGATCAATAATTCCCTTTGGGACTTGCCACGGACCGGGTCAGGCATTGTTTTGGATGATGACCCAGATTCGTTCATGAAAAAATGGTATCAGAGCCAGGTGTTCTCTTTGGGTCATGTTATTTGGGATGATTCTAGATAGAAAGAAGCCAGGACTATCGAGGTTCAAAGTTCTGGTTGTGAGTAGGGTTCCTAGCCAGCACACCTTGTGACATACCTCGAGTTTCCATGGGATGTTGGGATATTGGCTTGGCTTCTCCGCTAGGTGAGGCATGCAGGTTGTAGACTGTATGTGGACACTGGGTGGGGGTGAAGTGGTTTGGTCATTGCGTTGCTTCAACATGTTTGGTTTATTGATGTTTTTTATTTTCACAGAAAATTTTTAGATCTATTGTGTTAATGATTTTATCACATGACTGTTGCTTTTTTTAGCAACATTCCTCCCCATATAGTTCTCCTACAGTTGCAGGAAGAAGCTAGAGAGAGTTATCCTTCACCACTTGACCATAGGTTGGTTGATGATATAGTTCGGGATGTTCAGGCCCTGGGACAGGGAGCGGGTCCTGCTCCTACTCCAGTTAGAGAGGCTGAACTTGGTCCTCAGGGGGAAAAATCCCAAGAGTTTCTTAATAAAAAACCTACTTATTTTCAAGGTAGACCAGATCCTCAGGAAGCAGAGGAGTGGCTCAACAAGGTTGAGCACATGTTTGAGTTCCTGGACACTCTTGAAGAGGTCAGGGTGAAGTCTGCTTTGTTTCTTCTAGAGGGTCCCAGTTGAAGGTGGTGGGACTTAGTGATTTAATATGGGAAGCATGAGAAGATGATATGGAAGGACTTCAAGGAGGTCTTAGATGACCATTACTTCCCTGAGGTCTTGGTGTATGCTAGATCCCATGAGTTCATGGATCTTATTCAGGGGGACCAGTCAGTGATGGAGTATACCAACTGTTTTCTGAACTGGTTTGGTATGCCCCTAAGATAGTCTCCATTGAGTAGATGAAGGCTTAAAGATTTGAGAAAGTCTTGCATCCATAGATCTATTCTTAGGTTTTTCTGTTCAAGCTAAAGACTTATGATGAAGTGGTTGACCGATATTTTGTGATGGAGATTGACCGTAAGGGCATGTCGGGAACCTCTAGGACTATGTCATTAGTGGGAAGTGTTATTTCATTATAAAATAAGAGGAAAAGTGATGAAATAGGGAAGAACAGTGGTCGTAGTTTGGGCCATCCTTCCAGGAAGCCCTCATCCATGGATTTTGATGCAGGTTCAGTCATGTTACTTCAATATGGGAAGGTGGGACACACTTGGCTTGCTTGTATATCTCCTTCCAAAACCTATCATCGATGTGGAGTGTTGGGGAACTTTCAATGATTCTATAGAACTATACATTCTTATCAGAGAGGTGTAGGATAAGTGGCTTCTAGGGGGATGATAAATTAGTCTGAACCATCCAGGACGGTGGGATCTCGGTTTGGTGGTCGAGGTGGCAGGAGCAGATCTTCGTCCTGTTAGAGTCATCTCAGAGCATAGCCTTCGGCCAGTGGTCATGGCCAGACTTAGGAAGATACTAAGCACCTTCATGCAGTAGATCAGGCACTAGTGGGATAGGATGCAGGGCCCTCAACCATTCGAGGTACCATACTGATTGTATATTCTATAGCTACTATTATTTTTGATACTAGTGCATCTGTATCTTTTATATCTACCTGTATCATGAACCTATTGAATTTACCAATCGATCTCTTATATTTTTCATTGGAGTTAGTGACACCATTGGGAAAAAAAGAGAACAACCTTAGGTTCCCGTCATCTGTGTTCTCTGTGTCAGGGGTTGAGATGGAGTGGGATTTCTTATTCTTGGATATGGAACTTTTTGATGTGATCCTTATCATAGTCTGGATGGTGCGTTTCCAAGAACACATTTTTTGTTATTAGTGGTAAGTAAGTTTTATGGCACTAGATAGAAGTGATCAGGTTTTCCTCAGAGAATGGGATCCTCGATCTGGTCATTCCAAACCTCCACTCCTGAAGTTGGGTAATATTTCTTTTCAATTATCTTCGCTCATATTGGAGGAAAATGGTGGTTCTTCTAAGTATGGACTGCCTCATGTGGTGGATTAGTTTCCAGAGGTATTTCTTATTGATTTTTAGGGTTACCCCTAAAGCAGGACATGAAGTTCTTGATTAAATTGGCATCAGAAACACAGCTGATATCACTTCCCTCATATCATATGGCCCCCACCAAATTGAGGGAATTAAAGATATAGCTGGATGATTTGGAATCCAAAGGGTTCATTCTCTTGAGAATATCTCCTTGGTCCAATCCTATTCTTTTTATGAAGAAGGCCGACAGATATCTCTGGTTGTGTATCGACTATCAGAAGCTTAATAAGGAAACCATCAAGAATAAGCACCCTTTTACCCAAATTGAGGATTTTTTAAACCACATGAAAGGGGAAAAGTGGTTCTCCAAGATCTATTTGTGTTTGGGTTACCACCAAGTTAGGGTAAAAGAGGAAGATATCCTAAAAACGACTTTCCTAAGTAGGTACGACTACTTTGAGTATTTGGTCATGCCTTTTAGGTTGACAAATGCTCTAGCGGTCTTCACGGTGCTCATGAATAGGGTGTTCCACCAGTATCTCAACTCTTTCATTGTGGTGTTTGTGGATGACATCCTAGTGTACTCTATATTTGAATAAGAACATGATCATTATTTGCAGATTGTGTTGGGCACCTTGCGGGATCATCGCCTTTAAGCTAAAATATCCAAGTGCACTTTCTAGATTAGAGAAGTGAAGTTTCCAGGCCACTTTATTTTGAAGCAAGGGGTTTTGGTGGACCCTAAGAAGATCAGTTCTATTATTTCATGGGATAATCTGAAGAATGTGTTTGAGATTAGGAGTTTTCTCGGCTTGGAAGGCTATTATAGGAAGTTTAATCAGAATTTCTCATGGCTTGCCTCCTCTATGATCGTACTCACCCAGAAAGGGGTGAAGTTTGAATGGATTCGAGAGTTCCGAGCATATTTTGAGGAGTTGAAGCAGTGATTTACTACCACACCCATGTTGATCTTTCCAGAATTGGGAAAGGAGTATGTGGTTTATTGTGACACTTTAGGTATGGGTCTCAGGTGTGTGATTGTGTAGGATGATCACATGGTGGCATGTGGTTCTCTCCAACTCTAACCACATGAGAATAATTACCTGACCCATGATTTTTATTTATCAGTGGTGATGCATTCCTTGAAAACATGGCATCACTACCTCTTTGGGGAGAATTTTGTGGTCTACTATGTTCATAAGAGATTAGGCTACATCTTCTCACAGAAGGATATCAATCTGAGGCAATGCCGTTATATTGAATATCTGCATGGTTTTGACTTTGATATCAGCTACACCTTGGGCAAGGGTAATGTGGTGGATGACACCTTGACCAGAAAAGTGCCAGTGCAGGCTTTGAGGAAGTCCAGTGATGAATAGACTCTGATGGGGCTCTTTGCCCAAATGCACTTAAGGACCAATGAGCACAGTGTAGGTGCATTACCGGCTAGTGTGCAGTTAGCTCCATATCTTCTGGAGCTGGTTCAGTGGGAGAAACCTGGTGATGAGTTGTTTCAGTGTTATATGCAGTTTATTCATGGTGGGGAGATGTCCTCTGATTGGTCATTGTCTCCTGAGGGAACTTTGTGTTTCAAGGGCTATTTTGTAGTGCTGTTATCTCTAAGGAAGGTGGTGATGCAAGATAGCCACAAGTCTCAGTGGGCCGTTCATCATGGTGCCCCAATATGTATTATGGTGTTCTTAAATAGTTTTGGTGGCCAAGTATAAGATGGGATATAGCTGACTTCGTATCGAGATGCTATACTTGTCAGTAGGTGAAAGCATAACATCAAAGGCCCTCTAGTTTGATTTAGTCGTTACCCATTCCTACCTAGAAGTGGGATGCGGTTTCCATGGATTTTATTATTTTCTTACCTTGCACACCTCTAGTAAGGAACACTATTTGGGAAGTGATTTACCACTTGACCAAATCATACGACTTTATCCCACTCAAAGATTCAGTGAAGGTGGATGAGCTGGGATAGTTGTATGTTATGGAAGTGTTTAGGCTTCATGGTGTGCCTTTAGTTATTTTTTATGATAGAGAACCCCGCTTTACCTCTCGATTTTGGGAAGGAATTCATAAGGCATTGGGGTCTCATATCAAAATGAGAACAACATACCACCCCCAAATGAATGGTCATACGGAGAAGGAAAATATGATTCTGGAAGGCATGCTATGTGCATGTGTTTTAGATTTTGGAGGTTCATAGAATATACATTTGGGATTAGTTAAAATTTCTTATAATAATAGTTACAAATAATCTATTTTAATGTATCCCTTTGAGGTTTTCTATGGCCGGCCTTATCGGTCTCCGTTATATTGGGATGAGGTAGGTGAGACCTCACTTTTGGGACTGAGCCTTGTGTGAGAGACGCCTGAGAAAGTCAAGATGATCAGGCAATGGTTATTAGAATCTCATAATCACCACAAATTTTATTCCAATCCTAGGCGATGAGATCTTGAGTTTTCTATGGGTGATCGGTTGTTCTTGAAGGTGGCCCCTCGTTTGGGAAATCATTATTTTAGAAAGAAGGGAATGCTGGCATTGAAGTATGTCGGACCTTTCAGAATCACCAAGAAGATTGTCAAGGTGGCATTCTGGTTGGCCTTTCCCTCTTAGTTGACGTCGATTCATGATTTTTTTATGTCTCCCAGCTAAAGAAATACAATCCGGACCCGTCTCATGTGTTGAATTGGGAAGAGTTGGAGATAGAGCCCAATTTATCAATGTTGGATCGACCAATAAGGATAGTGGATTCCCAAGAGAAGGTTCTTCATGGGAAGTCTATTCCATTGGTCAGTGTCCTTTAGAATCATGGGAGTGATACACATGAGACTTGGGAGTGGAAGTCTTGGCTCGATCAAGAGTACCCATTTTTGTTTTCCGATCAAGTTTTGGGTTGACTTTATGAGGGTGGAAAGTTTTCATGATGTGGAGAATTTTCACATCCATAATCTTGTTTTTAGTTATTTCTCTATTTTACTTTTGTTATATATTTTTCCCATGGTCTTCCTTTTAAATTTTGGAGAAAAATGGTGGGTTTTGGGTGGACAGGCCCCTGTGCATGGTTGGCACATGGTTAGTAGTAACCGTGCGCCCACCCATAAAACCATACAATAGGAGGCAAAACCGACCGCATGGATTCTGCATAGCTGTGCGGCTCAACACAAGTGACTGTATGACAAGTCTTCCTTCATATAGAATGTTTCACACGGTTATCACACGGTTATCACATGGTTTACCAAACTGTGTGGACTAACCATGTGCGACATCCAAGTCATTAAAATTTCTCTCTCATCTTGGGTTTAACCCCAAAATCACCCCATTTATCCCCTCCTTTGAGTTTTACTCTCCTAGGAATTCCTCTCCCCCTTCCACCTGCCTTGGAGCTTCAATTTTGTGCAGGATTTGGTGGGATTCCTCTCTAATTCTTTAAGTAAGTTCCCCCTCTCTTTAATTCCATCTCTATTTTAGGGTTTCCTCTCTTCTTTTTTGGGGATTCCCTCTTATCCAGCCCTAGGGTTCTAATTTTAGGGTCCTATTTTGACATTTTGGGTCAATCTATTTATTTAGGATTTGGTCTTACCTTCTTGTGGTGCGGTCGAGGTGTGGTTGGAGTTTCACATCGTTTCCCGAAACTTTCGCCACCCGAGGTAGGTGATTCCGTGCTTAAACATTTCTTGATGAATTTATTAGGCTTGATTGTGTTCTTTAACATGTTTTATAAATTATAAATGTTATGATAAAGTAGTTTTTGAAGTTATTTGATATGCCATTGATATTAAAATGGAATTTTCATGTGAAAAGGGTGCATTCTTGATGTTTTCACTTCTGTGTTCTTTTGAAATGTTTTATCAATTGAGTAAATGATTTATTAAATGGTTTTTGTGATGAAAATAATGGTTGGAAAGGTTTTTGGTGTGAGTTTTATTTTGAAAGAGGTTTGGGGGTGTGAATATGGCGGATTTGTTGTGTTTAATGCCTTTTTTGTCTTTTGAAATGTGAAAATGATATTTTATGTGAAACATGAAACTTGTTGAGCACTACAGGAAGCATAGGTAGCTAGGAGGGTGGACTAGGACTAGAGTGCTAGTGATATAGAGGTGGATAAGGCCCGATTTCACTTAGTAGGATTGGCGATGACAACACTAAATAAATATTGATGATGATTGGAGACCACTAGAATTTTGGATGCTTCTCCTCTATAGTGGATCGTGCACAGGAATGTAGATGGTTGTGGTTATTATACCACTTTCCACTAAGATGCGAGGTTCTAGGGTCCCATTTACTAGCTAGTAACCTTAGGGAATCTTCCATGTTTTGTTCTCTTAGGCTATATTCCACTCACCATTGGCATACGATTTGGAATTTGGGGTTACTTAAAAGGAAAAAGTTTTTTCATTTAAAATTTCATTCCTTTAAAAGTTGTTTTCATTAAAAATGTTTTCATTTAAATTGTTCAAGCCTTTTCATTGATATACTAAAGTTTAAAGTATATTTTTAATTTAACATTTAGAGAATGGAATCCTTTTTGGGTGGCATCCTACTAGGAAACCGTTCACACCCTGCTTACACCTTTGGGTGTAAGCAGAATTGTTCATGTTTGATACAGGTAAGGGTAATGCTTTTGGTGATGGTGGTTCAAGATACTAGTGATCCTCTTGGGAGGTGTTGTAGTGATGGATTGAGGGAGATGTTCCCCTTTCCTTGTGGTGGTTTTTGGATATGGGTTCTGGTTTCATTTTTGTATTATCTCTCTTTTGGTTTTGTATAAACTTGTAGACTTAAATATGAAACCTTGTAAAGGCTTGTTTAGTTTGATTTTCCATCTTTGGTTTATTTTATATTGTTGATTGTTTATTATTTTTATGTTCAGGTAAATCATTCCCTCTTTCTAGTATTGGTACTCGGGAAATTGTGCCAAACCATGGGGATCAGGAATTCCCTTCAGGACTTACCACAAACCGGGTTGGGCACCGATTCAGATGATGACCCAGCTTGGTTTGTGACATCAAGAAACTTGAATGGTTTTAGGTAGGCATTACAAATTACAAATTAATTAACTCACAATTCCTTAATCTATTGAGTGGACTCTCGAATCCCAAAATCCTTAATTTTAGATTTCCTCAACCTTTACCTATCAGTTATGATAAGTCCTGTTTTGGTAGTAAACCCTTGATGTGAACTAAGTTAAGTCAACCCAAAACATCATGTTATAATTCCCTAATAATTGCAACCACCCCAAATTTGTTTGGTTAAGTACTTTGAACTATGGTTCGATTCTAACCGATGTAATGGAAGGATATACCAACTTAATATTTTACTGAGGGATTTTATCCTTTTATGCATAAATTTACAATTATTATATTTATCATATGCTTGTTAATATTAATTGGTATTACTTAAGTGATTAACCATGTATTAGATAATATTTATGCATAATCTAGTTTATTTTAGTTCCATCTTGCATGCTTGTTAATTCATTAATTATTTGATCACGACAATACATCCATAATGAAATAGCCATGCAACTGACAGAAATAAAATAAAGGGTATGATCATGATCTTATACCAGTGATTAGTTTATCTATAAGTTGATAAACTAACCATTGACCTAGGGGAGAAACACATTTAACCAATTGAGGTTTGTGTTTAGAGCTTTCCACCTATCCACCTTTGTATCTCCTTGGATTGGTTTCATCTCACCTCTGAACTTGAACCGCCTCCACTATCTTGAGAGATCCATCTATTACATATTCCTTTTACTCACATGTAGGTGAGGGGAAAAAAGGTTTACATAAAAGAAAATATGGGCACACATTCCATATATAATAATGAGGAGAGAAGGAACGCATGCCAACAATTTAATTTAATAATAAATTAAATGAAACCAATCATATACAAAAGGTTTAGTCAAGATCATGATCATCCAAATTTATGCAAATAATTATGTATTTAAAAAAATTAGCATTAAATTATTAATTAATCTTATTTAAGATAAATCACACACAAATCAATTAATTATTATCTTTAATTAATTAGTCCTTTTATCTTAATTCTTATCAAAATTTCCTTGGGATTCTAATCCATTATAATTTTAAACAAATTAAATAAATTAATTTAAAATTAACTTTTTAAATAAATGTACCTTGGAGGAAACATGGTGAATATAACATCCCACCTTTTTATAACATAAACTCTCATTACAAAATACCAAACCGAGGATCTTTAAGGTTTAGTGTCTTGGAAACCAGGAACTTAAATACATGAAAACATAAAAAATTCTTATTAAACACTTGAAAGGATTATCCTTATGTTCATCCTAGGTTCATTACTGCATCTCATAACCTGGGGACATACATCAAAATAAAGGGTGAGCAGAAGGACCAACAAGGGAAACAAGGGATACATTTTACATGTGAACTTAAGATACATCAAAAGTCATGAAAAATAACTTTAAGGCATGAGAAAGAGATCATGAGGAATATCATAATAAAAATAACGTGTTTCATAACTTGAATACATGGCTACAACATTTAACATAGACAATTATTTCTATTTCACCAAGGTCCATCCCCAAGGTGTCATTAAAAATTACCAAGGTTATTCACCAAGGTATCAGTCAAAATGGTCATTTCTAGAGATTAAGTCTTTACCCAATGCATTGGAGCGCTATCAGGGCGCAAACTTAAATTTTCCTTTATTATCAAGTGATCAACATATATCATCATAAATAATTTCATAAACTACCCATATAACATAAAATAAATGGGTTTCATTTCATAGTCATCACATTTTAAAAACAGCTTTAAAGATGTGACCTTTATGTCACTTTAAACCCACGGAAAAAAGGAAAGAGGGTTTCATGTATGTAAATCCCAGAATTAAAATATAAAATTTTGATATATATGTGAATAACCCTGTAGAATAAAGATATTTGAGTATTAATTTAATAAAATAAAATAATTTGAGAGAAAGAGAGAGACATTTTGCGACGAAAATTCTGCAGCATAACAGCTACGTTACAGGGTTTTAGAAAACATTGAAAAGAGTGGGGACATGGGTAACCCACTCATAAATTATCCATAAAATAGTAGGGGGACAGAATATAAAGGATATAAGAACATGGTAATGAAATTTTAAAGATATACCATATGAAATGAAGAACATGAAAGGAAGACAAAAATAAGATTTCTCTTATGAAAATTCGGCAGCCTAATGACGTCACTTAAACTTCAAAAAAATGAATTGACAAGATCAAATAGGGTCTCTAATCATATGAACATAAAAAATAATTACTATAGATATATATATCATACCCCAACATAATAAAAAGTAACTTGAAAGACTTGACATGAAAATAGAACTTGAAAATGAGAAGGGTGGAAGAATCCCTTAAAAATTCGGCAGCCTAACGGCGCCACTTAAACATTCTTAAAACGAATTTATGAGAGAAAGAGAGGGTATCTTATCATATGAAAATGAAAATGTAAGTAGGATGAATATAAAAGAACCCCAACATAATAACATGGATCATAAAAAAAATGACATAAAAGAGAGTACTTTGAAAGAAAGAGAGATGTAGGATCCCTTACCTTAAAACGTAACTCTTAAAACTCAAAGGTTGGGACCTTGAGGGATTGGGGGAACCTTGGGAGGACTCCTTGGGAGGTAAGGAGACCATAAATTTGTTGAGGATGATTTTGGAGTCGAAAGTATGAGATAATGGCTTGGTATTTATAGGGAAAGTGAGGGGACAAGGCATTAATGGCCAAGGGACACCTCATTGGTGGTATTGCCAAAACCATGGGCTTGCCCATGGTATTTTCCCATGGTATTGGCCACTTGGGACACCTAATACCTTATATTACTATTCATAAGTCGACCATATTGATTACATACTTAATACATCATTTAATGATGTCATTAAACACCCGTAACTTAAAAACTGTATTTTCACTATTCACTGAAAATTCAACTTTCTCAGAAAAATCCCAAAATTTCACCTTAACCAAATATTGATGCTCTGATTTCAAAAATGAACTCCATTTTATAAAAATAATTTTCTAAATATTTTTAATTTAATTTTTAATTAAAAAATACTATTCACCCGAAAAAACTAATACTTGACTAATAATTCCTGAAACAGTTATTTACCTATTTTATTGAATCACATTACCTAATCAAGGTGCCTAGATTATATTAATACTTTCTTTAAGTGAGATTACTAATCCATTTGGTCACATTAATAATCCTAAGCATAAAATCACTATTCATAAAATACTATTCACTAAAAATTAAGTTGATCTTATTAGACTCTAAATTTCGTACTGAACACATTTTTAGAAGACCATTTTTTGAAAATCTTTACACATAATTAATTATTTAAGGTTTACTTAAATATTTTAAAATATCCTTTTTCCAAAATTCATCAATAACATACATCCTAAAATTATTCGGACATTTGGAAATTCACAAACTTCACCATAAGAAAAAATCACAATTTTATTTATCTCAAACGATTACACAAAGTAGCTACGGTCTCGTTACATAGCCCCTTACAACACCAGCATATGACCTAAGTGTAAGGTGTGCTAAGGTGATAGAATCTGAGGGAGGCTCATAAAACATTTCCCTAGTATTAATCTCCACTAACTTGAACTTCTCCCGTAGGCGGTTCCGTTCAAGCTTGACACGTTGGAGTTCTGCTTGGGCTTGGTCCAAAGCGAATCCCAAATATGCCATCTCCTTCCCAAGATCTGCTAAGTGGGCTTCATATGGTTTGAGTATACTGGATGAAGCCATCAACTCTTCTTTCTGCATTAACCATTAACATCTCTATTAATTCGTTAAGAGTAAATTAATATACTATTCAAAAAGTTTGGGTCGTTACATTCTTCCCCCCTTAAGAAATTTCGTCCCTGAAAGTTTAATCCAAAGTCCTAGTCGAAAAGGTGAGGGTACTTTTGCTTCATTGTTTCCTCAGGCTCCCACGTCGCTTCTTCATACTTATGATTCCTTCATAACACTTTCACAAGGTGAGTAGTCTTGTTGCGTAGAACCTTCTCTCTACAGTCTAAGATCTCCACTGGCTGCTCCTCACAAGAGACGTCATGTTCCAGTTGCACCACCTCTGGGTTCGGTACATGTGAAGGGTTGGGTATGTACATCCTCAAGAGAGATACATGGAAGACATCGTGAACTTGAGTTAGGTTCGGTGGAAGTTCTAAACGATAGGCCACTTCTCCTATACGATCAAGGATTTCATAGGGGCCAATGTACCTAGGGCTGAGCCTCCATTTCTTCCCAAACTGCATGACTCTCTTCCATGGAGAAATTCAAAGGAAGACTTTGTCGCCGACACCAAACTCCAAGTCCCTTCGATGGTTGTCAACATAGCTCTTCTGCCGACTCTGAGTAGCCTTTATGTGTTGTTGGATGGCATGAAACTTTTCTGTCATCTCTTGCACAAGATCAGGACCAAGAAGCTTTCTCTCACCAGCTTCATCCTAACAAGTAGGAGTTCTACATCTCTTTCCATACAGAGCTTCATAGGGTGCCATTTGAATACTCGAATGGAAGCTATTTTTATAGGAGAACTCAAATAATGGGAGGTGTTGATCCCATCCACCTTTAAATTCCATTGAGCATAATATCAACATGTCCTCAAGTGTCTGAATAGTCCTTTCAGATTGGCCATCAGTTTGAGGGTGATAGGCCGTACTAAAATTCAATTCATTATTTAGAGCATGTTGAAGACTTCTCCAGAATTTTGATGTGAATCCTGGATCACGATCAGATACGATGGATAGTGGTATCCCATGCAGCCTTACCACTTCCTTTACGTATATCTTGTCAAGTTGCTTCAGAGAGAAATCTTCCCTAATAGAGATAAAATGGGCAGTCTTGGTGAGACGATCCACTATAACCCATATTGCATTGTTCCTTTTGGATGTTTTCGGGAGACCGATGACAAAGTCCATAGTGATATTATCCCACTTCCATGCTGGTATGGGTAGCGGTTGTAATACCCCCTTAGGAAGTTGTCGTTCTGCCTTTACTTGTTGACACACCAGTCACCTTGTAGTGTAATCAATAATCTCCATCTTCATTTTATCCCACCAATAATGATCACGAAGGTCTCTATACATTTTAGTGCTTCCCAGATGTATAGAGAAAGTAGAGCTATGAGCTTCATCCATCAGTTCTTTCTTTATCTCCGGAATAGATGGAACACATAGTCTTGTACAAAATTTCAGTACACCTTCTTGATCAATATTGAAATCAGAAAACTTCCCATCCTTCATATCCTCAAACTTCTCCTGCAACAAAAGATATTCTTTTTGATCCTTCTTGATCTTCTCTAGTAATGAAGGTTGAGAAATAATTTGGGATAGGGTTTATGATGTCCCTTCCCTTACAATTACCATGTCCATTTTTACTAGATCCTTAATCAAGGGATCTCCTAGGATCCTCATTATTACCAAAACAACATGGTCTTTCCTGCTTAATGCATCCGCGACTTTGTTTGCTCTTCCAGGGTGATAATGAATTGAACAATCATAGTCTTTAATAAGCTCCAACCATCTCCTTTGTCTCATGTTAAATTCTTTCTGAGTGAAAATATACTTTAAACTTTGGTGGTCAGTGTATATGTCACATTTATCCCCATAAAGATAGTGCCTCCATATCTTTAGAGCAAAATCAACTGCCGCTAGCTCTAGATCATGCGTAGGATAGTTCTGCTCATGAATCTTCAGCTGATGAGATGCATAAGCAATGACCTTGTCATTTTGCATGAGGATGCACCCAAGACCTTTTAGAGATGCATCTCTAAAAATAATGAATCCTTCTCCAATAGAGGGTAGTGTTAACATAGGTGCAGTTTCCAATCACTTCTTCATCTCTTGGAAACTTTCCTCGCATTCATTTGTCCAGATGAACTTAACCCCTTTTCGAGTCAACTTGGTTAGTGGATTAGAAAGCTGTGAAAAGTTTTTCACAAACCTCCTATAATATCCTGCTAAACCAAGGAAACTACGAATCTCAGTTACTGTTGTGGGTTGAGGCCACTCCTCCACAACCATCGTCTTTGTAGGGTCAACCGAGATTCCTTCATTGGTTACGATGTGCCCCAAGAAATCCACTTGTTGTAACCAAAACTCACACTTGCTGAACTTTCCAAAGAGCCTCTCCTTCCGCAGAGTTTTCAAAATAACCATCAGATGATCTTCATCCTCCTCACGACTTTTTGAATATATCAAAATATCATCAATAAAAACTACCACAAAGTTATCAAGGTAGTCCTTAAAGACTCTATTCATAAAATCCATGAAAATAGCAGGAGCATTAGTCAAGACGAAGGGTATAACAGTAAAATCATAATGCCCATATCTTAATCAGAAGACAGTCTTTAGAATATCTTTCTTCTTCACCCTCAGTTGATGATAACCAGATCGAAGATCAATCTTGGAGAAGAATTTAGCCCCACGAAGTTGGTCAAATAAATCATCAATTCTTGGAAGAGGGTATTTGTTCTTCACTGTGATCCCATTCAGTTCTCTATAATCAATGAATATCCGCATTGATCCATCCTTCTTCATCACAAAGAGAACTGGTGCTCCCCAAGGAGACACACTCAGTCAGATAAACCCCTTCTCCAACAAGTCTTGGAGTTGTTTCTTTAACTCCACTAGCTCCACATTTTCCATTCTATAAGGGGACTTTGATATCGGTTGAGATCCAGGTAAGAGTTCAATGGATAACTCTACCTCTCTTTCTGGGGGAGGTCCAGGTAACTCCTCAGAAAATACGTCCATATATTCATGAAAAATCGGAATATCTTCTATTTTTATACTCCCTTTTCCTTCTTCATCCTCACCGATTAAATCCATAAAGAAGGCGATAGGAGGTGCCTCTAGACATGGATCAGGTCAAGATATCTCTCCTTGGAAGATAATTTTAGGTCGTTCATTCAAGACTACTGAGATTTCCTTACTTCTGCATTTGATCTTAGCATTATACTTTGAGAGCCAGTCCATCCCTAGTATAACGTCGAATTCCATCATGGGAATGAATACTAGATTTGTGATAAGATTGTGCTCACTAAATTAAACACTAGAGTCTCTAAACACTATTGATGCATGGATAATCCCACTTGAAGTCTTGACTGACAACTCTACCTCTAGCAGTTCGGGGATTGATTCTATATTCTTTGCAAACTTGGAGGAAATAAAGGAATGCGTAGAACCAGAATCAAACAAAGTACTTGCTAGTTTTTATAGGAAAACAAGAGTACCTGCTACCACATCATTCAGAACTTCAACTTAAGTTATTGTGATAGCAAAATCATGACCTTGCTCCCTTGGCCTTTGCTGAGGTTGATGGTGATTCCCCTCCATTGCCCTCAGATTTGGACAGTGATTAGCAAAGTGCCCAAGCTATCCACACTTGAAGAATTTGACTTTGGGTAGGGCCAGAACCATCTTTCCTTTTTCATTAGTGTTGGGAAGTTGAGGCTTCACCTCACTATGATAATTTCGAGTAATATGGCCTTCTCTCCCACACTTGTAGCATGTGAAACTTCCGATCAAGCAGTGCCTCGAATGCTTCTTCCCACATTTATTGCATGTGGAAAGTTGCATTTGCTTTCCAACTCTTTCCTGATCAAAGATTCTTCCTAGGCTTGGTTCTAGAGCTCTCTTCTTCTCATTAGATTTGTGAGACCACTGTGTCTCACCAAACTCCAATTCGACTTTCATAGCACTTCGAACTATTTATTCATAGCTATCATAGTCCCTGTTGGCAGATTCTTCCGCAGATGAGGTCGTAGTCCACCAAAGAATCTGTCAACCTTCCCATTACTGTCCATGACAAAGCTTGAGGTATAACGGGAAAGCCTTGTGAAGTTCATCTCGTAGATTCCAACAGTTTCATTCTCCTTCTGCTTTAGCTTGAGAAATTCTTTCTCCATTCTCGTTCTCATAGAACGAGGGAAATACTTATTGAATAATATTCCCCCGAACTCTTCCCAGTCCATAGCTTCCATCTCTCCTCTTGGCTTCTTGTTTTTGATCAGTGAACACAACTGATCAGATTCTCTCTCTAGGTGGTAAACATCAAGGGTGACTTTTTCTTGTTCTGAACAATGAAGTACATAAAAGATCTTTTCAATGGAGCTTATCCATTGTTCCGAAACCAATGGGTCAGTAGATCCACTGAATGTTGGTGGTCGTTGATGCATAAAGGACTCAACAGAATGTTGTTCCCTTCATGGTGAGATTGGCCTCTTAGCTTTATTCAAGTTATTACTCATAACTTGAGTAATTTGGTTCATCATTCTCATGAATGTTTCCATTCCGGCTTCCATCGGAGGGCCGTCAACGCATGGTGCATTGCGGTCCCCACTTTCATGGTTCCTCCTATTGCCCGCCATTTGCTAAAAGAATAAAACCTTAATGAGAAACTTATTTCATTTACGAATCTTTTAACTATAAAGGATTTTATGTACTAAAACATCATGCTTAGACAATTACATTTTTCTATAATTCCTTCATAATGATTCATAAAAATCTTGTGATTAACCTAACATATCCCCCGGGAGTGTCGTAACCAAGAGTGCGGCAAGGCTCGTTGTCGTGCACCAGTTCTCGTTCGAGTGTAGCTTAAAGCGGTGTTTTCAGGTTTTACCCCTATGTACATCTGTACCAGAGCTGCCTCTACCTGCTCGTATCCAGACAAGGATGTATTTGTTTGATAAACCACTTACTCAATACTCACCAAAATACCAGGAAGTTTTTCTTATATTTAAACTTTTCTATAGGTATCATCCTAATGTTACCATATGCCAATTCCCATAAAAAACTAAACCTATCCTTTGATACCAACTATAACATCCCGCCTTTTTATAACATAAACTCTCATTACAAAATACAAAACTGAGGATCTTTAAGGTTTAGTGTCTTGGAAACTAGAACTTAAATACATGAAAACATAACAAATTCTTCTTAAACACTAGAAAGGATTCTTCTTGTGTTCATACTAGGTTCATTACTACATCTCATAACCTATGGAAATACATCAAAAGAAAGGGTGAGCAGAAGGCCCAGTAAGGGAAACATGGGAAACATTTTACATGTGAACTTAAGATACATCAAAAGTCATGAAAAATAACTTTAAGACATGAGAAAGAGATCATGGGGCATATCATAATAAAAATAACGTGTTTCATAACTTGAATATGTGGCTGAAAAATTTAACATAGACAATCATTTTCGTTTCACCAAGGTCCATCCCCAAGGTGTCATTAAAAATTACCAAGGTTATTCACCAAGGTATCGGTCAAAATGGTCATCTCTAGAGATTAAGTATTTACCCAATACATTGGAGCACTATCAGGGTGCACCCTTAAATTTGAATTTATTATCATGTGATACACATATATAATCATCAATCATTTCATAAATGACCCATATAGCATAAAAGAAATGGGTTTCATTTCATAGTCATCACATTTTAAAAACAGCTTTAAAGACGTGAGCTTTATGTCACTTTAAACCCATGGAAAAAAGGAAAGCGGGTTTCATGTATGTAAATCCCAGAATTAAAATATAACATTTTAATATATATGTGAATACCCCTGTAGAAGAAATAGCTTTGAGTATTCATTTAATAAAAAAAAAATAATTTGAGAGAAAGAGAGAGACATTTTGAGACAAAAATTTTGCAACATAACGGCTACGTTACGGGGTTTTAGAAAACATTGAAAAGAGTGGGGACATGGGTCACCCACTCATAAATGATCCATAAAATAGTAGGGGGACAGAATATAAAGGATTTAAGAACATGGTAATGAAATTTGAAAGATATACCATATGAAATGAAGAACATGAAAGGAAGACAAAAATAAGATTTCTCTTATGAAAATTCGGCAGCCTAACGGCGTCACTTAAAATTCAAAAAAAATAAATTGACGAGATCAAATATGGTCTCTAATCATATGAACATAAAATATAAGTATGATAGATATAGAGATAATACCCCAACATAATAAAAAGGAACTTGAAAGACTTGACATGAAAATAGAACTTGAAAATGAGAAGGGTGGAAGAATCCCTTAAAAATTCGGCAGCATAACAGTGCCACTTAAACATTCTTAAAACGAATTGATGAGAGAAAGAGGGGTTCTCTTATAATATGAAAATGAAAAGGGAATTAGGATGAATATAAAATAGTATCCCCAACATAAGAACATGGAGCATAAAATAAATGACATAAAAGAGAGTACTTTGAAAGAAAGAGAGAGGTAGGATCCCTTACCTTAAAACGTAACTCTTAAAACTCAAAGGTTGGGACCTTGAGGGCTTGGGGGAACCTTGGGAGGAATCCTTGGGAGGTAAGGAGACCAGAAATTCATTGAGGACGATTTTGGAGTAGAAAGGATGAGAGAATGGCTTGGTATTTATAGGGATAGTGAGAGGACAGGGCATTAATGGCCAAGGGACACCTCATTGGTGGTATTGGAAAAACCATGGGCTTGCCCATAGTATTTGCCCATGGTATTGGACACTTGGGACACCTAATACCTTATATTACTATTCATAAGTCGAAAATATTGATTACATACTTAATACATCATTTAATGATGTCATTAAACACCCATAACTTAAAAACTGTATTTTCACTATTCACCGAAAATTCAACTTTCTCAGAAAAATCCCAAAATTTCACCTTAACCATATATCTATGCTCTGATTTCAAAAATGAACTCCATTTTATAAAAATAATTTTCTAAATATTTTAAATTTAATTTTTAATTAAAAAACACTATTCACCCGAAAAAGCTAATACTTGACTAATAATTCCTGAAACAGTTATTTACCTATTTGATTGAATCACATTACTTAATCAAGGTGCATAGATTATATTAATACTTTCTTTAAGTGATATTACTAATCCATTTGGTCACATTACTAATCCTAAGTGTAAAATCACTATTCATAAAATACTATTCACCAAAAATTAAATTGATCTTATTAGACTCTAAATTTCGTACTGAACACATTTGTAGAAGACCATTTTTTGAAATCTTTAGACATCATTAATTATTTAAGGTTTACTTAAATATTTTAAAATATCATTTTTTCCAAAATTCATCAATAACATACATCCAAAAATTATCCAGACATTTGAAAATTCACAAACTTCACCATAAGAAGAAATCACAATTTTATTTATCTCAAACGATTACACAAAGTAGCTACAGTCTCGTTACATAGCCCTTTACAACACCAGCATATGACCTAAGTGTAAGGTGTGCTAAGGTAAGAGAATCTGAGGGAGGCTCAGATAACATTGCCCCAGTAGTAATCTCCACTAACTTGAACTTCTCCCGTAGGCGGTTCCGTTCAAGCTTGATACGCTGGAGTTCAGTTTGGGCTTGGTCCAAAGAAAATCCCAAATATGCCATATCCTTCCCAAGATCTGCTAAGTGGGCTTCATATGGTTCGAGTCTATTGGATGAAGCCATTGACTCTTCTTTCTGTATTAACCATTAACATCTCTATTAAGCCGTTAAGAGTAAATTAATATACTATTCAAAAAGTTTGGGTTGTTACAGTGAATACCCATTCGATTCTTCCCAATATGTATTATTTTGTATACTGTTTTACTCTTGTGACATATGGCATAAACAACTTATCACGCACTTTCACAAAATGTACTTCAAATATGATTACACGAATTACATGATTTTTTATTCACATGTTATGATTAAATGTACTTAGAGTTACAACTTGTAATACAACTCAAACATGATATGCAGATCTGAACATTACCCAAATATTAATTAAACATTTAATATTTATGTATATTAAAACCTATCCCATGGTGTGTCCTATATTTATGACCACACACAAGTACATGTCTCAAGGTTATCATAGTAAAATAAATAAATTTTAAATATGCATAACTTGGTATAAGTACACGACATGTAGATCCGATCTATATGGCCTGTACACCTCTCACTGTTTATCCAAGATACATTCTTAGGGACTCAGTGTGTAAAACGTACCTCGAAAAATTTGGAGTACACGGTGCGTGCAATGGTCCACATGCCATGTTGACTCCATGTTACATGGTCACCAGTTAGGTTGGAAATGTATGGAATACACAACTCATCTCTGACCTAAAGGGACTACACACTGTGTATGTGGGCTACATGGCATGTAGTTCAGCTGACCATGCGCCATTTAATTCTATTCAACACATGGTTCATTAAATATTATAATTAATGTAATAATCAATGAAAAATATCTAATTGATTTCCAAATCAAATCTTGATGTGTTGAATGTTATTACATGGTGTGTAAATCTGGTTATATAGTGTGTAGTTTGGTTTTGTCCATTCAGAAACATTGAAACCTCCAAATTAGTTCCTCCATTTTATCTTAATCATAAAATTAAACTTCTTTATTATATCTATGAGAAATGAAGGAGGAAAAAATAGGTCTCCTAATTAAGATTAAAAGAACTATTAAACTTGAATTGATAAACTAAATTATAAATGTGTAAATTACCAATGATTTGTAAACAATTATAAAAAATTATGTGCCCCCCTCTCATACCACTTGTAGGTTCTAGGCACAATGGAAGCATGTGACGGGGGTGCCCAACTTTTCTTTTCTCCATAATCTATGATCAATCCAAGATCTATACGATGTTTAATCTCCCTGATCAATGGAATTGAATCAAAGAAAGACAAAATTAATCATGTCGGAACTAGAGAGAGAAGAGATCAACACATACTATTTATAATTAATTTAATTAGATAAAGAATTACCTCTAAGGAATTATTTCTTTATTGATGAATCTGGTGACAGATCTGCGGTGCACCATCATTGAGTTATAGAAACCAAATGTAAATTTCCTCTAGCAGTGATCCAAACATGTTCCAAGAATCTATAGATGCCACCTAAGGAGTCTCTGGGTGCTATCATGGAAGATCCTTGTGGTTGTGTCGTTTGCCATGATCACCTCGAGAATCGCTTCCAAAGAATTCTCCTTGATCCGGTGGAGGAGAATCAGTCGCTATTCTTGGGAGCATTATTGGAGAAGGGAGCTCTCTAGGCTTTAAAGGATCCTCCAAGATTCGTTGTGCACAACTGAAATGGATCTTGAGAAAATAACACAATTGGGTATTTATATTTCTAGGGTTAAAATAAAATAATTGAAAAAGTGCCCTTAATTAATTATTTAATCCTAGAAAAACCCCATGTCAAATAATAATAGTAATATTATTATTTCTCGACATGTACTTAACTTAAAAATTATAATTAAAAATTATTTAATCAAATAATATTCAATATTTTATATTTCTCATTGGACCATTAAACTCGGTCCCCTATTCCTCCACAATATTTATTGGGTCTTGAATAATGTCTATTTATTTATTAAATAAATATCATTGCATTATTCACCAATAAATATATATATATATCATATCCACTAAACCATAAATAAATATTAATTAAATATTCTCCTCACTATATATTCTCTCGAATAACAAGTGATGAAATAAATGTGATCAAACATACATGAATAATTATTAAACCATATGCGGGAATAATATTTATTCAACCTATTAAATAATAAATAATAATATATTATTTAATTAAGATTCTGGATATAGTTAGTGTGTGACCCTCTAGGACTCTTTCTTAGTGGAATTAGGCGAATCAGCCTAAATTCCAAGTTTAATGTCTAGAAACACGTCAAGGCACCCATAGAGAAATAAGTTAATGCCTCAATGCCATTTCACCTCATACAAATGCTTATCATGTAATATAATACCTTTATCACAATATCTCAAATCGAGATGGTTTCATGTTAGTGCCATCAACCTATGTGCTCGATTATCTCTTTCTTTGACTTTCTGAAAATAAAACCTGCCTATAGAACACCATGACCATGGATTTATTTAGGCTATATCATTTCCATCAAAGGGCCTGAGATATTAAATTCCATTAAAGAATAGAAAGGATAAACCCTTTCTCACATTATTCATTAATGCAATATTACTTGTGACGCAACCAACATATCCTACCTCACCGAGAACATCTATCGTTACCATTTTTATCAATACATCTAAGTGCGCGACTCATAATACTCATTAATAATAATAATATTAAAGTCTAAGGATCAATACACATGTTCGTAGATAAGAACATCCAACTACACATAGAAATGTGGATTTATTAATAGAGGGTATCATTCTTATTATATCCATACTGGATATTACTAAGGGTGTACACCATGAGAAAGTATCTCAAAGTCCTACGAGTCTCCAACCTTGATAGCCTATATCATTTATGTCCCTTAAATGGTATTATCTGACTATAGAACATATATTCAAGAATGTGTCATAGCACTTCTGAGTTCTTATCATATCAGGGAACTACTATGACCTTTTAGTGTAACAACTACTTTTAGGACATTATCACATATTATGTAACATAGAATAACAATCATGATGTGATAAGTAGTTTATTAATATTCAAAACAATAAACACATGTTTATCATAAAGTACAAAGAAGCTGGTTCTAGGGCACCAAATCCAACAGGTCTGTCATGCCACTACTAGAAATTATAGTATTGGAGGTAGGGGACATAGGATACTGCCATAGGTAGTCTCTAAAGGTGGGTAATAGCTACCGCCTAAGGTGGTCACAGTGATTTAAAAAAATTCTTACTCAATCACACCCCTCACTCCCCCGCTCCTCCCCCTCCCTCACAACTCCCTACCCCTAATCCCACTGCCACCACGACTCCATTTCCTGAAGACCATTTCATCTTAGGATCATGACTCTGATCCAGATCCCACCACCACCTTGGATCCCTAGTTCTAATCCCACAGATGTACGAATCCCACATGCCACTGGTCACCACGCACCACTGATATGCCGATCCATTTTCCCATTCACAACTCCCCACATACCCATCTACCAACCTCAACCACCCAATCCCCGACTCCCCATTTACCAGCCTCCACCTCCCCACCTCTGATCCGGACTATGCTTCTGCCTCTACTCCCCCATATTCTCACATTTTCCTGAGCTTCTCCACCTCATCTTCTTCAGGTCACATCTAGCAGCATTTGATCCTCATTTTTTCTGATCAGTATCCATTTTTTTCCATGATTTTGGAATAATTGATTTAAAACCCTAATTTCATTTCCTAATTTTTACCACGATTATTTCTTTCGGAACTGTGAATGTGTATTCTTTACACGTATTAAAAGTTCGATCTTTTTAAATGGGATAACCTCTATCAATTATCCTTACCATATGATTTATGCAATTCATTATTATTTTGAATTGGTTTATCTATTTCCATCCATGACTTTGATTTCAGATGATGAGAATAATTAGGTTAGTTTTTCTTCAGTTTCTACCCTTTTAGTAATTTTTTTGAACACTATCATTTTTTCATCTCTAAAATAACATATTCTCATTTAACCTGTACCATTTATTCAGTAATATGTTCAAAACTTATATACCAAACTTTAATTTTTTTAAATCTAAATATTTCATTAGGTGTTGTGTACTTTTTTAAACAATGTTCTTTGTATTAATTTTTGTATATTAATTTTACTACTTTTTGAAATTTATTTCTTTGCATATGTCAATTATGTATTATCATTTGTAGTGATGGCGATCTTTGAAATTATAATACCATTTGGTGAGTTAGCTTGCATAATAATTTCATTATTTCATAACATAAAAGTTAATTAATTGGTCTTTTTGGATTGATTAAACATGTGATTCTATTTTTATTTCTATTGATATAAGGATTATTGGTTCATTAGCATAAGCATTATTAAAATAATAATCAATGTAGTACATGGTATTGGTTTTCTACTTCTAGAAACTTTTAATTAGTTTCTATATATATTGTGTTCTCTTGAAAGGAATATGTGCTAGTATATCCTATATGAATTCTGAATATATAGAATATGCAATATGTGTTCTTGATATATCCAATATGAATTTTGATATATGCAATATGCAATATTAATTTTTTATAAAATATGCATTCTGTTTATGAAATATGAATTCCATATGAAATATTCATTCTATTTATAAATATATATGTTATGTTTTTAAATATATGAAACATTTAATATGAATTCTGTTTCAAAATACATGTTTTATGTCTCTAAATATATTCAATATACATTATATTTTGAATGCATGTGATAAAAATTTTCTTTATTCTGAATATATTATGTATATATTCATTTTATCTTGAATATATGAAGTTTTTTATTCATAGAGTTAGTCCCAAAATGATAACCCTATTTTACACCTACATTTCTTTTCTCACTGTTGTTTTTTGTAGTACGCACTTTATAAATTTTCAACATAACCATCCTTCATAATATCAGTCTCATAGGATTTCCCATGAGAATAAAATTGTATATACATACAATCATTACTGCTTAATGTAAACTTCTCAAAATTATATTAAATATATATCATCAGGAAGACATGTCATATCAAATGGTTATATCCTTGGATTTGCAGTTCATGAAGGTATGATTTCTTATAATTTCATTAATATTACAATATTAAATTTATATTTATAAAAAATTTAGACCTGTTAGTTTATTTTGACTACTTCTATTGAATACTTTTTAACACATTAAACATTTATAATGTTTTATTAATCTGTCTATATATATTTTTATTTCATTTTTATCATTTGTATGATTATACCACCCGAATGGCCCGAAATCCTTCTTTTTATTAATTTTTTATAATACTTCTTTTAAGGGCTGAAGGGGAATCCTTACATGGACCGTAGGCTTCATGAAGTTACATGACTCGAAGGTCTTAGAGGAAATCATCTAGACTATAACTACTTAGAACTGACCCTCCCCAGCGTCTTCATGATGATGTCAGCTCTCCACTTTTACATGACTATTTATCTAGGCTTCCCATGCAAGAACTGGATGGTCCTGATGACAAGTTCCATACCCTCTTATTCTTCCAAATTCATTAGATTCTTCTCTAGTGAATGTGACTGCTTTTTATCCTTATCTAGAGCCTGCTCCTTATAGAGTTTGCATAATCCATTAAGCAAAATTTCATGTGGCACAAAGTTATTGAGGTGTACTGAAGGCCTTGAGGTGGATGGAATCCTTACTGGCCTGAAGGCCTTGGGTGTCCCGAAGGCCTTTAAGGACCTGAGAACCAAACTGGTGGCCTGAAAGCCAAAACGGGTGAATATTTCTGGTTGCTACAGTACCAAACAACACCTACTATAGTACCTATTACATTACTTCTTTAATAACCTGGAAATATGTCTCCATCTGGATTTGATCTTTGGTCTCTTGGATGCACTTTCCTAGTCCTCACCAACAGGGATGGGGCTCTTGTGCACATTTTTATGATTATGTGAAAAAAATAAGTCATATCTTTTAAATATAAAGCTTATAACTCAACTTTTATTATCTATACCTGCTTTCAATATGATTATAATTTTCAATATACATACATAATTTTAATCTCCACACATAATTATTCATTAAATTTCATTAATACATTATTTTAATATCAAATACATACTTTTAATCTGATTATATTTTTTAATAAATTGGTTGTTTTAAACATAATTATTTTATTTTTTTATGTTTGACGGTGTTTGTTTTTAGAATTGTAAAAGAACTTATATACGATCTTTCCACACACACATCTTCATATTTTGTTATCCATTTTATGTTTTGAGTTTTAAAAATCTATTTTCAAGTTATACTCTACCTGTATGCATTTTCATAAATTGTGAAATGTTCTTAAATAAACACATTGTGTTATTGTTGGAAAATTGTGCATTATGTCACAATGATTGATGTGTAATTCAAGCTGTATTATTTGAATGATGCTATCAATGTTAAACAACATATGAGGTTGAATAACATATCTCCCAATATTATCTCCTTCAATTCCATAATGTCCGGATTATGTCTTGCTTAGTTAATAGAGGATGTAGGGAGAGGGTGTCCCAGCTGACTCTACCTCTATATGTTAGATCTGTCACTTGGTTCTAGATTTTTCACGATATTAGGTAATCCATAATTTTGGTTTTAGGGTTTTGATTTTGGGAACTTCCATCACCCAGATTTCATAAATCACTAAATTTTATTTTTTCTCTTTAATTATGTGACCTAAAAAATATATATTAATGAATTTTTGGTTCCCAAATCTATTTTATTATACTGTGATTATTAATTAGTACCTTATGCATGAAAACTTATATGATAGGTATATCATAAATATATAATATTCTATTTGAAAAGATTGATTTCTTAGGTAAATAAAAATTGGAGATATTATTTAGATACGTTCTATATCCATTCCCTATAACCCCATGTAAATTATAGAGAAAATAGTTATTTCCCATATCAAAATTAAAACATGACACAAAATTAATTCTACAAATACATTTCATTTCCCTTACTGATAACCTATTTCAACCACATATCTTGTATTCTTTTGATAACTAATTAGTTTGTTCCTATTATTTTAGCCTTTAGTAAATCTCTTTAAGTCTTTTTCATGCTGATCATTCTTAGACTTGAGTGTTTTGATCACTTTTTCAAAGTTACTTTATTGTAAATTTATTTTTGAGCACATCTTTTTTCCTTTGATAACATTTATGTGCATTTCAAAGACTTTTGTACTTATCATTTATTTAATTCATAGTTAATTTTTATATGGTATAACATTATTTTAATTTCAAAGGAGGCATATAAATCCAATAATATTTTCATTATCTAATGAAATAGAATTAAAAATAGACGGTACCTTAGTATGTGATTACATAAATAATAAGTTTACTTTCTCATATGGTTCATCTCTATCACCGTGATCTGAGTCACTTAAATTATATTCAAAGTCACTATATGTTGTATCCTACATGGATTTCTTGGGAAATATATACCTTTCCCATTTTTTCTTAAATTTTAACTTTGATAATTTTACTTTGAAGTGTTTTTTCTGTTATAGTTATAACAAAACCCTTAACTATAATTTATGTTTTATTTTTTATAGTCACCATTTCTATCATATTTTCCTTTAAAATTGGATTATCATGGTAATAAAATTTTCAACTTGTAAAAATTCCCCATTCATCTATTTTCAATGAAGGAATAAAAATCCAAAAATATTTTCATTATCTAAAGAAATTGAAATAAAAGTAGAAGGTACCTCGGTATGTGATTCCATAAAGTATTGGTTTTCTTTCTCATATGATTCATCTGTGTCACTATGATCCGAGTTACTAAATATTTTCAAAGGCACTATAATTTTTCATCATTCATGGATTTCTTGGGAAATATATCCTTTTCCCATTTCTTATTGAATTTTAATTTTGATAGTTTTACTTTGAAGAATTTTTTCCATTATAGTTATAATAGAACAATTAACTAGAATTCATGCCATACATTTTATTGTCACCTCTTCCATCATATTTTCCTTTAAAATTGGATTGTATTTGAATTAAAATTTTTATCTTGTAAAAATCCCAAAATATTATGGCTATGTAAGTTATTTCTTTATCACTATCATCATCTTAACTATCACTATTTCTTTTGTCAGGAATAGGTTTCTTGGCCTTCATGAATTATTATAATTAAAAATTATATTTATATTTTACCATTAAATTATATGTTCTTGAAAATCATATACTTAATTCTATTTTAGGTTATTGTTAAATTAATCCACGAATTTTATTTACATTAAATCAACAAAGTAGATTATTATTATAAAAACTGGTGTTGATATCTTCAGATCAGTAAGGAATAAATGTTAGATTAAATCTGAAGTTTTTGTACATTCCATGAATCAAATGTTCATTTTTTTAATCTTTCAGATATAGAGTTTAAGTGCTCTTCAAGGATCATAAATAATCCATATCTATTGTTCTATTTCACAAACAAGTTATGAAGTTAATATCAAGAATAGAAACTGCATGCTTTGGTCATTAGTTTTTTATGTTATATATTTTGTTTTATATTTTGTGTTTTTTCATTTTTTGGTTTTGTTTACATACTTCTTACATTATTTTAATTTTTTTATTACTGGTTGACATGTTTAAATATTTGTGTACATACTTCTTATATTAGTTTCCCCTATGCCAATTTTATCCATTGATGCCTGACTATTAATTATTATTACCCTAATGAAATATAACCTAATAAAAACATACTTAAAATAGACATAGAAAATGTGTTTTTTAGATAAGTGAAAAGAAATTTGGTCATCCCAATAAATAGAGAAATATAAAAACCCTAGTTCTCGCACTAAATCTTTAAGCTATAAATATTACTTAAAATCTTTAGGTAACTCTATATATTCTACTTTTCTTTTAGATAATGGAATTTTAAATTTAATGTTATATTTCTGAGTTTTTAATCCTCCACATCCCATAAAAACAAATCATGTCATCAATATCTTAATGAATATATTTTTTACAGTCAAAATATGTAAACTACTGAATATTCACATTTGAACATTTACCAAAATTAAAAACTATCATTGAAGTCGTAAATACTTTAATCCATAGCCACTTAAAATCATTATAGTGGGATTTTCATATATTTTCCATAAACATACTCAATTTATCAAATTTAATATTTATAATTCATGTAAGAAAAGGTTTAAGGTGGTCTAAAATTGTGAATCCCAGAGGCATCACTACAAACCAAATCATTGAATGCGGATTGATTTTGACTCAGAGTGCTAATATAAAGGTGTTTTTAGTTAATCTAAAAGTGTTTTCGATAGGTATCTACTAGGTATTACATATTATGTGATATGTGGTGAAGTACCAATTTCCAATTTTTTAGAAGATATCCAAAATAGACTTGGATATGATTTCAAAATTTATCATATATGATAAAATATTAAGTCAAATGACATAATGTTTATTAGGTTTTAGTGAAAGTGGTGGACCAAGGGAGATATTCCCTAAATCCTTTATATATAAATGTAGGATATATATAATTTACATCATATGGTATGATATAACAAATCATAGAATATGAATTATATACTAAAAATGGTTTATTCACATGAGGTATATCATATAACAAGATTCTGGGTAAGTCGTAAATCATGAAATATGATTTCATACAAATACATGTTTCTATTATAATGTATGATAGAAGTTATATCATGAGAAAATTCATTGTAAAGTGGAAAGGTATGATTATTGTATCATATAAATGTTTTCTTTGATCATAAGGGTGGGAGAATGATAAATGTTTTCAGTAAAGTGAATCTTCCACCTAAGGTATCATTTAAGTACCATTTTATAAAATAAAATGTGTGCGAGGAGTTGAATTTATGTATAAGATGTATGAGATGCTCAATGCATTTACTCATGCATTTTAACACACGAGTAAATGTTCCAATACTCGATGAACACTCTCAATGACTTTATAAAGCATTTCTTCCTTGTTATGGATTTAAAAAATTCGTATAATCCTCGAGTAAAACTAATTAATCCCATAGATCTCTACATATTCTGCTATTACATTGTGATGAATTGGAATGACATGGTGAGAAGGTGAATAATTTTTGTATCAAATGTGATATTGTCTCTAAGATAGTTTTGAATAGATTCAAAAAGAGTTGGAAAATTTTTCATTAAGTCCTTATTATATTTTTCCATGTGGGAGATTGTTGGAAATGCACAAAGTTAGGTATATCATATATAAATGTATCCATGGATCATAATTTTTTATATAAGAATACGAGTTCATATATCATTCCTTATGATATATTTCCATTATGAATTATAATGGGTCTGTTCTATTTATAACATTTCATGTGTTCATTCAGCCACATCCTACAAATTTTCATCAATTATAAATGAACGTGATTGATTTATTAATGGATTAACATGATTAAAATAAATGTTTTATGTAATATAAAAGGTTTCAATGTATGGGTGCCATGATATGGAACCCAATACAATTGATTATCCTTATTTAATAAAGAGCCTCAGGGATGGCTTGTAATGGGAAGATTTCCATCTTTTGAAAAGACACGTGATTCAAACTAACTAAAAGATACTCCCATATATTTTAAAATCCTTCATTATTCTTCTTCAAAGAAGTCATTGGAACCCATTTAAGGGATTCATATCCTCTTGGTGTGAAAAAGTATCCAAGGAGTGTTGTAACATTCTCAAAGGTAGGAAGCTTTTATTTTATGTTTTATAGATCCCCATCAAATGCATTTCATTAAAGAATGCAGATGTAGCTTATATAAATAAAGTTACAGGTAAATTTAATGTTCATAAAATTTCATTTCATGTTAAAGAAAATAATTTGTGAAATTTTAGTAGTGGATTTACCGATATTACAATTCATTATTATCGATCTTATATTAGTTATAAATGGAATCCAATAAATTTTTTTCTTTAAGATTTTTTCATATGGGATCTTTAGTGTTATGTAATTTTGATTTTTGGGGAAGTGATCGGAGTGAGCTATTTTATTTTATGTAAAATATAATTAGACATCATAAATATTATTTCCCATTATCTTAATTTTTTTAAAAAGGAAGCTTGAATTAGTGTATGGTGATGGAATATTTTTTATTCTAGGTGTTGAATCATTTTAATCAAGTGGAAAAAGATTAGAAAACAAGAATGTTAGTAAAATTAAGGAGAAGATGGTTATATGAAATGAGTTAATATTTCCTATCATTAATGTAACGCCCCGACCCCAGCTACCCAGAGTCAGTGCATTATTACATAACATTGGCATGATCACAAGAAAGATCAAATCTCTAAAGACCGATTGGTTTAGTAGCCTTGGAAACACTAGATATATTCATAAGTTTTACATTACATCATAAAATGAAAAACTACTACAACAACATAATGTCTCCATAATCCACACTACTATCCCCTCATAATATCCCTGCAGGTCATTCATAATTTACTTCTTCACATCCTGGGGAAAAATAAAACATAGAAAAGGGGTGAGCTCAAATGCCCAGTAAGGATAACAATATAGCGGAAACTTTCATAAATAAGAATAAACATTTAAGGCAATGCATTACTAAAACAAAAGCCTTTTAAAATTGAACTTCAACATGGTATGGCAAAAGTAAAATGAAATAATGCCATTTACTTATTCACATGGATATTCTACTAATCGAATAATCACATGCAAAAATCAATAACCACTTTCATAATGTTGGAATGCATAATGCCAGACTATCATAGCCACATAGCCAAGGCCTCATGCCAAGGCTACAAATAAGATTTTGTCAAGGCCTTGTGCCAAGACACTAGTTTGTCTCATGAGACCTACCGATGCATCGAGGAGCTATAGCGGGCTCCACCCGTCACTTATTAAGTCCAATGCATTCCCATATGAAAAGGTTTAAACATAACATAAACATTCGTATTAAAACTAGCATACGAAATGTAAATACTTTCACAATAAACTATGAATGGTATAAAAATAGCACATCCACAGTCAAACATATCACAAAACCTTCAATACAATATAGAAGTTTTGTATCATAATAAATCAACTTCAAATAATCTTAAAATCCATCAAAGGATGTTGACATAGATGAAATCAAAATTCTTTTAAAAGAAATATCTCCTTTTATTTTGAAATCATTTAAGATCCATATAAAATAAAACATTTTCTTTGAAAATATTCTTATAAGCTTGTATGGGAAGCTTCGACGATTTTATAACGGCGGAAAATAACCGCACCCGCCGTATAAGTTAAAAAAAAACATTCTTACCTCAATTCTGTCGAAAAGGTTAAAAAGGACCTTGTTTTGAAAACGACGGAAAGATTCCTTTATAAACCTCTTATAAAAAGTCAAACAAGGGTATAAATGACTTTAACCCATATTCTTGTAAATAGTAAAAATGTTTTGAAATACATTTCGAAGAAACATGGATGTGGATGATAAAGAGATCCCAGTAGATTATTACGTATAATACAACCTCGGATAATGAAGAGATTGTGAAATAACCCTTACCTTGTACTTTTCCTTGGTTGTGGTAGGTTAACCTCCTGTATAATGGTGAAATAATTGTTATTAAATTATACAAGAATCATATACATTAATATGATATCATATATGATCTTTTAATATTGATTTGATAATAATATCTTAGTATTATCGTTGTTTCGGGTGTTAACTTACTTGTTTTCTTTCATATGTTTTGTTACGTAAGACATGTTTGTAAAGGATAGGTTGTATATTATTCATATCCAGAATTATATCAAGTCCTTAAACATCATTTTTAAATCATAAAATGATAATTACGCTTTAATGGTTACGATGGAGAATGAATCTCATCGCGTTCGTGGAGACGGTAGTCCGTACGTACGCACGAGCGACAATATCATTCTTTTGATATTAAAATAATATATAAATGGATGGTATATCATATATACAGAATCATTAACATGTTATATTTATTATTTACATGAGTTACACATCATTATTATACCCATCCAAATAATATTATATTGAATAACAATTACACCACGACGTGGAGACGGTAAGCCGTACGTACGCACGTATGGTGACATGTTATTCAAAGGGTGGATAGAATACTGAATATGATTGTACCATATTTATAATAACATCACAGTATATGTGAGATACTGGAGTTATTATTTCAGAATGGTAAGAACAAAGGAAGAAGAAGTGGAAGAAGAAATGAACTTAGAAAAGGGTGGTGAAATCATTACCTCTTCTTCGGGTTCTTCCTTTTGATTTGATCAAAAGGGCTCCTTAGGTTGGCTTTATGATCAAACTAAGGCCTCTAGGTTGTATTGAGGGATGTTGGGAGAGTATTTGGGCAGAGTTTGGCCGAACCAAAAGGCTTTGAAGGTGTGAAGAAATGAGAAGGAGGAGTGCCCTTTTATAAGAGGGGTGAGGGGCACCTTTGGAAAAGCTAGAAATATTAATTTATAATAAATTCATATTCGGTTTCTAAAGGCTCCAAAGTTGAATATTCAAATGATGAGGTGGGGATAGGTCGAAATCAACTCATCCAATAGAATTTAGACAGGTTTGGGTACTTATATTAACCTTATCTTTAAGTATTAACTCTAAGTTAATTAGTTTCACTTTTACAATGTCTCTTTGTATTTTATATATTATGGTTAATAAAATTACTATATACATCCAAGAGACCCCCAAGTGGTCCATTAATGATTAACCTATCATGATATAAGTCTCTTGGCCGAACCTTAGATTTTTAGGAATTTAATATCAATTAATAATATAATATTTGTTTTAAGAATTCTTTTATGTCAATTTTGACACTATTCATTAGTTGATTTTTGTGAAACTCATAACAGATTTATTACTTCTAACAAAGTCAATTAAATCAATCCTAATATATCATATTATCCTAGAAAATTAGTTTAATTCATTAAAAGTTTCATATTATATTTATTTGGGTATTTATAATATCACTTATTTTAATTTTTCACTATTATAGTAATTACTGCATCATCATTGTGTCATAAATAAAATAAATTATTTAATGTCTAAAAATTATAAGTAAAATATCATTATGTAGGAAATCTTTTTAGCTTTCTAATGAATATTTATAATCGAAAATCCAACATGTATAACCCTATGTAAAAATTGTTCTTCTAAAAGATGTAAGCTTATGCCATTTTTATTTTTATTTTAACTTTATTAATATAAAGTGTCCCTACCACATACAAGTGGCTCCAAGGGGTCCCCAAATTGACCCAAGGATGCCCATGGTCGGGTATGTGTCCACCAATAAGGTTAGGACACGTTTTAGGGTAATTTTGTATTATTATAATATTATTTTTTTAACCCTTATTTACCGGATTTACCCTTTAACCATGGTAAATAAAATATTTACCACAGTAACTATTCAAAATGTCTAAAAATAAAAGTTACCTATTTACACAATTTGAACATCCTGATTCCAAATATGGAATCCATTTTCCTAAAATCAAAACACAGAAGTGGCAGAAATTAATTTAAAATTAATTCCCGCTGTTAAAACAAAAAGCGTGTTTTTAAGAGATAATAACTATCAAAAGATTGACACTTGTTTATGTTCGGTTTAATTGTAAAATTATGTCCAATGACCAAAATTATATTAAATGGTAAAAATATATTCTAAATATACTTTAAAACCACTCAAATTCATAATTTATCACTAGTAATTAATTTGATTAAAAAAGTTGTTTTTAATTAAAATTTAGTAATTTTCACTATTCATCAAAATATGAAAGTTATTCGAAATGTACCAAAATTTCACCCTAGGCTAAATTCGATATTCTGAATCCAAAAATGAAGTCCATTTTCAAATATAAAATATATATAATTTCAAAAAGTAGGTATTACTATTCATAACGGCTAGTTTGATTAGTTATGGTGTGTTAGAACTCGGTGTTGCGTACAACACACGCTGTCACATTATTCAAAGAGAAGCGTACCATAGAAGCTTGGGGTGTTACAATTAAAGTGGAGAAAGTTGATCACAACCATCTTGTAGTAGACCGTTATTTCCTTTCTTCACTTCTGGTGGAATGGTTCATCACTATACATTAGATTCCATAGTTTTATTGAGAAACATTGTCATTTGGGTCTAAAAATAGACCATGAGGTACTATAAGTTACTGAGGTACTAAATTATTAACTTTATGTTGATTTTGATCATAATTGAAGGTGTTCACCCATGACGTATCATTAATTTCTTTTTTATATTTTAGTTATGGAAGCTATATTATATTGGTGTATGTTTTGATAAATATACCATTAAATACATATTTTTCTAATAAAAACAATGAATTTATTAGTATTATGTGAATCATGGTTGATATAAATTTTCATCATTTCATTTATTCCATATAGTTATTGTGTAGAACATAGATTATAATATCTATGATTGGGATAAGTATTTGGTGATTTTTTTCCATATATATTTTGCCTCAAGGTATAGTTCTTAAGAATTGTTGGTCATGGTATTAGGAGTTTCATTCATTCTGGAATTTTCATATCAATTGAATCTAAGGATAAGATTATCGATCTGGGTTTTTAAAATATTGGTTAGTGTTTTTTCATCATATTTTATTTTCACTTGGATATGAATATAGTTCAAATGTTTAAATGATGATTTTTTTTATAATGGAACAATATAGACTCACAATTCTCATATTTTAATTTTCCTTTGATAGGAATTTTTAGATTATTTCTTAGAGTGGAACACTTTATTTCCCCATATTTATTGGTTATTATTATTAAATATGAAATGTTTTAATGTTGGGGAGAATATAATAACCCAAAATATTTAAAAGCTTGGATCACGTTAAAGGCATAAAATCTTTGGCCGTTGAAGGCATAACATCTTTGTCTTTCACATGATCTTGGATTCATTCAGAAAATATAAAGTACTTACATAAACATTACATGGATTCTTGCATGTCCTTCTATGAAAATATATTTTTTGATCATCCAATAATCTTCAAGCTTGGATTTTAGTAGCTCTCATGAAAACATTACTATATTTTTTTGATGAATTATTGTTTGGTCATCTTCCTTTATCTGAATATATTATTTACTTAGCTTTATTGCTTCAACATTAGTTATGATTGAAGTGGCTTCTAATCACACCTTCTTCTGGTTAGTTATATCATATGATATTATCATACTTTTGGCAGACTAAATTCTTTAGGCTTACTCAAACATAGGTATCTTTCGATCATGGTCATCAGTGCCTGAATTTTGTTCACCTTAGGTGATTTATAAATTTTAGTTTCCTTACACTTAATCAAAACACACAACCACATTGAACCTTTTTCACGTGCTTCTATTTACAGGAGGTTATTTTTTTGGATCTTTGGATGCTTCCAAAGTGAAGGTTTTTTTGAAAAAATTCTCCAAGTTAGAGACCACCTTAGGCAGTCACTAATGCTTTCAATTTTTCAGATCTTTAACAACCACTTAAGTCAGTCTCTATATATTAATACGTAGTGGTCGCTTTTGGTGGTCGCTACTGCTCTTGCTAGCAATTTCTATTACAGTCGACTATGGAGTCCCTATAGATGGTGGTCGCTATTGGCCTTTAAGCAACAGGCCAACTGCAACCGCCATTGGCTGTCAATTGGCGGTCACTAAAGACCATTAGTGACCACTTTTGGTAGTCTCTAATGGTCAATTTTGTAGTAGTGTGTGTACAGGTATATGTGTGTGCAAGTATGTTTATTGATTTAATATTATTTATTATTTTTTAATGTCTCTCCATTTTTAGCATATTCTGTATTTATTTATTTTTAATATATATATATATATAATTATATAAATATATTTATAATTATATATAAATATTTTTAAATATATTTATTTATAATTATAATCACAATTATATATATATTTAAATTATTATAAAATTAAAATAAATATATTCAAAGAATAAATATATTTATTTATAATTATATTTATAAATATATATTTTTAATTATTTAAATATTTATTTATAATTACATACATTTAATTTTTTTAATTATATTTATTATATTATTAAAATTAGGTCTTTATCAACGCTAAAAAGGGGCTGATAAAATATATATTTATCAGCACTTACTATTTTAGCGTTGATGAAACCACTCTTCACCAGCGCTTTTTTGAAAGCATTGATAAAAGTCTTACCGATCTTTTAAATAGAACCCTAACAGAACCCTCCTCACTTGCACCGTTGAATCTCTCATAGAACCAAATTGTTGCTGTCACTCTTCATTAATCTTCTTGATGAATTGATCCTCTCAAAATCTAGGTATGCTATTATTTCTACTCCTCTTTAATCATGATCCAAACTATGCACCTGATTCGATTCTTATCCCATTGTATCTCATCACACGAAAAACAACCGATCAAAAATCCATTGGTCAACCCCTCAAAAAATGCTCACCTTCTGCTATTTTTTGAGTTATGTGGTAGAGAATAAATGAAATATGAGTGGAGAGAAATAAATTTCTTGGCTTGTTGGAGCACTTTCTCTTGTAGATGATGACTTATGGCCATTTTTCCATTGAACCTAAGAGGGTGTTTCTATGTTGCCACATTATATTTCAAGACTTTGAATGCTGGTTGGTTTCAAAGAGTTTATTTATTAATATCATTCCTATATGACTATCAATGAGGAGAAAATAGTATTTTTCAAAACCTTTCAATCCTTTTCCTAGAATGAGATTCCAAAACATGTGTTTTTAAAAATGCCTAAGTGGTTTTTAGAAAAGATTGTGAGTGTTTTTTTAATGTCTCTTGATGCCATCTTGAATTTCTAAATGTATATTATGTATCAATTTATTTTCAAGCTAAATGTCCTTAAAAATCCTATAATAGCTCATAAAGTATGTATTTGGTTTTCAAAGTGGAAAGAATAGATTTGATGTTTTTAAATGTGTTCTTTGCACCAAATGATTTTCAAACCAACTGTCTGAGTGTTTTGAAATGTTTAAAATGATTAACATGGGTTTTTGACATTATCCGCTGTGAATATTTTATTAAATGTTTTCTTAAATTAATATTTATATTGAAAATCATCTTTATGATTATTAATAATAACAAATAGTATTTTCATGTGTATATAAATATTTTGTTAAATGTAATTTGTAAATAATTATTTTTACAACTTCAATTTAATTTATAATTAATAATAACAGACTATTAATAATTTTGATTATGTGTATATAAATAATTATAAATAATTTATAAATAAATTTTATTATAAATAAGTTTGATTATAAATAATTTTGATTATCCTGAATTAATAATTTATATAAATAATTTATAAATAATTCCAAATTAATAACTTTTTTAAATTAATATTTTTTAATTAATATTTATTTTGAATTAATAATTTTGAATTAATAATAATTTTTAATTAATAATTTTGAATTAATATTTATTTTGAATTAATATTTTTGATTATCTTAAATTAATAATTTTGAAAAAATAAATTATATAAATAATTTATAAATCATTTTGATTACCTTGAATTAATAATTTTGATTATGTGTATATAAATAATTTTGATTATGTGTGTATAAATAATTTTTTATTATAAATAATTATGTGTATATAAATAATTTTGATTATGTGTATATAAATATTTTTTTCAATGTAATTTATAAATAATAATAATAAAAAGTTATAAATATATTTTAAAATAAACATATATATAAATTTATTTTATAAATATATATATTTACGAACACATATTTATATTATTATATATAAATAAATATATTTATAAATATAAATAAACAAATAAATAAATAAATATAATTATATAAATAATTCATAAATATATATATTTATAATTATATAAATATTATATATATATATATAATAAATATGTTTATTTATTCAAAAATTAAATATATAATTTAAAATTATAAATTTTTTTATTTGGAATAACTGAGTATTAGAAAACTAGATTTTTAATAAGAGTTATTTTTGACATATTTCCAAAACATTTCTTTTATTTTCTGTTAAATTTTTTTACCAAAGAAGATGGAGAGAAATTAAAATCATTTATTTTCTTTTACTAAATTTCACATCGAAACAAAATGAAAGGAAATTAAAATTACACTCATTTCTTTGCTTAAACATTATTTTTAAATTTTAAAAATTCTATTAATATATTTGTCTTAGTTTAAAGTTTATCTAATTTTGTTGTCTTGAAATTATAATGATATATTAAAATCAAGGTATGTGATCAATTGTGATCCGTGCTCACCCTCGAACATCTTTGTTTGTTTTTAATTTTTCTAAATGGTTTGAACATCGTGTATGAAAACAATATTATTTATCCTCGATCTACCTCACTGATTCTCCACCCAATATCTCTTGCCTTGAATCATTGTTTTTTCGCCCTCTTCCTCTCATTCACGTTCATTTTTACTTATTCATCACTATTTCTCACTCCGATTGCATGGAGCTCTTAGTTGTGCACTACAGAACACAACCCACTTATCATGTAATGTGGTAACTTCAAATGATAAGTCAGAAATGTTTTTGTGGTGTGCATATGGTAATCATCTCTATTTTTTAAGTATCCCTTCTCCTCCCATGGATTAAAATCAAACAATTCTTCCCATTTACTTCTAATTATCCCTCCTACTCCCATGGATTAAAACCACATATTTTTTATTAAAACATGTCATTACCTTGTGTATTTTATTATTAGTGACCATTAGAGTATCATCTTTCGATATTTTTTTCTTTTTAGGAAACAAAAATATGGAAAGTATATTGTGTCAAACGTTGAGAGAGAAAATTTTAAATCAAAACAATTGTAATTTTTTTATAAAAATAGTTACCAAGAATTGATATAGATAGCTAGTTTTGAAGATTTGTATTAAAGGCCATATGTTGATCACCTCTATGTTGGGTTATGATAGGGGAGCAGTCTATCTCAGGACCCAAATTAGTGCAAGATATGGTATATTGGGTTTATATAATATAGAAAATATTAATGATAAACTACATTAGTAAAATCAAAATCATTACTAAATTAATTTATTCCTTCAAAATCATAATCATTAATAATCATACCTTACATTAATATTTTAATCATAAGATGAACTTTTTTCTATGAAATAGTTTTTACACTTTATTTATTTGGTTAAATATTAATATTACCGAATAAAATAGTATGGATATGAATCTAAAATTGATGGATGTCAATCATATAACAAAAGAGTATGAGGATGGGGTGAAATACTTTATCAAGTTTGAAAAAGATCATGCATATAACCCTTATCAAATCATTTTTCCATGTTTACATTATTATTATTCAAGACTAATTTGTCTAGAAGATTTGGAAGAACACTTGATCTGTCATGGAATAGAAAAAAGTTATAAATGTTGGAATAAACATAAGGAAAAATTGAATATAGCTAGTGACTGGGATATGACTGCATTTTATGGATCATCTTATAGGATTACAAGTGTGGATAATGATGAAGACTATATCAAGGATGTAATTACAAGTGTAAATGATGATAAAGATTGTATTGAGGAAATAAAAATGACAGTTGAAGATGAACTTCATGATTGTCCAGAATTGTTTTAGAAGTTAAAAAATTGTGCAAAGATGCCATTGTATGCTGGTTGTACTAAATATACAGCATTTTCATCCATACTGTAGTTGTATAATTAAAAATCTGGCAATAGATGGAGTGGTGTCAATTTTACCGAACTACCTGATCTCTTGAATGATATTCTCCCAAAAGATAATGAGCTTCCTTTCTGAACATATGACACTAAATGAATTAAAAGTTCAATAAGTATGATCTATGAAAGAGTACATGCCTATTCAAACTATTATATATTGTTTTTCAAGGACCAAAAATCACTTAGAAATTGCCCAAAGTGTGGTGTTTTTCAATACAAAAAAGACAATTCAGTTCCTACAAATGTTGTACGGAACTTTCCAATCATTCCAAGGTTTAAGTGCCTATATATAAGTGAGAAGACTGCAAGATAATAGACATAAAACACATATAAAATAAATAAAGTTATGAAATTTCATCACCTGACAAAATCTCCTCAGTGGAAGATAATTGATCATGAGTATCATGAATTTGTAAACGAGATGAGAAACCTTTGTCTTGAACTATCTATAGATGGAGTTAAACCTTTTGGTTTTAAAAGTAGCACTCATCGTACATAGATGATTATATTATCAAATTATAACTTTCCACTTTGGTTATGCATGAAACAGAAACACATTATGTTATCTCTGATTATATCAAGACCCAAACAACTGGGTAATGATATTGATATTTATTTGGATCCATTGATCAATGCTTTGAAATTATTGTGGGATTCAGGTGTTATCTTGTATGATGCCTATAGAAATGAAGATTTCACATTGAGAGCCTTGTTTCATGTGATGATAAGTGACTTTCCTAATTATGAAAATTTTTCAAGATATAAAATTAAAGGAACTCAAGGGTTTCCCATTTGTGAACAAGGCAGATAGTCAATTAGGTTGAAACATTCATCAAAGACTACGTTTCTAGGACAACATAGATTTCTACCTCAGTGACATAAGTACAGATCTTGGATGACATCATTTGATCAGAGTTCAGAAGAATGTACATCACCGTATCCACTAGTAGGTGATCAACTATTTGAAAAATTAAAATATATGGACACTAATTTTGGTAAACTTTTTTCAAAAAACCTTACAAAAACCGATTAGAAAAAGAGATTTTTTTGAATTACCATACTGTAATTGTTTTTACGATAGACATTTTATTTATGTTATATATATTGAAAAACATGTATGGGATAATGTCATTGAAATGTTACTAAATGCACCAAAAAAAGGAAGGAATTAAGGCTAGGCTGGACATGATTAACATGAGAATACAGTAAGAGTTGGCACCAGTGAAGAGTGAAAAACATACCTTTATTCTTCCAACTGCTTGCACTATTTTCAGGAAAGAGATATATCGAAATTTTAACTTCTTGAATGGTGTAAAGATTTCAGATGAGTATTCATAAAATATAAAGAATAGTGTACCAATGAATGATTTAAAGTTAAAGGGCATGGAATCACATGAATATCATGTTTGGATGCAAGATTTAATTCCTATAGCTTTAAATTTCATGTTCCCAAGAATTTCTATCATATATTAACCAAGATTTGTTTCTTTTTCAATTCTATATATAGTAAATTTATAGACCAGAAAAAATTTCCAACCATTTTAAAAGGAAATTACTGCCATATTATGTGAATTGTAGATGTTCTTCCTAGAGAAATTCTTTGATATGATGGTTCACTTGATAAGAGAGATTCGACTATGTGGTCATGTACCTTATAGATGGATGTAACCCATTGAACATTATATGAAGATTTTGAAAGGGTATTTCAAAAATTGAATTTGACCAGAAGGCTATATAATAGACAAATATATTGTTGAGGAAGCCATTGAATTATATACTAACTACCTATCTGATATGGAAAACATTGGTTAACTAAAATCTCATCACACCGAGTGGCTTGTGGGTGAAATAATTTCTAAAATAGATGTTGTCACAATTACTATTATAGATCGGGATCAGACCCACCTTTATGTTTTTCATAGTAGTTTAGAGGTTTCTCCATATTTTTAAACCCAAAAATAAATTCTTAGGAATTGAAATCCATCACAGGCTAAAAGATGGATATAAAATACACATATTCAGTAGTTTATAGGATGGTTTTGAGATAATATTTTTAAAGAGTCATCTAAAAAAATGAATTCAATTTCAGAACGAATTTTATGGCTAGATAGAGGACCAAGTGTGCATGTATTATATTATAATGGTTATTTAATTAATGGTTAAACATTCTATAAAAATGAACATGATGAAGTCGGTACGATGAAAAATAGCGGAGTGACACCTGTGGATGAAGCGATGCATGTATCTGGTACCAAGGAAAAAAATCTAATTTATGTGAATATTTCATAATTTTCCATTGTCAAAAAAATATTGGATTTGGATTATGAAAAATTCCAAGTGCTGTTTTTTCAATATAAGTGGGTTGATAATAGGTTTGATATTAAAAGAGATGAATTGGGATTCATGAAATTGTATTTTAGTAAACAAGGGTACATATAGGAACCATTCATAATAGTATCATAGGAAATACAAGTATTTTATGTTCTATATCCAACAAACTGAAAGTGGTCAATTGTCCTATTATTGTCCAAAAACACTGATGGGTCATATTTCAATCCAACCGAGGATGAACCTTTTATTGTGACATCATAATCATTTCACAATAGTCCCAATGTAGATAGGTTCTTGTATGTCAGAGGAGACCATAATGAAGGGATTTTGATACTTGATAGAGGGGTTAAATCCCTTCAACCTTTTAAAAAGAGAGAGATCAATAATCAAGTTATATATATTTTTTAATATACATTGAATTTATTATTATCTGTTATCTGCTATATTTATGTAATCTAAATTAATTGTTCAACCAATTATATAGATAATGAATTATGCATATTTCAATGATCCCAATCCCATGGAACAATAGGTTTCTCAATATTATGGTTCTCTTAATACAGAAGAACAACAAACTTCTACACATACCGATGCTACCAGTCTAGTGGAACAACACATTTATGGTGTTGTAGACGAAGAAATAGTAGATGATGAAAAACTTGTATCCCAAAAAAATTAGGAGCACCATAGCGTGATGGTGTTAGAAATAATTATTAAGGTGAGAAACAAAGATATCAAATTTGAGATTGGATGAAATAAAAAAATCCATCCTATTAACCCCAACGAGTCCATGTTCAGTAGTTACATTGGGATCACACTCGCATGTGTGTGCCTATTGATATAGATTTGTGGAAAAATGTTGTGACCATGATTAAGACACTAATTTAGGAATATATTTGGGTAACATTATGATAAAATTTCTTTATTTTACTAAAAATAATAATGAAACACTGACTTACTCTTCATTATTCCTTATAAAGTGAATTTATAGTATATGAATCCTAAATGAAATTTTCATTAATTCTCACTAGAAAGGCTCATAGAGGCTTTATCACAATTCTTATGAAGTATCATCTCAAATATTATGAATGGAAAATAAACCCGCACTTATCATAGATGTATGCACACATAATAAACCAACAAGCATGGGATGCATTTATTGGTCACCATTAGGAGACATCTTTTCAGGAATATTTTTACTAGAAATAAATTACTTTAAAATAAATGTATTAATCAATTTGATTAATAATTGTTAATTTATGAAACAACAACTGAGTTCTGGAAATGATAAATTAAAAGTAAAACAAATGTAACCCTAGCGTAAAGTTAGGATGGGGTGCACTTCACTTGAAAAGAATGGTATGTATTTTAAATCTACTGTAATAATTTTATGTGACATGAAACAAAAAAAATCATGTTCCTTAATTTACACTACTCGAAAAATCACCTATACCCTTCGTTTGGAAGCGTGAGTATAGCCCCTAAAACCATGGGTATAGACTATACCCACGGTTCCATAAACCATGGACTACAGAGGTGTCAGTATATAGCTATACCCATATTTATATAAAAACCATGGGTATAGACCTAGATATTTCCATAATACCCTTTTTTTAGTTAAACCATGGGAATATATCTATACCCACAGTTTACAAAACTGTGGGTATAGATACTTGTCCCAAACAAGCAATACCATCCTTCCTTCCATACTTGACCTGTAAAAAAAATATAAACCACATAAAAAACATAGTATAAGGTAGATATCATGAGTGAATATAAATATTTTTCATGACCCATCCCTTAGTGGACCATGCCGTGACTACCCCAAGACCTGCCCCGATAGGTTAGGGGTTGGTGACTAGCACTGAGTAGGGATATCCCACAAATGGGAGGCATTTTCCTAAGTACCTGTACACACACACACATCCAATTCCAAAATGATGAAATTTAAAACACTAAGTAAAAAAGCATGCATACCACTAAGATACCAACAATAGAGTATGACATTAGGAAACTGAAAGTAAACAAGGAAAGAATAAAATCCCACCAAAATAAGGAGTCTTTGAAAGTGAATGCACAAGTTTCTGATACTCATCCACAGGAAACCCTACCTGAAGGGTAGGTGTAGAACAAATGCCTGAATTCATAGGAGAAAAACACATTTGTCTGATCCATATAAGTACCACCTAGTCCTGGTCCTCCTAGAACTCTTTGAAAGCATCGATCGTCTGCACAAGACACAACACATGTGGGAAAAGACTGTGCATGGGTGAGTAAAATAATACTTAGTAGGTTACCCTGAAACCACAAAGGAATACCACTAAGAAAAACATGAAGTATACCATAAATAAATACACTAAGTACACCACAAAGGAATACACAAAATAATAAGTCTAAAGAACAAATAGAGGGATTTTCAGGTGTAGTCCACAGATCTCCCTATTTCCATGACACATGGAGTGTTGATGATGCACGGAGCGTCGATAGCGCACGAAGCATCAATGGCGCATAGAGCGTCGATGACGAACGGAGTGTCGACAACACACAGAGTGTCGATGGTGCATGGAGCATCTATGGTGCATGGAGTTTCGATGGTGCATAGAGCGTTGATGGGTTATGTAGCCCCAAGTAATGTAGTCACCAAGTCACAGCCAGCCACAAGATTCTGTTCGTAGCGTGCTTGTTACAGGATAACCTACTCCTCAAGAAATTAGGTTGTAAACCAAATTACACAAAAATTACTTGGATTATCTCAAAAGGACCGCATCATCACAAGGGTCCCAACATCACAAATGGCTCATCAAACAAGCACATTGTTTGAAATTTAAAACTATTTTTGTAAAAACGTCTAACGTGGGTCCGATCCGGGCCTGATCCAACCCATCAGATTCGACCTAACCCGGTCCAACAAACCCTATCTAACTCGATAAGGTCTATTCTATCCCAAAATGTCCTAACCTACTGGGCTTGGCCCACTGGGCATGTCCTGCTGGGCTCGACCCTCTGGACGTGGCCCGCTAGGCTCGGCCAGCTGGGCCATTGGGTCCAGCCCGTTGGGTCGTTGGCTCTAGCTCATTGAGCCAATGGAGTGGCCCAATTACTCTAGTTTGGCCCGCACTGCAAGCTATTTTACTCCACCAGATGCAGCCCACCTTGGCCGTGCCCCCTGGTCCACACGGTCTACCTTGACCATGTGGCTTCCCCCGTGTCACCCGATCAACGCGACATTGTGTCGTGTTTTATGCGGCTGGCTTGCCTCCTCCACCTAGTCCAATGATCTCACCGTGACTGTAGGCTCCTCCAACACGGCTCTAAGACACATCCCAGCTCACCGCCATGGCGTTCAGTCACCGCCTGTGGCCCCCACCACCATAGGCTTCCGTGCGGTCTCGCCAGGACCATGTCCTACTGCCGCCATTGGCCACCCTGCTGGTGGCCCATTACTACCTCATGTTCCCCAAAAACCGGCCCCACCAGCCACATCCTGCCCTCGCCACCGACCACTCTACCAGTGGCCTGCCTTACGCCACAACCTTGTGCTGTCGTAAGCTTCCGTCTCACCCGAAACATGCCATGATTCCATCGCACCTTCTCTATGCCATTGTGGGGTCAAATCCTTTGGTCTTGGATCATTTTTCCATGGATCAGGACACAATGATTGATTTTTCACATAAAGGTTTCAAGGGATAAGAACATATGAAGAATGTGGTAGATTGAGGGGGAAGAGATAAAGAACATGAATTCCCAAAGAATGGATATTGGCCTTGTTTTTGTCAGCCTTGATCTGTTCATGTTATAAGGTTTAACGAGCAATAGAAATAGATAATCACAAAGATATGTCTCCCTTTTTAAACCCCACAACAATTATCCTTCCTGCAGTAATGATTGAACCATGGATTAACCTATTCATGGGTTGGTCTGCATTCATTATTTGAATCCAAGATGGAAAAGGAAATCAAAAAGAGATCAAACACCCTACCTTGAGGTTTGGATCGATCATTGAAGAAGGGAGAAGTTGTGTCTTTTTTTATCATTAATCCATCGATTCCAAGGTTTGTTGATCTTGATTCACTAATCCATCGATGTTTGTATTCAAGAGAGTTTCCTTCCACGCCTTAGAGGAATTCCAGGATTATGGTGATAACCCTAAATTCTCAGAGAAGGTTTTATTAAAAAGAAAATCTCTGCTGTGTCCAATAAAATATTTTTATTAAAATATTTTAATAATGGTTATGTCCAAATTCTAACATTCACAGTCGACCCACGTTGGTCGATGTTAGACCCCGTCTAAGGTAAATTCACTTCTTTTAATGCAACAGTTACCTCAGATTTCTAATCCAGGCACCCGTTTAGAAGTTATTCCTAATTTAAATAAAAACCACCCGTGTGCTTTATTAAAAACTTAACATTTTTCATCATATAGTTATGGGAAAACTGGGCCTCAAAATCTCACACTGTCTCATCTCCAGGTCTTGGAATTTTCTAATTAATTTATAAAAATAAAACTGGAGAAAAATCTGAGTCATTACATTCTCCCCACCTTAGGCTTATACATCCCCGAATGCCAAAACAAGGGCTAATCAACAAAAAGGTGAGGGTATTGAGCATGAATATGATCTTCCTACTCCTAAGTTCTCTTTTGATGATTCCCATGCTGACACCAAACATGAACCAAAGGAATCGACCACTCATGAAGGTTCTGCTCCTATTGATCCTCGATCTCTACCATGTACTTTGCAAAAGTTACCCCATCATCAATATCCAGCTCACCCCAGTCATTTACATGTGATGGATCATGCACATACCTACTTAGCTATGACATGTGGAAGACATCACGGACCTGATACAAATTTGGGGGTAGAGCTAGGTGGTACACAACCTTTACAACTCTACCCATAATCTAAAAAGGGTCAATGTATATCAAAGATAACGTTCTTCCCGGCCAAATATCCATAATCCACATTGAGGTGCGACCCGAAGGAACACATGGTCTCCCTCCTAAAACTCCAAGGGCCTCCATATCCTATCATTATATGACTTTTACTATCTCTGTGCAATCCTCATCCACTCCTGGATGATCTGCACCTTCTCGGTGGTAGCCCGCACCAACTCTGAAACCATGAGTGCTGAATCTCCTGGGTCGGTCTAGCAAAGTGGTGACCTGCATGGTCACCCATCCAAGGCCTCAAACGATTCCATACCAATGGTGGAGTGATGGTTGTTTTTTTACACAAACTCTACTAGTGGTAGGTGATCCTCCCAATTACGGCCAAAATCTAAGATGCAAGCACATAGTATGTCCTGAAGAACCTAAATGATCCTCTCCATCTAGACATCCTTATGGGGATAAAATTCTTTGCTCAAGTGCAAATGGGTTCCAAATGACTCATGTAATCCCTTCCACATCTAGGATGTGAAACAAGAATCATAATCTGAAACGATCTTCGATGGAACTATGTGAATCCAAACTATCTCCTGCATGTAGAGGCATCCCAAGATATCTACTGAACTCTGCTCACAGATCGGTAGTAAGTGGGCCAACTTGGTGATTCGTTCAACAATCACCCATATGGTATCGTGCCCCCTTTAAGTGTGTGGTAAACCCATTGATAATTCCATTAATATCCCATACCACTTCCACTCTAGCTCCTCAATTGGTTGGGTTAAGCCCACTGGAACTTGGTGTTCGTCCTTCACTTGTTGATAAGTGAGGCATCAAGAAATGAACTCTTCCACTACTTTCTTCATCCCTAGACACCAGAACTAACATTGGAGGTCTTGGTACATATTTTCTACACCTGGATGTACCACCAAAGAGGATGTGTGGAACTACCTTAGAACCTCCTCCCACAATGCCATTGGAACAACTATGCACCCATTAAAAATGAAAATGTGCTCCCCACTTATCTAATATCCATAAAGGGAATGCCCCTTAGACAACTGAGGACATCGGGTCTTGTAGTCGATTTCCCCAAGATGTGCCTCCCTGAATCACTATAAGAGTGGATGGGTAAAAACCATCGACTGGAGGCAAGTTTCTCCATCTCCATCAACAAAATATATTTGTAAAACAACCAATTGATTTGATTCCTCACTCAGTAACTGCAAGCTAGATCACCTACTAAGAACATATATCACTACGTTCCCCTTCCCAGGACATAGAAAATCTCGAAGTCATAGTCCTGGAGGAACTCTATCCATCGCCTCTATCTCAAATTCAGATCCTTTTGAGAGAAGATATACTTTAGACTCTTGTGGTCAGAGTAGACGGTAAACTGCTCACCCATCTGGTAGTTTCACCACATATTCAATGCGAAGACTACCACTGCTAGATCAAGATCATGTGTTGTGTAGTTTTGCTCATGTTTCCTCAACTATTGAAAAACATAGGCAATAACCACTTTCCCCTGCATAAGGACACAACCAAGCCTGGTCCCCGATGCATTGCAGAACACTACATACCCGATGCCCTCCTCTGGTAGTCTCAATATGAGAGTGCTCTTAAACCTCTGCCTTAGCTCTTGAAAGAACTATTGTAACTTCTTTTTCCACATCAAGGGATTCCCATTACATGTAAAATCCATAAAGGGTGATCGTACTCTAGAAAATTTGGGTAAAAACCTCTGATAGTACCCAACTAATCCTAGTAAACTCTGCACCTTGGTAACACTCTTGGGTGGCTCCCAAGAAAGCATCGCCCCAATCTTCATTGGATTCACTAAAACTCTAACCTCTGAAATGACTTGCCCCAAAAATCGGACCTCCCAAATCTAGAACCAACACTTTGAGAGATTCCCATAATGATGTTTCTCTTGGAGTGTGTCCAGAACCATACTCATGTGTATTTCATGCTCCTCCTCAGATACTGAGTACACCAGAATGTCATCAATGAAGACCATGACAAACTTGTCTAATTAAGGATGGAATATTCTATTCATAAGTCCCATGAACACTTATAAGGAATTATTCATGCCAAACAGAATCACTAAGTAGTTGTAGTGGATGTACCAATATTTGAAGGATGTCTTCGGTATATCCTCATCCCGTACACGAAGCTGGTGATAGCCAGAACTGAGGTCAACCTTTGAGAACCTCATTTCTCCCTTAAGACGATTGAAGAGGTCATCGATCCTTGGTAGTGGATAATTGTTCTTCATGGTCACCTGATTCAGGTTCTAGAAGTCCACACATAACCTCAAGCTCCCGTCTGCCTTCTTGGAAAACAAAACTTGGCCCACCCAGGGTAAAAAACTGGGTCTCACAAAGCCCTTCCTCTACAAGTCCTCCAACTGTACCCTCAAATCACGAAGATCCATAAGAACCATATGATATGAAGGTGTAGATATCAGTGTCATACCATGGTATAGATCAATGTAAAAGTAAATATCCCTATGGGTAGGTAATATGAGGACATCTTTAGGAAATATTTCCTCATATTCTTCCACCACTACAGGAAACTGAGGACTCATCTCATCCAATGTGACGAGGGTCAGACTATCAAATTGATGTGTGATCGGATTCACCCTCTTATGTGTGAGTCCATCCTATGCTGAATGTGTTTCCCTTTCACTGAAAAAAGAAAACCTGGTCCCATTACTACCGACACACCGCACTCTGCACCTAAAACAGTCAATCTGAGAATGAACTGCAGATAACTAGTCCATACCAAGAATGATGTCATAGGGCCTTGATGCTACCACCAAGAGATCCTGTACACTATCATCCCCAGTGTGTGATCATTTAATATCCTCTATAAAAGTCTCAAAGCATAGGGATCGAGTTAACAGTTCCACCAAAATCTCTGAGTCTCCAACAAGGGTTGTGGTGAGAAAAGAGTGACTGGCACTTGTGTCTATAAAAACTACAAATATGGTGGAAAAGACACAGATCATACATCTAATCATCTCTGGAGCACCTGGGTTACAAGACTTCATCTCCTGAATCTAGTCTTGTCCCTGTTCACCAACTCCCTAAACCCATGGTAGACCACCTGAGGGTTGCTGTGGTAGTACCTCAAACATCTACCCACCTCCTACTCTTATACCATGCCTACCACCCTACAGACCACCCTTCTCCTACCTTCACCTTTGTCTCGGTGGTCCCTCGACTTTCTCCTTATCGGTCATATGATGGGTCTGGAAATCTATATCCAGATTCCCCCGACCACCGCATGAGTAACATAGCCTTTCCTTTAGCTGAATTACACTGCCCTAGGATCCCCACACCACTGATCCCATATCCTAGGGTAATCCCATAAAGTTCTTGACCTGATTGGGTACCTGCAACTACTTTAGACTACCTACCACCAGAGAGTCAACTGCATGGTGCCTGCTAGTAGCTCCCACTGTTGGCATCTGCTCCGTCAAAAAGATCTCCACTAGAATGGATCTATTCAATACCCCAATATATGCAGGGACACTAAGGGATATCATGGATGCCCTAATCTCCCAGCGTAGCCCTTGATCGAAGGTCTGGGCCCTAAATAACATGTCCCACACCATATCCGTGGAGTAGGGAGAAAGATATGTAAATCTCATTGAGTACTCCTCTACTGTCAAACTGCCCTATTGCAGATGTATGAGATCATGTATGTTCACTGAGTGTACCGTCGCCGGAAAGAACTCCTCCCTAAAGAGGCACTCAAAGTCTGCACAAGAGAGAATCGTCTCGTCATGCATCTAGATCACTAAGCTCCACCATCACCCTGTTGAACCTTGAAGAAGGCTCGTGGCTAGAACTTACATCTGGTCGGAAGGCATCATCATAAGAAGGAATACACGTGTAACTACCTCCATCCAATCCTCATGTATCTGGGGGTTTGTTGCACCCCTAAACCTGGGAGGTCACTCCCTCTGGAACTCATGCAACACACTCAGCTTGCCTGCATCCTCCAATAGTAGTGCTGGTAGTAACTGTTGCTCAAAGAGTGGTGGCATCGTTGGTAAACCACCCAAAGGTGATATCTCCAGTATAGGGGGCATCTCTGGTACATTCCCCTATACCGACACCACATCCCTAGGCAGATCATCCTCATGATCACTCAATGGAATCATGGATGGATGTCTATATAAAGGCATCTTGAAACAGATCAAGATGTACCATATTCAATAAAGTATACCTAGTGAGATGAATCAAGAAGGACATGAGGACACACTCAAATACTATATAATTCATGTATCATTTTTTCTCCTGTAACCAGTGTTTTCATGTACCGAGTCAAAAAGCAGGTGTCTAGAGTCCTGGTGTATGGATATGTTGGCCGATAAACCAACACTAGATTCCTTAGCCTGAAAGATGAACTTGAAACACTTAACAATTTTTCCCCAAACCAATATCACATACTCGTCATTATTTAGGTTGAACTGACCTGCTCTGATACCACTCTATCATAACCTGTCCCAGAGGGGACTGTGTTGTGACTACCCCAATCCCACCTCCGATAGTCTAGGGGATAGAAACTAGTGTCGAGTAGGCATATCTCCCAAATGGGAGTCATTTTAATAATTACCTGTACACACACACACATATCCAAGCCCAAAATGATGAAATGTAAAACACTAATTAAACAAGCATTCATACCACTAAGATACAAACAACAGAGTACGATAGCAAGAAACTGAAAGTAAACAGGGCCAGAATACAAGCCCACCAAAATAAGGAATATGTCAAAGTGAATTCATAAGTTACTGATACTCATATACATAAAACCCTACCTAAAGGGTAGGTGTAGGACAAATTCCTGAATTCATAGGAGTAGAACACATCTGTTTGATCCCTCTAAGAACCACCTGGTCCAGGTCCACCTAGAACTCCATCAAAGCATCGATCATCTACACAAGACATGACATGTGTGGGTAAAGCCCATATAGGGGTGAGTAAACCAATACTCAGAAGGATACCCCAAAACCAAAAAGGAATACCACTAAGAAACACATGAATTATACCACAAAGAAATACATGAAGTACACCACAAAGAAATATAAAAAGTACAGTAAGCTCATAGAGGTATAAGTCCAAAGTACTAAGAGAAGGATTTTCAGTTGTAGTCCACAAATCTCCCAGTTTCCATGACACATAGAGTTTCAATGATTTAAGAAGCATCAATGGCTCATGAAACGTCGATGGTGCACAAAGAATTGATGGTGCAAGGAGCATTGATGGCGCACACAGCGTCAATGATGCACAGAGGGTCGATGGTGTATAGAGGGTCAATGGTGCACATAGCATCGATGGTGCACAAAACGTCGATGGTGCACAGAGAATCTATGGCACACATAACATCGATGGAACACAGAATGTTGATGGAGCGTGGAGCATCAATGGGTCATTCATTCCCCAAGCCACATAGTCACCAAGTCATAGCCAGCCGTAGGATTCCGCTCATACCGCGCTTATTCCAGGAGAACCTACTCCTCAAGCAATTATGTAATAAACCAACTTCCACAAAAACTCACTTAGAGTATCTCATAAGGACTTCCTCATCACAAGAGTCCCAACACCGCAAATGGCTCATCAAATGAACACATGGTTTGAAAGTTACGACTATTTTTAAAAAAAAGTCTGACCTAGGTTCGGTCCGGGTCTAATCCGTCCCACTGGACCCGACCCAAAAAAGTCTAGACCAGACAAAAATGGCCTATCCGGTTAGGCCAGATTAACCTGGCCCATTGGGCAAGCTGGACATGGCCCACTAGTCCATTGGGTCCAGCCCACTGGGCCGCTGGAGTGGCATGACTACTCTGGTCTAGCCCGCACTGCTGGCCGATTTACTCTACTAGACACGACTCGACCTAGCCGCACACCTTGGTCCATGTGTTCCTCCCTGACCACGTGGCTCCCCTCATATTTCCTAGTCAATGTGGTATTGTACAACATTTCACATGGTTGGCCCACCTCCTCCGCCTGGTCCCATGACCTCACCGCCACCGCGGGTTCCTACGACGCGACTCCAAGCCGTGTCCCAGCTCACCACCACGACCTCTAGTCACCACCTGTGGCCCCTACCACAACAAGATTCCATGAGTTCCCACCCAGATTTCATCCTTCTATTGCCACTGGAATCCCGTTACCACCTTGCGCTCCCCCTGAACCAGCCCCCGCTGGCCACGTCCTGCTCTCATCGCTAGACACCCTACTGGCGGCCAGCCTTACACCATGGCCATGTTCCGCCATAAGCTATTGTCTCACCCAAACCATGCCATTCTTTTGTCACACCTCTGATATTCCTTCTTAGGTACAAATACTTAAGTCTCAGATCATTGTTCCATGGGTCGGAGCACAATGATCGATCATTTGTGTGAGGATTTAAAGGGAAAAGAACGCACGGAGAACGTGATAGATTGATGAGGAATAGATAAAGCACAAAAATTCCCAAAGAATTAATCTTGGAATTTTTCGTGTTAGCCTTGATCCATTAATTTTAAAAGGTTTAACGAAGAACAACAATAGATAATCACAAAGATCTATCTCCCTTTTTAAACCCCGTAACAATTATCCATCTTGAAGGAATGGTTGAACCATAGATCAACCTGTTCATTGGTTGGTCCATGTTCATTGTTTAAATCTAAGAAGGGAAAGGAAATCAAAAAGATATCAAACACCCTACCTCTAGGTTTGGATCGATCGTTTATGAAGGGTGAAACTGAATCATCATCATTCATTGATCCGTCAAATCCAAGGTTCGTTGATCTTTATTCACCAATCCGTTAACATTAGTCATCAAGAGAGGTTCCTTCCATGCCTCAGAGAAATTATAGGGTTATGGTGATAACCCTGAATTCCAAAAAAAGGTTTCATTAAAACAAAAAACTCCTCTACATCCAATAATATATTTTACTGAGGGTTACGTCCAAATTCTAACTTTCACATTCAACCCATTCCAGTCAATATTAGGCCATGCCTAAGGTATATTCACTTCTATGAATGCAACGGTACCCTAAAATTTCTGATCCAAGCACCTATTTAAAATTTATTTCTGATTTAAAGAAAAACTGCCCACACACTTTATTAAAAACATAACATTGTTCATTATATTTTTCTAGGCACATCGGGGATTATAATATCATGTCGTCTCAACATATGGTCTCAGAATTTTCCCAATTAATTTATAAAAATAAAACTGGAGAAAAATCCAAGTCATTACACATTTTGAATACCAACATTTATGTGAATTAATTTACATATAAACATGGGTAAAAAAACGATCCTAACTAACCTATCAACATGAAATAGTCTAACCAAAACTAATTCTATTTGAGTATAGTTTTGTTGGTTTATGATATCTATCACATTTTTCTCAATTTTCCATTGAATTAATTCCCACACTGTGCAATTATAGTGTTAGAACTATCCATATATTATTTCCAAGCTATTCCATGGCCACCCGCACTGGGTTTCACCCTAATCAAGGAAACTAGGTTCCAAGTAGAGTATGATGTGAGTTTATACAGTGGCCTATCGGTATTGTCCGGTCAGCTCTGCTATGGTTGGTCTGAGTTGCAGCCTTGTGTACAGTATCAACCACAACCATTTGTCCCAACATCTTCCAAGAAGATGATGCTACACCAATCCAACAAACTTAGACAACCATAGTTCACCATTATTAATGATATTATTAACTTAGAAAGTGTTATGAAATGCCTTATTTATATAGAAAGTTAAAATTCTACCATACTCTCGATGAAATCTATAAAAAATGATTAAGAACCAAATTTCAGTTGAGAACACAAGATTTAATTTGGAAACTCCAACACATATTAATGAGAAATTGGTGTCTTAAATCGCATCATCATTTCAAAATAATTAATTTGTTATAGTCATCCAATTGCACGATCAAAATAGAGGTGTTTAATAATTATTAACATAAAAAGAAACTGATCTCACAATAAACTCATTTTAAACCCACCTCGATAATGAGTAATCAATTCTACTACTCGACCCATCATAGCAGTTGAGTTTCTCTCCATCACTAGCCTGCTGGACCAGTCTATACATATAGAATTGTAGAGTGATATTCCTAATTGATTCATGGTCATATTAGTTATTGGAATTGGTGAATGTTGATATAAAGTGAAATAATTGAAATAAAATTTGACTGAAACCTATGTGAGTTTAATAAATATTTGAATTGATTACAAAATTTAAAACAAATTCAAATATATACAATTGGGTGGAACTTATGTTGAAGTATATATGGTAGGATCCTGAGAAAGTGATATGGTAGGTAAAATTGAAAGTTTAGGTAGTGCCTATAAGTTAAGGCAATTCCATTATAGTACATGAAATATGAAAGATCATATAATGAGTAAAAATAGAATAAGAAAATAAAGGAATTGTTTCCAGAACTAAAGTGGTAACCTAAAGCAGGGCCACTGGGTTTGGTTTTTCAGGATAAGTTCTTGGATGAAATGGGAAATTAGGTGAATAAAAGTAGAACAATTGAATGATAGGGAGAGAATGATGTAAAAGATAAAATAAGAAGGTTAATTGATCAATCCCATAGTGGAGTTGAATGAAAAATAGATTCAAAGATGGATGGAGATGAGTGAAAGGTTAATTTTGTAGATGAAACAAATTCAAAATAGATGGAGGCGAAAACAGAGTAAAAAAATGGATTTAAAGATAGATGAAGATGAATGAAAAGGTACTTTAGGGTAAAAAACATATTTTAAGGTACAAATTAAGATGGAATATATTAAAAGTTAGGAGTGAAACTAAGACAATTATAGGGATCAAACAAAATAGAATAAGGGAATGGAATGAGATATGAAAATGAGTTTGAAGATAAATCCAATAGAGGGATTAAAATAATGATGAAGACCAATGGATACAGGTTATATTAGATCTAGAATAAAAAACACCCCTAATTATAACACAACATAGAAGTATAGTAATCATTTTGGAAGGATTGTTTAGAAGAAAAAAATTCACATCATACCACTACCACGAGATTTTAGACATTTTCCTGTGAAGAATAGAACAAAATAAGAAAATTTTTTAATGTAAAAAATACATGTCATATCAGCAAAAGGGTATCCTTTATTCATATAAATTAATATTTTTAGATTATTTTATAATTAAATAAATCATGTTTGATTTGATGATCGTTTCAAACACTAGTATCCAAAAAGAATAAAAAAACATGTCATAGAAATTCCAAATGATGATGGTTTTAATTGATGATGGTTTCAAACACTCAAAATTCATGTCAATTCATAATAAAATAGCTTCACACAATAACATTAATGTTCACACTAGTGGGGGAACTTACTAAAGAATTCCCATTTAACACCCCTGATGAAAATATAATCAAAATGCATGTCATTACAGGAAGAAATTCACATCATATCATAAAAGAAATAAGTTTAGAAGTATTATTTTTTACAAAAAGATCAATGAATTATAAATATGTAAAATTACCTAAATATTCTCCTTCATGATGAAAAATTGATGAGTAGAGTGATTACCTTGATATCAGAAAAATGTGAGGATAACGAATATTTAAAATTCCATTATCTCGATCTTAGGAAAAATATACAAATTAAGCAAGCCAAAAACATAAATGAGAATAGGAGAGCACATGCAAAGAGAAATAAAAATGGATGGTAATTATAATTTTTTTACCAAAATTATTATCTAACACCAAAGAAAATAAATGAAAAAAATCATCACCCAAACAACATAATAATGTTTCAAACTTCGAATACCTAGAAATTTTTTATATATTATTTGTTTTAAAAGGTGATACTTAACAAACTATTATTTTATATAAAGTGATATTCACAAGAAATAATAATATTACATTCAAGAAGACTGAAATAAATGTGGTTTTTTAAAAATATATATGATTAAAGTGAAAATGTAGAATAGTTATCATATAATTCATTAAACAATACATTGGTAACAATTTAAAAATTCATTGAAGTAATTATAAAATACTTATATGTAATAATTAAATTTTAGAATTTATTGAAATAAAAATTCAAAATAACATAATATGTTTGTAATAGTTATGATAGAAGTCATTATAAAATGTATATGTAACATAATGTGTATGCAACAACTTTTTTTGTCAACCAAATTTGGTATATATTAAACTATTATCAATATAGATAAATGCATGGTAATTAAAGGCATACCATATTTACTAAAATAGTTGAATTAATGAATAAATTTTTTTACAAATCAGTTCCAACATTATACATACATGAAAAATTATTATGCACACATGAGTTTGGAAGATGAAATTAATATTGGAACATAACTAACCTAAAGATATATGAATGCAATGGTCAGTCTCATAATATTAACATGGAATGAAAAGTATCATATGGATGTGGTGCGGTTGTGTTAGAGGGAAGTTAACTAAGTTAATGAATCTTAAAAAATAGACAGTGAAGTGTCAAATTATTAGAGCAAACAAATAATTAATTATCAAGTTTCATGCTTTTAACATAGACAATTACCATTTGGTGGAATATTTTTTGGCATCCGTTTAAAGCGTTATTACATTCTATTGGGTAGGGTAATAGAATGTATTTTGGTTCTACATCTCGGATGATTACCTAAGAAATAAATAATCAACAAGTAGTGAATTAGAGTCGAACATAAAAATTACTTTGTAAAATCATTAGATAAGCAAATAATGGGGGAAATACCAATTTCATAACTTATTGAATGAACCTACTAATTCACACACATATTATAAATGCTATGAAATAAATATTCCATATTTTATATAGATTGATACATACATAGGTAAATGATTAAAAATATTGAAATAAATAATAAACGAATTGTAGAATATATAACATGTATAGAGAGAAAAAAATCAAGAAACTAAATACATTCATCAATAAATTATTTGACATGAAAACTTAAATTGTATGTGGTATAATGAAAAAATTGAATTCATCAATAATATTTTTAGAAAAATGACTCATATATATAAAGAAATAAATGGTCATAGTGTAGTGTAAAATGAATAATTGAAGATATCATACTGTTTTTGAACAAAACTAATAGTATATACAAGTAAAAATTGAGTTTGTGATGCAAAGCTGCAATCAGAATAAATATGTGTTATAGATGATACCACATTAGATGTTGGAATTCTACTCTCAATAGTCATTTTATATGAACTTTAAATATAATACAATTAAATTTGAAAAATAATAATTAAATGTGGATTGTTAACAAAAAAATTAAATAATAATATAATTACATTTAATCTTTCCCACACAGTTAAATAAATAAATAAATACATATACGGGCCTATGGTGGATGCTCAGTGATACTTGGATTGTATTCTAGGTAGTGGGGTGAAGCGGGGAAACGTCCATGAAATCTGGCATCATCCTGTAGTCATATCTTCCATACACATTGGGAATATTTGGTTGCCTGAGGGGGAAAAGTAGGGTTCAAGGAAAGCAAATGATTTGAGTATTATAAATGAGGGAGGGAGGTGTGGGCTGGGAGGTGGAGGCTGATGTTGATGGAGGGAGGTAGTGGCTGGGGGGGGGGGGGGGTTGGGAGGCAGATGTAGAGAAAGGGAGGTGGGGTCTGGGATTTAGAGGCTGGGAGGTTGAGGCAGAGGCGAAGTCCTGGAGGTCGAGGTCGAGGTGGAGACGGGAGGGGGAGGGGAGTGAAAGGGAGATTAAAGCTCGTGAAGGGAGAGGGGGGAGGAGAATCCCAAGTGATGCCCGATTTTTGAGGGACTATTCCCATATTTTTTCAAAAATTGTGGGTATTGGTTTACATAAATGGTATGTACCCATAATTTTTCTAAATTTTGGGTATAGATCCATTGGCTTAGATCCAATTTCTAGTAGTGTTACATGTAGACTGATAAATTAAAATCCAAATCTAATTCCATCCCACGTCTTGTGCTATGAAAGTAGGTATTCATAAATAAATAAGGGATAATAAAAGATAAAAACACATAAAAAGTGTGGGAAGCATGTGTAAGTATGAAATAATATTTTTTTCTTTAAATAGATATTACATATTAACGATTAATTATTTCCCTATATTTTTTATATAACTTAGAAAAAAGAATCATCATCAGATTTATTCGATGAACAACTACTATCAGTGGCCTTGAAGTGGCCAAAATAGTATGGTCACATCATAGGTGTGGGTTTTTCAGTGTCACCCCAAACATAATTTGAGAAAATAAATGAATATAGGGATAAAGATAATAAAATGGAAGAGTTTCCAGAACAATTAGATGCTATATAATAAAAACTTAATTGGAATTTAGAGTTGTTACAAAATGTTATGGGAATAAATCAAAGAGAAGAAACAACATAATAACAACCACTACGTAAATATCCCCCACCCCCACCAGCTTTATGGTGAGCCATTCCCCACAAAGAGCTATCTTATAATAGGAAATAAATATTATCATAATTTTTTTTTGTGAAATGTGTATCATTAAGACACTGATACCTTTCCTTTATTGATATTATATAGGTTTTAAATGATTGTGATTTATTTATATCAACACCCACTGATTTCCTTGTTGCAAGGGGTACCATGTACAATATCTAAGGTGATATTCTATACAACAAACAACTTCTAATAGGTAATGTGAGAGTAGGGATTAATGCAGCTCAAGAGAAGAGTGCTGAGCTACCTATTCCATTTGATGATGTGGATATTCATATGGTCATGCAAACTATTTTAACTTTCATATCAAAACTATTAGAACTTGTAAAAAAACATGTAAATAAGGAGGTATTCATTTCTAATTTATTTTTCATGCAAAAAATTTAACTATTTATGAAAAAAAGGTCAAAACCGATGAATGTTATTAAAAACAGACAAAGGGAAGGGGTGAACTGGAATGTTGAATCAAAATGATCTAAAGGATAAAACAAATAATAGAAAATATCTTCACAAAGTACCTTTACTTCACCCATTCAACTTTTTCATTTATTAACATTAAAGGTTTATGTAGTTACAATGTTAGAAAGTGGTGATATGAACACAATTTATTTTTAAGAACATATGTATAGAGAGGAAATTATAGAATGTATTGGTCTTGATAATGTAAATGAGATCATCATGCATGAATGAATAGTAATCTCAGTTATAAATTTATACATGAGGCATGTTTTCATGTTTTATTTTTCCAATAGCTGATATATTAATTATGACTAAATACTATTCATAATTTTTGTAGGCATATATATCAATACTATATGAAGGTAAAATCCTATGAGCATAAACTTAGACTAATTAGTCCTCACATCACTTCTAAAAAACTATTCTCATTGTAACCAAATCAATATGAAGAAATAGTGGAAAAACTAGCCACAATGTTTGAAATAAAACTTAAAAATGATAGGCTCTTCATAATACCCATGATGTAGGGGTAAAAATTTTCAATTGAACCATACAAATATATTTTTATTTATTTCATTACTTATTCCTTTTTGTTCTTTTAGGAATCATTGGTTACTCATTTTAGTCAATTTGGATACTTCAAAGATTTATTTTCTAGATTCAATGAATGGATACCCAAAAAACTGACCACACATGATGCCATTTATCAATTTTTAATACACTACATGAAATGGTTTACAAATAAATTCTAACTTATATATATTTTATTATGTTTTAATTAAAATTATGTTATGATAGAGTGGTTTTTAAATATCATCAAAATCAAGAAATGAGGATATTCCATGAGAACAAAGAGCCTATCGACTTCTACAAGTGCATATGTATTAGGGTATATATAATAATATTTCACCATAAAAACATATATAAAAAAATTACTAATTTTTCTCAATGTTTTTTCAGTGTTTGAAAGAAACCAAAGTTAATGATTGTTGTTATTATGTTTTCAAATTTATAAAATATATTGTATACCATCAATAGACTAGCATCCCTAAAGATGTATTTCCAAATATAATTATATTTTTATTTTAAATATTTATTAATGATTTGTTTATTTATATTTTTCCAATACTACTGAAACATTCAACAATCCTCATAATCACAAGAGGAAATAGATTTATATAAAAATGAATAGATAACATACCTGATGTCAAAATGTATACAGACACCATGAATAGGTGAATTCATACTATTTATTTAGTTGATGTTCTCATCATTTTATCTATTTTTTTGTTAATTTCCTTATAATTTTTATCTCATAATTTAGAAAAATTATCCATAAGTCATTTGTGACATGTAAGAATCAACCACACCTCAATCTGATACACGATGTGTCTAGTATGACTCAAATAGCATGTTTTTAGTTGAAAATTGAAATTTTAGTTGAAAACACATGTCACTTAATCAAAATAAATAAAATTAACTATGATTATTTTTATACTTTAGGAAAATGATCTATAAGTCATTTTTAACATCTACGAATTATTCACATTTTAATCCAATACACGGTGTGCCCAGTATGACTCAAAGTGTCAGTTATCAGTTTAAAATTGACAATTTAGTTAAAAACATGTTCCACTCAATGAAAACTAAGAAAACATGTTCTAATTGTCTTGATAATTTATAAAAATGATTCATAATTCATTTGTGACATGTTGGAATTATTCTAACATCAAACTGACACAAGATGTGATTGGTATGACTCAAAGTGCGCATTTTCAGTATAAATTGACATTTTAGTAAAAAGGCATGTGAAATACTCAAAAATGAGAAAATGCATTTGGATTGTGTTGATAATTTAGGAAAATTATCCTTAATTAAATTTTGATATGTAAGAATCAACCAAACATCAATCCAACACACGGTGTGACCGATATGACTCCAAGTGCATGTTTTTAGTTTAAAATAACATTTTAGTAAAAACTATAAGTGACATAAAAAAACTGATAAATTGAATTCATATTATTTTTATACTTTATAAAAATAATCCATAATTCATTTGTGACATATAGGAATTGTCCTCACCTTAATTTGATGCACGATGTGAACGACATGACTCCAAATGTGTCTTTTTATTTAAATTTGACCTTTTAGTAAAAAAGACACGTGACATACTCAAAACTAAGAAAAAACATTCATATTGTTTAGATAATTTATTAAAAAGATACATAATTCATTTTTGATGTGTAGGAATTAGATGCGATCAATACGATACACGGTGTTCCCGGTATGACTCAAAGTGTCTGTTATCAGTTTAAAATTGACATTTTAGTTCAAAATGTGTGTCACTCATTGAAAACTGATAAAACATGCTATGTTTGTCTTAATAATTTAGTAAAATGATTAATAATTCATTTTTGATTTGTAGGAACCAGTCTCATATCAAACCAACACGCAATGTGACCAGTATGACTCAAAGTGTGTGTTTTTAGTTTAAAATGACATTTCAGTAAAAAAAGTGACATGATCAAAACCAATAAAACATATTCAGATTGTTTTGATACTTTAGTAAAATGATTCATAAGTCATTTGTGATGTGTAGGAAACCTCATCACATCAATATGATGCATGGTGTGACCAGTATGACTCAAAGTGTGTGTTTTCAGTTTAAAATGATATTTTAGTAATAACCATAAGAGACATACTCAAAACTAGTAAAATGTATTCAGACTATTTTGATACTTTAGATAAAAATATATATAAGTCATTTTTTACATGTAATAATCATCCTTATTTCAATCCAATGCACGATGTGATCAGTATGACTCCAAGTGTGTCTTTTTATTTAAAATTGGCATTTTAGTAAAAATGATAAGTGACATACTAAAAAACTGAGCAAGAAAATTCATATTATTTTTATACTTTATTATAATAATCCATAATTTATTTTTGATGTGTATTAATTAACCTCTCTTCAATCAAATATATGGTGTTCCCAGAATGACTCAAAGTGTCCGCTATCAGTTTAAAAATGACATTTTAGTTCAAAATGTATGTCACTCATTGAAAACCAATAAAACACTCTGATTGTATTGATAATTTAGTAAAATGACTCATAAGTCATTTTTTATGTCTAGGAATCTCTTTCACATCAAAATGACACATGATGTGATCAGTATGACTTAAATTGCGTACTTTCACTTTAGAATGAAATTTTAGTAAAAAAACAAGTGACATACTCAAAACTGAGTAAAAACATTATAATTTTTTTTGATAATTTATTATAAAAATCCATAAGTCATTTGTGATATGTAGAAATTAGTCTCACATCAATCTGAATCACGGTGTGACTGATATGACTCAAAGTGTGTGTTTCTTGTTAAAAATGTCATTTTAGTAAAAACCATAAGTGACATACTCAAAACTGAGAAAAGAAATTACTATTGTTTTGATACATTAAAAAAACTATCCATAATTTATTTTTGATGTGTTGGAATCAATCTTACCTCAATCCGATGCATGGTGTGACTGGTATGACTGCAAGTGTGTCTTTTTATTTAAAATTTACATTTTAATATAAAATACAATTGACATACTCAAAACTGAGAAAACACATTCAAATTTTTTCGATAGTTTAAGAAAAAAATATATAATTCATTTTTGATGTGTAGGAATCATCCATAACTCAATATGATACACGGTGTGCCCAGTATGACTCAAAGTGTCCATTATCATTTTAAAATTGTCATTTTAGTTCAAAACATATACCACTCCCTGAAACTAAGCAAACATGATTGAATTATCATGATAATTTATAAAATCGATTTATAATCTATTTCTGATGTTTATGAATCAGTATCACATCAAACTAACACACGATGTGACTAGTATGACTCAAAGTACGTGTTTTCAGTTTAAAATGACATTTTAGTAAAAAAAGTGACATACTCAGAACTAAGAAAACACATCAGGATTTTTTTGATAAATTATGAAAAATATCCATAAGTAATTTTTGAAGTGTAGGAATCATTCACACCTCAATCCAACACACAATGTGACTAGTATGACCCCTATTTATTTATAATTGACATTTTATTAAAAAAGAAAAGTGACATACTCAAAACCAAGAAAACACATTGGGATTGTTTTGATAGTTTAGGAAAATCATCCATATGTCATTTATGAAATTTAGGAATTATCCATTCATCAGTACAATACATATTGTTCCTAATATGATTCAAAGTTTCCATTATCAGTTTAAAATTGACATTTTAGTTCAAAACATGCCTTACTCACTGAAAACTAATAAAACATGCTCAGACTATCTTGAAATTTTAGGAAAATTATTCATAATTCATTGGTAATGTGTAAGAATCAATATCACATAAAATTGACACATGATGTGACCGATATGACTCAAAGTTCTTATTTTTATTTTAAAATGACATTTTAGTAAAAAAAAGTGACATACTCCAAACTGATAAAACACATTTGGATTGTTTTTATACTTGAAGAAGACAATCTATAAGTCATTTGAGACATGTATGAATCATCCTCACCTCAATCCGACAGACAGTGTGATCAGTATTACCCAATTGTGTGGATTCAGTTTAAAAATGAAATTTCAATCATACATGTTTCATATTTTTGTTTAATTTATTTATTTATAGTACTACTAACATAAGAATTGTTTTATTATACAGGTTTATTATTTTTTCTTGAGTTGGGGTGATTTTTTTGGAAATTGATACCATGATCGAGTTTTTTTAAATGGAGGTTAGGTGCCAAATATAATGAAACCATTGATGTTTTTGAATGTTTGTGATAAATTTTAATTGATAATTTAATTGTACATTTTTATAAATGTCTATAATAGCATATTTTTTATTCTATTTATGATGTAATTTTTATTTCAATTAAATTTTGTATTTTCCATATCCTATATTTTCTTGTATTTTTTTGCTATAATGTGATATAATTTTAATATCACACTCTAGTAGTATGACATTTATCAACACTAGTTTAGAACTAATAAAGGTGACCCTTTATAAGTTCTAGAAGCAGTGCTATTAAATTCCAACCATTATCTGTACTTTTTTTAGTGATAATAAAGGCCCACATTTATTATTGTTTTTCTAGCACTGATAAAAGGGATCCCTTTTAATGGTGCTTAGATCAATAATGATTTTTAGTGCTGATAATGGATTTTTCTATCACTATTAATACCCTGTTCTATAGTAGCGAATCTTGTTAAAAAATTTATCATAAAATACTCAATGAGAAAAAATAAAATGAATAAAAATGGTGGCCAACATTCTCAAACACCTCATAAAATTATGACAGAAATTAAATAATAGACCTTGTTTCAAGATCCCCATTCCTACTCATAATATCACGTGTCACTAATAATAAAAACATTTTATCTATATTTTTCATTTTATTTTCCCCCATAATTATCCAATGGTGGAAAAATTAACAAATATATAAGGTTTATCAATGTTATTTACTTGTTTCATTACGCATTTCTCAAAAAACACTTTAACTTCCTATTTTTTCTCAAACATAAGTTTTCATATTAACACCATTACTTATATTTGTACCCTTTTTTGCATGATAACTTTTATCTTTTGAAAAAAGTTTTCTATCATGTTTAAGATAATTTATATATATATATATGTAATATAATTATTTAATTGTGTTTTTATGACATCAATTATAGCCTATTCATTTTAAAATATGAAATATATGATCTAGCCACTCCTTTTGTTCATATAAATACTGTCACTAAAAAGATCATGCTAATTCACAATAAAACATCCATTTATAATTATATAAAATAACATCTATTAGATGTAATTCAATATTTTATTTTATGAAATATCTAAATATCATTAAATTTATCATAAGATGTTATGTTTTTTGTCACATACAATTTAATAAATAAAAAATAGAATTATTAATTAATGATATGAATATTCACAAATGTTTGGAATATTAGAACTTATTAATAACTTTTTAAAATTTTGAGTTTGTTATCATTCTAGAATTTGACTTTTCTGTCAACACTTTCTAACAACTTTAAGATTGAAAATACAATCATTTTCAATATGATATTTTTTTAAAATACATAATCAAAAACAATTTCAAATGTTTATAGTATATTATTTAATGACATTCTTCAATAAAACTATAAAATAATGTAAAAAGTCATTATTTAGGCTTTTTTTCCAAAAAATATTCCTTATTTTTTTTCAACAAATGCTCACACACATCACAATATTTTGAAACTAGTTATCATAATGAAAAATATTAATTTTACTAAAATAAAAATTCAATTTATAATTAAGAACACATTAATGAAATCTATAAATTTATGTCACTATATTAAATTAATAATTTAATAACACATTAATTAACAACACTTGTATAAAAAATTCATTTCATCATGCAATTTTATTTAAAAATATTCATAAATTTCATCTAAAATATTTATTTAAATACTGAAAATAATAATTTAAAATTTAATAAGTCATGAACAAACGAAATGAAAATATTGAAATTCATTTATTAAAGTACTTCCTGTTGGATTGTATTAATATAATTTATTAGTATTTTTGATAATTGCAATAATTTTACTTTCTTATACACTGTAATATTTGTCTACTTTAAGTTTTTACATATTTTGGTTAAATTGAGAAGTGACCGTGAGTGAAAATTTGGCCAAGTATAGAACTGATTGTGAGTGAAAATTTGGATAAGTTAGGAATTGATCATGATTGAAAATTTATCTAAGTTTGGAACTGACTGGATAAACAAAAATGAACTAACCACGTGAAAAAAATGGATTGACCGCATGAAAAAAATGGACTAACCGCATGAATAAAAATGAAACGAATGCATGAACAAAAATGAATTAGACACATGAAAAAAATTTAACACCTCGATATTTTGTGAAATATTTTTTCAAATAAATTTAATATTTTCAATATTTTGTGTAACACACAACACATATTAAAGATTAAATGTGACTTACTATTAAAATATTATTATTTAATATGATAGTTATCACCAAGCCATTATAATGATAGGTATGAATTGGATTAACTAAGTTATGAAAATATATTGTTTACACACATATATAAAATGAATTATTTGGTGGCCAATTAATTAAAAATGAAAATGAAAACTATTTGAAAATAAAGGAAATATTTTTCTGAAAAACAAATTTTTATGCAAATTAAAGCATTTTACCTAAATAAATTTTAAAAACCACTTTTTATGAATTATTTTAATTAAATTTATATATTATATATTCAATCAAATTTTTATCAGTTATCTTATGAGTTTTCTATACAAGAGATAAGAATAAATCCAATTTTATGCTTATAATTATATTTTTATAAAAAACAATGTTGTCACCTTTTGTGCACTTATTTTTAAATTATTTTTTTGTCAATTTTAGAAAATTTATTGGAAAAAATAAATTTCATTTTTTAAATAATAATTAAAAAAATTATCTTTGACTGAATTTTGGAGAATATTTTGAAAAGATAAATTGTTTGATGAACAGTGAAAAATAAAGGTTTTTATTAAGAATTCTCATTTATTTTAAATCATTTATTACTTCAGAATTATATTAATATAGTTTTAAAAGTAAAATTATTTCAATTATACATATATTGATCCAATTTAGGTTAGTGTAATAAATTTCATATTTAATTTCGATATAAAATCTTTTCAAACTTTTAAAAAAATTCTCTTTGGAAACCCACTTTTTTGTCACTTCTATGAGATTAATATTAAATTAAATTATACCACTCATGTAAATGGAATTTGGAAAAATATATTCCATATTTTTAATCATAATAATTTATTTATTTAATAAGGACAAATTAATTTTTTACCGCAGTGAATAGTAAAAATAGTAAAAAATAATTATTGTGGTTAAGGTTAAAATAAGTTTACCAAGGGGGTAAATTAAAAAAATATAATGAATAAAATGAGATATAAACTTATAAAAAACTAATTAAATATATATATTTATATCTTATAACCTTTAATTTTTTACAATTACCCATTTTGGAACCTTGTGTCATGTGAAGAACACGGGTACACTATTTGTTTTCAAAAACTAAAAGAGTGTCTTTCACCTCACTTGCAAAAGGACACCACTTTTCTATCCTCTTCACAGTTAAAAAAATATTTTGTTTGTTAATAACCTAAATAAATAACTTATTTAATAACCAAATATCATTCTATAATCCTTATTTGGATCATAATTACAACCTTAGAAGGATTTTGTTGTAAACCCAAAGAGGTTACCTGAAGAAGGGGTAATGTTCTTCCATGAGCATTTTTATTTTATTTCTTCCACCACATCAATAAAATATTATTAAAACATGATAATATAATAACCTAAGTATCATAAATATACTTATATATTATTATACTATGGTAATTACCTACATCCATATCCTCTTCCCTCAAATGGGAAACAATAACATCACTCATGTGTATGACAAACTACCACCTAACGAACCGATGCAGCACATTTTCCATCAACACCTCTCATGGTTGGGTATGATGCTCTATAATATATATATATATATATGTATGATATTTTAAACATAAATATACTTCTTTAATTATGATATCACATATACCTTCTTAATTTTTATTTTGTGGGGGATACAATAACACCGTTCGTGTATACAACAGACTATTGCCTCACGAAGCGTTGTGATTCATTATTCACTAAAAATTTGCATGGATGGTAATTATGGTAAATTTAATGAATATATGTGATATATATGACATAAAAATTATTATTTAATGGTAATATATTATTTACCTTTCTTTCATTTCATCTGCCAAGAAAATGGAAACAGTGTTCATGCGTATGTACAACCTACCGTCTCCATGAACGATGTATTTCATTTTCTATGTCTAATTTTTATGGATTACTATAAATACATATATAAGGAATATATAAAATATTTATATCATGGTTAACATTATGTATATTATGTAACCATGATCAAATTAAAAGTACTTAAAATAAAAAATAAAAAAATACATGAAAAGAAAAGCAATTATTACATGAAACGTGACTTTAACATGGAATTGTTAATAAATGGGTAATAAAATGTGATAAGTATATAATATATGGTATGATATATAGAAGTATTATTATAAAAAATATGTATAATAGAATTATATTATAATTTAGTTTCGAACATGTACAAAGGAAGGTGAGACTTAAGGTAAGATATTTCTGTCTCACTTTTGTTTTCTATGAGACAAAATCCATATTAACCACATGTTTCTTTTATATGGTTTATATACCTCACATTAATTTATTTTATAATTATTATCATAAATTTTATCGGGATTTAAATATCCACTTTAGGATCTCTCTTTCATGGGTTTTATGGTTTTAAAGTTACCAATGTGGTAATGGTTTTTTGTCTCAATTTTCCTTCTTTGAGGCATATGTCATGTCATGCACCTATCTTCTTTTAAGAGGTGTATATAAATACCCTTTGAAATGTAATATATTGAATTTATTTATTATAATTAGCTTTTAAGTTTCATTTAATGTTATTCTTTCATGGGTATTATGATGCAAATTTATCAAAGTGGTAAGGGTTTTATGATACAATCTCATCATTTATCGAGATTGTTTATGTTAATGCTTCCAATGATGAAATATTATAATACGTATCTTAATAAACTCATGGATTTTATTATACTATAGTTATGTAATTATAATACATGTATTCCCTTTATTATCCTCTCTTTATGTACTCAAGAGTTCAAACGAATGTTTTTAAGAAAAATCATCTTTATTTCTCTCTTCGGTCAAAAACCCGTTTTCCTTCGAAAACCATATTTCTTTCAAAAAATATGATTCCTAAAAATGTGTTAAAAAATGTTTTAAAATTATAAAAAGAATATATTAAATACATTATTACTCATTTTTGTATTTTTAAAAAGTTTTTAATAATGAATCTTCATGTCATTTTCCAAACAAGGCCCATTTTGATTTTGCTGAAAATGTGAAAGGAATTTTTATTTTAACATGTATGGAATGAAATGAATTTCTTACCATCATAAAAAATCAATATTTTAAAGCTCAATTTATAATTTTCAATGTTTATTTTCAAATAAAAGTATTTCCAAAATATTTTATGATTTTTTTTGATTTTCAAAATGAAAATGATATTTTCCTCAAAAAATTTTTAAATTAAGATTTTTAGAGATTATATTAAAATTTTAAAAGGTTATTTTAAAAGAAAAGGATTTTGAAAATGTTTTATGTTTTAAAAAGTCTTTTTCAAATCAAAAAGTATACTTTCCTTAAGAAATGTTCCAAGTGATATTTTAAAATAATTTTCCATCTAAGATGACATCCTTTGATGTTACTTATGCTTTACCAGGGATAATATTGAATGATAACATCCTTATTATTTCTATCTATGGTTAATATTTATGTTGATAAAATTTTTATAAAACCCATTTATTTTTCATGGGTTATTCTATGGTGAATTGATAAAATTTTTATGAAACTCATTTTCTTTACATGGGTTATGACGTGATGATATGATGATTTTTTATGATATCATGACACACATAAGTATGGTTTTCATTATGATACAAGTGAGACTTATATCTCCCTACAATGCATTGGGTAAAACTTTATATCTCATAAGATAAAAATGAAAAACAAGTTGATGGGATTGATATGCTATGGTAAATAGGTGAGTCCAGATCCACAATGGGAAATAGGTGCATCCTAATCCCAAATGGGAAACATGTGATGAGTCTCGATCCACTATATTGATGGTCTTGGTAGTTATCCTTGGAATTTGAAATCAGTTTTTAAATTTATGATGGAGCCACACTTTTATGAAATGATTTTATGGTTCATGATCGATTTATGATGATATCTCACTCTTTTGGGACATGTTTTCTAAACTGGTATATTTTTATTCCATGAATCATGTTTATGATTTATGATAGGTTGGTATAAACCTTTTAATTTATGTTCATGATCACATACCTTTATGTTTATTGATAGAACCATTTTATTCATGTATTTTTGGATATAAAATGGCTTGTTTGTATAAATTAATTTATTAACCTTATCAAAATTTTATTTTTTTATGTTTTGTTGTAGAATATGGAGTTCGATAAAAAATTAACAAAAAGAGATAAATAAAGTAATCCAAAAACACATCACACCATTCCATGAAGTTGGGAGGTGTGACATTGGATTTTGGAAGCAAAAAGATGATGATTTGATGATTTTTATAATGTAATTTGATGAAGGGACAAGTGAAGGACCAATTCTAAAGATTAAAAATGAAGAATAAGGCAGATTTAGAGTGAAAATATATGGAAATCAACTTTACACATCGTATAAGTTGTTCACAACATGTAACATAATGAATCACACAACATGAAACAATCCATGTAAATTTTAGAACTGCATATCACATTTCATGAATATACTATTCATGATGTGAAATAAATTTTAAATTAGTGGGTAGTGCCACACATTACACGTTGTGAATATCACTTACAAAATGTAAAACATTCAGACCAACAAAAAAATGGAAGTTTTGAAGAGAATTTATTCTGCCTCCACTCTTTTATGACCTAGGATAAACCATAAAGATTTAATGGGACATTTATAAAAACCTAGTTGTAATACATGCCTATGAAGAAGTGGCCATGATGGGATTGAATATGATCAGTTGGTGAGGAGAAGATCTAGACAACGGTTTGCTACAACTTTTTTTCCTTGTTATATTCTATTTTCTTTTATTCATTCTAAAATTTCTCCCCTCCCCTGAATCAACTTGACTTCCCCATCCATCGAGGGGTATTTAATATGAGTGATCAATAAGGGGGAGGTTTTAACAACTAAAATGTTTTAGTTTCTTCATTTAATGGAATAAAACTTTTTCCCTTTCTTCTTCCAATCGGTTTCAATTGTTAATTATGTTTTTAATTTCAAATGCATCTATGCTAGGGTTAAGATTATTTTTATTTAAATTAACTTGGTCGATGATATATATATACCTCAACCTAATTCCTATCTATTTTTTAAAAAATAGATTAGGTTTGGCTGGAGAGTGTTTGGAGATCACCAGCATGTACGAGAAATTGTGATAGGGACTGTTGTTAATTAGGGAATAAAAATTCTTAATTAGGAATTGCATTAATTTATCAAAAGGAACTGTTAAAAATCCATGCATATAAGAAGTAATGTAGAAAAATTGAGACTTTATTAGTAATTCCCTTACCATCACCATCTATCCAAGGGGGATAGATGAATCAAAAGATGAATCTCTCTCTTACCAACTAATAGAAGTAGAATTGGTAAAAATTAGAAATGATGATAGGATAAAACTATGTTTAGTCAAACCTATTCTGTTCACCATACTTTCTATTTTTATTTTCTCAAACCAATCAAAAATATATTTTTTGAAAATAAACCAAAAGTGATAAAACTTTTTCCATGAACTCCTCTTCAAGAGACAACCTAGGGTTAACTACTATACTATACTAGGTAATAAAAATTTGTTTTCTTACACCCCACAATAAAAATACATCACTTATCTTATGATTACATATAATCATATATTGATATATCTTATGTTTACGCTTAATGATAATCTAATCTCAACCCTTCTTATGTTTCCTTCCCCAGGTTATTAAGAAATGTTTAGGTAGGGTATGCCTAAGAGGAGTACTACATGAGAAGATCTTTTTGGGATATGTTGAAGATCTTTCTTGAAATAATAATATTGTATTTTTAGTCTCCAAAGACACTAAAATATTATAGTTCTCAAGCATGTGTTTATAAAATGCATTGAATATTCATCTAAAAAGATGTGATATTTATGTATGAAAAGACTAGGTATTTATAGTTGGTATTAGAGGATAGGTTTAGTTAATATTTAGAAACTAGGATGATAAAAATTTAGTGAGATCCCTCGGGATATATCTTAGGATAAGTTTAAGGATAATTCTAATTATAGGAAAATATCCTAGATTATTTGTATAGGATATAGAGAATGGTTTCCAAGTAATTACTTACCTATATAGATACTACAAGTGGATGTGGTTCTAGAATAGATGTACCTATAGGTAATGTAATGTCCCAAAATAGATCACCACTAAGATGATGGTTAGACTAGTCATCACATGGCCTCAAGTGTGCCTCCCCATATTCTAGAGGCTGAAGAATAGTAGTGAGGGTTTCTGATGGTCCAGTCCGGCCCACGATCATGATATTTTCTAATTTGGTCCCAAACCACACATTTTTGCTTTCCTTAGGCTATGGCCCTCTCTCATCCCCTAAGAAAAGGACTCATAATGGGAGAGGTATCCACACCACCTTATAAATGGGTGCTTCATTCTACTCCTCCAATTTGGGATTTCCATAATCCACCACCCCTAGAAGGACACAACATCCTCGCTTGTACATCAAATGGACACTGGCACTGATACCATTTTATGTGCCAGTGAGGATGTTGGGATTTTTTAGGGGGTGGATTATGGAAATCCTGCATCGAAGGAGGAGGATCATAAAGCACCACTTTATAAGGTGGTGTAAATACCTCTCATATAATGAGGCATTTCCTTAAGGATGCCTGAGGTACAAATCCCATGGAAACAAAAACCATGCATGCTAGGCCCAAAGTAGAAAATATCATGATTGTGGGATGGACTGGGCCATTACAATTAATAACTCCAAAAAAAGAATTTCGAGTTTGACTGGAGTGTGTCTTGGTACACAACAATGGGTCTTACTATGAACCTGGTTTGACACTCATAGAGGATATTCTTTGGAAATTCAAAAAATATATATGAACTATCACGAATTATTTGAATAATGACTATGAATGAACTAGTTCAAGCCTAAGGTGTCATAGATTAAAAATAAGGTGTTATGATCTAGACATCTTACGTGTGTTTTTTCATGATTATACAGTTTCCCACTATGATTAGTGTTACTCACACTATTTTTTTTGGTTTTAGTCAATGGAAGGAAAAAGAAGGAACTGGGTTAACATTTAATGTGAAAGAAAATGTGCTAATTAGAATCCAAATGGGATGATGAATGAAGTCAAGGATATTGTGATTATTCCTAATTAGTTACCATTATATATGATTAAAAAAATTCACATTAACCAACTCTTACAATCTACAAAGAAGATAAGGATAGAGTTAATTGAGAGTTTATGTTGTGTAGTCCATAAAGGAATGAAGACTCAGTTTTCTATATGTTGAGAATGTGGAAAGAAACACTATAGGGAATGTATCAAAGGAATGGGAAGATGTTTTATGTGTAGAGAAGAATGAAATAGAGTAAGTGATTGTCAAGGAAAAATGAAAAGTTTAATAAACACACTAGATGAGAATAATGGTTTCCCTTAAGGAATCATCAATGGTTGAATGTTATAAATGTTGAAAGTATGAGCATTATAAAAATCAATATCCTTGGGGGAAGGCTTAAGAAGAGGATAAGAAATATGGTACAAGTAATGGTTTTGTTGTTGATGATGAAGAGACTACAAATGACATATGAAAGGAAGGAGGTATTTAGGAGTAAGATGATGAATCCCAGTTAATGGTTTAAGAATGAAGTATAATTATTTAATTTTTTTATGGATTTAGATTCTATAATTATGAAATATATAATAAATTTTCTTTTTAAGTTTTTCGTTAAGGATTTTCAAGAATATGTTGAATAGTACTGATGAACTAAAAAATTGATTTAATGGAAAGGTGATATTTTATAGAAAACACATGATTATGGGAAAGATAAACCTCAATATGTTCATGATTTTGATATAATTATGAATGGATAAAGATATTATTGATATGGTTAAAGTAAATTGGATAGTACTTATTACCTTGGAGCTGATTATTGATTTGACGATAAAGTGGTTTATGTTATCATTAGTGGAGTTTACATCATTTTTGGATTTAAGTAATATATTCAATAATCTGCGGTTTTATTTAATAAATGAGAAAGAATGTACGTCTTCATTTATATTTTATGGTAATTTAAGTTATTACCATGTTTTAGGAGAATACATGACCAAGGTATTCACGCATTGGGTATGTGACAATTAATGCAAAGCCCTGAACCTGCACTTCCGAATTCAGTAATAAAACATGTTGTGTATTACTTTTATAATAGATGATTGATAAATACACATTAAATTATATAAATAAGGACCTTTTTTGGTCTAGGTTTTGGATAATTAGAAAATAACTTACATATATTGAATCAAAGTTTATGAAAATTGACAGTTAATATAAATAACTAGATTTATATGCATTATCACATTAATTGTCCTTTGAATTTATAAGGATTCATATGAAAAACATTTTAAAAACTTGGGATGAGAAAAATAGCCCATTAAGGGATATAAAAAGAAGGAAATGAATAGTTAGTCCATAAATACTTTTAAACATATGAAAACATTTTCACAAGACATACTTCTTACCCATAATGTATCATATACATACTTTGTGAAAACATAGATAAGATAAATAAAACATGTAGGTAACCTGGGGAATTAATTACTTTCAATTGTAACCATCATGGCTACTATATTATTTTTAACCCTCATAACTACCTTACAATGTAACCCTCACAGCTACCTTACAATGTAACCCTCACGGCTACCTTATGGTGTAACCATCACAGTTACACATGGAGTGAACATATGACCGACTTACAACTTACACATAAACAATTCATTGGTGGAAGATATTGGTACCACCATTAATCATAAATAATTCTCAAGAACCATAACATAATCATACACCATGAATAATTACATAAAAACATTTCTTTTGAATTTTTTAAAACAGAATTTTAACAGGATTTTAAAAGAAAAACCCCTTAAAAATATCATATTATTGAAGTGAGACTTAATTGAGTGGATGGAATATGTATATAAACTATAAATAAAAATAATGAAAAATAATATAAACAAAAAATCATCACACAAATGATCTTAAAACCATAGAATTAATTGGGTAGAAGGTTAACCCAAAGAAAGGAAATTGGGTTAAGAATTCCCTTACCTCATGTTTGTCTTACTTCAAACATGTTTAAAACTCTTGTATAATGGTTAAATGTGTGTTATTAATATCTTAAAGAAAAATATTCTTGTTTATAACACATTATATGATCATTTTATAACATAATTTCACCCTTTAATTATTAGTATTTTGTTCCTTCCATTGTTTCGGGTGCGTTCTTTACTTGATTTCCATGGTTAGTTTGTATTTGATTTTCTTGTCGTATGAAGATGAAATTTCAGAAGTAGAATGAAATGGTATTAATATGTTTAAATAATATATAATTATACGATAAATCATTTTTTTATCATATATGATGTTGAATCTTTAGATAAAACATTAATGATATTTGTTTAGATCATTTTTTGCAGTTCCTTGATAATCATGAACTTGTTTCATTACATAATTCAATGTCATGCATAGAAGTTAATACCAGAATATAAAAGACGTTACATAATACATTTTATATTCTATTTCAACCATTAAAAGGGTTTTATGATCATCTTTGAGGGATGTAATGGAAATTGCAAACACATCATCCACAATTTTGGTAAACGACACATCATGAAAGATGTCTTTATAAGAGGGGGAGGAGATGAAGAAAGTTGAAGAATTTTTTCCATAAACATGATAACATAAAGAATATATAATATTCTAGAGATTTAATTCCTCTTGGATAAGTGTTAGAGAAGAGAGTATAAGAAAAGAAAATTAATTGAAACGAAAACAAAAGAAAATGAAAGAGGATTATTACCTCTTGATATATTCTCCTGGAGATCCTCCTTAAGGCCTTTGGTTTTGGCCTCTTGGTGAGACCAACAGGTATTGAACATGGGTAAGAGCCTTTGGGAGGAGATTTGGAAGAACATAGACTATGATCAAGGCTTGAGAGGTGTGAGAGGAAGAGAAGAATGATGGTAGTATTTATAGTGGAGGAGAGGAGGGATTTTACATTATTTTAATATTTTTTCTGAAGAATGTGAATGGTATTAATTCATGGGACCAAAAATAGTAATAATTTCATGGGAGTTCAAAAAAAGTGGGCTTACATCATCCTTTCATCAGCTATGATTCAGTAAAACAAGTATTTAGCATTTATCGCAATTTATCATATTTTACTATTCATAAAAATTTCAAGAATTTTAAAAAAATCCCCAAAAATTAACCCTAACCATTTTTCTACCTGTAGAATTAAAAAATGAACTCTATTTTTTGAAAATAATTTTCTAAACTTGATTAATTTAATTTTTAAATAAAATCATAATTTACTTGAAAAATACAATTTTAAAATTAAAACCACTTTTCTAACACATTGAAAAATTAATTAAGGTATCTTAATTTTTTTTATTATCATAAGTCATAAAAATAATTATTTATGAATATGATTTATGAAAATAAATTTTCATTTAAATTATTAAATTAATCATAAATTTTTAATTAAATATATATGACGTACAAAAATACCAACACTTAATCAATATTTTTAAAAATATTTATTTACTTATATTAGGACATAGTTATATCATATTGACACTTATAAGATGGATGAATTTTATTTATAATTTCATTGGTGACTTTACTATTCATAAGGGTGCATTATTATTCATAAGGTGCAAGTTACTATTCACAAGGGTACATTACTATTCATTAGGGTCAAGTTGCTACTCATAAGGGTACATTACTATTCATAAGGGGCATGTTACTATTCTTAAGGGTACATTACTATGCTTAAGGGTCATGACACTCTTCATAAGGGTATGTTACTATTCATAAGGGTAGGTTACTATTCACCGAAAAAAGTTTATTCTACCAGACTCAAAAAAACTTACCGATCACAACTGTGTATGTCTGTTTTTTGAAATTCAAAACCCATATAGACAAAATTATGTTTAATGGTTAGTTAATAAAGGTTAAATAGTATTTATTAGTTCATTTAAGCACATAATGTTTCCTTTTAAAATCTCAGGATGTTACATTCTCCCCACCTTAAATGAATTACGCCCTCACAATTTGTTCATTATACATATAATTCTGAATTTACATATCGATAATTATGAAAAAATATTTTCTTATGTGTACTTAATTAAATTTAAGTTCAAAATTAAATAATATCAGTAAAATTTTTCTAAAAAAAAATACAACGGCTAATCTCCAAAGTTGTATAGACCGTTCCTCTAATACCAATTGTAAATCCTTAAATCAGCACTTTCAGATTCTATACTAAAACATGCTGTGTATTTTTTTGCATAATAGATAAATGAAAAATACATAGTACATTATACAATGATGACCTTTTATGGTCTAGGTTATCGGGAATTAGATAACAACTTACATATATTGAATGAGAGTTTAGAAAAATTAAGAGTTAATATAAATAACTGGATTCATCTGCATTAGTACCTTAAATGTCCTTTGAACTTCTAAGGATTCCTGTGAAAAACATTTTAAAAACATGGGATGAGAAAAATAACTCAGTAAGGGATATAAAAAGAATTAAATGAACCATTAGTCCATAAATACTTTCAAACATATGAAAACATTTTCACAAGACATACAAATTACCCATAATGTATCATATACATACTTTTTGAAAACATAGAGAAGATAAATAAAACATGTAGGTAACATGGGGAATTAATTACTTTAAATTGTAACCATTATGGCTACCATATTATTTGTAACCCTCATGGATACCTTACAATGTAACCCTCATGGATACTTTATAATGTAACACTCACAGCTACCTTATGGTGTAACCATCATAGTTACACATGTAGTAACCATAAAGATGACCTCAAACTTACACATAACCAATACATTGGAGGGATATATAGGTCCCACCCTTCATAATAAATAATTTCCAAGGACCAGAACATAATCATACAAGATGACTAATTTCATAAAAACATTGCTTTTGAATTTTGTAAAACAGAATTTTAAAAGAGGATTTTAAAAGAAAAGCCCGTTACAAATATCATATTATTGAAGTGAGACTTAATAGAGTGAATTTAATATGTATATACACTGTAAATAAAAATAATTCAAAATAATATAAACAAAAAATCATCACACAAATGATCTTAAAACCACACAATTAATTAGGTAGAAGGTAAACACAAAGAATGGAAATTGGGTTAAGAATTCCTTTACCTTGGGGTTGTCTTACTTAAAACTTGTTTAAACATCCTCTATAATTTTTAAAATAGTTTTATTAATATCTTAAAGAAACATATTCATGTTTATAAACCCTTATATGACCATTTCATAAAATCATCTCACCCTTTAATTATTAGTATTTTGTTTCTTCCATTGTTTCAGGTGCGTTCTTTACATGATTTCCATGGTCAGTTTTCATTGGATTTTCTTGTCATATAGAAATGAAATTATAGAAGTGGAATGAAATGGTATTAATATATTTCCAGAATATATAATGATACCATAAATCTATTTTTTATCATATATGATGATGCATCTTTAGATAAAACATTAATGATATTTGTTTAGATCAATTTTTTGCGGTTCCTTGATAATCATGGACTTGTTTCATTATATAATTTAATGTCATTAATTGAAGTTAATACTAGAACATAAAAGAGGTTAAATAATAAAATTTAAATTATTTTTCAACCATTAAAAGGGTTTTATGATCACCTTTGAGGTATGTAATGGAAATTTCAAACACATCGTCTATAATTTTAGTAAACAACACATCACGAACAATGTCTTTATAAGAGGGGGAGGAGATGAATTATGTTGAGGAATTTTTTACATAAATATGATAAAATAAAAAATATATAATATTATAAATATTTAATGCCTCCTAGATATGGGTAAGAGAATAGAGTAGAAGAAAAGAAAAAGTAATTGAAACGAAAATACAAGAAAATGAAAGAGGATTATTACCTCTTGATCTCTTCTCATTGAGATCCTCCTTAAGGCCTTTCATTTTGGCCTTTTGGTGAGACCAGAAGGTCTTAGATGCGGGGAAGATCCTTGGGGATGAGATTTAGAAGAACATAGAGAATGATCAAGGCTTGAGTGGTGTGGGAGGAAGAGAGGAATGAGGGTAGTATTTATAGTGAAGGAGTGGAGGGATTTTACATTATTTTAATCATTATTTTAATATTTTTGATCAAGACTATGAATAATATTGATTCATGTGACCAAAAATAGTAATAATTTCATGTGAGTTTGAAACAAGTGGGCTTACATCAGTCTTGCATCACCTATGATGTAGTAAAACAAGTATTTAGTATTTATCGTAATTTATCGTATTTTACTATTCATAAAAAATTCAAGAATTTCATAAAAATCCCATAAATTAACCCTAACCATTTTTCAAATTGTAGAATTAAAAAATGAACTCCATTTTTTGAAAATAACTTTCTAAACATGATTAATTTAATTTTTAAATAAAATCACAATTTACTTGAAAAATACAATTTTAAAATTAAAACTACTTTTCTAATACATTAAAAAATTATTTAAGGGATCTTAAAATTATCTTATAATAGTAAGTAATAAAAATAATAATTTATGATTACATTTTATGAAAATAAATTTTCATTTAAATTATTAAATTAATCATAAATTTGTAATTAAATATATTTGAATTACAAAAATACCAATACTTTATTAATAAATTTTAAAATATTTATCTACTTATATTATGATATAATTATATCATATTGACACTTATAAGATGGTTAAATATTATTTATAATTTCATTGGTGAATTTACTATTCATAAGGGTGCATTATGATTCATATGGTTCAAGTCACTATTTATAAGGGTACATTACTATTCATAGGGTCAAGTTACTATTCATAAGGGCATATTACTATTCATAAGGGCCATGTTACTATTCATATGGTTATATAAATATTCTTAAGTGCCATGATACTATTCATAAGGGTATGTTACTATTCATAAGGTTTGGTTACTATTCAAAAAAATTTAAGTTTATTCTATCGGACTACAAAAACTTTCTGATATTTAGGGGATTAGTTTATAAAGGTCACATAGTATTTAATAGTTCATTTAAGAACATTGTGTTTCCTTTTAAAATATTTGGATGTTACAATTAAGACCTACTTTATGATATTTGGGGGATTATGTTAAAGTGAAATTTAGAGAGCTTCTTTATAAATTTCTAAATTTTTGAAGGGTGTTAATGTTAACTATTTATGGAATGGTTTAAGTTGATATTTGGATGAGGTTTTAGAGATTAATGTATTACTTTAGTCTAGTAAGATTTATGCATATTAGATATCTAGTGCTAACCATTTTTTTTGATGATAACTAGAGATGGAAGGAATGACTTATCATTCTATTATGGATCATGTGATATGTTAATCTTCAAGAATAAACTAATTCATCTTTATTTATTGGAGAAAGAGATAAAGTGGAAATTGATTGAAGAACAACAAAAGGATGAAATTGTGCTTGATATATAAAGGAAATCTAATCCCTAGGTATATCGATGCATTTGAAATTATTGATCATATTAGGATAGTATCCTATCGATTGACATTTCCACTAAAACTCTCTCAGGTTCGTGATATGTTCCATGCATCTCTCCCGAGGAAGTACATACCCGATCCATCATATGTGCTGAAATCAGAGGTCATACCATTGGAGCATGATCTGTCTTATGGGTAACTACCAGTGGAGATTTTGGATCATATAGAGAAAGTGTTATGAAATAAAACCACTAACCTGTTTAAAGTTTTGTGGAAAAAACCACCAGATTGAGGAAGCTATGTGGGAACCTGGGGATTTAATGAGGCAACATTATCCTTAGTTTTTGGTTCTAAAGTGAATAATTTCAGGGGATAAATTAATTTAAGGGGGGTATAATGTAACACCCCAAGATTTTTTGAAATACTTTCTAAATAAATTTAATCCTTTTGATATTTTTCATTACACGCAACATTGAATTTAGAAAAAAATTGTGACATATTATTAAAATATTATTATTTAATATGATAGTTATCACCTAGAAGTTGGAATTATGGGTATGAATAACATTAAATAAATTATAAAAATATATGGTATACATGTGTATATAAAATGAACTCTTTGGTGACCAATTAATTAGAAATTAAAATAAAAACTATTTTAAAATAAATGAAATCTTTTTATGAAAAACTATTTTTATACACACAAATGCGTTTTACCTCAATAAATTAAAAAAATAAAATTTAGTGAATTATTTTAATGAAATTTATATATTATGTATTTAATAAAATTTTTAACATTCATATTATGTATTTTCCAGACAAGATATAAGAACAAATCCAATTTTATGCTTAAAACTATTTTTTAAAAAGCAATATTGTCACCTTTTGCGAAATTATTTTGAAATTAATTTTTGACACTTTTAGAAAATTTATATGAAAAAAGAAAATAAAATTTTGAAATCATCATGTAAAAATTATCTTTAAGTGAAATTTTGAGGGTTTTAAAATGATAATTATTTTGATGAATAGTGAAAAATACTATTTTTATTAATAATTTTCATTTCTTATAAAGAATTTAAATACTTTAAAAATTATTTTAAGATGGTTCTAAAAGTAAAATTAGTTTAATTATATATATATATATACATAAATTTAATTTAGGTCATTTTAATCAATTTCATATTTAATTTTTATATAAAAACTTTTTAAACCATTGAAACTTTTATCTTTGGAAAACCACATTTTCATTGCATCCATGAGATTAATTTTAAAATAAAATTTTCCAATTTTGTAAATGAAATTTGAAAAAATGGATTCCATGTTTGTAATAATAATAATTTATATTAAATAATAAGGTCAACTTAATTTTTGACCATAGTGAATAGTAAAAACAATAAAAATTAATTACCACGGTTAAGGTTAAAATGAGTTTACTAGGGGTTAAACTAAAAAAAATAAAGGGAAAAATGACCTAAAAATTTTACAACACCCATTGGGTGGAAATATTTCATCCTTATTACCTATAAGTTTCTAAAATGACCCATTTTTATTCCTTTTGGCTTGTGAAAAACATTGGTACACCTTTTTATTTTAAAAAATTATAAGTGTGCCACTCACCTCAATTATAAAGGCTACCCCCTCTCATCTCCTCTTCACACTTGTCGAACCATTTTTTTTTCAGAAAAATACCTTCCAAAATACATAACATAATTACCTAATATCTTCCTATAAGCCTTATTTTTATCATAAATCCAACTTAGGAAGGTTTTTGGTGCAAACCCAAGGAGGTTACTCGAAGAAGAGGTAATGTTCTTCAACAAGTGTTTTTATTTTATTTCTTCCTCCACCTCCTTAAAATATTATTAAACCATGATAATATAATAAACTAATTATATTAAATAAAATTTTATTTTATTATAATATGGGAATTACCTACACCCATCTTATCTTCCTTCAAATGGAAAATGACAACATCGCCCATGCGTACGATGAACTACCACCACACGAACCGATGCGCCACATTTTCCATCAACACTTCTCATGGTTTAGTATGATTATGGATATAATGTATATATATATATATGATATTTTTAACAAAAATATTTTTCTTTAATTTTGATATCATCTATACCTTCATAATTTCCATTATTTAGGGGATACAATAACGTTCTTTGTGTTTACGATGAACTACACCTCGCGAAGCGATATGATTCATTTTTCACTAATGATTTTTGTAGAAGGTAATTAGGGTAAATTTAGTGAATATATGTAATATATATAAAATAAAATTTTTTATTTAATGGAGATATATTATTTACCTTTATTTTATTTCATCTTTCATAAAAATGGATACAACATTCATGCATACATACGACCTACCATCTCAGTGAATGATATATGTCATATTCTATCTCAAAATTTTATAGATTAATATAAATAAATATATAATGAATATATATGATATTTATATCATTTTTATTATTATTAATATTATTTAACCATGATAAATTTAATATAACTAAAAATACCAAATCAAAACACACATGAAAAACAGAGTAGTTATTACCTAGAATGTTATTTTAACATGGAATTGTTAATAAAAGGGTAAAAAAGTCATAAGTAAATCATATATGGTATGATATATATAATTATGGTTTTTTAATAGATTTAAAATAAACTTATATTTATTATATTGGAGTTTTTATTGTGTATTAACGAATTCAAGACTTAAGGTAAGGGATTTCCGTCTCACTTTTATTTTCTGGGAGACAAATGCCATATTCACCGTGTGTCTCTTTTGTGTGGTGTATATACTGATCATGAATGTATTTTATGATTATTAACATAAAATAAATGTGTATTTACATATAAATTTTATTATATTTATTTAATTATGTTTATGTTTTCAAAGTTACCATTGTGATATGATATTTTTGTCTTAATTTTCTTTCCTTGAGACATATGTCATGTTACGTACCTATCATATTTTATGAGGTGTATATATAGAAAATTGACATGTAATACCTTAAATTTATTTATTATCATAATATTTATATTTATTTTAATGTTATTCTTTCATGGGTCTTATGATTCAAATTTACCAAAGTGATAAGGGTTTTATGATACAATCTCACCGTTTACGGGAATTGTTTATGTTTATGCATCCGATGATGACATATTATGATACATATCTCAAGAAACTCGTGGATTTTATTATAATTTTATTATTTCATGAGAATAAATGTTCTATCTTCATTTTTCTCTATTTATGTACTCAAGAGTTAAAAATAATGTTCTTAAGAAAAATCTTCTTTATGTCTTTCTTCGGTCGAAAAACCGTTTTTCTTCAAAAACCATGTTTTCTAAAAATGTTTTAAATTTTTTTAAAATTATCCAAAGTATATATTAAATAAATTCTTACCCATATTTTAATTTTTAAAAAGTTTTTAAAAATAAATATTCATGTCATTTTCCAAAGAAGTCCCATTTGGATTTTACAAAAAATGTGAAAGGTATCTTTGTCTTAACATGTCTGACATAAACAGAATTTCCCACCATCATGATATATCAATGTTTTAAAGATTCCTTTATAAGTTTAAAAGTTTATTTTAAAATAAAATGATTTAAAAATGATTTTATTAATTATTAGTGACTTTTATAATGGGAATGTGATTTTCCTCAAGAAATGTTGTAAATGTTTTTTAAGGATTCCTTTATAATCTTTAAATGTTATTTTCAAAGAAAAGGATTTTGAAAATGTTTTATGTTTTAAAATGTTTTTTTCAAAGTATAAATTTTATTTTCCTCAAGAAATATTCCAATAAATATTTCAAAATCATTTTTCATCTAATACGAAATCCTTTGGTGCCACGTTTTCTTTACTAAGGATAAGATTGAATGATACCATGGTTATTATTGAAGTTTATTAAATGTTTATGAAACCTATTTATATTTAATGGGTTATGCTATGGTGAATTGATAAAATGTTTATGAAACCCATTTTATTTACACATGTTATGATGTGATTGTGTGATGAATGTTTTATGATATCATGGAACACATAAGTATGGTTTTCATTATGAGATGGGTGTGGCATATACCTCCCACCAATGAATTGTGAAAAGTGTTATATCTCATGAAATAATAATGGGGAACAAGTCAATGATATTGTTCCACTATGGGAAATAGGCGAGTCCTGATCCACTATGGGAAATTGGTCTGACTTGATCCATAATGGGAAATAAGAGATGAATACTGATCCATTATATTGATAGTCTTTATAGTTAACCTTGAAATATGAAATGGTTTTCTATATTTATGTTGGTGCCACACTTTTATGACATAAAATTATAGTTAATGATTGATTTATAATGATTTCTCACTCTTATGGGATATATTTTCTAAAATGATAAAGTTTTTGTTCCATGAATTATGTTTATGATCTATGACAGGTCAGGTATGAAAATTTTAAGTTATGTTCATGATCACAGAACCTTATTACTATATTATTTATTCACATTATCATAGATTGGTATCTTCTATTTTTACCCTTACTAAGAATCCGATATCACCCTTTATTATGTTTCCTTCCCTAGGTTATGAGGAAATTTTTAGGTATAGTATGCCTAAGAGGAGTACTCTGTGAGAAGGTTTTTTGGGAGATGTTGAGATCTTTCATGAAATAAGAAGATTGTATTTATAGTCTCTAAAGAAACTTAAATATTATAGTCCTCATGGATTTTTTTATGAAATGTATTGAATATTCATCTAAAAATTTGTGATTTTATGTATGAAAATCTTAGGCAATTATACAAGATAAACTCACCTCATAAAAAAATGAATTGAACGCATGAACACAATGAATTTACTGAATGAAAAAATGAAGTGATCATGAGTTGAAATTTGTTAAATTATTAAACAAACATTATGAAATATCTATGATCACTTTATTCTTTTTTCATATTTTATCTCAAAACATTCTCTATTTTATTTATACTTTTATATTTAAAATTACATCATGTTTGTTTCACATTTTTATCTTTATTTAATCATTCCTTAAATATTTATTAATGATTTTAATACTAAGGAATTTTATTTGGAATAATTTTATGTAGGATTGAATTATTATTATGCGGGTTGAAGTATAATAGTAGTTTCTTGGGAATATATGAGTTCAAAATTAAATGTGGTTTGAATATGAATAGTTTATCTCACAAAATTTATCAGAATTTTCCAAGGGACTTTAATGCTGATTATAATTATTTTTTGGCGTTGTGTTAATTATTATAACTTTAAATAATTTTAATATAAAATTTAGTTTAATTTTTTAAAGTCCAATTCACCCCCTCTTGGTTATTTTTCCATCTTAAATCTGCAACAAAAATTGGTGTTAAAGGAAGACCCTTAGTTACATATATATTTTATATGTTCTAAAAAACTTCTAACATAACCATCAATGGGAAATGATATTTTTAATATGGGATGAGAAAGATCAAATGATAGATGGATACCTCAAAAACTACCTCATTTTGATGGTATTGATTATAGATATGGTAAATATGAGATGGAATCTATCTTAAATTAACTTAGCATTGATCCTTAGAAAATCATGGAAAAATCATACAAGCTTCATAAAGGTGAACTCAAATAATTAGTTGGAAATGGTGTGGTAAAGTCTGCGTTGAATCAAAAGGTGATGGGTATTTTATATTGTGCAATAAATAGGAATGTGTATAGTCATGTTTCACCATGTAAAACTTCTCATGACATTTGTAAAATTCTGTAAGTTACACATCTTGGCTCAGATAAACTTATTAGAACTATGTTTTTCATGTTAAGAGTTGAATATCAAGAATTTAAAATGGGTGAAGATGAAACTATTAATCTATTTTTTAATATATTTACTTGCATTGTAAATGGTTTGAGTTCTTTAGGAGAGACTCTTGAAAATCTTATTCTTGTTGAAATAGTATATAGAGAACTTCCTAAGAAGTGGAATTATAAAAGGGTTACTATATATGAAAGTAAAAACTTTAAGGAATATAAACTTGATGAGATTATTAGATCATAATGAAAATATGATTTTGAGATTATAAATACCACTGAAGAAGATAATTCAAAGAAGAAGGGAATTTCTTTTAAATAAAATGTATCTAATTACTCTTATGATTCAGAGTTACAAAGTAGTGACAGGAATGGTATGACCTTTGTTACAAAATTTAGATATAAAAGGAATAAAGGATACTCAAGGAGGTCTTGGAAAGACTATCCTAAGGATGATTACAAGGAGAAAAAGAAAGGTAATTTTATTTATACTGATTCTTAAGAAGTAATTTGTTTTTATTGTTGGATGAGAGGGTACATCAAGACCGATTTCCTAAGATTAAATAAGGAAAATAGATAAGAGGAATTGATACAATAAAGAAAATAAGGAAATGGAATCTAGATGGAGTTGTATAGAATATTGAAGTTCCAATGGGGAATCTGGTTCTAAAAAGGACACAACAAAATTATGGTTAATGTATTAATAAAATAAAATAAGTGATTATAATTATTATTCATCCTCTAAATATGATTTTGAAAAATCCACAACTAATGAATTTATTAAAGTTGTTGGTATACTTGATCATAAAGTTGAAAAAATCACTAGCTTATATAAAAATCTAAATATCCAACATAAAGTGTCTCTTAAAGAGAACGAGAATATAAAGAAATGTTTCCATATATTTATGTGGTATTTGTATTCAGTTATCTACCTTTTTATATTGATTATGATTATTGATTCATTAAATCTTCCATTACTATTAACCCTTACTAAGCATATCTCACCCTTAAATTGTTTCCTTTACCTAGTTTATGAAGAAGATATCATTGAATGAGTGTTCAAGGATGCAGTTTACTAGCTTTTTATTTATTTATTATGTTTTATTTTCTATTCCCAATGTAAAATAGGTATCATATATGTATCTAGTTCTCTAAAACTACTAAATTGATATTTCATTTGGAATTTGATTCCTTGCAATCATGCCAATATAATTAAGTAAGGCACCAACTTCGGGATTCTGGGGCTGGAGTCATTATAGTTGGTATCAAATGAAGGTTTAGTTGAAACATTGGGAACTAGATTTATGAAAGCATAGATTATGGAACATAACTCTATGATATAATTTCATATAAGTACAGAAGATCATCCTAAAGTTTTGTTAAGGTTGATATTATATGGGTCTTCCTAGAAATATATCCTTGTCTCGATACTACAAGTTGAAATGGTTCTGGAATAGATGTATCTAGGGGTAATAACTCTGAAAAGGTCATTTAGAGATTGAATCGAGCATAACCTGGTACACAAAAATGGGCTTTAATACACACATAGTTTAAAACTCCTGGGCGATATTCTTAAGATAATTCACAATTTCTTTACAAAACATTATGAATGATTTGAAAGTAAATATATTCCAAAGAAACCGTGTTTATGATTATGAGATTATTTATGGATAAATTTTTTAATTTATGATAATTATTTAACTTGTATTGGGATTAAAAATTACGTTACATAATATTATGATCTAATCTAGTGTATTATATTATTTAGAAATTTCACCTAGAAAGAATAAGGGTATCAATACTTGTGGACAATGTAGACGTTTCCCTACTGAGGAAGCCAATATATATGGTATTGTAATTGAGAAAGTTATGGATATAAGAGGATGAATTAATCTAGTTATGATAAATAACCTTTCCTAGATGGATAAATCTATCCCAAAATGTGATTCTCCAATGCAAGATCACTTTATGCGACGAAGTCCCCCATCATTTAGTGGGACTACTGATCCAATGGTAGCTGAGAAATGGATTATGTCTTTGAAAAATATATTTATGGAATTGGGATGTAGTGAAAAGGAAAAGATCACACTTTTAGTGTATTTTATCAATGGAGATGTTGACCAATGGTGGTCATTGATCCAAAATACTATGGAGGAAGATGAAATAGAACTCATAGAATGAAAATATTTTAAGAAGACATTCTTCAAAAAATATTTCCTTCATGAGAAAAAAATTGAGATGAAGAGAAAGTTTCTTATCTTAAAAAAAGAAAAATATAGTGTTGTAGAGTATGAGTCTACCTTTAAAAGGTTATCCTGGTATGATAAATATTACATACACAACAAGGAGTGCAAGATTGACCACTTATTTGAAGGAGTTAAGCTAATTCTTTGAAGGGTGTTGGTGTCTCATAATTTTTATTCATATGATGAAATAGTCTTATATGATATCACAAAAGAGAAATAATTATAAAATTTGTATGGATTAAAAGGGAAGAAATAGAAGAGGAGGACATAGGAGAAAATAATGGATAAAGGGAAGAAGGGAAAGAAGAATTTTCCCACATGTGATAACTATGGAAAAAATCACTTTGGGAAATGCTTGAAGGGATTGAGAGTTTGTTATAAGTGTAGAGAAAAGGGTCACTGGGAAATGGAATGAAAAGGGAAGAAATAAAACACTATTATTAAGTGCTTCAACTCTAAGGAGATATATCCCTATGCAAATGAATACCCCAAGAATCAAGGTAATACACCTTAGAAGAAGCTAAGTGATCAAGGTCAAACATATGTTATTGATACAACCAAAGATGAATGATTAATGTTCTTATGTATTTGGATCCAAGAAAAATGTTGTAAAATTATTTTATTACTAATGTTATCATAATAATAATTATTAAATATATAATGATTATACTACAATACTATTTCATTAAGTATTTTAAAGCATATGTCAAATGGTACCAATGAATAAGAAAAATGATTCGATGGAAAGTTGAACTTCTAGGAAAAATACATGATTAAGGGAAAAATAAACCTTAATATATTTTTATGTTGAGATTATGATTTTGGGATAAAGAGTTGATTGATATGGATAAAGTAAATTGAATAATACTGACTACCTCAAAACTGATTAATAATTTGTTGAAAGAGTGGTTTATTCCCTCATTGATGGAGTTTACAACATTTTTGGATTTAAGGAATATATCTAATAATATATGTTTTATTTAAGTAATAAGGAATCATGCATGTTTTCAATAAGGTTTTATGGTAATTAAGGTTATGACCATGTTTCAATAGAATACATGATGAAGGTATTCACATGTTTAGTATGTGATAATTTAGATATACTTCATGTTATTTGGATTAATGATAAGTTCATTTTGTAAATTCAGTGACCTTATAAAGTTTTATATCATGATATTTTTGAAAGGAAATAGGGTTAACCATTTATGAAATAGATTAAGTTGATCATTGGACAAGGTTTTAGAGATTAATGTATTACTTCACCATATGATGCAACCTGTGCTAAGATATGGGGTATAAATAGTTCAAGGCACAACCAAAGGAAAATATTGTGTTTATAAAATAGAAACATATCAAGTAAGTATATTTAATTATATTCTTATAGAGTGAAATAAATCCCTCAAATTTAGGAAAAAGGGGTCCTGAAACAAAAATTTTGTCCTATTATCATCATTTTTGATGATATAAATAACCTTTTTCACACCTCTAGTTTGTGGCTTTATTGTCATTAACTTTCTCATGAACATGTTCTCTATCTCTCTCCCTTAGTATTTGAGAGTTAATTTTATCTTCTATGTCTATGTTTTCATTCCCCGCTTATACTATCTTATTTAAAAACCTAGTTATGTGATTATTACAGATGAAATTTGAACTTCCTGTTCTCTCTTATTAAGAGTGAATTTTATTAACTCTTTTTACGATGTGGGATTTTCAATAATGGTATTTCCAAATGTCAAACCCTTGATTACTGAGATCAAGTTTAAATTATGAGGACATAATTTATTTAAGGTGGAGAGAATATAACACCCCAAAAATTATAAAAGAATATCATTTTATTCAGTAGTATACACGACACACAACATTGCGTTTATCTTTTGGTACACATAACACTAAGTTAGTTTGCGTTGCATGCAAGACTAAGTTTTACTAAACAAAAAATAAACTATTAATATTATTATTTAAAATGATAGTTATCAACTAGAATTTGTAATGAAAGTTATGAATAATATTAACTAAATTATGAAAATATATAGTTTAAAAAAAATTATTGGTTATCTATTGATTATAACTAAAATAAGAATAATTTTAAATAAAAAGAAATATTTTTCTGAAAAATAGTATTTTTTCTATAAAGATGATTTAATCATGCTTGGAACACATAATTTAAAGTTTTTTTTACCAATTTTATAATATTTATATGAAGAAATAAAATTAATTTTTGAAATTATAATACCAAAATTATCTTAGGGTGATTTTTTCTATTTTTCTGAGAAGATTTATTTTTGATGAATAGTAAAAAATACTAAATTTTAATTGAAAAATATCTTTTCATTTAAATAATTTATAAGGTTAAATTATATTTTGAATTTATTTTAAAGGAAAATTAGATCAATTTTATATAAATTAATAAAATTTAGTTTATTGGAATCATTTTAATATTTAATTTAGATATAAAAACATTTCAAACTTTTGATCATTTTCACTTTAAAAATCAGCTTTCTTGTCAAATCTATAAGATTAATTTTAAATTAAATTCTACCACTTACATGATTTGAATTTGTAAAAATGGATTTCACTTTAAAAGTGCTTACTTAGTGATTAAACTTAGAATATAAGGTTTAAAATGACCTTCCAACTTGTAAAACACCCATTTAATGGAAATATTTAGACCACTAAAACCTTATTATCTATTTTTATGAGTTATTGGGATACTACTCCATGAAAGTGATGTATATAATAAGTTAGGTAAAGAGAATGATAAAAAAGGAACCTTCCTTGCCTTTAATATTTATAAAGCTTTGAGATGGGGAAAAACATAATATTTTTTTATAAATATTTTTTTGAAAGGTAAATGAGTTTTTTTATCATTATAATTTATTTTAAAATTTTATATAGTAAATAAATTACTTTAAATTCATAATAAATGCCAACACAATAATTATTTAGTTAACAATTAGCTAAAATAAATGATACTAAAAATATTAAAAGTGAAGTAAATTTAATGAATTATTTTCCTCTATTAAAGTTTTAGATATATATGTCATTTTAAATAGGTCTGAACTTAATATATTCAAATTCCATAATTGTATTGATATTTTTAAATTCAAATTAAATAAATAATGTCAAAATTGACATTAATGTTATTTTATAATAAATTATATATTTTAAAATTACAAAAAATACCATATTCCTCCAAGTTATTTTTAAATATTAATAAATATAAAATTTGGTATATTAAGATACCAATTTTTCTTTTTTAATGAACATATTGACCCTTAAATAATAAAAATTTGTTAGCGTAGTTAGGGTTAAAGGAGTGTTTTTGTGCATTACACTCGCTTATGTTAAAATTTATTATCAACACATATGTGATTTTTATTTTTTAAATTAGATATAATATTTAGTAATCATTGGTTATAATTATTCTAATAATTCTCACTCTAGTTTAGTCTTAAAGGATAAATTACTTTGGTTATAAAACTAGTTAACATAATGAAAAAACCAAAATGGTAAAATAAGGAAACTTAGAAGTTATGTAACAAAATGTTTAAAACATGTGTTCTATTATGTGGTGTTGGTATATATAGACCACATAATAATTAAACTCCATTATTTATTAATAATTTATCCACATTAGGTAAGGGATACCTCCCAATAGTGAATACTTTTGAGTATTTATAAGAATGACACTCTTTGTCAATTATAAAAAGGCACTCACTCTCTCCACTTCTCTACACATCTCAAGACATTTTAATAATCCAAAACCTAAAAACATCACTCCAAAACATCCATAACCTCATAATATATTAATTATTTTGGTAATAAATTATTTTTTTAAGGTTTTATTGAAAACATAAGGAGGGTACCTGAAGAAGAGGTAATGTTTTTCTAAAAGCGTTTTAATTTTATTTCCTTAACCAGCTCCTTAAATTTATCTTATAACATAATCATATAATAAAATAAGTATATTACATATATTTATATGTTTTAATGTTAACTTTATGACCTAAAAATTTACACACTTCCATTAAATGGGTTATGAAATCATCGTTCGTGTGTACAACAGACTACTGTTTCGCGAACCAATGTCGTTCATTTTTCCATTACCACCTTTCATAGTTGAAAATAATGATACATTTATATTATATATATATAATACAATATTTATAATTTTATTATTATTTTTTAATTATTTTATCACACATACCTTCATGAATTCTATTTTATAAGAATATAACATCGTCACCCGTGTGTACGGCGGACAACCGCTTGGTGAAGCGATGTGGTTCGTTCACAATTTATATGGAATGTATAAAGGGTGGTTTTAATAAAATTATGTGACATATATGAAATAATAATGACACTATAATGATTATATATATATATATCATTTACTTATCTTTATTTAAATATGACAAGAAAATGGAGACAACGTTCATGCGTACATATGACCTACCGTCTCTATAAACGGTATATTTCATTTCATTTCACCAAATTTTATGGATTAATATAAATAAATATATAATGAATATATAGGATATTTAAATCATTTTTTTACATTTTTGAGATTACGAAATCCTGATCTAATTAAAGAGAATAAAAAATAACAAGTCAAAACACACTTGAAAAACCTAACAATTAATACATGAAATAATGAAATGATATCAATAAAAGGGTGATAATATGTTATAAAAGTATCATATACAATATTATAAATATTAATATGGTTATGGTATAATTTAATAAATTATTAAAACCATTATACATGAGTTTAAAGAGTGTTCAACCAAAAGGAAGCGTAATGTAAGGGATTTCATCTGAATTTACATTCCATTGAGACTTATTTATTATTATGATCCAATTCACTTTTATGTGGTGTATATAATACCCCTTTGACATTTAATATCATGGATATTTAATTAATCATGTTATTTTAAGTTTTAATTTGAATTATTTCATCCAAGGATATTTGATTTGAAAATTTCCAAATGGTAAAAGTTATTGTGCAATCTCACTTTCATTTGTGATTTCTAACTTTCTCTTAAAACAAACACTTTATTGTAATAAATTTTCATTATAAATTACAATACTCTTAAATATACATATTATTTAGTAATGGATATGATTATTTCATGAACTATATACCATTTTTATATACGGTGTTTTCTTTGAAAGTTATTTGATTAACTGGGGAAATATTGATAAATCCATATCATTTACTAAATATGCATACTTGATGATAAGGCACACTTTTTATGAATTAAATAAATTAATTTATATATAAGGAATGATTTGGACTAGTATGACATGGGTTGGGGACCATTTAAATTAATCCCCTTGATGCATCAGTAGTCACACGAGATGAATCAGTTGGCCAAATCAGATGGGTTTTTACCTAGTACATTTTAAATTGTCTTGTGAAAGGTCTTGATGGTAAAAGTTTTATGTGCTTGGAAAACATGGTGTTAAATATTTAAGAATTTACTTCATTTGAAATTAAGTTATTATTATTATCCATGAGATTTTTTTAATGACCTATATTTTCATGATGGTATGGATCATTTGATTTTCAATTTAAATCTTTTGTTTATCATGGTAAATGTGAACTATGGCCTATAGAAGGTCTCAAGAGCATCTGGGGCTAGGTTGGAGCTCAGAGTTCTGGAAAATGGGAAAATTGGGTATGCTGAATGGTCAATTCATGGTGAGTACTAAGCATGTGGGGTAACCATGCATTCACCTTTTGAGAAGGAGGGTCTACATAATGTTTTTTCAATCATGCGACCCAAGGAGTATGACCATGAGAGATTTCCGACATCATGGAAAATGGTTTTTTTTCACAGCTTGTGCACAGTTAAGGAAACCATGCAGGGCCCCACATTAGATATTTAGGGGAGAATATTTTTCACATAGTTTTTCTAAACCATGTGGCCAAGCCATGTACCCCCAGTTTTGAGGGTGAAATTATAAAATTTCCCTTAATGAAGTTTAAAACCTTATTTCTTCTTTCATTCTTCCCATTCTATTAGATGGATCTATTTCTATTCTCCTATAATAAATATTCAATACTATTATAGGTTCTTAAATAACTCATAAATCCAAACTCCAAATCAAGATCCATAAGAAGCATTTGATAGATTGAGGTAAGATATCCATCCCTCTTACTTCCTATTTCAGTTTTTCTTTGTATCCTTTTCACTATTTAGGTGAAATATCTTTTGACCTATTTTCATAGCATTGGATTGTTATTATGATTTCTTATAATATAGTATAAATTTGAAGCCGATATTGTATGAGGATTCATCCATGGTTATAATGTAGGTGGTCTAGTTGTTTTCCTTAAAAAGAGAGTTGTCTTCATAGCCGCACTGTTGTGCCACATGCCTGTCATTGCCGCACCTTGACTTAAAATGAGTTATTTGATTTTAATTGATATGTGCACATTTTTATACTCCTTTTGATCCTTTATAGGTAATTATAAAATGTTGACATCGACCATATCCATCCTTTTGGGTGATTCATCTTGAATTTCCAACTCTAATATAGTTGTTTAGATGACTGGACGATTGACTAAGTGTACAAATTATATTGTAAATGGATTTTACCACTCTAACACATATTTATAGATGTCCAAGGAACATTATAAGGGCTTGGACATTATGATATTGAACTGAAATTCTTTGGTTAATTAAAATGGATTGAATATATAGAATGAATTAGCTTCACAATGGGTTTCCTTGATTAAATGAATTAAATGGACTAATTTAATAAATGTTAATGGGTGACAAGGACAAACCTAATGATGAATGATTTATTATATGATTTATATGAACTATCATTCCTTGGTTATATTGGCTTCAATGATTGATATTCTTATGAGGCGATCCCTCATTTTATTATTATTTTTATTATGATTACACCATTGATACTAGTTGTGGAATGATGGTTAAGGGTTATGTTGAGCATTATGTTTCATGCTCCCTTACATAGGGTGTTGAGCATGATGCCTCTCACCATTATACTATTATCTGGGTGATGGGCATGATGTTCCTCATTCCTCTATTTAGGGTGTTGGGCATGACATCTCACCCCACCTATCTAAAATAATGATAATGAAGACTCATATTCACTATGGAATTCTGGGAATGTCCCTTTTTCTTGATCTTACCAGCTCATTAGACTAGTTATGGACACCTTTTTTATGCCCCGTGTCCTGATAATACCTAGTATTCCAAGTATATTCATAGTTACATCTGCACGTACTTATTGAATATAGGTGGATGCAATATATAACTATAATATATATATTGTTACTATATATATAGTCATTGATCAGAATGTCATTATGGACTATACCGAAGTAGGTGAAACCTTCCAGGTGTCCTATAGGAACCTAAGCTAGATATTATTTATTTATTACTAGTTTTTCTTGTTATTTAGTTATATCTTCACACTACTTGGCTATGTACACTGCTTGGATTATTACTAGACACCATTGGTGGTGGACTACTGATATTTTATCTCACACAGTACTTGGGAAACTTTTGGTACCCGATTATATAACTTTTATATAGGTATGTATAAGGTAAAATTCCCTACTATAGATTATTTATGTGATATACTTGTAATGGAGCATGGGAGAAGAGGATCGAGCATATGCTTGAGATTCTAGTGGAGCAGTCTTTTGTATTTTTTTGTATTTTTGTATAGAATGTTTCATATTCCTATCCCATATTTCCCTTTTGTATATCAGAATGTCATGAAATCATCATGTATATGACCCATCCGTTTGTCTTTTGATATTATTATTTATTTTTTCAGTTATTTATGATTCGATAGTTTATTATTATATCTGTTGTATATGCTTCTACTATGGTAGGTTACTATTCTAGTCATTATTGTGTCTGTTTATATATGCTTCCACTATTTCTTATTTATTTATCATATCTATTGTTCTACTCTGATATGAGGGTATAGTATCAACATTTTACCACCTTTACACCTTCACTGCAAGTCGTAGCCTCTGGTGTATGGGGAGGCACACTTGGGGCCATGTGACCCACTGGTTCGGGGCACGGGTTAAGTGGATCCCTGTTTAGGATGTTACAAAGTGGTATTATAGTAGTTTTTTTCTATTGTCTTACTATTTGGGTGTTATATAGGAGAATATGTAACACCCCAAGCATCCACGGTACACTTCTCTTTGAATAATACAGTAGCGTGTGTTGTACGCAACTTCGAGTTCTAACACACACCACAACCAATCAAACTACCCGTTATGAATAGCAATACCCACTTTTTGAAATTTTATAAATTTTATCTTTCAAAATGGACTTCATTTTTGGATTCAGAATATCAAAATTAGCTTAGGGTGAATTTTTGGTATTTTTCTGAAAACATTCAACTTTTGATGAATAGTGAAAAACATTGAGTTATAGTTTAAAACCTATTTTTTATTTAAATAATTATTTATTTTATTTAAATTTAATTAAGGTAAAAACAGATACATAACACCTATATAAGTTTAATGTAATTCATTGGAGTTATTTTAGAATAATTTTAGATATATAAAAATTTTATTGAATTTTTCACCGTTTTTACCCACCTACTAGGAGAATTTACATATTCACATAAAACTTAATTTTACTACTTCTGTGAGTGGAATTTCAAAAATCCGAGACACACAGTTAATATCAGGGAGTAAAATGTGGTTCAATAAGATAAAAATAATTTTTGGTGAATAGTAACTTTTTACTTTTATTTACCATAGTTAAAAGTAAATAGGGTAAATAAGGGTAAAAATGATATTATTATTACCCGAAAACATGTCCTAATTCTATTGGATAAGTGTAATTCGACCAAAAACAACCTTAGGAAAAAAATATGAACCTCTTTGGTTCACTTGGATTAGATTAGGACATTTATTATTATTTAATTCAACGAAGAGTTAAAAGAGTTAAAATCAAAGTTTAATAACTAAAATATTTTTAATATAGGGTTACACATAAGATAAGTCTGATTATAAATATTCATTAGAAAGTTAAAAATATTTCCTACATAATAGTATTTTATTTATAATTTTTAAACATTAAATAACTTAATTTATTTATGACACAATGGTGATGTAGTAATTACCTAATTAATGAAATATTAAAATAATTGATATTATAAATATCCAAATAAATGTAATTTGAGACTTTTTATGAATTACACTAATTTTATAGGTTAATATGACATATTAGGGTTGGTTAGTTTAATTGTTTTTGAAGTAATAATGCTGTTATGAATTTAGCAAAAACAAAATACCAAATAGTGTTAAAATTGACAAAAAAGAGTTTTTAAAAAAAGTTATATTATTAATTGATATTCTATTCCTAAAAATATAAGGTTCAGAAAAATGACTTATATAAGGTTATATATATTAATAATGAACCACTTGGGGTTCTCTTTTCTTGTTATAGTATGTTTATTAACCATATAATATAAAAATACAAAGATACATGGTAAATGTCAAACTATTCAACTAAGAGTTAAATTTAAATGATAAGGTTAATATAGTGACCCAAACCTATCTAAAATATATTGGTTAAAAGTATTTAGACCCATAACCACCTTATCCTCTAAATAAGTCACCTTGGATCCATTATAAACTGAATATGAATTTATTCTAAAATAATATTTTAAGTTTTTCCTGAGGTGCCCCTCACCCCTCTAATAAAAGGGCACTCCCCCTTCTCTCAAATTCATACCTTCAAAGCCTTTTGGTTCGGACAAACCCTACCCAAATATCCTCTAAACTTTACTAAATTCAACCTAGAGGCCTTATTTTTATCATAAATCCAACCTAAGTAGCCCTTTTGATCAAATCGAAAGGGAGAACCACAAGAAGACGTAATGATTTCACTACCCTCTTTCAAGTTCCTTTCTTCTTCCACTTATTATTTCTTTGTTATTTACATTATAAAATAATAACTCCAGTATCTTCCATATAATGTGATGTTATTATAAATATGGTACACCCATATTCAGTATTCTATCCATCCTTTGAATGACAAGTCACCATACATGCGTACACATGACTTACCGTCTCCACGTCATGGTGTAATTGTTATTCAATACATTATTATTTGGAAGGGTATAATAATGATGTGTAATTCATGTAAATAATAAATATAACATGATAATTATTCTGTATATATGACACACCATCCAATTATATATTATTTTAATATAAAAAGAACGATATTGTCGCTCGTGTGTATGTACGGACTACCGTCTCCATGAACGCGATGAGGTTCATTCCTCATCGTATCCATTAAAGAATAATTTTCATTTGATGATTAAAAATAATTTTTAAGGACTTTATATCATTCTGGATATGAATAAGATACATCCCATCCATAAAAAATATGGCTCACATAACAAAGAATATAAAGGAAAATGAATCCGTTAACACCCGAAACGACGATAATACTAAGATATTATTAAAAAATAAATGTTAAAAGATCATATATGATATCATATTAATGTATATTATTCTTTTATAATTCAATAAAAATTATTTCACCATTATACAAGAGGTTAACCTACCCTCGACCAAGGAAAAAGTACAAAGTAAGGGGTTTCTTATATCACTTTTAATTCCGTGAGATTTCCATTGTTCACCACTTATTTATTTCATGTGGTGTGTGTACTACCCATGATTGTATTCATTGTGTAATATACTTTAATTTATGGATATTTACATAATCATTGTATGATTTTTCTTTCATGGTTGTATGTTTCGTAAGTTACCAAATCGATAAGGGAATTTGAAATTTCAATTTCCACTCATTCGGCTTTATGCATACTTCATTGATTATTTTACTCCAAGATTATGTGTGGAATCAATATTCATTTGATTATGTAACAATTTCCACTCCCCTTTCTATGGATATACTTTTTATACACATAATCACTCTGTTGATAAATTCTCAAGTCATTGATATGAACTTGATAAGAGTAATTTTAACTCAATCTCTATTTGTTGAGTTAAGCATCCAATTCATTGGTATTGTTTTTAAAAGAATATGTGTGAATGTACTCTTATTGAATTACACTAAATATACAATAATATTGAGTGTATTTATATTTTTCACACATAATTATGCCATTCATTTATCCTTAACCTAAGGATACAATCTTTATAAGATATTTCATCTCAATTAACATTCCATTGAGACTTCTTTGTTGTTATACACCAAATCACTTTTATATGGTGTATATAATGTACTTTGAAATAGTATATCATGAATCCCTTTATTATCATGATATTACAATGTTTTGATTACCTCAATTATTTGTATGCAAGTGTCTCTCTTTTGGTTTGGAACTCTAACTAAAATATCATTTTAAATGCTTTAAAGATTTATTATTCAAAATCTTTCTCATTAATGTCCATGTTTTAAAAATGGTTTTAAGGTTTAATTTATATGGAAATTAAAGTTTTAAAATTAAAATTCCTTTTAAAAGTTTCAAAGTGGTATGGGACTCTTTGATTCAAAAATCTATTTTTAAACAACTTCATGACAAATAGTGCGACTTTTAAATGTTTTCAAGAAAAAGGGGATATTTATCTAAATAGTTTGATGATTATTTTAATCTATGTCAATATCCTTAATTATTATCTATTGAGGTTAATCTATTACAATAAAATATTCCACATTGTATTGAATGAGTTATGTTTGACCGTGGATGTGCTATTTTTATACCATTCATGGTTTTTGGAGAAAGTATTGACATTTTGTATGCTAGTTTTAATAGTAATTTTTATGTTATGTTTCAAAATTTTCATATGAGGAATGAATTGGACTTAGTAAGTGATGGGTGGAGCCCACTATAGCTCCTCGATGCATCGATAGGTCTTATGAGACAAACTAGTGTCTTGGCACCATGCCTTGACAAAATCTTATTTCTAGTCTTGGCACAAGACCTTGACTATGTGGTTATGATAGTCTGACATTATGCATTCTATCATTATAAAAGTGGTTATTGATATTGCATGTTATTATTAGACTAGTAGATTATCCATGTGAATAAGTAAATAGAATTATTTCATTTCATTTTTTCCATATTATTCTGACGTTCAAGATTAAAAGGCTTTTGTTTTAGTTATACATTGACTTAAATGTTTATGCTTATTTGTGAAAGTTTCCGCTATATTGTTATCCTTACTGAGCATCTGAGCTCACCCCTTTCTTTGTTTTATTTTTCCTAGAATGTGAAGAAGTTAGTTATGAGTGACTTGCAGGTATAATCTAGGAATCTTGGATGTTTCTAATGGAATAATTTAGTGTTGTTTTTCTTTTCAAGTTGTAATGTTGACCATATTAATGTATCTAGTATTTCCAAGGCTACTAAACCAATCGGTCTTTCGGGACACAATTTCCTTGTATCATGCCAATGTTAAGTATTAATGCACTGACTTTGGGTAACTGGGGTCAGTGTGTTACAGTTGGTATCAGAGGAAGTTTAGTACAAACCTTGGAAACTAGATTTAGATAAACTCTGATTAGAGCACATAGCCCTAAGATAGACTTTGAGAATTAGTATAGAATAACTTCCTAGAATTTTGTTATTGTATAGATTTTGTGATTTTCCAAGGAATACATCCCTATCTGGATACGAGCTGGTAGAGGCGGCTTTGGCACAGATGTACCTAGGGGTAAAACCCGAAAACAACGCTTTAAGCTAGACTCAAACGGGAACTGGAGCATGACAACGAGCCTTTATGCACTCTTGGTTACGACACTCTTAGGGGATATGATTAGGATAATTTACATTTTTTTTATAAACCAATTTGAATTATTTTAATATAAGATGAGGATAAATGACCTTGGTTAATCCTAAGGTGTTTCAAATTGAGAATATGGCATCATGATATTCTCTAAATGATTTTATGACTACTGTTAATCACACAATGCTTTCTAGTTTTAGTCAATGGCTGGATTCCAAGGAAGTCATAGTAACTTTGAGAATTATGTTCAAGGTGGGAACAGTGGTGGAAATGAGCAAAAAAATGGATTGTTGATAGGCTTAAAAGATATCCTGTTCATGCCAAATCAGTTTTCCAAAAATATGATCAACAGCATATATATTAACCAACTCTCGAAATCAACAAAGAAGAGAAAGGTGATGAATGATAAGATCTCTAGCAGTGGAGACCATAGAGAAAAGAATCCTCAATTTCCATCATGTAGGAAATGTGGAAGGACACACTCAGGAAAGTGCCTCAATGGAATAAAGAAATGATTTACGTGCGGGAAAGAAGGACATAAAGTGAAGAATTGCAGAGGAAAAATGAAGAGTACTGTGGAAGAAAATAAAAATGGTCCCACGAATCCATTTACAGTCATTTTCTCATAAATTTAGGGGACCTGGACATTACCCGAGTTAATTCCCTATTCTATAGGATATTTTCTTGGTCAAAGAAGAAGCTATATGGAAATAAATGGTTGGAGAAATGTTTAAAATTATTAGTTCTCCTTGTTGATGGGATTACTTGAAAATAATTTTCTCTTGTATTTATAACCCTCCAGTATGCCATGTGAGAATGATATTTGAGGAAGACTTATCTTTTATCTTGTGGATATAGTTATAAATAACCATTTGGTTTTATATGATCATTAGGTTTGAGGAAATTACAAGTTATTATATTTTGGGATGAAAATGCAAGGTATGAGATAAAATTTGTGGTTATATTATTTTGAGGAATTTATCTCATTTTGGTACTATTATAAAATATTATATTTGGAAAAGGAAAAAACGCAGACCGTCTGACAACCCGTCACGCTGGACAAAGATGTGGGAATCGAACCCACAACTAGAGTTCTATTGAGATTTATCGCCTACCACTGGACTACGTGAAGTCTCTGGTTAGTGTGGCTAATTATTTTTAGTTAAATGATTTTATTGATCAATAATAAGTTGATTTGGGATCTTATGTATTATCAAATGAATACCCTTAGTATAAGAAAATGGTTTGGTGATTAAGTGATAAATCTTATTTTGGAAGATGTTCTCTTTGTAGGGAACACTATATGCCCAAGGAAAATAGAATACTATAGGATTTCGTTTGAGGAGTAATGGTGGATTTGTATCTCTGTTTTTATTGTGAATTTATAGTGATTTGGGTTATTTATAGAAATTATTAACCTATAATAGAGAATATGTGATTAGGTTAATTACTTTTAAGTATGTGACTTTAAGAGTAGTTGATGTCATTTGGAGATACAATTTAATGTGGAAGACTACATAACCAAATTCTTCTAAGTTTTGGGTTTCAATATTATATTGGATTATATTGAAGGATTTTAAGGACAATTGTTTATTGAATGGTATTTATTTAAATTTGGGGTATTGTTGGTTTAATTTTAGAAATTAAGATTAATGTTTCTTTTTCTAAAGAAATATCCTTTTGGGGGATCATCAGATCTTATACTAACCATTTTGGTTTTGATTGATCTCTAAAGACATGGTAAATATATAGTTTATCCTTTTTGGCTCATGTGATTCTCTAGAAGTTTATTCTAGATCTTCTAGTGTGACCAAGTCTTCTTGAATAATCATCGTTTAAAAAAATGAGTTAGTGGTAGAAATTTATTAAATAATGAAACTCTACTTAAAAGTAAGTATATCTCTTTATGTTCTTAGTCAATTTTATAAATAAATTCCTCATCTTTATGTAATGTAACTTAAAAAAAATGTTGTCCGTTTACTTTTCCTACTGGGAAACTAATGACCCTTTGTCTCATCACAAGTTTGTGGTTTTCTTGTTGTTAACTTTCTCCCGATCATGTTTTCTATCACTCTCCATCAAAACTTGACACTTATTTTATCTTCAATATCCATGTTTTCCTACATGGAATCCTAGTATGGGTTATCTTGGGTGACCTTTGTACTTCTCTTTCTTTCTTTTAATGTGATAGTTTTCTTGACTCCTCCGATGTGGGACTTTCCATCATATTCCCAAGCCAAATTTTAAAAATTGCAAAGATGAAATTTATTGAAGGAGGGGAGAATGTAACACCCCCAGCTTCCACGGTACGCTTCTCTTTGAATAATACAGTAGTGTGTGTTGTACGCAACTTCGAGTTCTAACACACACCACAACCAATCAAACTATCCGTTATGAATCGTAATACCCACTTTTTAAAATTTTATAAATTTTATCTTTCAAAATGGACTTCATTTTTGGATTCGGAATATCGAAATTAGCTTAGGGTGAATTTTTGGTATTTTTTCTGAAAACATTCAATTTTTGATGAATATTGAAAAAACACTCAGTTATAGTTTAAAACCAAATTTTTATTTAATTAATTATTTATTTTATTTAAATTTAATTATGGTAAAAATAGATACATAATACATATATAAGTTCAATGTAATTCATTGGATTTAGTTTATAATAATTTTAGATATATAAAAATTTTATTGAACTTTTCACCGTCTTTTACCCACCTCCTAGAAGAATTTACAAATTCATATAAAACTTAATTTTACAGCTTCTATGAGTAGAATTTCAAAAATCTGAGAGACATGGTTAATATTAAGGAGTAAAATGTGGTTCAATAAGATAAAAATAATTTTTGGTGAATAGTAACTTTTTACATTTATTTACCATGGTTAAAAGTAAATAGGGTAACTAAGGGTAAAAATGATATTATTATTACCCTAACACATGTCATAATTATATTGGCTAAGAATAATTCAAAGAAGAGTTCAAAGAGTTAAAATCAAAGTTTAATAAGTAAAAAATTTTTAATATAGGGTTACACATAAGATAAATTTGATTATAGATATTAATTATAAAGATAAACATATTTCCTATATAATAGTATTTTATTTATAATTTTTAGACATTAAATAATTTAATTTATTTATGACACAATGGTGATGGAGTAATTACCTAATTAATGAAATATTAAAATAATTGATATTATAAATATCCAATTAAATGTAATTTGAGACTTTTTATGAATTAAACTAATTTTATAGGTTAATATGACATATTTGGGTTGGTTATATGAATTTTTTTCGAAGTAATAATGTTGTTATGAATTTAGCAAAAACAAAATACCAAATAGTGTCAAAATTGACATAAAAGAGTTTAAAAAAATATTATATTATTAATTGATATTATATTCCTAAAAATATAAGGTTCAGAAAAATTACTTATATAAGGTTATATATAGTAATAATGAACCACTTGGAGTTATCTTGTGTTGTTATAGTAAGTTTATTAACCATATAATATAAAAATACAAAGAGACATGGTAAATGTCAAACTATTCAACTAAGAGTTAAATATAAATGATAAGGTTAATATAGTGACAAAAACCTGTATAAAATCTATTGGTTGAAAGGCTTTCGACCCATCCCCACCTTATCCTCTAAATAAGTCACTTTAGATCCATTATAAACCGAATATGAATTTATTCTAAAATAATATTGTAAGTTTTTCCTAAGGTGCCCCTCACCCCTTTTATAAAAGGGCACTCCCCCTTCTCTCAAATCAATACCTTGAAAGCCTTTTGGTTCAGCCAAACCGTGCCCAAATATCCTCTCAACTTCCCTAAATTCAACCTAGAGGTCTTAGTTTGATCAGAAATCCAACCTAAGGAGCCCTTTTGATCAAATCGAAAGGGAGAACCCGAAGAAGAGGTGATGACTTCACCACCCTTTTTCAAGTTCCTTTCTTTTTACACTTCTTATTTCTTTATTATTTACATTCTAGAATAATAAATCTAGTATCTTCTATATACTTTGATGTTATTATAAATATGATACAACCATATTCAGTATTCTATCCATCCTTTGAATGACATGTCACCATACGTGCGTACGTACGACTTACCATCTTCACGTCGTGGTGTAATTGTTATTCAATACATTATCATTGTATGGATATAATAATGATGTGTAATTCATGTAAATAATAAATATAACATGATAATTATTCTTTATATATGACACACTATCCAATTATATATTATTTTAATATCAAAATAATGATATTATCGCTCGTGCGTACGTATGGACTACCGTTTCGACGAACGCGATGAGATTCATTCCCCATCGTATCCATTCAAGACTAATTTTCATTTTATGATTAAAAATAATGTTTAAGGACTTGATATAATTCTGGATATGAATAAGATACATCCCCTCCATAAAAAATATGGCTCACATAACAAAGAATATAAAGGAAAACGAATCCGTTAACACCCGAAACGACAATAATACTAAAATATTATTAAAAAATCAATGTTAAAAGATCATATATGATATCATATTAATGTATATGATTATTTTATAATTCAATAAAAAATATTTCACCATTATACAGGAGGTTAACCTACCCTTGAACAAAGAAAAAGTACAAAGTAAGGGGTTTCTTATCTCACTTTTAATTCCGTGACATTTCCATTGTTCACCGGTTATTTATTTCATGTGGTGTGTGTACTGACCATGATTGTATTAATTGTGTAATATAATTTAATTTATAAATATTTACATAATCTTTGTATGATCCTTCTTTCATGGGTTTATGTTTCGTAAGTTACCAAATCGATAAGGAAATTTGAAATTTCAATTTCCACTCATTCGGCTTTATGCATACTTCATTGATTATTTTACTCCAAGATTATGTGTGGAATAAAAATTCATTTTATTATTTAATAATTTGCAGTCACCTTTCCATGTATATACTTTTTATACACATAATCACTCCTTTGATAAATTCCCAAGTCATCGATATGAACTTGATAAGAGTAATTTTAACTCAATCTCTATTTGTTGAGTTAAGCATCCAATTCATTGGTGTTATTTTTACAAGAATATGTGTGAACGTCCTATGATTTAATTACACTAAATATCCAATAATATTGAGTTTATTTATATTTTTCCCACATAATTATGTTGTTAATTTATCCTTAACCTAAGGACACGGTCTTTATAAGAGATTTCATCTCAATTAACATTCCATTAAGACTTCTTTGTTGTTATACACCAAATCACTTTTATATGATGTATATAATGTACTTTGAAATAGTATTTCATGAATCCATTTATTCTAATGATATTACAAAGTTTTTATTACCTCAATTATTTGTATGCAAGTGTCTCTCTTTTGGTTAGGAACTCTAACTAAAATATCATTTTAAATGTTTTAAAGATTTATTATTCAAAATCTTTCTCATTAATGTCCATGTTTTAAAAATGGTTTTAAGGTTTTATTTATATGGACATTAAAGTTTTAAAATTAAAATTACTTTTAAAAGTTTCAAAGTGTTATGGTATACTTTGATTCAAAAATCTATTTTTAAACAACTTGATGACAAATAGTGTGACTTTTAAATGTTTTCAAGAAAAAGGGGATATTTCTCTCAATAGTTTGATGATTATTTTAATCTATGTCATATCCTTCATTATTCTCAATTGAGGTTAATCTATTACAATAAAATCTTACACATTGTGTTGAATGTGTTATGTTTGACTGTGGATGTGCTATTTTTATACCATTCATGGTTTTTGGAGAAAGTATTGACATTTCGTATGCTAGTTTTAATACGAATGTTTATGTTATGTTTCAAACTTTTCATATGAGGAATTAATTGGACTTAGTAAGTGATGGGTGGAGCCCACTATAGCTTCTCGATGCATCAGTAGGTCTCATTAGACAAACTAGTGTCTTGGCATGAGGTCTTGACAAAATCTTATATGTAGTCTTGGCACAAGGCCTTGACTATTTGGTTATGATAGTCTGGCATTATGCATTCCATCATTATGAAAGTGGTTGTTGATATTGCATGTGATTATTCGACTAGTAGAATATCCATGTGAATAAGTAAATGGCATTATTTCATTTCCTTTTTTCCATATTATGCTGAAGTTCAAGATTAAAAGGCTTTTGTTTTAGTTATACATTGCCTTAAATGTTTATTCTTATTTGTAAAAGTTTCCGCTATATTGTTATACTTACTGAGCATCTGAGCTCACCCATTTTTATGTTTTATTTTTCCCAAGATGTGAAGAAGTTAGTTATGAGTGAATTGCAGGCATAATCTAGGAATCTTGGATGTTTCTAATGGAATAATTTAGTGTTGTTTTTCTTTTCAAGTTGTAATGTTGACCTTATTAATGTATCTAGTATATCCAAGGCTACTAAACCGATCAGTCTTTCGGGACATGATTTCCTTGTATCCTGCCAATGTTATGTAATAATGTACCGACTCTGGGTAACTAGGGTCGGGGTGTTACAAAATATTAGTTGAAGTAATTTTGTAATGAGCCTATTCCTAGGCGTAGCTAACCCACATATAGGGAAAACCAAATTACGTAGGATAAGTTATTGTTGTTATTGATTATGCATGTTAAGGTTGATATGAATTCCCTATTAGGAAACACACACATCTTGTGATGTTATTATTATTATCATTATTGAAATGAGATTTCTTTACTTCAGACTGATGAAATGAGGTCATTTCATTACATGCATTATTATATGCACAATAGGATTTATATTCCATGCATTTTTCATACCTTGTTCACTTTTAGCATGCACTTTTCTGTCGCATATTGTTAGTTCCATGATTATTATATTTGGAAATGTGCTGAAATTACTTACATAACTGAGAAAACATATTTGAAACTTAAAGTGTCTACCTTTACCTAAGAGTGTTTTCAAGCATAGGTTAAAATAAACACCATGAGTGGTCAGTTATGACATGTTGATCCAAGGACCATTAGTCGCATGGGTTAGAATGTGTTATAGTATGGATTAAGTGAATTCCATGTTTAAATTTATTTGGTGTTTGAACCTTTATAAATTGGAAATAGAAAACCACCTAATTCAACAATTTTGAGATATTTAAATACATAAATGAGCACCAACTTAAAATGAATAGAAATTTTAAAATTAAATCTTTATATTATACGTATGATATAAGACATAGAACTAAAACAAGCCTTAGTAGTGGGTATATGGGAGTATCTTCCATTTTTATGGAATGTTAAAGTTTTTTTATTTCACCCATACCTTGATGTTGGAGTAGGCAGAGAGGTGTGATATTTTCATAGGAAGGATTTGTGCGTGTCCTATTTATATATCCTTGATCTTTAAAATTGTTAAATTTTATTCTGAGGTGTTTGTTTAGAATTTTAAAATCATGACTCCATGAATTTATCAAGTTTTACACCCTGAAGGCAGTGATGACAATACACCAGAGGTGGCAGGCCCTGAGCCACTAGTGATTCCTCCTGTAGTGCCACCTATGGTAGCACCAACTTTTCCTGATATGGGCACTAAAACCCAGTTCTGATAGAGATTTTTGAACATGATGAAAAATATGAAAGGTGTTTCTTGACCTTACCTTAATATGGAATAGTTGACTTAGTAGTTTTAGCAGCATCATCCTCCCACCTTTTTTGGGGATGGCAGACCACATACTGTCGTTTCATGGACAGAGGCCATAATTTTTATCTTTGACCACTAGAGATGCCTCCAAAATAGAGGTTCAAGATTATTTTGTATATTCTACATGATTCTACCAAGAGATAGTGGTAAGTTATTACCTATATAGATCGACATCACGATATGGTCTGGGAAGATTTCTAGATGATATTCTATGATTTTTTCTTTCTATAGACTCTGAGGGCTGACTGACCTAGAGATTTTATGAACCTAAAATGGGGAACCATGTCTATTATGGAGTATTATACTCACTTTTATGAGCTACAATAGTTAACATTGACTCTATCTATTTATGATCTTATGATCACCGGTTGATTTGAGTATGAGATGGTATATTCAATCTAATCACAGGTTAATTTTTTTTAGACTGACCTCTATTTATGAGATAGTCAAACATGCCCTTATTATTAAGAAAAATCTAAGGGAAGCTACGATCCAGGGTGGTTCAACACCTAGATCTATCAATACTTCTTCTAGAGGATGTAAGCATCGATTCAATGTTTCTCATTGGGGTAGTAGCAGTCAGGAATCTTAGGTTGATATCTTTTATATCTGTCAGTAGTGCAGGAAGATGGTATATATGAAACCATAGTATTTGTGGGATCTAGTGGAATTTATAGGCTTTAGTAGGATGAAATACATCCAGAAATTCTATAGGACATTTCCATCAGTTCCTAGTGAGTGGGGATCTATACTTACCCCAAATTCTAGAGTGGGTCCGTAGTATCCCATCAAGCAGGCAACTGGAATACCACCAGTCATTCAGGATAAGGTGGTGGTCGAGGAAGAGGTATTCAGAATCACGATTCTCAGTGCCAGTAGAGAGGGGTTTCTCAAAGAAGTCGGGATATGACTCAAGGACGTAGTATATCATAGTTACATGCAGTGAATCCTATGATAGAGGAGCAGAGCATCCGACCTTCTATTGTTCAAAGTACTATTCTAGTGGCCTCTACTTTAGTGTTTTCTCTATTTGACACAGGCATGTCTCACTATTTTTTATATGAGACTAGAGTTTGGGCCTCGAGATTGAACAATTTGGTGGCATGATGATGCTCAATACGCCATTGGTTATTTGATCTGAGAGAATACACCATTGTAAAGATTGTCCCCCGGAGATAGGCAGATGTCTTTTTTGTATAGAATATTTTTGTCTTCAACATGATGGAATTTGACATAATCATCAGGTTCAAATAGTATGTTCCCTATCAATCACATATTGAATTCTATTGTAGGAGGGTGATTTTTACATCACTAGAGGGTGGTAGGCATGTGAATAAGGGAGAATGTGATGTTCATGTGATTAAAGTTGGACCCGAACAAAAAAGGATGGGTAGTGTTACAGATTAGATCACCAGTCTTTTCTTGAATGATTAGGGGTTACAATATGCTATTTTACCTCCAATGGTATACCATTTTAGGGACATCTTCCCTGATGACTTCTCTAGGATACCTTCAGTGTGATAGGTATAATTAACTATTGAGTTAGTTCTAGGAGCAACACTAGTGAGAGTTCTTCCTTATAGGAAGACACCCATAGAGCTTATGGAGATCAAGAAGTAGTTATAGTATCTAGAGGCTAAATGATTTATATGACCTAGAACTTCTCCTTGTGGTTCACTGATCTTTTTTTCTAAGAAATAGGATGGTACCCTCAAGATTTGTGAGGATTTCTGCCAATTGAACCAACTCACGATAAATAACCAATATTCATTTCATTGAATAGACAAACTCTTTGATCAGATCTGAAAAGATCGAATGTTTTCAAAGATTGATTTTAGTTTGGGCTATTGGGAGGTGCATGTCAGGTCATCACACATACCTCAAACATATTTTAGGAGTAGGTATGGTCTTTACAAGTACCTGGTTATTTTTTTCGGTCTCATGAACTCACCTATGGTTTTTATGGATCTAATGGATCAAGTTTTCCAGCCGTATCTAGATTCATTCATTGCAGTCTTTGTTAATGACATCTTAGTTCATTCTCACTCCAGAAATAACAATTTCAACCATCTTAAGATCGTGATGAATACAAAGAGAGAGAATTAGATTTATTCTAAGCTTAGTAAATTCAACTTTTAGATTGAAAAGGTCTACTTATTGGGTCATATCATCTCAGATTCATTAGTATCAGTAAGCCCAGAGAAAGTGGGAGATTTAGTTTACTGAGATCATCTCAGGAACATATTTTACATACAGAGTTTCTTGGGGATAGGTGGTTATTATAGATGATTTATCCAGGCTTTATCATGCCTTGTAGTGCTACTTATTAGCTTGATTAAAAAGGGTGTGAAATTTAAATGATTAGAAGCTTGTGAAGCATCCTTTCAATAGTTAAAGGGACAATTAAATTCAGCACCGATCTAGATTCTACTAGAGTTGGGAAAAATCTATACTATTTACTGTGAAACATTAGGCATCAGGATGAGATTTTTACTAATGTAGGATGAGTGATTTGTTTCATATGGGTCTCGTTAGTTGAGGCCTCACAAGCAGAATTACCCGACACACAACCTTGATCTAGCTGTTGTAGTTCATTCTATATACCTTTGGAGAAAATACTTACTTGAAGAGAAATTTATGGTTTTCACTAATAAAAAAAGACTAAAGTACATTTATAAGGCTATAAATATGGGTTGAGTATCCGTAGTCTTTTAATTTTGAGCTTGCTTAACACTTGGGAAAGGTAATGTAGTAGTTGATGCTCTGAGCCGAAAGACTCAGACACAGGTGGTTTCGGAGGCTAGTGGCGAATGACAGATCATTGCCTTATTCTTAGAGATGAACATTGAGGTTCATAAGGATCATGGATAGACTATTCTCTCAACTTTATCAGTGACCTCTACCCTTATAGAAGGGGTGAGAATGAGGAAACTTTTAGATCTTAAAGGCTTGGTCCTAAGGGAAGGTATCTTAGATGATGATTATTATTTATATTGGATTGTGGATGGGGTTGATAATTTAATTTATCATGGGATTGATGGGTCCCAATAAGAATTAGATAAGGAATGATGTGGGAATTTCATGCCTCAGTATGGGCAGTATATCCTGATTTTAACAAGATATATCAAGACTTAAGTTTCTAGTATTAGTGTCCTTATATGAAATAGAAAGTTTCTAGTTTTATCACTCGGTGTTCCACTTGTCAGCAGGTGAAGGTAAAATATTAGCGACCAATAGTTATTTTTCAGACATTTTTCATTCCCAAGTGGAAATCAGATGATGTTTCTATGGATTTTTGGCATGGTTTACCCAGATCACCTCAAAGCACTGATACATCGTGGGTTGTCATTGATCATTTGATGAAGGTCACATATTTCTTACCTATGTGATAGAACTTATTGTTAGATGAGATATGGAGGATATACATTAGGTTGGTCATATATATTCCTAGAGCACCTCGTTATATCATTTTTGATAGGGATACTCACTTTATGTCACAGTTCTGGAATGGGTTATAGAAGGCCTTGTGTATACAGGTGCTTTTATGCACTGCCTATCACCCTCAGACTGATGGAAATATAGAGTGCATGATTAAGGTGTTATATTACATTATTTGTGTATGTGTTCTTGAATTCGGGGGTTCATGGGGGAAATATATACCCTATTTTTAGTTTTCTTATAATAAAAATTTTCAGGCTATCATTCAGATGGCTCTTTATGAAGCCTTATGTGGTAGGAATTTTCATTCACCTCTATGCTGGATAGAGGTAAAAGTGGCATCTTTTCTTGGACCATATATTATTTAAGATACTATTGAGTAGGTTTAATTGATTAAAAAGTTCAAGATGACAAATCAGTCTAGAGAGTAGTCATATGCCAACCGATGCCGGTGACCTCTTGAGTTCGAGGTCGGAGATCTAGTTTTCTTACGAGTATTGACCAGGTTGGTCCATATACGTATCAAGAGGAAAGGTAATCTTTCACCTTGATTTTTTGGATCTTTAGTGGATATGGAGTGAATTGGACCAATGGATTACCAGATATCACTTCCTTAGAGATATCAGTCTATGTATGATGTCTTTATTTTAATTTAGCTTCACTGGTATTATCCATAATCGACGTACGTATTCTAACCTGATGAGGTTGAGTTAGAGATGGATGCTTCTTTTGAGGATTATCCAGTGTGTATCATTTATTAGAGCATGAAGATACTCCAAGGAAGGTTAGTTCATATGGTACGAGTGTTATATAAGCACAACCGAGTATAGGATGAGACTTATGAATAAGAAAATGATATACGAGCTCAGTGGACAAAACTCTTTGCAGATAATACCTCTTTACCATTAGAAGTCAAACTTGGGGAAGAGTTGATTTAAGGATGGGATGTTGTAATGACCCATATTTTCACAAATTTATATATCATTTGATTTTAAATTTAAATCTTTTTTTTATCTTGGTAAACATGTGCTACGGTCTAAGGAAGGTCCCAGGAGTGTATGAGGCTTGTTCAAAGCCTGGAGTACCAAAAAATGGGAAATCATGGTAGGCTACACGGTTATTGCATGGTTAGTACTAACCATGTGGGGTAACCATGTGGGAACCTTTTTAGCAGTAGGGACCACATGGTTTATCAGTAACCATGCATTCCAAGGGACACAACCATGCAAGATTTCAGACATCTTGGATAATGGGTTTTTGCATGGTTTGCACATGGTTAAGGAAATCGTCAACCTTAACTGTGTAGGCACCCTCCTTAAATAGTTAGGGGATCACCGTTTTCTCACACTTTGTTCAAACCGTGTGTCCAAATCATGCACCCCCAGTTTTGATGGTGAAATTACAAAATTATCTTAATGAAACTTAAAACCATATTTCTTCTTTCCTTCTTCCAATTCCAGGGAATAGATCTCATTATCTTCTCCCAAAAGACATCTTTAAGACTATTCTTGGTTCTTCAATAACTCAGAGATCCATACATCAAATTAAGATCCATTGTAAGAGTTATATAGCTTGAGGTAATATCTCCATTCCTCTTTCTTCCTATTTTAGTTTCTCTTTGTATCCTTTATTCTATTTGGGTGCAAGATATTTTTCTCTATTTTTAGAGAATTGACCATTATTATGATTTATTCTAATTTAATATGAACCTAAAGCCAATATTATATGATGAGCCATCCATGACCTTAAGGTAGGTGGTCTAGTTGTTTTACATAAAAAATGAGTTGTTTTTATAGTTGTGCCATTGTACCACACACCGTCCATTATCACACATTGCCTTAAAATGAGTTCTTTGATTTTAAATTGATATAAACACATTATTATACTCCTATTAAGACTTTATAGGTAATTAGAGGATGTTGACCTTTACCATAGATACCCCTTTGGGCGTGACAGCTTGAATTGACCACTCTAATATAGTATTTTAAATGACCGGATCACTGTCTAAGTGTTCTTATTTGATTATAAATAGATTTTACCACTCTACCACATATTTATAGATGTACAAGGAACCTTATAAGTGCTTAGACACTATGAAATGGAACTTATACTCTTTGGTCAACTAAAATGGATTGATTATATAGAATGGATTAGGTTTATGATGGGTTTCAAGATTAAATGAATTAAATGGACTAATTGAATTAATGTTAATGGGTGGAAAGGCCACACATAATGATGCATGATTTATTATATGATTTATATAAACTATGATTCCTTGGTTATATTGGATTCGATGATTGAGATTCTTATGAGGTTTTACCTCCTTTTATTATTACTATTATGGATACTCTATTATATTGTCTATGGAACGATGGTTAACAGTTCTGTTGAGCATGTCGTTTCACACTCCCTTACATCGGGCATTAAGCATGACATCTCTCATCGTTATACAGTTATTTGGGAGATGGGAATACAAATCCATGTTCCTCATTTCAGGGTGTTGGGAATAACATCTCACTCCACCTATCTTGAATTATGAGCATTAATACTCACATTCACTATGGAATTCAGGGCTTGTCTCATCTTCTTGAGCCTACCAGCTCTTTAGACTGGTTATAGATGCCTATGTTACAACCCAAGTCTAACCAGCACATAGTATCTCAGGTATATTCCTACTTATGTATTTACGTACTTATCCCATATAGGTGGATGCAGTATATAACTATACTATATATATAATCACTAATTATACTCTCATTCTAGCCTATACCGAAGCAGGTGAAGCCTGGAAGGTGTCCTATAGGAACCTAAGATGGATGTTATTCATTTATTTATAGCATTGATTATTATTTAGTTATATCTAAACACTTATTAGTTATGTACACTATTTGAATTATTACTAGACACCACTGGTGGTGGCCTACTAGGATTTTATCTCAAACCCTACTCGGACTGCCTTTGGTACCTAAGTATATTACTTATCTTCATGTATGGATAAGTTCAAGTTCCTTGATAAAGATTCTTGATATGCTTTACTTTTAGTGAAGCATGAGAGCAGAGGACCGAGCATATGCTCGAGATGATAGTAGAGCATCCTTTTGTCTTTTTTGTATTTTTTTATAGCATGTTGCATATGTCTTTACACTATTTCCATTTTTTTATATCAACATGACAGACCATCATCATGTATCTGACTCATCCTTTTGAATTTTGATATTATTATTCAGTTGATCAGTTATTAATGCTTTCATAGTTTATTATTATATCTATTTTATATACTTCCACTATGACAGGTTATTATTCCAACCATTATAGTGTCAGTTTATATATGCTTCCATTATTGTCTTTTTATTTATCATATCCATTGTGCCACTCTAATATGATGGTATATTCTCTCCACTATACCACCTTTACAGCATGACTACCAGTTGGCAGCCTGTAGGATATGAGGAGGCGCGCATGAGTCCATGTGACCCATTGGCTCAGGGCTTGAGTTAAGTGTATCTTAGTTCGTGATGTTAAAATTTTTACTATAAAATTATCTATGGATGCATTTAATTCTAAGTTTATTATTTAAATGGAATGTCTTTCAATTATTTACCATTCCATATTGATCATGTCTTATCCAGATATTTATGTGGCATGTGTATTTAGTTATCTACCATTCCATGTTGATTCATGATATCTTCCACTGTACTTATCCCTTATTGATCAATTGAGCTCACAATCATTTTTTTTTTCTTTTCCCTAGGTTATAAAAAAGAGATCTTCGAATGAGTTTTCAAGGATGAAATTTATTAGATTTTGTTATGTATTATGTTTTATTTTCTATTCCCAATATAAAATGGGTATCATGCATGTATTTGGTTTTCCAAAACTGCTAAACTAATCAAAAATTTAGGATTTGATTCCCTATAATCATGCCAGTGTAATAAAATAAGGCACCAACTTTGGGCTTCTTTGGTCGGGGTCATTACAGAAAGTTTCATTTCCTGTTTATTGGTTAAAAGATTGATAATTTATAGAAACATAATCCAAAACCATTGAATCTTTTAGATGACATGATTGGGTATAAAATACCTAAACCCATGTATGGATTCAATAACCCATATAACTGAGAAATATCAAAACATCAGAAGAATTTAGGTAATTTCATTATTGTTTTTGACAAATATTCATTGTTTCAACTTTGATTAGTTCATCAAATTTCTAAATTTTAATTTTTCTAATGTTGTTGATTCATTTAATTTTGTTCGGATTTGAAAGAAATTGAACAGTACAATTATGAACATGAATACATCTTTTTAATATTAATATTGATCATTCCTATAAGTTAATATATCACTACTCATACATATTCATTTCTAGATATAAGTATGCTCATAACCATTTATATAATTTTTATTATTTATTTATTAATAAAATTTTTCATGTATAAAATTTTGAAGAATTTATTTTTCACTTCATATTTTTTTTCTAGTAATCAATGTCACATATGTGTATTATAATACAAAACCTTTACACATATATTTTCTATCAATAAATGAATATTTCATATGTACCCTATCTTAAATTCTTCCAAAGATTTACCCATATATATTATTTTAATTGTTTTTAATATATGAAATTATTTTTTATTGTTTTTGATATATAACATTATAATGAGACGTAAAAATTCCTCATATTGTATCTCATTTTAATATATGAGAAAAACATTTTATAATAAAATATAAAAGAAAATTGATAATATTGTTTTCATAAATAATTCCATCATGTTAGAAATTGTTACCTAAATCAATATCTTACATTACCTTTTACTAGAAATATAAATTCAAGCAACAATATATATACTCGTATAATAGTGTGTATTAGCCAATAAAAGGTTCATCTGAAATTGGATACCCTATAAAGGATATACTTAAAATTATAAATAATTTTATTTAAATATCATATATCATTGTTAAATCTACGTTTTTAACCACCGTTCATAATAACATAAATGAAAAAAATCTATCTTTATCATTTTAAGTACTGATATCTTCTGAAAAAATCTTATTTCATATCTACGTGAAAAAATGGTATTAATACCTTTATATTTTCTATATATTTGTTTCACTTTAAAGGTGAATGTACATATGATGTGTTTTTTACACTAATTAAATTATGCACTATTCTATTTGGGAATATATAATAATATATTGTTTATTATATTCTTTATACCGATAATAATTTTGAAGGAATTTTAAAACCCTTAAATACATAATTTTGTTGTTCTAATGATTTTTAAGAATAATCTAGTGATGAATAGATAGGTGAATCAATTGTATTTCACCCAAATTCCTATTTAATGATGTAATCATTAATAGAAAATTGAAGCTAGCATCATGCTTGTTTTTGATGTAGGGAATACACATTTTCAATTATTAAGTCTGACCATTATTTGTAGGGATTTATTAATTGATTATGGGATGTGTTGTGATGTTGTATGAAGAAAAATACATAAAAATGAATCAATCTAGGTGTATTATGCAAAATACGTTTCTTATTTCGATCAAGACAAGTGGTGTAGATGACTTTTTTTATATTGCACCCGGCATTGAGAAAAATGAAAATAATGGCATAGGAAATCATGAAAATGTCTATTTATAATAGTTTTGCATAATAATAGTAAAATAAAATCCTATCTTTATAGTTACTTTTGTCAGTATCATAATGTTTTTATCATTTACTCCATTTTTATATTGTTTTTACTTTTTTAACATGTCTATTTAGTTTTTAGATTTTTGAATCGACCTCTTTATATCCATCTTCCCAGTACAATTTACTTTAAAATTATTATATCTATATAAAATATGTGTATATTAACACTTTTTATATTTTAAAAATTATAAAAAACTATCTTTCTTCTTGTAGGTACTGATAACTATGTTTAAAATCTTAATTCACATCAATTTATAGAACTTGTATGGATTCTTTTTTTATCAGAATGTTTAATTTTTCTTCTAAAAAATTACATCATGAAATATGCAATACTATAATTTACAATTCTATTATATATATTATTTTCTTAAAACTACAATTTTTTTGATGGTATATCAAAACTATCAAATACATATTTTTTCCCTATGTTTCTTTGGAAAATCCAATTATTGAATAGATAACCGAATCAATCAATTTTTAAAAAACCAGTGTCTTTTCTAGATTTTTTTATGAATGGTAGGCCTTTAATATTATCATTTATTATGTTTACTCTCATTTTCTTTTAGCTTATAATTTTAAATCCTAAATTTCATTATCCATTTGATTTGTATCCTAAAAAACCTCTACAATTTTTTCTTTTCATGATTAAAAAAGTGGAGGGTTTAAGGGGGTGACTCATGCGATTCTAATGCCCTAAGTTTTATATTCATATTACATAAAATATGTGAAGGTTACTAACTTTTATTCCTAAAATTTATACATGAGTTTAACTAACTCTAATTTCTAGATTTAATAGATCCATCAATTTTTTATTTTATATTATTTAGAAATATTCTATTCAAAGTCATGTAAGATGAACTTATGCTATCAGGTATATAAGTTCCTTTAACATCATTAGCTTCAAAATTAGTTTTTTTTTCAAAAAAATCATGTGAATGGTAGACCTTAAATACTATGTTTTTTATTTTGACTCACATTTTCCATCAATTTATACTTCTACACCCCAAATTTCATCGACCATTAGATTTTTGGCCTTATGAATGCAATTCCTACATTTTTTAATCTCAAGATTAAAAAACCTAGGGGATTAAGATAGTGATTCATATCACCCATGTGGTTGATTATTCTCAATTACTATTATGGGTTTTTTGATCAACTGTCTCTCTTGAATTATAAAGTGAAGTGTATCAAAGCATTTTATGTTTTACAAACTCAAATCCTTCTCTTAAATTTTATTTATTGAATATGTATTATATCATTTCTCTATATTACATCTATTTAACTTATAATTTATTTAGATCCTTATATTTTTGCTTACATGTATGTTTCATATCCATATTTTACTTTTTTACATTTTCTTCTATAATACTAAATTGAATTTACTTATAAATATAAATAACTAAATACATTTTTATTTATGTTTATAAATACTTTGATGATTACTTAAAATAAAATTATTATTCTATATCATTTCCTTCCTTACAAAATTTTTAATATATTCTTTATAGAGATATATACAACATGGAACCTTAAAAAAATTGAAATTTATTAGTGATGTAACACCTTGATATTTTTAAAAACAAAACTACGTTTGATACCGTATATGACACACAACACCGAGCATAAATGAAACACAATATATTATTATATAAATATGATCATTATAACCTATCTGTTAAAATGTTGGATATGAATAAGGTTAATTACTTTATGGTATATATATATATATATATTAATGTGCTAATAAATATAAATTTAATGATAAATTATTAGTAAATAATCACTTAGTTTTTAGAAAAGTCATTTTATTCTTCAAAAATACATTTTCTTTAAAAATTGATTTTATTGTTTTTCTTGAGAAAATATTATAATTAATTTATACAAATTTTTTAAATTTTATTTTATAAATTTTATATAATTTTTAATATTATCACATCCAAATTAACTTATGATGAAATTTTTAGATTTTTTTAAAAGTTTTATTTTTCAATGAATGGTAAAAAATGCTTATTTTTATTGAAAAATGTATTTTATTTTCAAGTATTTATAAAGAAAAATTCAATTTTGGATTAGTTTAAAAATGTAATTAGTTTATTTTTATTAAAAAAAAATATAATTATGGATTTTGGAATAAATTTTATAATTGGATATAGTATAAAAACATTTTATATTTAAAATATTTTTTTTTGAAAAACTGTTTTTCATCACATTTCGCGAGCCTCATTTTAAATTAAAATTTTCCAGTTATATGAATTGAATCATTAAAAATGGATTCCATATTTGGAATCATGAGTTTTAAATAAGGTCAATAATCCCTTTTATTTTTAGTCACTATGAATAGTAATTAAAGTAAATATTTATCCCCATGATAAGGGAAAATATAGTAATTAAGGTTAAAAAATAATTTGATAAGGACTAAAAATTGACCATAAAAATTGATTTTATCCTATTGGATGAATGGAATTAAGTTATTTCTATCAAAGTCTCGAATATATGGCCACTTGGTGTGTAACATCCCATTACATTCTTTCAAGTACTTCTTGAATGTTATTTTGATTCCATTTTTATTTGGTTACGCTTTAGGACTTTTCAATATGGTGAGAATTTATCAAGTAAAATGACCTAAAGTTTTGGAATTTTTTTTTAATTAATAGAGTCTAGAAATAAATGTTTCAAAGGATTTAGAGGGTGAACTTTGGGTCTGGGTTGAATTGGATGCTTTATAGGTGATTCTACAAGGAATTCTGTTGAGAACTAGCTACAAAAGGAATTCAATATCTAAATAATTGGTTTATGATGTAAATTTTTCATTATAGGCAATCCACCAAAGAACCCTAGGCTCCCTCCCATGTGAATTGAGTGAATCCAGCCCTTTTTAACATATCGGTTTGGCGTTTGATCTCTGTTGAGTTTCCTCACTTTGGTTTTATCTTTCCTTTCACTAGACATTATTTACATCAGCAAGATATCATGGTTTTTGATTGAATCGGAGTTTGGTCTTGATGGTTTGTGATCTAGGATTTCCTTTTTGAACTTCTTTTCTTTCATTTTTCATCGGTGTTTCCCATTATGGGCATTATTTTTATCACTTTTTAAAGGTAGGTGGTTCCATATGATTTTACCTAAAATTTAAACCATAAATTGTTTAATTGATTTGAAATGAATTATTTAATTATTTAAAAACCAAGATTTGAGGTGATTGATGTTTTATTATTAAAAGGTTATGATAATTGTAAAAATATTCAATTTCAATGGAATTAAAGTTATTGTGTGGACTTTATAAAATTTATGGATTAATTTGGAAATTAATTTGATGAAATGATTTTATTTTTAACCTAGAAATTATTGGATTAAATTGAAATATGACTTGAAAGGTCATGAAATGATGAAACTTATGATTTTCATTTGAAATGAGAAAGGCATGTTGAAAAATGAAATTTGGGAAATTGTATTTTGAATTGATTTGAAATGATTAATTATTTGATTTATTGAAATAGATGTAATCTTGGGTAGTTAGTGGAAAATCAAGACAAGCACTCTAGGAGCCGACCCCTCAAGAAATAGATTTCTGATGAAAAAATTGACATAAAATTATTGTGGCATGATTTTCCTTGATGGGGAGTTAAGTCCTGATGGATTGAGGTGAGGGACATGTGCACACATTGAGCTGAGATCACTAATTGAGTAGTGTGGACATCCTATTACCAGAAACTAATGTACCACATGTATTATTACATGGTATTATGATATGTTTTATTTGATGATTACATTCCATTTATTATTGAACTATTTTATTCATGCTAACTTCTTTATATAAATTTTGTATATAAAATATTCAATTAAGACTATTTTGATATATATTCCATCTTTTTGATTTGAAAGAATGTTTTGTTGAAAATATGTAAATGAAATTCCATGTTTTATGTGTTTAAATAGAAATCATACATGGTTTATTATTATGGAATTGATTATAAAGCACTTAATGAGACCCTACATAGATTTTTACTTCACACCCTACCTTTTACTTTGGGTTTTTTGTCGATTATCTTATTCCAAGTCCAAGTAAAGGGAAGGCACCACTAGAAGGTAGTGGATGTTTCTGATTCTGTGGGACATAAAGTATTGGAGGTTATAGGTGGAGATGTGATCCACCTATTATGTGGTATATGTGTGATATTTTATCTTAGTATATTTTGTTCCTCTTGATCTTATACTATTTTGGGTATTTTTTTACCTATTTGTTTCTATTAATTTATCATTTGGGAGTGTTTATATACCTACTTGTACCATTTTTCTTCTATTTTTTTGTTACAAAATCATTCCCCTTTTTTTGTTTGATTCTAGGTTCTATTATCCAACCTGTGGAGATTAATAATTACACTTGGGCTATGTTAGATCCAGATCTGGTATCAGTGTACCTAGGTATCCAGAATGGTTCAGGAAAAAGTGGTATCAAAGGAGGTTGTGCTTCTTTCCTTGACCTCAGTATGCAGTTGGGTTTTCCTGGTAGATAGGTGGTGGAATTATTGAAACTTAACATGTAGATATGAGTGAATTTATGTACTTATATCATATTAACAAGCCTTAAGTCACCATGGGTGTTTGGAATATGTGTATTTGAATATTAATTTTATCTAATTCTAGTTTTGCCTCCTTTTTATATGAGTATACTGAAATCCCAATATTGATTTATTCTTGAAAGAAGTGATGTTTCTGTAAATCTTATTTGAGTTGATGATCTGTGTATCCTTGATGATGCTTTTAGTGTTGTCTATTTATGTTGTATTGCATCATGCCTTCAAGAATACATTTGAATCAGATATAGGATAAATATACTATTGAACCACAATAAGAAAATCCTTCGGTTGACCTTAATCTTGTTGAGATAGTGGTGCATGCTATCCAGGATCAAGGACTGGTACCTGCACCAATTTCTGCTCAGGATCTGGTAGTTGAACCTTGAAGGGATGAATTGAGATATCATTCTCAATAGTTTCTTCATCATAAACCAAAATTATTTCAAGGCTCTAATGATTCTCAAGATGATGAGAAATGGTTGAAAAATCTAGACCTTATTTTTGAGTTTTTGGAAATGCCTGATTCCATTAAAATTAAATGTTCTAACATCAAACTTGAGGGAACTTGCAAGAAATGGTGGGATTTGATGGTGATAGAGAAGAAATATGAGGTTTTAGAGTTTAAAGAATTTATAGTTCTCTTAACTGACCATTTATATATAGATTCAATGATCTTAGAAAAGTACATAGAGTTTTTTAACCTTTAGTAGGGTGACAAGACCATGGAACTGTATGCAAACCATTTTGCTGATCTTGTTTAGTTTTTTCTGGAGGTATCTAATGAAAAGATGAGGGATCAAAGGCTCAATATGGGTTTCTGACCTACTATATGATCACATGTTTTCTTTCTAAATCTCACTTCTTATACTGATGTTTGGAATAGAGAATCGATGGTTGTGTTTGACCTCGATGGTAATTTAGGGATTACAGGTGTTCATTTTTCTCCTAGTAGAATTTCTATGATTTATTTTAATGGAAAGAGAAAGAGTGAAAATTATCTAGGTGGTTATAGATGTAATGCATCATTCAAACCTACTATAGTTCTTGGGAGAATCTCTTTGACTTGTTTTTAGTGTGGCAAGGTTGGCCATTCAAAATGGGTTTGTATTGAGCCGCCAAAGATCTATAGTTATTATGGTTACTCATGACACATATAAAATATCTACCATGTATTTTCTACTCTTAATAGTGGAATGGTCCCATAAGCACCAAAAAGTGATATGTTATAATCATATGATTCAATAACTAAGGGGTTATACCCGCAATCATCTGGAATTTTTTTTACACATAAGAGTCTCCAGAGGAAGATGATGTGGGTCCAATGATTATGAGAATCAAAATCCCTATATATTCATCTTTAGTGAATCATATATTTGATACCAGTTCATCTCAATCATTTTTATCAACTTTTTTTTAATTTTCTGAATCTTTTTATAGATATTTTTTCTTATATGAATATATATTACCACACCCCTCAGAACAAAGAGAGAGTAGGGTCTTATATTTCCTACATGTGTTTTATCCTTATAAAAGATTTATCTCACTTGTATTTTTCTAGTTGTTTATATGAAACTTATTTACATCATTTTCAGGATGGATTGGTAGATTTCTTATAAGGCCCAAATTAACTGTTACCTTTTACGAGTCTCTTTTATTATGCTTAATGGGATGTGTTGTATCTTTTTGGGAGAATGGGACTTAAGGTCGAGTGGATACGAACCTTCTTTTCCAAAGTTGGGAAGTGTAATGTCATTTTTTTATATTTTGAATTGGAGTGAGAATCTTTTAGTGATGATATCCATCCAGATATCATCAAGTTTCCCAATGGTTTTCCTTATAATATCTCTATATTTCCACTGGTAAGATAGGTGGAGTTTTCTATTGATTTAGTACCTAATACTCAGCTTGAGTATATTCCTTCTTACCATATGAACTCACTAAATTGAAAGAGTTAAAGACTCAATTGGATGATTTTATAGAGAAAGGATTTATACACCTTAGTGTTTCACCTTGGATGATACCTATTCTCTTTGTAAATAATGCCGATCAAGAAATTATACTATGAATTTATTACTAAAAAATAAATCTTGTTATAATGAAGAAAAATTATATTTTACCATGGATTATTGATCTGTTTGACCAATTGAAAAGGAAAAATGGTTCTTGAAGATTGAACTTTGATCTGGTTATCACCAGTTTAGAATTAAAGAATCTGAAATTTATAAAACTGCCACCAGGTCTAGTTATGGACACTATGAGTATCTTTTTATTCCATTTGGTCTAACCAATAATCTTGTAGTTTTTATAGATTTTATGAATAAAATATTTCCTGAGTACCTTGACTCATTCATGGTGGTATTTTTGGATGATATCTAAGTTTACTTTCATACTGGATATGACCATGTACATTATTTGAGAGTGATAATGTAAATCTTGAGAAATAATCAACTTTATGTAAAGCTTTTGAAGTTTAATTTCTAGATTCAGGAAGTGAAGCTCTTGGGACATGTGGTCTAATAAAATAGTATTTCAGTTGATCATGATAAGGTGAAAGTTGTTGTGACATGGGAGAAACCACATAATGTTTTTAAGAATTAGAGCTTCTTGGGTTTGGAGGGATATTACCACTGGTTCTTAAAGATTTTTTGAATTTGAATTCTCCAATGACCACACTCACTCGAAAAAAACTGAAGTTTATTTGGGATGAGAAATGTTAGAGTTATTTTTTTAGATGAAATGAATTTTGAATTCTATGATAGTGTTGACTCTTATAAAAATTGGGTAGGGCTATGTAGTCTTTTATGAAACATTAGGTTCTGTATTTGGGTTGTGTCCTTATGTAGGGTGATCACATGGTAGCCTATGGTTCAAAGAAGCCTAGGCCACATGAGAAGAATTATTTGACCCATGATCTTGAACTCACAATTGTGATGCATACTCTTAAGATTTGGAGACATTACCTTTTCGTTGAAAGGTTTACCATTTATTCTGACAAAAAAACACGAGTTATATCTTCTCTCAAAAATATTTGAATATCTGATATAGGCATTCGGTAGAGTACCAATAGTTTTTTTATTTCGACATTTCCTACAACACTGGTAAGAGGAATTTCATTACTGATGATTTGAGGAGGAAAATTTTGAACTAGTACATCAAGGAATCATCCTATGAGTGGAGTATGATGGCTCTCTTTAATTAGTTTCATTTTGGAGTTTGGGAGAACCGGTATAAGGATTTTTTGGTGAGCGTTCAGTTCACCTTCTCTCTTCTTAAGATGATTCTTTAAGAGAAAAAGTTTTATGATAAATTCTATAGTAGTAAGGACACTCTTTATAATGGGGATACTATTGGTGAGTAGTCATTCTCTTTATAGGGTATGCTATGTTTACAGAACTGGTTTTTTTATATTTTGTTATAATAATGGTTGTGATGGGGGATTTCCATAATTCCTAGTGGGCATGTACCCATGTACCATGAATATGTTCTATGATATGCGGTGAAGATTATGGTGGATAGATATGAGATTAGACATCATTGAATTTGTTTTTCATTGTTTACCTACCAATAGGTCAAATCCGAGCACCAGAGACCTTTGGGTTTGTTTCACTTCCAGTGTATACTTGAAAGTGGGACAATATTTCTATGAACTTTATGACTGGGTTGCTGTGTAATCCTCTAGGTAAGAATATGATGTGGTGGTGATCGATTGGATAACCAAATTGGATCACTTTATACATATTCAAGATAATACCAAAGTATAGGATTTTATAAATCTATATGTAAAATACATTTTCTGCTTACATAGAGTTTTATCTGCTATAGTATCTCATAGGGATCCCCATTTCACTTATTTCTTCCAAAGAGGCCTCAAGGAGGCAATGGGATCCCATGTACAATTGAGAAAGACATATCATCTGCAGATGGATGTCTAGACAAAGTGAGATATATAGATTATTGAGGACATGATATGTGCTTGTGTTCATGAGTTTAGTGGATCTTGGGATGACCATATGGGATTTATTGAGTTTTCCTACAACAATAGTTACCAGTCCACTATCAGAGTGGATCCTTGTGAGACCTTTTATGGATAACCTTTCATATCTTCATTGTGTTATTCAGAGATTTGTGAAAGTTCCTCGATAGAACCAAGTTTGTTCCAAGATATGGTGATGATAATTTAGTTGATTCATTAGATAATGTTGATAGAACAGATTTTGTAACAAACCTATGTTGATCTCCATTGATGACCTTTGTAATTTTCTATTAGTGACTAGGTTTTCTTGATAGTTTCAACTTATTTGGGTCATTGAAATATTGGGAAATAAGGAAAGATATCGAAAAGGTTTTTGGGTCCTTTTGAGGTTGTTGAGTAGGTGGGGATAGTGGATTACCACTTGAGACTTCCAATATAGTTGAATTTAACCCACAAAATGTTTCATTTATCATAGCTTCAAAAGTATATTTATGACCCTTATCATGTTTTGAGTTGGGATGATCTTGATATTGAGCCTGATTCATCTATGATTGGGATTCAGTCAGGATTGTTGATTATAAAACAAAGGTTTTTCATAGGAAGATGATACCTTTGTTCCATGTACTATAACAACATGGTTCTGATTTTCATGATACATGGGAGAATGAAGAACTAAAGATAGAGAAGTGGACTTATCACTTTGATATGGAATCTTATTAATAGGATTTTTGGGAACAAAATTTTTTTATGGTGTGGAGGTTGTAACATCCTGTTACCTTCTTTCAAGTATTTCTTGAATCTTGTTTTGATTCCCTTTTTTGGGGAACATTTTAGGCCTTTAGAGCAATGTTATATTTTTTCCAGGAAATTGACCTAAAGTTAGGGGATGTATTTTTTTTTGAATTAATGGAGTCTGGATATAAATGTGTTGAAGGATTTAGGGGGAACACTTTGGGTCTATACTGGATTATATGTTTTATAGGTGGTTCTGCAGGGGTTGTTGGAGCGAACTATCCATAGAAGGAATTTACACCATAAATCCTTGGTTTATGATGTAAATTTTTTGATGGATAAAATTTGCAAGGAACGATTTTAGTGAAAAATTATTTACGCCATAAAATCTAGACTTATGCTCTAATAGTGGATTAAGCCATAAAAAATATAATTACATCATAAATTCACCACTTAGTGTGTTTTTAACCCAAGTCGATGATTTTTTTCAGCATATGTGCAATGAGATACATTTATTATATAAACCCATGATTTATGTTTTAAATGACTCATGCCCAGTGACTTTATTTGCACTAATTTCCTAATTTCATTTGGAAATCTACAATTGCTCCACCTAATAACCCTAGGCTTCCTTCCATGCATAGTGAGAAACTCTATCCCTTCAAGGTGTCTTGGTTTGATGTTTTATCTATATTAAGTTTCCTCTATTTGGTTTTATTCTTCCTTCTACTATCCTTTGTCAAAAGTGGCGTGATATCATGATTTCTGATTGAATTAGAGTTTGATCTTGATTGTTTGTAATATAGTATTTTATTTCTGATCTCCTTCTCTTTCATTCTTTATTAGAATTCCCCAATGCAAGTGTTTTTTTGATCACTGATTAATGGTTGGCGATTCCATACATTTTCCCCTAAAATTGAAACCTCCAATTTCATGATTAATTTTAAATTATTTTTTTAAATTATTCAAAAACTTGGATTTGAAATGATTGATTTTTTATTTTTAAAAGGGAATGGGAATTGTAAAAAAATACCAATTTCAATGGAATTGAAATTGTTGGGTGGATTTGAGAAAATTGATGGATTTATTTGGAAATTGATTTGATGAAATGATTTGATATTGAGCCTTGAAATGAATAGATTAAATTAAAAGATGATTTGAAAAGGAATGAAATGATGAAAACCTATGATTTGGTTTTGAAATAATAAAGGCATGTTGAAAACTAAAATTTAGGCAATTAAAACTTGAAATGGTTTGAAATGATTGATTTTCCATTGATTCATTGATGGATTGACTAAACCACATAATATCCTGGGTAGTAATTGGAAAATTAGGACAAATACGATAGGATCTGACCCCTAAAAATAGATTGATGATGAAAAAACTAAAATAAACTTACTGAGGAAGGATTTCCCTAATGGGGAGTTGAATCATAATGGTTCGAGATGTGGGATGTGCACACACATTGAGATGATATCACTAATTGAGTAGTGTTAGGATCATATTACTAGAAACTATCATACCACAAGGCTTATTACATGTTCCTATGATATGTTTGATTTGATGATTACATGCCATTAATTATTGAAATGTTTTATTCATGCCAAATGCTTTATATAAATGTTGTATATAAAATTTTCAATTAAACTTTATTTGATATATCTTCCATCTTTTTGAATTGAAATCATGTTTTGTTGAAAATATGTAAATGAAATTCCATGACTTGTTTTATTTAAATAAAAATCATAAATGGTTTATTATTATGGAATGGATTATGAAATACTTAGTGAGACACTACTGGGATTTTTAGCTCACACCTGAACTTTTCCTTGAGGTGTTTGTAGATTATCTTATTCCAAGTCCAAGTAATGGTAAAGGACCACTTGGAGGTGGTGGACATTTTTGATTTGTTGGGACCCCGAGTGTTAGAGGTGGCCAATGGATATGTGATCCACCAATTATGTGAGATATATATGAGCTTTTATCTTAGTAGATTCTATGACTCTTAATGGTGTACTATTTTGGGTATTGTTTTGGATGTCTATTTCTAGTAGTTTCCCCTTGACGAGTGATGAAATAAAAACTTGTATTGTTTATCTTCCACTATTTTTTGGAAAAATCATTCCCACTTTTTTTGTATGATGCCAGGTGATAGTCATCAAACCATGGGGATTGTGAACCCTTATGGCTATTTTAGAGCTAGCATGGGTATCATCGTACTAGGTTATCTTGGTTGGTTCATAAAATGGTTCTATATTCCATTCAATTTGACCTTTATAATAATTAAGTAAAAGATAATGAAAAAAACATCACTTTATTGATTTTAATAACTATAATGTTTTATGATACAGATAAAAATAAATTATGTTTTCATGTAAATAATAATTTTAAATATAATTGATGTTTTATCATGGTAATTTATTTATAATTTTTAGTGATGAAATAATTACCTTAAATTCTTACACAACGTTAACAAAATATTTTTTCAATTAGTAGAAAAAAAATAAATGATTTTAAAAATATCAAAAGGAGTATAATTTAAAATAATTATTTTTGCATGATTTTTTTAGATAAATAAAAAATTTTGGGGAGTTATTAATGGAATAGGTTCTAATTCCTTTTCAAATTATGTTGTTTTCAAAGTCAAATTAAATGAATAATTTCATAAATGACATTAATGTTATTTTTTATTAAATTATATTTTATTAAATGATGTAAAATTCATAAAGATACTCTATTTGGAAAATTTATTGGTATATGTTTAAAAATATCAACTATGGTCTATTAAAGGACCAATTTCCCTTTTATAGTAACTATATTGACCCCTAAAGAGTAAAAACTTTGTTATCACGGTAATTGTCAGAAAGGGTTAACGTGGGTTAAAAAAGTAGATAAGGGTAAAAACCTAGTATAAACTTGTATAAATTTTATTGGATGATAGGAATTAAACCCATAGTCATCCTAGATTATAATTATATAATTTTGGTTCCTTTTTACATGAAAAGTAATTTATGATAATTTAATATCTTATGAAATTCCAAAAATACCCCTCCCCTCACTTATAAAAGGGATCCTACTCTCCTCTTATATTCAAAGTTCAAATACGTTTTGGTTCAAAAAATGACTACAAAAATCCCCTCCTTACTTCCCTTACCAAGTCCCATAGGCTGTGGTTTTATTAAAAAATCCTCTTAGGAAGGATTTTGGTGTAAACCTAAAGAGGTTGTCTGAAGAAGAGATATCATTCTTTGACGAGCGTTTTTGTTTTATTAATTATTCTACCATATTAAAATATTATTCATACATGTAGATATAAATATATAAACATCTACCATATACTAATATTTTATTATTTTAATAGAAAAAACTACATCCATCTTCTGTTCTTTCAAATGAGAAACGAAACCATCATTTGTGTGTACGTCAGACCATCACCTTATGAACTGATGTAATTCACTTTCCATTATTTCCTCTTAAAGATGTTTATGATTATGGATTTAATGTATATATATGATATTCATGAGATATTTATCAATCTAATGTAAGGGATTTCATCTCGATTTCCTTTCATCGAGGCATATTTTAATGTTACGAACCTAATTTATTTTATATGGTGTATATATTTACCATTTTACTTGTTATATCATGAACCCTTAATACTTCATAGTATTTCATGTTTAAATTTAAATTATTCCATCCAAGGGGATTTGACTTGAAATTTACTATGTGGTAAGTGTTTCATAACTAAATTTTATTTCATTGGGTTATATTACTTTTTCATCGATTATATTATGTCAAGATTATGCATGAATATAATTCTTTTGATTTATTTTTTATTTCCACTTTTTTTGATTTATATTTGTAACACATATCATTTCATTAATTAATTCTCACTTTAATGTTATGCTCATTGTAAGGGTTCTTCATCTTATATTGTCTTCCTTAAGACATATTTTATATTATACACCTATATTATTTAATGAGGTGTATCTTGTCATGAACCATCCCCTGGAGCCCATGTCGTGACTACCCCAATCCCACCTTCTATAGGCTGGGGGCTGGTGACTAGCATCGGAAAGGCATATCCCAAAAAGGGAAGGCATTTCCTTTAAACCTGTTCACATAGAGATAGGGAATACTGCACAAAGCAGAACAAAAAGCATATAAAGTAGTAAAACCACCAAAAAGTGCCTCCACTGAGAGTAAATTGTGTAAACTAAAAGTAAAGGGGCTAGGACACAAGCCCAACAAAAAGGGAAGTACAACAAAAGAAGTAAAATCTTCAGAGGTCATTCGACAAGGATCCTTCCTGAAGGGTAGGTACATATCACCGTCAGATGTCACTACAACGCACCACATTTATCCATATACCTCCAGTCACTGTCTAGCCCTGGCTCACCAAAGTCCCAGTCAAATATGTCCGTTGTCTGCACAAGACACAATAGGTGCAGGAGAAGCCCGTGTAGGGAAGAGTATAACAATACTTAGTAGGGACTTTGAGACCAAATCGAGTCTCATAGAAATCCACAAAGGGAAAATACCATTCAACAAGATCTCAAAGTAAATCACAAAGAAAAAGACCAAGATCACACCAGGTATAACTTCATTTTAGAAGGAAATATGATTAGTCATAAAGATAGATCATCTTAAACTGTTGAGAGGCTCTGCTATTGATCCACGAAGGGTCAATCTACTGTTGATCCACGAAGGGTCACTCTGCTACTGATCCATGAAGGTTCACTCTACGATTGACCCAATATGGTTCATGATACTTCTGATCCATGAAGGGTCACTCTCATGCTAATTCATGAAGGGTTTATCTTATGATAATCTACAAGGGGTCTCTCTTATGCTGATCCACAAAGGGCCGTTCTTCATTCTTCACGTCCCAACCAGCCACATGATTCCTGCACTTAGTACGCTTGATTTACTAAGGATCTGCTCCTCAATCCATTGGTCATACCTAAATTTCCACAAAGTACCACATTGAGTAACCCAAAGGACTGTATCGTCGTAAGGGTCCCAACGCAACAGATGACACATTGAACAGATTCCTGGTCTGTAAGGCATGGGCATTTTTGTAAAAAGGCCCCGGTTGGATTCGAGTCTAATCTAACCCAAATGTATGCCAAACTCTTCCAAAACTCATGTAGAGTATCTCAGAAGGACTTCCTATTTTATAGGGTCCCAACACCACAAACGAATCATCAATCGGATGCCCGGTTTGCAAGATACATGTGTTTTAGTAAATAGAGGCCGATTGTGTCTGGGCTTGGTCCGACTCGGTCAGACCGACCCAACTAATCCCATCCTAGGGTCCCACATGACCCAACTTGTCTGCCTGACCCATTTTTCCTTACTGTACCCGATTGAGGTTGGCTGTGGGTGCAGTGCACTTGGTCACCCATTGACCTGAAATTTATTCGGCTCGGCCCGCACCGATGGTTTAGTCTCTTTTTCTATCTTGGACCGCTATGCAGCTCAGTTTTATCCTATCAGCCTAGTCCGCTAAGACAGACTGGCTCGAAAGTTTACCTGGGCTGCTCGGGCAGCCCCGTCTGCTAGCCCGGTAGGTTGGCCCGGTGATCCAGCTGGTTCGGCTCGGTTGGCTGACTGGTTTAGCCTGGTGGGCCTACTAGTTTGTCCTAGTTGGATAGATGATTCAACTTGTCCTGATGGGCCGAGCGGTTCGGCTCAGACTCGCTCAGCCAGTCTGATTCTGCCCAGACAGGCTCAGCCGGTCCAGTTGGTGTGTGTGCAACCGATTTAGTTGGACACCCCCCTTTGTTCGCACGCGGCCCGCAAGGAGTGGGCCACTCCCTTCTATGTGATTCTAGGCTAGTGCCGTGTCCAACTGACCACCGTGGCATGTGCTGGGAGCACCACCTCTACTTGTGTTATTGGTGAGGGCCGAACTCTCCACCCGCATGTGGTGCCATCGTAGGCTGCCTTGCTAGTGGTGTCTCTCCGGCGGCACCTTCCACAACCACTAGGTCTGATCCGGTGGTTCGATTTCAAAATCCCTTGCGTCCTTATGCCTCTCGGGTTTCCTCCTTCCATACTAGTGTCTTGAAATTGCCTTGCCACCATTTTGAACGTTCGTCGAACAAGAACGTAAAAGGAAAAGGGGGTTCGAGCCTTGTTTGTGTCGGTTCATGCCCTCTGCATTAGAAGCTTAAAGCAGGGAAAGATTTGAGGATAACGTACTATCAAAACTATACCAATCCCTCTATAGAAACCCAAGAAAATGACACCATCCCACATCGACGAATGATCCATGAGTCAGCCTGTTCGTGGGTTGACCCATGTTCTTGGCTTTAGAAAAAGAAAGGTGAAAATAATTTAATCAAACAACCTGTAATTGGTTTGAGGATTCATCATTGATGAGGGGTGAAACTTCGAGCTATCCTCGATCCTTGCTCTATTAGAATTCGTCACTATTTGTCGTTGCTCAAATTTGTCTTGCTGGTGTTCATTGAGAGCATTCATCATTGGAGGGAGAGGGAGTGAGATGTTCCATGTTCTTCACTAGAGTAAAATTCCACCAACTGATTTCCCCAACGTGTTATTAAAATAAAACATGTCGTAGCATTTTTGTTATGCTGCGACATCACGTCGTTACACTGTTTCATAAATGAAATAGCGTAGCTGTTACGATTTCACAAAAACATGCCATTACGAGTTTCCTTTAATGTGCCTCATCACCGCAACACAACATCTTTGTCCGCCGCTCAATGTTTGAGAAAATAAATAAATAAATTTTTTAAGTTATTTTATTATTCTCCAAAAAGTCCTAAAAATAACCCTTTTAAATTATTTTATTATTTTATGAAATGCCCAAAAAATAACTTTTCTGTCCGGCCCTTGTCGGTTGAAGTTAATTCCTTTATAGGCGAATCCCAACATTCCGAGTTCAATGGTGCCCTTATATTTTTAATCTGATTACCATTTCAAAAGTTAGAAAAAACTCACCCACATGTTTACTTAAGTGAACTAAAAAAAAGTTCAAAATTACATTTCAGGATCACTGGGCATGAGAATTACATGCCATCAAAGCCAGTGGTCTCAAAATAATTTCATATAATTTTTAATAAGATTTATATTAAAATTCTAGGAATTTACATATCTATTACCCTGTTTGATATGATATATCTTGACTTCATTTATATTCATGGTATTTAAATATTAATTTAATTTATTTATTTAATGGTGATTATGATTAAAAAGTTACTAAAGTGGTAATAGTTCATTTCATAATCTCATCATTATTCAATATTGTTTAGGTTTAAGTCTTCATGGAGGGAATTATATAATATTTATATCTTAAACCCAATATAATTTCTTTGGTTTTTTTCAAAAAAATTTTCTCAAGAATTTTTTCAATATTCCTCTAATATTGTTTAAAGTTATTTTTACCCATAATTGAATTTTTATAAAATATTTTAAAAGATTTTTTTCCATTTTTTAAATGAGGTAATTATTTAATTTTACTGAAAATATGAAAGGAATCTTTATTTTAGCATACTTGGAATTAACGAAATTTCCCACTATCAAGTCCGCTCAATGTTTTTAACGATCATTTATGGTATTTATATTCATTAATGAAAATGTCCATTTTATTCTCTATTGGGAATATTTTGTAATGATACCATCCTTACTATTTATCTGGATGGTTTTTTATTAGTTTGAAGTGGGAAATTATTGTCAGTCCATATGATAGTTCTTCCTATAAGGACAATTTTTGAATAAGGCATGTTGATTAAGTTGTTTTAATTATTCATATAATGAATTAATTTGAATTATTCTGTGATGGGTGGGGACCAAAATTATATAGCCTGTCAATTCCTTAGTAGGTCTCATGAGACAAACTAGTTAGATATCCATATTAAAAGGGTTTTTAGTGTATACCTACCTATATTTTAAAATGTCTTAGAACAAGGCCTCGACGATATGTTTCAAATGTCCAGTATTATGCATTCCATCATTATGAGATAATTTACTGATTTCCATGTGATTATTTGAATTATTATGATATCCATGGATAAGTTTCAAGATCATGTTATTATTTATATGGAATCATTTGAACTTTATTTACTCGTACCATATTATTCTTCATTCTCAAGTTATTGAATAAATGGAATGTTTTTTAGTTATTTACCTTTATATATTGATTATTTCTCATTTTCTCATGATATATTCCATTGTATGTAACCTCTACTAAAAATCTGATTTAACTCTTATTTTGATTCATTCTCCAATTATAAGAAGAAAGAATCTTTGAATGAGTTCAAGGATGAAGAATATTTACATTCACTATGTTTTGTATTTAATGTTTTCAAATCTAATGTGAGATTCAAGCATGTATCTAGTATACCAAGACTAATAAACTATTTGATCCTTTTATTTTTTATTTCTTGTGTCTAGTTCCAATGTAATAAAGTAACCATCACCTCTAGGATACTAGGTTCATGGTATTTATAGCCAGTATAAGAATAAGTTTAGTAGAATACTTAGAAAAAGGATTTAAGATAACATAGAATAGATAATGTAGCCCTATAAATGACTTTAGGGATAAGTTGAAGCATAGGATAACATACAAAAGTTTTGGTAAGCTAGATATTTTATGGTTTCCTAGCAATACATCTATGTCTAGATAGTATAATTGGATGTGGTTTTATCACAGATGAATCTAGGGATTATAACCCCAAAAATAGTTGATCGAGTATATCTCAACCACTATTCTGGTGTATAGTGAGCGTTCCATTACTGCTCATCTATTTTGACACTCTTGGGGGATATGCTTGGGTTAATTCACATTTCATTTATAAACCATTATGTTGAATGAGAGAATAAAACCTATTAAATATTATGATATTCCATAATGATGTGGGATAAACCTAAATTATCTTGGTTTTATATGTTAAAGGGATATCATTAGTTTAAAGAAATAGATACCCCCTTTTGTGGTTTTATAATTTGAGAGTCTGACATGATGAATGGTATTTTAGGAGACATTTATTTTAATACAACCATTTGGTTTAGTATACAATTTATTGTGAAGGTTATTTGAGGAATGATGCTTTTATATTCTTTGGAAATAAGTTTAAAGTTATTGATAACCTTTAGTGTTAATATGATCACTGATGTTAAGGTAATAATAGTCAATTAAGATTATTTGATTTTGTGGAAAATAGGGAATATAGAAAACATTAGTGGTTAAAAAGTGATTTGATGACTAATGTTGTTTTTGAGGATGTTCATCACATTTTAAGGAATATTATAGGGATTAAATTAATATAGTTTTAGATAAAGGGAAACTCATATGATGGTTGAAAACTTAACCCATATGATAAAGCTGTGGGGTTTGAACCTACAACCGAAGGGAAACAATGGTGTAGTGCCTACCACTAGCCTGCATGATGTTTTAGTTAGTATGAATTTTTTTACTTAAACAATTTTATTGATAAATATTATGTCGATTTTGGGATGCATATTATAAAATAAAATCTTTTTTAATTTTTGTAATTTTTAGGTGATTAATTAAATTCTAGGAGACTTTATATTGGGTTGAGGCATATATGGGCTTTAGGTTTAACATAAAGGAATATTTGGGGAAAATTTTATTACATTTTTGGAGGTGTAAGATAAATGGTATGATATAAACATTAAGGTTAAAACATTATTTAATTTTGAGGTTGTTTATGTTATTTGGGATGTAGTGTCATTTATTTGTGAAATAATCTAAGTTGAACCATTGGTTTTATTATGGAAATTTTGATGTAAAATATATTATTTCTTCATATGAAGAATGATGAATTTTGGGTATTGTCTTACATTGTGGTAAAGATTTCAGTTTTTGATAATTTATAAATAAATAAGGAATATCTTGTTATCCTTTTTTAGATTTTTTGATCTATTAAACTTTATTTTAGTTCATCAAGTATAAAAAATTCATCTTTAATACTCATAGTTTGGAGTAAAAGGTGATATTATTGTGAAAATTGATTAAAGGATGAAATTATACTTTTTAAGTAAGTATATTTATTTTTGTTTAATTATATATGGTAAAGAAATACCATTACTCTAGGAAAATGATCTTGAAACAAAAAATATTAACCTATCACCTTCATTTTTTATAAATCTAAGGCCTTTTTCACACCTCATATATTTATGGTTTTGTGGTCGTAAAATTTATTTTGATCATTCAATTTCTTATGACCAATGATCTGTATACCACTCTATAATTATTTAGATATTATCTTTCATCTCCATTTCCATATTTTCACTTCCCATTAATGTTCTCATATTTGGAAACCTAGTTATTTTATGAACTCCATATTTCATTTTCCCTCTTTTCAAGAGGAAGTTTTATTAACCTTTTTTACAATATGAGATTTCAAAAAAGGTATTTTTAGATATAAAACCCTTATTTATTAAGAACAAGTTCAAATTGTGAGGATGAGATTTATTAAATAATGGCATAATTTAGCACCCCAATATTTTTAAAAAGAAAACTATGTTCAATAGCGTAGATGACACACTTCACTGATCATAAATGAACCATGAAATACTATTATTCAAATATGACCATTATAACCTAGCTGTTAAAATAAAGGGAATGAATATGATTAACTAATTTATGAAATATATATAAATTTCATAGTCAATACAAATTTATTGATAATTTCTTAGTAAATAATTACTAGATTTTTAGTAAAGTCATGTTATTCTTAAAAATACGTTTTGTTTAAAGATGGATTTTATTGATTTTTAAGAGAAAATGTTATAGTTAATTTATAAAACTTTTATAAATTTTATTTTATAAATAGGATAACTTTTTTGAAATAATCACATCAAAATTATCTTAGGATGAAACATTTAGTTTTTTCTGGAAATTTTGATTATTCAATAAATAGTGAAAAATATTAATTTCTATTGGAAACTATATTTTCTTTTCAAGTATTTAAAAAGTAAAACTTTATTTTAGATTTGTATTAAAATTTTATAATTTGTTTTAACATAATATTATTATTTACTTTGTAATTAATTTTATACTTGGATATAGTATAAAAACATGTTATACTTAAAAGACATTTTTCTGAAAAATAGTTTTATGTAGTATCTCATTAGTTTAATTTTAAATTAAATTCTACCACTTGTATCAATTGAATATTAAAAAATTGATTCCATATTTTGAATCATGAGTTAATTTTTTTAAATGAGGCCCATTTATTTTTAGTCATTATGAATAAAAACTATAGTAAATAATTGTCACTATGGTAAGGGTAAATCAGGTAATTAATGTTAAAAATAATACGATAAGGACTAAAAATTGACCATAAACCTTGAGTCTATCCTATTTTATGAGTGTAATTCGTCCATTTCCATACAAGTATATAATATATGTCCACTTGGTTTTATATTCCTCTTATTTTGGCCTTTATAATAATTAAGTAAAATATAAAGACAAAAATATAACTTTCTTGATTTTAATAACTATAATATTTTATGATAGGGATAAAAACAACTTATTTTTCGTTATAAATATTCATTTTAAAGATAAATTATTTTTTCATCATGTTAATCTTTTTATACTTTTTAGTAATGAAATAATTACCTTAAATTCTTACGCAATGCTGACAAAATGTTTATTCAATTAATAAAAAATAAAATAAATGATTTTAAAAATATTAAAAGTAATATAATTTGAAATAATCATTTTGTTACTTTAATATTTTAGAAAAATAAAACATTTTATAAATATGTTAATGGAATATATTATAATTCTTTTTCTATCATGTTGTTTTCAAAAACAAATTAAATGAATAGTTCTATAAATGACATTAATGTTATTTTTTTAATAAATTATATTTTATTAGTTGATTTAAAATTCATAAAAATCATATATTTTTAAAATTTATTTGTAAATGTTTAAAAATATAATATATGGTCCATTCATGGACCTATTTTTCTTTTATAGTAACTATATTGACCCCAAAAGAGTAAAAACTTTGTTATCATGGTAATTGTCAAAAAAGGTTAACGTGGGTTAAAATAAATTTATATGGGTTAAAAAATCATATAAACTTTTATAAATTTTATTGGATGATATTATTTCAACCCATAATAATAATAATTTATAATTATATCATTTTGGATCCTTTTTTCATGAAAATTTATTTATATTAATTTAATATCTTAAGAAATTCAAAAAGTGCCCCTACCCTCACTTATAAAAGGGATCCTACTATACTATTTTATTCACCTTTCAAAAAAAATTTAGTTTATAAAATATATATCCAAATACCTTCCTTAATTCAATTTACAAGTCTTATAGTCCTTGGTTTTATTAAAAAACCATCTTAGGAAGAATTTTGGTTTAAACCTAAAGAGGTTTCTCGAAGAAGAGGTATCATGCTTAAATATATTTTATTATTTTAATGATGAAACCTACATCCATATCCTCTTCCACCAAATGCGAAATGAAACCATTGCTCGTGTGTACGGTGAACCATCACCTCACGAATTGATCTAATTCTATTTCCATCATCTCCTCTCATGGATGCTTATAATGATGGATTTAATGTATATATATAATATTAGTGAAATATTTATCATTATATAAAATTAATATATCATATATTTTCTTATCTTTCCATTCATTGAAAAATTATAATGTCATTCATGTGTACATGTAGATTACAAACTCCACGAAGCGATTTGATTTGTTTTTCATTTCCAAAAAAATATATGATATATATAAGTGTATTTAGATAAATAATATGATATTTATGATATAATTATAATTATTGAGAAATAAAATTACAATTTTATTATTTATATCATGATTGTTAATAAATGGAAACATTACTCATGTGTACGTACAACCTACCGTCTCCATAATGGTAGCTTGAATCATTTTTCATAAACACATTTCATAGTTTTTTTAAAATTATAATTGATGTATAAAAATGATAATAATTTCATGATTATTATTCTATAGATGATTTAATAATGACCTTTTTACCATATTAAACCTACATAATTAATTTTTGGACATATGAATTGAATATCATCAAAACATTCAACGTGAACTTAATTGATTAGGTAAATAAATATAACATGGTAATAAATAAAATAAATGGAATAAAAAACTTTGAAAATTTTATTAAGAAATTAAATAATTAACTTAATTTTATTATTCATCATTATGAAGAATGAACACAATGAATCAGACCTTTGGTAAGGGATTTCATCTCAATTTCCTTTCATTGAGGTATATTTTAATGTTATGAATGCAATTTATTTTATATAGTGCATATGTTTCCACTTTTACTTGTTACGTCATGAATACTTTATAATTCATGTTATTTTAAGTATAAATTCAAATTATTCAATCCATGGGGATTTTACTTGAAATTTACCATGTGGTAAGTGTTTTATAAATAAATTTTCTTTCATTGGGTTATATCACTTTTTCATCGATTATATTTTGTCTAGATTATTCTTGAATGGAAGTTGTTTGATTTATGTTTTATTTACACTTATTTTTTTGGATTTATATTTGTTACACATAATCATTTTATTGATTAATTATCACTTCAATGTTATGGTCATTGTAAGGGTTCTTCATCTTAAATTGTCTTATTTGGGACATATGTTATGTTATAAACTTATCTTCTTTAATGAGGTGTATCTACTAACCCTTTGATATGATATATCATTATTACATTTATATTCTTGGTATTTAAAAATTAATTTTAATTTATTTATTTCATGAAGATTATGATTTAAAATTTACTAAAGTAGTAAGGGTTTATTTCACAATCTCATCATTATTCGATATTGTTAATGTTTAAGTCTCTATTGGGGGAATTATATGATATTTTTATCTTAAACCCTATATAATTTATTTTCCACTTGTTATTTTTTAAAATTTTATTTTTTCCTTTCATTTTACTCTTTTAAGTACTCAAAATATCCAAAAAATATATTTTAATATAAAAAGACTTTATTTCATCTTTAGTGAGGAATATTTTTCTACCATATCTGTGTTTTCTAAAAAGAATTCCAGAATGTTTTTAATATTATTATAATATTTTTTAAAGTAATTTTTACCCATGATTGAATTTTTACAAAATATTTTACAAGGAATATTTTTTTTTCATTTTTTAAATGAGGTAATTATTGAATTTTTACAAATAAATGTGAAATGAATCATTATTTTAACATACTTGAAATTAATGGAATTTCCCAATATCATGAACACTCAATGTTTTTAATGATATTATATGGTACACTACTACAAAATAGGACTTTAATAACACTAATATTTCCTTTATCAGTGTTGACTACTGGAGCGAGATTAAAATCCCTAGTCTTTTATGAGTGTTAAAAAGCGCTAATAAAGGGGACCTTTATCAGATTTTTTAGAAGAACTGATCAATTAAAATATTTTTCAGTGCTTTTATTTAGTATTGATACAAGGTTACTTTATCAGTGCAAATAAAAGCATGGATAAAGGGTACCTTTATTTTCATTTGTAAAAGTTCTAATAAAGGGGCATACTATAGTGTGTTGTAACAGCACACTGCATGAACAGTGTAGTCTACTATAACAGCACACCGCAGCACCCGAAACTCCACTAGATATAAAAAATAGAGTACCAATACACAATTAAAATGAAATGGAATTTAAAAAACAATTACAAGAAAAAACACTATATTATAGACATTTCAAAAATTGGTTTATACAATTACATAAGTAATAATTATTAAATTCATCCAAAAACATCAACGTTCATTTATCTTTTGATCTTTCACCAAACTCATGTAGTTGCTAAAAAAACCACTCATGATCGAGCAAAAGAACGCGCCTATAAAAGAAAAAAATTCTTATGTTAGTAAAAATATAAATAAATAAATTAACAGAAAGTGTTAATTTTATTTAAACTTTGAGTCATACCAGGAACACTGTGCATTAGATTGATTTCTGATTGATTATTACATGTCACATCATTTCTTGTTCATATTCAAGCATTGTATCTATGAAAATTAATTAAATAAGGATAAGATAAAGCCTCATCAGTTTAGTCTAGTGGTTGTGTCCTGTGGTGGTGTTTGGGAGGTTCGGTTTCAAGCTTCCCCATGTTCATTTAGGAAGGTTTTTATTTTTTATTTCCATTACCTCTAATGATGTAATATAAATAAGTATAATATAAAAAATGATAAGGATATAATAATGAGAAAACTATTTAGTCTTGTTTGCTCAGTTTTGGTAATGTGATGTGTGTTTTAAACTAAAATGAAACTTATATATTGAAATGACGCACTTGGAGTCATATTGGTCACACTATGTGTCATATTGAGGAGTGAATGATTTCTAAACATTTAAAATTACTTTTTTATTGTTTTTCTAAATTATAAAAACAATCTAAATGCGTTTTTTTTTATTTTTGAGTATGTCACTTGTCTTTTTTACTAAAATTCCATTTTAAACTAGAAACACACACTTTGAATCATACCAGTCACATAATTTATCAGTTTGATCTGACACTAATTCCAACATATCAGAAATGGATTATGAATCATTTTCTTAAATTATCAAGTCATTCTGATTCCATTTTATTAGTTTTTATTGAGTGGAACTATTTGAAATAAAATGTCAATTTTAAACAGATAATGAACACATTGAGTTATACTAGAAATATTGTGTATTGTATTGAGGTTTGTATGACTCCTATATGTTAAAAATGATTTAATGATCATTTTTATAAATTATCAAAACAATATGAGAGTGTTTTCTATGTTTTGAGTAGGTCTGTTGTCCTTTTTACTAAAATTGATGTCAATTTTAAAAGAAAAGATGCACTTGGAGTCATACTGGTCACATCATGCATCATATTGAGATGAGGATGATTCCTAAAGGTCCTAAATGAATTATGTATCATTTTCATGAAATATCAAAATAATAAAAATCTGTTTTATCAGTTTTGAGTATGTCACATGACTTTTTTACTAAAATGTCACTTTAAATCGGAAACACACACTTCGACTCATACTGAATACATCATGTATCTGTTTGGTGTGAGGAAAATTCATACACATCAAAAATGACTTATGAATCATTGTCCTAAATTATTAAGTAAATCCGAGTGCATTTTTCTAGTTTTCAGTGAGTGAAACTATCTAAAATGTCAATTTTAAACTGATAATGGACTATTTAAGTCATATCAGGTGCATCCTGTATTGGATAGAGGTGTACATAATTTTTACACATAAAAAATGATTTATTGATAATTTTCCTAAAGTATCAAAAAAATATTAATGCATTTTCTCAGTTTTGAGTATGTCAGTTTTCCTTTTTACTAAAACTGATGTCAATTTTAAATAAAAAGACATACTTTGAGTCATTTGGGTCACACCATGCATTGAATTTTTGTGCGACTGATTAATAAACACACAAAATGAATTTTGGGTCATTTTTAATGTGTATCAATACAATATGAATGTATTTTTTTAGTTTTGAGTATGTTAATTTTCTTTTTTACTAAAATGTCATTTTAGATTGTAATCTCACACTTTTAATCATATATATCAAATAATATATCGGTTTAAAATGAGACCAATTCCTATACATCACAAATGACTTATGAATAAATGTCCTAAATTATCAATAAAATCTGAGTGCACTTTTTTGGTTTTCAGTGAGTGACACTTTTGGAACTAAAATATCGATTTTAAACTGATAACTTACACTTTGAGTCATACCAGGCACATCATGTGTCAGATTGAGGTTTAAATGATTCTTACACATCAAAAACGACTTATGTATTATTTTAGTAAAGTATAAAAATAATCGAAATGCATTTTGTCTATTTTCAATAGGTCTGTTGTCCTTTTTACTAAAATTGCTGTCAATTTTAAATAAAAAGACTCACTTGGAGTCATACTAATCACAATGTTTCATATTAAGGTGAGGATAATTCTTACATGTATCAAATGACTTATGGATAATTTTCCTAAAGCTTCATAACAATATAAATGAATTTTATTGGTTTTGAGCATGTTACTTGTCTCTTTTACTAAAGTTTCATTTTAATCTAGAAACACACACTTTGAATCATACCTATCACATCGTGTATCTATTTTATGTGAGACCAATTCCTATACATCAAAAATTACTTATGAATTATTTTCCTAAATTATCAATAAAATCCTAGTGCATTTGTTTTTTTTTCAGTGAGTTACACTTTTTGAACTAAAATGTCGATTTTAAACTGAAAACAGACACATGGAGTCATATCTGTCACATCCTATATCAGATTGAGTTGCAGTTAATTCCAACACAAAAAAAATTAATTATGTATTGTTTTATTAAAGTATCAAAAAAATAGAAATATTTTTCTTGGTTTTGAGTATGTGAGTTGTCTTTTTTCACTAAAATTAATGTAAATTTTAAATAAAAAGAATCATTTGGAGTCATACCATTCACACCATGTGTCCGATTGAGGTACAACTGATTTCTATACACCCCAAAGTCTCAAAAAAATATTAACTGACAATTTTACCATTATTTCCATTGACCTTATCTGTTGAACTACCAACACTGCATATTGAGTCAATGTTTTTAGCTAAATTTTTTTTCTCATTTTTGAAAACTAGAAGAGTAGGGGAAGAGTGTGTTCCCATTATATTATGAGAATTCACCAAAGTGGGTATATGATCTTCCTATACACTTATGGATTTCAACAATGAGAAAGATTTTTCGGCTAAGAAAATTGACTCAATTTTTAGTGTTGAAAGATCAATAAAGAAAGGTAATGGAAATAATGGAAACATTTAAAGGAAGAAATATTTTATCCATTTTTTGGGCTTATTATAGATAGTTAAAAGTAAAACATGACTTCCCAAAATATCTATGAAAAAACTAAATAAGTATAAGATAAAAACGATAAGTAAAATAATTTACAAATAATAGATAGAATTATGAAAAATTTAATTAAACATGTTGTAGGAATTCATCTTTACATGATGGTTATATACATTGTAAATGCATATCCTTATTTTCATCGTCTTGTTTTCATGCTTGAATTTCAATCTCTCACGATCATGAGAAGCTTTGAACAAACCACCCAACTCGAATAAGAAAATTCACCTGTATAAGAAAATAATTATTATATGAGTAATAATAAAAAGAAATAAATTAAACATAAATATGAAACAATATATTAATTCTAGGGAAAATTATTTTACTGTGAGAACTTCAATATTACCTCTATTATTGAAAAGTGGATAGAACTTGAAGGAAGGTGATAAATGCCAACACTCTTGGGGTGAATTTTTTTTAGGGATAAGAAGCATGTAAACGTTTTGGTGCATAAATAAATGAAATATGGACACAAATATTATAAAATAAATGATCTCTCCATGGAATAATGAAAATTAAACAAATGTTCTATTATATATTTTTTTTGGTAAAATAGAGAAAGTGTATCGTAACATTACCTTTACATCTTCCAAAGGGTTTCCTTCAATGTTCACGTTCAGTTTTTCCTCATGTTTATTCTAAAATTTATAGAACGGGCCTATTCGATGAAAAATAAAATCTTCTTCCAACTCTTTAGAACTAGTTTTTCATAAATAAAAGTAATGTAAATATGGAAAAAGGATTTGAGAAGGGTCATATGCAAGATCTATTGAAAACTTTATGAAAAATTTAACTTTATATTTGTACTCTTTTCTCAAATGATTAGCATGATTCTATTTTCTATTCATATATACCCTATTAAGTTCATAAAATATTCATTTTTCACAAATAAATAAATAAATACACATAATACATTCAATATAAAAGGTGAAAGTTATATATAGTTGTAATAAGGGGAACCCAAAATTTTATTATTTCAAATAATTTTAGTATGATTTGAAGAATATGAGTAATTGAATTTATGAAAATAATTACTCCACTATGACAGGTGTTGTCCTCTAAATTCATCTAAACTTGAAAGTTATAAATAACTATCTTCCTGACCAGCTTCATCCCCTGAATAGTTATTATTTCATTTTTTACTTGAAACTCATCCCACTTATATTGTGGACATCCACCAATGTTTCTTGAATTAATCCAACCAAAATACATCCCATATTGGGTATTAGGGATAATTTTTCATGACTAATACTCAAAGTAGTTCAAGAAACAGAGAAGAGATGGGGAATGAGTCTCAATCCACAAATTGCAATAATAATTTCATAGGAGATGAAGTCGATGAGGATGAAACCAAACCTTTATTATCTTAAATAATGGGAGTGATTATCATTTTTTAGAGTTTCTATTCCCAAAAGAACTAAAACAAAAAAAATAATTAAATTGGTTTTTTCCTATAGAAAATAATAACAAATCATATAGAATAATGCACATATAATCTAATTTCATTTTTGAATCTAGATTTGTATAATTTTTTTAATAATAAATTTTATAAATATAATTAAAATAAAATTTTTCCTCATAGTAATAGATCTAGAATTTCATCTAGTCAAGATATAATGATAGAGAGTAAAGATTATTCTTAAGTTGAACCTAAATGGAGTACAAGACCTAAAAAGTAGAAACATCCATAGCATGAAATCAAATATTTAAAATCCATTATTTTTCTTATTAATAAAGATAAACATAATAATATTCTGAAATTATATCTTATGGGGATAAACATAGATGATGATATCAAGTTATATAAAGAATAATTGTCTTCCAAATATTTTTCATTCTAGAAAGAATCATTTAATGATGAAATAGATTATATTATGTGAAATAATACTTTTATATTTAACAATTTTATAAAATATTCAAATCATATTGGTTGTAAATGAGTATTTAGAAGCATGATGACTCCAATGATAACATTTAGGTATTAAAAGATAAATTAGTAATCAAAGGTTTAAAAAAATGGAATGGATTGGTTATTTTGATACTTATAAAAATTTATTTCAAATTACTAAAATATGGGTTTTATTTTCCATTAAATTCGATAAATCATTTATGTGTTCATTAAATAGATGTTTAAGCTGTATTTTTAAGTGAAAATTTAAATAAACAAATTTGCATGGAATAGTATGGAGATTCTCAAACTTATTGGATAAAGACCCTAAAGAAAATTTACAATGAAATAGTCACTAATATTTTTGGAATTTGTAGAAATATTTAATTTGAGATAACTAACTATGATGATTAAAATAAATTAATGGAGAAGGTTTTATAAGAAATAGTATAAATCTGTTTTAATATCTCAAAAAAGTAGGACAAACAAATACAACAATTCTGGAATTCAAAGAATAATGCACCAATTTTAAAAATGAAGGTCTCACGACAATTTGATAAAAGGAAGATGAAATGAAAGGGATTGAGGAGATAACCCAAAAATTAAAATAAGTAATTGTTATCAATGATTCTCAAATAGATATTAGAGGAAAAAGGGTTAAAGAGATTGATCATCTACTAAAAGAAAACAAGAGAAATGCATGAAGATGAAATTAGAGTATAAGGACCCAGCCTTATTACATACATAATATTTAATTTAGTCAAGAAAACAATTCCTTTTACATTGAGAATCTTTTCCATTTTAGAGATTTAGGGAGTTGGGACAATACATTCATAACATTACACATTATTACAGAGTGGAGACCATAAAAACAGTTTCCATTTTTTTCAAAATATAAAACATTAAAACTTAAAAATGACTTCTTGTCAATTATTAAACATTTAACATGGATTAATTATTTATATTACACATCCATTAAACTGTTAAAATCATTTAAACACTTGGGATGATCACAAAATCTTAGTAAGGGATGAAAAATAAGGAAATAGCACATTAGTCCATGAATACTCATAACGTATGAAAGCATTTTCAAAAGACATGCTTTTCACCCATATATAATTACATTGTGTAACATGATATTTACACATGATCCGAATAAAAAATGAGAAAATGAATATAATCATAAAGGTATCTTGGGGAATTACTTACATAATCTTGTAACCCTCTCGACTACCTTATAATTTGTAACCCTCACGGCTACCTCACTATTTGTGTAACCATCACAGTTACACTTAGAGTAACCATATGGCCAACCTCCAACTTAAACATAACCAATGAATTGGAAGGAAATATAGGTTCCAAGCTTCATCATAAACAATGCCCAAGATCCATAACATAATCATACAACATGAATATTAGCATAAAAACATTGATTTTGAACTTTGTAAAACATAATTTTAAAAGAATATTTTAAAAGGAAAGTCCATTAAAAATATCATATAATTGAAGTGAAAATTAATATAGTGTATGTAATATGTATAGAAATTTGTAATTAAACATAATTAAACATAATATAAGAAAAAAAAATCACACAATCAATTTTAATACTTCATAAACAATGAAGTATAAGGTTAACCCAAAGAATGGAAATCAGGTTAAGAATTCCCTTACCTCAGGCTTGTCTTTCTTAAAACCTGTTTAAAATTCCTGTATAATGGTTAAAATAGTGTAATTATTATTCTTCATAAACATTTTCATGTTTATAACATCTTATATGATCATTTCATATCATCATTTCACCCTTTAATTGTTAGTATTTTTCTCCTTGCACTGTTTTTGGGTGAGTTCTTTACATGATTTCCAAAATTGGTTCATGAGGGATCTTTTTGTTGATTATAAGTGAAAATCAAGAATTTGAATGGAGTAGTATTTAAATATATATAGTAACATAAATTATACCATTTATCATTTTGAATTCTTACATGAGGATGATTCATAAGTTAAGACATTAATGATGTTTGTTTAGATCATTTTAGTGGTTCTTTGATAATAACGACCTCATTTTGTTTTATAAATTAAAACCATGTGTACAAAAGAATTATAGAACCATTTATGATACATAATAAATATATTATAACCTATTTCAACCATAAAAATGGTTTCATGACCAGACTTGAATGATTTAAAGAAAAATTAAATCACATCGTCCACGATGTCGGTAATTCGACACATCATGGACAATGTTTTTAATTCCTTGAATAAGTAGGAGAGGAGAAAAATAATGATGATGAATTTTACATGAAAATTAGAAAATACAGAATATACATGATTAATGGAGCTTTAATTCCTCTTGGTTAAGATAAGGTGAGGAAATAATAAGAAAATAAAGGAATCTTGAAATAAAAGAAAACTTGAGAAATTTCTCACGAAAATTCTGCAGCCTAACGACGTCTCTTAAAATTTCATAAAAATAGTTTGATGAGATAAAGGTGATATATAATCCCTCATACATAATATGGAAATTAAGTGGGGATATGTAATAAAATATCCCAACATAATCCAAAGGGAAAGAAGAGAATGACATAAAATGAGAGAAAAGAAAGAAAATAAAAGCGAATGTTTACCTCTTGATCTCTTCTCCTTGAGATCCTTCTTAAGAGCTTTGGTTTTGGTCTTTTGGGGATAGAAAGAGATAAAAGACGTGGGGAAGAGACTTGGGAGGGGTATTGGGAATAACTTCAGCATGGATCAAGGTTTTAGAGGTTTGGGAAGAAGAGGGGAGTGAGGGTGGTATTTATAGTGGAGGAGAGGGAGTATTTTTCATTATATTAATCACTATTATAATATTTTTGCACAAGATTATAAATAGTCTTAGTTAATGTGACCTAAAATAGTAATAATGTCCTATGAGTTCAAACCAAGTGGCCTTGAATCACCTATGATGTCATAAATAGTGCATTTGTCTGATAATTTGATTATATGGTATTTTATCATATTTCACTATTCATCGAAAATTCATGAATTTCTGAAAAATCTAAAATATTTACCCTAAATTTTTTTCAATGTGTAGAATCTAAAAATGAATTCAATTTTTTGAAAATAATTTTCTAAATATTATTAATTTAATTTTTAAATAAAATCATTCTTAATTTAAAAATTAACAATTCTAATTCTATAACAACTTCTATATCACGATGAAAAATTAACCAAGATGTTATTATCTTAAATCATCAAGAAAATAAAATAATAATAAAATTTACTATCTATTAGGGTCATATTACTATTCATAAGTGTATGTTACTACTGACCAAAAAAACAAGTTGGTTTCAAAAGACTCCAAATAACATTCTGAACACAATTGTAGATGACAGTTTCTTGAAATTAAAAACATAGAAGTGGAAAAATTATGTTTTAAAGGATAGTTATAAATATCTACTTAAAAAAAAGTTCTATGCATTTATATTTATTTTTAGAAAAACTTGGGGTGTTTCATAGAGAGATACAAATATCTTGTGAAGTTAAAATAAAAATAGAATATAATAAAAAAATCATTATAAATATGAAATGATTTGATATTTCTACTAAATTGGAGAATCTAGAATCAATACAGTTAGTTTCTTCTCAAAAATTAAAAAATAATGATCATACCCCACAATATTCCATAGTGGATTCATATAGTGAAAGAAATCTGTCTAAATGAATGAAAATCCTCATATCATCTAATCATCTAGATATATCTACCTCAAAATGGAAATCTACCACCTATTTTTGAATATACTTTTTGTGATAAAACATTTTTTAAGTTCACTACATGTTTTAAATGAAAATTATTGAATATATGGTTGATGAAAACTTATGATGGACCCTTTAATATATCCATGGTGGCTGGTGGAAAGTGTATAACTAGTTTTTTCCCCAAATAAAGTCCAACCAATTGATACAATCACTTGAAAACTGCAAGCTTTTAAATATGAAAAAACTAGACAACATGTGGTTCAAAATAATAAACCATGGTTTATAAGTCATTGCATTTTCTATAATAAATGTTGTCATAGTGAATTGGATATTTTTTACAATTTACGAACTTTAAATACACAAGAGATGGCTATTTTAGGTGGAAAATGTCTCACATGAGTCAACATCCATAGACATTGAACACAGATATGTTAAACTCAATTAGAGTTGAAATGATTAGAAATATATGATGTATTTCCAATGGCAGTAGTCACGATGCAGAGGTATGCAGGTAAAAATAATTCAATCATGAAAGCAGCGATGGATGATGAATAACAAGCTATAATGAACAAAAAATACAAAAATATATTGCCAAATAGGAAAAATGGGTGAGGAGAAAGATAAAAATTAACATACTTTGGATTGAAGCTTTTATTCGTCCAAGAGAAATAAACATGCCACCTGTGAAAGCCTGGATTCGTTCGAGCCTTGGATTCTTTGAGCCTTGATTTGTTCAAGCCTTGGATTAATCCCTTGGATTCTATTGAGACTTGATTGGGGGTTGGATTCACCAAGGAGGAGCGATGGTAGGAGGTTGCTTCTATAAATAGATTTAGAAATCACGACAAATTTAGTTGTGGTTAGGGTTATTAAATAGACCATAGGCGGTTTTATCAACACTTTCAAAAGAGTACTAATAAATATAGAGATTTATTAACACAAAAAAATGTTGATAAATTCCACCTTTATCATGGTTAAAGTTGTAACGTGGATAAATATTTATTTTATCATTGTTATTTTAGCGCTAATAAAAGATTTTCAATTATAATTATAAATAAAAAATGTAAATATATATACTTATATATTTATTTATTTTAATTTTATAATTATTTAAATATATAATTATTAATTTACAATTATATATATACTTTTAAAAAAATAATATAATTATTTATTTATAACAATAAATATATTTATATCATTATATATATTAATATAATTATATATATATTTAATAAATATATATGAATATAAATATAGTAAATATATTTATTATAATTTGATAAATAAAAACATATTTATATCATTATATATATTTAATTAATAAATATACATACATAAATAAATATATATATATATATAGTAAATATATTCATCATTTAGATATATTTATTATAATATTATAATTATTTAAATATACAATTATGTAAATAATATGTAAAAAATAATATTTATATATTTATATCATTATATATTTATTTAACTATATATATATAAATATATATATAGTAAATATATTCATTATTTAAATAAATTTATTTTAAATTTATAATTATTTATAATTATATAATTTTTTTTAAAATAATATTAATTTACTAATAATTATAGATATATAAATTTATAAATATAGTAAATATACATTTATAAATATATTTATTTATACATATTTACTAATATACTTTTGAAATTATTAATTAATATATAATCTTAAATGCATGCATATTAAAAATGAGTGAAATTAAATAATTAAAAATGAGTACACTAAAAATATTGAAAAATTGGATAAATTTTATTACATAAATATATATTATCAAAAAAATATGGATATATATTGAAATAACAATGAATACATATTAAAAATATTAAATCATAGTAAATAAATAAATATAAATAAATAATTGAAAATGATTAAATTCCCAAAAAATAAAAAATAATTTAAAAATGAATTAATACGTATTTTTAATATAACAAAATATAAATAAATTAAATTTACCGATTAAATAAATAATATATTAAATGTGTCATGTTATAATGAAATTCTATAATGAATACTAAAATTTTAATAAATTACATAAATATTAGGTGTATGTGTTTCTATATAAGATTTCATTAATTATGTAAATATTTGTATGTGTGTTGTATAAAAAAATGCATTAATTACGTATATGTATGTTAAATCAAAATAACACACGTTTGATATATGTTAAATTGAAAAATCAAACGACATTCAATTATGTCCATTACTCGATGCAATTAATCAATATTTTTAATTCATATTAATTTTTAATTATAAACCATTATTTACTGTACATATATGACTATTAAATGTAAAACATAAATATTTTGTATTATATAAATCATATTTATATACATTTATATATATCTGTATATTTGATATATAATATTTATTAATATTATCAATAATTATTTAATTAATAAAATGTTTAATATTTTTCTTAATTTACTTATTTTTAGTTTTATTTGTTTATTTTTTATTTTACATATATCTATATATTTAATATATACAATTTATTAGTATTTATAATTTATATATAGTATAATCAATTTATTCATTTTTATCAATAATTATTTAATTAATATTTTTTTTTATTTTAAATAAAATCATTTTTTATTTTTTATTTTTTTAGTTATATAATTTTATTCAGGACTTTTATCAGCGCTAAAAAAAACACTGATAAAGGATCACTTTATCAATACAAAACATAAAACACTAATAAAGGGTGGCCTTTATCGATGCTAAAAACAAAGCGCTCATAAAGGGTACATTTTATCAGTGCTGAAAAAAGCGATGATAAAGGTTTCCCTTTGTCAGTGCTCAAACAAAGTGCTGATAATGGGTACCTTTTATTAGCGTTAAGAAAAACCTGATAAAATGTACACTTTATCAGTGCTTGTTTGAGCGCTAATAAAGGGAATCTTTATTAGTGCTTTTTTATACAACTAATAAAGGCCAACTGTCACAAACCAAGATAGGATTCCATCCAACCTAACACCTGACCCGATTCTTGGCATGGCCCAAAGGGCATTCTTGATCCCCACAGGATGGAAACTAGTACTTGGGTATCAACAATATGCTTTGGGAACAATTTCACCCATTTGTAGAAGAATAAATAACCAATGAGAATAAACCTCACAATAACTAAATGAGGTATAACAATTTTCAGAATCAAAGTTTACAACTTTAAATTAACCCAAAAATGGTACTACACCAAAAAGGGGAGAACAAAAATATCCCCAAAACCTCCATGAAACATGAGGGACAACACCCTCAAGCCACCACCGTAACACTTACAAGAAGTGGAACACTAGCAACCGGGTCCACCATCACCACCACAACACATCTTTCCTTTACTTGGGTTATACATAACAAAGCATACATACACTCAAAGGTGTATGCAGGGTATGAGCCAAATCCTAGTAGGATGCCACCCAAAAGAAAAGAATTCATGCCATAACATTATAAGAAAAATTAACATGCACATTATCATGACCATCCTAGAGGGACTCAAGCCGTTACTACCCCAATACCACCTCCAATAATCCAGGGGCTGGTGACTAGCACCAACTAGGCATATCCCACAAATGAGAGGCATTAACCAAAAGTATATGTACACATGCACACATCTCCAAGCCAAAAAATGCTAAAATTTAAAATCCACTAAGTAAAAAATGCATGCGTACCACTAAGATCCCACAATAGAGTGCAATAGAAAAAGTACAAGAAAGTAAAAAAGGTTCAAAAAAAATCCCACATAAAGTGCTTATAGCACAAATCTAACCTGAAAGTAAAGGTACTAGGACTGCTATCTAAAATCCGCAGGAACACACCTCATCCTATCTGGTCTCACTAAGTGTCGTCTTGTCCGGGTCCACCTAAGGCTCCGTCAAAAGGTTGATCATCTGCACAAGACATGACATGTGCAGGAAAATCCTGTGCAGGGGTGAGTATAACAATACTCACTAGGAAACCTTTAAACCACAAAGAGATATAAAAAAGGAAGTACAATCAGTTCTATATAGGTATATGTCCACATTTCATATAACAAGAATATCCAGATATACTCAAGAGAGACACCATTCTCTCAGGTGGTCACAACCAACTTCCAGCCACATGATTCCACACAAAGAATTCTCTTTTCAGGAGAACTCACCACTCAAGTCATGATATCATCAGAGAAACTCCATGGAGAGGTCTAGCTCATTTGGGATCCACACAAAGAGAATTCATTGTTCAAGGAAGACTATGATACACAAAGATAGGGTGATGCCCAGAACTGACTGGGGAACACTGTGGATCATACCTAGAACTGATTGGGGGATACCACGTACCTAATCTGGATCAACGTGCTACATAGGAGATCATGCCCAGAACCATTGGGGGATGCCACAAACCCTACTGATATGGACCTCTAGATGGAGTATCAGTTCCCTACTGAAGGAGGGGATGCGATTTCACAAAATCCACTAGGGGTGATAGAGAATCGCACTCCAGTCTCAGGGAGGAATACCATACTCGTTCTGAGACTCGACCTCTAGAGGGGATTATAATCCCGGGATGTGGATGTAATGTCAAACTAAACCCTCATGGTAAGGACAAGGGAACACTCTCAACCTCTACTAGTCTTAATTAAAAACCCACAACTTGTCTCAAAATGACTGTATCAATGTTAGGATCTCAACTCCACAGATGAATCATCGATTGGACCCTCCATTTAGAAGATAGGATCAATTGAGAGAAACTACCCGCAGGCCTACCGAGGGGCCTATGAACCTATCACCGTGGTCAACCACTCACAACTCGGTAGTGCGATTGATGCACCCACAGTCAACCTCCACGTTCAACAACCACAGTCGGTGCACCCAAGGTATCTTGGGCTGCTGCAACCCCGTGGTTGATCGCAACCAGGCTTTGCCTCAGTTTCCCTGGGTCTAACCTCACCCCCCGACCTGACCCAATCTGCCGAATCGACTTGGACCATCCAAATGTCCTGGCATACTATCCTAGACCATTACACATCCACCTTCAGTTAACATCTTCCGCTATATCAGTCGCCACACCCCACCGCCATCATCGCATCCCGCCGCCACCACACCTTTGGTCACCACCGCACGCCGCCATCATCCTCCAATCACCACTGCCGCACTGGTGGTCCCCTACGTAGACCACCGCACCTCCTTCAATTCCTGAAAAAATAAATGGTTGTAGATATGAGCTCTTTGGGTCCCAATATACCCATATCCGACCTCATTTGTCAATTCTACTTGAATCCATGGGTTTGATCATCTTTGGAACCACCCGAAAATATTGAGCTAGGAACCACATTGTTCTAATGGAGAAGAACACAAAGAACAGAGGAAGAAATGAACATGATAAAAGTTTTATTATCGTTTTCCAATCATTCTTAGCCAACGATCAAGATCAGGGGATTCAGGTTAGAAAACCACAACAAATAAATCCTAATAACTTGTAAAAAAATCACATCCCGCAAATACAATTGATCTGTGGGCTAATCTGTTCATGGATTAGTCCACATTGATCATAGTAATCAAGAATCTGGAATTAAATCAATAGATAATATGCTCTACCTCAAGTTGTACCGATTGTCTATGAAGAACATTTGTGTTGTCATCATTAATGAATTCCACAGATTCCGTTGGCATGATGATCTATGATCAGGTCTTGATCCACTGTCATTCACCTGAGATAATTCTCCTAGGTTCTCTCTAAAGGTCCTCCAATATTTCTAGGGTTATGCAGCTAACCTTGTATTTCTAACATAAGGATAAATTTAAAGGTAAATTCATTGAGTCAAAAATAGTTTTTAATAAATTATTTTATTCCTTTCACGTATCTGGCATCTTTTTTTCCAAAAATGACTTGTGAAGACTAAATATAGGACATTCCTAGGGTAAAACTGATCTTTTGAGCTCAACAGTTCCATCGTATTTCTGATCCAAGCTCCCATTTATGATTTATTCCACTTTCTTTAGGAAAACTATGAGCACGTGTTATTAAATATTTTAATATTTTTCAAACATTTGTTCCAAGAACACCTGGCCTCTGAATTGCATGTCATATCAGTTCTTAATCTTAAAATAAAACCAAATAATATCCAAAAATAATACAAATAAAATCTATCATGTTCAGTTCTCCCCACCTTGGCATTTTACGTCCTCAAAAAGCCAAAAACAGAGGCTACTCAAACAGATCAGGGTTCTGGGCACGAATCTAAGCCTCTTGCTCCCATGTGCTATCCTAAAGATTCTCATGTTTACATCAAACATGAACTAAATTAATTGATCTCTCACAAAGGATCCTCTCCTACCAATCCCCTGATCTCTACCAGGTACTCAACAAAAGTTTCCCCATTGTCGATGTATGAATCTTCCTTGTCAATGACATGCAATGAGTCATGCACATACCTCCTCAAATGTGACATGTTGAAGACATGGTGTACTTTATCTAACTGTGGTGTTAGATCGAAGTGGTACTCTACCTCTCAAACTCTATGTAGTATCTAGAAAGGGATGATAAACCTCAAAGATAACTTACTTCCTCGACCCAATATCCATAATCCACATTGATGTGAAACCCAAAGGAACACATGGTGTCCTTCCTCAAAATCCAGAGGCCTCTATCACCTATCATCATAAGACTTATAATGGCTCGGTGCAGTCTTCATCTGCTCCTCGATGATATGCACATTCTCTATAGTAGCTCACACCAACTCCAGACCCATGAGTGTTGACTCTCTTGGGTCTATCCAGCAAAGTGGTGACCTACAATATCACCCATATAAATCCTCATATGGTGCCATACCAATGGTGGAATGATAATTTTTTTGTATAAAAACTCCACCATTGGTAGGTGATCCTCCCAACTATGGCCGAAGTCTAACATGCATGCCCATAAAATATTCTACCGAACCTGAATGGTCCGCTCAATCTAGCCATCTGTGAGTGAAATGTTGTACTCAAGCGTAGCTGGGTCCCAAATGTATTCTATAATCCCTTCCACAATTGGGATGTAAAGTGAGTATCATGATCAGAAACCATCATCGATGGAACTCTATGGAGTTAAACTATCTCTTGCATGTAGAGGCACACAATGCTCTCTATTGTACTCTTCTCTTAGATAGTTAGGAAGTGGGCCGACATGGTGAGTTGGTAAATGATCACCCAGATAGAATCGTACCCTTTAGATGTACTAACTAAGGGGATGTATGAAACTACCTCAGAACCTCTTCCCACAAACCTACTGGTACTATTGTGCATCCTCTAAAAAGAACGTCATGCTCCCCACCTTTCAAATATCCATCAAGAGTATTCCCTAGGGACATCTGAGCATGTACGGTCTCACAGTTGGTATCCCCAAGTTGTACCGCCATAAATCAATGAAAGAGTGGAGGGGTGACAACCATCGACTAGAGGTAAGATGATCCATCTCCATCAATAGAGGATATCTGCAATGAGACCAACTACTCTGACGCCTCATTCAATAACAGAAAACATAATGTCTTTCTGAGAGAACATTCTACCACGTTCCCCTTCCGAGGCGTATAGATAGTCTCAAATTCATATTCCTAGAGTAAATCTTAAAAATTCCTCTATCTCAAGTTCAGATCCTTTTGAGAGAAGATATACTTGAGACTCTTGTGATCATAGTATATGATAAATATCTCACCCATCAAGTAGTGTTTCCAAATCTTCAATAAAAAGACTACTACTGCTAACTCAGGATCATGGGTCACATAGTTCTGTTCATGTGGTATTAAAGAGTGTGAACCATAGGCAATAACTTCTTACCTCTACATTAGGGAACAACCAAGATCGGTCCCTGATGCATCACAGAACACCACATACTCAACACCTTCCTCTTGTAACTTCAGGATGGGAGTGCTCGACAACCTCGGCCTCATCTCCTGAATGAACTACTAGTACTTTTATATCCACACAAAAGGATGCCCCTTTCATTTAAAAGTTTTCAAGGGTGATTCCACTCTATATAATTCAAGTAGAAACCTCCAATAGTACCCTATCAATCCAAAGAAACTCCACACCTCAGTAAAAATATTGGGTGACTCCTAAGCAAGAACTTACTCAACCTTCACTGGATCCACTACAACTATAGACTCTGAGATGATGTGTCCTAGAAAATGGACCTCTCAAATCCAAAACTGGCACTTCGAGAGCTTCTCATAATGTTGGTGCTCTTGAAGTGTGTCTAGGACCATCCTCAAGTGTCTCGCGTACTATTGGGGTGTTCGTTAAACCAAACAGCATCACTAGGTGCTCATATTGATCATAACAACATCTGATGACCATCTTTGGTACATCCTCATCATATACTCATATTTGGTGATAACCTGATCTCAGGTTGATCTTTGAGAACCATCACACCCCTTTCAATTGATCAAAGAGGTCATCCATCCTCATTAGTGGATACTTGTTCTTCACGGTCACCTATTTTAAGCGATGATAATTCACACATAACCTCAATCTCCCATTTTACTTCTTGGAAAACAAAGCTAGGGCTACCCAGGGTGAAACATTGGGTCTCATGAATCCCTTCCTATGTAAGTCCTCCAAATATACCCTCATCTCATGAAGCTCTATGGTCGATATGTAGGTGTAGATTTCGGTTCCATATCAGGGTGTTGATCAATGCATAAGTCCATATCCTTATGGGGAGGTAAACCTAGAACATATTTAGTAAAGACATCCCCATACTCCTCCTCCACTATAGAAAACTGAGGACTCATATCATCCACTGCACCATGGAAAAGTCTATTCAATAGATGATTAATCGACTGCACCCTCCTTTGTGTGAGTCCATCCTACAATGGATGTGTTTCTTTTTCACCGAAAAAGGAAAACCTAGTTCCATCACTATGGAAAGAACAAACTATTCACATGAGATAGTCAATTTGAGTTTGACATGTGGATAAGAAATCTATATCAAGAATGAAATCATAAGGCTTCGATGTTGCTACCAATAGATCTCAACCAAAAATCTCACATCCAAGAGTCAGGTCACACTATTGGCACCGGTGCGTGATCATTCAGTCTCCTCTAGTAGGAGTCTCTAAGCATAAGGTTTGAGTCAACAGTTCAACTAGAATATTTAAATCCCAAATAAGGTTTGTGAAAATAAATTAATAACTATAACATGTGTCTATAAAAAATATAGCTAAGGTGGAAAAGACAAATATCATACCTCGTATCATCCATGGAGCCTCAGGGTCATAAGCCTTCATTGCCTGCAGATGGCCTTGTCCCTTCCCATAAGCTCCCTGAGCTTGGAATGGACCACCTGGGGGTAGTGACGGTAATAGGTTGAATCTTTGACCATATCTTGCTACCCTTCCAGCCCCTCTTCCATGTCCACCACCCTGTGGAACACCCTTCTTCTATCTCTTCCTCTATATCAGAGGTCCCTTGACTATCTTCCGATCAGCTGGACGATGGGTCGGGAAATCTCATGCTAGATGTCCCCAACCAATGCATGAGTAACACCATATGTCCCTGTGCTAATTCAAGCCACCTTGGGATCCCTTCAATGCTAACCCTAAGTCCTAGGATCGCCCCATTAAGTTCCTAACCTGATTGGATCAATATGAATATCGTTATCTACCTGTTTCCAAGGTCTTAGCTACCTGGTTCCCACTACTTGCTCCTACTACATGTGTCTTCTATTTCAGAAATCTCTACACTAGTAGGGATCACTGAAGTACCCCATCATAGGTAGGAATGATAAGAGATTCCGCCAAAGCCCTGATGTCTCAGCATAAGCCCTACTCGAAGGTTTGAGCCCTAAATCAATATTTTCATGCCATGTCCAAGGAGTATCATGAAAGATCAGTAAACTTAGATGAATACTCTGCCACAATCATACTGCCCTGCTGTAAATGTAGAATCCCCTGTATGCATACCGATTGCAACATGGCTGGATATAACTCCTCCCTAAAGAGATTCTTGAAGTCTATCCTGGAGAGAGATATATCTTCATGTAAATGAGTCACCTATCTCCACCATCGCCCCATGATGACCTAAATAAGTCTCGTAGCAAGAACTTCCATATGGGCGGTAGGCATCCTCACAAGGTGGTAAACATGGGTGACATCCTATAGCCAATCCTCAGCCATCTAGGGGTCTGGATCACCTTGAAAACTGGGAGGTCACTATCTCTAAAACTCATGACATGCACTCAACCTACGTGCATCCTCAACTGGTAGTGATGGTAGTAGCTGCTGCTTGATGGGTGGTGGTATAGCTGGTAAACCAGCCAGAGGTGTTATCTTTGGTGCAAGCCCCTATACTGATGCCTCATCATTAGGCAAATTATCCTCATGATCACGCAGATGAATCTTGGTTGGCTATCTACGTGGAGGCTTCCTAAAATAAAACAATATTTTCCATGGTCAATTGAGTATATCTAGAGAGATGAATCAAGAAGGACATGGAAAACACAAACATTCCTATATGATGCATGTACCATTTTTTTCCACTGCAACCAATGTTTTCATGTACCGAGTTGGAAAGTAGGTAATAAGAGTCTTGGTGTATGGATACATCGTTTATCGCACCAACACTGGGGTCCCTAGTCTAAAATCTGATCTCGAAACACTTAACACTATTCACCCAAACCAAAATCATTGAGTCTTTGTCCTATAGTAGAATCGACTGATCTGATACCACTCTATCATGACCCATCCCAATGGGGCCTATGCCATGAATACCCAAAGAATTCCTCCAATAGGCCAGGGGATAGCACCGAGTAGGTATATCCGATAAATGAGAGACATTATCCTAAAGTACCTATACACACACACACATATCAAATCCACAAAATGCTGAAATGTAAAAAACAAAAAGTAAACAATGCATTAATACTACTAAGATCCCACAAAAGAGTGAAATAGTAAAAGTACTAGAAAAAAACAGGTCCAAATACAAGTCCACCACAAAGAGTATGTAGCACAATTCCAAACTGAAATTAAAGGTACAAGGACTACTATCTGAAAGTCACAGGAACACACCTCCATATTTCCAGTCTCAATAAGCACTGTATGGTCCTAGTCTGCCTAAGGCTCTATCAAAAGGTCGATCTTCTACACATGACATGACACATACTGGAAAATCTCGTGTAGGGGTGAGTATAAAAATACTCAGCAGAACACCCGAAAACCACAAATAAAAAAAAGGAAGTATAGTTATCTCTACATAGGTATTTGTCTACATATCATATAATAAGAATATCTAGATATACTCAAGAGATACACCACACTATCAGGTATTCATAAAATACTTCTAACCAGAGGATTTCTCTCCAAGCATGATCGTTATGGGAGAACCCACTACTCATGCCATGATATCATCGAAGACACTCCAAAAAGAGGTCCAGCTCATTTGGGATCCACCCAAAGAGAACACATTGGTCAAGGTAGACTATGATAAAAAGAGAGAGGGTCACACCCAAAACTGACCGAGGGACACCACAGATCATGCCTAGAACTGACCAGGGGATACCACATACCCAATCTAGTTCAACCCACTATGCAGGGGATCATTCCCAGAACCATTGGGGGATGCCACGAAACCTACCGATATGACCCACTAGATAAAGGATCAATTCCCTTCACAAAGAGGTAACAAAATCCCCCAAAATCCACTTGGGGTGATAGAGGATCACACTCATGTATCAGGGAGGGATACCATACTCTATCTATGACTTGGCCTATATATTGGATTAAAATACCATGATGTGGATGTAATGTCGTACTGAATACTCGAGGAAAGGACCAAGGGAATGCTCTCAACCAATACAGGTCTAAACTAAAAACTCACCACTTGTCTCAAAATTACTGTCTCAACATTAGGGTCTCAATGTCAGAGGATAGATCATCAATTGGACACTCCATTTGGGAGATAGAATCGATTGTGCGAAATTTCCTAGAGGACTTACAAGGGGCCGGAAGACCTACTGCCGTGGTAGGTACACCTACCACCACAGTTGACCGACTGTGGTTCGGTCATGCGGTCATTGTACCCGCAGTCGATTGAAACCAGGCTCCACCCCTATTGCCCTGGGTCTGGCCCGACCCACCGGCCTGACCCACCGGCCTGACCCAACCTGCTAACCTACCTGACCGATCCACCTAACCTGGCTCACTCCACATCTATCGCTACTTTATGTCCTCCACTGCGTCCTTCGCTGCATCCCACCACCTTCTCCACATCCCGTCCCCACCGTGTCACCAGTCACCACCGCTTGCATACTCTCTACTACCACATACTGGTCTCCAGTCACTGCTTCCACCACATTGGTCCCTTCGATGAAGCACCGTGCCTCCAAAGATTCCCTAAAAACCAAACGGTTGAAAACTTAAGCTCCTTGGGTCCTGATCTACACAGATCTGGTCTCGATTGTCGATTAGATTCGAATTTAAGGGTACGATCATGTTCAGAACCACCCAGAAATGTCGAGCTAGGAACCTCAAGGTTCCAATTTTGAAGAACATAAATAATGGAGGGATAAATGTAAATTATAATAGGTTTATCATCATTGGACAAGAGTACTTATACAATGATCAAGATCAGGGGATTCGGGTTAGAAAACCAAATTAAATAAATCCTGATAACCCATAAACAAATCCCATCCCATAGATATGATCAATCAGTGGGATAATATATTTGTGGATTAGTATGAGTTATCCATAGGAATCAATAACGGGGAACTAAAATAGTAAATCATTATCCCTACCTCAAGTTGGATCAATCCTTGATGAAGAATGATTTCATTGTTGTCATTGATTAGTTCTTGAGATTCTGTTAGTGTAATGATCTGTGATACAATATTGATTCACTATCATTCACCTGAGATAATTCTCTATGGTTCCCTCCAATGGTCCTATGCCATATCCAGGGTTATGCGGATAACCCTTGATTTCTATCATAAGGATAAATTTCAAGGAAAAGTCATTGTGTCAAAAATAATTTTTAATAATTCTTTTTATTCCTTTTACGTCCTCTGCAACTTTTTTCCACAAATAACCCACATTGACAGAAGTTAAGTCATACCTATGGTAAATCCATAGTTTTTAACTCAACGGTGCCCTTATATTTCTGAATTGAGCACCCATTTAATAGTTATTTCACTTTTTTAGGAAAACTATGAACATGTGATATTAAATATTTTAATATTTTTGAAACATTTGTTCCAGGAACACCGGGTCTCGGAATCACACGCCGTCTTAGTACCTAATCTCAATATCAAACCTTATTATATAAAAAAGTAATACAAATAAAATATGTGACATTACACACATTTTCATAATAACAATTGAAACATTTTTAAAAAATATTTTAAAGAAAAACCTTTTGAAGAAACACATTTCAATGAAAACCCTTCTTCACAAATAAGGTTTCCTGAAATAAAAGAATACACAATGTCTACCATATGCCGATGGTTAGAACCATATCCCATAAGCTTCATGTCACAAGAGATGACCATGGGAATATACCTATAGGTAACTAGCCCTAGTGGGTCCTTAGAAACCTCATACCTCGGTGATAAAAAGCCTCCATTAAACTACCGAGAGCATCCTTGTGCATGAGCCACAAGAAGGAAACATATCCAAAGGTTCAGTGGTCTCTAAAACAATATTCCCATGCACAAACTACAAGAGTGAAATTATTCCCAAGGTATATTGGTCTCTGATTATATCACATGTTTAGTTAGTGTTGCAATCATAAATCCTATTAGTTGAATCTGGGCCTCACCCACTTCTGAATCAACTAGCTTACTCATTCTAGTTCACCCACCTAGATACTCGAGATTCCCTTTGTTCTCATATTCCATTTCAAATATCACATAAATCAACACTTCCACATACACATTCCAAGCATCACAAGAACATAAGGAAATCACCACTTTCAAATTTTCATAATTCACATTTTATTTATCATGCACACCAAAACCATTTGGAAATACATTTTCTACCACTTGAATAATTTAAGAAATCCTTTTGGAAACCCACCAAGTAGAATACATGTGTAACCCAATCATTTTCTTGGAAAAATCATCTTTCAAATTCATATTCACATCAAAACCCTTATCATAACATGATTTACAATTTCAAGATGCATTAAAGGTGAAAAACAAGGTAGCTAATGTCCAAAAAAACCCATTTTACTTCAAAAATATACTTTAGAAAAATTTACACGATTAAATCGCTTTGAAATTACATTTCAAACCTTATACACATGGTATAAAATATATTAAAAAAACACCATGAAAAGGAACATAATAAATATAACCAATTTATTTTCAAAAACCACCTTCCATCACGTATTCATCACAAACCCTTTCATAAACGCATTTCAAACCACACACATAATCCATAGAATATATTTAAGCACTCAAGGAAGTATATCAATATCATTTAATAATGTAAAAATGTGGAACCACTTGGAAACTTTTGGAAATTGGTGTAAAACCACAACCGCACCACCAGAAGTCCTTAACAAGGAGATATTGAATAATAACCATCAATATCTCACTCAAAAAAACAATATAAAACCCTCCCTATGTAAAAAAACCCACTGGAAAATGGGAACTCAAGAAAGAGGGAGGGGAAACCCTAGAAAGAGAGAGAAATGGAGATAAAAGAGGTTTACTTGATGTTTCCTTAAAGAAACAGGGTCAAAACCACCCAATAATTGATGTCATAAGGCTTAAAGAAATCTTGGAGGAGTCTCCCATGGATGGAATCCTGAATGGGGCAGATGAGAATGATTTAGGGTTAAAAATCAAAGAGGGAGGAAAGGAAAATTCCAGAATTTTAATGACCTAGACAAGTCACATAGATTGCCTACACAGTTTACCAAACCGTATGACAATAGTGTTCCCCTCACTATCCAAGAGAAGCATGCCACATGATTAGCCCATGTAGTTTGACAAATTGTGTTCCAACTGTGCAGTTTCCAAAGTTCAGGAATGAAATTGGACAGACGGTTTCTTGGGAAAGGGTGCAGAATTTCCCATAACTGTGCACCAACTGTGAGACACCTACTGTCAAGAACAAAATATCCATTTATCTACAAAAATACATGGGGAACCCATGGGAAAAATACCAAACTAAAAAATAAATAGAAAAAAATACCTCAAAACAAAATAATGGATGTGACAATTCTCCCCACTATGAAAAAGTTTTGCCCTTGGAAAGTCATTCCAAAGCTTGATAAGAGAATAAAAATGGATACTCCTCCTCAACCCAATAATTCCACTCCCAAGTCGCATACACATCATATCCATGCTTCCAAATAACTCATACCAATAGAAGAGACTTCCCAAGAATCACTTTTTCTAGAGAGTCCACAATCAGGACCGGTCGCTCAAACACAGATAAATCAGGCTCCAATTCTAACACTTCCAAATTCAACACATGAGATGGGTGTGGATTATTATTTTTTATCTATAAGGAAAGGAACATTTCATGAATTAACATCAAATTAGAGGAAAAATATAACCTTTATTCCACCTTACCAATCCACTCAGTAATTTCAAAAGCTCCGACATGCCTTGACGTTATATTTCCTTGCTTACCCAAATGACGATGACCCAAGAAAGCTTTCACTTTCAGGTTCACCGCGTTACCTCCAAATCTCATCACCTATAATCATCATAAGAATTGTGAAGACTCTGACCTATCGGCAAATGATGCTGGATCATTTTGACTTTATCAAAAGTCTATTGGACAAGGCTTGGACCTATCAACAAGGTCTCACCCACCTCAGCCTAACACAAAGAAGACTGAAACAGATGACCATAAAGTTCCTAAAAAGGATTCATTTGAATTGAGGATTGAAAAATGTTTTTATAGACAAACTCCACCAATCCTAAATGGGCATCCCATAAACCACCAAAATCCAAAACACATTCTCAAAGCATGTCTTCCAAAATCTGATTCGTTCTCTCCATCTGACCATCCATTTGAGGATTTTATGCCATGATCAACATGACCTATGACCCCATGGACTTATAAAGTACTTCTAAAAATTGAAAGATAAAATGGGGGCCACTATCAAAAACAATTGTCAATGAAACACCATGAATCCTCACAACTAGTTGAACATATAATCGAACCAACTCATCCACTTTGGCCAAATCCCTGATTGGAATGAAATCGACTGATTTGGTAAGACAATAAATCACTAACCAAGTGGTGTCACTTACTTGGGTTGTACAAGGACAATATTATAATCCATGGTGATCTCATACCACTTCTAGGTAGAAATAAGTAGTGGCTGAAGCAAACTATAGGGCTTTTGGTGCTTTGATTTAACCTGTTGACATGTATAACACTGCGATACAAAGTTATCTACATCTCACCTCATACCTATACACTAGAACAACTGATGCAAATCATATAACATCTTGGTAGCACTAAGATTAAAAAACCATTGATACTGGTGGTTATCCAACATCACTACCTTGCTAAAAAATAACGTCACCACAAAGCAACCCTTAAAGTACAACACTCCCTCAGGAGACAGAGAACAATCACAAGGCATCTCCCCACCATTTAGGAACTACATAGACTACTAGAAAAACTCATCACCAGGATTCTCCCATTGAATAAACTCTAAAAGAGAAGGTGTTAGTTGCACACCTCCCAAGAACACACTTCCACTATTCTCCTTGGTCTCCATCATCTGAGCAAAGTGCCTCATCAAAGCCCACTCATCAATGGACTTTCTCAATGATTTCACTAGAACTTTCCTTCTTATAGAATCTATCACTACATTACCTTTAACTAGGGTATACACGATGTAAAAATAGAATCTTTAAAGATACTCAACCCAATAATATTGCCTCAAATTCAGATATTTTTGGGAGAAAATATAGGCCAAGATCTTACGATCAGAATAAACCAAAAATTTATCCCCAAAAAGATAATAGCTCCACACCTTTAAGGCATACATCACCACTGCTAACTCCATGTCATGGGTTGGGTAATTATTTTCATGTGGTCAGATCTAGTGAGAACCATAAGACACCACATGTTCACACACACCCAAGACCCATATCAGAAGCATCACAATAGACCACATAACCCTTTCTAGACTCTGGCAAGATTAAAACACAAGATGTGGTCAAACGCTACTTAATCTCTTCAAAGGAAGCCTGACACTCTAGGATCCATTCAAAATTTACCCCTTTCTAGTTAAGTGTTTTCATGGAAAAAGAAATCCAAGTGAAATCCTGAACAAAAATCTTATAATACACTACCAGGTCCAAAAAGATTTTGATTTAAAAAAAATTCTTGAGATGTTCCTATGACATAATTGCACTAATATTTTTAGGGTCCACCAAAACCCCTTGTTCTGAGATCACATGACCAAAAAAATCACCTCTCTAATCTATAAAGTTCACTTGAGAAAACTTTGCATAGAGATGATGGTCTAGAAGAGAGCCCAACATAATTCTTAAATACCGATCATTCTCTTCATTATTCCCTGAATAGACCAAGATTTCATCCAAAAATACCACGACAAAAGAGTATAAATACTTATGGAACACCCTAATCATGATTTCCATGAAGACTATTGGAGAATTTTTCAACCTAAATGGCATTAACTAGTACTCAAAATAGTCATTCCTTCCTCGGAAAAATGTTTTTAGAATATACGCCTCACTAAATATGATGTGATGATAACAATAACAAAAATAAATCTTAGAAAACCACATTTTCACCTTAATATGATTAAAAAGGTCATAAATATAGGGAATAGGGTAATTGTTCTTTATTTTCATTTTATTCAGCTTTGGGTAATCAATACATAACTAGAGAGATTCATCGACCTTATTCGCAAATAGAACTTGGGCGGCCTAAGGGGAGACGTTTGGGAAAATGAATCCTTTGGATTCAAAATCATCCAACTATAACTTTAATTACCTCAACTTGTTGGGGGGGGGGGTCATACGGTATGATGGAAGAGATATCAGATATGTTCTCAATGCCAAATCGATAGAGAACTCCACATCCCACTCTAGAGGGAAACTAGAGAAATCCTATAGAAAAACCTCTGGGAACTCATCCAGAAAAGGAGGTAATCCACCCCTAGAAGCACCATCATCATCTTCCAATGTGAGTAATGAGATCTGGAAAGCAAGATTTCCCAATTCCAGAAGTGGTGGTCTAGCAAGACCCAACTGCAGATCCCATTCACCTTGAAAAACCTGGGTACTATCGTTAGGTGTCACAAAAACTCACTCACCACCTATAGAAATCAATGTGCGCCTAAAAACACACCATCCAATGCATAACCATGATTACACCAAAGAGAACCATCTCTAAAACCAGAAATCCCATTATAATTGAACCCCTGACATGGTGAGTGCACAATACTAACAACTAAAACCCTTCTCCTAGTTCTTACCATGAGGCATTACTAACTACATCACATATGACAAAAGCATAGTTGGTAAAGTTAGCACATCAACATGTTGGGATGAAATAAAATAAACTAAATCACTAGTATCAAACAAAAAAATAGGTAAAGATGATGCAATAAGAACGATACCTCGAGCTGTTAGAGGCCCTATATCCGATTCCACTGGAACTAAATCTATTGCATGGAGTTTCCAGCTTTAGCCTGAGAATGGCCACTACCCTACGGCTCTGCCCTGAACTAAATTTTTCGAGATGATGATCCAGCCCTACCTCCATGAACTCCAAACTAAGAACCCACTGTCTTAGAAGGTTCTGGTCAGGATTCCATCCCTTTCAAATCTACAGACCCTGCATCACTCTGATATGGGCACACAAACTTGCATAATAACTTTAAGTGCCCCATAATTTTGAACCAGTGAGAAGGCCTAGGTGGAGACGAACATGTATTTTGTGTGTTCCCTACCTTCTCACACTAATGGCACATTACTGATCCAATATTGGAAGACACAAACAAAGATAGTTGGGAAGGATGGCCTGAACTACCACCTCCCTTCTTCCACATACTCATCCCACTTCCTCTTCTTCTCAGAAGAACTGCCACTACCCACCTCTGATACTATTTGTGAGAAACCAGACTAGATTCCATGATCAATTTATACTATCATGGCATAATCTACCACCTCAGCATAAGTTTTTAGCTTAAACAAGAAAACTTGAGATCATATTTCTGGTTGCAACCCCATATCAAACTTCTAAGACTTTATATATTCATTTGATACAACCTTGGGTAAGTACCGAACTAACTCTGAAAAGTGGTTGGCATATTTCATCATGATCTGATCTCCCTTTCTGAGATCCAAAAATTCCAAGGACCTAGAAAAATTCAAAATCTTAGGAAAATGTTTCCTGTTGAAGAAAACCTTAAAAACATTCAATCCCATATACTCATTCTTTCTATCTTTAACCAGTGAGTCCCCCCACTTCTGAGTGAGACCTTCCAACAAGAATGAGAAAAACTTAACTCTAACTTTATTAGGAGTGTCAAGAAACTAAAAATTCCTATCTATATTCTCAATTCACTCTTCTAATTCATGAGGATCCATGCTTCCCTAGAAAGAAGGAGGGTTGTTATTGAGGAACTCATGAGATTTTTCCTTTCGAGGACCTGGTTCAGCTTCTCTAACCTGAACAGGACCAGATCCTACTTCTTGAACCAAATATTGAACAACATAAACCACTACTTCCACTAGTCTCTGATCCATAGGTGATGGATAAATCTCTCCAACCTCTTCCCAAAATTTTATAAGAACTATCTAAGGATGCATTTTACTATATAAAGAAACAATCACAAGGAAAAACCATTAATAAAACCATTATATTTTTTTAGAAAAGATAAAAAATTCCAATCACTTCAATAAATCAAAACATAACAAAATCCATCACCATAACAAGTCAACCAAACCACTCCATTCCCACCCAGTGTCCATATATATTCTATAGCTTTTATGTTCCACCTGGAGAAGAATTAAAATAAATCCCAACATCCCATGGTGACTCGAGTCTTGTCATGAGGTGTGCTAACCATACACCCTACTCATAACCAAAGCCTCAAGTACAAAAAATTCTATCTCCAGTTTATCCAGAAACTTTCCTAATTAACTTGACCCAAAAGTGCATAACTTGAATATGATACCATTTTGTCACGAACCAATTCGGGATTCCATCCATCTCGACACCCAACCCGATTCATGGTATGACCCAAAGGTAATTCTCGATCCCCACAAGTTGGAAAATAGTGATTGGGTATCAAAAATATGCTTTGGAAATTATTTCATTAATCTTTATAATCATAAAAAATCAACAAGAATAAACCTCACAATAACAAAATGAGGTAAAATAATTTTCAGAATTAAAATTTAAAACTTTAAATAAACCCAAAAAGGCACTAACACCAAATGAGGAGAACAAGACTATCCTAAAAATCGCCATGCAACATGAGGGACAAAACCCTCAATCCACTACCTCCAATACCTTCAAGAAGTGGAACACTAGAAATTGGATCCACCATCACCACCATGACACATCTTACCTTTACCTGGGTCATACATAACAAAGTCTACATACTCCCAAAGGTGTCTAGGGTGTGATCCAAATCCTATCATGATTCCACCCAAAAGAAAAGATTCTATTCCATAACATTGTAAGATAAATCAACACAAACATTTTCATAAGAATATTTGAAACATTTTTAAGAAACATATAAAAGAGAACCCTTCTCAAGAAAAACCATTCAATGAAATACCTTTTTCATAAATAAGATTTCTTAGAATAAAATCATACACAAGTTCTACTATATGATGAAGGTTAACACCATATCACATAAGCACCACACCACAAGAGTGCACCATGGTAAAATCCTTATAGTTAACTATAACTACCAGGACCCTAGAAATCTTGTACCTTAGTGATCAAATTCATCCACTAAACTACCAACAACATCTTTGTGTATGATCCACTAGAGGGGAACGTATCCCAATGTTCAGTGGTATCCAAAACAACATTCCCATGCACAAAAGCTAGAGGTGAACACATCCAAAGGTATAGTGGTCTCTGATTATATCACATGTTTAGTTAGTGTTGCAATTACAAATCTTTCTAGATGAATCCGAACCTCGGTTGCTTCTGAATCAACAGGTGTACTAGTTATAGCTCATCCACATAGATATTCAGGATTCCCTTTGTGCTAAAATTTCATTTCACATATCACATTTATCAAAACTTTCTTATACACATGACAAGGATCATAATAACACAAATATATCACCACATTCATATTTTCATAATTCACATTTCATTTATCATGCATGACAAAACCATTTGAAAATACATTTCTCACCACTTTAATAATTTAAGAAATCCTTTTGGAAACCCAACAAGTAAAATACGTGTCCAAGACAATCATTTTCATGGGTAAATCCCATTTCAAATTAATATTCATATCAAAACCATTTTCATAACATGATTTATAATTTTAAGACACATTAAAGGTGAAAAATTGGTTATCCAATATTCAAAAAACCCCATTTCACTTAAAAAAATACACTTTAGACACATTTTCACTTTTAAATATCTTTGAAATCACACTTTTCATCTTACACACAAGGTATAAAATATATTCAAGAAACACCAGAAAGAGGAATAAAATAAATATAACCAATTTATTTTCAAAAACCCCCTTCCATCACAAAGTCATTCAAAAACACATTTTTCTGCACACGTATAATCCATAGAATAAATTTAAGCACTCAAGAAAGTATATCAAAATAATATAATAATGTAAAAGAATGGAACCAACCACCTAACACTTGGAAACTCCTAAAAATTGGTTCAAAACCAAAAACACCTCACCAAAATACCCTAAAAGGAAATATTGAACAATAATCATCAATATCTCACTCAACAATATAAGATCAAACCCTCACTTGGTCATTAAGCCCGTTGGAAAATGGGAACTCAAGAATGAGGGAGGGGAAACCCTAGAAAGTGTGTTAAATCAATATAAAAGAGGATTAACTGATGTTTCCTTGATGAATTGAGGTCAAAACCACCTAATTATTGAGGTTCCAAGGCTTCAAGAAAGCTTAGAGGAGGCTCTGATGGCTGCAAATCCCTAATGGGGTTGATGGGAGTGGTTTAGGGTTAAAATTCAAAGAGGATAAAAAGGTAAATTCAAACATTTTATTGACCTGTACAAGTCACATGGTTTTACAGACCATGTGAAAACTATGCACCCCTCCCTACCCAAGTTAATTATTCTGCATAGTTATCCTATATGGTTTGACAAACTATGCACCAATAATGCGGTTTCCATTATCCAAGAATGAAATTGGTGCACGGTTTCCTCTAACCATGCACCACCTACGGTTAATCCCAAAATCCTCATTTTTCTATAAAAATACATGGGGAAACCACAGTTAGAATACCAAACTAAAAAATAAATAGAAAAAATACCTCAAAATAAAATCATGGATGTGACACCAACACTATTAAAGGACTATTTTGTAGTAGTGGTATTTCTATTCATCAATGAAAGAAACCATATTATTCTCTATTGTTAATATATTTTAATGATACCATCCTTATTATTTCTATGGATGGTTTAGTATCTGTTTGACTTGGGAAAGTATTATCAGTCCATATGCTAGTTCTTCCTATTAGGGTTGTTTTTGAATAAGGCATGTTGATTAACTTTATTTATTTATTTATATGATGAATGAATTAGAATTATTATGTTATGTGTAAGGTACAAAATTATATATCCTCTAAATTAATTTGTAGGTATCATGAGATAAACTAGTTATAAAGCCTTATTAAATTGGTTTTTAGTGTATACCTACACAGATTTTAAATTGTCTTGGAACAAGGCCTTGATGGTAAGTTTTAGATGTCCAGATTTATGTATTCCATCATTATGAGATCAGTTATTGATTTCCATGTGATTATTTGAATTATTATGATATCTATTGATATGTTTCAATATCATGTAATTATTTATGTATCATCATTTGAACTTCATTTACTCTTACCATATTATTCATCATGATCAAGTTATTGATTAAATGAAATATTTTTTAGTTATTTACCTTTTTATATTGATTATTACTTATTTAATCATGATAGATTCTACTATAAATAACCTTTAATGATCATCTGATTTCACCCTTATTTTGTTTCATTCTCCCAATATTTAAAGATGGAATATTTGAATGAGCTTAAGGATGAAGAATATTTATATTCACTATGTTTTTTTATGTTTTTAAATGTAATGTGATATTCAAGAATTTATATAGTTTACCAAGTCTACTAAACTATTCATTACTTTAAGTTATGATTTATTGTATCCAGTTCCAATGTAATAAAGTAACCATTGACTCTAGGCTACTAGGGTCATGGTATTTATAGTTGGTATAAGACGAAGTTTATTAGAAACCTTGGAAAATAGATGTATGCAAACATAGATGAGGGAACGCAGATCTCTAAATTACTTTGAGGAAAAGTCTATGTATAGGGTAATATATTAAATTTTTGGTAAGGTAGATATTATGTGGTTTTCCTAGAAATACATCCCAATCTGGATACTATAAGTGGATATAGTTTCATAACAGATGAATCCAGGGATAATAACCCTAAAAAGAGTTGATCAAGTATATCTAAACTATCATTTTTTTTTGCATTGTGAGTGTGTCATTACTTCTCACTTGGTTTGACACTCTTAGGGATATGCTTGGGTTAATTCACATTTTCTTTGTCAAACATTATAATGAATGAGAGAATATAATCTATGAAAACATGTGATATTCCACATTGATATGGGATAAAATTAAAGTGTCTTGGGTTTATACGTTGAAGGTTTATCATTAGTTTAAAGGAATAAATACCCCTTTTTTTGTTTTATTTTATGGGAGTTTAATATAATTAAGGATATTTGGGAAGATATTTATTTGAATACAACCCTTTATTTTTGTATATGATTTGGTGAGAAGGTTATTTAAGGAATAATGCATTTATATTTTGGGGGAATAATTTTAAATTTATTGATGTCCTTTAGTGTTAATATGATCATTGATGCTAAGGTAATAATAGTAAATTAAGAATATTTGATTTTGTGGAAAAAATAGGGTGTATATAAAACCTTAGTGGTTAAAAAGTGATTTGACGACTAATATTATTTTTGAGGATGTTAATCATATTTTTGGAAATATTATAGGGATTATATTAATATAGTTTTAGAAAAAGGACAACTCATTGGCTGGTTGATAAAATTTCACATGCAACAAAGACACAGGGTTTGAACCCACAACCGAATGGAAACAATGGTGTAGTTCCTACCACTAGCCTACATGATGTCCTGGTTAGGATGAAATTTTTTTACTTAAATTATTTTATGGATAAGGATTATGTAAAATTTTTCAAGCATATTTTAGGATCTAATATTTTTTATTTCTTAGGATTTTGAGGTGATTAACTAAATTTTAGGATACGCTTTATTGGGTTGAGGTATATATAAAATTTAGGTTTAACATAAATGATTATTTGGGAAGAATGATATTACATTTTTGGAGGTTTAAGATAAAGGGTATGATATAAACATTAAGGTTAAAACTTTCTTTAATTTTGTGGTTATTGAGGTTATTTTGGATATAGGTTAATTTATTTGTGAAATAATCTAAGTTGTACCATTAGTGTTATTATAGAAATTTTGATGTAAAATGAATTATTTCTCCATTTGAAGGATTATACATTTTGGGTATTATCTTAAATTGTGGTAACCATTTCAGATTTGGTTAATGTCTAAAGATGTGAGGAATATCTTTTTTTCCTTTTTTAGACTATGTGATCTATTAAAGTTTATTTTAGCACTCTGAGCATAAAAAATTCATCTTGAATACTAATCATTTTGAGTAAAAGATGGGATTCTGGTGGAAATTGATTAAAGGATGAAATCATACTTTTCAAGTAAGTATATTTATTTATTTTCTCGGTATATATTGTAAAGGAATACCTAAATTCTAGGGAAAGGATCATGAAACAAAAATATTTTCCTATCAACTTCATTTTTGATAAATCGATGGTATTTTCCACACCTCATCAATTTATGGTTTCATGGTCATAAAATTTATATTAGTCATTAAATTTCTTATGATAAATGATCTATATAACTCTCTATAATTATTTGAAAATTATTTTTCTTCTCCATTTATATATTTTCACTTCCAAGTAATGTTCTCTTTGGAAGCTTAATTTTTTTATTACCTTCATATTTCCTTTTTACGTCATTTCAAGAGGAAGTTTTATTAACCCTTTTTACGATATAAGATTTTAAAAAAGGTATTTTTAGATATAAAACCATTGTTTAGTAATCCCAAGTTCAAACTATGAGGATGAAATTTATTAAAAAGATAATAATTTAACACCCCAGTATTTTAAAAAAGAAAACTATGTTCGATAATGTATATGACATGCAACAATGACCATAAATGAACCATGAAAAATTGTTATTTAAATAAAACCATTATAACTTATTCATTAAAATTATGGGAATTAATAGGTTTAAATGATTTATGAAATATATATAAAGGTGATACTCAATATAAATTTATTGATAAATTATTAGTAAATAATAACTCAATTTTTAGTAAATTCATTTTATTCTTAGAAAAATACGTTTCCTTTAAAAAGGATTTTATTTATTTTCAGGAGAAAATATTATAATTAATTTAAAAACTTTTATAAATTTTATTTTAAAAATAGGATTTTTTTGAAATCATAATATCAAAATTATCTTATGAATTTTTTTCTAGTTTTTTCTAAAAAGTTTGATTTTTCAATGAATATTGAAAATTGAATTTTCTTTTCAAGTATTTAAAAATTAGAACCCTAATTTAGATTAGTATTAAAATTTAATTAGTTAAATTTTATTAAAAATAATCTAATTACATTCTTTGGAATTATTTTTATACTTGGATATAGTACAAAAACATTTTATACATAAGAGGCATTTTTCTGAAAAATTATTTTCTATTGCGTCTCATGAGCCTAATTTTAAATTAAATCCTAACACTTATATTAACTGAATATTGAAAACTGGGTTCAATATTTTAAATCATGTGGTAAAAATTTGGAAATTTGGCCCCTTTTGTTATTCATTGTGAATAGTAACTATAGTAAATAATTATCCCCACAATATGGGTAAAACTAGTAATTAAAGTCAAAAAGAATATTATGAGGACTAAAAATTTACTATAAAACTATAATTTATCCTATTTTATGAGTTAAATTAGTTCATTTCTATCCAAGTATATAATATATGGCCACTTGGATCCATATTACTCTGATTTTTACCTTTATAATAATTAAGTAAAAGATAAAGACAAAAATGTAACTTTCTTAATTTTAATAACTATAATATTTTATGATAGGGATAAAAACAAGTTATTTTTTGTCATAAATATTCTTTTCAAAGATAAATTAATTTTTTAATCATGTTAATATAATTATAATTTATATTAATGAAATAATTACCTTAAATGCTTACGCAATGCTGACACAATATTTATTCAATTAATCGTAAAATAAAATAAATGATTTTAAAATTATTAAAAGTAATATATTTTGAAAGAGTTATTATGTTAAATTATTTTTTATATAAATATAACATTTTATATAGGTTTTAATATAATATATTATAATCCATTTTCTCTCATGTTGTTTTAAAAGTCAAATTAAATGAATAGTTCCGTAAATGAAATTAATGTTATTTTCTATTAAATAATATTTTATTAAAAGATTTAAAATTCATAAAAATCCTATAATCAGATACGTGTTTGGTATATTTTTAAAAATACCAAATATGGTATATTCATAGACCAATTTTCTTTTTATATTAACTATGTTGACCCCTAAAGAGAAAAAAACTTTGTTATCAAGGTAATTGTCAAAAGGAGTTAGGCGAGTTAAAACAAAACGATAAGGGTAAAAACCTAATATAAAATTATTAAAATTATATTTTATGATATTATTTAGAACCATACTCATCATATATTATAATTTTATGAGTTTGGATCCTTTTTTTCTATGAAAATTAATTTATATCAATTTAATATTTTATGAAATTCTAAAAGTACCCCTCCCTTCACATTTAAAAGAGCACCTCCTATCATCTTTTATTCACACTTAAAAAAACATTTTGGTTCATAAAATACCTATAAAAATACTTTACTTAATCCACTTAACACATATTAGATTCCTTTTTTTGATTAAAAACCCATCTTAAGAAGGATTTTTGTGTAAACCTAAAGAGGTTGTCTAAATAAGAGGTATCGTTCTCAACCGAATTTTTTTTGTTTTATTTCTTCTTCAACCCCCTTCAAATATTATTAAACTAGGATGATATAAGAACATAAATAAATATATCAAATATAATTATATTTTATTATGTTAATTTAATAACCTAAATCTATCTCATCTACAATCAAATGGGAAATAAAACCATCGTTAGTGTGTACAGTGGACTATCGCGTCACGAATCGATGTAATTAATTTTTTATCATTGCCTATCACAAATGATTATGATGATGAATTTAATATATATTTATGTTATTAATTTAATATTTAACATTATTTAAAATTAATACATCATGTATTTTCTTACCTTTTTTAAAAAAAATGATAACATCATTTGTGTGTACCTGTGGATTACCACCTCCACAAAGTAAAGCGATTCGTTTTTCATTCCACATAAAATGGATGATATATATAAGTATATTTAAATAAATAATATAATATTTAATATATAATTATATTTGTTTAAATATCAAATAATACTTACCTTCTTTCCATCATGATCATTAAAAAATGGAAACGTTACTCATGAACACATACAACCCATCATCTCCATGATTAAATGCAACTCATTTTTCATAACCATATTTCATGGTTGTTTTTAAAAGTATAATCGATGTATAAAAATTATAATTGTTTCATGATTAATATTATATATATTATGGAACGTTGACCTTTTTTTACCATAGTCAACCTACTAAAGTTATTTTGGACATATGAAATAATATCCTCAAAACATCCGACGAGAACTTAATTGAATAAGTAAATAAATATATCATGAAGTAAATAAAATAAAATAATAATAAACTTTAAAAATTCACTTAACAAATTCAATAATTAACATAATTTTATTATTCAGGATTATATAAAACATACATGACGAGTCAAACACGAGTTAATGGATTTAGTCTTGATTTCCTTTCATTGAGGCATATTTTAATGTTATGCACATAATTTATTTCATATGATGTATATATTTTCAATTTTACATATTATATCATGAATTATTCATGGATCATTTTATTTTATGTTTCATTTCAAATTATTTCATCCAAGGGTATTTGACTTGAAAGTTACCAAGAGGTAAGTGTTTCGTAACACAATTTTATTTCATTGGGTTATATCACTTCTTCATATATTATATAATGTAAATATTATTTTTGAAATAAAATTTGTTCTATTTATTTTGTATTTATAGTTTCTTCATGTGTATTTACATTTTTTACACATAATCACTTCAGTAAATAATTCTCACTTCAACATTAGTATCATTGTAGGGTTCTTCATCTCAAATTATCTTATTTGGGACATATGTAATGTTATACACATATCTTCTTTTATTATTTGTATATAATTCCGATTTGATATGATATTCCATGATTCCATTTATATTTATGTTATTTAAAAAAATTTGTTTTAAGTTATCTATTTCATGGGTATTGTGATTCAAAAGTTACCACAATAGTAAGGGTTTATTTCCCAATCTCATCATGGTTTGAGATTGTTTATGTTTAATTATCCACCAGAGAAATTATAAGATATTTCTATCTTAAACCTAGTATATTTCATTCTCTTATATTTTTCATTGAAAATTATAATTTTTCCTTTCATTTTCCTCTTTTAAGTACTCAAAATAAAAAAAATCCTTTTTAATAAAAATAGATTTTATTTATTCTTTATTCGGGAATCTTTCTCTAATGTGTCCATGTTTTCTAAAAATGTTTTCAAAAATGTTTTTAATATAACTCTATGATTGTTTTTATTTTATTCCATGATGGAATTTTTACAAAATGTTTTAAATGGAATCTTTTTTTAATTTTTTGAATGAGGAAATTATTGACTTTTTATCTAAAATTTGAAAAATATATTTGTTTTAATAGACTCAACATGAAAATAATTTCCCACCATCATGACCATCAATGATTTGAATAATAATTTAAAAATTTTCATATTTATTTTTTAAGAATTGTTTTTCCTAATATTCTAGAAATTTTTATATTTTTAAATCTAAATTTCAAAGTCAAAAGGGTATTTTTCTCTGGAATGTTTTTAATGATATTTTAAGATATTTATATTCATTAATGAAAATAAACCTTTTATTATCCACTAATAATATATTTTAATGAAACCATATTTATTCTTTATCTATATGGTTTATAATCAATTTGACTTCGAAAATCATTGTCAGACTGTATGCTAGTTTTTCCTATACATACAGTTTTTAATATGGTTTGTTGATTAAGGTGTTTTATTTATTCATATGATGAATGTATTGGACTTATTATGAGATAGGTGGGGCCTGGAATTATATAACCCCTTGATGAATCAGTATGTCTCATTAGATAAACCAATTTTCTAGCCTTATTAAATACATTTTTTGTGCATACCTACCCATAGTTTAAACAGTCTTGGAATAAGGACTCGATGGGAGGTTTTAGATGTCCAACATTATACATTCTATTAGTATGAGACCAATTATTGATTTCCATGGTATTGTTTGAATTGTTATGATATCCATGGATACTTTTTTAGCTCATATAATTATTTATATGGAATCATTTGAACTTCATTTACTCCTACCATATTATTCTTCATGATCATGTTATTGATTAAATGACACGTGCTTTTAGTTATTTACCTTTCCATATTTATTATGCCTTTTTTACTTATGATATATTCCATTTTATATAACCCTTACCTAGAATCTAAGAACAACCTTATTTTTTTTCCTTATACCAAGATATGTAGAAGGAATATTTGAAAGAGTTATAGGATACATAATATTTACATTCACTATGTTATTTATTTTGTGTTTTTAAATGTAATGTGATATTAAAGTATGTATCCAGTTTACTAAGACCACTAAACAATTTAGTACTTTATAATGTGATTCCTTATATCTAGTTCCACTATAATAAAGTAACCATCAGCTCTGGGATACTAGGGTTAGGGACATTACAAGTGAATAGCCTTATATAACTTAATGTGCTTCCATATATAATTTTTTCTCAATTACTATGAAACTCTTATTTAATAAACTCAAAATCAATGCATTCAGTTACATTTTGTTTAATTAATTGTTATTTTATCATTAATTTTTATTTTTTACAATTCATCTTATGATTTTTTATAAAAAAATATTTTAATTTGATATAGACACTACGTCTCTTGCAAATGCATTTTTAGGGATACTAGATCTTTATAAAATCAAGAAAATTTATAAAATTTTTCTTTTATATTAAATTTTTCTAATGTATATACTTTAATATATGTGATATAGATGTTGGGGAAATTTAATAAACATCATATTTTTAATTTTTCAATTTTTATATAATTTTTTACATTTACATTGTAATTTTTTTCACCATATAATATATAACTAATTTCATCACAATCTAATCATTTGTTACCATTCATTATATTTATATAAATTGATATTATGATCACAATAAAAGATCATATTTATCAAAAGAATTATTTCTAATAAATATTCATGGACATTTGAATGAATGTAAATGAAATATTGTTTCATGTTACTTGATGTTTATAATTAAGAGTTTTTTATTTTTCAAAACCTCATGCTAGTGATTAATGAAATAAACTAAAAAAATTTAATGTAAACACACTATTTTATTAGTAATGATATATTTAGGATCGTTACTTTTCACGAACCTTTCCCCAAAAGGCACCCCTTCTCACCCGCTAATGAGATAAGATAGATAATAACATGCAAAGACCCACTCCAATTGTCCATGGGTTGGTGACAAGCACTGAGGGAATATCATATACACAGATGGGAGACATTACCCTCTAAAACCACCACACAACACCTACTCAAGATAAAATAAAATTATCACAAATACATGCATGTAATTTCATACAGACTGAGAAACAAGAAAATAAACTAAAAGTAGTAAAATATAAATCCAAAATTCTGACCTCAAAGCCCAAATTGACCTTGAACAAATCCATGATCTAGTAATGTTTATCCCAAAAATCAACTAGATATTCTGGTCTTGAAAAATAGTTTATATATATAGGTTAATTATAACATGTATACTCAATTGGATCTTTCTTGAAGCCTCTCATGCAAAACATAAAGAAAGAATACTAAATCTCAGTGAACAAAAGTGAAACTAACCCATCACCTAAACATGCATTCTAAGTTCCCATCCTCACCATGAGTCTCTAAAAAATATAAAATAAAAGAATAATATAGTATCCAACATATATCAAGAGGGTTCCCCATTACCACTTCCCCACTAGTAACTACTCTTCCCCAACGTCGCATGTCCTGAGCTATCTCTATCCAAAAGGATGCCATCCTGAAGACACCGGATCTACTGTGTCATATCATGCACTCTATTCATAATATTATGTCATCATCAAATAAAATTCACCACATTAATCACATCATCTCTTCATCCCATACCACATATTCATATAGTAACCAAGTAGTTTATGAGAGCCACCAGAACTCGTACTTCAGGTATTATACCTCAAGCCAACACAACCATTACACAACATATCGATAAAAATTATTATGATACTATATCTAGAGATACATGAGTTTGAAATAATCACAATACATTATAGATCTATACAAAAATATATAGTGAAAGTAACCACTATTCATTACATCACATACTAATACTAAGAGGAGAAAATAGGGCAAGAAGATGTAGTCATCCATCCATTCCTCAAAAACCTGGATGTTAGGGGAAGCACCCTTCCAGAGTCTACTAGGTGTTAGTATCCCTACCAAAAAGAGTGGGTTAGCATATAAAATCACATAAAATATAGGATATATATAGATCACAACCACAATATGGGCATTAACCCCGTCTTAGGATGAACTATAGCTATCATCACTTGGACACCTGACTGCCACTACTAATGAATATCCAACTTATTAGAAAAAAATAATTAAATAATTAAATAATTATTTCTTTTCATTAAACATTTCACAATACATTAATTATTTCTATCAACCATTAAAATTTCCTTATTATCACTTAAAAACATGACCAACTGATTCCCATGCCCTCCAGGCATAACCATACAATCTCATAGTTTCTAAATATTATTATCTTTTTAGAAATACATCAAACTATTAGGCTAAAACATTTATTATTCATTAAAATTACATAATTACATGTACAATAGGAATTATCCTAAGTTACTATAAATATATACATTATATAAGAATAACCAGATGCATCAAGCAACGGGGAAAGGAATATAGAAATAAGAAACCTAGACATATGGACTTTAAATAGATTAATTATCCACAATAATACCAACTTTAAGAAAAAAATGGGAAACCCCAACTTCAATCCACTCTATTGGTCCTGATACCATCCCTAACACCACTATGGATATCACTATAAATCTATCCCGCTATCACCAGTGCCAACTACTGCCACAACCTGGGCCTACTCACCCATGTATTTTTAACCATAAACTATTCCAAGATCACATCTAATTATATTAAAAGGCTCACATTTATAGAAATAAAATGAGGGTGTAAGTAAATAACAAATATAATCAACATGGCATCTGTACCCTAAAACCAAGGCCCCCAACCTTTACAAGCAAACGATCTCACTTAGACCTAAAAATTATCTTTATCAAACAACCAGATCATGACCATCTTGGATTATTGGATTCATTTATTATTGTTAATAATCAAAATAAACCTAATGTATCACCTATTAAAGCTATAATTTATTTAAACATTCTTCCAAGCACAACTTCCTATTTCAATAAACTTTAAGGAAGGACAAAATCATTTAATATGCCTCTATGCTACTTCATTAATAAGAGTTTCTGACTTCTTATTCTTTATCAAAATGACATTAATATAAGGAATAAATTTATCTATTAAACTTTTATGAAATATCACTTCGATTTCCATTAAATCATAAAAAATAAAAAAATTTATTTAAACACACCTCTTTAATTATTTTTCAAGAAAAAATTACCAACTTTAAGTTCTCTAACCAATTTCATTATAACAAGTATGATAAACCAAACCATAAAAATATATGACAACTAGGAGAAGTAACGAATACCCTACCAAAATTATGATCTCAACATTCTTCACACAAGAATGGATGAAATAGGTTCAACCACCATTGGAAGGAACACCACCAAGATGAAGGAGGACTAGTCGAAACCTAGAATCTACAACCACTAACAAAATATGCTCAACAAAAGCCAAAATAAAGGGTTTGTCCAACATAAAAATTTGAAAAAAAGATGAATTAAAAGGAAAAAAATAATGAAAAGGTACTTTAAAAAAACATTATATTCTCCACAATGTAATTTAAAAACTCAAGGAGTCAATCATTGATCACTAAGAAAGGGTATAATAAACACAACCCAACAACAAATTTTGTCAACATAGCTCCAACATGTGCGATCACTCAATGAAGCCCTAGTTTTTCTGAAGCATCTGTAAAATAAATAAATTTTATAGTAGGATAATATATTTATTATTATAGGAAAATAATAAACATAAAATCTCATTTAACACCCCTATTAACACCTCATGTGTTTCCACTTTTGAACTAGTCAATATACATGGATATTAGTGGTGATTTTGGTTGTTCAAAAACAAACATGACTTCCACTATGGCTTCCACCATGACAAGGCCTTATTCATGGTGGTTAGTGTGTCATCTAAAATGGATTATTCTAGGGTCTATTTCTCATAACTAGATAATTTTCCCTCACCGAACCCAAGACCATGGAGTGGTGTACCTCTCTTCCCCATTTTGGATACGTGGTTCTTCATGGTACCACATCTAGTGACACACCCTCACCCATGAATTTCCTCTATCCTGTTTTATATAGGAACTCACTAGGACCAAAATAACCTACAAAATGGATTGAAAATATGTGTTGCTAACCATGGTGAATCAATACCACATGATAAGACTAAAACAACCACCACCAGGGTGTGGTAGCCTCCATAAAGGCCCAAGCCACTATGAAAGCCTCTGAAACACCTCTAAACTCTCTCAAGCCACCACCAAGACTTGGGAAAACACAAAATAAAGGATAAAAATGTTTGTACCATTACATTTGGTACCACTCAAAAAATTATCATCATCGAGAATTAGAAACTAAACCTGAAGGGAAAGGAAGGAAAATGGGGTCATCCAAAAAACTACCCCAAAAGATACCTCTCAAGGATCTCACCATCATAAGATCATAACCACCCCACTGAGAGAAATAAGGAGAAAATCTACGCAACACCCAAAAAATAAATCCAAATCTCTCTCTCATGGGAGATGCCTCTCAAACAAGATCAATGCCAAAAACAAGGCATCAAAGAAGTGAAAACCACCCTATAATCCAAATAATAGTCATTAATTACAAAGAATCAATATAAAATAAGAACTAAGAAAAAAGACCTCATGATACTGAGCACATATCTGTCACTCATGATCCCAGGTTATCTTCTCCGTACCACCATGTTGTAAAAGGACACAAACTAAGAAAATAAAACAACCACATAAAACCTTTTCTTGGTGGAACTGGATCTCCACATGCTACTCTTCAAAGGTTGAATCATCATAAATGTTGATCTCAACCCAATCAATGATATAAGGTTAATCGTGAAGATAATGGTGAAGATGAGATAAATGAAAGAAATACTGAACCTAGTTCATCTATGGGGGGAGTGTTATATGATATTCAATAACTACAACATGAGTCAACACCTAAAAGTTCCCAAAAAACTAGAAAGAAAGCATACTTCCATAGAAAAACCCTCACCGCCCATGATGAGGATTCACCTTTACCTACACATGATCTCCAAAGTTAAACTCTAGAGGTCTCCTCCAATGGACACCATATGACTTATTACAATCCTGTGCTACCTTAATCCTATCATGAATTACAAGAACCATCTCTTTGATGATCTACACTAGTTATAGATTGAGAATTAATGACTATCTAACCCAAATCTATCACAATAGATAATGGAAAGATCAGATATAAAAGGCTTAAAATGGGTTCATACCAATTCTAGAGAGAAAAATATTATTCTAAGAAAACTCAACCAAAGGAAGGTTTCTCATTAAACAACCTCAAAAATTCATGAAACAAAATTTCAACATGTCTTTAAGGGTCTAGATAGTCTGCACTATCTAAGATTCTATATATGGATATAAGTTAGTACTAAGTCATAATAGAGAGGAAAAATGATGATGGAGACCTCTCCACACCTTGGAGGTAAAATGAGTATCATTGTTAGATATGATCATACTTGGGATGCCATGGAGATTCACCACCACCTCCATCTAATTCTAAAACAAAACCTCCACTGAGATCAAATCTTTGATCATTAAAATGCAATCGTATTTCATCAAACATTCTTTTATCACACACATATCATCATATCCACCCAAAGATTAAGGTAAATTGGTAACAAATTCCATAAATATGTCCTCTCACTTCCTATTAGGGACATATAATGGCTGGAAAAAACCAAAGGCACATAATGATCAACATTCACCTTCTAAAAGTACAATCATTAAGAAAGAAACTGTGAAATTGAAAACGTCAACCCAAGAAACCAAAACTAACCTCTCAGATCATGGTATATATTTGTCACACTAGGATATACTTTCAAGGGTTAGCTATGAACCTCAAAGAGAACCACCTCATGCATCACTTAAGGATTAAAATCCTCCCCTGGTATAAGACTCGATGTTGTTCATAATCATACCAACCATCAGGGGAATCACTATATAAAAATAAATCTCTCAATACCTCCACCTAAAAATACTCTAACCAGAACTCCTCCACGTATTGTACCAAATATGAATATATCATCATATGAAAAAGGTATCCTCTACCGAAAACCTCTCCCATATCAATAGGAATCGCAGATAGCTATTCTATCACTATCCATGAATCACTATATTGATGCAAAAAATCACCATGTGACTTATTTCTTAGAGCATCAACTAGAATATTACCCTTTCTTAGTGTATAAAAAATATCAAAATCACAGTCCTACATGAATTAAATCCACCATTTTTGTCATAAGTTTATTTAATTATAGGATAAAACATACCTCACACACTTGTGATTGGTGAAAACCACTAAAGTCTTACCCATGAGGTAATGTAGACATAACTTCAAGGAAAACACAATTGCTTCCAAATTGAGATCATGGGTGGCATAATTACTTTTGTGGGTAAGTAACTTCCAAGACCCATAAGAAAAAACTGATCTTTACTAAATCAAGACACTACCTAAAAAAGATGTGAAATGTCATAGAAAACCTCAAACTAGTCTCCTTCTTCTGGGAAATGAAGGACTGGATAACTAACCAACTTCCCCTTTTAGAATTAAAAATATTCCTAAAACTAGTCAGTCCACAATAACACCTAATTCTTTCTAGTCAAGGTTTTCATTGGAGTCAAAACTTGAGATAAATTGACTATTATTGTTCTATAATAGCCTAAAATACTGAGGAAACTCTACACCTATATAATAATGTTAGGGGATTCCTAAGAAATTACTACCTTGATCTTCAAGGAATCCAGGAATACACCATGTCGAGACACAAAATGCTCCAAGAAACAAACTTCACAAGAACAAAACTCAAACTTTGATAGATTCCCAAATATATGATGATGCTGAAGAACTCCAAAAACTACTCATATATGTTTTTCATGCTTTTATTAAGACATATAGTAAAAAGTATTTCATCTATGAAAACCACCTTGAAATAATCTAGGAGCTCTGAACATATTGTGTTCATCAACCCTATGAACACTTTTGAAGCGTTTGTAACACCTAAATACATCTTGAAAAATTTTTAATACCCATAATGACATAAAAATTCTGTATTTAGGATATCCTCATCCTTTAATAACATCTGATGATATATCAATCATTGATTAATCTTTAATAACCAACTACCTCCTTTCAACTGATCAAATAAGTGATTAATTCACGGAAGATGATATCATTTTTTCAATATCACCTAGTTTAATCTATGATATTTGGGAAAGTGACAAATAATTACATCAACCTTATTTATGAACAAAACCACTGCAACCCAAGGTGAAATTCTTGGATAAAAAATACCTCGCTAAAAAATATCATCGATCTTTACTCGAAACTTTCGCAACTCAGAAGGTTCCATCCTATACGAAGACATTGAGATTAGAGAAGTTCCAAATTGTATATTTATTCCAAACTCAAACTCTCATCGAGGTGGTAATGTTGTAGCATCTTCAGGAAAGACAGATGGTTACTCTTTATTAACCTTTGGAAACACTATGGACTGAACATCTGATGAACTTAACATCAATTTTTCCATCAAAGAAGACATGTTCGGGACATGAATCCGACCCATATGAGGGTATCTATTTCCAACGAACAAAGAATAATCACCATTAGAATCATATAACACAATATTTTTCTTGAATAAATCCATGATATACTACAATAAATATATCCAATCCATATTAAGGATGATTTCACATGGATATATCTATAAACATAGTAAGTCCCCCCCAAGAGAAGTGTTGTCCCGGTACTAGCTCATAGTATCAACATAATTCACACAAATAAGCTCGATCTCTAACTATAATAGTAAACTCCAAGGGTAATAAAAGTATCTGAAACTCAAATAGAAAATAACGTACTAGGATGAGTCATATTAATGAGTTCATAGCTTCTTAATAAAAAAATCACGCACCCAAGTAGAAAATAATAAATGGGTACCTTGAATGAAGTCTGGATCACCCAGTGCTGGAAACTCTAAAGCATATAGCAGAACATTTCATACTCCAAGACCTCTATATCCCTGATAGTTACCACATATATGGAAAAATTATACTCAGACTTAAAGGATCATCACATTTATATTCACTACTTTTCCCATCTCCCCACTACTGATCCAAATTTGGAGCACCCTCATGTTGTTGTCTTCAATGAAACTACAACAATGGTGGAACCTGAAGTACAAAACCACCCACACACTACCTACATAGAAATTTTAATCACTCTGACCACTAATAAACTCAGCCTCAATATGAAAAACATATGTTTGATCCCTTGAAAGGGGCTAGAGAGCCACCACCCCTGAAAAAACAAGATGATGAAGGTTTGGATCTACCCCTAGTTATCTGAAATATTTTTTTCCCTAACAACTAAGAACCCCATACCACAACTTTATTATTCATATAACCATGATGACTCCCCCCTTGATGATCTAGTCCTAGCCAAAATCCTCTCAATGACCTCTTCTCTTTCCAAAACCTTGAGAAATGTCAAAATAATAAACAGAGAAACATGTTGCTTGATATGTGTACATAAAGCCTCCTTGAAATTCCTCACCCCAACCTCATCATCTAGAAATAGGTTCAAATCATATTGGAGAAGGGTATTTAAATGGATCCAAAACTCTCACATGTTGGAAGTACCCTATTGAAGGGAAATAAAATTTTGGTATTTGGATTCCTTTATGGATGAAGAAAGAAACTTATCTTGATACTAGTCTTGGAACTTCACCCACATGATTTTTGACTCCCCACAATCCCAGAAGAACAATAACCACCACCGCCTCACTAGCACATACAACATCAGTACCACCAATGAAACCCAGTTCTCTTTATGAGCATTGATCGAACTAAAGGATATCTCTACCTCCTCTAAATAGTACTCTATCAATGAGTCTAAAATAGAGCCCTCTTACTTTTACAGACTCAAGTATTGAAACTCTTGGATTTCCCTCCTCTAATTATTTTTTTCATCAACTTCAACTCTATAATGATCTTCTATAAAATCCTACTGAACATCGCGAGCATCAAACTAATGAAGATGCTGACCTAGATCAATAAATACAAAATAAAAAATTATTAGATACTAATAAAACTAGAATATATAATATTTAAGATTAATTAATTATTAATTTATGGTTCAACCTAATCCCATGTTCTTCCCATTTCAAAATTAGGTGAAAAGAAGAATGATGCATGGTCATTTACTAGGTTTCTACCCTATAACCAGTATCACTTCACTTAGTAGGCTCAGTAAACTTAATGTTCCTTGCATAGGATCACAATGTGACCTAAATACCCGTTTCCTAGTTAGTATCTTTTGTATACATCACATATTAAACTGAGTTGACACCATTTCCCTACCAAACCATGTACTCATCACCTGTGCCAACCTCCAAACTCCATCTTATCCCTAAACTAGATCCTTTGATACCAATATGGAATAATACCTACCCCCAAAATGTTCCCCTACTGGTTCAGCAATGAGATAAGGGATAAAATGACTCTCAAATATCACTTCCAATAGTTCATGAGTTAGTGATAAACATCATGGGTATATCATACACACAGATGGGAGGAATTACCCTCTGAGAAGAACATGAGGTAAGATAGATAAGATAAAACCACTATAAAAAACTACTCAAGATAAAATAAAAATATACCATATATATTCATTTAATGTTTAAAAGACCGAACAAATGAAAAAACAAATACATGTACTAAATGATAAATCCTCAGCAGTGACCTTGAAGCCAAAATAGATCCTAAACAACTCTATGAGCAAAAAATATCTAGATTTATCACTAAATAGCTCTAGTGGTACTTAAAAATATCTTATATATAAATTGGGTGAGCATTATATGTATACTTAGTAGGATCCTCCTTGGATCCTCTTGTGCAAAAGATAAAGAAAGCATACTAAATCCTAATGAACAATAGGTGAAAATAACACACTACCTAAACTGGTATGATATATTACAAGCCTCAATATGTATCTTTAAACAAGTATCACATACATAAATATTATAATATTCAATATATATAAAAAGCTACCCTTCTACCACTACCCCATTGGTTTTATACTCTTCCCCAATATTGGACGTTCTAAGCCATCTCTCTCTAATAGGAAGTGAGCCTAAAGATACCTGTGATACTATATCATATCATGCACACTATATATCACATAAACTCACAAAAACATACCATGAACCTCATTCATCACATAATATCATCATCCCATAAAATATATCCATATACCAACCAAGTAGTTTTTTAGATCCACCACATCCCGTATGTCGAGTATTATACCAAAATCCATAACAAACCATACATGAAATACCTATAATAATAATTATAATACTATATGCAGAGATACATGTATGTAAAATAACCAAAATATATTATAGAACTCTACAAACATATATATGGAAAGTAGCAACTATGCATTCCATCACATAATACTACTAGGATAATAGAGTAGGGTAAGAGGTGGTAGTTAGCCATTTGTTCCTCACCAACCTAGATGTTGGGGAAAACACCCTCCCGAAGTCCACTAGGTGTTAATATCCTTATTTAAAAGGGAGGGGTAACATATGAAATCACATAAAATATTGGATATATATAGCTCACAACCACACTATGGGTATCAACCTAGTCTTAGGCTCAACTGCAGCTATCATCACTCAAAAACCCGACTTCCACAACAATGGACTAGATATCCTATCACATGAGTGGTTTCATTTTGAGATATTATTTCTTTTATTTTTGGTCTTATATTTTTATCTTATATTTAATGGGTGTTTTTAGTGAAAATGGTATTTTTGTACTGATAGAAGGTGGCACACGGTTGGCGCACTGTTAGTAAAAATTGTGTGCCAAACCAGATGAGACCGTGCGCCCTAGACAATGCAACTGTCCAGGCCTCACAGACTACTGAATGGGTGTGAGATCTAACCATGCACCTAGACTAGTGGGTCTATTTGAGGCACATGGTCAATCATATAGGTGTGCACCCTACCCAAGAAAATTGTGTGGCCACTTTTCATCTTGGACAGCGGTGCTGCATAGTTGTCACATAGTTTACAAAACTGTGCTGTCAAACCATACAACCTACCTAGAACCTTAAAAATATTTATTTTTTCATTTTTACCACTTTTATTTTAATACCCTAACTCACCCCATTTAGTATTCTCTTACCTTGGCACACATCCTCCTCCCACTTTTCTCACTTTTACATCTTCCCCTTGGTGTATTAGTGTGTAATATTCAAGAACTCATCAAGTAAGCCTCTCATCTTCTTGTTTATTCCATATTTTTGGTTTGTTCTTCCTTTTATCGTGGGTCATTCTTTATCTAGTGGATTTGTTAACATAATTGGGGTTAAATATTTATTTTTTAGGATAAATCATGGTGTTTGTGGTATTCTCTTACCTTTATAGGGTCTCTTTGTGGTGTGGTTGTAGTTTTCCACTGAATTCCAAACGTTTCCAAGCTAAAGGTAGGTGGATCCAGTTTTTAACATTTTGGATGATTTTGGTATGATTTATATGTTTTATAAATGGGTTCTATGAAAGTTTGAGGGGTTAAAAACATGATTTCCAATGTTTTTGGTGTGCTTAATGGTTTGAAATGGGGGTTTCCTATAAAAAATGGTGGGTTTTTATGTGTGTTCCATGGTTGGGTGTGTGTATGTGAAAGAGGTGATTCATGTGATATATGGACTGAGATAGATAACAAAAGGAATCCTTTGTAACTAGGTTTTTAAGACTAGGTATAATACGCTAGGTGGTCCGGTAAGGCTAAGGCCCATGTCCCCTAGTAGGATTATTGCTACAACACTAACAAGACCACTAGAACTTGGGATGTGATTCCCCTATAGTGGATCATGCATAAGGAAACTGTGGATTTTAGTTGTTCTTATCACTGAAGTAAAAGGATCATAGGACCCCACTAACCCTAGTGACTTAGGGATTACCCATGGTGCTCATGTGATTCTATGCTTATCAATTGTCCGGTTGTAGTGTTTACATTCCATTTTAATTTCAAAGAATGTTTCACTAGACATGTTTTCCTTTATTTATTATTATTTTTTTAAAAAACTAGCATGATATTTTTTCTTAGGATGTTATAACATGGAATTTATTTTTTTGGTATCCTTTTGGGAATTATATTACACACTACATACACCCTTGGGTTCATGTAAATCTTGTTATGTTTAACCTAGGTAAAGAAAACATGTTCTATGGGGATGAAGGTGTATATGGTTTCTAGTGGTTCACCTTTTTGCTGGTGTTTATGGTAGGGGAATTGGGGTTTCAAACCTATTATTTCATGGAGTTTATAATGTATATTTGGTTCAGCTTCCCATTTTGGTATTTTTATTTTTGGTTAAAAGTTTGGAATTTCTTAACGTGTGATAGATGTATTTATTTTGGTTATACTTCTTATTTATAATTTGATTTTTGATTCTTATGGGTTGATTATGGTTGTTTATTATGGGAGAAATAATTACCAAATGTTATTTTTGATTCCATGGAACTAGTTTTGAGCTTGTGGGGATCAGGAATTCCCTTCGATCCTTTCCATGGGTCGGGTCAAGTGTAGGGTTGGATAGAAACCTTGACCGGTTCATGAAAACTTGGCATTAGAGTGAGTTTTTGTCTTTTTATTTGGGTCATTGTATTTGGGGGAGTGTGGATAGACTAAAGCTAGGACTATTGGGGTTTAAGGTTCTAGTTGAGAGTAGGGTGCCCGACCAACGCACCTCATGATAAGACTCAGGTTACCATGGGATGTTCAGGATCTGGTTTAAATCCTCTCCTAGGTGAGATGTACAAGATAAAAATTGTGCGTAAACACTGAGTGAGGGTGGAGAGGTTTGTATTGTTATTATGTTTGTTAAATTTTTTCCTTGATTTATGGAAGTGTTATAATTTTATGGATGTTGAAAATTTTCTGGACATGTGTTAATGGATTCCTTGTGTTTATTGATGTATGTAGCATCATGCCTACCTAAAGACTTCCTCTGAAACTATGGGAAGAGACCGAAGAGATTTATCCCTCACTTGTTGATTAGAGAATATTGGAAGTAATAGTTTGGGATGTTAGGGATTTGGATCAGTGGGTGGGCTCTAGACCTGATCGTGTAAGGGAATTCAAAGCATGTTTGGGGAAGGACAAGGCTTAGAAGTTTCTCAAGAATAAGAATCCTTTTTTTGGGGTAGTATAGATATATGATAAGTGAATAATTGGATTGAAAAGATTGAAAGAATGTTTGGGTTTCTTGATACTCTTGAAGAAGTTAAAGTGAAGTGTGTTTCATTCTTGTTGGAAGGTCCCAGTCAAATATGGTAGGACTTAGTGGTCTAGGTTGGGAAACACAAGTACATGGGTTGGAAGGATTCCAAGGTCATCTTCAACCCAATATATTTCCCTCAAACCTTGTCCTTCACTAAGACCTAAGAGTTTTTAGATCTCCACCAGGGAGATCAAACCATGTTAGACTATGCCAACAAATTTGTAGAGTTGGTTCAGCTCAAACCTAAGGAAGATTCTAATGAATATCCAAAGGATCAAAATTTTGAGATAGGGTTGCATCTTGACATTCTATCCTAGGTATTCTTGTTTAAGTTGAGGACATATAATGAGGAGGAAGATCATGCTCTCATGGTGGATGTTGACAAGAGTGTAAAGTCTAGTATTTCTAGAGTAGATTCAGCAATGGGTCAGGGTAGTAGTGGCTTGTCTGAGAACAATAAGAAACATGATAATAAAGAGAATAGGGGAGGTGGTTTCTCATGACATCCTTCCTAACCATCTCTTTCTACAGCTTCGAATGTTGGATCATTCATATTACATAATTATGGAAGGTCAGGGCATATGAATTTAGTATGTTCAACACCAACCAGACCTTGCCATAAGTGTGGACTTATGGGGAACTTGTAGAAGTTTTTTAGAGTTTCACGCTCTTATTAGGGTGTTGTGGGTTTTTCATCCTTCAAGGGAGCAACAGCCCAGTTAAAACCATCCAGGATAGTGGGTTCTTAGTTTGGCTATCATGGTGGTAGGGATGGATCTTCTTATGGATAGAGTTAGTTTAAGGTATAGTCATAGGTTAGTAGTTATCCTCAAGCCCAAGCATAGATGAGGCATCTTCATGTGATGGATCAAGTGATAGTGGAATTTTATGTCGTACTTGCAACATTTTGGGGTAATATTTTTATAGTATTATATATAAATGTTTCTTTGTTTGAAACTATTCATTCTAACTCTTTAATTTATGCATTCCTTATGGATTTGTTAAATTTTTTTACTGAGATTATGTCATATGTGATGGATTTGGCGATGCCTCTTGGTAAGAAGAGAGAGTAGGGTTTTAGGTTCCCATCATACACTCTCAAGCTATCAAGGGTTGAGTGGGAAAGTGATTTCCTAGTTTTGGAAATGGACCTCTTTGATGTGATTCTTGGTATGGATTGGATGGTGTATTTCTAGGCCCACATCGATTTTTATTGCCAGTAAGTGAGATTTGTGGCACCTGAAGTGTTTCATTGAGTTTTTCAAGGTGAATGGGATCCTCAGTCAGGATGTGATGGACCTGCACTTTTAGAGTTGAGAAATATTTTTTTCCAAGTCCCATAGATCATGTTGGAGGATGATGATAGGGGTATTGAGGATGGATTAACTCCTATGGTGGATGGGTTGCTAAAGGTATTCCTAGACGATTTATCAGGGTTACCTCTTAAGTAGGATGTGGAGTTCACCATTTATTTAGCATCGAGAACACAACTAATATCTCTTCCCTCACATCGTATGGCCCCATAAAGTTAATGGAATTAAATATACAGCCAGAAAATTTGGAATCCAAAGGATTTATTTTCCTGAGTGTTTCATGTTGGTCCACCCCTGTTCTATTTGCGAAGAATGATGATGAATCTCTTTAGTTGTGCATCGATTAATGGAAGACAGATAAGGTAAAAATCAAGAATAAATACCCATTGGCCCATATTTATGACCTATTTGATCAACTCAAGGGGAAAAGGTGGTTCTCCAAGTTAAAGATTATGTTTTGAGTATCACCACACTAGAGATAGAGAGGCAGATGTCTGGAAAAGAGCCTTTCTAAGTAGGAACAACCACTTTGAGTATTTGGTTAGTCCATTAGAGTTGAAAAATTATCTAGAAGTCTTCATGAAACTTATGAACTGGGTGTTCCATCAGTACCTCAACTCCTTTGTTATGGTGTTTGTGTATGACATCCTAGTTTACTACAGGACAGAAGAAGGGCATGATCAACACTTGAAGATCACGCTAGGCACTATTCGAGATCATCGTCTCTTTGTTAAGATATTTAAGTGTACCTTCTAGATTAGGGAGGTGAGAGTTTTAGGCCATGTGGTTTCAGAGAGTGGGGTTTCAGTGGACCCTAAGAAGATTAGTACAGTGATGTCATGGGAGGAACCCAAGACCATCTTCAATATTAGGGTATTTTTGGTTCTAGAGGGGTATTATAGGTTGTTTATTATATATTTCTCTCAAATGTATTTTCCCATTACTGCACTTACTTAAAAATTAGTAAGGTTTTGCTGGAGCCCAAAATGCTAGGTGTCTATTGAGGAGCTTAAGAGATAGTTTACCAAAAACCTTATTTTAATCTTTTTAGAACCTGGAACGAGATATGTGATCTTCTGTGATGCTTTAGGTACAATTATTGGATGTGTGTTAATGCAATATGAGAATGTGGTGGTGTATCCTTCTTTACAACTCTGAAAAAAAGAGAAGAACTGCCCAACCCTTGACCAGTAATTAGCAGTAGTGATGCATGCCTTGAAGACATGGCATCATTACCTCTTCAGGTATAAGTTTTTAACCTACTCAAGTAATAAAATATTGGCCTACATTTTATCCTAGAAAGATATAAATTTGAGGGAGAGTTAGTGGATTTATTACCTTTAGGGTTTCATTTTTGATATTGTTTATACCCCAAGAAAAGGTAATGTGGTAGAAGAGTCTTTGAGTAGGAAGACAAAAGTGAAAGATTTGAAGAATTCTTGTGATGAGTGTGATTTGAGGTGATTTTTTTTTCAACTACATCTGGAATCCAAAGAGAACAATAGAGGAATGTTCCAAGCCAATGTTCAGCTCACACCCTCCCTTCTAGAGCTTATTTTTTAGGAATAACTGAGTGATGTGTTGTTCCAGCATTCTATGTAGTTTTTAAATGGTGTGGGGGGGGGGGGTGCCTAGTGAGTGGTATTTATCTTTGGAATGGATCATATGCTTCAAGGGACATTTCATGGTGTTGTTATATTTGTGGAAGGTGGTAATGTGGGATAGACATCGGTCTTTGTGGGTCATTCATCTTAGGACCAAAAAACTATTCTATGACATGAGTCGTCTATTTTGGTGGCCAGGTATGAGATGATATATAGCTAACTTTGTATACAGGTGTTATAATTATCAATAAGTTAAAGTTTAGCACCAGAGGCCATTCAATTTTCTTCAACTTCTACCCATTCCTACCTAGAAGTGGGATTAGGTATCCATGGATTTTATCATTGTGTTACCTCATATTCCTCAGGGAAGGAATCTTATTTGGGTGGTGACTGACCATTTAACCAAATCATCCCATTTCATTCAGATTAGGGACTCAGACAAAGTAGATGATTTTGTTCAGTTGTATATTCAGGTTGTAGTGATACTTCATGGTGTTATATCATCTATCATTTCAAATAGGGACTCCCTCTTTACCTCATGGTTTTGGGAAGGCCTTAAAAAGTAAATGGGGTCATAGAACCAGTTGAGTATGGTATACTACCCTGAAACAAATGGTCAGATAGAGAAAGAAAATCCGATATTGGAGGAAATTATCTAAGATTATTTTTCTAGATTTTGAAGGCTCGTCGAATAACCATTTGGGGTTTATGGATTTTTTTCATAACAACAGTTACCAATACTTGATAAAAATGACTCCCTTTGAGGCACTTTATGGCCAATTGTTTCGGTTAACTTTGTGTTGGGAAGAGGTGGGAGAGAGATGTTTATTGGGACCATGCCTTATGTAAGAGATTCCTAATAAATTACCGCTGATCATGCAATATTTATTGATGGTGCAGAGCCTCCATAAGTCTTATGCCATTCAGCAGCACCAAGCCTTGTAATTATGAGTTAGTTATCAGATGATTCTAAAGGTGGTCCCTCCTTTAGGTCACCCTCATCTTGGTAAGTAAGGGAAGTTAACATTGAGGTATGTCAGACCTTTTGAGGTGACCAAGAGAGTTGTCAAGGTGAAAAACCAGTTATCCTTTTCATCCCAGTTAAAATCAATTCATGAAGTCTTATATGTATCGCAACTAAAGAAATATAATTTTGACCCAGCTTACATGATGAATTGAGAGGAATTGGGGTGGGGTTTAATTTTTCTATGGTTGAGTAGCCAATGAAAATTGTGGAATTATAAAAAAAGTGATTTGGGGGAAGTCTATACCATTAGTCCAAGCTATTTTTAAGCATAGTATTGATCACCATGATACATGGGAGATGAGATCTTAGTTAGAAGAGAAGTACATATTTTTGTTCTCTGATCATACTTTGGAATGATTTTTTGTGGGCATATAGTTTTCATGGTGGGGAGAATTATAACATTCATGGTTTTATTTTGAGGTATTATTTATTTTATTTTTTATCTTATATTTTTCTCTTGGATTTACTAGTTTTTTTGGTGAAAAAATGGTGATATTTGGACTGACAGTAGGTGACACATGATTGGAGCACGATTAGTAGAAATTGTGTTCCATCCCAGAGGAGACCATTCACCCTAGATAATGGTACCTTAGAGGACAAAAAGTATACCACACGGGCATGTAGGATTACTACAAAACTAGAACAGTGAGTATTTTTGAGGCTCATGATCAATCGCATGAGCGTTCTCCCTCCCTTGAAAAGTTGTACGTCCTATCTAGAACTTTAAAAATGTTGATTTTACCATTTCCCCTCTTCAAGTGTAAGACCCGAAACTCCCTAAATCACCAAATTCTAGATTATTAGCCCTAGGTGTTACCCCTTTCTCTGGGATATCTTGGACATCTTCCCCTTGGTGTATTTGGTGTGGAATATTTAAGAACTCATCAAGTAAGCCTCTCCTCTTCTTGTTTCTTCCTTCTTCTTGGTTTATTCTTCCTTCTATATTTATTTCTTCTTTATCTAATGGATTGGTTTACCTAATGATGGTTCAATTTTGACTTCTTAGGTAAAATATTGGTGATTGTGGTATGATTTTTCCTTTATAGTGTCTCCTTGTGGTGAAGTTGTGGTTTTCTACCAGATTCTAGAAGCTTCCATGCTAAAGGTAGGAAGTTCCATGCTGTAGCATTGTTGGATGATTTTGGTATGCTTTCTATGTTTTCTAAATAGATTTTATTAATTTTTTCAGTGGTGAAAAACATGTTTTTCATTGGTTTTGGTGTGTGTGAGTGGTTTAAAGTTGTTTTTCTTATTGAAAATGGTGGGTTTTCATGTGTGTTTCCATTGTTGGATGTGTGTATGTGCAAGATGTTATTAATGTGACGTAGGGAATGAGATAGATCAAAAATATAGTCCATGGTAAATAGGTTAGTCATACTAGGTATAGTACGATAGCTAGTCCAGCAGGGCTGAGGCATGGTTCCCTAAGCATAATTAATTCTACAACACTAACTAAACATATGATGATGATCAGAGATCACTAGAACATGGGATGTGATTCCCCTCTAGAGGATCATGCATGAGGATGTTGTGGTTTAGGTTCTTATTATAATTGAGGTATGATGATCCATGGAACCCACTTACCCTAGTGCTTTAGGGATTACCCATGGTGGTCATGTGATGGTATTCTTATTGATATACTTGTTTTTTATTTTTTACTTTCAACTTTAATTTAGAAGAATGTTTCCCTCAAAATGTTTTGTTTTTATTTTCTCATACTTTATTTAAAAACTAGAATTTTTATTTTTATTATGATTTTATAGCATGGAATATTTTATGGAGGTACCATACTAGTAATTATATCACACCCTATATACACCCTCGGGTGTATGTAGATCTTGTTATGTTTGACCCAGGTAAAGGTAACATGTTCTGTGGTGGTGACAGTGGATCTGGTTTTTAGTGGTTCCCCTTTTTGTAGGTTTTGGTAGTTGTGTCTAGGGGGTGTTGACCCTCTTGTTACATGGATGTTTTGTTGTGGTGTTTATTAACCTACCCATTTTTGGTATTTTTGTATTTGGTTAAAAGCATACTACTATTTAACTTGTGATAGTTGTATTTATTTTAGTTATAGTTCTTGTTTATGTTGCGATATCTGATTCTTATGGGTTTTTTATGGTTGTTTTTATTGAAAAAATCATTCATAGATGTGATGTTTGGTTCCCAGACACTAGTTTCTATCCTATAAGGATTGGTAATTCCCTTTAGTCCTTTATACAAGATTGGTTGGGTGTTGAGTTGGATAGAAAACTTGACCGGTTTGTGACATATCCTATGAGAACGAAATAATTCAAGGAGTATTTTATTTATTTATTTCCATTAAACATTTAAAATTACATTAATTCTTTATGTTAACCGTTAAAATTACTTTATCATTAATTAACTATAACGACCCATAATTTACATACATTTTTAATACTTTAAAATTGAAGCATACTTATTACAACATATAACAAAACCATGAAAGGACCGTATAGGTATAGTGTCTTTAGAAACTGGGAAACATAAACAAATGGTTCATAAATCATCTATGTTGGGTCCCATTTATTTCATCATATCTAGAGTCCCTTTTTGGAATGTCTTACTTAATAACCTTCTTCATTACCTGGGGAAAGAAAAAATACAAAAGGGTGAGCTCAAATGATCAGTAAGTGTAAACAAAATAAATATCAATCATATCATATTCATAAGAACATATTATTTCAGAAATCTTAACCTGCAAAAGAGATCATAATTTAATAACATGGGATAAATCATAGTAGTGAAATGTAATCCCAATAATCATAAATTAAAACATGAAACTTTGTGGAATACACACATAATCATAGAGAATCATTTCTTAGTAGTCAAGACTCATTGCCAAGACTATCTTAGTGGACAAAGTCCATTTCTGAACCGAGTTCACTCCTTGTTTCAGTCCTGTTTCACTGAACCAGATTAACCTGCCGTTCCAGCCATGTCTATCTCATGAGATATAAATCATTACCCAATTCATTGGAGGGAGATATAGGTCCCACCCATCTCATAATGATACCATTCTTATGTGTGCCCCAAAATCATAAACCATGCATCATAGCATAACCCATGTAAAAAAATGGGATTCTTAAAAATCACGTCATCATAACATAATACATAAAAGGATATTGTAAAAATTATTCCATCATAACATAATAAAATAAATGTAAAAATATGTATATAAATAGATCCCTATATTATCTTAGATGGAAAATAATTTTGATAAAACACTTGAACTCCATTCTTGAGGAAAATATCCTTTATACTTCAAAAACATTTTCCTTTCTTAACATGTCATATAATTTTGAACTAAAAGAAGTTGATTAAAAATAAACTTGAAAATTTATAAAATAAGCTTCTTGGAAATAATGTTTTAAAAATCCATTCATGCCGTATAAGTTAAAAAAACATTCTTCTCGTACTTTTGTCAGAAAAGTCAAAAAGTACCTCGTATGAATAATGACAAAAGATTCCTTTCATATCTTTTACTAAAAACTCACCGAAGGGTAAAATTGGATTTAAAAAATTGTAGGTGGATGGAAATAATATTACATATTGAGGAAACATGGATGTGGATGATAAAATACACCCCAGTAAATACCAAAGTATAAACAATCTCAGATAAAAATGAGATTGTGATATTTTCCTTTACCTTAGGTCCGATTTGCTTCATAAGTGTCTGAACCTCCTGTATAATGATTTAAATAATGTCATTGACTTATTATAGAATCATAATTATTTTTATGATATCATATATGGTCATATTCTTAACTTCATATTAGTAATATTTCATTGTTACTTGTTATTCGGGTGTTTATTGCTTTTTGTTCTTATGTGTGTTTTGTTGAATAAATTCTTATTCTTCTTTTTAGGTTATAGATAAATCATTTAAAGAATGGTATTAGTGTAATACATATCATATTTATTCACTAAATTCATTTATGTAATCATTATGCAATGAAAATCATGTAGAACGAGTCGCATCACATCGTGGAGACGGTATTCCGTACGTACGCACGAGCGATGATATCATTCCCATGATCGTGGAATTGTATTGGAGTGTATGTATACTATTTAAGAATAAATATAACTTTACAATAATTATATACAGTTATTATTTACACCATTATACCCATCCAAGTAAGGTGGTGGTGGAAAATAGATTACACCACAGCGTGGAGACGGTATTCCGTACTTACGCACGCGCGGTGATTTCATTTTCCGTAGGATGGATAGATGGTGAAATAGGGTTGTTTCATAATTATAATTACATATCAGTATATGAGTGATACTGATGTTATTAATTCATAATGAAACAACTAAATAAGAAGAAGTGGAAGAAGAAATAAAGTTGAAAGAATCGGTAACATACATTACCTCTTCTTTGAAGCGCCTCTTTGAGACCACCTCTTAGGGCACTAAAATTGGTCTTTGAAGAAGACCAGGACCTCTATGATGTTTCTAGTGAAGTTGAGAAGATAATTTTTTAGGGGTTGGCCGAGATTTAAGGCTCAAAGTGGTGTGAGGAAGAGAGGGAGGAGGTTCCCTTTTATAAGGGAGGAGAGGGGCACCTTAGGAAAAATTAAAAATATTATTTTATTATAAAGTCATATTCAGTTTTTAATAGCTACAAATTGATTTATTTAGAATATAAGGTGGGGATGGGTCGAAATAATCTCATACAATAGAATTTATACAAGTTTAGGTTTCTATTTTAACCTTATCATTTAGATTTAACTTTAAGTTAGATAATTTAACTTTTACCGTGTCTTCTTGTTTTCTTACACTATAAGGTAAATAAACTTACTATAACAAGACAAACTAACCCCAATATGTTTATTATTAATATATATAACCTTATCTAAGTCATTTGGCCTAACCTTATATTTTTAGGAATAAAATAACAATTAATAATATAATATTTGTTTTAAAAACTATTTTATGTCAATTTTGAAACTATTAGGTAATGGATTTTTGTGAAAATCATAACAGAAAGATTATTTCGAAAAAAGTTAATTAAATCAATACTAACATGTCATATTAATATAGAAAATTATTTTAATTCATAAAAAGTCTCAAATTACATTTATTTGGGTATTTATAACATCAATTATGTCAATATTTCATTAATAATATAATTACTGAATCATCATTGTGTCATAAATAAATTAAATTATTTAAAGTCTAAAAATTACAAATAAAATACCATTATGTAGAAAATAGTTTTATCTTTCTAATGAATATTTATAGTCGAATTTATATTATGTATAACCCTATATTAAAAATTATATACTTATTAAACTTTGATTTTAACTATTTTAATCCTTCTTTAAATAAATAAATATTAAATGTCCTAATCTAATCCAATGGGCCTAAATGGTCATATTTTATTCCTAATATTTTTTTAGGTCGAATTACACTTATCCAATAGAATTAAGACATGTGTTAGGGTAATAATAATATCATTTTTACCCTTAATTACCGTATTTACTTTTAACCATGGTAAAAAAAGTAAAAAGTTACTATTCACAAAAAATTTTTTTCATCTCATTGAACCACATATTATTTCTTGATATTAACTGTGTCTCTCGGATTTTCGAAACTCCACTCACAGAAGCGGTAAAATTATGTTTTATGTAAATTTTCAAATTCTCCTAGGAGGTGGGTAAAAGACGGTGAAAAGTTCAATAAAATTTTTATATATCTAAAATTATTATAAAATTACTCCAATGAATTGAATTGAACTTAAATAGGTATTATGTATCAATTTTGACCTAAAATAAATTTAAATAAATAATTATTTAAATAAAAAGTCGGTTTTTAAATAGTAACCCAGGGTTTTCACTATTCATCAAAAATTGAAAGTTTTCAGAAAAATACCAAAATTTCACCCTAGGATAATTTCAATATTCCTAATCCAAAAAAGAAATAAATTTTGAAAAAATAAAATTTCAAAAATTGGGTATTACTATTCATAACGGCTAGTTTTAATAATATTTTAATAGGATATCGTTGTTTAGTAAAACTCGGTATTGCGTACGACGCAAGCAATCGAGGAAGATCGCGATTGCATGTAAAGAAAGCCAAGCTAGTGTTGTGTGTAGTGAAAGATTCCTTTGATGATCATAAAAACAAAATATTTCTCATAAAAATCTCGGATGTTACATTCTACCCCACTTAAAATGAATTTCGCCCTTGAAATTCGTCACTTTTTAACAAACAGATGAGGATACCTCTCCCTCATCATATCCTCAAGCTCCCATGTAGCTTCTTCTAATTGGTGGTTCATCCATAAAACTTTCACCAAGCTAGTGGTCTTGTTCCATAGGACTTTTTCACTATGATCGAGAATCTCTATCGGCTATTCTTCATAAGAGAGATCTTGTTCCAGCGGTACAACTTTTGAGCTGAGTACATGTGAAGGATCAGGTATGCACTTTCTCAGGAGAGATACATGGAACAAATCGTGAACTTGGGAGAGATTCGGTGGAAGTTCCAATTAGTAATCAACCTTCACAACACGATCCAGTATTTCGAAAGGACCGATATACCTAGGGCTCAACTTTCCCTTCTTTCCAAATCTCATTACTCCCTTCCAAGGAGATATTCGTAAGAACACTTTATCACCCACTTCAAACTATAGGTCTTTTCTTCAGTTGTTGGCATAACTTTTTTTTCGACTCTGAGCTTCTCTAATGTGTTGTTGAATAGATATGAACTTTTCTGCGATCTCATCAACAAGACCAAGTTCTAATAGCTTTCTTTCCCCAACTTCATCCCAGTAAGCTGGAGTCCTGTATTTCTTTCCATAGAGAGTGTGATGACCCGGACTCTCCTGGTCCTTTCCTTTGCCAAAAATCCGGATCCTAAAGGGGTAGCGTCTCGTCGCGACCGATCGGTGAGACCGATCGATGCGACCGATCGGTGAGACCGACCGGTGCGACCGATTGAGGAGACGGATCGGTGAGACCGGTCGGTGCGACCGATCGACGCGACCGATCAGTGAGAACGATCGGCGTGACCGATCAGTGAGACTGATCGGGGAGACTGATCAGTGAGACCGATCAGCGCGACCGATCAATGAGACCGATCGGCGTCACCCGTCTTTGTCGGGGTTTTTCCGGTGATGTGCACAAATTGAGTTTTAGACCCTTATTTGACCCCCTTTAAGCTTGTTTTAAAGCCCGGTAGTGCTCATAAATGTTATAATTAAATATTCAATAAATTAACCTAGTTTGTGCGTCGGTTCAAACCACCCGACCCCTTTAATAACGTGTGGGGCCGCGTGGTCAACCCACGACCCCCGATCCTTACGCGTTTTGGTGTTCTTATCTCAATTATCCCTGGATTTTATAAACAAAAGGGTTTGCCGTAGGGTTCTTTTCTCATTCACCCTGCGCTAGAGTACCCTTCGTTCAGACGAGCAACTTTTCATTCAGGCGAGCCGCATTGCTATGCGTGAAGTTCCGCACCCGGCCTAAGCGTTGATCGTTGATCAACAGGTAGGGAATTTCTTCGTCTCTCACTTTTGTGTATCATGTAGGTTGGGCGTCCTTTTGATTCTATAGAATTGGTTAAACCAGACCTAACTAAAGATAATGAACTGATTATATGAAGAAAGAAAGGGGGGTGGGGGCTGTGATCGTTGATGCTGTTTTATGTTATGATCATCTTTCTGAATTGTGCGGGCTTACACATACTGAAAATCATGGCCGTTGGTGGTCTTTCTCTATGCACTAATGAACCCCTGGGGATGTTTTAAATGACTTGTTTTTGGTTGTGAACTCCTACTGTAAAAAAAGAAATTGGTTAATCAAATACACCTGGCTAAATGAAGTGAAAGCACCAGGATCAACCCTTCTGTGATAACCCCCGGTTAAAGCACACAAAATTGAAATCATGGAGTGTGTTAAATCTTATAAATATGAAAATACCAACATGGCCCTGCTTTGTGTTGGTGGTAGTGGTTTGGTTTCTTTCTTTTTTGGGAAGATTGCTGGAGATGTGGGAGGGGATGGGATCCTCTATTGATATGGATTCGGGGGTTGTGAGTTTTAAGACCAGATGGTTACCTTGTTTATATCATGAATTGGGGTGGGATCCTCTGCTGATGAGAAACCATTTTGGGGGACATGGGGTAGTGTCTCGAGGGTTTCTTTGGTTCTAGTACTTTGAGGGATCTCACTTATCCCCTTGTTGTTGTAAAATTACAAGAGAACCGGGTGTGAATGTTTAAATTGATGTTTGGATGGATTCTTTCCTTGGTTATGCTTATGGTGTTAGTTGCCCAAGTAGGTGCATGAACTTATTTAAACATTATTACTGAACATGAAAACAAGAATGGGACAAATGAGTTTTGTTGGTGAGAGTCGTGACTCGGACTTGAGTGTTGTTGTGATCTGTAGGCTGTCTGAAGAAAAACCTAATTCTGGGTGAGTGCTTGTTACCTATGTATATACTTGTAGTTTTTTGTTTCTTATTAGTTCCCCTCCCATGTTGAGAACTTAGTGCCGAACACCCCCATTTCATGGGGGAGGGTGTTTTTCCCAACACTATTCTTAGTGGATGGTTATTAGCACCTTTTCTGCTCCCTTTCCCAGATAGCCCAAGTATCTTCGGGTAGGCTGTCATGGCCCGAGGTCCATTATTTTCCCAAGAACCTTCGGGTGGGGTAGTGTGGTGGTTATGACCTAGGTGTGTGCGGGCATGTAGTTTCCCAAGTATCTTCGGGATGAGGCCCAGGTGTCTTCGGGCGTGGTAGTGGATCTTCTTGCCCAGGTGTCTTCAGGTGTGGTGGTGCTTGTTATGGCCTAGGTGTTTCCAGGTGTGGTATGTGTGACAGTTGTGACCCAGGTGTTTGCGGGTGGGATTCGGCAGTGGGACTGCATGCGGTTGTGGCCCAGGTGTTTGCGGGCGGGATTCCACAGTGGGATTGCGTGCAGTTGTGGCCCAGGTGTGTGCGGGCGGGTGTGGCAGTGGGACTGCGGTGAGAATGGCGTGTAACATCCCAGGTAAATAATGAATAAAAATTTTTCATATTTATTAATATTTACGAATTAAATATTAATTTTACTTTAAAGGGGTTGCTATGTTCGATAGCGTACCCGATACGCAACGATGAGTTTCTTTGAAAACTTACGTTGCACACTAGTAATATAATGATATTATTTTAAATGGTTGTTAACATGTAGCCACTGTATTGGCGGGAATGGATAGAAATAACTAAAATATGATTATATATGTTTTTTAAATGTTTTTACATTTATCAAATAAATGATAAAGGCTTAAAATACAGAAAGAATTCAATTTTAGGAATTTATACCCTAATTTTCACTAAAGGTTCACTTATCACCTTTTGATGACGAACGGTCATTAAATATAGTTTTGATCAATCTTATAAATTCTATTGTACCAAATATAACTCTTCTTTAGAATTGGGACATCAAAATTTACTTTGTGTAAATTTTTGGTATCTTTCCGATAAAGTTCATTTTTTAATGAATAGTGTAAAATGTTGTATTTTAATTCAAAACCTATTTTTAATATAATTTATTAAGATGATTAGATTATCTTTTGAATTGGTTTTTAAGTGCAATTATAATATATTTTTACCATTTAATCCAATAGTGGTCGTTGGAATTAATTTCACTTTGAAATCAGACTTAAACTAGTGTCAATCTTTTGATACTTATTGTTTCATAAAAACACGCTATTTGTCATGACAACGGGAATTAATTATTAAATTAATTAATGTGACTTATATTTTTTGAATTTTGTAAAATAGACTTCATTTTTGAAATCATAATATCAAATATAGCTTAGGGTGAATTTTTGGTATTTTTCTGAAAAACTTCAATTTTTGATGAATAGTGAAACCACTTGTGGTACTTATAAAAACTGATTTTTCGTTTAAATGAAATTTTACCACTTCTGTATTTTGAATTTCAAAAATCCGACATACATGGTTGTCATTAAGAAGTGAAATGTGGTTCAATGAGATGAAAATAATTTTTTGGTGAATAGTAACTCTTAAGTTCTTAATCGCGATTAGAGGTAATTAGTGTAGTTTAAGGTAAAAATAATGTTTTAATAATATGAGATGAGCTTGACACATGTCCTACCCTAATTGGATGTGTCATGGCCGACCAAGAAAATCCATCGGTCAACTTTGGGACCCCATGGAGCCACTTTGGTTGGGAAATGACATAAATAACTTTTTATTAAATGTTAAAGTAAAAATGACACAAACATGAGATGTTTTACTAAAACAATTTTTACATGGGGTTATACAAGTCATATGTTTGACTATAAATATTAATTAGAAAGCTAACAAGATTTCTTACATCATGATATATTTTTTATAATTTTTAGACTTTAAATAAATTGAATTATTTATGACATCATGATGATGCAGCGATTACTTCATTAATAATGGATTTAAATAAAATGGAAAGATAATGTAAAATCTAAGACCTAAACATGGCCAAACCTGTTGGATGGGTGGATTTCGAACCTGTATCACATTATCCTCGAATTACATCAATGTTGGACCTTTAAAATCCGAAACTCTTTTGAAAATAAAGTAACATTTTATAACTTTACAAGAGTGCCCCTCCTCTCCTCTTATAAAAGGCCCCCACCTCTACATCCTTACCCACACTCCCAAAGCCTTTTTCTCGGCCAACCTCTGCCCATTTAGTCTCTCCACTTCCCTCTATTACTCCTTGAAGCCTCACTTTGGGCAGAAGTCTTCCCAAGGAAGCCTTTGAGCTCAAACCAAAGGGAGTTACCTGATTTTGAGGTAATGTCTACTTTGAGTCCTTTTGTTTTATTTTGCTTTTACAACCCCCTAAACTCTTTTTATTATTTTCTTTTGTAAGAACTCCAGTATCCTCAATATATTAGGATGTTGTTATAAGAAGGATTCGAGCTACACTTACACACACCTACATCTAATGGTTAAAGAACATACTGTTTCTGTGGATGTCGAATTTCTGCCTCCCGAAACGATGATTGTTCAACATTATTTTAACACCTTCAAAGGTAGAAATTAAGATGAAACTATATTTATATATGATATATAATATTTTTATGTTTTCCTTAAGCTTCTGTATTTTTCATTTTAGGCATACCTTTATGGTTTCCATTATGGGTAAATGCGATATCTTCATTTAAGGAAGTGCGGACTACCGCCCCCTCAAAGTGATGTGATTCGTTAATGCCATATGTGGGACATATAAAGGATGGATTTAAAGTTATTATATATGATGTTATACTGGAATTATAATATACCTCTATATCATTATTATTTCTTTCCATTAAAGTATGAGATAGAAATGAAAGTAGCGTTCATGCGTACGTACGGCTTACCGTCTCCATGAATGGTGCATTTCATTTCTTATCCCCAAATGTAATGTACTATTTTAAGTACATGTATATAATGGATATATATGATGAATGATACATTTAAATGATGAATATAATTCTGGAATTAAAATATACATACCTCTAATTTAGTTTTAATTCCATTAATATGGAAAAGAAATGAAAGTAGCGTTCATGCGTACGTACGGCTTACCGTCTCCATAAACGGTGCATTTCATTTCTTACCTCTAAATGATTATGTAATATTATAAATACATGTATATTCTGGATATATATGATATATATGATATCCAAATCAGGAATTTCATTCGGGAAATAAAGAACCTTTGACCACACGAACAACATGTAATTGTAAGAAGTCCACTTTCGACTTAAGAACCAAATATCGACAAAACAAACATTATTAACTTAAATGATTACATAATGTTTATAACATGTAAATAAGTGATATAAAAGGAATAATGAACTTGAAAAAGGTTCTTAATAAAATAGAAATTAACTCAAGTTTATTATTCAGGATGTTAAAGAACGATCGAGTCAAGTCGGACCCGAGGTAAGGGACTTCATCTCAATCTCCTTTCATTGAGGCATATTTCGTTTTATACACAACTTTCTTTTATACGGTGTATAAAACCCTTTGACTTTTACTTTTATACAAAAGGAATCTTTTTCTACGAAGCGTTTTACTAAACAACAAAAAGGAATGTTTTTTTAACGTGCACGGTGACAACAACCTTTTCCGCCGCCGCGAGTATTACTTGGTCTTTGGCTTCCTCAACAAGCCGTAATGTTTTTAAAATAAAATTAATACCATATACTCTTTTATGTATTTTGGTATTGAAAATGGTTTTGATAAAGGATTATATTATGTCATAATATTTAAATTATATATTGTGATTGAAATGTGGAAATGTTATCATTCCTTTATATTGGTTTTATGTTTTATGATTTTATATTGGTACTTGGACATTTGACAGGTGGTTACATGATAAACCATATGACGGGTGGTGCTGTGAATACCAGGACGGGTGGTTACGTTATAACCTTCAATTCATTGGGTATGGAAGTCGGCCGTATGGCTATTCCATTAAGTATGTATGGAAATTGGCCAAATGGCTATTCCATTAAGTGATATGTGTGGAAGTCGACCGTATGGTGATTCCACTTATGTATGTTTATGTCCCAAGTTACCTTTATATGTTATGTGTTTTATATATGGGTTTTATGGTAATATTTTGGTTACAAAAAGGGTAAGTAATAATATTTTATTCAATGAAGAGTTTTTACTACTTCATAAAGGTGAAGGTATTACTTTGATAAGGTATACATGGTTTACTTGATGTTTTAAAAACTAACAGTTTTCATTTTTTGTGTATCCCTTACTGAGCTTTTTTATGCTCGCCCCAAGTTTTTTTTGAAATGTTTTTCATGGGACTTAATGTGGAATAGGGTCAAGGATGGGATCAAGGGAAAGTCATGCTATCTAAAACATGGAACTAGACATGTTTCTTTTTAGAAGTTTTTATTTTATGGAAACATAGTAGAAGCATCTACTTTGTAATCTTTTGAGATGTAATAGTTATGTCCTAATTCTCTAAAACTCTAAACCTGAAAAGATCCTCAATGTGAATTATTCATTTAATTCAATATTAAGTATGGTTTAAGGTCGGGGCCTTATAGTTGGTATCAAAGGTCAGTTTAGACAACTTTAGGAGTTATAAAAGTGTAAAATTATAAGCTAATTTATGGTATGATTGAAATGATATAGAATTTAAAGATTACCATGTTGCTTCGCCTAAGATATTTCTGTGTTAAGAATGGGTTTTCATGGAGGAAACAGATCATCTTTTCTAGGAAGGTATACAGAGGGAAATGACCTTTCAAATCAGTATCACGAGATGGTCAGAATCAGAACTAAACAGTTTTTTACAGAGATGGATCAGTTGACTCAGGTGAAAAATGTTGGTTGCTTTTATTGATGATATTTTGGTGTTTTATAAAATAAAAGAGGAGCATGAAAGTCATTTAAGGGTTATCTTGAAAACCTTAAAAGAAAATAAACTATATGGAAAATTCAGTAAGTATGAGTTTTGGTTACAACAAATTTCTTTCCAGGGTCACATTGTTTCAAAAGATGGAATAACTGTTGATCCTACTAAAACAAAAGTTGTTGAAGAATGGCCAAGACCTACAAATGTAACTGAGATCCGTAGTTTTCTTGGTTTGGTAGGTTACTACCAAAGGTTTGTTGAAAAATTTTCACGGTTATCTAGTCCAATGACTAAGCTAACTCGTAAGGGTGTTAAGTTCATCTGGACAAAAGAATGTGACGATTGTTTTCAGGAGTTGAAGAGAAGATTGGTGAATGCTCCAGTTTTGGCACTTCCTTCCAGGAATGGTGAGTTTGTTATATACAGTGATGCTTCGTTGAAGGGACTTGGTTGTGTCCTTATGCAGAAAGATTAAGTAATTTCTTATGCTTCACGTCAGTTGAAAACTCATGAGGTAAATTACCCTACACATGTTTTGGAATTAGCTGCTGTTGTTTTTTCTTTAAAAATTTGGAGGCATCATTTGTATGGAGTAAAGTGTGAAATATATACTGATCACAAAAGTTTAAAGTATATATTCACTCATAAAGAATTGAACATGAGACAGAGGAGATGGCTGGAATTAATCAAGTTTTATGATTGTACAATTCACTACCATCCGGGAAAAGCAAATAAAGTGGCTGATGATTTGAGTCGAAAAAGTAATGCTTTATTAACAATGCTACGTTTGGAACGAGATCCTTTGATTTTTGATTTGATGAACTTTGGAATAGAAGTTGTTGGTGCAGGATGTCCTTCTGTTTTGTTTCAGGTATCAGTGAGATCTTCTCTATCAGACAGAATCAAGCAAGCACAGAAGCAAGACAGTGAGTTGCAGAAAAAGGTAGAGCTGGTTCAGAAAGGTAAGTTGCATGAATTCAACATTGATAGTGACTGTGTTTTGAGGTTTGGGAAGAGATTATGTGTTCCATGTGATTCATAGTTGAAGAATGAGTTGTTATGTGAGGCTCATAGTTCCCCGTTTTCAGTTTATCCTGGCAGTACTAAGATGTATAGAGATCTGCGGGAGTATTACTGGTGGGATGGAATGAAAAGAGATATTGCTGATTTTACTGTGAAGTGTTTGACTTGTCAGCAGGTTAAAGCAGAGCGGCAGTTACCGAAAGGGATGCTTCAGCCTCTACCAGTGCCAGAGTGGAAATGGGAGAATATATCCATGGACTTTGCTATGGGATTATCGAAGACATCTCGAGGTAATAATGCAATCTGGGTTATTGTTGATCGCTTGACTAAATCTGCTCATTTCCTTCCTATACGAGATAATTTTTCCCTAGATCAACTTTCCCGTTTGTATCTTAAGGAGATAGTCAGGTTACATGTATTTCCTCTCTCCATTGTATCTGACCGTGATCCTAAGTTTACTTCTAACTTTTGGAAAGGCCTTCAAAAGTCGTTGGGTACTGAATTAAATTTTAGTACAGCTTTTCATCCTCAATCAGATGGGCAGTCAGAACGAACAATTCAGACCTTGGAGGATATGCTATTAGCTTGTTCGATGGATTATCACGGAAGTTGGGACCAACATCTTTCTTTGGTTGAGTTTTCATATAATAATAGTTTTCATTCCAGTATACAGATGGCACCATTTGAGGAATTATGTGGGAAGCGGTGTCGAACTCCAACATTTTGGGATGAAGTGGGTGAAAGGAAGCTGATGGGACCCGAATTGATAGAAGAGATGGTAGAAAATGTTTAGTTGATTCAGAAACACATGAGAAAAGCTCAGAGCAGGCAGAAGAGTTATGCGGATAACCGGAGGAAGGATCTATCTTTCGAGGTAGGTGATCATGTTTTTCTCAAGGTTTCTCCATGGAAAAGTGTGATGCGATTTGGTAAGAAAGGAAAGATGAGTCCAAGGTCCATTGGACCATATGAAATTCTGAAGAGAGTTGGATCAGTTGCATACAGAGTGGCTTTACCTTCGAGTTTATCTCAGGTACACAATGTTTTTCATGTTTCGATGTTGAGGAAGTATATGCCAGATTCATCTCATGTTTTGAGCCCAGAGGTAGTTCAGTTGGAAGAGAACCTCTCTTATGAAGAACAACCAGTCCAGATTCTTGACCGAAGTGAGAAAGTGTTGGAAAATAAGGTAATCCACCAGGTAAAGGTTTTGTTGAAAAACCATATGGTTGAAGAGGCAACGTGGGAATCTGAAAATGCTATGAGGGATAAATACCCCCACTTATTTTGATAAGTGAATAAAATTGCAAGGATGCAATTCCCAAAAGGGGGGAAGGATGTAACATCCTAGGTAAATAATGAATAAAACATTTTCGTATTTATTAATATTTACAAATTAAATATTAATTTTACTTTAAAGGGGTTTCTATGTTCGATAGTGTACCCGATACGCAACGATGAGTTCCTTTGAAAACTTACGTTGCACACTAGTAATATAATGATATTATTTTAAATGGTAGTTAACATGTTGCCATTGTATTGGTGGGAATGGATAGAAATAACTAAAATATGATTATATATGTTTTTAAATGTTTTTAAATTTATCCAATAAAAGATAAAGGCTTAAAATACGGAAAGAATTCAATTTTAGGCATTTATACCCTAATTTTCACTAAAGGTTCACTTATCACCTTTTGATGGTGAACCGTCATTAAATATAGTTTTGATTAATCTTATAAATTATATTTGACCAAATATAACTCTTCTTTAGAATCGAGACATCAAAATTTACTTTGTGTAAATTTTTGGCATCTTTCCGATAAAGTTCATTTTTTAATGAATAGTGTAAAATGTTATATTTTAATTCAGAACCTCTTTTTAATCTAATTTATTAAGATGATTAGATTATCTTTTGAATTGGGTTTTAAGTGAAATTAGAATATATTTTTACCATTTAATCCAATAGTGGTCGTTGGAATTAATTTCACTTTGAAATCAGACTTAAACTAGTTTCAATATTTTGATACTTATTGTTTCATTAAAACACGCTATTTTTCATGACAGCGGGAATTAATTATTAAATTAATTAATGTGACTTATATCTTTTGAATTTTGTAAAATATACTTCATTTTTGAATTCGGAATATCAAATATAGCTTAGGGTTAATTTTTGGTATTTTTCTAAAAAACTTCAATTTTTGATGAATAGTGAAACCACTAAGGGGTACTTATAAAAACTGATTTTTCGTTTAAATGAAATTTTACCAATTCTGTGTTTTGAATTTCAAAAATCAGACATACATGGTTGTCATTAAGAAGTGAAATGTGGTTCAATGAGATTAAAACAATTTTTTGGTGAATAGTAACTCTTAAGTTCTTAATCGCGATTAGAGGTAATTAGTGTAGTTTAAGGTAAAAATAATATTTTAATAATATGATATGAGCTTGAAACATGTCCTACCCTCATTGGATGTGTCATGGCCGACCCAGAAAATCCATGGGTCAACTTGGGGACCCCATGGAGCCACTTTGGTTGGGAAATGACATAAATAACTTTTTATTAAATGTTAAAGTAAAAATAACACAAACATGAAATGTTTTACTAAAACAATTTTTACATGGGGTTATACAAGTCATATGTTTGACTATAAATATTCATTAGAAATCGAAAAAGATTTCCTACATCATGATATTTTTTTCATAATTTTTAGACATTAAATAAATTAAATTATTTATGACATCATGATGATGCAGTGATTACCTCATTAATAATGGATTTAAATAAAATGGAAAGATAATGTAAAATCTAAGACCTAAACATGGACAAAACCTATTGGATGTATGGATTTCGAACCATTATCACCTTATCCTAGAATTACATCAATGTGAGACCTTTAAAATCGGAAACTCTTTTGAAAATAAAGTAACATTTTGTAACTTTACAAGAGTGCCCCTCCTCTCCTCTTATAAAAGGCCCCCACCTCTACCTCCTTACCCACACTGCCAAAGCCTTTTTCTCGGCCAAAATTTGCCCATTTAGTCTCTCCACTTCCCTCTCTTACTCCTTGAAGCCTCACTTTGGGCAGAAGTCTTCCCAAGGAAGCCTTTGAACTCAAACCAAAGGGAGTTACCCGATTTTGAGGTAATGTCTTCTTTGAGTCCTTTTGTTTTATTTTGCTTCTCCAACCCCCTAAACTCTTTTTATTATTTTATTTTGTAACAAATAAATTATACTCAATATACTATAATGTCGTTATAAGAAGGATTCGAGCTACACTTACACACACCTACATCTAATGGTTAAAGAACATACTGTTTCTGTGGATGGCGAATTTCTGCCTCCCGAAACGATGATTGTTCAACATTCTTTTAACACCTTCAAAGGTGGCCATTAAGATGACACTATATTTATATATGATATATAATATGTTTATGTTTTCCTTAATCTTCTGTATTTTTCATTTTGGGCATACCTTTATGGTTTCCATTATGGGTAAATGCAATATCTTCATTTAAGGAAGTGCGGACTACCGCCCCCTCAAAGTGATGTGATTCGTTAATGCCATATGTGGGACGTATAAAGGATGGATTTAAAGTTATTATATATGACGTTATACTGGAATTATAATATACCTTTACATAATTATTATTTCTTTCCATTAAAGTATGAGATAGAAATGAAAGAAGCATTCATGCGTACGTACGGCTTACCGTCTCCATGAACGGTGCATTTCATTTCTTATCCCCAAATGTAATGTACTATTATAAGTACATGTATATAATGGATATATATGATGAATGATACATCTAAATGATGAATATAATTCTGGAATTAAAATATACATACTTCTCATTTAGTTTTAATTCCATTAATATGGCAAAGAAATGAAAGTAGCGTTCATGCGTACGTACGGCTTACCGTCTCCATGAACGGTGCATTTCATTTCTTACCTCTAAATGATTATGTAATATTATAAATACATGTATATGCTGGATATATATGATATATATGATATCCAAATTAGGAATGTCATTCTGGAAATAAAGAACCTTTGACCACACGAACAACATGTAATTGCAAGAAGTCCACTTTTGACTTAAGAACCAAATATCGACAAAACAAACATTATTAACTTAAATGATTAAATAATGTTTATAACATGGAAATAAGTGATATAAAAGGAATAATGAACTTGAAAAATGTTTTTAAGAAAATAGAAATTAACTCAAGTTTATTATTCAGGACGTTAAAGAACGATCGAGTCAAGTCTGACCCGAGGTAAGGGACTTCGTCTCAATCTCCTTTCATTGAGGCATATTTCGTTTTATACACAACTTTATTTTATACGGTGTATAAACCCCTTTAACTTTTACTTTTATACAAAAGGAATCTTTTTCTACGAAGCGTTTTACTAAATGACAAAAAGGAATGTTTTTTAACGTACGCGGTGACAACGACCTTTTCCGCCGCCGTGAGTATTACATGGTCTTTGGCTTACTCAAAAAGCCGTAATGTTTTTAAAATAAAATTAATACCATATAATCTTTTATGTATTTTGGTATTGAAAATGGTTTTGATAAAGGATTCTAATATGTCAATATATTTAAATTATATATTGTGATTGAAATGTGGAAATGTTATCATTCCTTTATATTGGTTTTATGTTTTATGATTTTATATTGGTACTTGGACATTTGACGGGTGGTTATGTGATAAACCATATGACGGGTGGTGCCGTGAATACCAAGACGGGTGGTTACGTTATAACCTCCAATGCATTGGATATGGAAGTCAGCCGTATGGCTATTCCATTAAGTATGAATGGAAATTGGCCGAATGGATATTCCATTAAGTGATATGTGTGGAAGTCGACTGTATGGTGATTCCACTTATGTATGTTTATGTCCCAAGTTACCTTTATATGTTATGTGTTTTATATATGGGTTTTATGGTAATCTTTTGGTTACAAAAAGGGTAAGTAATGATATTTTATTCAATGAATAGTTTTTACTACTTCATAAAGGTGAAGGTATTACTTTGATAAAGTATACGCGGTTTACTTGATGTTTGAAAAACTAACAGTTTTCATTCTTTGTGTATCCCTTACTGCGATTTTTTATTCTCACCCCAAGTTTTTTTGAAATGTTTTTCACAGGACTTAATGTGGAATAGGGTCAAGGATGGGATCAAGGGAAAGTCATGCTATCTAAAACATGAAACTAGACATGTTTCTTTTTAGGAGTTTTTATTTTACGGAAACATAGTAGAAGTGTCTACTTTGTAATCTTTTGAGATGTAATAGTTATGTCCTAATTCTCTAAAACTCTAAACCTGAAAAGATCCTCAATGTTAATTATTCATTTAATTCAATATTAAGTATGGTTTAAGGCAGGGGCCTTATATGGCGGGATTGGTCTGATGCGTAGGATGTCTCAATAACCAGTGGGAAAGTGGTGTGGGGTACCCAAACATCGATGTTCTCTTATTATATATATTACTTGGTTTGCGTCACTTGGTGAGTGTAGCCGGTGAGTGGGATGGGTGAACTCCTTCATAGTAATGGTCGTCTGCTTCTCACGGAGCTTTAGTACTTTCCCCCACTTGTGCACAAGAGTCTTTGGTTTTCCCTACTGAGTGTACTTGTATGCTCACCCTACATATATAAAACTGCTTTCAGGTTTCCAGGAGGACTTCGGGGATCGCGCTGGACCGTACTAGCTCGGATCTTTGGGGCAGTCGTAGTTGCTATTTTCTTTCTTTGGTACTTACCCTTGTAGTCACTTTTGTAACCAGTGGCTTTTACTTTTGGAACATGCATGTGGGAATGGTTTACTTTTGGCTTTACTTTTCTTTTACTTTTGGTGTTGTTGGGTTTCATCATATTATCTCCCGATTCTATAAAACAAAAAGGGTAATCCCTTCCACTTGTGTGTAATTTCCATACCCTTGGTTCTAGTTGCCACTCCAGGACATATAGAAGGCGGGTTTCGGGGGTCACTATCTCTCCTTCAACTTAAAGAAGGAAGAGCTTGGAAACCTGCTGAACCTTCCCTCCTTTTGGTGAAGGCGGGCCGTGACAGAATGGTATCACAGGCAGGTTGAGAGATAGGATGGAGTATGGAGTTAGGCACAGGGAGGATTTCATGGGATGGTAAGGAAACAATGTTGGGTGACCTTGGTGCGTGAATTAGGCTAGGGAATACCGGCTATGACATGAGATTTTAGGGCCCCCCGTGATCCGATGCAAGGACTCTGGACCTACCGAATGACCAAGTGAGGCCACACTGATTGCAGGGTAGAGACCCTAAAAAAGGTACATGCATCATAATGACTTGTGTTCTCATGTTTCTGGGATGTCTTTGGAATTAGGAATAAATGAAAAGTTTAAGAAATTTTAAGAACAATATTCTGCACTACTTGGGCTTAGGCATTCCTTGTTTACCTTGAAGTTATGGTACCTGGAAGGTGACCACATGTGGTACCGGCGATCGAGGCCCGAGAGACTACTTTGGACGATCGGAAGAGAGATGATCAAGAGGAAGAGGACAACCAGTGGTAGAAGACTCTTCGGGCCTTCCAGTGTCAGACCCTCGAGAAGTAAGAGGGCAACACCTCTGACATGAAGACAGAAGGCTGGATAGAGGAGCTAGTGATAGCCTTCGGCCTGATTCGGGCCTCGATTGAGTACTGGGTTCCTCTGGCCGTCAGCCAGATGCGGGGAGCTGTGTGTCAGTGGTGGATGCTTTACCTGGGGGAGAGGAGAGAGGCTGAGGTGCCACAGGATAATTTTGAGAAGGAGTTCCGGGTGGAATTCCTCTCCTCGACGATGAAGGAAGAAAAGAGACAGGAGCTACTCTCCCTCCAACAGGGGAGTATTTCAGTGAGGGAGCTAGGAATCAAGTTCAAATACCTCCTACGTTTTTCTCCAGACCTCTTTCCTGATGAGGAGTCTCGGGCAAGACGTCTAGAGGAGGCGCTCCGACCCTCCCTCCAGTATGCTGTTACCCCCTTTACTCTGCCGACGTACTTGGAGGTCCAGAAGAAGGCCGAAGTGGTGGAGAGGATGCACACTCTAGGAGGTGTGTCACGAGAGGGGATCCACATGGGACCATCGAAGGGGAAGGCCGTGAGCACCAGGCCTCCAACGTCAGGACCCTCTAGGTTCCGACCCGCAGGGAGCAGGCCACATCAGTTTCAGTTTTGATCCCCCTGTCTTCGTTCTTTTCCTTCGGGCCCAGGACCACGATGGTTCATCTACGGGATCCATGGACATCTCCAGAGTCAGTTCCCAAATCGGGTATAGTATGGCGGTGGCGAATAGCCCCAACACCCGCCCCAGTAGCAGTTTCCAGCCAGGCCTTTCCAACAGCAGCAGCAGGGACAGCGAGCTCCCGCTCCTCCGAGGACAGACGTAGGAGGAGGGGGCTGACCTCAGGGTGCTCCTCAGGTACCTCGACCAGGGCATGGTCGGGGAGGTGGCCGACAGCCAAGGGGCAGAGGAGCCGGGCGTGGACAGCTACACGCTACGGAGGCAGGAGTTCCAGAAGGCCCGTGGGTTGTTCGAGGTACGATCAGTTTGTTTAGCACTCTTTCTTATGCCTTGTTCTATACCGGAGCTTCACACTCCTTTGTTGCACGCAGTCTAGCCCATGCCTTGGGCCTAGATTCCAAGAGACTTCCAGTGCCCCTGGTGTTGAGCAAACCAGTCGGAGGTCAGACTGACTTGTTTTTTGTTTTTCGGGGATGCAGACTGATGATAGGGCCACATCTGTTGGTTAGGGATCTTCTTCTGCTACAGATATAGCCATACGATGTCATCCTAGGCATCGACTGTTTCCGAGGAAGGGTTGTGTTCTTGGACTTGGGCGGCCGACGTGTTACCTTCACCGGTGATCAGAGCAGTCATAAGGGCAGCAGGCGAGAGGAACCCCTCCTCTCCTTGTTGGACGAGATATCAGTGGAATCAGTAGATGCTGAGATGGTGGAGGTGCCATAGTTTGTCCGTGAATTTATGGACGTCTTTCCTGAGGAGGTAATGACTCTACCCCCTCGATGGGATATCGAGTTTGGGATAGACCTGTAGCCCGACGCTCGTTCGATCTCGATGGCTCCTTACTGGATGTCACCTTCAGAGCTACGGGAGTTGCAGATCCAGATTGATGATCTAATGAATAGGGGTTATGTTCGGCCAAGTGCGTCACCGTGGGGTGCTATAGTCTTTTTCTCAAAGAAGGATGATGGTGGTCTCAGGTTGTACATAGACTACAAGAGGCTGAATCAGGTGATGATCAAGAATTTCTACCCTCTTCCGAGGATAGACGATCTTTTCAACCAGCTGAAAGGGGCATGATGGTTCTTGAAGATCGACCTGCGGTCTGGGTACCACCAGCTGAGAGTGAAGGAGGGAGACATCCCGAAGATGGTGTTCAGGTGCAGATATGGAAACTTTGAGTTCATAGTCATGCCCTTCGGTGTTACGAATGCCCCAGCTGTGTTCATGGGGCTTATGAACTCCATCTTTCGGGAGTACCTAGATCAGTTCATTGTTGTGTTCATTGACGACATCCTGGTCTACTCAAGATCAGAGGATGACCATGAAGAGAACTTGAGGATAGTTCTAGAGGTCCTCCGACATCATAAGCTCTATGGGAAGTTGTTGAAATGAATGTTCTGGACACGAGAAGTGCACTTCCTCAGGCACGTGGTGTTCGGGCAGGGGGTAGCGGTGGACCCATCAAAGGTTGAGGCAGTTGTTTCTTGGTCAGCACCCAATAATGTGGTAGAGGTCCATAGTTTCCTCGGGCTGGCGGGTTACTATCGGAGGTTCGTACCCAACTTCTCCCAAGTTACATCCCCTTTGACAGCCCTGACCAAGAAAGACCAAGTTTTCGTGTGGAGTGAGCAGTGTGAGTCAGCCTTCAGTTATCTGAAGGAGAAGTTGGTCAGTGCCCTAGTGCTGAGATTTCTAGAAGAAGGGGCGGCGTATGAGGTATTCTACGATGCTTCAGGACAAGGCTTGGGGTGTGTGTTGATGCAGCAAAAAGGGGTATACGATGCCATCTGGGTGGTAGTGGACTGGTTGACGAAATCGGACCACTTTCTGGTGATCAAGGAGTCGAGTACTGTGGATGATTTTGCATGAAAGTACGTGGATGAGGTGGTGCAGTTGCATGAAGTTCCGAGGTCTATAGTCTCAGATAAAGATGAATGGTTTACCTCGCGGGTCTGGAAAGGATTGCAGCATGCTTTTGGCACACAGTTATGCCTTAGCACTGCTCTCCATCCCCAAAAAGATGGAAAAACAGAGCGCACCATCTGGACCTTGGAGGATATGCTACGGGCATGTGTTCTGGACTCAGGAGGATCATGGATATGACACCTGCCCCTGGTAGAGTTCTCCTACAATAATATCTATCAATCTAACATCGGTATGGACCCATTTGAAGCCTTGTGCGCGAGGCCATGCTGTTCACCTGTATGTTGGGCCGAAGAAGGAGAGGCATGCATCCTTGGCCCGGAGGTGGTGCAGAGCACGACAGAGAAGGTTAAGCTCATACGGTAAAGGATGAAGGTGGCCCAGGACTGGCAGAAGTGGTATGCTGATACCAGGAGGTGGCCCTTTGAATTTGAGGTCGGAGACCACGTGTTCTTAAGGGTCTCCCCTCGGTGCAGACAACAGAGTTTCAGCAAGGGGAGTAAGCTTTCTCCCAGGTTCATCGGGCCCTTCGAAGTGTTATGGAGGGTCGGAAAAGTGGCCTATCAGCTAGCACTACCACCGCCACTACTGAGGATACATGATGTCTTCCATGTGTCCCACCTCCTTCAGTATCTGCACGACGATTCACACGTCCTCGGCTGGCGAGAGCTGGACATCGAGGATGACGTGACTTTTGTGGAGAGACCAGTGATGGTCGAGGATCGCAAAGAAAAGGTGCTTCGTGGGCGAACCATTCTCTTGGTTCGTGTGTTGTGGAGACATGGTAGGCTTGGGGAGAGTACGTGGGAGAGGGAAGAACAGATGCGTGCCCAGTACCCAGAGTTGTTTTGAGTTTTGTTCTGTTGTTATAGCTGCTGTGGTAGGACGTTTTACCTTGTTGGCTATGAAATGCTTGTTTTATTTTGTCCTTTGAATGTCTGTGAAAAGTCCTGGCTATAAGGGAGGAGAGAACCTGACCCCTAATCAAGACGCATTAAGGTGGATGCGATTAAACCCGTGTGGGTGAGTCAGTGCCGCCCAAAGTGGATAATATCTTGACATGGGGAAGGAGACTCCCCAACCCCCACATACCTGGGCAGTTTGACATGATATGTTGCTTGGTTCGTGATAGGAAGTTGTTCTTAGTTAACAATGAGGTTCAATCTTGAGAGGTATCTTTTGAGGTGGTTGTTTGGACCTGCTCTTTCCTTCTGGGTTGTTTAAATTCTCGAGGGTGAGAATAGTTTGAGAGGTATCTGATGTGATGGACCAGACTCTCTTGGTCCTTTCCTTTGACAAAAATCCGGATCCTAAAGGGGTAGCGTCTCGGCGTGACCGATCGGCACGACCGATCGGTGAGACCGATCGGCGCGACCGAGACCGATCGGTGCGACTGAGACCGATCAGCGCGACCGATCGGTGAGACCGAGCGGCGCGAACGATTGGGGAGACCGACTGGCATGACCGATCAGGGATACCAATTGGTGAGACCGATCATCACGACCGATCAGTGAGACCGATCGGGGATACCGATCGGTGAGACCGATCGGCGTGACCGATCGGGGAGACTGATTGGCATCACCCGACTTTGTTGGGGTTTTTCCAGGGACGTGCGCAAATTGAGTTTTCAACCCTTCTTTGACCCCCCTTAAGCTTTTTTTAAAGCCTGGTAGCGCCCATAAATGTTATAATTAAATATTCAATAAATTAACTTGGTGTGTGCGTCAGTTTAAACCACCCGACCCCTTTAATAACGTGTGGGGCCACGTGGTCAACCCATGACCCCCGTTCCTTACGCGATTTGGCGTTCTTATCTCAATTGTCCCTGGCTTTTATAAACAAAAGGGTTTGCCGTAGGGTTCTTTTATCGTTCACCCTGCGCTAGAGTACCCTTCGTTCAAACGAGAAGCTTTTTGTTCAGGCAAGCCGCATCGCTATGCATGATGTTCTGCGCCCAGCCTAAGCATCGATCGTTGATCAAAAGGTAGGGAATTTCTTCGTCTCTAGATTTTGTGTATCATGTATGGTGGGTGTGCTTTTGATTCTGTATAATTCTTTAAACAAGACTTAACTAAAGATAATGAACTGATTATATGAAGAAATAAAGGGGGGATGTGATCGTTGATGCTGTTTAATGTTATGATCATCTTTCTGAATTGTGCGGGCTTACACGTACTAAAAATCATGGTCGTTGTTGGTATTTCTCTGTGTACTAATGAACCCCTTGGGATGTTTGAAATGACTTGTTTGTGGTTGTGAACTCCTATTGTAAAAAGGGAAATTGGTTAATCACGTACACTTGGCTAAATGAAGTGAAAGAACCAGGATCAACCCTTTTGTGATAACCCCCAGTTAAAGCACACGAAATTGAAATCATGGAGTGTGTTAAATCTTATAAATCTAAAAATACTGGCATGGCCCTGCTTTCTGTTGGTGGTAGTGGTTTGGTTGTTTTCTTTTATGGGCCGATTGCTGGAGATGTGGGAGGGGATGTGATCCCCTGTTGATATGGATTCGGTGGTTGTGAGTTTTAAGACCGGATGGTTACCTTGTTTATATCACTAATTGGGGTGGGATCCTCTGTTGATGAGAAACCATTTTGGGGGACACATGGTAGTGTCTCAAGGGTTTCTTTGGTTCTAGTACTTCGAGGGATCTCACTTATCCCCTTGTTGTTGGAAGATTACAAGAGAACTTGGTGTGAATGTTTAAATTGACGTTTGGCTGGATTCTTTCCTTTGTTATTCTTATGGTGTTAGTTTCCCAAGTAGGTGCATGAACTTATTTAAACATTATTATTGAACATGAAAACAGGAATGGGACAAATGAGTTTTGTTGGCGAGATTCGTGACTCAGACTTGAGTGCTGTTATGATCTGTAGGCTGTCTGAAGAAAAACCTAATTTTGGGTGAGTGCTTGTTACCTATGTATATACTTGTAGTTTTGTGTTTTTTATTCTCACCCCCCCATATTGAGCACTTAGTGCCGAACACCCCCATTTCATGGGGGAGGGTGTTTTTCTCAACACTATTCTTAGTGGCTAGTTATTAGCTCATTTTCTACTCCCTTTCCCGGATAGCACAAGTATCTTCGGGCAGGCTGTGATGGCCTGAGGTCCATTATTAGCCCAAGAACCTTCGAGTGGGGTAGTGTGGTGATTATGGACCAGGTGTGTGCGGGCAGGTAGTTTCCCAAGTATCTTCGGGATGAGGCCCAGGTGTCTTCGGGCGTGGCAGTGGATCTTCTATCCGAGGTGTCTTCGGGCGTGGTGGTGGTTGTTCTGGCCTAGGTGTTTGTAGGTGGGGTACATGTGAAAATTGTGGCCCAAGTGTTTGCGGGATGGATTTGGCAGTGGGACTGTGTGCGGCTATGGCCCAGGTGTTTGCAGGCGGGATTCGGCAGTGGGACTGCGTGCGGTTGTGGCCCAGGTGTGTGCGGGTGGGTGTGGCAGTGGGACTACGGTGAGAATGGCGGGATTGGTACGATTCGTAAGATGTCTCAATAAATAGTGGGAAAGTGGAGTGGGGTACCCAAACATCGATGTTCTCTTGTTATATATATTACTTGGTTTGTGTTACTTGGTGAGTGTAGCCGGTGAGTGGGATGGGTGAACTCCTTCATAGTAATGGTCATCTGCTTCTTACGGTACTTTAGTACGTCCCCCCACTTGTTCACGAGAGTCTTTGGTTTTACTTAATTAGTGTACTTGTATACTCACCCTACATATATAAAACTTCTTTCAGGTTTCCAGGAGGACATCGGGGATCACGCAGGACCGTACTAGCTCGGATCTTTGGGGCAGTCACAGTTACTGTTTTCTTTCTTTGGTACTTACCCTTGTATTCACTTTTGTACCCTGTGGATTTTACTTTTGGAACATGCATGTGGGAATGGTTTACTTTTGGCTTTACTTTTATTTTAATTTTAGTGTTGTTGGGTTTCATCATCTTATCTTCTGATTCTAAAAAACAAAAAGGGCAATGCCTTCCACTTGTGTGTAATTTTCATACCCTTGGTGCTAGTCGCCACTCCGGGACCTATAGAAGGTGGGTTTCAGGGGTCATTATCTCTCCTTCAACATAAAGAATTAAGGGCTTGGAAACCTACTGACCCTTCCCTCCTTTTGGTGAAGGTGGGTCGTGACAGAGAGCTTCATAAGGAGCCATCTGAATACTGGAGTGAAAGCTATTATTATAAGAAAATTGCACCAAAGGTAGGTGTTGATCCCAACCAACTTTAAAATCCATAGAGCAAGCTCTCAACATATCTTCTAGTGTTTGAATTGTCCTCTCAGACTGACCGTCTGTCTGAGGATGATAAGCAGTGCTGAAACTCAACTCTGTATCTAGAGTATGCTGAAGACTTTGCCAGAACTTCGAGGTAAATCTTGGATCCCGATCAGATATAATGGAAAGTGGTACTCCATGCAATCTTACCACTTCCTTTACATATATCCTGGCAAGATGATCTAGAGAGAAATCCTCTCTAATAGAAATGAAGTGTGAAGAATTTGTAAGACGATCAACTATGACCCAGATAGAATTATTGCCTTTGGATGTTTTAGGAAGTCCGGTGAAAAAGTCCATAGTGATGTTTTCCCATTTCCATTCGGGTATGGGTAATGGTTGTAACATCCCCTTATACTTCTGTCTCTCAGCTTTAACTTTCTGACAAACCAATCATCGATAGACATATTTAGAAACATCTCTTTTCATTACATCCCACTAGAAGTACTCTTTCAGGTCCCTATACATCTTCATCCTTCCGGGATGAATAGAGAATGAAGAACTATGAGCCTCATCCAAAAACTCCTTCTTTAATTATGGGATGGGAGGAACACAAACCCGATTCTTGAACTTTATTATCCCATTACAATCAAGGTTGAATTCAGAAACATTTCTCACCTTCTTTTGTAACTCTACATCTTCTTTCTGTGCCTCTTTAATCTTCACCTGTATAGATGGTTGAACATTCATTTGAGAAAGATACGATTTTTCCCCTTCCATTATAATTCCAAGATCCATCCTTTTTAAATCCATAAATATTGGATCTTTTGTGATCCTCATCATGGATAAACTGGCATGGTCTTGTCGACTTAATGCATCTGCCACATTGTTTTCTTTCCCAGGGTGGTAATGAATTGAGCAGTCGTAATCCTTAATCAGCTCCAACCATCTTCTTTGGTTCATATTCAGATCCTTTTGTGTGAAAATATACTTTAAAATTTTATGATCAGTATAAATGTCACACCTTTCTCCATAAAGATAATGTCTCCAAATCTTTAATGCAAAGATTACTGCAGCTAGCTCCAAATCATGAGTTGGATAATTTTTATCATGGATTTTCAACTTTCATGAGGCATAAGCTATCACCATATCATTTTGCAGAAGAACACACCCAAGCCCCTTCTTGGATTCATCACTGTAGATCACAAACCTTTCTCCACTACAAGACAGTGTGAGCATGGGTGCACTGGATAACCTTCTTTTTAACTCCTTGAAATTATCTTCACATTCCTCTGTCCAAACAAACTTAACTCCTTTCCGAGTCAACTTGGTGAGTGGATTAGATAATTGTGAAAAATCTTTCACAAAACGTCGATAATAACCAGCCAAACCAAGAAAACTCTGGATCTCAGTTACTGTTGTTGGTCTCAACCATCTTTCAATAACCTCTATTTTTGCTGGATCCACAGATATCCCCTCTTTTGAGATTATGTGACCCAAAAATGCAACTTATTGAAGAAAAAATTCACACTAGGTAAATTTGGCATAAAGCTTCTCCTTTCTCAGGGTCTTCAATATAATTCTCAAGTGATCTTCATGTTCTTCCTTTCTCTTTGAATAGAAAAGAATATCGTCTATAAAGACTACCACAAACAGATCAAGATAGTCTCTAAAGACTCTATTCATCAGATCCGTGAAGATAGCAGGGGCATTAGTAAGACCAAATGGCATCACTATATATTTATAGTGTCCATAACTTGTACGGAAATCCGTATTTGGTATATCCTCCCTTTTGAACCTTAATTGATGATACCCTAAATGAAGATCAATCTTGGAAAAGTATTGAGCCCCTCTTAGTTGGTCAAATAAATCATCAATGCGTGGGAGAGGATATTTGTTCTTGATAGTGATCTTGTTAAGTTCTCGATAATCAATGCAGAGTCTCATTGATCCATCTTTCTTCTTAACAAACAGAACAGGTGCTCCCCAAGGTGACGCACTAGGGTGTATGAATTCTTTATCAAGATTCTCTTGGAGTTTCTTCTTCAATTACTACAAATCAATTGGGGGCATTCTATAAGGTGTCTTTTAAATAGGAAAACACCTGGTGAGAATTCTATTGAAAAATCTACTTCATGATTTGGTGGAAGACCCGACAATTCCTCCGGAAAGACATCGTCAAACTCCTGTACAATGGGCATATTCTTAATCATGAGTTTCTCACCAGCCATTTGAGAAAAACAACCTTCATTTAGTGGAATCAAGACCCATAATATGGAAGAAATTTCCACTGGAAGGTTATGTTCATCCTTGCATCGACAGACGATCATAGATTGATCTGGAATATGAAATGTGACTTCTATTATTTGGAAATTGATATGAGATCCATATAAAGAAATACAATCCATTCCAAGAATCACATCAAATTCCACTATAGGAAGGATCACAAGATTTTTAGGAAGCACTTTCCCACAAACTTCAATCAGAGAATAATTATAAACTTTTGATGCGATTGTTGTGACATTAGGGGTTGTCACAGCTAACACAACATCTAATTGTTTAAGTAATATGGTGATACCCTTCGAAAATTTTTCAGAAATAAAAGAGTGGGTGGATCCAGAATCAAATAAAATATTTGCTACTTCAGAGTGGATGGTAAGTGTACCTTTCACCACTTCGTTATCGTACTCCACATCGCTGATAGAAATTGCATGTGACTTTCCTTTGTATTTAGCCTTAAGAGTTTTTTGATGCCGATCATCATCAACAACCCTTGGATTAGGGCATTGATTGGCATAATGAAAAATTTCCTTACACTTGTAACATTGAAGTGTAGGAGGTGCACTCTGTGTAGCCTTTTCTTTGTTCTCATCACTAGACATCTTCTTCCCATTATTGTGGCATTCAAATCCCTGATGACCTTCCCTTCCACATTTGAAACATTTACTTGTCCCTTTAAGAAAATTCCCTCCATGTTTCTTTCCACACTTTGAGAATAAGGGAAAACTCATCTTCTTTTTAGTGTGCTCTTTAGATTTTTCTTTGAATTCCATTTTCCTCTTCTTATCAAACCCATATGAATGATGGGTTACTCCAATCTCCATATCAACCTTGAGAGCACATCAAACGATTTCCTCGTAGCTATTGAAGTCCCTTATGGCTAATGCCCTTCGAAGACTTGGTTTTAAGCCACTAAAGAATCAATAGATCTTACTCTCGGGTTGGATAATAATACCAGAAGCGTACCTTGAAAGTCTTGTAAATGTTTCTTCATAGGTACCAAAAGATTCATCATCCTTTTGATTTAGTTCAAGAAACTCCTTCTCCATCTTTTTTCGAAGAATACGAGGGAAGTACTTATTGAAAAATAAGTTCTCAAACTCGTCCCATTCCATGGATTCAATTTCATCCCTTTGCCTCATATTCTTAATAAGATTCCACCATTGATCAGCATCACCTTCAAAACGATATACTACTAAGATGTCTTTATCATGGTCATAAAATTGAAGAACTAAAAATATCTTTTCAGTGGTACTGATCCATTGTTCAGCCACTAATGGATCAGAAGACCCGCAGAATGAAGGTGGATGCTGCCTCATGAAGGATTAAACATAATGTTGATCCTTACTTTGCTCATTTAGAAGTCCTGCATGATTCATAGCTTGAGAAAGTTGTGTGAGCATGACTACAAGATTTTGAATTCTAGCTCCCATAACATTTGGTTGCTCAGGGGGACAATCATTGCATTGCCCGTCGCATCCTGCATTAACACAGTTCCTTCAGGTTCCAGCCATTGACTAAAACCAAGAAGAATAGTGTGAGCAACACTAATTATAATAGAAAAAACACATAATCAAGAATAAAATTTCACACTTAAGGTCATATCATAGGTTGTTCATGGCCATTTCTAAAACACTAAGACTGTGTTATATGATTAGACTTATCCTTAAGGTTCTTACTAAGGCTTTCACATCCTAGTTTCCAAAGGTTGACTATACCTTTCCTCTGATACCAACTATAACAACCCATACTTTACATACATTGTTAATACTTCAAAATTGAATCATACTTATTACAACATATAACAAAACCATGAAAGGACCGTATAGGTATAGTGTCTTTAGAAACTGGGAAACATAAACAACTGGTTCATAAATCATCTACGTTGTCTCCCATTTATTTCATCATATCTAGAGTCCCTTTTTGGTATATCCTAATTAATAAACTTCTTCATGACCGGGGTAAATAAAACATACAAAAGGGTGATCTCAAATGCTCAGTAAGGGTAAACAAAAGAAATATCAATCACATCATATTCATAAGAACATATCATTTTGGAAATCTTCACCTGCAAAAGAGATCATAATTTCATAACATGGGATAAATCATAGTAGTGAAATGTAATCCCAATAATCATAACTTAAAACATGAAACTTTGTGGCATACACACATAATCATAGAGAATCATTTCTTAGTAGTCAAGACTCATTTCCAAGACTATCTTAGCGGACAAAGTCCATTTCTGAACCGAGTTCACTCCTCGTTTCAGTCCTGTTTCACTGAACCGGATTAACCTGCCATTCCAGCCATGTCTATCTCATGAGATATAAATCATTACCCAATGCATTGGAGGGAGATATTGGTCCCAGCCATCTCATAATGATACCATTCTTATCTGTGCCACAAAATCATAAACCATACGTCATAGCATAACCCATGTAATAAAAATGGGATTCTTAAAAATCACGTCATCATAACATTGTACATAAAAGGATATCATAAAAATAATTCTATCATAACATAATAAAATCAATGTAAAAATAGGGATATAAACAGAACCCTATATTATCTTATATGGAAAATAATTTTGATAAAACACTTGAACTCCATTCTTGAAAAAAATATCCTTTATACTTCAAAAACATTTTCCATTCTTAACATGTCATATAATTTTGAACTAAAAGAAGTTGATTAAAAATAAACTTGAAAACTTGTAAAAGAAGCTTCTTGGAAATAATGTTTTAAAAATTCATTCATTCCGTATAAGTTTAAAAAAAAACATTCATCTCGTACTTTTTTCGGAAAAGTCAAAAAGTACCTCGTACAAAAAAATTTCAAAAGATTCCTTTTATATATTTTACTAAAAACTCACCAAAGGGTAAAATTGGATTAAAAAAATTCTAGGTGGATGGAAATAATATTACATATTGAGGAAACATGGATGTGGATGATAAAATACACCCAGTAAATACCAAAGTATAAACAATCTCGGATAAAAATGAGATTGTGATATTTTCCCTTACCTTAGGTCCGATTTGATTCGTAAGTGTCTGAAACTCATGTATAATGATTCAATTAATGTCATTGACTTATTCCATAATCATACTTATTTTTATGATATCATATATGGTCATACTCTTATCTTCTTATTAGTAATATTTCATTGTTACTTGTTATTCGGGTGTTTATTACTTTTTGTTCTTATGCGTGTTTTGTCGAATAAATTCTTATTATTCTTTTTAGGTTATAGATACCTAGTTTACAGAATGGTATTAGTGTAATAAATATCATATTTATTCACTCAATTCATTTATGTAATCATTATGCAATGAAAATCATGTAGAACTAGTCGCATCACATCGTGGAGACGGTATTCCGTACGTACGCACGAGCGATGATATCGTTCCCATGATCGTGGAATTGTATTTGAGTGTATGTATACTATTTCAGAATCAATATCACTTTACAATAATCATATATAGTTATTAATTACACCATTATACCCATCCAAGTAAGGTGGTGGTGGAAAATATATTACACCACGGTGTGGAGACGGTATTCCATACGTACGCACGCGCGGTGATTTCATTTTCCGTAGGATGGATAGATGGTGAAATAGGGTTGTTTCATACTTATAATAAATATAAGAATATTATTTATACTGATGTTATTACTTCATAATGAAACAACTAAATAAGAATAAGTGGAAGAATAAATAAAGTTGAAAGAATCGGTAACAGACATTACCTCTTCTTTGAAGCGCCACTTTGAGACCTCCTATTAGGGAACTAAAATTGGTCTTTGAAGATGACCAGGACCTATAGGATGTTTCTAGGAAAGTGGAGAAGAGAATTTGGCAGGGTTTGGATGAGCTTGAAGGCTAAAAGTGGTGTGAGGAAGAGAGGGAGGAGGTGCCCTTTTATAAGGGAAGAGAGGGGCACCTTAGGAAAAACTAAATATATTATTTTATTATAAAGTCATATTCGGTTTTTAATATCTCAAAATTGATTTATTTATAATATAAGGTGGGGATGGGTCAAAATCCTCTCATAAAATAGAATTTAGAGATGTTTAGGTTTCTATTTTAACCTTATCATTTAGATTTAACTTTAAGTTAGATAATTTAACTTTTATCATGTCTTCTTGTTTTCTTACACTATAAGGTTAATAAACTTACTATAACAAGACAAAAAAACTCTATGTTGTTTATTATTAATATATATAACCTTATATAAGTCATTTGGCCGAACCTTAGATTTTTAGGAATAAAATATCAATTAATAATATAATATTTGTTTTAAAAAATATTTTATATCAATTTTGACACTATTAGGTAATTGATTTTTGTGAAACTCATAACAAAAATATCAGTTAGAAAAAATTTAATTAAATCAATTCTAAGATGTCATATTAACATTTAAAATTAATGGAATTCATAAAAAGTCTCAAATTACATTTATTTGGGTATTTATAACATCAATTATGTCAATATTTCATTAATAATATAATTACTGCATCATCATTGTGTCATAAATACATTATATTATTTAAAGTCTAAAAATTAAAAATAAAATACCATTATGTAGGAAATCGTTTTATCTTTCTAGTTAATATTTATAGTCGAATTTATCTTATGTGTAACCCTATATTAAAAATTATTTACTTGTTAAACTTTGATTTTAACTATTTTAACCCTTCTTTAAGTAAATTAATATTAAATTTCCTAATCTAATACAAGTGGTCCTAAATAGTCATATTTTATTAATAAGGTTGTTTTTGGTCTAATTATACTTTTCCAATAGAATTAGGACATGTGTTAGGGTAATAATAATATCATTTTTACCCTTAATTACCGTATTTACTTTTAACCGTGGTAAAGAAAGTAAAAAGTTACTATTCACTGAAATTATTTTAATCTCATTGAACCACATTTTAGTCCTTGATATTAACCGTGTATCTCAGATTTTTGAAATTCCACTCACAGAAGTGATAAAATTAAGTTTTATGTAAATTTGCAAATTCTCCTAGGAGGTGGGTAAAAGACGGTGAAAAGTTCAACAAAATTTTTATATATCTAAAATTATTATAAAATGACTCCAATGAATTGAATTGAACTTAAATAGGTATTATGTATCAATTTTGACCTAAAATAAATTTAAATAAGTAATTATTTAAATAAAAAGTCGATTTTTAAATAGAAACCCAGTGTTTTCACTATTCATCAAAAATTGAAAGTTTTCAGAAAAATACAAAAATTTCACCCTAGGCTAATTTCAATATTCCTAATCCAAAAATGAAGTCCATTTTGAAAAAATAAAATTTCAAAAAGTGGGTATTACTATTCATAACAGCTAGTTTTAATAATATTTTAATAGCATATCGTTGTTTAGTGAAACTCGGTATTGCGTACGATGCAAGCCATTGAGGATGGTCGCGATTGCGTGTAAAGCAAGCCAAGCTAGTGTTGTGTGTAGTGTAAGATTCCTTTGATGATCATAAAAACAAAATATTTCTCATAAAGATCTCAGATGTTACATTAACAGTAACAACAACTAATTCCCATTCCCATTATGTATAACCAACTGATCCCACAATCTCTAAAGATTATCATCATTTTAGGAAGAATTAAAACCCTTGGGTAAAAATATTTATTATTGATTAACATTCCATAATTTCAATCACTCTAAGACTCATCCTAAGTTACCAAAAAAGTGTTGGATAAACCAAGAATAGCGATTCATGTCAGCAGTGGGGAAAGGAATGAAGAAACAAGAAACCTAGAAATCCAGTCTTTAATTTTTTTTATTATCAATAAGAATCCCAATATTCAGTATAATAAAAATGGGAAAAACTAGTTTCTTCCAACTCTATTAGTATTAGTTCCATCCCTGACACCACCATGCATATCACTATGCATTCATCCTAACATTAGTGGTGCCAACAATTTCCATAACTTGAGCATACTTTCCTATGTATTTCCAACCACAATCCATCCCAGGATCACATTACATCCCATCATAAGGCTCATATCTAGATAAATCACATAAGGCAGTAAGAAAAAAAATAGTCAATAGGGTATCTGGGCCCTAAAACCAAGGCATACAACCTTCAAAAGAAAAAATTCTCACTCTTTCCTAAAAATTTATGTTTATCAAACAACCATTTCATTGCTATCCTGGATTAACCAATTGATTTATTACAAGTCACAACCACAGTTAACCTATGTCATCAACTATTAAAGCTATAATTTATTTAAACGTGCTTCCAATAATAAATTCTAGTTACAAAAAACTTAAGGAAAAATTCATTTAACATGTGTTTTTATATTATTTAATTAAAAAAAATTAACAACTTTTTATTTTTTAGTGAAATTATAACAGCATAAGGAAGAAAATTTTCAATTAAACATGCATGAATCATCACTTGGATTTCCATTAAATCATAAAAAGAATAGTTTTATTTAAACTTTCCCCTTCAATTATTTATCTAACAAACAATATCAAATTTACATTATTTAAACAATTTCATCATAACATGCATGTTAAAAAAACATAAACATACATGCTAACCATAACACTAACATAGATGGTACACTATCTAGTAAAACAAGAGGCAAACCATTATGATGGTGGAAACATATATAATGGGTACAACCAAAAACAAGGTTCATTATTTATTCTGATTTAATATTTATTAAGGTTAGCCACCATAACCTAAATAAATAAAGCATGATAACTTTATAATTTCACATAAAAATAATATGAGAAAAAATCCTCTGCCTTGATTATAAGTTCAACACTATTCACACAAGAGAATATGAACATGGTTAAACAGCCACTAGAAGGAACACCACTAGCTTAAAGAAGACTAGAAAAAACCTATAATATACAAACACTAAGAAAGAACACTCAGAAACACTCAAAATATATGGTTTGGCCACCACAATCATCTAAAAAGAAGGATAAATGAAAATGTGAAAATAAATAAAAGGTAACTTAAACAATAATTTGATTCTCCACAATATGATTAAAAAATTTAAGGATTTTATCATTTCTCACTAAATAAGGGTAGAACAAACACCACTTAGAAACAACATTTTATAATAGAGATCAAACATGAGAGATCACTCAACCAAGTCCTAGTTTCCTTAAAGCATCTAGAAAATGATGGAATTCAAGAGGAGGAGTGAAAATTGGTTATTGAAGGAAAATAATCGACCTAAATCCACATTTAAGACTCTTATTAACACTGTAGAAAATTTTCATCTTGAACTGGTTATGATCCATGGATATAGGTGGTGATTTCAGTTGTTCAATAACAAACCTAATTGCTACAAGACTTCCACCATGTATTGGAATTGGATGTTGTAGTTCTTCAATGTGTCAGCTGAAACAGATTATTATAGGGTATATTACCAATAATCGGTGTGTTTTTCCCTCATCAATCACAAGAACATGGGCGTGGTGTGCCTCTATTCCCTATTTTGGAAAGGCGGTCCTTCATGGAACAATGTCTAGAACCACACCCTCACATGGGAATTCCCTTTACCTTGTTTCATAAAAGAACTCACCAAGCCCAAAATAGGCTCCAAAAAGTCTTGATAATCCATGTTGTGGGTCATGGTTAACCAACACCACATGATCATCCCAAAATTCCAACCACCACACACACTATCAGGGCATAGTGATCTCCAAAAAGATGTAAGCCCCCCTCCAAGCATCTAAAAAACCTCCAAAATACCTCTTAGAACCACCAAGCCTCAAAAAAACACAAAGGAAAACCTAGAAAGTTCTAAAACATTACATTACTATCACATAAGGTGGATATATATGTTTGATTATTATTTTTTATGAAAAACAAAAAATCCTTTCTTTTTGTAACAAACTGGCTCAGACTACTATCTCAATCAGCACCCAACCTAGCCCATCACAGGCCCGAATGGTGTTCTTGACCCCCACAGGATGGCAATTATTACCTAGGAATCATATAACATACCTTGGAAATGATTTATTTATCATATAATAATGTAAATAAATGAAAAAATGAAAATCAATTTTGAATATAAATACTAGATATAAAACTAAATCTATAAATAAATAAACAGTGGAAGAAGATACAAATAAATACAAGGCATACAATAGGCTAAAGTGGTTGATAAAAACCCCCAAAACCAAAATAAAACCACACACTACTCCAACAAGCCTTCGCATGACCCACATGTGGAATATTCACTAAAATAATTTATAGAATATTTAATTTAGGACCATTTATCTTCCACATGGTTTTATTGATAATTATCTATTATGAATGGATTAAATAAATTGAATGTCCATTAAATATGATTCAATGAATTAAGAAAAATATGATTAAATGTATATGGATGCATAGAATATGTCTAATGCACTTCATTAAATGAAACACATCATGGATGACTATATAAAGGGATGTGATCCCTCCTATTGAGAACAACCAATTTTATACAAGCCTCTCAAAGATATCTTCCTTCCCGTATCTTTTTAATGTCTATTTGGAGAGACAATAACACCTTTTCAAGTGTATGAGAGTCCTTCAATTGAGATTGGGATCTTCTGGTCGGTGTACCACCTTCAAAGGTGGGAGGATTTTGTCTGCTTCTTCTATGATCTTCGTCAAGCATACCCCATCAAAGTTTCAAGATGGATCTTACTATAATCTAGGTACACATTTATGTTTATTTTATTATATGTTGATTCTTTCAAATATAGATCGTATATATTTGGGTTTTGATTCTATTACCATGTCTATAAGATGGACATTAAAAACCCAATAGTGTTATCAGAGGAGAGGCTAAAGGGTTAGAAAATTCTTGGGAACTCTCTTGCATGAACATGTGAAAAAGTGAAACTCTCCCCACAGGGGATCCATTATGATGTAAATAGTTGCATGCCCAATGAGTTGGTGGAAATTAAGTTCCTTGATAGGTTTATATGGATGTCACAATGGACATGTCCATATGGGGAATAGAGATTCTCTCACCCAATAGTGTTATTAGAGTGTAGGATTCTTTGACAAATCAATACCTTCATTTCATATCTTAATAAAGAAAATATTTTACATATTGTGAAATGGGATATTTTAAGCTTGAAATAAATATGAAATTTCATATTTATATTTAATAGTTAAATAAAAATTTATTTAATTATTTATGTTATTCAGGTTTGTTAAATAGTTTATAAAATGGTAAAAACATTAATAATATTTCCTTAATAAAGATTGTTTTATTAGACTTTCTCAAATATAAAAAGTTTGTATTTATTATTATTGTGTATTAAAATGAATTAAGTATTTATTTTAATAAAGAAAACTCAATTGTGAATTGGAATAGATTATCTATAAATTGTTTATAAATAATGGAAAATATATTTTAAAATATTTATAAAATTTATAAAATATACTTATAAATTAATTAATTATAAAATGTTTGTGGTTAATTGATAAATATTTTCCAAATATGTATGGTTTATATAATTTTTATAAATCATAGAAAAATTAATTTAGGAAATATTTTAATAAATTAATAAATTATAATTTTTTAGAATAAATTATATAAATATTTATGAAACATCTATCAATAAAGATATTCCAAATATTAAATGTTTATATTTAAAACAACTTTCAAAAAATTATTTGGTATGCTTTATGATCTAGAAATAAAAAATTAACTTAGAAATTATAAAGTATAATTTAAAAAAGGGTTATAAATTATAAATTAAGGAAAAAATATAAATAATATTGTATTTGAAACTAGGAATTTTTCATAAATAATTAATTTGAATTTATTCAAATTAAAAGGAGCCTTATTTTGAGTAATTTTCAAAAATAGTTTTCTACATAAATAAATAATTTATATATAAATAAAATTCAATTAATATTTGAATTATATTTTTTATAAAATATTTTTACATAATTAAAAGGTTGTATGGAATGTTTGTAAAACTTTTAAAATGGTTTTTATAAATTATAAAATTATAAAATGTAAATGGTTAATTGATTTAATGTTTTTGAAACATTTATTACAAATATTCCTTTAATTTTAAATATTTAATATTAAAAATATCCTTTTCATGTTAATATAATTTATAAATGTTATAAATTATAATAAATTGTATTAAAATATTCATATCTAAAATTATATGACTCCTTTCTAAAAGAGTTTAGAAATTTCAAAAATATAATCAAAATATTAAAGTGTTTATATTAATAATTATGAATTGATCAAAATTAATTAATTTGAAATTTCTCACATTGAAAGGGGGCCTTATTCAAAGATATTATTTAAACTACATCACAGAGGTTTTTATTATTTATTTGATCAATGTTTTAAATAATAACTTCAAATAACATATAATAAATAATACGAAATAGTTCATTTTTAATTGAGTAGAAAAGTGTTTATATTCAAAATTATGGAATTCCCATAATATTAGATAATTTATAAAAGGGTTTATATTTAGATTTTATTTTTGAATTATTCATAAATAGATATCTCATGTTTATTTTTTAATTTTTCATTCCATAATTAATTCATAGTTATATATTATTTATATTATGAATGTGTATGCTTTAGTTAAACTGCTTCTAAGAGATAGAGCCTTTCATTATATGCTAGGAACGTCTCTATAAAATTAAGTTTTCATAAACCTTAACCTCTGTTTGTAATGGAAGTTATTATCTTGAATTTAGTTGTTGGGCATAGTTTTCACATATTTTTCTTTAGAGAAATTATTAATTGAATCCTCACTTGAGTAAGGTATCCCTGGGTAGAGGGACTTGGGGTTGGACCACCAACCGACCTGGAGGCTTATTCCATGTTCTAAAAAGTTGAATGTGTTTCACTATTAGTCATTATAAGATTTCTCATATAGAGGTTATTAATCTCATATAACTCTATGAATTTACTTGAAGAGTTCATGTACCTTATTTATATGATGAATTAAAAAATATACAAATATGTTTAGCTTCTAATTTTGGGTGAATAAAACAAAATTTTATATTGTGTAAAAGTTACACATTAATTTTACTTAAACATATTAATATTGTTTGAACACATTACTCGTTAGAAGCCTTATTACAAGAATAATAATAAAACATAATAAAATAATAATTTCATAATATGTTGTAATTATAAATTTAATATTTATACGATGTATATTAAATTGGTGAGACTAAAAAGCCACTGAATACTAAGTTTGAGATTCCTTCCAAAGTGACAATTTTCAATTCCTCGGTCATCTAATAGGTTAGGTAAGGACATATTTGGGTGCCCATGGATTATCTTGTGTAAGGTAAGTAATTAATAGGTGATTATAGAATATCCTTGGGAAGGTCATGCCATAGTTTGGTGCCCTTGGATTAACCTCTATTATCCCACTTTTGGTGTTTGATGTGCATCACACTTGCTGGGAGACCCTAATAGGATTGAGTTATTATAGTAATTGAGTTGAGAGAATCGATATAATGAATTTGGATAAGTTTTTATCCAATAAAATATCCAAGATTCACAATATTAGGATTGGGATGATTCCCTGCCTAAATAACTAAGTGGTGAGAGAAACACTATTACATACTCATTGCTTAATGAAATATAGATCTTGGCTCACTGAATGGATTTGATTTACAAGATCTTAAATTTTAGAGAGAGAACTAAAATTAATAATCCTTAATGAATTGATAAATTCATCATCATCATCAAACTAAAATCTAAAATTAATCCTTAAAATGAGAAACTTAAAGTAACTCATTAGACTTGTAGCTTAAGAAAATTTATTTAGCAAGAGAAATATTCTATGAGTTAGAATAGTTAATTCATGAGTAAAAAATTATTAAATTTGTTCAATAAGAAAATTAATATGCTTATGGAAGTATGGAATGATTCATTTAAGGATTTAAAGGCAATATATGCTAATTAACCTAAGGAATTCTAGTCTCATACACTCAATATGATTGGGTATGTCAATGATATTAAATATGATTGAATATGCTTGGAGATACTTAATAATTCTTATAAAGATTATCCTGGATTCAAAATCCATCCTATTTTAATTGATGTAAATATTCTAAAAATCTTAATGAATTTAATAAAATTTTACCCCTTATTCTCAAAATCGTGAGAATAAAATAACTAGGCACACAATGTATAAGTTCTGGTATTGTACAGATAGTACAATGATATAAAAGTTTAAAAATGGAAGAGGAAAATCTGGAAAGTTTAATAATATTTCATTAATAATATAGTTAAGGTTATTTTAAACTAGAGGGTATTATCATGGATTCATGATTCTATATAATTGGATTATCTAGAATATGTGAAGGGGTTTGGGAAATTCATGGAATGTCCATTTTATGTATTAATGTTATAGAAATTTTCTTTGATTTTGAATAGTATGTGATACCAAGTGTATATTTTAAAAATTTTATAAATATTAAAAAGGTCAAAATCATAGGAATAATTTAAAGATATAACAGTTTTCATTCATGTGATGAAGTAAACAGTTGCTATATCAAAAATTTGAATGTAAAGATATTTATCAAGCTTTGATGAATCTAAGTAAAGGAAGTGTATCTTTATCTCAATTATATTATATATTAAATGGTGTTAAAAAAGTATTGTTACTAATAACATGATATGATTAATTGTATACACTAGGTTAATGATTCATTAGATTATATTGCATATTTTGAGAATAATATTAGGATAAAAATGTTTTATCCAGAAAAAATTGTTTATCAATTTTCTTAAAATATAATGAATATATTACCTCCACCCATATATGGAACATTTTAATGAAGTATTTATTTGGTAATAAATTCTTTAAACACATAGAACACCATACGATATATGGAAACAATATATTATTTATTAGATATTCTTACTATAAGTAAATAAGTGTTATTTCATAAAACAAAAATTTGTCTATGTTGAGTCATAGAAAGATATTATGAAGAGAATATGATGTATAAGAGTCTAGTGGGAGTATGTTCAAACTTAGAGAAGTTAAAATTTAATTAATAAAAGTTTTTACCAATCTAATTTTGAGTTATTTTTCACTTAATATCCAAAATAGTCTGGATATGTAATACTAAATAAATATATAAATTCTTATACTTAGTTATTGTGAGAAAGTGAATATCATTATTAACAAAATGATTATACTAGTATAATATTATAGTGATTCTTCACTTAATATCCTAAATAATTATAGGATATGATATGGAAATAAAAAATGAACATAGTTACATTTAGTTACAATGAGAAAGTAAATATCGCTATTTCATAAATGATTATACCAGTACATTTAGAAAGTGAAATTCACTTGATGTACTAATAGATTTTAGGGTATAATGGTAGTGAAAAATATGTAAATTGTTACATATTTTTACCACAATAAAGTTAAAGTCACATTATCCTAAAATAGTTTAGGATATATTGGACAATAAAAATGTAATAGTCATATTTATGTTGAAGGAAAAGTATAATGGAATAAGTTACATTGGATGATGATTATAAACTTAGAAATAGTTTTAATTATTCAATAGAATATAACATTATAACATTTGATGTTATGAAGTTAATGAGTTTGAATATGGGTTTAAAGATTCAAACTCAAGGAATATGATTACTAAGTATCCCCATTATTCTAACTAGATTTATTTTTAAATATTACTCATTAAGTGGATAGTGGGAGTATTTTATTATATGTTCACATAGAGATGTTATAGGAATTACATATGGATGTAATGTTTAAAAACCACTACTGTAATAAAAAAATGAGATTCATATAGAATATATAGATGTTAAATAATTAAGAGATTGGTTTTAATGGTTGCAAACATATCATGTAATTGTTATAGAGGTATTATCAACTTATCATTCATTTATATGTGCTAAAATTTACTTTAGTGAATGGTTGAATGCTATATATCTCCTAAAAGTAAAAACTTTGAGTAGTCCCTAATAAATGATCATCATAGAGTATTATGGGTTATGATGATATGTTAATACTATCTTGAATATATTTTTGTGCTCATTGCAAAAAGTTTGTACATGAGTTACAAATAATAGATTGATGAGGTAATAATTAGAGACATATAACTTGGATTGACTTGATAAAGTATATCTCATGGAATTTATAACGTCATACATATATATAGGGGTGTACTATTATTATCAATCCTTCTTACTTAAGGTTGGTGAGATACCTAAGATGATAACCTTAATACTTTGATACCCTACTTACAAAATTCAAAATATGAACTTAGATAATCATGTGTGGATGGGTATGTTATTGATCATGTCATTGTTTGGAGTGAAACCAAGATGGAATTTTTCCACTTTTATGAAAAGAAAATACATATGGCCCTTGATTGAATGAGACTGAGAAAATTTAAGGACATTCTTAGTTGAGTCACATATTACATGTTCAAATACTTTGATTAAGGGCATGTGATGCACTTATTATCTAGATTAATGACATGATATGTATTCATTTACTTGGACAGTCTTTTTTGTAGAATAAACAAATGATGAGATTAATATACTAGATTTAAATGTTCTATGTCTAGTAGTCACCCGATCTCATGGATTGAAGGATTTTATAGGTATAAATACAATGTATATGATACATGTAGTGGTGTACATGTAAATATAGATATATGAGTATGTTTGTTGGATATCACAATAGACCCCTTAGTATCTTGGGTACTAGTGATACTTTGATACATTCCACTCTTTACTTACATCTATGAAATATAGATTTAATATTTGACTTAAATGTTGATAATGCCCATGGTATCAAATAGTTAGTCCTCAGGATATGGATTAATTTTTGGAAAAAGTATTTTTTAAAATTAAGAGTGTATGTTGAAACTGTATCCAAAAAAAGTTTTGGATGGAATCATGAGGAGTTGTAATTTTTTTGTAAAAAATCCTTTTGGATTTTTTATAAGCAGGGTATTGTTGAATATGCACTACAATAATTAATGGTATGTTTAATTTAGGTGAATTTATATTCTAGATGGTTTCATTGACAATAATTCATTATGAATACATTAGATGTATTTAATATTCATTGAATAGGATTTAATGAATTAATTATAGTGGGAATAAATGTATTTGGATACATTAAATATGGTTGATTCCTTACATTAAATAAAATTAATGATGCATGGATATATAAAGGGATTAGATCCCTCATATTGATAACAACCAATTTCATACAAGCATTTCAAATCTTTATTTCTCCCGGCAGCTTTTTCGTCACCCTCATTGAAGATTTTAGAACCTATTTAAGTGTATAGGATTCCTCCAATTGAGATTAGGATCTGTAGGCTGGTGTACCACCTTCGGAGGTGGGATATATTTGTCTTCTTATTTTGTGATATTCATCATGCATACCCCATCAATGTTTTAATATGGATATTTCTATAACCCAGTTATACATTTATATTCTTCTTTTATTACATCTTGATTCAGTAAAAGATAGATCATATCTATTTTAGGTTTTCTTCCACTACCATGTGTGTATGATGGACACTGAAAACCCAAAACCAAATTCACCATTCAACTCAAAGTGTTTTCCCTGTTTGGTCAAAAGGAAGACTCAAACTGGATCTAAACTTGACCCAAAAAATATTGGTGTTCTCTAAATAGGCCTGTAGACCACCACCCTCTGAATCTATATAGTTACTTTAATGTTAAACTATATATATGCAAGTTTGAAATACATAAGAAAAATATTATTCTTTTTACAATCCTTTACAAGAAGAAAAAATCAACACATCAAATAAATGTTAAAAATTCTATTTTCTTCTTTCCATTAACTAAGAACAATCACTTAGAAAATGATTTCCCGGTCCTTGACCATTTTTAAAAAAAAATCAGTTTTAAACCTCTAAGAGGAGGTTTCAATTTCAAATGATTTTCCAAAAAATTCATGGAAAACCAATTTATAAGTAAATATAATATTTAATGCCTAAAAATCATGATTTGAATCCCAGACACACCAAAGTTTCAAAAACTTCTCATACCCAAATTTTCCTCAAAACAATTCAAATTATATTTGAAAAGAATATTTTTACATTTAAATAATTATACATTAAAACCCATGATAAAATAGTTCAAAAAAAAACTAAAACTACACAATTTTTTTCATTCTCCAAAACCATTAAAAAAATACATTTTCATAAACATTTTAAAATATAGCCACAACACAAGTAAGAAGGAATAATCTTGAACATGCACCATGAAGTCAATGTCACATGAGAAGGATAAAAAAATATACATGTTACCAAAAACATACAAGAAACATGAGATAAAATCATAGAAAAATAGAAATCCCTTAAATGATCCTAAATAGGATCCTAACATCATGGGCATAAAAACAAGATATCCAAATTAAACATGGAACTAGTGTAATGAATAAAGGAATATAAACTAACTTGGGAAATGTAATATGAATCATAGGATCTAACAACTAGGATCTAATGTGACTTATTCTATCACATGATATGTTATCAAGCCAAGAAAGTTCAATAATTTTGAAAACATTATCAATATTCCCCAAGACAAACAATACATTAATGGGAACTCTTAGTTCAAATGGCCACATTTTGGAATCTCCCTTAGTGTCCAATTTACTATACAAACACCCATGTTTTCCCATGTGCCCCAAATTTCTAAACACATAAAACATTTACAAGTAACAAACATGCCTTTCCAAATATTATTTGAATTCCAAGATAACTCACACTGTTTTCAAATCTCATCTCAATCCACTATTAAGACCCATTATTATTAAAACATTTATTGAAATCCATTTTAGAACTCACACTTCCCTTAAAACCTAATTTAAAATATTTTAAATCTTTAAAAAGGCTTCAAATACCACTCAAATGGGTTTACACACCCCTTTAAAATCAAACAACCCATTTAAAAATCTTTAAACACTACAAATGACCCAAGATTTGTTTGGAATCAACTGCTGAAAATCACTCATTTAAAACCTCAATTCAGTGTATTCCACCACTTTTAAAACCATTTGGATCCTGTAAAAATTATTTAGGAATTTATACATGCACTAAGAATGGAACCCATTATCTTCCAAGGGTTAAAAGCTTTTAAAAATATGCATTAATCCCTCATGGGACACATACATAGGATTTTTTTTAATAAGTTATAATTTTTAAACCAATAAGAAACCAATTAAATGTGATATAATGTGAAAAAAAGAAATATATCCCTAGTTTAAATTATAAAAAAGATGGAAATTTCCGCCTTCAATGGAGAACACCCAATCAATCCAAAACACACCTTATATTACTCATACATAGACAAATCCCCATGATTAGGTCTAACCCCTACCCTAAAACTGACCCATGTTTATGGTTTATGGGAGGAAGATAAATCCAGGGAAAGGGGGGAATATATGAGATGAATGGGTTTAGAGGGACTTACTAAGAGGAAACCCACTTCAATCCAAGGTAGAAATCTATAAAAATGTAAGGTAGAAATAGATAAAATACCTTTGAGGTGTTCCTAGTATATTGTAATGATAGGGAGGATAATAGAAGCTTTATAGGGTTAAAATATAGAAAGATAATTTGTGGAATTTCAAGTTTTAATGAATTTGGGAAAGTCATATGGTTTTCCAAACCATACACCAACTATACGGGAGCCACTTCCTAGGACAACCCACATCATATATCTTCTACTAGATACTTTTTAGAGTTAGAGAAACCATATATCAACCATGTCCAATAGAACTATCAAATTGAAGATCCAACTCTCATTACTATTTCATGGTTTACCAAACAATTTGTAGGTCATTAAACCCTTGATATGAGGTGATTGTGGGGGCCCAATATTCACAGTATAGGGTGGAGAATGAAGGATGAAGTTCAGGTATAAGTTTTAGAAAATGGGTATGGATAGTGGATTTAATTAGTCAACCAATGTTATAATAAGTGTGACATAATACTTAGAAAACACACTCAAGGGAGAGATGTGATGTATAATCCACACAAAAACTCACTTGGATTGAGGTGTGAAATTGGGGGCTTTGTGATCTAGGATCACCAATCTAATTTTTAGACAGATAGTGCAAGAATTCATAAGGGAAAGGGGAATAATTGTGACACTCATCACACAATGGATATAAACAAATCATAATATCTATATTACATTTTTAATAAAAATACAATTCCATGGGGTGGTTATTTATATCTAAGGTGTGAAACAAAAGGTCATGGGTCAAATACCCTAAAGTCATAAATCCTATTCCAACCTTGTCCCCTTAAATTTAAAATAATGTCTAACAAATAATTTTTAGAAAGTTATCACATGCCTTTCCACCCATATCCCACCAAATTTAACTTTGAGTACCTAGCCAACTACATTTGATTTTGGTGTCCAAAGATGACGTTCTAAAATTTCAATTTGGGAAGGGATTATAAAATTCATGCAACCATATGATCTAAGTTTAAAACATCATTTTTGGGCTTAAAAAATATAGATAATATAGTAAAACAAACTTTTCATACACAAATACTACATCATTTTAGATGAATATTCATTATATATCAATATGATCCATTATATAACCATAAAGGTTTAGTGTCTTTGCAAGCTTTAATACATAAAAAATAGTTATATAAAATTTCTAAATAAATTATCATTAAGTTCATTTACCTAGAACCCTTCTTAGTCATATAACACTTAAAACATTTTTTTTATAACATGGAGAAAGGAAACATACAAAAGTGTTATCTTAGATACTTAGTAACGGTAAACAAAATAAATATAAATCAATGATCATAAGATATAATAAGATAAGCATGTGGGTATGGGAAAAAACATAACTATCAATAATCCTACCAAATAAATACAAGATCATTAAACATAAATCAAAACATAAGGCTTTTTCATAACAACAGTCACATGTCATAAATGTGTGGAATCATCAATAATCAATAATGAGCAATGACAACCTAAAATAATCATAATAAATAAGTTTGTAGAATATAAATAATAATATAAAATCACTTCCTTAGTCAATTTTCATTCTCAATAAAATAATTGTGGAAAAATTACCCTAATGTAAATGCCTACTCATACACTTATAACATTATCTTAGAAGTAGCTTCTATCCAATTAACTTGATCATGACTTAGGATTTTGTTAACTACATAATATCATAGGATTTTCTCAATTTTTTCATCATTATTCAATGAATTAGAGAGATATAATGGAACCAAACATCATTATGAGATATATCAGGATCACCCATCATATAATCATATTCTATTCATATGTGTTCCATAAGATAATAAAACATTCATCACTTCATATATCATAACCCCAAGAAAGAAAATGGGATTCATAAACATTTAATTATTATAATTATAAAACATTTAGAGAAATAATAAATATGGTAATATTAGATCATATTAACATTAAATCAAAAGAAAAATCAAAAGATATTGTTATAGATGAAAATACCATTAAAATATTACTCTAACATTGATCGATGAAAATACCCATTTAATTTTTTAATCACTTATTAAAAATATATAATTTTCCAAAATATCATGGACAATATTTTATTTTAAAATAACAATGTAAACTTGTAAATTAATCTTAAAATAAAAAAATTCATGATGGTTGTAAAATTTGATCATGCAGTGTATGTTAAAAAATTCCTTTCACACTTTCTATAAAAAATGAGAAGTACCTCATTCTTAAAATAAAAATAAGTTTCCTTTAATTTTTTTAATAAAAATTAAATAATGTGTAGAAATAACTTTAACAAATATTTTAATTATAGTAAAAATAATTCATGAAATTATTTTAAATAAAACATGGACATGTATGAAAATGATTCTCGATCAAAGAGATAAATAAATTCAATTTTTCCTTAAAAACATTCTTTTGATATCTTTGGTAAAAATGAGAGGAAAATGAAATTAAGAAATTCATAATACATAAATAACTATAGGATAAGAAAATAAATAATATTTTGGAGATATATATCATATAAATTCATCATTGGAAATTTAAGCATAAACAATCCGGGTAAAAATGAGATTTTTATGTAAACCCGTTACCACTTTGGTACCATTCGATTCATAAACCACATGAAAGAAGTAATTTAAACCATAAAATCAAATAATATGATAATTTAGGATATTCATGTTAAATAATATCAAATTTATAGTATATACAACTCATAAAATTTTATATGTGTATAACATAACATATGTCCCAAAGAAGAAAGTTTGAATGATAAACCCTTACCAATTTGGTAAATTTTGAATCAAAACCCCTTAGATGAAACAATTTAAATTATAAATTTAAATACCATGAATTAAAAATTATACATTATATAAAATTTAAAAGTATAAGTATATACACCTCATAAAAAAATAGGTTTATAAGATCAAATATCTCTCAATGAAACAAAATCGAGTTGAATAACCCTTATGTCATGTATTTATTATTTCCTAAGATATCTAAAATATTGTATAATAAGTTTAATTTTTTTATAAATATATATATGAACCAAAAAAATACCTATAATACCACATGTGTTCTACTTATGTCATTTCAACTACAATTTGTAAATAAATTATTATTAAAATTATTATTTTTGGGTGTTAACTGTTTCATTTTTCATGTATGTTTTGGGTTGGCAGTTATGGACCTTGAAATTTGATCATGATTACATCATATATAGAATATTAATAATTATTTGAATATAATATATATTTATTATATACATATTTATAACCATTTATATAAATTAGTGGTGAAAAATGAATTACATTACTATATGGAGATAGTAGTCTGTATGTACGCACAAGTGATGTTTCCATTTTTTGATAGATGGAATGAAATAAAGGTAAATTATAATTAATCTTCCCAGAATTGTTATTTTATCATAAATATCATATATATAAATTAAATCCATCATAATAATCAACTATTAAATATGGTGTTGGAAAATGAATCATATCACTATGTAGAGACGGTAGTCCACACGTATGCAAGAGTGATGATTTCATTTCCCATTTGATAAAGAATATGTGAGAAATGGTTGTGAAATAATTATAATAACTTATAAATATATTTATGATTATTTATTTATCACGTTTTTTATTTATACAATAGAATTATAGAAGGTGTGATAAGAAATAAATTTGAAGGAGCCTAGTTAAGATTTATATCTCTTTCTTGAGAGACCTCCTTTAGATTACACCTTAATACTTAAAATATTGGTAATAAGAGACTACTGATATCTATATAATGAATGGAGGGAATTTATTAATTTTTTTGAGTATTTATTTTATGATATATAATGATTAAATTTTGTGAATAAGGGAAGATAATGGGTTCCCTTTTATAAGTGAGGGGAGGGACACAAATAGAAATACTTAAAAGATTTCAATAATATAAGGTAAATTTCATTTTAAAGTGGATAAAAATTATAATTAATTTTAATTTAAGATAATATAAGTATTAAATATCTACAAAGAATAAGAATTATATATATTTAGGTGGAATTACTACCCTTATCTATTGTTTTAACCCCCGGTAAACCATTTTTAATCTTAACCGTGGTTACCAAAGTTTACAATTTTTAGTATTCATTATGAAAAAAATTTAGTTGAATCATTCAAATAATATTAATTATGATTATTTAAAATTTTAAATCCATTTTATTAGATTAAATTTCTATAAGCGGTGGAATTTAATTTTAAATATGCATGCTAAGCATAATGAAAATTTGTTTTAGAAAAATACATTTTTAAGCATAAAACTTAATTTAATTCCATTCCTTAAATTTTAAAAACCATAAAATTAATGTAAAAATATATATTATTTAATATATAATATTTATATTTCTTTATAAAAATTAATAAACTGGTATTAATTTAATTTATTAATATAAATACACATTATGTGCATAAAAATAGTTTTTAGAAAAATGTGTTTTTAAGAACAAAAATGAACTTATAACAAAATAAAGTATAATGATGATTAATATTTAATTAATTATATTATTTAAAATTTAATTATATTAATATTAATTTAATATCAAATTAAAAAAATAATGATACTTTTTTCTTGAATAGAAGTGAAAGTTTTTACAAAAAATCAATATTTTTTACTATTTACTAAAAAATAAATATTTTTAGAAAAATACTAAATATTCAACCTAGTATAATATTGACATGATGATTTTAAAAATTTATATTCATTCCCAAAAAAATATAAAAATGTTATTGATTAATTATAATGTTCATATGAAATATGAAATAAAAATCATTTTTGAAGAATACATATTTTTAATGCATACAACAACTTTATTAAAAATTGGCTACTTATTTATCATGAATTAATAAATAAATTTTAATTATTTAAAACCTTTGTGAATATTTTTCATAATGTTTTTATGGATATATAAACCTAAAAATTAAATATAATGTTTATAATGATTTACTTAATCATGATTTATATAGACTCGGGGTTTCATGTAAGAAAATATATCAAATACTTTAAATTTTTGTAAAAGTAAATACATATAAAATCTTGGAGTGTTGTATATAATATGAAAATTTCCTATATCGATGAAAGGTAAGATATATTGGTTCTTTAATTCCATGATATGGGCTCTCATTGTCTCTTTAATTTTTTAATTTTCCTCACGTAATTGGGCCTTGAAACTCCAAATCCTCATAATGAGAAATTAGGTAGAAACATTTGACTTGGATCACATCATCATCCCCATATTGAAAATGATTCATCCTTGAATCTTCATCCTATGGATCTAAAAAATGAGAAAGTTAAGAAACATTGAAGGTAACACTAGCACCATACTCACTTGGTAATGCAATTTGTAAGTATTGAAATTAATCCTCTTGAGAACACATAAATCTCAATATAATCATGAAATTAAATTGGACTTTAATTTGTTAGGAATAAATTATTTCCATATGTGAAGCCATAAAAGGTATTAAGTCTCAATCAACACTTTCCTATGATGCTTGTTTACATGATCAATGTATTTCTAGGTCATTCACTCATTATTTTTTCTTACCTATTTATGGAGTTTCATAATGAATTTTGTATGAATTTTTCAATCCATATTCATTTTTTTCTAAAACGGTAAAGGAATTATATCAATAGGTTAAAATAGGTAAAAATCATAAAAAACTTGAAATGGATAAAATTGAGTTGTGGAATGTTTTACCTATTACATGTAAACTCCACATTTAGTAAGTACTCCTCCCAATTAATCATATTATTCTTGATAGTTTTTTAGGAGTGATGAAAATGACAAAATCAGCACATTAGTTTGTTTATTGTTTTGAGGATTACATATGGTAGAAAAAAATAACTCTTCTCCCAAGATCACTCCACATGGTTTTCCAAAGTTAAACAATTAATTTAGCATCTCGGTCATAAATAATTTTTTGAGTCATCCCATGAAGCCTCATAAATTTTTAAAAGAATAAATGTGAAATTTTATAGTAATCATCAGTTTTATAATAAGGAATAAAATTTCCCATTTTAAATAACCTACATACTACAAAAATATTGAATCTCTCCCCATCTTGGTCCCTCTTATTCTAAGAACAAAGTCAATGGATATATCCTCCCAGGTGGAATTAGGGATAGAAAGGGGTTGGTACAATCCATTAGGGTTTTAATTAGATTTTAATTTATGGAACTAAATTAATTTTCCCAAAAAAAATCAGCATCCATATAAATTTTAGGCCAATAAAAATTCTCGTTGACAATACATAATGTTTTATAAATTCCAAAATTCCCCATTAGTCCACTAGAATTTGAATCTTTTAATAAAATAAAATGAATAGATCAAATTATACTACAAAGTTTATCAACATTAAATAATAATACATCATGTAAAGAAAAATTTTACCAAGTAATTTTGGGTTTAAAATGAATAAAAGATTCATAAAAATCATTTTCAATGGAATATAAATCTTTAATGAATTCAAAACTAAGTAGTTTAGAATTCAAAATAGGAATAAGGGAATTTATATGTGAAAGTGAATTATAAATGTTTTTTCCTTCCCTTTTTGTGGTTGATAACATATAGAAATGTTTCATTAAGTTATATCAACCAAGCATGCCACCTATTTAACTTATGATAGATCCTGATGCATTTAAGAACCTTATGATTAAAATGAATCACAAATTATTTTGGATAAAGTTAATGTTTCCATTTTTCGAAAACTCTATATAACGCAGACAATTCTTCATCGTATATAGCATAATTTAGAGTTGGGCCTTTTAACTTCCCACTAAAATATAAAATAGGATTTACTTTTTTCATGAGTACTCCACTAATACTAATTCCACTTTCATAACATTAAATCTAAAAGGTCTTAGTATAATTTAGGAGTTCAATTAGGGGTGTGTGGGTGAGTCACTATTTGAGTGCCTAAAATACCTTCCCTCAATCCATCCTCAATTTTAAAGAAACATTATTCTTTATAAAAACATTTAATGGTGATGCTAGTGTATTAAACACATTCATAAATCTCTTATAAAAACTTGTAATACTATGAAATATTCTTACATTTCCCATGTAGGTTGGATTCGACCAATCTTGAATAGATTTGATCTTCTCGACATATACCTTAACTATATCATCACTTACCATATACGTAATTAAAACAAATTTATCTAGGTGAAATTCACACTTTTTAATGTTTCCAAAACAAATTTTATTTTTTTAAAACCTATAGGGATTTTCTTAAGTGATCTATATGTTCTTAAAAAGTCCCACCATACAAAAATTTATCATCAAATTAAACTACCACAAATTCTCCAATATATGCATGAAATAGATGATTTATTAACAACATAAATGTTATAGGTCCATTTTTGATACCAAAGGGCATGGATAACCATTCAAAAAGTCCATGTTTTTTTATTAAATTCAGTTTTTCACTCATATCCTCATTTCATCCTAATTTGGTGGTAGCCAATTCTTAAATAAATTTTTAGAAAATATTATATCCATTTAATTAATATACCATAAAATCTAACTTAGGGATACTATAATGATACATGATTATGATTTTATTGATAGATATTATGTCAATTCACATTATCTATGTTCTATCAATATTAGGAACAAAAAGCATCAGTATAACATAGAGAGTAACGATCTTTGTGATATATCCCATTTCTAAAAAACTTTTCAATTTTTCTTTGAATTTATTTTGTCTCCTTTGGTTTAATAAGATATGTAGGGTGATTATAAAGGGATGATCTATATATGAGTTCAGTTAGATTCTCAAGACCTCTAATGAGTGGAAAACTTGGTTGCAACTCTTCCGAGAAGAAATCATCATACTCTTATGACAAATAATAAAGAATATTATTTAAAATGGGGTATTAAATTAGTATTTTAAAAAAAAAATTATTTTTACATTAGTAAAGAAAAATATTTATTATTCAGTCAATAGATTAGATATTTGAGGTTACCAGATGGTTATTCTTCTAATTTGTCTCTTTGTGTTAGAAAAGGACGTACTAATGGGTTAAAAATTCATGTCTTTCATGTCATTATGGAAATATTATGACTTTTTGGTCTTATAGGGAAGTTGAATAATTTTATCTTGGATGTTTTTATTGAAATATCATGTTTTTTTGAGACATTTGTGTGGAAACATCGAATTATGATGCATTGAGTTTGCTAGAAAAAACTTTTGTTTTAATTTTATATAAATTAGAGAAAATATTCCCAATGGGATTATTTGACTCCATAGAACATTTAATATTTCATTTTTAATATAAATCTAAATACGGAGAGCTAGTAAAATTCTAGTGGATGTATCTATTAATAGACGTATGAAAAAAATAAAAATAAAGTATGTAATAAAACATTAGTTGAAGGGTCTTTTGTAGAAGCATACTTTCATGACAAAATTTCAAATTTATTCTCTTATTATTTTCAGTCAGAATATGCTTCAAAACATAATCGCATGGGTCACAATGAGAAAATTTTTTCTGATGTCATAGACCATCCGTTATCAGTTTTTAATTAGCCTGATATTGGTTTTAGTGGTTATCATGAACGATGGGTTACAAATGAATAACTGTACAGAGCTCACACTTATGTTCTACTAAATTGTGAAGAAATGACAGGATTTGTGCAGTAAGTTCTAATTTTTATTATTTTGTTAAATATTATAAAATATCTCTGTATTCAAAATTAACTTTTTTAGACTCTATGATGACCATATTGAAAAACAATTTATACCAATTACATTTGCTGCTCTTGAAGAACGTTGACAACAAAATTTTTCATATTGGTTTCAAAGAATGGAAAGATAAATTTATTTTGATGGAATATTAAATCAATTTTTAAATGATATCTATTATTAATAATTTTTATTTTTTGTAGGTTACACAACATGAAAATAAAATTGATAATCGATTATGTGTGCTAAAAAATCCACCAATGAAATTGGTAAAATCTTATAATGGGTATGTGGTTAATGGATTTAGATTCCTTACATGCATATATGGTGACTCAATAAAATCATTGAATAGTGGCGTTTGTTTGAAAGTATACCATAATAAAGAAATTTAAGTTGACTTTTTTGGTATACTAAATTAAATAATTGAGTTATGTTATCTAGGACCAAATTATGTTACAATTTTAAATGTCATTAGTTTGACACTGATTGGGGGTTATGAGTTCATCCATAACCTGGAGTCATGGACATTAAATATAACTATCTTATTTCATTAAATGAACCATATATGTCGGCACATAAAGCACATAATGTTTACTATGAAAATTACTATGATGTTTTGAGAGATTTGAAGGACTGGTGGAGTGTGATAAAAATGAAATCACGTGATAAATAGTTTATTGAAAATGAAAATGGTTCTATGGAAGTGAAACATATTGAAAATTTTCAAGAAACACCTCAAAATATATCTCTTACAATATATGATATAAATATCGATGATGAAACCCCCTAGTTAAGAGCTGATGAGATAGATAATTTGGATGATGTAATAAGGGATGATAAAACTGAAAGTCATATGGAATTTGACAATGATGAAGATGAGTATGAAGACATTGATGTCGATGAAAATGGTGATAAAGATGATAATTGATGTATTATATTCAGGTATTTAGTTACAGGTAATTATTATATCTGATATTTATTAGTTTTTTAAATTTCATATTTGTATTAAAAATATGTTACATGCATTTTTTTTGTATTCTGACATTTATTAATTTTTTAGATTTCATATATATATTAATAATCTATTATTAGTGAGAATATTTTTTTGATGGATGGAGATGATCGTGACATTTTATTACATTCTTACATTGATGTCGAACTTCCTCATAATGCACCTGATTCAACTCCTCCTCCTCAGGATGGTGCACCTTCTAGGAGGGGGTGCAGTCTTGCCCAATTACTTATTCCAGACCCTATTTCAGAGAGACAGACATCTATTGATTTTGATCCTCATTTACAAAGGTATGTTTAATTGTTTAAGATAATTATTTTATATTAACTAAGTGTATTAATTTTGATAATAATTTTATGATTATATATTTGTTTCAATTTGCATTGTTTTTTGTATTTAGCCATTGGGAAGGTTGGTGAGATTATGAGAAATTATATTTCAGAGCTATGGGTATCATGGGAATTGGTACCCATCATTGTGCATGACCAGATATTCGACCATTAGAATGTACATAATTAATAATATATACATTTTTAATATTTTTTTAATTGCTAACATTTTTTAATTGTCTTGAAAAATATATTTTCTCCAATTTCTGATAGCTAGAGAGGTCATATCCGAAAGGCATGAGATAATTGTATAGGAAAGTGCTTTTGTCAGTTTCTACACAACGTCATAAAGCGAGCTATAGATAAATCTTATGCTACCATGTTTGATCAGTCTTGTGTCTCCCATCATCCCGATTATATATCAGTTCAGGTATAAGAAGGGTTGTGCTCCTTCTAACTTGGAGAGAATTTTAGGAGGAGATCATCACCTGGATTTCAGAGCTAGGGGAGGAAAGAGGTCATCCATAGGTATGGGAGTCGTACATTTGGCATACATCGATGGAATATGTTAAGTGATATAATTTATTAATGTTTATATATTTTAATTATAACATGTTTGTTATATTTTACAGGCCGCTACTTACCCATCTATTAAGGAGTCTAATGTTTATGAAAATATGTATATTGATTCCCATACATGAGAAGTTGTAGGTAAAAAATAGAGCCATATTTTTATTAGTGATTTTGTATAAAAAATGTCATGAATATTAATTTTTTTTGTTATTATAATTTGTCACTATATTTAAAGGAAACATATGTGGTTGTGAATTATTATTCATGGGAGATTCAAGCTAAGACTGAATGAGATGTCACTACTAATTTTGGTTTTGATGAGGGGGCTTGGTTATAGGTGACTTCACAGCGTGTCAATGAAGGTCGAGTGATTGGTATTGGTTCTCAAATGACACCTACAAGTTATTATGATACTTCTACAATGGCATTAGTGAGCACGAAGAGATATTGTGGAGAGTCATCATCGATGCCATCGTCTGTTGTACAATACGAGGATAGGTTGAGATATCAGGATGAGATGATATAATAGATATAGAAGAAGTGGTAGGAGGAGCGTGAAAAGTAGTGTTTGAGAGATAATAAAATGATGGAGTATATGTGATGGCTTGCGTGTGGCGTTGGTATGGAGTTTCCTCTCCCCAATCTTTCAAGTGATCCTCCTGTACCAGACGATAATTGATGATTTATTATGTTTTTATGACCTTTTTTTGTAATTTGGTATGGAAGACATGTTATTTTTTAACGGATGCATTACTTTTATATCTATTTTAATTTTTTTTATTTTTCTGAAATGCTTTTTAAATATTTGTCAATTCATTATTTTTTTTAATGTTTTTAACATGTTTTAATTAATTTTAGGTTTTTTAATTATTGTTAACTATATATATAGATATATATTATTTTTCTATATATTTAATATGTTAATTAATTTCAATAATTTCAATAATTTCAATAATTTTTTAGTATATTAATTTTTTGTAAATTTATTTTATTTTGTTTAATATTTAATTTTTTTTAAATATATATATATTTTAAAAAAATTAATAATTTTATTGTATATTTTTTAGAATAATTTTAATTACATTATTATTTTTTTTATGTTTTTTTGAAAAAATTATTATTTTCGAGGGATTAGTTCATCCATCGCAAATAACCTGTCAAACTTTTTGCGACAGTTCATCGTAAAAGGTTATTTATAAACCCTTATGAGAGTATTTTGTGACAAATAAAGGGTCCTTCGTAAATAAATATTATTTTTGTTGGATTATTGTAAATAAACAAATTTGTGATGTTAGCATCCGTGATGGGGTATTTGTGAAGGACTCCCATCATAAATGACATTTTGCGATGGGAGTTATCGGAAATACACCGTTACAATTACCTTAAATTCCTTTTGTGTCTCTTAAAACTCAATTAAAATACCAAGATCTTATTAAATGTAATACCATTTCTATATAGATCATGTGCCTCTAATCCTTACCCAACCAAGACGGTGTAGTAAAATGGATTAAAAAACTGTTTTTAGGTCAAAAGTGATATAACATGGGTAGTGGGTGGAAAATAGGGGTTAGGAGATGGGAAATGGTGGGAAAAGGGTAGATGGGTATGATACTTGAATTTTCCCAATAGTTGTGAAAGATAAAAAAATAATTAAAATAAGAGGTAAATATAGAAAATATAGCGGAATATTGGGTGAAAATGAATGGTTCTAACAATATAAAGCATAATGGTGGGAAAATGGGTCCCCGATATTTTTATATCCCAAAATTTAATTGTACTTAATGAAGTAAATAAAAAGATTAAGGATCAATTGTTTTTTGAGGATAAAATTAAAATAATGTAAATAGAAACAGAAATATGGATATATGAATGTTGGCTCCAGATATAAATTTTAATCTTGTATAATATGGACTAAAATCTAGAGTTTTTCAAGAAAATGGGTTTTCTGGATTGTTTTATAGATGGATCAGTTGGAAAGACAAAAAGGACAGTGGAAAAAGGTATTAAATAAAAGGATATATTTATACCATGTCAACTAGAGATATAATACCACTTTACGTGATATAAATAGGGTGGCATGTTCTTCACAGTGTAGGGTGATGATTAAAGGATGTTGTTCAGAGATATCTGTTAGATGATGGGTATGGATGTGGATGAAAGAAGTAAACCAAATCTATAAGTATCGTGACCTACTAATTAAACGACACACTCAAGAGAGGGATGTGATAGCCAATAAAAAAACAATTCACTTGGATTGAGGCACAAAATTGGGTGCTTTGTGATGTTGGGTCATCAATTTAATATATAGAATGAAAATGCAAGAATGCACAAGAGCAAGGGGAATAATAAAAAAAATCCTTAAAAATTGAGAGAAACAAACCATAATATATATATTATAATCTTGAATGAAAATAAAATTATATGGTATGTTTATTTATAGCTAAGGTATGACACAAAAGTTCAAGGGTCTAATACCCTAAAGTCATAAATCTTATTCCTACCTTATCCCTTTAAAGTAAAAAAGATAGAAGTCTGACAAAGAATTTTTTGAAAAATTAGCACATGCATTTCCACCCATATCTCACAAGATTTGACTTTGAGTACCTAGCCCACTGGATTTAACTTTTCCGTCCAAACATATAATCCTATAATGTCAATGTGGGAAAGGCATCCAAAATTAATGTTGTCACGACCCGTCCCCCAAGGCCTGTGTCATGACTACCCCTATCCCACCTCCCAAAGGCCAGGGGATAGCGACTAGAATCAAAGGCATTATCTCGCAAGTGGGGGGAATTTTCTTGAGTATATGTATGCATGCACACACACATCCACAACCCACAATGCTGAAAACTAAACATGCACACCACTCAGACAACCAATGAGAGTAACATTACAAAATTAAAAGTAAAGGGTCCAAAATGCAAGCCCAACAAAGGACAAGTACAAGATCTAGGAGTCCATCTGCGGTAAACCCTACCTGAAGGGTAGGTGAAGGGGTATCCTCCTGAAGCCGTAGAAGTACGCCTTGTCTGTCAAATTTCACTGGCGTCCTCCTAGTCCTAGACCACCAAGGTCTCTGTTGAAGTGTCTGTCGTCTGAAAAAGACACGACACACGTGGGAAGATCCCAGGCAGGTGTGAGTAACACAATACTTAGCAAGGACCCAAAAACACAAAGGTAATACCACAAAGTAAAGTATACACAAAGTATATTACCATAGAGGTACATGAAGTGTAGCCTCTAATAAGTACAATCAAGAGATATTCACTATAGTCTACTCACACAGGTATAAATATGAAGTACGAAAATCAAGAATACCAGTCGTAAACACTAAACACCTTGTACTATCGAGACAATCATCCCCAATGAGTCACCTATGCCTACTAGGGTACCTAAACCCACTCATCACTTAGGCCTACTGGGGAACCTAGAACCCCTCATCTCTTAGGCATGATGGGGAACCTAAACCCACTCATCAGTTAGGCATGCTGGGACACCAAGGCCTGCTCTTCACAATATTCTCATCACAGCCATCCATATGATTCCCGCTTGTAGTGTGCTTAATTATGGTAGAATCTACACCTCAATCCATATGTCATGAATCAACTTCCAAGAAAAACAAATTAGATTATATCCAAAGGACTACCTCTTTGTGAGGGTTTCAACTTGGTAAACAGCTCATCAATCGAACATGCAGTTTGGAAGTTATGAGCCTTTTAGTAAAAGGAGATGGTTGGGCTAGGGTCTTGTCTGACCTGGTCAGATCGACCAGACCCTAGTCCGACCTAGCCTGTTGGGTCCGACCTGACTTGGAAGGTTGAATCAACACACTGGGCCTGACCCGAACTAGCGGGGTCTAACCAGGATCGTCTGAGTCTGACCCAACCCACTACAGTGGCCCGGCCTAAGGCACTGGGCTTGACTCGGGGTCGGCCTGCCTGACCAACTTGACCTGCAAGAGCAGGCTTGTCTTCTCCGCCCGGGATGTGGCGGGCACTGTGGGTTTCCACCATGGTCCTACTGGACCATGTACTCCAACCACATAACATGAATCTCTAGTCTTGTCCACCAAACCACCAATGGTTTCATGTCGACAACCTCTGATCATCGCCCACAGCGGATGCCACAGGACACCTTCGCCACCGTGGTGCGCTACTGGTGGGGGCTTCCGTGGGCCACCTAACCTGCTCCGGTGGTCCATTTTCTGATCTGAAAGTCCCTCTATGATCCTTGGGTCACCTACTCCACTATCATACGCTCCAAGATTTCTTTCCATCGATCTGGGGGTCTGACAATGTTTGGAACATCCTCATACGAATCTGACGCGATTGTGAGGGTTTGTTGGTGAAGAACACAAGGAGGGAGAGAGATCACCTTGAACACCCAAAGCAATGAACATCAGACTTGTTCGTTTGTACTTGATTCATTATTTTAGAAAATAAAGTATAGATGTTCAAATAATTTCGATGATATAATCCCCTCTTAAATCCCCACATATCGAAATCCCATTCCCGTAAGGAAGATCAATCCATGGGTCAATTTTTTAGTGAATTGACCCACATTCGTCGTTTACAAAGGAAGAATGTGGGAAAGGTAACCAAAAAAAAAATAAAATACACTAACTTGGAATATAATCATTCATGAATTAAGAATAGTGCCGCACGCCTTCATTCGTTGATCCTTGATCCGCAATCCATCGCTATCGTTAGCGATCATTTGATCCATTGTTATTGATAGTGATCCTTTGAAGAGGAAGGGAGGAAATAAGTTTATTCATCTTTGTCATCATTTTTCACCAACACTAACTTACCAAAGCCTCCAAGATCATCCTCTTATTCCTCACATCCACATTAATCCATTATATAGAGAAAACGTGTTTCAACATTTTAGTTACACTGCGTCGTAGCATCGTTACACTGTTTTGTTTATGAAATGAAACATTTTCCTTATCAATGCGTCACAATGAAACATTTTTGAATAAAATATTCTATTTTAAGTTTATTTTTTTCTTAAAATGCCTAAAAATTATCTTTTTCCCTCAACCCACGCCAGTTGTGGTTAATCCTTGAGTAAAGTCACCATTTTGGACACAATGGTGCCCCTATATTTTTAATCCCGACACCTATTCAGAAGTTTCCAAAACCGCGCATGCACACTATTTTAAACAAACTAATTTTTTTTAAATATTTATCCCTAGATCATTTGGCCTCAGAATCATGTACTGTCTGAGTTCCTAGTCTCAAAAAAATCTCATAAATATTTTTAAAAAATTACATGGAATTTTTGGGACATTACACATGAAACCATGTGGTCCAAGCCTGGAACATCATGTTTAGTCTTAAATAAGAGAGATAATGTGACCATTTTATCCATCCATGCATGGTAAGATATATTGGGCCTTTAATTCAATGAGATTGGCTCTTATTTCCCCATAAATAATATTTAATTTTCTATCCATTATTGATCCTTACAACTCCAACTCCTCATCTTGAGCAATTTGGTCAACACCTTTGACTTGAATCGCATAACCCTTACACTTACATACCAAAGGTCATTAACTATTTATATTAAAAACCATGCAGTTTAGACTGAACTATTCACTACTCATACTAGCTAAACCATTCCAGACCAAATCGAACTAAAAATACAGTTATGTAAGGGTAACCACACAGTTTCCTCTAAACCATGCATGTAATTTGTGCATAAAAGGATAGATTATAGAAACTTAAAAATCCAACCAAAAACTATCCAAAAAATAAAATTGACTAATAAAAATATAAAATAATATAAAATAAACCACATAGTGACAGGTAGGGTGTGTAACACCCAAGATTCAATTATACTAAGATTTTGTTTCTTGAGAAATAATAACACAATGCACATAGCCTTATTCAAGAATATGATTTAAACATAAATTACATGATATTATAAATTCAATTTTATCAAATAAAATTCTTTTTTAAATTATCATGTCAAAAATTTTCTTAGAGAGTTTTTTTTTGATATTTTTCATAATTAGTGTTTTTTTGGGTGACTAGTGAAAAATTACCGATTTTATCAAAATTGTCATTTTTTTCATTAAATAAAGTAATTTAAATTATTAATATTTTATTTTACTTGAAATTAAACTAATATAAGTATCGTTTAATTATAAATAATCATATTAATTACATAGGAATCGATATTTTACTATATTTTGTTATAAGTTCATTTTTGGGATTAAAACACATTTTTCTAAAAAGTGTTTTTATGTACACAATGTGTTTTTATCTTAATAAATTCAATAAATAATTATTGATTTTTAATTTTATGGAAATTTATTGAATATATAATCAATATAATATTTTAATATTTATATAATAGTTTTTACTAGTCGAGGAATGAAAGTAACTTTATTTTTATACTTAAAATGCATTTATCTAAAAATAGTTTTCATTGTGTTTTTACAACTTATATTAAAGTAAATTATAACACTTATATAAATTTACTATTATAAAATTTATTCCATATTTTTAATCTATATAATTAATATAATTTAATAGTTTAAACTTAATTTTTGGTCATAATAAATAATAAAAAGTGTAAGAATTTGGTACCACAATTAAGTTAAAATGTGCTAACCGGGGGGAGAGGGTTAAGCTGATAGGTAAGTGTAAAAATACCATGTAAAATTATCTAATTATGATTTTTTAAATATATTTTGGCCTTATGTTGACTTTCCTTTAAAGTATTTTCCATTTGGATTCATTTACACATAAAAGTGGACTTATATTATTTAAACTGTTAAGTAACCCTATGTGTGTCCCCCCACCTCACTTGTAAAATGGAACCTTTTCACCTCCCTTATTCAAAATATTTGAGCACTGAAACTCAGAAAATTCCAACCCAAAACATTCCTAGATTCCTTCCCTTAATTCTTGAGCTTCTGGTCTTCTCTTAAGACTATTCTAAGAAGGCTTATGTTGTAAACCAAAGGTGGTATATCAAATAAGAGGAAATCATAATTACTCAATATTTAAAATTTTATTTATTCTTATACTTCATTTAAATATGTTATAACTATTCTAACATAATAAATATAGTGTCATAAATATACTAATATGTTATTATGATTATCAAAAAACTATTTTCCACCTCTTTTCTATCCTATAGAAAATGAAACCATCTCTCGTATGTACGTACGACCAACTATCTACACATAGAGGTGTAATTAATTTTTCATCACCACATTTGTTATATGATTGTAAATTTGAAAATATAAAATATAATTTATATTTTTACACTTCAACCCATGAAAAATGATAACATCACTCATGCGTACATGTATACTACCTCCTCCACAAAATGATGCGATTCATTTTTCATTCCAACATTTAATGGATGATTATAAATATGTATATAATCAATATATTTTATATTTATATCATTATTATCATTATAGATATTATTTAACCATTATAAATATGTAAGGACCATAACTGTTGAATCAAAACATACATGAAAAATAAAGCAGTTAACACCGAAAATGATGATGATGATGAAATATTATTAATGAATAGGTGTTGAAATGTTATAATTGGATAACATGTGATATTATAAGTATGTATATATTTCTTTTATATAATTTTAATCAATTTAAATTTATTATACAAGAGGTTAAAAACACTTATGAAGCATATTGAACCTATGGTAAGGGTTTATTTCATACTCTCATCATTATCCAGGATTTCATGGGTTTAAGTTTACATTGGGGAAATTATATATTCTTTCTCATATATTTATTTCTATAAATTTCATGTTTTCTTTTCATTTTCCCTTTTCTATGTACTAAAAATTCTGAAATATTTTTTTTAAGAAAAACCAACTTTTTTTTTCTATTCGGTCGGGAAAATTTTTCTTCCATTTCCATATTTTCTTTAAAATATTTTCAAGAATGATTTTAATATTGTCCAATTATTGATTGAAGTCCTTTTTACCCATATTTAACTTTCAATAGAAAGGTTTAAGAGGAATCTTATTATAGTATTATAAATAATGCGCTTTTTACCAAAGGTGTGGAGAGAATTTTTGTCTTAACAATTATTGCATGAAAGAATATTCCCACTATATTGACTATTATTTTAATTAAGGCTTACATTAAAAGTTCCTATGGTTATTTTAAAAAAATTAGTTTTCCTAATATTTTGTAAATTTTTATGTTAATATTATTGATTTCAAAATAAAAAAGTTATTTTCATCCAAAAATCTCTAAGTGATATTTTTAAAGTATCTTCATCTACATCAATATATTTTAAAGAATCTCATCCTTTAATATGGATATACTATATTAATACCATCTATCGTATTAATTTTGATCTCTTATGATCATGTTGTTCTATTTTTTAACTGAGTAAAATATTAACGTTTCATATGCTTGTTTTTTAATATGAATGTTTATGTTGATTATGTACTGAATTTTTATCAATTTATTTTATACGATGAATGAATTAGACTTAGCATGTTATGGTAAAGTCTATTTTTATCCCCTTAATGCATCGATATGTCTAATGAGACAAACCAGTTTGGGTATTTGGAGTAAAACTTACCTATTTATGTTTGATGTCTCTGTAAGAATCCTTAAAGGTTAAATTATGATGTCTGACATTATGCATTATATCATTATGAAACTAGTTTTTATTAGACGTGTGACAATTTATGTTGCTATGTAATCCATGGATTTAGTTTCATTTTTATGATATAAATGTATTAAATATTTTATTATCATTTATCTTTACTATATTATTTATTATTTAATTATCTTCTGATATCATCTTTTATACATTTTCCATTACCGAGCATCTGAATTCACTCTTTATTATGTTTTCCTTTACCAATAATGGATTTATAAATGATTTCAGAGATATACTAGAAGAAATAATAAAAATCTCACTAGAATTATTAAGTTGTATTTCATGTTTTCGGATGTACTATGAGAATTATGTATATATCCAGTCACCTATGACTACTAAACTATTTGATCCTTATGAAAGTGATCCCATGTATCTTGTGTTAATATAGTAAAATAACTATCGATTCTGGGATACTGGAGTCAGGGTGTTATAGTGAGTATTGAAGGAAGTTTAGTACAACCTTGATCATTAGATTTTGGAAAACATATATTATAGAAAATCACTCTATGAAAACTCTAAGGATAATTCTTTGTAAATTATAATATCATAAAGTTTTTTTAAATTAGAGATTTTTTGGGTTTCCTTAAAATACATCCCTATATGGATACTAGAAAGTCGATTCAGTTGTGGTACAGATGAAACAAGTGATAACATCTCTGAAAGGGGTAGATTAGGTATTAACTCGATCATCACCATTACACGATGAGTGGGCCTAAGAATGCATACCTAGCTAGATACTTCAGAGAGATATGGTTTAGTTAATTTAAAAACTCTTTACAAACCATTATTAAAAATATGAACCTAATTTTATGATTTGAAGATATTCTCAAAGATATTAACCTTATCATTTTGTGATTATCTATGCATAAATTTTCAGTTTATGTAAAATGTTACACCAAATTTATAATTTTATACTATGATTTAAAAATCATAATATTTTGATATTATTTGGTATATGTCATTGTTTATGAATGATGCCTATAGGAAGGAATAGAAACTATATCTATGCATGCAATATATATAGTGATTTTATTGCTAGGAAATAAAATGAATCTAGAGATAGAGTTTGACTTCGAGCTAAACAAATTATAACTAAATTTGGCTAAATGACTCAGGTTATGACTAATAACCTTTCTCGTATGGAGTAACATACTAAACCACAACATGGTGTAATAATATTAGACCGCTTAATGCATCAAAAACTAATATTATTTAATGGGACTAATAACCGATTCGTAGCTGAGAAATAGATCATGTCTTTAGAGAGGATACGTACAACTTTGGGAAGTATTGAAAGATATAAATTTATCATGGTCATTTATTATCTTAAAGGAGATATTGATCAATAATGGTCATTGATCGATAATACTAAGGAGTAAATGAAAATAAATTGTATGGTGTAGAAGACTTTCAAGGAGATATTCTTCGAGTAATTATTTCCTCCTGAGAAACAAGATGATATAAAGAGTTAATTCTCCAATATAAGGAAAAAATATTAGTGATTATGAAGATAACTTTACAAGGTTAGAAACTCATGTTGTGGATTATGTATGTAATAGGAGGTGTAATACTGATCATTTATTTTAATGGGATAAAGCCTTGCATTTGAAGGGTATTAGTTAGTTATAAATTTTTAGTATATAAGGATATAGTATGAAGTATAATCAAGACAATAAAAAATTCTCCAAATGTTATGATTTCCAAGGAAAAAAATACAATAAGTAGACCACTAAGCACTCTAGAAAAGAAAGTTCAATAAAAGTGAAGAAGGTAAGGGTGAAATTTCCAATATGTAATAATCATGGAAATAAATACCATTGAACATGCTTGATGGGAATGAGAGTTTTCTTCAAGTTTGAAAAAAAGTCCACTAGGATCATGATTTCAAGGGTAATAAAGAAGCTGCTAATGTATAATTCTTCAAATGTAAGGAGATAAGGCACTATTAGAATGAATCCTCATGTTTCAAGTGAATTTTCATCAAAAATGGGAAAAAGAGAAAGACCAATATTATACAATCACTATAGTAGAGGTTGATGTTCATAAATGTGTAGTGGTAGGTAAATTGATCATAACCTGAAATTTATCTAATGCTTTATTTTATTTTGGATATTTTCACTCTTTTATATCTTTTATTTTTTCTAAGAAAATTAGATATTTACTTAGAATCTAAATAATGGAATTTTAAATCAATAATCCCAATGTACATCTTATTGCAATAAGGATATGTTAGTGAGTATCCATTATGACACATAATCGTACCCTATTTGAAAACATGGTCATTAAACCTATGTTTGACTTTGACATAATATTTTGTATAGATTTGATTTCAAATTATAATGTGAAAATGTATTTACAAGAGAAGGATAGTATGGTTTGTGATGGATATATGGAATCCCTTATCTTCATAGGGGAGATTACATTATCTTTATAGTGTCTGAATCCACCTCCAATAGCTCTCTTTAATGAAATTTATAGAGCAAAATAGTAGACACAACCTATGAATAAAAAATGTGCCCTTATAATAGAGAATGTGCCTATTGTGTAGGAATACATCGATGTGTTTCCTAATGAACTACTTGGAAAACTACATACACATGAAGTTAAGTTTTCCATTGATCTCATCCCTAATACAAAACCCAAATCTACGACTCCCTACAGGATGTGCATAATGGAATTAGTGTAAATAAAGAAAAAGAAGGTGGATTTTTGTGATAAGGGATTTATATTCCCTAGTGTCTCACCATGGGGTGCCCCTATTCTTTTTGGTAATAATAAAGATGATTTTATTAAGTTTTTCATCAATTATAGGGATATAAAATCCATTAGTATAAAGAAAAAGTATCATATACCCCACCTTGATGAATTATTTGATCAATTTTTTGGATATTAATATTTTTCATAGATTGATCTTTATTTTGTCTATCGTCAACTATAAGTAAAGAAGAAAGATATTCCAAAGATGAAATTTCTTATGAGATATGGATGTTAATTTTTTTATTAATACCCTTTTGATTGACTAATTCACCCTATGTTTTTATAGATATGATGTATAAATCATTCTATAATTATATCAATACTTTCATTGTGGTATTTAATGATGATATCTTGATATTCAATAAAATTTATGATGATAAAAAGAGTCATTTATGTATCATTATTTTGTCCTTTAGAGAAAAGGAGTTATATATAAAATCTAGAAAATGAGAATTATATGTTTTGGAAGTTTATTTTCTTGTCCATATTGTCTCTATGTTTAGAATATTAGTTGATCTTTCAAAGATAAAGGTTGTGATGGAATGTCAAAAGTTAATGAATACAACCAAGGTATGTAGTTTCCTTGGATTGGCTGGTTACTATCAATGATTTTTTCAAAAAAGATCTCGATTAGCTAACTCTTTAACCAAGTTGATACATAAATGGGTTATGTTCATACGGTTTAAAGAAAATAAATAAATTTTTTAAGAATTAAAGAGGATGTTGGTCAATGCACTGATATTGACTTTACCATCGGGAATGGATGTATTTGTGATATATAGTGATGAATTAAATAAGATACCTGGATGAGTCATTATGCAGAATGATATATTTGATTACTATGAATCAAGGTAGTTAAAGATCCATGAATAAAATTATCCAACCCACTATCTTGAGTTTGAAATACTAATATTTTCATCAAATATATGGATGAATTACCTTTATAGTGAAAATGTGAAATATATATAAATCAAAAAATTTTAAATACATATTCTCAGAGAAAGGGATCAATATAAGGAAAAGGTGATGGTTATAAATTCTTGAGGATTATGATTTATCAATACACTACCACCCTAGGAAGGAAAATAATATATATGATGTGTTGATTAAGAATGATGATGAAAGTTTTGACTAAAATGAGGATCTCTAAAGATCCTATATTTATGGATTTAGTAAAGTTGGATTTGGGAATTATTAAGGAAGGGGAAACATCATATCTATTCAAAATTATTCTCAAACAATCCTTAATGGAGAAGATAAAATGTTTCTATCTTGATGATAAGAATATTCAAAATATAATCAAAGTAATGAATGAAGGGAAGTTGATAGACTTAACATGTGAAAATGGTATTTTAAAAATTTCAAAGAGGCTATATGTTCTATCCTTTAATAGGATGAAAATAGAATTATTAGATGAATAAAATAACACAAATTTCTCTATACAACCTGAAAGAACCAAAATGTATCAGGATTTGAAGGAATATTTTTGGTGGGATAATATGAAATGAGAAATTACAGACTCAGTAACAACATGCATGGTTTTTCAAAAGTTAAATGCTGAATTATAATATTCTAAATGATTAATGCAACCTATAATTATTCTTGTGTGGAAATTGGATGATATTACTATATAATTAATCATTGGTTTTCCAAAGACTCCTATAAAGAATTATTCCATATGGATAATTATTGATCACCTTACCAATTCCACATATTTCCTCAATATAAGGAACGATTCATGAGATTATTGAACAACTCTATATTAATGAATTTTTGAGACTTCACAGTGCAACTCTTTGATTGAATCTAATCATAAACTGCAATTTACATCAAAATTATAAAAGAGTGTTCAGAAGGCTCTTGACACCAAGTAACATGTGTCCACCACCTATCATCCTCAAACTAATAGATAGTCTGAAAGGACTATTCATACATTAGAAGATATGTTGAGTCCATACTTTATTGACTTTGAAGTTATGTGGGGTTAATATTCACTATAGGAAATTACGAATTTAGCATCAGTTTTCAAAACCGCCGAAAAAATCTATTTTTTAAAAAAATTAGCTTTGATTTTTTAACGCTGATAATTCATGGAATTTTTAAGAAAATGCTACTAAATTATAAGAAAAAATATTAAATATTGAATAAATTTTTATTATTTGTTATTTATTATTAACAATTTTTATTATTTGTTTATAATAATTTATAATTTATTATTTAATAATTAATTATTCATAATTATTTAGTATTTATTTTTTATTTTTTTTATTTTTTTGTGTTTATTTATTAATTATTTATAATTATTTGTTAATAATTATTTTAAAATTAAATTAATAGTAAGTTAAGTTAAAAGTAAAACCTCAGCATCAAATGATCATAACTTTTGATCCAAGTGTCCATTTAAGCTTCACGACCAGTCAAATAGAAGCTTATAAAAATATTTATAACAAAATTGAATGAAAATTTGGAATTATTTAATAGTAAAAAAGTTATTACTCTTCAAAGGGAAGTTAAAAATCAAACTTTAACTTTAAACAACCATAATTTTTGATTCAGATGTCTATTTCGGTTCTATGATCTATCAAATAAAATATTTTGGCCATCTCTACACTATAATAATTAGATCATCCCCAATCACTATTTTTGAATTTAAAAAGATTTAGAAAGCCTCTAAAACTAAGTTTTTAGTTGGGATACCCTAACTTTTGAACATTCGATGGAATTTCAATTTTTTTTAAGACAATATTCATTTGACTTTCAGTGGTACATGGTTTTATTCCATTTTTTTTCATTCCCATCTATATAATGTTGTTTCATTTGTGGGACTTTGTGCCATGTAATGGGCTTCATGTCCATTGGCCCTTTGGGATGTGTACTAAATAAATAAGGATTGATGGGTGGGCTATCCCTGAGGGGGTTTATGGCCCGCCTTTTTGGCTTGTGTGTGTGTTGTGTGTGTTTAATGTAATTGTACCCCAAACACCTAATATATATATATATATATAATTATTTAATATATATTGATTTATTATTTAATATTGATTAATTTCTTTTATAATATATAATATATAATATATAATATATAATATATAATATATAATATATATTTATTATTTATTTTTCTTTATTATTATTTTATTATTAAATTCATAATTCTATTTTATTACTAATTTACTATTCATTATTTATCATTTATTTATCATTTATTATTTATTAGATATGTGTTATTTATATATTATTTAATTTTTATTTATTTTATATTTATCTACAGTTTTTATATTATTTATTTAATATTATTTTTGTTTATTTATTATTAATTAATAAATATATTATATATTTATTTATTATATATTATTTATTATTTAAGTATTAATTATTAATTATTTATTTATTATCCATTATGCATTATGCATTATTCATTATTCATTATTTATTTACTTACTTATTTGTTTATTATTGTTTATTATTTATTATTCATTATTAATTGATTATTCATTCATTCATTATTGATAATTTATTTATAATTTATAATTTATTTAGTATTTATCATTTATTTATTATTTAATATTTATTTATGTATATGTATTTTCATATAATTATATACATAAACAAGTATATTAATGACTATTTAGTCAACACATGAATAGTTTACTGAAGTGGTAAAATATTTGCAGAATAACATTGGTAAGAGGTTTAAATGTCACCCTATATGTATATGTCACTGAAAAATCAATTAGGAAATAAGAAATACCTTTATTCATTTGAAGTCATTTGTAAATAAATATTTTATAAAATTAGAAGAAAAATAGTTTCTTTTAGAAATAATGTAAACATAGAGAGGAAACTTGACATAAAATGAAAATGGTGGTAAGAAGACATGTCGACATGTAAAATTTTAACAATAGATTATTTTTGTCGAAAATAAACCATGTGGGAAACAATACATGATTTTATATTAAAACATTTACAAAGTAGGTCAAGGTAGTTGAAAATGGAATTTTTCAATTTTTTGAAATAAATATAGGGATATTTAAAAAATGTGGAGTTATGTATAAAAGGAATTTCTTTTTATAAAACACTTTTTTTGAAAACCACATTAATTTAAAATATTATAGAACATATAGTTTAAAACAAGCTAAATAGAAGAAAAAGTTCACCTAGGGTAACCATAGAATAATAAAATGATTATGATCTTATAATGAAACACTATAAAAATTCCCTATATGGGTTATCACTTTTGAGAGGTTTTGATTTTAAAATGTGGTTGGAAATAGAACCTTATGGATTTATTGAAATTTAAATCAAAAGCATAGAAGGAGAGAGATCATGAAATTGAATGTCAAATATCATGAATAAAGGATAATCCATGTTATAATATCACAAATGGTCAGTTTATATGCCATATAAAATAAATTGGTTCATAACAGAATGTATGTCTCAAGAAATCATAATTGTTACCAAGAAACCATTACAAGAAGCATAATATTTGAGGTATGAATCATTTGATAATGAGGTCATAAGGAAAAAAATTTAAATCCCTAGAAAATTTTGAGGAAATATAATGAAAATTGTTCATCAGGTTATAAATCAAACTCAAAAAAATTGAGTTCAATAAGAAAGTTTGTAACTCAATGGAAGAAGATTGAGTTAACACAAACCCTTACGACTTAAGAAATGTTCTAATAAAAACTACTTTAAAGGGGGAGAGATTTAAGTTGAAGTTAAAATACTATGAATACAATCAAATCAAGATATTATATATCCAATAGGAACTATGTCCGCTATTCAAATGAAATTAAGTGCATAAAAGAAAATGTGTCTCAAAGATGGAAATTTTGAGATGAAACCCATATCGTATTCTATATTTATTCTACACATGTGATTGAATTCTTAAATAATCAAATTAAGTTCATCAGATACCTTCTTAGAAACCTTATTCATCTATATTTTATTTAATATAGACAATTTATTATTATATGCTATTTATTTATTATATATTTTTTCCTTATGTATGTGTGAAAGTTGAATCAGTATCAGTTTATTTCCATGATTTTTGTAATAAAATATAATATTTTAATATTATGTTAATTACTTAATATAGACATTACAGAATATAAAAACAATAATTATTTTCTTATTAACTTATAATAACATTATTATTTAAGTTCTCATAGTCATCCATGGTAGTGTTTTATAACATTATTCAAGTAGGTTGTTAAACAAACTCCAAACATGAACACTCTATATCCTGATGGGTGAGTATGGTTAAGGAAGTGTATAATATCATTATAATAGAAGAATAAAAATAATATTTAGATATTTTAATGTTTTTGAATTATATTTTAAGTGGTTTGGACAAAAATAAAATCAACAATAAAAATAGAAAACACAACATTGTGGAGGCGGTAGTTCACACAATGCACGATTAATGTTCTTTTATATTTATAAGTGGATGGAAATGAATAAATAATAGTTTTAAATTTAATATATTAAAACTTAAATATACTAATAATACTAAGGTTCATTAACACATCTATCATGGGGCAGTCAGGAAAATAATTTTGAACTCGATTAAAATGAAGTATTAGTATGACTCTGGTTTGTCTTTGGAGAGTTTATTTTACTTTTATTTTGTGGGTAATTTTTTTTAAAAATAACAATGGAAGATTTTTTTTAATTGGTTTAAAAATCAATTTAGAAAAAGTGGACTAGCCTTGGAAATCTCTTTACCTATCATGTTAAATCATTATTCAATTTTACTCGTTTGTTTTCTCTCTTAATTAAATAAAATATCACTTGATTACTCTCTTCTATTTTTTTTGGGATTAACAGGAGGGAATAAATTACCACTTTAACCTCTAATATTTCATATCCAAGTAATAAAAGATATCTAATTACCCTTAAATAAACCCACTACTCATGATCACAGAAAATGAATAAGACGCAAGTGGAATATGTGTACGATCTGGAGAAAAAGGTATAAATTCAAAGTGAATGAAATTAAAAAATCTACTAATGCTGATGCACTTTGAATATAACCAGAGATAGATTAAGAAAAGAATTAAACATTTAAAACATAGAATTCATTAACAGGGGATATATGAGTCTACATGGTGAAACCACTAAGGGATTAATGTTTCATCACAAGAGTTATTCCAATAAAAGAAATAATGAAAATGAGAAACAACTGTTGAGAGAGATCCTCTGAAATGAGAAAGAGAGAGAGCCTATTCTTATCAGTGAATAATTCTCTTATTTATAGAAAGTTTAACGGGTGTCCTTGGGCACTTCATAATAATCCATGTGATCACCAGAGCATCTTCAACTTCTTTAGGAATGATCTTCAATTTTTAGTCTCAAGTAGTGGATTTGGATTCTCAACACATGCCTAATTTTTTGGGAAAGACGGTGAAGCAACGAACTCAGAAAAAAAATTAGAGTAAACATGAAACAGAAAAATAAAATATTTCCCTCCAAAAATTTGATGCGCAATAACAAAAATAAGTGTAGAGTATAAAGTTGACACTAGAAATTTTTACATAGAAAACCCAAAAGGGAAAAACCACAGGACCTAGTACAGAAAGTGGGATCCACTAAAATCAAGAGGTACATAGTAGATACTCCCCCAAAATGGAAGGGATCACAAAAGTAATACTAAAGAATGAAAATAGTGAATCAAATAAAGAGAAAGGGAAAGATGATCGTCAAACAAAGACAATAAAAAAATGTGATTTTTTCTCAGTATTGTGGATGTCGGTGTGTTGAAATGCCTTTTGACTGCCTCCTTATATAAGAACAAGAATCTACATCAAATAGTGTCACCGTGTCAAAAGAATGTCACGACGTGAATTAATTAACATGGTCTTGACCCATATTAAAAACATCCACGTTTCATAGTTATGCATAGGAACCAATTGAAGAGGTGCCCAAAAAACTCCCCCTCCGACTCAAGTGGGGATCACTGCAAACCCTGTAATTAGTCATCTAGTCTCAAATTTTCCTCTGGGTAAACTCTTGTTCAACATGTATGATCCATTGTCATTAGTATGGATCTTCTCAAGCTCTAACTTTTTCAAATCAAGGATGATGAGGATCCAATGATATCAAAAAACAATATTCTTTTGACCTTCCATGAAAAATGGAAATCTTCCCCCAAAAAATAACACTCCGACTTTCAAAAAATAAAATAAACCTGTTTTGATTTAAATTGATCTCTTAAATAAATGTTTTTATCCACAACAATTCTTTTCAAACCTCTGTATCTATAATAAACTCTAACTATGTGGCAGATAAAGCAAGACATATTTTTAATCTAGATTTCCTAGATATAGATACTTCTGCAAAAGTGATCAAATGGCCTGAAGTAGACTTCCCTGAATTGATATCTCCTGCCATATCTAAATCTGTAAAACCACAAAGCATAGGTTCCCCTTTTCCAAAACACAATCTCAGATCAGAAGTACCACGAAGATAACAAAATATTTACTTCACTACTCTCCAATTATCTCTACCTGGATTTGATAGAAAACGATTGACCAAACCAATTTCATGAGCTATATAAGGTCTATTACATACCATTTCATACATAAAACATCCAACGATAGATGAATACGGTATGTGCTACATCTCCCCTCTCTCTCTTCATCTGTAGAAGCTGACTGACTAGTGCTAAGATTAAAATTTAAATTGAGAGGAGTATTAAACACTTTATATCTATCCATAAAAACTCTCTAAATTAAATTCTCAATGTATATCTCTTGAGATAAACACAATTTCTTAGCCTTACTATCATGGGAGATCATCATGCTGATAATTCTTCTTGCAAGCCCCAAGTATTTCATCACAAAATACTGGAAAAGATCATTCTTCAATCCATCAATTACAGAATCATCATGGTCAAAAATGAGTATATCATCAACATAAATAAATAGTATAATAAAATCATCATTAGTAAATCTTTAACAAAAACACAATGATCAGAAGATGTCTTCCTGAAACCTTGATGAGAAATAACAGATTCAAACTTCTTATACCACTGCCTCAGAGCTTACTTCAAACCATACAAACTCTTCTTCAACCTACAGACATTATTTTATTTACCTATTCCAACAAAACCCTCTGGATACTCCATATAAATATCCTCCTCTAAATCTACATAGTGGAAACCAATCTTCACATCCATCTGCTTAGTCTACTAATCCAAACTAACAGCCAAACTAGGAACAACAAGAATAAAATACATTTTGAAAACAGGTGAGAAAATATCATCAAAATCAATAAATTTCTTCTAATGAAAGACTTTAACAACTAACCTTTATTTTTATCATGGAACATAACTATATTCTTCATTTTTAATTTGATAAATTTTTCAATTTTATAAAACTCTCTTACCTATCGGTAAATTCACCAGCTCAAAAGTATGGTTGTTGTACAATGATGTGATCTCTCCATCCATTTTCGTAACCCATATATCCTTATATTCACTTTACATTGCCTCATAAAAAGATTATGGTTCTCCCCCTTCAGTGGGGAGCACATACTCATCAGAATTTAGAGAAGAAGATTTTTCTATTTTATCAATTTCTGGAATAGTATGATCCTCCTTAAACACTGCATCATGACTTCTAAAAAGTTTATTCAAAACAAGATCAAAGAACTTATACCCAAGCTCATCATGTCCATATATAATAAAAATACACTATCGTATCTTACCATCCATCTTGGATCTCTAATCTCTAGGAAAATGAATAAAATCCTTGCAACAAAAAACATGCAAGTGATCATACCTAATCTCTTTGCTATACGAAAACTTTTTAGGAGAGTCTATTTGTAAAGAAATAGAAGGTGATAAATTGATAATATAAATAGTAGTAGGTAAATCCTATCCCCAAAAATATCTAGGAAACTTTTATTACAAAAGAAAATAATGAACTCTTTCCAACGAAGTCTTGTTAATCCGCTTAGCTACACCAATCAGCTAAGGTGTCTTTGGAGGCATCTTATGATGCTGAATACATTCTTGCCTACAATAATGATCAAACAGACCACAATATTATCTCCCATTTTCAGTGAAAATACATTTCAATTTATCGCCTAATTCATCTCAGTAAAAACATGAAATTGATTAAAAACACAAAGCATCATACTTTTGGCATTCAAAACATAAACCCAGAGCTCACATTGGTAGTGCTCAATAAATGTAACAAAATAAATACCCTCAATAAAGATCTTAGATTTCAAAGGACCATAAATATCCAAATTTACTTATTCAAATACATGTGACTTTCTATGTTGAGGATCACTACTAAAACTCACTTTTCTCTATTTTCCAGCCATGCAATGATCACATGTGTCCTGTTTTAATCTCTTGAAATATGGAAGAATATATATCTTGTAAAAACAACCAAGACCTTTCTCATTGATTTGACTAATCCTCTTATACCATAACTTGTATGAATCACTGGACTCAACAATGTAATAAGTATCACAAGAAATAGAAGCACTATTCCATTACAGACATGATTGCTTCTTTCCTCGAGCCACAATCAAATAGACCTTGTAAAGATTCAATTATAAATCAACAAAAGTACTGACAAACCCTTCATCATCAATAATGATGTTAGAAAAAAGATTTAAAAAAACCTTGGATACATGTCAAACATTCTTCAAAATCATTTCACTTCCTGTACTTGTCTCTAAACAAATAGTCCTAATAACTACAATGCTGGCATGACCGTAATTTCCCATATTCAAAATCCCAAAATTATATGGGCTGTAATATGTAAAGAACTACTTCTTTAATGTTATGTGAAAACAGGCACCAATTTCAACAACCCAGTAAGAATCATCCGAAGAAATATTAATGAAGTCATAAACAATAACAAGATCACCCCTATAGCAGTGGCGATATGATCATATCTATCTCTATTTTTTATTTTATGGATTTTCCTCCATTCTATTCTTTCTTTTCAGCTGATAACAAAACTTCTTAACATGCACCTTCTTACAAAAATGATGACATTCAAAATCTATCAACTTCGATCTGGATTTTCTTCTCCCTCTACTCTTACCTTAACTACTTTGTCCCTGGTCTTGGATTCTCCCCCATTTCTCTGTGACTATAAGATTTGAAAAATATTTCTCCTGAGTACGTCTCCTGACCTCTTCATTTAAATCAACATACATAACAAAAATAAATGTCAAAGAACCATTAGGAACAGAATCAGTTAGAGTAACATGTAAATTATCTCAAGAATCAGGTAAAGTGTTAAGAAATAGAATTGCTAAAACCACATCTTCAAAATTGACACCCATGTCAGAAAACTGATCAAAAAATCCCTGATATTCACTTAAGTAGTAAGAAATAGATGTTCTTTCCTTGTAACTCAAATTCATCATTTTTTGAGAAGAAACACTTTATTGTTTCCTATATTGGAAGCATAGGCCATCTCAAGATTCTCCCATAATGTTCTGGCATGGGAGATGTTGACAATGTGGTTTATCATGTTGTCTTTGACCCATTAGGGAATGAATCCAAAAAACATCTCATGCACGAACTCCCATTCTGCATCTGAAATCCTTTCTAGCTTCTGGGTACTAAACACCGGAAGATGCATTCACTTGAAAAAAAGAAGATCCTTTATTTTTAGTGACCACATATGGTAGTTGGCACCATTCAATAAAATCAACCAATTGTAATTGGGCTCCATAATAAATATGAAATAAAAAACCAAACCCTATGATACCAGATGTTGGTAAATATGGAAAATAAATGAATGTTCAAACAAAATCAGAGCGAATGGGTAGTGGAAAAATAAAATCTTTCCTCAAATAAACAGATGTTCAATGACAAAAATATGTGTAGAATATAAAGTTGAAACCGGAAATTTTTACGTGGAAAACCCAAAAGGGAAAAAGCATGGGACCTAGTCTGGAAAGCAGGATCCACTAAAATCAAGGGGTACATTGTAGTGACTCCTAAAAAATGGAAGAGATCTCAAAAGTAATACTAAATAATAAAAACAGTGAATCAAATATGGAGAGTGAGAAAGAGGATTTCCAAACAATGGAAATCACCAAATAGGATTTTCTCTTGGTATTGGGGATGTCAGTGTGCTGAAATGCCTTACCATCTATTCCTTATATAAGAAAAAGAATCCGCGTCAAATAATATCTCCGTATCAAAAGTGTGTCACTGCGTGAATTAATTTATGTGGTCTTAACCTTCATTAAAAACATCCGTGTTTCATAGAGACGCGTGGGAACAAATGGAGGAGGCTCCCGACATAATTGAGGGTTGCGATGGTTTTTCCAAGTCATCGAGAAGCTCCCCAAACTAATTCATGCTCCACCCATGATCACCATCCTTAAATTTTTTTGAAGGTGAAGCAGTTTAGTGATTGGTAACACAATAGATGTCAAAATGTGTTCATAGGAAGACGATGAACATGTTGGACTTGGATTTCAAATTGGAGCCTTGGAAGGTGGAATTTGACGTTACTCCAATTTCCCCGTTCAAATTAGAATGTGTGTTCGAATCCAAACTTGCAAATATAGACATAAAATAAATCAATTAATATTTTAATTTGTTAATTTAATTTAATTTAATTTATATTATTTTTTTTCTTTTTTTCTTCATCCTTGAAGATCTCAGTATCTCTTTCATAGGATTCAGATAGGGCGAGGTCGGCAAGGTCATATTCTTCGGCCGATGGGGAATCATTTTTGATTTCATTACCATGACAGTGAATGGGTCTAGAAAGGGTTAAGTGCAGGTCATATTTTATCACCAGTGATATCTTTATTTGACAGTGATGATCAATCATGGAAACTCATCTTTGTGGAAACTTGGTTGAGCATATCTTTCGTTCGGGATCTCACGGTGGATGGTGATGATGAATTTCAGATCTAGACTGGTGGTGATGGCCAGATTCGAGGCTTCGACCTTTCATTGGGTTGGGGTTCAACCCAATTTTTTGGAATTAATAACACCTCTTTTTTATGAGGACATGTTATTGAAAAATAGAAACGTTGGTCGCGACTGTGTGAATTAAATTCATGTGGAGACACATTTTTAATGGGGGTATGAGTGCCTATAAAATGGATGCAGCAGCCATTATTTATCATCCACAATTCCAAGAGCAAAGGGGGAGCACACATCAGTAGTTGTAGAGGGTGGAGTCTTGTGCGGAAAATGTGGAAAACAGTTTCGAGTGTGGATGACAACGAACAACGGCAAATTGGGTTGTGTAATGAGGTGCTGCAACAAAACTGTGTGTTCAAGTTTGATCTCCGAAGCGTGACGAATTGTCACGAACTATTATCAGAGAGGCGGTAAAGGTTTATCGGTGTGTGAATTTCACATTGGTTTTAATATGATATATTTTTAATCCAAGTTTGGGATATTACTTGGATTCTTTGTATTATCTCATTCATAGTGAATATTCTCTGAGTATCCTTGTGGTTTTTCTAATCCTATGCAAGGAGGGTTTTTCCATGTTAAAATCTATGTCTCATTTATTATTATACTATTTGGTTTGACACTTAGTTTACATAGGTGATTCTCACAAATTTTTTTTCCACAACTGAGTTTATTTTGAAACCAATCCGCTTCCGACCCAACATCTTCTTTATTGGCTCACAGTGGTAGATATGGGTTCATTATTACCAGTGGATGGATCTCAGAGTGGAGGTAGTGTAAACATGATTTCATAATATGTGGATGTTCAAAGCAAAGTGTGACTCCTCTTCATCATTTAAATGATTGTGAATATGCCATGTGGTTTTGATATTTTATTTTTTCTTCAAACTGCCCAATTAAAAAAATCATTTCAATGAATCATTTTTTCCAATTAAATTCAGAAAATGAAAAATAAATTAAAAATATAATTCCATCTTCCAAATAAATTTCAAATTCATTTTCAAAATAATCAATTAAAAATATTTTTTTTTTCAAACACATGAATTTCAAGATCAAAAATTCAAATAATAGTCCAAAATGAAAAATTAAAATTCACAATTTACTTTTTTGAAAAAAAAATAATTTAAGGATTTTAATTAAATTCAAATATGAAGAAATAAATTAAGCTTAAAAAAGTAAATCCATTAATTTTTTTTCGAGATCAAAATTGAACCATTTATTTTTATAGTTTGGAATTAATATATCAAAAATCATTTCCAAAAAATGTAAGTCTTGCAAGTTAATTCCAAAAATTAGTAGAAATATAAATTCCTCATTTTATGAAATTTGTCAATTAAATTTCATTTTCCAAAAAAAAAATAATTATATACTCAAGAATTGTATAAAATTATGGGTTATTTTCATAAAATACCTGAAAATATTTTTTAAAATCTGGGTTCACATCACCCCCCACACTTGATGCACTCCTGGAAAATTTTATCATTGAATTAGAAAGTTTTTGATTGTTCCACCTAACATGATACACAACCAAAAATTGAAAAAAAAAAATAATTCCTCCACTAGATGGTAATACTTCCTATGCGAATTTTATAGACTATTTATCTTTATTTCAAATTCAAATTCATGTTCTATAAATAAAATTGATAGATAAAAGTGGAATCAAAATTTTAACAAGTAGCTCTTCCATCCTTCCCTCATTCCTAATATTCCTAAACCAATTTTCATTTTTACATTTCATTGATACACCCTAAATGATATTTTTATAAGTCAATAACCTCTTTTATAATTTCAATTGTAATATCCTGATATTTTAAAATCATAAAATTATGTTTGATAGCATATATAACATGAAACACTGAGTTTAGACAAGAATGAAACACCAAAAGACATTAAAATATATTTATTTTTATATGAATTTAATCTCTTAGATATATTTTAGTACTTGAAATTTCGATATTTATATGTTCGATAGTGTATACAACCCCCAACACCGAGCTTAAATGATATGCGAAATGTATAACCATTATAACCTAGACATTTAATTGGTAGGTGTGAATAATATTAATTAATTTATAATATATATATATATATATTTAAATTTCATACCCAATATATATTATTGATATATATTTAGTAAATAAACAATCAATTTTTAGTAAAGTAATTTTATTCTTAAAAAATATGACTTCTTCAAAAATGAATTTTATAGATTTTCATGAAATACATTATACTTAATTTTTTGAGATTTTATAAAATTTATAAAACATGCTTCATTTTTGAAATCTTAATATCAAAATTTACTTTGGGTGAAATTTTGTGAGTTTTGGGAAAATATTGATTTTTAAGTGAATAATGAAAAATATTAATTTCCGTAAAAATGTCATTTTTTTCAATAAATTAAGTAAATTTAAACATCCCATTATGTGATAAATATTATTTCAAGTAAATAAAGTGTTAATTATTTATATTAATCCACTTAATTACTTTTTGAATCAAATTTATACTGGATTTAAGTATAAACTTATTTTTGGGTATAAAAAATGGGTTTTTTTATGAAAAATGTTTTAAAGTACACAATGAATCTGTTTTTAAATTAATTAAAATAATACATAATGAGGAATGTTTTAAATTAAATTTACATATTATATATAAATAATAATTAATTGAGATTCATACAATAATTATTATTTGTTATAGAGTTTATATAAAATCATATTTTTCTTGAAAAATACATTTCTAGAATCGCTATTTTTTGTCACGAAAGTGAGTTTAATTTTAAATTTAATTTTTCTACTCCTATAAAATAACTTTGGTAAAGTGGATTCAATATTTTGAATCAGAATAATTAATATTATATAATAAGTTGAATTTAAAATTTTTACCCTAATTAATAGTGTAAACAATAAAAATTATTTACCACAATTAAGGTGAAAACGAGTTTACTGGGGGGAGGGGTTAAACTAAAAAGATAAGAGTTAAAATGACCTAAAATATTGTCTAAAATACATTTTTTGGACATATTTATACATTTATCATGTATAAGGATTGATAATGGTCTATTTTAGATCATTATTTCATGTGAAAAATTAGGGCACACCATTTCCTTTTCAAAAACTACAACCTTGCCACTCACCTCACTTATAAAAGACAACCCCTCTCCTCTCTTCTTCACACATTAAAATACATTTTTATCAGAAAATGATTTCCCAATTTTCTTCATTACTTCCATCCCCACATCCTAGGTCCCGTATTTTGATCATAAATGCCACGACCTTTTGAGATCTAGATACATACTTGATACTAATTTTACATTAGGGTTAGAAAATAAAACATAATACATAACAAAAATATAATGAACCACATCCTTGAAAATTCATTCAATGATCTCTTCTACATAACCTAGTAAAATGAACAAAAAATAAGGGTGAGTACAACTGCTTAGTAAGGGTTAAGTAAAATAGAATCTATAATTAATAAAAAATAATAATCAATATAATGAATTATATAAATGAACACACATGTCATTTAAATAACTTTACTATCATGGTTAGGTAAGTCAGAATCAATATGGGAAGGTAAATGATTGAAACACATCCCATTTTAACAATAAACTAAGAATGAAATGCTTCCATAGATAATTTCATAGAGAAAATATTATGGATAATCATAATAACTAAATTATAAATTAATGAAATTATTAATTATTGTACATAATGTTTCTCAGGTAAATGATACCTTCACCGTTAAGACCTTTCACAAGACAGTTTAAAACATATTGGGTAAAAGCCCATCTGATTGGACAAATGATTTTCCTCATGAGACTACCGATTAATCGAGGGGAAATATATAACTGGACATAAACATTTTATACCTATCCAAATCATTATTAATATATCTAATAATTTATTTAATTCATAAATAATCTTCCCTATCATCAAGTATCTGTATTGAATAAAAGATATGGTTTATCAATATCCCCTAGTTAATCGAATAAATTTTAAAGTAAACACCATATGTAAAAATGGTATTTTATTTAAGAAATAATCACATTCATATCACAAGAATATGGATATTTAAGATGAATGTAGTTTCCAATGAATAATGATCATGATAAAGTGATTTTTTTCAAGAGAAATTTAACAATCATAGAAGAATGTGAGATTGCACAATAACTTTTACCACATGGTAATTTTCAAGTCAAATCCACTTGGATAAAATAATTCAAATTGAAAATTAAAATACTATAGATAATGAAGTATTCATGATATTACATGTCAAATAGTGAGTATATACACCTCATAAAAGGGAATTGGTTCACGATAACAAATAAGTCTCCATAGAATGTAAATTGAGACAAAATCCATTACCTCATGCATATTTTTAGTTGAATGTGCATTAAAATAATTTATAGTGGTTTTAATAATGTTATTAAATTATTAAAGAACCATATTAATTTTTATAATAACATATATGGTCTTTTGTAACATCTTGTTACCTGTTAATTAATAATCTTTCATTAATTTCATTATTTTTGGTGTTAAATGCCTTGTTTTCACATACGTGTTTTGTCGGGAACGATATTTCTATTGCACATATTATATAGTTAAATCATCTACATAATAATAATAATGAAATAATTATCACATTTATACATAAATTATACTTTTATGATGAATCATGAATGATGGTTATGAAAAATGAAATACGTTATGATCATGGAGACGATAAGCTGCACATACGCATGAGTCACATCAAGTTGTGAAGGCGGTAGTCCACACGTACACGAACGATGTTATAATCTTTACGTAAGTTAAAAGAAAAGAAATAAAATGATACATATTATATTTCTAGAATGGTAAATATATAATGAATATCATAATTATTTCATTTATATAATATATTTTCATTAAATTTATCTTCATCACCTTCTATATAAAGCGTTAGTGAAAGACGAATCTCGTCACAATGTGAGGCAGTAATCCACCGTACACACGAGCGGCGTTATGATATCACATATGAACTCAAGGGGAATATATATATTTTTTATAGTGAATAAAAAGGTATATATATGTTATAAATATAAAATATATACTTTAGATCCATAATGACACCCAACCTTGAGAGGTATAAATGGAAAAATGAACGACATTAGTTCGCGATGCGGTAGTTGTCTCTATACATAAATGATGATTTCGTAACCCATTTGATGGAAGTGGAAAAAATTTTAGGTCTTGAAATTATTATAAAAACATAAAATAATTTTTAATATACTAATTTTAATATACAATAATGGTTAAATAATAAATTAATAAGGTGAAAGAAGAAGTAAAATAAAGATGCTTGTTGAAGAACATTACCTCTTCTTTGGGTATCCTCCTTAGGTTTTCACTAAAGCCTTCCTAGTTGGGATTTATGCCCAAAATAAGTATTATAGGATTAGGTTTTTTAATTTTGGAATTTTTTTTAATTAATGGTAAAAAATTATTTTAATGTGTGAATAAGGGAGGAAAGGGGGTGACCATTTTTAAGTTAGGTGAATGACATAATTGTAATTTTTTGAAAATAGTTAGGTATAACCATGTTTCTACCTACCAGTAGGCTCCCATAATGGACCAAAATCGAACCTATAATGGATAAGGTCTAAATATGTCCATAAAATGGGTTTTGGGAAAGTTTATATGACATTTATTTTCTTAAGTTTAAAGCTTAATCCCTCGGTAAACTTATTTTTACCTTAATCACTGTAATTAATTTCAACTATTTTCACTAAAAAATTTTGTAAAAAATTAAGTTGTACTTATTAGAAATTAGAAATTATTCTGATTATAAATATGGAATCAATTTATTCAAATTAAATTCATAGAAGTGGAGGAAATTAATTTAAACTTAGCCACACCGATGTGATGAGGGAGCTAGTTTTTAAAGTGAAAATATTTAAAAGTTTACAAAGTATTTATATCTATATTCAATATGAAAATGAATAAAATGGAATAAATTGGATTAATATATATATAATTAAACTAATTTTACTTTAAAAACAGTTATAAACATAATTTAACATTATAAATTATTTAAACAAAAATGCAATTTTCCATTATAATTTAGTATTTTCCACTATTCATCAAAAAATGAATCTTTTCAAGAAAATCACAAGAATACAATATAAGATAATTTTGGTATTCCTATTTAAAAAATGAAATTTATTTTTTTATATAAATTTTTTATAATTGGTCAAAATTAATTTTAAATTGTTTTCGCTAAGCACGATTATACTGCCATTTAGAAAAAATACAGTTTTTCCAAAAACATCTCTGCTAAAAATGACTCCTTCCCAACTGGGGATTCTCTGGATGACATCTTAATGGGGAGGGTAGATTTTGGGTGTGGAGGGTTTGAAAAGGTCACTCCGTAATATTACCTTTTAATATATATATATAATAAAAATGTAAACTATATATTTTCACAATTTATTTAATCCTATTAATACCCATCATTCCAATGTCTAAATTATAAATATCATATTAAATAATAATATTAATAATATATTATTGTTTGATAAAACTTGGCATTGCCTGTAACAAAATATTTTTAAAGAAACTTTTTATATCATGTAATTCAATCTAATCATAGTTTTTCATGTAACGTAAGATAAACTCAATGTTCTGTGTCACATACACTATTGAATAAAATGTTATTATTTTAGAATTTAGAGGAGTTACATTCTACCCACTTTTAATAAGTTACATAATTTAAATTTAAACTTGATCTTGGAAACAAATATTATGACATTTGAAAATTATTTTATTGATACCCACATTGTAAAAAGTGTTAATAAAACATCCTCTTAAAAAGAGCTAATGAAAAGTACTAAAGTCATCTAGAATAATCATATAATTAGGTTTTCCGATATGAGAACATTGGTGGGAATTGAGAATAAGGACATTGAAGAGAAAACTAAAACCCAAATACTTAGAGAGAGTTATAGAGAACATGTTTAGGAGAAATTTAATGACCACAAATCCATAATCCAAATAGGTGTGAAATAGGTCATTGATATCATTAGAAATTATGGATATAGGATAAAATCTTATTTCAAGACCCTTTTCCTAAATATGAGGAATTATTTTACTCTATAATAATAAAAATAATATACTTATTTGATATGTTTATAATTCATAATCAAAATTTCATCCTTTTCCTGTACTTCGATTAGTTTCCAATCCTTCACTTACTCCAAGAAATGAATATCCAAAAATGTTTTCTATTCTTGAAGAACTAAAATTCACATTTAACATATCATAAGATTCATAAAAAAGTGAAAAGTATTTCCTTCTGCCTCAAACTATTTTCCAAAACTAATATGATTAGCATTAGTTATACAATATGTATAAATCTTCATATGGTTAATTAATACATTAATCTAAAAAATGTCTTTAAAAATCCAACATAACCCGTTTCATAAATATTTGACCAAATGACCCTTTCCAAAAGATCCAGAACCACAAATTTAGAAAGAATTACCCTGAATTTCCAAAATGAACTAACTATTATTACCTCAAATAATATGAACTAGATCTTAATCTTTACATACCAAACATGTGAATACCTTCATCATGTAATATCTTGAAACATGGTGATAAATTAAATTGATATAACACCTTATTAAAAACATGCATTCTTACTTAATCCTTAAATAAAACAAATTTTATTAGGTATATTCATTAAATCTAAAATTTTGTTAACTCCATCAATTATAACCTAAAAAACTTTGTCAATAAATCATTAATTAGTTTCGAGATAGTCAGTACTATACAATTTAATTTATCCATATCAATCATCTCTTTATCCCAAAATCATTATATCAACATTAGGAACATATTAGGAGTCCTCAATCATGTGTTTTACATGAAGTTCAACTTTCTACAGAATCATTTTTTCTTGGTAACATTCAATACATGATTTCAAATCCTTATGAAATAGTACTATAGTACAATACTTATACATTTCATAATTCTTATAACCAAAATACCATGAATAAAATATTTTTACAACATATTATAAGGATCCTAATATATGAACACATTAATCATTATACTTTGGATGTATCAATAACATAAGCTAGACCTTGGCCCCTTAGATCTTCTGAGGTATATTACCTTGATTCTTATAGAATTCATTTACGTAGTTCCCCATCTCCTTACAGTTGAAATAATTAATAGCAATGTTTTATTTCTTCAATTTTCATTCTTTTTTCTTAGTGACCCTTTTCTACACACTTATAAAAAACTCTCAATCCCTTCATTGCATTTCCTAGGGTGATTCTTTCTATAGTTATCACATTTGGGAAAATCCTTTTTTCCTTTTTTCCATTTATTCATTATTTTCTCTACTATGCTCTTCTTCACTTGCTTCCCTTCAAAGACATAATACTTTGAGAATTTATTCCCCATCTTGATATAAAATAAAACTATTTCATTATATAAAGAAAAATTTTGAGTGAACAACTCCCTTTATAGACTAATCTTAATCCCATCAAATAAGTGGTCAATCTTTCACACTATGTTGCATATATAATCTTTAGCATACTTGGATAACCTTATAAAGGTAGCTTCATAATCCATGACACTTTATTCTTCATTTTTTTAGTTAAAGAAATTTATCTTCATCTAAATTTGTTACTCATGAGGGGAATATTTATTGAATAATGTCTCCTTAAAATCTTTATATTCCTTTATAGTATTTTGGATCAATGACCACCATTGATCAATATCACCTTTGAGACAATACATCATAAGTGTGACCCATTCATTTTCACCACATCCCAAGGCTATATATATCTTCTCTGAAGACTTAATCCATTTCTCAGCTATAATCTGATTAGTAGTCCCTATAAATGATGGGGGATTCTGTCACATAAAACAATCCAACATAGGATAATATCTATTTGAAACAGGTTACTACATATGGTAAAGGTTATTTGTCATAAATTGATTAATCTTCCCTAATATAGACATAAGTTTCTCCATTCCGATACCTGCTATATTGGATTCCACAACTGTGAATTCTAAATATTGGCTATGAGTTTTGAATCCCTTCTTCCTTCTAGGTTCCATTTCTAAACAATGGGATATACTAGATCAGCTTATAATATTATAAATTTAAAATCATAATTTATAATTCCAAATATGGTGCATTACTTAGAATAAATTAAAATTTATGCAATGTTAATATCAAGTTCATAAACTTTGGTTTCTTCGATGATATCTTTACTTCTAAATCCTTCATAATGGTTTGAAAAGAAAATATAAATTATCTTAAGCATATCATCTGGGAGTGTCAACCCAGGTGTGTAGTAAGTCTTGTCTTCATGTACTAGGTAGCACTCGAGTCAGGCACAATGCACCTTTTCAGAGTTATTACTCATAGGTACCTCTATGACAAAACCATAACCACTTGTATTATCTTGACAATGATGTATTTATAGGAAGACCCACATAATCTCTTCCTTACCATAAAATTAAGATCTTGTTTTACACTTACCCTCAATGTAAGTAATAAGGTTATGTTACCTAATATATGTTTATTTAAATCTATTTCTTAAGGTTTCTACTAATATTTCTCTAATACCAACTTTAATGACCTTAGCCTCAGAACACCAGAGCCGATTCCATACTTTATTACATTGACATAGATATAATGGGCCTAATCCCGAAGGACTGATCAATTTAAAAGTTTTTAAGAACTAGCTACTTACATCATACCAATTTTACATTAGTTATAGAAAATAAAACAGAATAAATAACTAAATATATCAAATTTAATCCATAAAAACTCAGTCAATGATCTCTTCTTCAAAAAATGGGGAAACAAAACAAAATAAGGCTGAGCTCAAATGCTCAGTAAGGTTTAAGTAAAAAAAAATTATCATGGAAAAATAAGAATAATAAACATGTAAATGTAGATAAATGATCCCAAATTCCATTTAAATAATTTTACAATCATTATGCAATGTGGTAGAGTTAATATGGTAAAGAAAATAACTGAAACACATGCTATTTAATCAATAAACTGAGAATGAAATAAATACATAGATAATGTCATATAGAAAATTTCATAAATAATAATAATAAATTAATTCTAAATGAAGTAAATAATTAATTATTAGAAATCATGTTTCCTAGGTCCATGATACCTTTACCATGAAGTCCTTTTACGAGACGGTTTAAAACATATTGCATAAAAATGCATCTGATTGGCCAAATGATTCGTCTCCTGAGACCGTCGATGCATCGAGGGGCTATCTATAATTAGTACCCACCCATTTCATACCTATATAAATAATTTCTCATATATAAAATAATCAATTAAATTAATAAATAATTCACCTTATCATCATGTATTTGTATTGAGTAAAATATATGGATTTATCAATATTTCCATAGTTAATAAAATAACTCTCAAAGTAAACAATGCATATAAAAATGGTATATAGATTTAGAAATAATAAGTTCCATTAAAAAATAATATGGATATTTTATATAAATTTAATTTATAATGAATAACGATCACAAAAGAGTGATTGCTTCAAGAAAAGTTTCGCAATCACAAAATAAAGGGAGATTGGAAAATAACTTCTACCACTTGGTAATTTTAAAGTCAATTACCATTGGATGATATAATTAAAATTTAAACATAAAATAAAGTAAATAATTAAGTATAAATGATATTACATGTCAAAGGGTAAGTATATACACCACATAAAATTGAACAGGTTCCTAATAAAAAATAAGTCTCAATGGAATGTAAATTGAGATGAAATCTATTACCTCATGATTCCTTTTAATGGAACATGATTTAAAATAATATATAATGGTTTGAAACTTGTAATTAACTCAATTTAGAACCATATTAATTTTTATAATATCATATATTATATTTTTGTAACATATTATTACATGTTTATTAATAATATTTCATTATTTTCATTGTTTCAGGTTTTAATTGTCATGTTTTCTCATGCATTTTTTGTCACAAAAGATCCAATTCTAGAAAATATTATATATTTATATAATAAATATAATAATATTCCTGTAAAAAGGGTTTTTAATCATTTATAAGTCATTTATCCCCGTAAATTTAATTTTTAATCCCTCGATAATCTCATTTTTACTTCAATCAATCAAATTAATTTTAACTGTTTTCACTAATCAATTTGATCAAAAATTAAGTTGGAATTATTAGAAATTAAATATTATTATGATTCCGAATATGGAATAATTTTTTACCAATTTAATTCACATAATTGGTAAAATTTAATTTAAAATTAATCCCACGTACGTGATGGGGGAGCATGTTTTTAAAGTAGAAATGTTCAAAAGTCTATAATGTTTTTATATCTATATTCAATATAAAAATGGTACCAGTGACATAAATTGGATAAATAGTTATAAAATTTAACAATATTTTCTTTTATACCAATTAAATATATATTTTAACAGTATAAATTATTTAAACAAAAATGCAGTTTTCAATTAAAATTCAGTATTTTTCACTATTCATCAAAAAATAAAACTTTTCATACAAAATCCCATAAATCCACTCTAAGATAATTTTTGTCTTCTAATTTCAAAAATGAAATTTATTTTTCATATAAATTTTCCAAGAGTATTAAAATTTAATTTTAAATTATGTTCTCTAAGAATGATTATACCGTCCTTTAGAAAAAATAAAGTGTTTTTGAAAACATTTTTTTTTCATTCAAATGATTCTTATTTTATTAATAATCAATAAATAAAGAATAAACATGTTACATATATATATATTTTAATAAGTTAGTTAATATTATTAATTCCTATCATTCCAATTAGTAGGTGATAACTATTATATTACATAATAATATTAATAATATATTATTATTCGGTAAAACTCAGCCTCGCGTGTAACATAAGTTTTTCGAATAAACTCATTGTTGTGTGTAACAAAAGATAAAACTAATGTTTCATGTAAAACAAGATAAAATAATTGATTCAAGTCTCATATTATATTTAATAAAGTTTCATCCTTTTATAATTTTGGGGTGTTACAAAAAATCCATTTTAAGAAGGATTTTGGTGCTTACCTAAGACGATTATCTAAAGAAGATGTTTCATGCTCAACAGAACATTTTATTTTATTTATTCTTAAAAATCCTTTAAATATTATTAATTTATGATTATATAATAACAATAGTATCCCCATATAAAAATTTGTTATTATGTTCATGGCATTACTTTTATATTTCTCCTCTTCCATAAAATGGGATATAAAATCATCATTCGTGTGTACGGTGGACTACCGCCTCACGAACCGATGTTATTTGTTTACCATCATCACCTCTAAAGACATGTTATAATGATCTATTTAAAGTATATATATATATATATATATTATTTTTGTAACATATTTATAGTTTTTCAGTTATGATATCATATATACCTTCTAAGTTTCTAATCCGCATGAGATACAATTATGTCGCTCATCTGTACGGCAGACTACCCACCTCGTGAAGTGATGTGAATAAATATTCACTAACTATTTGTATGAAATGTAATAAGGATATATTTAATGAATATATGTGTTATAAATGAAATAATCATGATATTAATGTCTTATTTATTATTCTAAAAATATAATATAACATTTTTTTCTTACACAAAAAATTGATAACGTCATTCGTGCATACGTGTGAACTACTACCTTCACAAAGCGATGTGAATATTTTATAAAAAAATGGATGATAAATATAATTATATTTAAATAAATAATATAGTATTTATTATATGATTACTAATCTATAAAGATAAAATATTACTTACCTTCTTTCCATAATGATCATTGAAAAATGAAAACTTTACTCATGTGTACGTACGGCCTACCATATCTATGATTGAAACGTCGTTCATTTTTTATAAATATATTTCATGAATGGGTTTAAAATTATAATTGATTTAAAAATATGATAAATATTTCACGATAATTCTTCTAGATATTTTGAAACAATAACCACTTTGACCACATTGAACACACCAAATCCATTTTGAAACAATGAACTAATCATTCTCAAAACACCCAATGTGGAATTAAATGATTAAGTATTTAAATATGTCATTATAAAGAAATAAATAAATGATTTAATTATAAGGTATTAAACAAGGAAAATTTTGTTAATAAATCAAATATTTTTTGTAAGCTTATTATACAGATGTTAAAGCACATATAAGGAATGTCTAGACTCGACGTAAGGGTTTTCTCATCTCTCTTTTTATTTTTATGAGACATATGCCATATTCACCAAGTTTTTTATTGTGTGGTGTATATACTACCAATTTTACATGTAATATCATGAATCCTTAATAAATCATGTAATTTTGTGTTTCTTTTTGATTTATTTCAATCTAGGAGAATTGACATGAAATTTACAAAGTGGTAAAGAATTTCTTGACCTAATTTCTTTTAATTAAGTTATAATACTTATTTATTGGAATTATTATTTCATTATTATGTTTTTAATGAATTTTTATTATATAATGTTGTAATTAAAATTAATCTATTTGGTTTAATATTTGATAAAAAATCAATTCATCAATTAATTCTCAAATTCCATGGTATGATTTCTGTAAGGCTTATTCATTTCAAATTATATTTCTTTGAGAAAAATGTTTATTATTTGAACATATATTAATTTTTAGGTTTATATAAATCACTTTGATATGTTATATCATGAAAGTCCTTATTTTCTTGATATTTAAAGTTTAATTTGATTTTATTATTTTATGCGGCGTACAATTGAAGAGTTACCAAAGTGGAAAATGCTTTACGTTACAATCTATTTTCTTTATGGATTATTGGTGTTCAAGTTTATTTTTGAGGAAATAATGTGATATTATTTTCTTGAACCACATATATTTTGTTATCCTATTTTTATCAATGTGGTTCACATGTTTAATTTTCATTTCCTCCTTTATTTATTGAAGAGACATCAATAAATTCGTTTGAAAGTGATACCAATCTTGTATTTTTATTTTAGATCAAATATATTTCTCTTCCATATCCATTTTTTATAAAATGATATAAAAAATTCTATTTTATAGTAATTTATGATTTTCTAAATACATTTTACATGATATTTTACCTTCTTTTAAAAATTTATAAAAGAAAATTAATTATTTTTTTCCCAAATGGGTCACTTTTGACTCCCTTTTTTAAAATGTTTTGAAAAGAATGTATATTTTTAACACTTATAACAAGAATGGATTTTACCGGAATCTTGTCCATTATTTTTCCTTGAACATTATTTTATATATTTATGAGGTTGTTTTAAAATAAAAGTATTTTCACAATATTTTGTGATTTCTGAGTTTTTCAATTGATTTTAAAAATGAAATGGTTATTTTCCCCAACTATGTTTTAATGATCTTTTAATGTAATTTCCATTCATCAACATCAACAACCCTTATTGTTAATAATGCTCCAATGAGGATATTTTGTAAATATATAATCCTCATTCTTTATCAGGATGGATTAATATTATTTCAATGATATTTTTATGGAAGGTTTTTCTTTCCCATAGGTTAATCATATTTCAAAGAGAATATTTTGGAACTAGTTTCTTTCCTATGGGTTAATAGTGTTTCAAAGTGATTATTATAAAACTCATTTCTTTTCCATGGTTCAAAAATGTTTCAAATAGATTATAATGGAAATTGTTTATTTTCCATGGGATAATCATGTTTTGAAAAGAATAAAGGTAGTTCTTAAGAGTTTATAATGAAATGAATTATCATTAACTTTATTCTTGAATGATAAATAGACATTATTGATGATCCTACATGCACCTAGATAGTATTAGGTGAGCCCGTTATAGATTATATAATGGATGCACCCATATAATGTTGGGTGAGCCTCTTATATATTATAAGATGGGTGCACTGAGATAGTGAACTAATGCATTGGGTAATGATTACGTTCTTCGAAGAATTATATTAAAATTCATAAGAATAGTTATTCCAATTATAAGAGTTCTGTAAGGGTTATATGATGATGATTTACCAATATATCAAAACATTTTCATTATGATTTCTATGCATTATAAATGTTTCCTTTGATCAAGATTGATATCACATGACACATGACTATTTGTTATGATGACTATTTCCTTTGTTAGAGCCTTATTCCATGTTTTCTTGTTTGACGATAGAAATATTTATGGGTATGAGTTCTCTTATTTTATTCTTATGCACATTTGTCATGTCATCATACCCTTATACTCATCTTATTCTCATAAATTAAATTCATTTATTAATGCTTATATTTACCCATACTAAGCATTTGAGCCCACCCTTGGTATTTTTTATTTTTACCTAGGTTATGACTAATTATGTTCAATTAATTATATATTTAATGTATTCATATGGATGATGATGATGACCTAATGTGAAAGAAATAAAATCTGGGTTAAGTGGGAGAAATTATCATTTAAAGACATGGGTATTACTCATGTAAGCGTTTTTTCTAATTATCTAAAAATATAAACCTAAAAGGTCCTTAAGAATATACGTAATCCAAAATTTTTCTTTTGATTTTGTGTGTTTTGGATGTTGAAAATTGATCCACCTTCATCGATATCAAAGATGAAAATGTAATGTTTATGATTTTTAGCATCAGATCCTAGAGTGTGGGTTTGTGGCTGATATAGTTAGTATCAAAGGGAAGGTTTAGATAAATTTTTAAATTAGGATATTTTCATATGCGGTTATCCTAAGATTTTTGGATACCATCATTGGTATATAAGATTAAGTTTCATCATAAGTTCAAAGTCCTACACAACCCTTTTGAGGTTTTAAGTGATGAGATCTTAAAATAATTACTGACACTTTAGGGGATATTTTTTTTGGGTTGAAGTATATGTAAATATTTGGTTTAATGTGAGGTATTCCTTTATATTTTTCATATATAATTTTTCAAGTATTGATAAACTTTTGGGTTTATATGATCTTAGATATTAAGTTAATTTTGGGAACACATGTTTTATCATATAGATAACCATAGGACTATAAAGTGATTTGGTGACTAAGTGATTAATATTATTCTAGAATAAGGTCACTCTATTTTTAGTCTTTTATAATGAATGATATGATATAAAATTCTAGTTTAAAACACTATTTAATTTTGAGGCTATTAAAGTTATTTGGGATATAGAGTTATTTATTTAGGGAGTGATTTAGTTTTAACTTTGGGTATTGCTATTGAATTTTCATGATTAATGTATTATTTACACATATTAAAGTTTTAAATTTTTGGAATTATCACACCATGTTATAAAAATTTTGGTTTTGGTTAATGTCTAAAGACTGGTGAATAGCTTGATTATCCATTTTACGGTTATTTTTTCCTTTAAAATTTTATTTTAGTGCTTTGGGAATGAAAAAATATTCTTGAATACTCATCGTTTATAGAAAATGGTGGGATTATGGCTGAATATTTTTAAAAGAATTAATTTCAACATTTCAAGGAAGTATATTTATTTATTTTCTTATTCTAGTTGGTAAGGAATTATTCAACCCTAAGAAAAGAATCTTATAAAAAATGTTGTCCTATTACTATATTTTTTGATGATATAAATGGACTTTTTTCACACCTAATTATATTATGGTTTTGTGGTTGTTGAATTTTTCATGATCATTAACTTTCTTAGGACCAATGATCTCTATCACTCTCCATCATTTTTTGGACTTTACACCTTTTTTCCATGTAAAAATCTTCACTTCCCACCTATGTTCTCATATTTGGAAAGCACATGAGCCTCAACCCAGTTGGTGAGGTATCCTTATGTGCATCCATGAGACCGTGGTTCGAAACTAGGCAATGGAACAATTCCAAGTTACTGTATGAGTACTATAACAGTATTGTGCATGCACTGTAGCAGGTATTGTTCAGTACTTTAGCAGCTAGAACTATTCACCTTGGGCCACCGGTTTGGGCTTGGAATCTTTAAGGAATTTGGTCCACCCAGACCTTCATGTCAGTAAGGATATTGGGCTACCTTTAAGGCATTCGATCCCCCTCAAGGCCTTTGGGCCACATGATCAATCCCAGACAAACTCTATATAGAAGGAGCATCCCCAAAGGAGGATTCAGAGTAGGCACACTCACCTAAGAAGATCCAATGGATTAAAAAGAATGAGAGGGTATGGATACACCATCAAGACCAACCTGTGCTTGCACAGGATGCTTAGCCGGATGACCATGTGAAAGGTGGAGATCTATCTACCGATACAGATACTGGGGAGGGGCGGTTTCTTATAGTTATATTCTGGTTGAATTTTCTAAGACCATCAGGTCATTGAAGGTCTCTTAAGCCTATTATCCATATAATCACTAAGCCCACGAGCCTCATAAGGGTTCCCCCTCATCCCTTGAAAGAGTGGTTATCAAAAATCGATAAACATAAAGGCCTTCATGCCATTTGGTCTGTCATATTTGGAAATCTAGTATGAATTATTCCAAATGACCCCCATACTTCTTTTCTCTCTTATCAAGAGGATGTTTTATTAACCTTTTTTATGATGTGGGTTTCCAAAATAGTTTTGTTTCAAATTTAAAACCATTTATTATTGAGTTCAAGTTAAAATCATCAGGAAGCAATTTATTAAAGGGGGAGGACGTAACACCTTGAGATTTTAAAAGAATAAAATTAAGCGAGATAACATATAAGATGCCCAAAAATGTGATTATAAGAGAATTTAACACCCCAAGAAATTATGATATATTTCTTTTTAAGAAAATTCAATCTCTTATATATCTTGAGGTAGATGAAACCATGAGATTTTTTGTGTTCGATAGTGTAAACAATATGCAATACTGAGCTTAAACGACCCGCAAAAATATATAATGGTTATAACCTAGCAGTTAAATTAACGGGTATGAATAGTATTAAATACTTAATGATATATATATAGTTATATATATATATATAGATTTCACACTGAATATAAATTATTGATATAATTTTAGAAAATAATAACTCAATTTTAGTAAAGTAATTTTATTCTTCAAAAATATCTTTTCTTTAAAAATAATTTTTATTTCTTTTCATGAAAACATATTATAGTTAATTTTCTGAAATTTAAAAAAAAAATTATTTTATAAAAAAATATTAAATTTTAAATTAGGAATATAAAAATTTACTTTGTGTGAAATTTTTGGGATTTTTTTAGAGAATATTGATTTTTAGTGAATAATGAAAAATACTGATATTTTTAAAAATGACATTTATTATCAATAAATTAAGTAAATTTAAAATTAACATTTTGTTTTTAATATTATTTAAAGTAACATAAGTTTTAATTAGTTATATTTAATCCATTTAATTACTTATTAATCAAATTTAAATTTTATATTTGTATAAGTTTATTTTTGGGTATAAAATTAGGTTTTTTGAAAACTGTTTTAAAGTGCATAATGTTTCTCCTTTTTAATTAATTAAAATAATAATTAAATATGAGTGTTTTAAATAATTTTTATATATTATATTTTAATAAATAGTAATTTATATTTAGACAATGATTATTATTTGTCATAGAGTTAATATAAAATCATCTTTTTCTTGAAAAATACACTTCTTGAAAACTCGCATTTTCATCACATCTGCGAGTTTAATATTAAATTTAGTTTTTCCAATTATATAAAATGAATTTGGTAAAATAGATTTCATATTTTTAATTATAATAATTTATATTATATAATAATATTAAATTAATTTTTGACCACAATAAATAGTAAAAATAGTAAAAATTAATTATCACGGTTAAGGTGAAAACAAGTTTACTGGGGGTTAAATTAAAACTATATGGGTTAAAATGACTTAAAAAATTATCTAAAATTTGATTTATTGAAATATTTTTTCCTTATAATGTATAAGTATCTATAATGGTTCATTTTGGAGCCTTGTAGCTTGTGAAAAATGAAGGTACACAATTTTATTTCCAAAAATCATAAATGTGTCACTCACCTCACTTATAAAAGGCCACCCCCTCTCCAATCCTATTCACAAATTAAAATCCATTTTATCATCCAATATCTAACCAAATTTTTTAATGACATCCCTAATAACATCCTAGATACATTATTTTGATTAGAAATCCATCTTTAGAAGGCTTTTGGTTCTTACCTAAGGAGCTTGTATGAAGAAGAGGTATCAGGCTTAACTGAGTGTTTTTATTTTATTTATTCTTAAACCTCTATAAAATATTATTAAATTATTATTTTACAATAAAAATATTATATCCCATATATTTATTTGTAATTTTTTTATTGGAATCTCTCGAATCATTCTCCTCTTCCATCAAATGGGATACAAAATCATCATTCGTGTTTATGGCGGACTATTGCCTTGCGAACCGATGTAATTTTTTCCACCATCACCTATAATGAATTGTTATAATGTTGTACTTAAAGTATATATATGTTTTTTATAAAATATTTATTCTTATTTATCTATTATATCACATATACATACTTCCTTTACATTCTGTGGGGTATACGATAACATTGTTCGTGTGTATGGTGGACTACAACCTCACGAAGTGATGCGATTTATTTTTCACTAACACTTTAAATGGAAGGTAATATGGATAAATTTTATGAATATATGTGATTTAATTGAAATAATTATTATATTAATGACATATTAATCATTATTAAAAGATAATATATCATATTCGTTCTTACACTAAAAAATGATAACACCATTCATGTGTACATGTGGACTACCACCTCTATGAAGTGATGTTACTATTTTATCACCAAAAAACATAAATTATATATAATTATATTTAAATAAATAATATTGTATTAATTATATGATTATAATTATTTAAATTTAAAATATTACTTACTTTCTATCCATAATGATCGTTGAAAAATGGAAACGTTACTCATGTTACGTACGACCTACCATCTTCATGATTGTAACATTGTTCATTTTTCATAACCAACATTAATTATTAGTTTTAAAAGTATAATTTATGGAAATACATGATAAATATTCCATGATTATTATTCCATATATTTTGAAACAATGACCTATTTGACCACAATAACACACCAAATCCATTTTGAAAAAATGAACCAGATGTCCTCCAAACACCCGACGTGAACTTAACTGATGATTTTTTTAAATATGTAATTATAAATAAATAAATAAATGATTTATGTTTAAGGTATTTAACTTATAATTTTTTTTTCAATAAATCAAATAAATTATGTAATCTTATTATATAGGTGTTAAAAGGAAATATAAGGAAGGTCTAGACTCGTATTAAGGGTTTTCTCATCTCACTATTCATTACTATGAGACATAAGGTATATTCACACCATTTTTTTTATCCAATGGTGTATATAATACCAATTTTAAATTTAATAACATAAATTCTTCATAAATCAGGTTATTTTAAGTTTTCATTTTAATTATTTCATTTAATGGTAATTGACTTGAAATTTACCAAGTGGCAAAGAATTTATTAACTCAATTTCTTTTCATTGGGTTATAATACATTATAATGTAATGATTATGTGTATAATTAATTTTTATATTTCTATGTATTTATATATATTTTATGTGGTTTTATATTTTATACACATAATAAATTCCTCAATTAATTCTGAAATTCAATGGTATGATTTTTATAAGGTTTATTCCTCTCAAATTATCTTTCTTTGATACATACACTATAATATACAACTATATTAATTTGTGAGGTGTATATAATTCCATTTGACAAGTCATATCACGAAAATACTTATATTAATGATATTTAATGTATCATTTTATTTTATTCTTTCATGGGGATTACGATTAAAGATTTACCAAAGTGGAAAAGACTTTATGTTACAATATCTTTTGTTTCACGATTGTTTATGTTTAGTTTTATTTTGGAGTAAATAATGTGATATTATTTTCTTTAAACACATATATTTTATTATACTTTGGTTATAAATGTGGTTTACATGTTTAATTTCTATTTTCACCCTTATTTATTGATGAACCATCAAGAAATTCATTAGTAAGTGACACCGATCTTGTATTTTTATTTTAGATATAGTATCTTTATCTTCTATATCCATGTTTTCTAAAATGTGTTAGAAAAATTTATTTAAAAAAAATATTTTTGAAATACATTTTACATGATCCTTCACCTTATTTTGAAATTTTTTAAATGGAAATTTATTAATGTTTTTTAAATTGGTCACTTTTCACTCTCTTTTTCAAAATGCTTTGAAAAGAATGTTTATTTTTAACACTTATGAAATTAAAGGATTTTATAAACATGATTTCCATTATTTTTACTTTAAGTTTACTTTATATGTTTCTAAGGTTATTTTCAAATAAAATAATTTTCAAAATAATTTTTGGATTTCTTAGTTGTTAGAGTGATTTTCAAAACTGAAAGGCTATATTCCTCAAGAATGTTTTTTGATATTTCAATGGTATTTCTACTCATAAACATAAACAACCCATATTTTTACTTATTCTCTAATAGAGATATTTTATAATGATACCAACCTCACTATTTATCATGATTTATTTATATTGTTTCAAATAGATTGTTATGGAACCCATTTCTTTCTCATAGTTTAATAATGTTTCAAAGAGATTATTATAGATCTTATTTTATTCCCACTAGTTAATCATGTTTCAAATATATTTTTATAGAACATATTTATTTTACATGGGTTAATCATGTTTCAAAGAGATTTTCTTGTTACCCATTTCTTTTCCGAGGGTTAATCATGTTCTGAAAAGAATAAAGGTTGTTTTTATGAGTTTATGATGAAATAAATGATATATGTACTTTATTTATTAACGGTACTTGTAAATTAATATTTATCAAGGGTGTTATATGATATAACTAGGTGATCCCATTATAACTTATACAATGGTTTCACCAAATAGTGTTGGTTGAGCCCGATATAGCTTATAGGACGAGTGTGCCTAGATAATGCTCCAATTCAGTGGGTAATGATTATGTTCTCCGAAGAATTATATTGGAAGTTAGATGAATTATTATTCCAATCATAACAGTTCTATAAGTGTTCTATTATGATGATTTCCCAAGATACCAATGCATTTGTTTTTATGCTTTATATGGGTTATAAATGTTTCCTTTGATCCAAATTGATATCATATGTCTCATGATTATTGATTATGAAGACTCTTATCCTTTTTAAAGCCTTATTCTATGTTTTTATATTTAATGATCCATGTATTTATGGGTATGGGTTCTCTTATTTTATTCTCATTTACTTTTATTATGTCATTGTACCCTTATACTCATCATATTCTCACCGATTTCATTCAATTGTTAATGATTACATTTACCCTTACTAAGCATTTGAACTCACCCTTCGTATGTTTTATTTTTTCCCAAGGTTATCTAGAATTATGTTAAATTTATTATATTTATATGGATTTTACATGGATAATTATTATGACCTAATGTGAAAGAATGAAAAGATGGGTTAAGTGGGATAAATGCTTATTTAAAGTCATGTGTATTGTTTATGTGAGAGTTTATCCTAATTATATAAAAATATAAAACTAAAAGTTCCTTGAGAATACAAGTGATCCAATATTTTTATTTTCATGTTGTATGTTTTGGATGGTTAAAATTGGGTTACCTTCACCGGTATCAATGCGTGAAATGTAATGTTTATGATTTTTAGCACTGGATTTGGGAATGTGGGTCTGAAGCTATTATAGTTGGTATTAAAGGGAAGGTTTAGATAACTTTGGATATTATCATGTTTTCGTATGAGTTTATATAGATATTTTTGGCTACTATTATGTGTATATAAGATTAAGTTTGATAATAAGTTCAATTTATTAGAGACTCCTATTTATATTTTAAGTGATGGGATCTTAAAATGATTAATACCACTTTAGGAGATGTTTTTTGGGTCGATTTATATATAAATATTTGGTTTAATGTGAAGTATTAATTTAAAATTTATAGACATAGGTTTTAAGGTACTAATAACCTTTTAGGTTTATATGATCTTGGATATTGAGATAATTTTTGTAAAACATGTTTTATTGTATAGAAGACCATGGGATTGAATAGTAATTTTGTGGCTAAGTGATTAATATTTTTTAGAAGAAGATATCTATATTTTTGATCTTGTAAGCTAAAATTTATAATATAAAATTTTAAGTTAAAAAAATATTTAATTTTGAGGTTATTAATGTTATTTATTATATAGGGATATTTATTTTTGGAATGATTTATTTTTAACTATTGGTATTTCTATTGAATTTTGGAGATTAATGTATTATTTCCATATATGAAAGATTATTTATTTTTGTAAGTATCTTACCATGATCCAACCATTTTGGTTTTAGTTAATGTCTAAATACAAGTGTAATAAACTTATTATACCTTTTATGGTTATTTGGTCCTTTAAAAGTTGATTTTTGTGCTTTGGGAAAGAAAAATTCATCTTGAATACTCCTCATTTAGATAAAATGGTGATATAGTTTTGGAAATTGATTAGACGAATGAATTTAAACTTATAAAGTAATTATGTTTCCTTATTTCTTGAATCTAGACAGTTAATAATTCATCAAACTAAGGAAATAAATCTTGAAACAAATATTTTCCTATTACTATAATTTTTGATGATATCAATGACATGTTTCACACTTGTTTGGTTCATGGTTTTGTGGTTGTTGATTTTCTCTTGATCATTAACTTTATTTTTATCAATGATCTATATCACTTTCAATAATTATTTGGACTTTACGTTTTTATTCCATGTCCAAATATTCACTTCCCACCAATGATCTCATATTTGGAAACCTAGTAAGTTTTATTCCAGATGACCTTCATACTTCCATTTCTCTCTTAACAAGAGGAAGTTTTGTTAACCATTTTTATGATATGGGTTTCCAACATAGTTATTTTTTTTAAAATCTATAACCTTTTATTACCAAGTACAAGTTCAAATTATGTGGTTGAAATTTATTGGGGGGATAATTTTACACCCTGAGATTTTAAAAGAAGAAATTTATGGTCGATAGAGTATAAGACATGAAAGACTGAGCTTAGATGAGAATATAACACCCCAAGAAATTATGATATATTTAGTTTTAAAAAATTTAATCTCTTTGATATATTTTGGTACAAACAACCTCAATAGTTTTGTGCTCGATAGCATAACTGACATGCAACACAGAGATTAAATGACATGTGAAATATATAACCATTATCACCTACATGTTAAATTAACAGGTATGAATAATATTAACTAATTTATGATATATATATATATAAATATAAATTTTACAATAAATATAATTTATTAATAAATTTTTATTAATAACTCAATCAATTTTTAGTAAAGTAATTTTATTCTTTAAAAATATGTTTTCTTCAAAAATGATTTTTATTGCTTTTCATGAAAAAAAATTAAAATTGAATTTTAGAGATTTTTGAAAATTTATTTGATAAAAATAACTTTATTTTTTAAATTGGGATATCAAAATTTAATTTGGGTGAAATTTAGTGATTTTTTGAAAATATTTATTTTTCAGTTAATAGTGAAAAATATTAATTTTTGTAAAAATGTCATTTACTTTTAATAAATTGAGTAAATTTAAAAGAAAAATTTTGTTTTGAATACTATTTAATGTTTAATAAGTATTATTTAGTTATATTTAATCCAATTATATACTTTTTAATCAAATTTATATTGGATTTTTTATGTCGTTAATTTTGGGTATAAAAAGTAGGTTTTTTGAAAACTGTTTTAAAGTGAAAAATGTTTCAGTGTTTTTAATTAATTTAAATAATACCTAATGAGGAATGTTTTAAAAGAATATAAATATTATAAATAACTAAATATTAATTTATATTCATACAATTATTATTATTATTATTTATAAAGTTAATATAAAATCATTTTTTCTTGAAAAATACACTTCTTAAAAACCCGTTTTTTTATCACGTTTGCCGGTTTAATTTTAAATTTAATTTTTATAAATATTTAAACAGAATTGGTTAAAATGTATGAAATATTTTTAATAATAAAAATTTATATTATATTATATTTTTAAATTATTTTTTGACCATAGTGAATAGTGAAAATAGTAAAATTTAATTACCACGATTAAGGTGAAAATGTGTTTACTGGAGGGTTAAACTAAAAATATTAGGGTTAAAATTACTTAGAAAAATTGTGTAAAATATATTTTATGGGAATATATAGACCTTATAATGTTTAAATCTCTAGAATTGTCTATTTTTGAGCTTTTTACCATGTGAAAATGTGGGCACACCATTTTATTTTCTAAAATTACAAATGTGCCACTCACCTCACTTATAAAAGGACTCCCCCACTCTAATCATATTCACACATTAAAATAAATTTTTATGATACAAAAACTTTCCATATTTATTTATTACTTTGCTCAACACATCCTATATCCATTATTTTTATCATAAATCCATCCTTTGAAGGATTTTGGTTCTTACCTAGGGAGGTTGTCTGAAGAAGAGGTATCGTGCTTAACTGTGCATTTTTATTTTATTTATTCCTCCACATTATCAAAATAATATTTAATTATTATTTTATAATAAAAAAATTAAGAAAATATAAATATTGTATTATTTTATTTTCTTAACCTTAATGCTTCTCCTCTTCCATCAAATGGGATATGAAATCATCATCCGAGTGTACGACAGAGTATCGTCTCACGAACAGATGTCATTTTTTTCCATCATCGCCTCTCATGGAATGTTTTAATAATGGATTTAAAGTATATATGTTATTTTTTAGCATATTTATAGTTATGGAGCTATTATATCCCATATACCATCTTAATATCCATTCCACGAGGGATATGATAACGTCACTTATGTGTATGATGGACTACCGCCTCACAAAGTGATGTGGTTTGTTTTTCACTAAAGATTTACATGGAAGGTAATAATGATAAAGTTAATGAAATATGTGATATATATATATATTAAATAATTATTATATTAATTATATATGTATCATTATTAGAATATAATATATCATTTTTTTCTTATACTGAAAAATCACAACGTTGTTCGTGCATAAGAGTAGACAATCACCTCTACAAAGTGATGCGACTCTTTTATCAGTGAAACATATGCATGATATATAAAAGTAAAGTTAAAGAAATAATATGGTATTTATAATATTATTATCACTATTTAAGGACAAAATATTTCCTATTTTATTTCCATAATGACCATTGAAAAATTAAAATGTTACTTATGTGTATGTACAACCTACCATATCAATGATGGTAGCACTGTTCATGTTTCATAACCATCAATCATGATTGGTTTTAAAATTAAAATTAATCTATAAATATGATAAAATTTTCATTATTATTTTTATGAATATGTTTAAATAAAGAACTCATTGACCACAATCAACACACTTAACACATTTTGAAACAATGAATCAATCATCCTCAAAACACCCAACATGGACTTAACAAATTAAGTATTTAATTTTTTCATTATAAAGAAATTAATAAATTATTTATTTATAAGTTATTAAACCTATAAAATGTTTTTAAGAAATAAAATAATTGATGTAAACTTATTATTGAAGAGTTAAAGGACATATAAGGAAAGTCTGGAATCGAGGTAAAGATTTTCTCGTCTCACTTTTTATTTTTGTGAGACATATGCCATATTCACTACTTGTTTTTATTTTGTGGTGTATAAAATGACCATTTTACCTATAATAACATGAATTTTTCATATATTATGATATTTTAATTTCTAATTTAATTATTTCATTCAAGGGGAATTAAATTTAAATTTACCATGTGGTAAAGAATTTCTTAACTCAATTTATTTTCATTGGGTTATAGTAATTCTTCATTGACTTTATTATGTCATGATTATGTGTGTAATTAATTTTGATTATATAATGTTATATTTACACTTATTTCATGTAGTTTTACATTTTATAAACATAATATATTCATTAAATAATTCTCAAATTCAATGGTATGATTTTTGTAAGGTTATTCATCTCAAATTAACTTTATTTGAGACATATGTTTATGATACACAACTATATTAAATTTTTAGATGCATATACTTCTATTTGACATGTTATATCATGAAATTTTTTATGTTCATGATAGTTAAAGTATCATTGAATTTTATTATTTCATGGGTCTTCCGATTAAAGAGTTTGCAAAGTGGAAAAAGATTTATGTTACAATCTCTTTTCTTTCAGGATTGATTATGTTCAAGTTTTTTTGAGAGGAAATAATGTTATATTATCTTCTTTAAAAAAATATAATTTATTCTCATATGGTAATGTGTTTCACATGTTTCAGTTTCATTTCCTCCCTTATTTATGAAGGAAACATCAAGAAATTCATTTTCAAGTGATACCGATCTTTTATTTATCTTTTAGATCAAGTATCTTTCTCTTTTATATCCATGTCTTATATTTTTTTCAAAAATATTTTATATAAAAAAATATGATTTAATAAAATGACTTTATATTATATTTTAGCTTCTTTTAAAAGGTTTTAAAATAAATTTCTTAATATTTTCCAAATGGGACACTTTTTACTTTTTTTCATTTTTTTGAAAATAATATTTATTTTTTACACTTATGACATGAAAGGATTTTCACTAAATCATGTAGATTATTTTTCATTTAAGTTCACATTATATTCTTCCATATTTATTTTCAAAGAAAACAATTTTCACAATATTTTTTGAATTTTTAGTTTCTAAAAATATTTTCAAAATGAAAGTGTTATTTTTGTGAAGAAATTTTTAATTATATTTTATTAGTATTTCCATTCATCAAAATAAATTACCCTTTTTATTAATTATACTACAATGAGGATATTTTGTAATTATACCATCTACATTATATCTCTAAATGGATTTAGATTTTTTCAAAGATTATTATGGAACCTGTTTCTTTTCCATGGGTTAATCGTGTTTCAAAGAGATTATTATGGAAACCATTTATTTACCATGGTTAAATCATGTTTCAATGAGATTTTAATGGAACTCATATCTTTCTATTGGGTTAATCATGTTTCAAATATATTTTCATGGAACCGGTTTATCTTCCATGGGTTAATCATGTTCCAAAAAGTATAATGGGGTTTTCTACGAGTTTGTGATGAAATTAATGCTCTATGTACTTTATTCATTAATGATAATTAGAAACTATTGATGATCATGGGTGTTCCCAGATAGAAGTGGGTGATCCCATTATAATTTATATGATGGGTGCAACCAGATAGCACTGGGCGAGCTCAATATAGCTTAACTGATGGGTTCTCCCAGATAGCGCTCTAATTCAATGGGTAATGGTCATGTTCTATGGAGTATTATATTGGAAGTTAAATGAATGGTTATTCCAACTGTAAGGGTTTAGTAGGGGTTCAATGATGATGATTTCCTAAGATACCAACACATTTTATTTATGCGTTCTTTGGGTTATAAATGTTTCCTTCGATCAATATTGATATCACATAGCTCATGATTATTGATTCTGATGAATGTTGACTTTGATAAATCCTTATGCAATGTTTTATTATTTGATGATACAAGTATTTATGGGTATGAGTTCTATTATTTCATTCTCATGCACTTTTATTATATAATCAGACCCTTATAATCATATTATTCTCACTAATGATATTCAATTATTTATGCTTTTGTTTACCCTTATTAAGAATTTAGCTCACCCTTCGTATGATTAAATTTTACCCAGGTTATGAATAATGATGTTAAATGAATTATGTATATAAGGGTTTCATATGGATCATGGTTATGACCAAATGTGAAAGAAATAAAAGTTGGGTTAAGTGGGATAAATTCTTATTTAAATACATGGGCATTATTTATGTAAGAGCTTGTCCTAATTTTTTAAAACAGTGAGCCTAAAAGGTCATTGAGAATATAAGTGATCCAATATTTTCATTTTGATGTTGTATGTTTTGGATGTTAAAAATTGGGTCACGTTCATCGGTATCAAATTTGAAGATTTAATGTTCATGATTTTTAGCACAGGATCTAAAAGTGTAGATATGGGGATATTATATCAATATTACCATCACCTAAATTAATTCATTTTTGATATATGGGAACTATATTCATTTTTTTATATTTTTCTGAGACATGTATGTGCTATTAAATATAAAAAGAACTCTTATTAGAATTTTTATAGAGGGATACTATTACAGAAAGTCTTATTGTCTATGATAATCATTATGGGGCCCCAATTTTCAATTTTAATTCTAGGTTGAATATAATTATATGAATTTATTTTTGGGAGGATTCTTAAGGTTTATTTAATTACTAATGTCATGAAACTCAATATTAAGTTCCAAATATCAGTGACCACAAATTATAATTCTTATTCTATAATGATATTTTAAGTCTTCTCTCTATTTCCCTAGTATTAAAAAATAATTTCCACAAAATGATGGTTATGTTTACTCAAAAATCAATCTCATTTAGTTTCGGAATCACTAAAATCCTCAAATTTAACATGGTAATTTAATTAGATAGAACAACAATAAGGTTTAATTTTTCAATTTATTTTTTTGATTGATTTATTTACAATATAAAGAAAATCTAAAAACAAAAACCTATAGAACTATATGTTTCCTAAAATAGAATGGATTTTTTTTGTTTTTTTGTGTTTGGTTTTAATATAAAAGAGAAAAATTGTATTTATATACTAAAACTATTTTGTACCTCTCCCCCAAACTTAGTCCAGAAATAGTTCCATTTAAGTAGAACATGCATATTTTGAGGAAAATAAAAATAAAAAATGAATATTTGGAAAAATGTGGAGGAAACAGATAACCTAAATTCATTCAACTGATGACAACATAGAGGATTTTGTAATCCTCCATAGATCCATTCCAAGGACCAAAAAACTTCAATTTTTAGCCCTTAACCTTGAAAGGATTTTGTGAATCATCTCTATATATATTTACAGCACCAAATGGAAGAGTTTTAGTCATTGTATAAGGCCCAATATTCTTAGACTTATTCTTAACAAGAATTAGCTTGCTTATTAAATATTATAGTAACACTTTTTCTCCAATTTTAAATTCCTTATTCTTGGTGAGTCAATCATGGATATATTGTGTCTCCTCCTCATAAAAAATAGTGTTCTTAGGGGGTTTTGGTCATTGTTTCTCTAGCTTTATATTTTGTAGAATCTTTGGTTTTACAGCTTTCCTATGATTTGGGTTATCTCCTTTCGTAGTCCAACATACCTTTCCTTATAGTTCAATAAAAATTTCATCATTTCCTATAACCTACACAGGTAATGTAGAGGTTGAAGTATCAAATTCCAGTGAATTATCTAAATAATTGTAAAAAAATTCTGTAATCTGTTAAGTATGTAAAACATATTCTAGAATATAATTTATTTCAAAAATAGCTCTAGAAGAAAAATATTGAGGTTCCAAAGACATTTTTAATATAATTATGCCAAAAATAATTCCAATATCATTTTTAAGAAAACATGATACTAAAATTTTGTTACATTAAATGTAGTTTGTTCCTCATTAGTCCATTTCATTGAGTCCAATATATTAATATGTACTATTTCTTCACCTAAGTCCATAGAAAGTGTTTCTTTTTTAACAGTGGTTATTGTTTTGGCAGTTTTGAGAATTGGACTACCCAAGATGTAGGGGGAAATATTTTTCACATTTTTCTTCCACCATTTTCCTGATGTATGAATAAGTAGAGAATGGATAACCTTATAGACTTACTAAGGAATCTTCTAAAATTCAAACCGGTAGTCAGTGGCTCTGTTGAAAAGTTGTATAACCACTCAGGTGGGTTTGAGTTCTCTTATCTAAATATACGAGTATACTAAAAAAGGGATAATATTAATCAATTCCACAAAAGCATATAGTGCATTGGAAAATTTAACCTCTTTTATAGTTTAAATGATAGAAAATATACCTACATCTTGAAATATTAGGGGGGATTTATGGGGTTATTAGTGTAGAATTTTTCTTACTCAAACTTATCTTTTCATTACGCCACAATATTATAATTATGGTGTAAATGTATTTTAGGAATTTTACATACCTCAGTATCTGGAGGATGATAACTATAAAGGGGATGTTTATTTCCTCATTCTTGAAAAAATTCAACATCTCATGTTATAGTAAATTTTCACTTGTTTTATTTTACTCTTTTATTTTTAAAGAAAAGGGTGGTTGGGGTTCTAGTGAGTCTTAAAACTTCTGTTTTACTCTATCCTTATTCACAGTGTGTGTTTCTATATGTACTTCTTATTTACGTTCTTAAGTAGTGGAAATTTCTTCAAATTCAGTGGGCTGTATGATTCCATATCCTTCTCTGGGTGCTGATGATTATTCACTTCCTTCCAGGTCCTTTCTACTCATTAGTGCAATAACATTAATGTTTCATATGGGGTTGGGAATGGATTGGGCCATAATTTTTTGGTCATTTAATTCATGGTAGTAATTATTTGGACATTAGTCTTGTAAACTTATTTTAGAAGGTCCTCTAGTAAGGATTCTTGAGATTTATATACTTGGTAGCTTGTACATGGTTGTGAATTTTGTGTTATAAATAGTGGTGTTTGAAAATTTTATTGAAATCATTATTAAAAGGGTGGTATCTAAAATTGTTTTTTTTAGCTCCAATATAAATTTTGGAGAAATATTTGTCTCCTCATCTACAAATTGGATATTGTTGGTACATTTTCTGGTACAAGGCTTCATATTTTTCTTGAACATGATGACACCCATTAGTGAAGTGTTTTTTAGAGAAATAAATATGGAGTACCTAAGGGGGGGTATGGTGGGTTATGTCTACTTCAATTTTTTTACAACTTTATTTTTCACAATAAAGGATAGTTCATCATTTTTTATAAATGAGAGAGTTGGAACCATTCTCATCATGTACTCCCCTTGTGGTATTTCTCATACCAAATTTTTTATAGTTCTTAGATAATCTTTCAATGATCTCACTAACTTTGGAACGTTTTTTTATTAGTTCTCCTCCATTGGAGACATCCAAAAGGGTCAGGTCACTTTCCATTAATCCTTGGTAAAAGAATACTATGAAATGATGCACTTCATGGTCTTGATGTTGGTACAGTTTTTTATTCCCTTGAATCTATCCCAACACTCATACCGGGACTCTCCAATTTTTTTGGTTGCATAAATATCCTTCCTCAGCTAGAAACTCTTCAATGTAAGGAAATACTTATGGAAGAAGTATCTATGTAGTTCATCTTATGTGGTTATCTCTCCAGGTTGAATGTTACACAACCACTCCATGTAATACCCTTAAAGAAAGAAGGTAAATTACTTCCATCTAATCTGAGACTCTGTGGATCCTCTACATTTGGAACCCTTACACATATCTCCAAATAATCATAAATTTTTGTTGGGGTCTTCTCCTGACAAAACATGAAACTTTAGAAGGAGAGTTAGCATTCCAATTTTGAGAACACAATCTTTGATTATTCATTTTCAACTATTAGTTACGATTATTGAAATTATGTGTATATAGTTTCCTTATACTTATATTCAATTGATTCTTATTTTATTCGATTTTTTTTCTTAAAGTGACTCCAGTGGAAGAAGAAAAAGGGGATAATGACTCAATTAATGGAATGTTGACAAAATCTCTTCCCACTTCCTCTAAAATTCTAAAATCTCTCATCCTCGCCAGAAAAAGTATGATCAACCATTGGTTCAAAACCAATGAGGTTATATTTATTTGATCTGGTTATTTTTGGAATTCATTTTAAAAAATAATAGTAAAGAAACAAATTTAGCCTCTCTAACAATGGTGCTAGGTCTGATGACACGCCTGTTCTGGGGAAATCATTAAAACAAATTTTAACCCAATTAAATTGAAATTTTAGTGGGACTTGGGATTGTCTCCAGAGAGAAAAAATCTACGTGTTTGTTTTATTTTCATTTATAGGGTTCAATTTCGTGAAAACAACAATAGAAGATTGCTTTTTACTAGTTTCAAAATCAATTTAGAAAAATTGACCTAGACTTAGTCATCCCATAACCTATCATATTCAATAATTATTCAATTTTACTCTCATTTTTTCTGTCTTAATGAAATGAAATATCACTTGATTAATACCTTATGGATTATTTAGTTTAATGGGAGTGAAGAAATGACCTCTGATAACACCAATATTTCTTATCCCAACAAATAGTTATCTTTGATTACCCTTAAATAAACCCACTACCCATGATCACAAGTAATAGAGAATACGTAAGTGGAACCTATGTGTGATCCAGAAAAAAATAGAAGATATATTCTAAGTGAAATAAATTAAGAAATCTCCAAATGTTGATTCACTTTAAATAACTCTAGAGATAGAATCAGAATAAATTAAACATTTAAAACATAGAATTCATTAATAGGGGATAAGTGAGTCTCCTCGTCATAGCCAGTAAGAGATTAACCTGTCATCACCGTACCTATTAAAATAATTGAAATAAAGAAAATGAGAAACAATAAAATAGTTTGATCCTCGAAGAATGAGCAAGCGAGAGTGCCTACACCTATTAGTGAATAGTGAACTTATTTATAAAAGGCTAATTGAGAATCCTTGGGCTCTACATAATTATTCACTTGAGAAACACAAGCATCTTCAACTTCTTTAAGAACGATCTTCAATTTATAGTGTTGATAAGTGAATTTGGATTATTAACATGTGTCAAATTTTAGGCTAAGATGGGTTTTACTTAGCATCGATAAGATTTTATGGTTGATTCAAACTCCTCCCAAGATCAATATCCATTCATTTTTTTCTGTAGGTGAAGAAGTTCAATGATTCATAACAAAGTGGATGTCAAAATGTGTTCAAAATAAGATAGTGAACTTTTCGGAATTGGATTTGGAAATTAGTACTTGGAAAGTGGGAATGGACATTATTTTAATTTTCCCTTTTGAATTATGTAGCGTCTTCAAATTAGAACCCGTAAACAAGTACAAAAATTATATCAATTCATTTTTTAATTTTTAATTTTGTTTTATTTTATTATATATATCTTTATATTTTTTCATTTTTTATTATGTATTATTATTATTATTTAGAGGGTTTAATTTGGGGATTCTTTTAGAAATAACTATATTCTTTATCCTTGAGGATCTTGGCATATCCTTTCTGGGATTCAAATAGTGTGAGGCCTATGAGATCGTGTTCTTCAATTGGTGGGGTATCGATTTTGATTTCATCCCATTGGTGGTACACTAGATTGGAGTGGTTTGAACATGGGATAAATTTTATTATGGATTAGTGCGATAATCAACCAGGGAAGTGCAGCTTGGTGGAAAACTACTTGAGAATCTGTTTCAACTGGGATCTCATAGAGGAAGGCATCAATATATTTTAGATATAGACCAGTATCTATTATTTAATTCAAGGAATTGGCCTTGTCTTTTTTGTCAGATCAGAGTGGTAGATATGGGTTAATCTTCCTGGTAGTTGTATCAAATGGCAGAGGCAGTGCACATGTGATTTATTTATTTACAAAGGTTTACTTCATTAAGAACTAATGCTATCCTCTACCTTAGTGTTCTGATCTGGATCGGAATGTAGGCATTGATAGTTTACATGCCTCCTCCAATTTTCAAAAGTGAGGGCGGTGTACAAGGGTGACTTCTCCTATGGTGGCCACTAACAAGACATTATCCTTGATGAACAGTGAGGCTTAAATTCTAATTCATGGGTAACATGACTATTTGAGGATGGAGGGATCTCATGGTCACTATAGTAATTGTAATATGGGGTTACAGTAGGTGGATCATAGTAGGTATTCCTAAAGTGATCGGGGTTGCATAGTTAGTATAGAGGATGGGGCTTATGGTAGGTATTCCTACCTTTAGTGGAAGGGTGAGGTAGGTTGTCCATGTGACTATGCAGGGGGGGCACATTATGTTCTAAACCTTTCAGAAATTTTCAGTTAGTAGACCGGGTAGAAGTGGTCAATATTTTTTTTCACACAGTAATATTAAATATTATTAATTTTAACAACTGTTGTGCACACCGATGTAAGTGACCATGAATCTTCCATGTGGTGACCTGGCCCTTTAAAACTTTTTGAACCTTCAAAATAAAAAAATAATTTTAATGCAGGATTTTTTTCCAATTAAAATAAAAAAAATAAAAAAGTAATTAAAAATAGAATTCCATCCTATGAATAAATTTCAAATTCATTTGAAAATTAATTAATTAAAAATATAATTCTACAAAACAAACAATTTACAAAGTCTAAAATACAAACTCTAATCCAAATTAAAAAGTTAAAATTCTCAATTCAATTTTTGAAAAAAATTAAATTTATGGATTTTCATTAAATTCAAATATTAATAATTCAATTAAGCTCAAAAAAATAAATCCATTTAAGAAATCCTATTCCAGATATAAATCAATTGATCTATTTTTATAGTTCAAAATTAATATATCAAAAATAAATTCTAAAAAAATGTAAGGAATTTTAGTTAATTCTAAAAATTAATAAACATATAAATTCCTCATTTTAATTCATTTATCAATTAAATTAATATTTCTAAAAATAAAAAAAACACTTACATACCTATTAATTTTTTATAATTATGGGTTATTTTCAACAAATAAGAGATATTTTTTTTGGAAAATGTAGATTTACATCACTCCCCCACACTTTAACTATTTCACTCCTAGAAAATTTTATAATTGAATTACAAAGATTTTGATTATTTTTCCTAACTTCAATACACATCCCAAATTATAAAAAATCAAATAATTCAACCACTAAATGGCCATGCATCTTATGTGACATTTAAAAGCCTTTTAACTTTAATTAAAATCCAAATTACTATTCTATGATTGAATTCTATAAATTAAAGTGGAATCAAAATTTTAACAAGTAACACCTCTATCTTTCCATTGTTCTTAAGATTACTAAACCAAATTTTATTTTCAAACTTCATTGATACTCCCTAAATGATATTTTTATAATTCAATTACCTCCTAAATGGGTTCAATATTCCCCTCACTTAAATGAATTCATTTATGATATCTGGGCACTTTTTTTTGTTTTTTTTGAAATTTTCATAGCCAGTTATGCGCAGAGAACTGTGAAAAAGTAATTATTAGAATTTATATAGAGAGTTACTCCTATACACAATGTAATTGTATCAGATATTCATTGTGGGTTTCTAATTTACTATTTTAATTCTAGGTTCAAAAGACTTTTAAGAATTTATTTTAGAGAGTCTCATTGAGGTGTTACTTAAATACTAATTCCAAGACACTCAAGGTTGAGTTCCAAATTACAGTGAAAAAATGTTATAATTCTCATTCCAAAATTATATTTTCAATCTTCACTTTATTTCCCTAGTCTTAAAATATAATTTCTATATAATAGAGGTTATGTTCACTCAATAATCACTCTCATTTAGTTTCAGAATAACTAAAATGCTCAGATTTATCGTGGTAATTTAATTAAAAAGAACAACAATGAGAATCAATTTTCTAATTTTTATTTATTAATTTATTTACACTCTAAATAAAATATAAAAAAACATATATAACAATTTATATAATCCTAAAACAAAATGGAGTTTTTTTATTTTAATTTTAAACAGAAAAAATGTATTTACATCATTTTTTCCCTCTCCCAACCACATAGTCTAAAAATACATATATTTAAGTGAAACTTGAATATTTTCAAGAAATTAAAAATTAAAAATGAATATATTGAAAAATTAGGAAGAAATAGACAACCTAACTTCATTCAGTTGACGTTAGCATAAAGAAGTTTGGACTCCTCCATAGGCTCTTTCCAAAGATCAAAACACTTCACTTTCTATCCCTTCACCTTGAAGGGGTTATATATATCAGTTACCTTGATCTTCACTATAATATATAGAATAATTCTAGTCACTGTATAAGTTTTAGTATACATGAAATTATTCTTTCCAAGAATTGGCTTCCTTATTAAAAATTATAGTAAATTTTTTTCTCCAATTTGAAAGTCCTTTTTCTATGTGGGTATTTCATGGATATATTTGGTATTCTACTCACACAATAGAGTGTTATAAAGTGTTTATAGTCCTTATTTCTCTACCCTTATATTTTTAAATTTATTTGGTTTTCTTATATTCCCTTAATTTAGGTAATCTTCCTTGTAATTTCATCATACATTTTTCTGTAGCTTAATTGACAATTCATCATTCCCTATAACCTACATAGGTAAGATGGAGGTGATTTTAGTAAATTATATTTAATCCTATGGTTAATTATCAAAAATTCCGTTAGTATGTCCAATATGTAAAACAAATTTCATATTATATATTGTTTAAAAAAATCATCAGAAAAACCCCGAGGTTCCAAATCCTTTTTAATTAAATAATGTCATAAATAATTATAATCCATTTTTAGGAAAAAATGAAACATAAAAATGGATTATAGTAAAATTAGTTTGTTCCTTATGAAGTTATTTTATTAATTACTGTAAATTAAAATCTATTTTTTGACCAACGGTCATAGAGAGATTTTATTCATTAAAATTAATCATTATTTTAAAAATTTTGAGAAAAGGCCTACTCAATATGACCGAGGAAAGATTATCACCTTATGATTTCTCAATGACCATGATATAGAAATAAACAAGGAAAGGATAATGTTGTACACATTATAGGATGTCTTCTAGAACAATTACTAGGTAGGAAGTGGCTTTATTGGCAAGCTGCACAACCACTCTAGTGGGTTTGAGTTCTCATATCTTTGGATATGAGTAAACTGAATAAGGTATAACATTAATCAATTCTCCTAAATCACATAATTCATTGGAAAATTTGTGCTCCACTATAGTGAAAGGGATAGAAAATATACCAAGATCTTGAAATTTCTAGGGGATTTGTGGGGTTACAAGGGCGGAAACATTTTTACTTAAAATTACATTTTCATTACCTCAAATATTATTCTTTAAGTGCAAATGTCTTTGATTATATTCTCATACTTCGGTATTTGGTAGATGAAATTTAGCTGGGGGATGTTGATTTTTTATTTCTTAAAAAAATATTACATCTCATGTTATAAGGACGCTTCACTGGTTTTATTAGGTTCTTGTATTCTTGGGGAGAAGGGTGGTTAGGGATAAAGTGGGTATTAAATATTATATTTTCTTTTATCCTTATTCATAGTGTGTGTTTCCATAGGTACATATTCTTTATGTTCTTTAGTAGGGGAAATTTCTTTTAATTTGGTGGGATTTCAAATTCCATCCTATTCTCTAGGTGGTGATGATTCTTCAATTCCTTATAAATCCTTTCCACTCCTTAGTAAAATAGTGCAAAAGTTTCTTATGAGGATGAGAATAGATTAGTAAAGAATATTACTTGAGGTTTTTTCACTCATTTAATTGATGGAAGTAAGGATATGATTTTCATTATTTATAGATTCTTTTAGCAGGTCCTAAGATGAGGATTCTTGATATTTCCTTAGTTGGTAGCTTTTAGATGGTTATGATTTTTTATTCAATATGGTGGTGGTTTGAAATTTTATTAAAACCCTTTTTGAAAGGGTGGTCTCTAAAATTATTGGTTTCAAGTTCCATTTTAAATGTTGGAGTACTCTTTACCTCCTTGGTTGTAGCTCAGACTTTGTTGGTACTGTCTCTGGTACAAGGCTTAATAGTTTTGTTGAACTTGGTAACCCCCATCAGTGAAGTATTCCTGAGTGAAATAGAGTTGATATACATGAGGGTGTGTGGTGGGTGAAGTCTACTATACTTTGTTTAAAAAAAAGTGTTTTTAAAATATTGATTAGTTCATCAGTTTTATAAAATATGAGAGAGTTAGAACTATTCACCTTGTATAGTCTCCTAGTGGTAGTTCTTAGACCATATTGTTGAGAGTTATAGGAGATTCTTTCAAAGAGATCTTTGAATTTAGTAGGTGATATTTCAATTATCTCTCCTACAAATGAAGCATCCAAAAGATTTTTGTCACTATTTATCAATCCTTGGTAAAAGAATACAAATAAATGATGCTCTTTATAGGCTTGGTGTGGGTTAAATCTCCTTAGTCCAGTTAAATATATCCCAATACTCGTGTAGATTCTATCAACTTTCTTATTTGATTTCATAAATCTCCTTCTTTAGTTGGAAAATAATCGATGTAAGGAAATACTTTTGGAGGAAGGATTTGCATAGTTTATCCCATGTGGTGATCTCTCTAGGTAAAATATTTTACAACTAATCCTTGAAAAAACCTTCAAGAGAGAAGAGAAATTGCTTCAAACTAATCTATTCCTTGGTGGATCCTCTAGATTTGAAACCACCGTAGATTACCCCAAATGATCATATATGTCTATTGAGGTCTTCTCTTAACATACCATGAAACTTTGGTAGGTGATTTAACATTCCAATTTTAAGCTCACAATCTTATTGATTATTCATTTATAACTATTGGTTATTGATATTGAAATCAAGTGAATATAGTTCCCTTTTAGTTTTGATCAATTGAATTCAACTTTGTTTAATGTTTGCATTTCTTAAAGTAACTTTGGTGGAAGCAAAAAAAGTGATAAGGAGTTAGTAAACGGAATAGTGAAAAACTGCCTTTCCACTTCCTCAATTATTATAAAAGCTACTAGTATCTGTAGAAAAGTATATTAAACCTCTAGGTCAAAACCAATGAGGTGATATGTATTTGATATGGTTATTTTTTGAATACATTTTAAAAAACAATATTAAAGTAAACATTTTAGCCTCCACAGAATAGATTCTAGGTTTTATGACTTGTGTATTATGGGGAAGTTCATTATTTTGTTAACCTGATTAAAATGAATTAATAGTGGGACTTGGGTTTTTCTCTAGAGAGGAAAGAGTTGTGGGGTTTCTTTAGGTTCCTTTTAGGGGTTAAATTTTTTGAAAACAAAATTGGAAGATTTGTTTTGATTATTTTTAAAATAAATTTAGAAAAAGTGTCCTAGACTTGGATACCCCCTTAATTATCCTATTAAACCATTATTAAATTTTACTCTCCCATTTTCTCTCTTAATAAAATGAAATTTCACTTGATTAATCTCTTTTAGATTTTCGTGTTTAATGGGAGGGAGGCAATGTCCACTGAAACATCCAATGTTGCCTATACTAGTAATCATAGTTCTCTAAATACTTTTAAATCATCCCACTTGTCACAATTTTGAGCAATGGAGAATGATTAAGTGGATTTTTTGCGCGGTCCCTAAAAATGGAAGATAAATTCAATGTGAAATAAATTAAGAAATCTCCGAATGTTGATAAAATTAAAGTAAATCCAGTGATATATCTAGAATAAATTTAAAATTTAAAATATAGAATTCATTAAGAGGGGAAAGGGGAGTGTCGTCAGTGCAACCACTAAGGCCTTAGTGTTCCATCATCAAATTTATTATAATAAAAGAAATAAAGAAAACAAGATACAAAAGATGAGAGTGATCCTATAAGAATGAGTGAGTGAGAGAGCTTGTTCCTATTAGTGAATAGTTATTTTATTTATATAAGGAGTATTGGGCATCCTTGGGTTCTTTTTAATTCTCCATATGAGAAGCATGTGTACAATCATTTTATTCTAGAGTGATCTTTAATTTTCAGTGTCAAGAAGTGGATTTGTATTATTAATAAATGTTTAACTGAGGGCTATAATGGATTTTCCTTGGCATAGAGAAGATACACTAACTGATTTGTGCCCCTTATATAATAATGATCCATACATTTTTGGAGGTTATTCCATTTAGTGATTTAAAACACAGTGGATGTTGAAATGTGTTCAGAAGAAGATGATGAACATGTTGGACTTGGATTTGGAAATTTGGCATTTGCAAATGGTCCTGTAAATTTCTAGAATTACCTAATTTTAATTAGGTTGTGTCTTTGAATCCAAACCTATAAATAGAGTAAATAATATAATAATTAATTTGTTAATTATTTCATTTTATTATATATATATTTTATATTTTTTTACTTCTTTATTAATTTATTATTTTATTTTTCATTTTGAGAGGGTGTGATTCAGTGATTCTTTTGGAAATGGCCATCTTCTTCATCCTTGAATATCTTGGTATATCCTTAGTAGGATTCAGAAATGGAAATGTCGATGAGATTGGATTCTTTTGCTGGTGGGGAAATTGATTCAATTTCATCCCCTAGGTGGTGCGTGGGTTTGAAAAGGTTTCATCACGGGACAAATGTTATCATCGACAACATCTTTATTAGGTAGTGGTGCTTTCTTAGGGTAGTGTAGCTTATTCGACAGAATCTAAAGAACCTTTTTTGTTTGATATCTCACATTGGTTGGTGTTAGTGACTTTTATATCTAGACCAGTAGCAACAACTAGATTCAATCCATCAACCTTATCTTCTTTGTTGACTCACAACAGTGGATATGGGTTTATTTTTACCAGTGGATGGATCTCATGGTGGAGGTAGCGTGCATGTGATTTATTAATCTGTGGAGGTTCAGGTAATCTAGAATCATGTCTATCCTCGACCTCGATGTGCATATTTGTCTTAGATATTAGGTGTTAGTGGCACGAACAAGTCATTCAATCTTTTTAAGTGAGGTCGGAACACAATAGAGACTTATCCTGGGGTGGTCACCAATGATCCTATATCCTCAGTGGATAATGAGGATTGAGATATAATTCTAGGGCAGCCTATCTATTTAAGGATGGTGGTAGAACAAGGTCACTATAGTGACCGTGATATGGGGTAGAAGTAAGGTGGATCATTGTAGGTATGCCTACTAGGATAGGGGTTTTTTTGGTTAGTACATAGGATGAGGCATACAAAAGTTATGCATACCCTGAGAGGATTGGTGCAATAGGTTGTCCATGTAACCATGAAAGGAGATAATCATATGTTCTCAGCCTACTATAAACTTTTGTTAGGCAGAACGCCTGGGCATAGTCGGGTTTTTAACATGGTAACATGCAATTTTTTTAGCATATACAATCGGTGTGCATTAACACATAAGTGACGATGAATCTACCATGTGACCACTTGACACTTTAAAATTTTCTCAACTAAAAAAAAATCATTTTAATGCAACATTTTTTTGAATTAAATTTTAAAAATGAAAAATAAAATGAAAATAGAATTCCATCCTCCAAATAAATTTCAAATTTATTTTAAAATTAATCATTTTAAAATATAAAATTTATATACACAAAATTTCTAGATTCTAAAATTCAAATTCTAGTCCAAATTGAAATTTACAATTTACAATTCACTTATTAAAAAAAATTAATTTATGGATTTTCATTGAATTTAAATATGAATAAATCAGATAAGAAAAAAAAATAAACCCATTAAAGAATTTATGTTGGAGATTGAAATTGAACCATTTATTTTTAAAGTTCAAAAATAAAATATCAAAAATAAATTCTAAAAAAATGTAAGGCTTTTTAGTTAATTCAAAAAATTAATAAACATGTAAGATTATAATTTTAATCCATTTATTAATTAAATTCCCAGTTATCAAAATAAATAAAAACAATTATATACCTGGAAATTGGATAAAATTATGGGGTACTTTTAATGAATAATAGTTTTTTTGAAAATTCAACTTCACATAACTCCCTCACACTTGAACTACTACACTCTGTGAAAATTTTATTTTTGAATTCCAAAGATATTTATTGTTCTCCCTAACTTCAATACATAGGATGAATTTGAAAAAATTGAATAATTCATCCAGTAAATGATAATTCCTCCTATGTGACTTTCACATACTATTTAAATTTAATTCAAATCCAAATTATAGCTATATGTGAGAATTCTATGGATTAAATTGGAACCAAAATTTCAACAATTAGAACCTCCCACTTTCCCTCATTCTTAATATTCTTAAAACAAAGTTAATTTTCACAATTCATTGATACTCACAAAATGATATTTTTATAAGTATATTAAGCCATTAATAGTTTCAATATCTCCCTCACCTGAGTGAATTAATTTTTGACATATGTTCACTTTATTTTTTTTTGAAATTTTCCTCTTTAGGTATGTGCATAGAACTATGAAAAACATTTATTAAAATTTGTAGAGGGATACTCACACATTGATTGTCATTGTCTCAGATATTCATTGTGGGTTCCTAATTTACCTTTTCAATTCAAGGTTCAAATGACTTATATAATTTTTTTTAGGGAGGATCCCTGAGGTGTTACTTAATTACTAAGGTCAGGTCACTCGAGATTGAGTTCCAAATTCCAATGGCCACACATTAGAATTCTTATTCCATAATGATATTTCCATTGTTAAATATATTTCCCTAGTAATGAAACATAAATTCCATATAACAGAGGTTATGTTTACTTAGAAACTACTCATATTTAGTTTTATAATAATATAAATCATTAGATTTAACATGGTACTTTAATTAAGTAGAACACCCATGAGGTTCAATTTTTAAATTTATTTTTATTTATTTAATTACAATATAAATAAAATCTAGAAAAAGTAATATAATAATATAAATATTCCTAAAATAGAATGGATATTTTTTTTATTCTGGTTTTTTTGTGTTTATTTTTAATGTATAATATAAAAGGTTAGTTATATCCTAAAACTATTTTCCCTCTTCACGACACATAGTCCAAACATAATTCTATTTCTACGAATCATGCATATTTTCATAAAATTAGAAATTAAAAATGAATTTCCAAACAAATAAGGAGGAAAGAGACAACCATACTTTATTTAGATGATGGATATAGTGACCCAAGACTTTTACACATATTATTAGTTGATTTTGAGCATAAATACCCATAAATTCAAACCAATTATTTTATGGTTTAGTGTATTTGTAAGACTAGGTATATTATTAGAAAAAATGAAACTAGAATAAGACATATTTTTTTGTTAATCTCAATTTTTAGCTTTTATGACTACATAGGATAACATGGGGAATACATAGACAAAATGGGTGAGCTAAAAAGTCCGTAAGGGAATAAACACGAAAAAAACCATATCATATGAGTTAAAAGACATATAATGATAAGATAAAATATATGGATCATGAATAAACATATGGATGCATAATGTATTACACATGGAATCATAAAATTATTACAATATGGTAATATGGAAGCAAAATATATCATGAAATAAACTTGAGTCAAGGCTAACTACAAAGATGATATCACATGGGGAAAAAGTTCCATAATAGATTAGGTTAACTCCTTAATCCTATATATAACATCTCATGGGACTAAGAAACTACCCAATGACTTGGTTTTATATCTAGGTTTACCCACAATAACTTATACATGCATGTATGTGCCACATAAGGAAATAAAACTTAAGGGATAAATATAAGGGTTACCCATGGGACAAAATGGGGTTCGTAATCATGTCATAAGGCATAAACAAATGGTGTATCATAACGGTATCCATAAAAGAAGGGATTTAAATCATTATTAGACCTTAATAAAGTATAAATAATAATATAACATAAATAAAAATTTCTAATTTAAGTGAAAACATTAAAAAAGAGGGATTATTTAACTTTAGAAATGTGCCACTTGAGCACAGTTTTCGGTAAAAGAATAAAGTTACTTGAAAGAGGATAAAGGTATAATTATTTATATGAAAACAAAAATGGAAAAATATTTTTTCCCATGAAAAAATGAGTTATTTTATCTAATATGGGTGGATTAAAATAGTTTAGGAAGTGTACATGAAAATGGGTAAGAAATAGTGAAGTTCCCTTAAATATTGTTTTCTTATCGAAGAAAATTGAGAAATGAACCTTTTAAAATATGTATTTACACATAAAATAAATATGAATTTAGCTAGATACTTATATTTGGAACATATATACAGAATACAAAAGAAGTATATTAGAATAATGAAGATATAAATTCAGGCAAATGGAGATAAATCATTACCTAAAAAAATATGGAGGTTCAGAGAGACCCCTTACCTTATGTCCAAATTCGTTCTTCATTTGTAATTAATATCCTAGATAATAAAATTTGATTCATTAATTACTTAATTAAAAAAATATTCCATATATATTTGATTTATTATAATTTTATTAAGTTTATTTATGGCTATATCTATGAGTTACAACGTTCAATTTCATTGTTCTAGGTGATTTTACAAACCATCACAAACTAGTTTAATTTTATTTAAAAATATGTATATAAATTAGTTATAGAACATATAATTAGTAATAATATAATTATTAAAATCAGAATTAACCATAATAATAGTTTTATGACTATCCTTTAAGGTGGTAACAAAAAACGAATACTCGTTATCCACGAAGAGGGTCAACCACCATAATTTGGACCATAGTTTCATTTCATTGAATAAGAGGAGTTGAGAAAATGGATGGATAAAATATATTCAATTAGCAATATAAAATTATAGTATATAAATAATAATATATTTATTATAATTTTATTTATTAATGAGCTGAAGAGAAGGTATAATAAATAGAGAAATTAAAATAGGTAGTTTGAGAATGTTACCTCTTGAATGTCACCTCCTTGAAGGACCCCTTAATGAACTTGGAATTTATCATTTGGTGAGACCAGTAGCACTTGGATGTGGTGATAGTGGGGAGGAGATGGTTTGACATATATTTGGAATGCTTCAAGAATTAGAAGGTTTGAGGATAAGGGGTTGTGATGTGTGGTATTTATAAAGGAATGAGAGGGGAGTTTTTTGTTATTATATTCATTAGTAAATTATTTTGGATCAATACTATCAATAGATTTGATTATTGTGAATATATATAGTAAATGGTGAATTTTTTTTAACTAATGGGTTCTTGCATCACCAAGGACTCAATAATTCATGTATTTGACTTATAATGCGAATTACCATAAATTACCATATTTCACTATTCACCAAAAATTAAACTATTTTAGAAAAATATAAAACTTCACAATAAGCATTTTTCAAATTAAATATTTTAAAAATGAAATCCATTTTATGAAAATAATTTTCTAAATATGATAAATTTAATTTTTAATTAAAACCCTCATTTATTTGAAAAATAATGATTTTAATATTATAATTGAGTTTATGATCCTTCAAAAAATTATTTACAATATCATAAAATTATCTTATCATTACAATTCAACTTAATATTAATTTATAAATCCATTTTATGTAAATAATATTTGTTTTAAATCATTACATTTATTATAAAAGTGTGATTAAAACATTTATGCTTTTTAAAAATACAAAAGCTTAACTTTTCATTTTTAAAACATTTATTTTTTTATACCATGGTTTAAATATACTAAATAATAGTTTTATAATATAACTAAATATTATTTTAGAGTTTAATATTTGAGGTTACAGTTCTAATGGTCAAATTACTATTCCAATGGTCACATTTACAATGACCATAAGGGTTCACTACTTCCAATAAATACCAATTATTACATTAATTATTCATTAAGTTATATTTAATTTCAAGTTTATATATAATTTCTATAACACCAAAAATATTTTATAGTTTTTCACTTTTAAAATAAATTTAATCTATTCAAATTACTTGTGCTTCATACAACTGCAAGTTCAAACAACCTGTGATCTATTATTGTGTGACTGTTATAAGATACCCATTAATTTGGTGGGGAAAAACATGATTAACTAAATTTTACAAAAAATACATGTTTTATACATTTATAGAATATAATTCATTAGTTATAAATTGATTAGAAATAAAATAATAATAATAATAATAAAAATAAAAGTGTTTTTTTGAAAAACTATTTTTGAAAACATAGTATAGTTATATCATAATAAATTTAATTTGTCACTAATTGTGAATAATTTTAATGAAAAGAATAAATCATATCTTCAATAAAAAGTTTTAAAATTCATATAGCATTTTTACTATGCTTATGATAAGAATAAATCCAGTTTTATTCTTAAAAACAACATTTTCAAAAATGCACATTTTATCGCATTTTTCATAATTATTTTAAAAATAATTTCTAACAATTATAAGGATTGAATTTTTAAAAATAGATTATATATTTGGAATTATGAAGTCCAAGTTTAGTAAATAGGACCTTTTTATTTTTGTCTAATATGAACAGTAACCTTGATAATTTTTGTTACCACTGTAAAAGGTAAATTGGGTAATATAAGTTAAAAATAAAATTTTCTGGACTAGAAAATGACCCTATAACTTGCTCCAATTTTATTATATGATTTATTTTAATCCACTTTTTTCCATTAGGAAGTGATAATGATCCTTATAATATTTTATTTAAAGAAAAGTCAATGATGTCAAATTCATGATTTTAATAAATATAAATTTTTTAATATGGTGTTATATGGAAGATATATTGAACTATAAATAGTATTTGGAAATATCAAGGAATTATCTTCATTAGGGAAATTTATTTTTAATTTTTAGTGGATGATTAATTTTCTTAAATTCTTTCACAACGCTGATGTAATAATTATTTAGTTAATGGAGAAATAAAATAAATGATATTTGAAATATTAAAGTAAATATAATTTTAGCTAATTATTGTCATCCTTGAATTTTCCAGATCACCTTGACATATTAGTTATATATTAAAATATTTTTTTCGAATTCATTTTATGTATTTATATTTTTTAAATGTCAAATTATTAAATAGTTTTAAAATTGACCTTAATGATATTTTGAAATAGATAATATTTTATCAAATGATATAAAATTCATTAAATTATTAAATTCATATAAGTGATTATGATATTGTTGAATAAATCAACATGATACATTTATGGGTAGTTTGACATTTTATAGTAACAATATTCACCCTTAAAGAGTAAAATCCATGTTGTCACTCTAAGAGTCGAACATGTTGAATAAGAGTTAAAACTAAATGATAAGGGTAATAATGTGACATAAACTTATATAATAATTATTTTATGAAACCTTTTAAACCCATATTCATCTTATATTTTAAATAAATCACTTTAGAGTGATTTGGAATTGAAATTAATTTATATTAATTTAATATTTTAAGAGTTTCCACAAGTACCCCTCACATAAATTATTAAAGGGAACCTATTTTCTCAATTCTTCACACCACATTGAACCTTATACCTCCACAAAAACATGACAATTTCTTATCCCAACATCCTTATACCACTACAACATAAATATGATTTTGTGGCGATTTCTTAAACCGCTGCTAATTTTTTTAATGAATTTAGAAGTGGTTTATTAAAAACTACCACTAAATATGTTTTTTTAACATATACTAGACACTTCTCCCTCGAAACCCCACTCTCCTAACCTCTGTGACCCCCAAAACCCCCAAAGGCCTACCTTTCTCAGCACTTTCCACCACCGACAGTGACCCTTTCCGCCCCTCACCGCACCTCGCCGCCCCTCACCGCTGGTCAATACCCCCATACCCCGACCCCCAAGACCCACATACCCCGGAAGCCATATATTTCTCCATGCTCTCCACCCTTGCCACCAGTCCCAACCCTTCCCGCCCCTCGTCACACCTCGATGCCCCTCACCGCCGGTCACTGACCTTGTCACCCCTCAGCACCAGTACCAACCCTCACTACCCACTCCCTAGCTTTTCAGAAATATTTCTTTAATTCAGTTATGTTTAGTTATGTTTTTATTATTTTTATTTAGTTCAATTTATTTCATGTTAGTTTGGTTTGATTTATTTTTCTTTACTTTAGGTCTATTTGATTGAACAAGGTTCAATTTACTTTAGTTGGGTTAATTAAGGTTAATTCAACTCAATTTAGATAAGTGAAATTTGGGTTCATTCTATTTGGTTTTATTCAATTCATGTTGGGTTATATAAGTTTGAGTTAACTTGAGCCAGTTGATTTGATTTTTATCTATTTGGTTAAGAGCCATTCCATACTTTTATGATCGTTTCTAGTTTTTTTAGATCAATATAGTTTTGTCATGTTTAAATAGGTGTAAATCAATTCATTTTTGTTTCATTTAATTTGGATTTATTTTTTATAATTACATTTTGTTTTTTTCAAGTTTGATATTGTTTTTTTATAAATTCATTTTATTATTCATACATCTAGTTTTTTTGGGATTGGATTGGTCAGGTCCTATTCCTTTTGTCTTTTTTACTTATGATTAGTTCATTATGGATCAATTGTTTTTGTATCATGTATTTTTTGATTAGGTCTAGTTTGGATAAGTTGGTTTAGAAAGGTTCAACTTATTTAATTCATGTTGTATTTTAATAGTTGATATTAATATGATTTTGAGTTAGATAGTTTCAAGATGGAAAATTTTGGTTTTATTTCAACTTGAATATATTTATATCGGTTTTTTCTTGGTCTTATTGGTTGTGTTAAATTTAATTAAGTTTGATTTGGGTATTCCTTATTATATTATATTTTATTTTATTAAAGACATATCAAGTTTGGTAGATTCGGATTGGATATTTTCTGTTTAGTTCATGTTAGTGTGACTTGGTTTAGTTCATATTATTTTTCAGTTTTTTAGTTTAGTTCAGTTCAGTGTGTTTTTCTTCTGGTTCGATTAGATTTGAGTTAGGTTGAATTAGTTATGATATATTCTCTTTGTTTTATTTTAGTTATATTTTATCTATTATTGATTAGATCAATTGGGTCTATTTTGACAGGATTTTCTTGGTTTTTAGTATGTTTTATTTTATGTTTCCCATCTAAGAAACAAAATCTACATGCTTAGACATCAACTATAGAGGATACATAACCCAGAATAGGGTTTGAAATAAGATACAAATAGTAAATGGTAGTGGAGAATATAAAAGAATATACCTATTTTATGTGTGTCAAATATTTCCCATTCAAGATATATTATTTTGGAATTTGACTAATATCTATCAAAGTTGTAGTAAATCGCATGGGCATGATACATGGGAAAATTTAAATACCAACCAGAATACTATCTTATGATAAAGGGGGATTTAATTAAAATGATAATTATGGAAATGCATGGAAATAAGGAAAAATGAGAATGTATGAATAAAATGAATTTTTTGACATATAATTGAATAAAAGGTTTATTGAGTGATGGATAAATGATTGTGTTAGCATAATATAATGATGAATTTTTTGATATTGCAATGAGTATTGTGTTGAAATTAAAGTGGTGACTGTATGGTAGCCTAATGTGTTCATATTTCTTTGAAATTTATATTTATTATCTTACTTTTGTAGGTAAAAGTCTCGAGTTAGGCTATGATTTAACCATGATTTTGGTTATGATGTGGGTTACACCTGATTATATAATATATTGATATTTTTCATGGGTTTGAAAATAGGAGGATTAGGCCATGGGATTGGATATTCTGTGGGTTTGATAACCAGAGGATTTTTCCTTATTCTTGGAATAACAATTATTTTTAACAACTTAATAATCAATCTCCTCATAATTCCTCTATTCCATGTATCTATAGAACACCCCTTCTTATCAGAGACATGAATTTAAAGAAATTCATCCCATTTCATATTGGTGATCTAAAATTTTAAAAAAAAATTCTCACACTATAGAAGGAATATACATGTTATGACTTCATGAATTTAGTATAAAACATAGGAATGTTCTCATAAGTATCTTCCTAAAGGAATATCAACTAGTTGTTATAAATCCAAATGTACTAAAGTAGATCCAAGAACACATCTACTTAAATGAATTACCTTGCAACCAATGTACTGTTTAGCAAACTTGTAGCTACAATAATTTTTATAGGATTTCTTACAAATAATTAAATTACTCCTATAACCTCAATATTGAAAAAATTAATTGTTATACCCAAAAACTCATTTCCACCTATAAATTAAATATAAATTCAATTTTGATAGGATTTGTTACACATATTTTGTTTGTTAGTACTATGAATATGTAATCATTTTTAATCTTTTTTCTACATAATTATTTTGAAATATATGTTTTGAACTTAATTTTATTTGATTAAATGAAAAAAATACAAGGAGGAAGCGTTATACTATTTCATAGACCACACCAATAGATGACGATCCATATTTCTCCCTTCCTACAACATCTGAGACACCATCTACTTTCCCCTTCACCATACCCCCCTACACCATCTTTCACACCATCCATAAGCATCCCTTCCAGAGCTTAGCCATCACCATCCCCTTCAAGAACCTCAGTAGTGAGGGCGTGGGGTGCCACTTCTAGTTCTTCGGGGGGATACAAGAGGGTGACTATTATAAGTACAAATTTTAATATGAATAAATTTATTGCAATTTTTTTATACTAACTGTAAGTTCATAAAATATGGAAATAATGAAAGTATGAAGAAAAATATGAAAAGGTCATATGTATGTAATTAAACCGAAGATAATATAGTTGTTCCATTTGATTCCTGTGGGTTCCCTATGAATGCCGCCACAGGATTACTTGGACAGATTCTAGGATAGATGGAAACGATGCCAATTTCCCTTCATATTACGTATGATTATTGGAGGCATATTCCTTTGAATTGGAAAAATGAAGCTTTTGATTCCCAAATAAAGGTAATTTTAATACATTATGATGTAATTGAATGTCATTATGTTATTAAATTATAATATTTCCAAAATGAATTTTTGTGTATAGATGTTTTTACACTTTATGGTTGCTGATGTGCTAGCACGAAAGTGGATATTAAAAAAATATGGGTATGAAATGGAATTTATTTAAATGGAGATTGTGGAGCGATGCTAATGATACTTCGTTAACAACCCAACAGATGTATGACAAGATACCCAATGGGGTACACAAAGAGCAATGGAAAGTTTTTGTTGATAGACATTATGATGAGAAGTAGATTGTATATAAATATATATTATTATATTAATATCATTTAACATTTATAAATGTATATGAAAAGTATATGACATTGAATACATTACTATTAAATTACATTTTATTTATTTCTGGATCTTTCAAGGAAGAATACATCAAGATGGGATAATCATGTCTTCCCTCAAACTGCGGGGTGAAATAGTTTTTTCTAGAATCCGATCAACTATGGTAATATTTTCATTTGTTTAAATATTTATAAGAAAATATTATCTGTTTAAAATATTAAAGTGTAGATTTATCTTTGTTTCATTCATTCATAAGGATTCAGGAACCAATCATCCTGAACAAAAGTGTGGTTGGATGTTCACAAAAAATCTGATGGAATTTGTTTATGAGCTTGGAAAAGAAGTTGAGGTATGCACACATTTTTCATTATAATAACTTATTATCAGTGGTCACTATGTTAATATATATTGCTTCTAATATGAATAATATTTTATTTATAGTTAAAAATTAATGAACTATTGGATTTCAATCCCGTGTAGTCCTATTCAGTCTCCCAGGATGACCTAATTAGTAAAGTCCATAAGAAGAAGCATTCTAGTTGAGTGTATGGGATTAGTTTGGGACCTATACTATCTGAGGTATTTTGTAGGCCACCAGGGATTGCAGGTGCATCTACTTATGGTTGTAGCTAGTCCCTACCCTGAGATGCTCAGAGAGAGATTATTTCTCTAGAAAACATAGTTCAGAAACAGGGGACTCAGATATTCACTTTGCAAAAAGTGTTGATTGATTTATATGAGAAGAAGACCAGATCTACCCCTGGTGAAATTTCATTGACTGGTGGTGAGTAGGTAAATCAAAAACATTCAAAATAATTTAGTTTTCAAACATTTATTGTTTTTAATTTTAAATATAAATATACAACATTATTTAATTTTCAACATAATGTTCTTAAAGGTGATGGTAGTAGGAAGTAGAGATAGAGGTGGAGAGGGTGACGAGCTATGTTTATCATCGAAAACTTATTAGTGGTTTGTTTATATGTTGGAAAAACATGGTAACAATCAGTTTTTATATATATCATGTGTAGCATAGAGTTGTCACCAAACATTTTTATAACCTAGAATTTTCTTGATGTCTCATGTTTCCTTTTATATATTATGAACCCATTCTTCCAAAGACACTAGGAATTTATGATCCTTATATTGTATCAATGGATATTTATATTTATGAATCTAATAATAATGCTTAAAAATTTCTAGGTTGTTATATCTATGGTGTAGAGGATCAGGAAGAGGTTTTTGGTGCTATTTCTAAAATCATCATAGGTTTATGATAGAGATAAAGGATTCAACATTGTGGCAAATGGTAGAGTTTTTAGTGATTATACCTTTTTAGGAATAGTTGCACTATGGATAAAGGATTTGGCCTAGCCCTTTCTTGGTGAATGAATTCTATGGCGTGGACCTTCCCACTTTATTGTGATACTTTCTCTTATTTTATCATATCTAAGATGTGAATACAACTATGTTTTTCAGACACAAATTTGAACTTCCAAGTTATAGCATGTTCCCTCCCCTTTAAGTCATAATCATCACTTTTTGAGTAGTTTTGTGGCATGGTGAAGGGGACCACCTATAAATCCCAAAACCCCCTAAAACCCCCTAATTATCATGACTTTCTTCTCTGTTATTGGGAAACCCAATTGCATCCTAGGAAGGTATTTCATCCACCTTTTAGTGGGTTTTGACCCTATCCTTTGGAGATCAATATTTAGTGGTTTTAGGTGATCCCTAATCACTTTTCTTCTTTGTTTTTCTCCCTATTATTTCTCCATAATAGGTTACTATCAAGGGGATCCTATTGTTTTAATGATTTTTTTGTAAGAATATTTTTTGGCATGTTGTGTTTAGGGTGATCAAGGTGTTCCCCTTCATTGAGGTACTTAATGGTGGTATCCCTCCCATTCTAACATTGCGTAGTAGATAAAAAATATTTTATTGAGGTATAGGATCCATAATCTCTCTTTTAGTGGTTTCACATATGAGGTTTTATGCTATTATTATCTTTTGGATCTTAAATAATCTTTATGTATGCCTCCCTTCTTTGGAATTCTTCCTTATTATACAATTATTTATTCCTCTTTATTGTGTTCTATTTTATCCAGTTGGTTATTTTCCCTTAAATGAATTGAATTATGGTTCTATCAGTATAATTTTTGTGACTATGGTACAATCTTTCCTTTATAGGTTCCCATTATTATTTAGTTTTGGTTTTCCACAAGATTCTAAAAAATTCAAAGATTGAGGTAGGTGATTCAATGATTTATCAATTTTAAAGTATTTGGTACACTTTTTATCTCCTTGAATGTGTTCTATGTATTCTATGAAATGTTTGAATTTTGATGACCAAAGGTTTTGAGGTGTTTATGTGATGAAATGTGGATTTTGAAATTAAATTGGATATGTTTCATGTGTTCTTCCTTATGGTGGTTCAAAAATGTTTTCTATAAATTTTATTAGTGATGGAAATTGTGTTCCCAAATTGAATAAGTGTGTGTATGGATTTGAAAGTGATTTTTCTTATAAAAATGTTGGTTTCCTTATATTCGTTTTGATGTAGGATGTATGTGCATGTGAAGGATGTGGTCTATGCTTCATGAGAAATGAAATAGATCACAAAGTAAATAAAAAACCATGAATTTTGTTCAAAGGGTCTTGTTTTCATGGGAAAGTTGGGTTGTTTTTGTGGTTGTGCGATGTGGTGATAATTTTATAGTAGTGGTGAAATATTTTGATAATAATGAAATTGGAAAGTTTTTTTCAGGGTACTAGTATTGGGGTTGCAGAATAAACATCATTTTTTTATTTGTAAATCTACTTTTAGGGTCAGTTTAGACTGCTGCTATGTTAATGGACCATATATACCGGTGGTTTAAAATGATACTATAATTTGGTATATTTCTTTAGACAGTGGTTAAAACCACCACTAAATACATGAATAGTATAATTTAGCAGCTGTTTTGTTTCTTTAGCAGTGATTATTATGGAAAAATGATTTTTAGCAGCGGTTTGAACCGCCGCTAAATAGTTCTCATTTTTCTTTATCATTTTGTAGTGGTTCGTGTGGTTTTTAGGGCATTTTCTGCAGGAAAAATACCTCTAAAACCACAATAATTGCCTCTAAATGTGTTTACTAAAACGGTTACCAAAAACCACCAATAAATTGATGAAACCGCCACTAAATTGATGAATCCACCACGTATTATACAGAGACACCAAATTTAGTGGTGATTTTTTGAAACCGCCACAGAAGCATATGGCGGCGGTTTAAACTACCGCCATAGCAAAAAAACCACCTATATATGTTGATTTTATTTTAGTGTACAAGTTATTAAGGTCATATTATTCAAAAAAAACCATCCCCAGATCCCTTGAGAGGTGATATAAAAGAAGTCCTTCGAAGAAGAGTTAATCATGTTTACTAACCCATTTAAGTTCATTTCTTCTTATACTTACTCTTCATGTGTTGTTTCAATCCTAAAATAATAAATCTAGTATCATATATATATTGAGATGTTATTATGATTATTATACAACCATATTATACCTTTTATCCATCCAATGAAAAATGAAAGCACCACACGTGCGTATGTACGACTTATTGTCTTTACATAGCGGTGTAAGTCATTTTTCATCACCACTTTACATCAATGGTTATAATGATGTAAATAATGGATATATATGATAATTATTAAATTATATTTATTAATTAAAATTAATATACCAACCAATTCTTTACCCTTTTAACTATTTAGAAATGATATAATCGCTCATGCGTGCATACGATTTACCTTCTCCACAGAGCAATGCGATTTATTTTCTATGTTCAAAATTCGAGAATGGTTATAGATATGTATTAATTTTTAAATATGATATTTATGCAATCAATATTGTTTTGGATATGTTGGATATAAATATTATTCAATAGAACTGGGAATTTCAAGACAAAACAAGCATGAGAAAACAAGGCAATTAACACCCAAAATAGTTCAATTAATAAAATAGTATTAATAAAGGAGTGGTAAAATGTTATAAGGGGAACATATATAATATAATAAATATTTATATGATTCAATTATAAGTTATTTTTTTTAAACCACTATATATGAGTTTCATACATGTACAGAGGAAATTAGACCTCAAGTAAGGGTTATTTCATAATGTCATTATTATTCAACATTGTTTACGTTTAAGTCTCCACTAGGGAATATTTATCTTCCATATCCATGTTCTCTAAAAATATTTCCAAAAATGTTTTTTAATATTATTATATGAATATTTAAATACATTTTTACCCATAGTTTACATTTTACAAACTAGTTGGAAATAAATATTTTTGTCATTTTCCAAATGAGGTGTTTTATGCAATTTCTAATAAAAATACGAAAAGAATGTTTTTTTAATTTATAACACATTAAATTATTTTACCATATTAAGTATTATTAAATTTTATGAATCCTACTCTACAATTTTAACGTTTTATTTTCAAATAAAATTTTTCTTTTAAAATTGTACATTTTTTTAGAAATAAGTGATTTCAAAATAAAAAAGGGTATTTTTCTCAAGATTTTTTCAATGATCTTAATAAGTTATTTTATTATATATCAACATACATGTTTTAATGTTATTTTTCATTTATTTTTATAACTTATGATACCACCAACTATATTTTATTGAATGGTTTATGAATAGTTTTACTGGGAATGCACTATTTTGATACCATTCTCCACACTACATTAAATGGTTTATGATTATGTTTATTGATTGGGTATGGTTTTTAACATTTTATATGCTAGTTTCAATATAAATAAATGTGGTGATTATGTTTAACCCCTTTTATATGGGGAATTAATTGGACATATTAGGTGATGGGTGAGGCTTATTATAACCCCTTGATGTATCAATAGGTCTCATGAGACAAACTGATTTGGGTGCTGGCTGAGGCCTTACTCGTTTATGTATGGTGTCTTAGTCGAAGCCATAATAGTAGTTTTATTATGTCCCATATTATTTATTCCCTCATTATGAGATTAGTTACTGGTTCTCGTGTGATTGTCTTATTATATTTGATATCTAGGGATAAGTTCTAGCTCATGTTATTATGAAAAATTTTGATTTACATTTATTACTTCCATATTATTCTCAAGTTATTTGTTTAATGGAATGTGTTTCAGTTATTTACCTTTTCATAATTGTTAATGATTATTTATGATAGTTTATACTATATACATACCCTTACTGAGTATCTAAGCTCACCCCTTTCTTATGTTCCATTTTCCCCATGGATTCTAAGAAGTATATTATGACTCATATGTAGTGAAAATATAGGAGAATAATGGTGTTTTAAATATAGTTACTATGTTGTTTTATATATTTTTAGTTGCAATGTAAGATTAAAATATGTAACAAGTTTTCCCAAACTACTAAACTATTTGATCCCATGAGATGCAATTACTTGTTTATTATTCTAATGTAATAAAATAACCACGGACTCTTGACTATTTCGGTTGGGGTATTTTAAGTTTTTATTAGAGTAAGTTTAGTAAAAAATTGGGAAAACATTTTTAGAGAAACATATATTAGAGAAATGTAACCCTACAATAGAGTTTGTGAATATTCCTAAAGTAACTAAGCTTTTGATTTTGAAAGTAGTTATACATAAATTTTTAATTTATGTTAAGTGATTTACTAGTATAAAATTATACGTTATAGTTCATAATATAATATAGTGTATGTCATTTTTTATAAATAGTGCATAGTGTAAGGAATGTAAACTGTATAAATGCACATAATTCATGTATGTATTTCCTTCCAAGATAGGATAACAATGTTAGATCTGGATATATAATTGGAGACAAACAACATATTACTATACTAGGGAAACTGACTCTGGTTATGAGAAATAACCTTACTTTCATGGAGAATCCCATTCCAAAATGTTTTATAACAATGTTATACTACTTCATGTGACAAAATGATCCATCATTCAATGGGACCACAAATCCATTTGTATATGATCAATGGATAAGATCTTTTGATAAGATATTTATTTATTTGGGAAGTAATTAAAAGAGGGAAGTTTGTCATAGAATTTTATCATCTATTTGGAGATGTGGATTAATGGTGGCCACTGATTCAAAACACTAGGAGGATGTGGAAATAGAAAACATGGAATAGAATGATTTAAAGGAAATTTTATTAGTAAAGTATTTCCATCGTTAACAGAAAGTGGATATGGATATACAATCTTGAGATTGAGATAGAAGGAGGATGAGAATGTCTCTAAGTTAGAATCCAACTTTACAAGGTTATCAATGCATGCTGTGGACTATATACATTATATAAAAAAGAAATTTTGATAATTTTTTCCATGGTATTAATCTTATTGTTTTCAGGGAACTAGTAACTTAAAGTTTTTAATTATATGAGGATATAATATCATGTGTCATCCAGAAATAGAAAATTTTTTCCATGTCTTATGGATTTGGAGGGAAGCAAGATAAGAAGAGGGCTGCTGAGTACTCTAAAAATGAAAATAAGGAAAAAGGGAACAAGGGAAGAATATATTTTACAACTTCAATAAATGTCGAAATAAAAATCACATAACATGCCTTTTGGGAATGGGAGTTTGTTACAGTTGAGGTTGAAGTTCATAATGATTTGGTGGGAGTCACTTTAATCATATCTTAAAATTTAGATATTGATTTATTTGATTATGTATCATCAAATTATTTTATATGTTCCCAGTTTTTCAAAAAAAATATATAATTTACATTTACCTTAATAAGGGAGTTGTTGGTCAAAAACCCTAGTGAAAATCTAATTGTAAAAAATACATGTCAAGAAGTTATTATTATGACACATAAATGTGGTCTATTTATAGATTTTATTATCATACCTATGGTTTATTTTGATACAATCCTTGGTATGGAATGTATTTCAAAATATAATGAAAAAATTTATTACTTATAGAAGGAAATAATGATTTGTGATAAAGATACGGAATTTATTATCTTTTTAGGGGAGACTTAATCACATGAATCATATTTGGATCTACCTCAAGTAGCTCTTCTAAATAAGGTTCTTGGAGAATAATAGTAGAAAAAACCTACTAATGAAAAAGGTAATCTTCAAATTTAGTATGTACCTATTGTATAAGTATAAATTGATGTATTTCTTAAAGAATTACTTGGATATCCACCTAAGAAAGAATTTTATTTTTCTATTGATTTAATCCCTGATGTAAGACCTATATAAAATAATCCCAATAGAATGGACACTATAGATTTTATAGAGTTGAAGAAACAACTAGAGTATTTGAGTGGTAAGAGATTTGTATGCCCAAGTGTTTCACCTTGGGGAGACCTTGTTCTATTAGTTAAGAAGAAATATGGATCTATATGGTTATTCATTTATTATGGGGGAATAAATCATATTATCAAATAGAAAAAGTATATTCTTCCTCACATTTATGACTTATTTGAAACAATTCACAGAGCTCAGTATTTATCAAAAATTGATCTTTTTTCTGGATACCATAAATTGTTTGCAATGAAGGAATATATTCCCAAGATAGTGTTTTGAAAAATGTATTTACATTATGAGTTCACAATAATACCATTTTTATTAAATAATTCACCCTTTATATTTATGGATCTAGGGAAAAAATTATTCAAGGAATATCTTGATAATATTTTTTTGGTATTTATTAATGATATGTTGGTATACTCCAATAACTGTGAATACCTTGAGAACCACCGGTGAATCACTATTGAGCATCTTAGAAGAAAAGTGTTATAATGGAAATTTAGAAAGTGTGAATTTCAGATCTAAAACGTTTCTTTTTGGGAATATTGTCACCAAGGATAGAATCCTAGCTGATCCTTTGAAGACCAATATAGTCCAAGAATGGCTTACACTAACAAATATAACTAAGGTACATAGTTTCATTAGTTTTGATGGCTACTATCGGTGATTTGTTCAAATTTTTACTGATGATCTAACTCATTAACCGGTCTTACTCATAAAAAGGATAAGTTTATTTGGACAATGGAATGTGGAGAAAGTTTTGAAGAATTGAAGAGGAGATCGGTGAATGTCCCAATCTGGAATCAACCATAGGAAAATGATGGATTTGTGACTTATAATGATTCATCAAGGAAGGGGATTAGCTGTTTCCACATGATGAATTGTAAAGTTATTACATATTCATTGAGGCTATTAAAAACTCACGAATAGAACTATCCAACTCATGATGTTGAGTTATTAACTTTAATATTTTCTACAAAGATATAGAGATACTATCTCTATAGTGAATGATGTCAGATATATACAGATAAAAATAGTTTGAAATATATTTTCTCAGAAAAAAGAAATCAACAAGAAGAAAAGGAAATGGCTTGAGCTACTCAATGATTAGAATTTTGCAATACACTACCACCCACGGGATGAAAATAAGGAAGTATATGATTTTAACAGGAATGATCATAGAGTTATGAACAAAATAATGATTGACATAGATCCCATGTTCATGGATCTTTAAAGATGAATATGAGAATGATTGGGGAAGGGGAGACATAACTCCTCTATAAAATGATTTCCAAACCATCTTTATTAGAAAAGATAAAAAGTTCTCAGTCTAATGATGATAATTTTCAATAGAAAATTAAATATGTGAATGATTGGAAATGGGAAAACTTCATATATGAATATGTCATTCTAAAATTTGAACAGAGGATTTTTGATCCATGATTTACAACAAATTATGGAAAATTCTTTAGAATGATCTTGATACAGGGTTTCATTCGAGCACAACTTATCACCCTCAAACTAAAGGGCAGTGAGATAGGACTATTGAAATTTTATAACACATGTTGATGTCCCTAAATAATGACTTTAAAGGTATGTGGGATCCATATTTACCTTTTTTATAATTTTCCTATAAAAATATCTTCCATTTAAGTATTCAAATGAAACCGTATGAAGTGTAATATAAAGAGATATTTCTTACACCAACTTTCTGGGATGAAGTTGGTGAATGGAGGCTTGTAGACCTAGAAATTGTAGAGAAAACAAAAAAATGTAAATACTATTCAAACTCATATCCAAGCATCCCAGAGTAAGAAAAATCTCTTTGAAAATAACTTGAAGAAAGATATGTAATTTCAAGTGGGAGATCACATTTTCTTGAAGGTATCTCCATGGAAGGGTGTTACAATATTTATAAAGGCATGTAAACTGAACCCTAGGTACATCATAGCTTTTAAAATCCTTGAGATAATTGGAGCTTTGGATTATCATTTGGAAATAAAACCTAGCCTTTCTAAATTACATGGTATGTTCTATATATATTTGTTAAGAAAACACATTCTATACCCAATGCATGTTCTAACTTTTACAAAAATAGTATTTGAAACTGATTTATCTTACTATAAAGATCCTATTAAGATAATGGAAACTAGAGAACTAGTGTTAAGGAATCATATGACTCGACTTGTAAAGGTACTTTGGAAAAATCATAAAATAGAAGAAGAAACATGGGAACTTGAGGAAATTATGATGAATAACTACCCACATATATTTATGGGGAATCATTCTAGAAATTCCAAAGAAGATATTTTAATATAGGGAATAATGTAACACCCCAACATTTTACTTTATGTCTCTTTTTAGATAAATTTAATCTATTTAAATAGATTTTGTTGCAAACAACTCTAAGTTTAAACAGGACGCGATCGATTATTATGGGATTGTTATAACCTAACTGTTAATTTTGTGGTAATAAATAGAGATAACAAATTTTTTTAAAAAAATACTTGGTTTATAAATTTTTAGAATAAAATTTGTTTGTTATCAATTTATTATAAATAAAATAATAATATTATTAAAAGTAATAATAAAAGATGTGTTTTTTTGAAAAACTCTTTTTATGCGTGCAATATAGTTATATCATAATAAATTGATTTAGTCACTATTGGTGAATTATTTTAATTAAGTGTATATATTTTCTATCTAATTATTTTAGTAACATTTATATAACATTTTTTACTATGAATATAATAAAAATAAATCTATGTTTATTCTAAAAAAACATTTTTTTAAATGTGTTTTTACGTAGTATTACACACTTATTTTAAAATTAATTTATGAAACTTAAAGGCTTTGGATTTTATAAAAATGATTCGATTTTTTGGAATCAGGAGGCCCAAATTTATTAAATATGCCCATTTTAATTTTGGATATATGACCATTTTTTCTATTAGGAAGTGTTTATGACCCTTATAATATTTTATTTAAAGAAAACTCCAAGATGTCACATTCCTGATTTTATAAACTATAACATTTTTAATATGGTGTTATCTTAAATATTAATTCAACTCTAAATATTATTTTGAAATATAAAGGAATTATCTTAATCTTGGTATTTTTTTTAATTTTTAGTGGATAAATAATTTCTTTAAATTCTAGCACCACGATGATGCAATAATTATTTAATTAATAGAATAATCTAGTAAATGATATTAAAAATATTAAAATAAATATAATTTGAGATAATTAAGGTCATAAATTAATTCTCAAGTTGAAATTTACATATTAGGAATGTATTAAAAGATCCATTTTTGAGTTATCTTGTGTATTGATATTTTCTAAGAGTTAAAGTAATAAATAGTGTCAAAATTGACATTAATGATATTTTGAAATAAATAATATTTTATTAAATTATATAAAATTTCTAAAAATATTAAATTCCAATATTTTATTAGGATATAGTTGAAAATATCAACCATAATCCATTTATGGGTCTTTTTTCATTATATAGTAAAAATACTGACCCTTAAAGAGTAAAATCTTTGTTGTCACTGTAAGAGTTAAAGATGTTATATAAGGGTTAAAAATAAATGATAAGGGTAATAATGTTACATAAAACTGTATAAAAATTATAGGCTTATATTATTTATACCCATACTCATTTTATATTTTAGATAAATCACTTTGGATCCATTTTGAAATGAAAATTAATTTGTATTAATTTAATATTTTGTCAGTTTCCAAAAGTGCCCCTCACTTCAATTATAAAAGGGTACTTCTTCTGTCACTTGTTAACATCGCTTTGAGCCTTATATCTTGACCAAAACGTACCCATGTTTCATCCCAACATACTTAGAGAATTTTATGATGACCTGGTATTCTAAAAAGACCATCCCTAGATCCCTTGAGAATAGATCTAAAGGAAGTTCGCCGAAGAAGAGGTAATCGTGTTTACCAACTCATTTAAGTTCATTTATTCTTATAATTTTTCTTAATGTGTTGATTACATCACAAAATAATAAATATAGTATCATATACATACTTATATTTTAATATGATTATGATATAACCATATTCTAGATTTTATCCATCCTATGAAAAACAAAAGCACCGTACGTGCGTATGTTTGACTTACCATTTCAACATAGTGGTGTAAATACTTTTTACTCACCGCTTTACTTGGTTGATTATAATGATGGAAATAATGTATATATATGATAATTATGAAATTATATTGATTCTTGAATATTATTATAATACCAACCACTTTCTTACCCTTTTAACCATTCAGAAATGACATGATTGCTCGTGCATATATACAACTTGCTTTCTCCTAAAAGCGATGCAATTCAATTTCTAGGTTCAAAATTAAATAATGGTTATAAAAATTAATTTAATGCTTAAATATTATATTTATGAAATTAATATTATTCTAGAGATTTTGGATCCATATCCCATGTAAGAGAATCAGGATATTTAAGACAAAACAAGCATGAGAAAACAAGGTAATTAACACAAGAAACAACAAAATGAATAGAATATTATTAATAAAAGAATGGTAAAATGTTATAAGGATATAATATATGATATAATATATATTAATATGATTCTATTATAAGTTATTAATATTATTAAAACCACAATACTGGAGGTTCAGACAAATACGAAGGAAATCAGACCTTGGGTAAGAGTTATTTCACAATCTCATTATTATTCGGGATTGTTTACATTTAAGTCTCCACTGAGGAATATTTCTATCACATGTCCATGTTCTCTATGAATATTTATATTTTTTCAATATTATCCTAGGAAGATGTAAATTCAATTTTACCCATGTTTGAATTTTTAAAAACAGTTTGAAATAAATCTTTTTACCGTTTTCCAAATGAGGAGATTTATGACTTTTACAACAAAAATACATAAGGAATGTTTTATAACATATAAAAAATGACTTAATTTTCCTAATATCATTATTCCTTAATGTTTTGAATCTTTATTTACAAGTTTATAAGGTTATTTTCAAATAAAGTGTTTTCTTTTATATCTTCATAGCATTTTAAATATAAGTGATTTTAATGTAAAAATGGTATTTTCTTCAATAAAATTTCAATGAAATTAATAAATTATTTTCATCTATGTCAACATTAATTGATGAATATTATTCTTAATTTTGGTTGAAATCTTATGATACCACTAACCATGTTTTATTAAATGTTTTATGATTAGTTTGACTGGGAATATACTATTTTGATACCATTCATTATATTACTTTGGATGGATTATGATTATGTTTATTGTTTGGGGAAAGTTAATAACATTTCACATGATAGTTTCAATATAAATTCATATATTTATTATGTGACACCCCTTTCATATAATGAATTCATTAGACATAATTAGTGATGGTCAGGGCCTACTACAGCCACTCGATGCATTAGTAGGTCCAGTGAGAAAAACTTGTTTGGGTATTGGTTGAGATCATACCCATTTATGTGTGGTGTCTTGGATGAAACCTTGATGATATTTTTATGATGTCCCAAATTATTTATTCCCTCATTATTAGATTATTTATTGTTTCCAATGTGATTATTTGACAAGTTTTGATATCCATGGATAATATTTAGCTCATGTTATTATAAAAATATTTGATTTACATTTATTCTTTCCATATTAAGATCAAGTTATTTATTTAATGACATATGTTTGAGTTATCTACTATTCCATAATTTTTTATGATTATTTATGATATATTATTCTATATTCATACCCTTACTGAGTATCTTAACTCACCTTTCTTATGTTCCATTTTCCCTAGGATTTTAAGATGTATATTATAACTGTTATGCATGGATAATATGGAAGAATAATGGTGTTTTCATTGGAGTTACTACGTTTTATTATATATTTTAAGTTATAATGTAAGTTTCAAGTATGTAACTAGTTTTCCAAAACTACTAAACTATTCCATCATTTGCATTGAAATTCCTTATTTATTATGCCAATGTAATAAATTAATAACTAACTCTAGGATACTAGTGTCGAGGTGTTTATACTTTCATATTCAATATGAATATTGTATTATTAGCATTATGTTTTATTTATATTACTTTGTACATGAGTGCAGTCATTCTGGTGGATCGAGAAGATCCAAATTATCCTATTCTTATTCTCTTATTCTTTATTCATTATCCCATTATAATATTTGGCATTCTAATTGGTTTATTCATTGAATAATGTTTCATTATTAATTTATTAGAATAATTTTTTTTGGTTTATCTATGTGATATATGTACTTTATACTACATAAAATACTAATAATAAGGTAAATTCCACAGATAAAATTCATAGGTCATTACATTATTCCCCCCTTTTGAAATTTCACCCTCAAATTTTTTGTTTTACATTCTAAGGTGAAAATAAGTGAGGGTACTTTTCCTTCATTGGTTCTTCCAATTCCCGTGAAACTTATTTGTATTTATGGTTCCACTATAGTAATTTTACCAAATGAGTAGTCTTTCACATAAAAATTTATCTCCATGGTCCAAGATCTTCAATGTATTCTCCTCATTAGAGAGATTATTTTCCAACTGTACCCCCTATGAATTTAGTACATGTGTATGATCTGGTATGTAATTCCTAAAAAGGGATTTATGGAAGGCATCACACACTTAAGAAATGGTTGGTGGAAGTGATAGTCAATAGGCCACAACTCCGACATGATCAAAAATATAAAAGAGGAGATGGACCTGAGACTTAACTATCCCTTCATCCCCAATATCATGACTATTTTCGATGGAGATATGTGGAGGAATACCATATCTCCAACCTCAAACTCTAGGTAACATCAATGATTGTTTTCATAGATATTATTTCAACATTGGGAAACCCTAATATGCTATTGAATATTTTTTGAATTTTCTACAATCTCATCAACCGTATCTGGTCGCATTAGCTTACATTCACCAACTTCATCCTAGCATGCATGTGTTCTGCATCTTTTCCCATAAAGGGTTTCATATGGGTCCATTTGGATACGTGAGTAGAAACTATTATTGTAAGAGAATTCGACCAAATGAAGTTGTTGGTCCCATCCTCCCTTGAAGTCCACTGAGAATTCTCTCAATATGTCTTCTAATGTATGAATAGTCAACTCATACAGGCCATTAGTTTGTAGGTGATAAGCCGCACTAAAGTTCAGCTATGTGTTTAGAGCATGGTGGATTCTTTTCTAATGAAACAATTGATAATGGTACACCATATGTCCTTAAAAATTATCTAATTTATAGCACTATAAGTTGATCAAGTGAAAATTCCTCTAGAATTTAAATAAAGTGACCAATATTTCTAAGATGATTTACAACAAACCATATACCATTATTTGCTCTGAATGTGTTTGGAAGTCCAGTGACAAATCCATGGTGATGTTTTCCCATTACTATTTAAGTATGGGTAATGGTTACATCATCCCATTATACTTTTTTCCTTTCATCCTTTACTTGTGGACATACCCAGCACTTTAATGTATATTCAGTGATCTCCTTCTTCATATTTGTCCCACAAATAGTTTTCTCAAAGATCTCAATATATCTTTTTTATCCCTATGTGGATGGATAAGGTCATGCTCTATGCATAATTAAACATTTACATCTTTGTATCATTTTTTTATGGAACAAATATTCATGATGCAAATCATACAACTCCTTACACATCAATTTTGAACTCAAAGGATTTACAATTTCTAATAACTTCCACCTTCTTTAAAATTTACACACCACCTCTTTGAGAACACTTTATCTTCACTAAATTGGATGGATGATCAATAATTTGGGGAAAACATGATGATTTTCCTTTCTTTATGATTACCATGTCCATTATTCTCAACTATAATAAGATTTTATCCTTCTTAATTATCATTATAGATAAAGTTTTAGTATTCTTTATACTTAGAGCATCTACCAATTTATTTTATTTACTAGGATAGTAATGGATTTAGAAGTCGTAATCCATGATGGCCACTAATCATCTTCACCGGCACATATTAATTTTCATCTATGTGAATGTATATTTTTAAGTATCCTGTTATTAGTAAATATATCATGCTTCTCCCCGTAGGGATAATGCCACTATATTTTCAATACAAAGATCATAAACACAAAATCCACATCACTGATGAGATTGTTTTTCTCATGAATTTTTATCTTCGTAGAGGTTTAGTCTATAAATGTATCATTTTTTCTATAAACATCTTATGTCTTCCTTTGATGCCTCACCTTATACCAAAAAGAGTTCCCCACCTATGAGTAGTGTAAGTACTGGTTTAATGATAAGAGTTGTTTAAAATTATTTGAAACAGCCTTCACATTTACTATTCTAGAAAAAATTTACTCCCTTATGAGTAATTTTGGTTAGTGGGTTTGAAAATCATGATTATTTCCACAAAAATCATCAACAATACCCAGATATACCAAGGAAACTATGGATATCCATTAAAAATGCTGGTCCGGGCCACTCCTCAAAAGCCTTTATCTCAAAAGAGTCCATATATATCCCTTTACTAGTGATAAAATTACCAATAAAGATACTTCCTATATCTAGAAATCTTGTTTACTGTACTTTGAATATAGTTTATCCCCTTGTGAATTCTTTATCATTGTAATAAAATGTTCCTCATGCTCCTCCTTTGACTTGAAGTATATCGAAAATATCATCTATAAAGGCTACCCCAAATTTATTAAGGTAATCTATAAAGTCTCTATTCATTAATTCTATGAATATTACTGTATAATTAGTGAGTATGAAGAGAATAACTATAAACTCATATGGTTTATACCTTTTCTGAAAGGAATAATTTTGAATATATTCCTTCTTCACCTTTAATTAGTCATATCTCAACCGAAGGTCCACCTTATAGAAATAGATTTCCCCAAATTGTTGATCGAATAATTCATCTATACATGTCATGTGATAATTGTTCTTTATTATGATTTTGTTGATATCATGATAATTATAGCAAAGGCACATAGATCTACCCTTCTTCTTGATAAAGATTACTGGCGAACCCCAAAGTGAAACACATAGAAATATAAATCCCTTTTCTATATTCTATTTTAACTTCGTATTTATTTCTTCTAACTCAATGGTTTCTATCCTATAAAGAGTTTTTGATATGTACAGGGATCCATGAAAAATTTTAATTGAGATCTCAACCCCTTGGTTATGAGGAAGGATAAGAAGTTCTTTAGGTAACACATTATTGTAGTCCCTCATAATGGTCATGTCTTCATGCCTGTTCCTATCCTTTGTCTAAATTATTTGAGATAGATACGATTTCTAATAATGCAAAGTATCCATTCTTGATAAAAATATTCTAAAAGATATTCATACTGCTTACATTTTTATAGAATTGGAGAATTCCCCAGGATGTGAAGAGTGATATCACTTTCCCAACATTTGATGTTGTATTTATATAAAGATATCCAATCGATGAAAGATTTAGTATCAAAATACACCAAAGAATGTAATATGAGATTTTATAGGAGTCTTAGTCCCAAAACATAAAATATGGAACTATTTTATACTTTAGATTCCATAATTTCCCCATTCTATGTCCTCATAGATAACTCAACCTCTATATTTTGAGGTGAAGTTTGAATAAATCTACTAAAATTGAATGGTATGAAAGAATACATAGAACAAAATAATAAAATTATGTCTACTATTCTTAAAAGAATAAATATCATACACATCAACCTATCATTATTAGGAATCACTTTATAATTAGGGATAGAATATGACCTTCCCTGCTGGCTTGGAGGTTGTGATCATCGATTATCTTCAACATCCCTTAGATCAGGGTATTGGATCACATAATTTCCATGTTCCTTATAGTTGAAACTCTTAACATTGGGCTGAGTGTTGATCTGAACCTGCCTTTCTTCTTTTTCATTATCAGGGTTCTTCATATCTCTTCGATAATGATTAGCGTGATAAACCTATTTTATACAATTAAAGCATCTCATGGTTCCCTTTGGATCCTTAGGATTTATATATTTATCATTCCGTATTAAACTCTATTTTAATATTTTTTGTCTCTAAGCCCATGAGATAAATGAGAGTATCCAATATCCATTTCAACCTTTAGGGCACAACATAAAATCTCCTCAAAGCTTTCAATGTTTAGAATCTCCAATTAATTTCATAGAATAAAATTTAACCCACTAAATAAGCGATCCACCTTGATTTTAGTTTTCATGAGAAATCCAAAGGATTATCAAGAAAGCCTTTTAATTTTTTCCTCATAGACCCTGATTGAATCATATTATTTTCCTTCAGTTTGTATACCTCCCTCTCTATATTAAGATGAATAGTTCTAAGAAAATATTTATTGAAAAATATTTTCTTGAATCCATCTAACTCCATGGAATAAATTTACTCTATAGACATCATCTTTTTGAGTTGTGTATACCACCAATCATCTTCCCCATAAAAATGATTTATTGACATAATAACCTTATCTTATTCTACAAACTAGAGGACAAAGAATATCTTCTCAATAAAGTTAATCTATTTTTATTAAAAGAGGGGATTAATAGATCTACTAAATACTAGAGGCCTTTTTCATATAAACTATTTGACGGAAACTTTCTCTTTATTAGGAGGAGGGAAATTACACATGATTCAAGTTATTATTCAAAAATTGATCCAGTTGTTCTAGTATTGTCATGAAATCCTAATCTCCTGTTCCCATTAGGTTTGTAATATCATTAGGGAAATCTTCACATTTCCCATCACATTGGTTGTTAGAAATTTCTCTGACACCAACTATAATAACCCAAGGATTTAACACATATTATCACATGATTTTAAGCATAAATATCCACTAAATATGAAGAAAGGATCGAAAAGCCTAGTGTCTTTGAAAGAATCAGTAGATAATTAGAAAACATAAAAATTGAATAAAAAATATTTTCATTAATCTCTATAATTATATCCAAACTCCCTTTGAGATCCTATAACTCCATAAGATAACCTAGAGAATACATAGACAAAATGGGTGAGCTAAAAATCACTATATGGGAATAAAATTGGAAACAAAGCATAAAATATGTGTTATAATACATAGAATGATAACATAAAAGGTATGAATCATTAATAAATATATAAGGGAATAACATATAGAACATGAAATCATAAAATCATGAAAATATATGAATGTGTAAGTAACATATATCACGACATAAACATGATTCATGGCTAACTACAAAGATGGTATCATATGGGGGACATAGTCCCATAATTGATTAGGTTTACTCCTTAATCCCATACATAACAACTCACGAGACTAAACCATTTAACAATTCATTGGTGTGATATCTAGTCACACCCATAATAACATGCATATGAATATATGTTCCACATAAGTAAATCAAACATAAGGAATAAGCGTAAGGGTTGTCCATGGGAAGAAATAAGATTCATAATCATGTCATAAGGAATAACTAAAGGGTGTATCATAATGGTATCCCTAAAAGAAATGATTTAAATTATTATTTTATATAAATAAAGGAAAAATAATAATATATCATTAATAAAAATTTCCAACTGAATTGAAAACATGAAAAAAGAGTGTCTAGTTAACTTTAGAAATGTTCCACTTAAGCACGATATTTGTAAAAAAATAAAGAGCCTTTAAAGATGAAAAATGAATAATCATTTACGTAAAACAAAAAAATGTACCAATTTTTTTTTTATGAAAAAATGAGAGATTTTAGAATTAATGGGTGGATTTAAATTTTTACTGATTGTACTTCAAAGTGTGTATGAAATAGAGAAGTTAACTTTAACTAGGTTTTCTTCTTGAGAGGAATTGAGAAGGGAACCATTTAAAAATTGTATTTACCCATAAATAAAAGATTAATTGAGATTGATACATATGTATTGAACATATAAACATAATATAGGATAATTATATAAGAATTATTAAGATATACATTGAGGAAAAGGGAGATAAATTGTTACCCAAAATAAATATGGTGGTTCGGAGAGATCCCTTACCTTATGTACAAATATGATTTTCAATTTCACTTAGTGTGTTGGATAATCAAATTATATTAATTAATTACTTAATTAATAATATCTTAAAAATATATTTTATTTATTAAAATTTTATTAATTTCATTTATAAACATTTTGATGAGTTAAAAAGTTCAATTTCCTTATTCCAGGAATGTTCATTTCATGGTTTAATGGTCGGTTCACATGTGTATAGTTATGGATGTTCTATTAAAATGGAAATAATACTCCAAAAGTAAAATTAAATGGTATTAATGAACTTAAATAAGTATAAATATTCCCATATATAATTTTTTTTTGATATGGGGATGGTTCTTTGGGTAAAAACATTACTATTATGTGGTTTGTTCATTTAAGTGGTTTTATCAACCTTCACAAAGTAGTTTCATTTTATTTAATATTCTATCTGTATTTTAGTTATAGAACATTAAATAAGTTATAAAATACTTATTAAAATCTAATTTAACCATAATAATAGTTTTATGACTAGCCTTGATGGTGGTACTGGAAAACAGAAACTCATTATCCACAGAGAAAGTTAACCGCCATAATTTGGGCAGTGGTTTAATTTCATTGAATAATAGGAGATGATAAAAGGGATAGATTTATGATATTTAATTATAAATATAAAATTTTAGTATATAACTGATGTTGTATTTATTATTTTTTGATGTATGGATGTGGTTAGTATAAGGTAGATGAAGAAATGAAATTAAAAGAGGTAGTTTGAGAATGGTACCTCTTTAATATCACCTCCTTGAAGGACCCTTTAAAGAAATGTAAATAGATATTTTGGTGATACTAGAAGAAATAGTACATGGAGAGAGTTTTAAGTAGATGGTTTTATAAATATTTTTTATGATTCACTTTTTATAATGTATAATGAGAATATGGGTTGTTATGGATGGTGTTTATAAGGGGAGGAGAGGGGTGTTTTTGTTTTTTATATTCAGTAGTTCATTATTTTAAACTCAATTCATTCAATAGTATTTATTCTTGTGACTATATTTAGTAAATTATGAATGTGAGTTCGAACTAATGGGCTCTTACATCATCCATGACTCAAAAATTCATGTATTTTCCTTATAATGTTAAATACCGTGAATTAAGATATTTGACCATTCACAAAAAATTCAACTATTTTAGAAACATCTGTAAAATACTCCCTAATTTTTTTTCAATGTTTACATTTAAAAAATTTAATTATTTTTATGAAACTAATTTTCTAAATTTGATAACTTTAATTTTTAAATAAAACCCTCATTTATTTGAAAAATAATGAGTTTAATATTATAATCAATTTTACGAACCTTTGAAAAATTATTTATGCTGTCATAAAATTATCTTATCATTTTAATAAAAATTAATATTAATTTATAAATATATTTTATATAAATAAAATTTATTTTAAATCATTATATTTATTATAAAAGTGTGATTCAAATATTTATGTTTTATAAAAATTAAAACACTTAATTGGTTATTTTAAAAACATTTATTTTCTTGTATAATGGTTTAAATATATTAAATTTTCATTTTATGAGATACCTAAATATTAATTTACACTTCCTTAGGTGTGGTTACAGTTATAATGGTCATATTACTATTTCTAATAGTTAGATTACTATTCTAATAGTTACGTTACAATTGAAATGGTCTGATTATTATTCCAACAGTCTGATTTATAACAGTCATTTGGGTTCATTATTGATTATAAATACCACTTGTTCCATTAATTATTAATTCAATTTTATTTCCTATCAATTTTATATATAATTTCATCTTTAAAATGAATATTTTATTATTAAATTTATTTTTTATTTCTACAGATTTGTTCATGAGTGTGGCCATTCTGGTAGATCGAGTAGATCCAAATTATCTTATTATTATTCTCTTATTTTCTATTTATTCTCCAGATATAATATTTGGCATTCTTGTTGGTTTATTTTTTGTATAATGTATCATTTTTCATTTATGAGAATAATATTTTTTTGGTTTCTCTGTGCGATGTATTTGTTTTATACTACTTGAAATAATTATAAACAGGAAAATTTCATTGATAAATTTATGGGTCATTACAGTGGTAACATAGAGGAGTTTAGAATCCTATATAGGATATTTACTAGTATAAAAATAGTTTATATTTCCCCCATTTACCTTGAATGGGTTCTGTGAATAAGTTCCCCTGATCTTTACTATATTATATAGAAGAACGTTAGTTATTATATAAGGTTCAGTATCCTTGAATGTTTTTTTACCAACCATTATATCCCTTTCTGAATATTGTAGCAACACTTTGTTTCCAATTTGAAATTACTTCTAGGTGAGTCTATCATGGACATATTTGATCTTCTCCTCACAAAATAGAGTATTCTCAGGGGTTTCTATTCCTTTTTTCTCCAACTTCTTCTTTTGTAGCTTCTTAGGTTTTCAGCTTTCCCTGACTTTGGGTTATTTTCTTTAGCAATCCAACAGACCTTTTCATATAGCTTGAAAGAAATTATATCACTTCCTACAACCTAAAAAAGTTATATATAGGTTAAAATAGAAAATTAGAATAAATTATCTGAATAATTGTCATAAATTCATTCATTTTTTCCCATATGTAAAATAGTTTCCAGAATAACTTTCTTCTAAAAACATATTCAGTAGAAAAATCCCGAGGTTTCATATCCTTTTAAAAAAAATAATGCTATGAAAAATTTAAATATGTTTTATAAGAATAAATAATATTTCAAAATGATATACATTAAAAGTAGTTTTTTTGTTAGAAGGGTATTTCAATGATTCAAGTATATTAAAATCTATTATTTCTTCACTATAGGTCATAGAAAGTGTTCCTTAATCAACATTGATTTCTTTTTTCATACTTTTGAGAAATTTATTACCTAAGATGATGGGGAAATATTTTTACTATTGTATTAATCCATGTTTAGGATGTAGAAATCAGTAGGGAGTGGATAAGCTTATACACTTACTAGGACATCTTTTAAAATACCAACTAGGTAGGCAGTGGATTCACTAGCAATATGGACAACCACTCAGTTGGGTTTGAGTTCTCTTATCTATATAAATGAGTAAACTGAATAAGGAATAACATTAATGAATGATATTAAATAACATAATGCGTAGGAAAATTTAATATCTCTTATGCTGAAAAGGATAGAAAAGATACTTGTATGTTGAAATTTATGGAGGGATTTTTAGGGTTACAAGGGTATAATTTTTTTTACTTAAACTCAAATTTTCATTACCTCACAATATTCTTCTTCCTATGAACATTTAATTTATGAATTTAATATCCCTTTGTATATGGGGGATTGAATCCGATAAGGGGATTTTGATTTACACTTTCTAGAACCAATCTTGCATCTCATGCTGTAGTGGTTATTTATTAGTTTTCTTAGGTTCTTGAATTATTATAGGAAAGGGTGGTTGAGTTTAAAGTGGTTATTCCATCTTAGCTTTTCCTTTATCATTTTTTTCGTAGGTTGGGTTTCTATAGGCACTTTTTCTTCAAGTTCTTTGGTAGGGCAAATTTCCTTAAATTCAATGGGTTTTCTAATTCCATATTCTTCTTTAGGTGGTGATAATTATTCAAAGACTTCTATTTCCTTGTCACTCCTTATAGAAATAGATATATCATTTCCTATGGGTTTGGGAATGGATTGGGGAGAAATATTACCTGCGATTTTTTTGGTCATTTTATTGATGCTTGTAATGAACTATCCATTTGTGTTCAAAACTTATTTGAGTAGGTAATCCAGCGAGGATTTTGGAGATTTCCTTAGTTGGTAGCTAGTATATGGATGGGAATTATATCATTAAAATATATGTGTATATTTTTTAATGTAAAATCCTTGTTAAAAGGGTGGATTCTGAAATTTTTATTTTTTGGAACTATTTTGAATGTTGGAGTACTTTCTGCCTCCTTGTTTGTAGCTTGGATATTATTGGTACGATCTCTGGTACAAGGATTAACAGTTTTCTTAAACTTGAGAACACCCATAAGTGAAGTGTTCCTAAGAGAAATAGACTTGGTATACCCTAGTATGTATGGTATGTGACCTATCTTTCACTTTTTTTAACCCTATTTTTTTCAATAGAGTTTAGTTCATCAATTTTGTTGAAAATGAGAGAGTTAAAACTGCTCACCTCTTATACTACCCATGTGGTAGTTCTCATAACAAAATTTTGAGAGTTCTAGGATATTATTTCAATAATCTCTCTTATATTAGTAGGTGAATTTTTGATCATTTATCATACAAAGGAAGCATCTAAAATGATCCAGTCACTATCCACGAATCCTTGGTAAAGGAATACCAAGAAATTATTCTCTTCAAAATATTGGTGTGGTTATAAGTTAATTTGTCCTTTAAATGTCTCCCAACTCTTGTACAAGGTCTCTCTACTTTCTGTTTTGGTTGCATAAATATTCTTCCTCAATTAGACACTCCTCAATGAAAGGAAATAATTTTGGAGGAAAAATCTATACAATTCATCCCATGTGGTGATCTATCCTAGTTGAAAGCTGTACAACCATTATTTGGAAGACCCTTCAAGAGAGAAGTTAAATTTATTCCCACTAATATGAGCCTTGATGACTCATCTAGGTTAGAAACTGTTACAGATTTCTCCAAATGCCAATAGATATTTTTGGGATCTTCTCTTGAAAAACCATGAATGTTTGGCAGGTGAGTTAGCATTACAGTTTCAAGCTAAAAATCTTATTGATTATTCATTTTTAATTATATATTGTTGTTATCTAAATGAGGTTTATACAGTTCCCTTAAATTTATATTCAATTAAATATGATTTTATTCCTTGTTTTTGTTTCTTAAAGTTACAATGGTGGAAGAAGAAAAATGGGATGAGGAATTTGTCAATATAGCAGTGAAAAACTCCACTTATGACTCCTTTTTAATTTTTAGTATCTCTATTATCCTTTGCTAAACCTTGGGATCAAAACCAATTAGGTGAGATGTATTTGATTTGGTTATTTGTTGAATTTATTTTTGAAAATAATAGTAATGAAAAACTATAACATCCATGGAAATGACTTCCAATTTTATAATGGTCTTATAATGGGATGGTAAAAAAACAAATTTAAATGAAATTAAAATAAAGTATTAGTGGTAATTAGGTTTTTATCTGGAGAGGAAATAGATACGGTTTTGTTTTACTTTTGTTTTATGGGATCAATATGTTGAAAACAGAAATGGGGTATTTTTTATTGGTTTTATAATCAATTAAGAAATATATACTAGCCTTGGATATCTCATTTCATATCCTTTTATATACTTATTCAATTTTACTCTCCTGTTTTATCTCTTAATCAAATTAAATTTCACTCGATTACACTCTTCCATATTTTTCAGTTTAGAGGTAGGGAAACAATGACCACTGCAACCACCAATATTTCCTATCCAAATAATAAGCTATCTTTGATTACCCTTAAATCAACCCTCTTCTCAAGATCACAAGTAATGGACAATATTTAAGTGGAATATATGTACGATCCAGAAAAAAAGAAAAATTCAAAATGAAAGAAATTAAGAAATATCATAATTTTGATGCACTTTGAATAAATAAAAAGATGTATCTAGAAGAAATTGAAAATTTAAAACATAGAGTTTATTAAAAAGGGATTGGGGAGTCTCATTAGTAATAACTCTAAGTGATTTTTGTACCATCACTGTAGTTATTATAATAAAATAAATAGATAAAATGAGAAATAATAGTAGAGAGTGATCCTCTAAGAATGAGCTAGTGAGAGATTTTTTGCCTGCTAGTGAATCATGCTCTTATTTTTAGAAGAATGATCATGCATCCTTAGGAACTTTAGAATTATTCATGTGATCTACATGACCATATTAAAATTATTTGGGAATGATCTTCAATTTCAACTATTGACTAGTGAATTTTTATTCTTGAGACATGTTTAATTGAGGGCTATGATGATTTTTCCTTGGCATTGAGAAGCTTCCCTAATTAATTTTCACACCTCCCATGACTAAGCTCTATAAAATTCCTTTATAGGTGAAGTGTATTAGATATTCACTGCACATTGGATGTCAAAATGTGTTTGGAGGAAGATGATGAACATGTTAAAATTGGATTTGGAAATTGGGCCTTGGAAAGTGGGCCTAGACATTGGTGCAATTTCCCACATCGATTTGGTTTGTGTCCTCAAATATGAACCTGAAAACATGAAAACAAATAAATTAATTTATTTATTAATTAATTATCTAATTTTCTTATATATATATATTTAGATTTTTCATTTTTTTATTATTTTATTTTTGAGAGGGTGTGAGTCAGGAATTTTTCATGGCACGATCATCTTCTTCAACCTTGACGATATCAGAATCTCCTTCATAGGATTCAGACTCAGAGAGGCTAGAGAGATTGGATTCTTCACCTAGTGGAGCATCTTTTTTGATTTCATCCCCTCACCGGCACGTGGTTCCAACAAGATTTCTTTATGGGATAGATGTTTTCACTAGGGACATATTCATTTGATGTGGGTGGTCGGTCAAGGCTGTGTGGCTCGATAGAAAATGGTATGAGCATTTCTTGAAGGTTCTAGGTGCAACGTAAGTGTGTGATGTGTTTTTCCAAACTTTTTTTTCAAGATCGATGAAAAATAAGGGATTTACAGAATGATAAACATCATGATCTATGAAATTAAATCAAAGATAATAGAAAATAGATAAAACTTCAGAATCAAATAGAGGGTCATCACATATTATTTCAAATTAATTTAATAAATTAAATAATTACATTATTGAAATTAATTCATTTTGTATGGATCTGAAAATATATTTCCATTGTACCATTGTTGTGTTGTTGGAATCAAGAGCATTTCCCCTCTAGAAGTGATCCACATGTGTTCCAAAAATCTATGAACATCACCATAGGAATATCTGGGTTCTAGAATGACAAATCCTGTCACTTGAACCATTTGACTTAGATCACCATGAGAACTAATTTCAAAGTGTTCTCCTTGATCTATCTTGAATTGAGGGAGGGAGGTGTAGGAAGATCAATCTTCATTACTGGGAGCGTTCTTGGAGAAGGGGGGGGGATCTCTAGGGCTTGGGAGAATTATCTAATTTTTTTTGTGCACAACCAAAACAAATGAATTGGATTTATTAGAAAATAATTTAATTGGGTTAATCGACAACTAGGTTTAAAATAAAATAATTTCACAAGTGACCTTAATTATTTATTTAATCCCCACAAAACCCCATGTCAAATAATAATAATAATAATAATATTTATTAAGATACACTTAACTTGAAAATTAAATTAAACATTATTTAAACAAATATTGTTCAATATTTATTATTTCTCAACAGACCATTAAACTTGGTCTTCCATTCGTACAAAATATTTATTGAGCCTTGAATAATGACTATTTAGTTTATAAGTATATATCAATGAATTATTCTCTAAAAATATATAATATATTCACTAAATAAAAAAATATATTTATTAAATATTCTACTCACATTACATTGTGTAGAAAACATGAATAATTATTAGACCATGTGGGGGAATAATATTTATTCAACTTTCTAAATAATAAATAATAAAAATATTATTTAACTGAGATTCTCGATACACTTAGTATGCGACCCTCGAGGTCTGTTTCTCAGCGGCATTATGCGAACCAGCCTAAAGTCCAAGGTTATCATCCAAAAACACACAAAGGATCCCATAGATAAAGAAGTTAATGTCATAGTAATATAATAACTCATTGATACACTTATTGTTTATTATAATACCTTTTATCATGATATCTCTAATCAAGAAGGTTGAAGGCCTATGTCATCGACCTATGTACTCGATGTCTCTTTATTTGAATTCATGAAAATTGAAATTTCCTATAGTGAACCATGGACTTGGATTTATTTAGGATATATCATTTTTATCAAATTTCTTGATATATAAACTTCTATTAAATAATAAAAGGGAAAAATTGTTTTTCACATCATTCATTAATGTAATATTACTCATGACACACCCAACACATCCTACAACACCGCGAACATCTGTTGTCAATATTTTAATCAGTAAATCAAACTACATGAATCATAATAATCATTAATAATAATCCTAAATTCTATATATCCATAAAAATGACCATAGATAAGAACATCCAATGAAACATATAAATATGGAATTCCTAATGCCGAGTCTCATTCTCATAATATTCTACACTAGATATTACTAAGGTCGTACACAATGAGAAGGTGCCTTAAAGTCCTGTGAGTCTCCACCCATGATAGACTATATCATTTTTATCCCTCAAATGATATTATCAATATATAAAAAAAATATTTAAGAATAGTATCAAAACACTTCTGGGTTCTCATCATAGAAAATAATTACTATGGTCTTTTAGTGTGAAAACTACTCTTGGAATATTATCACATACTATGTTACACAGAAGAACAATTACAATGCGATAAGAAGTTTATTTATATTAAAATATATGAATACAGGTTATCATAAAGTACACAAAAGTTGGTTCTAGGGAACCAACTCCAACTGACTCCCATTTTCACGAGATCCAACAACTAACAACCTTTAGTCCACTAGCTCTCACATGATACTCATGATTCTTCTAAGGTAGACCTTTATTCAAGGGGTGCACCACATTATCTTCCATGGGTAATCTAATTACTGCAAGCTTATCACTTTGATAATAATACCTAAGGAGGTGATACTTCTAGATCATATGATTTGTCTATTAGTGCAACCTTGGATATTTTGAAATAGTCACCACTATAGTTCTATCACAATACAATGCAGTAGATTATTTACTGCTAGGTATCACATCAAGACCCTAGAATAATTTTCGTATCCAAATGACTTCCTTGGATACATCGGAAGATGAAATTTACTAGGGCTCGACTTTAGAATCAATGAAGACTGGGTGCTTTGAACTCTTCCATCTCACATCTCAACCATTGAGACAAAAAACATTTCCTCATTTCAACTTCAGATCATTTTTATCTTTCTAAAAACTATCATCAATGTAAATCCTAAGTACCATCTCCTTATCTCCTCCATACACCATGAAAACATCCTTAGTTCTTCTCGGATAACTATGGATAAACGTAACAGTAGACCAATGTTGTTATCCTATATCTGCTTGATATCTACCTACCATTATTAATACATAGGCAAATCAAGTCTAGTACATAACATGGAATACATGATTGATCCTATCACTGAAGCATATGGTATCTTATTCATTCTCTGTTTATCCTATTGTGTATGAGGGAAAATTTTCTTAGAAATATATAAACCATGAAACATTGGAACTAGTACCCTCTTAAATTGTTCCATTCTAAATATATTTAGTATCTGGTCAACATATGTACTTTGACTTAGTCCATGATGCCTCTTGGATCAATCATGAATGATCTTGATCCCTATAACATAGGCTGCTTCACCTAAGTCATTCCTCGAGAAACACTTATTTAACTAGTCTTTAATAGACTGTAAGAATGGTAAATCATTTAAAATAAGTAATATATCATCAACATATACTACGTGGATAAAAAATTCATTTCCATAAATCCTATTATAAACACATGGATCACATTCATTCTTAATGAAACCAAATTATTTTATAGATTCATTGAATCAAATGTTCCATGACCTAGATTCTTTCGTCAATACATAAATAGATCTATACATCTTTCATATCATTTTGGCATCACCTAGACTCATAAGACCTTCTGGTTGTGTCATATAGAATTCTTTATGAAGGTTCCCATTATTGAATGCACTTTTGACATCCACCTTCCAAATCTCATATTCATGGTAAGCTGTTATAGCAAGTAGAGTTTTGATGGATTTAGACATAGAAACTACTAAAAAGGTATCATCATAGTCAATTCCTTGACATAGTTTAAACCCTTTAGACAATATACTTACTTTATATGTATTTACTTTACCTTATATGTCTAGTTTTTTCCTAAATACCCATTTTCACCCAGTAAGATTTACATCAAATGGTGCATTGAACAGATCCCAAACTTGGTTCTGATACATGGAGTCCATTTCATAATTCATGGCTTATTTCCACATTGAATTTTTTGAGCTCTTTACTAGCTCTTTTAAGAAGATAGGTTTATTATTTTTAACCAATAATGGGTCACTATATTCGGTGACCAGAAAACCATATCTCTCTAGTTCTCTTACCTCTCTCATCCTCCTATGTAGTACTTGTATTTTAGGAATTACATCTTCCACAGGGAGCTATTGAATTTATTCCTATACCAAATCTTGTGTATCTTGAGCATCAAATTCATAAAAGTCAATCTTTCTCCCACTATCCACTTTGTGGATGTGCTCCCTCTCAAGAAATACGGATTTTATGGAAACAATAACTTTTTTATCTGAGAGGTAATATTGGTAGTATTCCTTTATTTACTTGGGATACCCAATAAGGATATAATTTGTTCTGTAGGGTTCTAGTTTGTTTCCTGAGAGGGCCTTGAAAAATTCCTCGTGAACCCATACACATGTATGCAATAATTTTCTTCTTCTTCCCACCCCATAACTCAAAGGAAATTTCAGTTTCTACTTTAATTGGTATTATGTTTAATGTGTATTCCACAGTTTGTAAGGAATATCCCAAAAAAGATATTATAATATCTCCATGAATCATCATCGACCTTAAAATGTCTAAAAAGGTACAATTACTCTTTTCATTAACACCATTCCACTACGGTGTGTCAGGTGGAGTGAGTTAATATAGAATCCCAAAATTCCGTAGAAAGTTGATAAACTTTTAGTTAAGATATTTACCACCTCTATTCAATTGAAGTTACTTTATCTTCTTTACAAGTTGATTATCTACTTCATTCATCAATTCCTTAAATTTTATTATGGACTCATACTTGTACCTCATTAGAACGACATAACAATATATACTCAATTCATCCATAAAAGTTATGAAGTTAGAATACCCACCTCTAGCTTCTACTGAATATGCTTCACACACATCAGTGTGAACCAATACTAGAAGCATTGTGGCCCTTTCACCCTCTCCACTAAATAGAGGTTTGGTCATTTTTTTGTAAATAATAATGAATTAATTCAAGTGTTTTTAGCTTAGATGAGTCTAAATGACCATCTTTTCATATCTTTCTCAAATTCTTATCATCTACATGACCATAATGGTGATGCCATATTTGGTTGTTATACGAGTCACAAGAACATGTTCTGTTATCAATTTTCAATACAAGGTTTTCGTAAGTTAATACCTAATGACTGTTATTTAAATTTTCCATAACATAACATTTTTTATCCTTATAAAATAAAACTGTTTTATTTTCAACCATGAAAAAAACCCATCTGCATCTAGGAATCTTACGAAAATTATATTCTTGGTAACCATATATACATAATAATAATATTTTGAAACCAAAATCATTCCCATTTGCAATGAATGGTGGAAGTCACCAATGGCTGGGGAAGCTAGCCTTGCACCATTATTAGCTCTCAAGTCCACCTCTCCTTTATAAATATTTCAAAATATTATTGGTTTCATAATTTGGATATATATTTGAGAACCACAAGCTATATCTAATAGTAAATGTTTATATATTGAAAGAATACACTCAATAACAAATGTACCATTATCTTCCCCTTGAATTTGGGTGCAATTATTCTTCCAGTGCCCAGGTTTATAACACACAAAACATACTACCAACTTTTACTTACCTTAGATCTAGATATTCTTCTTCTTGGAAGGATGGTGCTCGGGAGATTTTGACGTATTGTGAATCTTGGACCCCTTTCCCTTGTTCTTAATTTTCTTATTCCCCATAAAGACCGAAGTTTTATCATTCCCCATGTCCTTATCCACATTGCGAATAAATGTAACAAGTTCTGAAAGAATATTCTCATTATTTATCTTATTTTATTTAACAATAAAAATAGAGAATGTCTTGGGTAGTGTAGAAAGTATGAGATCTATACAAAACTATTCCTAGAATTTAATCCCTAAGATATCTAATCATTTGATGTTGATAATAAGATTGACTACATGAGGCCCATCTGGTGTAGACTCTCCAAGAATAGTTGTAAATAAAGCATTGGAGATCTCAGAACTCTCTTGTCTCACCTTCTCTTGATAGAGATCCTGAAGGTGAGACATCATGCTATATCCATCGATGTCCTCATATTGCTTCAAAATCTCATTGGCCATTTATGATAGCATGAAACATGGAACATCTATAGATTCATCCATATGTTTCTCAAAGAGAGATAAATCTTCATCACTGCCCTCTTTATGAGGTGCTTTAGGAATATGTTCTTCTAGAAGAGATAATTTCCTTTCAGGGTGAAGGATAACATGTAGGTGTCTTTTACATTATTTTAAATATGTTCCAGTGATATGGTTATATTTGTCAAGTATGGATCACAGTGATAGGTTTGAGGTCGTTTTATTTCTGTTTCTACAAATAAAATGAGAAGAATTTTAGTACTTTATCTAATAAAATTTCGACAGAAAAACAAATATTATATTTATTAGTCTCCCACTATTTTATTGAAACCCAATAGACCTCACTATTGGCTTCATAATATCCCGTTGCTTGTGAATTCTAGTGGAAATGATCTATATTCCCATTCTTATCACCCTAACTTAGGTTGGTTGAGAAAATAAAATGTTTTTAGGTATTCATTCCAAATTATAACTACATTAACTCACAGTTACTTTATCTATTGAGAGAACTCCCCAATACTGAAATCCATAAATTGGATTTTCTCAACCCTTGACTCTCAGTTACACTAATTCCCGCTTTGAAAGTCAACCCTGGATGAAAACTAAGTAATGTCAATCCAAAAATTCAAGTTAGAATTCTCTGTTAATTAAAATCATTCCATCTTTGTCTGGTTAATCACTTTGAACTATGGAACAATTTTAACTTATGTAGTGAAAGGATATATTGACTTAATATATATAATTGGGGGATTTTATTTTTTTTGTGTAAATTTCCAATCATCATCATTATCACATGATTTTAAATATTAAGTGGATTTATGTATGTGATTAAACATGTTTTAGATAATATTTACATGTAATCCAATTTATTTTAGTTATATCTTGTCTACTAATTAATTTCCTTAATTCATGTGATTGTGAAAAAACATCCATAATGAACTAACCATGAAACTTGATAGAAATAAAATAGTTAATTGGCGCGATCATCAGGTTTTACTAACAGTATGTTTATTTAAAGGTTGATAAACTAACCATTGACCTAGGGGAAAACCACCTTGAACCAATTAAGTTTCATGTTACATATTTCCACCTATCCACCTATCTATCTCTTTTGGATTGGTTTCTCTTCAGCTCCAAACTTGAACAACCTCATCTATATTGGGAGCTCCATCCATTACATATTATTTTACCACACACATGTCAGGGGAAAAAGGTTTACCTAAAATAAAACATTGTCATGAAGACTCTTACATAATTAGAGGAGAGAAGGCACACAAATAAATAATTTAATTTAATAATAAATTAAATTAAATCAATAATATAAAAAGGTCTCATCTATGATCATGATCATCCACATGCATGTAACAAATTACACATCCAATAAAACAATAATTGAATTATTAATAGTTCTTATTTAATATAAATAGAACTCAAATCAATTAATTATCTTCTTTAATTAATCAATTATTTTATCTTAATTCTCATCCAAATTTCCTTGATATTCTCATCCATCATAATTTTAAACAAATTAAATTTATTTTAAATTAACTATGTACATAGATGTACCTTGGAGGAAACATGGTGATTACCCATCCAAATCTACCCAAAATTTATTATAATCATATATAATTTACTCTTATGAAATATAGCATACAAAACTTATCATGTACTTTAATGACATGTACTATCAACTTAATGATTACACATATTACTTGATTTTTTTTGTTACGCATTATGATTCAATACACGTAGAGTAAATCTGTCATTTGACTCATACATGATATCTAGATCTAAACATTATGCATAAATTAATTAAACACACACACACACACACACTGATATATATATATATATATATATATTAAAACTTATCACATGGTGTGTCCTATAAATTTAATGACCACAAGCAAGAACATGTAGATAATGTTTACTCAAAATAATAAATGAATTTTTATGCTGCATAATTTTGTATAAGTATAAGATATATATAGGTTATCTAAACGTCATGCACATCTCTCACCATCTATCCAAGGAACACACCTAGAGACTCGGTGTGGAAATTGTGCCTTAGAAAAATTGGATCACACAACATGTTTTCTCCAAATTACATGGTCACCAATAATGTAGGCCATGTATGGAAATATGTGGCCCATCTGTGTCTGAATGGAATACACTTTATGTATGTGGGATACACAGTGTGTAATCTAGTTGATCGTGTGCTAGGCTGTCCTGTTCAACATGCGGTGTAATAAATTTAATGCACACATTTTGAATTAATTATGAATTAATTCTCAGTGTATTGAAGATAAGAACATGGATTGTAACTCTGGTTACACATTGTGTACTCCTATGTTATCTGGACAGAATCCTCAGAACCTATAGATGAGTTACTCTATTTTATTTCATTCATAAAATTAATCATTTTGATTAGATCTATAAGAAATGATTCAAGAAGAAGATCTTGTAATTTGGATTAAAAGAATGATTAAACATGAAATGAAAACTAAATAAAAATTCCTAAATCAACCAATGATCTTTAAATAATTATAAATAATTATGTGACCACTATAATACCACTTGAAGGTTCTAGGTGTAGTGGATGTATGCGATTAGTCATTCACAAATTTTGTTTTTGTTATGATCGATGAACAATCCTAGATTTACACAATGATAAATTTCATGACATATAGAATTGAATAAAAGAAATATAACATGGGATAGAATACTAGAACTAAATGGAGAACCATCACATATTTTTTTTATAATTTATTTAATCAGTTAAAGAACCACCTTGTTGGTATTATTTGTTTGTTGATGGATCTAACAACATATTTATGTTGTACCATCATTGAATTTTAGTAATCAAAAGTAGATTATCTCTAAAGGTGATCTACACATGTTCCACAAATCATTAAACATTTCCCTAGAAATATATAGGTTCCAACATGATAGATCCTATCTCTTATACTGCTCTCCTTTGATCACCATGAGAACCACTTCCAAAGCACTCTCCTTAAGCTTTCTTAACTTGAGGGAGGGTGGTGGATGAAGATAACTCTCCATTCTTGGGAGCATTCTTAGAGAAGGGATCTCTCTAGGGCTTTAGAGTATTTTCCAAATTTGGTGAGTACAACCAAAATAAATGAATTGGATCTCTTATAAAATAATATAATTTGGTTTATATATCGTTAGGGTTAAAATAAAACAATTTCACAAGTGACCTTAATTATTTATTTCATCAATACAGAACCCCATGCCACATAATAATAATAATAATATTATTTCTCGACATGTTCTTAACTTGTGAAATAAATTAAATATTATTTAATAAAATAATATTCAATATTTATTATTTCCCACTAGACAATTAAACTTGGTCTTCCATTCCTCCACAATATTTATCAGGATTTGAATAGTGACTATTAATTTATTAAATAAATATTAATGAATTATTCTCCAATGAATAAATAAATATTATGTTCACTAAATAACAAATAAATATTTATTAAATATTCGACTCTCATCATATTCTCTTGAGTAACTAGTGATGGAATATACGTGATTAAGAAATCATGAATAATTATTAAACCACATACAAGAAAAATATTTATTCAACTTGTTAAATAATAAATAATAATAATATTATTTAACATAGATTCTAGATAAACTTATTGTGTGACCCTTGAGGCCTATTTCTCAGTGGAATTAGGGGAACAATACTTAAGTCCAATGTCAATGTCTAGAAAAATATCAAGGCACCCATAGAGAAATAATTTAATGATGAAATTGCATAATACCTCATATAGATGATTACTGTGTATTATATCCCCTTTACCATGTACCTCTAATTAACCAAGTTTCATGCCAGTGCCATCAACCTATGTGCTCATTTTCTCTTTCTTTGACTTCATGAAAATTGGATTTTCCTATAGAAAACCATATACATAGATTATTTAGGCTATATCATTTCCATCAAAGGGCCTAGGATATCAGCTTCTATTAAAGAACAGAGGGGATAAATCCTTTCTCACAATATTCATTAATAAAATATTACTCAAGATGTACCCAACATATCCTACCTTTATGTGAACATCTGCCATCATGGTTTTTTGAAATAAATCAAAGTATGCGACACATAATACTCCTTAATAATAATATTAAAGTCTAAGGATCAATACACAAGTCCAAATATTGGAACATCTAATGAAACATATACATTTGGATTTTCCAACTCATGGGTCTCATTCTCATAATATCCTACACTAGATATCACTATGGGAATACACCATGAAAAGGTTTCACAAAGTCTTATGTGTATCCAACCATGATAGCCTATATCATTTGTGTCTCTTAAATGATATAATCCAGTTATAAAAAATATATTTAAGAATAGTGTTATAACACTTCTGGGTTCTCATCATAGCAGGGAACTACTTTGACCTTTTAGTGAGATAACAACTCTTGAGACATCATCACCTACTTAGTTATGTAGAAGAACAATAATTATGTGATCATAAGTTTATTAATAATAAAAACAATGAATATAAATTATCATAAAATTCGAAGAATTTGGTTCTAGGGAACCAAATTGAATATCACTTTCATCCGGGATCTCATAGTGGAGGGTGTTGGTTACTTTCAGATCTGCACTAGTGGCATAACCAGATTAAAAGCTTAAACCTTGTCTTATTCATCAGGTCATAATAATAGAAATGGTTTAATTATTCCAGGTAGATAGATCTCACAATAAAGGCAGTGTGTGTGATTTGTTCATCCATGGAGGTTTGGGTCATCAAGCATCAAGTCTAGCCTTGACCTCAATGTTCAGATCTGGCTCGAACATTAGGCATTGACGACAGACACGAAGCCTCGAGTCTTCACAGGTGAGGAAGACATGTGGTGGTGGCATATCCTATTATGTTCACTAGTTATTCTTCATCCTCGGTAGTCATTGAGGCTTCTAATAAAATTCCACGAAAATGTAGATATTTGAGGATGGAGGGAGATCACTACCACTATAGTGACTATGTGATGGGGTTGCATCATGGGACTCACTGTAGGTATTCCAACTGTGACATGAGTTTGGGTTTGGCCAGATGGTAGGTATGTCTACCAAAATATAAGGGGATATTTTGGTTTTCTATGTGACCATGCAGGGAGAGCACTGTATAATCTAAACGTACTATGAATTTGTAAAAGGTAGACCTGCTAGGAATGGTTTTTTTTCTTTTTAACATGATAACTTGGAATTTTTTCCCACTTGTAGAACCACTATGCATGATCACTTAAGTGATTGTGAATCTTTTATGTTGTTACTTGACACTCTAAAACCATTTTGACATTCAAAATAAATAAATCATTTCAATTCATCATTTTTTTCAATCAAATTCAAAAAAAAATGAAAGAACAATTAAAAATATAATTCAATCCTATGAATACATTTGAAATTTATTTTCAAAACAATCAATTAAAAATATGACTTTTTCCAAATACACAATTTCTAGAATCTAAAATTCAATTTCTAATCCAGACTGAAAATCTATATTTTAAAATTCCCATTTTGAAACCCATTTAATTTATGGATTTTCATTAAATTAAAATATATAAATAAATTTGTTAATCTTAAATAAATAAATCTATTAATGAAATTTTTTTACAGGACAAAATAAAACCATTTATTTCTATAGTTCAAAATTAATATTTAAAACATAGATTCCAAAAAATTTAAGGCTTATCAATTAATTCCAAGATTTAATAAACATATAAAATCCTCATTTTAGGAATTTATTAATTACATTATAATTTCTCAAAATTAACAAAAACACTTATATACCTGGGAATTGGATATAATGTGGTATTTTCAACGAATAATATAAAATTGTTTTTTAAAAATTTAGTTTCAGATCAAGGTAATTATATAACCATGGGTATGATAGCTTTGGAAAAGAAACAAAATTAAGATTAAAAGATTTGTTGTCGATAATACTCATGTCGAGGACTTGAATTTTGCTTGGAATTCTCCATGGGAATGGATGCCTTATTCTAACTAACGGTTACTATAATATTTTGAATGTGGGATAGGTTTACAGTATGAGTAATGATTTTGATATTTATTGATAAATTGAAATTATAAGTGTGTCCTTAAGTTGTTTAAGTGTTACCATTTTATACGTGAAGGGGAGGGTGATTTTGGTAGTAACCATTACATTTTAAATAATTTAAAGTTTATATTCAAATTTCAACTGATAAAAAAAGGAAAATTTGGAGGAGAGATGTGTATGGGTAGATATTCACCTCATAAACTCACTTTGGAGACAACCTTGAGTGTTTTTAGACATTTTCTTTTATTTTATTAACATTTACTCTAATTTAATTTTACCATGATAATTAATTTTTAACCACATTAATTAATTTTAATGAAAAAAATTAAAATTGAAATTATTACCTAATTTGAACATTCTAATATCAAATTTAAAATTATTTAATAAAATAAAATTTGTAAATGTGTGAAATGTTAATTTTAAAATAAATAAAATTAATAGCATATTTTTTTTATAAAAATAAGGGTTTTCAGTTATATATATATAATCAAATTATTATAATTATTGATTTTATTTACAAAAATTGATTTATTATAAATAAAATAAAATTAACGAGTCTTTCAAGTAAATCCAAAACATAATCAGACAATGAAAATTCATGATTCAATAAAGACTGGAAATGTTTTTATAAAAGTAACTTTTTAATTTAGTCCCAAATATGTTGGATATAGGTTTTCTAGGATCAAAAAATATTTTTAAAATACATAATTTTATTAATTAATTTCATATTTTATCACTTAAAATGTTTTTAATCATAAAATACTTAATGATGTAGTCTAAAAAATTATAAGTTTTGTAAAAAACTCATTTTATTACTACAAAATAACCTTTTAAGAAAAATAATTAAATTTTTATATGATAAATTTAAAAATGAAGTGAATTTTTTTAATTTCAATTTATAAAATTCAAAAACAAATTACTATAATATAAGGTGCAAGTTGAGAAATAACAACTTTTAGAAAAATGTATTTTGAAGTATAATGTGAATGTATTATTATTTATTGTCAAGAAATATCAATTTAATGGATGATAAATTATTTTTAGTTATATTAAAGTCATATCTAAAAGGGACAAAAGTTCATTTTTTAACACACATAACTCAGAAAACCAACACAATTTAGCTTAAAATAGATTATATATTGATATGACCATTTAGTTTTGTAGATAATAATTAAATATTGATATTATTCTTAATTTATACTTATAAAACCCCCTATAACATTAAAATATGATCCTAGGGTAATATAATTGATAATAGTAGTCATAGGTGGTGATTCAGTTAGCATGGATTTCAAAGGGAGTTCTAGAAGCTTAATCCTTTCTCACATATATTTTTTTTCAATCTATACCTATGAGAGTTTAGATTGATCTTGGTTTAAGGAAAACCCTAGTGATTCCACTTCTTTTTCAAGCACAAACACATGGGATTTGTAAGGAAGAATCATGTTTCTTGATGCCATATTACATATTTTTTGAATTGAGTTTATAATATGGTTCCTCCTTTTTAAACCTACAAATTTAGTAGTTATGTTCACAATAATTATATTTTATATATTTTTTATGTCAAAGTATAAATTTTTTGTTTCAGTTTATTTTTCCATGTGTCATGATTCATCAATTATACTATTTAATTAAAGGATAGTATATACCCGAATCATGGGTTGTTACATTCTACCATTTTAAATTAATTTCACCCTCACAATTCCAATTATTGATTTCTAAAAAAGAAAACTGGAACATTATCAATAAATATATAACTTCTAATGTTATATATTTCTTACTATATTTATCTATACGAGGATTCTTTTATTTTCCTCAAACAAGATTTTACAATCATATACCTAGGTATGTATATGTCATAATCATAAATTCTAAAGAACATACCTTTAAAAAAATAATATACATATCCTAGTCATAAAACCATAGAAAAATTAAATACTCCTCTAGAAAAATTTACCATATCATTAACCCTCAAATGGTATTAAAAATTAGTTCATAAATTCAAACACTAGTTAGTGTATATCTAAATCTAAAAAAAATGAGATAATCTTCACTAAAAAATATTATTGATCAATTTATCATTGAATCAATAATCAACTCCAATGCTGTCAATAATATAAAACTCACTTTTATCCAAATCAATCAACCCTTCATTACCTCAACATCAATAATATATTAAACTCGAGAGTTATATATCCTTCAATCATCTATTCATCAATAGTTATCCCCCAAAAAATAATCTTATCATAAAATCACTTATTAAGGTTATTGATACCATTTAACATATGTTTCTAAAAAATTAAAGAAAAACCACAAATGAAAATCCCTTATATGTTTAACACAATCCATATAACTTTTATAATATAAAACAATTTCATTGATAAATATAACTGACAAATGGAAATAGCAAAGAGGATCAAGATTTAATTTCTATTAATATATGAACCTTACTATCTTAGGTATGTCTAGTAAACTCACCTTTTCCATCATAATAGAAATATACTAAGACTCTCAACCATTTAAATATCCTCCCTTATTTGATTATGAAACATATTGGTATCTAGATATATACCTTTCTCTAGTTCATTTTTATGATCTCGTTTTAACCAAATACTAAAACCAAATTTGGTTATGAATAAAATATTACAGATGATCATATGAATATAAAAATTAAATCCTAATATTTATTATAAGGAAAAATTCCTATCATCCTTTGATACTTCCAAATCAATATAATTTGCATCAAGTTAGGCTTCCTTTTTCATCTTAGGCTAATCTCAAAAATAACAATCATAAAATTATCATAAACTATCTTATAATATTCTAAACCCTAAAATAATTAAAATATATTATCTCAAATATGAAATTACTCTTTATCTATTAAAGAAAAGATAAATTAATATATACATTTTGCCATGACCCCCTCCCTCTAAAGATATCGTAATGAGGGTTGAGAGATAATGGTCCCACGAGTCCTACCTCAAGTCAGCCCCGGATTAGCGACTACCACTAAGGGTATAAAAAAAATTCATTTATGGGAGGAATTACCCTTTACAATATAAATAGTATTAAAAGATAAGTTGAATCAACCAAGATCAACTCTAGTAAATATATATATATATATATATATATATATATATAAGAAATCCAAAAACCATCCCACAATGCATGCGTTAATTAATCTGATATAGATAAAAAAAGTCTCTGAAGTAAATAACCAAAATAAAAACTAGAGTAGCGACAAAAAAACTATCAAAGTTCTCAGCTAGTAAGGTCTAGAATGGTCTATAAAGTCCTCTTGGAATCCTCAATAATGTTATTTATATATAGGGTGAGTATATAGGTATACTCAGTAAGAAAACCACAGTCTATCATTCACATTTTAAAAGAGAAAACTAATGCACCTATATGAAAGAAGTAGTACCAAACTACACCTATACAGGTATACCAACCAAACCCTCCACCCCACAAAGGTTCACTCGCTAAATAATTAAAACTATGTGTTATAACAATATATAAATAACATTAATGATAGGTTACCCAACACCACTTTCTCACTGATTTTCAATTCTCACACCCCAAATTTGTACATACGCGGACTCCCACCTCTTCCGAATAACATCAAATCCCATCAAATCCTACCTGAACATACCTGGACCATCACATCAGATATCGCACGAAGACACCAAGGACATCAAAACCCATCACATCACAACTCGAAAATAGAACTTTTGACTTCTAGACATCACAACCCATGCTAGTCATTATCATATCATTGAAGAGGGAATAAGGAATAATAGTTAGCACAACAAAAAAATTGTTATTTAACAACTATTTACTAAACCACCACTGAAAAAATTTAAATGATTTCACTAAAGTTATTTAAAAACCACTATGAAATATCATATTTTTATTAAAGAAGTAACTTATACGACTAATCCCCTCCTAAATTTAATCCCTCCCCTCCCCCTACCACAAAACCCCCGACCCCGACCCCTAGCACCACTGATGGCACGCCATAGAACTACCATGCTTCCCCCCCTCACCAACACTTAGTATATCCTGATCCCTCTGAGCCTGATCCCATGAAGCCCTCCTTGACACTACGGTCATAGTTCCCAATATATATTCACTATTATACTCTAATTTCCACCTCATTGATTTCATGTTCGTTATTTTTGTTTTTGGTTTTATTCACCTTGGTAAATTTCTTCTAACCACTTCCACAATCAATATTCTCTCATTTTCAGTCTTTTTTATCTCAATTTGGTCTCAGTGACATAAATATTAATTGTAACATGATTTTAAATTACACAATTCTTATTTTTTCCCTCAAGATTTTTAGGGTCCTCTTTCCTTGGTTGATGTGGAGTAACACAAAATTTTTTAAAAGAGAGAGGGCTTGTGGTAGGTGGTATGTAGCATAACTCTTTAAATTTAAAACCATGTTATTTTAAGGATATTTAAGGCTTGTATGGTGAATCAAAGAGATGTTATCAGGAATAAATAATCTAGTTGTGAATGGGTGGGTTTTATATTTTTAATTTTATTATATAAGAAAAGGATTATGGTTTGTTTTCAATGCATTGTTTTTTAATCAATCCACCCCAAGTGGTAATTTAAATTCCTATTTGGATCTTTGACTTTTTCTTCTTAATTTTAAAGTGTGTGCATGGTCTTCAAATAAAATTTTATAAATTATTGTAAGGGGAATGTGTGTTATTGGTCGTTAATAATAAATGTATGTCACAAAAATGGTCAAGTAATTTTATCATGAGTGTGGATTGATTTTCTAATCTAGTCAGTTAAATTATTTTTTATAAGAAATATTCACCATACTCATCAATTATATTCTACCTCCCTCTATTACTAATATTTTCGCACTATTTTTATATTCCTATAATTACTTATAAAATAAAATCTTACATTGACAACCAATTATATTTACAGTATTGGTAATGGGGCCATGAAAACCAATGGAACTTAAATGTCCTTATATGTCAAGGGATCATCAATATCCTCCATTAAATTTTTAATTAATACCACTATTATAATAAAAAATATTATATCACTAATATCATTTAAATATGCACATATCTACATATTGTAAATAAACAAATCTTCATTTTATGCCTTTATTTTTAGTTGTTATTTGAATGTGTGAGACCGATCCCCTAAATAAAGATGGTCCAAGTTCTAGTGGTCCTGTACTAATAATGAGATAATAATATCTCTTGGAGTGACCTGTATGGTTGTATCACTGGGGGTTTTAGGCAGGCAGAGCCCCCTAGATGTCGTTCTAGGTTCCAAAGGGATTCATACCAAATTTAGAAGGCACTATAGAGAAGTTTTCCTATGATACAGAACATGTATTTCAGAATTTTATTATCATGTTTACTCTTATTATAAGATTGTTTATTATTGGTAATCACCATAATTTTTAAATAAATATATATTAGATATTGAGTTTGGAATGTCAAAGTAATACTTATTTAGTTGAATGATGGATATGGAAGAAGGAAAGATAAAGACAGATCATTTTTATTGATCTGACATTTGATTATAGATAAAAAAATAAAATAAAATATTTAAAAATATATATACTATTGTCACTTCTTGGTGTTAAAGTAACAATATAAGATAAGACCAATTGAATGTTACTGGATTAGTTGGTTCAGGGAGTTGTGAGGGTTTAATGGGATTCTATAAGGATACTATAACCACATATGAGGGTTCACAACAAAAATGTAAAAGACCAATCATCAAACACATCATAGTACGTGGTACGAATACATGAAAATATCATGATATAATATAAAATAAAATGTAGTAAAGGTATGAACAAACATATAATCCATAAAACTAACCACCCAATGTTCTAATTACCCAAACATAGAGAATAAAAAAATCCATGAAAATGCCTCTATTACATCTCAAATTCAAACTTCATCCAATCTCATGACACCATCCAATATATCACGTCTGATCATGAAAAAATTAACATGACCCTCATACTTGAACTTGAACTTGAAATAAATATACAACAGCTACTCAGGTAATGATGTGAATTGGTGGCTCTTGCATATATATCTTATATATTTCATGGTTCAATAGAAGTTGAATTCTGTTAAAGAGGGGTCTATTACCTTCAAAATTAATTTTATGGAAAACATTAGATTTCTAAATTGGGTTTCAATGTGTGGTTTGATAAATGATTTTCAAAGGATATTTGAAATATAGTTTTTGAATGGTGTAAAAATGGAATGGATTCGGAATATATTTATGAAATCCCAATTGACACTTTAAGAAAATTGCTTTTATACTATCAATGATTGATTAATTTTTTTTACTTTTTACTTTTTTAGTACATATATGACTCTTTTTATAACCACCTGGGTTGTGTTTTTTTCACATCCATTTATCTCTTTTCCTAATTAGTAATACTTATGTGTTTTAATTTTTTTAATAAAGTGTGGGCACATCAAAATATATATGGAAAAAATATGGATCACATTATCAAGGAACACATCTCAATATGATAAGGGTAAGGAGGAGTTTTTAGATTTTTAAATTTCCAATTGATCTATTAATGGGAGAATAAGATTTACATGTACTAAATGTAAATTTATAATATGGTTGATGAGAGATGAAGTTTGTGAACACTTGATATTTAAGCAATCCCCTGCTCAATAATTGTGTTGGATTTAGTATGGAGAATCGAGTGTTACAGAAAGTTTGATCACTGATGTCAATCGAAATAATGAGCTTCCCAACTTTGTCAAAAATGGACAATAAAATAAAAAACCTTATAAATTATTCCTTGAGAGTTTCAAGACAAACAAATCAACATCAAAACATATCAGAACAAATAGTTGAGGGTGCTACAAATTGCAACTTGACTAGTTATATTTTTGGGACTATAGGACACCCAGATCAAGATTGTAACAAATCATTAGATACCCCTCTTAATTATTTGGTGACTAATATAAGATAAGACTTTACTAAGAATACAAATGAATTTCATGGTTTAGTTGATGATGGAAATCAAGAGCTGTATAGTGGATGTTTGGAACATTCAAAAAAAAATTCTGCTAAATTGGAACCATATCAAATGCATATGTGGAATTAAAAATAAGGTGATATCCATGATATTGAAATTTTTGTGTGATACATTTCTTAAAGCTAATATCACTGAGCCTTTTTATGATATTAATAAATTTGTTAACAAGCTTGGTGTAAATTATAAAAAAATAGATGCTTGTCCCAATAATTGTACACTATATTGGGGAGAGTATTCAAGCAGACATGATTAGAAAATGTTCTTCTTATAGATGGTAGTCAATGGGTATTGCTGGAAGTCTGAATCCACATGATCCTATAATGGTGAAAAGGAACACAAATTCAAACGTTTTTTCATTTTTTCCTTTAAATCCTTGATTACAATGATTATTTATGTCATTGAAGACCGCCAAGCCCATGAAGTGACATTCTATAGATAATAAAAATGATGGGTTAATGTGACATCTAATATATTCATAATCGTGGAAGAAATTTGATTCATTATATCCATATTTATCATATGATCCTAGGAATGTTCGATTAGGATTGGTTGCAGATGGATTCAACCCATTTGGGACTTTGAGCACCAGTTATAGCATTTGGCCAGTTTTTTGATCCCTTACAAACTACCTCTGTGGATGTATATGAAACAAACATCTTTTATAATTTTCATGATTATTATTAGAAAAAAAATACCTTGAAATGATATTGATGTATACTTGTAGCCTCTAATTAAATAATTATAGGAGTTATGGGGAAATAGTTTTGAGATATATGATGCATCTTTGAAAAAAAATTTCAAAATAAAATATGATCTAATGTGGACCACTAGTGAATTCCATTGATATGAGGATTTAAATGGTTGGAATACTTACACAGGTTTGGATTTGTTTATTTGTAACTCTGATTTGGAGCCCAAATGACTACCTCATAGTTAAAAATGGTGCATCTTGTGTCATCAAATATTTCTCAATGCATCTTATATATTTCAATTGAACAAGTCAAAATTAAATGGTTCAATTGATCATAAACCACCTAAAAAGTTGTTTATAGGTTCTAAAATATTGTCAGAACTTGGAAATGTTGAAATAGAATTTCAGAAGGTGCATTATTTGAATGATAGTGGGAAATGAGTTCGAAGTGCATCATCAAGTGAAATCGGAACACAACAATAGAAGAAAAAAAGTATATTTTTCAAAAATCCATATTGAAAATTTAATTTTCTATGACATAATCTTGATGTTATACATATTGATAAGAATTTTTATGCCAATTTTATCTTCACATTATTTAAGGAACTTTAAAAATCCAAAGACCATCTCAAAGCTTGGAAGGTCTTACAAACAGTGAACATAAAGGGTGATCTCAAGCCAAATGAGAATGGAAATTTTGCAGTGAAAAATTTGTATAAAGATACATTCCTTTGAATTTTAAAACAAGTGAATATATCTAATTGGTATTTAGGTAACATCTCAAGGTGTGTTTATTTAAAGCATCATAGGTTACATGGATTGAAAATTCATGATTCAAATATTTTGATAGAGAAGTTAGTGTCGTTGGCATTGTGTTCATTATTACCTAAAATGGTTATTATTGAGTCAATAAGGTTTTCCTTATGACTTTTCCATTCGTTCTTGTTTTGAAAATCACAAACACCTTATCTTTAAGCAAAATCGATTTTATAAGGAAAATTTATTTTATAAGGAAAGTTACTTTTATAAGGAAGATCGCTTTTGTAAGAAAAATTATCCTTATCATATTTTCATCCATATATTTCTTAAGTATAAGATTCGGATTCATTTCTATATTCTCGGAATCGTTTGAAAACTTTGATATGAAGCATTTTGTTTTAGGTTCCAAATTCTGGATGAGAACTGTAATAAAGTTCAACTCCGAATTCCGGATATGAATTCTCATTACGATATCTGGATACAAATTCTCATTACGAATTCTAATGATGAATTCTCATTACAAATTCTAATGACAAATTCTCATTACGAATTATAATGACGAATTCTCATTATGAATTCTGTTGACGAATTCTCATTCCAAATTCTCATTCAGAATTCACCTATTAAATAGAATCTGACCATATTTGTTTTATAAACTCCTAATTTATTTAGACTCCAAAAATTATTTTTGGTTAGACTCCAAACTTTCATTTTTCTTACACTTTTATAATTTGTCTAATCTTTAACTTTTTGTTTACACTCTGAACCTTCACTCCGAACTTTTTAGTTAGACTTAAAATGATGTTGTACATTCTGTTTCACTTGTTTTGTTATAAAACGATGTCGTCTATTCTGTTATAAACTAACCATTGTTTAAGTTACACATGTACAGGTCCCTCCGACTTTTAAGGAAAATATGACCATTGGAAAGGAGGCCGACCTTGCCTATAAATAGGAGCTCATTTGAAAGAGCTTAAAACAACTACTTCAACATTGTGCACACATGCTGTTGAAGTGATTTCTAGAGAGAGGATATTATTAACTATCAAAGCTTCGTTCGAATCTGAATGTTGGTGATTACATTCGAGGACTTCCAGGGATAGGAAGATAGAGGTGCCGACTACCTTGAAGTTCGAGGGCTTCCTTGTTGAGGAAGACAGAGGTTGCCAACTACCTTGTAGTTGAGGGCTTACGGGGATAGCAAGACAGAGATTCTGATCTTCGTATCGAGGGCTTACCCTGGTGTGGGTAAGACAGACTTGCTTGAAAGTATAAATCAAGGGACCTTTATCCAAGGTTGTTGGATACCCTTCTCTTTGGGTTAAAATACTTATATCTTGTTACTTGTAGTTTTACTACTTGTTTGTTTCCACTGCATATTGTATTATAAGGAAAGTATAATTTTTTTATAATTCCTTACTTGTATTCTGATTCATTTAGATTCTATATGCTTTACGGTACAATCTCATATTGTAATCTTTAGTTAAGTTTCATTTTCCAGATTCATATTTCCAGAACCTACTTTCAGAATCTCTTTCTAGTTTTAAGCAAGTACAATGGACTTGAAGTTTATAACTTCATTCCTTATTCCAAGTTTTCATTTGGTGTGAGAGGTGTTATGAATTTTCTTAGTTTAACTTTGTTAAACTTATAACTTTACTTATCTAAGGAAAACATAGTTATTCGTAACCAACTTTAAAGGTTCCAAAGGAATTTTTAAAGTATACGATTCTCCCCCCTCCTGTAAATTGAGAATCTACATCATTATTTTGATCCTAAAATTTGTATCAGAGGAGGTCTCTGAAATACTTGTACTCACCTATAAGTTTTTCTTTCTCACTTTATCATTCCGAACTTTATCATTCTGAACTTTGTCATTCTGAATTTTTTTTCATTCCGAACTTTGTTATTACGAACTTTTTTTATTAACATTTTTTTGGGCCAAAGGTTAATTTAAGTGTGGCAGGAGTCAATGTTGGTTCCATTGATAATATAAATGCTACAAGACCACCAATCTTTGATGGTAATGACTATGAATACTAGAGAGATCGAATGAAGACTTTTGTTATCAATACTGGAGTGGACAACTTTGTTATGCTTACTGGAGATTATAAGATTCCTAATAAGGAAGTAATAACTTTTACTAACCAGGAAAAGCAAGAGTATCAACTCAATTATAAGGTACACAATACCTTACTTTGTTCAATGATGAGAAATATATATATCCATATTTCTTCTTGTGAAGTAGCTAATTGTATCTGGAAGAAGTTAGAGGTTACACACTTTGGAACTTCTAAAGTGATCGAGACTAGGAGAGATATGCTTAGAGCTAAATATCATGGATTCAATTTTACTTATGGTGAACCAATTTTTAAAGTTCAACAGAGGTTCATGACTATAGTCAACAGCTTACAGTCTATGCGAGAAAAATGTTTAGATGATGAAGCACTTGTGGATAAGATAATTGATATTATGCCCAATGAGTGGGAATCCAAAAGAACTGCTATAGATGAGAATAGGAAGGTCACACAAATTTCTATTGATGAGTTATTTGGAACTCTTCTCCAACATGAAACTAGACTGAAGAGAGATGCTGACAACATCAAAAAGAAGAATGGGAATGGTACTGTTTCTTTTACAACAAAATCAAACCATATGAAAGCTAAGACTCCTGAGAGAGTAACCACATCCAAGTCTAAGAAGATGGTTGTTCAATCCGAATCTAGTGAGAGAGAAGTATCTGAAAATGAATTAGAAAATCTTGCTCGAAGGATGAACAAGATAGCTGGTCAGAGAAATTTCCAATCCAAATATAAAAAAAGGACAGGAAAGATAGTAAAGATGGAGAAGTCACATGTTATGAATGCAAGAGAGCTGGACATATTAGACTAGATTTCCCTTTTCTCAAAAAGAATGAATGGAAAGAAAAGCATTCAGATAGGAACAGAAAGAAGTATTATAAAGCCAAAGATAAAAAAGTTCTGAAAGCTAGTGATACCTGGAGTGCCAGTGGTGGTGACTCTTCAGATGAATCTTCCGATTATGAATCTTTAGGATAGAAGAATCTTGGTCTTATAGCCAGATTACATATTGACAATCATTACTTTATGGATAAGGTATGAAGTTCTGAATCATTGACCAATGTTTCTTTAAATTCTAATGATAGTAAGTATTATTATTCTTCTGATGAAGAATCCTCTTCTGATGAAGAATCCTCTTCTGATAAAGAAAATAATCTACCTACCTATGAAGAATTCTCTAGGTTTGCTGAACTTCTTGAGATTGAAAACTTTAAACTCAAAAATAAACTTGAAAAGGAAAACTCTATGAATTCTATCCTTATGAAAGAAATATCATATCTTTCTAAAGATCTTGGTAGGAAAGATGCTGATTTTGAAAGTATTTCAAAAAATCTTGAGGAAGTAAGTTCTGAGAAGAACAAACTTTCTAAAGAGTTAGAAAAAGTAATTTCTAAGAAAAGTATTTTCGAGCCTATCTCTAGTTCTAAATCTAATGATTTTGAAAATAAAAACTTGGTTATCAAACTCAAGTCTAAAATATTTTCCTTAAAGAAGTGTTTATCAAAATTTACCCATGGTAAGAAGAATTTTGATAAAATGTATTCCCAAATACAACCTTTAAGAAACAAATCCGGATTTGGTTATACCAATGCAAAACCAATTTTCAGAAACAATTATTTTGTTCCTAAAAGTGCTCCATTTTGTACCAAGTGTCAATGTGGTGTTCACTGGGAAAAGAATTGTTCCTTAAACAAAACCTAATCTTTAGGATTTCACAAAGCTTACTTTTCTAAGAAGATTTGGGTACCTAAAATTTTGTTATCTGGAAATCTCAGATCCAAACAAGTTTGGATTCCGAATGTCTAATTATTTTCTTGATTTTAGGAAAATAAAGAGAGTACCAGTAGAAACACATCGTACATGGATAGTGGATGTTCCCGACACATGACTGGTAACAAAAGCTATTTTGACAAGATTATCAAAATGAAAGGAGGAAATGTAACTTTCAGAGACAAAGCTAAGGGAGAGATTGTTGGTATTGGTAATATTGTTCTTCTAGTAAAAACCTTGACTTAAAATGTTCTTTTTGTTAAGGGTCTTAAGCACAACCTCATTAGCATAAGTCAGTTATGTGATGAAGGATATCTTGTGAATTTTAGGAATGATAAGTGATTAGTTCACAATTCCAAGGAAGAATTTATTCTCTCAGCCAATAGGCTGGATAATGTTTAAAACTTAAATTTAGAAGACCTTAGGAGCCAAGATTTACCTTGCATAAGTGCAATGGAAGATCATTACAGGCTTTGGGATAGAAGACTGGGTCACAGTAACCTTAGAAACTTATGTAAACTCTTTAATAAAAAACTAGTTAAGGATCTACCGGAGCATAGATTTAATTTTTCTAAAGTTTGTGATCCCTATCAATATGGAGAGAAACATAAATCTAGTTTTAAATCAATCGGTGAAGTCTCAACAACTGATGCATTACAGTTAGTGCACATGGATCTTTTTGGTCCAACACAAACTGGTAGTATTGGAGGCAAATACTATGTGTTTGTTCTAGTTGATGATTACACTAGATTTACTTGGGTTTATTTTCTAGAAAAGAAGTCTGAATCTTTTTCTTATTTCAAAAGTTTTAGATCTCAAGTTAAAAATGAGTAAAACCTTCCATTGAAAACTATTCATAGTGATCATGGAGGAGAATTTCAAAATTCTGATTTTGAAACTTTTTGTAGTAGAAAAGGTATTACTCACAATTTTTCAGCACCTATAACTCCTAAGAAGAATGGTGTAGTTGATAGAGTAAATAGAATTCTTCAAGAGATAACTAGAACCATGTTGAGTGAATATTCTATAGCTAGACATTTCTGGGCTGAAGATGTAAGTAATTCTTACTATACTATAAAACGAGTTTTGATTAGACCTTTTCTTAATAAAACACCTTATGAGTTATGGAATGGAAGAAAACCAAGTCTATCCTACTTCAAAGTCTTTGGTTGCAAAGTATTCATTTTGAATATTAAAGATAACCTACATAAATTCACACCAAAATCTGATGACGGAATTTTCTTAGGTTATTCCACAAATTCTAATGCTTATAGAGTTTTTAATAAAAATACTTGTACTGTTGAAGAAATAGTGCATGTAAAATTTGATGAGTCTGATCCTTTTGTTTTTAAACCATCCCAGTCTACATCCTCGGATGTGTTTTCAAAAACTGATTATCAACCTTTGATAGAAGATCCTTCTAATAAAAAAAATGTTCAAGAAGATACTTCTGAAACATTTACCCTAGAAGACTTTCTACCCTATGTTGATAAACAGGCTTTTCAAAACTCAAATCAGGTGTTTCTTAAGAATCATCCCAGTGATAGTATCATTGGTGATGTAAATTAACCAGTAAGGACTAGAAGTTCCCTAAGAAATGAAGTAGAACATCTAGCATTTCTTTCCCAATTAGAACCAAAAAGCACTGATGAAGCTTTAGGTGATGATGATTGGATCAAAGCCATGCAAGATGAACTAAATGAATTCGAAAGGAATAAAGTTTGGAATTTGGTTTAAAGACCTAAGGAAACTTCTGTTATTGGAGTGAAATGGGTTTTCAGAAATAAATGTGATGAAAATGGAGTGATAGTAAGAAATAAAGCTAGACTTGTTGCTAAAGGTTATAATCAGCAAGAGGGAATAGACTATGAAGAAACCTATGCTTCAGTAGCTAGAATTGAATCTATATGTATTCTACTTGCCTTTGTAGCTTTCTTTAATTTCAAACTTTTTCAAATGAATGTGAAATGTGCTTTTCTTAACGGTTATGTTCAAGAGGAAGTTTTTGTTGAACAACCTCCTGGCTTTGAAGATATAAAACATCCTGATCATGTTTTTAGACATACCAAAGCTCTGTATGGGCTTAAACAAGCCCCACGAGCATGGCATGATAGACTCACATGATTTTTGCTTCAAAATAACTATGTTAAGGGAAATGCAGATGCAACCCTTTTTATAAAGAAAGATAAGAAAAATGTTTTGATTGTTCAAATTTATGTTGATGAAATCATAATTGGTTCAACTCAGCAATCATTAACTGAGTCTTTTTCAAGTCTAATGAAATTTGAGTTTGAAATGAGTATGATGGGTGAGTTAACTTTTTTCCTTAGTTTTTAAATTTCTCAAAAACCAGAAGGAACCTACATATCTCAACATAAGTATATTAATGATCTTCTCAAAAAGTATGGTTATGACAACACTAAGAGTATAAGTACTCCCATTGGTACCTCAAACTCTTTAGATCTTGATGTAGCTGGGAAACCAGTAGATCAAACATCTTTTAGAGGTATGATAGGAAGTTTACTTTACTTAACAGCTAGTCGACCAGAATTAATGTTTTCAGTATGCTTATGTGCAAGATATCAATCTTATCTTAAATAATCTAACTTAAAGGTAGTAAATAGAATTTTTCGCTACCTTAAGGGAACCATGGATCTAGGATTATTTTATACTTCTGGGAACGATTTTGTTCTATAAAGCTTTTCTGATTCTGACTTTGGTGGATGTAGAATGGATAGAAAGAGTACATCCGGAACTTGTCATTTCTTAGGAGATTCATTAGTTTCTTGGTCTTACAAGAAGCAACATTATGCATTACTTTCCACTGCTGAATTTGAATATGTATCAACTGGAAGTTGTTGTGCTCAAGTTTTGTGGATGCAACACACACTCCCAGACTATGGCTTGAGTTTTTCTAAAACTCAAATTTTGTGTGATAACACAAGTTCCATTGCCCTAAGTAATAACCCTGCACATCACTCTCATACAAAACACATATATATTAGGCATCAATTTCTTAGGGATCACACAATAAAAGGAGATATTATTTTTCAGTTTATCGGAATGCAAGATCAACTTGCTGATATTTTTACAAAATCTTTGCCTTCTGATAGATTTGAATACATTAAACAGAAGTTAGGAATGATAACCGTAAGGTAATATTTCTTAATTAACTTTCTGTTGAAAAAGTCTCCTTACAGTAATAAACTCTTTTTCATAGGGGCAGTACATTTTATTTTTAGAGTAACTAAATTTTTCAATGTTAGTTTTTCAAACTTTTCGGAACTAAATTTCCGGAATGGGAATTTCCAAAACTGAAATTTTATAGAATGGTTATTTTCGTATAGAAAACTTCTGGAATGGAAATTTTTGTATTGAAAACTTCTAGAATGGATAATTTCGTACTGTTGTTTCCGTAACGAGATTTTTGTACCAAGACTTTCATAATGAGCTTTTTGTTTTCAAAATTTTGTAATGAAATTCTTCATGCTATTTTTTTGTTGAGTTTTTCGTAGTGAGTTTAGTGAACTATGTCTTTTCGTTGTAATAAAGTTTTTTTTCTCAAAACTGGAAGTATGGAAGGGATCATCATATTGAGTTTGAAGAGAAGTTGTTAAAGCAAGAAGAAATCTTGAATGCTTAGGAAGAAAAGCTTCAAGCGCAGGAAGAAAATATTGAAGCTCAAAGTGCAAGAATAGTTGTGTTAGAGAAGAAAGATCAGGAATACCATAAATAATTGAAAGAGATAAATACTATTCTTAAGGTTCTCATGGTGAAGGAAAGAGATCCAAAATAGACAAATACAATCTTTTGTTGTATCTTAACTTCCTTATTGTTGAACTTTCAAACATAATGAAAATTTTGGTTGCTCATTCCTTCTGTTGTTGTTACTAATTTTTCAGGTACTTTGTTATATTTTCCATTCCCTCGAATTCTTTTTTAAAATCACAATGGGGGAGAAGGAAAAGAACCCTAATAAAGGTGGAAAAGGAAAAAGAATCTGAATAAAGGGTGAGAAAGAAAAAGAACTCTAATAGAGTTTATATAAGGGGGAGTTTTTCATTAAAGAAGACATTCTTATTCTTAATGAAATATCATTCTGGAAATCTAGAATACGATCCTTAGAGTTTCAAAGCCTAAGGGGGAGTTAGTCGTATTCATCAACATCCATAAGCAAAGGGAGATAAGCCTTAATGTTTTCTTTCTTCTTAGACTTTCTTTTCATAAGGATGTTTGTGCTTTCCAAAAAGGGGGAGATTGTTGAGTCAATAAGGTTTTCCTTATGACTTTTCCATTCCTTCTTGTTTTGAAAATCACAAACACCTTATCTTTAAGGAAAATCTCTTTTATAAGGAAAATTGCTTTTATAAGGAAAGTCACTTTTATAAGGGAGATCGCTTTTGTAAGAAAAATTTTCCTTATCATATTTTCATCCATATATTTCTTAAGTATAAGATTCAGATTCATTTCTATATTCTTAGAATCGTTTGAAAACTTTGATATGAAGCATTCTGTTTTAGGTTACAAATTCTGGATGAGAACTGTAATAAATTTCTACTCCGAATTCTGGATACGAATTCTCATTACGAATTCTGCATACAAATTCTCATTACAAATTCTGATGATGAATTCTCATTACGAATTCTAATGAAGAATTCTCATTACGAATTCTGATGACGAATTCTCATTACAAATTTTGTTGACGAATTCTCATTCCGAATTCTCATTCCGAATTCACCTATTAAATAGAATCTGATAATCTTTTTTTTATACACTCCGAATTTATTTAGACTTTGAAAATTATTTTTGGTTAGACTCCAAACTTTCATTTTGCTTACACTTTTATAATTTGTCTAATTTTTGACTTTTTGTTTACACTCCAAACCTTCACTCTGAACATTTGAGTTAGACTTAAAACAATGTCGTACATTCTGTTTCACTTATTTTGTTATAAAACAATGTCGTCTATTCTGTTATAAACTAACCGTTGGTTAAGTTACACGTGTACAAGTCCCTCCGACTTTTAAGGAAAATATGACCGTTGGAAAGGAGGCCGACCTTGCCTATAAATAGGAGCTCATTTGAAAGAGCTTAAAACAACTACTTCGACATTGTGCACACATCCTGTTAAAGTGATTTCTAGAGAGAGAGGCTCTTATTAAATGTCATAGATTCATGCGACTCCAAATGTTGGTGATTACATTCGAGGACTTCCGGGGATAGGAAGACAGAGGTGCCGACTACCTTGATGTTCAAGGGCTTCCTTGCTGAGGAAGATAGAGGTTTCCAACTACCTTGAAGTTGAGGGCTTGCGGGGATATCAAGACAGAGATTCCGATCTTCGTATCGAGGGCATACCCTGTTGTGGGTAAGATAAACTTGCTTGAACGTATAAATCAAGGGACCTTTATCCAAGGTTGTTGGATACCCTTCTCTTTGGGTTAAAATACTTATATCTTGTTATTTGTAGTTTTACTACTTGTTTTTTTCTGCTGCATATTGTATTATAAGGAAAGTATAATTTTTTTTATACTTACATACTTGTATTCTGATTCATTTAGATTCTATACGCTTTAAGGTAGAATCTCATATTGTAATATTTAGTTAAGTTTCAATTTCCGGATTCATATTTCCGGAACCTACTTTCGGAATCTCTTTCCAATTTTATGCAAGTACAAAGGACATGATGTTTATAACTTCATTCCTTATTCCAAGTTTTCATTTGGTGTTAGAGGTGTTGTGAATTTGCCTAGTTTAACTTTGTTAAACTTAGAACTTTCCTTATCTAAGGAAAACATAGTTATTCGTAACCAACTTTAAAGGTTCCAAAGGAATTTTTAAAGTATACAATTCACCCCCCTCTTGTAAATTGAGCATCTACATCATTATTTCAATCCTACAGTTATTTCTATTTCACTCCAATTTTACACATTATTCCAGAAAATAGGTGAGAAAACTATACAACCATTTGTGCTTGATAACCTTCAAGAGGGATTTATATCGACACTTTGTGCTATAGAGATGATATTTACTACATCGTTTTTTAATGTAATGATTCATTTAACTATGCATTAGGTTGAGGTAGCTAAATTAAGGGTCCCCATACATTATACATGGATGTATCCAATTAATAGGAACTTAATTTATATGTTTTTATTCCTAAGTAAGAAATTATTGTAACTTCATTAAGTACATAATTGGGTTTTAGTTATTTTATTTTACACATATCTTGCGCATTTGAAATTGTACATGAAAAATAAAGCCAACTAGAAGGCTTGATTTCTAAAGGGTATTTGGAAGATGATTGTATTACCCTTTGTTCTTAATACTTGGATGATTTTGAGAAAAGATTCAATCGATTTAGATGTGGTGAAAACAGATAGAATCAATCTCAACTATATGAGAAATAAAAAATTGTTCCTATAATTGGATGATCAGTTGGGAGGAGCTCAAATGTTACACTGATAGAAATGAAATTATTATCGGTACATAGATATGTGCTGCTAAATAGTAAAATTGAAGATTCATTTATTGAAGTTCTCATGATACAAACAAAGAGATGAATGAGAATTCAAACATGGAATGAAAAAGATATAAATAATTTATTAATAATGAGCTTGTATAATGGTTTACACGATGTGTAAGTTCATAAATATTTCAATCAATAAGGATATTAGGTTGACACATATATTGTGTAAATCAAATAAGGTATATTAATTTTTGTAGATCATGAATAATGATACTCGAGATGAGTTTTCAAAAGATTTGATGTTTTTGGATTGAGGTTCTCTAAAACAGGATAGAATGTTTGATTCTTACAATGTGAATGGATTTAAATTTCATATAGTCGATCAGGATGAGGGTTTGAAAACACATAATAGTGGTATATTTACATTTTCCAAAGTGGGATACTATGGAAAGTTTACTGATATTATCAAATTAAACTTCCATGAACATTTTTTAGTTGTTTTATTCAAATGAAATTAGGTTGATATTATCGAGGGTGTTAAAAGATATTCCTTGAAATTTATTTTTGTGAACTTCTCTCGCTTCATGGATTCTAGTGATCATAAATTACTTGATTTGAATATCATATAATCTCAAGAAAAAAATGGTATATTATGTGGATGATGTCATGGATGAAGGGTTAAGTGTATTTGTTTATGTAAAACAAAGAGACTTGTATGATATGGGTGACGAAGTGAAAGATTTGACTTATGAAATTGAATCTTGTCAATAGAAAGAAAACAAATTATTTTTCCATCATGATATTGAAAATATTAGTCTTGAGAGGGTAGATGTAGTAGATGAAGTAATGATGGAGCAAGAAAATGACATGATTAAAGGAAAAATGATTTTATGTGGAGTCATGCATTCATTTATCAACCACTTATGTTATATATGCAGTCATTAATTATCACAGATATATATATTTTGTTTTTCAGTATGGTGCAGATGTTATTATTTATAATTTTTTTTCTACATATTTTTTTTGAAATATATGTTCGAAAGTTAATTTTATTTGATTAAATGACAGGAACACTATGCCAAAATTTGTTTTTCGCGGTGGTCTAAACCACCACTAAATCATTCTACGACAGTTTTAGAAAACCATCGCTAAATCATGTGTCAGGAACTAATTAGCAGGGATTCCTTAAAACCGTTGAAGAACGATTTAGTGGTAGTTTTTTAGCTGCATTTTAAACCGTCGCTAAATATTTTTTAATTGTTTTTAATTGTTTTTAAAATTTTATAAATTTTTTTACTTTCGTAATTTTTTTTCGTAATTTATTTATTTTCATAATTTATTTAATATTAAATATTTATTATTACTATGTTCATGCCCATCTCAATGCAAAAGTCCATGTCCATGCAAATTCCCATGCCATATATAGAAATTCTGTGTTGGGTGAGATTTGAACCCCTTACCTATTGCTTTTTCTCCAAATACTTTACTTCTCTAGCAGATTCTTCATGTGGTATATAAATTGAATTTAATATATATATATATATATATTAAATGAAATAAATACATAAAAAATTAATATAGACTAAATAATTATTAATCAATAATGATTAATCAATAATCAATAATCAATAATTAATAATTATTAAGTAATTATGAATATTTAATAATTACTAATTCCAAATTACTAATCAATAAATAGAATATAAATGAATAATAAATAAAGAAATATATTACATGGAAATAAATGGTAAATAAAAAATAGTAAATAAAAAATAGTAACTAGTAAATAATAAATTGTAAATAATAAAGAGTAAATAATAAATAGTAAACAATAACTTCAAATAACAAATAATGTATAATTTACAATATATAATATATTTTATAGTGTATAATTTATAATTTATAATATATTTTATATAATATATAATATATAATATATAATATTTAATATATAACACATAATATATAACACATAATATATAATACATAATATATAATACGTAATATATAAAACATAATATATAATATATAATATATAATACATAATACATAATACATAATACATAATACATAATACATAATTTATAATATATAATACATAATACATAATACATAATACATAATATATAATATATAATATATAATTTATAATATCTAATATATAATACTTAATATATAATATGTAATATATAATATATAGTATATAATATATAATATATAACATATAACATATAAATAATGTATAAATAATAAATTATTCAAAAATAATTTAATATATGAAAAATAAATAACAAATTAATAATAAATTAATAAATAATAGATAAATAAAGAAATAAATAATAATAAATAATAGATAACAAATTAAAAATAATAAATAATAAATAATAAATAATAAATAATAAATAATAAATAATTAATAATAAATAATTAATAATTAATAATAACTAATAATTAATAATTGATCATTAAGAAATAATAAATAATAAATAATATTTAATATTTAATAATTTATAAATAATTAATAAAATTTTAATAAAATTTATTAAATAATTAATAAATAAATAATAAAAAATTAATATTGAATAAATAAAAAAATAATAATTAATTAATCAAATAAAAAATAAATGAATAATAAACTGATAATAAATTAATATTTAATAAATTAAAAACAAATCAATAAATAAAAAATAAAAAATAATTAATAATAAAGAATAAAGAATAAATAATAATGAATAAAGAATAAATAATAAAGAATAAATAATAAAGAATAAAGAATAAAGAATGATTAAATAAATAAATATTTAAATAAATTGATAAATAAATAAATAAATAATAAATAATAAATAAATAATAATAACTAATAATTAATAATTGATAATTAATAATTAATAATTCTTAATTAAAAATTAGTATTTAATATTTAATATTTAATATTAAATAAATAATAAATAAATAAATAAAAATTATTTAATTAATAAATAATGAAGAAAGAAAAAATAAATAAATATTAAATTAATAATAAATCATTAACAAATAAATAATAAATAAATAAATAAATAATATATAATAAATAAATAATTATTTTTTACATAATAACTAGATAATAAATAAATAAATAAAGAAATGAATTTATCAATAAATAAATTGATAAAAAAATAGATAACAGATAAATAAAAAATAATAATTAATTACTTAATTGATAATAAATAAATAAATAAATAAATAAATAAATAATAAATAAATAAATAAATAAATAAATAAATCGTAAAACATTTAGAAACTCTAAAAACTCTAAAAACACTAAAATGAAGAAAAAATCTAATCCGAGGCTACTTTTCCAGCACCACAACCCCAATAATTGACGATCATGAAATGAGTTTCATTATATAGTACAGCCTGAACGTACACCTCGACCGAAAGTTATAACCGTTTGAATTTTAATAAATCTGGGTATGCAACTAAAACCTCTGTTTCAGAGTCCTTCTGGGACTTTTTGAAAAACAAAATGGCTAACAATACTTAGAGAGTTGGTACCAGATCAAAACAGTGTAGATATCATTACATGCTTCGATTTGATATTTGTTAGAGCTCAAACAAACACCCATATTAAAATTTATGGCCTTTTGAAGTTCGAGTTCGATTTTCAATTTTTGAAATTTGAATATATATTTTTCCTTTCATTTTCATATTATTTAAATCTCACTTGATTTCATCTCATTTTATAAGCTTCAATTTGACCGGTTGTGGAATTGAAATGGACACCCAGATTAGAAGTTATGGTCATTTGACGCCGAAGTCTGTTTTTCATCTTATTGAAGATTTGTTTTCATTTTAAAAATATTATTAACTATTAATTATAAATATTAACTGATTGAGACATTATGAATAATTAAAATTATAAATAATAAACTATATTTTATTGTAAATAATAAATAAAAAATAATAATTAAGAAATATATAGTTTTTAATTTATTTTCTTCAACTTTGCGGTGGTTTTAAAATACCCCCGTTCAAAAAATTGTAATTTTTTTTTGAAGAAATTTTATAACATTTTTAGAAATATTTTAAAAAAATTTAGAAGTGGTTTTATCCTGGTGGTTTTCAAAACTCCAGCTAAAACACAATTTTCTTGTAGTGGAATTGAAATTAGGAAGCATTTCACGAATCCTAGTCATCTCTCAATTGACGTTCCCTCGACCACATCGATAGATGATGATCCATCAATATCCCTCCCTATATCATCCAAGACACCCTCTCCCACCCCCTAAACTATCTCTCATATCCTCTATTCTGTTAGCTTCTGGCACACCCTTTGTCAGCGTCCCATCAGCAGCTAAGGCAATGCCTCCCCATTCACAAGGCCCAATAGCAAAGAAGCGGGCCTTCACTCCTCTTTCTCTATGATGATATTGGAGGATGATAGTTATAGGTAGAAATTTTAATATGAATAATTTTATTGTATGTTTGTTATACTAGTAACTATTTTGTCACGAAATATGGAAACAATGTTACCATATAGAGAAATATAAATGATTTAGATGTCTAAAATCTAATCAAACTAAATATAGTTATCCCATTTGACTACAATGTGGTCCCAATGGATGATTCCATATGATTATTTTTCCATACATAGTTTGTTTCCAGGAAAATAAAAATTTAGGAATAGTAGGATCATATAAAGATACAAGTTGGAAAGGTCATCACTCTACAGAAAGTGTTTTTTGAATTATATCAGAAGATGATTGGATCTGCCACCAGTGATATTGCATCGATGGTTGGTAGTGAGCATGAAAATCACACAAATTCAAAATCATTTAGTACACAAACATTTATTAGTTTAAAGTTTAAATGTAAATAAACAACACTGTTTAATTTTCAACATAATTATCATCTAGAATCTGGTATCAAGAAGTTGATACGGTGATGGAGAGGGTGTTGATTAGAGTTCATTAAGATGTTATATGGAGTAGTTAATGTGGAACACCAATTAATGTGAATTCTAATTGTTTCATTTTCATTTTCAGTCGTGGGGGTGATTTCTTAGTGCCTTTTTCACTAGATTTCCCGAGATAATTTAATTACTTAATGTTATTAATGTGGTACATTAGAAACTCATCAATGTTTTATAGTTCAATATCTTAATTCCTTATAGTTGGATATCTATATTTTAGAATTTTGGGGCTGTGGAAACTACAATTGTATTTTTTTAAATCAATATATAGTGGCGGTTTAAACCGCTGCCATATATGACAGTCATTGTTTTGGGGGTTCTTTATACCAGATATATTTAGCTTTTATTTTTGTTTACCTTTAGTTTTTTAGGTTTTATCGGTAGTATCGATTCCCAAAAAATACCAAAAGTATTACTGTGGTTCAAACCACCGCTATCCTTTAGCCATTATTTAGGAAGAGGAACTACTTTTGAAACACAAAAATACACTGCTAAACAGACGTTCTATGATGATTCCCAGAAACCACCACTAAATGAACATAAACTAACATGAGTTGACATCCAATTCCAACTTTTCTGGAAATTTTTGGAAACCATCATAGAACCATATTGTGGTGGTTTAAACCACTGCCAAACCAAAAAGAACCACCACTATATGTCGATTTTGTTGTTGTGTAGCCAACCATCTATCCTACCATCATGATATTCAAAAAAACAGCCCCATGTGACTATGAGGGTGTCGGTATATATTTCATGATAAGGTTGGGGTGCATATAAAAATCATAAGAAAATATAGGGTAAATACAAATAGAGTTACACCACACTGGTCCCATCTTAATGGTTCACAAGCGCATCGGATAACTCACATACACCTCCACTTCCACTACTGAAACAAAAATCAAAACCCCCGAAAATAAAAACACCATCCACAATTTATATTTCTATTTTTAATTATCATTAATCCATTTTACATATTCTCTATTACCTAACCATTAAAACATTTAATTTTCGTAGCACATAACAAGCAGTATAATATTAATTAATTAAGCATTCCCAATATTATTATGAATTTTACCACCCATTACTTACCTTTAAAGTAAGAAATTATATCACACAACAAGCAGTAAAAAATAATATCCCAACAGCCATATCTAGTTCCACCTTCTATAGTTTCCCCACTGCATAACCACATCACAACCCCCATTGCAGCCCCACTACACCACTGCACCACTGCACCATAACAACCATCGAAGTCGTACTGCACAACCAATATCTCATCCACTACCCCCACACACATCACATCAAATACCAAAACACAACACATTTAGAAAAGGGTCTCTTATTTAATTTTACTTTGTTAATTAAGGGTGTTATCAAACAAGCCATTAGATGCTGTGGCATCCATTCCATTAAACAAATATACTTGGTTAGCTAGTTATTAATGATGATATCAAACAATCACAAAAATAGAGGTTTCTAAAAAAAGTCACTAAAACATAAAAAAGACCCCAAGAGACATATTTTTCATCTAGTCATTATGCCCATACAACCACCATATCAAATAAAATAAAATAAAATAAATAAAAAACAATAAGATCACACCTCACATTCACCTACCCAATTAAATTTTATTTAAACTAATTCATTATCTTTATTAATCTATATGGAACCGTATTCACAAGAGATAATAATAATAAACCCCTCTTGCATGATACACATAGATAGAAATGAGGGGAAAACCTACTTGGAAGAAATAAGATTCTCCCAACTCGCTCCACAAAAATCTGGGGTGCGTGTAAAGAAGGGAACTAATTTAGGGTAAAATCTAATAAAATGCAACAAAAAAGTTCTATGACTCACATGGAGGAATGATTTTGAACCTCCCATCCCCAAAAGAAAGAAAAATGAGAGGAATGAATGAAGGATATTTATTTTATGAATATCAAATCCAAAACTAGCGATATTAGGATTCATTTTGATTGGCCATTAATGTTGGATCATATTTAATATTTGTGGTTTATATATTTGTAAAATCTCTGGAAATTTTAGAATCTGGAGATATGAATCCTAACCATTAAAATAGATTTAAAACCCCTTAATTAAGGCTTTAATCCCATTTTTATTCATATAAGATGTCAAAGTCGGAAATCTGGAAATTTTCTAGAAAAATGGCAGACTGGCAGAATGACTTACCATTAGAAATAATGTCCCATTGTAAATTTTCTAGAAAAATGGAAAACTACCAAAATTACCTACCATTATATTTAAACTACCAACGGAATTTCTTTTAGAAAAATGGAAAACTACCAGAATGACCTACCATTAGAAATGACCCACTATTGGAAATTTTTTGAAAATATGGAAAACTCATAGAATAACGTACCATTAGAAATGACCCACCATTATAAATTTTCTAGAAAAATGAAAAAAACTACCAGAATATCCTACTGTTGTAAATGACCCACCATTGTAAATTTTCTAGAAAAATGAAAAAATAGCTAGAATTACGTACCAATGAAAATAAATCACCATTATAAATTTTCTAAAAAAATGAAAACTTCTCAAATGACCTACCATTGGAAATGACCCATCGTAGAAAACTTTATGGAAAATGGAAAACTACTAGAATATACTATGATTGTAAATTTGCTAAAAAAATGGAACCATTTTTGAATAACCTACCATGGGAAATAACCCAAAAGAGGGACTTTTCTAAAAAAATGGAAAACTATCAGAATGACCTACCATTGGAAATGACTGATATGTCTCAAAAACACCCTGAACATCCACTAGAAAACTCAATTATATGATTTTTGGAAAAGTAATATGATAAAAGGTTTCTTCTGTTACATTAGATACCTCTCAAACTATTCTCACCCATAATAATTCAAAACCAACCTGGAAGGAAGTATAGAAAGGGTCCGAACAACCATACCTCAAGATACCTCTCAAAGAGATCATTAAACCTAAAACACTACCATCAACCAATGATATTGTCCCAAAAGCCCACAATAACTAAACAAAACATACTTCCCCAAACATAGGATCCTGGGAATTCTATCATCTATGTCAAGATACTATCCGCTATGGGTGGCACTAACTTTCCAGTAAGGGTTTAATCGCATCATAGTAAAATGCATCTTGATTTGGAATCATGTCGGAATATTATCACACATCACACAATAAACATCACATCATGGGTAAAACAACATATCTCATAAAACACCATGGTCTGAAAAACACATCACAATGTAAAAATAGAAAGGAAAAATAAAAACAACTTTGGGTATTGGGCTCTCATATGCATCTCAAGCTCTCATGTACTCTTCCAGGCCACCATGCCTCTATATCACACAAACCAGGGGAATGTTTTTTCCTTAAAGAACCTTCTCTCAATAGTGTTGGATCTCCACTAGATGCTTTACGAATGTCACATCATCCTTAACATCAAACTCTCCCTAGTTAATGACATGAGAGTCATTGTGAGGATACTGATGGAGTTGAGCGATGCAGAAGACGTCATGGATCCAATTCATTCGAGGAAGAAGTTAAAAATAGTAATCCACATAACCAATTCACCCCAAGACCTTGAAGGTCCCAAAAAACTGGGGAAAGGTATAAGGGTATAATTTTGGCCCAACAGCTTTAAAGCCCGAGTGGGATACCCGACTAAACTCGACTTAGGCTAGGTCGGGCATGGGCCCTTGGTACATCGATCTAGGCCTAGGCCTATATAGGATGACCAGTGGGTCAGGATGACCCAGATCTTCAGTTGGACCTCATAAATACTGCCCGATCCCAGCCTGTAAAAATCCCACCTACCTTAAAAAATTAAATGGGAAACTACAGGTAGGGAGACTAGAACCCCTACCTCATATTTCCAAGGTTGTTTTGGGATTAACAGGTCCAGGTGGTGTGCCTATTTTGAAAACATTGAGGCTAGATATATATACATATATAAATCTATTAATAAAAATTAAGTATCATATTCTTCTACTGTTTCGTGAACACCATCACCCCCTCCCATTACATATTATTTTTTTTTGGAAAAATTGTCAAATTCCATATTATTTTTTTCAATTATTTTTTTTTCAATTATTTATTTAAAATAACATTAAATTAATTATTTTATGATTCATAATTATTAAGAATGTTATTTATTATGATGATTTATATTTATTTAGACAGAGCAGTCATCACATATTCATTTTTTAATCAATTTTTTCAAAGTAATTATTTAACCATTATTTATTTTATGAATTGGTTTATGTTTTTGATTTTTATTAAATAAAATATTATAATTATAATAGGTATATGACATTGAGGTTTATGGTTATTTTAAAAGGCATATAGTGAGAAATTCAAAATATGTAAAAATATTGAAAATTAAATAAAAAATGTTTCACCTATAAAATGTTGATAAAAAAAGAAAATAACTGTTTTAACTTTTTAATTAATTTTAATTAAATTATTTATTTAAAATTACATGAAATTAATTATTTTATGATTTATAATTTTTATAAATGTTATTTATTATGGTTATTAATATTTATTTAGATAAATGAGTCACAAAACATTTATTTTCTTAATCAAATGTTTTCAAATAAACTATTTGAACTTTAATTATTTTATGAATTGGTTCATATTTTATATTTTTATTAAATTAAATTAAATATTATAATTATAATAGGTATATGATATTGAGGGTTTGGTTTCTTTTGAAATTCATAAAGTGAATAATTTGAAACATGTAAAATTATTGATAATTAAATACAAAATGTTTCACCTGTAAAATGCTGACAAAATAGAAATTAAATTTTTTAACTTTTTAATTAATTGTCATTAAATTAAATATTTAAAATGACATCAAATTAATTATTTTATGATTTATAATTATTATGAATATTATTTATTATGGTGATTGATATTTATTTAGATATGATAGTCACCACATAATTATTATTTTTAATTGAACATGTTCAAATAAATTATTTGAACTTCACTACCCACATTGAGGGGAAACCTTCAACAACACACATTCCCCAACCTGAAGCTCATAGGACCTCATCCTTCAATCGACATAAGAAATTTTCTATTCTAATGGTACTTTTATCTTCTCTTTAACTAACCAAACCTTCTATGTCATGCCCAACACCACATCGGGTCCAAGAAATGGGGCATCCCCAACCTCCCTCAAAAAAAACAGAGAATGACACAACCTCCCATAAAAAACCTCAAATAGAGACATGCCAATGGATGAATGATAACTATTATTTTAAGAGAACTCAACCAAGGACATGTGTTGTTCACATGATTAGTTGAAGTCCATGACACAACACTACAATATAGCATCCAATGTTGGGATAGTCCATTCCATCTATCCATCTGTTTGAGGCTATAAAACAGTACTGAGGTGCAATTGAGTTCTTAAAGCATTCCACAATCCCCTTCTGACTCGTGAGGTATAACATGCATCATGATATGATAAAATGGAACTCAAAACTCCATGTAACTGAACCACATCCTACACAATGATTATTTTGAAAAAATATACTATCTCAGACTCTTTGATTGTTAGGAAATGAGCCGACTTCATTAACTGATCCACAATCACCTAGATAGAATCACATATTCCCTACTATTTGGGTAACCCTGTGATGAAATATATTGAGATTTAATCCCATTTTCACTTGGTAACATCCATGTTCTTCAAAAAATATCTTGGAACATGATTCTCGGCCTTTACCTAATGGAAAACCAGATACTGATTCACAAACTCTTCCACAACCTGTTTTACCTTGATAAAAAACTATGTGCTTGATCCATGTTATATCATGGAAAATCCTGAATGTACCCCAAAATGTGAGCTATGAAACTCACTAAGGAATACCTCTCACATATCTATTGGAATAAATAACGTCCCATGAAAAAACATTCAATTATGACCATCCTCTAACCAACCCTTCAAAGCCTCACCATGGACAACATGATCATAAAAAACCAATGCCTCTGAGTCTCCCTATAAAGACTCCTCCACCCGATTCATTAGAGAAGACTACAACTTTATCTGAAATAAATAAATTCTACCACTATCCGCCCTTTCATTTAATTGTAGGGCTGCCTACCCCTCCATCACTCTCTAAGAATATATAGACTCCAAAAAAACATCCTTATATAAATTTATACTAAAATCATTATCCACAATATTACCCTTCCTGAGGTGTAAGAGATCTCAAAATTATAGTCTTGAAGAAACATGAACCACCTTCACTATTAAAAATTTAGATCACACTAAAAAAAGACACACCTAAAACTCTTGTGATTCATGAAGACAAAAAATCACTCCCTAATGAGGTAATGTCATCACAAATTCAATGCAAATAGAAGTTCCGCAAGCTGTAGATCATGGATGGAATAGTTACATTCATGAGGGTGTAACAACCTAAATACATAATATATCACCATATTCTGCTACATCAAGATGCACCCTAATACCAGATGAGGCACATCATAGAATACCTCAAACAACACACCCTCCTCCAAGAATTGAAGCACTGGAGCACTCACCAACTTCCCCTTAAAGTAACCAAATGTTTCTTTGCATTAATCAGTCCACACAAAATTTGGTCATTATTGGTCAATGTTGTTAATGGGGATACAACATGAGAGAAATTGGTCACAAACCTTTGATAGTAGCCTATGATACCTAGAACACTATAGACCTCTACCACATTATTGAGTGTTTCTAAAGAAATAACTTCCTCAACCTTTGACGGGTCCACGACCACACCTTGCTGAGACACCACATGCCCTAGGAAATGTGACACTCATGTCCAAAAAATACACTTGTAAAACATTCCATAGAGCTTGTGGTCACGAAGAACCTGAAAAACAACTCTGAGAAGTTCAGCATGCTACTCGTATAACCTTGAGTAGATCATCATGTCATCAATGAAGAAAACAATAAAATAGTATAGGATATCATAGAAAATATATTTCATAATCCCCACGAACATTTTTAGTGAGTTCGTAACACCAAAATGAATGACCATGAAATCAAACTATCCATACATACATATGAAGGAATTCTTCGGGATATATCAATCCTTCACCACTAACTGGTGATATCTAGACAGTAAATCGGTCTTAGAGAACCAACTAGCCCCCCTAAATTGGTCTAAAAGATCATAGAGCCTTGGAGGAGGATAGTGATTCTTGGTCATCACTTGGTTCAACCCCTATTAGTGTATGCACATCCTTAGACTACCATCCAAATTTTTAGAGAATAACACTAGTGTACCCCATGGGGACGCACTAGGTTAGATGAAACCGATCTGAATGAAATCTTCTATCGTAATCCTTAAATCCCATAACTCAGAAGGTTCAATCCCGTAGGTATCCATCGAAACTGAGGAACCACCATGCTGCAAGTCTATCCCAAAATCAAAATTATGTTGAGAGGGCATTGTCACAACCTCCTCATGGAAAACATCCAGGTGTTTACAAACAACCTCGAAATCCCCCTCTTTCCCTATGTTAGTTTATTCCATAGAAAACTATGGCACTAAGGAATAAAAGAGATTTGAATGATAACTACCCACCGGTAAACTCATCTCGCCAACGAAAACCACATGCTGACCATATATATATGAGAACAAAAATATCCTACAAAATTAGTTGATAGTAGAACATAGAGAATACAACCATTCGATGTCAGGAGTGAAATCACATAGCTCCATCATAAGTAAGATACGATCCACACATTACTAATGCTTCCCCACAATCTGTGCACATCCCTAACACATATCAAACAAGATAGTCTGGCCTCTGACTGGAGTGGTCAACACTAGGGTCATTTTAAGACCTTATATGTCTAGTCCCAGAGCATGGAATAAGGAGGGTGTAATAAAGGAGTTTGAAGCTCCTGAATCAAATAAGATCCAACCAAGGGCACATGATAATATAAGCATACCTTGAATGATCAGTGGACCCTCTAGTGCGGTTTCCACAACTAACTGCAATTATCCATGACCAAATCCTATGCCCCTCTACTGATGGAAACCTCCATGACTACGCTCAGGTCAAGATCCAAAAATATTAGGTCCTTCTTGAGGTTGTCTACTACTTCCTCATATGCTCTTGTGGGAGCATAAGAATACAACCCCTGCGATTGGAACGACCTCACTGTTAACTGTTGTTGAGGTTGATGGTAGACCTTACCACCTCTATGAATATGGTCTCAAGAAGACATTGGGCACTGATCATGATGATTTCCAAAAAATCCATAGATGAAGCACACTTTTCTTAAGTCCCCATGATTAGTAAAAAATCCATTGGCCCGAGATAGATGAAAGGTAAACTGCTGAGCTCGACTCCTAGCTGGTCGAAATCTCGAAGGCCCTAACACACAAGACCTACCACTAAAAAGTATACCCCTCAAGAAACCTTGGTGGTTCCCCAATCATATTAATCCTACTCAAAAGTTCATCCACTCAATCAAATTTTCATTCTTTTTAACCTCCATATACTTTAGAAATATAAAAGGAGTAACTACATATTGTATTGAAGGATGGAGTGCCTCATCAATATGCGTCTCTCATGACTCTTCATCTGGGAAATGTTCCGAGGAAAGGAATAGAAGGTCACAAAACTTGATCCTGACCTCCTACAAAGACATTATTACCTACTAAAGGGGGATTATCTCCTACCTCATCACATACATCTTGGTTGATGAAAGGAACTCCACACAAAACTCATTTTGGAAGTTGACCCAAGAAACATTTGCCTCCTTCCACTCACCAATTTACATTGTCCACCACTAACACTGAATAACTACAAAGGGAACCCAATACTCCATCATACCATATATCAAACTGAAATTGATATCCATCTCTTCTATACAAATCTCCATCAGCACATCATAAATTCTTCCCTTATAGTTTCTGAAATCCTACTACTGAAAATCCAAAAACATCCTATAGAACTAGTCATCTTCCTCAACTGAATCAACCATCTAGAAATCAACTTGGTCAGCCAACTAAACCTTCAATTCTTGAGCCACATGTAGATGATGAATATGATTCATAATTGAAATAGAAATAATGATTTTACAAGAATGGTAGTATGGATTTTTATTATGATATATTTTAATTATCTTCAATCCATTTTAACTTTCCCCAAAAAGCCTAATTGAACAAGAACACAAACAATCAGGATGCATGTGCGTCTCTTAGGTTTTTACCCTGTAAGAAGTTCCATCTCAATTAGTCATTCAATAAGATCTGAGTCCATATGATGGATCTTGGGGGGCCTTAAAATCCAAAGCCCTAGCTGGTCTTTCTAGCCTATGTCATGCTCGGAGGTTAATTAGAACTATTTCCATACCAACTCATGCATTCCTCACTAAGAATAAATCTGAACTCCACCCTCTATCTCAACCATCTGCTCTGATACCACTCTCCCATGACCCCCTCCCTCCAATGAGACCATAGTGTGGGGATAGAGATAATGACCCCCCTGAGTCCAGCCTTTAGCTGGCCTCATATTGGAAGCTAGTAAATATGGTATAAAAAACACATGTGTGGGAGGAATTACATTCTAATATATAAATAGGATTGGAAGTTAAGATGAATCAACCAAATTTAACTCCATTATATATCTATATATAAAATAAATCCAAAAACCATCCCACAATGCATGTGTAAATAAATCTAATACAGATAAAAAAAGTCGCCAAAGTAAATACCCAAAATAAAAACTAGAGCAGCGATACAAAAAAATATCCCAATTTCAAGACTAGTAAGGTCTATAATGGTCCATAAATACCTCATGGAATCCTAAAAATATTTTTATATATATAGGGTGAGAATATAGATACACTCTATAGGAAATCCAATGTCTCTTGTGCATATGTGAATTGAGGAAACTAATGCATCCATGTAAAATGAATTAGACCAAATGAAACCTATACAAGTATACCAACCAAAACCCCAACCTCACCATGTTTTTCTCACCAAACAATGAAATCTAAGTATTATAATAAAATATGAAGAACATCGAAGATATGGTACCCCACATCGCTTTCCCATTGATTTTATACTTTCACACCAGAACATCATACATCCTAAAACTCCCACATCTTCCAAATAACATCACATCATATCACATCCCACCCACACACAACTAGTACATCACATTACATATCAACCGAATACACCTGATCCATCAAATCCCGTCACATCAGAAACTGGTAGTGGAACTTTTGAATACTGGCTTTCATAGCCCATTCTTGTCCTTCTAATCTCCTAGAAGAGGGAGAAGGGAAGATAAGGTAAGTAGACATACATCCACACATTGGGATATTGGATAAACACCCCCACATGACTATCTGGGTTTCAACACATAGTGATCAATGAGGTTGGAATGCGTATAGAAATCACAAGAACATCCAGGGTAAATACGTATAGAGTTACATGACACATTCCCCATCCTAAGGGTTAACAAAGGAAATAGACAACTAATTAGAACCTCCACTTCATACACTAAAACATAAAGCACAACCCTCATAACCAAAACACATGACAAAATTAAAATTCCAATTTTTAATTATCATTAATCCATTTTTCTGATTCATTTTTACCAACTCGTTCCATTAAAACATTCATTTTTCTTCGCATAAAACAAGAACCAGAATATTAATTTATTAAAAATTCCCAATATTATTATTCATTTCAATATACTATACATACCAGACAACTAACACAACATAACACAAAAAAAGAAGCACAAAATAATATCCCAATAGCCACATCTATTTACACCTTACATCGTAACCCCGATACATAACCACACAACAACCCCCATCACAACACTATTGTACGACCACAACATAACAACCATTGAAACCTCTTTCCACAACCATATCTCATACAGTACCCCCACACATCACATCACATTCCATAACACAACACATTTTCATATTTATAAAAGGGACTCTTATTCAAATTCACTCTGTTAATTTAGGGTGTTTTCATAAAAGCCATTAGATCACGAGGAATCCATTCCATTAACAGAATAAACGTGGTTATTAAATTATTTATGAACATACAAAAAATTTAAAAAAAAGTTTCAAAAAAGTCAATATAACATAACAGTGAAATGAACATAACTGATTCATATCAAGGCTTTACACCCATAAAATCACAATATGAAATAAAATAAATTCCAATTCATAAAATCCATAAGATCATAATTCACATTAACCACCCCTTTAAATTTTATGTAAACTCATTAAATATCTTTATTAATATAGAAGAAACAATATTAAAAAGATATAGAAAAAATAAACCCATCCCTCATGATACAAATAAGGAGAAAGGATGGGAAAAACTACTTGGAAGAAATAATATTTTCCCAACTCACTACACAAAAACAGGGGGTGTGCATACAGGAAGGAACTTCTTTAGGGGGAACTCAAACTAAATGTAACAACAAAGATATAAAACTCATAGGGAAGAAGGATTTGGAACTTACCATCCCAGATGAAATAATAAGTATAGGAATAATGGAAGGTTATTTTCATTATAAATGTTAGATATGAATCTTGTGGGATTCAAAACAGTTTAGATTGAACATTAAAGGTAGATATTATTAAACATATGTGGTATATACATTTGAAACATCTCTATAAATTTTATAAACTGAAGATATAAATCATCACATTTTAAAAGGATTTAAAACCCATTAATTAAGGAATTAAACAGGTTTTTTGTCATAAAAGATGTCAAAATGAAAAATTTGGAAATTTTTAGGAAAAATGGAAAACTACCAGAATGACCTACAATTGGAAATGAACCACTGTTGGAAATATTATTGATAAATTAAATACTGCTATATTGACTTACCTTTGGAAATGACCCACCATTTAAAATTTTCTAAAAAATGGAAAAATGCTAGAATAACCTACTGTTGGAAATGACCCACACTTGGATTTTTTTTGGAAAAATGAAAAAATTCCAGAATAACCTACCATTGGAATTTACCCACCATTAGAAATTTTCTAGAAAAATAGAAAACTAACAGAATTAAGTACTATTGAAAATGACCCACCATTGGATTTTTTTTGGAAAAATAGAAAATTGCTATAATGACCTACCATTGGAAATGACCCACTATTAGAAATTTTCTAAATAAAATAGAAAACTATCAGAATTACCTACCATTGGAAATGACCCACTATTGGATTTTTTTGAAAAAATGGATAACTTCCAGAATGAACAACCATTACAATTGACTGACATGTCTCAAATAAACCCCATAATTACCCCTTACAATTCAATTATTATATTTTTTGCAATGTAAGGGCCCAAAATGTTTGGGCTGTTAAACCTTAACTTAGTAATCTCAATGTTTTAATCTAAGTTATCTATAATAATTCCATTTTAGGTCTTCTAACAAAAATATTTTGAAATAATTCATAATGGTTCATAAATTGAATGTGAATTAACTAAAGTACATCCCCTTGGAGTTTCAAACTAGGTGCGTAGTTAGGCCCCTTTGTCTTGCACCAAGTGAGTATTGAGTTAATACCAAATCCTCCCTTTTCCAAGTTATTACCCTTAGGTAGATATTTTATAGATTTGAATCCACTTGTAGTATCCAGATAGGGATGTAATTTCTAGGATAACCACACAATCTATATTTTTCAAAATACATAGTGTTATTTTCCTATAATTATACTTATCTACAGTGTTTTCACTAAATTTTCCAAATAAAAATCTATAAAAACAAAAAATAATCAGTATAAACAAATTAGATGTCTATATATACATTTGAAACTATGATCAAACTAAACCTATCAACTCTTAGTGACCTTTAAAACATTTAATTTATCTTCAACTGATTACATATTAACCTCTAAATTTATCTAGAACCTCCTTTGATACCAAATGAATTTCCCCAAGACCCACACTCTAAGATCTAGTGATAAAAACCGAAAATTTATGCACTTTATTTGATACTGATCCATAATTACATGATAATGCAAAATTTATGACAAAAGTAACTTTTTAGGTTTATATTTTTAGATAATTTGGACATATATTTAACAAGAAGAAACCATGTTCTTTATATTAAAAGGAAATTTTTCCACTATATAAGTAACTGTATAATCCTCAAAAATACTCCAATATCACCCACAAATTATCCACACAAGATAAACTTCTAGACACATCTTTCATATTACTTTTATTCATAACCTGATGAAATTGAAACAATATAAAGGGGTGAGATTAGATACTCACTAAGGGTAAACATAAATGATAATAATAAAATATCATAATTGTGAACAAGATGTGCATATGGGTATAATCAGGATTCATAATAATGTTATAACCAATAAAGTATAAATCATAAATCATGGGATAAGTCTTGGTATAACAAAATATATATATCAAAATAGTAAATAAACATGAGATAATAAACATGATCCATGATAAAATAACATAATTATGAGAATATGTATAAAACCTCGGAATAACAAGGCAATGTATCATATAATATAATAAAAGGAATCAAAGAAATATGGAACAACCGTATGCATTGAAAATAATAAAGAAATATATTCTCACATCACGTTCACACAACTACCAATGGACAAAAATTTTAATGTCTCAATTACACAATAGTGTTTTGACCAAAGATTCCCATATCTAATTCAAACAATAAACTTGGGAACAATTCTTTCTTCACCTAATTTACATTAAAAACTTGTGAACAATTATTCTCACATCCCATTTAGGTAAAATTTTATCGTATCTTATGATATGAAACCTTAACCAATGAAGGAGGGAAATATAGGACCCCACACATCATTATCCATATATACATGAGTTATTCTTAAAACACATATTCATCATATAATAAATAATCAAGGAAATGAAATTGGGTTTCATTCAACACATCAGGAAGAACCCATGGAAGGAAAATGGGTTTCATATCCTTTTTAGAAGAATTAAGAATTCCATCAGTAATCATTACATGATAAACCCATTTAAAATTAATGGGTATCCAAATATATTCAGTAACTTTCTAGGAAAATATCCTTCAATATAGATGAATAGGTATGTGGTATGTACACTATATAGATAAAATTTATAATATTTAGTTAGTAAATTTTCCCAACCAATCTATGTATGGAATCTATGTGAACACATTTCAGTTATGGAAAGATTAAACATGTTATTCACAAATAAAATGCATTGGAAGATAGATTATTCTTATTCATGGTGGATAGTTATCCATGAAAAGGGAAATAATAGTTCATTTCACTCATATAATGAAACAATTCATAATCTATTCAAAGGAAGAATTAGGATGATATCATTTGAATAATATCCTTTCTCAAGCATAATATATGTCAAAAGACAATGATTTTGATTAAATATCTTTTTATAAGTATTTATAAAATTCATTTTAGAAATAATAAATACCCTTGATCTTTTGAAACAAATTTTAAATAAATATTTTATAAATTAGAAGAAATACAATTCCTTTTAAAAACCATGAAAACGTAGAGTGGGAACTTCATATAAAATTAAAAAGGTGGTGAAAATACATGTTTACACATAAAATGTTAACAAGAGATTATATGTTTCTGAAAAATACCCAAAATAAACATTAATTGATTTTCTATGAAAAAGTTTAAAAATATTTTCAAGGTAGTAGAAAATGAAATTTTTTTGAAATAAATATAGGGATATCTAAAAATTAATGGAGTCAAGTATAAAATGGATTCCATTTTATAAAACACTTTTTTTTAAAAACCACATAACTTTAAAAGATTAAAAAACTTATAGTTTAATAGAATGTAAAGAGAAGAAAAATATCACTAAGGATAACCACACGAGTATAAAATAATGTGATTTTATAATGAAACACTATAAAAATTTCCCAATTGGGTTATCATATTTGAGATTTTTTTATGTTAAAATGAGGCTGTAAATAGAACATTATGGATTGATATACATTTAAATATGAATTGAGACCAAGAAACCATTACAAGAAGAAAAATATTTGATGTAAGATTCATTTTATAATGATTCCATGTGTAAAAATTGTATATCCCCAAAAAATAATGTGGAAAGATAATAAAAGTATTCATTTGGTATAAGAAATAAAACTTTTAACAAAAGATTTAAATAAGAAGCTTTGTAACATAATGGAAGAAAATTGATTTTTCAAAAGACCATACATCTTTAGAAACATGCTAGTAAAACCCCTTTGGAAGAAAGAGATATTTAATTTGAATTAAAAATAATAATATTAAATATAATTAATGATATTATAAATCTTATAGGTATTATATACACTATTTAAATGAAAATAGGTGTATAAAAGAAAATGTGTCTCATAGAAGGAAATTTGGAGATGAGACCCTTCCCTTTTTCTAGATTCATTATGAGAAAGCACATAAATTCATGAATAATAATGTTAATTTTATTAGATACCTTAATAATAAATTATTCATCTATATTTCATTTAATATTGAAAATTTATTATCACATTTTGTTTATTTATTATATAATTTTTTCCTATGTTTGATGAAAGTTGTACCATTGTTGGCTTATTTTTGTAATTTTTGTAATCAAATAAGATATTTTAATACTATGTTAAATAATTATTATAAACATTATATAATAAAAAAACAATATTTTTTTAATAAATTATAATAACACTATTATTTAAGTTCCCATAGTCATCCATGATAGAGTTTTACAACATTGTTCATGTAGGTGGTTAAACCCACCCCAAACATGAACATGTTATATCCTGATGGGTGAGTATGGTTAAGAGAGTGTATAATATTATTATAAAATAATAATAATATCATTTAAATGTTTTTAATTTAGTGAATTATATTTTAAGTGGTTTGGATAAATTAATAAAATCAATATTAGAAGTGAAAAATTCTACTTCATGGAGGCGGTAGTTCACACAACATATGATAAAAGATATTTTATTTTTAAAAGAAGATGTAAATGAATAGATAATGGGGTTTAAATTAATATAATAACACATAGTTATAATAATTATACTTATTTAATTATGAAACTTTGGTTATGGTAGTGTTTTGAAATAAAAAAATTAAGAAGAATATCCAATTTGTTGATAATATGCACATGAGACTCTTAACCATTATTTGGAATTTTCCTTTGAAGTGAAGGACTTATGATAACTAATTATGAACAAATTTTTTTTAATATGGGAGAGTATAATAGGATGAATAATTTCTAATAGTTTCAATATTAAATTTTAATTATAGGTGATTCCTGATGTGGCAGAAGAATTACCATTTTATAAGTGAAGGGAATGGTAGTTTTGGAAGTAAGCATTAAATTCTACATAATATAATGTTATTAGTCAAAGGAAAATGGATCCAAAATGTAAAAAACTAGATGTTAAGTGTGAATGGGTTGATATTTTTCTTATAAATTCATTTTCTTGACAAATTAGAGTGTTTTTGGTTTCTTTTTTAAACTTTTTATCTTTCACCCCAATTTACTTTTACCTTGGTAATTAATTTTTAACCTTAGTAATTAATTTTTATGATAAAAATTGGAATTGACATTATTATCTAATTTTAACTTTATAATTTTAAATTTTATAATAATTTTATCAAATAAAATTTTATAATTTTTGAAATGTTAATTTTAAAACATACACACAAAATCATTTAAAAAACATTTTTGAAAAAATAATGTCATTCAGATTTAAATATATATAAAAGATGAAAATATCATTGTTAATAGTTTTAAATAAATAATTTAATTTTTTATAAATAAAATAAAAGTTATGTGCATTTCAGTGAAAGAAAAATACTCATCTCACCTTGAAATTTTTTTATTTAAAGAAAAGATAAAAAATTGTTTTTATTAAAGTAACATTTTAACTTAGTCATAAACATGTTGGGAATATGTTTTATAAATTCATAGAGTATTATGAAATGTATAATTGTATTCCTTAATTCCATATTTTATCACTTTTTCTAAATATTTTAGTTCATAATGATATATTCATAAAAATTATAATTTTGTAAAAACCACATTTTTCGACTAAAAAGAAACATTTTAAGAAAAAGATAAAAAGCACATACTAAGTAACGTTTTATATGATGAATTAAAAAAATTCATTTTGTTAATTTAAAATTATAACAGATTTATAAATTTGTTACAATATAAATGCACAATATGTTCAATAATAAATTTTAGAAAAATGTATTTTAAAGTATAATGTGAATGTATCATTATTTGTTGTCAAGAGATATATATTGGATAGATGATATATTATATTCATGTATATTAAATTCATATCTAAAAGTGTTATAATTTAATTTTAATTTAGGAATTAATAAATTAGAAAAGAAGGTATTAATCTTAATTTTTTTTAATATTGATATGCCCATTTGATTCTATAGATAATAATTTAATATTGATATCATTATTAATTTATTTTTAAAAAACCCCCTTATAACTTCCAAAAAAGATATCACAGTAAGATAAATGGTACTGATAATCACATGTGGTGACTTAGCTGACATAGTTTTCAGAACAATTTCTATAATCTTAAGATTCTCCCACAAATTATTTCACTTGGGTCATACCTTTTAGATTTCAGCAAGTGATTGGTCTAGGGGAATTTCTAGTTATGAAAAATATTTCCCATGATCAGAAAAATGCACTTTATAAGGAATACTCTTTCTATTGAATTCATATTACCTATTTTTCAAATTGAGTTTTTAATATGTTTACTCCTTTTTTTCACTCCAATTTTGCAACGATGTTTACAATGATTATTTTTTTATAGTATCATGTTTTTGTTTTAGATTGGTTTTGTGTGTGTCATATAACATCAATAATATTATTAAATTAAAATTAAGAATATATAAAAATCTTGGGTTTTTATGTTCAACCACTTAATTAAATTTCAACCTCGCAATTACAATTTTTGAACACTGTTAAAGATAATTAGAGACATTATCAATCAAGATATATCTTTTAATGAGATATCTATATTATTATCTTATGATAGCTCAAAATACTTATCTTTTACTCAAAGAACATTTTAAAATATTTTACCTATGTATATACATGTTATAATCATATATTCTAAAGAAAATATTATTCCCAAAATAACCTACATATCCATGGAATAAAACCATAGAAAAATCATATATTCCTCCAAATAAGTAACTCTATATTTGTAACTTCCCAATTCTAGGAGCCGCCCAGAGGTGCCCCATACCTGATTGGTCACATGGCCTCAAGCGCATTTCCCCGAATGCCAGAGGCTAATGACTAGTAGCGAGGGCCTTGGGTGTGATAATGGGGAAACTATGCCCTCATTGAAAGAGTAACACAGTGGAAGTAAAACAGATAGCTGTAGAAGAAGTTGTCGAACATGAAATAAGTAAAAAGTCAAAGTAATAAACAAATGGAGCACACACACACACACACATAAATGATGCATCATACATATGTCTAGAAAAGAATCCAAACAAATCACAATGCTGGAATACAGTACTAAAACGAAGTATAAAACAAAATGAAGTAAATATCTCCATAGCATCGCAAGCCTCACCTTGGTCCCATTCTCCCTAGCTCCACAGAAATAAAGTACTTGAAGTAGAAGAGTGATTTCCCTTATCTATACCTGTAGAAATATAATATTTTTGGGCCCAAAATCATGACCCAAACAGGGTGTGAGACTAATCCCAGTAGGCAACCTCCCAAAGATCACTACCTAAAAGTCAGTGAATATATATGGAAATCAATAAGCAAAAAGAAGCAGCGAACACAGAAGTACTCAAAAGAAAACAGTCCTAAATTTTAATTTACAAACATTTAATTTTAAGTATTTAATCAAGAAAAAACAAATACAAGCAACCCTCTGGGTAGTTCTCATAGCCTAACCCCTCTAGTTTAAAATACAAGAGAAGATATATCCAAGAATCTATGAGGAAGCACTCACTGTCAAATCCCCCTTTAGTCACGTGTGATCAAAGACTCTCTAAGGAAGCACTCACTGCCAATTCCCCTTATAGTCTTTTATCGGTAACCTACAGGCACTATGGGGAATCACTCAACATCAATTCCTCCTATGTACTTATAACGTGACTATAGACACTCTGAGGGAGAACTCAACATCAATCCCCTATATGGTCTTGCAGTGTGATAATTAAAACAAACACTCTAAGAAAGTCTTGAATGTCAATTTCCCCTATGGTCTCACTACACCAAGTTCCTGCAGCCCTGTGTAAATCAATCATGCACAAATCATAATCAACATTCAAAGTAAACCTCAAGAACTACTTGGATAAAAAACTATATCATGTCATATCATGTGAAATAATAATCACTCCACCCAACAATACTAGACAAGGAAAAAGTAGCATCCTAATAGTCAAGGCTAGACCAAACGGTCAAAAACAAGAAAACAGGGGCCAAACATTCATATCTTGGAAAAGATAACCCTATTCTCAAACAACTAACCTCTATCCAATCAAACATGGCATATAAGGAAAATAAAAGGGCTAAAACCACAAACAAACAATACACCGAACAAGGGTATTGGGAACTTTTTCATATATAACTCAAAGGCTAACTATGGAAAGCCACAAACCACCTACCACGGTGTTGTACGGATGATATAAGTGAACCTCAGGCCTTGAATTTCCCTAGAACTCCATAAATCTACAAAAATGTTAAAATGTCCAAATAATGATTTATCTTGAATGAGGAGATATTAGGAGATGATGTTCAAGAAGAATGGATAACTCACCGATGCGATTCCAACACAATTGACGAAGTTCAAATCAGAGAAAGAATGGTGAGTTGGGGGCTCGGAGAAGATCTGCAGCCATACAGATGCTCTTGGATGAAATAGATCAAGATGAATTGTGTTCTATCCATTAGACGCGACCTCAGTCCATTTAATGAAAAAAAGTAAATGACGTTTTCTTTAAAACTACACGGCATGTACTTGCCTTTTTCAGCCTCTTCCTTAGGCGGTCTCTAGGACACCACACATGGCCATGTGCACGACCGTTATACGGCCCGCACATGATCACCTGCGGAAACTGGGTACACAACTTGTACTTAAAATACACATCATGTACTCTTGAAATTTCCAAAACTCATTTTTTTATCAAAGACAACCAGAAAAGAAAAACATACTTGAAAATAAGATATGGGTTCTTACAAACATACCCCCTTAAATAAATTCATCCCTAAATTTCCATATCAAGATGACATAGAAAAAGAAACCTCGAACATCTCCGGCCACTGCAATCATACATCAGGCTCCCTCTCCCAGGACTCGTCCTGTACTCGCCTCTGCTGCCATAATAGTCGTACCAGAGGAACTGACCGACCATGGAGAACCTTCTCACTTCGATCAAAAATCTGGATAGGATTCTTATCGAAATATGCATCCACCTCAATCACAACCTCCTCGGGTTGGAAAATATGAGACATGTCTAAGAAGTAACATCAAAGTTGAGAAATGTGGAAAACATCATGCATATCATGATACCTTTGAGGTAGTTGAAACTGATAGGCTATCGGACCGACTATCCCCAACACCTCAAATGGCCCGACGTATCTCAGCGAATTCTTATCCTGTCTTTTTATCCTCCTCTGTCCCAAGCTCGGTGTGACATACAGAAAAACCTGATCTCCATTCTCAAACTCTAGAGGTCCTCACCGTCGATCAGCATAAGACTTCTGTCTTGACTGTGCGGTAGCCATCCTCCTCCAAATAAACTCTATCTAATCTAAGGTATCCTAGACAAGACGAGGTCCCAGCATAGCTGCCTCTCCTGCCTCTATCCAGCATAAGTGTGATCGACATTGTCTATCATACAAGGCCTCATAATGTGCCATCTGAATAGTATCTTGAAAACTATTATATGTAGAAAAAATATACAAGAGGTATGTGGTTCTCCCAAGAACCTATAAAATCAATGACGCATGCTCGAAGCATGTACTCTAAAACCTAAATAGTACGCTTGGGCTGGCCATCTATCTGGGGATGATATGCTGTACTCAGAAATACCTGTGTACCCAAATCCCTCTGAATTCCTTGCCAGAACCATGAAGTAAAACATGCATACCTATCTAAAACAATAGAACATAGAACCCCATGTAGACATAAAATCTCTAGGATGTACCACTATCCTAGCTCATCAATACTAAAGGTCTCCTTGATCGGCAAGAAGTGAGAAACCTTCGTGAGTTTTTCAATAACAACCAAAACTACATCATTCCCTCAAGACGAACTTGGAAAACCTATCACGAAATCCATCGTGACATCATTCCATTTCCGCTTAAGAAAGGGTAACTACTGCAAAAGCCCTACTGGTTGCTGATGCTCCACCTTCACCTTCTCACAGGTGGAACACCTCATGAAAAAACCAGCAACATCTCCCTTCATACTTGGACACCAATACTGATGATGTAGATCTCGATACATCTTGGTGAAACCCGGATGAACTACCCAAAATGAGGAATTAAATCCTCACATCAGCTCCTCACATATGTGTATTGTCACCCACACACGTCCATGAAAATTCAAGATCTCATCCTCACCTACCATCCATCCAGAAATATGGTCCTCTCCTGACACACTCTCCCGTTGGACTAGGCCTACTGAATCTGATAGCTGCCTCATTCGCACTCGATCAAGAAGAGTAGAGGTAACAACCATAGAAGAAAGAAAAATCTACCCCTATCTGTCATGCACCTCCAAATATATCTCAGAGAACAGATCCATAAGTTGCCACTCATTGCTGGCCTCATGAACTACATGTATCTAAGTCCTCCTGCTCAGCACATCAGCCACTATGTTTCCTTTCCTAGGCATGCAGGAAATCTCAAAGTCAAAGGACTGAAGGCACTCAACCCACCCTCACTGTCTCAAATTCAGATAACCATGAGTGAATATATACATGAGAATCTTGTGGTCGGTGAAAACCAAAAATTTCTCTCCCAATAGGTAGTGTCTCCAATAGCGTAAAGCATGGACAACCACAACCAAATCGAGATCATGTGTTAGGTAATTTCTCTCATGTAGACTTAACTACTGAGACCCATACACAAAAACTACTTCTCCCTACATAAGAACAACTCCCATCCCGATACCTGATGCATCATAGTAAACTGTATAGCTCTTTCCCATATCTGAAAAAACTAGTATCTGCACGGAAGTCAACCTCTCTTTCAGCTCCTGAAAGGCTAACTCGAAATATTTCGAGCACAAGTACTTCGAACCCTTCTTAGTCAAGCCCGTTAATGGTGCTACTAAGTGTGGAATGTCTATATGAAATGCCTATTGTAACCATATAGACCTAGAAAAATCTGTACCAAAAAGATATTTTTTGGCTGATCCCAGGAAACTACTACTCTCACTTTCTCTAGATCTTCTGAAACTCTTGTCTCTGAGATAACATGACCCAAGAAGTGAGTCTGGTCCATCCAAAAGTGTAATTTTGAGAGCTTATCATATAACTGATGCTATCTCAGTGTACTCAAAACAATATCAAGATGTTTCTCATGGTTTTGTCAAGTGTGAGAGTACACCATGATATCATCCATGAAGAACACCATGAAAGAATCCAAATATAGATGGAAAACTTGGTTCATCAGGTCCATGAAAACTGCAGGTGCGTTCATGAGACCGAACAACATAACCACATACTCGTATAGACCATACCTTCTCCGAAAGGATGTAAGAGGTATATTTGACAGTCTAATGTGAAAATGATGATAACCAGATCTCAAGTCAATCTTTGAGAACATCCGGGCTCCCCAAAGCTAGTCAAAGAGAACATCAATGCTCGGAAAGGGATATCGGTTCTTGACCGTAAAATTGTTCAACATCCGATAATACACACAAAGTCTGAAGGTACCATCCACCTTTTTTTTCGCAAAAAGGACAAGCGAACCCCAAGGAGAAGTACTGGGTCAGATGAAACCATTTTCCTGAAACTCCTCTAACAACTTCTTGAGTTTCTATAACTCTTGTGTTGCCATCTTATAAGGAGGAATGGACACCTGTGCCTTTCCTAACACAATCTCTATAGAAAAGTCCACCTCTCGCTTCAGAGGAAAACCTGAAAATTCATCTTGAAAGGCATCCCTGAAATGATCCACCAGTAGAGGAAAGTCCATCTGTGAAGTACTCTGGTCATCCATATGTAGACTAGTAATCTGGGTTGTAACTCATCCCAACACATGATGATATGGTCCCGCTCTGCTCTCCTAGATATCTCATTCACCCTCATGAAGAAACTATCCACCCTTTGGGGACGTAAAACACACCTTATGACAATATCACTTGACAACAGCCTATAAGGGAACCAACCAGTCCATTCTGAGAATGAAATCATAGCCTGTCATCTCCAAGACACAAAGGTTCTAGAAGAAGTGACACCCCCCAAACTCAAGAGGGAACTCCTTGCTCTATCATACACTTTCCATTCTTGTCCCCAAAAGAGTATCTAACATTAAGATATCATCAGAAGAAAAGATACAGTGCCCAAGGTTCTGCACAAGAGAAAGACATATAAATCTATGGGAAGCCCCTGTATCACAAAGGGAAGAAGCTAAAGTTGTGGCAACTAGGATCATACCTTGAACTGTAGAGGGTCCAAGATCTTTCTCTTGTTGGGTATACTCCACTGTAAACGTTTGTCCTGCACTACGGCCCTGTGACCATGCCTAACCACTCTGAGCTAATCCACCCTATTATTTCTGAATGCATGGTGACTGGGTACAATGTCCATGACCTCCACCATGGCCTAAAAGTCTGGAATAACTCCAGTTCCTAGACTGGTGAGAAGCTGGTGGTGCTTCTTCGAACAAGGAGTCATAGAAGAACCCCTGTCACCAGCTTCTAGTGTGATGATCTGATAGAAGCACTAAATATGGCCCATCTTGCCGCAAGATCAGCACTCCACTGGCTCTCTCGGGAAATGTGTCCCTGTATGCCCGACCCTTCCACACTAGTATCATACCAACTTGCTACCTGGAGGTGCATATTAACTACTCGGATCTCCATGTGTATACTCCCTGTGGTACTTCCTACTATCATCTAGAGAATCACTAAATCTGGATGCAGAACATCCCTGGATCACAGCTCCAGAATCCCCCAGGTTGGGCTCCGTGATCAGCACCAAGTTGAATATGGTAGTGATGGAAGTCAACATGAAGATGTTCATTTGAGACCAAAAATCCTGCCAGAGACCATCCTCAAACTTCCATGCAAGGAATAACACATCTCTTCCTTGAAAGGGTGTGATGTGCTGCAAATATGTGAAGCAAGAAGAATATTCCAGGACTGAATGAGTACCCTGCTCCAAACTCATGAAATCATAGGCTTTATTGGCCCTGAAGGTCTCTGGGTAGAAGTAGTCATAGAAGGAATTCTGAAACTCATCCCATTCCATAACCTATTGGAATCCTGCCTGTGAGATCACATCCCACCATCTCTTGGAGGAACCCCAAAGCATATACGAAGCGAGCTTGACCCTTCTCTCTAGAGGTATCTCTAGATGCTCGAAGATCGTCAACATGGCTTCTATCTATGAATCTGTAGCCTGGGGTCCTCTATCACCTAAAAAGGTGGGAGGATGCTGTTTCTAAAAGACCTGCATCAATTCTTCCATCGGTGGGGCAGGATGCGGTACTCCCTTGAAGGTCTTCCTAAACCTCAAAAATCCCTCCCGGAGCTGTGCCTCGACACCTGTATCTAGGATAAAGAATGGTTCCATGACTGGAACAACAGAAGGATTCACTGGTAGTCCAGGATTATCCATATTCGGTGTCTGATCAGTGCCCTGTATCTGGTGATCAACCAGAGGATGTATCGGTGGTATGACTCTACAAGGTCAAAAGAACACCTTAGATCATGATTAACTGGGGCTGGGACTTAAAAGCGTAAAAACAGAATAAGATAAAGAAAGCATTCGTGTTTTTTTTCAAAACATGGATACACGACATGTATAATGCCTACACGGTATGTTCCCTTAAGCCTTCACATGGGCGTGTACTTTTGTCAACCTAGGTCATGTAACACCACATACACACAACGTGTTGTCCTAACACACGACACGTACTTGAATCCTATTTCCCTACCCGAGTTCTTCTACATGGCTAGGCCACATGGTTTCCCTAGAACAAGACTACATGGAATGTTGGTGCTAGACACGACGTGTACTAGACAAACTTCACCAACCCTTGTTGTTAGTTACAGAGCCAGTAACATGGCTGACTCTACACAGCGTGTTTATGCAATACACAAACTATAGTAGAAATATTTCACCAACAGTTGTTGTTCTCTACACAGCCAGAAACACGGGTTACACTACACATCATGTTCAAGACTGATATGACATGTATAACTTATGTTTTATCCATCAGTGTCGTTAGTCACATGGGAGGACACATGGTCTACACAACACGACATGTACAATCGGTACATGGTGTGTTCCACCAAGATTCCCCAACCCCATGTCACTTCACGCACAGCCAGTGACATGGTTAGGGACTACACGACGTCTACATACAGTACATTGCATTTACTTAAGAAAAACAGTTCCTTCCCAAATAGAAGGACACATGTCATGCATTCATCATTACACACTGTGTATTCTAGGGTTTATTCGTATAGTAAGCCTTAGAAACTACTCCGAAATCCCAGAAAAATACTGAAACAAACATTAAAGTTCCAAATTCCGATCTATGAGGGCCCATACTCCCTGCGAATCTAATTTTGGCATCCTAAACATGTCATACAAAAGGAATAACAATACAATGATCCACAAAATTTTTATCCTTGAGGGCCCATAACACCTTAAGAACCAAATTTTGGTGTTCATTCAAACAAAACCTTACACAATCCAATACCCTATCAACAGTAGATATTCTATCAAGGCATCTATCACAATAGCATGCATATATATCACATCATCTATCACAACAACATGTAATCACTAACGCACCCTTAATGGCATGGCAGGAATGCCAGACATGTGATTTATAAAAGTTCTTATATGATGCATGAGATTGAATACCCTCATCTCATCGGGTTGCAAAAAAAATAGAACCTTAATAATATAAACAATAACAACACAAAACATGTGAATCACCCAACAATGGAATCAAGTCAACTGTAATAATTACAAAACTAGAAAAATTGCAGTAACGAGGTAAATTGGATTTTCCCTATACACGTGTTAGATACTCCCAGGAAAAACTTATAACCAAGTAATTAATCCTTCCTATCCGTATCTATAGGCTTCAAACAGAAAGTCAAGAAGAAAAGAATCCCTCCGATACCACCTTTTAAGGTCCTAGTTCGAGGAGCCGCCCAGAGGTGCCCCATTCCCGGTTGGTCACATGGCCTGAAGCACATTTCCCCGAACACCAGAGGCTACTGACTAGCAGTGAGGGCCTTGGGTGTGATAGTAGGGAAAATATTTCCTCATTGGAAAAGTAACACAGTGGAAGTAAAACAGACAACATTAGACAAAGTAGTCAGACATGAAATAAGTAAACAACAGAAGTAATAAACAACGAGGCCACACAGATATATATAAATAATGAATGATACATCTGTCTAGGAAAGAAACCAAACAAATAAAAATGCTGGAATATAGTACCAAAACAATGTACAAAATAATAGAAAGTAAATAGCTCCACAAAATCACATGCCTCATCTTGGTCCAATGTTCCCCAGATCCCCAGCAATCAAGTACCAAAAGTAGAAGGGAACTTTCCCTTATCTATACATACAACAATAAAATCTATTTGGCCCCAAAAGCATGACCAAAATTGGGTGTGATACTAATCACTGTAGGAAACCACTAAAAGATCTTTGCCTAATAGTCAGTGAATATATATGGCAGGAAATAAGAAAAAAGAATTAGTGAGCACAGAAGTACTCAAAAGTAAATAGTCTTACAGTTTAATTTACAAACATTTACTTTTAAGTATTCAATCAAACAAAAAAATACAAGAAACAATATGGGTATTTATAACAGCCTAACCCCTCTAGTTCACAATAAAAGAAAATATATAACAAAGACTCTTTGAGGAAGCACTCACCATCAATTCCCCCTTTTGTCTTGTGTGATCAAAGAATCTCTGAGTAAGCACTCACCGTCGATTCCCTCTATAGTATTTTAACGGTAACCTACATTCACTCTGAAGAAGCACTAAACATTAATTCCACTTGTGGCCTCATAACATAACTATATACACTATGGGGAATCTATCAACATCAACCCCCCTATGGTATCATAGCGTGATAATAAAAACAGACACTCTGGGAAAGCCCTCAATGTCAATTTCCTCTATGGTCTCACTACAACAGGTTCCCGTAGCCCCATGTAAATAAATCATACAAAAATGATAATCATTAGCCAAATTAAACCTCAATAAGTACTTATAAAAACAACCACAACATATTATAACATGTCAAATAATAATCACTCCACCCAACAAAATTAGGCATGGAAAGAAAGCATCAGCCTAACAGGCAAGGCTAGACTAAACGGTCAAAAAAAAAGAAAACATGGGAAAAACATCCATATCTTGGAAAAGATAACCCTATTCTCAAAAAATTTACCTCTATCCAATCCAACAATGCATAGTAGGAAAATAAAAGGGCTAAAACCACAAACACACAATACACCAAATAAGGGTATTGAGAACTTTTTCACATATAACTCAAAGACTAACTACATAAAGGCACTAACCACCTACCTCAGCATTGTACAGACGATATATGTGAACCTGAGGACTTGAATCTCCCTGTAAAGCAATATATCTAATAAATCATTAAAAATTTCAACCGAGTATATCTTGCAGAAGAGGATAAATCGGAAGATGATGTTCAAGAAGAAAGGAGAACTCACTGATGTGATCCCAATGCAATCAATGGAGTTCAAATAGGAGAAAAAATGACGAGTCATGGGCTCAGAGAAGATATGCCACCGTACAGACACTCCAAGATTAAATAGGTCAAGAAGAAGTGTGTTCTATCCATCAGACATGACCCTGGTCTGTTTAATGAAAAACAATAAAGTACACAACGTGTTCTTTAAAAGTACACAGTGTGTAATTTCCTTTTATGGTCTCTGCTTTAGGCGGCCTCTAGGTCACCACACAAGACTATGTGCCCGGCCGTTACACGGCCCACGCATTGTCACCCGTGGTAACCAGTTACATGACATGTACATAAAGTACATGGCGTGTACTCCAGAAATTTACAAAAACTATTTTTTTCTCGAAGACAACCAGAAAAGAAAAACATACATGAAAAAAAGATCTGAGATCTTACAATATTTAACCATAAATGGTATTAATCAATACTGCATATGTTTACTCAATATTTAGTATATATCATTATACAAAAAATAAGATAATATTCACCAAGAAATATTATGGATCACATTCTCATTAAATCAATAAGCAATTTCAAGGCTATCAATACTATCTAACTCAATTTTCTCAAAACTAATCATCCCTTTATCACGTCAACATAAATAATATGATAAACCTAAGAGTTATCCATACCCCAATCACATGTTCTTCAATAGTTATCCCCCAAAATATAACCTTTTCAAAAAATATGTTTTCAAGGTTATTGACACCATTTAATGTATTTTTTGAAACCATTAAAAGAAATATACTGAAGAACAATAATTATATTTTTAACATAATTGTTATAACCTTTAAAATATACTATAATATCATAGATAAATATCCGTCACTAATTAAAATATCTAACAGTATCATGATTTGATTTCTATTAAGATATCAACCTTCCTACCTTAGTTAAGAGTTGTAAACTCACCTTTTACATCATAAAAGGCACATACTAATATTCTCAACCATTAAAGTTTGATCCCTTATTTGGTTATAAGACATAGAATTCTTTAGATAAATACCTATATCCACTTCATCTTCATAAACTTTTTAACCAAATATTATAACCATAAATGGTTATCAATAATATAATATTAGATGATCATAAGAATATTAAAACTCAATCCTATAATTTCTTCTACTAGATTATTCATTTCATACTTTTATACTTTTAATTCAATATAATTTTCATCAATTTAGGTTCTCTTGTACATCTTGTCATAATCTCAAAAATAATTGTCTCAAAATTACAATAAAATTTATTACAATATTATAAACCCTTTAAACCATTAAAATATATTTTCTTAATGTTTGAATTACCCTTTATCCTTAAAAGTTCATATCAACTAATCTATATTTTAACTTGTAAATATCTATGTTTTAATCCATGTTATCCATAGTAATTCCTTATTATTTTTTCTAACTTGTATATTTTCAAATAATTCAAAATTTTTCATAAATTGAATATGAATTGACCAATGAATATATCATGAGATTGTCAAACCCAGTGTGAAATTATGCCTCTTTATCATGAACCATATAATGATAGAGTTAATACAAAATCTAAACTTTTTATGGTTATTACTCATAGGTATATCTTTTCCAAATCCCTAATTATGTTATTTTATCTAGACAGAGATGTAATTGTTAGGGGAACCACACAATATTCATATTTTCAAAACATCATGTTGTTTTCCTATAGTTAAACTTATACTTTGGGTTTTCACAAATGTCTATCAACTTAATTTCTAAAAACAAAAAATACTCAGTATAACCAACTTAACGGTTTTTCTATACATTAGAAACTATGATCAACCATAACTTATCAATCGTTAATGACCTTTAAAACTCTTAATTTTTCTTCAACCAATAACAAACTAACATCTAAAGATTTGTAAAACCTCCTTCGATAAAAAATGATGCACTATTAGACCTGAAATCTGGGATCCAGTGCTAAAAAAATAAAATTTACACACCAACTTTGATACAAATCTATAATTTCAAGATAATTCAACTTTTACAATAGAAGAGACTTTTTAGGTTTAGTTTTTTAGAGAATGAGGAAAAATATTTAACTATTAAACTCCATGTTCTTGTATTAAAAAATTATATTTTTCACCATATAAGAAACTAATTAATCCATAATAAGTTTCCAACATCTCCACCAAATCCTCCACACAAGATACTCTTCTAGGATAATCTTACACAATTCTTTTATTCATAACCAGGTGAAGTGGAAGAATAAGAAAGGGATAAGATTAGATACTTAGTAAGGGTAAATATAAATGATAATAACCAAATATAGTAGGTTATTATATGATGATTATTAGGGTATTATTATGTTACTTAAGAAAGTTAAACAAAAAATAAATAGATCATAAATGATGGCATAAGGATTGACATATCATAATACATGAATCAAAAGAGTGAATAAATATAAGTCAATAAACATGATCCATGAAAGAATAATATAAGAAAAAGAACAAGTATAAAAATATTTCATTGAAATTAAATTTATCATATCCTATAATTAAAGGAATCTTATAAATGTGGTGAAACCATAAGCATAGAAAATCTCATGAACAAATATTCTAATATCATGTTCACACAATAACTTGTGAAAAAATCCCCCCACATATCATTCACACAAAAAAGTTGTAAACAATGATTCCTGTATCTCATTCATAAAAATATATTATGAAAAAATATTCCCACATATCATTCAAACAATAAACACGCGAATAAAGATTCTTATATCTCATTAATTTAATATTTCATCTTATCATGTGATATGAAAACTTAATCAATAGATTAGAGGGTAGTAAAAGACCCCACCCTTCAATATCCATACATATGAGTGCCACTTCATAATAGTTATTCATTATATCAAAAATAAACAATGAGAAAAAATGTATTTCATTCCATGAATATTAAATAACCCTTCAAGTAAATTGTCCCTCATATCATTTTCAAAAACATTCACAATTCTATAAATAAACATAACATGATGAACCCATAGAAAATAAATGGATATCCCAATACATTCAGTAACTTTCCAGAAAAATAAACTTTAATTTAGATGAATAGGTATAAGGTATATAAACCATATGTATAAAAGGTATTTGGTTTATTAACTAATTTTCCCCATTTAATCGACATATGGAATCTAGGAGAACACCTTTCGGTCAAAGAAACGGAAATCATGTATTCACAAAAAAATGGTATTAGAGGAAAAATTATGCCTATTTATGATAGATGGTTAGGAAAGCCAAGGGAAGTAATGGATTATTTAATTTATATAAAATAATATTTCATAATCAATATTAACAAAGAAATATGATGATATCATTTTAATAATATGCTTGATCAAGAATAATACATTTCATAGGACAATGACATTGATGAAAACACTATTTTAGAGTTTTTAGAAAATAAATTTGGAAATAATGAGTACCCTTGATATTTTGAAATAATTTTAAAATAAATATTCCATAAAACTAATATAAAAATAATTACTTTTATAAACCCAGAAAATATATGGAGGAAACATCACATAAAATGAAAAAGTTATCCGAATTACATATTCGAACATAAAATGTTAATAAGTGATAACTTTTGTCAAAAATGACCCTTGTAGAAAACATTAAATTATTTTATAATAAAACATTTTCAAAAAAGTTCATGGTATTTCAAAGTTTAATTTTTGAATTTTTGAAATAAGTATAGGGAGATCTCAAAAAACATTGAGTTGGTCAGAAAATGAATTCTATTTTATAAAACACTTTTGTTGAAAACAACATCACTTTAAAATATTATAAAAATTATAGTTTAAAACAAGGTAAAGAGAAGAAAAATATAAACCAGTATAAATATAGTATAATAAAATAATTTTGATCATATAATTAGACACTATGAAAATTTCCCATTTGAGTTATTATATTTGAGATGTTTAGATTTTAGAATGAGGTTGTAAATGGATGCTTACAACTTGAGTGACATTTAAATCAAAACATTTTAAGGTGAGAGAGATTTAAATTGGAATAAAAATATCATGAATAAAGTATATTTCAAGTTATAACATCAAAGTAGTCAATTTATACACCATATAATATAAATTGGTGCATAATAATAAGTATGTCTCAATAAAATGGAATTGAGACAAAGAAACCATTACAAGAAGAATAATATTTGAGGAAAGAGTCATTTGATAATGATATCATATGAAAAAATTATAGATCCCAAAAAAGGAAGAATGAAATAAAATACAAAGTATTCATTATATATAATAAATCAAACTTGGAATAATAGAGTTTATTGAGAAAGTTTTTAACTCAATGGAAGAAAATTGAGTTAGCACAAACCCTTACAATTTAATGAGCATTCTAATAAAAACAACTTGCTAGAGAGAGATAACTTAGAGTTCAAGTTATAATACCATGATTAATAATAATCCATGATATTATATATCCAATAGGTAATATATACCCCATTTAAAAGAAATTAAGTTCATAAAAGAAAATGTGTCTCATAGTAGGACATATTGTGAAAAAACCCTTACCTTCTTCCATATTCGATCAACACATGTGATTAAATTACTAAATAATCATATTATGTTTATTATATTACTTATTAACAACCTTATTCTTTTATATTTAATTTAATATATACAATTTACTATCATATTATATTTATTTATCATATAGTTTTTCCCAATATTAGTATGAATTTTGAATCAGTGTTGGTTTATTTCAGTGATTTTATAAGTCAAATATGATATTTTAATATGAAGTTAATTAATTAATATAACCATTATATAATAAAAACCAATAATTATTTGTTTTTTAACTTATAATAACATTTTTATTTAATTTTTCATAGTCATCCATTATAGAGTTTTGTAGCATTGTTCAAGTAGGTGGTTAAACTAACCCCAAACATGAACATGCTATCTCCTGATGAGTAAGTTTGGTTAAGTAAGTGTATAATATAATTATAATAGAATAACAATAATAATATTCATATTTTTTTATGTTGGTGAATCATATTATATGTGTTTTGTAAAATAAATAAAATGAAGATAAAAAATTAAAAATGTTACTTTTTGGAGGCAGTAGTCCACACAACACACTGTTAACGTTTTGTTTTTGTTTTTCTAAGTGGATAGAAGTGAATAAATAAATTTTTTTAAATTAAAAAATAACACTTTAGTATACTAGTGATACTTATGTAATTACAAAACTATTCTTAGGATAGGTTTGTAAGAGAAACAAATAAGGGAACAACCAAGTTGTTGATTGTAGTCATGTATGGGAATTGAATTTTTCTCAGAATTATCCTTTGTAATAAAGGACTTATAATAAATAATGATTTCTAGAATATTTTTAATGTGGGATAGTATTTTAGGAGGATCCATGTGGAATAGTTTCAAAAATAAATTTGATGTACATGTGAGTTGATAGAGCAAATATTTTCAATTAATTTATATTGAATATCATTGTTTATACTCCCAAAAAAGTGTTATTGGATGGGTAATTGTCATGTTTTTAGGTTTTAGTGTTATTTTGAACCCAAATGTGAAAAACGACTATTTCTGGATTTTTGATAGATTTTTACGTCAGGGGTATTTCGGTCATTTCTGGAAAAATAAAATTCCAAATTTTCTGATTCAAACTTTGTTATAATCCTTATTTTATTTCCTTCATTTTTGTCTTCTGGACCAGGAGCTGATTAGGCCATCTAAAGGGTCTAAAAATTCATTGAAGTTGGGAATTTTTCCAGGCGGACAACATGGACCCACCCAACATAAAGGACATCAAACTCGGCCTAAAAATATCTAAATGATGTGTTTCCACCTGGTCTATTACGATGAAATATAGTGCCGACTCTAAAAGAAATTTGGGGAAGTTTGGAAGTCATTAAGGAGTCCATTAAAAGACATACATTTGGAGGAACCATCCTGGAAACTTCGTCCAGAAACAGAAATCAAGAATGAAAAATTCATAACTCCATCCGGTTTTCACATGATCTGACATTTTGGGGAGATACGGACAAGATAAATGTGCACAACATTCATGAAGGGTGGAACGCGTGAAGAGGTCATTAATGAGGTCTAAAACGCTCAAACTTTCGGGGGTCGAATTCTGCCTATAAAAGGAGGAGAGCTCCTCCCCCTCAATCCATCCCATTCTCCACCCCATTCCTTCTGGGGCACCAAGGAGAAGAACTTCTCAGATTTTTCTTTTATTTATTTTATTTTTAAATGTCTCTCCTCTCCCGAATTATCTCTCTTACCCCATCCATGGAGGGGTAATTTCATTTGAGTGATCGGAAAGAGGGGTGGCTGGACCTATGTGTTGTGCTTGAGTTTTTGTGCTTGAAATGAATAAAATTTGTTCTTCTTTCTTCTTCTGGTTCCAAATTCTTAATTCAGTATTAAATTCCAAATGCGGTTGTGTTAAGGGTTTTATTCTGAAATTATAAATTTCTTTGGTCGATGATCACATCTCCCTCCACCCAATTCTAATCTGTATACGGTGGAACATGATTAGGGTTGGGTGGTGATTGCTCGATGATTGTCAAGCATGTGTGTAGGATTGTATGTTGAAATCTTGGTTTATTAGGGAACAACAATTCTAGGTCTGGGATTACTCTAATTAATCAAGAGACCTTCTACAACCCTAAACACATTGGAAGGAGGATAGACCAATCTAAGGTTTTAGAAAGGAAAATTCTCATCACATCTCTCTTACCATTTTAAGGAAGAAAAAGAGATAAAAATTGGAAACCATGATGGCACAACACTAAGTCTAGCCGAACCCAATCCGATCACTGCCTTTATCATTTGTTAAAATCAATCAATTTCTATTTTTTTTGTTTCTCTCATAGTCATTAAAATTAATTAAAACGAATCTTTTTACGAAAACCAACAAAAAGTGACAACCTTGTTTTGTGTGAACAAATCTTTGGGAGACTACCTAGGATCAACTGCTATACTATACTTAGGTAAATAAAATATTGTTTTTCCACGCCCCATGACAGGCGTGCGTCAAACTTGGAACCGTTGCCGGGGAGGCAGTGCCTCAATGCTTTTTTAAAAAAAATCTCTTTTGAATGACCCGTAGTTCAAATAGCAATTTATTAGAATTCGATCTAGAAATTGAGCGCACAATAACCAAATTGAGAAATCAAAATCTTCCCAAAGATTTCGAAGAAATCAATCTCACTGATTCAAGTGATACCTTGATTGGAGACTTTGAACCTTTAATAATGGATGTAAATCCCAACCGAACCCTACGTAACATCTTTGCACCTCAATTTGTCAATCAAAATTATCAACTTGTAATTCCTGCCTTAGAAAATGATTTTGAATTGCGAATTAACATGATCCAAGTGCTTCCTAAATTTCATGGTCTTGTAGGTGAAGACCCAAATCGACATATTCAAGAATTCACCTATGTCTACTCCAGCTTCAAACCTCGAGTAGTCGCGGAAGAGCATGTGAAGTGGAGGGCTTTCCCCTTCTTACTAGAGGGAGCAGAAAAGGAATGGTTGTACAATCTACAACCGGGGGAGATCAGTGACTGGGAAGATCTAAAAAAATGCTTTCTACAGAGATTCTTCCCAACATCTAGGAGCACTATAATAAAGAAGGAGATTTATGTCATCCATCAATCAACTGGAGAAACAATCTACGAATACTGGGAACGTTTCAAGAAGCTTTGTGCAAGTTTTCCACACCAATAAATAGAAGAGGACCAATTCCTTGTGTGCTTCTACCAAGGATTGCTTGACAATGATAGGAATCTACTAGATGCCTCTTCGGGAGGATCCCTCATTGATAAATCACCTGTTGATATACGAATTCTGATTGAAAAGATTGCACAAAATTCACAGCAGTTTGGCACTCGAGGTACGATCACCAGAGGAATCCATGAGTTAAGAACATCTGATTCAGTGGATTTAATTAGGAATGAAATGGGTGAACTCGCCAGGTTGGTGCGACAAATAGCTGTGAACCATGTGAAGGAACAAAAAGGACCGAATCAGGTATGTGGTTTATGCTCTTCTAATTCTCAATACACTGATGAATGTCCAGAAGTGCATGGGACAGAAAGTTGTGTTGCAGCCTATCAACAAAGGAAATACCAACCGCAAACCCAACTAGGGTATGGGTTTCAACAGAACCAAGCCATATCACCTTTTCGGCAGCAATATCATAACCCGATAGCATTCCAACAACCTTATCAGAAGCCCTTCCAACAAAAACAAACTTTTCAACCACCACCATTCTAGCGGAAGAATTATGAGCAACCATCCACAGGTGCACCGACAAATGAAGACCAACAACTGAAGACAAGAGTTGCGAGAATAGAAGATAAGATGGACAAGCTAGCTGATCAATTTTCAAGCATTATGGATGCTCTCACCAAGAACCAAGGTAAGCTTCTTGCACAAAAAATTCCCAATCCAAAAGAGAATGTTAGTGAAATCACAACCCGAAGCGGGAAGGATCTCAAACCACCAGAACAATATGAGGAGGATGAATCTAGGGAACCTGCTGAAGCTCGTCCTGTCCAACCAAAAGATGGAGTCAACAACAAAGTAGAAAGAACAAGGTTCAAGAAATAAAGACTAGAAACACCATTGCAGAAACAACAAAGGGAGAAAAAGGATATTCCAGCACCATTCCCATCAGCATTGGTTGAGTCAAAGAAGGGAGAAGAAGAACGAATTCAACGAGAAATTCAGGAAACATTCCGAAAAGTTGAGATTAACATTCCACTACTGGATGCAATCAGGAAAATCCCTAAATATACAAAATTTCTGAAGGAGCTATGTACTAAACGAAAGAGGCTGGATGGAAATGAAAGAATCAACATAGGAAGAAGCGTCTCAGCATTGATCACACCACCGATACCGCAAAAATGTCAAGATCCAGGGACTTTCTCTATTCCCTGCACTATCGGTTCATTAAATTTTTCTGATGCACTATGTGATCTTGGTGCTTCGATAAATGTGATGCCTCACTCTTTGTTTTCATCTTTGCAGATCGGAGAACTAAAATCAACTTAGGTGGTGGTACAATTAGAAAACAAATCCACCGTTTTCCCAGCTGGAGTCGTTGAAGATGTTCTTGTAGGAGTGAGAGGATTAATCTTTCCAGCAGACTTTTTATGTCCTTACCATGGAGGAAGACCGAGCACCATCTCAATCTCCCATCATCCTAGGGAGACCATTCTTGAAAACAGCAAGGACAATCATCAACGTGCATGAAGGAACACTCACCATGGAGCCCGGAGATAGTACGGTACACTTCAATATTCTTGATATGATGAAACACCCGTCCAGCAATCACTCACTTTATGCAATCTCCCATGATGAAGGTATAGAACCAATTGAAGACTCAGGTATGCTTCATGACTTTTTATCTTTGGGAGAACACTCTTCATTTGAATTTTATAACTCCCATGAACCTGAAAATTCTGATATCATGTTGGAGGATGAGGTAAAATCTGATATTTTCAATGATTTGTTAAAAGGAAGTGAGATTATTCCTGAGAATTCAACATTAGAAGTAGGAAACCTAAATTCAATATCATCCCTTGAACAACCCCCATGTTTAGAGCTGAATCCTTTGCCATGTGACTTGAAGTATGCTTACCTAATGGAAGGAGAGAAATTGCCAGTAATCATTGCCAATAAACTATCCCATTCACAAGAACAAACCTTGATTGACCTTCTCAAAAGGAATGTCAAAGCTGTAGGATGGAGTTTAGGTGATATTCCTGGAATAAACCCTAAGGTATGCTCTCACAAGATATTTTTAGAAAGTGAATCTCGTCCAGTTAGACAACCTCAAAAAAGACTCAATCCCACAATCATGGAGGTCGTTAAGAACGAGATTGAGAAATTATTAGCAGCTGATATCATTTACCCAATCTCTGATTCTCAATGGGTCAGCCCAATTCATGTAGTTCCCAAGAAAACTGGTCTGACCACTGTTACAAATGAAAGAAATGAACTGATCCCCATGAGAATACAAAACAGCTGGAGAGTGTGTATAGATTACAGGAAGCTAAATCAAGTTACCAGAAAAGATCACTTTACCATTCCATTCATTGATCAGATGCTTGAAAGGTTAGCTGGAAATACTCATTACTATTTTTAGATGGATTCTCAGGATATTTTCAGGTACCAATTTCACCAGAAGACCAGGAGAAGACAACCTTCACCTGCCCTTTTGGAACATTCGCCTACAAAAGGATGCCTTTCGGGCTATGCAATGCCCCAGGTACATTTCAACAGTGTATGGTGAGTATTTTCTCGGACCACATTGAGGATTTCTTGGAGGTGTTTCTTGATGATTTCACAGTCTTTGGAAATTCATTTGATCATTGCTTGGGAAATTTGGAAAAAGTTTTGAAAACATGCATTGAAAAGAACCTTGTCTTAAATTTTGAAAAATGTCATTTCATGGTTGAAAAGGGGATAGTGTTGGGGCACATAATTTCACAAAATGGGATTGAGGTTGATAAATTAGAAGTTGATGTAATAAATTCCTTACCATATCCAACTTTTGTCAAACATGTTAGATCCTTTTTAGGACATGTTAAAGGATGCTAACTTTAATTTTGATTGTGCATGTAGGGAATCATTTGATGAATTAAAGGAAAGGCTGATAACACCACCAATAATGCAGCCACCCAATTGGGATTACCCTTTTGAGATACTTTGTGATGCATCCAACCAAGCAGTGGGAGCCTCTCTATCACAGAGAATTGACAGCAAGCCTCAAGTCATCTTCTATGCATCAAGGACCTTGGATGAAACACAAATAAATTACACAACCACAGAGAAGGAGTTCCTTGCAGTCGTTTTTGCACTAGATAAATTCCGATCATATCTTCTGGGCACTAAAGTTGTTGTTTTTTCTGATCATGCAGCTCTTAGGTACTTAATGAAAAAGGCAGATGCTAAACCACGGTTGGTGAGATGGATGCTACTCTTACAAGAGTTCAATTTGGAAATCAAAGATAAGAAGGGGACTGAAAATCAAGTGGCTGATCATCTGAGTCGACTACCCCACACCGCTGAAACAGAAATACCAAAGCAGAACCCACTTAATGATGAGCTTCCTAGAGAACAACTCTACATCATCAACAGTGAAGTACCATGGTATGCCAACATTGTCAACTATTTGGTAACATCTCAGATACCCTCTCATCTAAGCTCTCATCAACAACAGAAGCTTAAATCTGAATCAAGATTTTACATTTGGGAAGATCCTTTTCTGTGGAAAATTTGTAATGATCAAATCATAAGAAGATGCCTGCCAAGAAGTGAAATTGAATCAGTGTTTGAATTTTGTCATAAATTATCTTGTGGAGGCCACTTTGGACCTCAGAGGACTTCCCGAAAAGTTTTAGAATCTAGACTCTACTGGCCCACCTTATTCAAGGATGCATATGAATTTTGTAAAAGATGTGAAAAATGCCAATTTTCTGGTAACATATCCAAACGACATGAAATGCCACAAAAACCAATAACCTTTTGTTAAATTTTTGAAGTTTTGGGCATAGATTTCATGGGACCATTCCCAATGTCATTTGGAAATTCATATATTCTTTTGGCTGTAGACTATGTTTCAAAATGGGTGGAAGCAAAAGAAACCAGAACTGATGATGCAAAAGTTGTTTGTGATTTTGTTAGGGCTAACATTTTCTGTAGGTTTGGCGTGCCACGAGCAATCATCAGTGATCAGGGAGCTCATTTCTGCAACAGGAAAATGGAAGCATTGTTGAAGAAGTATGGGGTACATCATAGAACATCTACCCCATACCATCCCTAAACAAATGGCCAAGCAGAAGTATCTAATAGAGAAATCAAAGCCATTCTGGAGAAGTCTGTTAAACCCAACCGGAAGGACTGGAGCCAAAAGTTAGATGATACATTATGGGCATATAGAACGGCCTACAAAACACCGATAGGGATGAGTCCCTATAGATTGATCTATGGAAAGAGTTTCCACCTTCTTGTGGAGTTGGAGCATAGAGCCTACTGGGCGGTCAGAGAGATGAATCTGGACCTTGAGAAAGCTGGGAAAGAAAGAAGATTGCAGTTGTAGGAGTTAGAGGAAATTAGAAGGGAATCTTTTGAAAACTCAATGATCTATAAAGAGAGAACAAGGATGGCCCATGACAAGATAATTCAACAAAGAAACTTCAACCCTGGAGATCACATGTTACTCTTCAAATCCAGACTTAAGCTTATGCCAGGTAAACTTCGTTCCAGATGGGAAGGCCCCTTTACTGTTATTCATGTATATCCCTTTGGTGCTGTGCAGATTCAAAAGGAAGGAGGAGGAAACCCATTCACTATAAATGGGCAGAGGCAGAAGAAGTTCCATGGGACCATACCTCAAGAACCAGTGGAGGAGATCACACTCCTTCATCCTGAATACAAATGAACACCTACCAGGTTGCATCATTCCTTTACACTTGATTAAATGCAGTAACTCCAACTTTTTGAAACATACATTTACATGCATTGAGGACACTGCATAAATTAAGTGTGGGGGAGGAAATCTTGTAGTCCATGAGATTTTTCAAAAAAAAAATTGTTTTGTTTTGTTTTGTCGAGCCAACGACATTAAACAAAGGCACTACCGGGAGGCAACCCGCATTTTCCCCCATTTTCCACTTGTCTTCTTAGTCATTTACCAGCATGATTGAACGGGCCTGCACTATCAATTGTTTTCATTTTTTTTTCATGTCCATTAATGAAGAGGGTGTCATGGGATTATACGTCGTGAATAAAAGGATCCATTTGACAGGGGAGTATGAGTTTCAATTCTATATTATCCGACATTATTCCCTACATTTTTTAGTCTTTTAAAGAATTAATAAAAAAATCGCATACCCACACTTGAATTCATGTTTTACTTGACTTCTCTAGGAGACATGAGTTTCATAGAAATCCAGTGATTCTATGTTTTAGATTTCAATGTTTCTGAGATTGAATTATTAAAATGGATAATTGGATGATTAAAGTGAAGAAAGGATATTGAAATAAGGACTCATTATTTAAGGGAATTAATTGATTCATATAAATGAAATTTCCCTTCCATTTTTCATTCTTTGAATTTCTGAAATTCATGTGAATTAATTTGTTATTATTAATCATTCCATGAGTGATTGTCCAATATCATATTCTCATTCATGAGAGGATTTCTAGACCAAATGTTTCCTATTTTATCTTGAGCATATTTCTTGAGTGATCTTGGGATGTGCCACCTACTAGAACTTGTATTGAAACTTGTCAAAGCTATGACTGTACAAAACCACATTTAAAATGATTGAGGCATCTCTTTGGCTAGCCACATTTTATCCTAAGACCCACCTTTACATTTATCCTTCGTAAGCCCTTAGATGCCATGAATTTCCTTATAGGTTTAACCCACATTACAATCCAATTTTTTCTTTACCTACCCGCACTTTTAGTATTTTTTCATGGTTATTTAAAGTTTGAGTGTTGGGGAAGGGCCTTTTGTGTGCGTTCCTTGGGATATGTATCATTTTTGGGTGGTGTAATGTGTGCGTCATCATTTTGGCCAATGTATTATTAGAAAATTGGGCAGGAGTCATCATTTCATTATTCTTCTTTCATTTCATCCAGTTCTCCATAAAAAAAAAGAAAATAAAGCTGTGCCTTTCTGGAGCTTTACAAAAAAAAAGAAAATAAAGCCGTGCCTTTCTGGAGCTTTACAAAAAAACAGGGAGAACTTGGATGATATCATTCTTTGTAATCATTTATTAACTCATGACCCATGTCATTAAAAGGGGAGTGGTGTTGTGATTCACATTTCAAGGGGTTTTGAGTGAGGTTCATCTTGTGTTTTCACTTGATTAATCATGCATTGTACTTAAGAGTCAAACCTCCTACTTCTGGCCTTAAATTATTTCAATCATTTACCCACCAACCCTAAGCCACAGAGTCATTTGAACCTTTATTGCAAGTCCTCATGATTTTATGTGTGTTTTGTATTTACAAAGTGGAGAGAGTAGTTACTTTACAAGCCTATGGGTAAGGAGCATGTTCTCAGGATATGAGCATAACTCCACTATTAATTGTATCATGAGTGATGAGAGAAAATATTCAAAAGTGAGGTAGGTCATGTTTTGTCATGTTTAATAATAATAAATTGAGAAGCTTGAATGAATGAAATGAGAAGCTTCATTATTTTTCAAAGGGGAAAAGTAAAATGCATGAATTGATTGTTTCTTTGAAAAATGGGAAATTAAATTGTTATTTTTTGTGGAACTGGAAAATTTGATTGGACATTGATGATCACTTGATTTTATTCCATTTGAAATTTAAATATTGGGGACATTGGTGCCCTTTGAATTGCATGTTGAGATTTTATGCTTGAGGACAAGCATAGTTTAAGTGTGGGGGAATTGATAGAGAAAATATTTTCAATTAATTTATATTGAATATCATTGTTTATACTCCCAAAAAAGTGTTATTTGATGGGTAATTGTCATGTTTTTAGGTTTTAGTGTTATTTTGAACCCAAATGTGAAAAACGTCTATTTCTGGATTTTTGACAGATTTTTAAGTCAGGGGTATTTCGGTCATTTATGGAAAAATAAAATTTCAAATTTTCTGATTCAAATTTTTTTATAATAATTATTTTATTTCCTTCATTTTTGTCTTCTGAACTAAGAGCTGATTCGGCCATCTAAAGGGTCTAAAAATTAATTGAAGTTGGGAATTTTTCCGGGCAGACAGCGTCGACCCACCCAACATAAAGGACATCAAACTCGGCCTACAAATATCTAAATGATGTGTTTCCACCTGGGCTATGACGATGACATATAGTGCCGACTCTAAAAGAGATTTAGGGAAGTTTGGAAGTCATTAAGGAGTCCATTAAACGACATAAAGTTGGAGGAACCATCCTGGAAACTTCGTCCAGAAACAGAAATCGAGAATGAAAAATTCATAACTCCTTCATCCGGTTTTCAAATGAGCTGACATTTTGGGAAGAGACGGCCAAAATAATTTTGCACAACATTAATGAAGGGTGGAACGCATGAAAAGGTCATTAAGGAGGTCTAAAACGCTCAAACTTTTGGGGGTCGAATTCTGCCTATAAAAGGAGGAGAGCTCCTCCCCCTCAATCCATCCCATTCTCCACCCCATTCCTTCTGGGGCACCAAGGAGAAGAACTTCTAAGCTTTTTATTTTATTTCTTTTATTTTTAAATGTCTCTCCTCTCCATAATTATCTCTCTTACCCCATCTATGGAGGGGTAATTTCATTTGAGTGATCAGAAAGAGGGGAGGCTGGACCTATGTGTTGTGCTTGAGTTTTTGTGCTTGAAATGAATAAAATTTGTTCTTCTTTCTTCTTCTGGTTCCAAATTCTTAATTTAGTATTAAATTCCAAATTCGGTTTTGTTAAGGTTTTTATTCTGAAATTATAAATTTCTTTGGTCGATGATCACATCTCCCTCCACCCAATTCTAATCTGTATACAGTGGAACATGATTACGGTTGGGTGGTGATTGCTCGACGGTTGTCAAGCACGTGTGTAGGATTGTATGTTGAAATCTTGGTTTATTAGGGAACAACAATTCCAGGTCTGGGATTACTCTAACTAATCAAGAGACCTTCTACAACCCTAAACACATTGGAAGGAGGATAGACCAATCTAATGTTTTAGAAAGGAAAATTCTCATCACATCTCTCTTACCAGTTTAAGGAAGAAAAAGAGATAAAAATTGGAAACCATGATGTCACAACACTAAGTCTAGCTGAACCCAATCCGATCACTGCCTTTATCATTTTTTAAAACAATCAATTTCTGTTTTTTTGTTTCTCTCATAGTCATTATAATTAATTAAAACCAATCTTTTTACAAAAACCAACAAAAAGTGACAACCATGTTTTGTGTGCACACCTCTTCGGGAGACTACCTAGGATCAACTTCTATACTATACTTAGGTAAATAAAATATTGTTTTGCCACGCCCCATGATAGGCGTGCGTCAAACTTGGCGCCGTTGCCGGGGAGGCAGTGCCTCAAAGCTTTTTTTTAAAAAAAAAATCTCTTTTGAATGACCCGTAGTTCAAATAGCAATTTATTAGAATTCGATCCAGAAATTGAGCGCACAATAACCAAATTGAGAAATCAAAATCTTCCCAAAGATTTCGAAGAAATAAATCTCACTGATTCAAGTGATACCTTGAGTGGAGACTTTGAACCTTTAATAATGGCTGTAAATCCCAACCGAACTCTACGTGACATCTGTGCACCTCAATTTGTCAATCAAAATTATCAACTTGAAATTCCTGCCTTAGAAAATGATTTTGAATTGCAAATTAACATGATCCAAGTGCTACCTAAAATTCATGGTCTTGTAGGTGAAGACCCAAATTGACATATTCAAGAATTCACCTATGTATGCTCCAGCTTCAAACCTCGAGCAGTCGCGGAAGAGCATGTGAAGTGGAGGGGCTTCCCCTTCTCACTAGAGGGAGCAACAAAGGAATGGTTGTACATTCTACAACCGGGGGAGATCAGTGACTGGGAAGATCTAAAAAAATGCTTTCTACAAAGATTCTTCCCAACATCTAGGAGCACTGCAATAAAAAAGGAGATTTATATATTTCTTATCAAATGATTGGTGATATTCGATTGGAATTTGTTTCTCACACCCTAAGTTTTCCATTGCGATTTCATAGATTTTCTTATTCCAAGTCCTATAATCTGAAAATCATTACTATGAGTCAATGGATGCTCTTGATTTCCAAACCCTGGAAGTTAGCGGTGACCAATGGAATGTGTGATCCGCTTGTTACATGGAGATTTTGGGTTAACGTATGGATGATATCTTCTAGTAACTTGGGTTGAAATTTCTATTTTGATACATGTATATATTTAATTATGGTTTTATCCCTTGAGGATTGTTTGTTATACTTTCTGTTTATCATTTTATATCATATATTTTGTCTGGATGAGTTTTCCTTGTTGCAAAATCATTCCCTCTAGTTTGTTTTGTTTTCTTGGTGCTATTCACCAGCATGTGGAGATAATTAATTACCTTCAGGATATATCTGGACTTATTTGGGTACTATTTTGGTGGGAAATTTCAGTTGGTTTGTGACACCGAAACCTAATATCACCTTGGAAATGATTGATATATAGAAGAGGCCAATATTATTTTTTTTTCAAATTAACATATTATTTTAGAATTAAAAATATTGGAAATAGTTTTTATAAGTTAAAATAATATTTTAAAACGAATTTTTTTCCTTTATTTAATATTTGATCACATAATTTTTTGATCTTTTATGTCATAATGATATTGTTATAAAAATTATAAGTTTCATAAAAATCACAATTTTCAACTAAAAATAAACCGTTTTAGAAAAATAACAAAAATTCATACAAGGTATATTTTGATAGTATTAATTAAAAAATTAATTTCATTTAATTAATTTTAAATTATAAAATTCATAGAAATTTTCTATAGTATAAAGGCCCAAGGTCTCAGGATAAGATAATTGGTAGTGGAATCCATGAGTGGTTATTTAGCTAGAATGGGATTCTCAGTGATTTCAATAAGCAGAAGCTTTTCCCATAATTTTTTTCTCAAACTCTTCCTTTCAGAGTTTGAATTGGGATTAGTCAATGGAAAACCCTATTGATTCCTCATATTTCTCAAGCTCATAAAAATGGGATTTTTAAGGAATATTCATTCCACTGATGCCATATTACTTGTTTTTTAAATTAATTTTGTAATATGGTTAAATGTTGTTATACTATCTAATTCAATGACTATGTTTAAAATATTCATATTCTATATATTTTTTTATTTTAAAGTATCATGTTTTTTTAATTTAGTGTTATTAGTGTTATGAGCCATCAATAATAATTTTAAATTAAAGGTATGTGTATTCCAAAATCCTAGGTTGTTAACCAATGAAACCTTGCAATATAGGACTCTCTGAATGGACCAACTCAAGAGTAAAACACTGTTAATGAATCCCATGTCATCACATGGAAGTGTAAATTCATGTTCACCTAAATTCAGGATTGAAAACCATGTTCCAACCAACAAGTCCCCAGACATACATTTCATGAATGGAAACCAAAATTATTTCATTAATACCAAGTAAAATATGAACCATTGATTATAAAATAAAATTTCCAAAGTTTTCTATTACTAATAAAAATAATTACTTTAGATATCATATTATTTCTAATTTCAATATATGTAAATTGGTAGAAAATCCACCTACCTCTAAAGTGTTTTTCTAGTAGAAACCAATAGAAAAAGATTAAAAATGAATAGAGTTAGCCAAATCACCTACCGAAAGCCTCCAGTTCATGTTCCCTATAATGGAGGTAATTAATGTTGGGGTTTAAATTAATAATATGGTCAAAAATAAATTAAATATCCCCTCAAATTTTACAAAGGATTTTACATTTGTGTAAATTATATTTCCACAAACATGGTAGTGATTTTAGTTTTTTTAAAATCTGAGATATTTAGAACCATGACTTGGAAAACCATATGATGGTTTTTCTGAATCCATTTTAGAAAACACCATGGATTGGACCATGACATAGTGCATCTTTGAAATCTTTATTTGAACCACATGTGAGAGGAAAACTCCTAATTGAATTAGCTACCATAGCTATAACATGGTATTTTGGCCTTCCCATTTCCCATTGGGAGATCCACCAACTCAATATTCCCACAGAAGAGGAAACCCCATGGTGTGCCAGTATATTTTCCTAGAGTCATCTCACCACGATTATAAGACCGAAATACAAAGGATCGTTACCTACACCATAGTCGACATCATGGAATGGTGATGCCTAGAATTCAAAAAATTTATTTTCTAAATATTCCACTTTATAAAAATCTCATAAAGCTAGATGAACGTTCTTCATTGCTTAAAACATAAAAGAGTTGTGAAATGCCTCAAACAGGGGGTGTCACATTCTCTCAATAATCATCCTCATAAATTTGGAGGATGGTGGTGTTCTAGAAGATCTAAGGCCATTTCTCTTTTACAAACCTTTCACACTCCCATGTTTCTTCCTATTATTGGACATACTACTTAAATACACGAACCAAGGAGATCCATCTACCACATAGGATATTTTCTTTCCTATCCAAAATATGAATCTTTTAGTGAAGGAATATAGCATCTGACTCAAGTGTAACATGATACCATATAATCACATGAGATGGATATGAAAAGTACATATTTAATTGATATATTTGGAAAAAACTATGGACTAAACTTAATCTAAGTGGTAAATATAGTTGATAATACACTTTATCAATGCACTCACTATTTTAAAAATTTCTAACAAACTAAGGAGCTAACTTCCCCTACTTTCCTATATAATAGTGTCCCAACTTAAAAGATATTCAAAATAAAACAAGTTCATCCACCTCAAAATATATAGGAATACAATGGAGATCCACCGAGGATTTACAATTTATTTATTCCATTTCCATCAATTTTCTTACCCTTGGAATTTTCTCAGTTGTATAACGAACAAGAATGGGTATCATTTGGGAATTTTATTGGTTTTACATGAAAAAGTGGATAATGACATGGTATTATATATAATGATTCAAATGTATCCATAGGTATGAATGATAAATAATTTTTATTATATGAAAAAAAAATTATTAGAAAATTATCTTCACATAAAATATAGAAGTGCATTACACAATATCTAAGAATGTCCTCAAGAGTATGAATAACATGGTCATAATATACATTGGTTTTACGGTGGTATGTTGTGCTCATGGTAAAATTAGTTCCAAATTATTGTTTTAAAGGCCACCAAAACCATGAGGCACCAGTCATAGACAATCAGAACTCATACCCCATGAAACATCATCACCTCCAAGATATAACGAATTTTCACTTCATCAGTAAAATTCATTTATCTGATTTGAATAAAGTTTTTTGACTTCTAAGTGTATTTATAATCACCTAAATAGCATTATTATTCAAAAAAATACTTAATAACCTGATTAACAAATCAATAGAAATTTTCTCCCAATCCCATACGAGTATGGGTAATGATTGCAACATGTTGGTTGGTCATTGATGTTAAAATTTAATCCACTAAAATATTAAGAATCTTCCCACATAAATATGTACTTTTACCTTCATACTTGACCAGTAAAAATATTCCTTCATTGTGTGATATAAATTATAAATAGTTGGGTGGAAAATCCACTTAGAATGGTGATAAGAACAAGGGAACCATTACTAGAATGAAAGAGGAACTATACTGTTATCTTGAAATTAAAACACATAATATTCAAACATTATACATCCTTCACAGGTCTCCCCAAGATTTTGGATTAACTTAATGGTAAGATAGTTAGGGTTTGGCCGTTGTGTTTTCTTGACTTACTCCACTAAGTCAGATATAAGTGTGACTAGAAAGAAAAATAGGCCATCCTTCTATTTTATACACTCTATGTTCTTTTCAAAAATTAACCATCATCATTTTCCATAGATAAAATTATTCACAGACCAATTGGTTATAAGAATTATGAATTAATTTATTAGTTATGGAATTCCATTTCTTGGTTGTACAAACTAATTCAATGTTAAATATTTATAGAAAATATATCAAACTCTATTGCATTTGGTTCATATCCCTCTGTGAAAAATTTACTTTGAGATTTTATGAATATGGAACACTTTTAATTTCTCAAAAATAAGTAGTGGTTCCATGTTTTTAATGCATGGACCATTGTAACAAATTCTAGGTCATGGGTTAGATAGTTATTTTTATTTTTAGCAGATTTCATGAACCATAAGCTATGAAATTGTATCCCCAAATGATAATACATCCCATTCCCAATCCTAATTAAAATAGGCTCTATCACCCTCAATCTATTATGGAAAAACATGAATAGTTTCTAAGCTAATTCAAGACATAAGATCCAGAAATAATTCCTACCAATAATTTCTCTAATTTAATAGAATACCCTTTCTTGATAGGGTATTCAGGGGTGAAGATAAACATTAGAAATCATGGATCGTGAAACATTAATAACCATAAAATCCCATAAAGCTATACATCTCAAATATATTCCTAGGTTTCTGCTAAGAAATGTTATATTATATTTTCGTAGGGACTATCAAGATTCCTTTTTAGATAAAATTTCTTGACATCCTCCCTAGAAAGATACCACAATGAGGGGAGAGAGATAATTACCCCTAATTACCACCTTTAGTAGGCCCTAGGTTGGAAACTAACACTGAGGGTATAAAAAACTCATGTATAGGAGGAATTAACCTCTATAATATAAATAGGATTGGGTGATAAGATGAATCATTCACAACAACACCGTGGCATAATATAAAATAAATCTAAAACCATCCCACTCTCATGTATAAATAAAATTTACATAATTATAAATATCCATAATAGATACCCAAAAGAAAATATAAGGTAGTGACATAGTATCTATAAAAAATTCCCAAGCTATTAATAACCAGAACAGTCCATGTAATCCTCTTAGAAGCCTAAATGTAGTTTATATACCTAGGGTGAACAGAAAAGCGTAATTAGTAGGAAAACCAAAGTCTCTCATGAACACGTGAAAAGAGCATACTAATTCACATATGATAATACAGTAGAACATAACAGAACCTATACATGTATACTAACCAATCCCAACCTCACCAAGGCATGCTCATCAAATTATGCAATACAAGTGATATAATATATCATGGGGAATATAATTAAGCATACCCAAAATAATTTCTCACTGGTATTCTACTCTTACCCTAATGTTATAAGTCCTGAAACTCCCATATCTTCCTTATACCATAGTTCCCCATAAGAATGGTCACAACACACCTGACACAAAGACACCTGGGCTCACTACCGCACAAGTATGGCCACATCACTTCTCACCCATGAATACAAGGGAAACAACACAACCAATATCATAAGCAGAGTAGTAGGGTATCATGAGAATATAAGACATCAACATCATCCCCTCCTCCTACCATGCACGATCCCTACTAGAGGTTTTCCCAAAACCATGGTCATATCACACCTCACCTGAAAACACCTTGGTTGTCACCCCAAAAGCACAATCACATCTCACCTGAAAACACCTAGTCTATAAAAACCACTATTTAATACACTAACATACCTCTATCTACCATATATTGTGCAATACCTACCTCACCTAAAAGAGAGAGTGGGAAAGAGTGGGTACCTAGCCATCTATATTTCTCATCGGATGTGTGAAAAAAACCCTATGTGAATATGTGGGTGTCAACAAAAGGTTCTCAATGTGGGTGGGGTAAGTATAGAAATAACAAGGAATATAAAAGTATATAACATATATATCCACACACAATCCCAACCTATAGGTACACAACCAAACACTTATAAAATCACAATATTACCACTTTTGCTGCAACCTCTAAATGCATAACACAAAAATAGAATTCAAAAACATAATTTCACATTCCCAACCAATTAATTTAATTATTTATCAAAAACAAAATTTTACCATAGAGTCCACCATTTAATTATTCATTATCCATTATCATCCAATTAAACAAACCGAACCATGTAATTTCAAAACGTTAGTAAACAATTTTTTATTCCATCACTACTTGGGCATCTAGCATAAAAAAACCACAACCTCACCAGCCTAAAATCAAACCAACTTGACACCCTGAAAGTATGAAAAAACAAACCACCTCACTACCCCAAAATAATGTCTGACAAAACCACCTCACCACCCTAAAAGAATAGCCACCAAAACCACCTCGCCTCCCAAAAATCATGACCAGACAACCATCATCCCCACATTACACAACCACACATCACCTTACCAAAAACACAACCACACTTCAAAACACATCACATTCATCATAAAGATATAAAAAGGACATTTATTACATTCCAATTTATTTTAGGGGAGTTATTACACAAGATAAAATTCTATGGAAACCATTTTATTCTCTAAATATAATTGTTTAATAAATTTCCATTTTAGGTTGATATCACAATAAAAAAACAAGAGCAGAAGTCATAACACATATATCCGGTGAAAAAAATCCCCCAAAATCCATAATTTTTAGTGGGGGAATCAACCCTATACAATTACAATATCAAAAATAAGGATAAATCTATAAAAACTTGTGAATCAAACCCTTTACACATAAAAATTTCAATTTAGCCAATTCTTTATCATTGATTAATAAAACACAACCATAACCCATTGATAAACTAACGTGAACCCCTACTGCATGATTGAAAAAAATAGAAATGAGTGATTCCCTACATCAAGGAAGCTTTCTTGAAATTGTGTGCACCGTAGTGTGAAGAAGAATGCTTACAAACCATAACTACACCAAGAGAAACCATGGATCAACTTATACCACACCAAAAGATCATCAAAATTAATCCAAAAAATTCAACCCAAACTAAACCAAACCAGTATAGAAAAAATATGAAGAATAACTGAAGGGAATGGATAATAATAAGAGGATAAATCACCAAGGATCAAATATGGGAAGATGGAAACCAATAACCATCAATTTTTTTTCAAAATGCCTAGAATTGGAGCCACTAGACACATAGAATGAGAGAGAGAGCATAGGGTTTGAAAAAAACATGAGCACTACAATGTTTAAAATTTTCTACACAGGGGAATTACATGGTGTGTAATCTATTTACACATTGTTTAAATGTTAGAGTTCAGTTTTTATAGAAAAACGATTGACCTTTACATTATTTAATAACAAGAATCAACACTTTATGTAACACCATGTGAACCTGCCTTTAAAAGCTATAAACCACACTTACATGGTGTGTAAACTTTACTAACCATGTATTTAACCTTATTGTATATTTTAACAACCAAACTCCTCTAGACCCACTATAGGCCTTATCCAAGAACCACTAATACCAAAACCCAGAAAAGTAATGGGTTAGGAAGGCACATACCATTATATCAGATACCTATCAAGTAATTTTATCCCTCAATAATGCAAAATCAAGCCCAAAAGGAAGGGGTCCGACCAGACACCCCATGAGATACCTATATAGGATCTTATAATACCTCAAACACTACTACCATCCAAACATGTGAAATAAAATGACCACAAAACATCTCACACAACCTGATCATAACATAGCCAGAAACCACCTCCTCTATGACACAAAACCTCACCACAACCATCTCAACCTCTATGCAGCCTAAACCAACAACCACTACAACCAATGAACTACACCATCCCGAACACACAAATTAGGAAAATACATCCTCCATGTCTAGATGACATATGCTCTGGGTGGGATTAACTCATATGAATGGGTTTAATTGAATCAAATTTAATGTGTGTAAATTAGGAATCATGTGATCCCCATTTCATATTTCAGAAATTTATCACTCTCCATAAATCATAAATAAAAGAAAATAACTCATCTCATATAACAAGATCCCTAAATTATTATCATAAATCAAAACAGAGTAAAGGAAAACTCAGAACAATTCTGAGTACTGGTCTGGTATCTATGTGTCTCACTCCCAAAAACACTCCTCTAGGCCACCATGCCTCCACAACACATAAACCAAAAGAATAATTCTTCTACACAATGCCTTCTATTAGAAATTTTGGATCTCTACCGGTCACTCGATGAATGTTGTATCTTCATTGATATCTAAATCCTCTATTTCTCTCCAATGTTTCTTATACTCTTTAATAACATATTTCCCCAAATTCCAACTCAAATAATTTTCCATAATACTCCCCTTTTCTAAGGTGTAGGATATCCTAAAATTGTAATCATAAAGAACCTCTATCCACCTCTTCTACTACAAATTCAAATCAAATTGAGAAAATATATACCTCAACTTCTTATAAAATGTGAAAACCAAAAAGAACCCCCCAATGATGTATTGCGGCCATAAATTTAGTGAAAAAATCACCACTACTGACTCCAGATCAGGGGTGACAAAGTTATGCTCATGAGAATGTAACTTCCCATACCCATAAGATATCATTGCCCTCTTTTGCATCAAAACACACCCCAAAACCTAAAAAGAAGCATCACGAAACACCTCAAACATCTCCACTTCTTCAGGGAACTAAAGCACAAGAGCACTAACCAGCTTCCCCTTTATGTAACTGAATTCTACCTATCACTGATCAACCTAGACAAAATCTTAGTCCTTTTTGGCCAAATCTTTCATTGAGGCTACTACTCCAGAAAAATTAGGTACAAAACTTTGTTAATAGCATACAAGACCAAGGAATCTATAAACCACTACCACATTATTAGGTGTCCCCCAAGAAAAAAATGCCTCGAACATCAATAGATCCACTGTCATACCCTACTAAGACATGAAATTCTTGTGGAAATTCACTTCTCTTGTCCAAAACTCATACTAGGACCACTTTACACAATTCTGAGATGATCGACATGATCCTACTCTGTCTTTGAGTGGATCAAGATATCATCAATGAATAAAATGAAGAAATGGTATAAAAACTCATAGAACATGGAATTAATAATCCCCATGAACATGGTTAGTGTGTTAGTAACACTAAATTTCATGACTACAAACTCGAAGTTCCCATACATGCGTCTGAAGGTAGTCTTCATGAGATTTCTCTCCTTCACCCTTAACTAGTGATATCTAGACCATAGAAAAATCTTAGAAATCCAACTTTCCTCTATCAACTAGTAAAAAATATGTTCTATACTCCAAATAGGGTAACAATTATTGACCTTCACCCAATTCAATGTAACAACCAAAACTTTTAAAATGATTTTGGTTTCAGAAAAATGTGTTTTATATTATATTATACACAATAAAACCATATCTCTATAATAATGAAGTAAATATAAGACTATTGTTAAATTATTTCCATTGTTCAATATGACCATTGAGAACTATACTCTTGATAATAATTTTAAAATTATAATTAGTGATTAAAAGAAAAACTTGACAAAGGATAATTTATACAGAAAGAAGCATCTATGGCCTCAAACAGTAGAGTCATGCCATTTGAAGCCCATATGATAGAAATTGTGAGGGGGGTATCATCACCGGGGTTGTCCCTTGACCAAGCCTAATCCACGCTTCAACAAGTGAATATTTAATGAAATCACCTATGGAATAAGTTCAAGTTAATGGATATTACCACTCATTCGATGTTAGTCGAGGCACACCATGAAACCACCACCACCACACAAATTACTATTAGGGAGTGTGAAGGTGTAATAAGAGGTTATGTGCATAAGACATAGTTACTTAAAGTTTAATTCCTTTGTATAAATATATTTTTTATTCCATTAATTCAATTTTAATAATAGTTTTTTTAATAAAAATATGTTTAATAGAGATGGAATTTGATAAATTGACTTTTTGAACCCAAATAATACTTTCAAAAAAAGATATAAATTTTTATAATAAACTAAGGAATTATGAATAATACTTATTTTAATTAAATTTTTTGAATTTTTTTCTTTAAATATAAATTATAAAATAATTTTAAAATTTGTAAGTGTTAGAAATTTTACTATGCATTTTCAACCTGCTATTAATTTAATAAATAATTACTTTTATATTTAATATTAATAATTATTATATTTATAGAAATATTATTATAAAATAAACAAATTTATGAAATAAAAACAACAAAATTAGGTTAGGCTGAATTTATTATAATTTTCTAAAATACTTTGTTCTTTTGTGAATAGTAAAAATATAGTTTGGCGTTTTTGGTATGTTTAATGACTTCATAATTATGTCATAATAATTTAATAATTAATAAAAAAATACATGGCCCAAAATATATTATTTTATTAATATAAAGTATTTAAATATATTCTAATCAATTTCAAAACCTATAATTTACTTTTCAAAGTTTAAAATGAAAACTTTAACATTAAAAAAATTACTTTTGTGGGAAATTTACTTTTCCGTGATGTAAGAAGTAACACAAATTGATGATAAAGTATTTTGGAGTAAAATAATATAAAATATTCCACAAATTTCAAATTACATGAAGAAAACCATGCTCAAGCCCATGGTTTTTCATTTTCCAAAACATAGGTTTCAAAGGCCTGTATTTGAAAATTAATAAACAAATCACTAGATTTTTCTATAAATACGCATCCATTTCTCCATATAAATTCACTAAAAATTCCTAATACATAATTATATTGTATTTTTACCTCTCAGTGAGTCTTCCTACTATGTACTCAATCACCCAAGGTCCCAATACTCATGTTTTCGGAGTTTCTTTTCAAGGTAAGGGAATTATCGTTATTTTATTTTCCATTAAAGAACCTATATTCATTTATGTATTGTTAATGTTATTGTTACTCCATTATATTAACCTTTTGATAATACCATTACTTCCAAATTATGTTTTATCAATTGTAGAACCTTGTCCCCTATAATTTTAACATTTTTTAAACCACATTTTATATCTTCTATGCTGCCGAATTTACTTCTCAAAATTTCCTTCTTCTCCATAATAATTTTTTTTGTGAATACCCTAGCCTCTTTATTTTCCATGTGTTTTACCAAGATTACAAAATGTTTTATTTTATTCTAGTGTTGATTAAAATGAAACCCAAATTCATTTTCCATGGGATGAAAATAATAAAGTGATGATGTTTTTAATAACTTTGAAAAACCATGATTTTAATATGAAACCCATTTATTTTATTCTACATGAGTTATTTAAGAAATATTTGATTATTTTATATGTGGATTACATGAAATTCATACGTATTAAGGGTGTACCCTTATAGTTTTCTAATTCATTGGGCATATAATTTAATCTCTAGTGATGACATGTTATATGATACCTTGGTGAATAATCTTGGCAATCCTTATGACACCTTAGTGATTACCCTTAGTGATATGCTTATAAATGTATACATTAATTTTTTTATCCAATTTTCCTAGTTAGGATTTATTTTATTTTCATTATGTTATGCCTCATGTTATCTTTATCATGACATAATGATATTACTCATGTTCTTATTGATATCCATCAAGATCACATGAAAACCGTTTCCCTTTCTTATTCCCTTACTGAGCCTTATTCTCACCCTTCCATTTGATGTATATCCCCAGGTTAGGAGATGTAGTTTAAGAACATAAGATGAACATTTTAAGAATAATTTTATGTGGATTATAATAATTTTTTATATTTTCATGTAATATGTAACTTTATTTATAATAAATGAAACATTAAAATAACCCCTGATTGTACAATGTAATTAAAAATTATGTAATAAAAAGTTAGGATACCAGAGTTGGTTTCTAAGGATAGTTTATTTATTTGAGGAAATTTTGATTTGAAAACATTAGGAACAACCCTAGGTACAAGTTAAAATATATAAAAAAATCCAAGTATTTTGGTGAAGTATTAATTATGTTATTTCTTAACAAAGAAATCATCGTATAGATACGAACAAGTGGAATTGGATATAACACAGATATAACTAGGGGTAAGACCCAAATACACCTCTTTGATCAATACTTGAATAATAACTGGTGCATTAAAATTGGCCTTGATGATTTCTAGTTTGACAATCCTGGGTAATTGTTTTGGTTAATCAAAATATTTTTATAAACTATTATGAAAAATTTATAGAAAATATAATTATTTTTAATGATTAAAAAATTAATTATGATGTTTTAAAACATAAAATTCCTTTAGAACTATAAGATTCTTAAAATAAACATGTTTCTCACTATGGTTTTCTTATGTTATAAAATTATGGGACATAGGAAGAAATGCCTAAATAGTGAGCATAATGAACCATGGACTAACATCCCTCCAATGGAAGTTAGAATGGAGGACTTAATAAAAACGATAAATAAAAAAACTCAAGTTATTAAAAATAACATGGATCAATCTAAGAGACTGGATTCACCACGAAGGGAAACAAATTTCGTTTAGTTCTTTATGTGTCCATGACCACCTTCTTTTATTTAATATATTGATCCCTTTATTACTGAAAAATAGATAAGCCCTATATAATAGATCTTTTATGTACTCCATTGTTGGGAATAAGAGAAAGTCAGCCTGACTATATAGCGGTTAGAGGGAGAAGCTTATCAATGGTAGGAATTGATTAAAAACATGAAGATAAGAAGGGATATTAATGATATAATTTAGGAAGAGTTTAGGGGATACCTTTTTAATAAATATTTCCCCCATTCAATAAAAATAAAAATGGAGAAGTAATTCCTAGAGTTGAAGAAAAAGGGAAAAAATCTATGGGATTCTATGATACAAAATTTAAAATTCTTTCGTGTTACACCTCTAGATTTTTTATGGATCACAATTGAAAGGTTGATATATTATTCAGTAGAATAAGACCCCATATATGGAGAAATCAAGACAATATAGACTATGACATATATAAAGAGATAGTGAGGAGCTCTATAAAGGTCGGACTTGAGTATGGAGAGACGTAAGGGTCATATAAATCTAATGAAAGTGATATTTATATCTAAACTTTGGGAGTAACATTGATCATGGAGGAAATGAATGAAAGTTCAAATTAATATATGAAAAAATTGTGGGAAGAAGACTTCAAGGAACTTCTTGCTCAGGAGTGGGAACTGTTACAAGTGTTAAAGATATGTGAATATAGATCAGAACTAATGTAGTGATGTGAAGAATCAATTTTCAATACTAATGACAAATGGAAGATGGTGTAGGCCCAACCTAAACTCCAATTCTTCAAGTGTGGATAACTTTTGAACTTTTCCAGTCACTATAAAAATGTTGAAGATAATGGATGGAAATCACCATTAAACTCAACATTGGACACGTTAGAAAGGTCATGATTTTTCTATCACAACGAATGAAGTATAAGATCCAATTGATGTGTTGGAAGGTACTCTCGTTGTTCTCTCAAAGCTATAAATTAATTTGTTTGATTCTGGTTCTATTCATTATTTTATATCCTCCATGTTTTAAAATAAAATAGAGTCAGTACCTAAAGTGATATAGTTAGAGTTATCAATCAATACTCTTGTAGGGATTATCCAAGAATAAAAAATTGTATAGAAACTCTTGTATTGAATTTTGTGAGAATAATCTCATCGAAAATATAATAGTCATTCTCATGATGGAATTATACATTTTACTAGGTATAAAATGGATCTCAAAGTATAATGATAATATTAACTATAGAAATAAGGAAAAATATTAGTAGTCTGGAATGGGAAACCTATAGTTATTTTCAAAGGAGAGATACTACAACCTAATCTTGTTCTAGAAGCACTGCCTGTAGACTTTTTTATGGGGATAATCAGTGAATAGGAAGAAGCAAATGAAATTATAAGAATAAAAAATGTCCCCATAATTGAAGAATACATTGAAATATTTTTTGAGAAATCACCTGAACCTCACCTAGAATGATAGGTGGAGTTATCCATTGAGCTCATACATGGATCTAAGATGATATCAAAGACCCTGTATACAGTGTAAAATGTGGATCTAGATGAATTGAGGAAATAGCTTCAAGATATTTTAGAGAAGGTTTTTTTCCAACCAACTACATCTCCTTGGGGATCACCTATTTCCTTTGTAAATAAGAAGGATGGATCAATGGGGTTATGCATTGATAATAGGGAGCTTAATGGGATCATGTTAAAGAACAAGTACCCTCTCTCAATGATTGATGATTTATTTAAGCATCTTCCTAGGGCTCAATTCTTCTACAAGGTTGATCTTCGATCTGGTTACAATCAATTGAGGGTAATGAAAGAATATATCCCAAATATCACCTAATGATCAATATACGATCATTAAGAGTTTGTTGCTATGCCCTTGATGTTGACTAATTTTCCTTCTATATTTATGGATTTTATGAATAGTGTCTTTAAGGACTAACTTGATAACTTCGTTCTAGTTTTTATTGATGATATTTTGATATATTCCAAAAGTAACAAGGTGCATGAGGATCATATAAGGGTTATATTTCAAACTCTAAGGAAGAATATTGTATTTGGATAGTTTAGAATATTTGAATTTTTTATGACAAGTTTCTTTCTTGAGGCATATTGTAACCAATGAAGGAATATCAGTTGTTCTTACCAAGAAAAAGGCTGTGAAGGAGTGGCCTCATCCTACAATAGTTACAAAGATTAATATATTTCTTGGTTTAAAAAGATATTATAGGAGGTTTTTGAAAAAACTTTCATGACTTTCAAATCCAATAACCAAGTTAACTCGAAAAGGGGCCATGTTCATCTGGAAAAAGAAGTGTGAAGAATGTTTCCAAGGGTTGAAGAAGAGATTGGTTACCACACATGTGTTAAATATACTATATATCAGAGAAGGATTTGTTATTCCCAGTAATATCTAAAATGGATTGGGTGCATCCTCATGAAATATTACAAGGTTATTATTTATGTATTTTAATAATTAAATCCATACGAGGAGAATTATCCAACATAGGACCTAGAGCTGGCTGGGGTTATTTTTACTCTAAAAATATGGAGGCACTATCTTTATGGGGAGAAATGTTGAGATATACATAGACCATATGAGTTTAAAGTATATTTTCACATGAAAGGTATTGAAAATGATACAAAGGAGATGGTTGTAACTTCTTAATGGCTATGATTTTTCATTTAATTATCACCCAAAAAGAGTAAAAAAAATCAGTGAGGCATTAGGTAGGAAAGTCCCTATTGTGCTTGAAATGATAATGATTCAAGGAGATCCTTTGATAAAATTCCTAGTAAAACTTGACATGGGAATTGTAAATGAAGGTATATCATCAAATCTATCCCAAATTATTTATCAACCATCATTACTATAAAATATTATGAAATGTAAAAGATAAGATCCCTTGTTACAAAAGAATATAGAGGTTGTGAAGAATGTGAGTTTCTCGAGTTCAATTTGATCAATAAGGTGGACTAAAATTTTGTACAAGGCTCTGTGTTACATCTATTCCAAAAATAAAGAAGGAGCTGATGGATGAAGCTCATAGATCTAATTTCCCTATAAATCCTAGAAGAAAAAAAATATAAGGGTACCTTCATTATCATTATCAGTTGGATAACATGAAAAGAGAGATTGTTGGTTACACTATAAGGTGCTTGGTATATCATTAGGTGAAGACAGAGTGACAACTTCCTGAAGGGGTTTTATAACCACTACCCATACCAACATGGAAGTGGGACAATATCACTCTAGGATTTGTCACTAGTTTCCTAATAACATAAAAAGAAACAATACGATATGGGTTATAGTGGACCGAATCACCAAGACATCCCATTTAATTTATATTCAAGAATATTTATCTCTTGACCAAATATCCATGACTTATGTAAAGGAAGTGCGGAGGTTTCATGGAGTTTTACTTTCTATCGTTTCTTATCATGATACAAGGTTGACATCAAAATTCTGGAGTAGTCTTCAACATGCAATGAGTACTGGATTGAATTTAAGTATATCCTATCACCCCTAAAATGATGACCAATCTGAAAGGACTACTCATACAATTGAGGATATTTTGATAACATGTTCAATGGAATTTACAAAAGAATGGGTTCATATTCTACCATTAGGTGAGGTCTCATACAACAATATATTCCATTCAAGTATTCATAGGGAAACCGTAGAAGATCTATATAGTAATTAATGTAGAACTTCTACTTTTTACGATAAAGTTTGTGAGATAATGATTCTTGGGCCTTATCTTGTGCAAGAGATGATAGGAAAAGTTACTATTATCCAACAACACATTAAAGCTGCTCAAATTGGATAGAAGAGATATGATGGAAATCATTAAAGTGACTTTGAGTTTGATGTTGGTGATAAATTTTTACATTTAATACCACCTTGGAAGATAGTAATTTTGTTTGGGATGAAAGGGGAGATTAGCTCCAGGTATATTGGCCCATATGAAATCCTTTATCACATAATAGTAGTGTCCTATCATCTAGAAATTCCACCAAATATAGCATAATTTAATGATTTATTTCACGTATCTCTCTTGAGGAAGTATATAACCGACCCTTTATTTATACTAAATCCAAATGTGGTACACTTGGAACATGACCTCTCTTATGAGGAGAATCCTATAGAGATCTTAGACCATAGATACAAGGCTCTACACAACAATACTACCCACCTCATCAAAATTTTGTGGAGGAACCATAAATATGAAGAAGTAATGTGGGAACCAGAGAAGACAATAAGGTAGAAATACCCACACCTTTTCTCATCTGAGAGAATGAGTTGAAATTTGGGTACAAACATTCTGAATGGGGGAAGAATGTAATGACCTATAATTTTTGAATGGTTTTATTTTTCATGAAAATGTGTATCATATTATATTATACACAAAAACTATATCTATTTAATAATGAAGTAAATATAAAGGGAAATTCTACCCTCTAGATTTTAATGTTATATGACCTTAAGTCAATATGAATGTTGGGAATTATACTCTTGATAAAAATATTAACATTATAAATAGTGTTTATAAGTAAAATTTTACAAAGGATAATTAATAAAGAAATAAGTGCCGATGGCCTCAACCAGGAGAGTCGTTCCAGTTGAAGACCATCTATCAGAACTTGGGAGGGAGGTATCATCAATGGGGTTCACCATTTATAATTCCTAAGTCTAGCATCAACTAGTGAAATTTGAATGAAATCGCATATATGATATTTTCAAGTTAGTGGTGATCACCACTTAGTTAATGTTATCCGAGGAACCCCATGAAACTACCACCATCACACATCTTACTCTTAGGGTGTACATGAGTGTAATAAGGGGTTACATGTCTAGGACTTAGTTACCTAATGTTTAATTCCTTTTTATAAATAAAATTTTTATTCCATCAATTCTATTTTATGAATATGTTTTCTTAATAAAAATTCGTTTAATTGAGATGGAAATTGAAAAATTGAATTTTCAGACACAAATTTTAATTTACAAAAAAGATATAAATTTTTATAACAAAGTAATGTGTTATTAATGATACTTATTTTAATGAAATAGTATGATAATAACCTTATTATTTAAATATAAATGATAAAATAATTTTAAAATTTTGAAGTGTCAGAAATTTTACTGTGCATTTTCAACCCCCAATAATTTTTAATAAATAATGATTTTGTATTTAAAAGTTAAAATTATCACATTTAGATAATTATTATGATAAAATAAAAATAATTTTTGAAATCATCATGTTGATATTATGTTAGGTTGAATTTATGACAATTTTATAAAATACTTTTTTTTCATCAATTGTAAAAATAAAGTTTGATGTTTTTAGTATGTTTAATGAATTCATAATTATTTAATAATGATATAATAATTATTGAAAAAAAATCCACAGCCTAAAATAAGTTATTTTATTAATATAAATTATTTTAGTATATTTTAATTAATTTAAAAACCTATAATTTACTTACCGAAATCTAAAAAGGATACTTTAACATTAAAAACATTATTTTTGTAGAAAATTTAATTTTCCATGAAGAAAGAAGTAATAAAAATGATGATCGACTATTTTGGATTAAAATAACATAAAATATTTCCCAAATGTCAAAAACTATGAGAAATCCAATGGTTTTTTATTTTTCCACAGCCTTGATTTCTAAGGCAAATATTTTGAAATTAATAAACAAATCCTCCACTTTTCCTATAAACACCCACCAATTTATGCATTTACATTCACTTAAAATACATCATCATTGAATATATAGAAGTTTTACCTCCCAAAGAGTCCTAATAAGGTGTCCACATGCCCCCAAGGTATCAATCCCCATGTTTTTGGAGTTACTTTTCAAGGTAAAGGGAATTATCCTTCTTTTCTTTTTGATTCAAGATCCTCTGTTAAATTATGTCTTATAAATGTTATTGTTACAACCATTTATTAATATTTTAAACATACTATTACTTAAAAATTATTTTTTTATCAATTATAGACCCTTTTACTATTTCATTTAACCGTTTTTCAATACCTTATTTTATACCCATTAAGCAGCCGAATTTACTTCTCAGAATTTCCCTCTTCTCCTCCAGAAATTATATTATATTTTATTTTTCAGAATACCCAAGACACTTTTTTCCAAGGGTATTCAAATAGATATCAAAATTATATATTTGATTCTTGGAGTAACATACATGAAACCCAAATTCCTTTTCCATGGGCTGAATGTGACAAAATGATCATCTTTTTAATTACTTTTGAAACACCATGATTTTAATATGAAACCCATTTCTTTTATTCTCCATGGGCTATTTATGAAATGTTTAATAGTGATATATGTGGATCACTTGAAATTAAGGTATATTAAGGGTATTTATTAATATTTCCCCAATTCATTAGGTAATAAATTTAATATTTATAGATGACATGATATATGATACCTTGGAAAATAACCTTGGTAATTTTTTTGACACCTTGGTGATTAACCTTGGTGATATACTTATGAATGTATAAATTAAATGTAATAGACACAATTATTTTTTATGATTAATATATTTTTTATTATTTCATGCCTCATACTATCTTTCTCCTTCCATAATTATATTCCTCATGTTCTTATTGATATCCATCAAGATCATGTGTAAAATGTTTCCCTTACTTATTCCCTTACTTATAATTATTCTCACCCTTTTCCTTTATTTTATGTCCCTAGGTTATGAGATGAAATAAATGTACATATGACGAACCTTTGAAGAAGAATTTAAATTTTATTAGAATAATGTTTTAGGTTTTCATGTATTATGTACCTTTTTCTAAGAAACTAAACTTTAAAAGATCCTCTGTTTGGACAATGTTACGAAAAGTTATGTAATAAAATGAAAGCATGGCATATTAAACATCAAATAGTCTATAAGAAAACTCATACTACCATACTACTTAGAGAAAAACAATGGATCACCCCATGATGACACACTGATCAAGATAAAACCCTTTTTCATTAGATCATCTATCTGTAACCTCAACTCCTGCAACTTATAAGGTGCCATCAAATAAAGATCTATCAAAATCAGAGAAATACTATGTTGTAATTATATCCCAAAATCAATATCACATTGAAGGGGTAACATCAAAACCTTCGTTTAAAAAACATACAGGGACTCCCCAATGACCCTGGGAGCATCTACCATCCGAGTCTCAACTATTTCCATCGATAAATCATCCATCCAAGAAATAAGGGGATCCCTACACCGAATTCCCACCTAACAACCCCAATCACAAAAAAACTACACAATAGCCACCCACACTCGAAAAAATGACTCTCCTCTATAATTAGTCAATAAAAATTGTACATAATACAACCATTTGATGCTGAGGATAACATCATATGGTTACATCTACAACAAGAAAATATCCCTATGAGAATTATGTGGTCCCATAATTAGTATACACCCCCAATGCACATAAAAAACACTATCATATCCCCAACTGGCGTATTCAACACCAGGGGCATAGAAAGACTCTCTATGTCTAGTCCCATAGCATAGACTAGAGTGGGTGCAACAAAAGAGTGCAAAGATCCAAAATTAAACAAGGCATAAACAAGGGTACAAAAAACAGATAATATCTCAAACAATATCTGGCCCCTCTTTCACTACTGCCTCCAATGTATGAAACTGGCCATACCAATCTCTTATACCTCTCTATTAATGACCTCATCCCAAACCATGTTGGGGTCAAGGTCCCTGAACTTGAGGAAAATCCTAGGGGAAGAACTCTACCAGCTCTATCTCCCCTTAGAGGAGCACAATCCTCTTACCCCTACTATTGGAACGGTCTCACTAGAAACTATTACTAAGGTGGGTACTAAACATCAACTACCTAAACCACATGCAGATGAAAATATGGATCCATAGATGAAAGAAGAAAAAAATATTTCTTAAGACCACATAGTATAGAATATCATAAAGATTTATTTTAAATCATTTTATATGTTTTAAAATTTCCAAAATATTCCAAATCAAAATAAGAAAACTAGTCATCATGTTGCATAAATATCTCCTAGGTATCAACCCTATAAGCTAGTCCACATCACTTAGACATTCAAAAAGTTTAGTTTCCATGAACTGGATTATGGGTGGGCCCCAAAATACCATGACCTAGCCAGTTTCCATGACCTATAGCACACCCAAAGGTCAACTAGAACTATTTTCATACCAACCGATGCAATCCTCATAGTTCCTAACTCCAAACTCCATCCTATCTCTGAAAAATCACTCCTTTGATACCACTCTATCATGAAACCCTTCCTCTAAAGATACCATAATGATGAAAGAGAAATAATTATCCTTGATTCCTACCTTTATTAGGCCTTGGGTTGGTGAAAAGCACTGAGGGTATTAAAATATCAGGTACGGGAGGAATTACCCTCCATAATATAAATTGTATCGGGAGATAAGATGAATTATTCCCAACAACACCATGTCATAATATAAAAGAAATCCAAGACCATACACAAAAATTGTATAATTAAAACTAATAAAAATATGAGTATCAAAAATTAAATACCCAAAAGAAAAGAATTGGTAGCAACATAACATCTATCCAAAGGTCTGAGATAGTAATATCCATCATGGTCCATGCAATCCTCTTAGAAATCTAAAACAGCTTGTATAATTAGGCTGAGCATATGAGTTAACTCATTAAGAAAACCAAAGTCTCTCATGGACATGTGAAAAGTGAATACTAATGCACTAGTAAGAAGAAAAGAACTAAAAAACACCTATACTAGTAAACTAATGAAACCCAATATCACCAACACACTCTCACCAAATAAAACAAGACAAGAAATTTAATATAATAAGAAGCATATCGATAAGGGTATACTACACCTCTTTTACACTAGTATTCTGCTCTCACAACCCAAATCCATACATACTGGTGCTCCCTTGTCTTTCGTATACCACACCACCCAATAAGCATGGCCATAACACAACTTGCTCAAAGACAACTAGGCTCACCACCCCACAAGCATAACCATATCACATCTCACCCGTAAACTCTTGGGCCACAACACAATCACTTCCATTACTAAAATAGTGTGGTATCATGAACATTAATGACATAAACCTCATTCCCTGATACTACTATGCACGACCCACAATAGAAGCATCCCCACAAGAGTGGTCATATCACACCTCACCTAAAAAGACATGGGCCATCACCCCACACACACAGTCACATCTTTCCTGAAAAAACATAGGCTATCACAACAAACATTTAATTCACAAATAGAACTATTAAAATATTTTACAATTTAATACCAACCTCACATAGAGGAGATAACATGAAAGAGTGGGTACCCATCCATCTATCCCACTCACCAGATGTCGGGGAAAACACCCCCACATGACTATGTGGGTGTCAGTACATGGTGTTCGATCTGGGTGGGGAGCATTTAGAAATCACAAATAATATAAGAGTATATAATATATATATCTACACACAATCCCAACCTATGGGTTCATAACCAAACACTGATAAACTCACAAAATTTCCACTTATTCTACCACTTATAAATGCATAACAACAAAAAAGTTACAAACCTCATTTCACATTCCCAACTAATTCATTTAATTATTAATCAAAAACCACATTTTAACACACAACCCACCGTTAAATTATTCGTTATCAATTATCATCCCATTAAACAAACCAACCCATGCCATTTAAAAAAATTATTAAACAACTATCTATTCCATAACTACCTGGGAATCTAGAAAAAAAGAAACTATAACCTTTCCACTACAAAAGAATGGACAAACAAAGCACCTCACCTCCCCAAAATCACATCCAAATAAAACCACCTCACCACCCCAAAATCACGGACAACCAAAACACATCACTATCCCAAAATAATGACCAACCAAACCACCTCACCATCCCAAAAGCACAAACAAACATCTATTTTCCCCACATACCCTAACTGAACATCACCATCCTATAAGCATGTCCACATATCACAACACATCAAGATCATTTTATATATTTACAAATTTCACATTCCACTTTGTTTTAGGGGTGTCATCACATAATTCAATATCCTAGGGAAACTAATTCATTATCCAAATATACGTGGTTCATCAATTTCCATTTTAGGGTGATACCACAAGAATCACAACAAAATCACAAGTTAAAGAAAACAAATATAGTGTAACTAAATCCCCCAACGACCAAAATATTTATTGGACATCAAACACATGAAATAATAATTTCACAAATAATAAAAAATATATAAAAATGAGAATCAAACCACCTTACCCTCAAATTTTAATTTATCCAATTCTATATCATTAATTAATCTATCACAACCATAACCCATAGATAAAAAAAGAAAACCCCTCCATTATGATACTCAAAAAAGAGAAACAAAAGATTCCCTGCCTCAAGGAAGCTTTAATGACTCACTGTATAAAAAAAGGTGAATATGGAAGCCTACAAAACACTACCACATCACGAGAAACCAAAAATCAACCTATACCACAACATAAGGTCATAAAAACGAATCCCAAACACATAACCCAAACCAAATCACATTTTAATAATTACAGAAGGGAATGGATGCGAATGAGAGGAGAATTCACCATGTATCGAATACAGGAAGTCGAGAAGAAATCCCCATCAAAAAGGAATATCAAAATGAATGAAAGGGGAGTTTCAAACCATATAGAATAAGAAAGGGAATACATTTTGAAAGAAACCTGAGCATTTTAACATTTAAATTTCATTTCATAGGGGAGTTACACCATATATAATCCAATTACACATTGTTTAAATATCGGGGATTTTTTTTCTACCATAAAAATGCATCACCTTTTTATTATTATAACATGAAAATCTAAAATTTATGTAACACCCCATAAACCTAAATTCCCAAGATGTGAACCAAACTTATACAATATGTACGTATTACATGTTGTGTATTCACCATTCTTCCAACATTTAATATTCAAACTCTTCTAGGCCCACTCTTCGCCTCATCCATGAACCTCCAACACTGAAATATAGAAATGTATCTACCTGAGAAGGAACAAACAATTATAAGACATGTATAAAGAATCAAAATTATTATTTCCACAATTCACACTTATATAATTTTTCATATAGATATTGGTCTCATAATGTGATCATAACAATATTAAAGTTCCTTTTATGGCCAGTTATAGTTTGAGATCACACCCAACATGTCGTCAATAGAAAAAAAATACAAATGAGTCCAAATAACTATGAAAGATGTAGTTAATCAATTCTATAAATATTTTTGGTGCATTTTTAAAACCAAAGGGAAAAAATAAGTAGTCATAGTGCTTATAATGACATCAAAAACCTATCTTTGAAATATCCTCCTTCCTAAACTAGATTTGGTGGTAATCAGACCACAGTTTAATCTTGGAGAACCATTTTCTTCCTTTTAATTAATGAAATAGATAAAAAATAAGGGGAAACATATACTGACTCTTTATCGTAACTTGATTTATTTTCTAATAGTGGATTCAAAATAGAAGTGTACCATTTTCCTTACTTACAATTAACACTTGGCCTTATAAATCCCTGGATTTAGAATTTTTTAAACTAGATCTTTAGTTTATGTAGTTGTGTTGATGCCATTATATAAGATAGAGGAGAAATAGAAATCATCCTCAAAAGTAGGTCGATAGTTAATTGAACTTCCCATTCAGGTGGTAATCTTTAGATAATATCTAAAAAGACATCAGGGTATTGGTCAACTATGATAGGAAGATCTCTATTCTAGAATATGTCTATTTCTCCCATGGTTTTTATTTCCAAATTATAAGATATGGTAAAAACAATTTTTTATCCTTCCCAATATTTTAGAATTCATATCTCACTCCCCTATGATAAGGTGAACTATCCCAGTAGAATTTTTAAAAGTAACTCACTGAGTTTAGAAGTCAATATTAGCCTTGAATGATGCTATCCAATCCATTAATAAAATTAGATAAAAAATCTAAATTTCTTAGATAGTGAAATCCCATAAAAACTAGAATTTACCCATGGAAATGGAATATAATACACACCTAAATCCTCTACATTATCATTCATGAAGAGGTTTCTTGATGCTTAGGATATGGGTCATTAATTCCACATGTAACCAAATTTTATTCTCTAATCAAGAATTAACAAAAGATTGTGATGTACCGATGTAAAAAAAGACCTAAATTAAAGTAAAATTGAGATGAATCATACCTCACACCATGAAAGGACCATGTTATTCATGAATCATATCCTACTCATCTCTAAAAAGTTTCTTATCACCCCTCCTAGAAAATTCTTTCCTATATGTTGAGATTTAGCCTATTTTGACATTATGGTGTTCTTGCAACAAGATACACTCTGATAAGGCCATCCTGACCAAACATTAAAAACATGAGTCATACTAAAACTATTTATTATAAACGCCATTAAAGTATTATTGAAAACTCATTGGATAAAATTAATCTTAGAAGAGTTGTGACATTCTTAAGGTGTTTTTGTATATTCTCTTTTAAGTGATCTAAATATCCATATTTGATACAACTCGCCTATTCGTATCTATGTGGAGAAATAGTATTATATTTATTATATTGGCTATAAAATTATTTTTTTAATTGGGATTACCTCCCCCTCTTATGCTTATTTACAAATTTGGGGTTTCAATCTCTACTTGAATGGAAAAAGGTGTTCCCTCCACTTTGTGTTTTGGAAATGTCAATCGCTTCCACTATTTAATTATTATCCTTATATGTATAATTTTAAATAAATAAAATCACTACACAAGAGTGAATGTTTGGTCATAAAATTGACTAAAATACAAACTCTTTGAGATTTTCCATTACTTCCACTTCCATTTCAAAGGGGGATAGGTACATAAATTGAGATATATACTCCATAACTAAAAGTAATCATTGATTTAGATAAAAGAAATAAATTTTCGATGATACATGGAAGTATTGTGGGTATAATAGTTCATTAAAGAACTCCTAAAATCTCTCCCTATTAAGGTCTTGAACAACCTTATCTTAGAATACCAGATCCCACCATTATCATGTAAAGTTTTCAAGTATATACATAGTTAAATTCACCATATAGTTACCTGGATTACTTAATAAATTTAATATTTGGTCGATCCATCCTAGTCATGTCTCTTCCTATTTGGGTCTGATGTAATCGCATAATTCTCTTGGATTATTCATTTCAAATTATAATAATCAATATTAATAGTGTTCTTCCTCAGTCTGGTTTACTATTTTGATAACTTAAAAATCTTCCACAATGATTCCTATGGTCTATAGATTTACCTATAGTTTGGGTAGAACAACAATTTTATTTCCCCCATTTACCAAATTATTATTTTCTTGGATGATGGAAGTTCTCTATAGATATAGTAAAAATCTTAACTTAGTCACCAACCACACTCTTGTTATATGTTTTACCATATACAATTTCAAAAGAAATGAGTCACAATGGTAGTCTTCCAAGTGATGTGACATAAAAAAAATATGAATGATGAAGTATTAGTGGGATTTATCTTTAATAATCAATAAAACCCAACTATCATAATCTAAAACAATGAAAATGAGGTAATGAAATTACTAGGTGTATTTAACACAGTCTTTGTACCTGTACTACCATTATAAATTAAAGTTCAGTACAAATTGTCTAGATAAGAATTCTCATACTATACATTTCAAGTTACAACAGATCCTATCTCTATGACTACCATCCCAGATAATAGACCATACTAAACTGATAAAATTTGTAACATCCTGACCATAATCCATTGTATTTTTCCAGAAAATAATTCCACTTACCATAGGTGTATCCTTCATACAATAAATTATTTGAATAAATACCCAGGGTATACAAAATTTTTATGGGATGATTTACCCTCACATATGAATCAATATACAAAAAAATGAAAAATATTGATATACAATGATGCATGAGAAAACAAAAATCTACCAAAAAACCAAATATAATCTAATTAGTGTCATGGTGTGAAACAATACAAGTATATTTGTCCAACAAAAATAGAGACACCCAAGACAATTCTAGTTCCAAATGTGGGACATTTCAATGCTTTATACAATGGATAACTCCATTCACTAGCCTCCCACATCCATTACTATAATATCAAGTTTCTACATTAGTGAATTAAGATAGATTTTCCTCACCTATATCATGATAAAAAACATTTTACTAAACACTAAAGTGAATTTGTAGAGGGTGAGTATACAACCTAGAAGGTAATCCATAGAGATTTCCCATACATTCAACCAGGTTAAAAACAAGTTATCTCACCACACACACACACACACAATAGGATAAGTAATCATATCTAATGTATAGGGAATATATATATATATTAATTAAATCATGTAGTGAAAATAAAACATGGAATGTACCTAATATTCTACCATATATACCTCTCCATGAACCCAATACAACCCCACAACACGATACTACATGAATATACTAACTCATGAGTAGAAAAATATTCAATAGACCCAAGTCATGACTCAGAATTGAAAATAAACATTAAAATAATTTCATTATTTTTATCCTAGTATGAACCAATAAGGCCCTTAACATGCATTTCCTAAATGCACACTAAAAAACATTCTTTGAAAATCATGGAAAAATGAATAATTGATCAAAAAAGAATTTTTGAATTTTTTTTCATTAGTAGGAAAAACCATTACTTTATATATCATAATATTTTATGTTCCAATAGAATTATAGTGGGATATAATAAACCACCCTCCAAAATATTCATCCATTAGAATCAAATAGAAAGACCATCATAAGTAAGAGAGTCACCCAACTTTCTTATAGAGACCTGCAATTTGTGTTCCCTGGTGGGGAGATAAAGAATGAGGGTTTTTAAAATAATAATTAGTAAAAAACTAAAATTAAATATCCCCTCAAATATCAAACATGATTTTCCATTAATATCATTTATTATCCCTTAAACTCAATGGTGGTTTTAGTTATTTCATAAAAACTAAGATGGCGAGAACCCCTGCTCAGACCACAACCTAGTGGTTATTCCAATGAATTTTTATAGACCATTGTGTATTGGATTAAAACATATTGGATCTACCTAATACATTTATGAACCATTTAAATGTGACCATACCTTCCTCAATTATGAATCCATGATAGTTTTTTCACAAATTTACCCTATGGGTATAAGTAGTCGCTTACAACACAGGTTGGATTCAAATCCAGAATGATTGAAAAGGTGAACCCTTACACACATATGTTGTCGAGAGTTTTGTTTATGAAGTGAGAAAAATATTTAGGTTGAGTTTATTTTAGAGAAAACATACAAATAATTAAATTAAAACAATGAATGATAATTTATTGATCCCAGTTTATTGATAGGGCTAGATGATATTTATTTGTTTTTCTTAAAAAATTTAATCTCATCTTTTCAAAAATTAATTTTTAAATTGGATAAAAATAAACAGAATAATTCCAATATTTAATTACTAAAAAATTATAAGTCTAATAAACAATTAACTTAGTGGATCACTTTGGTGACCACTTCAAATAATCTGATCACACCAGAACTGAAAATATGCAATCATTAAAATCGGTGAAGACATATATGAAAATAAGTTATAAAACAAAACTTTAAGATCATATAACCTTAATGAAGGTTTAAATCACATAAAATAATATCCAATATAGCCCCAATAAACTTTATAAAATAAACCCATAATACCATTATCCTTAAATTGTTTCAAATATCTCAATTTAAGACTAAATTCTACTTATAAAAGTGGGATTGAAGTAGAGAAAATTAACCATAATCACTTATATTGTTGTGTGAATGGATTTAAACCATTTAATGAATGGTATTATAGTGATAAAAATGATAATATAAATATTTATTATATACAATGTACTTTTAAATATAAAATAAAGTGTATTAGAATAACTTACATATGTAGAATAAGATTACACTAAAAAAATTGCAGAAAAATAATACAAAGAAATACAAGAAACAAGAATAATATATTATATCCTTAAAATCCACCTAAAATATATATTGGGGGTACCCTTTCGTTGATAGTTGGATAAAAAATTATTATCATTCATTATTATAGGCAAACGTGGTGGAAAGTGGGTGGAGAAATGATTTCCATCATTCCCAAGGCAACATGCATGCCTTTTCTCTCTCTAAATTGACGTGCAAGAACAACCTCTATAATGATATATTAAATTTGTAACATAAAATATAAACATATTTACCTAGATTTTATATAATATAAGGAATTTTTTATCCCATGTTTATTATTCATTTTGATGCCATGGTCAAAATGTTGGGATAACTATTTGGGCCATGAAATATAGACATGAATTTATACTATAATTTTGGCCACCCATATCAACATCAAAATGATGGAATTATCCTTGTACATAATTAAATGAAATGGTTCCTATTAAGTCCAATAAATTTATTTGAAATTTCTACTTCCTTGGATGCGTATTTTCAGCCCAACATTCATTTTAATGTACTGAGTTTGAATTTTACTTGTCTAGAAATTTCTGCATTTGAAGCTCAATATGCCCATATTTCTTTGTGAATCTCTTATTTCTAAAAAATTTCAATTTTTTTTGTAATAATATCCTAAACATTAAAATTCAAATTAAAAGTAGAAATATTTCCAAAAGGTTTTGTTTAAATGGGATGAGATTAACACATTTTTATAATAATTACATGTATGATAATAAATAGGGTTAAAATTATAAAATTCATTAACCTAAGTATTTATAAACAATGTTTCATAAAAAAACAAGTGAAAATATAAAGAAAATTGGTCTCTTTTTTTGGATAATCACAAAACCACCAATATAGGATATTTTACATCCAGTTTTACAAAGGGAAACATTATCACTAACCACCCCCACAAAATAGAAAACCCCATGTAATGGTGGAATCATTTCTAATAGTTGGATCACCACACCTGCAATACCAAAATATAGTGGATCATGATATACACCATGGTCTCTGCTATGTCTTGGTGATGACCAGAAATACAAAATTTATTTTCCTAAATATTCATCACTCCAATAATTCCCAAACCGAAGCCTACCCTCTTCATCACTTAAAATATAAAAGTGTAGTGACATAACTCAAACTAGGGTTGTCACATTTTCCACACTATTGGGTTTTAATATCTAGGAAATCTGGAGGATGGAGGTGTTTAAAATTTCTATGGACAATACTCTTTTCATAAAATTCTCATGAGGCCATGTTTCCTCATGTGATCTATTGTACCTCCACAATACATGCAACAAAGTCATGAATATACCTCATAACATCTTATCTTTCTTATCCATCATGTGAATTGGGTAGTGAGTAATTAAAACATATGGATCAAGTGTAACTTGATCTCATCTAATTAGAGGAGTTGAATCTATATTTTACTTTCTAAATTGAGATATGTAGAAATAATTATGGAGAAAAATAAATCTTTGTTGTAAAACCATTTGACAGTAAATTTCACCAATGCGATCAAGAAAATCAAAAGTTCTAATATATATAGTATCTAGCTTCCCCTTCCTACCCAGAATATGGTTCCCAGGCTCATAGATACTCATTTAAAAATATTTCAACCTACCTCAAAATATAGAGGATAATGATGGTTATCCACATAATAGTTTTAAGGGATTTTGGTCATTTCCATTTATTTTACTATCCCATATATTTTATTTATTGTTTTATAGAAAATTCTGGGAGATGTTAATACGATTTCCATAGTCTCTACCCAAAAAATTTGAGACTGAAACATTTTTCCATACAATTATTGATATAAATCCATCTGTATCGATAAATAATAACTTTTATTGTCTAAAAACTAAATTAATTGAAAATGATCTTCCCATGAACTATTATATTCCATCACACATGCTATGAGAATTTCCTCTAGAGTTTAAATATAATGCTCAGAGTTACCATTAGTTTGAGGATGGAAATACATTATAATGGACAATTAGGTTACAATTTATTGTTTTAAATACCGCCAATAACATAATGTAAAATCTAGTGTATCAATCGAAGACAATCTAAACCAAAAACTTTTATAATTTATCTACCTCCCAAATATACAAAATTTCTAATTGATCCACAAAAATCATTTCTCTAATTAGAATAAAGTGCGATGACTTGGAAAGTTGGTATTAAATTGTCCAAATATCATAATGATTCTAAGTATTACTTGGAAACCTAATGAAAAAATACATATATTCTACTCTAATTTCCATAAAGGCAGGGGTAGTGATTGAAAAATCTCAGTTGGACATTGATGTTCATCCGTTACCAACCTACATGTTAGGAATACTACCATGAACTTTGTTTCTTTTCAATTCATTACCAACCACCAAAAATGGTTATTCATTATGAAATACATATTCTGAATACATGTGTTGAAAACTATTTAGAATTATAATAATAAAAAGGTCATATTCTTAGAAATTATGATGAAATATAATCTAATATTGAAGGTACAATATTTTTTTTCACTTGTCTTCAACCCAAAAATGGTCTCCCAACCATTAAGGATTTGATCTATTGGTAAGGTTAGTGTCTAACCATTGATATTATTTTACTTAATTAAAAAAATTCAAGGATATGTGTGACTAGAAAGAAAATTAAAGCATCGTTATATTCTATACAATCCATGTTCATGACAGTGATTACCCCTATTAGTTATCACTAATTAAATTCTTCACCTAACAATTGGTTATAGGACATAAGTATTAGTAAATTAGGCACAAAATTCAATTTACCCTACATATAAAGTAAGTAAAGGTCAAACATTTGGATACACTCCATCCTTAATCATTTCCTTAGGTTCATATCACTTTGTGAAATGATTTATGTCACACTTTAAGGATAAATTAAAACAGTGAATTTCATAGTTAATATGTTCTGGTGCCATGTTTTTAATGTATAGACCACTATTGAAAATTCTAGTCCATGTGTTGGATGGTTATTTTCACGTGTTTTTAGTTTTCATGAGCCATATACTATGATATGGTCACATTGTTGAGAACAAAACCAAGTTCCAATACAGATTCCCTACTATAGAAAATATAACCCTTAATCAGTTCTAAAAAAACTTAAATATGTTCCAATGTATGTCAATCCATAGGATCCAAAATTGATTACTAAAAATTATTGTTACTATGGAATGAAATACCATCCCTAGTTATTAAAGTCATGGGTGAAGATAAATGTGAGAAATCATGGACCATGTAGTGATAGTAACTAGATAATCCTAGAAATATCTATATCTCAAATACATTCTTAGATGGCTGGAAAGAAATAATAGCTTCTATTTTCTCAGGGGCCACTGAGAGGAATTTTTTAGCTATTCCATATCCATGGAATAAAACGTATTTTATCCATAAGTCACAATTAGATATTTTTTCATATAGATGAAGGCCTCTTATTGTGCTCATGATAACCTGTAATTGCCTTTCATATTAGGTTCTTGTTCAAGAGACACCCAAAAGTTCATCAATAAACATGAATAAAAATGAGACCAAATACTTGTGAAAGACATGGTTTGTCAATCCCATAATTAAATATGGTGAATTCATAATCCTAAAGGTAATAACTTTGTACTCTTAGTGGTTGAAAAAAATTTGAAATATATCTTTGACATACTCCCTTCCAAACTTGAAGTTGGTGGTACCCTGACTATAGATCAATCTCAGAGAACTATTTTACTCGATTTAATTGATCTAAAAAATAATCAATTAAAGGAAGTGGATATTTAGTATTTATAAAAACATGATTTTTTTGTGATTATTAATGAAAAGTGGAAGTGTATTATCCGCCTTCTTTATAAAATGAAATTAGTGCGGCCAAAGGTGATGAATTCGGTCTTGTAATTCCCTTTATTTAAAATTATTCCATCTAGTAATTTAGTTTATATAGTTATTTGGGTTCCATAATATATAATAGAAAATAAATATGAATCATTCTTGGAAGTATGTCTATAGTCAATTCAACTTTCCCTTTTGGGTGGTAATGAAAAAATTATCCCCAAAAAATTATTTACATATGTTTATCATGATCATAATCGATTTTAGAGTATATAAAGATTTCATTAATTAATACTTCCATGATGTTATCAAGATATTACTTTATTACTCCATTTATAATATCTATAAAAATAGAAGGTTCATTCATCAATATGAATGGAATTTTTGTAAACTCACAATTCCATACCTCATATAAAATTTTACCTTTGATATATCATCCTTCTTCACTCTTAATTGATGATAAAAAAACAAGGAAAGTCTTTGAAAATATTAACATACTTTAATATGATCAATTAATTCGTCAATTTAATATATATGATTGTTGACACAACATAAAAAATGAAAAAAAGACCATAAATATCACAATGAATATTCCAAAATCCCAAAATATGAGGTTTGAAGAATTCAAAGGAAACCAAAATTATCCAAAGACCTATGTGATAGAGTTACGCAGCAGACCAATGTGGTAGAGCTACGCGAGAGACCTGCGTGACATATCTACATAACAGTGAAAGTCCTATACCCTTGCGTAGAGGATCTGCAAGAAGGACCTAAGCAGCACACCTGCATGGACAAATGTTCCTTTGACCATTCCCATCAATTCCTATAAATAGGACCCTTGGGTTCCCCATTTGAGGACTAAAAAAATGAAACACACTCTAAAGCTCCCATTGCATAGCTCTTTTTCCTAGATCCCTAAAATTGTGTCAGGTAGCTCTCCAAAACATGAGAGAAAAGATAATTAAAATAGGATAAGATTGTTTTGAAAATATTTTTAATTTTTTATATAGGTTGGGCTCCCCTATGTGAATATTCTTTATCAATCATCATATAGATCTGTGCAACGTACCTACATGGCACACATGCGCAACGTACCTGTGTGACGCACCTGCGTGATACACCTACGTGTTACAACTTCAAGATGCAACAACACTTGGTACCTACGCGACACACTTGCATGAGGAACCTACACATCATAGATTGGTATAAAGCCTACATACCAACTCAAGTACCCTCTTTAAATCCATTCACATAAGGGTATATCCTTACATGGTTCCCTTATCTAAAAGGGACTAAGTTGAAGCCTCGACAAAAACCTCATGACTTATCAAACCATTGGGAAATGAACATTAGCGTGTCTCCTATTGGGGTTTATATTTATGCAGTCAGAGGTTTCCCCCATTTGTTTTATAAGGGATTTAGAATTCAAGGTGTGTCTGTGGGTTTCTATATCCACAGTCACATAGAACTTTCTACCAGGAACAGTGATGGGATGTTCTCGGTTTGGAGGAGGGTTTGGGTACTAACCTCTCCCTTATCAAAGAGATGACCCGAAACCTCAGTTCTCTCATAGGGAAGGTACGGTTCAAACTTGATTTTCCACACAAGAATAGGATAAGTCTCCCTCCCATACCGGGATCAATTTTAGGGAATCCATCCTAGCATAATACCCTAGGTTTTCTTGCATAAGGTAGCATCATGGCTCCTCGTTTCTTCTTCAGTTCCAAAGACCAGAGGGGAGATGGAAACAAGGAATTTTTTTACCCTTTCTCTACCTTGTTGAGAATTTTCACCATGGGAATCCATCTTTCTATAATCCCCTAACCTTAATCTAGTGTTTCTTCCATTGCACCCTTATCCAATGTGAGGAGAATAGAGTGAAGGCTCATCAGCTCGCCCTCGTCCACTCTCACCGCAATATGTTCTCCCTCTTCCATTATTGGAGGAGGAAAAGTGCATGTGTCATTGTTGAATCTTTCACATCCTCTTTTTTCTCACACTGAGCATGACTCATGTGGGCATAGAGATTCATGAGGATTAAAACATGTGAAAAAATACTCCCTAGATTGAACTACAAGAACTCTGATTCCCACCATAATCAAGATATGTAGGAAGCCCTCTTAGAGACTGAGCTCACTAGATATCCTCTTCTGGAATCCAACCCTAATTCTCCAAACATGAGAATCCTCTTTAAAAATAAGATCCAAAATAAACCCCCAAATTATCAAGGCATTATTTTCAGGAAGTAAGTACACAATCATATCTCTCAAAAGACTATACTCTCCTATGATACTTATCAAACTAAGTGGCCTTTGATTCCCATCTACATGGGATACAGAGGAAGCCTCCTTGAGGTTAAAATCCAAAATTTCAAATAAACCTTTTTATCCTTGGGCCATATTTTCAATAGGTTATGATCTTACTTGGAAACCCATATCCTTTACAAGTTCCTTGGGATGCTTCAAAATAAGTCCCACACTATGTTTTGACTACGAACCTTCTGCTTAAAGGTCCTTATTACATGACCTTAAAAGGTATGATGCGTCCCATTAAGTGACACCGAACTACGAGGGTTCTGATTCCTTTCACAAGGATATGTAGGTATCCCATCTTATAGGCACGATCCCAAGATTGAAACAAACATTCATCTCCATAGATGATGGTAAATTCCAGAGCGCCTCACTGAGTTAATTAAAAACTAGTATCATGATAACAATGATTATTAAAAGAATATTTAAATAGTATATTAGAGGATACCACTGATGTAGAATTTGGAATACATATGGATATCTTCATAAATTAAGATCCTTGAATGCTTACTAATGATTCTAAATTTTACACATGTTAATAATTGATTTAAAATTTCAATGGAAACTTATGTCATGCTTGTCAAATAAATAAGGATTCATGAAAATATCTTAAATTTACAAAGAGAGTCCCAAAGTAGACAATAATGCACCCAAAAGTGTTTGATGAGTTCAAAATCCCATCCTCTCAACCAATGTACGTTACTAAGTATAGTAATTTTCAAACATAACGAACACCTAAAATTGGAAAGTAGGTCCCCTCCGGATAAATAATTGTTGAATGTTTTCGGTTCCATGAATAAATCCAATGGAAACTGCCTCGAAGCAGTGATTCTTAAAACTAAAACACCCATTTCAAGGGCCGAAAAAAATGGTGAACTCGACATGAATTTTTAACCAATTTTATCATGTTACTCACCTGTTAGGCCCCTATAAAATTGATAAAGGAATTCTAAACAAAGGAATCAATCACACATGCATCCATATAATTTTTTTTTCTTTAATTGAGTTTGTTATTGTGTCTTGGTTTTTCTCAGAATTCCCTTCACTCCAAAATGGCTTTCTTTAAGGCAACATCTGTGAACTTTCTGACCGCTGCTCGTGTTAGATCCTCATCCACGGAAAAGATGTTATCACCAACCCATCATCTTCAAATTTGGGTCTCTAATGTGATGGAAAAGGAATATCACCATCATGGTACAATCCCATCTTTGGAGGCTTCTTGGCAGGCCCGACAGGTTAATAACAATCCTCGATCATTCGGCCAACAACGACTAATGATCAAGAAGCAGACAGTTCCAACCACCATCTCTAACCATTTCGGGTCCTTATCCCTAGAATTCAACAACCAATCTCTCCCATACTACATGGAGGTGGATCAAGAGGTCATTCAATACCCCTATTCAAGGATGCATGGGTCCTTCTTGAGGACTCCCACCAACAATCACCGCTAGCAGAATCGCGCGGTAGTGAACCCCCAACATGATGGGGGTGTTGCCTCTGGATGTTCACCCCAAGTCTCTTAGACCTGGGCATGTAAGAAGAACCACCAGGGACAACGTCCAATCAACATTGATCAGGTTCTAACCTCTACCCCCTATAGATAAGTCCATCAACCTAACTTGATGGAAAACAATGAGCAAGAACATACACTTGTTCGTCCTAATTTTGATGTCCAACAGACTCATCTGGAGGAAACCCACTAATCCCACCAGATAAACCGAGTGGAGTAATGTGAGTAGTAACATACACATGTTTACAAATTATTATCTAGTCTGCAGGCTCATCTAACTGCATTTAAAGAATCCCGCCAATCCCATATAATGGCAACTGGTAAACAAGAACCTACACCTTCTTACAATTAGTAATTCTGGAAGAAGCCTCATCTTCCTATATTGAAGGAAGTTCTTCAACCATACTTGATGGGTAATATTCGACTTTACGACACACCTTCCAGTGTTCATCAAGCCTACCAATAGTCTCATTTGGCTACTCCCGGAGAAGTCGGACAGAAAGCTCTGACGACAAATTTAGGGATGACCCAACTCTTTACCCCCATGCATGAGTACTGCCAATACCCATTGATAGGAAAAGGAGGACATGAGTTGGTAAATAAAACTACTCCATATATGGAATGAACATATATTCCCATTCCGGCCGCTGAAGTCACCAAACATATTTTATCAATGATGAATATGCAGATGCAAATTGTTACCCATATTCAGGAAGCATACCAGAATGTTATAACAATTACTTCCACAGTACCAATGGAGCAGACACAAAAATATGTCCTCATACATGGGATTACACAATATCATTCCATCCCATAGTAGATACACACCTCTATTCCAGTCTAGGAGGGTCGTGGGGTATACTCCCCATACCATATGGACAACAATATTGGGAACATACACCCTTTTGAATTGGAGGTAATCAGTTTGTTCTGATGGCCACTCTAAGGCAGGCACATACACCTGCCCATGATAACCACTTTTCCTAGAAAGTGGCCCAACTAATTATAACAGGACTTCCAAGAAAATGTCTCACCAAGCATTGTTGGAAAATCAAGAGTCAATCTGCGATTTGGCTCCTCTTAATGTTGTAGTTCTTGAAGCCCTCATAAATTTATCTATTTCGGCTCAAGATCCAATCCTACCATTACCAAATTATGAGATTAGAAATAGTAATTCTGAAGTTACCCATCAAAAACTTCATCATGAAAGAATGCTTTATGAATATTCAGTCAATCCAGAATGAATATCTCTGGATGAGAGCCACGACAACCCTCCGCGTGTCCAGAAGACTAAGGAGAAAGAGGATTCATCTCTTGCTGTAATCCACTAGGGTGATCCTACCAATGATGGTTTTCCCTTCTAAATTTATCTCCTATGTAGTATTTCAAATTTTAAAGATAATTCTATAACTGATCATGCAGCGATGAGAAATCCCTCCTATCTCATGGCACTTGCAAACACAAAGCCAGTCAGGTCTGATACCTTGTCATTTACGGGATAAGCACTTTCTCAACCAGAAGACTTCATAAGGGAATATTCATTCTCCGAACCTACCTTGGGTCATTTGTCTTCTAATACAGAGCGTCCACTTTGGTCAGACCATGTGGAAATACCTCTAGTGAAAATGGTGAAGATATGTTAAACATGAGAAATCAATTGGATAAAAGAGAAATACTAGTCATGTTATGGCCTTTGGAAAAATCTCAATATAACATTCTAGAATTGATGGCAGTAGATTTCATTCATGGTGTTCACATCAACTTATGGAGGACTCTTCGTCATTTGAAAACTAAAGTATTACCATATAATGAATTTCAAAATCATGTAAAGGTAATAGAAATGTTGCTACGCCAAATTGACTTGGAGTCTCTCTCAGTTTCCCAACATCCAAAGGCTGAAAAATAGTATAGAACCCTTCAACGTGCATGCCTTAATGCTCTAAAGAGGATACACTAGTTAATTTATGACTCCCCATCTTGTGTTCGTATCAGTAGAAGGGGTGCACATGGATCATTGCATTTAACTGCACTCCATAATCAGCAAATTCCGCTAAATTTTTTCTCATGCAATGTTATTCCTCACGGTTATCCATAATCAACAGATTTTGTATGTAATCGAATGTACTCTCAAGAACAGGCCTCAACCAACTCTCAACTGAGTCAGGCCCAAAGAAGAGAAGTTGCTGAATTAATTTTACATCAAGTATCTGAGTATCTTGAGGAGTTGTCCTACTTAGAGGATTTTAGTTGTTAGAGAAAGAAAATGTCTGAAATAGTACAACGATATTTCGAAATAGGTGATTTGAGTGGTTTTGAGATAATTCACCCATCTAATAATCAAACCAAAATTCACAAAATCAGAAAATCTATTGCACAGATTTCAGCCATAGCAGTTCCAGAATCACCCTAGCATGCAAGAATGGGGGATCATTTAATTCATCCTTTAAATTCATTAATCAATGTTCCAATATTTGAAGAAGAAGAATAGGAATATTCCCACCCCAAAGGTCTGTGAACTTTTTCACATCTATAATCCCCTCCTCAGAGGACGTTAGTTTTCTTCCAATTAGGAAAATATTCACAAGAAGAGCACACGACTAAACTATTCAAGGATTCCCTTCGGGTTACTGTCCATAAAACAACTCCTAGGAATCCGTCATATAGGAGAGCAAAGCCTTGTGGAAGATACAGAGGGAGACGATCTCGCAAAAATACTGACATAATACCATCGATGCATTATGCATCCAGAAATGTTATTAACACTACTGTAGAAGATCCTCTAGAAAATGAGTCTAGTTTAGGGTAATAAAAAGATGAAGTTCTTATTCATAATATGGTACACACTGAGGAAAATGAAGATGTTATACATACCTGAAATCAAAGGCTTACCCAAAATCTTGTTATGCCTTCAAATAACCAACTCTCACCCCTCCAAAAGGAATCTAACTTGGGGAAAGGCAAAAGTCATATTGCATATCACTTATACACTAGATAAGTTCAATATCTTTATCTTGAAGAGAGATTTTCACAGAAAGAAGATGAAATTAAGGACTTGAAAAGACTCAATATAGAGTTACTTCGAAGTAGTATTTTTGCTAGACATACTCCCCAGGAAGTTCCTCAACTTGAAAATCCTGTAGGATCTCCTTAGAAAAGTTGATTTTTAGTTACTACAGATGAAGATAATTAATTCCCTACATTGGGAAAACAAATAAGGAAGGATCAAACACATCGTGATAGGCTTGTTACCGTGGGTTATCCAAAGAAAATATCAGCACCACCATCAATGATTTTTCTGGTCAGTACACCTGCTCAAGCTCTATTTGTTGTACCTACATAGGTTTCATCTCATACAAATATTCCACAAATGATTATGAACACAATTATGTCATTAACGACTCTATTGGAAGCTATAGAGGAATGACGTACACCTGTTCAGCCAGAAAAGAAAGATTGCCCTGAATGGGTGGATATAATTCCTCCCCCACCAATTTTTTTGAATACCACGTTCCCAATTTTTAATGGTTCAGTAGATTGGGAACAACACTTAACACATTTTGTTTATCATTGTGATCCCATGATGGGAACTTCTCAACAACAAGAATCAGCTAAGCTTAGGCGTTTCGTGCATTCATTACATGGACCAACTTTTGTCTTGTATACAAGTTTAGAATCTCGATCAATTACCAGATAGGAGGATCTCTATGTGATATTCCTTCATCAATTTTGATCAACACTACCAAAGACACCAGTTTTTGATCTGGTCAATTGTAAACAAAGGGACAATGAAAGAGTTTTATATTTCATTGCATGATGGAAATGATTAACATACTCATTAAGTCTGGTACTCCTTTAAGAAGAATTGTTGCCAATTTTTGTGGCAAATCTACGTGATGAGTTACGCACACCACTGATCCCAGTGAAATACACAGGAGGGTTTTGAGACCTTAATTCAATTGCTCAATAGATACAAGATTCTATTATAGAAACTAAGGGTAAAACTCATGTAATTCCATCAGCTCTGGGAAGGAGAATAGGGATGGTATATGATGCTATAGTTACGCTCAAGTAAGCACTTGTACTTTCTTCCACTTCAAAACAATTATCATATCGAAGGGATCCGCCTCCTAAGCATCAGTAGAAACGACCATCTCAACAAGATGAACAATGATATCAAAGGCGGAAATAGTTTGATGAAATAAAAAACAAAATTTATTCCTTTCGAAACAAACAAGGTCCTGGTTACTTCATCTCAGCTCTGGAGAATAATTTGGTTCAGTTTCCAAGGATAAAGAAACTGAATAAATAAGAAGATGAAGATCTTCTTTATTATTGACCCTTTCATTAGATATTGGTACATACCATCCAAGAGTGTTTTGTTTTCAAGTACCTCTAGCAAAATATGATAGATTCTAGACAAGTGAAATTGAAATGTTCATCATCTCAAGTAGCATGTGTTACTGCTACTAATCATGAGGAAGAAAGAGAATGGTAGAAAGTCCAAAGTAAAAATGTGCATAAATATGATGATTGGATGATCAGAAGAACTATCAACTTGACTCATTCCATTCTACAAAAACAGTTGAAACAACCAATTGTGTCTTCCTCCACTTTTTCCATTGTAAAACAACCTTTATTAAAAGCCCAATCCTCAAAGAAACGAGGTGATTAGAAGGGAAAAGAGCAGTCAAAAGAAGATGAGCTCATGTTAAGGACAAAGATGTCCTTGACCCTGGAAGATTTCATGCCATCTGTTTCCAAAGCACGGGAACCACCCCACCAAAGGGTACTACCAGAATTAACCCTTCAAGAATAATATTCATCATATGAAGAGTTGATCTTTGGTCCTGTCAATGTTATCCACATAATGGATCCTTATATGGATGGTGATTCTGATTATAATGATCTACAATTCCTTGTATCTAACTGGGGAACTAGAGGAAGAGGCCATGGTTGAGGATATAGGGGAAGACATGGGAATTATAGAAATTAGTATTTTAAATCTACCCCTTCTCAAACTGTGTATGTGGTAGAAACTTGTGGAAGAGCCCTTCAGTGGGCCCAATAGAAACAAGGTGTTTGTTCCATGCAAGACAGGTTCAGTTCTGACACATTTATTTTGGAGGACCGATTAGAAGTGACACCATCTTCCTCTACGAAAATGAATATACCCAGTTAGTCTAATCTACCAAATCCAATAGTATTTCCAGCTTCTACTCCGACATAAGGTACATCTATATCAGAAGAATTAGCTTCCAAAGCACCTAAAAACCACATCTCCAGGCTAGGAAATGTAGGCCTTCGGACCAAAAGTATGATATCTTGAATCAATTGGCCCAAGTACCCATGAGGTTATCAATTTTCGATTCCTTTAGTATATTAAAAGTCCTTCGAGAAGCACTTATTAAGGCTTTGTCAAGTCCTCAAGAGTTTGAAACTGAAGTTGCTGCTGCTTAGGTTTACCATATAGAGAATGATCCTATAGAATGGAATGAAGTCATATATTTTATAGATGAAGATAAAGATGATGTTTTACATGGACATATCAGACCCTTGTATTTTTCTGGTAAGGTCAATGACATAGACATCCAGCGTGCCTTCATTGATAATGGATCCAGAGTCAACCTCATTCCTATTCGTACACTTCTTCAATTGGACAATACTGAATCTGACTTATCTCCTTCCAATTTAATGTTTCAAACTTATGATAAGAATGAGCAAGAACCACTGGGTGAAATTACACTTAGAACTCAGTTTGGAGATCTTTTATCAAATTTAGACTTCATGGTTGTTCGTCAGGACAGAACCTTTAATATTCTTCTTGGAAGGCCTTGGATACATCATCATGTGGCTATAACTTCGTTATACGACCAATGTATTAATTTCTATTTCAATTGTCAAATGGGGATGTTGTATGGTGACAAGGCTCCATTGAAAGCATGTGAATCTCAATACATTGAGGCAGAGTTTTATCACACAAAAAGAAATGAAATCCATAATAAAGGAGATAACCAGAGTTAATGCTCTGAATGGATTGGAAAGGATTCATAAAAATACATTAATTCATTTGATCATAGATTATGTGCTACCCGTCAATAAAATTTAAAGGGTAAAATCGAATCTAATCATTCATCTAGTAACTTCTATAATGTCAATTATAGCAACTAAGCCTAACAACATGGAAGAAATTATTGATTCACCAAGTAGTGATGGAAGCTTAAATGGGGATGTCTTCATGTCATCCAATGAAATAAAAAAAGCCTATAATTTTTCAATCAGAGTAGAATAAATTGAAGTAATGTTAGAGGAATAAAAATATGTTGATTCCCAACCCATAATCTCCTCTTTAGTACCACAAGAAGACCCTTCATTATTAGTAGGGTCAGATATGGTGGCCTCTTCTTCATTATGTTCAAATACTGATGCCTCCCATAACTATGGAAGTTTTGCCTCATTATCTATTATAAAATTGGAAATAGAAGAGGTAACATATAATTAAGAAGAAGAGGAAGATCTCAGGGATGATCCTCCAACATTTGAGGAAGGTGTCTCTACCACTGTGGATGAGCTCAAAGAAATAAATCTTGGTACATAAGAAGATCCACGCCCCACCCTAATTAGCGTGGCTATGAACTCTAAATAAGAATAGGTGTATAATTCATTTATAAAGAAACATAAAGATATATTTACTTGGAATTATACGGAAATTACAAGTCTTAATTATGATGTAGCCACCCATCATTTGGGTCTACTAGAAGAAAATTGCAGATTCAAGTAGGCAGCAAGAAGAACACACCCAACTTATGCCTCTAAAATTGAAGCTAAAGTTGATAAGATTTTAAAGGCTAAATTATTTAGATTGGTTCAATATCCCAAATGGATGGAAAACATTTTCCTTATGAAAAACAAGAATGTAAAAATCAGAGTTTGCATTGATTTCAGAGATCTTAACCGGAATTGTTCTAAAGATGATTTTCTAGTTCCAATTACAGAGCTTTTAATTGATGCAACAACTTTCTATGAAGCTATTTTCTTCATGGATGGTTACTCCGGGTATAATCAAATCCATATGTCCCTAAAAGATGAATAATCTACAGCCTTCAAATCCCCTCAAGGTATGTTTTTCCATAGGTTAATTCCCTTTGGATTAAAGAATATAGGTGCAACATATCAACATTCCATGTATCATATCTTCAAAACCTTATTATAAAATTTTTGTTGAATGTTATGTGGATGATTTTGTGGTCAAATCCATTCAACGTTCCAATCACTTGGATGATCTGGATATTACATTCAATAATCTTCAGCAATATTGATTCAAGATGAAACCCTTGAAATGTGCTTACAGAGTAACCTCAGGAAAGTTCCTTGGTTTTGTTGTATGCCATTATGATTTTTAAGTTGATCATGAGAAAATAAATTCAATCCTTGTTATTTTACCTCCTCAAAATTTAAATGAATTAATGGGACTAGAAGGACACTTGTCCTAAATTTTGTGCTTTATTGCCAATTTGGCAGGCAAGTGTTTTCCCTTCAACAGATTAATGAAGAAGGGAGTCAGCTATCAGTGGAATGAAGATTTCCAAGAAGCCTTTGATAAAATTAAGAAATACCTCTTGAGTCCACTGGTATTAATGTCACCCATTGAATGATGACCACTTATCCTCTATGTGATAGCTTTAGAGAAATCACTGGGTACCTTCCTTGCCCAAAAGAATGATGTTGGGAATGAAAATAGCCTTTACTATCTCTGTCGAACTATGTTTGATGTTGAAACTCAGTATTCAAGTATTGAAAAGTGCTTCCTGGCGTTAATATTTGTAGTTAAGAAATTGGGGCACTACTTGAAATTTCATGAGATTGAATTGGTATCTTGTAGTAATCCACAAAATTTTATCCTTAGTTTTCCTATGCTTACAAGGTGTCTGGAATGGTGGGAGGTTATTCTGTAATAGTTTGGTATCCAGTTTGTACTTCATAAGGAAATAAAAGGCCAATCTATTGTTGACATCCTTGTTGATAATCCATCTTCGGAAGATACATCATTAAATATTGAACTTTCTGATGAAGAAGTATTCTCTATTACGAATATTTCACCAACATGGGAAATGTAGTTTGATGGTGCTTAAAAAATTCCAATAGAGAAGATAATGGAAAATATTAAACCTAAAAAAGTTGAGTTTGGAATTATCCTTATTTACCTAGAAAAGAAAGTGTTGCCTTATTCCTTCCTGCTGTCGGAAGATGGTACCAATAATGAGGCAGAATAACTAGCTCTCATCGTAGGTTTGGAATCGTCCTTTCTGGTTCATGTGAATCACTTAAAAGTAAAATGTGATTCAGAATTGGTAATCATGATAATCAATGGGGAATTTTCCATCAGAAAATAAGAGTTAATCCCTTTTTGTGATTATTTCAGAGGGTAAATGGATGAATTTACTTCAGAGATGACACTATCTTCTGTACTGTGATCACAAAATTCTAAAGATGATGAACTGGCTAATGTAGCTACAGCTTTGGCAGATTCAGATCATGATGAGATATTCATCAGCATTTCCCATTGTCATGTGGTCTTACCTTTTGTTCAAACCAAAATAGAGGAAATTAATGAAATTAGCATTATTTTTGAGCCATATGGTCATACCATGGTATGGAGAACACCCATCATGTAATATCTTCAAATATGGAATACTTCCACTGAATAGGGTAAAAAAGAACAGATCCGATGAAAAGTGGCCAATTTTACTCTTTTTGATAGTCCAGACCATCAAAATATCCTTTATAAATGAGGCTTCGATGGAATTTTCTTTAGATGTATTGATGGAGAAGAGACTGCTGCTGTCATGAAATTAGTACATTCATGAGCTTGTAGTGTCCACCTATCTGGGCACAAACTCTCTGATCAGATCCATAGGATTGGATACTTTTGGCCTTTAATTACAAAGGATTGCACAGATTTCACTAAGAAATTTCATCCCTACCAAGTGCATGCCAACTTCATTCATCAACCCTTGGTGTTACTACATACATCTAAATACTCTTAGCCATTTACCACATGGGGAATGGATGTATTTGGGCCTTATCCTTCAGCCACGGCTAAGCAATTAAAATATATTCTTATAACTACTGAATTCTTCACTAAATGGGATGAGGTAATTCGTCTCAAGGAAGTTGGATCCAAAATCATTGTTAGTTTTTTGAAAAGTAATATCATCATTATATTTGGTGTCCCTTATAATATTTTGATGGACAATGGATCCAATTATTGTTCTAATAAGGTAAAAAAGTTATATCAGGAACATAATATTTAAAACAACCATTCATCTCACTATCATGTAGCGGCCAATGGACAGATTGAGGCCTTCAATAAGACCCTGTCAAATATACTCCAGAGGATGGTGGATAAAGACAAGAAATCATGTCCTGAATAACTTTTGAATGATTTATGGGCCTATCAGAATAATACCCGTATTTCCACCCAAGAAACTCCTTATTCATTGGTATATAGAACAAAAGAAGTTTTTCCAATTGAAATACAATTTCTTTCACTCAGATTTTCTATCTAGGATAAATTATCTATATATGAGAGGTCTTAGAAACAGTTTGATGAGCTGGAACAGTTAGACAAAAAAATATTGCATACTTCGTATCACTTGAATGTCTACCAGAATAGAATACCGTGATATTTTAACAAGAATTTTTTCCTCCATTCATTTCTTTAAGGAGAATAGGTATTGATCCTCAAGACTCCAATTATACTAAGAAAGAAACCTCCAAAGCTTGAGAAAAAGTTGGAAGTAACTTATTCTATACATAAGGTCTACTCAAATGGAGCTTCTGCCTTAATATCAATGGGTGGATAATTCATTACAACTCCAACCATTGAAAGATTTTTGAAGAAAAACTTTGTGTAATTGTACAGATAATTGGTCCTAGCTGCAAGACTAAAAACTATGCAGTAAAAAAGTCATAGTTTCAAGACATTAAACTACATAACAACCAATTTCATCCATGATGTATGAAATTAAAATGTGTACCATCTTTTTCCTTGTTGCACGACATTAAACTGCATGAAACCATTTTTAATTGTTACACGACATTAAACTGTACAGTTAATGTATTATATACATGACATTTAAAGCATCCACAAGAAAACATCATTGAAATAATTGCTACTCATTAGTGGTACATGATTCCCTCTCTTCCTTATTCTTGAATTAGATATGTATGGGGACCTTTTTTTAAGAAATGTGTATGGATTGATTCTCATTTTCAATGAGATACGTAGAGACACGTAAATCTCCAATTTTGGGCCTAGCTGTAGTCACAAAATATTATTTTTTTCTTTTCTCCTCCTATATATGAGTCGGATCTATACATAGTGTTTCCTTAAGATATATGATTTGGTCCTTATACGATTTTATGTCTTAAGATTGACCATTATCTCAGAACATATCAAAAACTCCCATGCTTTATGTCAAACTCGATCGGAGTAAGGAATGATTGTTTCAAGAACTATGTATGACTTGATTATCATTTTCAATGAGATACATAGAGATTATTAGATATCTAATCTTAAGCACATCCACAATAAAAAACACCCTTTATTCCTTATATAAGAATCATACCTACATAGGGAATGTTTTAAGAACTATATATGACTTGATTCATGCCCTCAGTAAGACATATAATGACACTTGGGATTTTTCTTTTAGTACAACTACATCAAGTCTTTCTTTTCACATCATTTCACCATGTACTCACTACATGACTTAAAACTAAACAGTAATATGTCCTCACTACATGACTTAAAACTGCATAATAGAATGTGCTCACTGCATGACTTAAAACTGAATAGGTACAAAGTCCTAGTTGAAAGGCATTAAACTTCACATCACAATATTAATTTAGATGATACCAAGAAAGTCTTCATTTTTTCATACGAGTCAGATCTATGTAAATGAAATCAAACAAATGACCAATATTGATTCAAATTTTTCTCATGTGCATTGAGAATAATCCCCTTCCATATTTTACACTTTTAATCTTTAATGTTTCCAAATATTCACAATATTCCTTATGGTTTTTGGTGAAATAATTTTTATTACCTGAGAACTCTTTTGCTTTACTATGGATTACGTTCCCTTAGGTGGCCATGCATAAGTTGCCTACATAACGAGCCTCTCATCCAAAAGCTGTCACAATTTGGCTGTGCAGCATATGCCCCATTTGGCCCTACATAACACATCCATCATAATGGGTATGTTAAATAATGGTACATTAATTCTTGGTTATAGTATTTTTTCCCTTTCAAACTTTGATGACAATATACATGAATATGTATTTTAAAAGAGTCATTCAAGTATTCTTGTCCCATTATATTTCTCCTAATTTGAAAGTCTTCAAGACCATATTTTACACATTTCCCTTAACATGTGTTCAATGCAATATGAAATAACCTTGGAATCACTTAACCACATATCATATATTGTTTCCATTTTTGGTCCTAGTTGTATGACCTAAAACAACATACACCATAACTCCTACGTTGGGGTCAGACCTTCGTTGGAGTCCTATTCCTCTGATTCTTTGGAAATATTGGTTGGAAATACTCTCTCCATATTCAAGTACCTTTCCCCATAAAACAAACTCTGTGATTTGGAAAATTTGAATCTTCATAAGCTTTCTTCAGCTTTTAGAAATAGAATGTCAAACTTCAAAGCTCTTTTTCTTGAATATGTAGTACGTGCCCTTAGGTGGACTTATATAAGTTGCCTACATAACAGGATTGTCAGCCAAAAGATTCCACTGTTTTTCTATGCAAGATATGACCTAGTTGGCCCTGAATTACACAAGCCCCATAATGAGTTTTTCAAATAATGGTAACTTCATTCTTGTAAAATACTTCCTCTAATGATTTTATCCCTTTTCTTATATCATCCTTTGGATTCAGAAATTATTAAATTATAGTTTATTTTTTTCCATTCCATACCTGGAAATCATAGTATATTTATAAACAAATTATCAATAAATTTGGAGAGTCTCATACCTTTGGTATGAGCTAAATACCTTAAATTAAAGGCACATAATTTACCCATTGCCTATCTTAAAACTGAATAATACAAATGTCCTAACTACATGACTTAAAACTGCGCAGTACAAGTGTCCTCACTGCATGACTTAAAACAAAACAATATGATATCATAAATTCCTCTTTCTGATAAATTTTAACTAATCCCCATACACCATATATGTATATAAATTGTTTTCCCATTCATGACATATGTCTTCATAAAGTATCCCTTTCATTATTAAAATTACATTCCCTAGAAAAACCACCCACTGTGGTCTTGAGTCACCAAAATCATATTTTCCCCTGTCTATCAGCAATAAAATGTAAAACTTCTAGGAGCTCTTTTTCTTGAATATACAGTACATTCCCTTAGGTATCCTTGCATAAGATGCCTACATAACATGTCTGTCATCCAAAAGATACCACTGTTTGGCTATGTAGCATATGCCCCAGTTGGCCCTACATAACACAATCTGGATAACAGGTTTTTTAAATAATGGTAACTTCATTCTTGGATGAGTCTCCCCTTATGTTAATACAACTTTTAAATTTGGTGGCCATAAAAAAATCATGGCTCAAGATTCCCCTTGGAAATATTTAAAGAATATTATAGCAATTATTAGCTACAGAGTCTTATTTAGGGCCTAATTTTAAAATTTATGGTGAAAGATATTTGACCATAAATATTAGCCCTTTATAGTCTAACATGTATGACTCTAAATTTCCAACAACAAAAGATTTGGTACTCACTAGATTGAGAACCCAAAAATGGAACTCTGAACAAAAGTCGAGTCCCAAGTCACTAAATGTACATTTTTGTATGATTTAGGTTATATTGAGCAATAAAAATTCAAAAGATACAAAATTTATAAGGTTGTCTATATAACCATAGAAAAAATAAAATTATGCTCATTAGGTCCATCGTCTTAATTAGAAAATTCTAAGAACTCCATTCTTGTCATTGTAATAATGATTGTCTAACATGATGTTTTGATGTAAAAAAGGTCATTATCATTATTACCTATAGTATTACAATAAAGGAAAACAAGAATAAAGACATATATGATTAAAGGAAAAATTTATTTCAGTCATATGAAATCATAGGTCCAACCAAAAAATGGAGCCTCTCAATCATGTTTCAAAATAAACTCTCAACATGACATTTCATTTGTTGAACAGCTTTATATGCCCAATCAGCTGCCTATTGAAGTTGAGATAGATGAGAAAATCCACTCGGCCTAACAAACTACTTCCTTAGTAGTTGAAATGGAAGTTATCCCCTCTAATTGGGTTTCTCCAAATGTCTGGTTCAATTGTTCAAGTTTTTTATGAACAACATTCAGTTTTTGTTGAAGATATAATGACTCCTTTGTGGCTTCTTTGATTTTTTGGCTAATTTCGATTGATTTCTTGTTATGATATTCTTTCTCCTCGGCTACTGTAGCTTGAAAACCGTCAATATTAATATTTCATTTAGCCTTTTTCAAAATATTATCATAGTTTATTCTCTTGCTCCCATCGATGAATAGTCTCTTTCATAGAAACATAGACTAGTCAATAATTAAATCCACCAAATCCCAATACGCAAAATAATGCTGCGAGTTTGAAAAAATATTACAGCAATTCATCTAAATGCTTCTTAGCAATTATGCTCCAAATATTCCTCCATGTCTTCTTGTGTTCCATGCCAAGAGCATATTGTATCTCTATGTCTGAATCTACGTCACTACCATGAGGTAAAATGTACCCTGGAAACAGATCACTTAAAGAGATGCCTCGTTCTACTTCTCTCAGAACAGTATAAGATTCATCTTCTAATCTGGGAGCTCATAACCCTAAATGATAAATCAAGGTCATTTTTAGTTTCAAATGGAAGAAATAGATATGATTCAAATAGATGATTATATTTACTCAATAAAAAGTCACATACTTTATTAGATTCATCCCCTGTATTCTCAGCTTCAGTGATTTGAGAAGATGTTTCTTGAGAAGGGGAACTCCCCTGAGTTTTCTCAGTAATCATATTTGAAGGCACTAGAGAATCTCATGATATAGGATCCACTATAGGTATTTTTTTAGCTCCAATAGAAGGATAGAGTGGAATACCCAATTCCTGAAGAGCCTTTTCAACATTTTCTACAGATAAAGCGGTATAAGGTGAACTTTGATGTAAAGAATTAAGTATATAAGAAAACTTATGTATGGAAAATTCAAGAATAAAGAATATCCTTGAAATTCCTCATGAAAATCCCCAAACTCCTTTATGGAACCTAGAATATCAATATTTGGATTAAGGGCTTCCATCATTTCAGTGTATGCGTCTTTCAATGATATAGAATCTTCACTATTTAAGGTATCCAAAAAATGTCGGCTGATTCCCAAATTTCCCCCAATGACATTATGTTGTGTTGTATCTTCAATTGGTACAACATCATAAAATCTTTCCAGGTTCAGCAAAACATCAACATTTATTTCAGATTTACCTTGATCCTCATTTCTTTCTTCTGGAGCAATAGGAATATCCACATTGGTTATTTTAGGATCTGTTAGCAAAGGAAACTGAGGAATGTATTTAATATTTCCATATATTTTCTATCTCTCAGTAGATATAGGAGCAAGTGTAGATGAATATTTTGATGACTTATCTACTAAGATAGCAGATTTTTCAACATGAAACTAGGTTTCCCCTGGGGTTTCTTTCTCTGGACTCGAAGAATCAGCTCTTAATCACTTGAGAGAGGAGAGAGACACAGATATTGCAATAAGATAAATGTGATTACTAGAGTATATTGAGAAAATTATTAATTTTTATAGGATACTATAAATGCTTACTCCTTCAGTGCATACTTCAGGCCAATATTGTTGCTCTCTTACGTTTCTTTTCATGAGTTTGGGGAGAAATCAAAACACTCCTCTTAGTAGGAGAAACTTGAGGTAATGGGTGAGGATTATCCGTCTCCATTATGACAATAATGATTCTCACTCCTGGAGATAGTTCTGGAGACCAAGAAGGATCATTTTTTGTGTTTATAGGAGAGCTTTCAGGCTCATATTTTGGTGATTCAAGAATTGGTCCGGAGTTTCCTTCTCTATGTTGAAGCTGAACAAATGCATTTTCATCATGATTAATGAATATTAATGGTAAATTAGAGTTGATACAAATTAAAAGTAAAATACATTATCAGTATACAAAAAATACCATTCCTCTTTAGGGTCAATAATTAATCCTTTTTGTATTCCTAAATCAATCATGAAGGATACTCGTTTAGAGACATGAATTTGTTCATCAGTTTCATATATGAAGGCCTCCATCTCTTTAATATACTCCAGTACTTTAGATGGGTTATTATCTGGATTATAATCAGTAGGTTCTTTAATGTCACCCACCACCGGTATTTGAAGGCCTTGTTGGAGGAATAACCATGCATCCTAATGTTCTCAAGTCTAGAAATGCCAAATGTGAATGGATGAAGGTTACACATAATTCAGTCTCGGTATGGTCAATTGTAAAGGATATTTAACACATTCTGACTAGTGAGCCTCTTTAGGCCTCTCTTCTTCTTTAGGAAGTGCTATAGGTGGAACATGAATATATTTTTGATGGTGGAGACTGGATTTCTTTGGCGTCTGAGGTATTGCTTCCCTAGCCTTGGCCTTCCTTGTGTACCTACTATGAGGATGCTTTGAAGGCTCTTAAACCTCTTATACTTTTGCATCAACTATAGAATTGGACTTCTTACCTAGATTTCCACGTGAAACAATTGTTATAGATACCACTTGATATATACCTTTTGTCAAATCCCCTTGAGGATAGGAAGAAGCCCATGCTTTGGCATATCCAGCTTCCAGTCCGATTGATGCAACTAATGGAGGCAATGTAATCGACAATTTGGATGCCTCTAAAGCCGTTAGAATCCATAATTTTCTCACTAACTTTGGGTTCTTATCATCTCTAACATTCGTAGGTGAAAAGGATTTTGATTGGTGAAGACATTTGAATTGACGAACAAACCTATAAGGGACTTAAGCCTCACAGATAATTTCATCATCAATCTTGGTTAATAATACACTATCTCTAAATTCCATCATATAAGATCTCAGCTCATAGTTATTTTTTTTACCATCATAAATAAGTGTTCCAATTGGTGAGTTACCAAAAGGATAGAAGATCAATTCTCCCAAGACATTCAATGACTTTAGCACCACTTCAGGTCTCAAATTTAAAGGCTAAATACCAGAAACTTTCTGTAAAAATAGGGTGAATCAACCAATGGAAACTCTAACAGAATTCAACACCGAGTATGTTGAAAAGTGTGATGCAATAGATCCCCACAACACTTGGAATGGACATGAAATTCTCAATTGAGCCTTCCCATTGTATAAATGAAGCAGAAGATGGTAAATGCTGACTAATATAGGCATTTCTAACCCATTACCTTCTACCAATTTAGCTGCAATGGAAAAAGTCCCTGGCCTTACACCGCCTCCTGACTCACGAACTGGAAGCAATTAAATGCTTATCCACATGGCTAGGAAAGCAATTAAGCGTGTCTTTTCATAAATATCAGACTTGATTTTTTCCCCAGTTCTTATAGTCACCTCTATCCAACATAGTCCAATACGTGCCTACACTACCTCAGTTATCAGTAGAAGGGAAAAAATAGGACATCCTTAATTGGGACCGTCCTTTGTTGTTGATTCTAAAATGTCTTCCATCCACACCATGGCATGAATATATTTACTTTCTTTGGGTTAGTTATTTGCTATTTTGAATAGTTCATGAGCCAATGGTGGTGTTTTAGTAGCATAACCCAATTTTGTAGCCGATGGAATAAACTCGTCATAAATTTCTCTGAGAATGGGAATCTCAACTATTTGGTAGATATCCCACAAACTAATGCCAAATTCACTGTGTATCAAGTAGAATGAATTCATTTCCGGACTCCATCGACTCAATAATTTAGGAATAAGATCTTTTTTATAAACATAAGTTTTTCAGATACAGACAAATTCATAAATATAAACATCTGATAACTCTTTCCTAATTTCTGCACTAGTTCGGCACACCCAAAATGCCCACATCCATTCAAGTTTCACACCACCTCCAGAACAAAGAACCCAGTCGTCTTTCCAACCATTTGAATGATCTGTCTGAGAAGCCTGAAAAGTTGAATCATAACAATGTGGCCTTGGATTTATAGCATGATTCTTCATATCAAGAGTAAAACCACTTTGATACAGAATGAAACCAATAGGGATTGTTCCTTCATATACTAGAACCCCCTTTCACTAATATTCATGATGTTATAGTTGTAGAATTGAAGAAACCAATTCTTTGGGATGTACTTATTAATAGATGGTACATGGGAATCTTGCAAAAGCCCATTCCCGTACAGGGGTATGTGAGGACTTTGTGGATAGTCACGTTGATACAGAATTAAAACTTTCCATAGTCTAGGAAGAGTGCTTTAAACAATTTAATAATAGTTTGGTTCGACAATCTTCATCATTTCATTTTTACGATCCTTAGCTTCATCAGTAGAGCTTATCAAATGATCCATTTTCTTCTGCAAAATATTTACTAAATATCCCTTGTTAGGATGAAATTTTATGTTAAATTTCAACTTAATGAAAAAAAGAAATAAAAAATTTGGAAAAGTACACTATTCGTGTAGGTCATTTGAGGAGGTCCATCACGTAGGTCCTTCAACGAGGTCCCTCGTGTAGGTCTCTCGACAAGGGTAGTAGCACAACTCCTTCTAAGAAGTCCTTCAACATAGCTCCATCGATCAATTTGTTCCACCTTTATAAAATTTCATTTAAACTATGTGATAGAACAATGCGTTGAGACTAGACGATGAGCCAGGCAACGAGAGTTGAATTTTTTTTGGAGGCACGAGTGAAGAAAATCACAAAGGGTCGAACCTATTTATAGACAAGTAAGACCCTGTGTGACATACCTGTGCGACAACACTATGCGGTGCACCTATTCAATGTTCCTGCATGAAAAAACTATGTTGTTTAGTAATTATACCGCAGTCTTTTTTCCACAAATTTACTTCAGGACTCGATCCTCTTTCAAATCGAATCCAATCCTGAGGGGGGGGGGGGGGGTTGTAGACACCACATAAAAAATGGAAAAAAGACCATGATGATCACCATGGATAGTCCAAAACCCCAAATGATGAAGTTTTAAGAATTCAAAGGAAACAAAAATTCTCTAAATACCTACGCGATAGAGCTCGATGGAATACTTGCGTGACAAAGCTACGCGAGAGACCTGCGTGATAGATCTACGTAACAACAAAAGTCATGTACTCTTATGTGGAGGATCTATGTGGAGGACCTGTGTGACACACCTTCATGGAAAAATGTTCCTTCAACTAGGCCCATCCGTGCCCAACATAAATGCATGGCACACCAACGCGACACACCAGCGCGTTATAGCTATGCGACGCAGCAACACGAGGTACCTATGCGGCACACTTTCATGAGGTACCTATGTGGAAGATCATGGTATAAATCTCACATACCAACTCAAGTACCCTCTTTAAAGCCCTTCATGGCATGGTATCTCTTTCCTTGGTTCCCTTATCTGAAAGGAACTAAATTTAAGCCTCCCCCAAAACCTCCTGACTTATCAAACCATTGGGAAAATCACATTAGCATGTCTCTTATTTGGGTTTATATTTCCATAGTCGTAGGTTTCCCACATTTGTTTTATAAGAGAGTTAGGATTAATGGAGGGTATGTGGGTTTGTATATCCAATGTCACATTGACCTTTCACCTAGGAACAATGATGTGATGTTCCCGATTTAGAGGAGGGTTTGGGTCCTAACATCTCCCTTATCAAAGAGATGGCATGGAACCTCAGGTCACTGGTAGGGAAGGTACAATTCAGTCTTTCTTTTCCATGCAAGAACAGGAGAAGTATCCCTCACCTACCAAGATCAATTATAGGGAAACCATCCAAGCATAATCCCCTATATTTTCTTGCAGGAGGTAGCATCATCGCTCCTCTTTTCTTCTTCGGTGCTAAAGACCAGAGGGGATATGGACACATGGAATTTTTGTTATAGTTTACGTCTCTCATTGAAATTTTTCACCATTGGAAGCCATCATGGTGTAAACCCCTAACCTTCATCCCTTCTTTCTTCCATTGGACCCCTGTCCAATGTGAAGATAATAAATGGAGGTCTCATCACCTTGCCCTCATCTACTCACGCCACCATATGTGCACCCTATTCCATTAGCAGAGGAGGAAAAGTGAATGTGTCATTATTGAATCTTTCACTTCCTCTTGTTTCTCACACCGAGCATGACTTTCATTGTCTTAGAGATTCATGATGATTACAACATGTGAAAAAATACTCACTGAAGTGAACTATGAGAACTCTGATTCCCACAATAATAGGGATACCTATGAAGCGCTCTCAAGGCCCAAGCTCAATGGATATCCTCTTCTGGAGTCCAACCCTAATTCCCTTAATCTAACCATCCTTTTTAATAATGAGCCCCAAATTAGACCCCCAAATCATTGGGGAATCCTTTTCCATGAAGTAAGTTCAAACTCATCTCTCTCAAAGGACTATACTCTCCTATGAGACTTATCAAACTACGTGGGATTTGTTTCCCATCTACATGGGCTACGTAGAAATCCTCCTTGAGGTTAAAACCCAACATTTAAAATAAACCTTGTTCTCCTTGGGTGATATTATCAACATGTTCTGATGTTACTTGGAAACCCATCACCTTTCCATGTTCCTTGTGCTAATTCAATATAAGTACCACACTATGTTTTGACTAAGCACCTTCTGCTTAGAAGTCCTTTTCACATGACCATAAAAGGTATGATGTGTCCCATTAAGCGACACTGAACTACGAGGGTTCTGATTCCTTTCACAAGGATATGTAAGTAGCACATCTTATGGGAATGATACCAAGATCAAAACAAACATTTGCCTCCCTAGATGATGGAAAATTCCAGAGCCCCTCACTGAGTGGATTAAAAACCACTATCACCATAACAATGATTATTAAAAGAATCTTTAAATAGTATATTAGAGGATACCATTGATATAGAATCTTGAATACATATGAATATCTTCATTAATGAAGAACCTTGAATGCATACTAATGATTATAAATTTTATACATGTTAATAAGTGATTGAAAATTTCAAGAAAAAAATATTTCATGCTTGGTAAATTAATAAGGATTCATGAAAATATCTTAAATTTACAAAGAGAGTCCAAGAGAAGACAATAATTCCCCCCAAAAGGGTGTGATGAGTCTGACCTCCCATCCTCCCGACCAATGTACTATCTTAAGTATCATAAATTTAAATTTTAATGAACACTTACCTTTGGAAGGAAGTCCCCCTTTGGATAAAGAACTGTTGGAAGTTTCAGGTTCCATGAACAAGTCCAATGGAAATCGCCACGAAGTAGTGATTATTAAAACTTGAAACACACATTTCAAGGACCAATGAAACAATGATACTTAATCATTATATTAATTTCATTTATGTCTCTATAATTGATGCAAAAATTCATATTCCAACCATTTTTTCACAAATAGGAAATGGGCTCCCCATGGTGAAACATTTGGGTGTACAAATCCCTTAACACACATCTAATGTAGTAGTATCTTAAAATCCACAAATTTTATTATTTCTATTCTATATTGAGTATTAGAAATAGGTTTTTCATTTGGGATGAGTTTAATTAAGAAAACAACTTCACACTATGGTGGATGTCCCGATAATTCTTCTATAAATAAATCAATTCATTCTTATGGAAATACATCAATGTATTATTATATCCTTAGGTTGTATTTATCATCCATAAATAGTGATTTTTCTTCCTCTTACACTAGTATTCCATAAATGTGAGATATTATAGGTGGATTCATAAAATAATCAGATAACATTTCTCTCCCTTAAAAGTAATTTATTCTCTATCCCTTCATAAATAACAATATTCTTCTCTAGGAAATAAATTCGTTCATTATACATTGAAAGGAAAACCATACCAAGGATTATTTAAAAGTATATCATAGTTATGGAAATTTATTCAATGACTATGGAATATCTATGCATCGGAATAAGAACTCCTAGTACATCATTTTTTTAATAAGATTCCCACTAGGAGTCTTAATTAACAACTATTTACATATAGTGTTAGGGGTGATATAATGTTCTTAAAATAATTTCAAGAAATAAAAGAGTGTGTAGATGTATAGTCTAATAAATTATTATATAACTTTGAGTTTATGATCAAAGTACCTACTATCTTTTCATTTGGGGTTTCAAATTCAGCTGTAGTGATAACATAAGTTGGGCCTTTCTCTATTGTCATTTTTGAGGTAATTCCTATTGATTCTTAGATAATTTATTAGAACAGTTCTCCATATCCTTATAGATGAATCATTGTACATTGGATACGTCTCTATTTCACTTGTATTCATGATCCTATAGTTATCTCTATCAACACTTGTAGAAATATTCCTTTCAGAAATGTTCTCAAGTGTTTCTATATACAACTATTACATGTTGAAAATTCCACACTTACCTTAATATATTTTTTTATATTTATTTTTTAGAGTACATACCAAACCTCTTTTTTATAGATTTAACTATAAAACATAGGATGTGAAATATTATTTCTCTTTCTTGATGGAAGTTGATATTATATCTTCGCACACTAAAAAATTTTGAGGGACTAATTCCATTCTAATGATAGGATTTATCCCACCAAAGAAATGATCAATATTATTTGTTGGATTGCGTACATAATCTGAAATGTGAGTAGTTATAATCTTAATTTTTGTTTCATATTCATTGAAATTTTCCTCTTGATTTTACTTAAGTCAAGGAATTTTATTTTTATATCAGCTCGTTACTCATAAAGAAATTATTATTTTTAATAATATCTCATAAAAAGTATTTTATTCCATAATTTAACTTCTATGGATCCTTAGTGTTTTGGATTAGTAACCACCATTGATTAGCATCACCCTTCAGATGAACAAATGTCATAATAACCTTTTCCCTTTCACTACTTGACAAAGTGAGAAATATATTATCTAGGGACATTATCCATTGCTCAGCTACTAATAGATTAGTAGTCCAATTGAATGATGGAGGTAGCTACCACATGAAGTAACCCAACATTATTACACTATTTTTTAAAAAAGTTGGTTTCTTTATGTAAAGTTATTGCTCACAAACTGGGTCAACTTCCCCTATATAGTTATAATTCACTCATCTCTAAGAGCATATTCAATGAATTAATTAACTTGATCACGAGAGAAATACCTACATATGTTATGAGTATTGATAAGGTTTTTATTTATTTTACTACGAGACACATTTATATAATGAAGTGTACTTAATTAGCTCAAATCATTATTAATATTGTGTGTTAACATAAGAAACCTAAAAAGTTATTAAAAAATATAGTGGTTTATCTTATTAATTATTCTTTCCATGATCTTCTAAAATATAGTTCCCATGGGTCCTACTAAACTTTATCTTAAACCAATTATAACAACCTTGTCTCTAGTAACCCGATTATAGTGTTTAATATATTTCAAAATCTCAATATAATAGAGATAACATCCCATGGTATCAAACAATTTGGTAGTCATTAAAGACTAGATACATACCTGACTCTCATGTTATATTTGAAAACATGAAATAAAACATAAATAATAGTGATAACTTTACTTTTTTCTTATATTATAACACTCAAAATAATTTAAAGTTAAATTATGGGTATCCTGGTGAGAATAGACCAAATAAATGGGTTATATTAGATACAAAATATTGTAAATCATACAATGAAATCTATCACACAATAACCAACGCATAAATAACATAGAAGAGATAAATAAAAAAATGTCCCATATAAATAATATCAGGAAATAGGAATGTATAAATAAATGATACAGTAACATAATATAATCACATAGATAGTAAATAGTAGTTTCAAAATTAAAGAATTTATAATGTCAGACATCACAATGTTACCATCAAGGCCTTGTTCTAAGACATCATACATAAAGAGGTAAGTCATATGCCAAATACCCAAGGTTGTTTTCATCGTGGGACATATCAATGTATCAGGGGGATATATAATATGGTTCTCTACCCATCAATAAAATTAAAATTCATTAATCATACTTAAGGAGTGAATAAGAAATAAAATACACAAATAAAATGCCTTAGAAAATAATGAATATATGTATTAGAAAACAAGCATAAAAAATGTCATTATTTCCCCTAGTCAATAAATGATACCACATGATCAAAGGCCATACAGAAAAATAAGCTTAATTGTATCATTAGTGAATATCCCAATGAAGAATAATAATATTTAAATAATTTTTTATAGAAGAAAAATAATTTCACAAATACATTAGAAAGTTTATTTGAAAACAAGAAGAAACAAAAATTTTTTTAATTTTTTTTTTAAAAATACCTTGAATAATGGGAAAATGAATTCATTTAAAATCCATGTACAATTAAAGAGTAACATTGATAATGAATAACAATTATAATATATGTAAAATCATTTAATGTAGTAAACATTAAAAAAACATTCTTTTCCCATTTTTTTAAAGTAAAAATTTCATGTATGAAAAATATTAAATGATTAATTTTTAAAACTTGGTAAAAAATTTAAAAGATAATTAATAATGTACTAGAACAACCATTTGATTTATATAATAACATTATAGAAACAATTAAAATAATATAGGAATGGAATAAAAAGATTTTTTTACCATAGAGGAAAAATAAGGCCATCCTTTCATGTAAATATTATTTTCGTTAATTTTTAAACCAAAGGGGGTGGAAATGAAACAAAGAATGAAAAAATAATAACCATATTATAAAAACAAGTTTGGGGTTTATTATATAAATATAATATAATCATGCCAATTTAAATTTGAATATAGTTAATCCTGAATAAAAATTGGATTGTAGAATAAACACCTACCTTCGATTCCAACCTAGACAAATGTGTTCCATCCTCATATATAATAAATTTATATTTATTATTCTTATATATAATATACATATTTATATATTTTTTATGGATTTAATTTATTCATATCATATTTTTACCCATTTTTAGTAATTTGTGAAAATCAATTATTTAGGTGTTAACAATTTTGTTTCTGATGCATGTTTAGATTTGGTAATTCTAGTCCATGGACCCTGGTCATGGTTTTATTTCCTGAATAATGTTAGTAATGTTATATATATATATGTCATATTTATGGACCAAATAAACTTTTATAATCATTCATGTAATGTGGTTTTGATAAATGAATTACATCACTTCCTGGTTTTTTTAGTCTCCACGTAAACACGAGTGACGTTTCAATTTTGCAGCAGATGGAAGGGAAATAAATTATATAATTAATTATATTTAAAAAATAATATTTATGTTATAAATATAATATATATTCCTTAAAAATATCTATATGACCATCCAATAGAGTCTATAATAAAAAATTAAATAAGTTTCCCTATGGAGGTTGTAGTCTTCCCATACACATGAGCGACATTTTGATTTTCCATTTCTTATAAAAGTGATAGGAAATAGTTGTACCATTGGCACAAAAAAGTTTAATTATATTAAATATTATTATTTCATTATTTTAACATGGTTAAATAATATTTTTAGTATGTTTAAGAAGAAAGAAACTTGCAAGGGCTTGGTATGAACATATACTTATTCCTTGGATAATCCCCATTGAAAAGATTCTTATGAATTTTTTGATGGGTATTTTGGGAATAAATTACCTATAAGTCATGATTAAGGTTGTAATAAAGTTATTTATATAGATATTTTTCATTATAAGGGGCTCAATATGTGTGTAAATGTTAGGAGAGGAAGTTCCCTTTTATATGTGGGAGGAGTGGCACCATAGTAAATATTAAGCACTTTAAACTATATTAAATGAATTACTCAATTAAAACAGACCCAATTTAGTCCAATTTATAATATATAATAAGGAAAGGTCAAAATAAACTCAAAACAACTTATACAAGTTTTACAGATATTTTACTCTTCATGTCTAAGTTTAACCCCCTTTTAGAACCCATTGATTCTAAACCATGGTGATAATCTTTCAGCATGGTAACTATTCAATATGAAAAAAAATTATATTTACTAAATTTCCTAGTATTTATTATTACAATTAAAAATATGGATTTCATTTTTTTATATTAAATATCTATTGGTGGTAGAAATTAATTTTAAAATATGTATTCAAAACACAATGAAAAGTAGTTTTTTTGAAAAATGTTTTTCAGGTATAAGAATGTTTTTCACAAAAATAATGTATATGATTGATTATTAAGACAATTATTTGGGTATATATACATAATAGATATTTATTTTAAATTAGTTATAATCCAAAAATGAATTTAACCTTATAATTACATTATTAAATAAAATGATCGAAAATAATTCTTTTATCAAAATAAAACATCACTTAGGTTTTAAATGTCAAACATGGATTTCTAAATCCAACATAATATTTTTAATTGATTTATACCACCTCTTAAATATATATTTCATATATCAATTTTTTTCAAACTTTAGAGTCATTATTATAACATTATGATGTCATTAAAGTGATTTTTTTTAAAATGGCAGTTTCTCTATTCACCCAAAAATCAATTATTCAAAAAAACACCACTATTATCCCAAAGATATATTCAACATTTTGAACTCAATAATTTTACAAATTTTATCGAATTATAATAATAATACTTGGAAATATTAATTATAAGAATAACCATGAAAATTTTATATTATAACGACAAAATAATAGGATTTGTGTCAGGAAATAGTTTTGAGATATAGTGTTTTCTTGTTAAAATATGATATTTGGTATTATAATAATGATTCTCATGAGATACTGATTTATATATAGTTTTAGTACAACCAAAATTTCACTAGAACTCTATTATTGGCTCCATAATCATTTTATTATTGGAGTTTCCCTAGATCCATCGTAAAAATCACCACTTATTCACCACCCACCCTCTTGCTACAAGTATCAACATATAACGTATCATGAGAAGTGAGTCATATTGTTAATCATTCAATCCATGAGCCATAAAATATCTTGTGAATGAAGAGAGCTTCCCACCTCACATAAAGAAATCCTTAAGTTCATGTACCCTAGTAATGATAGAAATAATGGAAGTTTATCTGAGAATAATTTGTTTAAAAAATGAATTAAATAGTATCAAAAATACCAAACATGATTTACCTTTTGTGCCGTATCATACACCAAGATCAGTGGTGGTTTTGGTTGTTTTTTTAAAATTGAGCTGAAAAGAAAAATAGATTTGACCACGGTGTAGTGGCTATACCCAATCCATTTTATAGACCACTATAACTTTTATATAGAAACACTAGAATTTTATACATAATACTTAATGATATTTAGAATTTTACTAATCAAGGATCAAATAGTCTAGTGTATTTGGAATACTTGGAACACGATTAGAAAACATGAAACTAACATTAATGACATCTTTTATACAATCTCTATTATGAGCTCCTAACTCCCTTTCAGCTCCTATAACTATATAGGATAACCTATGGAATACATAAACAAAGGGTTGAGCTAAAAATAATAGTAAGGGAATGAATATGGAAATAAAGCATAACACATGAGTTAAAAGGAATAACATGATAAAATAAAAGGTATGGATAATGATTAAAAATGTGTAAGAATAACATATAGAAGATGGAATTATATGATTATGGAAATATTGTAATGTTTAAGCAACATATAACATGACATAAACATGATTCAATTCTAATTGGAAGGACTGTATCATATAGAGGACAAAGTCCCATAATGGACTAGGTTTACTCCATAATCTCGTACATGAATTCTCCTGATACTAAACATTACACAATCCACTAGAGTTATATCTAGGTTCACACATAATATCATGTTCATGAATATGTTTGACACATAAAGAATTAAACATAAGGAGTAATCATAAGGGTTAGCCATAGAATGAAATGGGTTTTTAATCATGTCACAAGGAATAACCCATGGGTGTATCATAATGGTATCCATTAGAGAAGGGATTAAATAATTTACTGAAAACAATAAAATGAGAATAATAATAGATCATGAATAATTATTTCTAACATAAGTGAATACATGAAAATGTGTGTTTACGAAACTTTAGAAATGATACACTTTATTGTTGTTTAAGGGGATATATTTAAGAGTATTTAAAGGGGAAAAGGAATAATTGTTTGTATAAAACCATAAATGAGATAAAATAGTTTTTCATGATAAAATTAGATATTTTAAAAATATATTTTTTGGCTTCATATAGTTTATGGAGTGTACTTGAAATTGATAAAGAAATGGAGAGGTTCCCTTCAACCGGGCTTGCTTATCGAGAGGAGTTGAGAAGAAAGCTTTTAAAACGTCTATTTCTCCAACAAAGAATGATGAATTGAACAAGAAAAATATTTTTTAACATATTATCATAATTTATAAGAATTATAAAATAATAAAGAAGAAATAAATTGGGGTAAGGAGAGAGAAAGAACAACCCAAATGAAAAAATGGAGGTTTTGAGTGATCCCTTACCTTATGTCCAAATGCGTTATGAACATACAATTAATTTCATAGATAATAAAATTAGATTCATTAATTACTTAAAAAAGAAAATATTTTACATTTATTTGATTTATTATAATTGAATTATGTTCAATTATTTTTATTTTTATGAGTTATAAAGGTCATTTTTTTCATTCCAAGAGTGCTCCTTTTCATGGTTTTGCGGTCGGTTTACTTGTGTAAAATTCTGGATGTTCTTTTAAAATTGGAATAGTTCTCCAGAAATGAAATTTTATGTTATTAACTCAAACATAAAATTTAAAATGGTCACATATTTCATTTTTTTATTATTAGTATGATTCATTTGATAAAAAATTAAAGATAACTGTTTATTTTATTTTGGTGGTTTTTATGATCATCAGTAATTAATTTTTATTTATTTAATATTATTTTTATATATCAGTTGAAAAACATGAAAAAATATAATATAAAAATTAAAATATGTTTTAACCTTAATAATGGTTTTATGACCATCCTTTAAGGTAGTAATAGAAAATGAAAAATTGTCGTCTACGAAGGCGATGAACCAACATAACATAGATGATGTTTTCATTTTTAGAATAAAAGGAGAAGAGAAGATATTTATTGATGGATATTACATTATATAAATAAAATTATTGTATATATGTTATAATATATTTATCATGATTATTTGGATATGGGAGGTGAAGAGAAGATAAGAGTAGAAAAGAAATTAAAAGAGAAGGATTGGTGATTATATCTACTAAATGTATTCTCCATGAGAACCATTTTAAGGCACTTGGGTTTTGTATTTGGTTGATACCAAAAGATCTTAGATGTGGATAAAAATCTTTGTAAGGGAATTAGGTATAATATTGATAATATACAAGTCTTATAAGGTGTGTTTATAAGGGGTGGTATTTAAAGGGGGCATAGAGGGGTGTTTTTTATTATTAAATTCATTAGTTTATTATTTTTTCTCAAAACTTTCAATAGTGTTTTTTACTCTGACTAAATAAATTAAATATTTCCGGATGTTTCTATAAAATGGGTTATTACATCATCCATGAGTCAAAAATTCATGTATTTAGCTTATAATGTTAAATAATGTAAATTACTGTATTTAACTATTCAAAAAAATTCAACTATTTTAGAAAAATTCAAAAAAATTCACCCTAGATAATTTCTAACATCTATATTTCAAAAATGGAATCAATTTTATGAAATTAATTTTATATATATGTGAAATTTAATTTTAAATAAAATCATCATTTATTCAATAAATACGAATTTTAATATTTTAATCGATGTTATGACCATTTATAAAATTAATTAAGGTCACGTAAATTTTTATAATAATTATAATACAACATAATTTTAATTTATTAAAAATTTTTTAAATAAATTTTATTTTAAATCATTATATTAATTATAAAATTGTAAATAAACATTTATATTTTACAAAAATAATAAAACTTAAATTATCATTTTTAGAACATTTATATACTTATACCATGATATAAATATATCATATTTTCACTTATAAGATACCTAAATTTTATTTATAATTTCATATTTGAGGTTACTATTTTAATGAAAAAATTACAAATCCTAACGATCATATTACCATTCAACAATCAAATTTATAGCAGTCATATAGGTTCCTTAATTTTTATAAATACCTATTATTTGATTCATCCTTCACTCAATTAAATTTTCTATTTTTTATACATATACTTTCATATTAAAAATGAATAATATATTATTAATATTATAATTTATTTTAACTACTTTGTGCTTGAGTGTAGCTATTCTAGTGGGTCTAGTAGATCCAAATTTTTCCATTCCTGTTATCTTATTTTCTATATATTATTCCGTTGAAATATTTTTAATTATTATTGGTTTACTTTAATGGGTAATTATTCATTTATGAGAATAATGTTTTTTGGGTTCTCTATGTGATTTATTTATTTTATGACATAATAAAGTAAATTCAATTGATAAAATTATGGGACGTTACATTGTACCATGACATAGTTGATCTACAAAATCCATTTCCAAACAAACTGCATAAGGTAGATACCACCTCAATTAAAATTCCACACCCACAAAATTATCATGTTTTCCTTCCCATTTCCTAGTGGGATATCCTATCTCAAACTATGACTAAATAATGGATAGACCTATGGCATGGTGGAGTTTTCTCCCAAGGATTTATCCCCACACCTATAACACCAAAATGAGGAGGACGACAAACTTCTCCCTGTTCAGTTCCCCAACGTGGTGACACAAATAAATCAAAAACTATATTTCATAATTGATCATGTCTACCAATCATCCAAGAGGAAAAATAACCCTCTTCATTTCTTAAAATGTAATATATCACTGACATTCCTCAAAAAATGGGGTGTCATAGAAATATTTATAAAGAAATACTTTTTTTTTGTAAATTTGAGATTCAAGAATCATATTATTCATGATCAAGTTAGTGAAAAAATCATTCCAAGTCCTTAAATTCAAAAAATCTATTTTTTTATGTTAATTAATTATATATTATAATTATAAATAATTTTTAGGTCATCATCATCATCATCATCATCCATAAAACCGAACCCTTTTTCATTAAGTCCATTTTTTGAAAATATGTAACTCTTTACATTTTTATTTACCAAAAAATTTTAAACTCTTTTAGGATATATAGTGAAACTCCCACTGAATCTAATATAATATTTAAAAAAATAACACACAAAAAATCTATATCATTTTATTAAGGGAAATACATAACATAGGTTTTTTATGACTGAGAATATTCAAAAAAATACTAGTGGAAATCATATTTAGAAAATCATTGGCCCCACAAATATTTAAAAATAATTTATTAAATATATATGTTAAACCACATAACAAATCATATATATTTCTATCATATAACCACTACCCATTTGTATTTATTTTCACACAAGGATTTCTAATTTAGTTAAAGAAATTATTAAATTCGGATTTATTTTCGAATGGGGAGAATTTAGTGAATCCAGAGACAGGTGGATGAAGATAAATATAATTAAGTGTAACAATATGTGGTGTATATAAATAACCTATCAATAAATATAAATCTAATATTTTGAAGAACTTTTATAAGAATATGATATAGGGAGTAATAAACCATGAAAAATAGCATCAAGAATTGATAGAGACAAGTAGATTCTTGATAAATTTTAGTGGTTAATAAGTTGTCAATATAGATGGATGTTTAAGTTAATCATAGAAGTCTTTCTCCAAATTTTTATCTCAACATATAGAATTACAAAATTTCACATAGAGTGATAAATATGATTTTTTTACTATTTATGTTATTTAGTATAAGGAATCTTGTATTTTCTAAAGTATTTATAAAAAAATAAAAGGGATAGAATATTAGAAACTTGGTTATTCAATAAGTAAATGTTGGAATAAAAAAGGCCAAATAAGAATATTCTTAATGTTTTTTTAAAATTGGATATGGTTGTTGGTAATGTTTCATTTTGTATGTATTAATTTTTTAATAAATACTTGAATAAATATGGAAGTATTTGAGTATTTTTAGAGATATTTTAGTGGACAAGTAAACAGATAAAATTGTAATTATTTCTACATTTTGATGAAGTTGGATTTTGAAGAATTCATAAAACACTTAATTCTACAACTGTGCCGTCATTAATAATTTAAATACACAATGTAGTAGTTATAATTAATGATCAACTACATAATACTACATATATACCAGGTTTTTATTCTTGGATATATGGGATGGATGTTCAAGGCTATTCATTATTCACCAAAAACAACATCTCAATGAGTAACTATAAAAAGTTATGAGTTTATAGTTGTCATAAATCACATCATAATGATATTCTATGCAGGGAAGTGTGTTGTGGTTAGTTCCGAGGATATAGGGGCTAGTCCATAATGGAAGTCCACGATTTGATGAATGGTAGATTATTATATTATAATGGAGTTTCTTAATTTATAACGAGTTTCTCTACAAAATATCCCAGAAATCAAACACTATGAATTAAGGAGTTTAATATTTATTTAAAGCCTGGATTTTAAATTAAATGTATTAATTAAATTGAATTACCATCAAATAACACCCATTACACTGTGATTTTTTAGTTAATTTATAAAATATATAGGTTTTAATGTTTTTTAACCATAAAAAGTTTTTCTTGATTAAATAGATATTGAATTTGACTATGAATGAAGTTTTAAAGACAAAACCGATGGTGACATTTGTAATATTAAGGGTGTAATTTTTTGTTAAAATATTTGAAGTTATTAGAGAAAGAAAAGTTAAGAATGTGAAAATAGAAAGCACGAAACTTGTAAATAAATTTTGATGATTTGCAATTTCAAAAAAAGCCATTATTGATGACTTTAAACACAATTCTAAATGTGATCTTATTTCATCAATAAGTTGTGGATGGTAAAAATTTATTATAGATTTTTTATCGATAATATATCTATAATTTTCAATATAAATGATATAGGTATAATTATTTATCTATGAAACTATCTTGAAGTAATTTTTTTTATCTATAAAGTGGGAGTGACCCTTGGACTTAATAGTTAGGTGATCTAAAGTCATGTAATAAATATAATAAATTATTAATTTCCTTGGTATGTTGAAACATAATTTGTTTATTCTATTTATATATAGCCCTTTATTAGGAAACCAATTAAAAATTTACTGTGATTGCGTTTACATTTAATATTTGGAAATTGTGAGGATTTGATTTAAAATGGTAAGTTATAGTTGTTCTTGATGAAATTGAAATAAGATACATTCAACAAAATCATTCTGATATCTTAATACACTGCCAGATTTTTTACAATTATTAGGGACTCTTTTAATATTTCATATTTTTTCACTCTTTAATTTTTAAAAAGGATAATTTAGAGTTGAGATCAAGACCCAATAGGAAGTAGTTCCTCATACAAAAACTAAAGTACGATCAACTATAGGGTCTACACCAGTATCCCAACTAAAAAAAGGATTATTACTATTTGGCCGACAAGAATTGCAACCAAATGACCGAGGAGCCGCTTCCAATGTTTTTAACTTCCAGAACATTAAGGAATCCAAAAAATAGGTTACCCAATCACCTAATTCGACACTAATATTTATTGGAATGGAAATAATATAATCATATTTAATATTTATTGTAACCTTATACATAGATTAACAATTGTGTGAATGTAGAAGTAATGAAAAGTGACCTTCCTAAATTCCTTGAGAACAACACTGAATATGTTAAATACTAGAGGGCCATCAATTCATGGGTGACTAGATCATAAGAAACATTAAATATTAAAATAGTGATATGATATTGAAAATATAATCAAATACCCCTAATAAAACTAGGAATATTTGAAAAATCTGATTACCCACTACCAAATATCCCATTTTCATCTATAGAGTGACTATTTAATGTCATACTAGAGAAATATGAATGATGGATGGATGGGGTGTCAAATGTCATGTTGAAATGGAAGGAAAAAAATAATGGAAATTATAATATTCAATGATACAACTCCAAAAACACCTTTGAAAATCAATTTCAAAACCCAGGTTCCCATTAAGGATTAAAATACCATAGATGCTCTCATGTCTATTTGTTAAAGATCTATTAAATAAAAATTTTAGTCTCAATAATAGTTATGTATGGATGGGGAGAGGAGCCTAGGATACTAGGTACATATCATGGATTATAAGGAATCAAATATTATAACCTCATATCTTATTGGAAGCAGAGAAGTGTTAATATACATGATAATGATATAGAAGAAAAGTAATCATAACATGATATTGATGATACATGATCTCAATTAAATTTGATCTTCCATGGACAATTTCCTACAAAAAAGAATAAATCTGGAAATAGATTTTGAAGTAGAGGTAAACAATGAAAGTGAATGTCAAAGCCTCTAATAAAGAAATGAAATACCCAACCATTATCCTTTTGAGAGAGAGAGAGATAGAGAGTTCTCTGTAGAAATATCTAGAATTAGTGGCCCATGATTCCCCTATAGAATCATGTATTTATCCCTCTGGCTATTACAACACTGGAAATATAATTTCCAAAATATTTGAAGGGGGTATAAAATAATCAGGGAGCGAACACATCAAGTATTTATGTTATAGAAGTATCTATATTATATAATTCAGTTTATCTATTTATTATTTATGAGTATAAAATACATTTTTTACATTAATCTACTCTGAATATGTACATGTATTCAAAAATGAAGATAAATTTATAAAATGAGGTAAAGATCTATATTTGGATAATTTTGAAAGAGTTATTACATTGAATATGAGAGAATATTATCTCTTTTAGCTATATGTATTTGATTTAAATATTTTAAATTGTTATATTGTGAATTATAATGTTTAGTATCATTATTTATTGTTTTATAAGGGAATATATATGATGTAATATTAATAAAAAATATTACTACATTTAATTTACAAGATGAATGTGGTTTTATGCACATGGTTTATAATTTAAAACTATTCATTCTATAACATAACATAAAATGTGATGTATGTGTAAAATAATTAATAGTTTTTATTATATCAAAATTGGAATAATTTATCCATATAATTTTTTCCATAAACTTTATTAAGTTTTAATTTAATCCCAATGGTTTTTTTAGATGATATATTCCTCAAAATATATTATTCCAAACTGAAAACATTTTTTCATGGAAATTAAGTGTTTATATTCATATGGATATCAAGTTAATAAATTAATTGTTTATATTCTGATCTATGGAATATTTTTTCAATATGTCTAAGATCAATTTAGGTACAATGTAAAGGTTTTATCTAATATATGGTGTTAGATTAATTAATATTTACATTCATAGGAATATAAACATTTTTTTATTGTGAACAAAATGTTTTCATTTTTGAATAATATATTTTGAGGAATATATTATCTAAGAAACCATTGGGAGTCAAATAAAACATAATAAAGTTTATGGCCAGACAAATAAATCATAACCATTATAGAAACATGGATTTCTTATATAACATTTCAATCCATGTGAATGTCACTTGGTGATTTTAAAAATTTATCATATGTTATTGAGAAGAATTTTAGAACATATTTATAAAAAACCAGCCCAGATTACTGATATGAGTGAAAGCGACATGTGGCCTAATGTTTGTATCCTCGTATTATATAGTCTACCAACTAATAGTGAGGGCCTAAATCATACATTAGGGAGACTATTACCTAAACATAGAGTAAAATAAATGATATAATTAACAAGAACATCCACTGTGAATAATTAGAGTATGCATGGTCAATAAATGTGTCATTATATAAGAAATATACCATGATGGAGCATAGATTGATACAAAAGAACTGATTTACGAATAAGATGATCATATATATATATAATAAATAAATAAAAGCGCATAAAGTCTTGCCATATCCTTTTCTCTAAATACCCATCAAGCTACCCAACCAGATCCATTTCACATGTTATACTCAACCTATCAAGTAGACATAAGGTCTATATGCACATCGGATTTTTCATACATGGTGTGAAAAGTACATCTTTGTTGGGTATCACCACATTCCTCAAATATATTCTATTATATATATGTATGAACAAGTTAGGTAAATGATATAAAATAAACATGTAAATCATGTCATCATGTGTTAACCAGACCACTAAAACAGCCTACCAAACCTACTTCATCTTATTCTAGAAATCCGCCCCATTCCACTACCTCTTTAAAAAATATAAGTTCATGGTGTGATAACTATGGCACACTGATACCCAACCATGCTTGATTCAGCCATTACCGAAATTCACTTGACTTGTTCTGCAAATAATGACCTATACTTGAAGACATGAGGTATGGAATCCATTTCAAGTACCCAAGAAAAATCTTTCATCAAGAAAGGATGAACTAATAGATCCCCATTCCCTCACATGTTAGGGAAGGGCATAATTATGGTACCCAACCCGATTCCCTATAGGGTAGGAACATTAATAGCTCCCAACCAAATTCCAAATAGGGAAAGGAATACTAAAAGTTTCAAACACTCCTCCCCTTATATGAGTGTGCATAATAAGTTTATCTCAACCCTATACTCTTACTGGAGTGGATGCAGTAGAAGTACCCAGACCTATTTCATGTAGGTAAGGGCCCAAAATAAGTCCCAAAATTTTACTTATTCCATAGGTAAATTCATTCATCTACATATGAAATTATATAATCAGGATCACACAAAAAATAATAAATTGGTCACACAACCCATCCCATAATCCCACCAATCATCCTAGGGTGCTGGTCACACGGAACCTATCCTTACTCTCCACATCTTAACTCAATGTCCCTCAGGACTCATAGGCCCACCTCCTCAAGATTATTATCACTTCACAAACCTATCACATTAAACCCATTGACTATATAATCTCTCTCATAAGGGCATAAACTAGATCTATTTGACCCCACTCAGCCTATTCTCATTGGAACGAAGTTGTATTTGAAACCCCATGATGTTCATATAGCTTATAGGATCTATATGACCTTATCATAAAAAGGTGGTTCCAACCCTTTTCTTTATATGAATCACACCTTGTTCCCACTAACCAAGGACCATCCCGACTCTATGAATCTTAGAATTCTGATGATAATCCAATCAATAATCCACATGACTCATACATGTGTCTCATCTAACATCTCCCTTATAATTTTTCTCAGCCTATCACATGAAGTAATCCAATATCGATCACAATACACTAAGAATAAAATGAATTATCATACTCTAGATAATTTCCAAGGTTGTTTTATTCCCTAAATAGGGGTTCCGTCATTATACGTGAGAATTATGGTAATTTCACCTACCCCACAATGTTTGGGACATCTATTCCTTCTAAAATTGTATGAAGAGGTTTAAAATCAGCTAGTTATAACTCTACCTGTCATCATAACTTATTTACAGCCTCTCTTAAACTCGGAAAAAACCTTTTCACCCTTTTATAAATAGTTATTGGGTGATACCAAGTTACAAAAATTGAAAACCTGATGTTACTTCATCTCTTATACGCTCAATGTCATCCCATTTCTTTCTCTAAGGTGATCATGATTCCTAACCTATTACTTGATTCTAGGAAAACATAAAATAATTTACACTCATACATAAATAGGAATATGACTTTACATTAATGGCACCACATATTACAACATAGATTTATCATCCTCATGATGCTCTACAAATCCTCAACTACGAGTGTCCATGCCTTAAACAAAATCATACGGCTACCCGAGATTTTTGTATCATTGTGTCCCTAAAACCAAATGGAACATCATGTATTATTACTTATAGGATATACTATATCTAATATAATAAAAATCCCCATAAAGTTGACATGAATCATCTTTTTTTATTGAAATCATATCCATATCCCTATATGGAGGCATCCCAAAAACCAGTTTCTATTAAGGGGAAACAAAAAAGGGAATGGAATGAAGAAATATTTTAAAATATATTGAAAAATTACTAAAATCCAAACACATTAAAATGAGGAAAATCCAAATAATGATAGGGGAAAATTTATTCGAAATATTTCACCCCATGGTCCTCCTAAACTAAATTCCAAATGGTGGATGGGTATAAAATGACCGGTATTCCCCTGTTAACAAAACATGTGAAGAAAATAGTCACCCCATTATCTTCTTGTGTTATTGTAAAGACCCGTAAAATTACAAGGAAATTTTTTTCTTAATTTTATTTGGGATTTTACAAGAACGCAGTTTCTGATGGCACCTGATTCCGAGGCCCGGTGTGCCCAGAATCATTTTCTGAAGTTTATCTCGGGTACATTTAGTGAACGAACGAGCAGGTTTTTCTAACTTTTGAACCGTTGCTTGGAATCGAATTTTGAGGGCACCGATGGACTCATAGCGCTGGTAATTTCTTAGGAACACCTTTTCCGGAGTTGCATTTTCTCGGGTGTATTTTTTTTAATTTTTCTTTCCGGGTTAAGTTAATGAATAAAAAAAATGGTACGACCAATTTATTTTATTTTAAGTCGCTTAACCTATGTTAAGTGGATGATGTGGGACCCACAATATCCTACCCACTTGGTAGGATATTTGTGAGGCGGGGCCCACACGAGCCCCACCGTTTCTTTTCTTCTTAAGTAACGCACCAGCACCCCCTTTTTAATGAAGTCAACTCTTGCGTATAATCTGGATATTAAACGTCTCATTAATTCAGCGGTTTTAAACTCCTCAATTAATTGATCATTTCTTTTCTTTTTGAATTTCAAAGAGTTGGTTTGAGTGTTAATAAAATAATATAACACTTATTTTATTTGGGTTGGAACTTGTTGCATGGAGTGGATTTGGAGAAAATCCTTCTTCTTCGACGAAAAACGCGAAGAACGCGAAGAATGCGAAGAACGCAACGATATCTGATGAAGAATGCCAAATCCTCAGAGATCAACTACGCAACGCCGTGTACCACAATGCCAACGATGCTTCTTCCACCACGTTTCATCCATGACGTTCCTTCTCCGTGACGTGACGATCCTCCTTCCGTGACGCCTTCTTCCGCGACGGTTAATTCCGCGATGGTTAATTCCGCGACGAATCCTCGCTCATCGAATTTGACGAGGTAGGGATTTATTCTAATTGTTGTTCGTGAATTCTTCTGTTGCTTTTCTTCATTTCTATTTGAGCCGCCTGATACTACAATAATGGGAGGGGGTCGGACCACATGAACACGGCCGACCCTCCTCTCCCCTTTGGTTGTTTGATGTTGTTTGCGGCACGAACAAAGCAACGCGGTGCCGAAGCATCGCGCGGAAATATTAAAGAAAGGGTGAGAAGCGGCGCCGTCGCGCCGTGCCGTCGAAGACGAACCAAAGACACAACACGGTCGCGCCACGCCGGATAACTACGAAAGTGCCGCGGCCAGAGCGGGGCCGCGGCAGAGGGGCATGGAGCCGTCGCGCAGCGCCGGACGGACCAAGGCCGCGACTTAGGCCGCGACGGAGCAGGAAGAACGGCGGCCGGTTCCGGGCCGCCGGCGTCAGAGCAGGGGGACCGGCCAACACCATTCCTCTGGCGGTAGCAGCCAGCTGCCAGAGCGTGCTGGCCGGTCAGGGGAAAAATGGGGGTTCGTAACTCCCAGTCGGCTAGCCGGTGCGGCCCCCCACATGGGGGCCGCAGGTTCTCAACGCGGGGGGCAGCGCCCCCCCCCCTTCACCGCTCGGTCGTTACGGCCAAGATGCCTGGCCGCTGGCCGCCCAGGACGGGCCGGGCCACGCCCAAGCGGGCCGGACCCAGACCCAGTTTGGGTCGACCCGGTTCAGGCCAACCCTGGGGGTATCTGGTCGGGTCAGACCGGGCCCGAACCCCCTAATACCGAACCTTTTTCAGTATGTTACCTATAACATGGGATACAGACCTCCGATCGACGCACCATAAGTTGAGTAGAGATCCTTGGATCGAGATGGTCGTTTCTTTATATCACACTCAGGGTTTCAGAAAACTTTGGGTTCGCCCGGGTTGGTTCGTACACGAAACAAACTGGGCCGTCAGAGCAGAAATGATTATAACTTGAGCTAAGGACATATGATTGACGTTCCGTTGACTTTTTTGGACTCCTCTTAGTGAGACACACCTTTTGGATTACTACTCTTGAGGTTTGGACGCAGTTGGTGTACGTTCGTGTTGGTTTTGACTTAAAAATCAACCAGGTCCCTGGGACGAAAAAACCAATAACTCTCAGACCGGGTGTCCGATTGACGCGCTGTCTGTGACGTTGAGTTCCTATTGACGATACAGAACTTTTGGATACATAAACTCCGAACTATGTGTCAGTTGATGTATCAGCCCCTCGGCTCGTGGAGCGGACCCTCCCGAACGAGCTTGCTGTGTGAGCTGGCTGCGACTACGACGACAATGACGACTGTACAGAAATCCTCCATGGATTTGACGGCGACGACTACATCACTTAGAGATTCTACATGGATTAGTGCTACCGATCCTGTGTGGGTCAGCGCTCAGCTGTCTTCTGTGGGCCAGTGCCTACAGATCCTGTGTGGGTCATTGCGGGGGTTAGTTACCTATCGGTCCTGTGTGGGTCATATCCTGTGTGGGACATTGCGGGGGTTAGTTACCTATTGATTCTTTGTGGGTCATTGCGGGGGTTAGTACCTATCGATCCTGTGTCGGTCCTACGGCTTAGATGAATCAGTGGAAAAATCAGATGATCTCTGTCGTCTTACGAAGAAGTATACCTGTGTGAGCTGAATCTTGATTTGCTTTCCTATGTGGATTGTGTTGTGCTATACTGTGTGGATGTGATTGAACTTCTGGTATAATGTTGGAGCCGAACTTGAATTGATGACTTAGGTATATGCATGGGCATATACCTAAGTAGTGTTGGATGTTACTTCGTGATTGTATCTTTCCTTTGTGGATTATCCTTTGTGGATTCTGGGAGACCTTCGAGAGTCTCGGGGTCCCTACTGAGTAGCTTATACTCACCCCTGCACGGGCTATGCCCACACTACGTTATGTTGGTTGCAGACGACGGACAATGTTGATCATGGTTGAGGATTTCGGAGCAGGTCTGTACCTGGAGGTGGACCATTGGGCAGGACGTACACGGAGCGGACGACCGGACCCGAGGAGCTATGGAGGCTATCTGTACCCACCTTTGAGGTGGGACTTCTAGTGGACGGCTCGAGGCTGCGACTTTACCTTCAGTTGCTGTTTTTCCTTTCCAGTTGTACTTTACGTTCAATTTGGGTTTGTATTCTGGCCCACTTACTTTTCCGCACTTACTGTTGTACCCAGTTTTAACTTAGTGTTTACTTCTGCTTGCTTGCTTTGTGGTGTTTGTTTACTTTACAAAGGAAATGCCTTCCCTTTTTACTGGGAATTATGCCTTAGTGCTAGTCACCAGCCCCTGGCCTATGGAAGGCGGGCTTGGGGTAGTCACAACACGGGCCCCGAGAACGAGTCGTGACAAATTGGTATCAGAGGAGTTCGATTCTACTGCAGAACTTAGGACTCTGATCTTTTTCTATGTGAAGCAATAGTGTTAAGAGTATTGAGTGTGTTTATCAGTCCAGGGAGTCCAGTGTTGGTGCGGCGGCTGACGTATCCGTACACCAGGACCCTGACTTCTGATTTTCGACTTAATGAACGAAAACATTGTTTTCATGTGTGTTACAAGTTTTCTTTGTGATTACTTTGTGTTAGCTCACCAGGTATACTGTTTGACCGTGGCGCACCTGTTTCCTTTTTAGGATGGCCCCACGACGGCAGCCAGCTAAGGTTCCGAGCGTTGCACATGACGACAGCCCGCCGAGTGATGAGGCCTCGATACATAACCCTTTGACAGGAGAGGCACTGGTGGTACCTCTAACCGCCGAGCCAACGATGCTACCAGCCCCACCCATTGACGATGCACGTCTCCTTAGTGCAATTCACGAGTTTCAGCGCTAGCGACCACCCAGGTTCCGCGGGGAGACGAACCCTCAGGCAGCCGTGGATTGGCTGGACGAAGTTTTACGAGTTTTCAGGTTAGTAAGGACACAAGCAGACCTCATGGTGATCCTCACAGCGAGCCTCCTGCATGCAGCAGCAGGCAGATGGTGGAGCTTGATGCTCTAGGTGCACGATGAGGCATCTCTTCTCTGGATGGACTTTGAGATCCTCTTTCGGTCGGAGTTTGTCCCAGCCACCCTTTATGCGGTACGCATCCAGGAGCTTCTACAGCTGCGGTAGGGCAGCTTGACGGTCGCCCAGTACTCGGTGAGATTTACCGATCTCTCGCACTACTCGACAGACATGGTACGAGACCCATTCTTCCGGGCTCGAACATTTGAGTATGGATTGAGGCATGAGATCCGGGCATCACTGATCTCCCTCAGCATTCCAACCCAGGTAGGAGTACTGGAGCGAGCCCTTCTCATCGAGAGCTTCCTTACTGAGCCTACTTCAGCAGCGAGACCTACCGCAGGGCGACACGTAGCAGAGTCTTCTGCAGCTGGCAGTCGATAGATGAATCATGGGTCCAGGCAGACTAGACCCTTAGGCAGACGACCTCAGGACACTGGCTCAGCAGTGCGGGGAATACAACATGGAGCCAGTCTTTCGAGAGGCAGACAGTGCTACGCATGCGGCGGGCAGGGCCACATGGCGCGTTACTTCCCGAACTGCCATGCGGAGGAGCAGCAGACGGTTGAGGGGCCACCCAGGAAGAGGCAGAGGGTTGACCGTGGTGGTCCGCAGGGAGAATTCAGATGAGGCAGAAGAGCTGGCCAAGCAGCAAGTGGTGGTCGAAGCTTTGAGGCTCTACCACCACCACCACCAGGAGGTCCACCCCGACCACAGGGAGCTGGCGGGCAGAGACAAGCACAACTTCAAGCAGCGGAGGCCTACGACTACGGTGCACCCGAGATGATTCAAGGTACTATATGTGTCTATTACACCCTTGATGCAGTTCTTATAGACACAGGATTGAGTCATTCTTTCATAGCTGCTGCCCTTGTTCAGATCTTGGAGATTCCGACAGAGCCGTTGGCTCGATCCTTACGGCTAGAGAGTTCTACGGGAGCATACTCGACGATTACGCACTGGTGATGGCAGTGTGAGCTTACTGTAGGAGGTGAGAGCTTTGGCTGGGATCTTCTTGTAGTGGCGTCGAGTCCTTACGACATAATCTTGGGCATGGATTGGTTATCTACAGTCTATGCTCATATTGACAGTATTAGGCGCAAGGTGCGGTGTGTATGCACCGACGGGAGCAGGTTCACCTTCACCGGCGAGAAGAGAGCCTTCACAACACAGGATGGAATCTCACAGAGGAGAGGACAGCACATCACTCATCAGTTGGCTAGCCTCATCCTAGGAACAGTTGACATGCGGAGTTCTAGTTTTCCTGCATTGGTGGATCAGCATGCGAATGTTTTCCCCGACGACGTTCCAGGGCTATCTCCTCGCAGAGAGGTAGACTTTTATGTTGATTTGTACCCAGGGACATCCCTGATATCCACTCCAGCATATCGGATGGCTCCCGCTGAGCTTCGAGAGCTACAGGTATAGTTGGAGGACTTGTAGGGCAAGGGATTCATCCGACCCATTGTTTCACTATGGGCTTCCCCGATATTCTTTGCCAAGAAGGCGGACGGGAGATTGCAAATTTGTGTCGACTATCATCACCTGAACCAGGTGGCAGTGAGGAACAAGTATCCGCTACCAAGGATTGATGACCTCTTCGATCAGCTCAAGGGAGAACGGTGGTTCTCAAAGATAGACCTCAGGTCAGGCTATCATCAGCTCAGAGTTCGGGACGAGGACGTGCAGAAAACGGCCTTCAGATGTCAGTATGGCCACTATGAGTTCTTGGTTATGCTATTTGGCATAAGCAATGCTCCAGCAGTGTTCATGGGCCTCATGAACAGGATCTTTCAGCCATACCTCGATCGATTTGTTGTGGTCTTGATCGATGACATTTTGATATACTCGACCACTGAGGAGGAGAACGCCTACCACTTATGTCTTATACATGACACACTCCGAGAGCACCAGCTTTTTGGAAATCTCTCAAAGTGTCAGTTATAGATACGTGAGGTCCACTTCCTGGGACACATTATCTTTGAGGTGGGAGTTCCAATGGATCCTACGAATATTGGGGCAGTGCTAGCATGGGAGCCACCCAGGAGCGTGACGGAGGTGCAGATTTTCTTGGGACTAGCTGGATACTACCAAAGATTTGTGCCAGACTTCTCCAGAGTTGCAGCACCACTCTCAACTTTTACAAAGAAGGGGAAACCCTTTGTGTGGTCAGAAAAATGTCATCAGAGCTTCCAAGAGCTGAGACAGAGATTGACCAGCGCACCTATCTTGAGGTTTCCGGAGGAGGGAGTTGGGTACGTAGTTTAATTAGATGAATCAGGGATATGAATCGGATGTGTCCTGATGAAGGAGCGGGCCGTGATCGCCTACGGATCACATAAGTTGAGGCAGCATGAGAAGAACTACGATACCCATGACCTGGAGTTAGTAACAGTGGTCTTCACTCTGAAGATGTGGTGACAGTATCTCATGGGCGAGCACTTTACAGTCTATTCTGATCACCAGAGTCTCAGGTATATCTTCTCGCAGAAGGACATGAACCTGGGACAGCGACAATGGCTCGAGTTCCACCAGGACTATGACTTTGAGATAATCTATACTCCTAGAAAGGGGAACATGGTAGCTGATGTTATCAGCAAGAGGACGAGCATTCAGCTACTTGGGGAGGCAATAGAGCAGCTAGCCGCTTTGCAGATATCCTTCGTGGATAGAGATGGAGAAGCCTTCCTTTAGTCACTCATAGTCACTCCTCCACTACTACAGTGGGTTAGAGAGACAAAGCGTGGGGACGCTGACTGTGAGACACGATGTGCACAGATATCCTCAGGACATGCACATGATGGTTTCTCTGTAGGAGGAGAGCACGATGTACTTTTTAGAGGATTTACCTTGGTACCAGTTGATTTATGAGAGGAGGTTCTAATAGAGTTTCACACTTCCCCTTTGGCGGTACATCCTGGGGTGGCGAATATGTACTAGGATCTCAAACGACAGAACTGGTGGCCGGGCATGAAGAAGGTCGTGGCAGAGTTCGTTTCTCGATGCCTCAGCGGCCAGCAGGTGAAGGCAGAGCACCAGGTACCTGTAGGCTTGGTACAACCCTTGGAGGTACCGAAGTGTATGTGGGATGGCATATCTAGGGACTTTGTGACTGGAATTCCATGCACTTCCAGAGGTCACGACTCCATTTGGGTGATTGTCGACCGACTCACCACGTCGGCACACTTCTTACCCATCAGAGATCAGGGCTCAGTGGAGAGCTTGGGACGTATCTACGTTCAGGAGATTTTACAACTTCATGGTGTGCCATCATTTATCGTCTCCGATCGAGATGTTCGCTTTACCTCCCGGCTTTGGAAGGGGTTGTAGGAGGCGATCGGGACACAACTACGTCTGAGCACCGCCTTTCACCCTTAGATAGATGGTCAAATGGAGAGGACCATTCAGACTCTAGAGGAAATGCACCGCGCAAGTGTCCTCGACTTTGGTTGCAGCAGGGAGGACCACCTACCCTTGGTGGAGTTCACGTACAGTAACAGCTACCACTCCACCATCGGTATGGCAACATACGAGGCGTTGTATGGCCGACCTTGCAGATCACCTTTGTTCTGGACAGACCCTGGGTAGTCAGCACTTGTGGGACCGGAGATGGTCCAGGCCACGACAGAGAAGGTCCAGGTCATCCAGGAGTGGATGAGGACAGCTCAGAACCGACAGAAGTCTTATGCTGACAGGAGGCGGAGGCCACTGGAATTCGAGGATGGTGACCACGTCTTCTTGCGGGTCTCACCTCGACGTGGATTATGGAAATTTGGACGAGGCGACAAGTTATCTCCACGCTTTATCGGGCCTTTCCAGGTCCTCAAAAGGATAGGTGAGGTGGCTTATCTCCTGGCTCTACCACCTCAGTTGCACCGGGTGCATGACGTCTTCCACGTATCCTAGCTAAGGAGATATGTGCACAACTCGAAACATATCATTGACCATGGAAAGCTGGACGTTGATGATGGGGTGACTTTTGCGGATGTCCCAGTGGAGATTGAGGATCGACAGAAGCAGATCCTATGTGGACGGTCGATTCCTCTAGTGCTCATCAGATGGCAGCACGAGAACCTCCAGGAGAGCACTTGGGAGCGGGAGGCTCCGATGCGTGCTCAGTACCCACATTTGTTCCCCTAGTTTTTGATGTATCTTTACGGGGACGTAAACCCATGAGGTGGGAGTAATTTAAAGACCCATAAAATTCAAGGGAAATTTTTTTCTTAATTTTCTTTGGGATTTTACAAGAATATAGTTTCTGACGGAACCTGATTCCGAGGTCCGGTGTGCCCGGAATCATTTTCTGAAGTTTAGCACGGGTACGTTCAGTGAACGAACGAGCGGGTTTTTCTAACTTTTGAACCGGTGTTCAGAATCGAATTCTGAAGGCACCGATGGATTCACAGTTCCGGTAATTGCTTAGGATCACCTTTTTCGGAGTTGAATTTGCTCGGGTGTGTTTTTTTTAAATTTTGTTTTCGGGTTAAGTAAATGAATAAAACAAAATGCTGCGACCAATTTATTTTATTTTAAGTCGCTTAACCTATGTTAAGTGGATGATGTGGGACCCACAATATCCTACCCACTTGGTAGGAAATTTGTGAGGTGGGGCCCACACGGGCCCCACCGTTTCTTTTCTTCTTAAGTAACGTACCCGCACCCCCCTTTTTAAGGAAGTCAACTCTTGCTTATAATCTGGATATTAAACGTCTCATTAATTGGGTGGTTTTAAACTCCTCAATTAATTAATCGTCTCTTTTCTTTTTGAATTTCAATGATTTGGTTTGAGTGTTAATAAAATAAGACAACACATATTTTATTTGGGTTGGAACTTGTTGCGTGAAGAGGATTTGGAGAAAATCCTTCTTCTTCGATGAAAAACGCGAAGAACACGAAGAACGCGAAGAACGCACCGATCTCCGACGAAGAACGCAAAATCCTCGGAGATCGAATACGCGACGCCGTGTACCGTGATGCCAACGACGCTTCTTCCGCGACGCTTCTTCCGTGACGTTCCTTCTCCGCGACGCGACGATCCTCCTTCCGCGACGCCTTCTTCCACGACAGTTAATTCTGCGACGAATCCTCGCTCATCGAATTCGACGAGGTTGGGATTTATTCTAATTGTTGTTCATGAATTCTTCTGTTGCCTTTCTTCATTTCTATTGGAGCCACCTGATCTCGCAATAACGGGAGTGGGTCGGACCGCACGAACACGGCCGACCCTCGTCTCCCCTTTGGGTTTTTGGTGTTGTTTGCAGCACGAACAAGGCAACACAGTGCCAAATCACCATGCAGAAGTATTAAAGAAAGTGGGAGAAGCGGCGCCGTCGCGCCGCACCGTTGAAGACGAACCAAAGTTGTGGCATGGTCGCGCCACGCCAGAGAACTATAAAAGCGCCACAGCCAGAGCGGGGCCGTGGCGGAGGGCTGCGGAGGCGTCGCGCGGCGCGGGACAGACCTAGGCTACGACTTAAGCCACGGTGGGGTGGGAAGACCGACGACCGGTTTCGGGCCACCGGCGTCGGAGCAGGGGGACCGACCAGCGCCGGTCCCGTGGCGGCAGCAGCCGGCCGGCCAGAGCGGTCTGGCCGGTCAGAGGAAACCTGGGGGTTCGTAACCCCCGATCGGCCAGAAGGTGCGGCCCCCCACATGGGGGCCACGGGTTGTAAACGCGGGGGGGGGGGGGGGGGGGTGTGCGCCCCCCTTCACCGCTCGACCGTTACGGCCGAGCCGCCTGGCCGCTGGCTGCGCCAGCGCGCCCGACCAGGCTGCCCAGGTCATGCCCAGGCCAGGCCGGGCCGTGCCAGCTAGGCCGGGGTACACCCAAGTGTGCCAGACCCAGACCCGGTTCGGGCCGACCCTGGGGGTATCGGGCCGGGTCGGACCGGGCCCGAACCCCCTAATACCGAACCTTTTTTGGTCTGTTACACATAACCTGGGCTACGGATTTCCGATCGACGCACCTTCAGTTTCATAGCGATCTTTGGATTGGGACGGTCGTTTCGGTATATTACACTCAGGGTTTTGGAGAACTTTGGGTTCGGCTGGGTTGGTTCGTACACGAAACCAACCGGGCCCTCGGAGCGGAAATGCTTATAACATGAGCTCCGGACGTCCGATTGTTTTTCTATTGACTTTGTTGGACTCCTCTTAGTGAGACGGACCTTTTGGCTTACTCCACTCGAGGTTTGGACAATGTTGGAGTACGGTCAGGTTGGTTTTGACATAAAAACCAACCGGGCCCCTAGGATGAAAAAGCCAATAACTCTCAGACCGGGTGTCCGATTGACGCGCCGTCTGCGACGTTGAGTTCCTGTTGACGATACAGAACTTTTGGATACATCAACTCCGGAATATGTGTCAGTTTATGTATCAGCCCCTCGGCTGTGGAGCGGACCCTCCTGAACGAGCTTGCTGTGTGAACTGGCTGCGACTGCGACGACGATGACGACTGTACAGAAATCCTCTGTGGATTCGATGAGGACGACTACAACACTCAACAATCCTATGTGGATCAGTGCTGCCAATCCTGTGTGGGTCAGCGCTCAGTGGTCCTATGTGGGCCAGCGCCTATAGATCCTGTGTGGGTCCGATTCTGTGTGGGTCATTGTGGGTGTTAGTTACCTATCGATCCTATGTGGGTCAGATCCTGTGTGAGTCATTGCGGGGGTTAGTTACCTATCGACCCTTTATGGTTCATTGCGAGGGTTAGTACCTATCGATCCTGTGTGGGTCCGATGACTTAGATGAATCAGTGGAAATATCTGATCATCTCTATCGTCTTACGAAGAAGTATACCTGTGTGAGCTGAATCTCGATTTTCATTCCTATGTGGATTGTGTTGGGCTATCCTGTGTGGATGTGATCGAACTTGGGCTCGGATGTTGGAGCCGAACTGGAATTGATGACTTAGGTATATGTATGGGCATATACCTAAGTAGTGTTGGATGTTACTTCGTGATTGTATTTTTCCTTTGTGGATTATCCTTTGTGGATTCTGGGACACCTTCGGGGGTCTCGGGGTCCCTACTGAGTAGCTTATACTCATCCCTGCATGGGCTATGCCCGCACTACGTTGTGTTGGTTGCAGACGACGGACAGTGCTGATCGTGGTTGAGGCTTGCAGAGCAGGTCGGTACCTGGAGGTGGACCATTGGGTAGGACGTACACGGAGTGGACGACTGGACCCGAGGAGCTGTGGAGGCTATCTATACCCACCCTTCAGGTGGGACTTCCAGTGGACGGCTCGAGGCTGCGGCTTTACCTTCAGTTGCTGTTTTCCCTTTCCAGTTTTACTTTACTTTCAGTTTGGGTTTGTATTCTGGCCCACTTACTTTTCCGCACTTAATGTTGTACCCAGTTTTTACTTAGTTTTTACTTCTACTTGCTTGCTCTATGGGGTTTGTTTAATTTACAAAGGCAATGCCTTCCCTTTTTACCGGGAATTATGCCTTTGTGCTAGTCACCAGCCCCTGGCCTATGGAAGGCGGGCTTGGGGTAGTCACGGAACGGGCCCTGAGGATGGGTCGTGACAGTCATGGTAAAATATCCTTCTATGAAGAGGATTATAAACCATTTCTAATCTTTGTGATGGTGTACTACCAATAGTTTATGGTGCGAATACCCCAACAATACAACTAGACTCTTGGCCGAACACCACTGTGGTGCGACCCATTGAGGTCATGGTTTGATGGAACCTTTTCTAGAACAACACTTGTATCTGAGGTGCTACCTCCCATACTTGCGGTGTTGTTCCAATGTTATATCCAATGTAACATTCCATAATCTATGCCATTATGGTGAAATACTCAATTATAGTAGTGCGATGGGCCACCTACAACCAAAACTGGAAAAGAAAATTATCACCCCAACCCTTTATAAAAATGTTCACCTAAGAACCTAAGAAAACTATTATTCTAAGATCAAATTCTAAAAAAATCCACTAGAAACATTCCAACCCTCATAATTTTGATCAGAGTTTCAATTTCTAAAATATCCATTTCTTTGAAACAAAAATAGAAATTGTTTATGAATTTTACGACCATTAATGACATGTGTAATTAAATAATTCCTACCAAAATACTACTCTCCCTTAATAAGATTACATACGGCATTCTATCCTTGAATACATAATAAGATTCCATTGAGAAAATTTAAGCACCAAGGATCATTATCCATTAAACGTAAATAAACCTGCTCATCACTATCACCAATACTAAGATGTCACATAACCACACCTATCACTCCTCAGACACCAAAGCATCTTCATTTGAACTATACCTAATCTTATGATGGAATAAAAAAAAAATTACACTCACAAAGGATGTTTGTAGATTATGGTGCTCGACACTATAGGAATAACCTAACAAAAAAACTTCTAGTTGTCTATCGACACTCTCAATGTTGTTTATTTCACCATATCCAATTTCATACAAAAAACTAAAAGTAATCCCCTAGGAAACCCCTCATGAAGAAACGTATCCACACATGATGACATTATATCACATCACTTGACAAGGATACCTATATTTCCTTGAGGAGTCAATAGATTTTTCATATTTCACACCAAATTTTATCCCTAAATGTTAGTGTAATTACATGGTGGGAATGCCAACCAACCAAACCGGCCACAATAATATCTCCAGGAGCACCATCAAACCTCCAATATAATTCTTTCTTGGTCCACAAAAAATGCACCGGATTCCTAAATCCAATTTTTGAACTTTATCTAACACTGAATCTAAATCCTAAATCTAAATTTACTAAGAAACTATACCACATTGGATATAATTACACATTGGTACTCAGATTCCACCCTGACCATCCTCCAACAGTTCTGACCAAAACCCAACCCTCCAAACATAAGTGTTAGGCCCCCATATCTATTACGATGATCCCTACCATAGGATTACCATTATAATCACCCCACCAAACCAAAATACCAATCATATGCAGTATATTTTATATCTGTTAATACATGCAATGAATGAATGTGACCATCATGCTCATACCCAAGTGCCAACCAAAAACACTAATCACCACCAATTACCAACTCACCATGAATTTCATCATCAATAATAAATAAATACACTCTGAATTAGGGTTACACCATCAAACAACCAATGAAATAATACCAACCATATATATTCCCTTACACATATCCTTGTTCACAATTCTTGATAGATTCAAACATCACAAGTGTGTTGATTCTGCATTCCATAGTCATATATCTTGAAAAAACTGGTCACCATCCATCCATGATATCCCCATAAATTACACATGATGAACCTCAATCCCTATCCCTGAATTTCTATACACCATGAATGCACTTGTTCCATAAACTCCACCTGTCTTTGAACAAGTCATGACTGCTCACTCATCTTCCAATTAAACAATCACCATGTGAAACTAGTTCACACTCACCATCACACATTGAGGATTTTGTATAAAAATCCATGAAATCCCTCACTCATCTCCAAGGTAAAGTGATCTTATAAAGAAAAATATCATAGGTTATTAGTCACTATCTGTCTTAGTCTCAACTGAACGCAATTGATGTACACTCCCATGTTTCCCAATATCATAACCCAATTCACAATCCCATGAGTCATATAACATTAATCCTATAATCATGTACCTAAACCACTAATCATGATACTCTCATGGTTCGGTCTCATCTGAAAAAAATAATCCTTGATTATTTCTTCCCAGTAGTCTTGAATAATCTCACTCATTCCAAGGCCAACCACGCCATCACCATCACCCACAACCTGGAAATAATTCCAATACCCTCAAAAAGACTAACCAAGATTTTAAATTTTAATAAAATGCTCATTTAGAATCAACAGTGTTAAGAATATGACTAATTATACCCTTGAAACCAAACCTTGATACAAAAAACACTCTAACCGTTTCACATTCTAAAACCCAAGGAATTTCACATGTCATTCCTCTATCCCAAGCATATCCACGTCCTGAAGGAAACTCGTTCCCATACTGAAATCACATATCCAAGGTGAAACTCACTATAATTGATTGATTACCAAGGAATATAATTCTTATATCATCCCACAAAGTGTCACTATACATCCTTGTTTGAAGGAACTATATAACCATCATTGGAGATCATCATGTTGTAATTTCCACATGTCATATGAATCCTACGTGTAGAAAATGATACATGTACCCATGCATCTTGTTAAAAGGATTAGAGATATAACCATAAATAAAAATCTCTATGAGCACAAAACATTTGATTAAAAGTCTCATCTATAAAAGAGATAACAAAAAATAGTAATCCCATACCCCTAGTAACCAGGAATTCTCATTGAAAAAGGAGTTCATGATGCAACAATTTGAGGTCGATAAAAGGATATTTCACTTCTATATTCCTTATCTACCATTATATAAATGTTAATATAATAAAATATTCCCTTTTTATATTTTAATATTATCAATCAGATCACTTTTCTGATATGAATATCTACATGGCCTAAAAGACACATCTTTATACTCTTAAGGCTACTGAATAGTTGTGAGGGCCTAAATCAAACACTGAGGAGAACATTACCGAAAATATGAGTAAATTAAATAGAAAAAATAAAAAAAACATCCAAAATAAATAATTAGTGTATAAATAATCAATAAAAATTCCATTCTTTAACAAATATGCCTTGATAAATCCTTAAATCATACAATTAGACTAAGGTTTCATTAGGATGATTACATATAAAAAAGAAAAAAAACTAAGAGGCTCTATTTTCATCCCCAAACCTCAAATTAACTTAGAAACTAAATGCACATCAAGATACCTAGCCTGACCCACTACACATCCTATGATCATTATATTATGTATATATTTTGTGTAATCACACAATAGAGTTCTTTTCTAGGGTGTGATAAATACATCTTAGTAAGGTCTCACCATCTGATTCTAATAAATTCCATAATATGAATGTTTTTTTGGGGAAGGTAAATTGCATAAAATAAAAATACACATTAGTACATTGTGTGAAATCCAGGCCACTACAAAACCCATCCAAACCTTCTTGGCCCTATCATGGAAATCTACCTCATACCACCACTACACACACACATCAGGCCATCATGTTCTAACTAGGAAACCATGACACATTACCATAACTACTCGAACCATTACTGTAATATAGTAGTCACGTGCTATAAATATTAATCCAATCATAAAGTCTCTGGGTAGTGTGTCCGTATCAAGTACCCTAGCCTATTCCCCTCAAGAAATTCTTCACTGATAGTACCAAAAAAAATCCCTCTTTAGGGAATGTTACACTTATATATCCTAACCCATTCATTAATTATAGAAAGAAATACTAAAACTAACCAAAAAAATTCCCTAAAGGGAAATGTACACTAATGGATACCTAATCATTTACCCATTGGGAAGGGAACACTAAAATTACCTAATGATCCTCCTATTACAAGAGAGAGTGCATTCAATAGATCACAACCCTCCTCTTAAAGGAGTGGGTGGACTAGAACTACCCAACACTATTCTCCATAAGTAAGGGTGAACTACAAGGCCTAGACCGTACCCTATTATACCAAGTATTCCAAACATCCACATCGAGTGTCAAATAATTGATAACACATATAAAAAATTAAATATGGTATATTTTCCATCACACAAGCTCACCAAATCATCCTAGAGTTCTAGTTACTCGCAACCTAGAACCATGCCCCAAAGATCTCCTCAATGTCCAGATGGAATCATAGAATAAAAAAAGTAAGTGAGTTAAAGTAACATAAAACTATCTTTCCAATATATATAGGAATTATATCTCATAAAAGAGGCATACAATGAGTCTCTTGGACACCACTTAGCCTCTATTCACCAGCACCAAGCCATATAAAACACCCCACAATATTCATTTAGAAGGAAATCTCTCCCCAACAATAAGAGTAAAAATACGCGTCCAATCCTTGTCTAATTCTACTTCACACACTAGTATCACTAACCAAGTACCATTCTAAGATATCACATTCTAATAATATTAGAGTCCTAATTAAAAATCATTCAAAAATACCCTTGATTCATAGTTGGGACTCTTCTCACACCACCCTTAGGATCATTTGCAACCCATCACTCAAAGTAAAACCCTATCCATCACGTCTCACCATGTCTTGAAGGACTTATCCCACTTGTGAAACTTTGTAAAGTTATCCTACACATTCACGATATTTTTCCTCATCGTATGTGAGACATATGATAATCTTACCTACCCCTACTTGTCCCAAACCTATGATTCCTACCCAAAAAGCCCTAAGTGGTTTAATATCGGCTACTGACAACCTGTCCCAGACTTGGGACACATCCTTGGATTTTTTTCAACTCATCTAGAACCTTAAAACCACTGGGAGTGTAGTCCCCATGTGATCCCTAGTTATAAAATGTTCTAAGGCACACTTACTTCATCTCTATAAAAATAAAATACATCCTATCTATTTGTCTAGGGAATTCTAAGTCCCTCACCCATTACTCGATCCCATTAAGACATTCATGTTTGCATGACCATGAATAAACAAGAATATATATTTATATTTAAAGGACGGCCCACCATAATATAAGCTGCTATCCTCATGATATTTTTGTACATCCTCTAAAAATATCGTATATGCCTCTTATTATATCGTACTACCACCGAAGATTTAGACATCAACATGTCATAAAAATTGCATGGAATATATTGTGTTTTCCTTTTTTGGATATTCTTTACCCAAGTTGATAAAAAGACGCATAAAATAAGAACTATTCTACTTGGATCTAGTGGAACCTTCAACAAATCCACAGATGGAAACATCCCAAAATCAACGTCTATGAAGGGGAAGAAAAAATTAAGATAAAAATAATGAAAATTTACATAAACACTATAGAAAATTACAAGAAAACAACCTTTAAAAGGAGGTTGAATAGAAGAAGTGGGGTGGGAAGTTCCAACCAAAATGGTCTACCATATGTTGTTCTCAAACTAAAATCTTAAGGGGGTCGACTATAAAATGAATAATCTACCATGGTTAAGAAATAGGAAATCACCTAGTTAAGGTGCAACTCACTAGAGTCACAACCTGACCACACTCTAGATTGAGGGCTCGACACGCTTGACTATAATTTTTATGGTATTACCCATATGGTTCGTGAGGAAACTACCCTAGATAAATGGATTAACCCCTTTCCAAACACCATCATGACATGATGTACCCTTCCTACATGTATCCTTGTCCTCCCAAGTGCTCCATTACCTCACCTCAACATTTTTATACTATGATACCAACCACGACACCCCTCTCTATAGGTTTTCATAGGGCAACCCTCTTTCTCCATGTTGTGATAGTCCACCTACAACCATTACCAACACTGTTAAAGGGTTACAAAATATATACTCCAAAATTCACCCAGTCACTCATAACACCTATATCCATATCCAAACACATCTCCAAGAGATATTAAAACCCTTATAAATAAAAATTAAGTCCCAATTCATGAAACATTACCTACTTTAAACCAAAGACTAAAATTTCACATGAATTTCAAAACACTTAATGACATGGGTCATTAAAATATTCATTATTAAGATATCTCTAAAAAAAAATTTCTTCTTGTTTCCATGCTAATTGTTATCATATGAGGCTTTTTTTGAATTACTATAGTAGAAATGTAACAAAGTCTGAAAAATGATAATATAAGCTTTATGTTTTTTTCCAAAAAAATAACATGGTTACAACATAATAATATATTTTATGAAAATCATATTTAGATAGAAATATTAAATGTTGAATAAAAGGATTGAAAATAAAAAATCTTACCACTATACAATTATATTCTTCAAAAAAAATTATTTCTTTCAATTTTTTAATTGGGGAAATCATTTAATTATTTTTTAAAAGGATTCATTTTGATATAGAAATTGATTCATAATGAATTATCATTTCCCACAACAATATTGATAAATTTAGTAACAAATAGGTTCATTTAAAGTACTTAAATTTTAAAATATGTCAGATTAATGATTATGTATATCTCTTTATTTACCTATATATCCTAAAAATATTCATATAATGAATGTTTAATAACTTAGAAAATATATCATAATTTATAATAATATGAAATTATCACATTATTATTCAGTCATGTGTGGTATAGATATAAAATGAGAGTTGAATGATAAACTAACCATTTTAGATAAATTTATATGTTATAACTAGTCAAAAATCCCTAAAGAAAGGCATGGGTTTTGGTTATATCTTTATAATTGAATTAGTAGAGAATCATATATAGATATAGGGTTTTCTCATAAGATACAATTGTGACTTATTTTATTGATTGACTCACTTGAGTATACAACATGGAATATAATATATAATTGGATTTCTATAATTCTGTACACGGTTAATAATATTCTCTATTACCTAATGTTAACGAGGTAAAATACAGGTAAAAATTCATAAATTTATTCCTTTATTATGTTACCTTTAAGGTTAAGCTAATTTAGGGTTGTTTGAGTATATTTTTGATCATGTGGTGTATTTTTCTTAACCATGATCGGAATTTACCTCCTACATGAAAATTATTAACAATTCAGACATCCATTGAATATGAAGAAGGGAGTTTATAATTATACCTAGCTTAGTGACATGTGATGTGGACACGTATATAGATGGATGAACTTATTTTCACTCATCTATCATAGTTAATCATAACTTTGGGAATTGATAATGAATGAATTGGATTATAGGATTTTGGAATGTTTTATATCTCCAACATACACTTGATATATTGGATAAAAGGATTGAATTATTATACATATTGTATAGAGATTCGTCTAATGGTTTCATGATTGAAAATACATGTGTTTGATAGAGATTATATCAGATCCCTTTTTATCTCGAGTAACACTAATGTTTTTCTAAAGATCATTATTTATTTATGATTTTGAATTTTGAATTTAAATTCATTTTAAATGTTATAAATTCTCATATGGTCACACATAGAACTATGTGAATAAATATTTTTTGTTAGAAATTATTATTCTAAAATTAAGAGATCTTATATAATATCATTTATAAAGATTCTATTTTTTATCCAAAAATTAGTTTACAGAAAGGTTTCACAAGTAGCCACATAAGAGAAAACAAAATGTAAAGTATTATTAAATTTCATTAGGCTTTAGTATAATGGGATATTAAATGTTATATAAACACTAGATCACATATTATAGGGAAATATATGGGTTATATCTCTTTATGATATATAGTTTGTTATTTCATGTGATATGGGATATCAAAAATATTAAGAAGGAGGTTATTTGAGAAAATAGGTATGATCTTCATTTTTCTATATTTCTTCTAAAACTCCCAAAAATATATCTTTATCTTTAGGCTGTACTTTTTACATTACATTTATACATATTCAAAGTCATTAAAACATTTCAAATAGCTCACTATTTATTTGTAGTTATGTCCCTAGTGGTTCACATGATATAAGAATATTGCAATGAATTATTGAAATATTGTTATGAATACTTAAATAAAAATTTATTTTTTATGTTTAAAATTTTCTATAATATATCTAATCTTTTGGATAATATATTTTTTAGTTATTGGGTGTAAAATTTTATATAATGTTTCTGGTTTTATGTAAAATGTTTACCAAATTATCTATATGATTTATAGGTTATTAAAAAAATAGAAAACGACAATGTGCTCAGGTTTTGAATTCATCAAGATGATGTATAATTTTCTTTATCATTACCAAATAAATATTATTTCTATTTTTCACAATTGAATAAATTTTAGAATATCATCATAGTAAGTTGTTCTTATAATCTAAGATTAATGAGATGGTGGAATGACCATTCTTATAGTTTTGTTATAAGAAAAACATAGGAATGAATCAACTGATTTTTATATATTGTAAAATCAAAGAGCATCTACATTATATTCTTTGATATCAGCAATTTTTTATTTCAATTTTTTAATTTTTAATGGTAATTTCTTTATCATTTATGTCTGTAATAGGTGATAAAAGTAGATAATGTTACCCTAGTGATAGGTGGTCATAGCTATGACTTGAGATAGATAGATGTGAGGTGGTATATAAAAAGAGTTTCATATACAATAGTCATATAGTGTATTGTTTTTGTTTGTATTATTTATGTATTTTAATTTTTCTTGGAATATCTCCAATATTTATGGATCCAGTAAGCTATAGTGACACTAGATGTAGAGCATCATTTTTAATGTGTTTATTCTTTTGTTTACCACGGGTCTTGTACTTTCATGATGTTACTAAATAATTTTTTCACTTTTTTTTAAAAAAACTACAATTTTTGAATAATGTTTTTTAGAAAAATAATGGATGTAATTACATGTAAATATGTTTTTAAAAGGTGTCATTAACAGTTGTCTTTATTGGTCACTAAAGTATTTTTAAAATGTATCACAATGATTGATCACTAATGAAAGTTATTGATACTTGGAAAAATTTTAAAAATTATGATCACTTTTGGATGTTACTGAAGGTACTATTATCAATCACCAATTGTAGTCACTAAATAGATTTATCAATGAAAATTTTATAACTACTATTTTGTGGTCATTGGAATTTTTTAAATGGATATATTTCTAAATGTGACTTCATATTCATTTACTCAATATTGTAATATCAATCTTTTATGTAATTTATGAGACTAACCCAAATCAAAACACCCATCCTATTGTACTAACTACTCATATTAAAAAAATGATGTTAAAATACTTTTTCATCTTATTCAGGGGATCCATTAATACCATTAGATGAAAATTTCACCAAATTCTTTACAAAATTTAACAAATACTATTCATTTTACACATATAAAAATACTCAAGGATGTCACACGATATCCATTAATTTCCATGTTACCTACAAATTTCTACAAATTTCTCATATTATACCCATATATAAAAATCAAGAATCATATTTTCACCTTAAGAGTTCCATGTAATATATTATGTTTTTTTTGGTTGTAAATTTTCTTAAGGAAATTGATTTTTCAATTACTAGATGGTCAAATTTTGACCCAATCCAAGACACAATATTTCAATGTTTGGAATGTTTAAAATTTTTTTTAGATAGGGAATGATGATCAGAATGTGTTTCAGAGGTTTCAGAAGAATCTTAGGATTTTAGAACCTAAAGTTGGAGTTTTAGGAAAGTGTATCCTAGGGTGAATGGTTGCCGTATGGTTAGTGCTAACTGTACATATAGTGACCCACACCTTTTACATATAACATTTCACGATTTTCATAATAATTAATCATCAGAGTACAATCCAAGGATCATTAAGTCTAGTGTCTTGGATGTCTAGGTACATAAAACATAAAACATGGGGCTAAAAAACACTTCTTTATTTAATATCTATAATGAGATCCTAACTTTCTTTAAACCCTTACATCCGCATAGGGTACCCTGGGAAACACATGAACAAGGGGATGAGATAAAAAGACCAATAAGGGAATGAACATACAAATACATCTTAAGCACATGAGTTAGGAGGTATGGAATACTGATATCCAAAACATGGAACATATGAAATAATATCATATAGTCATGGGATCATATAAACATGGAATCATATAAATGTGGCAGAATCATAAAACATTTCTTTAGTATGGGTCAAGGCTAACCTCCAATCCCATTTCCCATTTCTGTATGGGTCAAGGCGAACCGCCAATCATGTTTCACATCGCATATCATGAGACTTAAACTTATCCAATGCATTGGAGCGCTATCTGGACGCACCCATCTCAATATTTTCATGAATATTCTTTCCAAATAAATATTATTTGCACATAAATAATCATATATAATCAACTATACCTAAACATAAGGTTACCCATGGAGAGAATTCGGTACCACAATCATGACATAAAGCATAACCAATGAGTGTATCATGAAAGTGTCCATGAAAGATAGGGATTAGAACATACATGGAAGTTCATAAGACAATAAAAGCATATAACAAGGTAGGTGGTAACAAATATAAGTGAAATCATATAATAAATGTTTTTGAGAAACATTAGCATTAAAATATTTTTGTGCGATTTTAAGGAAAATACTATTGAGCTTTTAAAATAGTAAAAGAGGAATTATTTTATATAAAACCAGAATTGAACCAAGAAGGTTTTAATAAAAAAAATACAGATTTTACAAAGAAAATGGTGTCTTAAAAGAAAGGATATAGTTCCCATGATATTGGGTAAAAGTTGGGAAAGTTTATTTTAAAACGATTGTTCTTATTGGGAAGTATCGAGGAGGGATTCACTTAAAAGCATGTATATCCCCAAAAGATAATGAGAGATAAATCTTGGAACATGATTATGGAGAATATAAAAACAATTTAGACGTTTTACATAAAAAGAAAAGACAACTACATTTTGTTAAAAATAAAGATAGAGCAACCCGAAGGAATAAAGGAAGTTTAGATAGAATCCATTATGGTTTATCGGCAAGGTATCATGTGTAACTAAGAGGGATTGATGAGAGAGATAAGGGGTTTCTAATAACTTATAAAGCATTAGTTCAGTATGTGGGAGGTGCAAAAATATACCCCATCACTTGGTATTACACAAAAATGGCTTATCATAGAGACAAATCTAGATTAATAGTGAAAAGGAGGGGATCCGTTACCTTAAATCCATTGGTGTTCTCCACTTGTTATTAAAGAACTGAATAAAAAAATTTAGGATTATTAATTAATAAGTCCAAAACCTCTTATATATTTAATTTATTTATTATAAGCCTTTTTTGTTCATTCAAATAATTTTTTATTAGTTATAAGTTTTAATTTCATTGTTCGGGCTCGTTTGTTTACTTATATTTAAAAGATCAGTTCACTTATATTCAGGATTGGACTATTTGTAAGATGAAAGTGGTTGTATAGAATTGAAGTTATATGCTTTAGTGCACATATAGGAGATTACATGGTTTTAATTTTTATTAGATTACTTAGAGTGAATTTGAATTATTATATATAAAACCTTAGTGATAACCGTTTTTGTTAATCGGTGGACTTGATTTCAAAGAACATGTTTTTCTTTATAACTTAATACCATTAGTACAAAAAGATTACAAAACCAAAAATAGGATATATTACATATATAATTATCTGGTTCAACTATGACAGAATTGGTTTTATGGCTAGAATTAAAGATAATAATAGAAATTGATAAACGGTTGTCCTTGATTTTTCTAAATTAGCACATCTCAAACAGTGCTTTCATTTATTTTCATATAAAATGGCGGGGAAAGGTGAGAAGATAATGAAGTATACCATTTACATGAAAACATTCCAGTACATGTATGTCAGTGGATTTATCATACTATTATGCTGATGGGAGGTGATAAAAAAACAAAAAGAAAGAGAACTTAAAAGAAATGAAGGAATTAAAAAGATGAATTTACCTCTTGAGACTTCCTCCTTTGAGAACCACTTAAGGAGAGAGTTTTTGGTATTTTGAAGAGTCTAGGAGATTTTGGACATGGGGGAGGATCTTGGGGAGAGATTTAGGCAGAATAATGGAAAGGAACAAGGTTCGAGAGGAGTGAAGAGAAGAGGAAGTGAAGGGGGTTTTATAGTGGAGGAGATGAGAAATTTCATAATATTATAATCATTAATTTATTATTTCTTAAAAAGACAAGGTATAGTAAGTATTCCATGACCATGAATTGTAATTTTATCATGTGATCCAGAACCAAGGGGGATTACATCAGCAGAACATCATCAATGACTCAATAAATCGCTTATTTAGCATTTATGGTAAATTATCATATTTTACTATTCATGAAAAATTCTAGTATTTTAGAAAAATCCAAAAATTCACCCTAACCATTTGTCGACATGTATAATCCAAAAATGAAGTCCATTTTTCGAAAAAAAATTCTATGTATGCTTTTTTAATATTAAATTAAAATAATAATTTATTATCAAAACCAATTTTAAAACATCCATTAACTTATTCTAAAATATAGGTATATCGTACTCCTAACATGAATATTATTTTTATACTATCATAGGTGAGGTTACTATTCATTAGGGTATATAACTATTCATAAGGTTGTGTTAAAACTCATTAGGGTAGGTTACTATTCACCAAAAATTATGTTTTCCTTATCGGACTCCAAATACCTTACTGATTACAACCGTGTATGCTGGATTTTCGAACTTCCAAACAGAAAAGTGTCAAACATATGTTTAAAGGTCACTTATCACTTAGTAGTTCATTATGTTGTTTTTCATGTGATTTTATGACATACTTATGAGCAGATGATTTCCATTTAAAAACATTGGGTTGTTACATTTTTACCACCTTATGAAATTTCACCCTCGAAATTTCATTTTACATTCTAAGGCAAAAACAGATATGGGTACTTTTCCTTAATTTCTTCCTCTAGTTCCCATGTTGCCTCTTCATAATTATGGTTCCTCCATAGTACCTTGACCAGATGAGTAGTCTTGTTGCATTGAAATTTGTCTCTATGATCCAAGATCTTCAATGGCTGCTCCGGGTAAGAGAGATCATACTCCAACTATACCACCTCTAAAGAGAGTACATGTGAAGGGTCTGGTATGTACTTCCTTAAGAGAGATACATGGAAGAGATCATGTAATTTTCACATGGTAGGTGGAAGTGCCTATCGATAAGCCATAGCTCTGACTCGATCAAGGATCATGATGGGGCCGATCTACCTGGGACTTAACTTCCCTTTCTTCCCAAACCTCATGAACTTCTTCGATGGGGATATGCCTAGAAATACCATGTCTCCAACTTTGAATGCAAGGTATCATCGATGGTTATCTGCATAACTCTTCTGTAGACTTTGGGCTGCATTGATATGCTACTGAATGCTTTTCACCTTATCCACCATTTCTTCGACCATTTCAGGTCCTAGAAACTTATGCTCACCAACTTCATCCCAACATGCCAGTGTTTTGCACCTTTTCCCATAAAGGGCTTCATACAATGCCATTCAGATGCTCTAGTAGAAACTATTATTGTAGGAGAATTCAACCAGTTGAAGATGTTGGTCTTATCCTCCTTTGAATTCCATTGAACATTATCTCAACATGTCTTATAGTGTCTGAATAGTTCTCTCAGATTGGCCATCAGTTTGAGGATGATAGGCCGTACTGAAGTTCAGTTTTGTGCTTAGAGCATATTGGAGACTTTTCCAGAATTTTGAGGTGATCCTCGGATCACAATCATATACAATAGATAGTGGTACTCCATGCAACCTTTCCACTTCTTCGATTTAAATCTGTGAAATTTGATCCAATGAGAAGTCCTCTTGAACTGTGATAAAGTGAGTTGTCCTCATTAGACGATCCACAACGCCCATATAGAACGGTTTTCTCTAGATGTCATTGGAAGTCCAGTGACAAAGTCAATGGTAATGTTCTCCCACTTCTATGATGGTATGGGTAATGGTTGCATCATCCCCTTATACTTTTGTCTCTTAGCCATCACTTGCTGACATACGAGGAACTTTGATGCATTTTAGGAAATCTCCCATTTCATATTGTCCTACCGAAAGTTTTCTTGGGGATCTCGATACATCTTTGTGCTCTCTGGGTGGATAGATAAGGTCAAGATATGTGCATCATTAAATAAATCCTTCTTTATCTTTGGATCAGATGGTACACATAATCGTGTTCCAAATCTTACAACTCCTTCCTGATCATTTTTAAAGTCATAGGATTTCCCATTTTTATAGCTTCCAACCTTTTCTAAACTTCCACATACTTTCTTTGAGCGCCCTTTATTTTCTCCAAGAGGGATGGTTGATAAATCATTAGAGAAAGGATTGATGATGTTCACAATTTAATTATTCCCATGCCCATCCTTTGAAAATCTATAGAGATCAGATAGTTTTCAATTCTCATCACTGATAAAGATGTATGATCCTTTCTTCTTAGAGCATCTGCCACCTTGTTTGTTTTACCGGGATAGTAGTGGATTGAGTAGTCATAATCTTTGATGAGATCTATCCATATTTGCTGGCACATATTAAAATCTATCTGTGTGAATATATATTTGAGACTGTTGTGGTGAGTATATATCTCACATATTTCCCCATAGAGATAATGCCTCTAGATTTTCAACTCAAAGATCACAGCCGGTAACTCTAGATCATGCGTAGGATAGTTTTGTGAATGGATTTTAGCTGCCTTGAGGCATAGGATATCACTTTATTATTTTGCATTAGCACATATCCTAAGAATTTCTTCGAAGCATCACTATACACCATAAAGAGTTATCCACTTGAAGGGATTGTGAGTACTAGCACAGTGATAATACTCTTTTTCAACTCCTTGAAACATTCTTTACATTGTGTCCAAAAAAACTTTACTCCCTTCTGTGTTAGCTTGGTCATTGGGTTTGACAATCATGAAAATTTCTTCATGAATCGTCGATAATACCCAGCTAGACTGAAAAAGCTACAAATCACCATTACAAAAGTTGGACATGGCCACTCTTCAATTGCCTTTGTCTTGGAAGGGTCCACATATATCCCTTTACTGGTGAAACATGCCCCATGAATGATACTTCCTCCATCCAGAACTCACATTTACTGTACTTTTCATACAACTTATCCCTTCGCAAAGTCTTTAACATAGTTTTCAAATTATCCTCTTGTTCCTCCTTTCTCTTGGAGTATATCAGAATATCATCAATAAATACCACCAAAATTTTGTTGATGTAATCTATAAATAATCTATTCATTAAATCCATGAAAATTGATGGAGCATTAGTGAATCAGAAGGGAATCACTATGAACTCAAAGTGTCCATACCTTATTCAAAAGGCAATCTTGGGAATATCTTCCTTCCTCACCTTTAGTTGGTGATATTCTAACCAAAGGTCCACCTTAGAGAAATAACTATCCCCATGAAGCTGATCAAACAAGTCATCTGTCTGTGTAAGGGGATACTTTTTCTTTATCGTGATTTTATTGAGCTCACGATAATCAATGCAGAGGCGCATTGATCCGACCTTCTTCTTGATAAAGAGGAACAGCACACCCCACGGTGAAGCACTCAGGAATATAAAACCCTTCTCCATGTTCTCCTGTAACTGCTTCTTCAGCTCTTCCAGCTCTATGGTGGCTATTCTCTAAGGTGTCTATGATATTTTCATAGATCCAGGGATAAGTTCAATTGAGAACTCAAACTCTCGGTCAGGAGGAAGACCAGGAAGCTCTTTAGGAAATACATCAGTGTAATCACTCACAATGGGCATGTCTTCAAACACGATTCTATCCTTTGTCCCAATCATTTGAGAAATATATGCTTGCTCACAAGGAATCAGTATCCAAACTTGAGATGAAGATTCTAAAGGAGACTCATCTTCCTCCTAACACTTGTAATGAATCAGAGGATGCTTCGGTATGTGAAAAGTGATCTCCCTTTCCCGATAATTGATGTTTTACTTGTACAAAGATTGTTAATCCATGCCCATGATAGCATCTAAATCCACTAAAGAATGTTTGACGATATTTTATAGGAGGTTTAGTCCACAAATGTTAACCGGGTAAGAGTTATAAACCATGCACACAATAATTTCCCCATTCTCTATTCTCACAGATAACTTTTCCTCCAAATTTTGAGGTGGTGTTTGAATATTTCTACGAAACTTGAAAGATATGAAAGAAAGAGTAGAACCAAAATCCAAGAGTATATTCACTATTCTTGAATGAATAACAAGTATACCTTTCATCACATTATTTTCCGACCCCACCTCAGCAGTAGTGATAGAATAAACCCTTCCTTATTGCCTTGGAGTTTGTTGCTGATTGCCTCCGACAACCCTCGGCTTAGGGAAATTGTTCTCATAATGTCCAAGCTCCTTGCAGTTGTAACATTGCACTGTAGGCTTAGTGTTGATATAAACCTTCCTTTCTTCTTCAACATTAGTAGGATTTTTCATATCCCTTCGGCAGTACTTGGCTGGATGACAAAACTTTCCACATTTGAAGCAATTCTTGGTTCCCTTGAGACAGTCACCAAGATACTTCTTCCCACAATTTTTTCAAAGGGGAAACTGAGACCTCTTTCTATCATGGGACTTGTTTGATGAACCACCCCTGATATTCTCCATTTTAAGCTTCTTGTCACTAGGCCCACGAGACCACTAAGAGTCTCCAATCTCCATTTCAACCTTGAGGGCACAACGTACAATATCCTCATAACTTTTGAAGTCTCGAATCGCTAACACTTTTTTAGAATCGGATTTAATCCGCTAAATAAGTGATCCAAATTGATTTTTCTATTCATGAAAAATCCAGATGCAAACCTTTCTAGCCTTGTAAAGTTTACTTAATTCACCCTGATGGTCTCATCTTCCTTCTACTTGAGTCCAAGAACTCCCTTTCCATCTTGAGATGGAGGGTTCGGGAAAAATATTTTTTGAAAAACATCCTCTTGAATTCTTCCCAATCTATGGAATCAATTTCTTTTTGGTACATTGTATTATTGATCAGTGTCCACCACTGATCAGCTTCCCCATCAAAACTATAGACTGCTAGTAAAACTTTCTCTTCTTCCGAGCACTGGAGGACAAGGAAAATATTTTCAATGGAGTTAATCCATTGTTCTGCGCGGAGGGTATCAGGAGACCCGCTAAACATGGGAGGCCTTTTCTGCATGAAGGATTCTATGACAACTTTCTCTTTCCTTGGAGGAGGATTATGTTCCAACAGATTCATGTTATTATTCATAACTCGAACCAGTTGAGCAAGTACTAACATGATGTTTTGAGCACCCATTTTAATCACATTAGGCATTTAATTAGGGTAATCATCATATTTCCTATCACATTGGTTGTTGGAACGTGTTCTTCTATTTCCCGCCATTAACTAAGAAAAATAACATATTATTAGAGGTCTGGAATACTTATCTATTGAGCATAAAAAGGAAATTTTGAACAGAAAAGTATATACTTTTAAATAAGAAGTATTTCCTGACTTTTGATTCATTAGGTTTATTTACCGGTTATCCTTGATCTATTTATTAACTTATATTCTTATGGGATTCTTTTTTTCCCTTAATAATAGTTTGTACTAATCTTGTGAATCTTCTAAAGAATATCCCCCCCGGAGTATTGTAACCAAGAGTGCAGCAAGTCTCATTGTCATGCACCAGTTCTTGTTCAAGTCTAGATCAAAGTGGTGTATTCAGGTTTAACCCCTAGATACATCTGTTCCAGAGCCACCTCTACCTGCTCGTATCCAGACATGGATGTATTGGCTTGATAAACCACTTACTCAATTCTCACCAAAATTCTGGAATGTTTTCTTATACATAGTCTCATCCTTAATGTTCTCACTAAGGTACTCTATTCCTAATCTCCAAAAATAACTAGACCATCCTATGATACCAACTATAGTGACCCACGCCTTTTACATATAACATTTCATGATTTTAAGCATAATTAATCATCATAGTACAAGCCATGGATCGTTAAGTCTAGTGTCTCGGGAGACTAGGTACATAAAACATAAAACATGGGGCTAAAAAAACACATCTTTATTTAATCTCCATAATAAGATCCTAACTTCCTTTATTCCCTTACATCTACATAGGGTACCCTAGAGAACACATGAAAAAAGGGATGAGCTGAAAATCCTAATAAGGGAATGAACATATGGATACATCTTAAGAACCTGAGTTAGGAGGCATGACATACTGATATCCAAAACATGGAACATATGAAAAAATATCATATAATCATGGGATCACACAAACATGGAATCATATAAATGTGGAATAATCATAAAACATTTCTTTAGTATAGGTCAAGGCTAACTGTCAATCCCGTTTCGCATTTCTGTAGGAGTCAAGGCTGACTACCAATCCCGTTTTACATCGCATATCATGAGACATAACCTTACCCAATGCATTGGAGCGCTATCTAGGCACTCCCATCTCAAAATTTTTATGAATATTCTTGCCACATAAATATTCCTTCCACATAAATAATCATACATAATCAACTATACATAAACACAAGGTTAGCCATGGAGAGAATTGTGTACCGCAATCATGACATAAATCATAACCAATGAGTGTATCATGAAAGTGTCCATGAAAGAAATGGATTAGAACATACATGGACGTTCATAAGGTGATATAGAAATATAAAATTATAAGTGGTAACAAATATAAGTGACATCATATATGAAATTTATTTGAGAAACATTAGCATTAAAACATTTTTGTGCGCTTTTAAGGAAAATACTAAAGAGATTTTAAAATAGTAAAGAGGTCATTATTTTATATAAAGCCAGAATTGAACCAAGAAGGTTTTCATAATAAAAATACTGATTTTATAAAGAAAATGGTGTCTTAAATTAGATGATAGAGTGCACATGATATTGGGTAAAAGTTTGGGAAGTTCCATTAAAAGGAGTGTGCTTATTGGGAAGTATCGAGGATGGATTCACTTAAAAGCATGTATATCTCTGAAAGATAATGAGATATGGATATTAGAACATTATTATAGAGAATATTAACATAATTTATAAGTTTTAAATAAAATAATAGACAAATACATTTTGGTAAAAAGAAAGATAAAGCAACCCGAAGGAATAAAGGACGTTTGGGTAGAATCCATTACGATTTATCAGCATGGTATCATTTGTAACTAAGAGGGCTTGATGAGAGATATAAGGGGTTTATCATCAGTTATCAAACATTAGTTCAGTATGGGGGAGGTGAGAAAACAAACCCCATCACCTGTTATTACACAAAAAAGTCATATCATAGAGACCAATCTTGATTAAGAGTGAAAAAGAGAGGATCCCTTACGTTAAATTCATTGGTGTTCTCCACTTGTTATTAAAGACCTGAATAAAAAAATTTAGGCTTATTAATTAATAATTCTAGAAAATCTTCTCTATTTAATTTATTTATTATAACGCTTTTTATTTCATTAAAAGCCTTTTTGATTAGTTATAAGGTGCAATTTCATTGTTCGGGCTTGTTTTTTTACTTGGCTTAAAAAGATCACTACACTTATATTCAAGTTTGGATTACATGTAAGATAAAAGAGGTTGTCCCGAATTGAAGTTATATTCCTTAGTGAACATCCAATATATTACATGGTTTTAATTTTAATTAGGTTACTTAGAGTGAAGTAGAATTATTATATATATAACCTTAGTGATAACCATTTTTGTTAATTGGTGGATTTGATTACAAAGAACATGTTTTGATTTATAACTTAATACCATTTGTACAATGGGATTATAGAACCAAAAATAGAATATATTACATATATAATAATCTGGTTCAACCATAACATAAATTTTTTTATGACCATAATTAATGATAATAATAGAAATTAATAAACCGTTGTCCTTGAATGTGAAAAATTAGCACATCTCAAATAGTGCTTTCATTTATTTCAAATAAAAGGGTGGGGAAAGAAGAGAAGATAATGAAGTATAAAATTAGAATAAAAAAATTCCAGTACATTTATGTTAATGGATTTATCATACTATTATGGTGATGGGAGGTGAGAAAAGAAACAAAAAGAAAGAGAACTTAAATGAAATGAAGGAATTGGAAAAAAGAATTTACCTCTTGAGACTTCCTCCTATGAGAACCTCTTAAAGGGAGAGGTTTTTTTATTTTGAAGAGTCTAGGAGATTTTGGACGTGGGGGATGATATTGGGGAGATATGTGGACAGAATAATGGCAAGGCACAAGGTTTGAGAGGATTGAAGAGAAGAGGGAGTGGGGGGGGGGGGTTATAGTGGAGGAGAGGAGGAATTTCATAATATTATAATCATTATTTTATTATTTCTTCACAAGATAAGGAATAGTAAGTATTACATGACCAAGAATAGTAATTTTATCATGTGATCCTGAACCAAGTGGGATAAAATCAGCAGAACATCATCAATGACTCAATAAATCCCTTATTTCACATTTATTGTAAATTATCATATTTTACTATTCGTAAAAAATTCAATTATTTCAGAAAATCCCAAAAATTTACCAGAACCATTTTTCATCATGTAGAATAAAAAAATGAAGTCCATTTTTCAAAAAAGATTTTCTAAATATGATTATTTTAATATTTAATGAAAATAATAATTTATTATCAAAACCTGTTTTAAAACATTCATTAACCTTTTCTAAAATAAGGTATATCGTACTTCCAACATGAATATTATTTTTATACTATCGTAGGTGAATAATAAATGGTCAAGAAAAGATCAAAATGCATTAGATAAATAGCGTTTCATTACAAATAGTAAGCAATAAAACAAATCCAACAACATCCCTATCAAAAGATAGTAGTTACTCTTCTTCATCACTGGTTGGTATTTTCTTTGCCCTTGGTAGCAACACCAGAAGAAGATGCCATAGGAGCAAAGGATGAAGTAAAAGAAGGGAGTGAATTAGTTGACATAGAAGGTAAATGAAGGCCATCAAAGATAGAAGGGGACAAGGTAGGGGTAGTAGAAGACCGAGGCAACTGTTGATCAAGGATTACAAGCCATATCTGACTCAGGGCCTGACTGGTAGGCATAGATGTGGAGGCTAAGGAAGATGTGAAGGTAGGAAAACTAGATCGCAGAGGTGCAGCTACAGGATCAAAAATGGAATTACTTTGAACATAAAGATAAGGCCTTAAAATCTTGATCAAATCAGCAATTATCTCTCCACCATACTGCATGAATTTTTCAAAGTCATCCTTGTTCTCTATAAACTTGTCCAACAAACGAGTGAAATCTATGAGATTTTGGACTTATGTTTTGAAATATTGAGTAACAGGAGGAATCCCAATATTTTCTACAGTATATTTGAAGTAATAGTTCATGTCATGTAGACGTACACTTTCTTGGAAATTTTTTGTTAATCATCATCAGAATTATTGGAATTCATTCTCACCAAATCAAGAAATCAGTCACTATTCTTTATAACTTCAGATATAGATTCTTTATTAAAGCCACTATGCACAACTTGAAGTTCTCCTTTGAAAACTGTTCTGAGCAGATCAATGTATAAAGTTGGTAGAGAAGATTTTATAGAGGCATTAGAAGTAGTGACAGTCGAGGAAAGAGATTTAAGTTGATTTAAAACATTCTAAAGGCACTGATTAAACTCGTCAATTAACTTGTTAAGTCTAATAAAAAGTTCACAGATCTTTTGAAAAATCTTCTGGTTTATTTTGGCTACTTTGTTAGATAATGTGTTTAGATGAGGTTGAAATAATGAGGCTACTTTATATGGAGTATGAGTAACTATATTCTCAACAGGATGAGAAGCAGGTTCTAGTCTTGATTTCAACACTCTCTACATATCTTCAATCATAACTCTTAAAGTATGTACTTCATCACTAAGCAGTTTGTTCTCAATTATAACTTCTTGAATCTCATGAAGCATTTTTGGTTGAATCTACTATATTCATTTTTCCAATAACATTGAAGAATCTCCCTCACCCTGATTGGTTAGAGGATCCGGTTGATTATTCATAAGATTTTCAACCACAACCAATAAGGTAGCTCTAAATTCTTTCAGATCATCTTTATTCAAAAAGTTTGAAGGTTCTAGTGAAGGCTCAGAGATAGAAGTTGAGATAGGCTTAGGTTATTTGGCAGAGGTTGTTTTAGGAGTAGATTCCATTTTCAACTAAAACATGGTAGACAGATAAAGACCATTGATTGTGAGTTCCTATGAATCATTCACATCGAAATAACTGGAAAATTTATACCATATATCTAATGAATTTGGATCAACCAGATTTGTCACTTGAACAGATTCCAGAGAGTGGGGTTACTCCCCCTAAATAGCTACATTCTTCTCCGAAATAAGAGATTTAGATCCTTGATCTATTTCCACTATTTCATCACTTATTTCTTCATTCATTCCCTATATAGCCATCTAAAAGGCTAGCTCCATTTTCTATTCAACAAAAAGATTAACTTCAGGAGCAGTTTGTTACACTACATGTTCTTCACCAACAGTTTCTTGCACAAGAAACATATCTGCTTCTATATGATCTTCTACAACTTCCTTCTCCCTTTTAACTACAAAAAATTATTCTTTTGAGAAGGATTTTCTTAAAAATTAATAGCATTTTAAGGAAAATGCACTTCTTTCTCAGCTAATCCTTGAAGAACATGTTCACTGTACTCCTAATTCAGGATAATTTCTATTGCAGGTGCAACCAACTATTCTTCTTCTTCTTCAAGATACTCATAAAATTCCTTTGGTTCTAAACTAGGATCTGAAACATCTTTAGGTATTGAAGGGTGTTTCATTGGATTGAACTTTTCATATATCCTATCATTTTTTACCCATTATTTTCTCCAAGGATTCTAATTTATTTTCATCCTCTTTACTGTAACCTTTGAGATACAAAACTCACGATCCCTGTTAACTTCTTCATTTGGTCCAACCAATCCTCTGGCATGAAGCATGGCTAAGATAAGCCTAGAATAAAATAAGGAGGTTTACTTAGAGGTCATTTTGATCAACTCACATATATGGTATATAATATATTTTCAAAGGTTGATCTTATGTCCATTTTCCATTAGATGTATCAAAAATACATCCTGAACTCAACTACAGTGAAATCACCTTTTTTGGGGCTAATCAGATTCTCAAGAAATTTAAACAGGAGTCTAGTTTATCCATCCATCTCTGCACCTATAGATCTCCTCTTGGTTCCATTTCCTGTTAAACTTGTCCAAGTTTATTCCAAGACAAAAATCTCATTTGGAGGTGGAGGACCTCTATGATTGTCCTAAAAAAATACCCTTATGAGGTATTGTAAGGCATATAACACATAACATCTAGGAGAACATGCATATCTAGCCATTTTTTTAGTTTTTCACAATATACCCATCATCCTTATCAAAAGAAAAATTAACATACAGGTAAAATTAGACAACCAAATTCAAGTAAATAGGCCTATTCTCCTTTGAAAACCAATCTAACCATCCTTGATCTTTCAAAGCATTAAAAACTAAGGACTTACTATACAAAATCCACTTAGGTTAAATCTCCTTTTCAGGTACCTCTACTCTGTTCACTAGGTTCAGATTCAGAGGGCCCTCAGGTGCTATATTCGGCGTGATTTTCCTCTTCTTTTTTGGAACTGCGTTTCTTAGGAGTTGACGACGAAGGGTATTTCATCCTGCAGACTCACTAAAGGTTCGAGAGAGATAAGGGTTAAAGAAGGCATATAGTTTGAGATAAGAGTAGAGATCTCGAGTGAATAATGAGTGAAACTTATTTTATTTTATCATTTATGAATACCAATCATTACAAAAACAAAAGTGCAGGAAAGTGAAAGGTTAAAATAAGTAATTACTGCGATATGGGATATAATGTATAAATAAAACAATAAGGCATCTTTATAGTGAGACAGTAACTAACTCTCACGGTGAGATAGTAATAGGAGTTCACGGTGAGACAGTAACATGCTTTCACGGTGAGACCATAACTATGTGATTTTTAAATTGTGCGACTATATTGTTTGAGATAGTAAGTGTCAGAAAGTAAGAAAGAAATAGTAACTATGAGACCATAAACATGAAATTTTAAGTCTTAATATAGTAAAACTATAGCACTCTTAGAGTTAAACAATAATATCAAGAGAGTGATTTTTAAAACAGTAAAGTGTGAAACGGTAAGATATGAAATGGTAAGATATAAAAAAGTAAGATATGGAACAGTAAGATAACTACTTAAAATTTATCATACCCAATTCATGTATGATGTAATGTATTCTTTCATAATTTAGTGGTTTGGTTAATATATCAGAAGCTAATATTCAGTTCAAATGAATATCAAAGTGGTGTCACCTTTTTTATTATGATCTCTCAAAAAGTGATGTATTACATCAATATGTTTTATCCTAGAGTGTGAAACAAGATTTTTTGAGATGTTAATAGAACTTTTATTGTCACAATTTATAGGTACATGCTTGAATTGATATCTATAATCTAGAAATCTGTGTTTCATCCACAAAATTTGTGTAAAATAACTACCAACATCTATGTATTCTGCTTCTATAGTAGATAATGTAACAAAATTTTGTTTCTTACTACACCATGATACTAGTGACTTGCTGAAAAGGTGACATGTTTGAGAGGTGTTTTTTCAATATAACTTAAAACCACAAAATTCATCCTCAGAATAACTAGCTAATTCAAATTATTGTACTATGGGATATAACAGTCCTAGATTTGGTGTATTCTTAAGGTATTTAAAAATTAACTTAATAACATTTAAATGAGATTCCTTTGGATTTTCTTGAAAATGGGAACACATACACACAGTAAACATAATTTCAAGTCATCTAGAAGTTAAGTAGAGAAAACTTCCAATCATTCCTCTGTAAGTGGTTTGATCAACAGATTTTCCAACTTTATCAAGATCCAACTTACAAGTGCTAGTCTTTGGAGTGTCACTACTTTTAGTGTTATCCGATAAAAAATGTTTTAGAAGGTCTCTAGTATATTTACTTTGATTTAAAATAATACCATCATTATTTTAAAATATTTGAAATCTAAGAAAGAATTTTAGTTCACACATTAAAACCATTTCAATTTTTTTTGTCATTTTAAAAAAATGAATACATATTTTTTTGAATATCCAAAGATAATATCATCTATATATATTTTAACAAATAAAACTTCATTGGAAATTCATTTTACAAAAATTCTAGGATCAGTTATTCCTTTTTTAAAACCTTTAGAAATAAAGAAAGTACTTAATCTATCATACCAAGCTCTTGGATCCTGTTTTAAACCATATAAAGCTTTTGATAACTTAAAAATATAAAACTAGGGGGTTGCTTAACAAAGACATCCTCAGCTACATACCCATTTAGAAATGCACTTTTGACATCCATTTGATATAGTTTGAAATTCAGATGTGCAACATAAGAAAGCAGAATTATGATGGATTCAAGTCTGGTAAACGGTGGAAAGGTCTATTCATAGTCAATTCTTTCTTCTTGACTATAGCATTGTGAAACCAATCTAGCATTGTATTTAACTATATTACCCAGCTTCATCTGCCTTATTTATAAACACCCACTTAGTGCATATGGTTAATGTGTCTTTGTGTCTTTAAACAAGTTTCCAGACTTTGTTCCTTTCAAAATGATTAAGTTCTTCTAGCACAACTATCACCCAAAATTCATCATTGATAGAATTATTAATGTTTTTAGGTTCAAGTTTTGACAAGAAGACTTGATGTTCAACTTGATTCCTAAGAGAAGCTCTAGTTTTAGTTCCCTTATCTAAGTATCCTACAACAACATCTAAAGGATGGTTTTTAAGAGTTCTGATAGTTCTAGAAAAAGTACTAGTGATTTCAGGTTCATCATCATGTTCAGGCTCATTGTGACTTGAGTCTAAGAGATTTCTAGAACGTGAAGTTTTCACATATTCTTTCACAGGATGGTTAGGGGATTTTGAATTAACGTCCAGATTTGATACATCATTCTCCAAGTTCTCTAGAGTGGTCTTAGGCTCATGTAGATCTATTTCATCAAATTTGACATGGACAGATTCTTCCACACATTTAGTTCCTTTAATAAAAACTCTATAGGCTTTACTAGAAATTGAATTTCCTAAAAATATTCTGTCATCACTCTTGGATGAAATTTTTTCAAGACTGTCCTTAGTATTAAGGATATAGACTTTGAAACCAAAAAGTTTGAAGTAGCTAACATGGGGTTTTCTACTGTTCCATAAATCATAAGGATTACTTTTAATAATAGTTCTAATCAACATTATGTGGATTATGTGGCATACTGTATTTAGATATTCAGCCCAAAAATAAATAGGTAGGTCATATTCACTAAGCATGGTTCTAGAACTCTCTTGTAGGGTTTTATATCTTCTTTCTACAACTCCATTCTATTGAGGTGTTCTAGGGGCATAGAAATTATAACTATATCCATTTTGTGTGAAAAAGGATTCAAAATCTTGATTTTCAAACTCATGATCATGATCACTTCCTATGGATTTAATTTTAAATCCACTAATATTTTATACATTTTTGGAATCTTTGGTAAAATGAAAGAAGGCTTTATTTTTGTGATCCAATAAGAAAGTCCTCATATATCTAGAAAAGTCATCTACAAGAACATAATCATAGTGCTTCTCGTTTAAGATAGAAACTCTAGATGGTCCAAAAAAATCCATCTGAACCAATTGAGAGGCTGATAAGTTGACACATATTTCATTGGTTTGAAAGGAATTTTGTGTTGCTTTACCTTTTTACAAGGATTACACACTTTAACATTTGGAAACTCAAGCTTGGGTAGGTCTTTGACTAACATTTTTCTAGTTAACTTTTTGAGGGAGTGAGTGTTACAGTTTCTTAGTCTTCTATGCCAAATCCAAGAATCTTTGTGAAACACACATAATCATGAAGCGTTTTGGGAAGATAAAGAATCTAAGTTAAATGAATTAAATTTTTTACTTCTCAATGCATATAATAATAATTCATCTTTAGAATTAAAAACATTACAAGCATCATTTTTAAATTTGACCTGAAACCCACCATCACATAACTATGAGATACTAAGAAGATTAGATTTCAATCCATCAACAAACCGTACTTTAAAAATAAAAAATGAGTTAGAGAAACCGATTTGGCAATGTCCAATAATCTTTCCTTTGGCATTTTCACCAAATGTGACATATCCTCCATCAATTTTTATTAAATTCTAGAAGCGTGAGTATTCTCTTGCCATGTGTCTTGAACACCCATTGTCCAAGTTCCATATTCTCTTACATGAACTCTTTATGTAGCTTTACTTAAAAATAGTCAAATAAAAACTTATTTTGGTACACACACCTATTTGGATCCAGTAATATTAGTGATAAGTGATTTAGGAACCCATATCTACCTCATAGGTTTCCTATAAGCATTATGTAAAGTATTTGAAATATAAACTCTATTTGGTCCAGAAAATCTTGAAATAGTATAAAGTGTATCATAACTTGAACTACTTGACTATTTTCCAAAACTATAAGTAAAGATGTATGTCCTAGATTTGGAAAAAAAATTAGTTCTTCCAAAATTTATTTTACTAGGTTGATAGCCATATCCAATAGTATATTTAGGAGCAATTTTATTACCAAGTATTTGAGTAAGGGTATTTTTCCCAATGTTAACCTTTTCTAAGTATTTCTTAAGTTTTCCATTAGATAGTTTTAGTTCATTGTTCTCTTTTAGTTGTTGAGTATTTTCACCCTTTTTATAGTGAGTTCAGTTTTAATAGTTGAGGTAGGAGCATGCAGTTTCTTCAAATATTTGTATTTATCTTTTTTGTTCATTGCATTTCTCTTCAACCATATTACATTATTCTAAAATTTCTTCATTAGAAATATTTTCAGAGACACTCTCATCTCCAGAATAGAGTGAATTGTGTATTGGAGATTCCAGTATTACCTCAGATGTGTTTTTCATAAAACACATTTTGGCTTTGTTAGCCTGTTCATCATGTGATGATTCTGAGTAATTTGAATTGTCCTCAGAAGCAACCCTCATTTCTTTCATTTCCTTTTTATACTTTCTAGCTTTGTCGTCATATTTATTTTTGTACTTGAGCTTTGGACATTCAGCCTTGAAATTTCCTTGGTGCTTACATTCATAGAAGACAATCTCATCAAACTTGTCACTTCTTTTTCAATCTTTCTTCAAACTTCCGTTGTGGTCATATTTTCCCTTGAAGTGCGGATTTCTGAAGATTTTCTTCTTCTTTTAATATCTCTTCATCCTTCTGGATAATTGAGCTGTCTCTTCATCACTGTCAGGTGATGATTTTTTACTTCTAGAACATTCTACAAAATATTCCAATTTACCTTTGTCTTTGAGTTTTGTGGTGGTGGTCTTTAACGCAATAGATTTTATTTTTGGTTCATCCTCCACTTACTTGTAGACTTTTATCTCCTCTTCATACATCATCAGTTTCCCATTGAGTTATTCTACATGTATGTTGCTGATGTCACATGATTCTCTAATACAGACAGAGGTTCCTCTACATCTTTCAGGTAGGAATCTGAGAATTCTCATGATCTGTTCCTTCGCAGTGACTTCTCTTCCATGAGAAATCATTGTGTTGGTAATTTCATTGAACCTATGATACATGTCATAAATATGATCATCATGTTTCATTTTAAAGTTATCATATTTAATAGTATAGGTATTAATTATAATTTCTTTCACACTAGATGTTTCTTCAGGTGAAACAGATAAGGTATCCCAAATTTCATGGGAAGTTTTACAGGCATAGATTCTATTAAATTTCTCATCTCATAAAGTGTAGTATAAAGAATTCATTGCTTTGAAATTGTTATTGTAGGAAGTTTTGGTAGGTTCATCCAATGTTATTCTATCAGTATAAAGAATCTTATATTCATATATAATTGAAGACCAGATTTCAAAGCTCAAACTTTATAAATGCATTTTCATTTTAATTTTCCATTGAGCATAATTGGTTCTATTAAATAATGGTGGTCTATTGGTTTCAACACCTTCAAATCTATTATCCATGATAAAGAACAAACTTAAAAGAGATAGAAAGTTAGAACTGAAAAAAATTTATAGATATTTAAATTACAACTATAATCATAGTTGAATAAGGTTTAAAACAGAGTCTTAATAAGACTAAAAAACACTCCTTTAACACCAATTGTTGTTCTATTTAGAGTACTCAAGAGTTGGGGGGGCGGGGTGAATTGAGTATGTATTTAAAATTTATGTTTAAAAATTATTCTTAAAAGGTTCCCCAATAGTTAAATACTGCCTTGAAGATTGATTAATTCTAAATAATCTTAATATTGGATATTAACATTACTTTTGAATCAATTCTATTAAGGCAATATAGTTTTAACTTATTCCAAGATTAATTATCAAAGTAAATTTAGTGAATTCTAAATTAAATAACAAAACAAAGACGAATAAATTAATCAGTAAAACGGGTATAAAACAAGTGTTTCAGTCTCAATCCAAGACCTAATCAAATCCACTTGGTGATCACCTTCCACCAAGCAATTTATATAAATAAACTAGATACACAGCCTGTATCGGGCTTTATAACAATACACAAGACTTTCCAGGTCACACGACCTCTTCCATAGTTCTTTGTGAGTATGAACAACAGGTTACACACAACCTCTTCCACACTTATCTGTGGGTATACACAAGTGTAAAAAGATATTTGAGAAAGGATATCATGTATCCTTTAGTTTAATGCTGAAGGTAGTGTGTGTTTTTATATAGACACACAGACACTGCTTGACAGCTAAAAATAGTACACAATAGAATAGAAGTATAGAGATAAGGTTAGAAGTGCTGTGAGTGCTAGTTTATGTATATTTGGACTTCTAAGATTAAATAGATTCATAAATCGAGTCCTCTCATTGAAAACCGAGTATCGTAAGTCTACTAGATTTGGATCGTGTTCATCGGGGTATTGACAATGTGAAGATGTGTTCAACAATTATTATCTATGGTGTCCAGCTTGTAGATTCCAGAATTCTTCAAGGGTTATTCAAGAATTTTGTGTTGCACATATCGGTTCTTTTCTCAGGAAAGCTCGTGTGTTATTTTTTGTTACGTTCTATGTGTCATGCTATATTGTTTCTAGGCCACACTTTTTCTTTTATTCTTGGAGCACATATGTTGGAGCTGATAGGTTTCATGTATTCTGCACCTCATACCTCGTACTATTAGATGACATGTCTACAGTGAGTCATTAATTATGTTAGTGCATTTAAATGATTCAAATATGATAGTTATAAATTAAGTGAAAAAATGAAAAAAAATATATTTAGAAACGATGTCACAGTTTTTCTGTAAAGTGTGGCTCCATGAAATAGTGTCTCCATGAAACGGTGTATAAATTGTTATAGTGTCTGGATAGTCACTGTGTCTAGATGGTCCCATTGTCTAGATAGTCACGGTGTCTGGTCACGGTGTCCGGTCACAGTGTCTGTATGGTCATAGTGTTTGGTCACTCTGTGTGGTCACAGTGTCTTGTCACGGTGTTGGGTCACGGTATCTGGTCACGGTGTCTGGTCACAGTGTCTGGTCACGGTGTCTGGGTCCTTTGACAGGAAAACATAACTGGTGGCAGACTCACGATGTCTTAGACTTAGCCAAATATCTATATTCATACTTAAGTAGTGATATTCATAGAATGGATTATACATAATCATTCATCAAAGAAATCATTATAAAGTAAATCAAATATAGTGTACGGTTATCAGAATTAATGTATTTCAATTAAAATCTTGGATAGATTTACTTAAAGTATAAGGATACTAATCATTTGTACATGATTTAAGACAAATTACATAAGATTACCAGGATTTACAGAATATATATGATTTGTGGTCATTAAAACATGATTAATACATGAGGAGTCCAAAATATTTGGACCCCTTTTTGGGAATTTTTACTTATGTTTGGTTATTTTTACTATTAATGATAACCTATCTATTTTGTTCCCAAATAGATTAGAATGAAATTTTACTTAGCCAATCTCTGTGTATTATTAACCATTTTTGGTCAATGTTTATGGATGATTCCATTCTATTTGAACCTTTTTAGGTGTATAATTTTTATTTTTGGTTAAATAAAGATTCATAATAACCTATATGGAGTTTTTTAATCTAGATTTCTATGATATTTTACTTAAAAAAAACTTTATTTGTGGTTATCTAGTCAGTTAGTTGAGTGTGATGTTGATAGGTACTTGAATGCATATAGTAAACTAGAACCCCTGTTGTGTATTTCCATGTATGGATGCCTAATGAAGATAAATCCATTATAATCATTTTTCTTGATTTCATGACCCTCTAGGGAGAAGTCCCTTATGTGGATTCATAGAGAGGAACATGGGATAGTAGACCGAAGATTGGCAGGTGATGCCATTAGAATCCTTCCTAAAGCAAGAATTTACCAATGGGTTACACTTAAACGGGTTACAAATTACAACATAATGAGTGTTTTACTATATAACATGTAATTGAATTCCTATATAATTTAAATCATGTTTTTAGTTTTGAGCCTCATAGGTTAGTGTTATCTTTACCCCCCTTAGAGAGGTTTGACATTTAGGATAGGTGGTAAGACCTAATGACCTATTTTGAGACCTGATTGGTAGGACTAGGTGGGAGATCTGGAGTCCCTTAGTTATGAATAATTCCTTAGTGGTTCAAAATTTGTTTTTATCAAGGTTAACCGATGGGAGTGGTTGGACCATGTTTTTGGATGCATGTAGTGGTCATGATCTTGGTTGTATTCTCTTTTTTAGACTAGTACAAATGTAGATCTAGGGTATTGCAATATAGGTTGGTTTATTCCTTTTGTTTCTATGAAATTACATAGGGTGCTTGTGTTTTAAGAGAGAGTTTTATGGGTAGGGTTGTTTGGGTGCCTATTCCGATTGACCAATGGATTCTTTTCAACATCTGATTAGAGTGTGTGTGGGAACATGGGACTAAAATGATAGAGTGATGAGAGTTCATGGAATAAATCATGGCACAGGTGAGGTGCTTGATTTTGAAGAGGATTTACAGAGGATCTCATAGTGTGTTAAGATTGACATGGGGTATAGCATGGTTATCTTTTACAATTAATGTTCGACTAACAAGATCATAAATAGGGTGGTCTGATTTGTTCACCCACTATGTAGGGAATGTTTAGTCCACAGAAGTTACATATGGTAACTATTTAGAATGGAACATCAGTGAGAATTATGGTGTGGTTCGAGGATTGATGGTTTTGAATGTGATGATTTTGGGCATGGTGACCCAAATATGTGGCTAAAATAAAGGAAATTACTTATAATGGTGGCTGTCTGAAAAATAAATTAGGTTTCATGAGGTGGTTGACTCGTAGCCAAGCCTCAACACACATTTTTGGGATACATGGTTTTGGGGGTTAGCTAAAGGTGAGTATAATTGAATTTTTTGTAATCTTGGCATAGGGATAGAGATAAACACATATAGATGGAATCTTAGTGTAACCATAGGATAAATACTATCATGCCCAATATCTTGACATTTTTTTGGAGTACACTGAGAGAGAATAGACTATACACCAATAAATATATTTTTATTTTTTATTTTGATGAATGGAATACATGATAGTTGTGCTTGAGGATAAGTACAAGGTTATCCATATAGTGGAGAGTGAACCATTGGAAATTTGAGTTTAGCGATCCTCTTTATGTGTTAAAACTCAATGAATTCCATGGGTATCATTCTCAGGGAGTGGAAACGGGTGTTGGATGATATTTTCATTAGCACTCAAGAATGAGAAGGTTCTTATCCATGACTATAATTATGTATACAAATGTAAATGGAATGAGTTGTGGTAATCGAAACTCATTTCGATAGAGGAATGGAAAGGATTCTCTCAAGGTTGAGAGAAAGGTGTTGGTTTCCAACTTTTGACCCTCACATAAGAAGGGTTGTGGGACCTTAAAAAAATTAATAGGATGGTTTTTTATCATTCATATTACATTGGATAAATGGGAACTGGTACTATTGGATTCCTTGTCGAATTCTAGGTACATGTATAAATACAGAATTGGGAAGAGTCTGAACGTAGGCATCAGGCTTATGGTTATCATGATGATCCAAGGATGCAAGATAAATAATGAACCAGAATTTGTGATATATAAAGAAAAAAATGGGCAGGGATGGATCATCTAGGAGAAGAAAATGGAATAATGTTATGGGATTTGATGAGAGTTCTCAGAAAGATCTCAATGTGCCTTGGAATAAAGGCATAAAGATTTTATTTTTGTGATGCGTCAGCTGTTGGGGATGAAATTTTTTTTGAACAGTCAGCTATTGGTGGTTCAACTTGTGTTTCTCTCACACGTTACGATTAATTCAATGTGGAATCACATCAGTAATTCCATTGGGGTGAGATGGGTATATTTTAAATATTAGTTGGATATTTTCAAGGAGAATTCTGCATGATTAGGTTGAGTTGATAAATTGGAATTCAACTATCTAGATCAAAATAAGGACTTTGATTAGTATCCTCAAGGGTTTTTGTGTTCAAAGAGTGATAAAAATCTCAAGATCATAGTTAGGATCTTAATGGCATGTTCCATTTAGAAATTTTGACAGTGGTAGTACCATGGATCAGAGTTGGCGGTTGAAAGAAAAGAGGTTGGTTAATGATTGATGTAAAAAATGATTATAGTTTGTCTTAGATGAGATCAACTAAGTATCCTCTTGATATTTCAGTAAGGGTTATGTGTACTGGATGAGGTTTTAGTGGGTCACGTTTCATATGTTTAAAATGGAACTTGGAAGACATTCTGGGATTTTGGAAACACAATGTGGCCGCTTGAGCGAGAATTCATGACCCAGGTAGGTTCTTTTATTTATTTTGATGCTCACCAAGACTTATTAGGGATTATAAGTGTTAAGGTGGTGAGGTTGTAAGATCCCATTTTTTTGGGTTGGAAAATTTCATAAGGAAATTTAATTTTCAATTACAATATGAGTAAAATTTTGATCAGAGCCGCAGAATGAGATTTGATAGTTAGAGGGAAACAATGTGATGTTTTTAGACATGTGACGAGGATTCAAATTTGGATCATATGTTTCAAGAGTTTCTTGAGTGTGTGGGACCTAAAACTAGTGTTTTGGGGAATTTCATCATAGGGCACATAGTTGGTGCATGGTTAGTGATAACCCTGCAACCTAATAGTGCAATCTACTTTGTATAGGTTCACAACATACTTAATCATGAATGGGTCCCCAGAAACAAGTTTGGTTTGGTGAAGAGGTGTATATGATCTCACACAATTGACCCATGATTTGTGTAACCATGCAATAAAACTATTGACAATGGAGTGGTTTCGGTAGTGAAGCTTTCATGTTTGGCACATGGTTTGGCTAACCTTGAAGCCTAACAACAAGCCTTATAAAAAAGTGACAATTTACCATTTTTACCTTATGAATGTTAAATATTTTGACACTTTATCTACCCTTTTTCACCCTACAGCTCCCTTATGCATGTACTCACCCATCTACCTTCCTCCTTGGGAGATCTCTGTCATTATTAATCCAAATCAATTGCGATTGGATTCATTGGAATCACAGGAGTACATCTTCAACTCTGTTTCCTATGTTGTGTTTTCCATTATCTTCCTATAACTATTGGTTTACCTGGTTATATTTTTTATTGCTGATTACACCAGAACTTTTCTGAATCAGATACCATAAATATGGGTTTTCCTCGGACTATAAAGAGGATGACTCAGTAGGCTATATTAACTTCTCTATATTCCACTTCGTTGAGGTATGTTTCTATAGTGAGTTTCTAAATCTTTAAATCCTAAATTAAATTTTTTAGTTTTTTTCATAATTCTACTTCTTATGTATTATCCTTGATTCAAGGTTGATTAAGTGCTATGGGGTTTTTTCAACCATTTGGTCATGGTTTTATGGAGATGTGATCAATTGGTAATGCTTTAAGATTTATTCCTTTGAAATAGGTTCAGTTTGTTGAGATTGATTAATTAATTATAAGGTATTTGTAATTAATTAACATTTGATGGTTTGGTTGTGAGATAGGACTTATATGTCTCGGGTGAGCTTCAAGGGCCACATAAGTTACTTCCTATCCTTGGAAGTAAATGTAATGATTTATATATTGTTATCTAATGATCGTACCTATCCAATGTTATCTATACATCTTTATGGTCGGTGTGTATTCTTGGGATCTCCCATGAGGGAGATGAATCCTATTTAATTTATACCAATTATTTTTTAATCCATTAAATCATATTTTTATATTGGATGAATTCTAGGGTTCACTAGAAACCCATATACACTAGAATCAAGGCTTGGAATATAGTGGCCAAGAAATAGGTCTTGAGACATGAAGTAGCCTCAAGTTCTCTTTGGAGGTGATAGTACACTTGGTAAGGGATTTATGAATTTATGAAGGCCTAGGTGGAGAAACTTCAGACAGAACAGGATTGGGATGGGTGTGTAGACCATTATAGAGATATATTGACCCTTAAATTGGGTCATGAACCATCTTCTAATGATTTCCTTAATGATAAGACACTATTTTGTTGGAAAGGCTATGCTCCACTATTTTTTATGTTATTAGATGTGACATCCTAGTGTGTTAGGTGTTAACTAGAGACAATGGTACTAACTTAGAGGATCCTAAGAGGGATACCTATGCTTATGTATAGATTTCAAGGATCTCGAGTATGATTCATATCTAGTGTTTTGATCTAGGAGGCCTAGTGGGTGCCTAGCTGTTGAACAACCCTAAGCTAGTGAATTATGGGTTTAGGAAGTGGTGGAAGAGTTTTTCAAATTAAAACCCATTACAAACATGTAATAATTAGGGGATGTGGTAGTAGTGGTGGGTTTCGGCATTCAATGACCCTCACTCTTTTATCCATGCATTCACTTGGTTTTTTGTGTAGTTATGATTTCTAGATATTTGTCCCAGTAGTCGACTCTTAGAGCCTGATGTGATATGATGATATAATGGGGATGCCTAGATATAGTTCATGGAATACAAATTTTGAACCTTAGTGATTAAATGTTACTTCATCTATATGCCTAATGTCACTAGGATCCTTCCTTAAATATGGTCCACAAATGATGTTGTCGGGTGGGCACATTTACCCCAAGAACTGGTCAATACATTCTTAGGGATTCATGATGATCTCCTCGAGCAATACCTATGATTATCACTAGGGTATGGGTGGAAACACCATTATGGGATTTCCCATACTATCATGCAGATGGAGATGTTGATCAGTTTATTTAATTGATCATGAGTTATTATCTCAGTTCAAGAGATAATTCCTTATAAGTCTCCCAGGGGTCATCCCCCTTAGGGTTCATACAAGATCTAATGTTGTTATTTCCTACTTAATAGGAATTGGGACTTGAAAATCAGACTATATTTACATGGATCAAGTGGTATAACATCCATCTCTATGCTATATTTATAAGATTCCCAATTGATACTAGAATCCTTAAATTAAATAGTGTGAGTATTAGTGATATCAGTGTTTGGACATGTATTCGCCTATAGTGACATATCTTTCTCAGAGACATTTCCAATATTGGCTGAAGTATGTATCACTGATTAGGATTAAAGATCCAAGGTCTGACATTATTATACACAACATGAGTGGCATGGCATCCAAATCAATGCCTTATCCATAGGATTTATAGCCAATTAGGATTAAAATCCCAAGGACTAACTGTGGTATTAATTTACCCTTTTTAATTCAGTTGTGTCTCTTCTTGGATGATAATATTCCATGAGTATTCCCTTATAACAAGAAACATTGAAACAAATTTTTTATTTTTTATTCTTAGATTTTAGTTATTTTTTTATTTTTATCCTAATGATTAACTCACATATAATTACACTACATTTAATGGATATTTACCAGACCATGTTGTTCGTTCCCTAATGAGTTTTTTACTCACACCCTACTCAGTCCACTATTACACCGGGGTACTTGAGTAGATGTTCCCATGGTTTCATGAACATGATGGTTTAAGGCTTGGGAATGATTAGGAATGATATACCAGAAATGTATGTGGAGATTTGTTATGTGGTACAACTTTGTGCGGGTAGTAGAGACTTGTAATTTTATTTATGATTCTTTTATGTACTCCTGTATATGTGGTCAGCCTTGTGGGTGATTAGTGTCGTATGTATAACATGGCTGTTAAATCCTTTACTGCATTTAATTTAGTATTATATCAGTGTTTATGATTATTTGTTTTACAATATATTTACTTACTACTGTGGATAATGTTTTGTTTTTTCCCACGGTTTTTTACTATGATATGAAGGAATAGTCTCTACATAGACAAAACCCAAGACCTCGTTGCTAGTTGGTAGCCACTAGAATATGGGGAGGCGTAATTGAAGTATTATTGAATAATGGCTTGACTACTATTTTTAGTGTGACTCATTCCAAAGAACATAATTCCACCTCAAAAATAATTCATATATAATTTAGAATCAATTTCCCCTCATGAAATAAAAATCATTATAAATTTCCATACATTACTCAAATGTATTTTGATATAAATTTCTTCGTCAAACATATACACAAAAAATATACCAAAACTAAATAATTTTATTCTCTACTTAGTTAGTAATTTACATATTACCATAGTCACACTTTTGATACCTATTTACAATATTTTTTTATTTCGCATATATGATAAGAGAATTTTAAATATAGAACTCAATAAAAATAACTCACATATATTATTGTTATAAATATAAATCACTTACATACATACCATATTATGTAATTATAATTGTCTCAAATGATTTTTTCGATCAATATTTTTTTATTCTACTTTCACATCCTTTCAATATACATTGGATAATTTCTTATTATGTGGAATCTTTTTGACACTCCCAATATAAAAATTAATATCTTAGTTTGAAAATATTAACTTTTATTTTAGTATCAGATTGACTTCTTCATTCACATAACGTTCATTTGTAGTTATACATCCATATTTCATCTTAAAACACTATCATTAGGACTCATCATGTTTAGAGTTTTTGTTGATTCTCTTTTATCAGAAAATAAGAAATCACATTATTTAACTTTATAATGACTTTCTAATATTAAAGTGTAGTAATAAAATTATCTTATGAATCATGTGATGAACTTTATAATAATAAATTTTTATCTCATTCTTCAATTTCATAGGCACCATGTCACATTGATAAATTTTTATCAATATTAAAGAAAACTTAGTGAAATATTTTATAAACCAATCCACATTCATCATTAAATACCAATTTTATTACATTCATGGGTGATACAACCCTTTCTTCAAATAAATATGATTTATAATATATTTATATTGACATTTCTTTTCAAAAAGATTGATATATATTTTGGGATTGTTAATTTAATCACTTTTAATAGTGTATTATTTTCTGAATATAATTTATGGGCCGGATATCGTCTTCATTGGGGTCACATTTTTTAATTCTAGAGATACATTCCCCTATATCCATCATATCTCTATTATATAAAATTTATCTATAATAATAATAATAATTATTGTTATATAAAAAATGTGTTATTTAGATATAATTATATAATAATAATTATATATATAATAAATTTTAAATATAGAAAAATTGAAATGAAAATATATAGAAAAACATTAAAAATGTCATATAGATAAATAAAAAACAATATTATATATATAATCAATAATGACTCATCTGAAAAATAATGAATGTGATCATATCATTGTAACATAAAGTAAGGAAAATATTTCATTATAATACATTCACATGAGATTTTAGTTTTATTTTTTAAGAGAATTAGAAAAAAACTAACAAAAACCATGCCTTTTTCAATGATTGAACATTTTTCCCACTATATAAGAAATTTTTTATCATGTACCAAGTATTTGATATTTCATGAAAAATATCTATAAAATATACTCTTATAGACATGTCATACTTATTATTTTTCTTAATAACTTGGGGAAACAGAAACATAGGAAAGGGGTAACATCAAATTCTCATTATTTGTAAACATAAGTGATAATAATCAAATATCATATGTGCGAATAACATGAGAATATGGGTATAATTTGGATACATAATAAAGTTATACTTAACAAATAATTTATAAAATATTAAGGTATAATTCATGGAATAACAAAATAATACAACATTAAATATCCACATATCATATGAACAAGACATACATAGAGAATTATGGAATTACAAAAAGCACAGGGAATTTCCATATATGTGAGTCACACCCCTACACCCATTCTTGATATATAATTTATCCCTTTTGTATACATTAAATTCATGAGTTACACACTTTCACCCATGATTGAGAGATACTAAATTGTGCCCATGCATACATGTATCATGAAATATAATCTTTCAACCAATGCATTGGAGTGTGATATATGACCCCTCCCATCCTCATTCCAACATATGAGTTGAGATTGAAATTAATAATTCAATATATCACAAATAATCCCTATAAATAAAACGGATTTTATATACTTTTAAATTAAAATCATATGATGAAATCATTCATAATTACATAAATAATCATAACAAGATATACCCATTAAAATAAAATGATAACCAAAGACATTCAGTTACTTTAAAGGTAAATATATTTAAATCAAGATAATAGAGCATAAAATATTTACAACATATAGATAAATGGTATATAGTTAAGTTAATAATTTCTATAACAAATCTATGTATGAAATATCAGTGAACCCCATTCAATAAACGGATGGAAATATAAAGTGTTAATAGAGGAAAGACATTGAATGGAAAATTATAATCATGAAATGACTAGGAAATACAATTTAATTAATATATTTATAAAATTGTAATCCTCAAAAATATTTTAAGAAACATTATAGCATAATTTATGATGCGAAATTTATCAGGAAATAGGTCTTTTTGAAATAAAGATAAAAATAGATGTGTAGCCATAAAAGTGTTTTTATAAAATGTTTTTAATATTTTCATCAAAAAGAAGTTACTACCCACATTAAAAATAAGTTTTTTTAAACAGATTTTATTTTTTAAAATCCATTTTTTAAAATAATCCTCAATAATGGAGTTTTGAAAAAATTTATAAAGGTTGTCTAGAGGAAATGTACAGTGGAATATATTTCAGATGATCATGGGATGAAAACTATTTTAATATATTAAAAAAACATCATTGATATAAAATTCATAAAAGGGATGAAACAAATTCATTTTTAAAATAGGAAAACAGAAATTTAGCTCCAACATTATATAACACATAATTGGGTTTTCATAAAAAAGAGAACATTGGTGGAAAGGAAATATATGGACATCGATATACCTTTTTGAGAAAGAAGTTCATAAATCTCAAAATTTTGAAATAAATATTAATATTCCCCCATAGAGATATATAATTTACTATAAAACAAATACTAATAGTAGATGAAATCAATCATGGAAGAAATAAGTTTAAGAAGTAACATTTTAACTCAATGAATAGAGTTTAGTTAACAATGACCCTAACAATTTTGGTTTCTTTTGAATCAAAAACCCCTTGAAAAAATAAAGAAAATATGGACCTTTGAAACACATAAATTACATGAATATGTTAAAATAAATTAATTAAGAAATAATATCACCATATTAATGATATTATGGCGCTTAATCTGAATTATGTCTTAATAATTTAAATTTGAGACAAAGAACCCTTTACCTTAATTTTGGGATTTAACTGAAGTGTTTGAATATACTATATAAAAAATAACTATCTTAATCAAATATATGATAATTTTATTAACATATATATCCTTTGATAAAATTAATCTATAATTATTCTCTACATTAATATTATTTAGTTACTATATTTTTTTTATTTGGTGTGAGTAATATTTATCATTTTAAACTAGTTTCATAATAGTGATGTTATTATTAATTATTTCCCATAACTTCATCATTATCAGCACATATAAAGCATTATAATTTAGTCTTTATAATTATTTATACTTTCCTAATTTTAATATATGGGAGTTTTTGTTAAAATCCTTAAATATGAAATTGATGATTAGCATGTGTTAGTGATTTTTAATGAAGGGATGTTGGTATCTTAATTAACAAGCTTAATATTAATATTAGCATTAAAGAACAAAAATAAAACAAGTATTTATTTATTTAAATTATATATTATCAATAATTATGTCCTCATAGTCATCCATTATTTTATTTGATAGCATAGTTGAAGTAGGTGGTTAGACTGACCCAAACACGAACACACAATTATTAATGGATAAGTGTGGTTGTGAAAGTGTTTTATTTCGGAATAATATCATTATTATAGAATAATGATGATATTACATAAATATTTTAGGATTTTTAAGCATTATTTAATATATTTTAAAACAAAATAAATAAACTAGATGAAAATTCAGATACGTTACTTTGTGGAGGTGGTAGTCCGCATGTACGTACATTTAGTGTTTTCATTTCTTAATGAATGAGTGGGAAATAAGTTTTATTGTGATTTTTCTATTAATAATAATAATTATGTTATATATTTCACATTTATTATTTAATTACATATTTATAACCAACTAAGAGAGGTTGGGGCTGAAGACGGAGCTTCACATAGGTGGCAATCTGTCAAAACGCTCGAGTGCTGTTTTATTTTTCTTAAGGGAAAATATGAAAAGTGGTTAACGGTTTTTATAAAATAGAAAATAATAATAATACTAATAATAATATATAATGAATTCATCATGTAATAACTTGAAATATATATTAGAAATGGAACTATAGAAAAGAAAAAATATTAGGGAAAAGTTTGTACTTACGTTGAGAACTTTGAGGTTCCCTTGGTGGATTTCTTGGAAATGGAGGACATAGGATAAATTCTTATGACAAGGTGATAAATGAAGTAGAAAATGGTTATTTGTGAAGTAAGAAGTTTTTATTTTCTAGTGTAAACCTAATCGTACAGTGTTCTTGATGGGGTAATGGGAGTCTCCTTTAATAAGCGGCGAGAATGACATTTAATAATTATTTCTTCTTAATATAAAGAGAGCACATGTTTCAAATGTCAAGAATAATAAAAAATGTAAAATAATGGTATGAAGATATTTCATTTGATAAAAACATCAAACACTTAATTATAAATATATTTTTAACATGTTAGTACTTTTACCTAGTTGGTTAACCCTTTTTACCCATTTGGCTTTTAACATGATAACAACTTTTTAACTAATTAATTAACTTTTTATGAATAAAATTAAAATGGTCTTTATTAACTAATATGGAAATTATAATTCCAAATTTAAAATAAATTTCATTAAATTAAATTTATAAAAATGATAAAAATTTATTTTAAAACAATAAATTTATAATGTTTTAAAGACAGTTTTAGAGAATAATGTAACTTATGTTCTTAAATATCCAACATATGTTTGTAAAAAAATATTTTTAAATTTAAAATATATATTAAAAAATAATTTTATTTATATAATATTTTCATAAATGTATAAGTTATACATGTTTAATAATAATTTCATAAAAGTCAAAGTATTTGTAAAAATAGTATTTTTCACTATTCATCTAAAAACAAATCTTTTCAGAAAAATAAAAAACAATTATCCTAAGATAATATTTTTATTATAAATAAAAAAATGAATTTGGTTTGGTAAAATTAAAATTCTATAATTTGAAAATTTAAATTTTGAAGTAATGTATATTAAAATACTTTTTGTTGGAAAATAACCTTTTAAAATACTATTTTTTATTCTTACTTTATATAATACACTAATGAAGATAGATTTATCAAATAAATAATATATTTTACTAAAATTATAATTTTACAGTACTATACATAGTTCAATTTAACATAATGTACAATAAATAAAAATACAACTTTTTGTAAAATAGACTTTTAACCACAAAATGGGCTAAGTAAGTTTTTATAAAATTGCATTTATGTTTATATACATATATATTTAATAATAATAATTGTGTTATTCTTATTTATTACCACTAATTAAAGTACTATATTCTAATAGTAATATTATATTTTAATGTATCACTAGTTTTGTTTTAGTTTGGTGTTTCATATAGAACAAACTATTAGTATAATATTCATTTAAGGAAAATACATTGCAAAATATTTGGTTGTTTCATTATCCCACTTAAAAAAATTTCATCCTCAAGATTTGAATTATTCACACTTAATGAAATAACTAAGGGTATATATAAGATTAATGTGACTCTAGATTTTATTTCTAATGAGGTTTCATCCTCATTATCTATGATTTGACTAGTTAACTTATATTTTCTTCAATAATTGGAATATAACTAATACTAAGTTTTTCTTTAAACATTATTTCTAAAAAACACAATATAATGGGAATATTTTTTTTACATAGGGGGCTAATTGTAAGAACCCAGATCTTCGTTTCAGGTCTGTTAATCCTTTTCTGGTCTTTTTTGAGAAAAAGAGGAAAATCTAGAAATTTTCTAAGTACACGCCGTGTACTTCATAAGTACATACCATGTATGTTGATGCAGTGCCAGGCCGTGTACTGGCCATGTCTGGGCGACACACACGGTGTGTAAGGCTGATGTGGAGGCCGCTTAAAGCTGAGTAAGGAAATGGAAAGTACACACTGTGTACCCCATAAGTACACGCCATGCACTTTTTTTTCATTAAATGGACCAGGGTCGCGCCTGACGGACAAAACTTGCTTCTTCTTCAGGTTCTTCATCTGAGAGAACCTGTATGGCTACGGAACTTCTCTGATCCCCCAAGCCTCCGTCTGTTCTATGAATCAACCGTTGTCGATTACGTTGGAACCACAGTGGTAAGCCCTTCCTTCTCCTAGAGCTTTGTATTCCAATTCCTCCTCTTTCTCAAGATATCATGGGTTGAGAATTTTGTGCATTTTTGTAGATCTACACCGTTCTAAGGAATATCAAGCATCGTGGTTCAAGTATATTGATCTCCTAGGGTCGAGGTAAGTGTTTTTTTCCTTTCTGTAGGACGTATATGAATATTTTGTGCAATTACACCAATTACCTTGAACAGGGTATTGTGTGTTTCCTATTTTTCCCTTGTTGTTTACCTGCTTTGATTGATTTCTTGAGTAGAGGTCAATCCTTGTGAATGCGGTAATTTTTTTCTGTGCTCTAGATGTTTTGTCATGCATGTTTTTCTTGTTATCCATTTTTCCATTTTCCATACCTAGTTGTAGGATAATGGAACTGTTGTGATGCTATGCGGTTATACCTTAGAATGATATCAAAATAGTTCTTGAGGTTTACTTGGGGCGATACGCGTGCTATGCATGTTTGTTTTACATAGGGCTGTGAGAACCTAGTGTAGTGGACCGTAAGGAGAATGGATGTAATGGATTCTCTGGAGTGTCTTTTTAATTCTATGTGAGACTCTATGGGGAATTGACGATGAGTTTTTCCTCAGAGATTCTGTAGTTCCTCAATATGTGCCACAGGGGGAATGAGACGTTGAGTGCTTCCCCAGAGAGCCTTTAATATGATACAAGACCACAGGGGGAATCGATAGTGAGTGCTTCCTCAGAGAGTCTATAGTTCCTTGATGTGGGCCACAGGGGGAATGAGATGTTCAGTGCTTCCCCAGAGAGCCTTTAGTACAATACAAGACCACATGGGGAATTGACAGTGAGTGCTTCCTCAAAGAGTCTATTCTTTAACTAGACCAGAGGTGTGGGACTATGTGTTCTCCCTGAGGGTTGATAGTACTTTTAGGTTGAACTATAAGGGTTAGGATATGAGAACTACCGAGGGGGTTACTTGTTGTTCTACTTGTTGATTGGATGTTACTTGTGTACTTTATATGCTAGACACTGTGGATTGTAGCTGCTGTGTGCTTTCCTGTTTACTGCTTCCTGTACTTTTACTTGCCTTGTATTCACTGACTGTTAGGCACACATCTTTGGGTGGTTTCCTACGGGGACCTTGTCTCACACCCTGTTTGGGCCATGATTTTGGGCCCAAACAGACTATTTTGTTACAGGTATAGCTAAGGGCAAGCGCCCTTCTACTTCATATACTGGACTTGCTGAGGAGCTGGAGAGCATGGGACCACGATATGGCTTGCGATGCTGAGGAGTTTACTTTTTTTCTTTTGAGCTTTGGTTTAGTATTGTATTCATAATTTTGACTTCTTTTGATGATTTCCTAGACATATGTATCATGAATCATTTTATATACATGTGTGTGTGCACTAGTTGTCTACTGTTAGTCTTCCGCTGTTTATCGTTTACTCTTGTATTGATGGTTACAGTTTCTGCTATTGTCTATTTGTTTTTCTTCCACCGTGTACTCTTCCAATGAGGGAATAGTTTCCCCAATATCACACCCAAGGACCTCGCTTATAGTCGGAAACCTTTGGAATTTGGGGAAATGCACTTGAGGCTATGTGACCAACCGGGTACGGGGCGCCTCTCGGTGGATTTTGGAACCGGGACATTACAAAGTGATATCAGAGGGTTTCTTTTCTACTGATTTACTATTTGGAGCCTTTATCTAGGGATAATATGGATTTGGTACATGGTATTAAGCTTTTCTCGAGAGTAGCAAACCTATGTATTGGGAAAATCCAATCTACCTCACTTATTACAGTTCTCTGGTTTGGCTATGTTATAGTTGATCTGATTTGACATAGAGTGATTCACATACTTTGTGTTGTTATTGTTGTTTATATTGTGGTTCTATTTCTATTGCAACCCGATGAGATGAGGGCATGCCATCTCATGCATCATATAGACACTTGTTAGAAATCACATACCATGAATTCTTACCATGCCATCTAGGGTGCATTAACAATTTCTTGTTGTTGTGATAGACATTGTGTAGATTATGCATGCTTTTGTGATAGATTACTTGATAGAATCCCTGTAGTTTGACAGATAGTTTGCTTATTCCCTTATATATGATATGTAGGAGATTCCATGCATTGATTCAAGGGGACTATGGGCCCTCACGGATCGGAATTTGGCACCGTCATGCTTGTTTTTTTGTGTTTTCTGGGCTTCAGTGTAGTTTCAGAGCTACCACCCAGAAAAACCCAGAATACATAGCATGTACTTTATATATACACACTGTGTAGTTTTTAAACCGTGTCACTGACTGTGTGAACAGAAACACGGGTTGTGGAAAATCTACAGGAACACGTCGTGTACGATAGATACACACCGTGTAGTAGTGAGTTGTGTACCTGGTCGTGTCACTAAAAAAACGGGTCAGGGAATCTTGTGTCATACACACCGTGTTTTTTATGAACATACTGTGTAGCCTTGTTCAATGTACCCGGCTATGTCATGAACAACACGGGATGATGTTATCTCCTCCTATACACGCCGTGTTTTTTAGGAACATGCCGTGTAAGGGTCACCCGTGTACCCGACCTTGTCTCCAATAACACGGGTGGGGAAAAATCTTCAAGTGCACGCCGTGTTTGTGTGGAACACACCGTGTAGCCTTAGCCATGTAACTGGTCGTGTAACTAACAACACGGGTCATTGAAACCTTGTCTACTACAAGCCGTGTCCACAGAGAACATGCCGTGTAGTCTCAGTTAAGATGAAGACCGTGTGGGTTAGCCATACAAGGAGACTCGTCCAGTGGAATAGAGTTAATTACACATCGTGTAGAGTTTATACACGTCGTGTAGTCTTGTTTTGTATGTCTTTAGTATTTCCTTCTCCTATTTCCATTTTGTACTCCTCTTTTATTCTGCTGACTTTTTGACACTAGACACACCTTTGGGGATGAGGACATCTAGTGTATGTCAGTGCAGGGAGTGCCCTATCGAGGTTGCAGGGTATCAGTTCTTATGGGATCTCTATATACTAGAGAGGGAAGGATATGATGTCATTCTCGGGATGGACTGGTTGGTTCCCTTCCAGGAAGTCATCAACTATTATCGCCGTAGGGTGAGTTTCATTTCACGAGAGGGTGAATCTTTTCTTCATATTGGTGAATGGTATGTTTAGGCAAGTCGATCAGGACTCGAGCATCATGGTATACGATGGGTTACGACCTAGATTTCTATACTTTATCTGGATGATTAGGGGACTTCACAGTTGGACTTTTCTCCAGTGGTGGATCGTTTCAGATATGTCTTTCTAGAGGATTGCTTAGGTTTTCATCCAGAGTGTGAGGTAGAATTATCTATTGAGATCGTGCCAGGAGTGGCACCGGTGGCCATTCCTCCCTTCAAGATGGATGCACCTGAGTTTTAGGAGCTCAAGAACCAGTTGTAGGAGTTGCAGGAAAAGGGTTTCATCTGACCCAGTACTTATCCTTGGGGTTCTCCTGTCCTGTTTGTGAAGAGGGAATACGGTACCCTTAGGCTCTATGTGGATTATTAGAAGTTGAACAAGTTGACAGTCAAGAACCGATATCCCTTGCTGAGGATTGATGATCTTTTCGATCAACTTCGAGGAGCCCAGGTGTTCTCGAAGAACAATTTGAGATCCGATTATCATCAGTTTCACGTTAGACCATCAGATATACCTCTGACATACTTCAGAAGCAGGTATGGTCTCTATGAGTATACAGTTATTCCATTTGGTCTCACGAATGTGCTAGAAATTTTCATGGAACTGATGAACTGAGTGTTCCATCCTTACTTGGATTCCTTCATCGTGGTCTTTGTGGAAAATATCTTGGTGTACTCTCATACTCAACAAAACCATGCTACCCATCTTGAGATTGTTCTGATTACACTGAGAGAGCATCAAATTTATTCTAAACTCTCGAAGTGCCAATTTTGGATGGATTAGATTCACTTATTTGGTCACATCATCTCAGAGACAAGAGTATGTTTGGACCTAGAGAAAGTGAGATCTGTAGTTTCTTGGGAGAAACCAAAGAATTTTTTTGAGGTACAGAGTTTCCTAGGGCTGGATAGATACTACAAAAACTTCATTCGGGGCGTTTTGACGCCAAGAAGCACCATTAAAAAAACTAACCAAGAAGGGGGAAATGTTTTTATGGTCATATTCTTGTGAGTCATCCTTTCAAGAGCTGAGGGGAAGGTTGATGTCAGCACCGATACTAGTCTTTCTAGAGCCAGGAAAGTGCTATACTATTTATTGTGATGCTTCAGGTATCGGGCTGAGTGCTTTTCTTATGCAGGGAGATGGAGTCGTTGCGTACAGGTCTCGGCAGTTGAGGCCACATGAGAGGAACTACCCGACACACAATCTAGAGTTGGAAGCTGTTGTTCATGCCTTGCACTGTTGGAGACATTACCTTATGGGAGAGCACTTTGTGGTTTTCACCGACCAAAAGAGTCTCAAGTACATATTCACTTAGCGTGATCTGAATTTGAGAGAGCTCAGGTGGGTCGAGTATCCCCAGTCTTTTGATTTCGAGCATGCCTATATGCCAGGAAAGGGGAACGCAGTGGCAGATGCGTTGAGCAGGAGAACTTAGATTAAGGTAGTTTAGGAGGCCAGTAGTGAGTGGAAGCTTATGGATCTGTTCTCTGAGGTGCATATGGAGGTGAACGACAGACAAAGACAGACTTACCTATCTTCTATAGCGGTTACCTCTACACTTCTTGATCGAGTACAAATGAGGTAGCTATCATACTCTGAAGGCTTAGTCATTCGGGAGAGTGTGTTAGGAGAGGACCCTATTCATGGATGGAAAGTGGGAGAGGATGATATCTTGTGTTTCTAGGGATGGATATGGGTGCCAATAAAAATACGTGTGGAGATGATGCCGGATTTTCATTCCTCAGTTTTTGCAGTTCATCCTGGAGTCCCCAAGATGTATCAGGATCTTCATCACCAGTACTGGTGGCCAGGTATGAAGGGAGATGTTGGTGGTTTCGTCTTGAGGTGTTCTACTTGTCTGTAGGTGAAGGCAGAGCATTAGTGACCAGTAGTCGTTTTACAGTAGTTACCCATTCCGGAGTGGAAGTGGAATGATGTTGTGATGGAATTTGTGACCGGATTCCCGAGGTCGCCTCGAGCGAATGATGTTGTTTGGGTTGTCGACGATAGGCTTACGAAGGTTGCTCACTTCTTACCGATCAAGTATACCTTCAGTGTTGATGATCTGGGATGACTATACATCCAAGAGATTGTACGTCTGCATGGAGTTCCACAATCCATTATTTCAGATAGGGATGCATACTTTACTTCTTGGTTCTGGAAGGGGCATTAAAGGGCTTTGGGAACACATGTACTTTTTAGTACAGCATCCCATATAGATGGCCAGTCCGAGCGTACGATCTAGGTGCTTGAGGATATGCTCTGAGCTTGAATTCTAGACTTTGGCTGTTCTTGGGAGAATCATATCCCTCTTGTGGAGTTCGCCTACAAAACAATTTTGAGGTGACTATTCAGATGTCACCTTATGAGGATTTCTGTGGTAGGCCATGCCGATCACCTTTATGCTGGATGGAGGTAGGAGATGTGGCTTTATTGGGACCTCATCTTGTATAAAAGACCTCAGAGCAGATAGATTTGATTCAGAAGAGGATGGCTACAACACAGTCTCGACAGAAGTATTATGCTGATCAGCGGAGACGACCTCTAGAGTTCAAGGTCGGGGATCAGTTTTTCCTGCGTGTCGCACCGAGGTTGGGACACAAGAGGATTCAAAGACAGGGTAAGATTCCATCACGGTACATCGGTCCATTTGAGGTATTTGATAGAGTTATCCCGATTTCCTATCAGTTGCGGCTATCTCTGAGGTACCGGGCCATGCATGACGTCTTCTATGTCTCTCAGCTCCGACATTACTTTTCAGACCCGACTCATGTCTTTCTGCCCGAGGAGGATGAGCTTGAAGTGAATGCATCATTTGAGGAGAATCATATCCGGATTGTCGATTGTAGTACAAAGGTTCTCCTTGGGAGGTATGTTCCTCTAGTATGGGTGCTATGGCAGCACGGGCGAGTACAGGATGAGACCTAGGGGAGGGAGTCCGATGTACAATCACAGTGGCCAGAGCTGTTCGGGGTTTCTTCTTCTGCATCTCTCTAGGGAAATTCGGGGATGAATTTCTTTAAGGGGGGAAGTTTTTAAGAACCTGGATCTTCGTTTCAGGTATGTTTTTCCTTTTATTGTCATTTTTTAGAAAAAGAGGAAAATTTGGAAATTTTCTAAGTACATTCCATGTACTTTATAAGTACACGCCGTGTACTTTGATACAATGCCAGGCCGTGTGCTGACCGTGTCCGGGCCACACACACGGTGTGTAGGGGTGATGTGGAGGCCGCTTAAAGTGGAGTATGGAAAGACCAATTACACTTCGTGTACCCTAGAAGTACACTCTATGTGCTTTTTTTCATTAAACGGTCTGAGGTTTCGACTGACGGACATAACTCGCTTCTTCTTCAGGTTCTTAATCCGAGAGAACCCATACGGCCGCAGAAATTCTCCGAGCCTCTGAGCCTCCATCCATTATCGGAATTGACCGCCGTCGTTGCGTTGGAACCGAAGTGGTAAGACCTTCCTTCTCATAGATTTTTGTCTTCCAATTCCACCTCTTTCTCGATATATTTTGGGTTGAGCGTTTTGTGCGTTTTCATATATCTATGCCTTTATAAGGAAAATCAAGCCTCATGGTTCTAGTATATCATTCTCCTAGGGTAGAGGTAGGTGGTTTGTGCCTTTTTGTAGGAATTCTATAAATATTTTGTGCAATTCCACCAATTCCCTTGAACAGGGTATTGTGTGTTTCCTATTTTTTCCCTGTTGTTTTCCTGCTTTTCTTGACTGCTTGAGTAGTGGTCAATTCTTGTAAATAGGGTAATTTTTACTGTGCTATGGATGTTTTGTCATGCATGTTTTTCCTGTTAGGAATTTTTCTAGTTTCCATGCCTAGTTGTAAAATAGTGGAATGGTTGTGCTGCTATGCTGTTGTGCCTTAGAATGATATCCAAGTAGTTCTTGAGGTTACTTGGGGCGTTACGTGCGCTATGCATGTTTTTTTTACACAGGGCTGTAAGAACCTAGTGTAGTGTACCATAGGGAGAATGGATATAAGGGATTCTCCAGAGTGTCTTATTAATTCGATGTGAGACCACATGGGGAATTGACGATGAGTGCTTCCTCAGAGAGTCTGTAGTTCCTCGACGCGGGCCACATAGGGAATGAGATGTTGAGTGCTTCCCCAGAGAGCCTTTAGTACGATACGACACCATAGGGGGAATTGATGGTGAGTGCTTCCTTAGAGAGTCTATAGTTCCTTGACGTGGGCCACAGGGGGAATGAGACGTTGGGTTCTTCCCCATAGAGACTTTAGTACGATACGAGACCACATGGGGAATTTACAGTGAATGCTTCGTCGGAGAGTCTATTCTTCACCTGGACCATATGGGTGAGACTATGTGTGCCTCCCAGAGGGTTGCTAGTACTTTTAGGTTGAACCATAAGGGTTATACTATGAGAACTACCAAGTGGGTTACCCTTTTTTCTACTTGTTGATTGGTTTTTACTTGTGTACTTTATATGGTAGACACTGTGGATTGTAGCTACTGTGTGATTTCCTGTTTACTACTTTCTGTACTTTTACTTTCCATGTATTCACTAACTATTAGGCACAGATATTTGGGTGGTTGCCTATTGGGACCTTGTCTCACACCCTGTTTGGGCCATGCTTTTGGGCCCAAAAAGACTATGTTGTTGTAGGTATAGATAAGGGAAAGCGCCCTTCTACTTCAGGTACTTGACTTGCTGAGGAGTTGGAGAGCATGAGACCAAGATATGGCTTGCGATGCTGAGGAGTTTACTTATTTTATTATGCACTTTGGTTTAGTATTGTATTCATCATTGTGACTTGGTTGGATTCCTTCCGAGACATATATATCATGCATAATTTTATATACATGTGTGTGTGATCTAGTTGTTTACTGTTAGTCTTCCGCTGTTTGTCGTTTACTCTTGTATGGATGGTTACAGTTTCTACTATTGTCTATTTGTTTTTCTTCCACTGTGTACTCTGCCAATGAGGGCATAGTTTCCCCACTATCACACCCAAGGCCCTCGCTGCTAGTTGGAAGCCTCTGGAATTTGGGGAAATGCGTTTGAGGCCATGTGACCACCGGGTACGGGGTGCCTCTGGGTGGTTTCTGGAATCGGGACGTTACACTTATATCCTGCCTTAATAGGTGTTCATTAGTTTATTTTTTAGTTGTGTTTTTTCAATCTTGAAAATTATCATCAACTCTATGTAAAGAGAGTCAATCCATGCCTAATATCACAAAAAATCTAACTTATGGAAGGATAGTAGTATTTTATTGGAACAGAATTCCAATAAACATATATTAGAGATGAGTTATATACTTGGGATACAATAATCGTTCAACTAAAAGTTTTTATTTATAATTAAACATCTAGTCATCAGTGTGGTTATTTTATCTTTTTAGAAATTATTCTAGGTAAAGAGGATTTTTTTAATAAGTTATGAATATAACACTCATAGTTCATGAGTGAAAAATCAATGTTCATCATCCCATGTCATTTTTGGAATGCACTTATATAGCTTTGGTTGCATAGCCTTTACCTTTTCTTGAACATTGTTGGTGCCTTTCATCCTTGATAGCACTAAGATTAAAGCATTGACTTGAATAATTCATAAGTTCCCCACATTTAATAAATTGATCTATTTATGTTATCCCTTAAAAAAATTTCCCTTTCACTATTTCGAATAGTTATTTCACTTTTACACAAAAAATTATTTCTCTATGTGCTCCTTTTCAGCACATTAAACATCTCTTAGTTTCGTTATGACAATACCCTTCTTGATTCTTTCCATATTTTTGACATGAATGAAATTAAACTTTATTTCCTCCTTGATCTTCATTAATTGATCATCCATGATAAAAAATACTTATTTTATTTGATGTGTTTGGAAACTAAACTATTTCCACATAATTCATCATTATTTTTGATAGATAAATCAACATAATTATAAAGTTTCTCACCTTATTTCGTATTCCAATATGTTTCTCGTTGGGAAAATTTTTATATAGTCCATAAAATATACTATTAACTTGATTTAGTTGGTTATCAACCATTACTATAATGAAAATGAGTTAAAATGAGTGATTATAACAATAATAGAATTATTATAAGATAATTATATGAAAAAATCGTCCTTGAAATATCTTAATATTCCAAATTATTATATTATATTTTAGTTTAACCTAAATCACACTATAATAAATATGGATTTATTTATATTGTGTTCTCTCATATTTATTAACTAATGTTAGGTGTGAAATATTAGGGCCACTTAATGTACACTATTTTAAATATTGATTTGATACTGAACCATTCTTTTTAGGGTTCTTACCACCTGGAACATCCATGCTACAACCGTATATAGTTTTCCCTATCCAGAGTGGGATACAATATCTTAAGGATACACACAGTATCTAATTTATCAACACTCAAGGATTTTATCCTATACATAGACTTTTTTTAGGGGTTTCACTAAAGTTATCTTATCCCAATCCCTTAAATATTTAATATTATCTCAACAATCCTAAAGGGTTACCTATACCTATGAAATTATGACCAACCTTAACCTATCAAGCCTTAAATTATCCTCAACTAAAATCAAAACCTCTAAATTAATCTTTACCATACTATAATACAAACAATGATAGCCTAAATAAATGAAAATATCCTAAATAAAATAATTAATGAAAATACTTCATTAAAATACATTCACTTGAACTTTTTAGTTCATTTTTCTTCAAAATTATGAGAAAACATTAACTAAAACAAATCCATTCATTTTTAAACTGATACAAAATTTTCTAACTATATAGAAAACTTCTTAATCGATGAAAATACTTCCATATCTCAAAAACATTATCTACACCAGATACTATTATAAACACATTATAGATATTAATTTTATTAATAACTTTTTTAAATGGAAGTATAAGAAAGGGGTGAACACATATTCTATGTAATGGTAACATAAGAAATAACCATCCAAGATCATATAGATATAATCATAAAATATAAGAAAATTATACCCAATAAATTATGGAAAAAAATCACGGAATAAGGCATGGAATTACATAATAATACGTCATGAAAAATCCACATATCATAAAAGAAATTTTTAGTAATTTAATTTCCACATAACTATAATAATATGAAAACATCACATTTTTTATTCCCACAATTGTACAAATTCTTACAAGAAAAATTAGTTATACCCATGTATACATCACCTTCATGAGTAAAACGCATTCTCCCATTCTTATGATTAACTAAATTATGTCTGTGTATACATGAATTAGGATAAATAAAAATTTAATAAATTTAATGGAGGTTGATATTGGACCTCACTTATAATCACCCATACCTATGAATTACACTTGAAATCAATCATTAATCATATCATAAAGAACCCAAGAAAATAAAATGGGTTTCATATCCTTTTAAAATGGAATAACATAATGAAAAAATTCATAATTTCATCAATAATCATAACATGATATACCCATGATAATATAAGAATATCTAAATATATTCAGTAACTTTGAAGTTAAATACCCATAAATTAAGATAATAAAGAATATGTAATTTAAACTATATACATAAAAGGTATATAATTCAGTCAATAATTTCTCCAAAAAATAAATTTATGGAATCTAGGTAAACACACTTCAATCAATGGAAGGAAATATAGAGTGTTCATAGCGGAAAGGAATTAGAGAATATAAACTTTAAATGAATTAGAAAGACAAAAGAAATAATATATTTCCATTAGTCTAACCCAAAAAATAGTATATGATAACTTAGAGGATAATTTTTGGAAGTAAATTTCCAATGAAATTAATTTTTTTTTGAGATAGAGATGAAATTGGATGTGGAACCATAAAAGAGTTTTTAGAAAATGTTATTAACATTATCATAAAAGAAAAAGTTACTGGTCAATTTAAAAAAATTTCTTTGAAAATGTGATTCGATTCAGTTTTTGAAAATAAATAGTTTTTAAAACTATTATCAACAATGGAGTCATGAAGAAACATATAAAGGTTCACCTATTAAAATTTATAGTGGAAGACAAATTATATGGTAATAGGAAGAAAACTATTTTAATATTTTAAAATAACTTCATTGAAACCCATTCCATAAAAGTTATAGAAAATCCTAATTTTTGAAATAGGAAAAAAGAAATATGAAGCTCACATGAGATAAAAAATAATCAGGATTCCATATATAAAGGAGAAAATTTCTGGGAAATTATTACATGGATAAGGATAGGAACCCATTGTTAAAGGGGACGAGATTCACTCTCAACAATAATATACCATTTTGAGAAAGAATTACATCAACATAAATTATTTGAAATAAAAATTAATGTTTCCTCAAAGAGAAAGAGAGGGTACCATGAAATAAATTCTCGTAATGGATGAAACCAATATTGGATGAACAAATTTTAATAAGAATAATTATAACTCAAGGAAGGATTTGAGTTAGAAAAAACCCTAATGATTTTGGTATCTTTTGAATTGAAATATATTTAAATAAATAAATATATATATATATATATTTATATATTCAAACCAAATTAATTAAAATAATATGTTAAAATAAATTAATTTGGATTTAATCACACCATATTAAAGATAACATGATGTAAAATAAGAATTTTGTCACAAGAAATTAAATTTGAAACAAAAAACCCCTTAACTTAATTCCTAACTTCTACTAAAGCACATCACTATCCTATATTAAAAAAGTACATATCTTAATAACATATTTAATAAATTTATTTATATCTCTAACCTTTATAAACTTTATTTATAGTTATTATCTAAATGTATTTTAGTAATCTATTATATTTTTTCAATATCAGGTGTGAGTAATCTGGATCGTTTTGAACTAGTTTCATAATAATGTTGTTTTTATTTATTATTTTTAAATTTTTTATCATTCATAGAACACAAAATTTACTATAATTTATTTTCTATAATTATTTATATTGTTATAATATAATTATAATGGATTTTTTATTAGGATCTTTAAATATGAAAATAGTTATGAGAATGTTTCCCTAATTTTTAATAAATGTGCATTGTTATCTTAATTAACGAGTTTAAAATCAATGTTACCATTAAATATCCAAAATAATATCACTATTTAATTATTTAAATCATATATTATCATTAACTATATTCTCATATTCATCTATGATATTATTTTATATCTCTGTTTAAGTAGGTGATAAGGCCAACACAGACATTTACATATAATAATTAATTGATGAGTATGGTTATGGAAGTTATTTATCTAGTAATAATATAATTATTATAGAATAATAATGATATTATTTTGATATTTTTATTTTTTTGAATTATATATTGTGATATTTTAAATTATAATAATGAAACTAGATGAAAAATGAGAAATGTTAATTTATGGAGGTGGTAATCCGCACATACGCCTGGTTAACAATTTCATTTTGAAACGAATGAGAGAGAATGATAGGGTATTAAAAATTTTATATTAATAATAATGATTATATTGTATATGTAATATTTTTTCATCAATTCCAAACTTATAACCAACTAAGATAGGCGGTGGTTCAAATTGGAAGACATCTTTTCATGGAGGCGGTAATGCACACAAACACACGAGTGACATTTTCATTGTTCTAAAGGGAAAAGGGGAATGGTGGTTAATTGTTAGTACTGTTTGGTCCACTTGGTTAGATACCCTGAAAGGGGGGTGAATCATGGTATGACTGATCATAAACCTTAAAGAATGCACAAGACACAACAATTTTTACTTGGTTCACCCTCACTGGGCTACGTCCAAGGAGTGTACACTGACAGTGTGCCGATGTTCCAATTCCACTATAAGCGCGCTGCTATTTACAAGTTTGAATTGGACTCACTATCCCTTCTGGTTTATAACCACTCACAATTTGAGAACTCACTTCTCTCTCAACTAAAGTGATCTCACTACTTCTTTAGAAGATCTTCTCACAGTTTATAGACATGTAGGTCTCTTCATTACCACTAATGAATGCATCCTATACTGTAGGTAGATTCTCTATTTAAGTCCAAATTTCATCCACTAATGAATATGCCTTTTTCACCTTAACACTGGGAAATTACTTTGGAAATACCTTTTCAAAGCACCCTACTTCGTGAGGCTCCCAATTTCATGAAGTTCAAATAAGCACTATCGGAAATCTAACCTTTCCCAACGCTTTTATACCAATGGTTTGGCCAAACCGTTGGGAAAGCCCACTTTGATGTCACTTTTACCAACGGATTGGCCAAACCATTAGGAAAAGTCCACTTTGAGGCCACTTTTCCCAATGGTTTGGCTAAACTATTGGGAAAGGGTGGGACCTATAACCTACGGTTCTCAAAACCATTGGGAAAGGCCTATCCCAACGGTTTTGAGAACCGTTGGGACAGGTTCCCTTATTTTTTATGTGTACATTTGTCAAATATCGTCAAATAAATCAATATATAAATTACATATAAATATATATATCTATATATATATATCCAAATATATTTACAAAGGATACTGTAGGATAGTGGTAGAGTCATTGATTTATAACATGGAGGTTGTGGGCTCAAACCTCCGCTGAAACACTTTTTTATATATTTACCTATCCCAAAGGTTTCCTCAAACCGTTGGGAAAGACCTATCCCAATGGTTTTACAAACTGTTTGGATAGGGCTTCATATGGTTGGTTTTACCAATGGTTCAATCCAAACTATTGGGAAAAACTATCCCAACGGTTGTGCGAAACTGTTGGGATAGGTTCATTTTTCTAACCTATCCCAACGGCTCTGTGTAAACCATTGGGAAAATCTTTCCCAACGCCTTACTTACCAATGGATTGTAGAACCGTTGGAGTAAGATATACAAATGGTTCTACAGGCTTTCCCAATGGTTCAGAACCATTGGGAAATTGTCTATTTCCAGTAGTGAAGCCTTCACAAACTCCCTACCATTTTGAGAAGCTCACACATTCATGGAGATCATGCATCACAAAGCTCAAGTCATCCCAGAGTGACTTCCCTCAAGAAGCTCACTAATAAAATGCAGATCATGAAACTTTCACGGAGCTAGATTAGCCATCGCGAAGCTCCTTCCTTTCGCAAAGCACACTACCTTCGCGAACCACGTTCACGAGCTGAGAGAAAAATATTTCTTTGAAAACACTCTACTTCTTTTGAGGGTGTCGAGGAATATTTATTAGAGATTCCACCGACTCTCAAACCTTCCACATGATGTTTTTTCCATGTCATCCCTAATCGCAAATCTCCTAAATTCTAGCTGAATTTATCTCAAAATCGCGAAGCAACACGATAGTTTTCTGATCACGGATCTTGACGTAATCGCAGAGTGTTCCATCAATTACTTCGTAACTTTGTTGAAAATCTCTACTCAGAATGCCCTTCACTGCCGTAATTATCTTCAACGCTTCTGTTTGTAAATCTTGTCGTAATTATGAAGAATCACCGTCAACATTTTTGATGTCTTCGCTAAATCCAAACCATTAATCCTATCTTCATGAAATTCATGCATTTTTCATATTTTGATGAGATCTTCAAGGATATACACCATATATCTATTCTTTTGTACCACCTCCAAGTCATCCTTTCCTTTTTCATGGTTCTTTGTCAACATGGATTGTCCACAACATCTTTGGAACTTGACAATTCACTATGGAAACCTGCATTGTAAAAAAACACTAGCAACCCAAAAATGCTGCAATGCTACCTTGGGGGATTTTTTTCCAACAAGTAAAAAAATATAAAATAATTAATTTTAATATAAATACAAAATTAAAAATTTAATATTAGGAAGAATTTATTTTAAATGGAATGATTGAAAATAAACAACGTTATGGAAAAGTAAGTACTTACATTGAGAACATTGAGCAACCGTAGGAGGATACCTTAGAAAGGGAGGATTTAGGATAAATTATTATCAAATGAAGATAATTTAAGTTTAAAAGTGTTAAATGGTATGTATAAAGGTCATGAATTTAATATTAAACATAAATTTTTAGCATTTTTAAATGGGTGGTGAAAGGCCCAATTTAACTGGTGATAATTACAATTTTGTAATTGTTTTATATTAATATAAAGAGAAAACATTTTTTATAAGTCAAGAGGAATATAAATAAAAAATAATTTATTGAAGATAATATTTTTTTATAAAAACCTCAAAAAATTAATTATAGAGTCATTAGTAATATATTATTCCTTTTACCCATTTTTATCCCTTTTTACCCTTTTGGCTTTTACAGCGGTAACATTTTTAACTGAGTAAGTCATTTTTATGTTTAATAATTAAATGATAATTATTAAATAATATGAAAATCATAATTAAAAATTCTAAATCCATTTTATTTGTTTTAATTTATAAAATTGATTAAAATCAATTTTAAAATAATAAATGTATAGCGCATTAAAAATGGTTTTAGAGAATAGTATTACAGAAGTTCTAAAATATTAAAAATTGGTTTTTAAATAAGAATAAATTTTACATTTAAAATATATCTTATAAAATACATATTTTTTCAATAGAAGGATTTATAAATTTATAATTCTTACGTATTTACTAATAATGTCAAAAAAGTCATGATATTTTCAGAAAATTAAATTTTCACTATTAAAAAAATCAATCTTATTAGAAACATATAAAATATTTTCATACAAAAATGTAGTTTTTATACATCCAAAAATGAAGTCAATTTGGTAGAATTAAAATTGTAAAATGTGATAATTTTACTCCGAAACAAAAATATAATGAAAAACATTTTTCAAAGGAAGAAAAACTTTTAAAATACCATCTATTCTTATAAATAAGTTCTATAAAACATAAATATGATATCAATAATAAATGAAAATAAGGAATAAAAAATGGAAAAAATACATATAAGAAGAAAAAACATTTAAAAAATGCATTTGGTACTCATCCGAGGGTGAAAGATAAAAAAATAAAAAATTACATTTTATAATCTATAGTAAAAAAATTATATTCATTACCAATATAAAATTCACCATGATCCACAATAAAATAAAAATATTTACTCCAAATGAAATCACGTGAAATATGAAAAAACAAGGGAAAAAAATTGGCATTAATTTTACTATTAATTCTAATTATAGGTGAGTGAGATATTTTAAAGGCCTTTAAATTATTACTTTTCACATAATAGGAGAAATATATTGTATCTAATAATAAAAGATTCATTAAAAATAATAACTTGTAGTGGGTGATCTACATACTGTTCTTGAGAGGTGAGTCTTCTTAAATCTTATAAAAATTGGTAGTGATGAATAAAAATTTAATACTAGAAGAATTACTATATTGGTAATAATGATACATTTATAAGACTTAAAGAATTATAATGGACACATGAAACATATATTAAATCACATCATTATGATATAAAAGATATATTATCTCATGGATATCCCTCTCATGATATTTAGTGTTTTACCTCTTCTACCTCATCCCCTCACATGACAGTGTCATTCCTTTCCCACTTCTTCTCTATGATGGATACTACACTTATATGGATCTATTAAACTTTTTTGTGTTTCTAATTGTGTTTTGTTTCTTTTAATTTGGTGTTGATTCTTTAATTTATTCCTCTTCCTTTTAGTTTTTGCATCATACCTTTCCTAGTTCTTACTCCCACTTATCTCTCTTGGATTTTTGACTCTATTATTCTTACATGAAAAAATCATGTCTTCCTAAATAAAACTCATTTTAGTGAAAATATCTCAGAGGTGGTCATACTTTTTTCCATTCAGACGGAATCTCTGGTGGTTCCATTGGATATGGGTGCTAGTACTTCCATCTGAGAGAGGTGATGGTCTATTTGCAATGAATCAATGATGTTTTGGTACTTTAAAATAATCATTATATGGAATATAATTTGGGGGTATATTATAGGGGTTTAATTCATTCAGCTATATTGGAGAGATTCCCCTTTTTGGGCACTTTATTGTGTTATCCCTTATTTTGGATGTTTCTCAATATGTTCCTTCTTTTTGTTATCTCCCCATTGGTTGTTCATGATTCCCCTCTACTCTTTCTATAATATCCATCACATGAGACTTCATATTTGGTCTCTTGAGATGGTAAATATGGTAGCTTTCTATCACACCGAGAGATACATTGGACAATGAATGTGGTAGGTTTTCCTTTTTCCGGTGAGATGAAACTAATTTACAAATATGATGGTTTGTAGCACTGTTATATCTAATGTTATAGTATGGTTCCTGGTTCATCTATTAATCATGGAGTTTTTAGTGGTTTGGAATCTCTATTGATGATCCCGATTGGGATGATCCATACCTCAAGAACATGTGTATCTAGTAGTGGTGGTTTAATGGATTTGTGTTTTATTTTTTTTCAAATATGTTGATGTTCTGGACTTCAGTGGTTTGATTTTAGAAACACAGTTGGTGATAAGGATTCTGGATTATGGATTATAGCGTGTGGCTCAATCTAGTGCCTCAAGGACTATGGTGGCAATGTGGACTTTTTTTCATTTATAATTTTAAATTTGAAGGTGATGAATATAACCCACAATGATACATTTGGTTTTGTGTCAATTTTTATAATTTGTTTATTATTTTTATAGTTTCTCCCCAAGCGATGTCACTTATAAATTTTTTTGGGTTTGAAATTTCTATTTTAATTAGATCATTAAATTTTACTTGGTTTTTTGATATTTGGTTTGTGTGTATTATTACATCCCAACCATGACCCATTTTCTTGTGTAATATTGAGGTTCCACTAACCATTGGTTCATTCCATGAACACTTAATTATGGTTTTAAATTATAAATCTATGTGAAATCATTGGGGGACGATTTACCCTCATACAAAACATAACCTATAATAGAAAATGAAAATAATCCAAAATTGGTACATATTATGCCTACAAGGGTAATTGATAACCAAAATACAATAAAATAATAAAATAGTAATAATATACATAATTTAAATTGTACAAACCAATATACTAATAAAACCAAAAGACTCAAAGATGACCCTAGTGATGATTGTGGCACTACTACCTACACTACACCATGATCAGCTCCAAGTTCTATCCTCTAGTAATAGTGACTACAATATCAGGATTCTATGTTATAAAAGTAAGATACCTTTCACTAACACACATATTCATAAACAATTTCTACAGATGGACCAAAGTACATATGCTTTGGGTGAGTATACAACCCATTAATAAATCCACCAGAGGCTTCCCAGACACACCACTCATATGAGAATAAGTTATCTCATAATAAATATATATAAAAAAGAGGAAAATTTACCCAAGGCACATACATACAAGTATACTAAATAATTAGTGAAATAAACATGTTATGAACCAAATCCCTCCCACATAGAACCATGAAAATCCTCCAACGCAACCTTCATGAAATGGGATTTCCATAATACCCCCAACTTTAGAGTAGAGCCTTTGTTCCTCATGCCCAAGATATCACTTGGTAAATTAACCCAATGCGAGCAAATGGCATGGAGTCTAATTTCAATTCAATATATCCTCTCTCAATGTATTATGAACACACACCAATCCCATGTTCATTTCGAATTCACACACACCAATGTTTTTATTTGTAAAATAAATAACCATAATTAATATATATAATAGCGTTGTACAAAATTATATATTTAAAAAAAATTAACTTAGATATCATAAGCCTTCAAGTAATTTGAAGAAGTTAATTGGGAGAGAATCCATAAACCTTTAACCATTCTTCTAGACACAATAGCGAGGAAGAACATCTACAGAGATGAGAGTTGCTCATAATTCTAATACAAGATCCTTGTTTGCAAACACCATTGATAAAATAAAGAGTGATATTTTTTCAAAGGTGTAATTGATTCAAAAAGATATTTATGCTCCCAAACAAATTTCACACATGGTTTCCCATTCAAGAACATATGTCCCCAAAACACATCATTAATTTTATCTATTTTAAAAATTGATATAATCATCACCGCACCTTGGCCCATGACATGGTGCTTCCTCCCTAGCAATTTTGAGGTGGGTTATTTTAAGATTTCATAATGAGTGAATGTTGTGTAATTTTCCCCAAATACATAGTGGTGATATATTTTTAATCACGGACCATGATGTCCAATTCCAGATCATGTGTTAGATAAATATTTTCATGTTATAAAAGATGTTGGGAGCCGTAGACTATGAAATGGTCTCCATGCATGATAATGTAACCTAGTATAGATCTAGAGAAATCACAATAGACCATGTATCCCTCACCAAGTGCTTGAAAATATAGAATCAATGCTAAGGTATGGAAATCCTTAAGGCCCTGATAAGATTGATGACATTCATTGATCCGCTGGAACATAACAAAATTCAGAGTTAAGGCCATGAAAGGTGAAACTAAATGTGAGAAATTATAGACACTAAACTAATAATATAATTTTAACTCCATGAATATTTATATCTTGAATACATTAATAGGTGGTTTCTATGAGATCAAAACCACAATTTGGAACACATATATAACATTCAATTGATATGGTTTTCATGAAATGTGCTCATCATAATCTCTATGTGCCTTTCCTAGTCACTTCCAATTTTAGAATACAAAAAAATGTAATAAAAAATCCCGAAAAAAATGCTTCCAAATACCTATAAAATATATTTTTCATCAATACCATGAATACCATAGGTTTATTCATAAGAAAGAAAAATATGAATAAGTACTCATAGTGGTATTAACGACTCAAAAATGTCTTTAAATATCCACATTCCTAATTTAAATTTTGTGGTAACCCTACAATAAACCAATATTTTAGATAGTTTTTAATAATAAATACATAGTAAAACACTGCCATATTTATTATTTATAAAAATTACTGGAGTGTCCCTATGTGGTGTAATTGTTCCAAAAAATTACATTATTTTGAATTATACCAAGTGAAATTTTATTTCTTACAATTTCATTGGTTCCATTCTACATAAAGGAAGAACAATAGGACACTTTCTTTGTTGTAGGCTGATGGAAACTCCCATCTCTCTTTTAGGTGGTATCCTTGAAAACAATTTCAGAAAGAGATTGGGGTTTCAATCCACTATACGAGGAATATTATTTATTTTTATTGAATCAATATCTACCATGTTCATTATTGATAACTGATACAAGGTATTTATGAATACTATAATTGAAGGCCATTCAGACATAGGATTTAGGTTACATTCTCCTTTAAATTGATGAGAATCTCCATCAAGGGCTATGAAATATTCTCATTGATCAAATAAATTAATACATTCTTTAGAATATAATAAAAAATCCATCCCCAAAATATTATATATATATATATATATCTAATAAGGTTTACTCACATAGAAACTTGATTTAATAAATGGTGACAAAATATTCCACACATTTAAATCCCCTGAACTCTTATTTTTTGAGAGCTATTTTGATGCTTAGGACCTGAGGAATCATCTCCACATGTAACCAAATTTGATTAAACACATGAAAAAAAGTAAAATAGTTGGAGGAATTAGGGCCAAAGAAGACTTTCATTAATGTATAATATATAAAAATCCTAATATAAATCATTGGGGGACACAATTCTTCCTTAACTGTGGTATTGTTATCTATATAATGTTGTTAGTTTTTCTCACCTAGATTGTTCCTTAACTTACATTGAGATTGATCAATTTTAGATATCAAGGTTTTCCTAGAGTCACGTTGACTATGTCACTATGAAGGATGATATCCACATAAGATTGTACAGTTGGAGTTTTTGAGGCTTGAGTAAACATTGAACCACCTCCACTATTTGAATTTGGTGGGTATGTATATAAATTATTAAGGTGACCCTTCTGAACACAATTATGGAATTGTTAAGGTGGTGTATTACATTACGTATTGATATGGTCCAAATAATAACTTTGATAGAAACCTTGTCGGTTGATAATTCATCGAAAGAGTAATTGACTATAAAGATTGATTATTAGGTGATTTATTTCTATGGGAGTACTTATACCTCCTATGCTACCACTAGTATTTTGACATATTAATGGATATAAAATGTTTCCCCACTACTAAGTTTCAAAACAATATCTTTTTCTATAACTAAATCCTTATTTTCCTTGTCTATTTAATTTTCAATACTAAACATTTACACTCTATAGTGAATTGACAGTATTAATCCCAACTCAAGAATGCATGATATAAGAGATTAATAATTTTACACTTATGATGAAATGATATATTGGTTTGTGAATTGATCTTTGTATTACATGAATGAAATATTAGTTTACTAAGATCTACGAATTCAATCTTCATTGATACATGGAATGTATATGGGTAAAATTATTTTTTATAAAATTATTAAAATACATCCAATGAGAGGCCTTAACCAAACTTCACATGAACATCTGGGTACCACCATTGTTGTGATAGGTCTTCAAGCATACACACTTCTAACATTACATTGATGTCTATTGGGATACAAAAGAAAATTGATGATTACTTCTATCTCACCAAACCATACTTCAACATTTATGATCCTTATGTCTCCTTGAAAGATTGGTGGGTTTTTCTTTTGGAATTCCAATGGAAGATCCATATATCATTTTTCATCTATGTAATTCCCTTTTTTACTAATTTTTCATAGTGATGTGAATGAGTTATTGAATAAATTTTGTTGAGGTGGAACCATATTCTCAGTAGCTCACTCTTCCTAATTTCCCAGAGTCATGGCTAGTGTCATTTTGCTATAGCTATAGTAAAAGTCACCACTTAGTCACCATTCATGCTCTATTCATAGATTTTTACATGTTTAGTAGCTGAAAATAAAATAATATTATAAGTTTTTCAATTCAAGTGTCATTAAATATGATATGAATGATGGAATCATAGTGGGAAGCCTCACACTAATGCATAATACCTATGTCACATTAGCTAAAACCATGAAGATGCGGTGAGGACACCCCAAGAACTGTTTATGAATTTTTTTTACCTAGACCACCCTAGTGACTTGATGTTAAATATAATGAGGTTAGATGAATATTTTTATACTATACATTCCACATTAAAATACATCTTATCTCCATGACTACCATCCTATCTAACAAACTATAGAAAACTGAATAAATTTATAACATCCAGAACCTAATACACTATCTTAGGTAGGACTGAGGTGACATTAACCTTATCTTCAACATCATACAACAAATACTGGAAATGAATTACATGGGTATATGAAATCATTGAGGGAGGATTTATCCTTATACATGACATAGCCTTTAATGAACAACCATAATACTACCAAAAAGATAAACATGATGCATGAATGTGAAACATCAAAGAAAACTATAAAAAAATAAAGTAGTTTTTAGTTACTCAATGTAAATAGTAGAACACGATGTATCCATAAACCCAAAATACTCAAAGGCATGCCTAGTTTTGATTGTGGTACTTAACCCTATAATTCACCATGACTAACTCAATGATCCATCCTTTAAAAATAATTTTTACTTCATTAGAGTGATCTACTACTAATGTAAGTGACATTTACCTTACCTATATCATGATAAATCCGAAATTCATACAAAGTTAAGTATATATACAAGGGGTGAGTATAAAAACTATTAGACAATACATCAGAGGTACCCCACACACACCACTAGGATGAGTACAAGTTAGCTATCAATAAATATATATTAAAATAAGAGGAAAAAATAACTAAGGAACATATACAAAATTATATAATATAAGTAGTGGAATAACCTTGTTATGTACCTAATCCCTCCCTTGAAAAACCATTCTATGGATCCAATGAATCCCCTTTAATATGCGAAATCCAAAATTAAACCAATTTTTGAGATGAACCATTGTTCATCCAAACCAAGACATCATAGGAAGGAGTAGTCCAATATAACCTATATAGAACAACAACCAAATCTGAATAAAACTGGACCCGTTCAATGTTATTTGAACACTTTCCAATGACATTCCCATGTATTCTTCATACACACCAATGGTTTTATTTGAAAAAATAGCTCGAATCAATATATTAAAGATGTTTATCCCGAATGATAAACTTACAAAGAAAAAAATTTAGATTTTTTTCACAATAATTTATGTTCTTATAAGAAGTAAAGTGGGAGATAAGACACCTACCTTCAACCATACATATTAACAATTTGGAAAAGTATAAATTTTGGAAAGAGAAGAGTCGCCCAACACACCCATAGAAGTCTCCCATTCCCAATAATTAATGATCGACGAAATATTGATAATTTTTGTAGGGTTAACCAAGTGAAAAATTTGGTTAACATCCCCCAAAAATGTTACACAAAATTTCCCATTCCAATGTAAAACCACCCCAAAAAAACATAGCAGTATTTTTTTCTATTTTCAGAATAGAGATGATAAGAACCTTTCCTTGGACCATGAAATGGTGATTTCTACCAAGACATATTGAATATATTTCTTGAGTTAGAACTTTTTCAACAACCATAGCCTCCCCCACAGTGAGTTCCATGGAACAGGAGTAAATACATCACCATTTTCAACCCACCATGCCTTTGATATTGTTATGGTGGCTTGTCCTTTTCCATTTCTAAATAAAAAAATGGAGACCACTCTATATCAAACCGAGAAACCATGCCCACTTACATGGCATAATGGTCACCCTATTTTACATAGATGAACCTGCCTTGATAAAATGACCAAAAAATGGTCATCCATCCCATTTTACTAGTTTTGGCACACTCTTCACCACAAAACCATCTCAAGAGGCTTCCCATTACTTGAGATATAGGTAGAACCCTTCCATAAAGACCCTCATGCACGAACCCTTTCTCAAGGACCTAGACACAAATAGCCTCACACAAGATATATGATCTTTACACCACTTAGAAGACCCTTACACTAACTTAACCCCACCACCAATCCCAACACTATGGTGTGGTGGACCTCTAAAATCACAAAATTCCCCTTTTCCATACAAGAACCTTTCCAAATGTTGGAAACCAAAATAATAAAAAATTAAAAATAAAATAACAAAATCAAACTATAATATGCATCAAACCAGGGGTGTCACATAGGTTCTCACATAACCCTAGAGAAGTGGTTATTCTAAAAAAATATAATTTTAGATCGATATAATTGTGGTGTTAAAAAATATATAGGTGAACATGTTTTCAAAAGTGTTTTAGTAACTTAAATATATTATCATGAAAGGTTGTGAATGTAGATGGTTGGTGACAATAAAATGAAATTATATTGAATTATAAAATTTTAATTAATTTCTGAGTGAAATTATTTTCATATGTGGGTGATCAACTAAATATAAAATATTAGAATCTTTTATTTTTCAATGCAATAATGAAAATTAAGGGTAACATATATCGACATAAAATTTGTTGGCTACTAAAATATAATGACTCTATATAAAAATGAATATAAATCAAACTAGGAGGTGTGTATGTGTTGCCTCACATGGTTACCCAAAAATTTCCTTATAGAATACCCATTTCAAATAGCATCTAAATCAAAAAAAAAATCAAACTAAGGCACCCTTGATCTGTAATCTCGAATCTGGTGACAAAAACTGTTTCTTTAAACACTATATTTGATAAAAAGTGAGATAAACCTATATTTGTTTTTCAAAATTTTCATATGTTAAAAATTTAATATGATAATAAACACATAATCTAAAGAATAAATGGTTTTGTTTCTTGGAGGATCAATTACATAGGAAACTTATTTTTCCAAACCTATGATAAATCCACCACGATAAAACCACACCATAATACCTTATAGAATTCTCATAAGACATACACATATTCATAACATGGGTAATAGAAACATAAGAAATGAGTGAGACTATATGCTTAATAAGGCAAAAAATCATTAATATGCTATCAGTTTTTAGATCATAAGTATATGAGAATAATTGAGGAGGGAAGAAATATATTCTTAGGAATAACATGGAACAATAATAGTTTTCTGTAAGGAATGACAAAAGGATATATAAACTAGAATTTTCACACACATACCATGGAATGAGATTGAGGTATTAATAAATATTAACCATAATCAATGAAATATAAAAAATGTAGATCAAATAAGAAAATTAAACATCATGTAGTAATAAAACCAAATCATTGTCAGTATTATCCTATGAATAAATCCATGTTATTTTACCCTTTGTGTTTGAGAAATAATCTAACCATATCCACCCTATAAGTAGTAGAAAAATCCAAGCACATACACCCTCTATTTTTTCCCCAACAAATTGAAGAATTTACACCCTTTATGTTTGTGAAAAAATCCACGAATATCCACCCAATATTTTTTAACAAATATATGTATATCCTCCCATTATATTTTTGAAAATAAAATCCAATCATTTCCACCCTATTAGTTGTGAAAAAATACAAGTATTACCGTGATTATTTTTCTTCTAAAAAAACAATAATTTCCTTGATTTATGTTTTAAGAAAATCCAACCATGTCCAAAAATTATATTGTGAATAAATCTTATCATGTCTATTATTAATGTTGTGAAAAAGATACAAGAATGTCTACACTTAATTATCCCATTTGGTATAAAAACAAAACCAATACATTGGAGGGTTATATATAAACCTACCCCTCAAAATCCATACAAATTTGTGCCATAAATTATCAATTATTTAATATATCATGATAACCCATTGGAGGAAATGGATTTCATTCAATGCATCATAATTAACCTATGGAAAGAATAATGGGCTTCATAACATTTCAAGATGGTATCACCAAAATTTAAATGAATAATCTAAATGGTTAATACCTTAAATTAAATCACCCTAAAAGAGTATTTTATTTGAGAATTTAAAGGGTGATTCATGAAAAGTAATTTCTAAAAAAATAAAGCCTTTAAAAATAAATCAAAAAATAAAATTGAAATATTAAATATGTTTTTTTAAAAATTATTCTATCATTAGTATAATATATAGAGTTATGGTCACTTTTAATAGTAAATTTCAGAATGTTGAAGTGAGAAAATTTGAAATAATTTAATTTTAAATAGAAATTTTAGTATTGGAGCCTGGAAAAAGAAATAAATATTTAAAAAAGTTGAAGTGAAAATATCTTGAAAAGTTTATCTTTTTGAAATGGAATCTTTAATAATGGATCCCTAAAAATAGCACAAATCTTTCAAAATGATCAAGTAATTTTTTTAGAAAAATTTTACTTTTAAAAATAATATTAAATAACAGATCACTAAAAAGATGTAATGGTAATCAAAATGCAATAAAGAGTAGAAGATAAAACAATTAATTCTGAAAAAAAACAAACTATTAAAATATTTTGAAATACCTCAACAAAAAACCAATATCATAAAAATATTAATACATATTCCTTTTTAACAAAGGTCACATGTACATAATTAGGTTTACCAATATAAAACAAAACATCAATGGGAAATGAAGATATGGACATGGAGGGGAAACCATAGTAAAATAGGATGGAAATTCATCTTAAAAATGATATAATTTTTGTGAAAAAATTCATGAATGTAAAATATTTTATTTAAAAATATATTCTAGATAGAGTAGAAAAGAAATTAGCATGAAATAAAATATTAGGGTAGAAGTAACCATGCTTGGAAGAAAGATGATTAAGAAGAATCATTTTTCCTAAATGAAGAGAGTGGATTTAACAATGACCCATACAAATTAGTTAACTTTTTAAAAATAAGTCCATGAAAGTTATATTGTGAGATGGATTTATAAATCCATTTAAATGGATGAAAATTATCACAAAAATAATTTTATTGAAATATATAAAAAATATATATACAACCGGTGAATACAAATAAGATCTTAATGAAGAAAACCTGAGGTAAAAATTACCGTTCAAATTTTTCATCATTTCAATCTAAATCAATTTAAAGAATTAATGTGATATTGATCATTCAACCCCATTAAAATATTGTAAAATACATCCATTAGGTAGTAATCATACCATTCAAACACATTATGGTGAATAATTTAAAACATGTATCAGGAAATTAAATTGGAGACATAGAATCCCTCACCCATTTTAGAACCATTTTCATACCTATATCATTTTCTAAAATTAATTTAAAATTTTTCTTAACTTTTATATTATTTAATTATTATATATTCTGAATATCTAGTGTGAGTAGTCTTGATCATTTTGAGCTAGTTTTTTGATAACTATGTTTTTATTAATTCTTATGTAAAATTTCATCATTCCAAAAATATAAAATGTACTAGATTTGATGATTTATAATTATTTATTATATAATAATTTAATTCTACAAGAATTTTTTGTTATGGTCTTTAAAATGATATTGGTGATGGGCACGTTTCACTGATTTTTAATGAATAGATGTTGTTATCATAATTAATGAGTTTAATATTGATGTTACAATTTAAAAACCAAAATCAAATCATAATATGGAAATTTATACAATATATTATCTATAATTAATTTCTCATGGAACTCCATGATATTATTTTATGTAATTGTTCAAGTAGATGGTTTGATAGACTCAAATATGAATATAAAGTAACAAATTAAAGATTATGAAGTGTTTTAACTATAATATCATTATTCTAGATGCCTAATGATATTTATTCAGTATTAATAAAGTGATAAATCATAATTTAATATAATTATAAGATGAGTAAATGGATTCCAACCTATTCCATAAAAAAATAAATTGTTTTCCCACGTAATACTTTTGTTTTTGATATTTGAATTTACTACAATAATTTATTAATCATATTATTAAAAGGATGTCTAATTCATCGTACTATAAAACTAATAATTTCATAAAAATTATATTTCCCCATTAAATTATGCATTACTATCATACATTTAAGGTGGTTAATTAAAATGAAACATGATTCTTAGTGGAGCTACAAGGTCTCACGTAAACATGAATATTATTGACATTTTCTTTATGGGAAATAGGGAAATGTTCCAAATAGTAATATACACAATATAAAAAATTAATTATACTTGAAATACTAAATTCAACATATAATATTTGGTAAAAATATTTTTTAATTGGAGATAAAGGATTGAGAAAATGTTAGGGAAAATTTTGTACTTATATTATGAACTTAAGGGTTCTCTTAGAAATCCCTTTGAAAATAGAGGTATTATAATAACTAATTGAGACATAGGGATTATGAAAAATTATATAGGATTATATAAATATAAAAAAATTTGATTTTTGGGAGGAAATTTTATGGGTTTTGAACATCATGAAATTGTGGAATTGATCCCCTTTTATAATTAATAAATTTTATTGTAAATACTCCTTAGTTTTCAGTAATGGAATTATATTATTCCTTGGAAAAAGGATTAGAAGGTAAAAAATAATGGAATATGGTACATGTTAAGGTCTAAAATACTATAATACATAAATTTTAGGGACATTTTTAGGGAATTTAGGCCTTTCCCTTTGTTTTGTAACAATTACCATAATTAACTTTTACTACGGTAAGTATATTTTATTCTCAATAATTATTTTTATTAGAAATAATTAAATATAATTTTTTTAAATAAATTGATAATTATAATATCATCTATATAATTCATTTTATAAAATAAAATTTATAGGTTTGAGAAAAATTAAATTCAAAATATACATATGTAGTGCATTAATACAATTTTTACAAAAAGTTTATTTTCAAGATTGAAATTTAAGTATTGAATTAAATTATTAATGACACTTAATTTCATAAAATAAATTGGGTTTTTTAATTAAAAAATAAATTTATGTGTATTAAAAATCAATATAAAATCTAATTTTACCAAAATATTATTTAATTGATAAAAAATACTTGTATTTTTTTTTGGAAAATATCACTTAAGACCTTAAAATTTTATTCATACGTTTTATAAATTTAATTTAATCTATTTAAATGAATGATTATAATCCTTAAATAAATTATTTATTATGAAAATTTTTTAATGAGATTTTAATTTATAATTTCTCCTTCATGTAGTAAAAAACACTATGGTTTTAGTGAAAACTATATTTTTAACTATTAACCTAAAAATACATTATTTTAGAAAGATCTAAAAAATTTAACCAAAGATAATTTTGATATGAGGAATTAAAAAAATTAGCTCTGTTTTATAAAATTTATATTTAAACATTTATAAATTTGTCTCTTAAAATATATAAGGAGAAGTTACTTTTAGGGAATAATTCCTTTTTGAAACATGATGTTTTCTAAATCATATTTTGTAAAAAAAATTAATTGATTAATTTTTTTTATTTAATTTTTGTTTCATTATTATTAATGTTTCTTAATAATATACATCTAATATGTCACTGATCATTTTATTATGGTGTTAAATTTAAAATGACCTATCAAGAATAATATATATTTAGAGACAAAGATATTTGAAAATCATGGGACATTATATTCCCCACTAACTAAAATATTTCCTTAAAATTTACATTGTTTTTAACAAAAGGAAGAAGATATGGGATCCATAAAAAAATTAAGATATATATTTTATAGATATATCAACCTCAAAATCTTAGATACTAGGAGACTCATCATTTCCCACAAAACTGGAATATATTGAGATTTATCCATTTTATCAATAATTTGTGTAACACCCCGACCCGAACCGGAGGGTCCAAGCCAAATATCCCCATGAACTCATGCGCACCTCCACTTTTGAATGAGTTCAATGACTATTAGTGAGGGTATGAATGTAACTATGAGGTGATTATCCCCTAAGTGTCGTATCGTTAGACCAATAATATAAATAAAATAATAAAAAACATAGAGTAATCAAAGCAGAAGATGTGACATCATAATGTAATATCCGATGGAAAACTTTTCATACAAATATATAAAAAGGATCCCAGTGTGTCATGCCAAAAAAGTGTATATTGAGTAAAATTAAATAAATAATAACATTGAGGAATCCTCCATAGTACATCTCAATACCACTTCTAACTCCATGATCCTTAGTTAAACCATTTACCATAGGCTCTTTTCCCATACCAAGATCCCTTTACATGATGTTATCTTGTACATCGAGATACCCATATAGGGTGTGAGTAATAAAACCGAGTATAACACAACCAATATTTCCTTAACAAGTATTCATAGGTCAAACAGGTACATTCCATGATAAAAACTAATGTGCAATAAAACATAAACAATCATATGTCGAGTACCCATATAATAACTATGCCACCCCATGATCCAGCCATACTTGCTTCGTCTCCATGCTTGAAGAATGATGAAATATATTAGAAGTGATCAAGAACTAGACAGAAGGTTAGAAACAGGTACTCGGTATCCTTAAGGCATAGAGTGTACATGCTACTCGACATTTTTAAGGCATCAAGTTTTGAAACGTAACTCGATATCCTCAAGGAATCAGGGTTTGGGTCAAGACACAATAATATCATAATCCTACCCTATAAAAGGGTCCACAATAATCATTTTTCCACATCATGTTCACTCCTCCTATAGGGGATAAACATACCACTAGGTATTACCTATTATGAATACCATGATAAAAAATCCAGGGCATGGTGAAAACACACACAACAGGGCATAAAATGATAAGGAAATCGGAACACATCATTAGGAAAATATAATAGGATTATATAATAACATGTGATCAACATAAATCATTGTAATAGGCTAGTATTATAATACTCATGGCATTAATAATTATAAACGAGTCTCACAGGACACACACACACACATGCGATCACACTGAAGCATGAAAAAACAATCAAACACAAGAATCATACCATGGGAATAGGTGTATACAAGATCCCTAACAGGTAAGGAACCCACTAACTCAATGTTTCTGATTATGTACTCCAATATTCATCAATTAATCATATAAAAAATCACATTGATCACCCATGGATAACTATCTCGCACTTCAATTCCTATCATGGGTTTTTGTTCATCAAAGTAGAGGTTTTGAGAAGAGGTAGAAGAAGATTATATTACTATAAAGGTAGTTCTATAATAAGATACCTCATTTAGTCCATCAACCAAACTTTTTATAAGATATATTTAAGGATATGATGTCAATTCACTAGATCTATTGTCAATACAAGAACAAATTGTGAATTTCACATTTAATCATGAAATGAACCTCGTGTCTAGATAACGAACATGATTCATCATGAAACCAACATGAAATATATTTTAAAACCATATTCTGGAAGGATATGAAGACATAGGGTTGGACATATGATCCATGCCAAGATAATGAGGAGAAAGAGAGAAACATTTTAGGAAATATAACATAGAAACACCAAGAGTTGATCCAAAATTATTAGGGAATAATCCAGTAGTTTGAGGGCTAGAAGAGCTCTTTTAGAAGTCCTAAATTCACCCTAGTTTTGAGTGTAAATGTTGTGACAAATTTGAGCTCATTGGCCTCATGAATTTATAGTAATCCTAGAAAAACATGCATAATGGTGTAGTTCATAGGTCTACACCATAATGTGTCCCAAAACAGTAGGGATTACGATGTAATGGAGTTGGCAATGTTGTAGTTGTTCCTAGTCAATATATTGTTTGGAATCCACAAAACGGTCAATGGATAGATCATGTAATGAAAGGGATAAGACAACCATACAATGGTTATAACTACATTATAGCCAGTAACACCTCATAGGGATTCTCTTCCACAACCACCTTCCACAGTTCAAGAGTGAAAAAATTAGAAGAACCACCCAAACTCCACATTCTAGACTAAATTATATATTCAAATATACACAAAAGTATATTAAAAAATGACCCAAAATCACCAAAATTGGACAATAAACCACAAAAACCCATCCACCCCATATCTATAACCTATATAGAGAAAAAGATACACCAAGATATAGAATCGGATTCCACTCAACATTCCCATTTTCCTTTGAATCCAACCCAAGGTCATATCTAAAATGTTTAGGGTGTTATGATTATCTCACCCTAAAAATTTCTCATCCTAAAGAAGTTCCTCTATGATTATTTTTAAAATAACCTAGGCCATTGTGCTTGAACATCTACCTCTCACACCTAGGTCACCACTTAGATTCATCTACGACATGCATGGGATTGGGTATGTACCTCCACAACAGAGACACCCGGAACACATCGTGCATACCGTGACAGAGGGGAGGAAGATCCAGTTATAATTCCATTATTCCAACCCACTTAATAATCTAGAAGGGTCCAAAATTACATGATATTAGATTCTATTTATTTCTCAAATGGAAATGGAGAAATCAAGGAGCTGCTCTAAAAAAACTCAATCACCGACAGTAAAATTTCAATGTCTCCTCTTACAATAATTAAAAGAATTCTTCTTGATCAGAGCTATGAACAACCTCTTCAGAATCACATGCACTCTCTCAATTTTATCCTATAATATGTTGGTTCCCACAACTACATCATCCCCATCCTTATACCAATAAAGTAGTGAATGATATTGCCTACCATAAAGAGTCTCATATTGTTTCATGTGGATCGACGCCCGGTAACTGTTGTTTTAAAAGATCTAAAATCGGGATAGGTGATCATAAATGATCTAGCAATTTGTTGGATGTAAGTATGAATCATATCCTCTAATATATATTTTTTTATCTAACTATATGTCTATCTAAGGATGGTATGTTGTGATCAATCTCAGCTGAGTTCCTAATGCTTTTTTAATCCCTGCAAAAATTGTGTTTTAAAACATACATTTATATTAGATATAGTCCCAAAGAAAATTCAATGAAAGTGTATTATTTCACATAAATTAATATTTACTAGTTCATACACTATGTGAGTCTCACATATTTATAAGAAATGAGCATATTTTGTTAGCCGATTAATAATAAACCAAACAATGTTAGATCCTTGGGGTTCTAGTTATAAATGTCATAAAGTTGATCCTGATTTCCTCTAGCTTCCACATGTGCATAAGAATTAGCTGTATCAAACCACTAGAGAATTGGTGCCCAAAAATTATCCTTTAGAAATTAAGGCATCAAGAAACAAATCCAACAATGTCCCTCTTTATCCTTGGCCTCTAGAACTATCTCTTGAATTAACGGTACATAATTTTTCTCCAGAATTCACTACCCACTTAGAGGTATAGAATTACCTCATCATCTCTTCCCTAATAGATGTGGGGACCATAAATCTCATATGTAATAGGTTTATATAATCACTATCCAAATACCACCTAGGTTTTAGATCACCACCTACTAGTTGTTCTAACATCAAACTACAATATAGGTTTTATTCCTAATCAACATTAACTTAGTCTACCAAAGAAGACATGATCACTAATGGGGTACATGTCATCGATCACTAGTTCTAAGAAGTATCCATCCTTTAATTGGATAACAATCTGATCAAATTCCACTATTCCTCAAATTGCATCCAACAATCTTCTAATCCACTAGTGTCTTATGGATAAGAGGATCTACAACAACATTACCTTTATCTGGTCTATAGAACATCTCAAAGTCAAACATATATAGGCACTCTATGTAGAACCTATGACTCAAGTTTATATCCCACTGTGTAAATATATAATGGACGATATTATGGTCTTTTTAGATTAAAAAATCTTACCAAATTGATATTATAACCAAACAATCAAAGCGTGGACAACTGCTTCATGCTTCAAATCATGGGCATGATAGTTTGTATTATGGAGATGTAGTTGATGTGAACCATAAGCTACGAAAGTCTCTATTTTCATTTTTAAACTTCCCAAACCATCACTAGATTCATTTTAATAAATGGAATACCCATTCCAAGTATTATTAAGGATCAATACTAGTGTTGTATTCAACCTCCAATTCATCTTAATAAAATCCTCCTCACACTGCTTTGATCATATAAACTTCACCCCTTTTCTCCATCAATGTAGTTTTGGGTGCTGAGAAATGGTAGAAGTACTAGATCAAATACCAATGGAATCCCACTAAACCAAGTAATCTCATTATTTCATACACTTTCTAGGTATATGTATAGGACATCACTAAATCCACTTCCTTTAGGTCTACTGATATATCGATCTAAAAAACCTCATACTGAAAAAATTTCACCCAATGAATCCTAAAGGGTCGCCTTTATAGGATGGCATAAAGCTGATGTGCTTAAAGTTGAATAAGGAATATCTCCTGATGATTTCCATGCTTCTCTAGGGTTAGTGATTATATTAAGATGTCATCAATGAACACTACAAAAAAATGATTTAATATATGGGTGTAAGATATTGTTCATGAGAACCATAATCATTTTTGGTCTATTCTTCAGTCCAAACAGCACCACCACGTACTCTTACATCCCACACCTACTCTGGACCATCATCTTTGGGATGTCATACTCTCTAACCTATAGCAGGGGATAGCCTAATCAAATATCAATCTTGGAGATCTACCAGACTCACTTTAACTAAACAAATAGAATTTTGGCCATGGGAAATTATACATATTCTTCACCATCAATTGATTCAGATTGTATAAATCTATGAAAAGATGAAGGATATTGTCTATATTATTGGTGAAAATAACATGTTCAACCCATGATGAATTACACTACCTGATGAATCCCTTTTCTTCCATGTGATTGAGTTGTACCTTGGTATCCTTAAACTTGGTCAACACCATACAATAAGAGGGTATGAAAATGTGATACACACCTTTCATAATGTATATCTAAAACTAAAATCCTCTATCCTAGGAAGGAATATGAATTCATTAGGTAATATTTCCAAAAAGATATTAAAAACTAAAGAAGAAATGAGGTGGATGTTGATGGACCGGTTGAAAGATCCAAGATTACAATTTATTTCCTAATCATCCCCAGTTGGCCCATATTTGGTCCCAATCTACTCTCTCCAAACTTCAATTCTCTGGTCATCATGATATTATCTCAATTAGGTAAAGTAAATGATACTCATCTCCAATAGAAATCAACAAGAGATCTAAACATTGTTATCGAATCCATTCTAATAATCAAAATGAATCTCTTCATCTCTAGAATAAAAAAGTCCAAAAAATTTCCATAACAAAAAAAACTATAGGACACACATAAAATCAATTAATATGGTCCACTTTATTTCCCAATAGTGTGTTGAATGAAATAAACTCATATTAAATCTTGAACAATAAGTTAAGTCCCATAAAAACATGTGAAAATATATTCAAATTGGAAGCACCAAAATAAAAAATAGTGGTAGAAAAAATATAAGTGAACAAGACCATACCTCAGAAATATACAGTCCCTAACCAGTGGTTTTAGGAGTCTAATACACCATTTAAACACAGTGTACCTCATCTTTGTGACCCTTTACCTGAGGTACATGACCATCTTGAGTCATCGTCATCTAATCCTACTATTATAGACATAGACCATATCCTTCAGTAATTGATTGTGCCTATCTTACACTGTTGTAGTACATTAAACTCAATTCTCTAGAGAAAAACTAATAGAGATTCCCCATCTTTCTACAATTCTAATACTTTCTATGGGGTGAAGTATAGAGCTTGTGATATTGTTTGACCTTTCCACTATTAAAGCACTATGAAATTTCTTATGAGGGGGATGAAAAATATGCACTCTTGTATAAATGTATACTACCAGCCTATTATATTTATTTAATATTCCTCTTTCTACTAATAAAATAAACACTCAATATATAATAATGAGTTCCACCAACCTAATTACTAAAGGATGGAAGAAGACCAACTGCTCGATCTTCCTCTAAAACCTTACCAGCAGTCAAACCCATAAACAAAAATTCCGAGTATGTAGTTAGATGGAAGATATTGAAAAATTGACTAATGTAAAAGATAAGACCATTCTAAGTCATATTAGACTTATGTTTTTTTAACAATGATAATATAAAAAAACCATCTAAATAAATTGGGAAAAGTACACAGAAACTGCTATGGATATCTTCTTTAGCTCCATAAGCTACTTCACACAGTCCATCTTCAGAATATCAAGAAATAATTACTTAAAAAATAGTACCTTTAAGGTCACATAGGGGAGAAACTCATGTATTCCAGATCGTCCCATCAAGCCCCACCATTTCTTGAGGGGTCCCTATAGCTTGAATGCTTATAGGTTCACCTTCTTATCTCAACTAGGACAAATACTCCCTCGATGATGTATATGTGATACTCAAAATATTTCATCCCTATAGTAATATAAAATGAAGGTCGATACTAGATCTGGAAGTACCTAGTTTAGCTGACCATATGCCTCGGTTCCCCTTCATATATGATAGGAACAAGAAGAAGGACTCCTAACTAAGGTGTCCCTCAGTATATGCTACCAGGGTAGGTGGAGGATCATGCTCTACTAAACCCTCCTGCAATGTGAACTATAGAACAGGGGAATCCACCCTTGAGGGAGAATCTTGACCCATGTCATCTAGTGGTTTAAATAGTATCCTTTGAGGAGGCCTCTTCTGAAACATATAGTTAATATTTGAATGTCTTAATCCATTAATACAAATCATAACTAGTTTATGGGATCACACAAGGTTCTCCTAAGATTCTACCCATAACCTAAGGTATATCCCTATTTATATTAACAAAGGACAATATCCCTACCTGTTATTCATAGTCATATATATATATATATGACATAACAAAATTCCCATGTTCTACTAATTAATGCTAGCATAGATATATCAAAATAGCATGGAAAATAGATATATTGCCTGATAATAAATACAAACTTATAAAAAATAGATAACACACATCAAAACATTAAATTTAAGAACTACTATTAAGTCTACAATAAGTATATATATGGAATGTGGCACTTTGTTCCTTGTTGTGATGCATGAATGAACCCAAAATATTTTAAAACTTTAATTGTAATCCATTAAATGGAAACTTAGAGGACCATTACACATGAGCTGACCAAGAACTTGGAAACTCCCCTAGTTGAGTCCCATATATCCCATATACTTTCTACCATATCATAGGTTATTTGAAAGAAAAAATAAACTGTACACTGATACCATTTTTAGCACCCCTACATAAAGCATTGGGTCCAAGCTAGAGATACTGATAACCTCTTACAATCCTCCCCAATGAAAAAGGCTATTAACTAGAATTTAGATTCAAAAATTCATTATTGGGGGGAATATACCCTCAGTATCATATCCTTGAATCAATAATATCAATAAAATATAAATCAAAAAATATAAATCAAAGAGAAAGATAAGAAATCATAATGTAATATCCTTTGACATGCATGTCATACAAATAAATAATAATATCATAGTGTGGACACCTAAACCAGATTATTTATAGTGAATGTAAATTAATAATAACACTATGTAATCCTACATAGTATATATCATAAAATCTATAATCCTCGGATCAACCATATATCATAGGACCTATGCCCTTTCCATGATCCCTGTATATTAAGTCTGTACGGGCATAGAGATTCCCATGTAGGGTGTGAGTAATAAAACACAGAAGGAAACCACCTAATAATCCTTATAAAGTGTAAATAGGTTTAACATGTGTATTACATGATAGAAATTAATATACAAGAATGCATAAACAACCATATGCTAAGCACCCATTTTTTCTCAATACACCACAAGCCCCGACAGTACCTACTTTGGCTCTGTGTCGAAAGGCTGATCAATGATTTAAAAAGTGATCAAGAATTAACCAAAAGGATTAAAACATGTTACCCAACATCCTCAAATCATTGAGTGAACATTTTAATCTTCATCCTGAAGGCATCATGTGGCAACACGTTACTCAGTGTCTTTAAGGAATCATGTTTTGAGCTAGGCCACAAGGCTGTCCTGATCCTAATATATGTAAGGTTCCACTATCATAATTCTGAAATATAATGCACACTCCCGCTCTAAGGGATAATCATACCATGGTGGTTCAAATATTATTAGTGAAAAGCTAATACAACTAAGGCATGGAAAAAACACACACAACCGGGAAAATCATAATAAGGAAAAACAACACCTCATAAAGAGAATAGAGTAGTATCATATAATAACATGTTATCCAAATAAAATCTGTTAACAAGTTACTTTAGAAATAATAATATCATCAATCATCATAAATGGGTCTCACAGGCTACACACACCTGCATGTGATCAAACTCAAGCATTAAAAACAAAAAATACAACATTAGAATCATACCATAAAAGAAAATGTATATAAGCATCCCAAATGGTAATTAATATCCTACCTCAAGGTTGTTGATTAAGTAATCCAATATACATCAAATGATTAAGTCCCAGATAAAATTGTGCATCCATAGAGAACTTTCTTGCAGATGAAGGATTCTTTTCTCAATTTTCAATTCATTAAATATGTGGTTTAGAGAAGAGAGCCTAGAGGATTGCGATCCCATATAGGTAGTTATATAATCACATAACTCATGGAGTTCATAAAAAGAAAAATTTCTGATATATGTTAATTAAGAGGACACAATTCACCATATCTATTGTAAATTCTAGAATGGATTATAAATTTATAATAAAATAGGGTTAATAACCTCAGGTCTAAACAATGAACAATGATCCATCATTAAACTGTCACAAAATAAATTCTAACACCAGATTTAGGAAATATATAGAAACATAAGCTTATACATATGATCTTTCACAAGAGCGTTAGGACCAAGCTGATGTGGAAGATAATCATATTTAGGTGTTTTCCTTCTTTTCAAGGAATATTAAGAAGAAAGGAAATAACCTCACTTTTTAAAAGAGGGTGATCAGAGTCACCATCGTATTCATGAAATCAAAATCACAATTCTTAAGAAAGTCTATTGAATTGGGAAGTTATTTTTGGGAAGAAAAGTTTTATCAAACTCACCTTGGGTTAAGAATGTATGGAATATCATAATAAAGAAGGGAATCAGATTATACATGGACTTGATATAGATATAACCATTATTTTCTTTTTTTTATTTATCAAAAATCATAACAAATTTTTAAAACTTATGATGATATCTTGATGAATATGAGGAAGGGAAAAGGTGCTAAAAATCATATTCAGGTTTTTGAAAAGAAATATATCGCTGGTGAAGTGGGAAGTAATGAAAATTTTCATTATATGTCACAACTAGAAAAACAGGTATTTGGGACGGGGCATTTGCGACGGGATCCCGTCGCAAATGGCTTGTTCCGACGGGGGCCCGTCGCAAATAGCCCGTTGCTGAAAACGCCGTCGCAACTACACTTATTTGCGACGGGCTCGTCGCTAAAGCCTTTTTTTGCGACGGTCATTCTCCCCGTCGCAAATAGTATTCCGTATTTTTGTAAAAAAACTTTTAAAATAGTATTTGCGACGGGACCCGTCGCAAATACCTTTTGCGACGGTACCGTCGCAAAAACTATTTTTAAAAAAAAATAAAAAACTATTAATAATACTAGTATTTGCGACGGGACCCGTCGAAAATACTATTTTTTTTAAAGAAAATAAAAAACTATTAATAATACTAGTATTTGAGACGGGCATAGTATCCCGTCGCAAATACTATAAAAAAAATAAAATAAATAAATTATTAATAAATTATTTTAATTAATATAATAATAGAATTATAATTCACAAATAAAAATAATAAATTATTAAAAAATTATTTTAATTAATATGATAATAATAGAATTATAATTCAAAAATAAAAAATAATAGAATATTAATAAATGATTTAATTAATATAATAATATTAGAATTATAATTCATAAATAAAAAAAATATTAATAAGTTATTTTAATTAATATAAAAATAATAGAATTATTTTACATTCAAATATTAAAATAATTCAAGTGTTACAAAAAATATAATTAAATTATAATATTATAAAATTTTAATATATATATAAAATTTAATATTATAAAATATAAATAATATTATTATTCATATTAATATTGTTATTTAAAAATATAATATTATTAATATTTTATAATGAGACAGAAACTACGAATAGAAAAAAAAAAATATTTTGATTTCACAAATTTTATAACATAAATACAATCTCTAATCTGAAGGAGGGGGGGGAGGGGGGGATCTGCAGATGGTGGTGGAGGAAACTCCATCCCTAAAGCATGAGTGAGTCGGCGCATGTACTCCATCTGCTCCTGATGCTGCTGCTGCCACCGACTCGCCTGCTCCTCGTACAGCTGCTGCTGGCGTCGACGCTCCTCCTCATGCTGCTGACGCATCTGCTCCTGCTCCTGTCGGAGACTCTCTATCTGTGCAGTCTGAGATCGCAACTGATCCTCATACTGTGTAGTAGAAGAAGATGCACGAGCTCCTCTCGAGCTGGACGCCGACATCGCAACACTGCCATAATAATCTCCGGGAGTCAGTCGAGAGCCGATACCAACTACCCGGCCCTTCTCGAAGGCATACTGGGTGGCCTGCATCCATGCCGCTTCATCAAACTGACGGGCATTGGTCTGATCTGATGACTCGGCCTGACTCTCAGGTCGGGCCTATGACGCTGCGGCCTCATATGAATCCTATAGTTGCAATTTAAAATTAAAATTGTGAATATATTATATGCAGTTAATTTTTAAACTTGAAAACAAATAATACTGACCACGATGTGATGCTGACGATCACCTCTGAGCTCCCCAGTAGCAGGATCACTATACATCCTCCGATATAAGTCGTACTCTCTAATATCGGGGTGCTCGACAGCCTATAAGAATAAAAAATAAACTGTTAATATTTACAGTTATATAAAATATTTATAAATAATGTACGTACCAGATGCTGTCTATGAGTACTGAAAGAACGACTCCCAGCTCGATGAGTCACCTCCTGTCTCCCTCGATTCTGCCTCCCCACCGATGATCTCCTCTGAAAGGCACCACTCAACCAGTGCGCACATAATCCATCCCATACATGGGATGAAATGTACTCTGGTCGGTGTGCTCTACATGACTCCTCAAAATCTGACACTCCTGCTTTCTTCATCGCAGCTTTTCTTAAATTGTGCAAAAACTGACGAAGGCGATCACGCATGGCCACCTCCCATGCCTCGTGGATGGCGTCACGCATGGTATCCTCAATCGGATACCATAAACCCTACAAATAAATCAAAATATCAAGTTAGAAATGAAATAATTTTCAAAATAAAAATTATTTATTTACGTACGTACCAACCAATGGCCGAACATGGCCTGCTGCACATCAATGGGAATCTGCTCCCATGTGGTCCACGGCTGAGAGAAATAGTTGCGCAAAATAGCGCTGCCCTGTCCGACTGCTATATGCGGAAAACTGAAAAAATAATAAACATTTATTATGTGAATAGATTAATGAAATCTTAGTCAAATCCACAGGTTATCACACAGGTTATCACACCTCCAGGTGCGCGGATCAAACCCAAGACGTGGACGTCGCTCGGGGACGGGGTCAGGAATCATCAATCGTGCAAGACCGCGCCCCCTCCGCGTACTCCCTGGAGCGCCTGCAGGCTGAGGGTCATCTGCCAGCAACTCATCCGCATCGAAAGGCAGGTCATCATCCGCCAACTCACGAAATGTGGCCTCGTCCATCTGAAACAGAAAATGTTAATGTTAGCAAATAATTTATAATTACTATTATATATACATATATACATATTATGATTGTATATAAATACCATGGAATGCTATCAGTGTTCATCTTCATCATCATCTTCATATATGTCAATGTCATCTTCATATTCCTCCTCAACATCATCGATATCCATTCGAGTTACAGTTGCTTCATCTCTTACCATTTCAAATTCATGTGTGACATCATTAACATCATCGTCATCACCGACTCTTAAATGTGGGATGTCGTCATCGATACTCATGTCTCTTTGTAAAAAATATTGATTTTGAGTACTCTCTTGAAAAACTTCAATTCTTTGCACATCAGTGAAAGCACATTCACTTTGACTAAACTGATTGTCTCGAATTTTGATTTTTATTACACTCCACCAATCAGTCAATTCTCTTGATGTTGCACAGTACTTCGCGTAATAAACTTGATATGCCTGTTGAGCCAATAAGAATGGTTCATTTACTGCGAGAACACTTTTACATTTAATATCGATGATTCCATGAGTCGGATGAACACGCACGCCTCTCTCTATATCCAACCACCGACATTTGAACATGGTTATGTAATGTTGTCCAAGATAACAGAGTTCAATGATTTCATCAAGTATGCCATAAAAGTCAACTTCATTTTCTCGATGATGAGATCCTCTCAAGCTAACTCCACTATTCATTGTTTTTTTCGATTCCCCATATGCATGTGTGTGGAATCGAAATCCATTCACCACATATGCATTATAAGTTTTAACAAGTTTGGATGGTGGGTTACTCAATACACACAGTCGTTTGTCAATTTTATCAGCATGTCGAGACACCTGAAAATTTGTGAAATAATTATCAATATAGTAAACTATACATTGAATGAGTTGCTAAAAGATAAAGAATTTATGTTACCAGTTTTTGAAACCACTGAGAGAAATTTTTCAGTCGACGTTCTTCGAGAGCAGCTGCTGTAATTTGTGGAATTTGTTTCTTGATATGATTATCATACAACCTATAAAAACCAAAGTTATTTACTGTAACATAAATGATAGAATAAGTGATATAAACACTTACAGTACAACTGATGTCATATCTTCACAGTTGAGAAGAACATACGTATGAGCTCTCTGATGTTCATCATCTGAAAGCCAACGTTCATAAACTCCACCAAAACCAAGCTCTGACTAGTTGAAAACAGATAATTGATTGTCGATTTCATCAATATTTCTCTCGTTCCGTCCCATTCGGTTGTGTTTTGAAGGATACTCAGATTCAAAATAATGGGAGCAGAAAAAAGATATTTCCTCTTGCAAATAAGCTTCTGCAATAGATCCTTCAACAGATGCTTTGTTACGTACTTTTCTTTTCAATTTTTGCATGCATCTTTCAAATGGGTACATCCATCGAAACTGTACCGGACCTCCACATTTGGCTTCATATGGAAAATGTAACATCAAATGTTCCATTGAGTCGAATAAAGATGGTGGAAATATTTTTTTCCAGTTTACATATAATTACAACAACATCTTTTTCAGGTTTGCCTAGAGCATCATAATCTGCCGTTGCTGCACAAATTTCCCGAAAAAAAAGAGACATGTCAGTTATGGAATCCCAAATCACAGAATTCAACAGACCTCTTAATCCAATGGGTAGAAGTCTCTCTATTATAACATGACAATCATGACTTTTTAATCCAGTAATATGACCATTCTTTACACATCTACCCAAATTGGAAGCACAACCATCTGGAAGTCTCAAATCTGCAATCCACTGACAAAATAATAAACGGTTTTCTTTAGGCAATGTATAAGCTGGTTTTGGTTTCAGTAACCTTTCTGTTCTGACATTCTCAAAGAGTTCTAATTCTGGACACCTGCAAATTTGGGCAAGATCTAAACGTGCATTTACATTGTCTTTTCTCTTTCCTGGCGTATCCAAAACTGTATGAAACAAATTATCAAAACAGTTCTTCTCAATATGCATGACATCCAACATGTGGCGGATCAACAAATCAGACCAATATGGCAAATCCCAAAATATGCTACGTTTAATCCAATTGTGTTCTTTCCCAAATCCAGAAATTTTCTGTTGGTTTATTGTGGGACCAAAAGTGATGGGAGGTAATGAAAATACAACTGATTTTAACTCCGCACCTGATAGCATTTTTGGAGGTCCATCCATTTCAACTGTTCCTTTTCTGAAATGAGATCTGTTTCTGCGAAAAGGATGATCAGCTGGAAGAAATCTACGATGACAGTCAAAATAACAAGGTTTCTTTCCATGAATGAGCATAAATGCTTTGTTCTCTCCCATACAGTAAGGACATGATTTCTGACCATGTGTACTCCAGCCAGATAACATCCCATAAGCCGGGAAGTCACTTATTGTCCACATCAATGCTGCTCTCAGTATGAAATTCTGTTTCGTTGCAATATCGTATGTACTGACACTAGTACTCCACAATAAATTTAATTCATCAATCAATGGCTTCAAATAAACATCAATATTTTTCTTCGGATGTCCTGGATTTTAGTAAAGTCAAAAAGATATATGGCTCCTTCATCAACATCCATGGAGGTAAATTGTACGGAGTTAAAAAAACAGGCCAACATGAATATTGACTACCATAAGATCCAAACGGACAGAAACCATCAGTGGAAAGGCCCAGTCGAACATTTCTAGCTTCTAAAGCAAAGGATGGATGCAATCTATCAAAATGTTTCCATGAATCACCATCGGCTGGATGATTCAAGCTTTTATCGGTTGAAATATTCTCTTTATGCCATGACATCATTATCGCTGTATTCTTAGACATGAATAAACGCTGAAGTCTGGATGTAAGCGGAAAATATCTCAACTGTTTTACAGGAATCAAACCAGACTTCCCGTGTTGTCCTACTTTATATCTCAGTTGCCCACATGTGGGACAACTATCCAATGACTCATTTTCCCCAGAATATAAAATGCAGTCATTTGAACATGCATGAATCTTCTGACAAGTAAGTCCCAAATTTCGAATAAGCCTCTTACTTTCATAGTAATTTGCAGGTAAAAAATTTCCTTCGGGTAACAGTGTTTTCAGCAAAGAAAATATCTGGTCAAAACAGGTGTTTGGCATTCCGTTATCTGATTTGATAGCCATAAATTTTGCAACTGCTTCTAATTTGCTCATCTTGCAGCCAGGATATAATGCATCCTCAGCAAACTTCAACAACTCATAAAATTCAGACGGTACCAACTCAGGATTTGAAGCTATATCAGCCGGAGTTTCTGTATGTTGAACAGATGAACCTGCAACATCATGTACTAAATCTTGAAACTGGGATGGATCCAGAATCAAGTTGGTATCACCTGCTCTGGAACTACGTTCACCGTGTTGATACCAAAAAACATAATCTGCTTGAAAACCAAAACGCAAGAGATGTTCCCCCACTTTGTCAAACATGTCAAACTTTCTCAATGCACATTTTCTACAAGGGAATTTTATTTTTCCTTCTGAAACAAATTCTGGATTTAATGCCGCAAATGATAAAAAAATCTCCACACCCTCTATATATACTGGATTTAAACCAGAACCATTTGGATTTCTACATTGATTTATCCATATGCAGTCATCTAATAATGACTGTTGACGACCTCATTGTTCCATATTTTTCTATCAAATATAAAAGCATTACTGATTTTGAATAATTTGTTAGAAAAAACACTCAAGCAAGGATTGAATATATTGAGAATAAAGCAAAACTTGTTACAAATATTGATAATTTTAATATTATATTGATTTTTTATTTTTTTTAATAATACTAATATAATTTTTTCATAAATATTAATTATATAATAATAACATTATTACATTATTAGTATATTTTATTATTAATATTAAAATAATATAATTTTCTATATTATATACAATTCTCCTTTCATCTGTGTGTTTAACATTCTGTCTCCACATGTAATATTGACATTCACTTTCACCTCTCCATTGGCGAGTAGGTTGATAATTTTGAAAAAGAATGCCAATATTACATGTGGAGACAGAAAACACACAGAAAAAAAGAGAATTGTATATAATATAGAAAATTATATTATTTTAATATTAATAATAAAATATACAAATAATGTAATAATGTAATTATTCCTAATTATTACTAATTATTGGTAATTATTCATAATTATTACTAATTATTGGTAATTATTACTAATTATTGGTAATTATTACTAATTATTCCTAATTATTAGTAATTATTACTAATTATTGGTAAATATTGGTAATTATTACTAATTATTGGTAATTATTACTAATTATTGGTAATTATTGGTAATTATTCCTAATTATTGGTAATTATTCCTAATTATTAGTAATTATTGCTAATTATTGATAATTATTGCTAATTATTGATAATTATTGCTAATTATTGCTAATTATTGCTAATTATTGCTAATTATTGCTAATTATTGGTAATTATTGGTAATTATTGGCAATTATTGCTAATTATTGGCAATTATTGCTAATTATTGGCAATTATTGCTAATTATTGCTAATTATTGGTAATTATTGGTAATTATTGGTAATTATTGGTAATTATTGGTAATTATTGGTAATTATTGGTAATTATTGGCAATTATTGGTAATTATTGGTAATTATTGGTAATTATTGGTAATTATTGGTAATTATTGGTAATTATTGGTAATTATTGGTAATTATTACTAATTATTCCTAATTATTCCTAATTATTCCTAATTATTCCTAATTATTACTAATTATTGGTAATTAATACTAATTATTCTTAATTATTACTAATTATTGGTAATTATTACTAATTATTGGTAATTATTACTAATTATTGGTAAATATTACTAATTATTGGTAATTATTACTAATTATTGGTAATTATTACTAATTATTTGTAATTATTACTAATAATTGGTAATTATTTGTAATTATTACTAATTATTGGTAATTATTACTAATTATTGGTAATTATTACTAATTAATGGTAATTATTCCTAATTATTGGTAATTATTCCTAATTATTGGTAATTATTGGTAATTATTGGTAATTATTGGTAATTATTGGTAATTATTGGTAATTATTGGTAATTATTGGTAATTATTGGTAATTATTGGTAATTATTGGTAATTATTGGTAATTATTCCTAATTAGTACTAATTATTCCTAATTAGTACTTTTTATTCCTAATTAGTACTAATTATTCCTAATTATTACTAATTATAACTAATTATTACTAATTATTACTAATTATTACTAATTATTACTAATTATTACTAATTATTACTAATTATTACTAATTATTACTAATTATTACTAATTATTCCTAATTATTCCTAATTATTCCTAATTATTCCTAATTATTCCTAATTATTCCTACTTATTCCTAATTATTCCTAATTATTCCTAATTATTCATAATTATTCCTAATTATTCCTAATTATTCCTAATTATTACTAATTATTCCTAATTATTCCTAATTATTCCTAATTATTCCTAATTATTCCTAATTATTCCTAATTATTACTAATTATTATTAATTATTGGTAATTATTGATAATTATTACTAATTATTGTTAATTATTGGTAATTATTCCAAATTATTGGTAATTATTACTAATTATTGGTAATTATTACTACTTATTGGTAATTATTACTAATTATTGGTAATTATTACTACTTATTGGTAATTGTTACTAATTATTGGTAATTATTACTAATTATTGATAATTATTACTAATTATTACTAATTATTGGTAATTATTACTAATTATTACTAATTATTCTTTATTATTGATAATTATTGATAATTGTTCCTAATTATTAGTAATTAAATGAATAATTATCAATAATTATAAATAATTACCAATAATTACAAATAATAACATTATTAATATATTTTATTATTAATATTAAAATAATATAATTTTCTAATTTATATACAATTCTCCTTTCATCTGTGCGTTTTCTATCTCCACATACAAATAATACATGTGAAGACAGCAAACACACAGATGAAAAGAGAATTGTATATATATAAAAAATTATATTATTTTAATATTAATAATAAAATAAACTAATAATGTAATAATGTTATTACCTAATTATTGGTATTTATTACTAATTATTAATATTTATTCTTAATTATTAAAAATTATTACTAATTATTCCTAATTACCATTAACTATAAACAATACTAATAATTTAAATTTATTAAGTAATAAAACAATGTAAACATAATTAAATTACAACTAATTAATAATAATTGAAACTAATAAAAAATTAAAAATAAATAAAAAATTAAAATGAACATAAATACCTTGAAAATTGATCTGCTCTAATCGTTCTTCAAAACTTTAATATCAGCTCTGGAGAAAAAAATTAAACTGGAGAAAAACTCAACTCTAGAAATATAATCTTGAGAGAAGGAGAAGATAAGGAATGAGAATGAAATGAAAAAAACGGATGGGGGTATTTATAGGTTAGATTATTTGCGACGGGCCCATTTGCGACGGGTATCCCATCGCAAATAGTATTATTTGCGACGGTGCCCGTCGCAAATACCTTAGACAACATTTATTACGGTCAACCGGTAAATAGTTATTTGCGACGGGACCCGTCGCAAATAACCACCTGCCGACATACTATTTGCGACGGGGGAATATACCCGTCGCAAATACCTTTTACCGCCGCCGGTTATTTGCGACGGGAATATTCCCCCGTCGCAAATAACCCGTCGCAAATGCCCTTTTTTCCCGTAGTGTGTCATGAGATTCTATACTGATCCTCATCATATTAAAAATCATTAAGGAAGAAATGATACAAGATGATTTTTATTGAGAAAGGTAGTTTGTGAAGCTAGATATTTCCGGTCTCAGTCCATCAGCATGAGATAATCAAAATCAAAATTTTTTAAAGGATGGGAAGGTCGATCATAATTAGAGAGGTTGAAAATGTTGGTTTTTAGTCAGACATGAAATCCAAAAGATTTAAATCTTATGAGATATAATTTCATTGGTATCATATTTAGAAAATAAAGAATATTTTGGTGTCGAACCTACTGATACCATTCAATCGGACTTGGTATGCCATCATAATCATCAGAGGAAAAATTGTTTTCATTGGGAGTTAATGGGACCAATGAAAGGAAAATAGGTAATGTCCTTCAGGGATATATGAAAATAAATTCAAAGACCAATCAATAATGTGTCAAACTTTTTAATCACGATGAATTGTTGATTGAATTGTTTTGTTTCGAAATCAAGTGGGTTAAGAGAAAAAAATAAGTAGATAGTGTTTATCTGATATGATTAACATTTGTGTGAAGATACATTGGAATAGAGGAGACACTGATTCATTAGAGTCAAGATGAGACTGGTAATCATATTCATCCTAAACTGAAAAATTTATCTGATTTAGGATAATTGGTCTGAATAAAAGAAGAAGAAGAATCGTGATTAGAGTTTTTATAGAAGTGCTGTCAAAGGGCGATGGTAAGATAGAATTGTTTTAAGAAAAATCTGTTTGTTTTCATTAGTTAGCATGAATTATCATAATAGGAAGACATATGTTTTAGATTTTTCACATTTAGTATAAGGGAAACGTATTAAAAATCTATTATCTTCATTAGAATGGGGAAATTAGAATGGGAATATTATTTTTTTAAATTGGTGTAGAGAAACTTATTGAGATGAATTCTTTTGTGATTTTTTTAAACGGATTTCTGAACAACGTTTTGAGAAGATGCCTATTTCTTCTTATATGAAAGTGGTATACATCATCATCACAAGGAAATCATATTTAGTAATATTAATTGGAATCAAAATCAGAGTGAAGTTTTTAAGAGGTTTTACGTGAGATAATGTTAATAGATGATTCGAGAGGAGTGGATATGTGTTGAAGAAGTCATAAACATATCCAAAATTTAAGGAAAATAAATATTTCATGAATTTTTTTGAGTGAGAAATGTTTCTATAATCCTTCCTAAACCATATTTAGAAAAAACATTAAAAAAAGAACGTACTTTTTGCATTTTGAAGGAAGTACTTTTAAAAGGTAAAGAGAGAGAAAATTCAAATTTCTAGGGAGAAGAGGTTTACGAGTTGATTTTTCTTAAAAATATAATCTGTAAAGAATAAAAATATGATTGTGTGTATCTAACCATCATATTTAGCTAAATTATGGATTTGGGTAATCTGGTTTGGTTTTCTAGACCAAGGAAGAAGTAGTTCATATTGTTTCAGTGATTTTATAATAGAGAAATATTTCTATATTGAGTAATAAGACTTTGAAATAAGACTATGAAATCAGACTGGGTATCATTACAAGGTCTAGTACGTTCTTGCCTATTGTTCGGTAAGAAAGTGAAGAATTTGTTTAAAGATTATATTTGTAAAATTTTGTTAAGAAGCACTATAACATTCTTGTTACAAAAACTATGTGTTATAACTTCATACTACATTAAGCACATGTACTATTCTATTGAACATAGTTCTACACTAGTGTATGGGAATACCTAAATCCTTATATTCCACATAAAATTATTGTTTTATACTACATTTTGGGTATTGAAATTTTTATTGTGGATGTGTGTTAGTTTTGTTTTTAACAGAGAATGATATATTTAATAGAAGGTGAAGGTTTTTTCATAAGTAACGGAACATTAAAGAGAAATAATTAATTAATTCACCCCTACCCCCTTAGTGATATAACTATCTTGAATGGGTAATTAATAGTGTTTTCAAATACTAGTTTCCTCAATTTACTCTTTTTTGAAGTTTTAAAGAATAAATTTGTGATGGAGAATCTCGATTTTCGGAATAGTAAAGGTATTCTAGTATTCTATGGTAAGAACTATCATATTTAGAAAGATAGAATGTTTCCTTATATTTTTTCTGTTAGGTATGATATTCTTGAAGCCAAAACAAAATTATTTCCTCTTATTGATGATAAATTTACTCTTACATATGTTGATAAGAAGAATAATGAGATGGATGGAAGGGCCAAGAAGGTCATGGAAGAAATAGTGGGATAAGTATAAATATTTTTATAGAGGGAGAGATAAAAAATTTTATAAGTCTAAAAAAATAATTTTCTTATCGAAAGATGATGAAGAAGAATTTAGTGAAGTCAAATCTGAATATTATATTGAGAAGGTTAAAAATAAATTCATTACAATAGTGGAAAATGAAGAGTTTAAAAGCACCATATCTGAAGAAGGAGAAACTCAATTAGAATTTCAACTGAAATAAGAATTGAAAACATGTTCATTGAATATTGAGAGTGTTGAGAAAGAAATCAATAATATTAAAAGTGAATTCTATTAAAAATTCAATAAGGTTTTAATGATTATAAATTTATTAGGTTAAAATAGATTAATGATGGGTAGAAATATCTTGAGAAAGAAAAGAACTGTAATAAAAATTTAGAAATAAAATATAAAGTAAGTGAAGATGATTTTGAACTTTTCCAATAAAAAATTTCTAAAGTTGAATAGATGGTTACAATATTCAATAATTCTATTTCTAATGTTGGTAAATGTTATGGAAAAGATAAAACTAAGAAGGATAAAATCTTACCTTTGATGGTTCAAAATAAATTTTAAGTTATTAATGAGAAGAATAAAGCTGGGAAAGTTATGTATGTGGCCTAGACCAATAAAGTCAAAAATTCAGAAATGGAAAAAAATATTGAGTGTGAAAATGTTTCTATTACTACGGGTTCTGATAAGGTAAAAAAGAAATCCAAATAGAAGAAAAATATTCCAATTTATGACAATAATTTAGGTTGTCAAGAAAGTTTAGAAAAGAAAAAAGATAAGATTTTTCAGAAACATACTCAAAACTAGGATCAATATAGAAGTTTCAAAGGAAAATATTATTTCTATAGATAATACGAGTATTGTGGTGGATTTATACATATGGGAAATATGTTCTGGTTACACCAAAAACAATTTTATTGTTCAAAAATTATAAAGAGAAATTTTTTTAGGGGGAATCAATACCCTGAAATGAATATGTCTCAGTAGAATGATCTGAAGAAACCAATGATGGTTGGTGTGAAAATTGAAAATACGTTCCAACCCCCTGAGAGGATTTGTGAAATGTGCGAGAAAACTAGAATCATTGAAAAATTATTTCTTGTTTGTTAATGTCACAATAATTTTTTTTTACAATTCTCCGAAGCAAGAAGATATGAAAGATAAAGAGAAGGAAAAAAATACTTGTTATAGAAAAGACCCTGAAAGCAACAAAAGGAGAATAAACATGGATCTGGGATAGTGGATTTTCTTTTCATTTGACAAAAGACTTAATGTTTTTAAAGAACATGGAATAATTCAAATAAGTAATGGTGACATTTGGGAATCATGAATATTTAAGAATCAAATGTGTTAGATCATTCATTATTGTGAAAGAAAAGTTAACATCCTAGAAAGCATTATACATTGATGGGATGAAACATAATTTTCTAAGTGTTTTATAATTTTTTGATAAATGATAAAAATTTATTTTCAAAAAATATGGTTTTCTTATGAATAGTTAAGAAGATGGAAAGATAGTTTTAAGAGTCCAACCTACAAAAGGAAACTTATTTAATGTTGGTGTAATGCAAGGATCTTCTTACATGGGCATGGTGGAAGAGAATCATTTGTGGAATAAAACACAAGTAAACATGTGTCAGAGAAACATGATAATGTTATCAAAGTGACACTATGTCTGATATATTTATGAAATTTCAAGAAGAAGAGATTTGTGTTGCACTATTTTTCAGAAAGGAGAAATTTCAAATTTAGTGTATAATAATGTTGAGATTTCTTTAAAACAACCCTTGGAACATATCTATTCTGAAATATTTGGGATGATGAAAAAAAATAAACCAATGGAGATAATTACTTAATCACTTTTTTTGATGAATTTACTCACATAATTTTTTTATGTATATGAAACATAAGTTATATTATCTGAAAATGGTTAAATGATTCAAGAGGAAAGATGATAAGTAATGTTAGTATTCAGTGAAGAAGTTGAAAACTAATAACGGTGGTGTGTATAGAACTGAATATTTTGAATGTTATTTTTAGAAGAAGGGAATTTAGAATGATTTCTGTTTACCATAAAACCCTTAACGAAATGGGTTTTTCGAAAGAATGAATAGATTTTTGGTGAAAATGGGGAGAGCTATATTACTGGAACATAGTCTTTATCATTACTTTTGGAGGCAAGCCATGAGCACTGATATGTATATTCAAAATTGATGTTTATGTAGGAAACATTTAGATATCACTCCATATGAATTTTTTATGGAAAAAATCCATTTTTGAAGTAATTAATAGTATTTGGGAGTCCATGTATTATAAAAATGATAGGTGGAAACCTTGGTAGGTTTGATTAGAAATGCGAAGATGTAATTCTTCATGGATATGTTCAGGAAGAGGATTAAAATTTAGAAACAATTAAATAGGACGTTTTTTTCATTATTTTGATGTGAAAGTTATTGAAAAGGTTAAGGAAGATAAACATAGTCATTCTGATTAGGATGCTGATAAGGATAAAGAAATGTTTTATGATAATTATGATCAGAATAATGATAGTGGTAATACAACTTAAGAAGGAGAATTAGACTCAGATATTTCAAGTGATGAGGAAGAAGCTCAAAAAATCTCATCCCAGATTCAGGAAGAAAGTGGAGGCTAATAAAATTATTTTTGATCAACATCAGAAGGTTCAAATAGGAATGTCACACCTGGTTTTTCATTTTTATCTTCTGTTATGGTTCATTTGGGATATCATTTTCTCTCTAGAGTTTTAGGTGTGATGATGGTTAAATTATGAGGTGTATCTATTTTTAGTTTTAACCCCTTGGTGATTCCTCATTTAATTCCTAGTTTCTTGGAGAAAAGTTGTGATTTTGGGCTTAGAACCAGCCTACGCATGATTGGAACTCAGTTTGGAAAACCATGTAGCCCAACCCAATTAACCATGTGGATGGTGTTGGATACGTATAGATGCTACCACATGGTTTTCACATATTACATCAAACATTGAAGACTGGTTGTGCAAGTGATCACCATTTTGAAAGTTTCTACAACACGGTTAGCGCACAGTGTGGTAAGCCATGTGGCCAAACTGAGCGGGTTTCCCTGATCTAAAATTTTGTGAAATTCCACCTATTACCTCTTGGAAGTTTTAACACAAAACGCCCATTCCCTCCTCCCTCTGGTTTTTATAACCCTAAAGGTACTCTCCCCTTATTCTCAAAGCCTCCACCCTTGTCCCATGGTGTGAATATAGGGTTTCTTTAAGGGTTCGAGAAAAATATTCAAGGTATTTCCTATCCTCTCTTCTCCCTCTTCTTATTTATTTCATTTCCTCTTGGGTTCTTCACCACATATGGTCTCTTGTAAGTAGGGTTCATGTTCCACTTGATTTATATTTGGGTTTTTTCGGTTTAAGGTTCCTCTTGGTAGATCTTGGATCTTAGAACCTTGGAAGGGTTGTTTTTTGTGTGCATTATTGAAGCACTTGTGGTTTGAGGTAGGTTTCCCTTTCACATTACTTTTTAATTTTAGAATAATTGATTTCATGATTTTCACACCTTATGTGGTTATTTATTTCATGTTTTGTGATAAATTGTATTGTTTTGGCTATATTTTACACACCATGTGTTTTAAAAAATGCCCAGTTGAAATTTATTAGTGATTTGTGATTTAAAAATAATGGTTTGACATAATAAATGAATTTACGGTATTTGTAATGATAATTTGGGTTCCTTGAATGGGTTCCCATGGGGTTTTGTATTTAAATGAAATGTGTATTTGGATTTCAAATGAGGTATAGAATGTTTTGATTGTTGGTTGACCATTTGTAATTTTGATAAGAATGTTTTTGGATTAAAAATGTAATGTTTTTATTTTGATGTAATTGTTTTCCAAGTAGTTGTAAATTGAAAAAGTGTGTTTTTATCTCTATGGGGAGATTTATTTGGTTCTTTAAATGATAAATGGTTAGGTTAAATCTGCTTGAGTCGAGTTTTTCACTTTTGTGAAAGTGGTGAAAATGTCTATTATGGAAAATCTCCCTGGATGATTCTCTTACCTTGTTTATGTGAATGGGTGGGATATCCTCACCATGGAATCCTAGTGGCCCGTTTACTTGAGTGTAATGGGAGATACTTGGTATGAATTCTTTTGTGATCTATGGGTTTTAATGAAAGATATGGATACTTGGGGTGATTTTTATGATGCATATTTACTTAAATATTATATATGTGTTTGTGATTTGATGCCCATATGGCATAGGTTGGATCACCCTCTTTATATATATTGACATAGAAAACCAGGAAAAGATATTGAATTTTCTGAAAATGGTTTATCAACTAGTTATATTATGCATTTGTTAGTGTCCCATAGTAGGGGAGATTTTGTTATTATTTCCATGGTATTGGGCCCCTCTATCAGGTCATATAGGGTGCCGTCTAGCATTTGGACATTATGATGTCATAAGGTAAGGTATGCCTACATGATATGTTGTATGTATTTTTTGTTCTATATTATTAATGAGCTCCTAGGTTTCTCCCTTTTCTATTGGCCCATATTTACTTATAATGTATGATTGTGATACTCGGTTACTCTTGTGGGTTTATTTCCATTTCCTTTATTATTTAATTATTACAGTGCCCTCATGTGTGGTGTCTTTCATGGAAAGTGATGAGTTATCTCCCAAAGGTTTATTGAAAAATGTTTTAAAGTAAAAGTGTTTTATAATATCTTGTTCCATTTTGAAAGGAAATCATCACTTTCCCCTAAAAAATATTAATGTTTCTTTAATGTAAATGAAAATAGGTTTTGGAATGTAAAAAGTTAATGGACCCTAACTAATTTTAAAATGGAAAATTCACGAAAAATATTACTTTGTATATTGTTTTTCAAACATGAGTTTGATTTTTCTTTTATTTTAAATTATGTTCCTTGGGAATAGATTTTTTAGGCATATCTATTAATTTTTAAAACACACACATATAGTTTCTTATTTTATAGCTTGTGGTGAAAATCTCAGCTTGGTCCTGATCTCCTTGGGTAGTAGTTTATCTTAGTATCAGAGAGTGACCGTCAGGGTCACATAGAGAAGTTGGGTTGTCTGGTTTTTGTTTGGGTTTTATTGTATAGTTTGGTTGAAAATTTTAGCTTTGTAAAATACATTTATATGATTATTTATATATGTCGGCTAGTCTGTTTATCTTTCTAGTAATTTTTATATTTATTTTAATTGGAAAAAATCATTTCCTTGCCTCTTTATTGATGTCTGACACTAGTTTCCAATCCATGGGGATCATGAATTCCCTCCAGGCCACATTTTAGATCATCTCAGGTGACCGATTTAAGGTCGACCAGGGTTGGTTTGTGAAAAAATGGTTTTAGTTTAGGTTGTATTGTTAGAGGATCTTGATTTTTAGAGTTCCATTTGTTAATTTTGGATTAAAAGGTTGATGGATTAGGATTTTCAGGACATGAGAGGTAGGAATGAGAAGTACTTCAAGAGAAATTGCTTGTTCTAATCCTCAGGTTTCCATGGGAAGTTCGGTTTTGTAGATTTCATGTGGTTCTTGTAGATTTTTTAGTGTTTGAGATATAAAGAAGGAGTTGTGATAGTGGTGTCCATTAGTTCACATGGCTTAGAAATATTTGTGGAGTCATGGGTATGGTCCAAGAAGACTCTCCATGAAGGTTGTGTGTTTGTAATATGTTCGCCGACCATATGGAAGAGTCACCCATTGACACAAGTCCCCCCATGTGAGTTTTTTGGATCTTCTTTTATTATGGAAACTATTTTAAAAACCCTTGTGTTGAAATTGTGAAAATGGGGTTTTATTGGTAATGGGTGGATTTTTGGAATGTTTGAAAAAGTATTTCGTAATTAACCTTTTGGAAGACTTTTGAAAAATGAATTTTATTCTAAAATAACCCCTTGAGATAAATATAAAATGAGTTTAAAAGATTATATTTCTATAATTAAAACTTGGGGTTTATGGAAAATGGTTATTTAAAAGTGGTTGTTTGTTTTTGAAATTGCTTTAAATGAAAATGACTATGTCTTTAATCATATGGGTTTGATTAAGTGAGTTATTTTGAGTTGCTGGAATTTTTCTTCAATGAAATGATTTGAGTTTTTTGATGGAAATTCGTGAAATTTTATTTTTGGACATAATAAAAAGAATTGAGAAGTGGATTCTAAAAATTTATTTTTCACTTTGTGGTTAGTGAGTCTTCGAAAGGTTTCATGAATTTTTGTATTGGTTTGAATGATTTGTTATAGAAATTTAGAATTTATTTTCGACCTCTGATGTATTTCCTAGGATCTCACATGCCTGGATATGTGTGGATAGTGGTTGGAAGATGATATGGGTAGAGAGTTCCCGAGATTGGAATAATTGATGAGTGATCGGTATGTCATGTATTCATATTTTCCTAGAATGGAATAGAAATGTTCATGTGAGTGAATCTCTATGGAATACCATTTGTGAGTGTGGTAATCCACCAAGTTTTTTTGTTTTTTAAAAGACCTTTTAATGTGGAAATTGTAGTTTTTTTGTATGCCAATGGTTGTGTGGATTATTTTATATGTTTTAGAACTGTTTTTTATTTTATATGATTTTAGTGATTTGGAAGTGATGTTTATATTTTTTCTTGACTTGAAATATTTTTGGTGGATGGGTCTTGAAGCATTGTCTTAGCAGGATTCTTGAAATGTTTTGGGGAGTCTCGAAGTGAGTTTCCCTATGTGATGGTGTTATTTCTATGTGATTTTTCGTTATTGAGATAGTTTTGAAAGAGATATTAGTTTTTTGGTTCTCCATTGTTTGACCCCATAAATATTTGATGAATATTAGTGGTGAAACTATTGGTGATTCCCTATTTGAAACATTTCCAATAGTTCAACCTAATGATTTCATTTTCAAGTTTCCAAAGATAAATCCAACACTTTGAAGGATACCCAAGCCTATTTTCTATAATAAAGAGCCGTTTGGGATTGATTTAAAGTCCCTTTGAAATATAGTGACTCATTAGGTCGTGGAGGTTGTGCTTGGTGGGGTTCTTTTAGTTGTAATGTAATGAGGATTCTATAGATATCCTGAGAACCCCTGTTTCAATTAAAGTGCATGTTACTTTTTTGAAATCCTGAGAATTCTTCTTTTTTCTAAGTGGTGGTGTATTCAGTGTGTAAATATTCCAAGTCTCTATCTGGGTAAAAGTTTATTGTTTTAAGAACATAGTTTCTTAGCGTGTCTTGATCTTAGATTTCTACTTGCGATTTCATGTGGATGCTTGTGTCTCTACAATAAGGATTTTATATTTGGGATTACTAGCTATTGACCGCAAGGCAGTGGATGATTCAAACATTATGGCTCTGGACAATGCCTTTGGAGTGATATTGCACATGGTCAGGCATCCTAGAGGTATAGGGTGTTTTGAAAATCTTGTTCCTCTACCATTTGGGTGTGTTAGTTATTATGTTCCTATTATGGGAGCTCTGTGACTGTGGATTTTTTCTTTTTTTAAAGAGCATGGTAGTCTTATACCTCATGCGATGATTATGATTGAGCCTTCATGGATGCATGTTTCTAATGAGTTTTCATTGAGTGGAAGGCCTATGTGAATCAAGTGTGTCTTTGGTTAGTGGTAATCTAGAGGTGATGAGTCTTAGGTTAGTTGTATTTTGGATTTATGTCCCATTCATTAGGCCCCTCACCCTTCCCTCCCCTTGTAGGTGTTAGGTTTTGGTCTGTGTTGGAAAGTTCCAGAGTTTTCTTAGGCCAACTAGTTCTTATTACTAGGGAGACCCGCAAAGGGTCTTGTGGAAATTTATTTTGTGAAAAAATAGTTTTTATTTTTTTCTAACGGCGGGGAGTTCTTTCAGGCCTTTTCTAGTGATGATATGTTTTGGTTTCTAGTGTTGATATGGTAGTAGAAAATATAATCTAATGTTTCCTATTTTTGGGATCTCTTTTAGTTTTGGGGAATTTTTGATTTTTTGAGTGTTCCTAATTTTTTTTTCAAATCATGAGTGTGAAATTTTTATGTTGAGTTTTCCTATCACTTTCCAAGAAGTGGTTCCATTTAGTAGTTTAAATTTTTAGAAAAGGCGTAAATTATATTTAGTTATGTTGAGATGTTTTTGGTTGGAGATGGTTGGTTTATACTGATGTAAATTTATTAGTTGTTGATCAATCAACTGGAAACTGTTGTGGCTTTTCAGGGGTGAAAAGCATTAATGGTGTTAAGAATTTTCACACTCGGTTTTTAATTTTCATCTCCTATTTTGGTTATTTTGGGATCTCAGTTTGTCTCTCAAGTACCAAGTGTGAGGGGGGGTTAAATTTTAAGATGTGTCTTTGTTTAGTTTTAACCTTGTGGTTATTCCTCAGTTCATTAGCGAGTTCTTGGAGAGAAGTTAGGTTTTTGCGCTTGGCAGTAGCCTGCACAAAGTTGGCAGATGGTTTAGAAAGCTACGTAGTCCCACCCAGGAAACTGTGCAAGATGTGTTGTATTTAGACCGAAGATGCCACATGGTTTGTGCATGGTAAGTCAAACCATGTAGGGAAATCTTGAATTCAATCAACTCCTAGGTAGTGGCCACTGTATGGTTGTCACATGGTTTAGTAAACTATGACTCCAAACCATGCGGGCTGGAAAGAATTAAAATTTTGTGAAATTAAAAGTATTCCATATCTATATTTTTAATGAGAAATTCCGTTCCATAATCCCTGTGGTTTTTGTGACCCTAAGGGGCCTCTTGCCTTGTTATCTATGACTCCACCATTATCTTATAGCATGGATCTATGGGTTCTTCAAGGTTTTGGGCTAGATCTTCCAGGTATTTCTTCTCCTCTCTTCTCCCTCTCCCACATTGTTTTATTTTCTGTTGGGTTCTTCTCTTCTTATGATCTCTCATACCTAGGATTCATGTTCCCCTTGATTTTTGTTTGGGCGTTTTGTTAGTTTAAGGTTCCTCTGTGTATAAATTGGCTCTTGAAACCTTTTAAGGGTTGTTTTGGGTGTGCGTTATTGAGGTGCTTGTGGTTCAAGGTAGGTTTCCCTTTCACATGTATATTTAATTTATTAATCGTTGATTTCGTTCCCTTTTCACCTTCCATGAATATTAAATATTAATATGTGATTCTCAGAAAAAAAATTATGTGAAAAATAAGTATTGCTTTTGTTTTTGTGATAAATCCTATAGTTTTCGTCATATTGTACACACCAAGTGTTTGAGAAAATGCCTAATAAGATTTTATGATTGATTTGAGATTTAAAAAGAACGATTTGACATCGTAATTGGATTCATGGTATTGGAAATGATAATTTGCGTTCATTTAATGGGTTCCCAAAGGGGTTTTGGATTTTAATGGAATGTGTATTTTGGTTTGAAATGTGGTTTGGCTTGTGTTGATGGTTACTGGCCCATTAGGTGTTTCGATAAGAATGGGTTTGGATTAAAAATGAAATGTGATTATTTTGATGGATTTTTTTTCGAGTGGTTATAAAATAGAAAAGGGAATTTTCCCTCTTTTAAGAAATTTATTCTGTTCTTTAATGGGTGATGGTTATGAGAAATGTGGTTGACGAAAATTTGGAACTTTAATGAAAATAGTGAAAATATTTATTATGAAAACTCTTCATCGATGATGATCTTTACTTGTTTATATTAATGGGGGGGGGGATTTCTATACTATGGAATCCTTGGGACCCATTTACTTGTATGGAATGAGAGATCTTAAGTATGGAATCCATTATAATCTATGGGTTTCAAGACAAGAGATAGATCCTTGGGGTGATTTGGGAGATGCTTGTCGTGTCAACTATCATATATGTGTATGTGATTTGATGATCAGTTGGCATCATGTGGCTCACCCTCTTTATAAATATTGACCTGGAGAAACTGGAATAACTGTTGAATTTTTTGAGAATGATTTTTTCATTAGTTAGATGGCACACTATCTTGTGGCTCATAGTTGGGGATATTTTGTAATTATTGCTATGGGATTGGGACCCTCGGCCAGTTTAGGTAGGGTAAAATTGAGAATTTGGGAATTATGATTTCATAGGGTAAGGGATTCCTTAGAGATGGGTCACATGTATGGTATGTTCTGGATTATTTGCAAGCTCTTAGGTTCCTTCCATGTCTACTCACACATAGTTACTTACATTGGATTATTTAGTTACTTTGTTACTCTTGTGTGTTTATTTCCATTTCCAATATTATGTAATTATTGTTGCACCCTCATGTGTGGTGTCTTTCATGGAAAGTGATGATTTGGCTCTCAATGGTTAATCAAAAAATGTTTGAATGAAAAAGTGTTTTATACTCTCTTGTGCTGTATTGAAAGGAAAGAATCAATGTCCCCTTGAAAAGTTCAATTTTTCTTCAATGGAAATTAACCTGGTTTTTGGAATGGTTAAAGGAAATGGTAGGTGATTTATTTTAAATTGGAAAATTCATGAAAAATCTTATTTTTTATATTGTATTTTGAACATTAGGTTGATGGTTTTTTTGTTTTAAAGGAAGTGAATTGGAAATAGATTTGGTTGGGAATACCTACTAATTTTTAAATCTCACACTTATAGTTTCTTCTGGTTTTTAACTTGTGGTGGAGTTCTTAGCCTGGTATTGATTGCCATAGGTGTAGTTTTTTTTGTATCCAAGAGTGACCCTGGGGGTCACATGTATATTTTGGGTTGTCAAGTTTTAGTTTGGGTTTTATTTTGTAGTTTGGTTGTATTTTTTAGATTTGTAAGTGATTTTCAGATGATTATTTATATATATGGGATACTCTTTTTTATCTTCCCACTGTTCTGTTTATTTATTTTCATGAGAATAAATCGTTTCATTTTATGTCAATTGATGCCCAACACTATTTTCAACCCTGTGGGGATTGGGAACACCCTTCATGCCATGTTGTGGATTACCTTGGGTGACCGGTTCTGGGTCAACTTGGATTGGTTCCTGAAAAAGAATAATGAAAAGAGATTATATACATACTTATTTATATTCAAAATTATAGAAGAAAGATGTGGATAAAGATTTTGAGAGTCCGTAATGGGTTCAGGATATTAATGAAAAGCTTGATAAAATAGAAATGAATGATACTTAGGAACTTTTACCCTAGTCAGAAAATAAATATGTTATTTGTATAAACTTAGTTGTTTTGGAATAAAATGAATGAATATGATAAAGTAACAATAAATAAAGTAATATTAGTGTGGAAATTCTTCTAAAAAATATAAATCATTGATTTTGATGAGGATTTTTCTATGGTGGAATGGTTAGAAACTATCATAATCTTTCATCTTATTTCTGTACAATGAAGTTAAATTTTTTTATATGGACATAAAATCATCATTTCTGAATGGTCATCTTGATGATGAAGTTTAAATTGAATAAACTTGTGGAAATATTGCTGGTAAATATGAATGTTATGTATGAAAGTTGAAGAAATCCTTGTATGGGATATAATAATCTCTAAGGGAATTGAATACCAAGTTGGATGCATTCCTGGGGAAAATGGTTTTAATAAAAGAAGAGTTGATAGTAATTTTTATATAAAAGAATGTTAGGTGTTTCCCTCATCGTAATTATTTACGTTGATGATATTATCTTGACTGGGAATGTTGAAATAACCTGTGAAGGATGTAGTGAAGATATGAAGAAGTTGTTTGAAATTTCCATGCTGGGAGAAATTAAATACTTTCTTGGGTTACAAATCTTACAGAAGAAGTAAAAAAAATTTCCCAAGAAAATTACTCTAATCTCTTAAGAACTTCATCATAGAATATTCAAAACCCATTTCGCCAATGATTTTTGTGGGAACCATGTTATCTAAATATGGGGAAGATAAAGAATTTAATCAGAAAGTGTTTTCAAATCTTATTTGAATTTTGTTATCTTTGTCTTCCTCATGATATGAAAATGTTTATATTGTTACCTTATGTGCAATATTTCTATATGATCTTAATGAATCAAATTTACTTACTAGAAAAATAATTACCATATATATGAAAAAAACCAATATTTTTGGAATTAGGTATGATATTTTAGAATGTATACACTTGTTTGGGTATTTTGATAATTATGGGGTAGTAAATTTTTATGATAGAATATCAACATCTGATGGAATATTTTTTTCAAGGGAAAATTTTTGTTAGTTGGAATTAAAATAAATAAAATACAATAAATACTTTCATGGATGAAGTTGAGTATGGTTATTCCACTCTAGCTGCTACCCAACTTATGTGGATGAAGACATAGAATATTTTCTTGTTGAAGTGATGTTACCCTTTCTCCTAGGTTGTGATAATCAATGTGAAATTAATCCTACCAGAAATACAATAAAAAATTATCATTAAAAACATGTTAATATCAAATATCATTTCATGATATAACATGTGGATAATAATTAATTGAAGGTAGAATATATTCCTACACTAGATCAATTTTCTGACATTTTCACAAAACCAGTACTAAATGAACCTTTCTCAAAATTGTGGTTAATGATGGACATACAACCTCTTTCTCATAATGGTTGAGGTATGCGTTTTCCCCCTCTCTCATCTTTTATTTGGATAGTGTTGTGAAAGGGGGAGAATGTTTCATAAATTTTTCAATTTTTAAATGATAAATATTTTATGGAAACATGTAAAAAGGAAGAGTTGCAGCTAAGATATGATTTACACATGGTAAATGTGTGAAATAATCTAACTGTTTATTGGACTGGTTGTAGGATTTTTTTAAGTATGTATGTAATGAAGTGAAGAAAATATGAGGAGGTTCTCAGGATCATTATTTTTGGACAATATGGTTTTGTTGTCGGTAACTATTATTTCCTAAAATGAGTTATCTTACATAGGCATAGAATTATTGATAAGTAATCTATAGCTTGATGATACAAATATCAGTGATTTATTATCCTTGATTGATAAAAAACTCTAGAGGGGAGATTATAAGGACCAAGATGATGAAGAATAATATTGTATTAAGGAATTAACATTTTTTTCAAGGTTGTTTAAGAAGAAGAAAAATCACCTCATTTTGTAAAATAGGGGGATCAAATTCACTTTGGTATTTAGGAAAGTAGAATCACAATTATTAGTAAAGTCCATCAGATTGGGAATGTGTTTTCTAGAATAAAAGTTTTACCAAAATCACCATGGGTCCATAATGTACGAATTATGGTAATAAAAAAATGAATAATATTATTCAAGGATCTGAGGTATGTATGATGATTATTTTTGTTTTGTATTACTCAAAAATTATAAGTAATTTGTAACACGTCAGATTTTTTCTTGATAAGGGAAATGAAGAGAAAAGTTAATGAAAATAATATTCAAGTGGTTGGAAATAAATACATTTATAGAATAGTGTAAGTTACAAAACGGTTCATTATATGTTACTTTATTATTTTCTAATCCCTTATGTATGTCATGATAGAAGTCACGATATTAGATGAATCTTGTTGAAGAAGGTAGTTTGTAAAGCCAAAACTTTCTGCTCTTAGACCATCATTATGATATCATCATACTCTAATTTTTTTTGTAGGATGGGAAGGTTGATCGTGATGACAGAAGATGAAGTTGATGGTCTTTAGTTGGACTGAAAATTAAAAAGATTTAAATATTATGAGATTAAAGTTCATTGGTATAATATTCAGAAAAGAAAGATGTTTCTAAATATGAAGATATTGATACTTTTCCATCAGACATGGTATTCCATCGTAATTATCATAGGTAAAATTGTATCCATTGGTAGTTATTGGGAATAATGAAAATGAAAAAAGGTAAACTTTTTGGGGAATGATATGAATAGAAAGTAAGAGATTGATAAAAATGTGTAAACTTTTTTTTTATCAAGGTGAATTGTTGATTGAATTGTTATGTTTTGGTATTAAGTGGGATAAGATAAAAAGAACCTATGTATTTAGAGTATCTATGATATGTTTTATAATTGGGTCAAGAGACATCATAATGGAGGAGAAACTGATTCATCGTAATGAAGATGAGACCAATAATTATATGTGACCTGACACCGATAACTTCATTAGATTTAGGATCATCGGTCTAATGAAAGGAAGAGAAAGAATCTTTCTTGGAGTTTTATTGGAAATGTTGTCAAAGGGGCACATGAATCTTAGAGAGTCTTAATAATAGTATTTTTGTTTTAATTAGCAGGCACATCCCATCATAATGGAGAGGTATATGTTTTTCATTTGTGACATTTGGTAAAAGTGAATCATGATGAAGAATCTTTTGAATTCATTGTAATGAAGAAAACAATGTGGGAAGATTAGTTATTAAATTAGTGGAGAGCAGTGTAATGAGATTTCTTTAGTTCTGATTTGTTTACTAGTAGGTCAGAACATAATATTGAGATGTTATCTATTTATTATTATATGAAAGTGTTACAAAGCCTCATAATGAAGAAATCATATTTGGTGATTAGAATTAGAATTAGAATCAAACAAAATGTTTTTAAGAATTTTGATTTAGGCTGAAGTTTAGAGAAGATTCGTGAAGATTTTAGAATATATTGAGAAGATTTTATAAGCATTGATGGAGGCTTAAATATATATGAAATTTAAAGTAAATAAAGATTTCAGTAAATTTGGATGAGCTGTAAAAGTATTGAGATTCTCATAAAAACCTTATTTGGATCACCTATAAAAGGAGGATGTTCTTTTTTACTTTGTAACAAAAGTATTCTTCATAGGTGAAAAGAGAGAGAGTGCTCTAAATTTCTAGGGAAAAAAAGTATCTGTATTGTGTTTTTATGAAAAAGTTATGTGAACTGAAGAAGAATAGGATTATATTTAGATGACTATACTATTGGGTGAATTTTTGATTTGGGAAATCAGATTGGGTTTTTTGGACTAAGAAAGTAGTAGTTTGGACTATTTCAATGGTTTTATAATAGAGAAATATTTCAATATTGACGAATCGGACATGGGAGTCAGACTGGGAAATCGGACCAAGTATCATTAAAAATTCTTGGAGTTTCATTCCTTCTACTGGGTAAGAAAGTAAAGAATTATTTTGAAGCTTATACTTTTAAAAATTGATCAATAAGAACCATAACATTCTTATTTCAAAATATTTGTATTACATATTAATTCTACTTGAATCACGTGTACTGTTGTATTGAACATGGGGTCACATGAGTGTAATGGAATATCCTACAAAATTTATTCTATAGAAATGGATTTTTTTCTAGTGGATTTTTCTGTATTGGATTTTTTCCAAACAATACCAAAGATATAACTACTCCTGTTGAGTACCAAACCTTTGAAATTCTTGTGTTTCTGTAGACATGTGATTGTTTTGGTTTCTACATGGAAGGAAATGTTTAACTTGAGGCAAAAGTTGTTTCATGGGTAAAGAAACATAAAAGAAAAAAGATATCAAGGATTCACCCCTACCCCTCTCAGTGATACCATTATCTTTACTAGGAAATTAAAAAGGGAAATAATAGAAACCAAATATAATGGGAGGAAAACTCACAAAGAGACACTAATATTTGATCCTCTATCATTAGGTAAGAATACAAGAGTTTGATGGATGGAATAACTCTTGAAGAATCCCTAGAGTCTCCCATGGCGTTAGATGAATGGTTAAGAGAAGGATAATTCAAGGGGCCATGGGAATTTATTGGAAATATAGAATTTTATTATTATTATTATGGAGTTTATAGAGATATTCCACAACATGTCCCAAAATAGTAATGACCATAGTGAAAAAGGGTTTCCCACACTTCATTTTTTCTAATCAAAATGGAGACCCATATCCATGTTGTGGTCAAAGCTAAGATCCAATAATCTTGGGGAGAGGAATACAATGAAATAGTTATCAGTAAGAAGTATCCTATAATACCTCATATGGATTATATTCCCCAAATACCTTCCTTGGTTTATGGGTAAAAAAATTAAAAGATACACCCAACCTCCACCTTACAGCTGTCACATCATAGGCAAATATGAACACCATATTTATACCAAAATAACTAGAACCACTGATTCCAGATGCTGCACTGCACTACCCCATCCAAACCACAACCACATACTCTATGATAAAAAACATACACCACACCATAGAATATAATTCATCCCACATTTACCCATTTAATTTGAAACCATCCATAGTTCATCTATTAAAATTCGAGGGTGTTTACATTTGTTCTAAATAAACTTTCTTAATTGTTTATATGAGTTTATAGGGACATATGTTTCACTGCTTTGTTTTGATGATCATTTTTTCAACCAAATACTAAAACAAAAATTGTTATCATAATATGCAAAAAAATCAAATTTAATTATCATAAGAATACAGAAAACTAAATACTTAGATAATTTACCAAATAAAAACTTTCATTTTAAACTATGATATTTTTTTCACCTATGATATAATTGGTTCAAACTATAACTCCTTTAGTTTATCCTAGTTAATTTATGGTCATTTTCCTATTTCTTTTTTTAACCAAACCTATCTTCGATTTCCAATATATTTAAATTATTTTATAATGGTTCATATTGAGAATTTGATTGACTAAAACATATCCCTTAGGAGTGTCTTTCTATGTGTGAATTCTTATCCCCACTCATAATTAAATAGGTTATGATTGAGATGATAATCAACTTTCCTTTTTCAGGTTAATTATCCCTAGGTTCATCTATGCCATAGCTGCATCCACTTTCAACTATCTAATAATGGAATTTGTTTCTCAAAAAACCCCACAATATTTACTTTATAAAAATTTCCAAATTGCATCAAATACATAGAATTATCCTAGTATTTTCACTAAATTTATGTTATCTTATTCATAATAAATTGTTAAATTTACCCAAAAAATAACTAAAATAATAATAAAAATAACTAAAACCTTCCCTGATACCAACTCAGGTGAATCCGACCTACTCTGCCAGGTAATTTGATAAAAACACATTATTTAAACACATTATTTAAACACTATATTTGATAAAAAGTGAGGTAAAATTATGTTTATTTTATATAATGCCCATAATTTAATCATTAAATCTAAAAATAAACACATAATCCCAATAATTTATGGTTTAATGTCTTTGAGGACCATTTACAAAAGAAAATTATTGTATAAATTTTTTAAACATTCCTTCATTATTGAACCAAATCAAAATCTCTTCTATAATTCTCAAAATTTATATTCATCTTTATAAACTTTGGAATATAATCTTAATAATGGGGTGATCACAAATGCTCATTAAGGGAACAAAACCAAGCAAGTCAATTCATTATGTTGTAAACAAAGACCAATAATATTTATGATTTATGTCAGGAAAAAAATAAATTAATGTTCAAATGTTATGTTGTAAAACAAATACAAGAATGTTCATATGGTGACCCAAGGATTGAATGTACTTTATTCTATTATTTATAACATAATTTCCTAATAATACATGCCAAATATGTAGAGGTATAGTGTATTTGGATATTATACATAAAAATACATCATCATAAATATAATATCATCATCTTTATTTAAAACTCAAAATAGTGGTCCTACCTCCCATATATATTCATAAAATGTATATAATATCCTGGAAAAATACATATGATAATGGTGGGCTATACATTCTTGTAAGGGAGTAAATTTGAAAATAAAGCATAACATGCGAGTCGAAATGTATAAATGGATATAATAAAGAGGATGATCATAAGAATGGAGTCATTATATAAGTAAATTTTCTCATAATACCCTAAATATATGGCTATTAAAATAAAAACTTATATCATAAACCTAATTTAATGCCCACTCTAAATACCATCTTCATAAATTGGACACAAATCGATGGTGTATTTTGGTTTATTACCTAACTTATTACATAACATATCAAGAGATATAAAGTATTACCCAATGAATTAGAGGTCAGTGTAATTCTGGGACCACCCATCACATTAATTAAAATAGTTCATATTTTTGACACAAGAGGAAAATAAACTACACATAAATCATAATCAAGATCAAAACTATGAAAAGTAATCAAGTTTCTGGATTATGATTCAAGGAATAAATCAATGATGAATCATTAGGATTCCCTAACAAATAAGGAATTAACTATTTTGGGATGTTAATATTTTAAAAATAAAATAGTTCTTGAATATTGAGTTTCAATAAAAAAAATTCATCAAAATGATCTAGTCAAAGAAATAATAAAAACACACCACACAAGTGAAGCTTTTATGAAATGACTAAAGAATATTTCAATGAATCAAAGACCTCATTATTTTCCATAAAACTATAATTTAAAAAAGGGTGTTTTACATAAAATAATGGTTGTATTTTAGAATCTACTCATGATTACAAAAAATTTATTGGGGTGATTCTTCACAAGAGACAAGAAATATGAAGGTTCTCTTAACTCGGATCACCTAAAAGTGGTAATTTCAAAGGGAACTAAAATAATCTATAAACACAAAATAGAAGATATGTTTTACTAGGTATATATGTAAGGGAAATATATAAAATAACATAATACGTACATGAGGATAAAATTATTTAAAATGGAGAAAGATAATGCGTTACCGGAAAGTCATGAAAGAGTAATGAAAGATCTCTTATTATGATTTTAAAACACCTTTGTTGAAAATACAACATAGTAAAAAAGTAATAAAACATTATTTTGAAAATTTTATATGGTAATTATGAAGTTAAAATGATATAAAACCTTATTATATTTTTATTTATAATGGATTACACTGTTGGGAATGGAATTTATAGACAAGGAGGGAAACCGTTATTTAAATGGATGAAAAATATTCTTAATATAGTTTTATTTTAAAAAAGTATTAGATCAAAAAAAATTAAAATATTTTTACCAAAATTATCTTTCAAAATATAAATTGTGTATAATATATTTAATTAATTAATAAAATCACAGAGAAACATTATAACTCAAGAAAAAATATTGAGTTATAAAATAACCTTATATTTTAGAGAAGCCATCAGTGAAAGCCCACAATAAGTAAGAGATTGAACGGAAGTTAAGTTTCCAATTTCACGAATAATTTATAATATTATAAGTCATGAGGGTAATACATACACTATAAAAAATAATGATGGTGCATAATATCAAATCATCCCTCAATGAACGATGAATAAGATAGAACCTTTATGGCTATAGTACTTTTGAATCCAATGTCATTTGAGGCTCAACAATAATATAGTTTTTAAATCAAATGAATTAAAAAATGGATTATTAAAAAATAGTTTTATTTAATATTATACGCCTTATAAATAAGAAATCGGTGCATAAATTTAAAACATGTCCCAATAAAGAGAAATTCAGATGAATACTCTTACCTTTGTTTGAAATCACTCTGCACTAGTACTTAACTTTATAAATATTTAAACTAAGTTAATTATATATAAATATATATATACAAGAACCTTATTAATCTATATTTAAAAATTGATGTTTCTTTAACTATCATTATATATTTATTTATTAGATATTTTTCATTCTTAGGTCAGGTACTTGAGGTTATTCAGTCCATTTTTACCATAACTCCTTATGAATGATGATCATAGTAAAAAGAATTGTAAAATAGTTTCATAATATCTATAATATTAATAATTATTTGTAAATAAATATTATATATTAAAAATATTTTTAATTCTAGACATCATGGGTGGTGATGAAAAATAAAACTCACTGCTCATGGAGGCGATTATTCGCACTTATGCGCGATTAATATTTCTAATTCTCAATGAATGAGGGGAAAGATGCTAAAATTACAATTTAAAATTTAATAATCATATATACATATATATATATATATTATCTTATTTATTGATCAATATCATCATTTTTATCATCCCTGTATGGCTGTGATGGAAAATGGAAGACATCGCTTTATGGAGGTGATAGTCCACACAAAGCACTAACTATGTTTTTTATTAGTGAATGGAGAGGAATAAATAAAAAGTTATTAAATTAGAATAATAACATGTAAGTATAACATTTATAAGTATTTAATTATTATTTTATGGATATAAGATATTTCGTATAGAATGATTTATGAGAAAAAAGTTACAAAGAAGGTAATACGTACGTTGGAGACAAAATCTTCTCTTAGAGGTCTCCATGAATGTGATGGACTAAAGGTTACTTTAAAATACAGCGGGATTATTGATGAGAAAATTAGTTCTAATATAGTTAGTTTGGGAATATATTCAATGGAAATTATAATTATAAGTGTAACCATGTTGGGGTGGAAGTGATCCACTTTTATATGTGAATAAAACGACACATTTGGGAATACCCTTTAACCTTCCATAAAATAAGGAACTAATATTATAATATTTAAATGTTTAAATCAATTTTAAAATAAATGTTTAAATAAATTGTAAAATAAAAGGGTATTACTTGATATATAATATTTAAATTTTTAAATAAATTTTAAAATAAATTTTTCTAATTTAATGACTATAAATTATAATGTATAATTTTTATTATAAGACCACAAAAAGTGTTTTTAGTGTGAAATATTACACGAGTTTCAAAAATGTTAAAGCTGTGTTTTATAAATTCAACATATTATTTTATTTAAAGAGTTAATATTACTTATTGAAATTATATATTTTTATAAATAAAATTGTAAAATTTTAAGCCATTCTTTAATTATAAAAGTAATAGTTATCAGTAAAAGTTTGTATTTTTTACTATTCACCTTAAAATTGATTATTTCTAAAAAATATATACAATTAATCTTTGGATAGTATTGGTAAAATGGATTAAAATTTAGATTTATTTTATAAAATTAAAATAATAATACATATATATATATATATATATCTTTTTTTATAAAAATGAATTATAAATAAAACTAATTTTACTTAAAAATAATGTTTTTAAGAATTATGGGTTGTTAATATTATTTCATATTGATTTATTATTTATGTGATGTAAATATATTGTTTCATATATAATAATATTTTAAGGTGTTATCTTAATTCATTTAGACGAAATACATATAACTTAATTAAATAATTATTTGAAAAAAATAATACTTTTATACTAGATACACCTCAAGATATACCATTAAATAATTATTTACAATAAAATTTTACTTTTTCAAACCCCATTAATTATGAAATATTTTTTTTAAATTTTATAGGTGAAACAAATCATATTTTAATAATAATATTAATAATAATAATTATTATTATTATATATATATATATATATAATTTTGTAATATCATATTTTTATTTCATTGTGAGTTATAATATATTAAATTTCCACTAAACCATACTAGACTTTAGTATTCCAATATAATATATGAGAAATAACCATAATTTTAATGAATATATTTGAAATTACCATATTTTCAACGACTAGATTTTATTCGTATATAAAGACTAAGTAACATTATTCCATTCACACTTATTATTTCCATAGTTTTGATTTTAGATCCAATAACATGATTTATCCTTTTATGGTAGTCTTTCTCATTGAAGGTTTTTTATATTTATGGTGATTCTAAAAGGCATTGGTGGTCTATGGGAGTTTCTTGTCCTAAATATATTTTTATTATTTATTTATTTTCCCTATTTAATTTTTATAGTTTTAATGTATGTAATCATCCATTATGTTTAATAATGTGTTTTATTTCATAAATGGTTTTAATTACCTTCAGTTTAATGTTCAATTATAATTCAATAATGTGCATTTATATTGGTTCATATCTTTTGTGGCTCAATATATAATCAATTATTAACAGAGAAACATTATTTATAATTTTAAAGATAAATAATAATAATAATAATAAAGGCTACTAAAACATGGGTTATTATATTTTCTCCTACCCAAATAAAATTTACCCTCCTATTTTAAATTATTACTTATGAATGAAGTCAACAAAGTGTATCTATAAGGTGACTTGAGATATAATTTCTAGAGTGATATCAACCTTATAAATTTAGGGAAAAGATATTTTTACATAGAATAGTATTATACATTATATTTAATTTTCTATAAATGTTTGATCCAATTTTTTATCGTTATTCGGTATCAAGACTCAATTTGTATAAGTTTCTTATAAAGGGTGTTTGTAATGATCCTTTCATAATCTAGAATATGTTGATATAAAATGTGATCTCTTTATTACAAATTATTATTTATTATAAGTGGAGAGAGCCAATATATTTACAAAATCACATTAAATTTATCAAGGAAGGATGATAATATTTTTATATGACACTTTCTTATAAAATTAAAATTAATAATTCATTATCTAGACATCAATATAAAAATTTAATTTTCCTAGAAAATATTTTTTATACAAAGGAATGGTTTAAATATGATATAAATATAATATATGTTGTTCTTGAGTGGATGATCAGTGTTCCTCACTCTACACCATTTTCAAAAGTCAATAGTCGAGATTTCATAGGCTTTTTATAATTACATTAGCCTTGGAATTTGTTAATACCCATAACCTTTTTCAGCTATTAGATTAGGGAATGGAATCAATTAATACACATGTTTTCCACACTCAAGGAATTGGGCTATTAATGGTGATTTTGGATACTTTCTTTCCAATCCCATCATTCTAACCAACCTCTTTATATTCCTATGAAAGTCTGATGCTCAAAGTCCTCATATTCCACAGGTAAATCATTTAAAAATCCTATTATATAAATTATCTTGGTTCTCCATACAATGTTTTTAACCATAAGTAAATTAAGGCTTCATCTCTCTTTCATCTTTATTTATTGAATTTTTATAATCCTTTATAATTCTATTATTTGGAACACTCGGGCTTCAAACTATAGTTACATTGTTAATCATGTTTTGTGTCAGTTTGTTGGGCATAATAATCAAAATTTTCAGTCTATATCCCATTATAATGGGTTGATCATTAACGTAATCATAAAATTCTCTCCCACACCCAAGGATAACATGAGTCCTTATGGTTTAATCCATCACTAAAACCAAAATGAGTGACGAGCATTTAAAATCATAGGGCTATTATCATAATAAATAACCTAAATGGATTTCAACATTAAAAACTTTTCCCCTTGTGATCATGTTAGCTCATAATTCCATCAGTTCAACCTATATCTATATTGGTTTGTAATAGGTTTCTTTATGTAGATCTATCATATAATCCTCAACCTAGTCCCTCAATGGAACTTGAATATAAATCCTTCTCAGTTTTTTGTTATTATTATATAATTAACAAAACCATTTCCCCCTAGAGGGTTAAAATAGCTATGTAGTTATCCAGTTTTTTAGTGAATCAGATGATGATCAGGTTAATACCCAATTTGAACTTTTCAGGTTTATTATCAATAGGTTCATCTATACTGGTGCCTATATCCACTTATAGAATCGAATAATGGATTTATTTCTCGGAAAACCACTCACTATTTACATTATTAAAATTATTAGTGATTATAATGTACTTGGAGTCGTCCTGAATTATAACTAGGGTTTACACTAATGTCCTCATATCCTAAACTATAGTAATATTTAGATATTTCTATGATACAAACTATAGTTAACCAGCCCTTAAACATAATTTATTTCATTATTTATTAAATACTTTCCCAAAAATACATACCAAAGATATATCAGCCAAGTATCTTTGGAATATTAGACATAAAAATACATTATATCGAAAGTAAAGTCATCATATTTATTTAAAACTCCATATAATTCACCTATGTCTCAATGATCATCTAAAACTGTATAAGAAATCCTAGTTAAAATACATAAGGAATAGTGTGAGATAAAAACCCCAATAATGGAGTAAACATGGTAATAAAACAAAACATGAGAGTCAAAAGGCATAATATGAAGTCATATAGATTATTATCATAAGCATTGATTAATTTCATAAGGAAATTATTTCATAATATCCTAATCATTTGGATACAATATAAAGAATGATATCGTAATCATAAGTCAAGGGATACTCCAATTTTTATCATCGAAAGGTGGACAAAGTCCCAGGGTGGATATATGTTAGCAACCTAATATCTTACATAACACATCATAAGATATAAATCTTCACCCAATGCATTATAGGGATATATAATTCAATTCCCACCCATAACATAAATTAAAATCATACTTATTTAGGCCACATGAATAAATTAAACCATACATAAATCATAAGCATGGTCAAACCCATGAGAAGGAAGCAGGTTTTCAAATTATGATTTAAGGCATAAATAAAGGATAAATCATAAGGATACCCAAGCTAATAATGAATTAAATCATTTGGTATGTTCATATTTTAAAAATAAAATATGTCTTGAATATTGAATTCCAATATAAAGAATTAATGAAAGGGATCTAGTAGAAGAAACAATAAAAACATACCACTCAGGTAAAGATTTTGTTAATAACTAAAAGTTTTTTAAGGAAGGAAATAGATCATTATTTTCCATAAATCCATTAATAAAATAAGAGTGTCCTCCCTAAAATAATGATGTTTTTTAGAATCAATTCATTTTTCAAAAAAAAAGAAAGATAATGTGTAACTACAAAGTCTCATAATAAAGATAATGTGTAACTAAAAAGTCTCAAAAGAGGCCTGAAAAGTCCCTTACTATGTTCCCAATATAGCATTGTTGAAACTCCCATATCAAAAAAAATAAAAAAACTATTTTGAAAATAAGATAAGGAAAATATGTTGTACTAATAATATTAAGCTTTATTATTATTATGATTAAAAATGAGAAAATAGGTGGGGAGGGAAATTATAGATAAGGAGGGGAAACTATTGTTTAAATGGATGGGAATAATTCATAACATAGTTAAATTTTTAAAAAGAAATAAAACTCATCAGTAAAGAAAATATGAATCAAAATGACCAAAAAAATATGGTATACTATATGAAATTAATAACTACACACAAAAAAACTTTATAAATCAAGAAATAAGATTTAGTTGAAAAATAACCTTATATTTTAGGGAAGGCATAAATCATAGGACACATTAAGGAAGAGCATGAATGTAAGTGAAGTTTCCAATTCCACCACTAATTTATGATATTATAATTAATTGTAAAATTACATATTTCAAATAAAATAATATTTTTTTAAAATTTGAAATCATGCATCAATGAAGGGTGATTGTTTTGAAACCCTTACGAATTTTGTAATTTTGAATTAGAGGTCATTGGAAGCTTAAAAATCATATATTTTTATAAATCAGATGAATTAAATCATGGATTATTTCAAAATAAATTATTGGATAGTGCATACTAGGTAGAAATAAGAATTTGGTGTATATATTTAAAAGAAGTCTCAATTATAAGAAAATGAGATAAAAACCTCTACCATTTTCCAAAAGTACTATGAACGTGCACTTCAGTTCCTAAATATTTAAATTAAGTTCATTATATATATACCCAAGAATATTCTTCCTCTATATTTCATATTTTTATTTCATTTAAATATCATGTGATATTTATTTATAATATATTTTTCTTTCATATTTTAGTTACTTGTGATTCTTAGGTCAATTTTTAACATAACTCCTCATGTATATTGATCTTGGTCGAAATCACTTTGAAGTAGTATAATAATATATAGAATATCAATCATGATATGGACCTAATATTTATATATTTAAAATATTTTTATGTCCAAAAATGTTTTTCGGTGATAGAAAATGGAACTCATTGCTCGTCGAGGTGATAGTTCCCATGTATGCATGATTCATGTTTCCATTTCTCAACAAATGAGAGGGAAATATGGTAAATATTAATATCAAAATTCAGAAGTATAATTATATTATATATATCATATTTATTAATATAATACATCCACGTGATTATTCAGGAATAACTGTGACGAAAATTGGAATACATCGCTTTGTGGTGGCGGTGGTCCATATTGGATCATAAGAGTTTACGTTGGATACAATAGGGGGGGGGGTGAATTTTGGTTTTAAAACTACAAAAATAAATAACACAATATCACTTTAAGTAGAAGGATCAAAATATGGTTTCATCTGATTATCATAGTGTAAAAATCATATCCAGTAAGTGTCTGATTATATTTGATTTATTTATCAGTATCATAATCATTCCGATAACATTAATATTTGATGGATGAGTATAAAATTAATTTCTAAAGTATACCAATACTGGAAAGTAAAATTTTTATAAACATTAGATACATAAGATTAAAATAGTAATAATGACTCACAGTATTTCTAGAATAATTTACTCTTTAAAATTAGGGGTTAAGGAAGTTAGAAATCCTCACTTAATATATCCACAGTTTTAATACCTTCTATAAAGGTCTAGCTTTAATTAAAAATAAATCCCTTAATATGATGATTAGAATGGATCTATCTTCTAATCCCCTAGAAGACCTCAATAAGATGAATGGACCTTTTTATCCTATCCCCAGAATCCATTGATCTGATGGATCAGATTTACCAATATTATTTGTCCCTATAATCTCTCAATCTATACATGATAATAAACATCTAATACAAAAGAAAAGTGTTCTAATGAATTTACAATCCTCACAAAAATACCTTAGAACATAAACTATCGAAAAGATTAAAATTCTTATGTTTGAGATGTTCATGTAGAGAAATATTTAGATGACTTATGTTATGAATGAATCACCTCCCTCCTCTTCAAATGACCTCCTATTTATAGAAAATCCTCCAGTGGTCATATTTTAGAGTTAGTTTAAATAACCTCGATTAGATTTCATATTGACAGATCATAATGATAATGATATTTATCTTGAAAGCTAATAATTTCATTTTACAACATCATTTAGTTTATCACCATTACAATTATATTTATTCATTATCTCTAATAGAAACAAATATATATACTTCGATTATAAACATTTTATAGTCTGATAGAATATACTTTTATTGTCAATTTGATAAATTGAATAGAGTTTAGTCCCATGTACCAATAATAATGCCAATCCAATTGTCATAAATTCCATCAGTCTGATAGAAATTATATAATTCTAACACCTGGTCAAAACAGTAGTCAATAAGATATATGAGACGCATCATCAGTTTGATGGATAAGATTGAATAATAAAATGAATAAAAATTTAATTCCTTTGGTCCATTCAGTCGGTATAAAAGAATGTTTTCTGTAAAATCATTCTAAAACACCTAGGATATATAAACTTAGTAATATAGTATTTTAAGAAAGTTTTTGTGATTTCCAAAACTAATGACATGTAAATGAAAAAGTAAAACTCTTGACTCAATAATATTACCCTTTTTGAAAAGCACAAAACACAACACAAAAATTGAAATATTAATAGATTTTAAATACATTCAACCCTTTTTAATTTTAATAAATTCTAATATATACATCATATCTTAATTCCTCCTAAGTTTATAACTTATATATGATCCGATGGAAGGTATTAGAACTTTGGATTCACCTTTTTCTGTTAAAAACATTATTTAGAAATATTTTCTTGGTTTTTTATAAGAACTCTCCATTAAAGAAATACATTTAAAATTTCTCCTAAAAAACTTCTCAAAGACTTATCCCCATTATTATAACTCTCCCCCTTAAAAATATCTCCTTAAAAATTCTTCCCCTTTTTGATTTTGAAAAGTAATATGAAATGTATATAATTACTCTAAATGTTTGATAAAGATGAAATACAAAATAATTCAATATGAATTAATGAATAATCTTTGATATAAATTAAATAACATACATCCAAAAGAATTAGGAGGACATTTTGACATATAGTATACGGATAAAAATTTATTCACATTAAAAATGCATTTAAAAAATTTTCAATTACCAAAAGAGTTCAGGAAAAATACTTCATTTTGTGTTATAAAGTTTTTTAATGTTCACCTTCATCATTTTAACATATTCATGTTATTTTTTTGGCTTTAGTGAAGAATGAATCAAAATTTACAATTTTATCCTCCTTGACCATTTCATTCCAACTTTATGTATTCAAACTTTATAATTACTCAATGATCATTTTATTCTCTTCCTTGAAGTTGAATAACTCATCTTCACATTATCAGAGTTTTTTATTTTATACTTCCAGTTTTTGGAACTTTTTCCAACCTTTTACTTCCACATCCCAATAATTACTCATATATTTTAACTCTTCAAAAAACATATATTTATTGGAAATATCTATTAAATATTTCATTCCAAGTGAATGTAAAATATTTAAAATAGTCATAAATATTTGATGCATATTTTCTTCTGATTATCTAGGTAAAAAATAAAATAACTGATAATTATATTTAATCATAGTTCTTCTACTCTCACAAACAATAGAAGTTCCAAAGTGAGAAATTTACAACTTTTTTAAAATAATATTAGCAGATTTATAAGAATAAATCTGACTATATAACATTTTTTTCATAGAATAAAGTAGCGTATTCTTTACTCTATATTTAAACTAATATTCTTGTTTTTCCTTATTTGTAAAGGTAGTAACTTCATTCTATTGAAATTTATAGTCAGCAGTCAACATGAAAATGTTATCAGCACTAGTTATTGATAGAAAAATTATTCACATTTTATCTCTCATATTCATAATCATTCCCATAAAAAATTAGTGGTCTACTAGGATTCCTATTTTCTAAAGTAAAAACATTCAAACCTTACATATTATAAAAAATAGTTTCTCTTTTCAATAAAACATGATATTGTTACAAAGTTTAGAAAAAAATTGGTTATAAAAAACATAATAACTTACAATATATAATGAAAGTATAAAATCAACAAATATAGTATTAGAACTTACTCTAATACCAATTGTTGGATTGTAATAATTTTTGTTGTATTCCAGTGGGGGGCAGTGAATTGTAGTTTAGAAATCAAAATAATAAAGAAAATACTTTTTTAAGTGAAAATATCATAATTATGTATCATTTGATTATCATAGTGTCAAAATCAGATCGTGTAACTATCTGATTATATCAGAGTTATGTATCTTAATCAAAATCATTTTGATAAATCAAATATTATAATGTTAACTATAAAATTAATTTATAAATCATATGTACATTGGAAAGTAAAATATGTATAAATAATAAATATGTAAGATTACCACAGTAATAATGACTTATAATATTTATAAAATAATTTACTGTTTAAATATTAGATTTAATAAAGTCTTAAATCCAGACTTAAGATATCCACTGTTTTAATACCTACTATAGAGGCCCACGTTTTCTTAATAGGAAAACAATAAATATGATGATAAAAATGGAACTTTCTTCTAATACCCTAAAATCTCTCAATATGATGATTAGTTACTTCCTTCCTTGCCCTAGAATCCCTTGATATGATGGATCAGATTCACCATCATTCCTATCCATAGAAGCTCTCGATCTAACCATAATCAGATAAAAAAATACAAAAGAAATGTGAACTAAGGAATTTAAAATACTCAAAAATAATCCTTATAAATTTAACTCTCTAAAACAATACAACACTTAGGAATGATATGTCTACATAGAGAAGTATTCAGACGACTTGAATTGCGAACGCATCAGCTCCCAACTGTTCAAATGACCTCTTATTTATAGGAAATCCTACATGGACCATATTTTAGAGTTGATTGTGACAGGCTCCAACAGATTTCATATTAATATATCATAATGATCTATATCTTTATATTTATTTCTAAGAATTTCACTATCCAACATTATTTATTTTAGCACCATTACAATGCTATTATAGTATTCTGTCTGATAAAAACAAATATATATACTTTGATTATAAAATTTGTAAAGTCTGATAGAATATACTATTGAATTTCAATCTAATACACCAAAATTAATTTAATTCATATGGTAATTAATTTCATGATTCTAATATACATGACATAATTTTAACCAATTTTCTTAATAGTAGTCAGTCTGATGTATCAGACACACCTTCAGTCTGATGGATCAAATAGAATAATAAATGTTTATATTCATTATATGTTAAAACTATTTATTCATTTGGCATCAAATATTTTTTTTCTAAAAAAACATAAAAAAACACATGGGATATATAAATTTAGTAAGATATTATTTTAAAATAGTCTTTTTTTATTTCCAAATGTAATGGAAGGAAAAGTAGAATGTAAAAATTTTGATTCAATAGTCCGCACAACAAACTAATGCCAATTTATTTCTTACGAGGTATAGAGTAATAATTTTTTTATTAAATTAATACAATAACATATCATTATAATAATTTTACTTATTTCATTATGTTGTTATTAATTTATGATATTTGAAGAGATAGATTTAGGAGAAAGAGTTCCAAAATGGTAATACTTACATTGGAGACCTGATCTTCTCTTAGAGTTTTCTTTGGAAGAAAAGGACTTAAGATGACATCTAGAAAAAATTGGGTTAAGTATGATAAAATTAATACTAGGAGAGGTAGTTTGGCAATACTTTCAATGGAAATTAATATGGTATGTGTATGCATGTATGGGTTTAAGTGATCCTCTTTTACATGTGAAGAAAACAACACTTTTGGGAATACCCTTTACACTTCCATGACACCAATACACTATTAAATGGTCAATACCTCTAAAAATTCATAACAATGGAGATTGGGTTGATATTAGGTTGATAAAATCCTAAAATAATATATTTAAATGTGTTTTAATTATGATTTAGTCTTTTTACCATAGGTTTTTACATTTTAACACTTTGTTTTTTACCTTGGTAAATACTTGTTATATGAAGTATTTTTTATATATAAAAATATAAGGTAAATAAAGTTACAAAATTTTGATGTAAAAAACCCAACTATAACCTCCATTTAATCTAATTAAATTTATAAATATGAGAAAGTCGCTTTTAAATTAAAATATATAATATATAAAAAACCCTTTTTGTAGAAAATGGCTTTTAATCATTAGTTATTCTTTAATATTATTTAGTATTGATTACTAACTTGATGAATTTTAATATATTTATATATAGTCTTATTAATATTATAATAAATTTAATTTAAATTATATGAATTTTATTGATTAAATAAAAAATTACATGATATTAATAATTTTTAATAAAAAACTAATTTTCCATTATCACAATAATTAAAAATAATCTTACTAATGTTATCTTTATAAATAAAAATGAAATTAAAATTGTAGCTTAATATTCAAATTTTGAACTCATATTTAGAATAATGTTTATATATTTATTTTCAAAAATTGATAAAATCTCATATTTATTATAAGTGTGTAAATGTTTTTTGGTGGAATATTACTTGATTTTCAAAAATTTTAAACATGTGTTTTATAAATCAAACATAGTATTTTTAAATGATTTATATTACTTATTATATTTATATATATTATATAAAAAATGTGTCCTTAAAATTTTAATTAATTATTGTATTATAAAAGTGATAGTTTTTAGTAAAAGTCAGTATCTTTAATAATCACCTATAAATTGATTTTATAGAAAAATATCATAAATTCAACGTAGGATAATATTGATATAAGGAAATAAAAAATTAAGTTTATTTTATAATTTTTTTGTTTATAAAATTTATATAATTTTCTTTTAAACAAATATATAAATTATAAATAAAAAATTTTTATTGGAAAATTGAATTTTTATGCATGATGTGTTCTTAATATTAATTCATATTGATTTCTAATTTAAATGATGTTGATATATTGATTCTTTTATGATAATATTTTTTGTTTTCTATTTTTTTCACTAGGAAAAAATATACAAGACTTAATAAAACATTTCATTGGAAAGAAATATTAACTTTATACTAAATACCCTTAATCAAATACAATTAATTAATTAATTATATTATAAAATTTTATTTTTAGTACTGTGTTGATATAGAAATATTTATATAAATTATATATATACAACATAGCATAAATTAATTAAAATAATAATATTTATACATAAATCATAAATATAAAAATATATATAATTTTTAAATATCATATTTTTTATTTCATTGTATGTTATGTTGTATTAAATTTAATAATTAACAATACATGACTTTAGTATACCATTATGATATATAATCAACAACCATAAGTTTGATGATCATATTTGAAATAACCATAATTGCAATTACCATATTTTCCATGACTAGATTTTATTTTTATATGTATTCTTGCTAAACTTTTTCCAATCACACTTCTTATTTCTATAGTTTTCATTTTAGATTTGAAAACATGTCTTATCCTTTTGTGGTACTAATTATCATTGTAGGGTCTTTTATACTAATGGTGATTCATAAAATTGATGGTGGTCCCTGAGAGTCTCTAGTTATAAAGATATTATTTTTTTCAATTTATTTTCTATTTCAAATTTATGTAGTTTTCATAGATTCAATAATCCATGATGGGTAATTATCTATTGAATGCAATATATCCTTTCATATACCTTTATTTTAATGTTCTATTATAATTGAATAAAGTTTCATTATCTTGCTTCATATCTTGTGTGGCTGAATCTCTAATAAATTATAAGTATAGAAACATTATTTGTAATTATAGACATTAATGATAATAATAATAGTGGATCCTAAAACCTTGGGCATTATAGTTCACGCTTCATTATATCATGAGGTACAAAGACACAACCAATTAATTGGAGGGTGATATTTGACCCCACTAATCATTATCCATACATACATGTTCTATAAAATATCAATCAATCAACATATCATGAAAAAACATGGGGATAAAATGGGTTTCATTTATCATATCTTAAAAAACCAATTAAAAGAAGAATGAGTTATATAAATGTTCTAGATTCTATCACAAAAATTGTCCTCAAGAATGTAAAAGGTTGATACCCAAATCCCAACCACCCCAAAGAGTATTTTATAAAAACAATTAGAGTGTGATTCATGGAAAATAGTTTTCAAGGAAATAAAACCATTAGAGAAAAATATAAAAATAGAAGTGAAATCATAAAATAGTTTTTAGAGAAATTATTTGACATTTAGAAAACCATGGTCATAGGAAGCCTATAACCAAAAATTTTATAAACCATGGTTATAGGCCAACATATTGCCATGGTTATATGATACCATTGTGGTAGTTTCTGTAGGAACACCAAAAAAACATATGAAAATGGTAGGAGAGGGATACTACCATAGTTTTTAACTATGGAAATTTGTGGATATGGACATAGTTTAGACTATGGCCATATCCACCCATTTCCATAGTTTAAACCATGGTCACACATTTTTATATTTTTATAATGACTAATATTTCTATCTATATAATTATATATATTTTTATATGTCTATACATAAATATACAAATATAAATATACATATATATAGTAGAGTTCATCGTAGTGGCATGGTGTTAAAAAATATAGAAGAAGTTAGAAGATAAAACCTCACTGGAAAAATTTTCTTTTTTAAGGATATGGACATTGTTTTAATTCATGGAAATATTCACCTAAGACACTAGTTTGAAACTACGTCCATGGACACATTATTCTATGGTTTCAATCCTTGGCCATAGACAGATATTTCTATGGTTGGCTGTTGACACCATTTACCACAAATTGAACCGTAGCCAAAACCACAGATTTCCATAGTTTAAACATGGGATATAGTTACCTATTGGAATTATTTAAACCATAGCTATAGGTCAGATCCTATTGTCATGGATATATATGAAATAGTTTAAGTAAACGATGGTCTTAGGCTACAACCATAGTTTTTGAGCCTGTTGCCACAGTTTTAAACAATGAAAATAGATTGATTTTGTAGGTGTGGATTTTGAATATTTTGGAAACCCTCATTGAAAAGAAAAATTGTTAAAAGAGTAAAAAAAAATTATTTTTAATAAAGGTCACATGAGATATCACATAATTGGGCTTCAATATATAAAGGATAACATTGGTGGGAATGAGAAATATGGATGATAAGTGGAAACCATCTTTAATGAGGATCAGAGATATTCTCAACGATTATATACTTTTTGAGGAAGAAATTCATCAAGGTAAAATATTTTTGTCAAAAATTAATTTTCCATAGATCAGAAGTTAAATCACCAGGAAATAAAAACTTAGGGTAGAATCAGTCAATCTTCTAAGAAATATGTTCATAAAGAAGCTTTATAACTCAACTAAGGGACATTAGTGAACATAGACCCTTATAAATTTGGTAACTTTTTAGTTGAAAATCCATGAAAGATATAATGTGAGAGGGATTTATAAATCCATTTAATTGGATGAAAATTTTGATTGAAATAAATTCATATAAGATATATAAAACTCAATTGTATAAAAGTTTTAAATAAAAATCAAATCTTAATGAAAAAAATTGAGATATAAAAGCACTTACAACTATCGAATCCTTTGAATCAAAGTCCATTTAAATAATAAACAAGATATGTCTCTTTAAAACCCATGAATTACATGAATATATTAAAATTCATACATTCGTTAGTAATAAAATTATATCAAATACATTATGGTGAGAAATATAAAATATTTCTAAATAAATTAAATGTGAGACAAAGAACCTGAAACCTTAATTGGCGACTTCAACAACATATCATGAATTTTGTGTAAAAAATTACTATATTAGTAAATTAATTTAAAAAAATCATACCTATAACCTTTTAAAAACTTCATTTATATCTATTCACTACATGTATATTAGTTAGTTATTATCTATTTTCAATATTGTGCGTGAGTAGTCTTGTTCGTTTTGAAGCTATTTTGTAACAACGGTGTTGCTCTTCCTTATTCTCCGGAAGTTAATTATTCTTAAATAATAAAATTTAATATAATTTATTATTTATAATTATCTATAATTTAATAATCTCATTATATTGTTGTTTTTGTTATGATCTATAAATATGAAATCAATGATGAACATATTTCGATGTTTTTTAACGAACATACATTGATATATTTCTTAATAAGTTTAATATTACTGTTAAAATTATAAAACCAAAATCAAAACATCATTGAATTATTTATTTAATATATTATCTGTAATTAATATCTTATAGTCATGCATGGTGTTATTCTGTTGTATTTTTTAATTAGGTGGTTAGAGTGGCCCATAGAGTAACATACCATAACTAATGGATGATTAGAAAGTTATTTAGTTAAAATAAAATTATTATAGGGGGAATATTGATATGTTTTTGTTCTTAATAAATTAATAAATTTTTAATTTATTATATTTATAAGAAGAGGTAATGTATATGAGAATATTACATTATATGAATATTTTTTCCGTCTTAGTATGTTCGTTTTAGAAAGTTGAATTTACAATGATCATTGTTTTTTCATATTTTTATAGGTTGTCCAATTTGTCCTAAATATAATAATAATTTTATAAAAATAATATATATCAGTTAAATTTATCATTATAACAAACAAAATATTGTTTTAAATAAAAAAACATGACACTTCATTGAGGCGGTCATTCATGTATATTAGTAAATACCGTTTTCATTTTCCTTAAGGAAAAAATGGGTAAAGTGGATAAAAGTTATTACCAAAATATAAAAACATTAATAATACAGTAAATATTGGATTAATCCTATAATATTGGAAAAAGTCTATCTGATGTTGAAATTTAGAAAACAAACAATGTTCCAAAAAAGTAATTACTCATGTTTAGAAAGTGAGATTTATCGTAAATATATCTTCAGGGATAGAGTCATTAGAATAACTAATTTAGTTTATTTGATTATGAATTCTATAGAAGAATCTAGGAGTGGAATAATGGTAGAGTTTTAGGGTAAAATAATAAGGTATGGGTGTATCACGAAATGGTGGAAGTGATCCCCTGTTATAATTTGATAAAAATGGCATATTTGAAAATATTATTTAGTTTTAAAAAATGAAATTACATTATTCCAAGTTAGAAGGATAAAAATGTATGAAATAGTTGAATGTTAGATAATTTAAGATCTATAATCTTCTCAAACATACATTTTTTTAGGCAAATTGGAGTAATTATTGGCTTTTCCCCTAAGTTGTTCATAAGATCCTAATTTGTTATGTGGTATTGAGTCTTTAATTTTGGTTTAAGCCATTATTTTTTTCTAATGTAAGCCATACAATGTTTCATATGATAGACGGTGGGTGTGGGATCTATTGTCACGATGATTAAAGCACCTAGGTTTTTCTTTGAGCATGAGGTTTCCCCACAACTTGGATTTTGAGATGTTATCTACAGGGGTTTATCCTCCCTCAGGTTTATCTTTAGAAACCTCATAAATACATGATGGATGTGGGAGGATAGAAAGATATGAAAGTGAAAACAAGAGGCATTTTTCAACTTTTAAGGCCTTCAATCCTAAGAGAGTAATACAAAAATTTAATATTTTTAATGTGAAAGAAAATGATGATGCTATTGTGTACAATATTAGTATTTGTTGATTGTCGATAATTACTCATATGATTTTTCTAATTGGGGACAATAAATTTAAGGTGACTAACCCCTTGATAATACACTCTATGGTCAAAAGATTCTCATAATACTAATTTATTCCTATTGGGTGTGGTTATTTTGATTTTCTCTTCCTGAATGAGGAACTGAAACACAGGGGTTGAGGATTTGGATCTGTTTCCCTGAAACTGAGCATGGTCACTATTCACAAATGAGATGTTCGATTCAACCCATTCTCTACTAAGAACACTAGGGTTCATGTATGGATTAAAATTCTTGGCTTGAAATATATCTTTTTGCACCCTCTTATATTGTTTGATATTGTTTTTGGGTGTTGGTGTTGCCATTAAGATGGAAAGAGCCACCGAAATGTAGAGGTTTGGTTACTTTTCTAGGATTTTAGTTGAAATTGACATCAATTCAGATTTGGTTAAACAATTTTTTCATTATACATCTCAGAATGATATTAATATTCACATTAATTGTGAAAAATTATCTTAATTTTGTTTGGATTTTCAATATACTGAGCATCTAAAGCAGAATTTTATTCAAAATGATATTTGTTCTTATTACCTACTAAGCTTCATAACTAGAAAATATGTAAGAATATATAAAAAATATATGAAATAGATGGGGAAAATCTTCCATCATCTTGAAATTTGAGTGATGTTATTGATGATAGTGGTAATAGTCTAATAGTGTAGGTGCATTCTATCTAGTTGAATCAATATGAGGATTGATGTCATGCTGAGGGGTTGTAGGGATCTGTTGAAAAACTGGCTGTGCATGTGGTCCCAATCCTTAGATCCTATGTTTAAATAGAGTACAAACATGAACCAGCATTCGGGACATGCCCTCATTAGCGAGGTGAGACTGACTCCATTTAGGATATGGATTCACATGAGACTTAGGTAATGGAGGATGATTTGAAAATTAATCCTGACATGGATTCTTGTAAATATGAAGATGTAGGTTCACAAATTATTTTGGAACATAAAAATTAGTGGAGCTCAATGAATATTGTGGGAAAATGAACTGACACATAGAATGATGAATCGCCAAAGAAATGAACATGTCGGTATGCTACTAAAAATGGTAATGAAATTTAAAATGAAGGATTTCCATCAACCCCAATGAATAATTCAATGATAAGGAATGACTACTCACATCTGAATCCCACCATGATTAGTAGATCTATCTCATGTGATAAAAGGATTAATGTAATTATTCCACCCCCTTGGAGGAGGATTCTGGCTAAGATTATGATGATTATAATCCTCTTGACTATTATTACTGATGTTTTTGAAACTTTCCTATTATTCAAAATGCGTAGTTTGTCTTGTCCAACCCCATTCATTTCATCTTCCATTATTTTTTACATTTTAATAGAAAGGATTTTCCTCACATTTTCAAAAAAATATATAATTGAATCCCAAAGAGTTTAATGAAGGTTTTTGAATAATTTGTGGTATCTTCAAAGATCATAGATCTATTTTTTGGAGAAATTGGGAGAGGAACATGATTATTTCATGGTTAGTGCTAACCATACATCTCAACCAGGCGGCCCTAAATAGAAGGATCAAAATTTGACAAACCGTCTGAGGGAGGCCGCATGGATGAGTAAACCCTATAATAAATTTTAGAGTATATTGTGTGTGGTTGGAGAAAGGAATATCCTTAACATGGTTCAAGAATGTTAGGAGGTGTGTCTCTTGGATAATGATCCCAAATGGGCAGTGCCTGGTTCATCTAACTATGTTTGTAGCCACGTGAGGGTAATACCAACATGGAAAGTACTGGCGCCTCATTGGTGTAGGGTCAGAATAAATATGGAACAGAACCATATGCCACTTCTAAAAGGGGTGAGATTATAATTTTAACTAATTTTCCTCTAAAATATAACCATTATTCTTTCTCCTTAATTTATAGCAATCGTCCACCATAGGAGAGATCCCTTTCCTCTCTAACCAGGCTTTGATGCATATCCCTCATATGTGTTCAACATCGACCATGGTTCATCATGCTAGATAGCTAGTATCAACTTAATGATTACTATTGGTTATTTTCTTGTTTTTATCCCCTTATTGGATACAATTTCCATTTAATCTCATATGAACTATTTATAAGGTATTTGTCGAGGCTTGTGATTTCACCCATTCTAGCTCGAATATGAAGCTGGTATCAGATGAGGAGTCATATGTTGAAATAAGGTAGGTGGTATCATAATTATCCCTAAAATTTTCGAAGTCAGTAAAATATATTGTTGTCCCACGTGATGGAATTTACAAATTTCTCCACATAAATGGATTTTCATTAATGAAATATCTCGACCATAATTTAGATACTCGCATAATCCAATGACTTTGTAAAAGGTTGTTGACCTTAACTAGAACCACCAATTTTGGTGTTTTTATCAAATGAACATTAAAATTTATAAATTCATATAAACCAACCACATCCTAAGTGGTTTTGGGCATGTATATTAAAATTAAATGGTTAAATGAAAGGAAGTGAGATGTGAATTGAAAGACCATGTTACTTGACCTTTCTGAACTGTGAGTTTTTCCCTTGACTAAATTGGATTCCTTGAAATGTTAAATGATATAAGTTTATTACTTGGTTCTTGATAATGATGAATTATTCTCATGACTAAATGTGATTAACTGAAAGGTGAAGCATCTTATACATCACTTATATTTTATTATGACCATTATATACTACTATAGGATGATCTATCATGGGAAATTCTTATTTTCCATACCTAGGTTAACCATGAATTCCTAGAGGAGGACACCAAATTTATGGATGAATTTTCCAAGAGTTGATACCCCTTATGATCAAAATCTATTTCTTATATTGATTACAACCTATAGATTGGTCTGTGGACTCATCCATCACTTATATCTATATTTAGAATGACCATGATTATCTCAAAGGATTCAGCTTGATGTACTAGGATGTAGAATGCATATGATTATCTTCATGGTCTTCAATCAAGTCTACCTAAAGCCTACATGGGAATTATTATTAGGGTTGAACAAAATTATAATTAAATGTGTTCAAGGATGAGGGCTTATCCATAGATTACCCTCAGACCTTTATAACGAATCTCTATGGGTTAGTAATATGATTTATCTCAACCTTCAAAGTTCAACGACACCTTATTGCACCATGGGTCCTGTATTATTATCATCATTATTATTTAATGGTCACTTACCCAAAAAAATTCGATATTATGCTGAAATAGATTTGGTCAGCCATGTATCCCATGAAGAGATTGAACCAAACACAGTTTGTTTACATTTTTGTTTTACATTTATAATACTTTCACACAGTTCAATTCTATATTCACCAACAAGATTGTATTAGTCACCATTGGTGTTGGACTACTAAGTTTTACTCAAACCCGGTATAGGATGCCAATTGGTACTCAAATTAATTTCATGGATGCATGTGGGGACAATAAGAAGTGCAAAGCTATGTAAACTATAACTTCTATTCCAAGAAGGATTATGTGAGTAGATGAATGATCTTGTGCTTACAATGAAATTAGAGATAGTTTTTGGTTTGCATAATTTTGTTTATAGTATGACTCAATTATTCATACTACCAGTTTCCCTTAACCCTAATTTTTTATTACATCATGACATATTTATTTATATGTGTTACTTGTACTATCCCGTTTAAGATTTTATTATCTGGATGGTTTATGTTCCATTGTTTCATAATTCTCTTGATTTGTGTTATTTATAGATTATTTATAGTTTGTCTAAACACTGTTAAAGTGGTAATAACTTCCCCAATGTACCAATGTATACCCTTACTACTACTCAAAACCCTCTTGCATATGGGGAGGCATGCTTGAGGCAATGCGCCCACTGGGCTGTGTCTCTTATTAATTGACTGGGCTTGGGTTATCACAACGTTATCTCATATCTTTATTTTCATTGAAAAACTATTTTGGGATGATATATAGGAGATTAATATGTTTTATAATTTGGCATGGAGTCTTTCGAGGCAGTAGATAACCCACCTATATGAAAATAGAATATTATTCTTGAATGGTGATTTCTATTCTGGTTTTTTCCTATTATAATTTCACTGATTTCATCGTTGGGTGATGCACATGAATTGTGGATTTCATTTTCATTTTCAATTTATTTTTGACCTCTGGGAAAGAGAAAGGTTGTATTATCTCAAAAATCATCATTTCCAAAGAGAAACTCACATACTATACATATTCCATCCCATGTTAATTTTATTTTTTGCACCACTTGCTGCATATTATGTGTGATTTAGTTTCTATATTTGGAACTGTACTGAAATTTATTATAGAGAATAAGTATTGGTTACATAAAATATAGGGATCAACCTAAATGGATTTTCCCCATATATCTTGATGTAGATACATTAATTATCCAATCTCAACTTGATTAAATTTGTGTAGACTTTTTTTACAAAAGATGAACATCCATTGAAATTACATGGATTCCAATTATAATTTTTAAATTTTTGTCTCTATAAATTGGGAATGATGGTTCATCTAATTGAGCTATCATATATGGACTAGTTACATTTTATTGCCGAATATAAATGTCAGGTTGTAGTTACATGATGTTCTAATTATAATTTATAAAGTGTAGGTTTTTATAATTTGGGAATGGAAATTCATCTAAATACACCATGATATATGTAAATATGAACATTATGATTCTTAAAATTTGAAATGAATTTTTTTCCATTAAATGGGGATAATAATTGAAACATAAACGATGTTTTCCTCAACAAATTACAACTGAAACTCCATTTAATTGAACCCCTTTAATTAAAAACTGAGAATGTTAACCTTGTTAATGGGATAATGAGAGTATCTCTAGTAGCTTCTTTATGATCTTTTATGTTACCTAGAACTCTTTTGAGGTGTAATAGTTAGGTTTTTACTATTGTATAGGAAGTATTTTTATCTATTATTTTATTTTAATAACTATTTTCTATTATTAAAACTAGTTTTGATGAATGTTCTTAGAATTTGTAGAAACATGCCATTATGATAGCCTTAGTTTAAACACCATGAGAAAGATGATGACCGTTATTTAGAAATGGTGGGGCCTGAACCACCCGTGATACCTCTTATAGTTCCACCTATGTCATATCCCATTTTTTAGGACTTGGGAATCGACTCCCTCCTTTAAGAGGGGTTTCTATAGCTTGTACACTCAGTATTGACAGTTGTTTAACTTTTATCCTTTATGTCTGATTTTACTCAAGATTTATAGTAGCTATAACCTGTAAAATTTCCAAGGTAAGTTCATCCACATACTCTTGAGTTCTAGATTAAGGCTATTCTAATCACATTAGAACATCTAAATACACCTCTATAAAGGTGGGTGAATCTCCAAACCTATATAGTTAGAGAGTCTTCCAAGAGATGGTGGGGTGTTTTGTACTAGGATGGTCATCATTAGATTATTTTTTGGGGGATTTATAATATATTATCTATGAATATTTATTTCGTAATATGTTGATGTATGATTGAGGCAGAGAGTTTATGCACATGGACTATGGAACAATATCTGTTATAGACTACACTTTTCATGTCATGAAGCTCCAATATTTCGTTCCCACTCTCCATGGCGATGAGTTGTCAAGAGTTTGGAAATTTAAGTATGTAAATAGATATTCCATTGAGTAGTAGGTGAATGTATTCCTTCTAATATATGTTTAGGATATATTCAATGTATTCCTCATCACCTAGTGGAATTTTAGGAATGATATAGGTATGAGATAGAGTGGTTTAGTACATAGACATGTAAGCAACTTGTCTAGAATAAAATGTTGCCTAGAGTTTATCCTTAGGTAAGTGGCTACAAAATATTATACACTTGTAGTATATTGTTATTTCACTAGTGTGGGAGGATAGGATATATGAATCCCCAATGTACCAAACGCTCGGTTGAGTGCTAAGATTCTGGATGGATGTGTGGCTCAGTTGAGTGCTAAGATTTTGGATGGATGTGTTATATTCAATGTTATTTCAGAACCTTTTCTCTAGTGGATAATGAGAAAGGATTTTCACTATCTCAAGGTTCTAGAGTTGGATCATCATCTCCACGTCAGGTAGGGAGATAGAGTACTACCATCCGTATATACTGAGGATGTGGAAAAGTACGAGGAATTAAATATTATGAGGTATATTTATAACAAATAATACCTACCCAGGGTAGTCTAATTATAGATATGGGATTTGGATTGGGCCAAATATATACAATATAGATGACACCCAAATACAATAGCATCGGTCCATTTATGTTTCAAGGTGTAATTATTGTTGAATCAAATTTATTATCTACTTTATTGGATATAGGTTCTTTCCACCCTATTACATCTGTGGCTATTGTGGAATGTATTTGTCTTAGAATTGAGTATATTCCCAGGGTAATGAAACTTGAAACTCCAATGTGAATATGACTAGAAAGTGTGATCCTATGTAATTAGTTCCTCCTTGAGATAGAATACTATCATTTCATATGGGTCCTTTTCGTCCTTGAGATGATATGCTTTGAAATAATTCTTAATATGGATTGGTTGGTGACTTATTACACCCACATTGACTATTATAACCAGTGGGTGTCTTTCACATTACCCAAGGGAAGTAGCCACATTCATACGGGTAAATAGGATGTATAACAGAGCTGATCTGGACCTCAACATCATGGACTGGGTGAGGTAATAGGCCATACTACTATTCTCTTTCTTGATGAAAAGGGAATACATAAAAAAAATTACCTCTAGTGTTAGATAACATTATATATATCTTCCCTGAACACTTTATTGGGTTACCTCCTAAAAAGGTGTTAGAATTCACCATCGATCGAGCTCCATGAGAAACACTGGTATTCATATTTCTTTAAATGATATTTCTTAATAAGATTTTTGAATTCAAAAGATTGTTTGAGGACTTGGAAGCTAAAAGGTTTATATTACCCATTCATCACCATGGGGTTCACATGTTCTTTTCACCAACAAGGTGGATGATACACTAGGGCTGTGCATAGATTAATGGAAGTTAAACCAACATATCATTAAGAAAAAGTATTCAGCCCCCCATATACAGAATCTCTCTAACTAGCTTAGGGGGGAAGGATTTTTCTAGGAGATTATATTGAGATCAGGATATCATCAGGTATGGGTTTGGAATTCATATACCTTGTATAGATTTTTGAAGGAGATATGTTTTTTATGAGTATTAGGTAATATCATTTAGTTTGATGAGCATTCTAGTAGTCTTTATGGTGCTTATGAATCAGGTTTTCATCTAGTAGATGGATTCTCACATTGTGGTTTTCTTGAATGATATGTTTGTGTATTCTCATACTAGACACCATAATTCAAATATATTGACATCATATTGAGTATGTTTAGAGATATTAGGTTATATGAAAATATCACAAAATAAAAATTCTATATTGATATATTTCACTTCATGGTTCACATAATATCCTATGTAATGGTATCTATGGATGCATAGAATGCAAGAGTCCATGTTTCCTGGGTGTAGACCAAGAACGTATTTGGAATAAATTGTTTCTTGGGGATTGTTGGAAATTAATATCATTTTATTTACGATCTGTCATGCCTTGAACCCCTTCTTACAGAATCAACCAAGATGTTTGTCAATTTTATATGGTATGAAGATTATGATAATTCCTTTTAGGAGCTAAAAGTAAGGTTTACCTTATTGTAAATCCCTATTTTACCTAAGCATGGAAGAGGCTATAGAGATTGTTATGATTCATCATGCATTGGGATTAGAGATATTTTATGCAAGGGGATTATTTTGTGAAATATGGGTCTCACCAGTTGAAACTACTTGAGCGTAATTACATAACATATGATCTCGAGATAATTGCATCTATTCATGCCTTGCATTGTTGGTGGAATTATTTATTGGGATAGTGGTTTATAGTTTATAAAGACTATTAAAGTCTCAAATACATTTTCAAAAAACTTGAATTGAATCTCAGACATTGAAGACACATTGAATTCTTAAAATCATTATATTTTGAGCTAGATTATTTGCTTGGAAATGTCAATGTAGTGGATGATTCTCTGAGTTGGAAGGCTTAGAAATTAATACATCAATATTTCAGTGACAAATGGTAGCTAAGGGATCCATTTTCTAAGATGTCTCATGGGATTTTGGAGTGTCAATAATAGAATATTCTTACAACATTAACCGTGACCACTTTACTTTGGATCAAGTGAATATGTGGTTGATATCAAATACTATTGCATTGGTCCTAATGAAATGTTTTTTAGATGAGGACCCACCACCCAGTTGGTTTATTGGAGAGGATGAGATCATGCACATTAGTACATTTATTCTAGAGAGGAAACATATGATCAAGCCAAATATCCTTCTTCTATATGGATCCTACATAGATGAAGGAGACGTGATGTGGAGAATGGCGCATTCTTTCTTCAAAGAGCTCCTTAAAGGAATGAAACCCAGGATGTCATGTGGCTATCCCAGTGGAAACGTAGAGCTGTGGGAGGTGATCCCTTTCTCAATGTCATCTCAGGTTAAAGAGGTCCTCAAGGCTATTCCTAGTGAGGAAGTAATATTTGAAGCCATGAATAATCTCCACCCCAATAGTGACCTGGCCCAGATAGCTTCCTAGGATCATTTTATAGGGGGTGTGGGATGTCGTTAAGAAGGATATAATTGATGTAGTTTAGGAGTATTTTTGAGAAGGGTATCTCCCTTGGGTTTCCAGCACCATGACCTTGTTTCTCATACCAAAGATAAATGACCCATCTTCCCTTACCCATTATAGACCGGTGATCCTCTATAATTTTCCTTACAAGATCCTATCAAGTGTGATAAAGCATAGTCTATCCAAACTTTTCCTGTGGTTGATCTCAATCAAGCAACACAGATTTGTGAAGGGCCACTCTATATAGGGGAAATTGTGCTTTCCCAAGAGATATATAGGGATGTCAATTTAAAGAGTCACAGATCCAATGTGGCTATACAATTTTACATGAAAAGGCTTATGACAGAATTGAGTGGAGCTTCTTGAACAGGGTTCTCTCAGTGATGGGGCTCTCGGCCAGTGCAGTGGATATTTTCTTTAGGAGATTTTAATCCTCGTGTCTCATGGTATCTTTTCTAGGAAATACCGATGGTTTCTTCAAGGATACTAGTTGTCTTCATCAGGGTGACCCTCTATCCCCCAGCTTATTCATCATGGCCCAAGAATCACCAATCAAACTCACCAACTGTCACCTATATTAAGGAGAAATCCTTCCATACTGGAGAAAGCAGAGTATCCCTATGATCTCCCACTTGATGTTTGCTGATGATATCGTTATCTTCACTAATGGTGGTAGAATATCTATACACGGAATCAAGAAAATCCTAGAATATTAAAGTTACTATGGTGGGAAGGTTATCAGCGACACCAAGAACTGCATCTACATCTCTCATAAGAGCATCCCAAGAGGTTTTCCTCCCAATGTAGCTGCAAGAACATGCAATGAGGTTCCTTCCTAACGAAGTATCTAGGAACACCAATATCTTCAAGTAGAATTCGTGTACGTGATTATGATCATATTTTTTATAAGATAACTTCCCGGGTTCTTAACTAGAAAAATAATTAACATTCGTTCATGGTCATCTAAATCTGGTTAACAGTGTTCTCTCTGCAATTCCTTTACATGCGCTGGATTCAAACAATATTGCACAATGAGTGATTAATACCATTGAAAATGTTTTATGTAACTTTTTCTAGAATTATAAGTTTTAAGGGAAGATACAATGGGCCTCATGGGGAAGGTTAGAGAGACACATCCTCAAAGGTGGGATCAATGTTAGGATTCTGAAAAGCACCATTAATTCCATGCATGCCAAACTTTCATAGGAAATAGTTGAGGAATGAACTCTTTGGGGTAAGTCCATGTCTCATATTTTTGGGGGTAGTGAGGAGGTTGGTTTATGGTATTTTCCCACTTAAGGTTGAATATTTATCCTCTATATGAGTTTCTTCTCTACAGCTCTCAGAGGATTTTCAGCATAGGGTAGCTCCTCATCTGGTATCGAAACTGGGTAGGCTATATTATCACCTTCGCAGGGTGCCCTACTCTTATTATCTCCATTAAGGAAGTGCAAAAACATCCCAGTTTTACCAAGGCTATTTTGGATGGGGATCAAAAGACTTTTCTAGATTCCATTGAGTTTGAATCGGATCTAGTTAGGTGTGTGTTAACACCTTCCCCCTTAGGTGTTTTTTCTACCAAGGGGTTTCATAGGATGATTTAATCACAGGATCACCAGGAGATTTGTATTGAAGCGATGTGGTGTAACCGGATCCCATCAAAGTTCAACATTCTTTCATGGCTCATCAGGAACCATGCAATCGATACGAATGAGAATATTAAAATGTTGGGGATTTTTATGGCTTATGGGTGCTTCTATTGTCATAAAAGGTAGGAGTAAATCTCTGAGGATTTATTTTTTGAGGGGGATTAGGATTAGGTAGTGTGGTATTTTTTTGGAGGATTCACATATTTTTCCTTTAGTGACAAAAAAGAAGTTACATTCTTGGACAGATGGTTTGATGAATCATTGGGAGATGATAAGGAAAGGAGATCTCGTGCAGTGATTCTCAGTGGTGGGTGTTATTTTATTTGGAAAGCCAGTAACATGGCGCGGTCTGAAGGTGATGTCCCCTCGGTGAGGTCCATCATTATGAGGGTTTGTCGCTTGTTTATTTATTTGGTCCCGGTCATCAAAGATTAGTGGGAGGATCCCTCTATCAGTTTCATCTAGGCTGTTTCACCCCTACCCCAACCTTAAGCTGATAATTTTTAGGGGAAATGGATCCATTGGCATCCTCCAAATTCATGTTTCAAGATGAACATGGATGGGTCCTGGTCAATGGGAGTGATGAGGGGAGGTGTAGTTCGTGACAATGGAGGGAATGTGGTGATGGATTTCACATCATTTTTTTCATTGGTACATCCATTTTGGCCGAGGCTAATGCAATTCTTACTGGGCTGTTACTTTGCACTCAGAAGAATCCATCTCTTACCCATGCGGAGAATGACTCCCTGGTTATTCATGACGCTTTTCATGGAAAATGTACTACTCCTTGTTCCATATCTTATACCATCAAGAAATGTCGATCTTATCTTCACAATAACATTCAAGTCAACCACACATGGCGCGAAGGGAACAAAGTTCTAGACTACATGGATACTCTGGAAAATCCACGCTCAAACAACACTTCCTTCTCTCTTTGAATTGTCTAAAACTTGAGGGTGTCAATTTTATCAGAGGGGATTCCCTCAGTCTGCACTACTATAGACGTCCCTAATCATGGGGTTTCTTTGTTTTCCTTTTATTTTTAATAATAAAAATCTGACTTGGATGGATGGACAGGAGCTGATGTTATGTTCACATGCCTTTGATTGGGTATTACATCCTATTATTACCAATATGTTTTCTGAATTACACCACCAGTATTGTTGGAAAGGTGTTAAAAGATAAATAGTGGGTTTTGTTACATAGTGTTATATCTGTCAACTAGTGAATTTGGTACATGAGCAACCTCACAGAATCTTATATGTGTTTCACATTATTGAGTAGAAATGAGATGATTTCATAATGTATTTCATAAAAATATTATTAAACTTTTATCAAGGTAGTGATATGATATGGGTTTTCATGGATATGTTGATGTGTTTCCCCCACATCTTGGATAATTAAGAGACCTCCTCAGTGGATGAGCTTGGAAGGCTATATGTGTGAGAGGTTATACGCATTCACTAAGTTCTAATTCCTATTACATTCATAAAAGAATTCTCATTTTAAATGATGATTCTAGCAGGGGTTGCTGAACAATTTGGGTTCATAGGTTCTCCTAAGTACATCGTATCACTTTGATACAAACAGTCTACCTAGGTGTATGGTACATATAATAGAGGACATGATATGATCATGATTCCATGATTTTAGAATATCATGGGAGAAACATTAACCTATTGAATAATTTTATTTAAATAATATATTCCATCATTCAAAACATATGTCTCTTTATGAGTCCCTATATGGTAGACCATGTAGTTCACCCCTATGCTAGTTAGACTTATGAGAGATAGTGCTACTGGGAACTTGTGTCATGTAGTAGATGTCAGAGAAGGTACATTTTATCAATAAGCATATGGATATAACCTAGTCTAGTAATAATACATATGAAAAGTTTCTATAAATTAAATCCCAAGTTCATGGTTGGGGTTTGGATATTGTTTCATGTTTCACCAAGATTGGTTCATCGACAAATTCATAGGTAGGGAAAGCTATCACTGTTTTCCATCAGACCTTTTGAGATTTTGGAGAGAGTCAGACCACTGGATTATTTGATATCACTCTCTTATAGATATGTATATATTCATGAAATATTTTACATTTCTTAGTTTCATTATTATAATTGATATATATTTCTTGTCCCTCAACCTGATGAGGTTGAGTTGGGTATTGATGCTTATTTTGAGATGTACCTGGTTTACATTATTGATTAGAGGAAGAAGGCTCACTGAGGTAGTTAAGTTACTATAGTTATAGTGTTATGATATATGTTCTATATATAATAGGAGACCTAGGAGAGAGATTCTAACTTACATACTCAATCATTGAGATTATTCATAGATAATAAACCACCTCCCATTGAAGGTAAACTCAAAGATGAGTTATATTAAGGAGGGTTGGTTGTAAGATCCCAGATTTTTATGAGGTATGGATTCTTATATTTTTAGTTTGAAATTTTTTTTTTAAATATAGGAATTCATTATATTTTATATAATGTTTATGTAGAAAATTTTGATTATTCAGTGCCTAAAGATCCATTTTTTTTTTGAGAAATAGTAAGAGGTCCATGGTTGGCCCATGGTTAATGATAAATGTGCGGCTCAAACATGTTTTTCCAAAGAGGTGGGGAGTGATTTGGGAAACTATGCAAGGGAGGAAACATGGCTGTGAAAAAATTTATAAAGATTATAGTTGTATTATGCATGGTTGGAACATAGTTTCTCCTAACCATGTGCAAAGCATGAAAGGGGGTGTGGCTCTGGGGAAGTGATCCCACATAGGCCACACATGGTTCATCTAACCATTTTCCTCGCCATATTAAGGGTATGCAACCATTGAAATTACTGACACATGGATGGTGCATAGTTATAATAACTATGTGGCACTTTAATAAGTGGGTTAAATTATAGTTTTCCATTCTTTTACCCTAAAATATGACCCTTCTTCTTCCTCATTAATGTCCAAAATCCACCACTCATAGGAGATATCCCTTTCCTATCCACCAATGATTTTGATACATATCCCACATATGATATTGGAATCAACCATCATTTATCACATTATAAAACCAATGGTAAATATTTCATTCTTCTTGGTTTTTCTCTTTTTTTCTCTCATTGTATTTGATGTTTTTTCTATGAGATCATAGATGCACTATTTTTAGGCAGTTTTTCCATTTTTTCTATTTCTACCATTCTAGATAGAATTTAAAGATGATTTGAGAAGAGAATTTTTTCTATCAGTATAAGGATGGTGGTCTCACACTTTTCCATAAAATTTTTCATCTCTATAAAATGTGCTTTTGTTCTATGTGTCACCTCATTAGTGGGGTTTCCCTTAATAAAATTTCTAGACCTCAATTTGGATACTCCCAAACCTAAGATGATTTCAAACTTTCATAGAACCACCCCTTTGGGTGTGTTTATAAAAATCATGTGACACATTATAAATGTTTTTTACCCAACCACATTTTATATAGGTTTATCCATATCTTTAAAAATGAATTGGTAAAATAAAAAGAAAAGAAATGTGAATGTTAAGGCGATTTCACTCAACCATTATCAACCATTTCTTATTCACATGATTAAATGGGATTTAATGAAATGTTAAATGGATTAAATGTATTACATGGACCTTGATAATGAAAAATGATTAAAATTACTATTTGGGATTAAATGAAAAGTGAAATACCTTATTCTTCAGTTGGATTTAATTATAACCATTGTATACTTTTACATGATGGACTACATTGGGAAAATATTGGATTCCCCACATGGTTTTTCCTCAACTCTATAGAGGATTGTAACGACCCAAAGTTTCATTAATGGAAAATACCTATTGATCTAGTTAAATGTCTCTTTATGAAAAATATTTTTATAATATGTCAACTTCTTTGGTTTTATGTTACGAATTTTGACCGTTGCTAATATAGCCATTGAACAGTGATCACATGATTAGTATAAATATAGGACTTTAACAAATCCAATTTACTCAGAAAAAAGAAGTGATGGCCTCATCTATTATAATTTCCCTATACGAAGCCCATTTTTCGGTGCTCGGAAAAGAGTTGATATCCTTGGGATTCTCTTATGACCAAGACCAAGCATAGCTTCATCATTTCAAGCTCGAACGGGATCGTCTACGAGAAAAATGGAAGTTGATAGAGATCACCACACAAGTGATGTTATCCGAGCCACCCCAAGAGTCTGTCACCATCGTACACCTTATCCTTAGGTCTTATACGGCTGTTTTAAGGGGTTATGTAAAAAATAAGTAGTACTAGGTTCATGTACATTATTTTTTTATATAATAATGAATATAATTTCTAGTCATTATTGATACATTGTACATAGCTTTTAGAGTACAAATAGTGTTTTTAGTTATTATTTAATTAAGAATTATATTTTATTAAATTAATGGATTTTTGAATTAAATAATATTTTAATAAAATAATAATATTATTATTAAATTAATTTTTATTAATTATAAATGATCTTATAATTTTATGAATGCAATTATAATTTTTATGATGGTTTGAAAGCCATTTCTGTAAAAACCCATGAATTTTCGATAAATATCGGTTTTTATTTTAAAAGATAAAATTAACATATTTAGAAAAATATTTAGATAAAATAAATGTTATTTCTGGAATCAAGACATCGAAATTATCCAACAGTTAATTTTTCATAATTTTCTGAGACAGTCAAATTTTTGGGTAAAAATTAAATACCGTTTAAATATATAATGTGTTTTATGACATCATAATGACCCAATAGTGATGTAATAAAATACTATAATATTTATCTTAGCCCAATATATGTTTTACCATTAAAATAATGTGATTTTTGGTTTGTTTGACTTACCTTTAAAAGCATTAATGGACCCCTCAAGACATATTAAACACCTTGTCTTTTTAAATTAATTTGCATGGGAGTGTGACTCACCTCCACATATGCAGCCTTATTATTTTAAGAAGTTCGTACTTTAGCATTATAAAATATTTTTTTCCTCTTCCCTTTTCCAAAAAACATTGGCAAAAACCATGGGATGGTTATTGGTTTGGATTAATTTAATGTAAGGGGACAGAAACCTAAATAATAAATAATTCCCTCACCTTTCCTATATAAACCCACCCAAGCTCCCACTTCCTCCTCACTCAAAGCCCTTGGAGTTCGTCCAAACTCTGCCCTACTCTCTCTAAAATCCTCCCAAGGTGCCCCAAGATCCCAAAAAGCCTTTCACAAGCCTCTCTCTAGCCTTTGGAAGCACACTTCCAAGTAATGGTTTTTTCTCCCTTTCTCATTTTTGTCCAATTTTCTTCATATTGTTATGCCATTTTAATTTCAATTATAAATTATGGGGTATGTTTTTTCACCTCCCTCATACTAGCCTCTTTATTTTTGAATTATGGGAGACCCCTTTATCTCTCATTATATTCCTCCCATGTACACCCGTTACTATGACGAAATTCCTAAAGGAACTTCTCTCTCCTCATTTACATTCACGCAATACTTTTGTATCATGAATATAATTTCCATTAAAATTGTTGGTTCATATATCTATATGAACTCCTTAATTTCCATTACATGTAAATATTATGAGTAACCCCTTTCTCTCTCATCAAATTTTTTTATGAATTCTTATGTCACGCTGTTACGCTGCCGAAATCGCACCGACTTTCAAAGCCAATGCCATTGTGTAGTGAATACCATGCCCATTTCTCCATCAAGGGTATTCACCATTATGCACATTTACTTATTGATTATAAAGATTATTCTTTTAATTCCAAATTCCTTTATTGTGGAATAAATTATTATGTTTAATGAATCCATGTTTTATGATCCATGTGGCACACTTATGCATGAAATGAAATGTTTAAGAAGGGTGTGCCCTTATAGCGCTCCAATGCATTGGGTAATGTGTAGTATCATGATACGTCATGTGCAATGAGTGTTGACTCATGCTAATTCATGTTCAAGGAGGGTTTACTCGTGCTTTCTGTGCAATGAGGATTTACTCATGCTCCATGTGCAATGACCCTTGGCTCATGCTAATTCAATGTTAAGTGTTGTTGCCACATTTCCATGTTATGATTATCATGCTTTATCATGCCTCTATGTTCATGTTTCTTTTATGCACTATTGATATGCTTATGTTCTAACATGTATTGTACTCCTCATGTTATTCCATGTGTACTCCCTTACTAGGCTTTATAGCTCACCATTTTCTTATGCATGTCCTTAGGTTATCCCATGAAATTCTAAGTACGAGGGAATGTAGTGGTCATGTAAAGGAAGTTTTGAATAAAGATGTTGTATTTCATGTTTTAAGTTTTTATGTAATGATCCTAAGCCCCAAATACACTAAACCTCTCGATCTTCATTGTTGTATCAAGTGAAGTTTTATGTAATAAATCATGTTTAAGTTTGTAATAAAATCAAGGCTGTCATAGTTGGTATCAAATGATAGGTTTAGTTATTTTTGGGATTAGGAAACCCTAGTAAAGCCTTAGATACAAGACTAAGTATAAGAAAAACATCCCTAAGTTTTGGTAAGTACTGAGTAAGTTGTTTATCAAACAAATACGTCGATGTCTGGATACAAGCAGGTAGAGGCGGCTCTGGCACAGATGTATCCTAGGGGTAAAACCTGAAAACACCGCTTTGAGCTAGACTCGAACGGGAACTGGTGCATGACAACCGGCCTTACTGCACTCTTTGTTATGACACTCCCGGGGGATATGTTTTGATAAATTCAAAAGCTTAGTGTGAACCCTTATTAAGGGAATTAAAAAAAAATGCCCCTACGAATATATGTTAGAAAGTAGATCATGAAAAGCCTAGATTGAAGCCTATAGACTCATGAGTTAAGGAAATAAAAGTTTATTTATAAGTCATTAAATTTTTTCTTTGGATTACCCCTTATGTGTTACCCCTAGCTTTCCTTTTATTCCATCCAATGTACAGTAATATGAGGACTCATGCTAACCACTGTTGTGAAGATCAGTGTGATGACTGTACTAATGAGATGCCCAATCCAATGGGAGCAAGAATCGTGAACTTTGTCATGGTTCTCTCTCAGCTAACTCAAGTTTTGAATAGAAACATTGTTCAAGAGGAACGTTCAACCCCCCCTAAGAAAGAACAAGACGCTATCGAGAGCTTCACGAGACAAAGGCCTCCTACTTTTAGTGGATCATCCGATCCCACGATCGCTGAACAATGGTTCAACTCCATTGAAAAGATATTCTCCATCCCCCAATGTTCTGAACAAGAGAAGGTTCTCCTGGAGGCTTATCCTATAGAGGGTGAAGTTGATCAATGGTGGAAGTTGAACAAAAATACGAAGCCTGAGGAGGAGATCAAGGCGTTGGAATGGAAGGATTTCTGAAATATTTTTTTCGATAAATATTTTCCATGCAACCTCCAGCTTAAGATAGAAAGGGACTTCCTTTCCCTGAAGAAAAAAGACGAAGAATCTGTTGGAGCATACGAGGAAAACTTTACAAGGCTTGCACAATATTCTTCCGACTTTGTTGTTACCCCTGAATGCAAGGTTGACCGCTTCTTTGGTGGTATGAAGCCTAGCTTCCGGAAGGCATTAGCGATCCGTGACTTCGACAGCTATGAGGAAATTGTACGATGTGCCCTCAAGGTAGAAATGGAGATCGAGGAATCATAGGGGTATCATGGGGACAAGAAGCGTAAGATGGGATTCAATGCTGGTGGTCCAATGGATAAATCCAATGGTGCTAAGAAGATCCAGCACCCCACCTTCCAAAAGTGTGGAAAGAAGCACCCTCGAAATTGACTTAAGGGGATGAGGAAATACTTCAGGTGTGGAAGAGAAGGGCACCTAGTTGTTAACTGTTAGCAAGAAAGACCTGCGGCTGCAACAAAGGAGAGGAATGCTCTGTTTGAACCCCAACACATTGTTCAATGCTAAAAATGAAAAGAACCATGGAATTTTGAAAATCAGTGCCCTAATCCAAGGGTTTTCGGTGGCAACCAACAACCTCCAAGGCCACAAGGAAGAGCTTTTTCCATCACTTTTGCCGAAGTGAACCCCGAAAACGAAGTGGTAATAGGTACGCTAGTTATTCACTCAAGAATAGTGAACATACTTTTTGATTCAGGTTCTACGCATTCCTTTATATCTTGAATGTTTAGTAGAACAATCCCAGAATCACCACAAATCATGGAAGTAAAGATGTCGGTGAGTACGGAAAATGGGGCAATCATTGCATCCCATGAATATAAGTCCTCCCATGTTATAGTCTGTGGATCGAATTTCTCAACGAACCTCGTCATACTCCCTCTGTTGGAATTTTATGCAATTCTTGGCATAAATTGGCTTCCCTTATATAAAGCCAACATAAATTGTTGGGAGAGGGAAATCACACTCCATATGGAGAATCGACCCCCGATTCTTTACAAGTGTAAGGAGGAAGATAAATCTCCTTTAGCCCCATCATCTCAAGAATGGATATTACTGCCTTATGAGCAGGCGTATCTGGCTCAGATGATTGAGTCCAAGGAAGAAACCATTCTTGATGAAATGCCTATTGTGAGGTAATTCACTGAAGTGTTTCCCGAAGAACTGTCTGGTCCTCCTCCTAGAAGTGATGTTGAGTTCTTAATTGAACATATACCTGGGGTCCTACCAATATCCAAGACTCCATATAGAATGGCTGTTGTTGAGATTGAAGAGATGAAGAAACAACTACAGGAGAATATTGATAAAGGGTTTATACGCCCAAGTGCTTCACCATGGGGTACACCAGTCACTAGTGCAGAAATCGTTTTTTACGTCACCATTTTTTACGTCGGTTATATATAACCGACGTAACAATGCAGCGATTAGATTTTTCACGTCGGTTATTTTAATAACCGACGTTACAAATCGCGCCTGTTGGGTTTTTACGTCGGTTATCTTATAACCGACGTAAAAAACCAATGCGCGGGGGTTTTTTTACGTCGGTTATTTTGTAACCGACGTAAAAAACCCGATATCGACGCATTTTTTACGTCGGTTATCAAATAAATGACGTAAAAAACCAAAGCGCGGTGTGTTTTACGTCGGTTATTTTATAACCGACGTAAAAAACGCGTCGATATCGGGTTTTCTACGTCCGTTATTTTATAACCGACGTAAAAAACCCGATATCAACGCGTTTTTTACATCGGTTATAAAATAACCGACGTAAAAAACCAAAGCGCGGGAGCCTTTTTACGTCGGTTTTAAGATAACCGACGTAAAAAAGCTAAAAAATAGTTTATAACGTAGGTTATATAATAACCGACATTATAATGCATTTAAAAAAATTAATGCCCGTGTTCTGTCATTTATGATTTTTTCGATTGACAGTCGCCGGCTCATCTCTCTCTCGAGCGGTAAACCCTAATCGGCTTGTCGATCGCCTGCATTACACTCATTTTGGCTTCATTGTTTATCTTCTTCACTGCTCTCGGATCTATCATCTCAACTCGCGACATTCAAGTAAGCCTTCCACGAATTTATTTCATTCATTTTTGTTTCGATTCTTGATGTGCTTTTCGTTCGTTTTTGAATCTCGTGGAAATTTTTTATTGCAAATGGTTATTATGTTCATTCAACTCGCAACATTAAACTCGCAAATGGTTATTAAAACATTGAGGATTAGCTTCAGCAAAATCTGAAAAATAATGGGTGGTACTGTAACGTTCCATTCATCCAGCAACATTATTATTTCCTACTTAGCTGGAATGTGTCTTTCTGGTTGAAGATTGGTAGTACTTATTTTCTTAAAATCATATTTTCAATATGATTGTCCAGAAAATTATTTTCATGAATGAAATTGGACCAGGTACAATCGGTAATACCTATCCTTAAAATTTCATTCAACATTCTTACATCATAATATTTTTTCAAAAAATTATGATTTTTAGAACTCCTAGATCAGAAAAACATCATCTGTTTTCATCTTCATTCATAAAAATATCAATTCATACCTATTACAATCAAATATTTCATTCTGGACTCATGGTGAGTCTGATAATACATTTCTTCTTTCAGTCATCTCCTAAAAATGATGGACCTTTTCATACAAAGTGTATCTGATTTCTTGAATACGATGGTATGTCCGATTTTCAACAAAACCAAGTGAGGTGATTTCTTTTATTATTAATAATTCATAAAAAAATTATAATACATAAATATTATTATCATCCTTTTCAGATTTTTCATTATAAAAAAGTTAAAGTGTACTTTCTTTTCATTCTCAAGTTAAATTATATTTTTTATAAAGGTCTTTTCTATCTAGGTAGAAATAATTTAATGATAATTAGATTGAATTAGGTATATTATCTTATCTTACCATCCAAACACATTTTTATGTATTAATAATTATTATGTTTTGTAAAAAAAATTATGACCCCCATTTCATTTTTGTTAGTTAATTGATCTACGAAAGTGTTATAAATGATTTGATGATCACGATTCACCCATATATATGGTTAGTCATTATGTGACATTTGGGTCCATAATATCCTTCTAATGCATTCGACAATGCATTATATATCATAGATCAATATGGGATACAGATGGTTATACCATGTCCAATGTGTTATGTGATGTGCCTGGTAAGAAATATTATAATAAATTATAGGAAAGCTGATTAACATATCCCAATATGAGGTGAATGAAACTATGTTTTCCCTTGACATATGTTATGACTTATATGATTATGTTTGTGCCACACTCTTATGTTATTCCACATACCAATGTTGTGATCTTGTGAATAAGTTTTTTTAAATCATGTTCCCACTATCATATAAATCATGTCTTATGTTATGCTAAAATTGTTATACTTGGACTCAGGTTTTATGATCTATGATTATATAGAACATTTTCACTTATCTTTTTGATCATGTGCTTTGTGTATGCTCTTATACCCCCATGGATATCTTTTTATGAGATTAGATATTATATTTATATATATCATGTTTACCCATAATGAGTACCAAAAATCAAAACTTTTATTATTTTCATTCCCTAAGTTATAAAAATAAGTATTATGTAGGATGATTCAAAAAATTAATCTGTGAGATGAGTTGTTTTATGTGTGAAACCCAGGCCAAACACATATGTATTTTTTTTATTGGTATTACATATATATAGTTCAACATATACTTTTTGTTACATTACCATGATATTAACATTACTTTTTCTAAAGAAATATTAATGTACTTAGATTATATATCAGATCAAAAGGATATAGTAATTATAATATATAATCAGAATGATCAGATAATATGACAATATTATTAAACATAAAACAAATGGTCTATATTCATATTTTTAACATGACACTTTTGATGTATAGCTATTTGGTGTTGGGTACTTATGAAAACTACTACTACTTTCAAGATTTGTTTTATATTTTAAATTGTTTTACATTCAAATTATGATTTTTTTCATATAAACATGTTTTGTCTTATCATAAAAATATATATTTTTTGTTGATATTTTTTATAGGTAATAATGAGTCGAAGTTGGATTACGGAACATCGAATGAGAAATGAATTTGAGGAAGTTGTTGATGCCTTTTTGGAATTTTCAAAACGAAATGTTCCAAGTAGTGACATTTTTTTCTGTCCATGCCTGGAATGTTTGAATATGAAGAAGTTGAAAAGTAGAGAGATAAAAGATCATCTGATATGTCATGGTTTTAATATGAGTTACAGCCCTTGGATTTGGCATGGTGAAACTGGACGGAATGTCACTGATGATGATGATTCGCAAGATGGTAACTCCGATGGAATTGAAGAAATGATTTGTGATATTGTAGCAGAACAAATTGAGATAGAACCGACAGTTGCACGTCTATATGGTGATGCTGAAAAACCATTATATCCCGGTTGTACAGATTTTACGGTTCTGTCGGCGGTGTTAAGATTGATTAACCTAAAGGTGAAGCATGGATGGAGTGAAAGAAGTTTTACAGAGCTGCTACAATTGATGAAAGACATTCTTCCAAAAGATAACTATCTTCCAAATTCACATTACAATGCCAAGAAAATATTATGCCCGATGGTATTGGGATAAAAGAAAATACATGCCTGTCCGAATGACTGCATTATATATAAGAAGGAATATTAATTTCTGTCAGAGTGTCCAAAATGTGGGACATCACGGTATAAGGTGAAAGAAAAATCACAGGGTGATGTAGAGATTACAGAGCTCCCTTCAAAGGTATTTTGGTATCTTCCTATAATTAATCGTTTCAAACATTTATTTGCTAATTCACATGATGCAAAAAGGTTAAGATGGCATGCTAAAGAGCGGGTATGTGATGGAAAAATACGTCATCCAGCTGATTGTCCACAATGGAAGAAAATTGATGCACAGTATTCTACATTTGGAAATGAAATAAGAAATCTCAGACTAGGGTTGTGCACAGATGGAATGAATCCATACCGAACACTCAGTAGCACACATAGTTCATGGCCTGCTATATTGGTAATTTACAACCTCTCTCTTGAAGTTGTATGAAGCGCAAATATGTCATGTTGAGTACAATGATCTCTGGTCCAAAGCAACCCGGTAATGATATTGATGTTTACTTGTCACCGTTGATTGATGATTTGAAACTGTTATGGGCTGATGGTATTAGGGTGTATGATTCTTGTAAAATGGAATATTTTCAACTGCATGCAGTGCTTCTGTTCACTATAAATGACTTCCCAGCGTATGGAAATTTGTCTGCATACAGTGTTAAAGGGCATAAAGCATGACCAATTTGCGAACAACAGACGTCCTATTGTCAATTGCATCATGGGAGGAAAACTGTGTACATGGGTCATAGAAAGTTTTTTCCTATGGAAGACCCTTATAGAAGACTAAAAAAGGCATTTAATGGCTCATAAGAATTTGATACTGCTCCAAAACCTTTATCCCATGATCTGTATTTTGAGAGGGTGAAAAACCTTGAAGTGACATTGGGAAAGACACAGAAATCTGGTTATGATAGACATATTTGGAAGAAAAGGTCAATTTTTTTGAGCTACCATATTGGAGGTATCATGAAGTTAAACATAATATTGATGTCATGCACGTGGAGAAGAATATATGTGATTCTTTGATTGGAACATTGTTAGATATTAAAGGAAAGACTAAAGATGGGTTGAATGCAAGATTAGACTTACTATCAATGGGAATACGTTTGGAGTTAGCTCCCACTCCTAAAGGAAGACAAACATTTCTTCCCCCGGCTTGTCATACATTATCGAAGAGGGAGAAAATTAGCTTCTGTCAGTGTCTTCATGATACCAAAGTGCCTCAAGTTTATTCTTCTAATGTAAAAATTTTTGTCTCATTGAAGGACTTGAAGTTGATAGGTATGAAATCACATGATTGTCACGTCATGATGCAACAAATTCTACCAGTTGCATTGCGTGGAATATTTCCCATTCATGTCAGAAAGACTATAATGAAGTTGTGTTATTTTTTCAATTCAATTTGTAACAAAGCGATTGATGTGAATGCTTTGAAAATTTTGGAAAAGGTTGCAATTTTTATACTTTTTCAATTGGAAATGTATTTTCCTCCAACTTTTTTTTGATATAATGGTGCATTTAATGATTCATCTGGTTCGAGAAATAAAGCTTTGTGGACCTGTATATCTTCGTTGGATGTATCCTTTTGAAAGGTATATGAAAATATTAAAGGGGTATGTTAAAAATCTATATCGACCTGAAGCCTCCATTATTGAATAGTATATTTCTGAGGAGGTAGCAGAGTTTTGTATGAGCTACTTGGCTGCGGCGCAACACATAGGTTTGCCTCCATCTCGCCACGAACGAGTTAATAATGAGGGAAAGGGGATTCGCGGCTTGAAAGTCAAATCATTGTCAGCTGAACAGATGAAGAAGTTAGAATCATACATCTTGAAGAATATAGCTGATGCTCAACCATATATCACATTGCATATTAATGAGTTGAAACAATGTCATCCAAAGAAGAAAGAAATGTGGATTTTGAATGAGCACAACAAAACTTTTTTGTCATGGATTAAAAAGACTTTGCTTGGTAGATCAGATGTATCAGAGAAATTAAAATAGATAGTGGGTGGTCCATGTTTAAATGTGATAACATGGTCTGGTTATGACATTAATGGTTATACATTTCATACAAAATCTCAGGACAACAGAAGTGCAGTTCAGAATCGTGGTGTATTGGTGTTTACAGAAGCAATGCATTTTTCGAGTGCTAAGGACAAAAACCCAATTTCTGCATCAAATGCATATTATGGAGTGATTGAAGACATATGGGAGTTTGATTACTTTAAAATTAAAGTTCCCGTTTTTAACTGTAAATGGTTTAACGGTAACAACAGTGTCAGACACGATGAATTTGGAATGACACTTGTTAATATGAATAGATTGGAAGACACAACTGATTCTTTTATAATGACAACACATGCAAAACAAATTTTTTATGTAGTAGATCAATCAGATATGCAGTGGGCTGTTGTTTTACAAGAGAAAAAACAATATGTTGGTGAGGATGAACTTGATGAATATGATGATTTATGTGAGATCCCTACTTCAATGGAAATATTAACAGAACATAATGACGATCATGTTGAAGACATAGTTTGTGCCATAAGGAACGATCACGACGAAGGAATTTGGGAAAACAATCCATCTGTACATTCCTAAAATTACAGGTAACATATGTTTATTTCTTGTTTACATTTATTTTTTCCTTAAATGTTGGATATTGTAAGTTTTTTATTTATTAAAACATGTTTTAAAATAAAATAAGTATATGTTATTGTTTGTATTAAGTTTGTTTAGTTTACTTTATCATGTTTATAACCATTACATGAATTTTAAAATGCTTATTTTTGTTCACTGAAAATTACTTTACCATGTTTAGAATGTTTACCAGGTTTACCATTTTTACCATTTTTACCATCTTGACCATCTTGACCATCTTTGCCATCTTTACCATTGTTTAACATGCTTACCATATTACCAATGTTTACTATTATGTAACTTAGTACACTTTTCTATTTTCTGATTACAGTAGTATTAAAATATTTGAATTTATATATTTGTTCACTGACAATTACTTTACCATGTTTACAATGTTTACCAGGTTTACCATTTTTTCCATTTTTTACCATCTTGACCATCTTGACCATCTTGACCATCTTTGCCATCTTTACCATTGTTTAACATGCTTACCATATTACCAATGTTTACTATTATGTAACCTAGTACACTTTTCTATTTTCGGATTACAGTAGTATTAAAATATTTGTATTTGTATATTTGTGAACTGACGTTTGTTTTTTTGATTTTAAGGATAATGAAAGATCATTCAGATGATCAACCACATGATTCTGGGGAGGATCATATTGCTGGTCATACCTCTGGGGATGAACATTCACATGCTCCTATTACGACAAAGAGTTCAAAGGTTGGTAAACGTGGTTGCACACGTTTACCAAAATTATCACTTGCCCGTACACAGGATCAGAGGATAGTAGTTGAGTTTGATGATGATGATATTCCTAGAGGTCCGAATGCCAAAGATTTTAAGAGTTTTGTTGCAACTCTGGCTAAGACCAAAGTAAGAATTCTGTATGATGATTGGAGAGGTGTGGATAAAGAGATTATCTCTCAGTTGTGGGAGACGATTTTGGTAAGATCTTTTGTCATTGTTTGACCATTCTTTTAATGTTTCTGGTATATATAATATGTTTAACCTCTTATTTATCAGATGACATTTGATATTCCTGAAACTGGAGGAGTCAGGAAGAAATGCTTATCGTTGGCTGCCAGGAGATGGAGGGATTTCAAATCAACCCTCACATCTGATTTCATTTATGGTCATAGGAGTCATGACAATCCATGTCGTATATATCCTTTTATAGATGAAGACACATGGAGACAGTTTTTTGAAAGTAGAAAAAAGAGTCATTTCTGGTAAGGGAAATGTAAACATTTATATACTTTCTTATATAAATGATTTTATTAATGTTTTGTTAATGATTTCTTATTCTTAAATTACAGCAAACAAGGAAAGCTCGTCAGGAGATCCAATCTAAAAATGTATACCCTCATAGTTTATCTCGGGGAGGGTATACATTATTGGAAGAAAAAATGATAGCGGAAAAATTTCAACAACTCAGAGCTGAGTCTTCAAGCTTTGGAGAGGTGGCCCCTCCATCCCCTCCATCTAGACATGAAAAATGGAAGAGAGCTCGGAAGGGAAAAAAAGGGCAATATCTTTCGGAAGAATCGAGAATCGTAGCTGATAGGATTGTAAGATATCTATTTAATTTATTTAAGTTAACTTTTTTCTTCATATAAGTTTCAATCATTACAGAAATGTTCAATTAATTAATACAGGACTCTCTTGAGGAGCAAAGTTCAGAGGGGACATTTACAGCTACTGGGAGGGAATATATTTTATTTGCAGCATTGGGAAGGCCCGAACATCCTGGTCGTGTAAGAGGATATCCGACAGGTGTATCTGTAAGAAAAGTGTTTCCACGTTCTTCAACTTCTAACATTGAGGGGGTTTATAAAAAAAATAGAATCCTTGGAGGCTGAAGTTCAAAATATTAATGCGACGATGGAAGACAAGATTAGAGATTCGGTGCAGTCTATGTTTGCAGAAATGCAAAGACAATTTCAGACTGCAGCTCCCACTCCTCCACCTCCCCCTGCAGACCCCATTATTTATCCTCCACCTCCGCCAGTAGCTCCCACTCCCCCACCTCAGCCTGCGGACCCCATTTTTAATCCTACGCCTCCGCCGCAGCTTCCTACATATTGCGAGTTGTATGTTGATGATTCTCAAAATCATATAGTAGCATACGGGTTGGTATATTGTATAGAAGATACAGTTCATCATCAATAATTAGAGGTAGAGAATCAGAGGGTCACTGTACAGGATATTATAGATAGATCAGCTAGGGTACCAATACCTACAGATGAGGTGGCGACAGTTGGACAGAGTATCAGCCATTTTTTACTTTGGCCATCCAGACTTCTTCGACTCATTACCATAGAGGTATGAATGTTATATCTTTTATTTTATTTTTTTATTAAAGTTGTTTTATCATTTGAAAACTACTATAATTCTCAATTTTTTTTTTCACAGGAATACTTCAAAGGTAAAGAAATACTGTATAGACAACAACAAAGACAATAGGCTATGACATCAGATACAGATTCTAGTGGTCTTGACAGATTGTCAAGATATTCACATTTATTGTTGGGTTTTTATGAGTTTCCAATGGAATCGCATGTTTGTGGACGTGAAATAAGTGTGGGGATTACAAAATCTGATATCATGGAGCTTGTTACTGGAGATAAGTTGGGCATCAACGTGGTGAAATTTTTTTCCATGTAAGTCTTAACACCTTTTCCCTGCGTTATATTTATTAAAAATGTATACTTATATATGTTTTGTATTAGGTATCTTTATAAAATTTGTGAGAGGAATGAACTGACAGAAGTATATGGATTCATGGACCCGCAATTGATTTCCCCTGAAGCATGTGCATTGACTGAGGAACAAAGAATGGGTTATATTGCTGAAATATTTGAAAAGAATATAATCCAACAATGTTGGATGATGCCTTTTTGTGAGAGGTATGAAACACCTTTCTCTAAAATAGTTAATTATCTTTTAACATAAAAACCACTAACATTAAATTTCCTTTTATCAGTAATCGTTGGATGTTAGGGATTTTTTTCCCAAGGGAGAAAGCTCTTTATTGGATATGCTCTGTTCATGGTGATGTGCGGGCAAGTTTTAAGAATATATTGGAAGAGTAAGTTTCAATTTCTCAATAGTTTTATATATTATAATAAATTTTAAATTTACCGCATTCGTATTATTTTCTAATAGTGCATGGGCCTACTTTCGAAAAAACACAAATAAAAGAAATGCAAAGATCAAATATGTAAAGGCGAAGGTAAATTTCCATTTATAATTTGTACTTTTTGATTTATTACATAAAAATAATATATTGAATTTACACTCATTCAAAAAAGAAATGTCATGAACAACAAGGCCTCATCGAATGCGGATATTATATGTTAAGATTTATGTATGAAATAATAACAACTGGGACAGTTGTGAATTTTGACCTGGTACGATTTCCTCTTAAACTTTGCCATCATATTTAAATTTGATTTATTCATTATACACGTTAACTATCTTCTTTTTCATTTGTAGCTTTTTGATGACCCTCAACCCTATACTGCTGAATACATCAAACATGTACAAGTGGAGTGGTCAAATTATTTTACAGGTTTGATTGAATTTTAGTTGTTTGTAATGTAAAATGTAATTTTGAATATTGTCGTTTTAATTGTCTATTTGGTAGTTGTTTAGGTTTGATTTAGTTTTTTTTGAAGTTGACAGTGTAAGTTTTGAATGTTATATAAGTGAATGTTTAATTTTTCTCTACTTCTTGTTTTGGTCTACTTTTGATAGTTCTTCTGGTATGGATTTGGGTCTGTGGGGGAGGGGTTCCCAGGGTGTGGGGGTGTGTTCAGTGGGGTTGGGGGTGTCCAGCGGTCTGGGAGGGCTGTCCGGTGGGGTGGGGGGACAGTCTTGGGGGGTGGCAGGGATGTCCAGGGGTGTGGGAAGCCGGTCCAGGGGTGTGGGAGTGCTGTCCAGGGGTGGGGGGGGGGTTGTCCAGGGGTGTGGTGGGGGCTGTCAAGTGGGGTGAGGGGGTGAGGAGGTGTTGTTCAGGCGGGTGGGGGGTTGTCGAGGGGTGTTTGGGGGTGTTCGGGGGTCGGGGGGCAGTCCAGGAGTGTGGTGGGGGCTCCAATGGGGTGGGGGAGGGTTGTCCAAGGGGTATACATGAGGGTGGGAGCTCCAATGGGGTGGGGGAGGGCTGTCCAAGGGGTATACATGAGGGTGAGGGCTCCAACGGGGTGGGGGAGGGCTTTCCATGGGGTATAAATGAGGGTGGATGCTGTCTAGTGGGTAAGTTTTATATGTTATCTATTTACATGCTTATTTTTGATGTACTTCTGTTTTTGTGGTATGATTTCTTGATTTATTTTCTGGTTGATTCTGGTGGAGAGAAGATCACTGCATTCTGTTTAAAAAAAAATGGGTTTATCACGTCGGTTATTTAATAACCGACGTGATAAAATGCCTGGAAAATAGTTTATCACGTCGGTTATTTAATAACCGACATTATAAAAGGCCTGGAAAATAGTTTATCACGTCGGTTATTTAATAACCGACATGATAAAAGGCCTGGAAAATGATTTATCACGTCGGTTATTTAATAACCGACGTGATAAAAGGCCTAGAGAACGGTTTATCACATCGGTTATTTAATAACCAACGTGATAAAGGGCCTGGAGAATGGTTTATCACGTCTGTTATTGAATAACGGACGTGCTAAACGGCCTGGACAATGGTTTATCACGTCGCTTATTGACTAACCGACGTGATAAACCCCCTCCCACATGTTTATCACGTCGGTTATAGAATAACCGACGTGATAAACCCCCGTCCCCCGGTTTTTCACATCAGTTTTATATGAACCGACGTGATAAACCACGCTCAACCCGGTTTATCACGTCGGTTCTTATAGAACGGACGTGACAAACCCCCTCACCCCCTGTTTATCACGTCGGTTGTTTAAGAACGGACGTGATAAACCATTGTCCAGGCCGTTTATCACTTCGGTTCTTCGATAAACGACGTGATAAACCATTCTCCAGGCCTTTTATCACGTCGGTTTCTAAAATAACCGACGTGATAAACCATTCTCCAGGCCCTTTATCACGTCGGTTCTAAAATAACCGACGTGATAAACATCGCGATTTTATTCTTTTTGGCGTCGGTTTTTAAATAACCGATGTCAAAAACCTATTTATAACGTCGCGCGTATTAACGTCGGCTAGAAACCGACGTAAAAAATTAAAAATAACCGACGTAAAAAACGTTTTCTGCACTAGTGAGTCCTCTTCGTCAAGAAGAAGGATTGGTCATTGCGGATTTGCATCGATTATCATGAACTTAACAAAATCATGATAAAGAACAAGTATCCTCTCCTAAGAATCGATGACTTGTTTGATCAGCTGCGTGGAGCACAATACTTCTCCAAGGTGGATTTACGGTCGGGATATTATCAAGTAAGGGTAAAGAAGGGAGATGTCCCCAAGACTGCTTTTCATACAAGATACAGGCACTATGAATTCATTGTAATACCTTTCGGACTCACCAATGCTCCAGCAATATTCATGTACTTGATGAATAGAGTCTTTAGAGATTACCTTGACAAATTTGTGCTAGTTTTTATAGATGATATTCTAATATACTCCAAAACCAAGGAGGACCATGAGGAGCATTTAAAAAGTGTACTAGAGACTTTGCGCAAGGAGAATATCTATGCAAAGTACAGAAAGTGTGAGTTCTAGTTGAAGGAGGTCTGATTTTTGGGCCATATCATCACATGCAGTGGGATATATGTGGATCCCTCCAAAACAGATGCAATTGAGAGATGGCTGAGGCCAACATCGGTAATGGATATCCATAGCCTCTTGGGATTAGTTGGATATTATCGACGATTTGTGAGAAATCTCTCACGATTGTCCAACCCTCTTACCAATATAACTCTAAAGGGAGTAATGTTTTCTTGGAGTGATGAATGTGAAAAATGCTTCAAAGAGTTGAAAAAGAGGCTTATCACTGCGCCCGTGCTCACATTACCCATAAGTGGGGAACTTTTTGTTGTTTTCAGTGATGATTAAAAGAAGGGATTAGGTTGTGTGCTGATGCAGAATGATACAGTTATATCCTATGCCTCAAGGTAATTGAAAATATTTGAGCAAAACTATCCAACGCATGATTTGGAGTTGGAGGCGGTGATCTTTGCATTGAAAATCTGGCAACATTATCTCTATGGAGAGAAATGTGAGATATATATAGACCACAAGAGTCTTAAATATATATTCACATAGAAAGAGCTTAATATGCACCAGAGAAGATGGATAGATCTCATCAAGGATTATGACTGCTCAATACATTACTACCCTGGGAAAGTGAACAAAGTGGCAGATTCCCTAAGTAGAAAGGACCCAGTAATTCTATCAATGATGAGAATTGAGAAGGATCCAATATTCTTAGACTTGATGAATATGGACATGGGAATCATAAAAAAGGGAACATCATCAGTCCTTTCCCAAATGATTTCTCAACCATCTCTTTTGAAAAGGTTAATGGATGCTCAAAAGGATGATGTGGGAATTCAGGAAAAAAGTGGAAGCTACCAAAAAAGGGAAATCCTCAGAGTTTAATGTTAATGAAGAAGGAATTGTGCGGTTTGGGAAAAGACTTTGTGTTCTATCATGTCCAGATCTGAAGAAGGAGATTTTGGATGATGCACATAGTTCAAATTTCTCTATTCACCCAGGGAGCACAAAGATGTAACGAGATCTCCGAGAAAACTTTTGGTGGTATAATATGAAGAAGGAGATCACTGAATATACATCAATTTTCTTGGTGTGTCAGCAAGTGAAGGCAGAGAGGCAGAAGTCTAATGGGATGATGCAACCATTGACCATACCAAAATAGAAATGGGAGAACATCACCATGGACTTTGTCACCGGACTTCCATGGACATCCAAAGGAAACAATGCAATCTGTGTTGTTGTGGATCATCTTACAAAGACTGCACACTTCATCGCAATTCGAGAGGATTTCTCTTTGGATCAAATGGAAAAGATATATATCAGGGAAGTTGTAATTTTTCATGGAGTACCACTATCTATTATGTCTGATTGAGATCGAAAATTCACCTGTAAGTTTTAGAAGAGTCTTCAACATGCTTTGAATACTGAACTGAACTTTAGTACGGCCTATCATCCGCAAACTGATGGCCAATCCGAGTAGACTAGCCAAGCACTTGAGGACATGTCGAGAGAATTCTAAATGGACTTTAAAGGAGGATGGGATCAACATCTTCCTCTGGTTGAGTTCTCTTATAATAACAGTTTCCACTCGAGCATCCAAATGGCACCATATGAAGCCCTGTATGGGAAAAGGTGCAGAACACCGACATGTTGGGATGAGGTCGGTGAACGTAAGTTTCTTGGACTAGAAATGGTCGAGGAAATGGTGGAGAAGGTAAAAACCATTCAGCAGCATATCAAGGCAGCCCAGAGTCTACAGAAGAGTTATTCAGATAATCGTCGATGAGCCCTTGAGTTTAAAGTTAGAGACATGGTGTTTCTACACATATCTCCGTGGAAGAAGGTCATGAGGTTTGGAAGGAAATGGAAGTTAAGTCCAATGTACATCGGCCCCTTCTAGATTCGTGATCGTGTCCGAGATGTGGCCTATCGACTAGCACTTCCACCTTCCATGGCCAAAGTACATGATGTCTTTCATGTATCCCTCTTAATGAAGTACATATCAGACCCTTCACATGTACTCTCTTCTGAGGTGGTACAATTGGAAGATGATCTTTCTTATGAGGAGAAACCAGTGAATATCTTAGATCGTAGAGAAAAAGTTCTACGAAATAATACAATGCCCCTCGTCAAGGTGTTGTAGAGAAACCACAAGTTTGAAGAAGCGACTTGGGAATCAGAGGAAATGATGAAGCTGAGTTACTGACATTTGTTTTAGTGTGGGAAAAGGAAAATTTCAAGGGAAATATTTCTTAAGGGTGGAATATTGTAACGACCCAAAGATTCATTAATGGAAAATCCTTGTTGATATAGTTAAATGTATCTTTATGAATAATATTTTTATAAGATGTCAACTTTTTGGGGTTTATGTTAAGAATTTTGACTATTGCTAATATTTCCGTTGAACAGTGATCACATGATTAGTATAAATATAGGACTTTAACAAATCCAATTTACTTATACAAAAGAAGCAATGACCCCATTCAGTAGAATTGCCCCATACGAAGCCCATTTGTCGGAGCTCGGAAAAGAAGTGGTATCCTTGGGCTTCGCTCTTGACCAATCCCAACCTGAGCTTCATCATGTCATGCTCGAACAGGACCGTCTGCGAGAAAATTGGAAGTTGATAGAGATTACCACTCGATCAATGTTATCCGAGCCACCCCAAGAGTTTGTCACCATCGCACACCTTACCCTTAGGTTTTATGCGGCTGTTTTAAGGGGTTATGTAAAAAATAAGTAGTACTATGTTCATTACATTATTTTTTTATATAATAATGAATATAATTTCTATTCGTTATTGATATATTGTAAATAGTTTTTAGAGTACAAATAGTGTTTTTAGTTATTATTTAATTAATAATTATATTTTATTAAATTAAGGGATTTTTGAATTAAATAATATTTTAATAAAATAATAATAATAATATTAAATTAATTTTTATTAAATATAAACGATCTTATAATTTTATGAATGCAATTATAATTTTTATTAAGGTTTCAAAGCCATTTCTGTCAAAACCCGTGAATTTTCGATAAATGTCAGTTTTTATTTTAAAAGTGGAAATTAACATATTTAGAAAATTATTTAGATAAAATAAATGTTATTTCTGGAATTAGGACGTCGAAATTATCCAACGGTGAATTTTTCATAATTTTCTGAGACTATCAAATTTTTGGGTTAAAATTAAATATCATTTAAATATATAATGTGTTTTAGAACATCATAATGACCCAATAGTGATGTAATAAAATAAAATAATCTTTTTCTTCAGCCAATATATGTTTTACCATTAAAATAATGTGATTTTGTGTTTGTTTGACTTACCTTTCAAAGCATTAATGGACCCCTCAAGACATATTAAACACCATGTCTTTTTAAATTAATTTCCATGGGAGTGTGACTCACCTCCACATAAGAAACCTTATTATTTTAAGAAGTTCGGACTTTGTACTCATAAAATATTTTTTTCCTCTTCCCCTTGCCAAAAAGCATGGGAAAAACCATGGCTTGGTTTGTGGTTTGGATTAATTTAATGTTAGGGGACCCAAACCTAAATAATAAAGAATTCCCTCACCTTTCCTATATAAACCCAACCAAGCTCCCACTTCCTCATCACTCAAAGCCCTTGGATTTCGTCCAACCTCTACCCTACTCTCTATATAATTTTCCCAAGGTGCCCCAAGCTCCCAATAATCCTCCCACAAACCTCTGTCTAGCCTTTGGAAGCACACTTCTAAGTAAGGGTTTTTTCTCCCTTTCTCATTTTTGTCCAATTTTCTTCATATTGTTATGCCCTTTTAATTTAAATTATCAATACTGGGGTATGGTTTTGCACCTCCCTTATACTGGCCTCTTTATGTTTTAATGATGGGATACCCCTTTCTCTATCATTAGATGCCTCCCATGTACACCCATTACTATGCCGAAATTCCGAAAGGAACTTCTATCTCCTCATTTACATTCAAGCAATACTTTTGTATCATGAATATAATTTCCATTAAAATTGTTGGGAAATTTATATATATGACCTACTTACTGTCCATTTCATGTAAATATGATTAGTAATACCTTTCTCCCTCATGAACCTTTTTTATGAATTCTTATGTCACGCCGTTACGCTGCCGAAATCGTACCGACTTTCTAAGCCAATGCCATTGTGTAGTGAATACCATGACCATTTCTCCATCAAGGGTATTCACCTTTATGCACATTTAATTGTTGATTATAAAGTTTCATCTATGAATTCCACATTCCTTTATCTTGGAATAAATGATTATGTTTAATGAATCCTTGTTTTATGATCCATGTGGAACACTTATGCATGAAATGAAATGCTTAAGAAGGGTGCGCCCTTATAGCGATCCAATGCATTGGGTAAAGTATAGTATCATGATAAGTCATGTGCAATGAGTGTTGACTCATCCTAATTCAAGTTCAATGAGGGTTTAATCGTGCTTTATGTGCAATGAGGATTTACTAATGCTCCATGCGCAATGAGCCTTGGCTCATGCTAATTCCATGTTAAGTGTTGTTGCCACATTTCCATGTTATGATTATCATGCTTTATCATGCCTTTATGTTCATGTTTCTTTTACACTCTATTGATATGCCTATTGCCTAAAATGTATTGTACTCCTCATATTATTCCATGTGTACTCCCTTACTAGGCTTTATATCTCAACCTTTTCTTATTCATGTCCTCAGGTTATCCCATGCAATGCTATGTACGAGGGAATGTAGTGGTCATGTAAAGGTAGTTTTCAATAAATATATTGTATTTCATTTTTTATGTTTTTATGTAATGATCCTAAGCCCCAAAGACACTAAACCTATCGATCTTCTTTGTCTTATCAAGTGAAGGTTTATGTAATAAATCATGTTTATGTTTTTAATAAAATCAGGGTTGTCATAGGATGCCACCCAATTTATGGATGTTATTTTCTATGAGTTAATACCCTATTAGATGTGGTCCCTATATTATATTGATAACCACCAAATATAGCTCCACAGACAGAGATAAACCTTCTATATGGATTTAGAATGCATTAGATTATATGCTAAGATACATATTGGTGTCTTAGAATCTAGGACACCTCATATTATCTCCTTGGTAACCAATCAAGTCTATCTTGAGGCTACCTAGGACTTTTTCCTAGGGCTCGATAATATTATTATTATGGGAGTGCAAGGTTGAGGGTTTATCCCTTGATTACACTCAAACCCTTGTAGCTAAACTACATGAGTTACTACTATGAGGTGGATCAACCTTCTAACATCAAGGATCCATTGTTGAACCCTGGGTCTTATATTATTATTACTATCCCATAGTCCCTTACACATAGATATTTCATATTAGGTTGAAGAAATTATGGTCTACCAGGTATCCAATGAGGATCCTGAACCCAACATGGTTTATTTACATGGTTTTTTACATTTATTATACCTAAAAATGATTCTATTATATTTTCACTAACTTTATAGTATTAGAATCCTTTGGTGGTGGCCTACTGAGTTTTATTCACACACTGTTCGAGATACAAATTGGTATCCAGGTAGACTTCATGGATGTAATTTAGGATACGGGGAAGAGTTAGGATATAGATGCTTGACATTTTTTATAGAATGGAGTATACTATTAGAGGACAGAGAATGTTATCGTAATGCTATTAGAGATATTTTTTGTTCATTTTATACCTTTTATATATCGTGATATGGTGTATGTATGCTTCCTGTTTCCCTTACCCATCATTTTTTATATCTGCATGACATATTTATTTGTATATGAAACTTCTACTGCCCTGTTTATTATTCCATAACATAGATTATTTATCTTTCCCGTTTTCATTTTTATCTTGTTTCTGCTAATTAAGATATCATTTAACACTAAGGTACAGTTTTTTAAAGAGGGCATGGTCTCCCAACTATTCCACAATAGACCCTTGCTTCTACTTTGTAGCCTATATAATATAGAGAGGCACACATTAGGCCATTTGCCTACCAGTTCATGTCACTTATTAGTGGACTCAGATCAGGATGTCGCAAAACATTTACCACAATTAACTTTTATTATGGTAACTAATTTTTATCCCTGGAAATGAATTTTCTTTAAAAAATTAAGATCATATTTACTACCTAATTTCATAATTTTGATATCTCATTTTTGAAATCATTTTATCAAATAAAATTCATATGGATGAGAAATTTTAATTTAATAATTAATGCACATAGTACGTTTATTTTTTTTACAAATAGTGTGTTTTAATTATAAAATTTATCAATTGGATAAAATAATAAATTTGATTTATTTTCATGAAATAAATTTGTTTTTTTATAAAATAAATAAAAATATTTTAGATTATAAATCATGTTAAAATTAAATTTTACCAAAATAATATTGAATTGATGTGAAATACAAAAAAATATTTGTTAGAAAATATAACATATGTTTTTATCATTTTAATCATATGTTTTATAAATTTACCATTTTATTTTTAAATGAATTACATTACTCCATATATATATTTTCAATCAAGAAATTTTTTATTAAGTTTTAAAATTATAATTGTTTATTGATATAGTCATAAATGCAACAAGTTTAGTAAAAACTGTTTCTTCACTATTCAATTAAAAACTACTTACTTTATAAAAATCCCAAAAATTAAACTTAAGCTAGTTCTGACAAGATAAGTTAAAAAATTAAGCTAATTTTAGAAAATTAAAATTATAGAATTTATAAATTTATCTTTTATAATATATAAGAGAAAAAAATTAATTGAAAAAATACCTCTTAAAACGGTATGTGTTATTAATCCTATTTGTATGCATTTTATAATTGATTATAATGTTTTTATTTATTATAGGTTTATTTAATTTTAATTTTTCTTAATAATATTCATCTAATATTTCATGTATCATTTTAGTTCAGAGATTTATTTGAAACAAGTTATAAAAGGATGAATTAATTTAGATAAAAAATACACTAAATTATTGAGGCGTCACACCCCCCATAAACAAATTGTGCCCTCAAAATTTTAAGTATCATTCACTAAGGAAGAACCTAAGAGATCTATAAGAAACTAACAATATATATTTTACTAATATATCGATATCCCAATCAACGATACTATAAGAATCATCATTTCTGTAACATCTGAGGTTTTTTTTGAGAAATATTATGTTTTTATGTTATATAAATCCTCAAAGGAATCTTTCACTACACACAACACTAGCTTGTCTTGCTTTACACGCAATCGAGACCTTCCTCGATAGCTTGCGTCGTACGCAATACCGAGTTTCACTAAACAACGATATGATATTAAAATATTATTAAAACTGGCAGTTATGAATAGTAATACCCACTTTTTGAAATTTTATTTTTTCAAAATGGACTTCATTTTTGGATTAGGAATATCGAAATTAGCCTAGGGTGAAATTTTGGTATTTTTCTGAAAGCTTTCAATTTTTGATGAATAGGTAAAACACTGGGTTACTATTTAAAAACTGACATTTTATTTAAATAATTATTTATTTAAATTTATTTTATGTCAAAATTGATAGATAATACCTATTTAAGTTCAATTAAATTAATTAGAGACATTTTATAATAATTTTAGATATATAAAAATTTTATAAAACTTTTCACCATCTTTTACCCACATCCTAGGAGAATATGCAAATTTACATAAATCATAATTTTACAGCTTTTGTGAGTGGAATTTCGAAAATCCAAGAGACACGGTTAATATCAAGGACTAAAATTTGGTTCAATGAGATGAAAATAATTTTTGGTGAATTGTAACTTTTTTCTTTTTTTTACCACGGTTAATAGTAAATACGGTAATTAAGGGTAAAAATGATATTATTATTACCCTAAGACATGTCCTAATTATATAGGGTAAGTGTAATTCTACCAAAAACAACCTTAGAAATAAAATATGACCATTTAGGCCCATTTGGATGAGATTAGGACATTTAATATTAATTTATTTAAAAAAGGGTTCAAATAGTTAAAATCAAAGTTTAATAAGTAAATCATTTTTAATATGGGGTTATACATAAGATAAATATGACTATAAATATTAATTAGAAAGCTAACAAGATTTATTACATAATGGTATTTTATTTGTAATTTTTTGACTTTTAATAATTTAATTTATTTATGACACAATGATGATGCAGTAATTATATTATTAATGAAATATTGACATAATTGATGTTATAAATACCCAAATAAATGTAATATGAGACTTTTTATGAATTAAAATAATTTTCTATGTTAATATTACATGTTATTATTGATTTAATTAACTTTTTATGAACTAATATTTCTGTTATGATTTACAAAAAAATCAATTATCTAATAGTGTCAAAATTGACATAAAATAGTTTTTAAAACAAATATTATATTATTAATTGTATTTTTATTCCTAAAAATCTATGTTTCGGCCAACTGACTTAGATAAGGTTATATATATTAATAATAAACAACTTGGGGTTTGTTTGGCTTCTTATAGTAATTTATTATCCTTATAGTGTAAGAAAACAAGAAGACATGGTAAAAGTTAAATTATCTAACTTAAAGTTAAATTTAAATGATAAGGTTAAAATAGAGACCTAAACTTGTCTAAATTCTATTGGATGAGAGTATTTAGACCCATCCCCACCTTATCATCGAAATAAATCAATTTGGAGCTATTAAAAACTGAATATGACTTTATAATAAAATAATATTTTTAGTTTTTTCTAAGGTGCCCCTCTCTCCCTTATAAAAGGGCACCTCCTCCCTCTCTTCCTCACACCACTTTGAGCCTTAAAGCTCCGCCAAACCCTGAAAAATTATCTTCTCCACTTTCCTAGAAACATACTAGAGGTCCTGTTCTTTATCAAAGACCAATTTTAGTGCCCTAAGAGGAGGTCTCAAAGAGGCGCTTCAAAGAAGAGGTAATGTCCATTACCGATTCTTTCAACTTTATTTCTTCTTCCACTTCTTATTCTTCAGTTGTTTCATTATGAATTAATAACATCAGTATCAATCATATACTGATATGTTATTATCAGTTTGAAACAACCCTATTTTACCATCTATCCATCCTATGGAAAACGAAATCACCGCGCATAAATATGTACGGAATACCGTCTCCACGCCGTGGTGTAATCTATTTTCCACCACCACCTTACTTGGATGGGTATAATGGTGTAAATAATAACTATATATGATTATTGTAAAGTGATATTGATTCTGAAATAGTATACATACACTCCAATACAATTCCATGATCATGGTAAGGATATCATCGGTCGTGCGTACGTACGGAATACCGTCTCCACGATGTGATGGGACTCATTCTACATGATTTTCATTGCATAATGATTACATAAATGAATTGAGTGAATAAATATTATATGTATTACACTAATACTATTCTGTAAATGTCGTATCTATAACCTAAAAAGAAGAATAAGAATTTATTCAACAAAATATGCATAAGAACAAAAAGCAATAAACACCCGAATAACAAGTAACAATGAAATATTAATAATAAGAAGCTAATAATATGACCATATATGATATCATAAAAATAAGTATGATTCTGGAATAAGTAAATGACATTATTTAAATCATTATACAGGCTGTTCGGACACTTACAAAGCAAATTGGACCTAAGGTAAGGGAAAATATCACAATCTCATTTTTATCCGAGATTGTTTATACTTTGGTATTAACTGGGGTGGATTTTATCATCCACATTCATGTTTCCTCAATATGTAATGTTATTTCCATCCACCTAAAATTGTTTAAATCCAATTTTACCCATCGGTGAGTTTTTAGTAAGAGATATGAAATGAATATTTTGTCGTTTTTCGTACGAGGTACTTTTTGTCTTTTCCGACAAAAGTACGAGAAGAATGTTTCATTAACTTATACGGCATGAATGGATTTTTAAAACATTATTTCGAAGAATCTTCCTATACAAGTTTTCATGTTTATTTTTAGTCAACTTCTTTTAGTTCAAAATTATATGACATGTTTAGAAAGGAAAATGTTTTTTATGTAGAATGGATATTTTGGTCAAGAATGGAGTCCAAGTGTTTTATCAAAATTATTTTCCATCTAAGATAATATAGGGTTCTGTTTATATCCCTATTTTTACATTGATTTGATTATGTTATGATGGAATCATTTTTACGATATCTTTTTATGGATTATGTTATGATGACGTGATTTTTAAGAATCCCATTTTTATTACATGTGTTGTGCTATGATGTATGGTTTATGATTTTTTGGCACACATAAGAATGATATCATTATGAGATTGGTGGGACCTACATCTCCCTCCAATTCATTGTGTAATTATTTATATATCATGAGATAGTCATGGCTGGAATGGCAGGTTAATCCAGTTCAGTGAAACTAGACAGAAATGAGGATTGAACTCGGTTCAGAAATGGACTTTGTCCGCTAAGATAGTCTTGGAAATGAGTCTTGACTACTAAGAAATTATTCTCTATGATTATGTGTGTATGACACAAAGTTTCATGTTTTATGTTATGATTATTGGGATTAAATTTCACTACTATGATTTATCCCATGTTATGAAATTATGATCTCTTTTGCATGTTAAGATTTCCGAAATGATATGTTCTTATGAATATGATGTGATTGATATTTCTTTTTTTACCCTTACTGAGCATTTGAGATCACCCTTTTGTATGTTTTCTTTCCCCAGGTCATGAAGAAGGTTATTAAGTAGGATATTCCAAAACGGGACTCTAGATATAATGAAATAAATGGGAGACAACGTAGATGATTTATGAACCAGTTGTTTATGTTTCCCAGTTTCTAAAGACACTATACCTATACGGTCCTTTCATGGTTTTGTTATATGTTGTAATAAGTATGCTTCAATTTTGAAGTATTAACAATTTATTCAAAGTATGGGTCGTTATAGTTGGTATCAGAGGAAAGGTATAGTCAACCTTTGGAAACTAGGATGTGAAAGCCTTAGTAAGAACCCTAAGGATAAGTCTAAGCATAGAACACAATCTTAGTGTTTTAGAAATGGCCATGAAAAACCTATGATAAGGCCTTAAGTGTGAAATTTTATTCTTGATTATGTGTTTTTCCTATTATAATTAGTTTTTCTCACACTATTCTTCTTGGTTTTAGTCAATGGCTGGAAGCCGAAGGAACCGTGTTAATGCGGAATGCGACGGGAAATGCAATGATTGTCCCCCTGAGCAAAAAAACGTTATGGGAGTTGGAATGAAAAATCTTATAGCCATGCTCACATAACATTATCAAGCTATGAATCATGCAGGACTTCCAAATGACTAAAATAAGGATCAACATTCTGTTGAATCCTTCATGAGGCAGCGCCCCCCTTCATTCAGTGGGTCTTCTGATCCATTAGTGGCTGAACAATGGATCAGTACCACTGAAAAGATATTTTTATTTCCTCAATGTTCTGAACATGATAAAGTCATCTTAGTATTATATCGTTTGGAATGTGATCCTTATCAATGGTGGAGTCTTATTAAGAATATGAGGCAAATGGATGAAATTGAATCCATGGAATGGGACGAGTTCAAAAACTAATTTTTCAATAAGTACTTCCCTCATATTCTTCGAACAAAGATAGAGAATGAGTTTCTTGAACTAAATCAAAAGGATGATGAATCTGTTGGTACCTATGAAGAAAATTTTACAAGAATTTCAAGGTACGCTTCTGGTATTATTATCCAACCCGATAGTAAGATTGATCGATTCTTTAGTGGATTAAAACCAAGTATTTGAAAGGCGTTATCGATAAGGGACTTCAATAGCTACGATGAAATTGTTGGATGTGCTCTCAAGGTTGAGATGGAGATTAAAGTAACCCATCAGTCATATGGGTTTGATAAGAAGAGGAAAATGGAATTCAATGGAAAATATAAAGAGCACACTTAAAAGAAGATGAGTTTTCCCTTATGCTTAAAGTGTGGAAAGAAACATGGAGGGAATTTTCTTAAAGGGACAAGTAAATGTTTCAAATGTGGAAAAGATGGTCATCGGGCATTTGAATGCCGAAATGATGGGAAGAATATGTCTAGTGATGCGAACAAAGAAGAGGCTACATAGAGTGCACCTCCTACCCTTCAATGTTACAAGTGAAAGGAAATGAGGCATTATGCCAATCAATGCCCTAATCCAAGGGTTATTGATGATGATCAACATCAAAAAACTCTTAAGGCTAAAGACAAAGGAATGTCACATGCAATTTCTATCAGCGATGTGGAGTACGATAATGAAGTGGTGAAAGGTACACTTACCATCCACTCTAAAGTAAAAAATGTTTTATTTGATTCTGGATCCACCCACTCTTTTATTTCTGAAGAATTTTCTAAGGGTATCACTGTATTACCTCCACAATTAGATGTTGAGTTAGCTATGACAACCCCTAATGGCACAACAGTCGCATTAAAAGTTTATAATTCTTCTCCGATTGAAGTTTGTAGGAAAGTGCTTCCTGAAAATCTTGTGATCCTTCCTATAGTGGGATTTGATGTGATTATTGGAATGGATTATCTTTCTTTATATGGATCTCATATCAACTGCCAAATAAGGGAAGTCACATTTTATATTCCAGATCAATCTATGATCGTCAATCGATGCAAGGATGAACATAACCTTCCAGTGGAAATTTATTCCATCTTATGGGTCTTGATTCCACTAAATGAAGGTTATTTATCTCAAATGGTTGGTGAGAAACTCACGATTAAGAATATTCCCATTGTATTGGAGTTTGATGATGTCTTTCCAGAGGAATTTCCAGGTCTTCCACCAAATCGTGAAGTGGAGTTTTCAATAGAACTCGTACTGGGTGCTTTGCCTATTTCAAAGACACCTTATAGAATGGCCCCAATTGAGTTGCAGGAATTGAAGAATCAAATCCAAGAGAATATTGATAATGGTTTCATACTCCCTAGTGCGTCACCTTGGGGAGAACCTGTTCTATTTGTTAAGAAGAAAGATGGATCAATGAGACTCTACATTGATTATCGAGAACATAACAAGATCACTATCAAGAACAAATATCCTCTCCCATGCATTAATGACTTATTTGACCAACTAAACGGAGCTCAATACTTTTCCAAGATTGATCTTCGTTCATGGTATCATGAATTAAGGGTCAAAAGGGAGGATATACCAAAGATGGCTTTTCCGTAAAGGGTATAGACACTATGAATTTATACTGATGCCATTTGGTCTTACTAATTCCCTAGCTATCTTCATGGATCTGATGAATAGAGTCTTTAGAGACTATCTTGATCAGTTTGTGATAGTCTTTATAAAAGATATTCTTGTCTATTCAAAGAGAAAGGAATAACATGAAGATCACTTGAGAATTATATTGAAGACCCTGAGAAATTAAGAGCTTTATGCCATATTTACCATGTATGAATTTTGGCTTCAAAAAGTTGCATTTTTGGGTCACATAATCTCAACAGAAGGGATATCTGTGGATCTAGAAAAAATAGAGATTATCAAAAGATGGTCGAGACCAACAACAGTAACTAAGATCCGAAGTTTTCTTGGTTTGGCTGGTTATTATCGACGTTTTGTGAATTATTTTTCACGATTATCTAATCCACTCACCAAGTTGACTCAAAAAGGAGTTACATTTGTTTGGACAAAGGAATGTGAAGAGAATTTCAAGGAGTTGAAAAGAAGGTTATGCAGTGCACCTGTACTCACACTACCTTGTAGTGGAGAAAGGTTTTTGATCTATAGTGATGTATCCAAGAAGGGGCTGGGGTGTGTTCTTATGAAAAATGATATGGTGATAGCTTATGTGAAGAACCTTTGTGGTGTTTTGTTTAACATTTTTTCCATATTTGTTGACAACTAATCTTTTTTTTAAGAATGTTTTTCAGTTACATAAAGTTGAAGTTGCTGGTTGATAAAGATTTTTTTAAGAAGATTTTGTTGAAGAATGAGAAGTTAAATGTTAAGAAAGTGTCTCAAACTTTCATAAACAAATCAGACGATGCTTTTCTGATCTTATAGTTCCCAAAAATCATGAAAAGTTTCATGATAAAAGCTATTGAAGAAATGAGTTTATCTAAGCCACAAAATCAGAGTCTACCCAAGCCAGATGTTTGGAGTCTATTACCTGAACCAGTTTTCCTGAACCAGTTTTCTTGAACCAGTTTTTTTGAACCAGTTTTCCTGAACCAGTTTTCTTGAACCATTTTTCTTGAACCAGTTTTCCTGAACCAGTTTTCCTGAACCAGTTTTTCGGAACTAGTTTTCCTGAACCAGTTTTCCTGAACAAGATTTCCTGTACCAGTTTTCTTGAACCATTTTTCCTGAACCAGTTTTCCTAAACCAGTTTTCTTGAACCAGTTTTCCTGAACCTAAAATCAGAACCAAGATCTAGCCTTATCATTTTGAGGAAGATATAAAGAGTTCAAGAAAACCCATAATTCAACTTTTCATAAACCACGAAGAAATTTAAGGAGATTTAAATAAGTCAAATATTGAAGATTAAATGTGAGAGATTTGTGGAGTTTTTGAGATTTGAGGAAGCATGAATGTTTTTCAAGATTCTTGCCTTTGTTTTCTGAGTTGCATATAAATATGTGCTCAGATCATTCGCTCAAAAAACAACTTTTTACACATGTGGAAATGGTAAAGCGCTGGAGAATTCGGAGTGATCTTTTATGATGAGTCATCTTTTCTTTGCTGAGAGAACCAGATTCAAGAAATCCATACTGAGTTTTCAAAGTGAGAATTTCTGAAGAATCATTATTATCTTACTGAGAAATTCGGATTCAGAAGATCAGATTCGAGGAATTCGGATTGAGTATTCGGAGTGGGTATTTCTGCGGAGTCACAATTACCTTGCTGAGAGGATCAGTTTCAGTTAACCAGATTCAAGAAATCGGGATTGAAGATTTAGAGTGAGATTTTGTGGAGTCATAGTTTTCTTGCTGAGAAGTTCGGTTTCAGAAAATCATATCCAAGAAATCGGATTGAAGATTCGAAGTGAGCATTTTGTGGAGCAGCTTGACAATGTATTTTTCTTATGTTTGGATAAATTGTTCTTTAAGGAAACATTGTAAACTGACAGGAGTAAGTATAATATTTCTTATTGGGAGATAGAAGGTGTCCAATAGGAGTGGGCACAAGTTGTATTCGCTTCTTCATTATAGTGGATTCCCATAGACCCACGTGAGTGGCTATGGCATGGATGTATGTTCTCTTATTGAGGCCCAACATTATAATTCTAGTTTACTTTTCTTGCTTTACCTTTCTTGCACACTTGGGTTACTTTATAATGGTTGATAAGGAAGTAAATCTTAACAGGTTGCAAGGGTTAAGTTTTATAATGTTTTGAAACTTATAAAAATATATCAACTGATTCAACCCCCCCTTCTCAGTTGACATTCAATCCTTGGAACTTCAAGTGGTATCAGAGGTAGGTTCCCTTGTTCCATTTTCCTTATCATGGAGAATATCAATTCTGTCAATAGTAGAGGAATTTATACATTCGATGGAAAGAATTATTATGGATGGAAAAATAGGATGATTCCTTATCTCCTATCTCTTGGCCTTGAAGTTGTTGATGCTTCCACTATTGGCTTTCCAACTATTGAGAAAAATTCTCCTATGACATTTGCCGACAAGAGAAACATAGAAGTTGATGGATAGGCTAGGAATGCTATTCTCATGTCCTTATCAGAAAATATTTATCAGAAGGTGATGGGTCTCACAACATCAAAAGGAATGTGGGACAAGCTGGAAAGTGTTTTTGAAGGAAACACAAAAGTCAAGGAAGCCAAGCTACAAATCTGGCATAGTATGTTTGACAACATTAGAATGAGAGATGATGAAAAAATTGACGAATACTTCACCAGAGTTAATGAAATTGTTCGCAATATCAGGGGATTCGGAGAAGACTTGGAAGATTATACAATTGTGAAGAAACATATGAGAAACTTTCCAGATAGGTTTGATTCTAAAATTTCAACTTTAGAAGATAAGGATGCTTTATCTCTTGATGAACTGCATAACTTTTTTGTTGCTTTTGAAATGAGGAAAGATCCTATCTTTATGAAGAATATGAAAGATGAAATGGATTTTGAAGCTATGAGAAAGATGAAAATCCAAGATGATGATGAATCTGATCCTTGTGAGTCTGTTGATTATGAATATGAAGAGTTGAATTAAAAAATCATGTCTCTCATATCCAAGAACTATCGAAGAGGAATAGGAAAATATGGAGGGAAACATCCTCTGAAATGTTTTGAGTGTGGTGGAATCGGGCACTTTGATATGAATTTCCCAAAGAAGAAAGTTGGAGAATATCAAGATGTTTCTAATGAGAATACTTGAAGGAAGAATTATAACAAGAATGAAAAAGAAGAGAAGACTTGTAAAGAACTCAAGAAGAAGTTTTATGGAAAGAAAAGAAGTATTCTGAGCAAGAAGGTTGAATCTGAATCCCCTAACAATGATTCCTCGGAAGATGAAAGTAGAGAAAGATTCAGAACCTTCATTGAAAAAGTTGAGAAAACAAATGCCTCCTCAGAAAGTGAAGAAGGTGGTAAAGAATCTTACAGAGAATATCAGCTAAGATCCGAACTTCTTGCATTTTCGGAGAAAAAAAAATCCCTCAAGAAAATAGTCGTGTGATGAAGAAAAATCATGAAGAAGTTTATGATGGAAGTAAAGATGTTACCAAGAATAAAGATGAATACATTCAAGAAATTTTAACTCACAAACTTAGAATTGCTGAACAAGGAAAGATGATAGAAGATCTTAGAAAGAACCTGGAAATTAAAGAAGAAGAGTTCCAAAATTTGCAATCAAAAGTTATTGAGTCCGAAAATTCCCTATAGAAGATGAATGAAAACTTCCACAAAGCCACTGAAGTAAAAGTTGAGACTTCCAAGACTGCTGGAAAGTATTATCATGAGAATCAGTTGAAATATTATCCTATCAAAAATAATTTTTTATCTAATTCTTCTAACACTTCAAGTTATGGAAAAAGTATCAGTAAAACTTGGGTGGAGAAAGGATGTGAGAAACCTTTCAATCATACAAAAATTGAAAACTCACTCAAAAGAAGAGATGACCTATGTCCTGAGTTTCCTAGAGCTGAAAGAAGTTATCAACCACAAAAAAGATTCTATAAAGAAAGGTCTTTCTTTAATAAAAAATCAAGATTTGAGGGCTATTGCTGGGGTTGTGGAATGTATGGGAATAGAGCATATAATTGCTGGCACAATTTATCTCTACCCGAAAGATGGCTTAAGCAATGTGGAAGAAAAAACGAAAGAAGAATGAGTAACCTTCCGTATTCAAATAATGTTGAAAAGGTGAATTCTCAAGATGTCAGAAACATGCCAAAAAGGAATCAATTTGAATGTTTGGAAGAATTTTGTGGAAGATGTGATCAGTCTGGTCATCATTCCGAATGATGTATGACTCTTCTTCAAGAACAATTTTCTCATGATATGAAGGAAAAGAAAGCTGATGATAAGAAGGTTGATGAGAGATCTTTTGTTGTTGAGACAACTTTAAAATAAAGTAAGAGAAACAAACCATGGATTCTTGATAGTAGTTGTTCTTCACACATGACAGGTGATATAAAAATCTTGGAGCATGATAAAAGTCATGTTGGAGGAGCAGTTACTTTTGGTAATGATAGTTCCTTAAAAATTAACGGAATCGGAACGACGGATATTGAACTAGAGAAACTGAAATCTAAGTAAGTCTTGCTTGTTTATGGGCTAAAACATAACATACTTAGTGTAAGTCATCTTTCTGATAATGGAAAAGAAGTTATTTTCAGAAAATATTCTTGTGTAATAAAAAGTGTGAAAAATGGAAAAGTGATTACAAAAGGAGAAAGAATTAGTGGGAATCTCTTTCAAATTGGAGAATCCAATAACTCTTGTTATTTGAGTGCTGAAGATGAAAACAAGTTATGGCACCGAAGACTTGGCCACCTGGGGCTGAAGAACATGAGTAAGCTTTCTAAAGTTAATGCTGTTTGAAATTTTCCAGAACTGAAAAGAAGAGATGAAGATGTTTGTGTTACTTGCCAGAAAGAAAAGATGACTAAAAAAAGTCATAAAAGAGTTGAGATTCAATATTAAAAACCACTTGAGCTTATTCATTCTGATCTATGTGGGCCGATGAGACATCAATAAACAAAGTAGATTTATACTTTATCACTTTTATTGATGATTTCACTCGGATGACAAACATCATGTTCATGAAGCATAAGTCAGAGGCTATTGAAATGTTTAAATTCTTCAGAAGAGATGTTGAGAAAGAATTGGGAGTTTCCATAAAGAGGTTGAGAATAGACAACGGTATCAAATTCAAAAGCAATGCTTTTCAAACTTATTTAAGGAAGCATGGTATCAAACATCAGTATAGTGCTCCCTATACTCCACAAAAAAAAATGGAGTAGCAGAAAGGAAAAATAGAAGCTTGTTGGAAATGGGAAGATGTATGTTATCAGAATATAAACATTCAAAATTATTCTGGAGAGATGCTGTTAGCACTGCTGTACATGTTCAAAATAGATGCTTGTTGAGACCGGAAACCAACATGACTCATTATGAGATATGGTATAACAAAAAGCCTTCTTTTAATTACTTCAATGCTTTTGGAAGTCCATGCTTTCTCAAAAACATAAATACTGACTTAGTAAAGTTTGATGAGAAAGCAGAAGAAGGAATATTTATGGCTTATTAACCAAATGGAAGAAGTTACAAATGCTGGAACAAATTTTTATAGAAGTTGGTGGACTCATATGATGTGAATGTAATTGCAAATCCATGTTCATTCACAAAATTTGTTTATAGTATTGAGGAAGATAAATCAAAGAATTCCCATGAGAGTGACAGTGTCTCAGATGATACACATGGGGAAGAAAGTGATGTTGGGAATGAATATGTGAGTTTCCCTACCTTAGAAAAAAATGTTGAATCCCAAAATATTATTGGGAATCAGAAGGCTCCAGTTCAGACAAGACGAAATTTGAGATTAGAAGATCAGACTTCCCTTATCTCAAAAGTTGAACCAGAATCAGTTTCAGAAGCTATTCAACATAAATAATGGGTGGATTCTATGAATGAAGAATTGGATCAGATTGAGAAAAATGAAACATGGGAACTTGTTCCAAGGCTAGCAAATAAGAATGTTATCAGAACCAAGTGGGTTTATAGAAATAAATTAAATGAGCATGGAGAAGATACAAGAAACAAAGCGAGCCTTGTGTGTAAAGGATATGCCCAGGTGGAAGGTGTGGATTTTGATGAAACCTTTTCCCCTGTTGCAAGGTTGGAAACTATTCACATGTTTCTTACAGTGGATGCTCATTAGAATTACAAGGTTTATCAGATGGATGTAAAGTCAACTTTCTTAAATGGTGAGATTGTGGAAGAAGTTTACACTGAGCAACCTTGTGGGTTTTTTCTTGACGAGGATGAAAACAAAGTTTTCAAATTGAAGAAAGCCTTATATGTGCTGAAACAAGCTCAATGATAATGGTATTCAAAGGTTGACAATTCTTTGAGAAAGATGAATTTTTCTAAAGGAAAGGTTGATAGCAACTTGTATATTAAAGATGTCAACTCCAGAACATTGATTGTAATCGTTTACGTGGATGATATAATTTTTTCTGGCAATGAAGAAAAGGTCTGTGAACAGTTTTCTAAAGTAATGAAGGAAAATTTTGAAATGTCAATATTGGGATAATTAACTTTCTTCCTTGGATTACAAGTTCATCAACAAGAAAACTACATTTTCTTGTCCCAAGAAAAGTATGCCATGGAATTGTTAAAGAAATTTGGGATGGAAGAATCAAAGGAAGTTTCAACTCCTATATCGGTGAGCACAAAGTTGAGCAAAGATGATTCAGGGAATCGTGTGAATCAAAAACACTTTCGAAATTTGATAGGAAGTCTTCTTTATCTTACAGCTTCAAGGCCTGATATTCCTTATGTTGTGACTCTCTATTCCCGATATCAAAGTAATCCAAAAGAATCACACATGTTGGCAGTCAAGAGGATCCTGAGATATGTTAAAGGAACAACTTCACATGGTTTGTTATACAAGAGAAACAATGACATGAAATTTCATGGTTATACTGATGCTGATTGGGCTGGTGATTGTAATGATAGAAAATCAACATCATGAGGAACATGTTTCTTAGGGGAATGCTGCGTGAGTTGGAACAGCAAGAAACAAATTTCAGAAACTTTAAGTATTGCAGAATCCGAATGTGTTGCAGATACTCAGTATTATACTCAAATGATGTGGATGAAAGTTCAGCTGGAAGATTTGAATGTGAATGTTTCTAAACCATTAAAGATACTCTATGATAATCAAAGTGCCATTGATCTTTCCAAGAATCCTGTTCAAGATTCAAGATCAAAACACAATGATATAAAGTATCATTTCTTAAAAGAGAATGCTGCTACTGGATAAATCTTGCTGGAATATATTTCAACAAAGTATCAGATTGCCGATATTTTCACAAAAGCAATGTCAAAGGAGAGGTTTGTTGAGCTGAGGCTGCAACTCCATGTTCAGCCTCCTACCATGACTTCCTAAAAACTCATAAGGAAGTATCCCCCACTGTAATTTGGATTATGTTGACAATGTGGGATGGTAAGTTTTCTTTATGAATCTAAAGTAGTGGTTATCATGTAATGGGGGAGTGAGAAAGAAAAATGAGAGCGTAAAAGAAAAGTGAGAATGAGAAAAATAAATGTTGAGGGGGAGTTTGAGTAAGGTGAAGTTTACCCTTACATAGCCACAATATTTTCTTATCACCGAGGGATGGAAATCCTTCAAAAACATTACTTTTTCCAGTAGTGTGGTGTCAGGACACTCTCTTTTGAGAAAGGCTATGTTTTGGTAAAATAAATCCTTGAGAGATGAAAGTCTTGTGAGGTGAAAGCTTGTTAACCAGGGTTGCCAACAAATCCAAAGTAAGAGATTGAAGAACCTTTGTGGTGTTTTTTTAACATTTTTTTGTATTTTTTGACAACTAATCGTTTTTTTAAAGAATTTTTATGAGTTACAGAAAGTTGAAGTTGTTGGTTGCTGAAGATTTTCTTAAAGAATATTTTGTTGAAGAATGGGATGTTAGAAGTTAAATATGTGTCTCAAACTTTCGTAAACAAATCAGAAGATACTTTTCTGATCTTATAGTTCTCACAGATCATGAAAAGTTTCATGATAAAACCTGTTGAAGAAATGAGTCTATCTGAGCCAGAAAATCGGAGTCTACCCAAGCCAGAAGTTTGGAGTCTATTTCCTGAACCAGTTTTCCTGAACTAGTTTTCTTGAACCAGTTTTCCTGAACCAGTTTTCGTGAACCAGTTTTCGTGAACCATTTTTCCTGAACCAGTTTTCCTGAACCAGTTTTCCTGAACTAGTTTTCCTGAATGATTTTTCCTAAACCAGTTTTCCTGAACCAGTTTTACAGAAGCAGTTTTCTTGAACCATTTTTCCTGAACTAGTTTTCTTGAACCAGTTTTCCTGAACCATTTTTCCTGAACCAGTTTTCTTGAACCTAAAATCAGAACCAAGATCTAGCCTTATCATTTTGAGGAAGATATGAAGGGATCAAGAAAACCCGTACTTAAAAGTTTCATAAATATCGGAGAAATTTACGGAGATTTGAATAAGTCAAAGATTGAAGATAAATGCGAGAGATTTGCGGAGTTTTTGAGATTTGAGGAAGCAGGAAAGTTTTTAAAGATTCTTGCCTTTGTTTTTTGAGTTTCCAATAAATATGTGCTCAGATCATTCGCTCAAAAAGCAACATTTTACACACATGGAAAAGGAGGAGTGCTGGAGAATTGGGAGTGAGATTTTGTGCTGAGTCATCTTTTCTTTGCTAAGATAAATAGATTCAAGAAATCCATACTGAGTTTTCAAAGTGAGCATTTGTGTAGAATCATTATTATCTTGCTGAGAAATTCAGATTTAGAAGATCAGATTCGAGGAATTTGTATTGAGTATTTGGAGTGGGTATTTCTGCAGAGTCACAGTTTACTTGCTGAGAAGACCGGTTTTAGATAACCAGATTCAAGAAATACAGATTGAATATTCGGAGTGAGATTTTACGGAGTCATAGTTTTCTTGCTGAGAAGTTCGGTTTCAGAAAATCGGATCCAAGAAATTGGATTGAAGATTCGGAGTGAGCATTTTGTGGATCATCTTGACAAAGTCTTTTTCTTATGTTTGGCTCAATTTTTCTTTAAAGAAACATTGTAAACTAATGGGAGTCAGTATAATCTTTCCTATCAGGAGATAGAAGGTGTCCAACGGGAGTTGGAACAAGTTGTATTCACTTCTTCATTATAGTGGATTTCCATAGACCCACGAGAGTGGCTATGGCAAGGATGTATGTTCTCTTATTGATGTCGAACCTTGTAATTCTTGTGTTATTTTATTTATTTACCATTCTTTCATGCTTTGGTAACTTGATAAAGGTAGATAAGGAAGTAAATCTTAACAGGCTTTATGTGTTAAGTTTCATAAAGTTTTAAAACTTATAAAAATATATCAACTGATTCAACCCCCCCCCCCTTCTTAGTTGACATTTGATCCTTGGAACTTCATTATGCCTCACGACATTTGAAAATACATGAGAAAAATTACCCAACTCATGATTTGGAGTTAGCTGCAGTAATCTTTGCATTAATTATTTGGAGGCATTATCTTTATGGACAAAGGTGTGACATTTATACTGATTATAAAATATTAAAGTATATTTTCACACAAAAGGAGCTGAATATGCGCCAAAGAAGATGGTTGGAGCTGATTATGGATTACGACTGCTCAATTAATTACCACCATGGGAAAGCAAACAAGGTGGCAGACACATTAAGTCGACAAGGCCATGCCAGTTTATCCATGATGAGGATCACAAAAGATCTAATATTTATGGATTTACAAAGGATGGATCTTGGAATTATAATGGAAGGGAAAAATGGTATATTTCTGAAATGAATGTTTAACCATCTATACATGTGAAGATTAAGGAGGCACAGAAAGAAGATGTAGAGTTACAAAAGAAGGTGATAAATGTTCCTGAATTCACCCTTGATTGTGATGGGATAATAAAGTTTAGGAATCGGGTTTGTGTTCCTCCAATCCCAGAATTAAGGAAGGAGCTGCTGGATGAGGCTCATAGTTCTTCATTCTCTATTCATCCTGGAAGCATGAAGATGTATATGTACCTGAAAGAGTACTTATGGTGGGATGGCATGAAAAGATATGTTTCTAAATATGTCTCTCGATGCTTGGTTTGTCAGTAAGTTAAAGCTGAGAGACAAAAGTCTAAGGGGATGTTACAACCACTACACATACCCAAATGGAAATGGGAAAACATCACTATGGACTTTGTCACCAGACTAACTAAAACATCCAAAAGTAATAATTCTATCTGGGTCATAGTTGATCATCTTACAAAGTCTGCACACTTCATTGCTATTAGAGAGGATTTATCTCTAGATCAGTTTGCTAGGATATATGTAAAGGAAGTGGTATGATTGCATGGAGTACCACTTTCCATTATATCTGATCAGGATCCAAGATTTACCTCGAAGTTTTGGCGAAGTCTTCAGCATACTCTAGATACAGAGTTGAGTTTCAGCACTGCTTATCATCCTCAGACAGACGGTCAGTTTGAGAGGACAATTCAAACTCTAGAATATATGTTGAGAACTTGCTCTATGGATTTCAAAGGTGGTTAGGATCAACACCTACCTTTGGTGGAATTTTCTTATAATAATATCTTTCACTCCAGTATTCAGATGGCTCCTTATGAAGCTCTCTATGGAATGAAATGCAGGACTCCAACTTGCTGGGATGAAGTTTGGGAAATAAATATATTAGGACCTCATCTTGTTGATGAGATGGCAGAAAAGGTTAGATCTATTCAACAACACATTAGAGCAGCTCAGAGTCGACAAAAAAGTTATTCCGACAACCGAAGAAAAGACCTAGAGTTTGAAGTGGGTGATAAAGTGTTCTTACGAATATCTCCTTGGAAGAGAGTAATGAGATTTGGAAAGAAGGGAAAGTTGAGCCCTAGGTATATTGGTCCTTTCAAAATACTGGATCATGTTGGGATGGTTGCTTACCGATTGACAATTCCACCAAATCTCTCTCAAGTTCACGATGTGTTCCATGTATCTCTCTTGAGAAAGTACATACCTAATCTTTCACATGTACTCAGCTCGGAAGTTGTACCGCTAGAACAAGATTTTTCTTATGAAGAACAGCCGATAGAGATTCTCGATCATAGCGAAAAAGATCTACGGAACAAGACCACTAGCTTGGTGAAAGTTTTATGGAGGAACCACCAATTAGAAGAAGCTACATGGGAGCTTGAGGATATGATGAGGGAGAGGTATCCTCATCTGTTTGTTACAAAGTGATGAATTTCGAGGGCAGAATTCATTTTAAGGGGGGTAGAATGTAACATCTGTGATTTTTATGAGATATATTTTGTTTTTATGTTATATAAATCATCAAAGTAATCATTCACGACACACTACACTAGATTGGCTTACTTTACATGCAATCACGACCTTCCTCGATAGCTTGCGTCGTACGCAATACCGAGTTTCACTAAACAACGATATGCTATTAAAATATTTTTAAAACTAGCCATTATGAATAGTAACACCCACTTTTTGAAATTTTATTTTTTCAAAATGGACTTCACTTTTGGATTAGGAATATCGAAATTATCCTAGGGTGAAATTTTGGTATTTTTCTGAAAACTTTCATTTTTTGATGAATAGTGAGAACACTGGGTTACTATTTAAAAACATACTTTTTATTTAAATAATTATTTATTTAAATTTATTTTAGGTCAAAATTGATACATAATACCTATTTAATTTCAATTTAATTCATTGGAGTCACTTTATAATAATTTTAGATATATAAAAATTTTATTGAACTTTTCACCGTCTTTTACCCACCTCCTAGGAGAATTTGCAAATTTACATAAAACATAATTTTACCGCTTCTGTGAGTGGAATTTCTAAAATCCAAGAGACATGGTTAATATCAAGGAATAAAATTTGGTTCAATGGGATGAAAATAATTTTTGGTGAATAGTAACTTTTTACTTTTTTTACCACGGTTAAAAGTAAATACGGTAATTAAGGGTAAAAATGATATTATTATTACCCTAACACATGTACTAATTATATTGGATAATTGTAATTCGACCAAATAAAACCTTAAGAATAAAATATGACCATTTAGGCCTACATGGATTAGATTAGGACATTTAATATTAATTTATTTAAAGAAGGGTTAAAATAGTTAAAATCAAAGTTTAATAAGTAAATCATTTTAAATATAGGGTTATACATAATATTAATTCATCTATAAATATTCATTAGAAAGCTAAAAATATTTCCTACATAATTGTAGTTTATTTGTAATTTTTAGACTTTATATAATTTAATTTATTTTTGACACAATGATGATGTAGTAATTATATTATTAATGAAATATTGGCATAATTGATGTTATAAATACCCAAATAAATGTAATATGAGACTTTTTATGAATTAAAATAATTTTATATGTTAATATGACATGTTAGTATTGATCTAATTAACTTTTTTCTAACTAATAATTCTGTTATAGTTTTCACAAAAATCAATTACCTAATAGTGTCAAAATTGTCATAAAATATTTTTTAAAACAAATATTATATTATTAATTGTTATTTTATTCATAAAAATCTAAGGTTACAAATAATGACTTAGATAAGGTTATATATATTAATAATAAACAACTAGGGGTTCTTTTTTCCTGTTAGAGTAAGTTTATTAACCTTATAGTGTAAGAAAACAAGAAGACACGTTAGAAGTAAAATTATCTAACTTAAAGTTAAATCTAAATTATAAGGTTAAAATAGAAACCTAAACTTGTCTAAATTATATTGGATGAGAGGATTTCCACCCATCCCCAAATTATCTTTTAAATAAATCAATTTAGAGCTATTAAAAACCGAATATTAATTTATAATAAAATAATATTGTTTGTTTTTTCGAAGGTTCCCCTCTCCTCCCTTTTAAAAGGGCACCTCTTCCCTCTCTTCCTCACACCACATTGAGCCTTCATTCTTGGCCAAAACCTGCCTAATTATCTTATCCACTTCCATAGAAATATCATAGAGGTCTTGGTCTTGTTCAAAGACCAATTTTAGTTCCCTAAGAGTAGGTCTCAAAGAGGCGCTTCAAAGAAGAGGTAATGTCTGTTACTGATTCTTTCAACTTTATTTCATCTTACACCTCTTCTTCTTTCGTTGTTTCATTATGAAGTAATAACATCAGTATCAAAAATAATGATATGTTATTATAAGTATGAAACAATTATATTTCACCATCTATCCATCCTATGGGAAAAAAAATCACCGCGCGTGCGTACGTACAGAATACCGTCTCCACGCCGTGGTGTAATCTATTTTCCACCACCACCTTACTTGGATTGGTATAATGGTGTAAGTAATAACTATATATGATTATTGTAAAGTTATATTGATTATAAAATAGTATACATACAAACAAATACAATTCCACGATCATGGGAACGATATCGTCGCTCGTGCGTACGTACTGAAATGCTATTATAAGTATGAAACAACCCTATTTCACCATCTATCCATCCTACGGAAAAACAAATCACCGCGCGTGCGTACGTACGGAATACCGTCTCCATGCCGTGGTGTAATCTATTTTCCACCACCACCTCACATGGATGGGTATAATGGTGTAAATAATGACTATATATGACTATTATAAAGTGATATTAATTCTGAAATTGTATACATACACTCCAATACAATTCCACGATCATAGGAACGATATCATCACTTGTGCGTACGTACGGAATACCGTCTCCACGATGTGATGTGACTCGTTCTACATGATTTTCATTGAATAATGATTACATAAATGAATTGAGTGAATAAATATGATATGTATTACACTAGTACCATTCTGTAAATGAGGTATCTATAAACTAAAAATAATAATGAGAATTTATTCGACAAAACACACATAAGAACAAAAAGCAATAAACACCCAAATAACAAGTATCAATGAAATATTACTAATAAGAAGGTAATAATATGACCATATATGATATCATAAAAATAATTATGATTCTAGAATAAGTCAATGACAGTATTTAAATCATTATACAGGAGGTTCGGACACTTACGATGCAAATCAGACCTAAGGTAAGTGAAAATATCACAATCTCATTTTTATCTGAGATTGTTTATACATTGGTATTTACTAGGGTGTATTTTATCATACACATCCATGTTTCCTCAATATGTAATATTATTTCCATCCAACTATAATTTTTTAAATCCAATTTTACCCTTCGGTGAGTTTTTAATAAATGTTATGAAAGGAATCTTTTGTCGTTTTTCATATAAGGTACTTTTTGACTTTTCCGACAAAAGTACGAGAAGAATGTTTTTTTAACTTATACTGAATGAATGGATTTTTAAAACATTATTTCCAAGAAGATTACTTTACAAGTTTTAAAGTTTATTTTTAATCAACTTCTTTTTCTTCAAAATTATATGACATGTTAAGAAAGGAAAATGTTTTTGAAGTAGAAAGGATATTTTCCGTAAGAATGGAGTTCAAATGTTTTATCAAAATTAATTTCCATCTAAGATAATATAGGGTTCTATTTATATCCCTATTTTTACATTTATTTGATTATGTTATGAAGGAATATTTTTATGATATCCTTTTATGGATTATGTTATGATGACATGATTTTTAAGAATCCCATTTTTATTACATGGGTTCTACTATGATGTATGGTTTATGATTTTGTGGAACACATAATAATGGTGTCATTATGAGATGGGTGGGACCTATATCTCCCTCCAATGAATTGGGTAATGATTTATATCTCATAAGATAGACATGGATGGAACGGCATGTTAATCCGGTTCGGTGAAACATAACTAAAACGGGGAGTGAACTCTGTTCAAAAATGGACTTTGTCTACTAAGATAGTCTTAGAAATGAGTCTTGACTACTAAGAAATGATTCTCTATGATTATGTGTGTATGAAACAAAGTTTCATGTTTTATGTTATGATTATTGGGATTACATTTCACTACTATGATTTATCCCATGTTATGAAATTATGATCTCTTTTGCAGGTTAAGATTTCCAAAATGATATGTTCTTATGAATATGATGTGATTGATATTTCTTTTGTTTACCCTTACTGAGCATTTGAGCTCACCCTTTTGTATTTTTTCTTTCCCCAAGTCATGAAGAAGTTTATTAAGTTGGATATTCCAAAAAGGGACTCTAGATATGATGAAATAAATGGGAGACAACATAAATGATTTATGAACCAGTTGTTTATGTTTTCCAGTTTCTAAAGACACTATACCTATACGGTCCATTCATGGTTTTGTTATATGTTGTAATAAGTATGCTTCAATTTTGATGTATTAACAATGTATGTAAAGTATGGGTCATTATAATTTCCCATATAGTCGGATTATTTTGAGATTTTTCTTTATCCCAAAAAATTTGTATGAAATATGATTTCTTAGTTGGATATACGAGTTAATAGTATAATAAATTTTAGAGATTAATTTCCATGATATTATTTTCAATTAAATACTAGAACCAAAATGTTTATGATAATGTCAATTAACATCAATGTATATAGTTATATGACTATTAAAATTTAGTCTTTAGATATATTTCCCAAAGGAAAATTTATGTAAAACATTGATAATTTTGTTTCAAATATTACATAATTAGATCAATGTATTACTCTTTATGTTTAACCTAAGTTGCCCATAGTCATTTTATTATTATGTTTTCTAACCAAATTCATCATTGAAGTAAAATATATTAAAATACATCATAATGTCTGGTATAGAGATTGTGACAAATAAAATCATATACCTCAAGAGTGAATATCCATGTGGGAGGTCTTAGGCCCACTAATCATGTGTTGATTAATGATTTTGTTGACATCCATCCAACCTTTTGCAGGGTAATTAACCCTATGTTCATATGTATCGAAGTTTTTTCCTCTTTCTAGTATCCAGATAAAGATATAATTTCTTGAAAAAACACACAATATCCACTTTACTTAAATTTTATGATGTTATCATATACATATACTTGTGCTATGCATTTTACTATTGTTATCTTCTAATAATATCAAAAAATTACTACACTAATACTAAAAAATATACATTCTAATATTAAAAAATAACTAAACAAATCAAAAAAATAACTAAACCCTAGTCAGGTACCGACTGAGCTACCCCAGTGCTAAAAACAATTTATATAAACATTGGATTTATTACAATGTGATAATTATATATATTTATTTTAAATAATTTATATTATTAAAACACTACATATCAAAATAAACACATAATCCTAATAATGGAAGGTTTGTTGTCTTTGAGGTCAAGTTTCCTTGGCAACTTTCTCTACAAATAATGTGATCATTCCTCTATAATTGAACTAGACTAGAATCCATTACATAATTTCTATAAGTTATATTCATATTCATAACCTAGGGAATTGAAACATATTAAAGGATTGATATTAAATGCTTGGTTATGGAAAAAATTATTAACATGTTATCAAGGTTTATATAATAAACATATTAGAAAGCATAAGAAAGGGAAAACATCTTATTAAAAAGAAAGTATAAAACAAGAATTTTTTATAAGGAATTATATAAGGATATATAAAAAATATGATAAAAAATATAACTTGTAACGAGAGTTTATAATCAATAGAAAATAATCCTGATCCATGATGTACAAAAAAGACGCATAGAGAACATTATATTTTCATCAATCCCAATCAGGATCACCCTCAAATTGTTGAATAAATCTTGGTATTTTCACCCTTTTAGTTTTTTAATAATTTCAATAATTTACATCCTATAAGTTTTTAAAAAATCCAAGTATTCCCATATTTTATATTTTTGAAAAAAATCCATCTTTGTCCACCCTTTATGTTTGTGAAAAAATATATGCACGCCCACCACCTTTCATGTTGGGGGAAAATCCAAGTATGTCCAAGATTTTTTGTTTTATAATAAATCCTAGAATTTATACCATATATGTTTTGAAAAATTAAAGTATCTACATGATCTATTTTTGACCAAATCCAATCATGTACACACATTATTTTGGGAAAAAATCCATGAATTTCCTTGCTTTATGTTGTGAACAAATCTAATCATGTCCATATTTTTTTTTGAACAAACCCAGAATTTCCATGATTCATTATCTCATAAGGTAAAAACCCTAAAAAATTCATTGGCGGGTGAATAGCACCCCACTGCATAATACTCATACATATTTATATCATGATATTTAAATTATTCATCATTCCATGAAAACCATGTGAAGAAAATGGGTTTCATTAATCATATCATAAAGAACCCATGGAATAATAAATGGGTTTTATAACATTTCCAGATGATATAAAAAAAAATTGACTAGAAGAATATAAATAGTTGATACCTAACATTCAATCATAATGCGAAGGTCTGAAATATTCTTGAGCCTTCCCTTCCCATTATGATGTGTTCAATGTTTTGGGAGCAGTTTCACAAATTTTATAATTTTAAAATTCTTTTATAAATTACAAAGAAGTTTTAAAATGGGGTTTAATATAATTTAAAATTTTAAATGTTATTATAATGATTATTAAATTTTGGGATTTATTTTAGAAGCTTTAAAATTGACTTTAATCTTTTATAAGTGCATTTTGGGTTTTTAAATTAATACAGACTAAAAATTAATTTTTTTATTGCAAAACTTTTCAGGGAAAAGTGAGAAACCACCACATCCAGATTACAACCAAACCAACAAAACAAAAACAACCCCAAGCGAAACCAGGCTCTGCATCTCCCTAGAAAATGCATCATGTCAAAAAGTTGTCACCATTGCATGACCAGTTGACAAGCAGTCCCGTGCAAAGATGGATGGGCACGGGACCGATGGAATAGCCATACCCTCTCAATCATCCATTTAACTGACATGTAAAAGTGGCGGCCACATGCTTTAAACCTAATCGGACACAGAGCCAAGTAAAATGCAGGGAACCCAAACAACACCTCTAGACACAAAAATGTTGAACCAAAAGTAAACTCCAGAAGAACCAGAATGCCTCTCTACCCAAGACAAAAACCCACAAATTTATCAAGGGGTATTAAAAAGTAAACTAATATTACCTGCATTTGGATCCCTGAACAAATTCCATGAGATAGAAGTTACTTTTCTTGGAGACACCATAATCATATTATAAATCTACGATGCCAACTGGTCCCAAGACTGAATGTACTTATCAATGGTAATCACCCCTCTGTGGAAGCCCCCAACAAGAATAAGATCTTGTTTGTCAACCCTGGCGTATTTCTCCTCATTAGGGGATGCTCTTAAAGGCCTCTCCATCATTTTAGCAGCCTCATCTTCAGACACATTAAGCACTAAGACCTTCTCAACCACTTCCTCATTAGAACTTAATAAAAGCTCCAAAAATCACCCTGATCCCCTAGCCTTTAAGGACCCACATCTTCAAGGACATCCTTTTTGGTGTTAGCCTTTCTAGACAATAAGGTCTCCAAAATTGGAGGTAATGAAGAGTAGTCCTTCTTACTATTCCTCCTCCTATTACGCCTACTATTTTTTGTACTTGAAGCTTCACTAGCTGATAGGTTGTGATTATATTCTCTTCATTATTCCATGCACCCCCCAACGGCCTCCGAGGAGATATCATTATCATAGATCAGTACAACTTCAACAAGTACCATGAACTTGTTTCTCAAATGAATTGAGGACTGGTTCCCTACATCAGAACCCACTGGAATCCCAGCTATGCTTGGAAAGGCTATCTCCAGAACAGGATCCTGCATCCCTTCCCACATATTATCTCTTCCTGAGACATTCTCCTCTATGACATCCATCCGTTCCATGGCTAATTCACTTCTGATCACCTTGTGGACAACAAAAACCCTTTCCTATTGAGTCCATCCTTCCTCTCTCACTCCATCTTTGCAAGAAGGTGGACCAACCAAATCCTCCCTCAACCTGCTAAAAACACTTGCAACTGTTGGATCAATTTAGAGACAACTGGAAAACGAGTAGAAGTTTCTAAACCCGTTTCTGCCTCAATTAGCGAATCACAAACCCCTGGAGTCCTGACTGATTCCCTATCCTCCCTTAAAAGACTCCCAACTTGTCCTCCCCTTCTCAAATCTTTGGGAAAACCCTGAGTACCCTGATCCATCCTATCTGCATCCTCAAGAACCTCAACCTCTCTTCCAAAACCATAGCCCTGCCTGAAGGCTTTCAACTCCCTTCGACAGTTGGCCCGCGAATGCCCCAATCATCTTCATCTAACAAAGAAGTCCATCCAACTTTCATCGACCACTCGTTGTTTGCAATGATACTCTTCGACCACCGTGATCCACACATAATCAAATGGGACTCTTGTAACATCCATTTAAACACATATACGTGGATTAACCGGATGTTAAAAGGATATAGTGCGGCTATCAGAACACATGTATCTTGCAATGAGGTTCCCTAGAATACGAAGAACCGTAGGATTTTGAAATGGAAGAGAATGATTTGAAAATCTAACCCAGGTCACCATTGAAGGGAGATTTCACTTCATGTGTAAATCAAAGGAACAATGACACAGGTAGAATTTGAAGCAATTGAAGCTACGAGGTGCGCTTGACCAGGCCTGGATGAGGTCGGATTCCGAGGAAAATCGAATCATAATTTTATGACTATCCAGAAGGCCCACAGTCGCCCTATCTTGCAAACCCCAAGTATCGAAGACATGCCTATCAAAGGGGTCCATAGAGGGGCGTCGTCGATAAAACCTAGCCACCAAGGTGTGCATCAAGAGATCTGAGGATTATGATAACTCCACGATCGACGACAACAGGTTAGGGATGCCATTGAGCAACTCTGAGACCTTCATACCGATCAACATTTTGGGAAAATGGGGGAAGAAGTCGGGGTTCGAAATTGGTATGAAAAAAGGGTTAACACCTTTGTTGGACAATGAGGATCCCTCCCCCGATGGTGGGGGAGGGACCAATGTAGCGGGAGTCGTCGGCACGGCAGAAGAACCCCTCGGGGTTTTTGAAGACAACGTTCCACAACCGACGCTTCTTTTTTAAAGTAATAATAAACCATTTTCTTTGTTATTTATAATTTAGTTTAATTTAAATGTAATATTTTAAATGAAAAGTTTAACCTCACACATGAACTTAGAGTTTTATTAGGGTAAGAACTTGATTATAAGCATTGGGAAATGGTTTATATCCCTACATAAGTGTACCTTATAGTTTTCTATGGGTAATATCTTTAGATTAAGTTCTATATAAGGGTATATAAAATTTTATAAGGATACATACAATGTTTTTATAGGTAACCCATGAGATTCAAGTGGTTTGTAAGGGAGTATATCAGTTATATAATGGTATTCATCACTATATAAGTGTAGTATAATTGAATTTTTAATGGTATGTTTGAGTTGTGTAGGGGTACTGGTGAATTTACAAAACTTGTGTAATGGAAACCGAAGTATCACATAAAGGCAAGAACCCCATCATAAGGGTAATTAGGGCTCACAGAAGGTTATATGTTGAGCATCAAGGGATGAATAAGGGCTGGATACCTACATAAGGTTAAAACCTATTAACTTTATGTGATTTCTAAGAGTTGCTTAAGGATAAATTGTGTTTCCCGTATAAAGAACTTATTTTTAAGAAAAATACTTTGACAAGATTTTATCATTATTTCTTCCAAGAATGCATCTGTAACCTCTTTTGAAAATTCTAAAACCCTAAAATAATAGGCATTAATTCCATTGACTTATTAATAATTTATAACTCTTTTTTGGTAAGGTTTTATAAAACAAAAATTAAGTTCTAAAATAAAAAACCATTAGGAAAATTTAATGATTTGTTCTGCACCACATTTCTAGTTTCTATGTTGCAGATAATTTAAAATACTTGAACAATTATACCTCTATTTTATATCAATTTACTCTCATTATAACAACCCCTTAACCCACCCATCATGTCAATGAGAAAAAAATATTAACAGTAACTCTTACTTTTGAATTTTTAGGTAAGGAATAAATTTATCTCTCTTCTATTCCTTAGTTGTAAGCGATAGTACTTGGTTTTTGGTCCTTCATCATTCTTCTAGTTATAACATGCAATATATATCATGATTTTGTTTATCCTTTGTAATGTTAATATGCACCAGCCTAATGAAGATAATTAATATGTTAACTTAAATTGATTGGGATGGGGAGTTCTTCCTGTATTTTACGATATTTCTTCATGCTGCAAATATTTTTCCATACAAATTATTGTCATATGAATAAAAGATTGTTATTATTTTCATCACATTTTTTTATTAATTTAGATAATTGAATGATTATCATAGAAAGATAAATTCATAAAAACATAAAGGTAATTATTATTATTTTCCATGAAAAGGGAACCCTCATATATTTTTACTTGTTTTGTAATATTGTTTAAAGTATTATCTATGTTTTTTACCTTAGTGAAAATAATGGTTACAAAACTTTTTCACACAGTGAATGTTATGGATTATGAGACCCTGGATGTGACTTTTTAATTAATATCACGATGCAATAAAAGGATAATCACTTATATATGGATTGTGAACTACATTCCATAGAAATATAGAGTTTTTTATAATACTCCATGCTAAAGATTAATATTGTTATAAAATCCCACACATTGGAATTTTTTATGTTTTAGTTGAAGGTTGTTATTATGTGATGATATGGGATAATTTTAGGTGGTAGTGATGTATGGTTATTATAGAGAAATTGATGGATTCGAGAAATTGATTTTCTTATGTTGTGTTGTGATGATAATTCATTGGGGCTGAAAATGATTAATGGAAAATGTGTGAATTATTTTTAATTGAATATGAAAATACAATATTGGATGTGAAAATGGTTTTTAATTAGAAATGAAAAAATCATAAATATAAAGTTGATGTGGGGGTTTTTTTCTAAGAAGAATAGATGGATAAATGAATGGGTTGAGTTAATATGAAATAGAATGAATAATGGGTTGGAATGATTAATAAACTCTAGAATTAAAATATTAAGTATGGTTAAAGAGGTTATTATTTAATGTGAAATAAATGGGATAGATCAATTAAATTAGTGTGTAGTGGGAAAATATTTAAATTTACATAAATTGAAAAGAAATATATAATGTGGCATGTGGCCTGTGGTTGTGGATTGCTTGTGTTGTGATGGGAATTTAGTGGTGGTAGAAAAAGTGGAAAAGGTTGTGAGGAATTATGGTGATATTGTTAGTTGGAATAGAACTCTTGTAGTGAACCCATAGGATGGGTTTTTTAGAATATATTAGATATATATATATTATCACCATTATGATTTTTACACTCACCCGACCCACGTCGAGAACCATGTGCCAAAACCCAAATGTTTTTTGGTGTTTTTCCTAATATCTACATGGTGAGGATACATGTATGACTACCCCCTATTACTTACTCTCCCTTCTAGATAAGGTTTTTATGAACATGCAATGACGAATTCCATATTTTCTTTAACTTTTTGTTATGTTCAACGAGAGGATGACATAGTTCATGGGGGTGGTTATTCAATGTAGGAGGAGAGAATAAAGTTAATTAACTTCATGTTCATAATACCCTAATATTACAGTTATGGTTGTGGTTGAGATGTCATGTGATGGACCTGCTATCTTTGATTGTTATGTGATTTCATGGCCCAAGTTTATCCAAGAGTGATGTGAAGTGATGGTCTAAGTGTCTTCATACAAGATGTGATATGATGGCCCATGTTTTTTATGGAATATGTGATGTGATGGCTCATGTGTCTTAATATAGGGTTACTATACTGAATATATGGGAGGACCAAGATCCACAACATTTGGGTGTGAGATTGATTCACTTTTAGGAAAGTGGTTAGAGGTACCCATTTATCGATATGATTCTTATTATATTTATATATATGGATGTGTTATTTTGTGAGCATGCCTTGGTTAGGATGATATTGGTTCTTTGAACTGTTCAGGTGTTGTTGGTTCTACTATTTTCTCACTTCTGCATTAGTATGAAATATTCACATGTTCATGAGAGACTCTGGGTATGATCCTACTGTGTATACATTTTTTCTCACCCTATGTGTATATAAACTAGTTTTTAGGTTTCTAGAAGTACTTTGGGGACTGATCTAGATGTTACTAGCTTGGGTAATGGAACTATTATTGAGTTGCTTCTATAAGATTATATTGGATCTTTTACATGGTTAATTTCATTCTATTCATATGAAATTACATGCATTGTAGATATTTTTGATTTTATATTACATATTTTATAGAGATTTTACTGGTTGATACATTATATAATAATCCTAATTTTTTTATGTGGATGTAAATTCCTTAGATATGGGTGTCGTTCCTATACCCTTTGTGATAATTGAAAAACTGGGGCCTATTGGAGGAGGGACTCAGTATTATTATCTACATTTATCTTTTTATGGCCAATGTGGGGTATATTTATATAGAGGGTTGTGGAAAATTGGTATCGAAGGATTAGGTTGATAGATAAGATATTTTTTGGTGTTATACATTGCACAAATTGCATAATTTTATATGGAAATGACATTAGTTTATTATTGTGTGTGACTTAGTATAGAGAAGAATGACTAGTTCAATGGATTTTAGTGGCCCCATGATCCGATTTAAGGACACTGATCCTACTGAAAAACCAAGTGAATTGTGGCTTCTTATGAGATAAAGACCTAGGATAGGTACATTAATCATGATTTATTTCACTTGTTATTGAATGAGGTGGTTCTAGAAATTAAGAAATTTAAAGAACTAAATATTGATATTTTTTGTGTATTTATCTATATATTCCCACGTTTTGTTTACTAATATACTATTAATATTTTCTGAAGTAATCTTATAACTAAAAAGGAAATAGTAATGTGTTGATTAATTAGCTTGTGCTATTTGTTTAAAACTTTTTTGAGACTGGAATGTGTTTTTCCAAGAATAATATAGAATTATTGTTTATGAATTAAACTTTTTTCCAATTTGAAAACTAATAAGATGATACCGTGTTCCAAAGTTTAATATTATTATAGAAACATGATTTTTGTATTTTATTGAGAATAAATGTTGAATTATGAAAGAAAATTAAACTATGTTACCATGATTAGATTTCTTATTTCAATACTAAAATTATTATTTTAAAAACCATGATTAGGAGTATTCTAGTTTCCATGCAGTTAATATGCCACGAATTGATTTTCATTTTTAATTTATCATGTCCATGTGTTTGGAATTTATTTCAAGGTTATATTTTGTTTTTTTTTAAAATATCTATAAAATGATAAGCATGCACTACAGTAACCTTCTGAGACTCTTAAACTATTAAAATAACTATACTTATTTGTTTCAGGACTAATAAAAATTTTAATGCTCCAATAATAACTCCACACATGTTAATCCATTAGCGCGTTGTTATAGGAAGCATGTCAAAAGTTGAAAACATTTGTGTTGTAACTATAAAATTTCTAGTATGAGAATCTTGTTCATTTATCATGTCTAGAATGTTGTATTTAAAATGTGAAAACATTCAATGTACTGATCATGTTGTATCTAAATATGGAACTAAAATCATGATACCCATATTTAAAGTATATAAGTCCAGTTTTTCTATGTAATGAAAACTTTAAAGAATTTTTAGTTCAATCAATAAAAGCATGAACCATTGTAATACAACATGTACAATTTTAATTTTGTGATATAAGATAATGATTTATTTTGGTAACTTTGAAATAATTTTGTATATTTAATGGGGTATATGAATCTAGAATAATATGATTTCATGTAAAAATTTTCAAAAAAAGTTGGAAGTATGTTTCCTTGTTAATAAGTCAAATCTATAATGTATTGTCCAATAAGGTAATGAAAAATTCATGAGATAAAAAATGTATTGTTTCAATCTTTAACTTGGATGAATTTAAATGAAGTGAATGATTTTTTCCTAGAGATGACTTAAAAATGTTGATTATTATTTTTGGTTTCATTATTTATTGATCATTGCATTAGATTGTTGATATACATTTTTTAAAAAATGTTTACAAATTATAAGATGATGTTTTAAAGGATATTTAAAAAGAATATGTTCTTTAATGAAGCCTAAGTTAGGGGCCCTTTATATTTATTAACATGTAAATATATGTGATCTACAATATTTTGTTTCTTGATACTGAGAATTTTTACCCTTTCCATTTTTTCTATTGTGTTGATGGAATCAACCACCTTCTTCCGGGGGGACAATCACTTATATTCTGTAAAGTTGGTTTGCTAAAGAATTAAAGATGATTTTTTATTAAATTCATTGATGCATATAATTTTTTGGAAAGAAAATGATTTCTGATGCATGATGAATTAAAAATTTTCTTCCATATGTTAATTGGATTGGATAAAGAACATGATGACGAAATGCATGTTGTTGTATATAATGAAGAGGAATTTTTATGAGAATGTTCTTCCTTAAAGTTTGTTGAAACATAAAGTTATGATTGAGAGAATGTTTAAATATTTTTTACATACATATCTGATTCCATTGGTTATATATGGCGGTGACCTATAATAAATTAATTGGGTAATCCAAAATGGTAAGAAAATTTTTTGCATGATAATGGTAATTTTTTGGGGCCAAGTGAGCATGTTTGATTTTGAAGGATGGATACCATAATTTAGGGCCTAGATTCCCTATTTAATTTGTGTGGTTTTCTATATTTTATTCTTTCTCTATATGTGAAACTTTATATATGATGTGATGTGATCTTGGGATGGTTGTTGGTTGGTGAGATATGGGTTGGGATTCCTGTGGCTCTGACAGTGGAACATGGTGCGAGTTATGATGATGATATTGGCATGGGATAACAAATGTGTTGTTATTCATAGTAGTGTTTGGGATAAAATTTGGAATGATATAATGAATTTATGTTGGGATTTCCCTTTGTTTTTTTGGTGAAATTCACGATTCTTTCTTGACATGGGATATTATTATTTTAAGATTTGGTCTCGGTGTGCTTACATCCTCTAAAGGTATTTCTCTCATATTATTTATATATGTTTTGGACTTAAGAATATGAGGAGTGGAAAAAATTCACATATCATTTTGATTTATATTATGACATGTTTTAAAATTTTACATGTGAGTCAATGCTTCCCAAGGAAGATAATATCATGGCATGGTGGATGAGTTCCTTTGATTTGTTTGTCCGTGGAAGCTCTGTTGATCTTCATGCATGTGGTGATTGGGGAATGTTATGTGAAATTAATTTGAAAACTCTAAAATGTAATGGATTTTGCCTATGGTTAATGCAGAATGGGTAATTATATCCTCTGTATCATTATCATTAGTTCTCCCTTGGCGAATAGGTATTTTTTGACAAACAAGGAAAAAAATTTAAATATTGATTAAGTTCATTATTTAAAACTAAATATTTGTTTTTAATGAATATATAACATTAAATAAGGATTTATGGGTATTTATTTGAATTTTAATTTACTAAATAACATTTATTATTTTTTTGAACTAAAAGAGTTTGAGGAAATCCTATTTTAAATTTCACATAGTTAAGAATCTGTAAAAATTGTAGTGGCTGGTGGATAAATTAAGATTTCTTAATTCCATGAAATTTGATCGAATGATTTATTGACTAGTATAATTTTTTTTAGAAATAAAATTATTCTAGAAAAATAATTTTTTGTGGGAACATGTTTTCTTTTATAACAAATCATATATTTCCTTTAAACTTTCATTTATTTTAAAAGTAGTTTTAAAAAATGTTTTGGAAGTGTTTTCACAAGTGACTTGGGTAAAGTTTTCATAAGCATTATTTTTAACTAAAAATGTGTTAACATGAATTGTTTTGATGCCTGTATATCAATAAAATAATAATTTGAAAAGTAAGACTTGGTTTTATACTTCATAAACAACATGACTAAATGAAATGTTATAAAAAAAATTATGTTAATAAATTATTATGCGATCATTGCCGTATATATTATTATTGTCAATCATGACATGTTCTTGAGGAAATATACTAGAAAAATAAATGAGGATAAATAATATATATATTTTCATTTGATGTAATGCTTGAGTAATGTTATTTAACTGAAAGATATAAAAATGTTTTCTCCAACATGAAGTTATATGATTCCAATTTAAAAACAATTTGAATTGATAGTCTATAAAGATTGATTGATTTTTATTTATAATTTTCTTAGTTTTTTATGGATATACATTAGCCTTATTCTTTTTTGGGAGGTTTCTATCCTGATATTTCATCTTTAGAGTGGTTTTTGTGTTCCAAATATATATATATCCTTGAGAGTTATCTCTTATGGCGGTTGATTTATCCCCTATTCTTTTCCTCATTTTCCCAGTTTTATTTTAATTCTCACATAAGAGAATATTTTGAAAAGAATCTAATGTAAATGTTTGAAATATTTAAAAGACATACTTTTCTACATTGTGGTGTTCGGTGGTTTGGGAGTGATAAAAAAATAGAAATGGTTTCAAAATAATTTTATTAATTATAAAGTGCTTAAAATGGTTTTGAAAGTAATTTAAAAGTATAAACATTAATTTGATTATTTTTAAAATTATGTGATTTCATTTGGAAGATTTCAAAAGGATTTTAATGTTTTAAAAGTTTTTTGGGGTTTTTAAAGTGATAATAAACCCTTTTATTAATTCTTTATATGTTAGTTTATTTAAAAATATTATATTTTCAATAAAAAGTATACCCTTACGCATGGAATTAGAGTTGTGTAAGTGTAATTAACTGTTTTTAAGTGATGTTTAAGGTTATATAAAATCACATAAGGATACCTTAGAGTTTATTAATGGTATTACATTGAATTTAATCACTACATAAGTGTATCTATAGAATTTTTCAAGTGTAACCCATGAGATCTAAGCACTGTGAAAGGGTAGAGAGTTGTTATGTAAGGGTAATCAGTGTTATGAAAGGGTAGTGTTATGAATTGTGTAAGGCTATGTTTTAGCTATTTAAGGGCTACAGTAAATTTAAAATTCTTACACAGGGGTAACCTGAGTCTCACTTATAGATAAAGAGTGTTTTCGTCTACCTGTGTAAGGGTAATAAATACTTGCATAAATGCAGCCATTAAGTTTAAAGGGACACGTAAGGGTTTGAGATCCATGTAGGGGTAAAAAATATTACCCTTACAGGAGTTCTATGAACTAAAAAAGCCTAAACCTTGTTAACCTTAAAAGTGTCTATTTTAGTAAAAATATGTTATAAAGATCCATTTTTATTTTGTTTCTTCCCAAAACACATATATAACGTCATTTGATGGTTTAAAAGGCCTAAAATCATGGGAATTAATACCATTAAATAATTAATAATTTATAACTCTTTTTTCTTTGTAAATTTATATATATAAAAAGAAATGTTCCTAACAACAATACCTTGGTAAAATTTAATGGGGGGGTTCAATGTCGCTTTTCTGGTTTACCCATTTCTACTAATTTAAAATACCCAAACCCTTATCCCTTTCTTTTCCATAATTTTCCTCTCACCAAGAAGACCCCATAACCCTATATTCAAGTCAAATACCTCCAACTATTCATGATATCTATTCCTATAAAATTTATAGGAAATTAATAACATTATCTGTCCTATATTCATTGGAAATAATAGAAAATACATAGTAAGGGATCCATTTTAATTATTCTAGTTATAAAATTTGGAAGGTATCATGATTTTCTTATCCCCTAGGAAGATGATATGAACTAGATTAATAAAGATAATTTATCACTTAATTGAAATTGAATGGGATGAAATTTTTCTCTAGTATTTTAATATATTTCTTTATATGGTAGATATTTTTTTCCCTGGAAAATATTATCACATGAAATAATTATAATTATAATTATTATAAATTATTGTGTTAGTTTATATAATTGAATGATTTTCTATGAAATATAATGTGAGAATGATATATAAATAATTAATATATCTTTCCATTAAAAGGGATATCTCCTATGTTTTTTACTTATTTAGTGACATTTTTTAGTGGATCATTAGTGTTTGTTGCCATGATGAAAACAGTAGTTGTTGGGAACCTTGTTTTCAAATTGATTTTTGTGGATTGTTAGACCCTTGATATGATTTTATGATTAATATCTCAATACATTAATGGAATAATCCCTTATATATGTTCAATGAATTGGTTTCCCATGGAAATATAGAATCTTATAATAATACCCCATGATTGAAATGAGGTAATGTTATGAAATAGTAGAAAATTAATTTTAAGGAATATGGAATATAAAGTGTATTGTTATGTGATGATATGCACTGATGTGTGGAGGAAGTTATGTGTAGTTATTTTAGTGATATTATAGAATTATGGCGATGAATTGGCTTATGTTGTGTTGTGATGATCATTGGTTGGGGATAGAAATGATAAATTTAAAATTAGTTAATGATGTTTAATTGAATGTGGAAATATGATAATTTTAAGACCCTGATATTTTATAAAATATTTGTTGGAATAAATTTAATTTCTTCGATATATTATGTTACACACAACACTATGTTTTAACAAACCATAATATACTATATTATTATAACCTAACTGTTAAATTGGAAGGTATGAATAAAATTAACTAAATTTTTAAAATTATATTCATTAAACATGTATAAAATAAATTAATTGGTTATAAATTGATTAAAAATGAAAATAAAAATCACCTAAAAGTAAAAGAAATATTTTTTTGAAAAACCATTTTACGCACCCAAAGTGTTTTTATCTTAATAAATTAAATTATTCTATACTTTTGAATGATTTTAAATAAATTTAAATATTATATATTAAATAAAATACATAATCGTTGATTTAATTTTTTTTCTGTGAATGGGATACGAATAAATCAATTCTCATGGTGAGAAATTATATCTTTCAAAAAAATGATTTATCATATTTTGAACAGTTGTTTTAAAATTATTTTTTCAAAATTTTGAAAATTAATTGGAAAAAAATGAAATTAATTTTTAAATCAACATGTAGAAATTATCATATAGTGAATTTTTATGAATTTTATAAATAGGTTAATTTTTCGATGAATAGTGAAAATGTTGATTTTTATTGAAAACTGCCTTTTCATTTAAAGAATTTACAAAGTTAAAGTTTTTTAACCTTTATGATTAATCCAATTTAGTTCATTATAATCAATTTCTTAATTATTTTTGATATAGAAACTTTTTATACGTTTGAAAACATATTCTTTAGAGAATCGATTTTTCATCACATATACAGGTTTGATTTTAAATTAAATTCCACCCCTTAAGTCAATTAAATTTGAAAAAATATATTCCATATTTTAAATAAAAATAATTAATATTTGGAAATAATTTCAACTTAATTTTTTATCAAAATGAATAGTAAAAATAGTGAAAAATCTATTTTCGTGATTAAGGTTTGAATAGGTTTACCAGGGGTTAAACTAAAAAAATAAGGGTCAAAATGACCTAAAAACTATATAAATTATATTTACTAGAAATATTTTAGTTTTATCTCATCTAAGGTTCTTAGATGGACAATTTTTGGTCCTTGTGTAAATAAAAGTGACATTAAATTGTTGGAATGATTTGAAATATTAAAAGTGTGCCACACACCTCAATTATAAAAATGGAACCCCATCCCCTCTCATATTCACACTTCAATATCTATATTCTTTATCCATTCCCTACTAAAATAAATTCATTTATTATATTTCCATGTCCGAGAGGCCTCATTTTTATTAGGAACCTCCCCTAATAAGTCTTTTGAGGAAAACCTAGTGTTGTCTGAACAAGATGTATCATTATTAACTGAGATATATTTTTTATTTATTTATCCACATTTTTGAAATATTATAAAAATATACTGAAATAATAATAATTTTATTGTACATAAAATAAGTTTTTGTTTTGTTAATGGAATTGTAATGTACCAAAACAAATTCACTCATTAGTAACCGAACTCGATTGGCCACATTGCCTCAAGTGTGACTACCTTTATGCCAGAGGTTGTTGGCTAACAATGAAGGTTTATGATGGTATTATAAGAATACTATACCTTCATGATTAAATTCTATCATAATATTATATAGTATTATGCATCATAAATATTATAATAAATAAATGATAGAAGCATAAGTCAACCAAATATAATAAACTGGTAGAAGCTGAATCAATGTTATAAACAAAATGATATCATCTATATATGTTATACACAGTGGGAATACATAGATTTAGAGCATTGGTAATATATAAAATTGTATAAAAAATAAAACTAAACCAAAATCTATCTCCAATATGAATTTATACATATATACCATATACACATGAACATATATGTGTATATATATTGATATGTAATATTATACAATACTCAAGGGTATGCCCAATTCATCCATGCATAATCATAAGAGGTTCCATAAAACATAGGTAATATGTTCCTAGGAAGAAAATATATCTTTTACATAATGTCTATAAAGCATAGAAAAAATCCAAGTACATTCTTTGACTTGGAAGATTCATAAATTAAATTAATTAAAAGGCATCATGATCCCATCCAAGGTGTTCTATTAAAAGGATCCCAAGTATCAATCTAGAATCACTATAAGAATCCATCCCCATAGGAGTCCATCCAAGGTGTTTCATATAAGGAACATAGGTATCACTCAGGGCATGGTATAGGGGAATAATCATCTGAATATGTCCATGATAAGCCATCTAAGGTACTGAGTATCATTGATGGAATGGTACAATAGTATTTCACTCTAAGACTATCCATGGTAATCCACTAGGGAATCTAGTATCTCTCATGGGTAATATAAAGGAATTCACCCGGTGGGCCCCTCCAAGGTATTATATACAAGAAATCTTACATCACTCCAAACATGTTATTACTAATTTACAAATATTATAATTATTATGCTCAAAAATCCCATACAAGGAATTATCTATCAAAACCTTCATATTTCTCTTAGTATGACATATGGTATGGTCATGGATAGATTAAACCCATACCATTAAATCATTCACATAATTAAAATTTCCAATCCATTTTATAATGATAACATTAGCTATATACAAGAAAATAAGAGGCCTATGAACATGACATTTCGTTTTCAATTGGTTTAATTCAAAATTCATTTCATTTACAAATTATGACTCTAAATGTTTCAATTGGTGGTTCAATTTAATTATATGGAATAAGGATCATGGAATTTAAGTGAAAAATACTATAATGGGTGTCTTGAATTGTGTTAGACATCCTCCAATGATATAATTTATGTATCTAGGGCCACCCTAAACAAGGTTTTATCATTACATTTTATTAATTTGACATTTAGAGGGTGTTTCATAGAATATATGGAACATGACACAATGGAATATAATATAAGTATAAATACTTCAGGGACATTGAACTAGATCACCTACCTTAAATTGGTAGTACTATCCTTTTCTTTTTTAATACTTTAACTTAGGATAGAATTTGAGAAATGGAAGAAATAGACCAATACATGAAAAATAAGTAATATTATCTTGAATATATTTAGCATCCCATACAACAAGATAGATAGAGTAAGGAAGGAAGATGATTAATGAGTTTATTTTTATCAATCCAAATCAATTGATAGTAAAGGATTCCAAGTATGGATGAAGAATATAGCTCAAATCCTAGAATTAATAGATGAAGGAAATCCCAATGTTTGAGGATACTATTAATGAAAAATAGAGAATATTAGATGGTTTAATCTTTAAATAAGGTATGGGAAATGGTAATTTCACCCATTTTAAAATAATGCATAGTTTAGCTACACGGTTTGGCCAAACTGTGTTCCAACCATGCCCGACCACTACCTAAATGTCACTAAGCATGTGGGCTAGAGGCATGGTATTGAAAATATGTTCAAAACCCATGCTCCCCTCTAAAAATCTCTAAATCACCCCACATGGTTTTCCCAAATCAAGCTACCTCTGGGGTATAGTGTAAACAAACTGTGTTCCTAGTCTATTTCCCTCAAAATTGAAAGCTCCAGGATCCAAACATGCCCTGAACGCTCCCAAAAACTTCTTTAATATCTTAGGAACTTCTATGAAGATAAAAATAATGTATTAAAACAAATGTTAAAGGATATTTATTCTAAAAGAAAATTCAGGATATTACAATTTCCCCACCCTAAAATAAATGATCCCAAGCTTCCCTTTTGAGGGTTGTAAATCATTGTTTAAGAATTTTTTAAGGCACTAGGCACATACATAAGCCTCTCATTCCTATGTCTCATCTTAAACATGGTCATGCTTCTATACCACCCATACTAGAGGAAGTGAACTACCTTGGATATCATTCATTCTCCATTGAATGATATGAATAATTCTCTCCTCAAAAGAAGCATCAACATAAAAAACAAACTCATTTAGCTAAATAATTTGAGATGGTTATAGATGATAATGGTGAAGATGAGATACATGGAAGACATTGTGCATGACCTCATACATTTGAGGAAGAGATATTTTATTTCATACTAGCTCATCTCTCTCCAAGATCTTAAAAGGATATACATAATGTGGGGATATCTTTCCTTGTATCTAAATCCACATATGACCTAGCCTAGGAAAGACATGAAAGAATACATGATGTCCTATGTGAAAAGCTAGAGGTCTACCGTGACCATTATAATAATAATTCTTCCCAAACTGATATATATCTAAATTATTTCAGAGAAGATGCACCATCTCTAAATTCTCTTATATGTGATGAGGTCCCAGTAGTAATACATCTCCTTACTCTAACTAACATAGGGGTGAATTATGGGACTTATCGTATAAGGCCACATAAAGATCCATATTTATAATTTCGTGAAATTTATTATTAAAATAAGATTAGTCAAGAGATAAGCCTTTCTCCCATGATCCTCAAAAATCAAGGGCATTCTCAGATCACATCCAATGATATCTAATTTGTATGCTTGAATTTAAAATCAATATTTGGGTGATAGGTTGTCCTCAGAAGCACCTATATACCAAGAGCCTTCTATAACCCTTTCTAGAACTGTAATGTGAATTAATTGTTTCTTTCTAATACAATAGTGTGTATAATACTATTAAGGTGTATAATATTTATAACATATATCCTAATAAGATAATTCACTAAAAAGGTGTCTATGATAGGTAGAATTTGTGCAACCTTTGTTAACCTACAAATGAACACCCATTCTAAAACACTATCTTGAAGGGATATCAGAAAACCTTTCAAAAAATACATTGTGATCTCCTCTCATTTCACCTATAGAGTGGGAAGAGTTTTTAAAACCCTTTCTGGTCACTAGTGTTCCACCTTCACCAACTAACAGGTGGAACACAAAGTAATGAAATTTGTTTCCTCCCTTTTCATCATCGACCACCAATACTACCGGCATAATTCATGACACATCTTGGTGAGACTGGGACATAATATCCAATAGGAGGCATTATAGTCTAACCTCAATCATCATATTAATCAGTAGGGTCCTTGAAACTTCTATAAATTCATAAATAATCATCCATGTTAATGTCCTAACCAGGTGGTGTGTCTTCTCTTAGAACACTCTCTCGTAGGAACATGCCCTATGAATAGAAATTTGGATCATATTCACTATATAAATAAAAAAATATTTCCATTCTAATGTTGTATGTATTGGCTTCTCATGATGCTCTTGGAGATCTAAGTGAATCTCAGAAAATATTGGCATCAGCTTCCACTCACCATATGCCTCCCGAACTGTCTGTTTCTGAGCATTCTGGCTTCGAACGCCAGCAATTACATTTCCCTTCCCAAACCTATAATAAAGCTCAAAGTAAAATGACTATAAGTATTCAACCCATTTTCATTATCTACTATAAATTTCACACTGATTAAATATGTATTTGAGAATTTTTTGTTTCGTATACACTAGAAAACACTCTCCCAGTAAGTATTTCCTTGAACAACAGAAGGCATGAACCACAACTGCTGACTTGAGGTCTTATGTTGGGTAATTCTTCTCATCTTGTCTCAACTAATGGGACCCTTACAACAATAATAGATCTCCCTACACCATAATGGATCATAAAATGATACCTAAAATGTCATGGTAAACCATGTTACTTCTTCTGGACTCTAGAAGTTTTAGGATTATTGTTGAATTCAATCCTTCCTTCAACTCATGAAAGGATGCTTCATAGGATTCATATCGTAAGAACATAACACCTTTATTGTTCAAGCCTATGTGTGGTGTTGTAAGGAATGAAAAATCATTTCTAATGTTTCAGTAATAGCCAGATATCCCCAAAAAATGTGTACATAAAATAATTTCTTGAGCTTCTCCTACAACTCTACATCTCTCACCATCTATTGATAGACAACTATTGCTAGATCCGTGACGATGTGACTCATGAAGTGATAATTGTTGATCCAAAATTGGAATTTTGTGAACTTAGCATACAAAGAGTTATATGTCAGTGAATTCAGTATGATATCAAGATGTTTGACATGGTCATGTGAAGTATGAGAATAACCAAATATTTCATCTGTGAAGGATACAAAAAATTAATCCAGATACGAGTGGAAAAGCTAATTCATTAGATCCATGAAGACTATGTGTATTAGCAAGACCAAATGACCTAACCAAATTCTTCTAAAATAAATATCCACTATAGAATGTTTTAAATGGTATGTATGATAGTATGACACACACATAGTGATTAGTCAAACTAAAATCAATCTTTGACAAAACCCAAGCTCCATATAGCCGGTCAATGAGGTCATCTATACAAGGTAAAAGATATTGGTGATTCACTGTAAGATGATTCAACCTTTGGTAATCCACAAAAATACAAAGGGTATTGACCATATTATTATAGAAAAGGACATGTGAAACCCATAGTAAAGTATTGTTTCATATAAAACCCATAATATACATTTCCTTTAGATACTTCATGAGTTATTTTAAATCAGTAGGCACCATCTTATAAGGAGGAATGGAAACTAGTTCCACTCCTAGAACTAGGCCAATAGTAAACCTTACATCTCTCTCAACTTGTAGTCCAGAAAATACATCATGTAAGATGTCCCTAAAGTAATCCACTACAAGAGGGGAATATATACTTTTCATCCCTTGACCACTCATTAAAATAATAATAATGTGGTATACCACTCCACCCATCCCATTATGTCCAGGTCCAACTTGATGCTCTGCGACATATCATTCTCCCTTGTGAATACAAGTACTATCCTCTAGTGATGTAAAAGACACACTTCAGTGACAAAAATGAACATTATAATGAGAGGGTAACATCTAGTCCATCTCTGTTATGATGTTGAATCACCTCATCCCGTGGATAAAGAGGTTCCATACAAAAATATAACCACATATCCCAAGGGGGAATTCCTTACATCGGTGTACACTCTTGGATTGAATCTCCAATAGTTTGTTGATATTCATTATACCACATAAGTACTAAATATCTCAGACTAAACATTCAATAATTGATCCAGATATAAAATAATGTGAATCACCTATATCAAATAAAGAAGATACTAAAGTAGAGTCTACTAGAATAGTACCTTGAACTGAAGAAGGTCACTTGCTCTTCTCCTATTGTACAGGATAAAATACATACAACTGACCTGATCTATGGCCCAAAGCTACAACTTAACTACTCTATCCAGACCCAATATATTGGTGTTTCATCTAATATGACTAGATTCCATAGCCACATCCCCCCATTACTCTAGTTAGATTTTAGTACCCAATATCCCAACTCGATGTGGAAATAGTGATCCTATATTCGAATGTGGAGATGATGAATATAATTTTGATCTTGGCACTATAAGAAAAGTTCTACATAAATGAGGAATATTACCAGTATTTATAAAAGACCAGTACTCAATTAGGTCCCTGGTACACTAGGTCTTCTTAAGACCCAACATTCCATACCACTGGCACACTGCATAACTGTTAGTGTGTGATGTATCACTAGAACTAACCCTATGATTAGACTCATGGAGGCGTTTCCTACTGTTAGATGAACTGATTCCCTATATCAATACTAAATTGAAAAGTCTTAGTCATTAAAATCCCACATGTTTGACTTGATGATGATATCCTAGTTTAGTATTTCTAAGACAATCTTCAATCAGAAAACATTTACTTGGGACATAATGGCATACACAATCCCACCCCCAAAACATGTCATCATCATCATTTAATAACCATAAAATGTTAGTGAAAAGCGTTTTAGCTTGTTGAAATGATCTAAATAATCCATTATTGGAATTAAACCCTATTTTGTTTGCATAAATTCCCTAGTGTAGTCTACTATCATCAACTATGGAAGGAAGAAATCATAGAAGACTATCTGAAATTTCACCCATACCATACCTTGATGATGATCATCTAGGGAAATAACTTCCCACCAATGTTTGGAAAAATCATAAAGCTTATAAACCATTATCTTGAACATCCACCTTTGAGGTGTCTCCAAGTTATAAAATATAAATAACGTGGACTCCATTTAGGAATCAACAACCAGAGGATTTCGTTCCCCTAAAATGGTAGGATGGTTCAGCTGCTGGAACTCTTACATTTTCTCTACCATAGTAGGGGATGGTTGTGGGGATCTCTGTATAGAATGTACTATTCACATTTAATGATATTAGAATCTAGAATTAGTGCCCATATTATTAATATCATTAAGTTCCTTAAGAGGTTGTAAATTGGTAATATTGTTGGATCGAGCCTCACCACATCTGGATCATGGTCATCACCAAATTCTTGGAGTAAAACTCAAGGTTGTTGTGGTGGTATATCTTTATAATGTCAAATGTGTGCCTCAGAATAGAAATTGATAATAGAATATATCTAAAGATACAAGAAAAGGAATGGAACATAGCCTTATAATAAATAGTTAAACCATATTTCGGATCCTAAATCCATGTCTTGGTAATGTAGAAGATCATGAAGGATCACAAGATACACTCCCACTTCCCACTACTATGGTTAGGTTAGGGTCCAAGTCTCAAATCACAATGAAGAGTTCCAGTTCTATGGAGTTTCAATTTCAAGGTGTAGAGGAAAAAACCCATTACATTGAAATTGGAAGCCCCATTTAACAGAAACCATTTTTTTAAGAATTTAATTTTTTTTAAGTTCATACTTATTTATATTTATATATGTATCACAATCCAGTTAGATGAGTCTCCATTCCCCGGTTATAAAGGATTAATATTTATAAGTAGTAATTTTCATATCATGTAACTATGTACCAACCATTATATCATGTATCAAAATGAAATAAGTCATATAAAATGATTTGATTAGATGAACCAATATTCCCAATTTATATAAGTAAATGATTCATAAATTAAAATCAACATTCACAAAATCAAATAAACTATCATTTCATCCCATGGGACCAATGTTCCATGGTTAAGACATGGTATAATTTGTTAATTTTGGTGACACCATCAAAATATAGAGGAAAACATGATTTATGTTTATTCAAACACTTTAATTAATCAAATAATTCTATCTATATAAGAAAAATTATCATATTCTTGAATATAACATTGAAGGAACCAGTGATATTAAGTTGTAAATAGACATAGTAATATAAATATGGCATGTAATATGCATGAAATGTAAATCATCATGTGACTTATGTGATTCATGGTAAAAAACGCCTTTCTGTATGAGACTGATGGAAAAATAAATCAATAATAGTAATAACAATAATGAAGAAAAAATATTTTGTGTTACCTAGATATGAAATAAATGAAACCATGACAATAACAATCCAGAAAAATAATTCCCATACTAGGAATCTGGATTTTACCTATAAAAGGGTCAACTACTCCAAAGAACAAGATCATTTCCTATTTTGGACACATTCATATTCTCTTATCAACCAAGAAAAACAATGATACAAAAGGTAAAGATGTTATGACACCACAATAAGAACCATATATTCTTTGAGGTAAAAATCTCTTATCTTATATCAATTCTCAGTTTAATTTCTTAAATATGGCCCAATGTCGATGCTCGTTGGGGTCATGGAAGTCTATGGGGTGACCAGAGATGGTCTAAAGCCTGGAACCCAAAGTTTTTGTGTTTTTATCTTGGAACACGATTAGTCAAAAATGTGTGAGGTTGGCCTCACAGTTTGGATAAACCGTGCAAGGCTAGACGATGGGGGCTTATAAGCTGCATAATTTGGGTAAACTATGTTAGAGGAAATGTACGGCCATGTGGCTGGCCAACAAATTTTATTAAACATTGAAAGAGGGTTATAACATGGATTTTGGATGGTTTATAAACTATGCAGGGTAACTGTGTGCTACTACCCAGGCCTACATGAATCCATTAATAGTTTCCACATGCTTTGAAAAACCGTGGAGGTAAACTATACGAGCCCAATTGCGTATGAAATTCTATAAATATTAATTAAATTCAAATTCTTTAAAACCCTATTTTGTGATCTTCATTTACCCAGAGAGAAAGGGAGCCCAAAGTAAGCCCTCCACTTTGACTAAACTAGTAATTTAGACCCCTTAATCATATGGACTCTAATTTGAGCAAGGTTTGTCTCATTGGATCTACAATAGTAATACCTTAATTCATTTTTGAAAATATTTCATTATTCTAGGAAACAGCTACATTATTTGGATTTATGATCATATTCCCTATTTCTCATTATTTTTCTATTCTTAATACTTCTTACATACTAAGAAAATTTTGATCTTGATAATGTATGATAAATCAAGTATGAGCTTATGGTAGGTGGTAATTAAATATGTTTTAAAAGTCGGATCATTTATATATGCCAGCATGTCGCATGCCCAATTTCAAGGCATCACCAAAATTAATATAAATAATATAATTGATAGGTATTCTCTATTAGGTTAAAGAGTATGAATCTTGAATGTTATAGGATTTACACCTTGACTAAACTACCCCTTTGGGTGTTGTTTATTAAATGGACCTTTATAGATTTTAGCCTCGGATGCCTATGAAGTCATGCCTATTACACCATGTCATGGGATGTCAAAATTTAGTTGGTTATAAATTGAATAGAAATTCTATTGAATTGTAATTGAATTGAATTAAGGGTATGTGATGGATGAGTTCCCCCTTTAAACATGAATGATATTGTTATTTAACACTTGAGTTTCTTGTTATATGAATTATTAACACGCGATATATTGATGACCATGCTATGAAATTTATTGAATTTTCTTGAATTTATCATTATAATGATATTCTCATGTGATATTTAACGATAACAAACAATGTGATAACTTCCTAGGCTTTTAAAACTTGAATTTTTAAAAGTGAACATGTGAGTATTTCAAGGAAAGACCTCAAGCCCAACCCTGTTTTTCAATTTTCTTAAAAGGAATAAATTGAACCTTTTATTGTTTTCCCATGTGAGTTATTGGATAAAAAATCCATGTAGAAGCTTATTATTCCTTTTAACTATGTTATAAAAAATTTAACATTGTGAGTAATTAAAAGGAAAAGCCCTTTAAGGTTACCCAAGGCATGATAGACATTTTGTGGTGATCTTATTAGATTCTCTTGGTTTGGACCTTAGCATGTTGAATAGAATATTAAATGAAATGTAATTGGTTAAATAATAAATATATTTAGGTGATACATGGATTGAAATAAGTATTTCAGGGGAAGACTCATGTGACTATTGACCTTTATACCTTGGGTGATACATGTATCCACCTTAGGATGTGACCGAAGAACTCAATGGTTGAATGTGGTTAAACCATATATGATACATTGATCCATTGGGGAATTCCATAGATGGATTATTTGAGGATAGACTTATATGTCGAGTGATACTTAGATTTTAATGATAATTCCATGGACATAATGTGTGTGTTGCTGTAGTTAGTTCCCCCTTGAGGTTGGTGGTGTCAATTTTTATGAGACCTTTATGTCCTCGAGATGATAGGCTTTCATGCCACTCTCAGGATATACTGGTTGGTTCCTTTTCATACCTTCCCTAACTGTTATCACCACAAGGTAAGATTTACATCACAAGAGGGTGGGGAGTTCATTCAAATGGGTGACTGGGATGTCCATAAGGGTAGAGTTATACCTATGTATTGTGGGATAGGCGGGATGATAGCCTAGATTGTGAGTTTATAATTAGATGATCAGGGTAGACTTCATTCTTATTTCCCTCTAGTAGTTGATCATTTCTAAAAAAATCTTCTTGGATGGATTCTCATGATTACCTTCAGCGTGAGAGGTAGAGTTATCTATAATGCTTGTTCGAAGAGCTTCACAAGTAACCATTCCTCCTTATAGGATAGATATTACAGAGTTGCAAGTTCTCAAGATGTAGCTAGAGGATTCAGTGTCCAAGGGTTTCATAGGATCCAATACTTCTCTATGGTGTTCACCGGTCCTTTTGTGAAAAAGATAAATGGTTCCCTTAGTCTATGTGTAGATTATATGAAATTGAATCTGTTGACGGTTAAGAACTGATATCCTCTTTCATGGATAGATGATATCTTTGGCCATCTATAATGAGATCGGGTATTATCAAAGATTGATTTAATATTTCGTTACCATTAGGTGTGTGTTAGACCATTAGACATACCTCAAAAAGCCTTCTTCAGAAGGTATAGTCTTTATGATTATTTAGTTATGTTGTTCGATGTCACGAACACACCAGTGGTCTTTATGGAACCGATGAAATGATTGTTCCATCCTTACCTCTATTTCATTAGTGTGGTTTTCTTGGATGATATCTTGGTATATTCTGACAATTTACATGACCAAGACAAACATCATGAGATAATTTTGAATACACTGAGAGAGAAATAGTTATATTCTATGTTCCCAAAGTTCCACTTCTAGATGGATCAAATTCACTCTTGGGTCACATCATCTCAAAGATAGGATTATTAGTGGACCCAGAGAATGTGAGAGAAATAGTTACCTGGGAGAAACCAAAGAACGTCTTTGAGTTTATGATTTTATTAGGGATGGATAATTACTACATTTACTTCATACAAGACTTCTAAATCTTAGCATCATTGTTGATGGGTTTGACTAAGACAAGTGTGAAGTATGTATGATCATATTCCTATGATATAGCCATTTAGGTGTTGAAAGGGAGATTTAATTCAGTGTCAATAATTATTTTTCCAGAGTATAACTGAGTTACACTGTGTACTTCGATGCATCAGGTATTGACTTGGGATTCTTTCTTATGCAGGGAGATCAAGTTGTTGTGTACGAGCCTCTATAGATGAGGTCACATGAGAAGAACTACCCAAAACATTATCTCAAGTTAGATGAGGTTTTTCACACATTTCACTATTGGAAACATTACTTACTCGAAGAGCATTTTTTGGTGTACAAAGACCATAGAATACACAAGTTTATATTTACACTGAATGATCTGAACATGAGAAAACAAATGTGGGATGAGTACCTACATTATTTTGATTTCAAGATTTCTTAAACACATGGTAAATGTAATTTGGTGGCCATTGCACTGATTAGGGGGACTCAGATATAGGAAGTGAAGTATGCCAATAGTGAGTGGTAGCTTTTGGCATTGTTCTCTAAGATACACTTGGAGGTTCATATTTATTAGGAGAAGACATACATTTCTTCTTTAGTTGTTACCTATACCATTATGAATATAGTGAGGATGAGGAAGATATCAAACTTTAATGGCCTAGTTCTATGGGGGAGTGTGGAAAGTGTGGACCCCCCTAGGTGTACCATTGTCAAGGATGAGATCCTACAAGTACATGGTCGCGAGTGGGTATCTTCACACATGCACAAAGAGATGATGTGGGATTTTCATTCCTCTATATGGACAGTTCATCCTAGTGTCTCTAAGATGTATCGAGATTTACATCTTCGGCAATCGTGGATATGAAAGATAAGAGATATAGCTGGTTTTATTAAGAGGTGTTACCCCTATCATTAGGTGAAGATAGAACACTAGTGACTAGTTGGACCTTATAAGGAGCTATCCATTCCTGATTGGAAGTGGAATGAAGTCGTTATTGATTTCATGAACAGTTTACTAAGGTCATATTGATGTAAGGATTTTGTATGGGTTTTCATTGAAAGGATCAAGAATGATTCACATTTCCTACGGATCAGGGAAATCTTTAGTGTTGATGAGATTGATAGGCTATACATCTAATAGATTTTACGAATTCATGAGGTTCTGCATATTATCATTTCAGATAAGGAAACCCATTATACTTCTTGATTCTAGAAAGGGATATAAGGGTTTTTGGGTACACAGGTGATTTTGAGCAAGACACCACCCCAAAACATATGGACAGTCAGATCTCAAGAATCAGGTACTTGAGGACATGATTCAGGCATGTGTCCTATATCTTGGGGGAACTTGGGAGAGGTATATGCCACTGGTTGTGTTTCCCTACAATAATATCTACCATAATACTATTAAGATGGAACCATATGAAGCTTTTGACTATTTTCATGCCTAACACCGTAGTATTTCTTGAAGGTAGGATAGGTAGCTATATTGGGACCTCGTATTGTCCCGAAGACTACTGAGTAGGTTCAGTTGATTCAGATCTAGATGGATATAGTGCAGTATTGACTAAAATCTTATGCTGATCACTATATATGAACTCTAGAGTTCAAGGATTAGGATTGGGTATTCCATCATGTTTCAATATGTTTGGGACACCATTGGATTAGGAGACAAGGTAATATTTCACTACGATGCGTCGGGTCATTCGAAATTATAGAGAGGGTCAGATCGGTAGCCTATCAGTTATAGTGACCTCAGAGGTATCATGTCATGCATGAAATATTCACTGTTTTTGATATGTGATTCTACTATTCAGACTCACCTCAATATTTTTATCTCATGTATTTTGAGTTGCAGGAAGACACATCCTTCAAAGAGCATCCTATACGCTTTGTGGATCATAGAACAAATGTTCATTGAGGTCGGTCTGTTCCTCTAGTATTGGTGCTATGGCGGCACAGTCGTGTACATGACAAGACCTAGGAGAGGGTGGCTGATGTATGATTTTAGTGGTCAGAGATGTTCTCGGATTATGCATCCAAACCCTTGAAATGGAAATTCAGGGATGAATTGCTTTAAGGGGGATTTTTTTAGAACTCGAATATTATTTACGGTATATATCTCTTTTCTTGCAGTCAATTCATAGTTTAATTGCATAAAAATAACCTAATTTCTTTTTCTTTTGGGGTCATTGAGGTCTCTAGGGGTTCATGGGATTGTCCAAATCATATAATCCAAATCTTGGGTGTTTTTACACTAGCACACAATTAGTGAGAACTGTACAGGGCATGCCACATGATCTAGCCAAATCATGTGAGGCTAGACAGTGGTGGCTTCCAGGCCATATAGTTTGGATAATTCGGGCAAGAGGAGTCGCCTGATGGTGCAACATGTCTGTTGTTTTTTGCATACTTTGATAGAGAGTTTTAGCACATTTATCACACAATTTGTAAACCATGTGGGGTAATGGTGATAAATTCTCCAGGCCTATAGGAAGCCCTTCACAATTTCCATATGGTTTGAGAAACTGTGTTCATAAACTGTGTGAGCCCTACTATGGAGGAAATATTATAAATTTTACTTAAATTTGGAATTCTTTAAATACCTATTTTGAGATATTCTTTCACACAGATAGCAGGGGAGGCCAAAGGAAGCTCTTAACTTTGACTAAACATGGAATTCAAATACCTTGACTATATGGACTTCGATTTGAGCATTGTTCATCTCCTTAGATCTATAATGGTAAGGACTTAATTCCTTCTTGATATTATGTCATTCTTCTAGGAAGCAACTGCACTATTTTTATTTATTTTCATATTACTTAATTTAACATTTTACATTCGTTCATCAAATTCCTTCCATACTAGGATAAATCAGGTCTTGATACTAGATAAGCTATCAAGAATGAGCCTAAGGTAGGTGGTCATGTGGGTTTCATTAAAATTAATATAATTTATATATTTCGGTGTGCTACACACCCATTTTTTGAGTGTTTCCTATATTGAATCTAAATACAATAATTTACAGGTATTCCGTATTCAATTAGAGAGGGTTAATATTTTATTCTATAGGTTTCCCACCTTTTCTAAACCACCACTTTAGTGGTTTTTTGTTAATTGGACATTTATGGATTTTAGCCTTGGATGCCTATCAAGTAATGCCTTTTACCCCATGTCATGGGATATCAAATGTAAGTTTGTTATAAATGTAATTCAAGTGATGTTGAATTATAATTTAACTTAATTAGGGGTATGGGTTGGATGATTTTTTCCCTTGACCCATGAATGCGGTTATTTTTTAAATTACGAGTTGATTGTTATATGAATTATGCCAAGGTGAGACATTGATTCCTATGATATGAAATTGATTGAATTTTCCTGAATATAACTTTATAATGATACTCCCATGTGATGTGTAAAAAGACTACACCATATAATAGCTTTCTAGTATTGTAAAGATTGAATTGTTAAAAGTTACAAAGTGAGTAACTGAAGGCAAGCCCTCGATCTTGGCCTTGTTTTTCAATTTAATTAATATGAATTTATTGAACCTTTTATGGTTTTTACCATGTGAGTGATATTATATCAAATCCATGTAGTAGATTTTTATTCCTTTAAACCGTGTTATACAAAATATGAGAATATGAGTAATTGAAAGGCTAATCCCTTTGACTTTGGCAAAGGATTGATACACCTTTTGAGGTGATCATGTTAGTTCTTATTGGTTTTAACATTGCATGTTGAAAGGAATGTTAAATGAATTGGACTTGGTTACATGATAAATTTCCATTGGTGATACACATATTCAATTATAATTCTAGGGACATACACATGTGACTATTAAACATTATACCTTAGGTGATACATGGATCTGACTTAGGATGCCATGGATGGACTCAATGGTTTAATGTTATTAAGCCATGGGTGATACATGGATCCATTGATGTATAACATGGACAAACTCTTTGAGGATATTCTTATATTATTATTGATACATGGATTTTTATGAGAATTAAATGGATGGACTGATAGGGAATTTGAATATTATTCCAGGGTTGATACTCATGTTTTCATGTGATACGTTGAGGATGAAATCTATTGTATGGATGCCTGACCTAGAGTGATATTGTGTTCTTGAGAGGTACACGAGTGATAGGCTTGTTTTGTGTTGGTTGATATTGAACCTGGAGCGATACTTGAATTCCAACTTAGGAATGTCAATGATGGGCTTGATTTCTAAATTGAATAAGGAATAAACTGACTATTAGGACACATCTACCAAGACAAATAACAAGCTTGGTTTCGGTCATGAATTATATAGTTTTGATGTCCTTCTGAGGAATCTGTTGTGCTTATAACTACATGGGGGATACCAGGATTGTTTTTGTTTTAGATACTTATAAATTCAATATAATTTAAGTGTAAAATGACTTTGAATTGAATGTAAATGGAATCCAGTTCATGTAGGATGTTTAATTTTGAGTTCTTCATGGATTTCTTCTTTCTGTATTACACATTTCCTATCATATATATTCACCAACTAATTGGCATGTTCCTTGGGTGGTTTCCTATAGGAATTTTATATCACACCCTACATAGATCACCTTTTTGGACGAAAATAGATTATACGATTGTAGGTAATGATAAGGGAAAACATTCTACTACAAGTAATTGATTTTTGGCTTAGGATCAGGAGAGAAGGGGACTATTCTAGGGCTTTTGATGCTACTGGGATACATTTTGGACTTATTTTACTTTTTTTATCTTGGTCGTACATATACCTTGTATTACTATTTTGTATTCTTTATTAGAGACATATGACATGTAGCATCATTCTGTATATGAGACATATTCTTCTATTGTCATTTATCAGTCCACCATTTTTTGTTTATATTGTATTGTATTACTACTTTTGTTAATTTTATGATATTTATTATTGGTTATACTCATATAATGAGGGAATAATATCCCAACTGGCTCACCTAGGACCACACTTCTAGTTGGAAGCCTCTAGAATTTGGGGAGATATGATTGAGGCCAAGTGGCCAACTGGTCTTGGATCACTATTGAATGGAATCCGAGTTCAGTATGTTACAAGTTCTTTGAAACTTTCAAGTCAAAGTTCACTCATAAATAAAAAAATCTTAGTTTTCCATGTGGAATCAAGATAATATCCCTATATTCTTATTGATACCAACTATCAATGAGGGTATATGATGGTTTGGTGAGGAGACTATACCCTCATGATCAGAGTGTAACATAGAGGTATACAATAGTAGTGGTGGAAATATTATAATAAGTGAACTACCGAATAATAGATCATATAGATATAATAAAAAGATAGATGAATAATCATTATTATATAAAAAATGATTTCATGTTAGTATGCTATACAAAATGGGAATACATGAAAGCAAGGAAGAATGCATATACAACATGTTATAAAAAATGTAAAAATTCTAGATTCTATATCTAATAGTATCATGAGAGTAAATTCAGTCTTATGATCCCATACTCTATCCTAGTATAGTAAATCGTTCATGCAAATCTAGGCACTTCCCTTTATCCCTATGTACTACTTTGACTTATATTTAGATTCCAATTGACATCCTGAATAAGGTGTGAGATATTCTCAGTAAGATACCACCAATGGTTTCTAGAACTATCCAGTCTTGGTATATAAAATGAGTATTTTTTTTGTAATAATAAATATATAATAGTAAATAAAGTAAATATCATCGGTTTGGGTTCCTTGTAGGACGCCAAACTGATACTATCTACTTCAGCCTAAGCCAGAATGTCTCTGAACATATTTTTCCCTATAATTATGTATGTATGTATATATATATATATGTATGTATATATATATATCATATATGTATGAATATATATATTTATATATGGATAGATACATCATATTATCCAGGATGCATGGTGTATACCCAAGCCATCCATGCATTAACATAAATGGTTATATAAATCTTAGGGAATTTGTGATTAGGAAGGAAATATAACTAGGACATCAAGTGTGTAAAGCATAGACTAGATCCATTAGGTTATTTGACGGCGTAGATGCATCAATTAATTTAATTAAAATGCTTCTTGATCCTGTTTAATGTGTTTTGCAAAAAGGATACCAGTTATCACTTCAATGTCATTATAAGAACCAATCACTGTAGGTGTATGTCTAAGGAGTTCCATATAAGAAAACCAAGTATCACTCATGACATGGTATAAAGTAAAATACCTTTGATCACATCCAATGTATACCACATCAAGAACTAGTTATCACTCATGGCATGATATAGTTGCATTATCCTATAAGCCTACCCAAGGTAATCGACTTGGGAACCAGGTATCACTCATTGGTAATGTAAATGCATCTGCTCAATGAGCCTATCCAAGGTGTTCAATGTAAGAATCCAAGTATCAAAACTATCATGTTAATAATAATTTATGAATACTATAATAATTAATCTCAATAATCCCATCCAAGTAATTTTGAATTGGAACCCTCTTATCTCTCCCATCATGGCATATGAGATGGTTGTGGTCAATGTTAAACACATACCATTAAAAATTCACTTTATTAAAATTGGATATTTCATTTCATAAGGATAACTAAAGATATAAACATGAAAATCAATGGCCAATGCACATTTACTACCATTTTAATTTGGATTAATTCAAATTACATTTCATTTACAAATTCCAACCCAACACACCTCAATTGGTGGTACAATTTAATTACAAGGAATATAGATCATGGACTCTAAGAGAAATGAACCCTAAGGGGTTGATGGAATCGTAGTGTAAATACTATGATGGTAGAAATTATTTTTGTAGGGCTACCCTAATAAATAGATATCATTATATTTAATTAGTTTTACATTTATGGGGCATCACATGAAAATTCCAACATGCGGCACATCGACGCATAATATGAAAATTGATACTTTAGGGGAAAAGAACAAGACCACCTAGCTTATCATGGTAGTACTCTCCTTATCCATATTTGACCTTTAACATGGTATATAATGGGACAAATCTATGAAATATACCAATATCTGGAAAATATGTCATATTATCATACACTGATATAGCTTTCTGAATGAGACCAAGACACTCCTAAAAACACACTTAATCTCAAAAGAACATCCATGAGGATAAAAAATGTTTAGAATGAAATTTAAAGGATCATTAACTCATATTAAATGCCATTATCTTATATAAACATCCTATATGTATCTACTCCACCATCAAATGGGATATGAATCCATTGATCGGGTGTATTGGAAGACTACCACATCGTGAACAAATATAATTTGTTTTCCCTCACTGTCTCTCATGGATGGATATAATGATGGATATAATTTATACATATGATATATAAGACATAATTATAACCCTAAAATTATAATATCACATTTTCATCTTAAATTTTAATCTGTTTTAAAAATATAATGTCGTTTGTGCATATATGTGGACTACCACCTCCACGAAGCGATGTGAATTGTTTTTAAATTTTATTTTGACCTTGATTATAATAAGGATATATTTAATGAATATATATGATATATATGATATAAAAATTATTCTTTAATGGTTAAATAAGATTTACATTTCTTTCAATCCACACATTGAGAAAATAAAAACATCATTCATGGGTATGTATGGCCTACCGTCTCCGTAAATGGTGTAATCCATTTTTTCTATACGTAACATTTTTCTATGAATATAAATATGTAAATAGTAAATATGTATGTTTTTTATAAAATGATTAAATGTTTAGATATTATGGAAACATAATCAATGAAAAAGGAAACAAACAACCAGAACAAAACATACATGAAAAAAAAGTTGTTATCACATGAATTAGTGGTTTTAATAAATAATTGTTAATAAATGAATGATAAAAGGGTATAATTAAATAATATATGGTATGGTATAAGTGATTATGGTTATTAAATATATGTATAATAAACCTGTATTTATTATAATGTATATTTAAATGTGTATTTATAAATTCAACACTTGAGGTAATGGATTTTCATCAAACCTTTACTTCTATGACACACATGCCATATTAAAAACTTATTTCTTTTCTGTGTTGTTTATTCTGAACATGAATTTATTTTATGATTCCAATTATGATAATTAATTTTATTTACATATGTATTTATGGTTATTTATTTCATGGTTCATATTAATAAAAAATTACCAATGTGTTCATGGTTTTATGTTATAATCCCATTATCTACCATGATTTTTATGATTAAGTTTCTAATGATAAAAATATTATGACATATCTATTAAGAAACTAATGAATTTTCATCTAAAATATTTATTTTTGGAAACTTCATGTTTTATTTTTATTTTAATCTCATTAAATACTCAAGATTCCAAAATAATGTTTTTAAGGAAAACTGACTTTATCTCCCTCTTCGACTGAAAATCCTTTCTCTTCTATATCTTGATTTTCTAAAAATTGTTGGACTTGTTATGGTGTTAAAAAATTTCTCAGTTTTTATTTGTTTTGACGATTCAAAAAATATGTTATCTTATTCTAACAAGTATATCGTAAGTATTTCATATTATATTTGTCAAAATAATTTATCTTACACTGCTTCTCCAAGTTTTTATCTTACGATTAGTAAAGTATTCAGTATTTTATAATGGTCTTGATCTTATTACAAATAAAAAATATTTTTTTTACTTAGAATTAGAATGTATTGAATTTTTTACCTACTAGGTATGAATTTATATTATTAATGGAAATACTAGGTTTCTTAATCTATATTCCATTAGTCGAAATGAAAATATGAGAAGACATTATTTTATGAAAATTATATTCATAAAATACTATTTTACGAGATCTAGAAGAAATTAAAGAAGATATTTATTGCATCATACTAACATAATTTCCTTATAATAAAGATTTATCTGATGCTTAGTGTAACACCCCAGGTAAATAAAGAATATGAAATTTTCATATTTATCCATATTTGTGAATAAAATATTAATATGACTTTAAATGGGACGCTATGCTCGATGGCGTACCCAACCCGCAACAATGAGTTTCTTGGGAATCTTACGTTGCACTCTAGTAATAAAATAATATTATTTTAAATGGTAGTTAACATGTAGTCGTTGTATTGGCGGGAATGGATAGAAATAACTAAAATATGATTATATATGTTTTTAAATGTTTTTACATTTATCCAATAAAAGATAAAGGCTTAAAATACAGAAAGAATTCAATTTTAGGCGTATATGCCCTAGTTTTCACTAAAGGCTCACTTATCGCCTTTTGATGGAGAACCATCGTTAAATATAGTTTTTTTCACTCTTAAAAATTATATTGGACCAAATAAAACTCTTCTTAATAATAGGGACATCAAAATTTACTTTGTGTAAATTTTTGGTATCTTTCTGATAAAGTTCATTTTTTTAATGAATAGTATAAAATGTTGCATTTTAATTCAAAACCTCGTTTTAATCTAATTTATTTATATGATTATATTATCTTTAGAATTGGTTTTAAAGTGAAATTATAATATATTTTTACCATTAAATCCAATAGTGGTCGTTGGAATTAATTTCACTTTGAAATCAGACTTAAATTAGTGTCAATCTTTTGATACTTATTGTTTCATAAAAACAGGCTATTTGCTCTGACGGCGGGAATTAATTATGAAATTAATTAATTTGAATTATATGTTTTGAATTTTGTAAAATAGACTTCATTTTTGAATTCGGAATATCAAATATATCATAGGGTGAATTTTTGGGATTTTTCTGAAAAACTTCAATTTTTTGATGAATAGTGAAACCACTAAGTGGTACTTATAAAAACTGATTTTTCCGTTTAAATGAAATTTTGCCATAATTGTGTTTTGAATTTCAAAAATCCAACATAGATGGTTTTAATTAAGAAGTAAAATGTTGTTCAATGGGATAAAAATAATTTTTTGGTGAATAGTAACTTATTATGTTTTTAATCGCGATTAGAGGTAATTTGTGTAGTTTATGGTAAGAATAATGTTTTAATAAAATGAAATGATCTAGAAACATGTACTACCCTCATTGGATGTGTCATGGACGACCAAGAAAATTCATGGGTCAACTTGGGGACCCCATGGAGCCACTTTGGTTGGAAAATGACATAAATATCTTTTTATTTAATGTTAAAGTAAAAATGACACAAACATGAGATGTTTTACTAAAACAGCTTTTACATGGGGTTATACAAGTCATATTTTTTACTATAAATATTCATTAGAAATATAAAACGATTTCCTACATCATAGTATTTTTTTATAATTTTTAGACATTAAATAAATTAAATTATTTATGACATCATGATGATGTAGCGATGACCTCATTATTTAACGATTTAAATAAAATGGAAAGATAATGTAATATCTAAGACCTAAACATGTCCAAAACCTATTGGATGAGTGGATTTAGAACCCTTATCACCTTATCCTTGAAATACATCAATGGGGGACCTTTAAAATCCGAAACTCTTTTGAAAAGAAAGTATCATTTTGAAACTTTACCAGAGTGCCCCTCCTCTTCTCTTATAAAAGGCCCCCACCTCTACCTCCTTACCCACACACCCAAAGCCTTTGGCTCAGCCAAACCCTACCCATTTTTTCTTTCCACTTCCCTCTGTTACTCCTTGAAGCCTCACTTTGGGCAGAAGTCTTCCCAAGGAAGCCTTTGAGCTCAAACCAAAGGGAGTTACCCGATTTTAAGGTAATGTCTTCACTTGTGTCCTTTTGTTTTATTTTGCTTCTCCAACCCCCTAAACTCTTTTTATTCATTTATTTTGTAACAAATACAGTATCTTAAATATACTAGGATGTTTTTATAATAAGTATTCGAGCTACACTTACACACACCTATATCTAATGGTTAAAGAACATATTGTTTCTGTGGATGGTGAATTTCTGCCTCCCGAAATGATGATTGTTCAACATTCTTCTAACACCTTCAAAGGTGGCCATTAAGATGACAATATATTTATGTATGATATATAATATGTTTATGTTTTTCTTTGAGCTTCTTTATTTTTCATTTATGGCATTCCTTTATGGTTTCCATTATGGGTAAACACGATATCTTCATTTAAGGAAGTGCGGACTACCGCCCCCTCAAAGTGATTTGATTCGTTAATACCATATGTGGTATGTATAAAGGATATATTTAATGATATTATATATGATACCATACTGGAATTAAAATACTATTATGTATCATTATGTTTTAATTCCATTAAATATGAAATAGAAATGGAAGTAGCGTTCATGTGTACGTACGACTTACCGTCTCCATGAATGGTACATTTCATTTCTTATCTCAAAATGTTATGTAATATTATAAGTACATATATATAATGGATATATATGTAATATATTACATCTAAATTATGGATATCATTCTGCAATTAGAACATATATATATATATCTCTCATTTTGTATTAATTCCATTAATATGACAAAAAATGAAAGTAGTGTTCATGCGTACGTACGGCCTACCGTCTCCATGAACGATGCTTTTTGTTTTTTATCTCCAAATGATATGGAATAGTATAAAATGAATATTTACTGGATATATATGATATTTTAATTATTAATACTATTCTAGAAATTGTTTACTTATAACTACATGGGCAATTTTTTTTAAACAAGTTCATTTTTGACTCATGTACCAAACATCGGCAAAAACATCTGATATGAACTAACATTATTAAAAAATTATTATAACATTATAATATGTGATATGAACTGAATAATAATATCTAAAGGAGGTACTTAGGAAATTTTTAATTGACCAAAGTTTATTATTCAAGAATATAAAGAAATGAACATGACAAGTTGGACTTGAGGTAAGGGATCCTACTCCTCTCTTTCTTTTTAAGTACACTCTTTTATGTCATTCCTTATAAGCTCATATTTATTGTTATTGGGATGTTATTTTATATTAATATTACTTTAATTTTTATGTTCATATGATGAGAGACCCTATTCTCTCTCATCAATCCATTTTGGAAGTTTTGAGTGGCGCCGTTAGACTGGTGAATTTTCGTATAAGATCCAACCTCTCTCTTTTTTTAAGTACTCTCCTTTACATCGCTTCTTTTAAGATCCTGTTTGATATGTTGGGGGGATTTATTTTATATTCCTCTTGCTTTACATTTTATGTTAATATGGCGAGATACCCTATTTGATCTCATCAATCCATTTTTGGAAATTTTATGTGGCGCCGTTAGGCTGCCGAGTTTTCGTAAGGGATTTTTCATCTCACTTTTATTCCCGTGAGATTTATGCTACATTTGCCACAATTTCCTTTGAGTGGTGTATGTACTACCCATTATTTAACTCATTGTGTAATATAATTTCATTTATGAGTATTTACATCAATGTTGTATTTTCCTTCTTTCACGGGGTGTATGTTTCGAAAGATACCCAAGTCGGTAAGGGAACCTTTCACCCTCCTCTTTTTAAAAGACATATTTTGTTATTTATTTTAATTCACATACTATTATGTTGGGATATGTTCCTTTATATACTTATTGATGTAAATTTTATTTCCATGTGATGAGATTCCCTTTTTATCTCTCATCAAGTCTTTTTCTGAATTATGAAGTGACGCCGTTAGGTTGTCGAATTTTTGTAAGGGAACTTCTTAACCCAATTTTGATTCTTTGGAAAAAACTTGTACACCTTGAATATGTCATTCTATGATTATGTGTGAATGTGCTCTGATTATTATACACTTAATACCCTCTTATATTTCGTGTATTCATTTGTCACACATAATTATGTAACTAATTTATCCTTAATCCAAGAATACCGTTTTTATATGGGACTTCGTCTTAATCTACTTTCATTGAGGCATATTTTGTTTTATACACAACTTTATGTTATACGGTGTAAAAACCCCTTTGAATTTTATGCTTATTCAAAAGGAGTCTTTTTTATATGAATCGTTTTACTAAACGACAAAAGGGAATGTTTTTCTTGCCGTACGTATGCGGTGACAACGACTTCTCCACCGCCGTGACCATTATTTGAGTTTCGGCTTCCTCTAAAAGTCATACCTTCTTTTTTGAAGAAAAATAAATACCATGTTTTACTTTTCTTTTATTTTGGTATTGAAAATGGTTTTCATAATGTTTTTATATCAATGTGTTGTATTGATATCTTGTGATTGAAAGGTGGAAATGTTATGTTTCCTTTATGCATGTTTTATGTGATAAGATTATGTTATGGTTCTTGGGCACTGTTATGAATACGGGTGGTTCCGTGATAATCTAAGGGCAGGTGAGCCCGATATAGCTCTCCAATGCATTGGGTAATGCGAAGGAGTGAAACGTTAAGGTTTCTCCGAAGAGATTTAGGGAATATACTGTGATGGGTATTCCAAACGTAACCAAGAGGGTTACTCCCTACGTAAGAATGTTATGAATGCCTCAAGTTACCTTTATGTCTTATGATTTCTATGATTTATTCACGATTTTATGAGGTATGTTAAAGTGACTATGTTTTGTGGGTAAAGTATGATTTCATTCTTATGTATATATGAACTCACGTTTCCTTTCCATATTTTTATAACCCTTACTGATCTTTTTATGCTCATCCCAAGTTTTTGAAATGTTTTTCACAGGTCAAGGGAAAGGTACATGATATGATGATAGCGTCAATGAAGTGTCAAGAAAGGATCCATGTTTTATTTTAAATATGTTTCCGTTGATGAAAAAAATGAATGCTATCTTTATGTAACCACTTTGTTTAAATGTGGAATGTTATGCATGTTTTATGATCTATATCTCTAAAACTCTAAACCTGAAAATATCCTCAATGTGTAATATTGTATTAACTAATGATTAAGTAAGGTTTAAGGCTAGGGCCTTATAGTTGGTATCAAAGGTCTGTTTAGATAAATTTAGAGGTTAGGTTATTCTTTAAGCATAAGTGACATTACCATATTGGCTAGGATTTTAGAAAGTGTCATAGTTTTTAGATTAAGTGAATGAGTAAGTATATCTTAGTGTTTATCTTCCTCATTAGTACATGATGGTTTTGTTGATATACTCACACTGACCTGTTTGGATTTAGTAAATGGATGGATCTAGCAGGCACCAAAGTGACAATTGGTTTGAAGGAAACTATGGTGGTTCTCTGATTAAGCGACTGGATGAAATGGGGTATTCAATGAGGAAACTCGTGGTTGTTCTAAACCAACTAGCAAGGAGTCATGATCAACCACTTGAACCTTGGTATGTTCTATAATGAATCATGTACGAGATGACCAATCAATGTGGAAGTTTAGGAAATAATTATAAAGGTAACCATTAGGGTTTATATGATCCTTACTTTTGAGTTAATTATGGGTTTTTATATGTTATGATGGAAAATGAAAGGCATGAGATAAACTTGGGGTTAAAATATGTTATGTTTATTTTTATGATTTTATCTCTTTTTGGGGAATGATTTGAGAATTATATAGTTTTGGAAAAAGGACAACATGCAGACCATGTGACAACCCGTCGCATCGGACAAAGCTGCGGGAATCGAACCCATAACCAAAGTGCAACGGGTATTTATCGCCTACCACTGGACTACGTGAAGTCCCTGGTTAGTTTGACTGATTCTTTATAGTTCGATGATTTTATGAATTAAGAGTAAGTTGATTTTGGGTTATCTATGGATATTTATTAACCTATCATGGAGGATATGTGATTAGGTTAATTACTTTTCAATACGAGACATTAAGAGCAACTGATGTTGTTTGGAGATAAATGTTACGATTTAACTTGGAAGACTACGTGACTAAATCCTTCAAATATTTGGGTTTCAAACTTAGTTTGGTTTACTTTGAAGAATTTTATGGACAAATTGACTATAGAATGGTCGTCGTTGAACTTTGGGTTTTGTTGGAAAAATTTTGGAGATTAAGAATAGATTTTCTTTTTAGAAAATGTTATCCTTTTCTGGGTTATCTGATCTTGTACTAACCTTTTTGGTTTTGGTTAAAGTCTAAATACATGGGAATTATATAGATTTATTTTGTGGATTAGGTGATTCCCTAGAAGTTTATTATAGTACTCTTAATGTGAACAAGTATTCATAAAAACTCGCCTTTTGGAGAATATATGAGTTTGTGTAAGGAATCTAATAAAAGTTGAAAGTCAACATGATAAGTGATTATGTTTCCTTATGAATAAATTCCTCAATAAAAAGTAACTTTAAAAAAATGTTGTCTATTAACTTTTCCTACTGGGGAATCGAATCCTGTTTAACCCATCACAAGTTTGTGATTTTCTTATGGTTAACTTTCTCCTAGACATGTTTACTATCACTCTCCATTAGAACATGACCCTTTGTTTTTTCCTCCATGTCCATATTTTCCTACATGTAATCCTAGTATGGGTTAACTTGGGTGACCTCTTTACTTATCTTCCTTTATTTTAAAGTGATTGTTTTACTGACTCTTGTTCCGATGTGGGACTTTCAAGGATGTTTCCAAGCCCAATTTTAAAATTGCGAGGACGCAATTCCCAAAAGGGGGGAAGGATGTAACACCCCAGGTAAATAAAAAATATGACATTTTCATATTTATCCATATTTGTGAATACAATATTAATATGACTTTAAAGGGGACGCTATGCTCGATGGCGTACCCAACACGTAACAACGAGTTTCTTGGGAATCTTACGCTGCACTCTAATAATAAAATAATATTATTTTAAATGGAAGTTAACATGTAGCCATTGTATTGGCGGGAATGGATAGAAATAACTAAAATATGATTATATATGTTTTTAAATGTTTTTACATTTATCCAATAAAAGATAAAGGCTTAAAATATGGAAAGAATTCAATTTTAGGCGTATATGTCCTAGTTTTCACTAAAGGCTCACTTATCGCCTTTTGATGTAGAACCATCATTAAATATAGTTTTGTTCACTCTTAAACATTCTATTGGACCAAATAAAAATCTTTTTAAGAATCGAGACATCAAAATTTACTTTTTGTAAATTTTTGGTATCTTTCCGATAAAGATAATTTTTTTAATGAATAGTGTAAAATGTTGCATTTTAATTCAAAACCTATTTTTAATCTAATTTATTTATACGATTAGGCTATCCTTAGAATTGGTTTTAAAGTGAAATTATAATATATTTTTACCATTAAATCCAATAGTGGTCGTTGGAATTTATTTCACTTTGAAATCAGACTTAAACTAGTGTCAATCTTTTGATAATTATTGTTTCACAAAAACACGCTATTTGCTATGACAGTGGGAATTAATTATTAAATTAATTAATGTGACTTATATGTTTTGAATTTTTTTAAAATAGACTTCATTTTTGAATTCGGAATATCAAATATAGCTTAGGGTGAATTTTTGGGATTTTTCTGAAAAACTTCAATTTTTGATGAATAGTTAAACCACTAAGTGGTACTAATAAAAACTGATTTTTACGTTTAAATGAAAATTTTCCATCTTTGTGTTTTGAATTTAAAAAATCCGACATACATGGTTGTAATTAAGAAGTAAAATTTGGTTCAATGGGATAAACATAATTTTTTGGTGAATAGTAACTTATTAAGTTTTTAATCGCGATTAGAGTTAATTAGTGTAGTTTATGGTAATAATAATGTTTTAATAAAATGAAATGACCTAGACACATGTACTACCCTAATTGGATGTGTCATGGCTGACAAAGACAATCCATGGGTCAACACGGGGACACCATGGAGCCACTTTGGTTGAACAATGACATAAATATCTTTTATTTAATGTTAAAGTAAAAATGACACAAACATGAGATGTTTTACTAAAACAATTTTTACATGGGGTTATACAAGTCATATTTTTTACTATAAATATTAATTGGAATGATAAAATGATTTCCTACATCATAGTATTTTTTTTAATTTTTATACATTAAATAAATTAAATTATTTCTGACATCATGATGATGCAACGATGACCTCATTATTTAAAGATTTAAATAAAATGGAAAGATAATGTAATATCTAAGACCTAAACATGTCCAAAACCTATTAGATGAGTGTATTTCGAACCCTTATCACCTTATCCTCGAAATACATCAAAGGGGGAACTTTAAAATCTGAAACTCTTTTGAAAATAAAGTATCATTTTGTAACTTTACCAGAGTGCCCCTCCACTTCTCTTATAAAAGGCCCCCACCTCTACCTCCTTACCCACACTCCCAAATCCTTTGAATTGGACAAACCCTGCCCATTTTGTCTCTCCACTTCCCTCTCTTACTGCTTGAAACCTCACTTTGGGAAGAAGTCTTCCCAAGGAAGCCTTTGAGCTCAAACCAAAGGGAGTTATCTGATTTTAAGGTAATGTCTTCACTTGTGTCCTTTTGTTTTATTTTTCTTCTCCAACTACCTAAACTCTTTTTATTCATTTATTTTGTAACAAATACAGTATCTTAAATATACTAGGATGTTTTTATAAGAAGGATTCGAGCTACACTTACACACACCTACTTCTAATGGTTAAAGAACATACTGTTTACGTGGATGGCGAATTTCTGCCTCCCGAAATGATGATTGTTCAACATTCTTCTAACACCTTAAAAGGTGGCCATTAAGATGACACTATATTTATGTATGATATATAATATGTTTATGTTTTCCTTAAGCTTCTGTATTTTTCATTTATGGCATACCTTTATGGTTTCCATTATGGGTAACGCGATATCTTCATTTAAGGAAGTGCGGACTACCACCCCCTCAAAGTGATTTGATTCATTAATACCATATGTGGTACGTATAAAGGATATATTTAATGATATTATATATGATACCATACTGGGATTAAAATACTATTATGTATAATTATGTTTTAATTCCATTAAATATGAAATAGAAATGGATGTAGCGTTCATGCGTACGTACGGCTTACCGTCTCCATGAACGGTACATTTCATTTCTTATCTCAAAATGTTATGTAATATTATAAGGACATATATATAATGGATATATATGTAATATATTAAATCTAAATTATTGATATAATTCTGGAATTAGAACATATATATATCTCTCTCATTTTGTTTTAATTCCATTAATATGACAAAAAAATGAAAGTAGCGTTCATGCGTACGTACGGCCTACCGTCTCCATGAACGGTGCTTTTCGTTTTTTATCTCCAGATGATATGGAATAGTATAAAATGAATATTTACTGGATATATATGATATTTTAATCATTAATACTATTCTGGAAATTATTTACTTATAACTACATGGGAATTTTTTTTTCAAACAAGTTCATTTTTGACTCATGTACCAAACATCGGCAAAAACGTCTAATATGAACTAACATTATTAAACAATTATTATAACATTATAATATGTGATATGAACTGAATAATAATCTCTAAAGGAGGTACTTAGTCAATTATTAATTGACCAAAGTTTATTATTCAGGAATATAAAGAAATGAACAAGACAAGTTGGACTTGAGGTACGGGATCCTACTCCTCTCTTTCTTTTTAAGTACACTCTTTTATGTCATTCCTTATAAGCTCATATTTCTTGTTATTCGGATGTTATTTTATATTAATCTTACTGTAATTTTGATGTTCATATGATGAGAGACCCTATTCTCTCTCATCAATCCATTTTGGATGTTTTGAGTGGTGCCGTTAGGCTGCCGAATTTTCGTATAAGATCCATCCTCTCTTTTTTTAAGTACTCTCCTTTAAGTCACTTCTTTTATGATCCTATTTGATATGTTGGGGGAAGTTCTTTTATATTTCTCTTGCTTTACATTTTATGTTAATATGGAGAGATACCCTATTTGATCTCGTCAATCCATTTTTTGGAAATTTTAAGTGGCACCGTTAGGCTGCCGAGTTTTCGTAAGGGATTTTTCATCTCACTTTTATTTCCGTGAGATTTATGCTACATTTTCCACAATTTCCTTTGAGTGGTGTATGTACTACCCATTATTTAACTCATTGTGTAATATACTTTCATTTATGAGTATTTACATCAATGTTGTATTTTCCTTCTTTCACGGGGTGTATGTTTTGAAAGATACCCAAGTCAGTAAGGGAACCTTTCACCCTCCTCTTTTTAAAAGACTTGTTTTGTTATGTATTTTAACTCACATACTATAATGTTGGGATATGTTCTTTTATATCCTTATTGATGTAAATTTTATTTCCAAGTGATGAGATGCCCTTTTTATCTCTCATCAACTCTTTTTTTGAATTTTGAAGTGACGCCGTTAGGCTGTCGAATTTTTGCAAGGGAACTTCTTAACCCAATTTTGATTCTTTGGGATAAACTTGTACACCTTGAATATGTCATTATATGATTATGTGTCAATGTACTCTGATTATTATACACTTAATACCCTCTAATATTTCGTGTATTCATTTGTCACACATAATTATGTAACTAATTTATCCTTAATCCAAGGATATCGCCTTTATATGGGACTTCGTCTCAATCTCCTTTCATTGAGACATATTTTGTTTTATACCCAAATTTATTTTATATGGTGTATAAATCCCTTTCACTTTTATTCTTATTCAAAAGTAATCGTTTTTATATGAATCGTTTTACTAAACGACAAAAGGGAATGTATTTCTTATCGTACGTATGCGACGACAACGACTTCTCCGCCGCCGTGACCATTATTTGAATTTCAGCTTCCTCTACAAGCCATACCTTCTTTTTTAAAGAAAAATAAATTCCATGTTTTACTTTTCTTTTATTTTGGTATTGAAAATGGTTTTCATAATGTTTTTATATCAATGTGTTGTATTGATATCTTGTGATTGAAAGGTGGAAATGTTATGTTTCCTTTATGATTGTTTTATGTGATAAGATTATGTTATGGTTCTTGGGAATTATTATGAATACGGGTGGTTCTGTGATAAACTAAGGGCGGGTGATCCCGATATAGCTCTCCAATGCATTGGGTAATGCGAAGGAGTGAAACGTTAAGGTTTTTTCGAATATATTTATGGAATATACTGTGATGGGTATTCCAAACGTAACCAAGAGGGTTACTCCCTACGTAAGAATGTTATGAATGCCTCAAGTTACCTTTATGTCTTATGATTTCTATGATTTATTCATGATTTCATGAGGTATGTTAAAGTGCCTATGTTTTATGGGTAAAGTATGATTTCATTCTTATGTATATATGAACTCATGTTTCCTTTCCATATTTTTATAACCCTTACTGAGGTTTTTATGCTCATCCCAAGTTTTTGAAATGTTTTTCACAGGTCAAGGGAAAGGTACATGATAGGATGATAGTGTCAAGGAAGTGTCAATAAAGGATCCATGTTTTATTTTAAATATGTTTCTGTTGATGAAAAAAATGAATGTTATCTTTATGTAACCACTTTGTTTAAATGTGGAATGTAATGCATGTTTTATGATCTAATTCTCTAAAACTCTAAACCTGAAAAGATCCTCAATGTGTAATCTTGTATTAACTCAAGATTAATTGTGGTTTAAGGCTGAGGCCTTATACTTAGTTTTGTTCAAATACCTATTTTATCTTACAAAGTCCCTTGGGAATTTATTTTACTAAAGATAATTCTTCCAATTGAATAAGTTATAAAGCGTTATCCCTTTGTCATGAATAATTTTATAATATATTAATATGTCACTTCATGATTGTAAAATATATTAGAAAATGGATTTTATATTTAAGGAAAATAATTGATCTACATGGTATGTCACTTTTCCATGAATGGAACTATCTAAAGAACGAGAATATTTTTTGCATTACTACTACAAAATTAATTTCCATATTTGGAAGGATCAGATGCATATAATTAATATAATGTATTATCAAGATCATTATATATATCACTTGACTATTTGTATTATCTCATTACTATGTTCAGTATGAGATATAAAATTATCAATTAGTCACTGCATGAAAAAAAGAAGGAGAAGAGATAGGTAGTTAGGTATACATGCACACACATATTTAGAAATACTCTTAATTCTTATACATAGAGAAAACCAAATTTAGTCATCTGTTATATTCTTATCGTTCTCATTAGTTTCATTGAATATCATCCCAATAAATACATTTTATACAATCATATTATTTGGACTAATCTTTGACTACTTTCGGTTTCTCCTCAAAACTCGGAGCTACAACTATATCTTTATATGTTTGATTATTATTTTTGTTTCACTTAGCATAAAAATGTGTTTTGAGACCGTGGATAGTTCTTTTAAATGGATATCCGAGTTTAAATCTCATATACCTTTTTATCTGGTGATATCTTCTTATACTCAGCTGGGGGCCCCATTTAAAAGAGTTGTTTTAGTGAAAATCACCAGACACATGGGGTAGAGTGTTGCTGGAGTGGAACAAGGGGTTTCTGTTGCAAAAATAACTATAAATCTCTAGTGTTCAATATATTTCATTTAATTATTAATTTCTACTACTTAGTTGTATTAATGAAAAAGTTTTTGAAATATCATACCTAAATAGGTTGGTTTTCTGTGAAGAAATTTTTAGAAACTCAATTCACCCCCTCTTTAGTGTTCAACTAACCATTATCTGGGACCAAAATTGATAGAAAAGATCTTGAATTTTGAGTTGATAGATTTTAATGTTTGAATTACAAATATCATTATTTCAAATAGATTCCTTGGATGAAAACCAATATGGTTTGTTAATGGTTAGATATCTATACTTCAATGGTTAAAATTATGGTTGTTGGAAATATCCCTTGATCATTTATCATAAAAATATTGTATTGAAAGTTAATCTCAAGGTAGTAAATCCCCAAGAAATTCCTTAGAATGTAACTGAAACCTGGGATGCTACAAATGAAGAAAATTATAATCTACACTCAAAAGCATTGAATGGTATAATATGTGGATCAGTACCAAATGAGTTTGGTAGAGTTTCTCAATTTCAAAAAATCATAAAGTGTGGACCACTATAACAGTTGCATATAATGTTACTGAAAATATGAAGTCAATTAGATATGATAGAACTAATCATAAGTTCAACAAAACCAAAATGGTTGATGGAAAGAGCATTAATCAGCTGAATGGATGGATCACTAGGATTGTGAACACCATTAGTTCTCTACACACACCTATCAACGAACCTGAAGAAGCATTGAATGTTCTTAGAGTATTACCACCCAATTGAAGTAGAATCTTGGTGGATATCAAACAGTACACAAATGTAAAAAAATTGAAGATAAAATATCTCATAAAAAATATCATGATGTATGATGATGAAATGGAAAATGGATTTGAAGAGAAGAAGATGATCAATAAGGAAAAAGTTTCCTTGAAGGTTTCTACTTGTAAAGATGAAATGAAGAATAAAAACACATAAATCTCTGAAACATTCAAATAAGAATATCGCCCAATAAATTTCGGATCAAATGATGATATTTTTCACATTGCATGAAAATTAAATAAATTCTATAATATGTTATATGGTTTGAAAATACATTTCAACATGTACAAGAAGGATAGTGACAGTTCTAAAGATTTGAGATGGTATGAGTTCGAGAATTTAGGAAATATCAAGCCAAAATATTCAAAAATTAATTAATTTAATAACACAAAAATAGATACTTCGAGAATCATATTTATAAGAAATCTAGGAAATTAATGAAGGATAACTGCATTTTTTACGAAAATTTTATAGAATGGATATCATCAGAATAAGGAGATGAATCTATTAGCCATAAGGACAATTTATTCTTTATATCACATTTGAAGGATGTAAAATTATACTATTCTTTTGAGCATTAATTTTAATCAAAAAATGAAAAATGATCATAGGAAGAATTATAAGAATATTGTACCATGTTGGAAACTAAGTATAAAAGCTTGAATGATATAAACAAGGAACTCGGAAATTATTATAATAATTTTTTTAATGAATAGGTGGACCTAATTGAACAAATTTTAGAATAAAAATATCTATTGTAAATTTTTTTTCATTGAATCCTGAATAAGAAAAAATTATAAAGATCTTATAGAATGAATTGGAAAATGTTAAGAATGCTATAAGTGTCTTTACTAAACGGGACAATTATCTCAATAAAATGATTTTTCAAAATCAACATAAGAAAGGGAAGTTTAGAATATGTAGATAGGGTGAAAAATACCAAATTCTAAAAAAACTATTTTCTTTCTATTTTTTAAAAAATATTCCATAGATAACAAGTTTTAATTTTGGTGAAGTACGAAATTTTTCTATAATTTATAATTTTGAAAATCCTATATTCTGTAGAATCAAAAATTATTTTCACTACTGGAAAATAGACCTATACCCACGGTTCAAAACCGTGGGTATAGCCCCCAAAACCGTGGGTATAGGCTATACCCACGGTTCTGGGAACCGTGCGGCTGAACGACGTTGGTATAGGTCCCTGACCTATACCCACGGTTTTGGTCAAACCGTGGGTATAGGTTTTTGCCACCGTGTCAAAATTGATGGATTATATGTCACATTTTATTAATTTCTGTATACGAGTGAAAAATGAAAAAAAATCAAAATCTTGTCTTTAAGAAGTGTTCATTGAATTGAATTCTAGAATCAATAATTTAATTCATACTTATCTAATAAATGAATTAAACATGCCGTTTATTCCCACATGACACCTTAACATAATGTTGTTGTTGAAAGGAGGAATAGGCCTTGAAAAATAATTTATATCACTGTGTTATGTGAATATAATACCTCCACTTATTTATGGGATAAGGCTATTAATACAACAAGATATTTTATTAAAATAGTTATAATATGATCAATATTAAAGGGAAAAACCCATGAGTTATAGAATAATATAAAAACAAAGGTAGGATACTTCAAAGTATTTGGATAAAAGGTTTATATTTTGAACACTAAGGATAATATTGGCATGTTCTATATAAAGGATGATGAAGGTAGTTTACTAGGTTACTCTACTACTTCCAAAACCGATTGAGTTGTCATGAAAATGTCATTGATCATTATAGAATATACTCGTGTTTAGTTTGATGAATGTGATCCTTTTGATAACCAAATGGTTCACCCAACTGATCAATTTGACTTAATCAAGTATATGGGACCAAATCCCCTCTTTAACAACAATAAGGAATATAAATTGGGACTTTATTACGTTAAACCAAATCTGTTGAGGGTTGATGCTTGTGAACCAGAAAGTGTGTTTCCTAGAATACAGAGAAATCTTAAATATCATCCTCTATAAATAGTTACATGAAGCTTATAAGAAGGTGTAAGAACTAGAATAAATGAAGTAAACCTAGAAAAAGTATCTTCATTTTTATCCTAACAAGAAATGAATGAGGTAGAAGAATATTTATCAGATGAGAGATGTCTCTTAGCTATACAAGTAGAGTTAAATTTGTTTAAATGAAAAAAATTTGGGAAATTAGTTGAAATACCCTAAAACAATCTTATAATGGAATTTTTTTAGAAATAATCAAGATGATTACACTATAATTACAATAAATAAATATAGATTAGCTTCCAAAGGATATAACAAAGAAAAATGAATTGATAATAAGAAATGTTTTCTCTAGTAGCTAGGTTAGAAGATATTAGAATCCTTTTAGAATATGTATCATATATGAATTTAAAATATATCAGATAGATGTTAAATCTTCTTCTCTAAATGTATTTTTAATGGATGAAGTTTATATATAACAACTTCCTGGTTTTGAAGACCCTCAATTTCAAAATTTACTTTTTAAAATTTACTAAAGATAACGATGGACTTAAACAACTTCCAAGGGAATGGTATCAAATATAATGTTATATTATTTTATCAAATTATTTAAATTAAGAATGTACGACACTACATTATTCAAGAAAACACCATCCTCATATATTTTTTTAGTAAATGAATTATGTCGATGATTTTGTTTTTCGATAAAAAAATAAAAAATTGTGCAATAATTTATAAAACATTATTCAAAAATATTTGAAATTAGTATGATGTTTATGTTAACCAACATTATAGGATCGAATATTTATAAAAAAATATTTTTGAAATTAAATAAAATACATACATGATTTACGTAAAAAAATTCCAATTGATAATAGTAAGACATACTCAAATCCTATGGTCTCCAATATTAAACTTGATTTGGTCGCAACTAGACAACCTATTGACGGCAGATTTTATCGAAGAATCATTGGTTTTTTGTTGAATCTTACTTCATGTAGGCCAAATATTACATAATAATTTTTTTGGTGAAATATTTCAATATAATCCCATAGAATCACATTTAAATGCTTTGAATAGAATTTGAAGATATTTTGAAGGAACTATGTCTCGTTATCTTCTTATTCTAAAAAATTATTATTTCAATTATACTTCATATTTGGAAGATGATTTTTATAGGTTTAGACATGATAGAAAAAGAACATCATGAACCTATCATTTTCTTAGTAAATCCATAGTATCATGGTTAAGTAAGAAAAAAAAATCTATAGCATTGTCAACTTCTGAATCTAAATATATTTCAGTAATAAGTTGTTGTGCAAAATTTTTGTCAATCAAACCAACCTTAATGCATTTTGGATTTAATTTTAATTATTTTCTAATCAAATGTGATAATTAATGTTCTATAAATATTTAAAATAATCCAACAAAACAATAAATAATGAAGCACGTTGATTTAAAACATCATTTCTTAAGATATCGTGAATAAAATAATAGCATCTTTTAAGAATCTGTTTTCATAGAAAATCAATTATTAAGAATATTTACTAAATTCTTTACTATTGGTAAATTTGATCTCATTACATCATAATTAGGTATGTTTAATTTTAATTAATGATATTTTATAGAATAATTTATTATTTAAATAAAATATGTTATTTACATTATTTTGTTTATTTTTTTGTAACTATTTTGAGTACGTGTCAAATTCAATAGGCCATGTCACCCAATTTTAGTAATAATTTCTCTACGCATCACTTCATAAACCCTTGAGTACTACAAATAAAAAGAATTTTGTATTAAATATAATTGATAAATGCCTTCCAAACCTTTGAACCCTCTTTCTATCTACTGAAAACATCACTAACCTATCCTTCCAACCTTTTGAACCCTTTTTTTAATGGTGAAAACTATGAGTATTGAAGGTTCCTCCTTAAAGAGATTTAATAGACCAAGGATATCAGGAAATTTTTTAGTGGGAGGAAAATTGATTTCAATTATCACAACAAGATATATTTTTTGCTGAAGAGGGTCATTAAACTTCATATATTAGAGCATGTGTTCAATGAGATGTGAACATTTATCGTATTCAAAAGGGAATTTCATGAGTTTTACAAATAAAAAGTTTTTCAATTTATTGATGATAAATATTTTGTTACATCAATAGTAAAATAGAAGCACATATTGAAAACCTCTGTTGAGTTAGAATATTCATTCAAGAGTCCCCATAAAGGCTACCCATTTTAAACACCTCCTTAGTTTCAGTGGATGGTGTTACTCCACTGGAGATAATGAAATCACTCTTCCGAATAGTAGATGTTGCAAAGAATCCATTTAAATAATTATATCGTAGAAGAAAAGTTCGTACAATTTTCTTACATCCTGGAAAAGTCCAAAGATATGGAGAGTTTGAGAAAATTTTCCTTCAATACATTAATTTTGTTTATCTATTTTGGATAGATTTTTTTTAATTTGGCATAATATATTTTACAATACATGTGACACATTCCTTAAGAGTATTTAAAATTATATGCATTTATAAGGTTATAATCCATTGTTTTTAGAAATATCAGTGTTTCTTGGATGAGTCTATTGCAACTCCTAGTCATGGTTTGACAACCTCAAGTGCATGTGTTTTAAGAATAACTGTTTTATGTTTAAATTTATCAATAAACAAGATTTTCCAATTAAATCCAATTGCTGAAGTGGAACTTTAATTGACTCAAGGGGAGTCATACTGCTTAAAATATATACCAGTGTTAGTAGAAGGATCCCCTCAGAATACATAGATTATAGAATGTCTTGATGATGAAGAGACTATTTCTCTATAGTGTTGAAGAGTCATAGTGGATTTAGAATGGGAAGATAAAACTGATTTTTCAGATAGTTCCCCTCCTATTCCAACTTGAGTCTAAATTAAAGTAAATAAATAAATGATATCCTCTGCTATCACCCGTGGGTTTTCAATTGGTCAAGATAGGACAATTTTGATAAGACCCAGAACCTCTCCTCTAAAAGTTTCTCTCATTAAGAATAATTAGAAAAGATGACTTTCAAGAGGATAATAAAATATGAATCTAATGAATTGCATCACATTCAAGAGGAACCCCATAGTAAATAAGTACAATCAGTTGGTATTGAGAATGTGTATGTCATCTTATATAGGAATTATACTATTCCTGAATAACTTAGGAATTCTAAATTTCTTGGATTTAGAATAAGTGTTTCTGACAAAGTTAAAATTTCACAATTATCATTGTAAATAGAGTCTATGAACACTTAGTTGGTTGAATCTAGAAAAGATAATTTAGATCTTAATGAAAGTTCCATGTCTATGGAATAAGTGGTTGAAATAAAGTTGTTAGTTCAATCTGTTATCAAGAAATTCTCATCAAAATATCTTAGAGGAATCTCGAATCTAAGTGATATTTTTTCAAAACTAGAAAATGTCTCTTATGTGATATAAATATTATCCTCCTACATTTATTTCATTCAGTGTGATATTCACTCCAAATAAGTCACGTATGAACTTCAATGGGAAGTAATTAGTTAGGTAAGATGAATTCAGGTTGTTCTGAAGTAATATCTTGGACTGATTGATGTATCCAAAAAGGATATTTTACTTATATTGGAAAAAAGTTCCCAAAATCAAAATTTATCTTATGAAGTAAAAAATATATAATATTTATCATAACTAGAATGAAACACATAGCTGGTTATTTACCTTATAATTTTGAAGTTATTGAGAAAATTTTCAATGATCTACATCAAATGTCTATAGATAGATTAAATTAACAACAGTCTAATGATGAAGATGATTGAGAGAAAGATAATTTTATGGAGAAAAAAGAAGTTAAGAGCACAACAAAAGGAAAGGAAATTGTTTCTACAAGTCATTCACTAAATTTTTTAGATCATAAATTTGAAGAGTTGAAAATTTTGGTTGGCAGTTTTTCAAATAAATAAGACATTCATTATTTCTTATGAAATTTTTAACAGTGAGTTTGGAATGGTTTTGTGACCATCATAGACAAATTAAAAAATGATATTCTTATGGTGATAGATGCTTATGGGGATTACTTGTTCTAAATGCATGGGATATGTCTTCCAAGACCTCCTATAGTTGATTGGCTTGGCCCTACCGCAAAAAGACATAGGGAAATTTTTTTATCCTATTAATGACTACCCAAAGAGAATATTATTATTGATCAAAATGTTTTTTCACCTTCACCGGAACCTTACTCTAAAATATCCATTGTTCCTACATATAAATATGATTTATTGAGACCTCAGTGAGCTACTCTCAAAATGCAGTACACACCATCAAGGATTTATCAATGACATCATACCAGTCTTAGAGAATCTGTAATAACATTGGGAATTGTTTTTGGTGACACAGTTGACTCCCCTCTATAAAAATATTCTTTACCCTATGGAAAGGATAAATCATTCAATAAGTCACCTCCTAAAAACTAGTTCAATCACAGTACTTGATAGACGTGATCATCATCTAGCAAGGCTTGTTTTCTAGTAATTTGGCATCTTAATAAAATTTTATTCATGTCAATGTTACATCATTTTAAACATTTGAATCATGAATAGTTTTATGGAATCATTTAATAATTTTGAATCTATTTAATGTTAAAATTTTAATTATTCAACGATTCATGTTATTTTTAAGATAATTATTTTCTCAGGATTCTACATTTTTATTTTTTATTTAATATTCCTATCTTATCCTTTCTTTATATTTTTAACTCTATAATGTTTTCACTCTTTATCAATGTTATTTATATCTTTTAGTACCTATTTACTATTTGTATTCAATTTTCATTATTTTTTTAATGATGTGTATTACTATTTTACATAAATTAATGCCAAATTTTCTTCACAGTCAGTAACAGTAACTATTTACTATTTTTTGTGTGAAATATTAATTTTATTCACCACTCTACTTCATTATTATTTCAAAAAAATGGGGATACGAAAAAAGAATACAAAAAATTTAAATGTATATGTCTATAAAAATTTCATCTTAATTATTTTAAAAACATAGAGGAAAATATATATCAAAAAGGAGAGAAGAAAAAAGGAATATTTAAATGTAATTTGTGGTGTTTACTACTTTTCAGAGAAGATGATTTTTTTCAAAAATAATTTCTCTTTGAAAAATATTAAGAGCTTATAATTATAAAAGGTTGGTCATACGAGAAATGTTTTGAATGATAAAATTTTATTTCATGAAATATTTATTTTTTTTCTCATGGGTTTTGGGATCATCAAAAAGAGAAATATTGTTGGGAATATTATGTTATTCTAACATATCATAATTTTTATTTGTTTTTATGAGTCAAATAATCCTTAATTTTATTCTAACAAGTTTATCTTAAGTATTTCAAATTTTATTTGTCAAAATAATTTATCTTACATAATTTCCTAGTGTTTATATTATGATGATTAAAGTATTAAATATTTAAAATGTACTATATCATAAAATAATTAAAGAATATATTATTTATACTTAGAATGAGAAATTTTTGTATATTTACCCTACTATTTAAGGCTTTGTACTACAAAGAAAATGATTGGTTTTATCAAGGATGATGCCTTTATTTATAATGAAAATATGAGAAGATATTATATTATAAAAAGCAAATTCATAAAATATAAACCTATAAACAATATAATAAGGTGAATAATCTATGTGTTTCATCACATTAACATATTTATCTTATACTGAAGATTTATCTTATGATGAATTTTGTCCAGAGACCTGTTTTATCTTACGAAGTCCCTTGGGAAGCGATCCTTGGATGAATAGTTGTTCTTGTTGAAAATCTTAAGACGTGTTAGCCATTTCTCTAGATTACTTTTCTAATATCTCCATAAGTCACTTAATGATTTGTAAGTGTATCGGAAGAGGGGATTATCCATTTAAAGAAACAATTGATGTTAATGGTATATCTCATTTCTATGAATGTAATGATCGGAAGAATGAGTTGATTTCATACATCGGTACTACAAAATTAATTTCAATATTTTGAAGGATTACATGCATATTTTTAATTGAATATCTTATCAAGACCACTATGTGTATCTCTTGACCATTAGTATTATCTCATTACTAACATCAAAATGAGATATAAAAGGATTTTTTAGTCATTATATATAAAAAATAAAGACAGGAGATATATATTCCTTTATATAGGTAGAAACATTCATAAAATACAATAAATTACTATACATAAAAAATATGAAACCTAATCATTCATGTTAAGGACATTAGTTCTATTATTTTCACTGAATATCATCCTAATATATACCTTGAAGACTATACATATTCTTATGATGTATATTCCACTATTATCAGTTACTACTCGCCACATTATGCTACAACTGTATCATCAAAATTTTGATTATTCTTTTTTCTACACTCAATGTAAGATTGTTTTTTAAGATCATATATAGTTCTTGTAAAGGAATACCCTAGTTGAAATCACTTGTATATTGGTATTAAGTATAATATTCATTGAACTCAGCTAGGAGCCCCTACTAAAAGGGTTGTTTTAGTGAAAATCACTGAACTCATAGAGGTGAGTGTTGGTGGAGTGGATTAGGGGATTTATATTCCCTGAACCACTATAAATATAAAGTTTTAAATCTATTTTCATTCCATTTTAATTTCCTCCATTTGGTTTTATTAAATAAAAAGGATTCAAATAATTATACCTAAAGTTGGAGGTATTCAATTAAGAAATTTTTAGGCACTCAATTTTCCACCTCTTGAGTGTTTATCTATCCATAATATGGGATGTCTAAAATGATTTAAAGAATGTTTTTTATACTCTACAATGATGAATTAATATCAGTTTTGTACATTTTTGATTTTAATAAATGTTTTAAGAGGAATCTTCTTTTCATTTTCCAAACAATTTTTGTTTTAATTTTTAACAAAAATGTGAAATGAATATTTTAACAAAAACAACATGAAAAGAATTTTTTGCAATTATAACCACACAATTATGTGAATATTCCTTAAGTTTTAAAAATTATACTCAAATAAAATTTTTACTTTAATATTTGGGAAATTTATGGATTCTAAACAATTGATTTAAAAATGGAAAAGATATTTTCAACAAGAATGTTTTAAAGAAATTTTTAGGAATAATATACTAAATAATTATAAAAACATCATATATTTCTTATGATTTACTAGGGATATGATCTAATAATACCATACTTATCCTTTATCTATATGGTTTATGATTATGGTGATAATATGTATATGAAACCTATTTCTTTTCCAGGTGTTATGATTATGAAATCTATTTCTTTTCAACGGTTTATATAATGATAAAATATTTAGGAAACCAATATCTTTTATATGGGTTATACAGTGATAAATGTTTTCATAAAACGTATACACTATTTCTATTAAGTAATGGGTTGTCCTATAATTATATGGACCTCTAATACATTGGGTAATGATTAATATCTAATGAGATAAACTGGAATAGAATGGTTATTGAACCTAGTTTAGTAAGGTCCATAATTATTTTCAAGTGTGTAAACCTTGAAAACAATGATGTTTTTGGGAGTGAACCCATTACACTATAATATTATTGTAAATAATCCTTTAAAACCAAGGAAATGATTTTCTATTCTTATTTTTATTCCATGAATCTATGAATTATGAAAATTTTATTCTCCCATGTCTTATGTTCTTTGATTTCCATGTGATTTGTGTCTTGGGAACTACCAAGATTTGATCCATGACTCTAGATTATGATCTATGATATAGAGGTTATGGTTTTCAAATATTTTTCTCATGTTTTCATAAAATTACATTCATGTTATGTTTATGTGATCATTAATATATCCCTTTTTTCCCCTATTGAGCATTTGAGTTCACCCTATATTATGTTTGCTTTCTCTAGGTTATGAAGAAAGGTACTAGGTATGATATGTATAATAAGGGTCTAGTTATGAATAACATTATGAGAGATGATGTAGTTCACTCATAAACCACTTTTATATGGTTTTAAGATAACAAATCCACTACACCTATATTACTCAAGCTTGAATCATTATATTATGTAATGATTATTAATTTGTTAAGATGTGATATCCATGTATAAAATATATGGATTTTTATAGATGGTATCAGACCATGGTTTAGTTAACCATTAGAAACTAGGATGAGAAAAATTGAGTGATAAATCTAAGGAAAAGTAATTCCATGAGTTAAAAAATAAGGATGATTAATCCATTAGTACATATAAGGAAATTTTATGAGACTTGTGAGGTATGATTCTGATATTATTATCTATCATTAACGTATGTTTGATCGATTATTCAATGTATTAAGACTGTATATCTAAGGAGATTTATCCATCAGGGACATTATTTGCTATCAATAAATCATTTGATGTGAAATAAATGTGAAAATGGGGATTGAAGTTACCCATAAATCTTAGAATTTTGATTATAAAAGAAAGGTAGAATTAAAAGGAAACTCTAAAATCCATTGGGAGATGTAGATAACATTTCATTTTTTATCAAACTATTAAAGGAAACATGGATATATTTTCTTAAGGAGTCTAGTAAATATATAAAGTGTGAAAATGAAGGTCATAGAGTGGAAGAATTTCAAACTGATGAGAAGAAGCTTGCTAATTATGGGAATAGATAGAAAGCTCTACATAAGGAACCAGCCACACTCTAGTGTCTTAAATTAAAATATTATGGTAATTATTATTTTAATTTCTTTAATATAAAGGTTAATGATGATGAGTGACATAGAGAAACTCTTAATACCAAAGAAAAAGGGACAGATCATGTGATTACTATTTCTGATGAGAAGTACATGACAACATGGTGAAAGGTATTCTTACCATCCATAATAAAACTTCTAATAACTTATTTGATTCTATATATATCCACGCTTTTATTTATAAAAAATCTTATAAGAGCATAAAAATCCAACACCAATGATTAGATATTGAATTATAATTTGAAAATCCCTAAAGCTATGATGATTTCATATAATGTATGTGATTCTTATTTAGTTGATGTTTCTTGGAATGTAATTCATAAAAATATCATTATTCTTCATCTGGTTGAATTTTATGTTATCATAGGTATGGATTGGATTTATCTATATAAATCCCATATAATTTTTTGAGGAAGATAGTTCATATTTAATATTCCATACTAACCTATGATCGTCTGTGAACATTATGATAAATATGAACTTTTGATAGAAAACACATCCATTTTATGTGTTTATATTCTTATTATATAAGAGAATTTATCTTAGGTGGTTGGGGAGATACACAACATCGATGATATTTCTATTTTGTGGGAGTTTTTTGGTGTATTTTCAAAATATTTACCTAGTTTTACACTAAATAGTGAAGTTTTTTTTTCAATATAACTAAATATTAGAACCAAATATATTTCAAAGAATCCCTATATAATGTCCCTAATTGAATTTTAGGAATTAAGGAAGAAAATGTAGTAGAATATTAAAAAGGGATTCATTTATCCATGTGAGTAACCTTGTGGTATACCTTTTCATTTTATTAAGAATAAGTATGGATTGATATGAATTTTAATTGATTATCAGGAACTAAACAACATCACAACCAAGAACAAGTATCCTCTCCCCAGTATTTAGGATTTATTTGATAAATTATGTAGAGATCAATAATTTTCCAAGATTTTAACATCATTTTATATATCATCGATTAAGGGTTAATAATGAGGATATACTCAAGGAAACATTTTGTGCAAGGTATGAACACTATTAAGATATAATGATGTCATTTGGTCTTACTAATTACCTATAAATTTGAATGGATCTAATGAATATATTCCTTATAGACTGAATTGATCAATTTAATGTAGTATTTATAGATGATATACTTATCTTTTAATGTAGAAAGGCAGATAATGAATGTCACTTAAGAATTATGAAGAAGGCCCTGATGTAGGATAATTTGTCGGAAAAATATTCTGATTGTGATTTTTGGATACAAAATGCTTCAATTTTAGGTCATATAAACTCAATAGATTGTATATCATGAATATCCAATACCCTCACTAAGTTAACTCATAAGGGATCCCGATTCATCTGGATAGATTAATGTGAGGAAAATATAAACGAACTAAGGAGAACAATATTTAGTGAACCTATGATTACATTTACCTATAGTAGAAAATGGTTATTTGTCTATATTGATTTATTGAAAAAAGATTGGGATCTGTTCTAATGCAGAATGGAAGTTTTATAGTTATTGCCTCATGTTAATTGAAGGTTCATGAGTAAAATTACCCAAATTAAGATTTGGATTTAGCTATGGAAATTTTAATATTAACAATGTATATGCATTATCTTTATAGATAAAGGTGGGATATATATTGATTATAAAAGTTTAAAGTATTTACTCACAAGAAAATATTTGAATAATTACCTGAGAAGATGGTTGGAACTGATTAAATTTAATGATTTTTCAATACATTACCACCATGGGAAGGTGAATAAGGTCTATAATTCTTTGAGTCACAATTATTATGCTATTTTATCATTGATGAGGATAAAAAAAGATCCAATGTTTTTTATATATGAAAAAATGGAACTATAAATATTAAAGGAAGGGAAGAAATAATTTCTTTCCCAAATGAGTGTTCTACCATCTATCCATGTGATGATTGAAAAGTGACATAAGGAATATATAGAGAAACTGAGGAATGTGAGAAATGTTTCTTAGTTTAATCGTAATTATAATTTATTGATAATGTTCAGGAACCATGTATGTGTTCCAAACATACCATATTTTAAGAAGGAGTTGTTAGTGGATGCTCATAGTTCTTCATTCTCAATACATACTTGATGTACAAAGATGTATATAGATCTAAAAGAGTATTTTGGGATGGATTTAATGAAGAGTGATATTGAAGATTTTGTATCTCGATTATTTATATATTAGAAATTTAAGTTTCTGGGACAAAATTTTTAGGGGATGTTACAACCATTACCCATATCACAATGGATATGGGAAAACAGCACCATAGATTTCATTATCGGACTCCCTAAAATGTATAAAAGACATAATATTTTGTGGGTTATAGTCAATGAACTTATAAAGAAAACACACTTTATTAAGATTAGATAATATTTCTATTTTGAAATGATTTCTAATATCTATATCGACTATGTGTTATGTTTTCGGGCAGCACCACCTTCTATTGGGACTTATCATGATATGAGGTTAACCTTGATGTTCTAGTGAAGTCTTCAATAGGATATGTATGTAAAGTTAAGTTTCATCATTGATTATAACCCTCAGGTAGATGGTCAGTCTGAGAGGACCTTTCAAATACTATAGGAAATTTTTATATCTTTTTATATTGATTTCAAATATGGTTGGGGTAAACACCTTCCTCTAATTATGTTTTCCTAAAAAAATAGATTTCACTCGAGAATTGAGATGGATCTTTATGAAGCCCTATATAGAAATAAGTGTATAAATCGAAATTTATTTGGATGAGGTTGGAGAAAAAAAATCTATTGGTACATGATATAGATGAGTAAATACTATAGAAATTCATATTCATTAAATGACACATCATGGATGCTTAGAGTCGATAGAAAAGTTATGCTGAAAATATTTAGTATGATCTAGAGTTTTAAAATGGTAAAAGGGGTTTCTATGAATTTATCAATGAAGTAAGGTTATTATATTTGAGAAGAAATTAAATTTTATCGTTTGGTATACTATCCCTTTTTATATTCTTTATCTATTAGGGGTGATTGGTTTTAGATTGTTTCTTCCAATGAACCCCTCTCAAATCTATTATGTGTTCCATGTATCTACCATGAGGAAGTAAATAGTTGATCCTTTACATGTAATAATATTATATTTCATACCAATATATCATGATATTTACTTTTAAGACAAACAATTAGAGATTCTGGATCATTGATATAAAATTCTACGAAGGAATACCACTCACCTGGACAATGTGTTGTGGTGAAACCACCAATTTCATGAAGTTACATGGAAACCTAAGGATACAAGGAGGCATTATTATCCTTATTTTTCTATATTATAGTAATTTAATTTAAAGTGATAAATTATTTTTAAGGGGTTAGAACGTAAGACCAAAAATTTTAATAATTTTTTTTTCAAATAAATTTAATTTTTTTCAATAGTTTGTGTCAAACACAACATCAAATTTTAATGAATTATAATATAGTATACCATTATAACCTAGCCATTAAATTGAAAGGTATTAATATGACTCCCTAAATTATGAAAATTATATGGTTTACACATTAATAAAATAATTTCATTGGTTATCAATTGATTAAAAATGAAAATAAATATCATTTGAATGTAAAAATAATATCTTTATGGAAAACTATTTTTATACACGCAAAGTGTTTTTCTATTTATAAATTAAATTAATCACTATTTCTGAATAATTTTAATTAAATTATAACATTATATAATCTATAAAAAAAATTTCATTCAATTAATATTTTTTCTAAGTGTTTGATAATAATAAATCAATTTTTTTACATAAAACTATTTTTTTCTAAGAAGATGTTTGTCCCGTTTTTTAAACTTATATTAAAATTAATATTTTCCACTTTTGGAAAAAAAATTATAAAATTATAATTTTTTAAATCAAAATTTCAACATTATCATAAATTTAAATTTTGATAATTTCTTCGAAAGATATGTTTTTTGATGAAGAGTGAGAAATATAAATTTTTATTGGAAAGTATCATTTTCATTTAAGTATTTACAGGGTTTGATTTTGATTAAAATAGTTTATAATTAAAATTAGTCCAATAATAATATAATTAATCCAATATATTTTATTTTAATAAGTTTCTTGTTGTTTTTTGATATAAAAAACACTTTATAATTATGAAAACTATTTCTTTAGAAAACCACATTTTTCATTACATATGTGAGTTTGATTTTAAATTAACTTATACCACTTTTGATAATTGATTTTTATAAAATGTATTAAATATTTATAATCATTTTAATTAATAATATTTAATAAGATAACCTTATTTTTTGGTAATAATTAGTAGTAAAAATAGAAAAAGTATGTTATTGCGATTAATGTAAAAATAGGTTTATCAAAGGTTAAACTAAAAGTATAAGGATTAAAATGGACAAAAAAATTATATAAAATATATATTATATAAACATTTGGATGTCATGTCTTATAAGTTTCCTGAATGAATATTTTTTGGCCTTGTTTCTATGAAAGTTACATGGAATTATTGATATAATTTAAAAAATTATAGGTCTGCTACTCACCTCAATTATAGAAGGGCACCCCTATCCTCTCATTTTTATAAATTAAAATTCATTTGGTTCAGAAAATACAATCCAAAATACCTTCCTTAATTATTTGAAAAATACCAATTAAATTATTTTTATTTGGAAACCCCCCAAAGAAGGATTTCTTTCCAAACCTAAAGAGGTTTTCTGAAGAAGAGGTATCATTCTAAATATAGTGTTTTTGTTTTTCTGGGTATTTTAATGGATTAATCTACATCTATCTCCTCTTCCATCAAATGGGAAATGAAACAGTCAATCATGTATACAATGAACTACCGCCACACATACCGATGTAATTTAATTTCCATCATTACCACCCATGAATGGATATAATGATGGATTTGACACACACACACAAAAACACACACACACACACAAATATATATATATATATGATATTTAAGAAATAATTATACTCCTATAATTGTAATATCACACCTACCTCTTATGTTCTAATCCGTTTGAATGCGGTAATATCACTCATGCGTACGTGTGGACAACCACCTCCATGAAGCGATGTAGTTTATTAATTTAATTTTGTTTTGGAATAGATGGTAATCAAAATCTATTAAATGAATTAAAATGATATATTTTATATAAAAAATATTTTTTCAATAGGGATTAATATTTACATTTCTTTCTTTTAATTCATCTAAAAAATGGTAACATTGTCCATGCGTACATATAGTCATCCATCTCCATGAATAATATAATCCATTTTTCAATACCTAATTTTTATGGATGACTAAAAATATCTATATAATGAATATATATGATATTTATTCCATTATTAACATTATTTATATTATAGATTTATAATAAAAGAACATATACCAAAGCAACCGAACCAAAACATTCCAGAAAAACGATTTCATTATCATTTGAAGCAATGATTTTAATAAATAATTGTTAATGAACTGGTGATAAAAGGGAATAATTAAATAATATATGTTATATATATGATTATTATTCTATAATAGATTTATAATAAACCAATATTTATTATTCAGGATATTCTAATGTGTACTGAGAAATTCCATACTTGAGGTAAGGGGTTTTCATCTCACATTTATTTATGGGATACACAAGACATATTCACTACTTATTTCTTTTTTGTGGTGAATATTCTGAGAATAAATATATTTTCTTATTATTTTTGTTAAAATTATTTTTATTCTCATTTCAATTTAAATTTCTTATCTTTATCATTCTTATCATTCAAAAATTACGATAATGGAAGGGGTTTTGCATTACAGTATCATCATTTATAAGGATTGTATTTGATTAAGTTTTATAAGATGAAATATAATGATTTGTCACTCAATAAACTCAAACTATTTCATATCATATTGGTATTTCTATAATTACATGTTTTAATTTTAGTTTTCTCTCTTTAGGTACTCAATATTCCAAAACAAATGTTTTTAAGTAAAACTGGCTTTATCTCTCTCTTCAGTCGAAAGTCCTATATATTTCAATTCAATATTTTCTAAAAATGTTTTCAAGAATATTTTTTAAACTATCCAATGATTTATTAAATTAATTTTTACACATGTTTTAATTTTTACAAAATAGTTAGAATGAATCTTCTTTTAATTTTCTGCGTGAGTCACTTATGATTATTTACTGAAAATATGAAAGGAATCTCTCAAGCTACATGACTTGAACATAATTTCTACCATTGAGAACTCTCAATTTTTTGAAGATTACTTTATAATTTTTTCAATTTTCTTCTCAAAGAAATTTTTATTTAATATTTGTATATTTTTTATAATTTAAAGAACTGATTTCAAAATGGAAATGATATTTTCTTGAAGAATGGTTTATTTATCTTTTATTTTTTATATATTAATTAATGGAAACAACCTTGGATGTTGCTTTTGATTTACATGGGATATGATCTAATGATACCATCATTTTAATTACTCCAGATGGTTCGTGATTATAATATGTTTATGAAACCTAATTCCTTTCCATGGGTTGTGCTTATGAAACCCATTTTATTTCCATAGGTTATGCTATGATTAAACATTTAGGAAACTCATTTCATTTTTAATTGTTATGCCATAAAAATGTTTTTATGATCTTGTGACACACATCTGCATGATTTTCATTATGTGATAGGTGGTCCTTGAATTATATAGCCCTCCAATGCATTGGTTAATTATGGATATCACATGAATGAAGAAGGACTGGAATGGGGAGTGGACCCACTTTAGTAAGGGACTTTGTCAACTATGATTTTCTTTGGAATGAACATCAACTACTATGATTCATTTCTTTTGAACAGATAATATTTATTCTATGACTCTAAATTATGATTTATGATATTTATGGTATGATTTTCAGGTTTTATTACCATGTTGTGATACCCTTATTCTCATTTTATGTTTAAGAGATCATTGATATCCACCTTTTTTACCCTGGATGAGAATCTGAGCTCTCTATTTCTTATATTTTCATTCCAAAAGTTATGGAGAAAGGTATTAATTATGATATGTCTAATAAATGTACTAGTTATGAGGAACCTAGTGATAGATGATGTATTTAACTCATGACCCTAATTTTTTATATATCCAATATTATAAAGACACTAAACCGTTATAGTCCTCATTCATGTTTTTTATAATGAAATGAATATTTGTCTATTAATATTCAATGAAAATGTATGAAAAGTTATGGTCACTATAATATCAAATTCATAAATGGATGGAAATTTTAAATGGTTATATAAGAACTATAAAATTGATGCTTGGTTTTCAGCAAAAAAAGAATTTAAGGATAAATGAATGGGTTATGTTAACAAGAAATGGAATGGATAATGGGTTAGAATGGTTAATTAACACTTAAATTAGTATAGGAAGTGTGGTTTAAGTTATTTTTGTTTAATGTGAAATGAAGGGGATAAATAGATGAAGATGTTTGGAAATGAAAAATATAGAAAGTGTCTTAACTTGAAAATAGAGGTGGAATATGGTTTTGGATTTTTGGGTGTGGAAGGCATGTGTGGTTGTCACGAACCAACCCTGGTCGACCCTGAACCGATCCCCCGAGCAGATCCATGACATGACCCGAGGGGTATTCTCGATCCCCACGGGCTGGCAACTAGTGTCGGGCATCAAAACTAAACAGGCGGGAATGATTTTTCCCATAAATAAAAGACAAATAAATAAATAAAAACTGAACAATGGAAATGAAAACTAGGAATAGCAAGAAAACAAGGTCGTACATACCTCCATGTGACCCTATTGGTCACCACCAACGTCAATCCAACATCGTGCTATGTGACTAAATCGAAACAAGGAAAAACAACTAAATCTAAAAAACAAAGGTAAAACTATAAGTGTGAGTATTAAAACTCAGTAGGAATTCCAAAATGATCTACTCTCATATGCTATTCCTTTAAATAAAAGATCCATCAATTTCACGTTTGAAATAAAATGTATAGAACTAGGGTTTTACACATTTTCTTCTTAAAAAAAATTGTGACCCATTACCCTTCATATTTTAAACTAAGTTCTTTTCCAAGGAGGAAAATTTAACCTTTTTAAATAAAGAAGGATAACGAAGTGTAAAACATTTTAAAAACTATTTTCCACAAACGTTTGAAGATCAATTTTATCCACATTAATAAAGAGACGCATCATACATGAAGGCGAAAGTGATAATCACACAAGGGAAATCGAAATTAACATGCAAGAGTAATCAACCAAACAAGGCACCTCAATCATCCTCCGTAGACAACTAAGTGTCGAAATACATGGGAAAACCTAGGATCTTGTGAATAGTCTAAAATGTACTATACACGTGACTCATCATGAAGGAATGCCTACTGTCGATGATATCATAATTCCCAAATGCCCGGTGTTTCCCTACCTGGCCAAACCGAGGGGCCCAATCTCCTAGTAGAGAAAAGTATGTGTTAAGGGCCACTAGCATGTGCGTAGTCTAAACTAATGTGGAAATAATTCACTAAAAATTCTCTCATTTTGTTGGGTTCACATGTTTATAATAAAAGTGGGTGAGACAACAATGTCAAAAAAATAATTAGTCACAAGTACATTCCTCACACATAGTCAATACACACAACAAAGTCATCCCCGAGTCACCCCAAGGTATACGTCCCTTTCCTTTCAACCATTTGATCACAGGAAATTCCTACCCGATGGACCTTCCATAACATATAACTCAACCAAAGCAAGGGGACTACATCTAAGAAGAGTTTTCTTAAGATAACTAGTTTTACAAAAGTGCCAATCGGGCCTCACATAATTGTCGCATGCCAAATCATTTCTAAAGGAATCACAGACACGCCACTTTGAAAACCATAAATACACTTCAAAACCCATTTTTGGAAACCCAAACCATCATTTTAAATAAAAAACAAATCCACTAAGGGCAAAGGGGAATTTCATCAGGCAATTGATGTGAAAACACAAACAAACCACTTACTAGAACACATTACAAGAAATAAACCACTCCAATTCAAAAGAGAAAATTTTACTAACAGTTATATATCAATAATTAATATTAAAACAAGGTGTGAAATGCAAGAAAAAAATGATTCATAAATTTTATGGTTAAAGAATAGAGATCCTACCATTGAGAAGGAATTGGACCAAGCTGAGACGCTTCGTCTCTTGATGCTTTCGATGAAAAATGCTCACACTAGATCCCACACACATTTCAATACATATACATATATACCTTTAATCCATTAAATATATTCCCCATGCCATGATGGAATATGAAAAAAGAAAATATATATATATACATATACAGATACGTACCTGTGTATGTGCATGTGCGCACCACCAAAGATCAATACAAATTTAATTAATTAACCGAAAGAAGCCAACATTATTTAGAAACCAACAGACCATTCAAGAAATTAAGATTTTAAGAAAATACCATTTTTTATAAACAAACCGCTTTCAATTTCACAAACACAAAAACCATTTTTCAAAATGCTTGTACCATTCCTTAATCATTTTATGAAACCCCTTTGAAATTATCACAATGACACATATTAAATTCAACCATTTTTATGGGGAAATCCCCTTTTTAAAAACCACACACAAAGCCAAGTTCACTAAAAAAGGCATTCCATTTCTTTTCCAAATTTCCAAATAACATTTAAAGATACAAACAAAAGTCAACATGCCGAAATGATACATTCCCATTATAAAAACACACTATTAATGCATTCACATCTCAAGTTCCTTTGAAAACACAATTAAAACCTTTTTTATAATCATAAAAACACTTCTAATGAGTAACTTAGTGATTCACACATGAAAACATAACCATATGCCTTAGAAAATCAACTATCATCATATAATAAGGTAAAAAACACTTTCGAAATATATTTCCCACACATAAAACATCTAATTTTCCTATTAAAATCTAAATGACCTTTAACCAAAAAAATTTGGCAAAAACAAACATAGACATAAACAAAAAAAACAACTTTAAAAGTTATTTTTAGCAAATTCTACTATCACAAAAACACTGACACACCAACAGATAATTAATATGCACCTCAAAAAAATTTAGAAACCTAATTTAGAAGATGAGAAACCAAGAAAGAGGATTTAAACCTCACCTCTGATAGCGGAGACCAACCAAGACAAGCCGAACCGATCCGCCTTTGGTGGCGGTTTCCGGAACATGTACCCAAGGGTCCGAAGAGACCATTCGCACAACCCTAGAACAAAAGGAAACTAGTAAATCAGATTACCCAAAGACCAAGGGTTCAGGTAGGTGTAACCGAAGCTGGAAAATTGGAGGAAATGTGAAGAGAGAGTATACCTTGGTGATCCAGATGAGGAACGTGAAGAAATCAGGCCCAAAAATCATGGATTGAAGGGGGGTCGTGGATGGGGGGTTGTTCACGTGAGAAACCTGGGAGGGGCATTGTGGAAGCAAAAGGAGAAGGAGGAGGGTGTCGCCGCCAGAAGAGGAAGATGCGGCCAGAAGGGAGACCCACTAGAGCGCCCGTGTGAGAGAGAGCAGGGGGAAGGCGGCGTGAGAAAGGAGGGAGTAAGGGGGAAGGGTGTGTCTTGTCCAGGGGGTGCGTGTGTGATGGATAATTGGGGAAGGGGGTGCGTGGTGAAGGGGTAGGGAAGAATTAGGCTTAAAAACATTATATAATAATAATAATAATGATAATAATAAAACTAAATAATAATAATAATAATAATAATAATAATAATAATGATGATGATGATGATGATGATGATGATGATGAAAACAACAAATATAATGATATTATTATTATTAAACTATAATATTGTAGTTATTTTATGCTTAAACACTCTTTTATAAAACTCTATTTTATTAAAATTTTATTTTACTTCATTTCATTTCACTTGTACTTTAATTATTCTATTTACTAATTTTGGATATTGGGCAATCACATGGCTTGTGTTCCATCAAGTGTGCGATTGAGTAGGCTGCACTCGAACCATGACACCTGGAACTAACCACCCACAAAGTCAGACATCATTTTCTCACACAGTTTTATAAGTCGTGTGCAAGTCGTGCACCACACCCAGTCGGTTTGTGGAAATTCTCCCCACCATAGATAGTTTCTGCCCCCAAAAAGTCACCAAGTCAAAATATTTCCAAAGCTTGAGTCTGTGCCCAAAGAGTGGCAAAAAGGAAAATCAAGAACCTTGGGTTGACAATTCACTCCACAAGTCACACCCGACCGGTCATGACGAAACCATGACATAAAATGTGGGGATAACACGAGAGGGTTCTCCCCGCCACTAGATCTCAACTGACACAGAAAATTTAAAACCCACACACACCAACCAGGGGAGGGGTTAACACAGGAACTCCCAAAGTGAGCATACCGACTTCTACACTTGAGCTTAGCGGGACCACATAGACATAAATGGAACACCACTACAAGGACACCCTGCAAATCGGGGCACCAAAATAATGAACTCCCTATAGAAACACTACTAGAACTAAGAATTCCCCAAAATGATTTAAAACTCCCAACACATCCAACTCACTTAGTACGAGTGAGACAATGCTTCCACTAAAATCCGAAAATCAGGGCACAAGAAAAAAACCCCCAAAACTCAGATCTCCAAATGATCACTAATGAAATTAGGGCCAACCCATAGAAGTCCAAATACCCTAGTAAGAAAAAAAAATTCTATAGGCCACATTCAGAAGAACGTGACTACTATGATCATGAAATAATAAGTTTATCGCACTATTACTGCTAAAGATGAACTTACAACAGCAGGAAAACAAGGACAAGGAAACCCTGAATGACTCTATTCCAAGAAGAAACATAAAGAACCAAGTGAAGGCCTCTCATTCCATTGACACCCTAATAGTGTGCGATCTTCACCCCGAGACCTGAGGTTGGGGCTCTGATGGTTGAATCATCTTATGCCTCACAGTCAGACTCGAGAATCCCCCGATCAGAACTCCTTCCTCAAACGACACTTATTTCAGATCATTTTCCAATGACCCAAACAGCCGCACAATACAAATATTTCAGAGGGATGATACAGGAGGTCTTAGGATGCTCGAACCAGCACCACCGAAGGCACATTATAACATATTCTAACGAACCATAAGTTGACATCGACAAAAATATATTTCTTCATAGGTAGGTTCCTCTCGTAGACCCTGCTCATGAAATGGGGAACCCTTACGAATGACGAGAGACGTCGTATTTTCCATGCACTTGCACTCCAAATGTCGACTCCTTAAATCAAATGACAAAACCCTTCTCCAACCACTGGCCTTGTAAACTATGGATGGGCTCTTGGCTCTTTTCACCACTACCTCTTCAGGTATGATTCTTTGGATGAAGATGGACTTTAACACCTCCCACGTCATCCCAACTCCAACAATGATGAAAAATCCACCTCCACTGGTCCAAGGATAGACCCTCCACAAAACCCAAGACAATATGAACTCTAAAAAACTCGAGAGTCCCCAACCATAGAAAACAAGCTCTACTCCCCTCAAACCACTTCACTGCCACTAACGAACCCCGAATGCCTCGAAAAACATGTAACACTCGATAGAAACCAGAATTGGGACCGACTCATTAACAACTTTTGAGGAAATTTCTAGGTGGGATATTCAGAACGACTTGTAAAAAAACAAAATTGATATTGTCATCAACCCAAAACTGAATCAAAAGAAACACCATGAGAAGAGACAGCTGACCCGGAATCCCGAACATGATCAAACACAACCAAAGGAAACACCCCAAAACAGGGGTAACAGACTCATAAAGAAAACATATAGAAACATAGAAAAAAACCCACTTTTCAACAAAAACCATGTCCCGAAGTCACTTTTTCATTCATGTCCGTTTTAGAAAAATCAAGCCAAGCCTTAAATTACCAAACCCCACCCATGGAATCCTATGAACCGCCACATAATCCTTCATCCCTTTCCTCATAAGTCACTCATACATATGTGTCAATGTGAACATCACGTATCTACCCACACATATGAAGACTATATTAAATAATTCCAAAAGTCACACTTTATATTCTATTACGAAATCCAAACATAAGCCAAAATTTTCCAAATCAAAACAATTACTCTAAAAAACCCACTTCACCAATTCCAAAACAACTTGAAAGAAATCCCCTTTTTAACGGTTTTAAAACCATTAGAGAAAGAACCATTTCAATTGAAATCCACCTTTATTTTGAAAAAAAACTCTAAAACCAACCAAAAGCAAGACAATGCACAACCAACAATGGACAACCTGGAATGAAGAACTAGTGCTTATGCCCAACTAGGGGACATGGTAGTGAGTCATGCCCCAAGTATGACATAACACCATAAGACATTGAATCAGGAACCTGGGCCCCACATGGGTCACTAATCCATGTGGGGCCACAGTGTGACACCAAGTCGACTCTATTGACATCCCTCAGTCTAAAACAAAGACAAGAGACTCAAAACCCAAACTACCCCTGGTAGCTCAGGTCTCGTCACAAGTGGTGTTAATCAGGAAACGACCTGCAACCTAACTCTTAAGCCCTAACAGTCCTAATCTCTATCTACCAGACAACCAAAATAACAAGGGCCTCCTCGAATACCATTTTTCCACAAACCAACCCAGGTCAACTCTGAATTGATCACCCCAGCTAGCCCACGACATGGCCTGAGGTACGTTCTTGATCCCCACAGGTTGGAAACTAGTGTCGAGCATCAAAACTAAACATGTGGGAATGATTAGGCCCATAAATGATTGAAAAATAAATAAAAAACTAAATAATTGAAACAAAAACAAGAATTAGTGAGAAAAGAAGGTCGTACATACCTCCTTGCGACCCTATGGGTCCCCACCAACCTCAATCCAACGTCACACTATGGCAACTGAATCCAAGAAAGGTGTAGCAACCGAAGCTAAAAAATGGTAAAACTATAGGCGTGAGTATTAAAACTCAGTAGGCATGCCAAAAAATCTATTTTCATATTTATATTCTTTAAATAAAAGATCCATCAATCTCAAGTTTGAAATACAATGTATAGGACTAGGTTTTTACACATTTTCTACTTAAAAAAATCAAAATCCATTACCCATTATATTTTAAACCAAGTTCTTTTCCAAGGAAGAAGCTTTAACCTTTTTAAAGAAAGAGCGATAGTTAAGTGTAAAACATTATAAAAACCTTTTCCACAAACTTTTGAAGATAACTTTTATCCACTTTGACAAAGACACACATCATACATGACGGAAAAAAGAAATAATCGCACAAGGTAAATGGAAAATAACCAGAAAGGGTAATCAAACAAACAAGGAACCACAATCATCTACCGTAGAAAAATAAGTGCCGATATACATGGGAAAATATAGGAGCTTGTGAATAGTCTAGAACGTACTATACATGTGACTCATCCCAAAGGCCTGACAACTCTCGACGACGTAATAACGCCCAAACACCTGGTGTTTCCCAACATGGCCAAACCGAGGGGCCCAATCCCCTAGCAGAGAAAAGTCCATACTAAGGGACACTTGCCAGTGGATAGTCTAAACTATTGTAGCAATCATTCACTGAAAATTCACTCACTATGTTTGGTTTCCATGTTCAGACTAAAAGGGGGTGAGCTAACAATACCAAACAAGTAAGTAGTCACAAGTACATTCCTCACACATAGTCAACAGACACAACAAAGTCTCCCTCGAGTCACCCCAAGGAATAGGTTCCTCACCTTTCTACCATTTTTTCATAGGAAAGTCCTACCCGGTAGACCTTCTATAATATATAACTCAACCAAAGAAAGGGGACCACATCCAAGGAGAGTTTTCTTAAGATAACTAGTTTTACAAAATTTCCAACTGGGCCTCACGTTATTTTCAAATGCCAAATCATTTCTTAAGGTATCACACACACACCACTTTGAAAACTAGAAATACAATTTGAAACACATTTAAAAACCCCAAACCAGAATTTTAAATCTATAACACATTCACTAACGCCAAAGGGGCATTTCATCAGGAAATTGATGTAAAAGCACAATCAAACCACGTTTTTTAATACATTACAAGAAATAAATCACTCCAATTCAAAACATATTATTTTACTAACAATTCTATATCAATAATTAATATTAAAACATGGTGTGAAATGAAAGAAATAAATGATTCTTAAATTTAACGGTAAAAGCTATAGATCATACCTCAGAGAAAGAAGCAGACCAAGCTGAGACAGTTCAGCTCTTGAAGATTTTGACAAAAAATTCTCACACTAGCACACACATACATTCTCATACATATTCAAATATACTCTTAATCTAATGAACATATTCCCTGTGCCATGAGGGAATATGTTTAAGGTAGATATATATATATATACATATACAACTACGTACTTGTGTATGTGTGTGTTCACACCACCCACGAGCCACCCAAATTTAATTAATTAACCTAAAGGAACCAACATTATTTATAAACCAACAAACTATTCATGAAATCACGTTTTTAAGAGAACACAATTTTCTATAAGTAAACCGATTTTAATTTCACAAACACCAAAACCACTTTTCAAATGCATGTACCATTCCTTAATTAATTTATGAAACCACTTTGAAATTATCACAATAAACATATTCAATTAAACTATTTTTATGGGGAAATCCCCCTTTTAAAACCCACACACAAAGCCATGTTCACTAAAAAACGCATTCCATGTCATTTTATTAATTTCCTAATCACATTTAAAGATGAAAAACAAAGTCAGCAAGCTGAAATGATCCATTACCTTTCTAAAAACTCACTGTCAGTACATTTTCATCTCAAGTTCCATTGAAAACAAAATTATCACCTTTTTCATAATCATAAAAACACTTCTAATGAGTCCCTTATCAAGGAAAAAAAGAAAACATAACCATATGCTTTAGAAAATCATGTTTCATCATATACTCTGGTCAAAAACACTTATAAAATGTATTTTTCACCACATAAAACATTTAATTTCACTATTGAAATCAAAATGACATTTAACCAAACACAATTGGAAAAAACAAACATAGTCATAACCAAAAAAACAAATTCAAAATTTATTTTTAGTAAATTCTACTATCGTAAAAACACCAACACAACACCAGATAATTAATATGAACCTAAAAAAATTTAGGAACCTAATTTAGACCATGAGAAACCAAGAAAGTGGATTTGAACCTCACCTTGGATAGCGGGGACCACCCGAGACAAGCCGAACTACTCCGCCTTCGGTGGCGTTTTCCTGGACATGGAATCAAGGGTCCTAAGATACCATCTGCACAACCCTGGAACAAAATAAAACCAATAAATCGGATTACGCAAAGACCTAGGGTTTGGGTAGGCTTAACTGAAGCTGGAAAATGAGAAAAAATGAGAAGTTAGAGTATACCATGGTGATCCGTACGAAGAACGTGATGAAATCCAGCCCAAAATTCTCGGATTGAAGGAGGGTCATGAAGGGGGGTGGGTCGTGCGTACGAGAAACCAGGGGGGGTGTTGTTAAATATGAAGGAGAAGGGGGAGGGTGTCGGCTATGGAAGTGGAATATGCGGTGAGAAGGGATCTTGACTAGAGCACCAACGAGAGACATATCAAGGGAAAGGTGGCGTGAGGGTGGGGGGAGCAAGGGGGAAGGTTCATCGTGTACGGGGGGTGCGTGTCTGAGGGATAATTGGGGAAGGGGGTGCGTGGTGAAGAGGTAGGGTAGAATTAGGTTAAAACAACATTATAAAATAATAATAATAATAACAAATAAAAAACATATAATAATAATAGTAATAATTATCTAAATAATAATTATAATAATAATCTTAATAATAATAATAAGAAGAATAATAACAACCAAAATAATGATATTATTATTATTATAACTATAATATTATTATTATTTTATTCTTAAACACTCTTTTATCAAACTCTATTTTATTAAATTTTCATTTTACTTCGTTTCATTTCACTTGTCCTTTATTTAATTTATTTTCTTATTTTGTATGTTGGGCAATCGCATGGCTCATGTTCCATAAAGTGCGCGGTCGGGCAGGCTACACTCGAACCATACCAACCAGCACTAACCACCCAAAAATTCAAACAGTGTGTTGTGACACGGTTTTGTAAGTCATGTGTCAAACCCTGTCAGGGTGTGACAGTGGTGTCTTGCATTTGGTGGTGGTGGTAAAACTGGTGAAGGTTTTATGGTGTTGTGATGATGATGTGAGTTGGAATGACACTCTTTTTCTAAACCCATACGATGGGATTGAGAGAAGATATTTTATATATAATTAAATATTCTATTTCCATTGTGATTTATATTCACAACGCACCTTTATTAATCACCTTGTACCAAAACCCAAAAGATTTTTTAAAATTCACAATATCTAGATTGTGTGGATAGATGATTGGATACTCTCACATCCATACTCTATCTTCTAGATAAGTATATTACACACGAGTTGTGATAGATTGTAGAATGTAGTGAACTTGTGATTGTGTTTGAACAGAAGATTATTTGATTCATAGTGGGGTTCATGCATGTTTAGGGGAGGGAATAAGGTCGATGTAATTCATTTTCATGATACCCTACCATTCTGGTTGTGTAACTTCTTTGAGATGTAATGTGATGGTCTATGTGTCATCAGATAACCTGTGATGTGATGGACCAGGTGTCTTCGGGTGAGATGTGATGTGATATCCCATGTTTTTTCAGGTGAGATATGATGTGATGTCCCATGTTTCCTTGGGTGAGATGTTATATGATAACGTAGGTGTCTTTAGGTAGAGTTTCTATATATAAGATATAGGAGCACCAAGATATACGATGTTGGGAGTGTAAGATTAGTACACCAGTGGGAAAGTAGTGTGGGTTACCATTTTTATGGATAAGATTATTATTATATTACAATACTTCAAAGAATTATTTGGAATGTATGCCTTGATAGGGATGGGATTAGTTAGTTAACTGATTTAGGTTTTTTTTGTTTCTGCAATTTTCTCATTTGTAGATTAGTGTTGCCTTTTCACATGTTCATGAAAGACTTTGTGTATGACAGTAGTGAGTATGCATGTATGTTCAACCTATATATAAATATATAAAATATTTTTTTTAGGTTTCTAGAAGTATTTCAAGGACCGATCTAGACAATACTAGAATGGGAATTGGTGTTTTTGTTTTTTTTTTGCTACCATAGAATTGCCTTTGATTTTTTACTAGGAAAATTTTATTTTTTTTTCATACGAAATTGCATGAATTTTCAATATTGTGTATTTTAATTCTCTTATGTTGTGATATTTTTAGTGGATTATTTCATATCTTACATTCCTACTATTATTTATGTTGAGGGTAATGTATCACATATGTGTAACCTTCTTATACCCTTAGTTCTAGGCAAAACCTGGGGCCTACTTGAGGCATGAATCAGGGGTTATTATCTTTCTTTAACCATTTTGGGCCTAAGAGGGGTCCCCTTTGAGGGAATGGGTTGTAAAAAACCCAAAAAGCGCAATTTATATGAACATTTAGAGGGTTATTCATGAAAATAATTTCTAAAGAAATAAATCCTTCATATATATTGTGAAAAATGTGAGTGAAATCATAAAAAAAAATTACACAACTTTTATATTAGGCTTAAAATTTGATGTTATATTCACATTGAAAAGTAATTTTCAAATTATGAAGTGAAAGAATTGAAATTATTTGATTTTAAAAAGAAACTATAACAGTGGATTCATGAAAACAGTCTTACAGGTTTAAATATTTGGAGTAAAAAAATCTTGAAATTTATAAATTTTTTGAAAGTAATATTAGAAAATGGATCTTAAAAATGTCACAATGTTTTCAAAATTCTGTTTTTAAAACATTATGAAAATTTCACTCTTTAAGAGAATCTTTAATAATAGATATTTTGAATGACATAAAGGTTATCAAAAAGAAATGTGTAGTGGAAGATAAAACATTTGATTTTGAAAGCATGGAAAACCAATTGAATATTTTAAAATACCTTTTATGAATAACCACGTCATAAAAATATTAAAAAAATACTTTTTAGTGAAGGTCACATGAGATAAAAAATTATTGTGTTTCCAAATATCAAGGATAACATTGGTGGAAATGGATAATATATACGAGGAAGGGAAACCATCGTTAAAGATGAAAGAGATTATTCACAAAAGTGATATACTTTTTTAAGAAGAAATTCAATATAGTAAATTGTTTGAATTGAAAATTCACTCTTCCAAGAGAGTAAGAGAAAGTTCTATGAAATAACATCTTAGGGTGGAAGAAACCAATCTTGAAATAAATAATTTTAAGAAGAATCATTATAACTCAATGAAGTGATTTGAGTTAACACATACTCAAATTAATTAATTATCATTTGAATCAGAGGTTAATGAAATATAGAATGTGTGTTGAATTTATAAATTCATTTAATTGAATTGAGATTTTTAAATTAATAAATACATGGAATATATATACACCACAAAATGAAATAATTTTTAAATACAAATCATATCTCAAAGAAGAAAAATCTGGATGAAAAAACCCATACAACTTTTGTATCCTTTGAATTGAAAACCATTTAAATAATTAATTTGAAATATATCATAAAATACATGAATGAAATAAATACATAAAAATGAAACCATTATGTATTAATAACACTATATAAAATATATCATGGTGTATAATATGAAGCACATATTATGAAAATTCATTTGAGACAAAGAATCCCTTAGCATAATTCCCAACTTTGGAAAAGTGCATGAATTTCCCTTATAAAAAATAATTATCTTAATCAACTATATTAGAACCCATTTAATACATAAAATATTCTATAATTTTTTTGATTATTATACATATATATTAGTTATTTATTATCTATTTTCTATATCAGGTATGTGTATTCTTGATCATTTCGAACATGAATTGTAATAGCTGTATTATTATTCATTCTTCTCCCAAATTTCATCATTCTTGGATAAAAATAGGTACTATAATTTATGCATTATAATTATTTTTACTTTAATAATTTCAGTATAGTAGAGTTTTGGTTATGTTCCCTAATGATTAAACTGACGGCAAGCATGATTATGTGATTTTTAATGAATAAATGTTGGTATATTAATTAATGTGTCTAATATTAAAATTATAAATATAGAGAAAAATAATTATTTAATTATTTATATAATATATTATCAATAATTAAATTCTCATATTCATCCATGAAATTATTTTATATAATTATTCATGTAGTTGGTTAAACCAACCCAAATATGAACAAACAATAATTAATGGATGGTTATTAATTTATTTAGTCAAAATATCTTTTCTCTATAGGAATAATGATATTTTTTTATTTTCTAATAATTTGATAAATTATAATTTAAAATAATTATAAGATGAGGTAAAGAATGAAAAACTACTATATTGTATGAATTCCCTTTTTTCCTCTTACTAAATTCATTATAGAGGGTTGAATTTACAACGATCATTGGTTTCTCATATTATTAATAATTTATAATTTTTCTTTACCAAAATCCTTAAAATTTCATAAAAATCATATTTATTCATTAAATTTATCAATAAGACAGTCTATTTTTTCTGGTGAAGGAAAAAAACATGACACTTCAAGGAGGGGGATGTCTGAATGTACACACACATTTCTTTTTTTCTTTTCCTTAACATAAAAGGTGGATAGTAGTTAATCCCAATATATAAAAAATTAAGTATACTATAAGTACATAATTCATTAAATAATATTTGAAAATATATACTTGAAAGGTAAATATAGAAAAGACGCAATATTAGGGAAACGTTAGTACCTCTATTGAGAACTTGATATTTCTCTCAAAAATCACCTTGGAAATGGAGGTCCTGGGTGTAAAATTTGGGACCAAATGATTATAAATTTGAAATAAGTTTCTAGGAGTATAATAATTCTATATTTTTAGGATTAAATTCTAAGGTATATGTGTATCATGTTTTAATGGGAGTAATCTACTTTTATAATAGAAAAAATAGAATATTTACCAATAATTCTTAGTTTTCAATAATATAATGACACTATTCCAAGGTAAAAAGATAGAAAAAATGGGATGGAATGTAATGTGTGACAAGTTATGGTTTATAATTCTCTAAATATTATATTTTCAAGAATAATTTGAGTGATTTTATGTACTTAATATTTGTTTTTTAACTTTTATCATAATTTATTTTTACTATGGTAACTAATTTCTAAACTCAATAATTAATTTTATTCAAAAAAAACTAATACTGGATTTATTAACTAATGAAAAATTTATAATATATAATATTGAATTAATTTTATAAAATAAAATTTCTATCATTGGAAAAAGTTAATTTGAAAATAATCTTACATAGCATATAAAAAATGTTTTTAAGAAAATTAGGTTTTTTGGATTTAAATTTATCTATTGGATAAAATTATAAATTTTATTTATATTTTTAGAATAAATCGGTTTTTTATAAAACAAATTATATTTATGTGTATTATAAAGTAATTAAAAAACTAATTTAACAAAAATATTTTTTAATTGAAAGAAAATATAAAAATATTTTTTTATTGGAAAACACCACCCATGATTGTAAAATTTTAGTCACAGGTTTTCTATATTTCATTTAGTATATTTTAAATGATTATTTTTTATCATTAAATATATTTTTAACATGAATTTTTTTTAATATGTTTTAAATTTATATATTCTTCTTGATATAGTCATAAACACTATAGTTTTAGAAAAAACTACATTTTCACTATTCAGATAGAAATCAAATATTTTAAAAACAAAATTCACCTTTCGAAAATTATAAAATTATTATTTAGAAATTTAATTTCAATTTAGAAAATTATATGTCTAATATTTATAAATTTACCTTTTCAAATATATACTGAAAAAAAATTATTGAAAAATGGCCTTTAGAAACATTAAGTGTTCTTTATCAAATTTTTAATGAATTTTATAATTTCTTATAATATTTTTATTTACAAAAGGTTTTATTATTTTTAAATTTTATTAATAATATTCACATAATTTTCTATAGAAAATTATAGTTTAGTGTTTCATAAGAAATAATAAGTGTAACATAGTATTAATTTAGAAAAAATATATTTGAAAATCTCATGGCATTTGACAAACCATTTAGCCCAAACACATGCATGAATAATATACAATAACAGTTAAAAGGGATTATTCCTTATTAAATAATTTATCATTATTAAAAGTTACTCAATATTGCATCAAATCCTTTTTCATTCTTTAATTAATTCTAAATTTAAGTGAATAATCTATTAGGGTCATTAATCACCTTAAATATCATTGAACTATCACATTCCTACTTTTTTAGGTAATAAAAGAAAAAATATAAAAAAAATTTTAATAGTGGAATATAATTGGGGAAATTTTGATTTCATAATCTATTTGAAAACACATTAAAACTCACTTATAAAACATATTATTCAGTATAATTATATTATAAAAAATTTCCTTAAGTTAAATTTTAGAATAAGAAAACTTAAATAAATGAAATAAAGTCAGTTTTTGAATATTCCTTTTGGATTTTGTTAAATAAAATCTCATACATAATTGATATGTTTTTTATGAAATGAAATTTTACAAAGCCTTAATAGATTAGTGAATGAGGGTAAATGCATTGTGGTTAATACAAGTAAAAAATTAAAACAATGAAAATTACCAATTAAAATTGAAGAAATATTAATTAAACTAAGTTATAATTTGAGTATTTGAACTACATAATATTTTTAACAACATTAACCATGAAGAAACAAAAATAATAATAAAACATAGAATATTTATTGATTGTTATGGATCAATCAACACTTGTTCATGGAAGTGGAAGACTTAAAAATCCAAAATCCAAAAATCATCATCATTTGAAAACTGATATCATGTTAATTTAGATGAATAACATGCACCATTCACTATATATAATTGTTTATCATGTTCTTAGATCATATACTTGATGAGGATCCACACATATCAACCAATGGGTTCCTCCCTACATGGTGTATCCATGGGTTGTCTAAATATAAAAACACTTTAGTGGGACTCTCTACATCTTCATTAGAATTTATGTACCTTTTTATTGATAATTTTTAAGGTGGATGATATCTTTAAGGGATAAATAGCATCAACTAGAGGATTTTTTTAGTGTCACATGCATGAACTCAATGGTTAAAACTCATTTTCATATTCTTTAGGGACACTCCCTGAGTTTCTATAGAATCTACTTAATTTCTATGAAACATTCGAGTAATGATTTGGTTACAACTCCTGGTAAACATAACATATAAAATTTATATATTTTTATTTATATTACAAAACAAAAATGATAAATTCTATGGTAGTGTTTTTATTATAAAATATTAATAGTTTGTTTTTATCATCAATCATAGGTGTATTTTGGAATGTATTATATGAATTAAAATTCCTTATTATATTATTATGTTGAATTCTATGACATACATGGGAATTAGAATGATATCAATATAAAATTCCCTATGGCATACAAACCACAGAATATAAAATTCCTTTCATTCCAATATATTTTAATATATGATATGTATATCATATCTTTTGATATTAATCATAACACCTCAATACATATTAAGATTTTGGGAAAATCACTATCATTCTCCCACTTTCACTCAAGACTTATAGACTTTGTTCCATTTCACATCATATTATATGATATAAAAAATAATTTAACCATATATAAAACACCATTTGAATCCTATCTAAAATACTTTTGGAAACCTTCCATCGAATTTAGTGTGTGTCACATTATATGAAATACCTTGGGAATACCCATCTAAATATCCTTTTGAATAAACTCTAAAACACTTTTATATTAATTATACATGTAAAACTCAATCTCCATTCAATAAACCAAAATTTATAATCATGTTATCCTTTATATTATTGAAAAATTAATTCTTGAATTCAAAAATTTATGAGAGGAATAACCTCTAGTAATGCATCAGTTCCACTCAATATACATAGGGATATGGTATGAACTATATAAAACGCATGCATCTATATACTTGCTTCCACCATATGTATGATATACAAGAACAAATTTTCATATGATCCATTTTAAAAATAAATCATGTAATCAGCAGACATGGGGTATTTGAAACCTATATATATACTCAGACATTCTTGATTCTCTGATGTCATATCTATCATACAGGTGGGAAAATCACATCATAGTGAAGCCTCTATCGCTGATGCAATCACCAACATAACTAACTAGCCCTGATTAACTAGGCCTTAGAGATTACTTAGTAAATCTATTGATGTATGATTTTTTTTTGAAATAAAAATGTCTAATATACACCTTAAGTATACCAAAGACATAGTGTATGACACTCTATATGATATACAAGGTTCAAAATCAAGCATAAAAACTAATTTTTGTCTCATGAGAATATTATATATATCAATATAAAGTAATACCAATGTTATCCCTAGCATTGCATAAAAAACTATAATAATACATGATTAAAATTGGTTAGGGATAACATAATTTTGTACTTTCGGTGGTTAATTATCATTAAAAATATTGTAATATATACTTCTAAAGTGGTGACAAATTTTGTAAAAAGTTACATATTGTATTCTTAAAATAATCTATGAATACTTACAAAATAGTATAGAGTCACATGTATAATAATATAAAATATTATATACTACTAGAGAGGCTTTATCTCCACTGCAATTTTAGGGTTTTGTTAAACACATTGCATCTCTATGAAATTACAACCACATCTCAATGTGGTCATATAATAAAACTGTAAAAACCCAGGTAAATAAAGAATATGAAATTTTCATATTTATCCATATTTGTGAATAAAATATTAATATGACTTTAAAGGGGACGCTATGCTTGATGGCATACCCAACACGCAACAACAAGTTTCTTGAGAATCTTATGTTGCACTCTAATAATAAAATAATATTATTTTAAATGGTAGTTAACATGTAGCCATTGTATTGGAGGGAATAGATAGAAATAACTAAATTATGATTATATATGTTTTTTAATGTTTTTTCATTTATCCAATAAAAGATAAAGGCTTAAAATACGGAAAGAATTCAATTTTAGGCGTATATGGCCTAGTTTTCACTAAAGGCTCACTTATCGCCTTTTGATGGAGAACCATCATTAAATATAGTTTTGTTCACTCTTAAACATTCTATTGGACCAAATAAAGCTCTTCTAAAGAATCGGGACATCAAAATTTACTTTGTGTAAATTTTTGGTATCTTTCTGATAAAGTTCAATTTTTTAATGAATAGTGTAAAATGTTGCATTTTAATTCAAACCCCCTTTTTAATCTAATTTATTTATATGATTATATTACCTTTCTAATTGGTTTTAAAGTGAAATTATAATATATTTTTACCATTAAATCCAACAGTGTTCGTTGGAATTAATTTCACTTTGAAATCAGACTTAAACTAGTGTCAATCTTTTGATACTTATTGTTTCATAAAAACACACTATTTGCTCTGACAGCGGGAATTAATTATTAAATTAATTAATGTGACTTATATGTTTTTAGTTTTTTAAAATAGACTTCATTTTTGAATTCGTAATATCAAATATAGCTTAGGGTGAATTTTTGGGATTTTTCTGAAAAACATCAATTTTTGATGAATAATGAAACCACTAAGTGGTACTTATAAAAACTGATTTTTCCGTTTAAATGAAATTTTGACATCTTTGTGTATTGAATTTTAAAAATACTACATAAATGGTTGTCATTAAGAAGAAAAATTTGGTTCAATGGGATAAAAATAATTTTTTGGTGAATAGTAACTTATTAAGTTTTTAATCATGATTAGAGGTAATTAGTGTAGTTTATGGTAAGAATAATGTTTTAATAAAATGAAATGACCTAGACACATGTAATACCCACATTGGATGTGGCATGTCCGACCAAGATAATCCATGGGTCAACTTGGGGACCCCATGGAGCAACTTTGGTTGGAAAATGATATAAATATCTTTTTATTTAATGTTAAAGAAAAAATGACACACAAATGAAATGTTTTACTACAAAAATTTTTACATGGGGTTATACAAGTCATATGTTTTACTATAAATATTAATTGGAAATCTAAAACGATTTCCTACATCATAGTATTTTTTTATAATTTTTAGATATTAAATAAATTAAATTATTTATGACATCATGATGATGCAACGATGACCTCATTATTTAACGATTTAAATAAAATGGAAAGATAATGTAATATCTAAGTCCTACACATGTCCAAAACCTATTGGATGAGTTTATTTCGAACCCTTATCACCTTATACTCTAAATAAATCAATGTGGGACCTTTAAAATCCGAAAATCTTTTGAAAATAAAGTATCATTTTGTAACTTTACCAGAGTGCCCCTCCTCTCCTCTTATAAAAGGCCCCCACCTCTACCTCCTTAACCACACTCCAAAAGCCTTTGTCTCGGACAACCCCTGCCCATTTTGTCTCTCCACTTCCCTCTATTACTCCTTGAAGCCTCACTTTGGGCAGAAGTCTTCCCATGGAAGCCTTTGAGCTCAAACCAAAGGGAGTTACCCGATTTTAAGGTAATGTCTTCACTTGTGTCCTTTTATTTTATTTTGCTTCTCCAACCACCTAAACTCTTTTTATTCATTTATTTTGTAACAAATACAGTATCTTCAATATAATAGGATGTTGTTATATGAATTATTCGAGCTACACTTACACACACCTACATCTATTGGTTAAAGAACATACTGTTTCCGTGGATGGCAAATTTCTGCCTCTTGAAACGATGATTGTTCAACATTCATCTAACACCTTCAAAGGTGGCCATTAATATGAAACTATATTTTTGTATGATATATAATATGTTTATGTTTTCCTTAAGCTTCTGTATTTTTCATTTATGGCATACCTTTATGGCTTCCATTATGGTTAAACACGATATCTTCATTTAAGGAAGTGCAGACTACCGCCCCCTCAATGTGATTTGATCTGTTAATACCATATGTGGTACGTATAAAGGATATCTTTAATGATATTATATATGATACCATACTGTAATTAAAATACTATTATGTATCATTATGTTTTAATTCCATTAAATATGAAATAGAAATGGAAGTAGCGTTCATGCGTACGTACGGCTTACCGTCTCCATGAATGGTACATTTCATTTCTTATCTCAAAATGTTATGTAATATTATAAGTACATATATATAATGGATATATATGTAATATATTACATCTAAATTATGGATATCATTCTGTAATTAGAACATATATATATATATATCATTTTGTTTTAATTCCATTAATATGACAAAAAAAATGAAAGTAGCGTTCATGCGTACCTACGGCCTACCGTCTCCATGAACGGTGCTTTTCATTTTTTATCTCCAAATGATATGGAATAGTATAAAATGAATATTTACTGGATATATATGATATTTTAATCATTAATACTATTCTGGAAATTATTTAATTATAACTACATGGGAATTTTTTTTCAAACAAGTTCATTTTTGACTCATGTACCAAACATCGGTAAAAACGTCTGATATAGACTAACATTATTAAACAATTAATATAACATTATAATATGTGATATGAACTGAATAATAATCTCTAAATAAGGTACTTAGGCAATTATTAATTGACCAAAGTTTATTATTCAGGAATATAAAGAAATGAATAAGACAAGTTAGACTTGAGGTAAGGGATCCTACTCCTCTCTTTCTTTTTAAGTACACTCTTTTATGTCATTCCTTATAAACTCATCTTTCTTGTTATTGGGATATTATTTTTTATTACTCTTACTATAATTTTTATGTTCATATGATGAGAGACCATATTCTCTCTCATCAATCCATTTTGGAAGTTTTGAGTGGCGCCGTTAGGCTGCCGAATTTTCGTATAAGATCCAACCTCTCTCTTTTTTTTATATACTCTCCTTTACGTCACTTATTTTAGGCTGCTCTTTGATATGTTGGGGGAAGTTATTTTATATTCCTGTTGCTTTAAATTTTATGCTAATATGGCGAGATACCCTATTTGATCTCATCAATCCATTTTTGGAAATTTTAAGTGGCACCGTTAGGCTGCCGAGTTTTCGTAAGGGATTTTTCATCTCACTTTTATTCCCATGAGATTTATGCTAAATTTTCCACAATTTCCTTTGAGTGGTGTATGTACTACCCATTATTTAAATCATTGTTTAATATAATTTCATTTATGAGTATTTACATCAATGTTGTTTTTTCCTTCTTTCACGGGGTGTATGTTTCGAAAGAAACCCAAGTCGGTAAGGGAACCTTTCACCCTCCTCTTTTTAAAAGACTTATTTTGTTATGTCTTTTAATTCACATACTATTATGTTGGGATATGTTCTTTTATATCCTTATTGATGTAAATTTTATTTCCAAGTGATGATATGCCCTTTTTATCTCTCATTAACTCTTTTTCTGAATTTTGAAGTGACGCCGTTAGGCTGTCGAATTTTTGCAAGGGTACTTCTTAACCCAATTTTGATTCTTTGGGATAACTTGTACACCTTGAATATTTCATTATATGATTATGTGTGAATGTCCTCTGATTATTATACACTTAATACCCTCTTATATTTCGTGTATTCATTTGTCACACATAATTATGTAACTAATTTATCCTTAATCCAAGGATACCGTCTTTATATGGGACTTCGCCTCAATCTCCTTTCATTGAGGCATATTTTGTTTTATACACAACTTTATTTTATATGGTGTAAAAACCCCTTTGACTTTTATGCTTATTCAAAAGGAGTCTTTTTTATATGAATCGTTTTACTAAACGACAAAAGGGAATGTTTTTCTTGCCGTACGTATGCGGTGACAACGACTTCTCCACCGCCGTGACCATTATTTGAGTTTCGGCTTCCTCTACAAGTCATACCTTCTTTTTTGAAGAAAAATAAATACCATATTTTACTTTTCTTTTATTTTGGTATTGAAAATGGTTTTCATAATGTTTTTATATCAATGTGTTGTATTGATATCTTGTGATTGAAAGGTGGAAATGTAATGTTTCCTTTATGCATGTTTTATGTGATAAGATTATGTTATGGTTCTTGGGCATTATTATGAATACAGGTGGTTCTGTGACAAACTAAGGGTGGTTGAGCCTGATATAGCTCTCCAATTCATTGGGTAACGCGAAGGAGTGAAACGTTAAGGTTTCTCCGAAGAGATTTAAGGAATATACTGTGATGGGTATTCCAAACGTAACCAAGAGGGTTACTCTCTACGTAAGAATGTTATGAATGCCTCAAGTTACCTTTATGTATTATGATTTCTATGATTTATTCATGATTTTATGAGGTATGTTAAAGTTCCTATGTTTTATGGGTAAAGTATGATTACATTCTTATGTATATATGAACTCATGTTTCCTTTCCATATTTTTATAACCCTTACTGAGCTTTTTATGATCATCCCAAGTTTTTGAAATGTTTTTCACAGGTCAAGGGAAAGGTACATGATATGATGATAGTGTCAATTAAGTGTCAAGAAAGGATCCATGTTTTATTTTAAATATGTTTCCGTTGATAAAAAAATGAATGCAATCTTTATGTAACCACTTTGTTTAAATATGGAATGTAATGCATGTTTTATGATCTAATTCTCTAAAACTCTAAACCTAAAAAGATCCCCAATGTGTAATCTTGTATTAACTCATGATTAAGTAAGGTTTAAGGCTGGGGCCTTATAGTTGGTATCAAAGGTCGGTTTAGATAACTTTAGAGGTTAGGGTATTCTTTAAGCATAAGTGACATTACCATATTGGCTAGGATTTTAGGAAGTGTCATAGTTTTTAGATAAAGTGAATGAGTAAGTATATCTTAGTGTTTATCTTCCTCATTAGTACATGATGGTTTTGTTGATATACTCACACTGACCTTTTTGGTTTTAGTAAACGGATGGATCTAGTAGGAACCAAAGTGACAATTGGTTTGAAGGAAACTGTGGTGGTTCTCTGATTAAGAGACTGGATGAAATGGGGTATTCAATGAGGAAACTCGTGGTTGTTCTAAACCAACTATCAAAGAGTCATGATCAACCACTTGAACCTTGGTATGTTCTATAATGCATCATGTACGAGATGACCAATCAATGTGGAAGTTCATGTAATAATTATAAAGGTAACCATTAGGGTTTATATGATCCTTACTTTTGAGGTAATTATGGGTTTTTATATGTTATGATGGAAAATGAAAGGCATAAGATAAACATGAGGTTAAAATATGTTATGTTTATTTTTGATGATTTTATCTCTTTTTGGGGAATGATTTGAGAATTATATAGTTTTGGAAAAAGGACAACACGCAGACTGTGTGACAACCCGTCGTGTCGGACAAAGCTGCAGGAATCGAACCCACAACCAAAGTGCAACTGGTATTTATTGCCTACCACTGGACTACGTGAAGTCCCTGGTTAGTTTGACTGATTCATTCTAGTTAGATGATTTTATGAATTAAGAGTAAGGTGATTTTGGGTTATCTATGGAGATTTATTAACCTATCATGGAGGATATGTGATTAGGTTAATTACTTTTCAATAAATGACATTAAGAGCAACTGATGTTGTTTGGAGATAAATGTTATGATTTAACTTGGAAGACTATATGACTCAATCCTTCGAATATTTGGGTTTCAAACTTAGTTTGGATTACTTTGAAGAATTTTATGGACAAATTGACTATAGAATGGTCGTCGTTGAACTGTGGCTTTTGTTGGACAAATTTTGGAGATTAAGAATAGATTTTCTTTTTATAAAGGGTTATCCTTTTCTGGATTATCTGATCTTGTACTAACCTTTTTGGTTTTGGTTTTGGTTAAAATCTAAAGACATGGGAAGTATATAGATCTCTTTTGTGGATTAGGTGATTCTCTAGAAGTTGATTATAGTACTCTTATTCTGAACAAGTCTTCCTAAATACTCGCCTTTTGGAGAAAATATGAGTTTGTGAAAGGAATCTAATAAAAGTTGAAAGTCAACATGATAAGTGATTAGGTTTATTTATGAATAAATTCCTCAAAAAAGTAACTTAAAACAAAAATTTTTTCTATTAACTTTTCCTACTGGGGAATCGAATACCGTTTAACCCATCACAAGTTTGTGATTTTCTTATGGTTAACTTTCTCCTAGACATGTTTACTATCACTCTCCATTAGAACATGACCCTTTGTTTTTTCATCCATGTCCATATTTTCCTACATGTAATCCTAGTATGGGTTAACTCGGGTGACCTCTGTACTTATCTTCCTTTATTTTAAAGTGATTGTTTTACCGACTCTTGTTCCGATGTGGGACTTTCAAGGATGTTTCCAAGCCCAATTTTAAAATTGCGAGGATGCAATTCCCAAAAGGGGGGAAGGATGTAACACACCAGGTAAATAAAGAATATGAAATTTTCATATTTATCCATATTTGTGAATAAAATATTAATATGGCTTTAAAAGGGATGCTATGCTTGATGGCGTACCCAACACGCAACAACGAGTTTTTTGGGAATCTTACGTTGCACTCTAATAATAAAATAATATTATTTTAAATGGTAGTTAACATGTAGCCGTTGTACTGGTGGGAATGGATAGAAATAACTAAAATATGATTATCTATGTTTTTAAATGTTTGTACATTTATCCAATAAAAGATAAAGGCTTAAAATATTGAAAGAATTCAATTTTAGGCGTATATGCCCTAGTTTTCACAAAAGGCTCACTTATCGCCATTTGATGGAGAACCATCAATAAATATAGTTTTGTTCACTTTTAAACATTCTATTGGACCAAATAAAACTGTTCTTAAGAATCGGGACATCAAAATTTACTTTGTGTAAATTTTTGGTATCTTTCCGATAAAGTTCATTTTTTTTAATGAATAGTGTAAAATGTTGCATTTTAATTCAAAACCTCTTTTTAATATAATTTATTTATATGATTATATTATCTTTGGAATTTGTTTTAAAGTGAAATTATAATATATTTTTACCATTAAATCCAATAGTGGTCGTTGGAATTAATTTCACTTTGAAATCAGACTTAAACTAGTGTCAATCTTTTGATACTTATTGTTTCATAAAAACACGCTATTTACTATGACTGCGGGAATTAATTATTAAATTAATTAATGTGACATATATGTTTTGAATTTTGTAAAATAGACTTAATTTTTGAATTCGGAAGATCAAATATATCTTAGGGTGGATTTTTGGGATTTTTCTGAAAAACTTCAATTTTTATGAATAGTGAAACCACTAAGTGGTACATATAAAAACTGATTTTTCCGTTTAAATGAAAATTTTCCATCTTGGTGTTTTGAATTTCAAAAATCCGACATACATGGTTTTCATTAAGAATAAAAATGTGGTTCAATGAGATAAAAATAATTTTTTGGTGAATAGTAACTTATTAAGTTTTTAATCGCGATTAGAGGTAATTAGTGTAGTTTATGGTAAGAATAAAGTTTTAATAAAATGAAATGACCTAGAAACATGTACTACCCTCATTGGATGTGTTATGGCCGACCAAGACAATCCATGGGTCAACTTGGGGACCCCATGGAGCCACTTTGGTTGGAAAATGACATAAATATCTTTTTATTTAATGTTAAAGTAAAAATGACACAAACATGAGATGTTTTATTAAAACAATTTTTACATGGGGTTATACAAGTCATATTTTTTACTATAAATATTAATTGGAAAGCTAAAACGATTTCCTACATCATAGTATTTGTTTTATAATTTTTAGACATTAAATAAATTAAATTATTTATGACATCATGATGATGCAGCGATGACCTCATTATTTAACGATTTAAATAAAATGGAAAGATAATGTAATATCTAAGAACCACACATGTCCAAAACCTATTGTATGAGTGGATTTAGAACACTTATCACATTATCCTAGAAATAAATCAATGGGGGACTTTTAAAATCTGAAAGTCTTTTGAAAATAAAGTATAATTTTGTTACTTTACCAGAGTGCCCCTCCTCTCCTCTTATAAAAGGCCCCCACCTCTACCTCCTTACCCACACTCTCAAAGCCTTTGACTCGGCCAAACCCTGCCCATTTTATCTCCCCACTTCCCTCTCTTACTCCTTGAAGCCTCACTTTGGGATACCATCTTTATATTTCGTGTATTCATTTTTTACACATAATTATATAACTAATTTATCCTTAATCCAAGGATACCATCTTTATATGGGACTTCGTCTCAATCTCCTTTCATTGAAGCATATTTTGTTTTATACACAACTTTATTTTATACGGTGTATAAACCCCTTTGACTTTTACACTTATTCAAAAGGAATCTTATTTATATGAAGCGTTTTTCTAAATGACAAAAGGGAATGTTTTTCTTGTCGTACGTATGCGGCGACAACAACTTCGCCGCCGTCATGACCATTATTTGAGTTTCGACTTCCTCTACAAGCCATACCTTCTTTTTTAAAGAAAAATAAATACCATGTTTTACTTTTCTTTTCTTTTTGTATTGAAAATGGTTTTCATAATGTTTTTATATCAATTTGTTGTATTGATATCTTGTGATTGAAAGGTGGAAATGTTATGTTTACTTTATGCATGTTTTATGTGATAAGATTATGTTATGGTTCTTGGGCATTGTTATGAATACGGGTGGTTCCATGATAAACTAAGGGCGGGTGAGTCTGATATAGCTCTCCAATGCATTGGGTAACGTGAAGGAGTGAAACATTAAGGTTTCTCCGAAGAGATTTAGGGAATATACTGTGATGGGTATTCCAAACGTAACCAAGAGGGTTACTCCCTATGTAAGAATGTTATGAATGCCTCAAGTTACCTTTATGTCTTATGATTTCTATGATTTATTCATGATTTTATGAGGTATTTTAAGGTGCCAATGTTTTATGGGTATAGTATGATTTCATTCTTATGTATATATGAACTCATGTTTCCTTTCCATATTTTTATAATCCTTACTGAGCTTTTTATACTCATCCCAAGTTTTTGAAATGTTTTTCACAGGTCAAGGGAAAGGTACATGATATGATGATAGTGTCAAGGAAGTGTCAAGAAAGGATCCATGTTTTATTTTAAATATGTTTCTGTTGATGAAAAAAATGAATTTTATCTTTATGTAATCACTTTGTTTAAATGTGGAATGTAATGAAAGTTTTATGATCTAATTCTCTAAAACTCTAAACCTGAAAATATCCTCAATGTGTCATCTTGTATTAACTCAAGATTAAGTAAGGTTTAAGGTTGGGGCCTTATAAAACCCCTTCTATCAAATTATTATTATTTGAGTAACTCTAACATCCCCGTCATAATCCATCAGCTTTGTCAAGGCCATAATTCCACTAACCTTAGGTTCTCCCACTTGACTCCAATGTCTAGAAATAAATTCTCAGGGTATGTGACAGTGTTTGAGGATGATTTACCCTCATATGTCATTTAATCTCCAAAAAAATATTCCAACGAAAAATATAAAATGGTTCATGGAAGAAAGGACCAACTACCCTATAAAATAATATAAACTGTTCAGATCTACAATATAAAACAATACAATTTTATAATTGTACCATATATAAAGACAACTAATACAGCACTAGATACAAATGCAGAACATCCCCATACAACATGTAGCGACTAACTCCAAGATTAAGCCTCTCCCATCCATGAATACCACATCAATATGATCCACTTATAAAAAAATTTCTCCTTATCTTGCCTGTATCATGAAAAAAACTAATTTCATATATACCAAAGTGTACATATAGTGGGTGAGTAAACATCCCAGTATGTAATCTCCATAAATTTCTAGCACACTCCCCTCAGTAATGATCATGTTAGCTCACCGTAAACACACACACTGATATATATATATATATATATATATAAGGATAAATCATAATATCCAGCATAAAAGAAATATATATATATATAAAGAAAAATAATAATTGAAAATAACCCATTCAATATACACAATTTTCCACCATGGATTCCATTCCATGACCATAATGAAATTCCCAATAATAAAATACACATTTAATTGAACAAATCATGAGTAGAATATCGTTCACCAAACCTAGGTCAATACACGGTGGTGAAAATACACATTCCCTAAAATTCTACAATATAATCTGTGTCTAAACATACATGGCCTCATACTACCATGTCATGAAAGCACTCAAAAAAATCTTTGAAATTAAAGGAAAAATAAACAATGTATCACAAATTATTTTTCTCTAAAATTAACCATTAATATGAATAAAAATTACATTACATATCATTAGCTTCTAATTTCAAAAATTCATATAGAGTGGGACAGAAGCTATATACCTCTAAAATGATTTTCAAAGAATGGAAAACATAAAACTAACCTATTGAAAGCCTCAAGTTCATTTTCCATATTAAGGATTGAAAGAATGATTTTCTTCCATGAATAATTACACTATAAAGAAAATTAGATATACCCTTAAATATTTTATGTGATTTCCCTATCATGGTACTGATATTCCACCAAATTCAGTAGTGGTTTCAGTCATTTTTTAATAATTGAGATAACCTGAATGTCGGATTGGACCATGACATGATGGATATTCTAAATCAATTTTTCATAAAATCATGGTTTGGGGAAAAACATAGTGGACCCCAAGTGTATTTATATACCAAGGGTATAGGACAAACCCATCCTCGTATGAGCCTCCATTCCTATAAAAACAACATGTTGTCCATTTGCACTCCCATAGGGAGACCATCCTACTCACCAAGCCAAAAAAATAGGTATCCCCATGGTGTGTTGATATCTCATTCGTGGTTGGTTCACTGCACCCCCATAATTGAAACATTAAAGACCAAAACCTACATCATATTCGACACCATGGAGTGTTCATTCCCAGAAATCCAAAAAAAATTACCAACTAGTCCTCTCCCACAAAATCCAATACCATCACCAACCGACTTCTCCACTTAAAACATTAAAGGTAAATGACATAACTCAAAATGAGGGTGTCAAATTCTTCCTACCAATGATCTTTGATCCTCATAAAGATAGAGATTTGAAGTGATTCACATGATATCTATCCATTTATCTTGTATAAAATTCTAGTGCTACCATGTTTCCTCATGTACTTGGTCATGATTCTACAAAATCCACACTTAGAATATTAATTTACCTCAAAATCTCTAATCTTGCCTATCCAAAATGTGAATCAAGTTTTGAAAAAACATGGAATATGGATTAAGTGTAACATGAACCCATATAATCACATGAAATGGTTCCAAATAATACTTATTTAATTAATATTTGTGGAAAACAATTTGGGTTGAATTGAATATTAGTTATAAATCTAGATGACATGACACTTCATTGATGCACTTAAGAATTTCAAAAGGTCCTATTTATCGAGGAGCAGGCTTCCCCAACTTACCCATATGATGGTTTCCTATACAAAGAGATACTACAAAAGAAAACATGGTGCCCCTTGAAAAAATCTACAGGAAAATTATGATGATCTAGTAAATATTTATCCTGTTTTTGTTCCATTTCCATCCATTTTCTTATCCTATGTGTTTTTACTATTGTTTCATGGAAAATAATGGCTTAAATAAGTGAGGTTTCCTGCATTCTACCAAACAAAGTATAGATCAAATGGTCTATTATACAATGTTTCAATTGGATATTTATGTATTGATTCCTAATAACTAATTTTATTTTGAAATTCCCTAACAGAAAATGATCTTCCCATGAACCATCAAATTATATCACACATTCTCTAAGAATGTACTCTAGAGTATATATAGTTTTTTCAGACTGCACATTGGTTTGATAGTGGTGATCCATGATCCTAGTCAACATGGTTCTAAAGGATTATCGAAAAAAAACACCAGAACTATGAGGTAAATCTAGGCTCCTGGTCATAAAAAATTAAAATTACTAAGCCATGTAACTTTCTCATGTCTTAGATTTTCACCTATGTCCCTTCATAAAATGAGTTTGTTTCTCTAATTGGAATTATGTGTACTGAATTTCAAGTCAATATTAAACCATCCTAATAATATCATGCTTCTAAAGTGTCAACAGTCATTGATGTTCATCCTTCACCTTTTGAATGATTAGGTTTCATCCAACATACATAGAAAGTTTTGTATTCACACATGATCAATAAAAATAGTATTTAATTGTGTGATACATCTTCTGAAAACCTGAAAGTAAAATCCACTTAAAATGATGATAAACATGAATGGATTATTCTGTTAAACAATTAGGAAATAAAATCTAGTCTTGAAACTGAGATATAATATTTTCATCAACCATCCATCCATCAATGGTCTCTTCCTATTTAATCTTGAATTAATGGTAAGTAAGTATTGTTATGACCATTGAGTATCATTGACATGATTTACCAAGCTAGGGATAAGTTTGTACCAAATTAAAACTATGGTATCCTTCTATTATATACACTCCATGTGAATGTTAGTGATTACTCCAATAATGATTAAAGGATTGACAGACCACTTGGTTGTAGAAATTATGAATTAATGCATCATCTACAAAATTCGTTTTCATAGGCATATAAACGAATTGAAAGTCAAATATTTTTAGGTATACCATCCCTCCTCATTTAATTTGGTTCAGATACCATTGGGAGAATATGTACATTAAACCTTTATGATAAGATAATAGAGTGAATCTATATCCAAATAAGTTGTGGAACCAATTGTTAAATGCATGGACCACTATAGTTGATTCTAGGTCATAATTATGACATTTACTTTCACATGTACTTGGATATGATGAATCGTAAGCTATAACATGGTCTCTCTACCTAATAATGAAACCCAATTCTAATTTATATGAATCAACAAAAACCACATAAACCTCACTCAATTTTATAGTAAGTAGAATAAGTGTCAAAATATTTTGAGCCTAAAACTTATAAAATTTATAAAAATCACTTGTATAATGTAATGAAATTCCCTTTATGGTCAGTTATATCATGGTTGAAGCTAAAGGTTAGAAATGATATAATAATTTATCATGGACCAATATTGAGTGCCATCCAACCTGACACTCAACTCAATATAGGGCATGGACCATATAGCCTTCCCGATCCCCATGGGTTTTAAATTAGCACCTGGGTGTCAATAATAAACATTGGGAATGATGTCACCCATTTATAAAATCAAAAAAACAACAAAAATAAGTAACACAATAACTGATAACAACAACAAATACAAGTACACCAATTTTTAGATTCAATTTTTTACAACATAAACCAAAACCTAAAGTACTAAAAAATAAAGGGAATAAAAAAACCATCCTAAAAATCTCCATAAAACAAGAGGGAACTCACCCTTAATACACCACTATCAACACCTTCAATAATTGGAACACTAGAAACCTGATACACTATCACCACCACAATACATCTTTCCTTTACCACGGTCAAACTTAACAAATTCAATATACACCTAAAGGGTTTTGTAGGGTGTAATCCAAAACCAAGTAGGATACCACAAAAATGAAAGATTTCATGATAAAACATTGGATTAAAAATCAATATGAAAATTTCCACCAGAATATTTGAAACATTTTTAAGAAAACATATTATGGAAATCATTCGGAAGAAAAACTTTTTATGAAAACATTTTTCATAAATATGATTTCTTGAAATAAAATTTTTTGGAGGTTCAACCGTATTCATATGGATAATACCCAATCACCTGAGAATATTTTCACATGAGAGTTCCATGTGAAATACCAATATGTAACTAACAAAATTGGGACCCTAGGAATGTGATACCATGGTGATCAGAATCCTCAAACTAAACTACCAATAGTGTTATCGTGCGTGAGCCATTAGAGGGGAACACATCCCATGGTCCAACGGTCTTCAAATCATAATTTAATACCTACAACATTCCTAAGAATAATTCATTAGAGGAGATCTCATCCTAAGGTCTAATGGTATCTAATAATATCACTAGTTTAGTTACTGTTGTGGTGTCAATACTGATAGATGAATCTGGGACTCACCTTTTTCGATTCAACTAGCATACTAGTTCTAGTTCACCCTCATAAATACCCAGAATACCTATTGGAATAAAATACCATTTCACATATCACATAAATCATCACTTTCACATACACATTCCATGTATCAAAAGAATATAAGTATATCACCACATTCACATTTTCACATTGACCCAACAATAAAAATCCACATGGAAACCTCTATTTTCATAAAAACCCATCATATATCACACATACCCACCAAAACTATTTATAATTACATTTCTCACCAATTTCACAATTTATGAAATCCATTTGGAAATCCTAAAAGAATAACATATATCGAATCCACCCCTTTACAAGTGTAAAGTCCCTTTAAAATTAAAAAACACAAAAAATCCATTTTATAACATGCATCACATCAGTTTAAATATTAAAAAACACATGTAAGATTCACAACAGATAATAAACATGAAACAAACCTTTTCTCTTGAGAATTCGACTTTCAACACAATCACCCTTTTAGATCTATTTGAAAACACATTTTAAACCTTTCAAACAAGGCATAAAACATATTGAAGAATCAAATAATGAATAACCCATGAAACTAGACAAAATTTCTTTATAATTCCCATTTTCATCAAATATACATCTCAAAACAGAAAAAACAAGTTTTTCACCACAGAAATAATCCATAGAACACTTTTAAACAATCATGAAAGAAATCAAAACTCATAAAATAATGTAAAATCATGGAACCACCTACTTAATACTTAGAAACTTCCGAAAACCGGTGGAATACCATTACTTCACCAGCAAAAGACCCAATCAAGGCAATATGCAACCACAAACATCATGATTCATCCCAACAATAAAATATTGACCCTTCATTAGTACAAGAACCCCACAAAAAAAGAAGAACCCAAAGGTGGATGGGGAGAAACCCTATAAGAGGAAGAAATCGAGATAAGAGAGACTTATATGATGATTTCTTGAAGTAATCATACCAAAACCATCCAAATATTGATTGTCAAAGGCTCTAAGAACTGTTGGAGGAAGTTCCCATGGACGAAAATATCATATGGGGTGGATGGGATGTGATTTAGGGTTAACATTGAAAAGGGTAAAGTACAGTTTTTCACATTCTAATGTTCTATATTGGTTGAATGTTTATCCCATAAGGTTTTTCAAATCATACAGTGATTGTGTATCCTTCACTGTCCAAGAAGAAGAAGTCACATAGTTCGCCTACACAGTTTTCCAAACTATGCACCAACTATGTGGTCACCACTATCCAAAATGAAAATTTTCCTCACATTTTACTAAGAAGGGGTGCCTATATTCCCCATAACATGTTCGAACCTCATTAAACCTTCTTTATAGCCGAAAATATCTATTTTCTACCAAAACATCATGTGAATACCCAAGGATAAATGAAAGACCAAAAAATAAAAAAAATTAGTACCTCAAACAAATCAAAGATGTGATAATTCTCCCCACTAAGAAAAAATCCCTCCTCTAAAAAGTCAACTGAAAGCTTGATCAGAGAAAAAAATTGGATTCTCCTACTCAAACCAAGACATACACTCCCATGTATCATGATCATCACTACCATGTTTCCAAATAAATCATACCAATGGAATAGAAATCACATGAAGCACTTATTTTTTAGAAACCATAATCCGTACAGGCCATTAAAACATAGTCAAATTTGGCCCCAATTCCAACTCTTCCCAATTCAACACATGAGATGAATTTGGGATATACTTTTTTAATCGAGGGACATGGAACACATCATTAATTAATGTGTACTAATAGAGAATATCTAAGTTGTACTCCACCATAAAAAGTCTCTTAGTAATCTAAAATGATCTGATATACCATGGTATTAGTGTCCCTTGGTTACCAAAATGTTAGTGACCCAAGTGAGATTCTTATTTTAGGAATAGCCATTCACCAATAGAAAACTAAAAATCATAGTTCATCTGATCAGCATAAGACTTATTATGACTCTATTCCATCAACAAACGTTTTCTAATCAAGTCGGTTTTATAAGATGTTTCTTGAACAAGGTTCGGTCCCACCAATGAGGTCTCACCCACCTCAACCCAACACAAAGGATACTAGCATGAATAACCATAAATATCCTAAAAAAGATCCATTCCAGTCAAGGATTGGTTACTATTGTTATATGAAAACTCATCCAATCACAATTGGATATCCCATGAACCTTCGAAATCGAACACACCTTCCTGAAGCATGTTTTCCAAAATCTAATTTTCTCACTCTGTCTAACCATCATTTTAAGGGTCTTATGCCATAGTCAACTTAACCTATATCCCCACTACCTTTTTAGGCCTTCTTAGAATTGAGAGGTAAAACTAGGGTCTCTTTTTGAAACAATTGCTGATGGAACACCCTAAAGCCTCACTATATCCTAAATGTACAGACAACCAAACTTATCCACTTTAGATAAATCCTTTGTCAGAATCAAAATGCAGTGATTTGGTCAGATGGTCAATAACTACCCAACTAGAATTTTATCCTGAAGGTGTATGATGTAAGATATAAATATAATCCAAGGAGATCTCATCCCACTTCTAGGTTGGAGTGGTAGTGGATGAAAAACCCATATGGCCTTTGGTTCTCTGCTTTAACATGATGACAGGTGTAACACCATGATACAAATTCATCTATGTACCACCTCATACCTAGCCACAAAAATTCCCGACACACATCATAAAACATCATGATGGTACCAGGATGAATGTACCATTGAGACTGGTGGCTATCCTGCGTTTCCAACTTATTTAATGATAAAATAACCACAAATCAACCCTTTAATCACAAAAATACCTCAAGATAAAAAGAATATTAAAAAGGAACCTCCCGGCAATTTAAGAACTACATAGAATTCTGGCACAACTCATCTCTTTTCTTATCATGCTAAACCAATTCAAAAATGAAAGGTTTCGGTTGAACACTAGCCAAGAATTCACCACTACTACTCTCCATGGCTCAAGATTCATCTGAGTAAAAAGACCAATAAAATTATAATAATCACTAGACTCCTTCTACTCTTTCACCGACTCATTCATTCCCAAACAATCTTCCACAACATTACCCTTACTCTTGGTATAGAAAATGTTTCCATATCTTCCTAGAATGAATCACTACTTCTAATATCATATCATGAGTTGAGTAATTCATTTCATGTTGTTAGAGTTAGAACAAACCAGAATATCCCACATTTTAATCCTATATGACCACACACTCAAGACCCTTACCAAAAGAATCAAAATAGACCATGTACCCCTTTATAGATTCTATAAAGATAAAAACATGGGCTATGGTCAACCACGACTTTTCCTCTCAAAGGATTCATGCCACTCTAGGCTCCATTCAAACTTTACCCCTTCTTAGGTAAGCAGAAACATGGATGAAGTAAATCGAGAGAAATATAAATCAAACCACATATAATACCCTGTATAGCCTAAAATGATTCTGATTTTAAAAAACATTATTTGTATGTTCCCATGATATCACCATATTGATCTTATTAGGGTACACAAAAAAACCTTTTTCTAAGATCACATAACCCATAAACTTCACCTCCCCGATCCAGAAGGTGCACTTAGAAAAATTCATATAGAGACAATGATCCCAAGGGAACCCAACAAAATTCTCAAATACAACTCATGCACCTCCTCGGTACCATGATGGACTAGGATTTAATCCATTAATATCACGAAAAAGGAATTGAGATAGTGGTTGAACACCCTATTAGTTAGTTCTATAAAAAATACTGGTGTATTTTTCAACCTGAAAGGAATGACCACATAGTCAAAATGGCCATACCTACTTAAAAAGGATATTTCAAAATATATTCCCCACTAAATCTGACTTGGTGATACCCATAATATAAATCATTCTTTGAAAACAATCTCTACCCCTTAAGCTGATCTAAAAGGTCATCAACAAGGGGATAATAGTACGTTTTCTTGGTCATTACCTTGTTTAGATTCTGGTAATCAATACACAATTAGAGATATCTATTATCCATTTTCACAACAAAAAATAGAGTGGCATAATGTGATATGATTGGGGAAATGAATCCTTTAGAATCCAAATCAACAAGCTATACTTTTAATTCCAACAAGTTGGTGGGGAAAATATGGCATGAGGGGATATATATCGGCTGTGTTCGCTACCCCAAATCAATGGAGAACTCCACATCCCACTCTGGAGGCAAACCTGAGAAATACTCTAGAAAAACCTTATGGAACTCATCCACTACATGAGGTAATCCACCCTCAAGAGCACCATCATTATCCTCTAATGTGAGCAACAATATCTGATAAATGATGTTTCCCAATTTTGGATGTGGATGTCCAACATGTCTTGACTATGGATCCCATTCACCATGAAAAGCATGGTTACTTCTATCATTTTCCATAAAACTCACTCTTTACCTTTAAAAATTGATGGGATCCTAAAAATGAACCATTAAATCTATACCAAGGATCATGTCAAATAGGTATATCTCTAAATAAATCCAATTCCAACTCGACCCTTGACATAGTGAGGGCACCAGATAGACCCCTAAAACCCTTATCTCACTTCTTACGAAGAAGAAATAAAAATCCATTACATAAGGAATGTTATCAATTGTAAAATTTGGCACATTCATAAGATGGGAATATACAAATACATAGAGGAAAAAGTATCAAACAAGTCAATAACAAAAAATGATGTAATAAAAATCATAACTCCAACTATCACATGACCTATATCTGATTCCACTAGTTCTCAATCCCCAAAATGAATATTCTTCATCTGTGCTTATTCTTGAAAACAACCACTAACCTGCAGCACTTCCTTGAAGTAACTCTTCCCAGAAAAAGATCAATCAATGCTTCCATGACCTCCAAAATAAGTGCCTTTATTATTTGATGGTTCTGATAGGGCCGACATTCTTTTAAAACATTTAGATCTCTTACCACTCTAATATGGTCACCCCAAATTGAAAAATCACTACAACTTCCCATAGTTCCCCACTGGTGGAATGAGAAAGGTGGACATGTACACATAGACTACATGCTTCCTTCCATTCCACACTGATGGCACAAAACTGACCTTGCACCAGAATCCACATATGATGACAACTGGGGTGTCCTAAACTACCTCATCCCTACCTCCCCTACTCATACAACTTTTTTTTCCTCTCAGATTAACTGCCATATCCTACTGCTGAAACTACTTCATAGAGACCGGACCTACCTCTACGATCAATTTCGACCATCATACCATGATTAACCACTATAGTATATGTCTTCAGCATGATCAAGAAGACTTGTGATAAAATTTTCAATTTCAAACCCATCTTAAACTTCCTTGCCTTTATCTTCTCATTGTAAATGACCTCAAGTGTGTACCGAACTGTAAAGTGGTTAGTATAATCGATCAGAGTCTGGTCTCCCTAAAAAATTTTCCAAAAACACTCAGGACCTAGTGAAATCCAAAATATTAGGAAAATACTTATCATTGAAGAAGAACAAAATGTCCTTCCAAGTGATTTTCTCGTTCTTCTCTTCCTGCACAATTGAGTCCCACCACTTCTGACTGAGACCTTCAAATATGAACGAAGAAAACGTCACTCTAACTTCCTCAGCAGTTTCATGAAACTCAAACATCCTGTCTATCTTCTAAATACTCTCCTCCTATTTTGGTGGTTTCATGATACCTTGTAAAGATGAAGTCTTACTCATGATTAAATCTTAAACCTTTTCCCATTCTCTACATGGTTCATCTTCTCTACCCAGAGTAGGACCAGAGCTTGATTAATGATCCAATGGATAAACATCTTTAATAGCTTCTTCCACTAATATATGATCTATTAGTGAGGTATAACTCTCTCCAAACTATTCCCATGGCCTCATATAAATTATCATGGGAGGCATCCTACTCCAACAAGAAATTACCAAAAGAAAAGATCATAGAAAAAAACATTCAAAAAAAAATTAGAAACAAAAAAAAAATCTAAAACACTTCCATAAATCAAGAAAACCGAATCCATCATAACAAAAACACAAACAAAAAAACTACACTCCCTCCCAATGTCCATATATTGTCTTCAGCATGTACGTCTCACCTAGAGGAGAATTAAAACAAAATTATAACATCCCATGGAGGCCTGAGTCCTATCGTGAGGTGTGTTGCAATGACACCCTTTTCACAAATAGATCCTCAAGCTCCAAAAATCGAAGATTTGTTATATCAAATCTCATCCCAAATATCCAAACCCAAATGAGTGAAACCTAATCTGATACCATTTTTTCATGAACCAAGTCATAGTTCTAACCAACCCGACACCCATCCTGGCTTATGGCGTAGACCAAAGAGTGTTATTGATCCCCACAGGCTAGTAACTAGTCCTTGGGTATCAATAATACAATTTGGGTATCATTTAACCAATTTATACAATAAAAAACCCAACAATGTTAAGAATAAAATTAACTAACAACCACAAAAAAACAAGGTACAACAATTTCTAGATTTCAAGTGTTATAGAATTAACCAAAATTGAAATTACTATAGTATAATAGGAACAACCAAACTATCCAAAAAACTCCCATGAAAAAAATGGGACCTCAACCTCATTCCACCACCATCTACACCTAAAAGATGTTGAACACTAGTAACCAGATCCACCATCACCACCACAACATATCTTTCCTTTACCTAGGTTATACATAACAATGTATATATACACCCAAATGTGTATATTGGGTGTTATCCAAAAACTATTATGATGCCACACAAAACAAATATTACATTCTATTAAATTAGAATGCTGATAAACCTATACATTTCCACAAGAATATTTGAAATATTTCAATGAAATAATTTTATGTAAAACATTATCAATGAACCATTTTTAAGGAAAAACTTGTTCAATAATAAGATTCCATAAAATAAAAATTGTACCCATGTTCAACCATAAGCCAAAGATTAGCACCACATCACATGAGCATCATGTCATAAGAGAGCACTTTGGGAAATCCATATAGGTAACTAGAAAAAGTGGTACCCTATGAACATTATACCTTGGTGATCAGAATCCTCCAACTAAACTACCGACAACAATCACGTGCATGATCCACTATAGGGGAACATATCCCAATTTCCATTGGTCTTCAAATCATAAGTCAATACAAACATAATTCCCATGAATGATCTATTAGAGGGGATCTAATCCCAAGGTCTAATGGTCTCCGATCATATCATATGTTTAGTTAGCATTGTTGCGTCAATCCTACTAGATGAATCCGGGCCTCACCACTACTGAGTTAACTAGAATACTGGTTTTTGTTTTCCCACCAAGATACATGGGATTACCTTTTTTCTCAAATTCCATTTCATATATCATACGAATCATCACTTTCATATACATGTTCCAAGTATCATAAGAACATTATGAAATCACCACTGTCCCATTTTTTACATTGATCTAGTGATCAAAATCTGTATAGAAACCACTATTTTTCATAAACAAATCCAATATCAATATCACAGACACCAAAACCATTTATAAATACATTTCTCACAACATTTAAAATTTGTTAAATCCATTTAGAAAAACAAAAATAATAAAACACATAGGATCCAACCATTTCCATTGGTAAATCCTATTTATAATTAATACTAAGATAAAAAAAATTTATAACATGCTACACATCACATTCATAATTGAAAAACATATTTGAGGTGCATAATAAGAAAGTGAATATGCAGCAAAACCCATTTCTCTTGAAAAAAATCCACTTTCAAAACAGTCACACCTTTCAATTTCTTTTAAAACAAAATTTTCTACTTTTAAAAAAGGTATAAAACTTATTCTAGAACCACCCAATAAAGAACTGATGAAACATGACCAATTTCCTTTAGAAAACCAATTTTCATCACATTTTTGTATCAAAACAAAAAAAACAAGTTCATCACCAAAACAATAATCCATAGAACACTTTTAAAAAATCAAGAAAGAAAGAAAACTCATATAATAATGTAAAATCATGAACCACCTACCTCAAAATATGAAACTTCTTGAAACCAGTGGAAAACCACAACTACACCACCAAGAGAAGCTATAAAAGAAATATCTGAAAAAATATAATGATTCCACCCAACAACACAAGAACAACCCATCATTAGTTCAAGAACCCCACTAAAAAATAAGAACCCAAAGAGGGAGGGGGATAAACCCTTGAAGAATGAATAAATCAAGAAAATGGATTATTACATTATGATTTCATGAGGTTTCCACTCCAAAAAACCAAATTATTGATTTTGAAAGGATCAAACAAGTATTGTAGGAATCTCCTAAGGCTGAAAATACTATACAGGATGGATGGGAGGTGATTTAGTGTTGAAATAAATGAGTGTACAAGAGTTTTTTCCTACTTTTTAATAACATAGATAGGTCACATGGTTATCCCGTATAGTTATCCTAACTGTGTGGTGACTGTGCATCCCTAACTATCCGATAGGAACAAGATGCATAGTTACCTAGCATGGTTTTCCAAACATTGTACCAATCATTCGGTCACCGCTATCCAAAATGAACATGTTCTGCATGGTTTCCTGGGTGAGGGATCATGGTTTCCCCATACCATGTTCCAACCATGTGATCCCAACTATCAATCCTAGAATCTACATTTTCACCATAAACTCAATGGGAAACCAAAGGATAAATGGAAGAGCGAACAAAAACCAAATATTAACTCAAAAAATAATCACAGATATAAAAAAGTGGTGATATAAACCTGATAACCCAAGAAATATATGTATTTCTCAGAAATTCTTAGATGACTACCAACAAATACAAGTAAATATTTTCTTAAGACCCACAAATACACCTTTTGAGATATGACATTTCCATGGAATAAAAATTATTGTATCTATAAGTCACACTATTTTATAAATATGGTGTTCTCATAATGTTTCCAAGAAAATATCTATGTTCCTTTTATAGTCAGTTCTAGTTTTGGTGTATATCTCATATGTCATCAACAAACACACCTAAAAATTATTTTATATTTCTATAAAAGTTATAGACCATTAATGGAGTGAAGAATATTGGTGAATTTGTGAGACCACAAGAAATGAATTATTAGTAGTATTTTCTATATTGAATCTGAAATATTTTTTGAAATATCATCCTTTCTAACCCAGAGATTAATATACAATGACTATAGATCAATCTTGGTGAACCATTTTGATCCTTTTAATTGATGAAATAGATCATAAATTTTAGGAAGAGGAATTTTTTTATCATATCCCGATTCAGTTTATGTTAGACAAATAAAATATTAGTTGTGCCATATATATTCGGTAAAAATAATATTGGACCAAAATGATTTCAATGGACATACAAATCCCTTGATTTTAATTTTTCCATTCTGAAATTTACTTGATGTAGGTAAATGGATTACATACAATATGATTGAATTGAAATAACAATCCTTCCAAAAAGTAGGATGATAGTAAATTAAAATTCCCTTTCAGGTGTATATATAGAGAGAATGTATGGAATGAAATAAGGGTATCGATCTACTATAATAGGAAGATTTCTATTCTTGACCACGTCTATTGATACCAAGGTTTTTCTCCCAACAAATAATAAATTGTTTTGAATACATTTTTTATGAGTCTTGATATTCCATGATTCACACCCCATTTCATTTTGAAAAGGTGAATTATCCCATCTGGATATGTGAAAGTGAAACATTGATCTTAGAAATCAATATTATCCGAGAATTTTACTGACCAATCGATCCCTGATATTAGATGAAAATTATTCATTTCAAAGATAGTGGCCTCCCCAAAAAAATTCCATATCCCCATGGTAATGTAATATTATACACACCAAAATACCATATAATATAATTCCCCAAGTGGTGTATTGATGTTCATGAAATGTGGAATCATTTCCTTATGCCACCCCATTTGATTCACCACTTAAGAAGCAGCAAAGTAGTGTGATGTGTTAGTGTAAAAAAACATTCATTAAAATTGATTTGAGAAGAATTGAACCTTTCACCATAGAAGGACACTATTCTTCATGAAAAATAGTATACTCAACTCCAAAAATATTCTCATCAAACCCATATAGTATATTTTACCCCCATGTCGAAATTAATCAAACTATGACATCATGGTGTTCTGAGAATCATTCTAACTAGTTATACTATAAAGAAAATAGTCACTCAAATGTGGCCATCCTTGTTGATAATTTAAATCATGATTCATGATAGGATATTATTTATACACTATATTGAAGGATTTCTAAAAAAATATTTAATATTACCCATACTTCCATTGTTATGACACTCTTCAGGTGCATTCGTACATTTTATTTTGAAGTGATCAAAAGATACACTTAAAAGAAACCCTAATAGTTCTTTCAATATGGAAAAAAAGAAGTATACTGAGTAGATTGTCTATGTACTACATTGTATCCCAAGAATTATATCTCCATTCAATGATTGTTTTCAGCATTGTGGTTTCCACTATTTATCATATCTCTACTAAGATTCCTAAAAATGAATATCTATACCACCATAAAATTATTAACTTTTTTTACAATTCTCAATACTATACATCACTATTTTATAGCATATGTATGGTCATAATCCCAACTGAAACATGAAAAAATTTAGAGATTCAATAGTTTCTAATGATAATTAGAAGACATCTTGGTACAAAAATTGAGCTCCATACTCTAAAAAATGAAAGAACCCTTTTATTTAGATCAATGAAATTTGTTTTACTACATCCAGAGAATGAATGTGGGTAGAATTTTTTATGAAAAACCGAATCAAATACCTCCCAAGTAAGGCCTGAATCAACATTATCTTATATTTCTAGATCTCATAATTTTCCTCCCAAATCCTCAATAATATGCACAACTAAATTCACCTTATTTTTATCTAGAGTACCTTGGAAATTTATTATTTGTTTATCCTTCCCATCAATTCCTCATCCTATATGAATCATGCATCACCCAAAAAATTGGTGAACATTTACTTTGAAATTCAAATGAATGATCAATATATAATTCTTCAACCACACTTTTTCCATTTTATAGAGCTTTCAAAGATTATAAAATTCTTTTCATGAGCTACTGATTTACCAATGGTTCATGAAAACCACTTTTCTTATGGATATATTTGGTTGGTTTGTTAATATCTTAACAGGTGGAATTTAACTATAGATATAGTAAAAATCTCTTCTTAGTCACTTCCAACTCTATTGTCATTTATTTTAGCATATACAATTTTACAAGCAGTGAGTCATAATGTAAATCTTTTAAACTATGAGCTACAAATTATGATATGAATGATGAATTCTAGTGTTAAGTCTCTTTATTAATTAATGTTACACCACCATCATTGTCGAAACCAATGATGATTAGTTGATAACACGCCTTAGAGTGTTCAATAGACACTCTATACCTATACCATCTTGGTAACTTGAAGTTCAATATAAACATGTCAGCTATGACTTTTTTGTAATAAATTTAAATTCCCAATGCATCCTATCACCACTTCCACCATCACAACTAATAGACCATATGAAACTGATACAACATTTATCCACCCTACCATGATTCATTAGCATGCTTAGGACCACAATGCAACTAACCACAGGTGCATCTCCATACCACCAAAGGATATAAATAAATGTTGACGGTATATGACCACATTGAGGGATGATTTACCCTCACACACCATTCAACCTATAACAACATAAGAATAATAAAAATATATATATAATGATGCATGAGAAAAAAAACCAATTTCTATAAAAACTATCATAAATTGGTCAAATTCCTGGTGTGAAACAATATAATCAAAGACAACGAGCATGCACCCAAGTGGTAGAGGCTTCGGCTTCGAATCCAAGAGATCCATGATAAAATTGGGGTGGGGGTGAATTTTCAAGTAACTGAAGCAGTACTATAGTAGTTATTATAGCAGGTACTGTTCATTACTATAACAACTGACACTATTCTCCCGATTGGGACCTTCAGGCCACCAGTTTGGGCCTACGGGTCTTAGGGACTTCAGAACACAAAATGGTCTTCGCGCTATAAGGCATTTGAGCTGTTGGGACTTCGGGCCACCAATGGCCTTTGGTCTACTTGGCTTTAGGGCCCTAGAAAATACCAAGAAGAATAAGGTGAACCATAAAGGAGTAGGCCCAGAGGAGGGTTAAAAGAAATATAGAAACCGCTAGAGTAGGTCTAACCGGATTGGAATATTGAGAGGGTATTTCAACTACCAACGGGTCCAGGAATCATGTAGCTCTTCAAGTAGAAATTATATCTGATCATACATGTGTGGTGTGGAGCTAGGAACTTTCAAGATGTAGATGTTTGGTAGAGGTTATTTCATGTGTATCAAGTCATGGACCTCTATGTTCATGTATTGGGAAGTGTATAGGCCTTTTACGTTGGTCCAACAGGTCCTGAAAGGGTTCCCCTTCAACCCTTAAAACGGTGATTATCCAATAAAATAAGGCCTTCAGACCATTCAGTGTAATATAATCAAATGTGTCCACCAAATAAAAAGACACCCAAGATAACTATACTACCAAATGTGTCATAACCCCAAGCTCAATATAATGGAAAACTCTAATATCTAGCCTCATTAATACATTATTACCACTACAAGGTGCTCCACTTGTGAAGTAAGTGACCTTACCCTTACATATATCATAATAAAAACATCATCATATGCACAAAAAGTCATATAAAGTAGTTGAGTAAACAACATTATAGGTAATCTCCAGAGACTTCCCACATTGAAAACTAATACAAAAATGACTCATCTTTCCATTAATACATATATATATATATAAGGAAAAATCATCATATCTACTGTAAAAGTAATATATATATATATATATATAAAGAATAAAATTAGTGAAAATCACCCATGAAATATACCTAATTTTCCATGTTATATTCCACAAAATGAATCCAATGCAGCCCCCACTACATGATACAACATCAATGAAATAACACACATATAAAATGTCTTTTTACAGACATAAGTTGTCATTTTTCATTGAAAATTCACATTCCCCAAAATCTATCACCAAAAACCCATTCCGAGCCAATAAGACCCAACATATACTATTCATGAATGCAATTCAAAAATATTTATTTATATACCAAGTAAAAATAAACCATTGATCATAATTTTTTTAAGTTTTAAATTATTAATAAAATGAATTACTTCAAATATCTTTTTCTTTCAATTTCTAATTGAAGTAGTGTATGATATAAGTCACCTACCTCCAAAAATTCATCCAATAGAAACTAAAAAAATGATATTTATAAGGAATGGATTCATAGAATTTTATTTTGAAAGACCTATCATTCATGTACCTTAGTAATAAGATAAAGAATGAGGGTATTTCCAGAAATAATAAAGTCAAGAAATTCAAATGTTCCTATAAATATTTTACATGATTAAGTCTACTTAGTGGTTATCTTCCCCAATGCTCAGTGGTGGTTTTGGTCATTTTTAAAAACTGAGATATTATGAGCCAAGGCATGGACCTTGACATCATGGATGGTACGAATATATTTTGTAAACCTCCCTGACTTAGTCCACAACATAGTGTATCTCCATAATCCATTTACAATCCTCTTTTGTGAGGTTGAAACCTCCTTGGATAAGCCACCATGCCCATAAAAAGGGATAATTGGCCTTCCAATATAACATAGGGACTACGACAAAAAAAACAAGCATCTATAAGGTGTGGTTTTTTATTCAAAAATCAACTCACCGTCCCCACAACACTGAAATTTACAGGACCATAGACTATACCATAAATTGTTCTATAACATGGTGATTCATAGAAATACATAATTTTATTTCTGAACTGATCCTCTCTCCCAAGATTCCCAAACCAAAATAAACCATATTTATCACTTAAAACATAAAATAATAGTTTTATTCCTCAAAATAGGGTTTCAAATTATCCCCACCAATGGAATTTAAATCCTTGGAAAGTAATATCTTGTTGGTGTTTTTGAATAGATTTGACTATTTATCTTGTATAAAATTTTCACACTCCTTATTTTACCCATGTTCATGGTTTTAATACTATAATATACACACACAAAAGATGCATTTTCCGTTCAAGATATTGTATTTCCTATACATAATCAAAATAGAGTAGTGAAAAAATGTAACATCTGGTGAAAGTGTAAGATAATTCCATATAATCACATGACTTGGATCTGACATGTACTTATTTTATTCATATATATATATATAATTATAGACTTAATTAAATATCAGAGGTAAAAACAACTCATATTCCATTTTACTTATGTGCTTGGGAGTTCCAAAATATACCATATATCAAGGCAATAGATTTATCTACTTTTTAAAATAATGAATCCCAACCTCAGAGATACTCTTGAGAAAACGTGGACACTAACCTCAAAATAAAAAGGATGAAAATAGCGATCTGTATATTATTTTTTATGGATTTGGGTCACTATTATCCATTTTCCGATTCTATATATTTTCAATATTGTTCTATGTATAATTATATGTCCTATAAGTGATGTTTTACCTATCAATACCAAAAAATTTGATATTTATAGGGTATCTCCTACAATTATGTGAATAAATCCATATGTATCAGTAGCTAATAACTATTATTATATACAAACTCCAATAATGGAAAATGATCTTCCTATGAACAATCAAACTCCATCCCACATTTCCTTAGAATGTTTTCTAGAATCTGAATAGTATGGTTAGATTGATCATCAATTTGAGGGTGATAAGCCATACTAATGGTCAAATAGGTTCCAAAGGACTGTTACAAAGACATCTAAAATCATAAGGTAAATATTGTGTCTCAATTAGTGACAAATTAAGCATGTACCCCATGAAAATTCTCTACCTCCTAGATAAGAATAAATCTATATCATCAACTGAATTCAATTCTTAAATTTAAATGAAGTTTTATAACTTGGTAATTTAGTCTATAATCACCAAAATAGCATCGGGCTTCAGAATTGTCCTCGATGACCAGGTGAAAAAATCTATAGAAATTTGTTTCTATGTTTTTATGGGAATGGGTATATAATAATATGAATTTATATATAAATATGGATACATTAAATAAGATATTATTCCTGATTTATTTGATAATGCACTAGGTTTTGGTTTGTTTTTTCAATAATTGGGAATTTTGTAATCAATGTAAAGAATGATGAAAATTGGAGAAAATAGAATCTATATGTCATGTGCATCATACACAACGTGTATACCACATTCACATCATTATTGTAAGATTAAATACCATCCTATGAAGTTTTTAGATGAAATTAATCCCATACACAACATTAAAATTCATTTTATGACATTTAAATTTGAAATATAATAATTCTAACAAAAGTTAATCACATACAAGACATGTATAAATTGCATAACACGAATAGTTAAATTGATCCCTCAGTGAAATATACAAACATATTCTTTGGCATTAATTTTGGATGTCAAATACATGACGTTCATCCAACTTACATGACATGTAGATATTGGTAAAGATGTTACTCAAGCAATTACAAATTTTTCATGGCATACACATCCTGAAATTTCTGGCCTATCAATATTTCAAACCTCCTCCACATATAGAATGGTCAAAACAATTTTGTTTTCTCTCATTTTCTTCCACTATTTTCTCTTATTTTCAATTATTTTCATTCCAAAACTATTTCAATTCATTTCATTAATTTTTTTAAAAAATACATTTTGGTTTTTAATAATTATATTTCTATTATACATCTATTATGACTCCACTTCCATTTTTTACTTCTATTTCATCACCGATAATTTTTCATCATTAATACTTTAATCGTACATCATTGTTTCTTCATGCACAATGATAATTTAACTGTATTTAAATTTCATTAAATTATTTGTTCTTTATTTTTAATTTTTTTAATTATGGATTGATTGTTTTGAAATTGTTTGATGATTATACAAAGCATGTTTAGTATTTCCTTACTTTTAATCATCACCTCCATCCATGAATAATCCATACAAGGTAAGGTTTTGAGAGTATGAGTGTTTCTGATTTTAATTTCTATATATTAATCCTTGGTAACCCAATGGATAGTAATTATGTTATTAATAATTGTTCATCACATTATTTTGTACAACCTTGACTATGGGAAGTGTAATTGAATGAATATAACCCAGTAAGAGTTGAGAAGGACTATGAATATTTTATTGGGATTATTTTTATATAGAATCTAAGAATAATTCACCTAGGTTTTCAACTATACTATGACCATGGTAAATTTTCAACATAGGTAGACCCAATTTTTTATCCAAAATCAATTGGTGACCTTTACACCTCATCACAACATAAGATGTGGGAATATCCCAAGGTAAATCTAGGATTATCTTCTGTCAAGATCCCAAAAATAGATCTAGTTCCCTTACATTATTATTTTAATTAAATACAAACAACATATGATTAGAAAAAAAAAATAAATAGTGAAAGTTAGGAATATTTCTAAGGGTTTTTTCTATTGGTTATTGACCTTCTAGTGATCCTCATGTGTTCAACCCTACACCGCCGCTTTACTACTCCCTTATAGTAATTTTAGAATGGGATTACACAATTCTAATTTGACCACCATTCACATGAGTTCAATGACACATGTTGTAGGGTCAAATTTTGGCACAATTTCAGGGGATCATTACTGAACAAGCATAATGAACTTTAGATCAAACCATGGATTACCTCACCCCACCCCTTTTATCTTTGTTCCTTCCAAATTTCCTTTTTACATTTTACTCATTTGGGACCAATTTACTTTTTTATCCCCCTCCCTCTCCCTCTCCCTAACTATCTTTCTCTCTATATTATTCTCAGCTAGTTCATGGGTGATGGACCCTTGACTCACTCAAGAAGACTATAAACACAAGAATAATTTATTTTTTACCTCTTGATTGATCGATCAATTACATTATCCAAATGAGTTTCAATATATGATCATAAATATATTATTCCTTCACTCCCCCAAAATATGTAATATGTGTGACTTGACAACCAGGGTGAGTGACCAGCACTGCTGCATCATGCCATTATGGATAATGGTTTTCTATCCATTAATGGTGTTACACCCAACATGGTACTCCCACCTATTCAGGGGCACAAATTTGTGATCAAACCATGAATCATCCTATAATGACCCAAGAATAGTGTATGTTAACATTACATAATTTTTTCAGAATACTTAATACACTATATAAACAGACGCCCAAAGACCATATTATTTTAGTGTATTGGGAAACATAGAAACATAAAAACGGACACAAAAGTAAAATAAATTATATCATACTAGGTTCTTCATTACTATCACCCATCTTAGAAATATCATAGATAATACATATCTTTATAACCTTGGGAAAGGAAACATAACAAGTGGTGAGCTCAGTTGCTCACTAAGGGTAGAAAAAGAGATACATAAGCATAATCATGACGATAAGGGTATGAAAACATGTGAATATAATTATAACATCATACCCTACATATCATAGATAATATAAATGAATCATGTAGTATATATTGGAAAATCATAAGAAAGTAATCATAATGGAATCAAGATAATAACCCAGAAAATCATAATTGGTGAATAAGACATAGATTTTTTTGGTATACCCATAAGACTACAAAATCTTATTTTCAAGGATACCTAACAAGACCATCATAACATTTTAGGCATGGGATATAACCCATGTATCTACTTTGGTATTAGGCTAAGAACCTGTGTACCCTTTTATTTTCATGCTTGGGTTATAACCAATGTACCCTTTTATTTTCAAAATTAGGATAACACCCATTTACCCTCCTGTTTTCGGGCATATGTTACAACCCATGTACCCTTTGAGCTTATATACCACTTATCATTCCTCTAATAATTGTAGGGAGATATAGTTCCCACCAATAGTATAACAAAATCATACATACATGTGCCACAACATAAATAATCTTGCATCATATCATGACCCATTAAAAGAGATGGGTTTCATAAACGTCATATCATAACCCATAAAGTGAAATGGGTATAATAAACATTTAATAATATAACAATCTATGGAAAATATATAGGTTTCATAATCATTTCATCCTTGAATAACCCGTTAAATTAAGTGGGTTTCATAAGCATATAACTCATGAAAGAGAAATAGGTTTCATAAACACATCACCCATGAAAGATAAATGGGTTTCAGAAATTTCATTCCATAAAAACATAAGACATTAATAAAAATAATATGAATGGTATCCTATGATCATATCTCTAATAAAGCATAAACATAACCAAATATGTCATCTTAGATGGAGAAGGACTTTCAAAGATCACTTGTACCATAAAATTTATTTGTAAATCACTTTTCAAAAAATATAAGATTTTCAAAATCCTTTTCCTCTAAAAGACATTAAAAATATATAAATTAGACATGAAAGATAATTTAAAACATTTGTTGAGTAAAATATATTTTACACTTTGAGAAAAAACTTTTCAAAACATAAAATATTTTGAGGAACATTTTCATTGAAAATATCCTTCAAAACATGAAAATAATCTTGATAACATTTCAAAAACATTTTTCTTTCAAAATAATTTTAAATATTATAAAACAATACTTGAAACAATTGAAATCCTTTTCATTGAAAAGAAAATTTTTAAATCATATAATATATTCTTTTAAAATAATTTAAAACAATTTTTAAAAATGAAATAATTTTTTAAAACTCTTTTCTTTTTAAAGTAATTTTAAAATAAACAAATTTTTATAATATTATAATTATTTTAAGAAAAAATAAACTAGTAAACATACAATTTAATCATCAAGGAATTTATGTCCATGACAGTAGGTAAGTCCATACATTTCGAACGTTCTTTTTATAGCTTAAAAGTTTGGAAAAGTTCCTTGATCAGAAAACAAAAATAAGGTTCCTTTTAAAAACATTTTTTAAAAAGTAAATACATGGGTAAAAATATCCTTGAAACATAATAGGATAATTGTAAAATATTTTTGAATGATTTTTTTATGAAACACAAATTTATGAATCAAAGGAGAAAAAAGTCAGATATTCATGAAAAAAATTATTAGTAATCCTAAGTATCAAAGAGTGGAAAAATAGTACCATTAATTGGATATATAATTAATAATCAGAAGTTAATAAAATTAATGGGATTTATTGAGTGGTGGATTATAATATTTCCTCAATGGAAGCATAATTATAAACAATCTTGATAAAGGATGAGATTGTAGATATAAACTATTACCACTTTGGAAAATTTGAATCATAATAAAATAGAAATGACAACATTAGATGAATATTAACATATAATTAAACGAATTATATTCATTAAATAAAATTTTAATGTAAATATATACACCTCATTAAAAAAAATAGGTTCATAACATGGAATGCGTCCAAAAGAAGGAACATTGAGAAAAAATTACTTTTCCGATTTGGTAACTTTAGAAACATAAAAACCATGAAAGAAAGATAATAAAATCGATATGTAAATAACCATAAATTTATGCATAATAATAATAAGATAAATTCATGGTAATTATACTCACAACACAAAATAAATGAGTGGTGAATAAGGCATGTATCTCAAAGAAATAAAAAGTGATATGAAATTCCCTTACCTTAAGTCTTTTCTTTATTTATACCCATTAAAATCTACTGTATAACAAATAAAAGTTTATTAAAAATATAACATAGATCCGTATTATTACTTATAAAAATTTATAATATTCACTTATGACTTTATACTAACTGTTTATTGACAATTCCATGTTAAAGTAATGTTTCGGTTAATAATCGCTTTGTTTATCCCACTTTTTTTTTGATTTGTTATTATTTAACCGCTTAAATAGATCGTGATTTACTTAATTGAATAATGTAAAAAATGATGTATATATCATATATATTAAATATATAAATATTTATAGTAATATATAAATATATAAACATTAAATAAAATACATCATTTGTGGAGATGGTAGACCGTACGTACACATAAACGCTACATATGTTTTATTGTCATATAGAATGAATGAAAGTAAATGAAATATTTCTATATAAATATATAATATCATTAATATATAATTAATATTTCATATATATCATAAAATTTTGTTAAACCCATCTTTAACACATTGCATGTAATGTGTGAACGAATCACATTCCCTTAAGAAGGCGATAGGCCACACTTCTATCGCATTTATCAAAAATTGAAAGCATGAAGATATTACTTATATAATAACTAAAAAATTATAAATAGATCATATATACCACATATATCATATAAAACATATATATTAAAACATAATTTTCAACCATGATAAGTGGTAAAGGAAAAAAGAACAAAATCATTTTGTGAGGTTGTAGTTCACAGTACAAAGAAATGGTAAGTTTGTTACCAATTAGAGGAAAGTGTGTGTAAGTGAAGTTAAAACCCATAGAATAAGAAAATTTCAGTGTATTGAGGATAATTATTTTACTATAAAATTATGTTATAAGAATATTTCAGTTGATGGATAATGAAAATAAATGAATGGAGGTTGAGGGAGGAGGTTACCTCTTCTTTGGGTAAATACTTTCTCCATGCACAAAAGGGATTTTTTGGTTGGATTTCTTCTCAATTTTAGGATTCAAGGAAGAATTTATGGTTTTTTGTATCTTATTTGATAAGATTTTGTCTGATAAAAAGGTCTTTATAGGTGTGAATAATTGGGATGGGTTATTTCCTTTTTATATTGTAGAAGGAGTGACATTATTGTAAACTATTGGAAAGGGAATTTCTCCCAGGTTTCTCCTATTAAAATCAGCTCCAATAATGAAAAAAATTAGATATAAGGGAGAATATTGACTTAATATATCCTTAAAATTTATTTTTTAAAATTTTCTTTGTAGTTTTGGGCCTTAAGTTTCATGTTTATTCCTTTATTAAGCTAATTTTACCCACAATGGTTGTAATTAATTTTAATTACTTTCATTAATATTTGTTTTGTAAAAAATAGAGTTTATTTTATTATATATTATAATTTTTTTATTCCACATATGAAATTCATTTTTCTAAATTACAATCACATAATTGGTAGAAATTAATTTAAATTTAATCTTGTGGACAGGACAACAAAGCGGGTTTTTAAAGTAAAAATGTTCAAATGTTTGGTAAGGTTTTATATGAAATTTCAATGTGAAATTGATTTTAATGACATAAATAGGATTAATATATATATATATATTATATAATTTAACTTTAAAATAAACCTAAAACATAATTTAATTATATAAGTAAATTATATGAAAAAGCATTTTTGAATTAAAATTCAATATTTTTCACGATTCATCAAAAAATAAAACTTCAAATAAAAAAACCAAAAATTCACCCAGATAGAATTTTTATGTTATTATTTGAAATATGAAGTTTACATTGACATATAAACTAAATAAAATTTTAAAAAATGGAATTTAAAATGGGACTTCTGCTAAAATGTTGTAAAATTACTTTTTAGAAGAATATATATTTTTATTCATAAAATTAGATTTTTTATTATATTATACATATCAAATATATTGGTTTAGTATGAAAAATAATTATTGAATATGTGATATATAAATTTTATTGAAAATATTATTCAAAAGTATTTTTTTAATTAATTGAGGTGAAATTGTGTTGTACATAGAAAAATAGTTTTTTTAGAAAAGTAAATTTTTTTTTCAAATAGTTCTTACATTCACTTGTCCTAATTGATAACCAAAGGATTAGTTTTATTTACATGTTTAAATCATATTTTCAAAATTCATTTAGTATTATTTTTAAATTCCATTCCAAAATCATGGTGGTTGCTATAATAATATTTAAATAATCATATTAATAGTATATTATTTTTTGGTAGAAACTATGCATTGCCTGTTACACAAGCTATTGAAGGAACTCGGAATTGTGTGTAACACAATCCAAACATAGTGTTTCATGTGCTGAAATCTAATATAAATTCTTATTGTAGTGCACCGAACCTAAACGTAGTGCTTTAATATGTATAAAAATTATATTTAGTGTCAATTGAAATGAAACATATCAATAATATTAATTAATTCAAAAATAAATTCACAAAATATCAGGGTGTTACATTCTACACCCCTTAAAATAAATTTCTCCCTCAAAATTCATCTAGGTTGTCAAATTTTTAATAATTGAAAGATCCTTCCATAGAAACTCACATCATAAAAATTAATACTAAAACTTTCTTTAAAAAAGAAAGTTTCAAATATAATGGTTACCCAGAGTAACACATAACTAGTTTTCCTCATTAGAGAACATACATGGGAATTGAATACATGGACATGGAAGATAAATCTAACTATCAATTTATTATGAAGAGTGATAGGGAACCTAGTTAGAATAAATTTAACAATAAAAAATCCATAAATATTCGATGATATAAGGGGCTATTTGATTGATCGAAAATGAAGGTACTAGGGTAACATTTTTGGTTTCAAGATCATCTTTCATAATGTTAAATAATTTTCATAAAAATATATGCTTACATGATTATAGGATATCCTTACACTTTTTTGTCCCATGTTCAACATTCAATTCATCTTTCATTGCAAGAAATGAAGTTTAATATTTTAATACTAAATCATTAACAGATCATGAGGATCAAAAATATAACTTTAAATAATTCCAACTGTCATTATCACAAAAAATGTTTACTATAAGTTATCTAAAATGCATAAATATTCATATGGAGAGATAATACTTTAATATCTAAAACCTCATCCAGGGTTTAACTTAAACCATTCCTTTAATGGTCAGCCTTATAACCCTTCTGAATGATAGAAATCCAAAAAATAAGAATGATGGTCACAAAATGATATTGACAATGATCCCCCATATATCAAAAATTATCTATTGGCTATCACATTCCAAACATGTGCATAACCTCATACAATATTCTCTTGCCTGGAAATTATTTTTTATTTTATAAAGCCGGCTTAGGGGTGTCCGGTGCCCAGCAAAACAGATCCAGCAAACCATAAAAGAGTACAACTAAGGAGCACAAAATTAAAAGTCATAGTACCCGAAATATACCACATTTTCGACAAATACATTATCAGTTCTGAAGTCATAAATACTATCCAATTTACATTATACAAATCAATCGTGTCTTTATCAAAGTTAATCATAATTGTCTCAATATCTTGAACACATTAAGGGTTACATTTCCTTATTTTATAATACCACATTTCCACTAAACGACTTTTCTATGTCAGCAAACCCATTTAATATGTCATTTAAAATTCAGAAAAAAAATTATACTGAAAATAATTACATATTTTGTGATTCTTATAACATAATTTTTTAATTCCAAAACATAAATACGTAATTCACCCAACTTTATTCATAAACCATTAATCAAGCTTCATCATCTTATTTGTTAATACCCCTTTCATAGAATATGAAATATGAATTAGTCTTAATGTTCCTCAACCTCAATGTATTCATGATTCTTATGTTTAATGTACAAAATACTAGAAGAACATCTCATAACATTCACATTTCATTCATAGTATGTTTATCCTCAGTAGATTTGTCACGACCTCCTCCCCACAAAGTGTACCCCTCCTAGGCCGAAAATGTGAGAAGGGAGATAATGACCCCCGAGTCCCGCATCAAGTAGGCCCCGGGTTGGCGACTAGTACCAAGGGTATAGTAAACACACAAATGGGAGGCATTACCCTCTAAGAAAACACATGAGGAAGAGAGAGATAAGATAGACAACAACCAACTCCAACCCAGAACTGAAATATAAAAGAAACCCAAGTACATATATCAAATTCCATGAAAAAGTGCTACAACTAAAAGGGGAAAACAACAAGTACCCAAAAGAAAGGAAAAGACAGCAGCAACTACATTCCCGAATAGCTCCTACAACCACATGCTAGTAGTAAACAGCCTGATCTCCAACCTGCTCCATGTGACCTGAAAAACAATTTATATATACGTAGGGTGAGTATAATAGTATAATCAGTAGGATCCTCCCCAAATCCTCTAGTTCAAGAGTAAAGAAGCATGCTAAAGCACAGTTAACAACAACTGATACTAACTCATCACCTAAACAGGTATACTAAGTTCCCAACCTCACTATGGCTACTCTCACTAAGTAACGCATACAAGAATATATCATATAGTAAAGAACATAAAGGGTACCCCGCTACTACTTCCCCATTGGTTTGCCGCTTTTCCCCAATGACATACGTTCTGTGCATCTCTCTCCAAAGGCATTCCCATATAAACTTAGGCTAAGCTCCACAATATGAACCACGTGCACTACAAAGGCTTGCTCGCAGACACCTGGGCTAAGCACCACACCATCCTTACAACCAAAAGTAACCAGGTAGTTTCCGGGATCTACCATAGCTTGCATAACGTGTATCATACATCGGGTATTATACATCAACCCATCCCAGCCCATATGCCGAGTAAGGATCCTCAATCCATCGCAGCCTATACACGTTACACCTAGAGTAGTCCATAGGATAATATATCCGGAATATATGTGTGTGAAATAACCACAAGCCATTATACCCCTCTACATACATACATGAGGAAAACTAACCTCTGTGCCAAAGGCACTAGTATCTACCAAGAGAAGATAGCGGGGCTAAAGGGGGTAGTCAGCCATTCAACCTCCCATCAGAATGTTGGGGAAAACACCCCCAGGGCTCAGAATCCCTGGGGTGTCAGTTTCCCTTAACGATAGGGTGGAATAGCATATAGAAACACAAAAAGTACAGAACATATAATACTCACAACCACACTATGGGAATAACCTAGTCTTATACACAATTGTAGCTAACGTCTCTCGGACTCTGGGCTGCCACTTCTAAGACTATGTATCCTATAAACACAAGAACATTTAAGGTATTTATTATATTACTTCATTAATATTTTATCAATTCCACTATATGTTAATTAATTCATCAAACATTAATTAACCATGAAAACAACCTCAATAAACTGAACTGGAATCATATTCAAAAACAACTGCTCCTTTTTAAAAACTACATCACATTTAAATTCCAGCATCTCTATCCCCATGAATTATCACCATTTTATCAATATTTTATTACAGAATTAATTTCCCATATTCCCAAGAATTCTAGAAAAGCATCCTATGCTACTAAACACAAGGGGGATCAACATGGTGAGTAGGTGTACTACCCGTCGAGTCTTTTCCACCTATAGCAAGAGCATAGACCCATTCTCCTTTGAGAAGATAGACACAGAAATCATGTGGCATACCCCGCATGTCTTCGCCTCCTTCGAAAGTAGGGTATGCAAGACTAGCTTCCTTGAGCAGTGGGAATAGTAAAGCAGATAAACATTCAATCACAGTCACCAAGAATCTAACAAGCACATAAATCCCATACCATCATCCCTGTTGTCCTCCCCGACACCCACATGCATAAATTGATGCATCTCGCCACTCTAGGTGTCATCCGCTACCACAACCACAAGTCCTCCCTACCTCCATATATCACAACACCCTTCCAGGGTCACATCACATCACAAGTAGCAGGAAATCAAACATCACATCAAATGGGCTCTTGGAACTTTAACAAGGCATCCAGCCTTCATACAAAATGAGCACTCATAGCTCTAAAGCAAAAGGCACTCGACCTTACGAACAAGAGGGTAACTAAGAACCCTACTAGGAATTAACTTTTATCAACAAACCAGTTCTTTAATCCCTCTTGAATTAATAGATTTAATTCATAGGATCCAATTTTAGGAAACCTATTCAGTAATCTAACACAAAAAATTTAACATGCTTACTATGCCAATTTTATTAACATAAAATTAAACAACTAAAACAATGGAAACAACTGGACTCATTTACATGCCTCTTTATCTTTAGCCAATTAATTATCAATTATTTTCGGCTTTACATTATTTATCAATTTCCATCAAGAACAAACATCTTAGAAAAGAAAGCATAGATATCACACTATCTAGAAAAACATGAGGTAGTAACATACAAGTGATAACAATTTCTTTATCCGGTTCAAATATTTAATTAGGTCAATTTCAATGTGATCTAAAGGGCTAAAACATGATAACTCTTTTATTTCACATAAACAATTAGAGAATCCATGAATCCACTACCTCAAACAGTTCCTCACATTCTTTATCCACACAGCGGGTCACAATCCTCCTCTCACGACAACTGCATCCACCCGAGGATTCCACGGTATGACAGTACCAACCAAACCCTAAGAAAAAACCATTAGAAGCATGAAGATTACATGATATAATATGGAAAGGAGAATAGGAGAAGATGAACCCCAAAACAATGAAGATACAACATACCTTATATTGAAGGTGGATCGATATAGCTTGGTTGCATCAAAACAGAGTAGAACCAATACTAGGAGTAAAGTTTGATTGTGCAACTCCTAAGGGAAGGATTGAAAGGTTCTAGCATCTCATAGCTAATAAAAAAGAGGAAGAACAATGAAGAATGATATCTCATTCCTTTTTGAAGATTTAATGGGGCTACGGTTTAAGATATGCTTAATTCTCCATTAAAAGTAGATCGCATTAACCCACAGGGTTTGACCAAGAAAAACATTCCAAGCCTTAAGAATAATTAATATAAGATTAATGACCCTTGACTCGGCCTTAAGAGTCCTCAAATAAGGATTTAAATTATTTTACGTCAAAGGAAACGTCAAAAGGGGCAAAACTGTAGGAATCTGGAAACATTGTTCACCTACCGTTATTGTACACCTACCGATCCCTGCTACCGATCTGTGCTAGGGATCTGTGCTACCGATCTGTGCTACCGATCTTTGCTACGGATCTGTGCTACCGATCTGTGCTACCGGTCTGTGCTACCGATATGTGCTACCGATCTGTGCTACCGATATGTGCTACTGATCTGTGCTACCGATCTGTGAAACACTGTACACCTACCAATACTTTTCATAAAACTGGAAACACTATTCACAAAACTGTAAATTTGAAAAAGTGTTGGGGATAAGTCACCTTGACCTCCCGGAACACCTCCAACACCACATTTTCCCAAATTAATGGATTGGAGGGGTCCGGGCCACTACATGTATAACCAATACTCATACCACCTTCCTTATTCTCTTCGTGAGATTTTCACTTAGGAAATCGATTTTCATAATGACCAACATACCACATCTAAAAAATTTAATGTTAACAAATTTCATTCTAGTCCCCTCTGATGACAAAAACTAGAAATAATAGTGTTAGAAACATTTTTAATAATAGAAACAACATAATCATGAAAAATAACATATACGATGTCTAAATGGGGACACATAATTATTTATTCTATGAAGACATATGTTTCTCAAAATTCATTCATAGGAAACATATATTTAAATCATTTGTTATATTTTATAAAGAGTTTGTGACTTTCTAAAGCATGTCCCCTATGCGTGTCAAAATAGGTGAGCAATAAGGTCTGTTGTCATGTACTGGGTTTCTCTCAAGTCAGGCTCGCCGCACCTTTTTAGGGCTGCTACACCAAGGTACATATATTATATAGCCACAAAAACATGTATTATCTAGAAATGGATGTATTTATAGGGAACTACTCACTCTATCCTTCATAGAAATTCTGGGACATTTTCCTATACTTTTCGTCATCTTTCAAATTATCCTTAGAGATATCCCTAGAAAAATCTTTACAAATATCTGAAGGGATATCACTAATGTTTTTTCACCCAAGATTCCAAATATTTAATAAACATTTGACCTGATCCCAATTATATTTTCCCAATCTTAATGTATATTAATATTACATTACTTTTTTATATTACTTAATATATTGCACAATAATTTTCCTAAAGGCAATACTAGTTCAGTGCCTTTGAAAACATAGAAACATAAACACTAGTACATAAGTGAGCTACATTACCTCCCACCAAGTGCATCATGACTAGAACCATTCATAGACACATCATACATAATACATATCTTCATAACCTAGGTAAAAGAAACATAAAATGGGTGAGATAAGATGAGAAGTATGGGTAACAAGGGAGATATGTAATCATAATCAAGAACATAAGGATATGAGAACATGAGCATAACATTTAAAGATCACAACCCTCATATTAGATATAATATATACGAGTCATGGAAGAAGTATTGGTCATTTATAATACATGAATCATAATGGAATCAAGAGAATGATTTATGAAATCATAATTGATGAATATGACACATAATTTGGGGAATACACCAATGAAAAAAAATATTATATCAAGTACACCTACTAAGACCATAATAAACATTTAGTTTGGGGTTAAAACCCAGGTATCTACTTTTGTATTAGGATGACAACCCATTTATCCTATTATTTTTGGTCTTGGGCTATAACCTGTGTACCCACTAATTTTTAAACTCATTCTATAACTTGTATACCCTCCTGTTTTATGGCTTTAGCTACATCCTGCGTACCATTTGATCTCATATACCAATTATAATTACCCAATTCATTAGAGGGAGATATAGCTCCCACACATCACATAAGAAAATCATACATACATGTTTCACAAGATAAATAATGTTTCCTCATATAATGACCCATAAAAAGAGAAGGGATTCATAAACATCATATAATAACCCATGAAATTATATTTGTATCAAAAACATTTAATTTTATCAAAACATATGTAAAATATAAATGTTTCATAATAATATCATCCTAGAATGATGCATGAAATGAAGAACGTTTCATAAGCACACAACCCATGAAAGGGAAACAGTTTCCATAAACACATCACTCATGAATGAGAAATGAGTTTCATAAATTCCCTACCATCAAAACATAAACCATGCAGATAAAAAATATGAATGGTATCCTGTTATCATATCCCTATTAAATAACAATATATAAACAAGGATGTCATCTTAGATATATAAGGACTTTTAAAGATCACTTGGAACATAACCTTCCTTTGAAAATCTATTTCAAAAACATATAACATTTTCAAAATAATTTTCCTTGAAAACAATTTCAAAACCTAGAAAGGAATCATGAAAAATATTTTAAAACATTTCATAAGGAAAAAAACTTTTACACTTTGAAAAAAATGGTATTTAAAACTTAAAACATTTTGAAGACCATTTTCATTGAAAATAACCTTGAAAACATGTAAAAAAGATTAAAAAAATTTAAAACCATTTTCTTTGAAAATAATTTGAAATATTATAAAAGAATATTGTAAACCATTTAATTCTTTTTCTTTGAAAAAAAATATTTTCAAAACATACAAAGGAATATTTGGAAATCATTTAAAACACTTATCAAATATAGAAAAAATTTAAAAAACCATTTTCCATTGAAAAACATTTTAAAATCAAAAAAATCCAAAATTTTAGGATTTAAAAAAATTAAACATATAAAATTGAAAAGGAATCATCAAGGAAATGATGGAAATGACAACTGGTAGTTCTATATATTCCTAACATTCTTTTTCCACTATAAAAGTTTAGAAAATTGTCGTGATCAAAAAATGACTAGAAGATTAATTTTAAAACCATTTTGTATGAAATTAATACATGGGATAAAATATCATTTAATCATAACAAGATATTATTAAAAAAATTGAAATTTTTTTTTAAACATATTTTGTAAAGAACATATATTTCTGACTAAAAGGATAAATAAAGTCAGATTATTATAAAAACATTCTATTAATAATATTAAGTACTATATTGTAGAAAAATGGTATCATTACTTGGATATAACATGAATATCTAGAGGTTAAGAAAATTCAGGAGAGTTCTTAATATATGGATTATAATATTTCATCAAATGGAAGAATAATAATAAAAAATCTTGATAATTGATGAGATTATATCTATAAAACATTACGAATTCAATAATTTTGAATCATAATATAAGTGAAATAATAATATTAAATTAATATTAAAATATCATGAATATACTTAGATTTATTATATAGCAGGTCAAATCCAGTATATAAACCTCTTATAAAATATAGGTGCATAACATGGTATGTGTCTCAAAGAAGGAAAATTGAGACAATTATTTTTTAACAATTTTGTAACTTTTGAAACATAAAACACCTAAAATAAAGGTTAAAAATGGATATATAAATAGTCATAAATTTAAGTATAATAATCAAAAAATACAACCATGATAATTTTACACAGCACACAAATGAAATTTGTATAGAATATAGCAGGTATCTCACCCAAATAAAAATTGAGATAAAATTACTTCTCTTTAAGTCATGAATTTCATTGTACATGTTTAAAAATATTATATAATAAATGTAAGTTTGTTTTATATATACCAAAGAAAAATATTATTATATATAATACTATATAATATTCACTAATGACATTATATTACAAGTTTATTAACAATTCAATGTTAAGGTAATGTTTCATGTAATAACTGCTTTGTTTATCATACGTGTGTTGATTTGTTAAAATTGATCCTCTTAATTATATCATGATTTAATTATTTACATAATATAAAAAATGATATATAGTGATCTATATGATTTACAATAACATGAAATCAGAATCTTCCAACAAATGTGGAAATGATAATGGAAATTACATGCAAAAAGAAATCCAAAATTTTAAATAGAACTTACTCGAAAAATAGAAGGAAAATTGAATCTAATTGGGCTTGAATGCGTTGAAGAATGGAATCCCACAAATCTTGGATTATTGAATGTACACAAAAATGAAAAGAAAATGGGATTTTGGGAGGAAAAAGTGAACTATAGTTCGTAATAAATCAAAAGGGAGAAAAAAAATCATCCAGATGTGTCACTAAATCCATGTCCATGCTCTACATATATAGTAGATTTTAGTCACAACATGTACATGTGGTTCATAATGTGTACCCTTGATCTGTTTCAGCTTCTTGAAGATCTACTGTATGGCACACAGTTCTCATGCGTTAAGAGGTTTAACGAGGTACACAATGTGTTACAATTATTCATGACGTGTACCCTGCATTTATTCTTCCTATGTTTGTATTATTCGTAGATTTCTTATTTGGCACTTTTAGTTGGAATCACATAGTGTACGAGGAATTCCCGAAATGTAGTGGCTTTTCCCTGCTAGCCGACTGGTTTGGTCACGACTACCTTCACAACTTTATGTTATGTTGGGAGCTTTGGGTAAACAATGTGAATGAGGAAATCATATTGTGTAATCTATAGGGTTTTCACCTTTCAACCTAATTTCTCCTGAAAATTAGTAAATCCTTTATTCCTGCAAAATCAGACACATACCACATGCATTATCATACAGTTTAATGAGAATAAATGAATGAAGGTTTGAAAAATCTATATATGAATTGTGCTTATCAAATATCCCCATACATAAACTGTTGCTTTTCCCCAAGAAATAATGTCTCGATAATGATTTCATAAAGGATAAGAAATTTATAAAGCAAGAAATATCCATTATGTCCATTCAATTAAATTAGGTATAAGTAAAGAAATGGTCAAGTTCAAAAATCAATCCTAATAATAATGTCAGTCATGCCTCCTAGTTTGGATTTACTAAACAAATTTTCTTCTTCTAATTAAATTTTTTAACTACTTCCTAAGTTATAATCCCAATTGAAATTTACCTCACTATCTCACTCATCTCTCGGGGTGGACAAAAATAATATAATTGAGGTTATACCCGGAGTACATGTTCCTATCCATATGCAGGCACTAGTTCTACCATCTCTACTGTGTAAAGAAAAGTAAAAAAGTAATCTTGAGTGCTTAAGAAATTGGGTTCTAATGACTCTATGTTTTTGGGTAGGTCAGACAGATATGAAAAATTAGGCTAAAAAAAGAGGGTAATATCTGCAATAGAATGCAAAACATATCATAACAATTGTGATGATGTTCATTCTTCTGACTGATCAAATTGGTACTCCATCGGCTCGGGTTGGATCCATATGTATATAAAGTAGGTAAATGAAATATAATTCTATTCCTTTCCTATTTATTTCTTTTTCTTTTTCTTTTTGTATTTAAATTTTGGAATGTTGTGCCTAGGATAGATCTCACAGCCATCTCCTACCCATATTTGATCCTTTGTGGGATTCATCAGTCTGGAAATTGTGGTTCTTGACCTTCCTAATACAAAACCCATGAAAATTTTGTTTCATTCCATTATTTTGGGTTTTTTTTCAAAGGATAATAATTTTAATAGAGTTCCAAATGGTATAGAATTCACAACCTTGCTATCAGATGAGCGGCTCACATGTCTTTAGATGTAGAATCATCTTATGTTGTCTAAATTCCTCCCCACACTTGTTCAAAGGTGGTCTTTAAGCATTGTATAAGGAGAAGTGTAAGAAGGATAATAGGTTTGGAAAAACTTCATTCTAAGATGTCATTCATGGAAACTATTGGCTAAATGAGGGATAAATATCCAGTGGGCCTCAGGATAGTGGCTATCAAAGAGTGCCTTAGTCATTTTAATTTTATACAAGTTTAGTTATCACTTTGATAAGATCTCAGTGCAATTACTAGTAAGTCTACATGCCCCATGTATCTCTCAATAAATATGATCAGATAAAAAAAATTCAATCATTGGCTGAGAGTCCTCACGAGTGATGGAAGTCAAAACCAAACTGGAAATTAAAAATGGCATAAATCTTAAGTAGTGAGTTAATTAATCATAATTTCAAAGTTTTTCATTTTAATTAATCCTCCAAACATAGAAATCATTCTAGATAGGTATAAATAGGAATGAAACATAGTCCTTAACACTTATCCACTTTACTTTTTCTTTAATTACAAGAGTATAATGATATTTAGTTTTAAATCATGCTTTTCTTTTTGAAAAATTTCTTATAGACTAGTGATAACAACCAACATTTTATGTTTATCATAAGTGAAACATGATAATTTTCCCCACACATAGAATGGGACAGTGTTCCCACTATTAGTGAAATACACATGGGAGTGGTTTGATTTGAATATGAAATAAGTAGTAATGGTATTTTGATGAAAGAATTTAAATAGAAGTCAATCGATATCTCCCAAGAGTATGTGGTATGGGGATGATTGAAGTTGTATGAGCATGAAATTGTCCCTATAAATTGTTAGAGAAATAAAGTCTTACACTGGATAGCAAACATTAGATCACGGGTAAATGTAGTTCGAATAGCAGAAGAAAAATGAGAAGTAAAGAGACTGCTTTTATTCAATATGTGGGAGATATACATAATAGTTCCAAGAAAGACATGAAATTAAAACTAATAATTAAAGTACATGATATGACAACTCGGTAAAACACAATATTAGTAAAGGTGGACAATGAGTAGTCTCGTAGGGTCCACCGGAGTAGTGACTCAGTTTCCTCTAACAACTGCTAGAGGTTGTGTCTGTGAGTATGTGTGGTTGTTTGGGTGGGTTGATCACCTCTCGTGACCCTACGTGAGCATGGAAAAGATGTCGTAAGAAAGGAATCATGGGTTGCGGTGGTAGTTGGTGAGTTATGAGGTGACCGAGTACCCTATGTGCTAAGACATGTGGTGGAATGGGACTATCGAGGATGATTGAGGATTCAGAGAAGCTCAACATGCTACAAAAAAGAAATGATTCCACAAAAACTAAACTAGATATAAAGTTAAAATAAAATTACATTTATATGTGATGGTATATAGAGCATTCAAAAAGTAAAAACATCATGAAAAAGTCGAAAACTATCTCAAAACATGAAAGTGGCCCCAAATAGAAAATCCCAAAAAATAAATAAAAGTGGGATCATGGGTCCTCTGTGAAGATATCCTCTAGTGTCAGTCCCATGATGGGCATGTCAACCATCTATCCCATCAAAGAAGTGGAAAAAATAGTCAATGATGGGGAAGTAGGTACGGTGGAGGGTGTGGGAATAGAGGCCAAGAGATGGGCTGGGGTGGGTGGCAAGGAAGAACTGATCTGTACAAGGGTTTTTGATCTAGAAGCGGTATCAATGAAAGATATGTCTGACAAAGTAGGCTCAATGGCGACCCTCTTTAACTGCTAGATTTGCTCTGCCTAAAACTACTGTTGGGCAGTGGGGTCTATGAGATCGGAGGGTTGGTCCAGCTGGGTGGATGGGTGTGGTGGGATGGTGGATGGCGAAGGGACGACCATAGTGGATGAGGGTGATGGGGTAAATGAGAGAGGATCAATGAATATGATATGAAAATTGGAAGTGATCTGGCGAATATTAGACTAAAAACAATGAAAAAGTCCCCATATTTCTATAGGGGTACGATGGGTGGTCGGCGGGGTGGCAGCTGGGATGGATGATGGTTTGGGTGGAGGCGGTGTGGTGGAGGAAGGCAGCTGAAGAGGTGGGGTTACTACTGCTACTATGTCTGCCTGCTCAGGGGGTGCGGGTGCCTATACACCAGGCAGCCAAAATTAGTGATCATCCTTTTTTCCAGAATCCTCATCTGGTGAAAGAGAACAATATCGATCATTTCTACTAGTCCAATGAATGTGAGTTGTAGAGATGCCACGAAGACGCCGATAGAGCTGGCTAGTCGAGTGATAAAAGAACCTCCCAAGAGTATGCTACAATTTTTATAAGTCGGTGCTCGGGAGTAGGAGGTGAACTGTGCGGCCATACGGATTGGCAGACCACCCATGATAGATTTCAAAATCATTATGTCCATCTGGATGACGCTTCCATGCACCTTGCCTCGTGAAAACCAACCATGTGCCATGGCATGATGTAAAATGCATAAGTCCAACCCCGAGAGCAGAGTTGACTTCATGACTCGATCATGATATAATTGGGATTCACAGGCTATCAATGGCCACAACTACATAGAGAATTTGGGAGGGGGTTGGAGCTGAAGCATCGAGTAAATGTCGTAAGCAACAAAATCCTAGGTATAAATGCCAATCCTGACTCCAAACACAACAAGAGATAGCTCGTGTGGGTGGCCACTGAGGTAAAAATGGAGAGTATCTATTATCATCTTGTGGGTGGCCAAAATTCCAAAAAACATATCTTGGAATTTCTCCATGATGACGTCAATAATGGTGACGATGTGCATAGTTTCAAGGAGACTAGCTATGGGATTGACGATGTTCAAATGGGTGAGTTTCTACAGTTCCAAAGTCTTGTCTGTCCGCTTGGTATTCGTATGAAGCTTCAAAAGATTTACCCAGTGCATCAGATTGGATAATCATAGGATGGTTTGTAGGTTCAAGTCATCATTGGTGGATGCTGTGGTGGTGGCAGACTCCTCCTGAGGATCATGTGTTGCGCCTGTGATGGTTGGTGTAGGTGGTTCATCTCTGGAATTCTGTAGACTTTTGAAAACGGGCAGGTCCTCAGGTGGTGATGATGAGAAGGTGGGTTTGAAAGAATATGTGGAGGGTTAAGGGAATTCGTTAGTTCCATCGTAGAAGGTGAGTGTGCTACAGGGATAAAGAGGAGATAAGGGGTGAATGTTGGGGTAAAAGGGTAGGGGAAGAGGATGCATCTAGGGTTTGTGAGAGGAGAAGGGGGAGAAGGATGGGTTTCATGGGGTGCAGATGGGTGCAACGGGAAGGATGAGGGGAGGAAGACGAGGGGTTGGGGTTTTAACAAAGAGGGTCATGACTGTTCGGGTCATGACCTGCGGTATTTTATTTAAAAAAACTAACTACCCATGTACATGATGTGCAGAGAGTGGTCACATCGTGTATGGGGTAGAAATATGAAATTTTAAGGTAAAAAAAAAGTCATGTCATGTACCTGTGGTAAACGACGTGTACTGTTCTATGTTTGGACCATTGTAATGATCATACTTTATTTGTGAGATTTTTGGATGATGATATTAATCTAACCTAACTAGAACGTTCCTATCATGTGTTGTCTCCCAGTCAGTGCTTCCTATAAAATTGGGATCTTGACTCCGTTGATGGTTCAGTGGAACTTGAGGCTGTGGATACAACCTACATGGAATAGTTCCTGAAAGATTTTTAATCATTTTTTCCATTGAATTTGAATAGTTATTCTCCATTGTGTTGAATTTCAATTGTGCCGTAAGGAAAAACATGGACAACTGTAAAAGGACCAGAACATCATGACTTCAATTTTCATGGGAATAGTCTGAGACTTGAATTGAATAGAAAAACCTTATTTCAAAGAATGAAAGTATGTTGTGCAATTCACTGTTCGTGCCACGTTTTTGTTTTTTCTGTGTAAATCCTTGTGTTTTCATATGCATCTCTCTGGATTTCCTCCAATTTTGTCAATTGAAATAACCATTCCTCTCCTGCCTTTTCTAGATTGCGATTCATTTTCTTAATGGGCCAGAAAGAATTACATTCAAATTCCCCCAAAACATGACATGGTTTTCCATAAACTAGTATAAATGGTTTGGTTCATATGATTGTTTTATATACAGTTTTATATGACCATATTTCATCATCCATTTTGAGGCTCCAATCACTTTTGTTTGTGTTGACTGTATTTTCTAAAACTTTCTTCACCACCCGATTTGACAATTTGACATTCCCACTAGTTTGTGGGTGGTAGGGAGTTCAGGTGTTTTAGATAATTCCATATCTTTCAGGAAGTTTTTTCACTTACTGGTTCTAAAAATATGTTTTGGGATCACTAATGAGTAGCCATGAAAATCTAAAATGTGAGAATTCATTATTTTGAAGAAAATTTATGACTACCTTTTTTGTCATGTGTTGTGGCTTCAAATTCAACCCAGTTGAAAACATAATTGTCTGAAAATAGAAAGTAACACATACAATGTGATGAAAGAAATGATCCATTGAATTCAATACCCCAGACGTCAAAAACATCAACTTCCTTAATGGGTTTTTGTGGAATCTCATTTCTTTTACTAATGTTCCTAGTTATTTGGAATTTTTTGCATTGATGGAAGAATATCCATGTGTCATGGTGAAATTATGGCCCCAAAAAATATGCCTTTTGAGGATATTTTATATTGTGAACTCTAGTCCATAATGGCCTCTAGTTGGTGATGTGTGACACATTTGAATCACATATTGTATCTCTTCCTCTAGGACACATCGTCGTAACAGGCCATCAGAACAATGCATAAATAGAAATCGTGCCTCGCAAAAGTAGTGTTTGGTATCTGAAAAAATGGATTGCATTGCTGGTATGAAAGGTGAGGATGAAGGTATCCAGTGCCAAGATAGCTATGAAAGATGGTGAGTAATGAAATTTTTTCCCGTGGTCTCATTGATCATGATGTAAAATTATTACCACAAGAGAACCCAGCAGATCAATCTTAGTTTTGAATCTTTCTTTCTCATCAGGTATCTAAGGGCAGCATTATCTGTATGGACGACGAATTCGGATGAAACTAGGTATGAATGGAAATTTTCTAACGCATAAAATAATGATAAGAACTCCTTTTTCATAGTCTAAAAATGATATTGGCTTCATTCAAGGTGTGCATTGCATAATAGATTGGCCAAAAGACGGCACCTACATGTTGTCTGAGTACAAGTCCTATAGCAAGGTCACTAGCTTCACACATAAACGCAAGTTCATTTTCCCAGTTTGTTGCAATGATAATTAAAGATGAAGTCAGACTGTTTTTTAGTGTTTCAGAATCTTTTCAACATTCCTCAATGAATTCAAAATAGGTTTTCTTCAAAAAAAAAGTGTGTCAATGGACGTGTGACTTTAGCAAAATCTTTTAAAAAGATTTTGTAGAATCCAACATTCCCTAGGAAACATTTTATACCTTTTATGGTTGATGGTTCTAGTTGATATTTGATGACCTTAATTTTTGTGGGAACAACTTCAATGCATTCTTTAGATATTTTTTGTCCTAGAAAAATTCCTCCTTTCAGCATGAAATGACATTTTTCCCAATTCAGTACTATGATTTTCTCCTCAAAGCATTGGAGAACCAATTCTATATTGCTTAGATATACATAAAATGATCTCCCATAGGTAGAGAAATCGACCATGAATATTTGGTGAAACTATTCCACCATATCATGAAAGATGTGTGTCATGCATCTTTGGAGTGTTCCTAGTGCGTTTCACATACCGAATGACATGAATGTATATGAAAAAGTACCAAAGGGTCATGTGAATTTTGTTTTGGTCAAGTCAACGGGATCTACTTCAATTTGATTGTATCCAAAATATCCATCAAAGAAATAATATAAATATTTTCCAACTAGCCTTTCAAGAAATTGATCCATAAAGGGTAAGGGAAAATAATATTTTCTTGTTGCTATATTCAAACATCTTTAATCCATGAAAACTCTCCATCAAGTGATAGTATATGTTAAATTGAATTTATTATCCTCTATTCTTGTCACATTGATTCCTCCTTTTTTGGAATGACTTGGAGGGGGCTCACTGATAAACTATCTAAAATTGGGAGGATGATTCCAACATCCATAAATTTTAACACTTATTTTTGAAGACCTCCTTCATTGGAAGCGTGAGTCAGCTTAGAGTTTTTCTTTTTAGTTTTCATTCCCCTCAAGAAAAATCTGGTGGGTACATTTTAGAGGATTTATTCCATTAATATTTACCACTCCCTAGGCAATCGATTTCTTATGTCTTTTTAGGACATAGACCAGTTGTTTTTATTGTTCCTGAGATAGCTCGGCGTTGATAATGATGGATGAAGAAAATGACTCTCCTATATATGAGTACATCAATGTTATGGGTATGTGTTTTAGGTCCAACATGGGTGGATGAATGAAAGATGGAATAAATGGTGGTATGGTGTCTCTGGTAAGTGGTTAAATAAAGCTGACTTCCTCAATGTGATAGTCTTCCTCCTTGTATGATCCTAATTCATTAGTATCTTCCTCAATAGCCATGTACATAACATCTAGTTGATCGAGAGAGATGGTTTAATAGTAAACTGGGTCATCTGGTTGTTGTGCAGCTTTTATCAAATTAGACACCACATGTTCTTCACTGAATCTGAATATAAAACATCCTTGATTAATATCAATCAAGGAAATCCTTATTACTAGGAAGGGTCTTTCAAGAATTATTGGGACATCTCCTTCCACTTCCATGTCTAAAACTATAATTCATGCGGGGAAAATAAATTTTCTGACTTTAACTAGAACATCTTCAAGAATACCACAGAGGTATTTGAATAAACAACTAGCCAATTGTAAAGCTTCACTTGTTGACTTGAGATATTGGAGTCTGATTTTGTGGAAGACCCTCATTGGCATTAGATTTATGTTGGCTCTGAGATCACAGAGTGATTTTCAAAATTTATGCTCTCCTATGGCACAAGGGATTGAAGATATTCTATGATCTCTCATCTTAGGTGGGATATTCTGATGTACAATAATAGATAATTATTCATTTAATGAGATGAATATGAGGTCTTCTATCTTTTCTTTTTTTTATAAAATCCTTGATAAATTTATCATAAACCAGAATTTGAGCAATTTCCTCACTAAAAAAAATATTGATATGCATCTTCTAGAAAATTTTGAGAAACACTTTGTATTGGGCCTCCAGCCTACCTTGCCTTGATCTTTTCTAAAAGTGAAGAGGTGGATTATATAAAGGTAGGGCTATATAAATGTGTTCCTTATGTTTTTTCTAGGATTTCTCTTTCTCAGCTAGAATTATTTTTGGTGATGATGAAGGGGTGACTTCTTTTTATTTTTCTAATGTTTTTTGGGTTCTTTTTATGTCCTTGTTTCCTTTGGTTGTTGTATGTCCAACACTTTTATACTCCTCAACACTACAACCTTATCCTCTTCTCATGGATAAGTCACATTGTTACCTGGTAGGGTACCTGAATGTCTCTTATATAAGGTCTTTGAGATTTGACCCATCTGAATCTTCAAATTTCTTAAATATGCTCATTGATTTGGAATCTCGGACTCTTGTGTAGTCATCCTTTGTTCGGATTTCTAAATGAAAGAGGTTAGAAGATTCTTCAAGTTTCATTGGGGTGGGGGAGGTGCATGTTGTGGTTTTGGATGGGTGGGATGAAATTTTTTTTGAGGTCTTAGAAAGGGTTTTGTGGATATGTATTCTGTTGTGGTCTCAGGACAAGATTGATTCATGGATACCTTGGTGGTCCCTGATTGTGAAACTAGGCTTGACTACTACACTGCTAAAAATACCCTTGATTTCTTTGAAGCTACTATTGAGAAGGCCTCTTCTGATAAAATGGCTATTTTTGTTGAAATAGTTGATTCTATTGATTGTAATTAATGTAATTTCAATCTTGAGATTCTTCATAGCCTTCTTTATAGTCTTGGTATAGGTGTGGTCCACCACACATCTCACATGACTGGATATCCATGACAGGGACATGGGAAGGTTGTGTGCTAGGTACATGAAATGATTCAAGTTTTTTTAGTTAGTGCCTCAACATGCACTACTAACCTAGTGGTTTCACTAACTTGGATGATTCTACATCATGGTGGTCGATGATCACTTTTTCATTGTTTGGAATTTTGGGAAACATCATCCATAATAGATCATCTAATTTTAGGTATTTTAAACAACATACCTCCATCTATGGAGGTATCGACAAATATATAGATGTTGGCTAAAGTCCTTGATAAAAGGTTTGCATTTGAATCCAGGTGTCAATTTTGTGTTGTGGACATTTTATCATGTGTTCTTTGAATCTATCCCATGCCTCCCATGTGGATTCTTTATATTCTTGGGAAAAATTCTGAATGTCATTTCGAAGTTTCCATGATCAGAATAGCAGAAAGTATTTATCCAGAAACTTCTTTGAGATTTCATCCCAAGTCTTAATAGACTCAGGGGCTTGAATTTTGATCCAATATTTTGCTTATTATTGGCATTAAAATGGGATGAAATAAAGTCTTATATCATCAGATGTCACTACCTAGTTTTGAAAGGTAACATAGACTTCTTAGAAGTTATAGATATGTTCGTAGGGATCTTCACTTTGAAAATCACTGAATTGTCCCTTATTCTGGATCATATTTATGAGTCCAAGATTGATTTAAAAAGTTTGGGATTCAATTGGTTGTAGAATAATGCTTGGTGTAGTCCAATGTATTGATGGTAAACCATAATCTATAATGGTCTTTTCTGGTTGCATTGGCTGCTCTATAACGTGATTATTTGGTGGGGTGGGTCCCATATTGTGATGTTTCTCGACCATTGTTGACCGGAAAAGTGACAAAAAAAATTCGATCTCAAGATCGAAGGTCAACTGTTTTTGTGCTTTGAGGTTCGTTTATTGTGTCAAGGGACCATGGTATATGAACTTGATAGAATGAAGTAGGAGAAGCAAAAATGGCATCTGGAATGAAGAACAAGGATGAGGTAAAGGTAATACTATGTCAAAAACCCGAGTTATTCAAGAAAATGGTGTTTTCTCCCTGGTAACAGTGCCATAAATTTGATGGCTCTTTTACGGAGTGGTTTCGTTACTTCCTCCGACATGGATCAAATTTGGATTTTTTATTTTTGGTCCCAAACGTTTTTTAACTACAAAGTTTTAATTAGTATAATAGTAGTTATGGGTCGAGTCCATAGGGAGACTTCCATTTTTTGGAATTAATGAATCATGATTTCAGACCTCTAAGGGAGATCTTTTTAGAGTCTTATTATTTTTAATTCTAATATAAGTTCTAATTTGGGATGTCTTATTTTAACAAAAGAGGTATCGAGATCAAGTGAGTGTATTGTTGAATGATTTCTTTTATGTCTAACCTTTGAAAGATCCTTTGTCTTAGTCTGCAAAGAAAACAGAGTTCACTAGTTATAATGACCCATACTTTACATACATTTTTATTACTTCAAAATTGAAGCATACTTATTACAACATATAACAAAACCAAGAAAGGACCGTATAGGTATAGTGTCTTTAGAAACTGGGAAACATAAACAACTAGTTCATAAAGCATCTACTTTGCCTCCCATTTATATCATCATATCTAGAGTCCCTTTTTGGCATATTATACTTAATAACCTTCTTCCTGGCCTGGGGAAATAAAACATACAAAAGGTTGAGCTCAAATGCTCAGTAAGGGTAAACAAAACAAATATCAATCACATCATATACATAAGCACATAACTTTTGGAAATCTTAACCTGCAAAAGAGATCATAATTGCATAACATGGGATAAATCATAGTAGTGAAATGTAATCCCAAAAATCATAACTTAAAACATGAAACTTTGTGTCATACACACATAATCATAGAGAATAATTTCTTATTAGTCGTGACTCATTGCCAAGACTATCTTAGTGGACAAAGTCCCTTTATGAACTGAGTTCACTCCCCGTTTCAGTCCTGTTTCACTGAACCGATATATCCTACCATTCCAGCCATGTCTATCTCATGAGATATAAAATCTTTACCCAATGCATTGGAGGGAGATATAGGTCCCACCCATCTCATAATAATACCATTCTCATGTGTGCCACAAATTCATAAATCATACATCATTGCATAACCCATGTAATAAAAATGGGATTCTTAAACAACATGACATCATAAAACAATTCATATAAGATAAACGAATTCATAAAAATAATTCCATCACAACATAATCAAATCATTGTAATAATAGGGATAGAAACAGAACCCTATATTATCTAAGATGGAAAATAATTTTGATAAAACACTTGAACTCCATTATTGAGGAAAATATACATTCTACTTCAAAAACATTTTCCTTTCTTAACATGTCATACAATTTTAAACTAAAAGAAGTTGATTAAAAATAAACTTGAAAATTTGTAAAGGAAGCTTCTTGGAAATAATGTTTTAAAAATCCTTTCATGCCGTATAAGTTAAAAAAAACATTCTTTGTACCTTTGTCGGAAAAGTCAAAAAGTACCTCGTACGAAAAACGACAAAAGATTCCTTTCATATCCTTTACTAAAAACTCACCGAAGGGTAAAATTGGATTTAAACAATTGTAGGTGGATGGAAATGATATTACATATTGAGGAAACATGGATATGGATGATAAAATACACCCCAGTAAATACTAAAGTGTAATCAATCTTGGATAAAAATGAGATTGTGATATTTCCCTTACCTTAGGTCCGATATGCTTTGTACGTGTCCGAACCTCCTTTATAATGATTTAAATAATGTTATTGACTTATTCCAGAACCATACTTATTTTTATGATATCATATATGGTAATATTATTAGCTTCTTAGTAGTAATAATTCATTGCTACTTGTTATTCGGGTGTTTAAAACTTTTTGTTCTTATGCGTGTTTTGTCGAATAAATTCTTATTCTTCTCTTTAGTTTATAGATACCTCATTTCCAGAATGGTATTAGTGTAATATATATCATATTCATTCATTAAATTCATTTATATAATCATTATGAAATGAAGATCATGTAGAACGAGTCCCATCACATCGTGGAGACGGTATTCCGTACGTACGCATGAGTGATAATATCATTCCTATGATCGTGGAATTGTATTAGAGTGTATGTATACTATTTCAGAATCAATATCACATTATAATAGTCATATATATTCATTATTTACACCATTATACCCATCCAAGTGAGGTGGTGGTGGAACATAGATTACACCACAGCGTGGAGACGGTATTCCGTACGTACGCACGCGCGGTGATTTTTTTTCCGTAGGATGGATAGATGGTGAAATAGGGTTGTTTCATAATTATAATAACATGTCAGTATATGAGTGATAATTATGTTATTACATCATAATGAAACAACTAAAGAAGAAGAAGTGGAAGAAGAACTGAAGATGAAAGAATCGGTAACGGACATTACCTCTTCTTTGAAGTGCTTCTTTGAGACCTTCTTTTATGGCACTAAAATTGGTCTCTGAATAATACCAGGACCTCTAGGATGTCTCTAGTGAAGTGGAGAGGAGAGAGTGGCAGGGGTTGGCCGAGCATGAAGGCTCAAAGTGGTGTGAGGAAGAGAGGGAGGAGGTGCCCTTTTATAAGGGAGGAGAGGGGCACCTTTGGAATAACAAAAAATATTATTTATTATAAAGTCAAGTTCGGTTTTAAATAGCTCCAAGTTGATTTATTTCTAGGATAAGGTGGGGATGGGTCTAAATACTCTCATCCAATAGGATTTAGACAAGTTTAGGTTCCTATTTTAAGCTTATCATTTAGATTTAACATTAAGTTAAATAATTTTACTTTTACTGTGTCTTCTTGTGTTCTTATACTATAAGGTTAATAAACTTACTATAAGAAGCAAAAAGAACCCCAAGTTGGGTTTTATTAATATATATAACCTTATCTAAGTCATTTGGCCGAACCTTAGATTTTTAGGAATAAAATAACAACTAATAATATAATATTTGTTTTAAAAACTATTTCATGTCAATTTTGACACTATTCAATAGTTGATTTTTTTGAAACTCATAACATAATGATTACTTCGACCAAAGTTAATGAAATCAATCCTAACATGTCATATTAACCTAGAAAATTAGTTTAATTCATAAAAAGTCTCAAATTATACTTATTTAGGTATTTATAATATCAATTATTCTAATTTTTTACTATTGTGGTATTTACTGCATCATCATTGTGTCATAAATAAATTAAATTATTTAAAGTCTAAAAATTACAAATAAAATATCATTATGTAGAAAATATCTTTAGCTTTCTAATGAATATCTATAGTTGAATTTATCTTATGTATAACCTTATATTAAAAATTATTTAGTTATGAAACTTTGATTTTAACTATTTGAACCCTTCTTTAAATAAATTTATAATAAATGTCCTAATCTAATCCAAGTGGGCCTAAATGGTCATATTTTATTCCTAATGTTGTTTTTGGTCGAATTAAACTTTTCCAATAGAATTGGGACATGTGTTAGGATAATAATAATATCATTTTTACCCTTAATTACCCTATTTACTTTTAACCGTGGTAAAAAAAGTAAAAAGTTACTATTCACCAAAAATTATTTTCATATCATTGAACCACATTTTAGTCCTTGATATTAACCGTGTCTCTCGGATTTTCGAAATTCCACTCACAGAAGCGGTAAAATTATGTTTTATGAAAATTTCAGTTTTTTTAACAGCCACTTAGTAGTTTTACTATTCATCAAAAATTGATAGTTTTCAGAAAAATACCAAAATTTCACCCTAGGATAATTTCGATATTCCGAATCCAAAAATGAAGTCCATTTTGAAAAATAAAATTTAGAAAATTTTAAAAAGTGGTTATTACTATTCATAACAGCTAGTTTTAATAATATTTTAATAGTATATCGTTGTTTAGTGAATCTCGGTATTGCGTACGACGCAAGCTATCGAGGAAGCTCGCGATTTCGTGTAAAGCAAGCCAAGCAAGTGTTGTGTGTAGATAAATATTCCTTTGATGATTTATATAACATAAAAGTCTCGGGTGTTACATTCTACCCCCCTTAAATTGAATTTCGCCCTCGAAATTCGTCACTTTGTAACAAACATATGAGGATACCTCTCCCTCATCAAATACTCAAGATCCCATGTAGCTTCTTCTAATTGGTGGTTCCTCCATAAAACTTTCACCAATCGAGTGGTCTTGTTTCGTAGGACTTTTTCACTACAATCCAAAATCTCTAACGGTTTTTCTTCATAAGAAAGATCTTGCTCCAGCGGTACAACTTCTGAGCTGAGTAAATGTGAAGGATCAAGTATGTACTTTCTCAGGAGAGATACATGGAACACATCGTGAACTTGGGAGAGATTCGGTGGAAGAGCCAATCGGTAAGCTACCTTACCAACACGATCCAGTATCTCGAAAGGACCGATATATCTAGGGCTCAACTTCCCCTTCTTTCCAAATCTCATAACCCTCTTCCAGGGAGATATTCGTAAGAACACTTTATCACCCACTTCAAACGCTAGGTCTTTTCTTCGGTTGTCTGCATAACTTTTTTGTCGACTCTGAGCTGCTCTTATGTGTTGTTGAATAGATCTGACCTTTTCTGCCATTTCATCAACGAGATCAGGTCCTAATAGATTTCTTTTCCCAACTTCATCCCAGCAAGTTGGAGTCCTGCATTTCTTTCCATAGAGTGCTTCATAAGGAGCTATCTGAATACTGGAGTGAAAGCTATTATTATAAGAAAATTCCACCAAAGGTAGGTGTTGATCCCAACCACCTTTGAAATCCATAGAGCAATCTCTCAACATATCTTCTAGAGTTTGAATTGTTCTCTCAGACTGACCGTCTGTCTGAGGATGATAAGCAGTGCTGAAACACAACTCTGTATCCAGAGTATGCTGAAGACTTCGCCAGAACTTCGAGGTAAATCTCGGATCCCGATCAGATATAATAGAAAGTGGTACTCCATGGAATCTTACCACTTCCTTTACATATATCATGGCAAGCTGATCCAGAGAGAAATCCTCTCTAATAGCAATGAAGTGTGCAGACATTGTAAGATGATCAACTATGACCCAGATAGCATTATTGCCTTTGGATGTTTTAGGAAGTCCTGTGACAAAGTCCATAGTGATGTTTTCCCATTTCCATTCGGGTATGGGTAATGGTTTTAGCATCCCCTTAGACTTCTGTCTCTCAGCATTAACTTGTTGACAAACCAGCATCGAGAGACATATTCAGCAACATCTCTTTTCATGCCATCCCACCAGAAGTACTCTTTTAGGTACCTATACATCTTCGTGCTTCCAGTATGAATAGAGAATGAAGAACTATGAGCCTCATCCAGCAGCTCCTTCTTTAATTCGGGGATGGGAGGAACACAAACCCGATTCCTGAACTTTATTATCCCATCACAATCAAGGTTGAATTCAGGATCATTTCTCACCTTCTTTTGTAACTCGACATCTTCTTTCTGTGCCTCTTTAATCTTCACATGTATAGATGGTTGAACATTCATTTGAGGAAGATAAGATTTTTCCCCTTCCATTATAATTCCAAGATCCATTCTTTGTAAATCCATAAATATTGGATCTTTTGTGATCCTCATCATGGATAAACTGGCATGGTCTTGTCGACTTAATGCACCTTCCACCTTGTTTTCTTTCCTAGGGTGGTAATGGATTGAGCAGTCATAATCCTTAATCAGCTCCAACCATCTTCTTTGGCGCATATTCAGCTCCTTTTGTGTGAAAATATACATTAAACTTTTATGATCAGTATAAATATCACACCTTCCACCATAAAGGTAATGCCTCAAAATATTTAATGCAAAGATTACCGCAGCTAACTCCAAATCATGAGTTGGGTAATTTTGCTCATGTATTTTGAACTGTCGTGAGTCATAAGCTATCACCATATCATTTTTCATAAGAACACACCCCAATCCCTTCTTGGATGCATCACTGTAGATCACAAACCTTTCTCCACTACAAGGCAGTGTGACCACAGGTGCACTGGATAAAATTCTTTTCAACTCCTTGAAATTCTCTTCACATTCCTCAATCCAAACAAACTTAACTCATTTCCGAGTCAACTTGGTGAGTGGATTAGATAATCGTGAAAAATCTTTCACAAAACGTCGACAATATCCAGCCAAACCAAGAAAACTTCGGATCTCGGTTACCGTTGTTGGTCTCGACCATCATTCAATAACCTCTGTTTTTGATGGATCCACAAATATCCCCTCTTTTGAGATTATGTGACCCAAAAATGAAACTTTTTGAAGCCAAAATTCACACTTGGTAAATTTGGCATAAAGCTTCTCCTTTCTCAGGGTCTTCAATATAATTCTCAAGTGATCTTCATGTTCTTCCTTGCTCTTTGAATAGATAAGAATATCATCTATAAAGACTACCACAAACTGATCAAGATAGTCTCTAAAGACTCTATTCATCAGATCCATGAAGATAGTTGGGGCATTAGTAAGACCAAATGGCATCACTATATATTCATAGTGTCCATACCTTGTACGGAAAGTCGTCATTGGTATATCCTCCCTTTTGACCCTTAATTAATGATACCCTGAATGAAGATCAATCTTGGAAAAGTATTGAGCTCCACATAGTTGGTCAAATAGGTCATCAATGCGCGAGATATGATATTTGTTCTTGATAGTGATCTTGTTAAGTTCTTGATAATCAATGCATAGTCTCATTGATCCATCTTTCTTCTTAAAAAACAGAACAAGTGCTCTCCAAGGTGACGCACTTGGGCGTATGAACCCCTTATCAAGATTCTCTTGGAGTTTCTTCTTCAATTCCTACAACTCAATTGGGGCCATTCTATAAGGTGTCTTTGAAATAGGCAAAGCACCCGGTACGAGTTCTATTGAAAACTCAACTTCACGATTCGGTGGAAGACCCGGTAATTCATCTGTAAAGACATCATCAAACTCTCGTACAATGGGAATATTCTTAATTTTGAGTTTCTCACCAACTATTTGAGATAAATAACCTTCATTTAGTGGAATCAATACCCATAAAATGGAAGAAATTTCCACTGGAAGGTTATGTTCATCCTTGCTTCAATAGAAAATCATAGATTGATCTGGAATATGAAATGTGACTTCCCTTATTTGGAAATTGATATAAGCTCCATGTAGAGAAAGCCAATCCATGCCAAGAATCACATCAAATTCCAATATAGGAAGGATCACAAGATTTGCAGGAATCACTTTCCCACAAACTTCAATCAGAGAAGAATTATAAGCTTTTGATTCGACTATTGTTCCATTAGGTGTTGTCATAGCTAACTCAACATCTAATTGTTGAGGTAATACGGTGATACCCTTAGAAAATTCTTCAGAAATAAAGGAGTGGGTGGATCCAGAATCAAATAAAACATTTGCTACTTTAGAGTGGATGGTAAGTGTACCTTTCACCACATCGTTATCGTACTCCACATCGCTGATAGAAATTGCATGTGACTTTCCTTTGTATTTAGCCTTAAGAGTTTGTTGACGTTTACCATCATCATCAACCCTTGGATTTGGGCATTGATTGGAATAATGCCCCATCTCCTTGCACTTGAAACATTGAAGTGTAGTAGGTTCATTCTGTGCATCCCTTCCTTTTTTTGCATCATTAGACATCTTCTTCCCATCATTATGGCATTAAAATGCCTGATGACCTTCCTTTACACATTTGAAACATTTACTTGTCCCTTTAAGACAACTCCCTCCATGTTTCTTTCCACACTTTGTGCATAAGGGAAAGCTCATCTTATTTTTAGTGTGCTCTTTAGATTTTCCTTTGAATTCCATTTTCCTCTTCTTATCAAACCCATATGACTAATGGGTTACTCCAATATCCATCTCAACTTTGAGAGCACATCGAACGATTTCCTCGTAGCTATTGAAGTCCCTTATGGCTAAGGCCCTTCGAAGACTTGGTTTTAAGCCACTAAAGAATCGATCGATCTTACTCTCAGGTTGGATAATAATACCAAAAGCGTACCTTGCAAGTCTTGTAAAATTTGCTTCAAATGTACCAACAGATTCATCATCCTTTTGCTTCAGTTCAAGAAACACTTTCTCCATCTTTGTTCGGAGAATATGAGGGAAGTACTTATTGAAAAATAAGTTCTTGAACTCGTCCCATTCCATGGACTCAATTTCATCCCTTTGCCTCGTATTCTTAATAAGATTCCACCATTGATCAGCATCACCCTCCAAACGATACACTGCTAAGATGACTTTATCATGCTCAGAACATTGGAGAACTGAAAATATCTTTTCAGTAGTACTAATCCATTGTTCAGCAACTAATGGATCAGTAGACCCGCGGAATGAAGGTGGACGCTGTCTCATGAAGGATTAAACAGAATGTTGCTCCTTCCTTTGCTCGTTTGGAAGTCCTGCATGATTCATAGCTTGAGAAAGTTGTGTGAGCATGGCTATAAGATTTTGCTTTCCAGCTCCCATAACGTTTGGTTTCTCAGGGGGACAATCATTGCATTTCTCGTCGCATTCCGCATTAACACAGTTCCTTAGGGTTCCATCCATTGACTAAAACCAAGAAGAATAGTGTGAGCAACACTAATTATAATAGGAAAACCACATAATCAAGAAAAAAAGTTCACACTTATGGTCTTATCCTAGGTTATTCATGGCCATTTATAAAACACTAAGATTGTGTTCTATGCTTAGACTTATCCTTAGGGTTCTTACTAAGGCTTTCGCATCCTAGTTTCCAAAGGTTGATTATACCTTTCCTCTGACACCAACTATAACGGTCTGGAATTACTTCCAGTGGACTATAGTTGATAACTATCAGGGCACTCCATGGGCAGCTACACCCCTTGGGCGGGACACACCACCATCCCCAGTGGCAGCCATTTCCACATGAAGCCCTTGGGCAGAGAGCCATGCTTCGTCCAATGCTCACATGTGAGAGTTCCCAAGGATCGGATACATTCCTACATCCTTTGCCTATGATACCAACTATAACATCCCATACTTTACATACATTGTTATTACTTCAAAATTGAAGCATACTTATCACAACATATAACAAAACTAAGAAAGGACCGTATAGGTATAGTGTCTTTAGAAACTGGGAAACATAAACAACTGGTTCATAAAGCATCTACTTTGCCTCCCATTTATTTCATCATATCTAGAGTCCCTTTTTGGCATATTCTACTTAATAATCTTCTTCCTGACCTGGGAAAAAAGAAAACATACAAAAGGGTGAGCTCAAATGCTCAGTAAGGGTAAACAAAAGAAATGTCAATCACATCATATACATAAGCACATAACTTTTGGAAATCTTAACCTGCAAAAGAGATCATAATTGAATAACATGGGATAAATCAAAGTAGTGAAATGTAATCCCAATAAACATAACTTAAAACATGAAACTTTGTGGCATACACATATAATCAAAGAGAATCATTTCTTATTAGTCAAGACTCATTGCCAAGACTATCTTAGTGGACAAAGTCCCTTTCTGAACTGAGTTCACTCCTCATTTCAGTCCTATTTCACTGAACCGGTATAACCTACCGTTCCAGCCATGTCTATCTCATGAGATATAAAATCATTACCCAATGCATTGGAGGGAGATATAGGTCCCACCCATCTCATAATGATACCATTCTTATGTGTGCCACAAATTCATAAATCATACATCATTGCATAAACCATGTAATAAAAATGGGATTCTTAAACAACATGACATCATAAAACAATTCATATAAGATAAATGAATACATTAAAATAATTCCATCACAAAATAATCAAATCAATGTAATAATAGGAATAGAAACAGAACCCTATATTATCTTAGATGGAAAATAATTTTGATAAAACACTTGAACTCCATTCTTGAGGAAAATATCCTTTCTAATTCAAAAACATTTTCCTTTCTTAACATGTCATACAATTTTAAACTAAAAGAATTTGATTAAAAATAAACTTTAAAATTTTTAAAGGAAGATTCTTGGAAATAATGTTTTAAAAATCCAGTCATGCCATATAAGTTAAAAAAACATTCTTCGTACCTTTTTCGAAAAGTCAAAAAGTACCTCATACGAAAAACGACAAAAGATTCCTTTCATATCCTTTACTAAAAACTCACTGAAGGGTAAAATTGGATTTAAACAATTGTAGGTGGATGGAAATGATATTATATATTGAGGAAACATGGATGTGGATGATAAAATACACCCCAGTAAATACTAAAGTATAAACAATCTCGGATAAAAATGAGATTGTGATATTTACCTTACCTTAGGTCTGATATGCTTTGTACGTGTCCGAACCTCCTGTATAATGATTTAAATAATGTTATTGACTTATTCAAGAATCATACATATTTTTATGATATCATATATGGTCATATTCTTAGCTTCTTAGTAGAATAATTCATTACTACTTGTTATTCGGGTGTTTATAACTTTTTGTTCTTATGCGTGTTTTGTCGAATAAATTATTATTCTTCTCTTTAGGTTATAGATACCTAATTTACAGAATGTTATTAGTGTTATATATATCATATTCATTCATTCAATTCATTTATATAATCATTATGAAATGAAGATCATGTAGAACGAGTCGCATCACATCGTGGAGACGGTATTCCGTACGTACGCACAAGTGATGATATCGTTCCTATGATCGTGGAATTGTATTGGAGTGTATGTATACAATTTCAGAATAAATATCACTTTATAATAGTCATATATAGTCATTATTTACACCATTATACCCATCCAAGTGAGGTGGTGGTGGAAAATAGATTACACCACAGCGTGGAGACGGTATTCCGTACGTACGCACGCGCGGTGATTTGTTTTTCCGTAGGATGGATAGATGGTGAAATAGGGTTGTTTCATACTTATAATAGCATTTCAGTATATTATTGATACTGATGTTATTACTTCATAATGAAACAACTAAAGAAGAAGAAGTGGAAGAAGAAATAAAGATGAAAGAATCGGTAACGGACATTACCTCTTATTTGAAGTGCTTCTTTGAGACCTTCTTTTATTGCACTAAAATTGGTCTTTGAAGAAGACCTGGACCTCTAGGATGTCTCTAGGGAAGTGTAGAGGAGGAAGTGGCAGGGGTTTTTCGAGCTTTAAGGCTCAAAGTGGTGTGAGGAAGAGAGGGAGGAGGTGCCCTTTTATAAGGGAGGGGAGGGGCACCTTTGGAATAACTAAAAATATTATTTTATTATAAAGTCAAGTTCGGTTTTAAATAGCTCCAAATTGATTTATTTTGAGGCTAAGGTGGGGATGGGTTGAAATCCTCTCATCCAATAGAATTTAGACAAGTTTAGGTTCCTATTTTAACCTTATCATTTAGATTTAACCTTAAGTTAAATACTTTTTCTTTTACCATGTCTTCTTGTGTTCTTATACTATAAGGTTAATAAACTTACTATAACCAGCCAAACGAACCCCAAGTTGTGTTTTATTAATATATATATCCTTATCTAAGTAATTTTGCCTAACCTTAGATTTTTAGTAATAAAATAACAATTAATAATATAATATTTGTTTTAAAAACTATTTTATGTCAATTTTGACACTATTCAATAGTTGATTTTTTTGAAACTCATAACAGAATGATTACTTCGACCAAAGTTAATTAACTCAATCCTAACATGTCATATTAACCTAGAAAGTTAGTTTTATTCATAAAAAGTCTCAAATTATACTTATTTAGGTATTTATAATATCAATTACTCTAATTTTTCACTATTATGGTAATTACTGCATCATCATTGTGTCAAAAATAAATTAAATTATTTAAAGTCTAAAAATTAAAAATAAACTATCATTATGTAGGAAATATATTTATATTTCTAATGAATATTTATAGTTGAATTTATCTTATGTATAACCTTATATTAAAAATGATTTAGTTACTAAACTTTGATTTTAACTATTTTAACCCTTCTTTAAATAAATCAATAATAAATGTCCTAATCTAATCCAAGTGGGCCTAAATGGTCATATTTTATTCCTAAGGTTGTTTTTGGTCGAATTACACTTGTCCAATAGAATTAGGACATGTGTTAGGGTAATAATGATATCATTTTTACCCTTAATTACCCTATTTACCTTTAACCGTGGTAAAAAAAGTAAAAAGTTACTATTCACCAAAATTTATTTTCATCTCATTGAACCACATTTTAGTCCTCGATATTAACCGTGTCTCTTGGATTTTCGAAATTCCACTCACAGAAGCGGTGAAATTAAGTTTTATGAAAAATTCAGTTTTTTTAACAGCCACTTAGTAGTTTTACTATTCATCAAAAATTGAAAGTTTTCCGAAAAATACCAAAATTTCACCCTAGGCTAATTTTGATATTCCGAATCCAAAAATGAAGTCCATTTTGAAAAATAGAATTTATAAAATTTCAAAAAGTGGTTATTACTATTCATAATGGCTAGTTTTAATAATATTTTAATAGTATATCGTTGTTTAGTGAAACTCGGTATTGCGTACAATGCAAGCTATCGAGGAAGCTCACGATTTCGTGTAAAGCAAGCCAAGAAAGTGTTGTGTGTAGAAAAAGATTCCTTTGATGATTTATATAACATAAAAGTCTCGGGTGTCACACTAGTTGACTTTGGTCTTATTTTCCTTGATCTACCTAGGAAGTATCTATTCTAGGTCAGGAGATAACAATAGACTAATCGCATTATGTTTGTATTTTTAAGAATAAATCCCCATGAGCTAGTGGTCATGGCTCATTTGACCTCAATTAAGATATGGTGGTTTTCTTGATTATGTCATGGTCAGAGATGTTCACATAAATGAGTTAGGACTTTCAATTTATATCCTAATTACTATTTTAGTTGGACTCTCCATGTTTTTATTTAATAGTGTATGTTAATTTTACAAACACATCACTCGATCCCTACCCTTGAAGGATTTAGCTACTCATAGAGGTGTAGAATGCAGTTAAATAAATAAGTGATAACATAGATGATGGATTGATTAACATTGATGAAATTAGAATCATACAACATATGTGTAAATGATAATTAAAATAACATGCAAGAAGCAATTCACAATTATAAATAGAACTTACGGGGGAAAAGGATAGAAAATTGATTCTAAGAAGAACGTGAATGTGTTGAAGAATGGATGCTCCATGACTCATGGATTATTGAAAGTACACAAAAATGAGATGATATTGGGAGTCGGAGAGCAAAAATGTTTAGAGAGTTTGTAATAAATTGAATGGAAGAAAAGCAATTCGTCCAAAAGTGTCTCTAAAGCCCTGCTATTTCTCTACTTATATAGGGAATTTCGGTCACGATGTGTACCTACGGTACATGACGTGTACCCTTTATCTTTTTCATCTTCCTTGGGTTCTCTATCATGGCATGAAATTCTCACGCATTAAGAGATATTACTAGATAATCTATGTGTAACTATTATTCACAATGTGTACACCACATTTATTCTGCTTGTGGAGAGATTCTTAAAGGACTTCCTATTTTGCACTTTGACTAGGCATCACATTGTGTATGAGGAATTCCTGATGTGTAGTGTATTTTCCCTATTGTCCATGTGGTTTGGTCACAAATACCTTTACGACATGAAGTTAGGCTATGAGATTTGGGTACACATCGTGTTTGAGGAAATCATGTCAAGTAATCTATCAGTTTTGCAACTTTTGTCCTTCTTTCTCTTTAAAATCATTTAATCCTTTATTCATGAAAAATTAGGCACATACCACGTGCATGATCCCATATTTTTATGAAAATCAATGAATGAAGGAAAAAAAATATATTAATAGTTATTATAAATAAGTTAGAGGGTTGAGTGCCTTTTTATAGTGGAGGTGGATTTCCATTCTGGTAAATTTTTGGAAAGGGAATTGAAAACACATTTTTCATATATGAAGTGGCTCCAATAATGATCCAATTGAGATAAAAGTGAGGATAAAGCCGAAATATATCCATACGATGGATTTTGGACAAGTTTCTAGGTATTTTTGGTCCTTAAATTTAAGGGTTAGTCCATTATTAAGCAAATTTTTCCCTTAGTCTTTTCAATTAATTTTAATTATTTTCACAAATATTTTCAGAAAAAAAACATGTTGAAATTATTATAAATTATAAATTATGATTATTAAAAAAAATTAATCCATTTTTGAAAATTCCAATAATATAAGTGCAAGAAAATAATTTAAATTTCATCTCATAGATGGAATGACAAGGAATGTTTTTAAAGTAGAAATGTTCGGAGTTTTGGAATGTTTTTATATCCAATATCAAAGTAAAACTGACTACAATAAACTAAATTGGATTAAATGATTTATATTTTATCTAATTGAACATTAATACAAATCAAGAACCTATTTTAACATTATAAAAAAAATTAAAAGAAAATTATTTTAGAAATAAAATTTAGTATTATTCAATATTCATAAAAAATGATTCATCATAATTTGTTTGTTTAATTTATTGAGTTGAAATTGTGTGTGTACATGGAAAAATAGTTTTCTTAGAAAAGTAATTTATTAATTATAAAATTTTTATTACATTCAATTATACATATTGATAATCAAAGTAATCATTTTGTATACATGTTTAAATAATATTTTCACAATTTATTTAATCTTATTCATAATTTCTATTCCAATGGCTAGGTGGTAGTTATAATAGAATTTTAATAATCATCTTAATATTATATTATAGTTTTGTAAAAACTAAGCCTTGTGTGTGATGAAATATATTTAAGGAACTCAGTGTTGTGTGTAATAAAAGGAAAAAATAGTACTTCATGTTCCATAGGATAATCTAAGTGTTTCTTTTAGTGCACAGAATCAAAACATGTTTTTTTCATGTAAAAAAACTATATTCTACGTTGTGTGAAATAAAAAAATAAAAAGTATTAAATTAATTAGAAAATTAATTTCATAAAATTTTGGGGCAATATACATCCATATTATCCAAAACATGGGGTATTTCAGTGGTCTTCAAAGTGAGGACCCCCATGAACATAGCTCCAATTTCTCAGAAGTTTGAGATACCTTTCGTAATCAAGGTGTATCATCAGATGTAGTAAATCTCCATATCTTCTCTTTCTCCTATAATTATAGAGACGATTATTGGTTAAAAATTCAATATCCCAAGCCAATCATAACTTGGGAAGGATTTGAAAATAAATTTCTAGACATATATTTCCAATGAATCTAGACATGGAAGCTTCAGAATGATATTCAAATCTTCACCCAAATCTACTAAGAATCATTTTGGGAAACATGAGATATAGATAACACTAAAATTTACACATCGTGGACTAGATGCGTGGATTAAAGTTCAAAAATTCTACAAAGGACTTCATCATTCGTCATGTACTATGGTAGATGCCACTACTTATGGGGGAATGTGATCCAGACACCCAATGTTGGAAAAGCAATTCTAGATGAAGTGCCTCACAATTCCAATCATTGGAAAAGTGATAAAGGACCACCACAGTATAGAATCCATCAAGTTGAGGATACTACCCCTTTCATAGCTCATGTAGAAGCTCTTTTAAAGAATCTAGAGTCATTTCAATTACCTCCTACACCACCAACCCCTCCAAATTTTGTTAAGGAAATTAAATCCTATGAATTTTTTGGAGGTCCACACAAGTACCAAGACTTTAGTTCAGGATTAAAAGAAAAAAATTCGAAGATTTTAATTATTTCAATTGCAATAAAAAAATACAGTAGTACTAAGAACATAAATAATTTGTAAAATAAACTATCATCTAACACTATATAAGTATCCATAATAACAAAACCAAGGTTATCTTAAATAGAGAAGAGAATGAATTCCACCAAGGATTCAGGGACCACCCAGGAATTGGCCACATGTTCTAACTCCTCAACTACTACAACAACTAAAACCAACTTTTCCTAAAGATTAACCCTTTTTTCCCACACTACAATAGCAATTTCAATATGATTTACTAAGACAACCACACAAATACTAACCTATCAAGAATAATCTTGAAAACATTGTCCCTATCTTCATGTAGAAAAAAGCCAGTGGATGAAAACACAATACAATGAAATTAAAAACAATAAGGATTCATTATGCTACAATTATCATCCAATGGTGAAGTTATCTAGGGAATTATCTAATTGAATATCATGTCCTTTTCTTCATAACACTAAATATCATTTGAGGGAGGATACTAAGGCTATAATTATAAAAAGTAGAATGATTATAGATTTTTTGTATCTATGCTTAGGTGAGAAGAAACATTTCGAATAATCTGATATATCTTTTCAATGGTAAAAATGAAAAATAGAACCAACTGAGAAAGGTCCAATAAACGAACATCTAAAAAATAAAATATTTATCTAGGAATACCAGAATAAAAGCCTCTTCACCCCTTTTCTCAATGGATACAATAAGGAAGAAATGAGTGTTAATATAAAAAATTATTACAGATGTATAAAAATTCTATATCAATATTCCCTTTGTAGAGGGAATTTATCATGTACCCACTTATTCAAAGTTATTTAACTTTCTAGTAAAATTAAAAAAGAAGATTTATGAGGTATATTCCTAAATGAAAAGGGCTCTGTAGTTGTTCAATGGAAGCTACCTCTAAAAATATGAGACCCTAGAAGTTTCTCAATTCTAGTCACTATCAAGGAATGGAATTTTGAGAGAGCCTTATAAGATCTTTTTGAAAGTATAAATATCATTCTCATGTGTTTACAAGAAGCTGGGACTTGGAGAACTAAATCCCAAAAGATTGTAAATCCAATTTCCTGACTGCTCATTCAAGAATCCTCATGGATTCCTTGAGGATGTCTTGGTAAAAGTCAAAAAAAATTATTTTACCTACTGATTTATTTTTTTGGATATGGAAGAGAGATTTGATATTCAAATATTTCTAGGATGATCATTTCTTCCCACTATAATGGAATTGATTAATGTTATCATTATGAGATTAATTTTTTGAGTTGGTCAAAAAAATCTCTTGTTCGATTTGTTGAACTCCACTAATAAAAGTGACAAGTCATTGAATTACTAGACCATATCTCTTACTGATAAGATATATGATCATGTGACCAGTAATAATTTAAAAAATAAAATACCTCATGTTGATAAGGGATTGATTTCTCATAAGAATTTAAATTTAACTACACCTCTAAAAAGGGAGGTCCTCCCACCTTTTGTCACCTCTGTTTTCAATAATTGCTTTACAAGGGGTATCAACTCAAAGTTAAAGTCTTCTTATTTGAAAAATTTCTATCTCTAGAAAATAAATAATACACATATTGAGTGGAAATCTAGGGTAGGTTTAATAGGTTAGTGTGGGATAGTAGATTCTTAAGGATGACTAATCTTGATGAAAGCTTCACAACATGAGAAATACATGCCATTTAAGCAATACATGGAGTGTAAAAGTCGAGCGATTAATAAAAAATCATGATTTTGACAACGTGTATTAAATAAATTGAATCTAAATTTCGAACAATAATTTAAATTTCATAAACCTAGGGTTCTCTCCGACCCCCTCTCCCAATGCTCCTCTATGTATGAGACCCCTCCACTCCTTCACCCCCTAACCATCAGATGTTCCTTCACTCTTCCAGCCACCACTCCCTCATACCCCCTCCTCTTATCTTCCTATTGATACTCTCCTCATCCTCCAATCACCTACATCAGTCATGGATTGAACAAATATGGGTCACACCCAGCCCACTAACTGTGCACCTGAATGTGAGGACACACATCTACTACCAAAAGAATGGGAGGAAGCTCCTTTTACACCACCCATTGTGCCATCAACCTCTTCTAATGCTTCTTACACTACACCCTCTTCTACTTATGGGGACTTTTAGTCATCCTCTATCATATCGAAGGTCTCTTCCTATCCCCACCTTTATTTCTTACTCTACTATTCAGACCCTAAACAACATATTCAGCTGATTCATCTCCAGGACAACATGATGTAGGCCAAAAAGTCATTGGACCTCATAGTACTAGAGTGCATACACATTCATTAGGATTTCCTTGACCTCGTTGGCCATCTACACCTAACCCTATAAAATTAGGTGTGTGAGGAGACACTATGGAATCTATTCATTGAGTTCCAGTCCACCTTCGAGTTGGATATTTATTCTTTCCACTTCAGACTTGGGGGTCAACCATGAGATATCACCCTTACTTAGTTTGGTGTTGTCCTCAACATATATTCCACCAAAATAATTTTCTATCTAGCCTTAACAAAAATGAATATTGATCCTAACGAGGTCAGGGATGCACAAATTCAATCCAGCATCCCCAGTTACCTTTAGAGAATATATGATCCTCTCACCATGAAGAGAATCATTCCTTGATGTGCTTCCCTCTAGATCCATTACAGAGCCTTATCTCATGCCCAGTTGGCCCGTGGTGATGCCCATAGGGGGTGAGCTAGATCGAGGACATCATTCCCACATCATCCATGGGTGGACCAGCTGTCAACATTTTCAGGAAGTTCGGAGAGTCAAACAAGACCCTGGTGAAGTGGACACATGATACTTAGGTGGTATGATCTTACATTACCCATTTTTCTAGGTATATCAATGCCTTTGAGGCACCCATCCCCACACCTCTCTCAACCCTATGGTGGTAATCAGTCTGGTATCACTCTACAAGGTGGTTCTACTCATTAAGGATAAAATAATTTACCGGTGTGTGTTATTGTATATAGAGGATGTTGACGAGAACCTTCCCAGCATGTCACTAACCCAACCACACCATCCTCCCAACCTCATTACTCTACTCTCTCCCTATCCTCTACCACCACAGTTGTTTCCCCTACCACCACTACCATCCCACCGGCCACTAGTACCCCTACCCAAACCCTGACCCATATTTCTTCTTCATCCACCCCCACCATTCCCACACAATCATCCACCCCATCCTTCCATACATATCATTGGGTGATCCACTAGTGTATTCTTGAGAATATGCGTCAGATTTCCCACCACCTACACATTCCATTGTCCGAGATTTCTCTATTCACCACCCGACACCACCTTCAACATTCCATCCACCACCCACTACAGACCTTCCATATTTTGTCATCCCTCCCAATACTAACAACCTGACTAGTCTTCCCTCATATCTCACCAACCCTACATACTAATAGGTTTTTCTTTTGGACGAGGCCAGAAAATGAAAGGCCCCAACCATCCCACCATTTATTGAGGTTCTTATCATCGACTCTACTTCCAAACACATGAAAAACATCAGGATCCACACCTTTCCTCCAAAATCCACTAACACAGATGAACTTACTCTAATACCTTCAATGGTCATCAATTATTCTCTATTCGTATCCATAGAGGACATCAATGTGGCTAGAAAATCAAGGGACCCAATAGTTTAAAGGGTACTTCAAATGCAGTGGTTGGAGATATTTCTCATGAGTCTTAGTTTTCCCACCTACCCCTCCACCTCTCTACCCGTTACGTGTCTATATTTTGTTTAAATTGTATCAATTATTTCCCATTGTACTTTGTTTTACAGATTTAGGGATGAGATACAATCTTTTGACCCTCATACATGCTTTATATTTCTGTTATTATTTATGAATTTTTATACTCATGTGTATCTATTTCTCTTCATATATGGTCATTAACATGACCATCTCCAACCATATTCCATCCAACATGAGTTGTCTCAGTATTTGGATGACATAGAGCATCATCTAGAAGAAATCTCACTTGAGATTCATGCATAACAGGGATCCCGACCAAAATGAACATAGATTATATTCTTTACCCTTTGAGATTCATGCTCAGTATGCTCCTAAGGTGGTAAATCCTAAAAATAATCTCTGTGAGATTGATGACACAACCAATAGTTCCTAAAGGAGGCAAAAAACCTTTAAAGAAATAGATAACACTACCTAATCCCTTTTTCCATCATTCTGGATGATAATGTTATTATTATAAGTTTATAGGAGGAAACCTATATTTTGTTTTTTTTTGTATTATATCATTATTATGCTTAGAATATTTTTTTTGGAACATTATTTTTTATAAGTCATATAGATATTCACTGTACTCACCTTTCATCATTTTTATAAAATGGTTTTCTTTACTTTTCACTATTATCACCTTCCATTTCATAGCTTACATCCTTTTTAAATCCTGTAGACAATTTTTTTTATCTAGTGATTGTTTTATCTTTCTAACAAATTTTGTAGTCCGCCTAACCTTCACTAAAAATCCACCAAGTTTTTCCATGGCATGACACTCATTACAGGGATCTCTCGATTCCAAAAAGTAAATTTCAAACTTCCATTTCATTTTTTTCTTTGATATTATTTATATCTCTCCCCCAATGCATATAACAACCCAATATTAATGTACATAGACATAAATTATTTGTTATATATATCTCAAATATTACGTAATCACATGCTTGAAGATCATATAAGTTTAGTTCCTTTGGAAGCATGGAACAAAAAAATTTAGTCGGTTGAATGATCTTCAATGTTTCCCACAAATATGTTCCTCTTTATTAAACCTACCTACATTTCATTATAATCTATGGAAAAGAAAACATAAGAATTTTTGTTCTTATATGTTCATTAAGTGTAAAAAAGGGAGATACATAAATATAATCACGAACATAAGGGTATGTGAACATGGGAATAACATTAGAAGATCATACCGAACATTTCAAGGATCATATACATGAGTAGTGTCATAAATAATAGAAGTTCCTAAGACATGAATCAATATGAAATTAAGTACATAATATAAGAAATCATAACATATAATAAGACATGGAATTTGTGGTAGGAACATAAAAATATAATAACATTCCATATAATTTAAGGATGATTGCCGAAAAAATAACAAGGAACTTCATTGGAGGTTTCACCTACTAGGTGGGACACACCACATCCCCAGTCGTATTCCTTTCCTTATAGTGTATTGGGTTTCCCCTTTATTCAAAAGTGGATCATGATTGTTGACATGTTTCCAATAATTAACTCATAAGATATAAATCTTTACCCAATTCATTAGAGGGATATATAGGTCCCACCACTAAAATAATTAAAACTATGCATATGTGTTCAATAAGAACATAAATCATATCAGAACCCATAAAAATAAATAGGTTTCAAAAACATTTCATTATAACATAACTCACGAAGAAAAAAAGTAATTCTCAATGCATCATAAAAATAAAAAATTTAGAGAAAGAATTAGAATGGTATAATTGTATCATATCCCTATTAAAACACAAGTAATATAAAATAACATTTTCTTATATATAATACGATTTTTAAAGATCACTCAAAATTATTCCTGAGGAAAATATCTGTTCCATTTGGAAAAATAATTTTTAAATTTTTCATGATTTAAAAATTATTTTTCCAAATGGAACAGATATTTTCCTCAGGAATAATTTTGAGTGATCTTTAAAAATCGTATTATATATAAGAAAATGTTATTTTATATTACTTGTGTTTTAATGGGGATATGATACAATTATACCATTCTAATTCTTTCTCTAAATTTTTTATTTTTATGATGAATTGAGAATTACTTTTTTTCTTCATGAGTTATGTTATAATGAAATGTTTTTGAAACCTATTTATTTTTATGGGTTCTGATATGATTTATGTTCTTATTGAACACATATGCATAGTTTTAATTATTTTAGTGGTGGGACCTATATATCCCTCTAATGAATTGGGTAAAGATTTATATCTTATGAGTTAATTATTGGAAACATGTCAACAATCATGATCCACTTTTGAATAAAGGGGAAACCCAATACACTATAAGGAAAGGAATACGACTGGGGATGTGGTGTGTCCCACCTAGTAGGTGCAACCTCCAATGAAGTTCCTTGTTATTTTTTCGGCAATCATCCTTAAATTATATGGAATGTTATTATATTTTTATGTTCCTACCACAAATTCTATGTCTTATTATATGTTATGATTTCTTATATTATGTACTTAATTTCATATTGATTCATGTCTTAGGAACTTCTATTATTTATGACACTACTCATGTATATGATCCTTGATATGTTCGGTATGATCTTCTAATGTTATTCCCATGTTCACATACCCTTATGTTCGTGATTATATTAATGTATCTCCCTTTTTTACACTTAATGAACATATAAGAACAAAAATTCTTATGTTTTCTTTTCCATAGATTATAATGAAATGTAGGTAGGTTTAATAAAGAGGAACATATTTGTGGGAAACATTGAAGATCATTCAACCGACTAAAATTTTTTGTTCCATGCTTCCAAAGGAACTAAACTTATATGATCTTCAAGCATGTGATTACGTAATATTTGAGATATATATAACAAATAATTTATGTCTATGTACATTAATATTGGGTTGTTATATGCATTGGGGGAGAGATATAAATAATATCAAAGAAAAAAATGAAATGGAAGTTTGAAATTTAGTTTTTGGAATCGAGAGATCCCTGTAATGAGTGTCATGCCATGAAAAAACTTGGTGGATTTTTAGTGAAGGTTAGGCGGACTACAAAATTTGTTAGAAAGATAAAACAATCACTAGATAAAAAAAATTGTCTACGGGATTTAAAAAGGATGTAAGCTATGAAATGGAAGGTGATAATAGTGAAAAGTAAAGAAAACCATTTTATAAAAATGATGAAAGGTGAGTACAGTGAATATCTATATGACTTATAAATAATAATGATCCAAAAAAAATATTCTAAGCATAATAATGAAATAATACAAAAAAACAAAATATAGGTTTCCTCCTATAAACTTATAATAATAACATTATCATCCAGAATGATGGAAAAAGGGATTAGGTAGTGTTATCTATTTCTTTAAATGTTTTTTGCCTACTTTAGGAACTATTGGTTGTGTCATCAATCTCACAGAGATTATTTTTAGGATTTACCACCTTAGGAGCATACTGAGCATGAATCTCAAAGGGTAAAGAATATAATCTATGTTCATTTTGGTCGGGATCCCTGTTATGCATGAATCTCAAGTGAGATTTCTTCTAGATGATGCTCTATGTCAGCCAAATACTGAGACAACTCATGTTGGATGGAATATGGTTGGAGATGGTCATGTTAATGACCATATATGAAGAGAAATAGATACACATGAGTATAAAAATTCATAAATAATAACAGAAATATAAAGCATGTATGAGGGTCAAAAGATTGTATCTCATCCCTAAATCTGTAAAACAAAGTACAATGGGAAATAATTGATACAATTTAAACAAAATATAGACACGTAATGGGTAGAGAGGTGGAGGGGTAGGTGGGAAAACTAAGACTCATGAGAAATATCTCCAACCACTGCATTTGAAGTACCCTTTAAACTATTGGGTCCCTTGATTTTCTAGCCACATTGATGTCCTCTATGGATACAAATAGAGAATAATTGATGACCATTGAAGGTATTAGAGTAAGTTCATCTGTGTTAGTGGATTTTGGAGGAAAGGTGTGGATCCTGATGTTTTTCATGTGTTTGGAAGTAGAGTCGATGATAAGAACCTCAATAAATGGTGGGATGGTTGGGGCCTTTCATTTTCTGGCCTCGTCCAAAAGAAAAACCTATTAGTATGTAGGGTTGGTGGGATATGAGGGAAGACTAGTCAGGTTGTTAGTATTGGGAGGGATGACAAAATATGGAAGGTCTGTAGTGGGTGGTGGATGGAATGTTGAAGGTGGTGTCGGGTGGTGAATAGAGAAATCTCGGACAATGGAATGTGTAGGTGGTGGGAAATCTGACGCATATTCTCAAGAATACACTAGTGGATCACCCAATGATATGTATGGAAGGATGGGGTGGATGATTGTGTGGGAATGGTGGGGGTGGATGAAGAAGAAATATGGGTCAGGGTTTGGGTAGGGGTACTAGTGGCCGGTGGGATGGTAGTGGTGGTAGGGGAAACAACTGTGGTGGTAGAGGATAGGGAGAGAGTAGAGTAATGAGGTTTGGAGGATGGTGTGGTTGGGTTAGTGACATGCTGGGAAGGTTCTCGTCAACATCCTCTATATACAATAACACACACCGGTAAATTATTTTATCCTTAATGAGTAGAACCACCTTGTAGAGTGATACCAGACTGATTACCACCATAGGGTTGAGAGAGGTGTGGGGATGGGTGCCTCAAAGGCATTGATATACCTAGAAAAATGGGTAATGAAAGATCATACCACCTAAGTATCATGTGTCCACTTCACCAGGGTCTTGTTTGACTCTCCGAACTTCCTGAAAATGTTGACAGCTGGTCCACCCATGGATGATGCGGGAATGATGTCCTCGATCTAGCTCACCCCCTATGGGCATCACCACGGGCCAACTGGGCATGAGATAAGGCTCTGTAATGGATCTAGAGGGAAGCACATCAAGGAATGATTCTCTTCATGGTGACAGGATCATATATTCTCTAAAGGTAACTGGGGATGCTGGATTGAATTTGTGCATCCCTGACCTCGTTAGGATCAATATTCATTTTTTTAAGGCTAGATAGAAAATTATTTTGGTGGAATATATGTTGAGGACAACACCAAACTAAGTAAGGGTGATATCTCATGGTTGACCCCCAAGTCTGAAGTGGAAAGAATAAATATCCAACTCGAAGGTGGACTGGAACTCAATGAATAGATTCCATAGTGTCTCCTCACACACCTAATTTTATAGGGTTAGGTGTAGATGGCCAACGAGGTCAAGGAAATCCTAATGAATGTGTATGCACTCTAGTACTATGAGGTCCAATGACTTTTTGGCCTACATCATGTTGTCCTGGAGATGAATCAGCTGAATATGTTTTCTAGGGTCTGAATAGTAGAGTAAGAAATGAAGGTGGGGATAGGAAGAGCCCTTCGATATGATAGAGGATGACTAAAAGTCCCCATAAGAAGAAGAGGGTGTAGTGGAAGAAGCATTAAAAGAGGTTGATGGCACAATGGGTGGTGTAAAAGGAGCTTCCTCCCATTCTTTTGGTAGTAGATGTGTGTCCTCGCATTCAGGTGCACAGTTAGTGGGCTGGGTGTGACCCATATTTGTTCAAGCCATGACTGATGTAGGTGATTGGAGGATGAGGAGAGTATCAATAGGAAGATAAGAGGAGGGGGTATGAGGGAGTGGTGGCTGGAAGAGTGAAGGAACATCTGATGGTTAGGGGGTGAAGGAGTGGAGGGGTCTCATACATGGAGGAGCATTGGGAGAGGGGGTCGGAGAGAACCCTAGGTTTATGAAATTTAAATTATTGCTCGAAATTTCGATTCAATTTATTTAATACACGGTGTCAAAATCATGATTTTTTATTAATCGCTCGACTTTTACACTCCATGTATTGCTTAAATGGAATGTATTTCTCATGTTGTGAAGCTTTCATCAAGATTAATCATCCTTAAGAATCTACTATCCCACACTAACCTATTAAACCTACCCTAGATTTCCACTCAATCTTTGTATTATTTATTTTCTAGAGATAGACATTTTTCAAATAAGAAGACTTTAACTTTGAGTTGACACCCCTTGTAAAGCAATTATTGAAAACAGAGGTGACAAAAGGTGGGAGGACCTCCCTTTTTAGAGGTGTAGTTCAATTTAAATTCTTATGAGAAATCAATCCCTTTTCAACATGAGGTATTTTAATTTTTAAATTCTTACTGGTCACATGATCATATATCTTATCAGTAAGAGATATGGTCTAGTAATTCAATGACTTGTCACTTTTATTAGTGGAGTTCAACAAATCGAACAAGACATTTTTTTAACCAACTCAAAAAATTAATCTCAAAACGATAACATTAATCAATTCCATTATAGTGGGAAGAAATGATCATCCTAGAAATATTTGAATATCAAATCTCTCTTCCATATCAAAAAAAATAAATCAGTAGGTAAAATAATTTTTTTTGACTTTTACCAAGACATCCTCAAGGAATCCATGAGGATGCTTGAATGAGCAGTCAGGAAATTGGATTTACAATCTTTTGGGATTTAGTTCTCCAAGTCCCAGCTTCTTGTAAACACATGAGAATGATATTTATACTTTCAAAAAGGTCTTATAAGGCTCTCTCAAAATTCCATTCCTTGATAGTGACTAGAATTGTGAAACTTCTAGGGTCTCATATTTTTAGAGGTAGCTTCCATTGAACAACTACCGAGCCCTTTTCATTTAGGAATATACCTCCTAATTTTTTTTATAATTTTACTAGAATTGAGATGTTTGTAGAGTAGATAAGAAGAGGTTCTCGTTTATAAGAGAGTAGAGGGGCACTTTGGGAATTCCTCAGAATATTAATTTATAATAAGTTAAATTACCCTCTAAATACCTTAAAAAGACAATGTATTAGAATATAATATGATATAAAGTTATAATATAACAATCCAATATATTTTATAAATGTTTTTACTATATTATAAACCTTATCATTTTGCTTAATGTTTTGTTAACCTATTTTAATGTTCACTAAGGTAACATTTTTTTCAAAAATAAAATGTTATAATTTTAACTTATTTTACATAAATTAGACAATAAATGAACAAATTGCAAATAATATACCATATTATAATTTTTTTTTGTTTTTGAATTTTTTTAATGTTTTTTAAATAATTTAATAAAATATCAGATTCATAAAATATCATTAGTGTCAATTATGACACTATTTATTACTTTGACTATAAGAAAATAAGTACACAAATATAAATTCAAAAAAATTAATTTAATACACCCTTAATATGTCATAGTCACCTAGAAAATTCTTATATCACCATAATTAATTGATATTATCTATTTTAATATTTTTAATATCATATAACTGAGTTTTTCATTAATTAAATAACTAATGCATCATCATTGTGTAATTATTTATGATAATTATTTATTCAATGAGAATTAAAAATAAATTTTCAAGATGTATACAGTGATTTTAAATTTTATAATAACATCTATATTCAATCATATCTTCTATATAAGACCATATTAAAAATATTATACTTATTAAAAGTAAGAGTAAAATATTTTGCCACTCTTTTTTATTTTTATAATATCTAAGTCATTTTCATTGAAACCTCTCCATTAATAAAATTAAACTATAAAAATTAGGTGTAAAAGGTAGTATTAAATTTATATAATATAATTTTATCAATAGATAGGGTTTTTATAATATTTATAATATGGTTTTTACCCTTAATTATGTGATTTACCATTACCTGAGGTAATAGAAATTTATAAAGATTCTATTTATATTAACCAAAATTAAAAGGGACCTATTTACCAAATTTTGAAATTTTGATTCCATGTATGGAATCCATTTTTCATAATTTTAATAATATAAGTGACTTAAATTAATTTAAAATTAATCTCATAGATGGGATATGTTGATAGGTTTTTAAAGGGGAAAAGTATAAATGTTTTAAATGGTTTTTATATCTAATTTCAATATAAAATTAGTTAAAATTACCTAAATTGGATTAATTTAGGTAAAATTTAAATAATTATACTTTAAAAAATGAAAAACTAAAATTAACTATATAAATAATTTATACAAAGAAATATTTTCCAACTAAAATTTAGTATTTTTTAACTATTCATCAAAACATGAAACATCTTATAAAAATACCCAAAGTTCACCCAAATTAAATTTTGATATTAATATTTCAAAAATGAATTTAATTTTTAATCTAAATATTTCAAAATTATCAAAAAAAAATTTAAATGGGTTCTCGCTTAAAAGGTAGTAAAATTACAATTTTGGAAAAAATAATTTTAATTCATAAAATTGAGTTTAGTCATATCCTATGCCTACAAAATCTATTGTACGAGTGTAAATTTTTTTTATTGAATAGGAAATATATAAATTTTATATAAAACATTCTTTAATAGTTGTTTACTTAATTTATTAAGATAAATATGTGTTTTACATAGAAAAATAGTTTTCATAGAAAATTCTTTTCTTTATTTTCTAATAGTTCTTAATTTTATTTGAAGCTAATTGATATCCAAAGGATTCATTTAATATAATAGTTTAAATCATATTTTTATAATTTAGTTAATATTATTTTTAATTTCCATTCAAACGTCTTGGTGGTATCTATAAATTTATAATAATATTAACAGTACATTGTAGTTTAGTTAAATTAGGTCTTACGTGCAACGTAAGAGATGATATGAATTCGGCGTAGTGTGTCGCATAAGGCAAAAAAGGAGTTTCATGTATCGAAGGCTAATATATATGTTATGTGTTGTAAAAGCATGATTTTTTGATGTATAAAATGAAATAATAAATTGGTTCTTTCATATAGAACAAGCTATATTCAGTGTTGTGTGAAATAAGAAATATTTAAAAGATTAAATAGATTCAAAAAAATTCAAAAAATCCCCTTGTGTTACATTCTACCCCATTAAAATGAATTTCACCCTATAATTCATCAGTGTTATCAAATGTTTAGTACTTGAACGTTTCTTTCATAAGAACCCATATCATTAAAATGAATACGAAATATTACTTTTAAAAGGGAAAGTTGGAAGTATAACAGTTACCCAAAGTAACTCATAACATGGTTTCCAAATTGGAGAAAATATGTAGAAAGTTAAAACATGGACATGGAATAGAAATATAATTACCAAGTTATGATGTTGAGTTATAGAGAATATGGTAAGGATAACATTGAAGACCATAAATCCATAACCGATGGATTCTTGAAAAAGGTCATTGATATCATAAACAATGATGATAAAGGGACAAAATTTTATTTGAAGTCCCTTTTCCTAAATTTATATAAATTTCATAGGAAGACACACTTACCTGATTTCATCAAAATCTCAGCCTTTGTGGTTCCTTGATAAATTTTCACTTTATCTCTTATTCCAAAGAATGTAGTTTAATTTTTCATTCCTGAGGTATTAGAAGATCATCACAAACAAAAATAGAACGATAGGTCATTTCATCTGTATTTATCACAGAAAAATTGTAAGAACAAGTTATCCAATGTGCATAAATCCTTATATGGTGAGATAATACGTTAATCTCTACAACCACATTCAATTTTTCTCATAAACCGCTTCATAAACGATTAACCATCTAACCCTTCTGAAAGATGCAAGTCAAAAACATTAGATATAATGTCACTAAATTAGATTAAAATTGATCCCACATATATCATAAAGTATCTCATTTTCATCACATACAAAACATCAGAACTGCTTTATCTTGTAATCTCTTGAAACATAGTAATAACTTGAATTACCATAAATTCTTATTGAAAACATGCATGCTTTTTTATTCCAATAATTATTGGATATATTCCTTAAATCCAAAAATGTAGTGAACTTCATCAATGATAGCATGATCCACTTTTTCATCAAGTCATTAATAAATTCGAAGGTTATTTGTAACATTCAATTTAATTTATCCAATCATCATTATCTTGACATCAGGAACATATTAAGGGTTATCTTTCCCTTAATTGTGTTTTTACGAGAATATCAACATTCCATTAAATTACTTTCAAAGTCTATTGGAACCATTCAATATATTATTATAAATCCTTATTAAAAAACATAAACTAAACAATACTTATATATTTCACAATTCATATAACATAATTCTTGAATACAAATACATTTATTATTTCACGTTATCCTTATCCCATTAATAAGGCTACCTCATCCTATTACATAATACCTTTTTCCTTCCACATTTCACCTATAGACTCATCCTCCTTAAAAAAAATGACAATTACTTGTATCACCTATCTGGTTATCTTCATGATCCTTACACCTAGGAAATCTATTTTCATAATTCCCATTATTTACACATTTAAGGCATTCATTAATTGATAGTACCTTAGGGGGGAATTATTCTCATCCACTATATTAACTGAACTTTTCATTTTCCATTTACAGATACATATTTTTGTCCTCATTTTCCATAGTAAAAACATCTTCTAATTCCTCGAATACATCCATTTGGGTGTCTTTCCCACATTCTTGGCACAAATAAAACGAACTATTCTTTCCTCCAATGTATCTATTACAAATATTCTCATCAAACACTTCCCTTCTTTTCCTGGGTGATTCTGCGAGTTGGGTAAGGTACATGTTGTTAATCATGTTTTATGAAAAATGATTAGTCATGATCACAATCACTACTACAAAACTAGGTTTATCCATCAATTGGGCTTTAACATCTCTTGCTAAAAATGTTGTTAAAGGTCCGATTTTCAACGCTAAAAAATGTGTTGTTAAAGGGGGGCCTTTATCATCCCTTTTTTAAGCACTGATAAATGAACTATTTTATTAGTGATTTTCAAGAAGTATTGATAAGGGTGGGGGTTTATCATCACTTTTTTAGAAGCACTGATAGAGACCCCCATTTATCACCTCCTTTTTACAAGTGCTAATAAAATTATACTTCAAACAAATTATATTTCATTAAAAATACTATATTAATATATAAATATAAATATATTAATATAAATATAATGTATATATTTTTTTAAATATGTTTTAGATAAGGTAAATATGAATTTACACTTAAAATATAATATATTTAGTGAAAATGCCTTATAAAATAACTAAAAAATATTTTTAATTAATAATTTTTTTTATTATTACTGAGTAATAGTCATTTAATATCAATTTGAATATTGGAAAATAAAAAAATATTAAAAAGTCTAAAATAAGCGGAAAATATTACTCAAACTTCAAATAGACATAGTATTTGACCCAGGTGCTCGTTTGGGAACTACCACATATCAAATCTATACTCGTGATGAGCTCTACGCCGTCATGACTTGAGAGACCTGGGTCATTGTTTTTTCGTGGCCAAAAAAGTCCCTAAAGGCCTCTAAAACTGAGTTTTTAGTTAGGGTACCCCAATATGTTACCTTTTTATGGATTTTAAGCCTCATTTATGGGGGTATTTTTTCCCTTTTTAGTGGGGACTAAATTTATTCCTTGGGATTATATTTCTAATGATATTATGGATTTTAAAGTTTACCACTTTTCATAATGTAATTTTATTTATAATAAATTATATAACAATAAATGCGTATTTTTTATATATTCACATATAAAAATTTAATTTTATAAATAAATAAATTAACAATATATACATATAAAATATATTTATTAATATATAAACATATATAAAAATATATTCTCAAATAATGTATCAATATATATATATGTAGATAGATCCTAAAAAGTTAAATAAAACAATATATGGGAGTGGAAATGGATTTGATGTATATGATGGAGGTCTAGGGTTTGAAACTCGCTAGAGGAAGGGGTGTGCGTAGGAGGTGGAATCATCTAAAGTGCTGATAAAGGGGTGCAGAAAGCACTGATAAAGGGTTAGGTGAGTGGGAAGCACTGATAAAGGGTGGTGGATGGGTCCTGTGAAAAAAAAATTATATACCCTTTATCAGTTGAACATTTATCATCATTTTTAGCGCTATTAAAGGCCCCCTATAAGAGATCTCAAAAAAGTGTTGTTAAAGGCACAGTTCATCGGTGATTTTTAGAATTGTTATATGGAGCCTTTAACAACTCTTTTTTAGCACTGATAAAAGTATATAGATTTTAGCTGCGCTTTGATTATCATCGCTATTTTAGATCTGATAAAGACCTTTTTTAGAATTTTTAAAGGCCAATTTTGTTGTAGTAAATTTACTTCACTTTGGTGATCATACCATTTGATTTCCCATCAGATAATTGTTTATCACAATCAAGATTAACCCAATACCTTCGGGTTCCCACAATTGACTAAAACCCTAAAGCATAGTGTGAGAAACACTTCCCATAGTGAAAAACCACAGAACTATGAAAAATCACTTATAGGATTTATAAATTTTGAAACCTTATTTAATCTATGACATGTTAGGATTAACCTAAGAGACATACTGAGATATATCCCTATAAATACAAAAGGGATCTCACTAAAGTTTTCTCATCTGATTTTCTAGATTTTGACTAAACCTTTAATCTAATACCAACTGTAATGACCCAGACATTTCGAACATGGATATTACATCATCTTTTAGATGAGTTTTCATTACATTACACAAACACATGCCAGAGACCATATAAGTTTAGTTCATATAGAAACTTATAACACAAAATTCATGTATGGTCAATGATCATCTATATTTACCATAAAGATCATCCCCTTTAGTAACCCTACCTAAAACCATTATTTATAACAAGGGGAAATAAATCATAAGAAAAGAGTGAACTCAGATGCTTAGTATAGGTAAAAAATGGAGATTCCTAACCATAATTTTTGACATAAGGGTATGATAACATGTACTTAAGATTAAAATATTATACCCTTCATATAAAAGATCATATACATGAGTTATGGAATAAATAATGGAAGTTCATAATAAATGAATCATGATGAAGTCGAGTACATAATCCATGAATTAATAACATTGTAATAAGGCAAGAAATTTTTGAGAGACACATAAACATGTAATATCATTTATTAAAATTCAATTCTCATTTCCAAAGCTTAACAGGGCACTTCAGGGGGACTTCACCCAATGGGAATTATACACCACCATCCCTAGTTGTAGGCCCTTCTTTATAGTTGATCAGGTTTTCCCTTATAACAATAGTAGATCAAGCCCGTTAACTAATATCTCATAATTATCTCATGAGATGTAATATTTACCCAATTAGTTGAAGGAATATATATTTCCCACCCATAACATAATTAAAACCATACATACGTGTTCTATAAGAACATAAAACATATCAGAACCCATAAAAATAAATCAGTTTCATAAAAATTTCATCATAAAAAACTCAGGAAAATGATAAAAAAATCATAAGTATCAATCCATTATAAAGATAAACCATTTAAAGAACAAATTTGGATGGTATCACAAGATCATATCCCCAGAAAAACATAAGTAACATCAAATAACGTTTTTTAGATGGAAGATGGTTTTAAAAGATCACTCAATATAATTCTTAATGAAAATATACTTAACATTATGAAAAATTATTTTCAAATCATAAACATTTTAGAGAACATTTTTTTAAATGAAATTGAGAATTTATAAAGGAATATTTGAAAAAAAAATTAAACATCTTTAAAATCATTTTCCTTAAAAATTCCTAAAATATCTTGTAAAACATTTTTCGAAAACATTGATTCAAGGGAACACAAATTTTTGACCAAAGAAAGAATAAAATTATATGAAACATATAATAACATGAAAAGAAAATTATTCATGATGAAAAATTTCAACTGGTATTATATACACCTCATAAAACAGTATAGGTGCATAACATAACATGTGTCACAAAGAAGGCAAATTGAGAGAAAATTACATTACCGATTTAGTAACTTTTGGACCATAAAACCCATGAAAGGGAGATCATTAGATTGATATGTAAATACTCATAAATTTAATTACATGTATCATATATTACATTAATTGGAAGAATATAAACCACACAGATGAGATTTGTGGTGAATATATCATAAGTCTCGCTGAAATAACAGTGAGAGTAGAAATCCCTTAACTAATGTATTGACTCACCTCGTACTCGTAACAACCTCATGTATGAAAATATAAGTTTATTATAAATTAATAAGATCTATATTCAGTTATATTATTCCATATATGATTTATTTATGGCCATCTATTATCCATTTATCATCAATTTCATGTTAAAGTTTCATTTCGGGAAATAAGTGCTTCGTTTTTCGCATGTGTTTTGATTTGTTATATTTTTTGTCCTCTTAATTATATAATTATTTAATAATCTACAGAATGATAACCAAAATATAGATTTCATATATATTAATTATATATGTATTTATAATAATATATAAAATATATAAATAGAAAATTAAATAAACCATTAATGGAGATAGTAGGTTGAACGTACGCTTCAATGTTTTTTCCATTTTCTTTCTCTATAGAATGAAATAAAGTAAATGATATATATATATCTGTGTGTGTGTGTGTGTGTGTCATACCATTATATTTGAATTATTATTTCATATATATAATATATTTTCTCTAAATTCATCCTTTACACACTTCTTGTAAAGGGTAAATGAATCACATCACTTTGGGGAGGTGGTAGTCCACACACCCACAAACGATGTTATCATATTTACAAAAAATCTAAATCATGAAGTTATGTGTTATAAAAAAATTATAGAAGCATAAATACATCATAAATATGTAATATTTAATATATAAATAGAAATTACATCATTATTTACAACCATGATAGGTGGAAATGGAAGAATGAACAACATCGGATCATGAGGCGGTAGTCTTCCCTACACACGAACGATGATTGAATATCTCATTATATATAACTGTGTGTGAGTTCAGGTAGAAAAAATAATATATCAACATAATATTATATTTAGGATACTTATTTTTTCATTTAGATTTGAAATAAAAATAATTTATAGGGTTCGATGAAGAACTAAAATAAAAAACATCATCTGATGAACATTAACTCTTCTTCAGGTATCTCCTTTTGGTTTACACCAAAGGCCATTCTTGTATAGGTTTTTTCAAAAATTAAGGATTATTAGATTAAGTCAGGTAATTTGGGAGTTGATTTCGGTATAGATTTTTAGACTAAAAAATCTTGATATGTGTGTAGAAAATATAAGGAGAGGTTCTCTTTTATAATAGATAGGAGGGGCACTCTTGAAATTTCTCAAAATATTAATTTCTAATAAGTTCAATATCAATAAAAATACATCCAAAATACCATTTATTAAAATATAAGATGATATAAAGCTGTAATATCATAAAAAATTATTTTTTAAAATTATTTTTTATTATTTTAATCAATATAATTTTGATTAGTCATTTGTTGACCTATTTTAATTTAAATTATGGTATCGAAATTTTAAAGTTTAAAATGTTATAATTCGTACTTATTTGATATAAATTCGGCCATAAATGAAAAATTTGTAAAATTTTGACGATATTATAGTAATTTTATATTTTTAAATATGATTTATGATTTTTAAATTATTTAATAAAATAGTATTTTCATAAAATATCATTTGTATAAATTTTTCAACTATTCATTACTTTTACTATAAGAAAATAAATACCACTATTTCACTTCTAAAGAATATATTTAATACACCCCTATCAGGTAATAGTCACCAATAAAATTCTTGTATCACCTTAAGTTATTAAAATTATATCTCTTTTAATATTTTTAATATCACTTAATTCGGTTTTTCATTAGTTGAATAATTAAATATAGGGTTTATACGTATGAGTCTGTCATTTTTTCACTCTCATTAATTTTAATAATATCTCTATCATTTCCCTATAAATGTTACCATTAATAATTAAATTAGGAAAATTAGGTCATAATGGTCGAATTAACTTCATCCAATAAAATTTGGGAAAGTGTTATGGAAGTTTTATTATATTTATAATATTATTTTTACCCTCAATTACCTAATTTACCCTAAATAGAGGTAATACAAATTATAAAATCTATTATTCATATTTTCCAAAAATAAAAGGGCCCTATTTAATAAATGTGGAAATTATAATTCTAAATTTGTAATCCATTTTTAAATATGATAATCTGTGAATTGGTATAAAGTAACTTAAAATTAATCTCGGAGATGAGACGAGACAAGTGGGTTTTAAAGTGAAAAAGCCCATAAGTGTGAATTGTTTTTTATATCCAATTTCAATATGATGTTTGTTACAATGCACTAAATTGGATTAAAAGATTTAAATTTTAACTAATTAAAAATTAAATACAATTCAAATCATAATTTATCTATATAACTAACTTATATGAAAAATTATTTTCTAATTAAAATTTAATATTGTTTCATCACTCATCAAAACATTAAAATTCTCAAAATAATACCAAAGGTCACCAAAATTAAAGTTTTATATTACTATTTCAAAAATGAATTTTATTTTTTTCTATTAGAATAATAAGATTTTAAAAAAAACTATCTTTAAAATGGGGTCTCCCTTAAAATGCGGAAAAATCACCCTTTTGAAAAAGACATCTTTTATTTATAAAATTGGATTTATTCTTATATTATGCCTCTAAAATATATTGGATGAGTGTCATAATATTTTACTGAATATTTAATATATAAATTTTATAAAAAACAATCATCAATAGTGTTTTATTTAATTTATTGAAATAAAATGATGTTTTAAAATAGAAAAATAGTTGTCTTAGAAAAAGAATTTCTTCATCTTCAAATAGGTTTTACTTTAAAACCTAGATAATTAATAGCCAAAGGATTAATTTTACTTAAATATTTAAATAAAATTTCTCATAATTTAGTTAATATTATTTTTAATTTCTATTCCATCAGCTACGTGGTTACTATAATATTATAATAGTATTAATAGTACGTTGTAGTTTGGTAAAACTAGGCCTAGCATGTTGCGCAAGCTATCATAAGAATTCATAATTATACGTAACACAAGACAAACATATTATTTCATGTATAAAAATATAATCTAATTTTTTTTAGTGAAACCTCAACTTGGTGGTGTATACAATTCAAGAATAACTTGGTTATTTCATACAAGACGAGCTATATTCAGATCTGGGTGAAATAAAAATATTGAAAAGATTGAATTAATTAAAAAAATAACAAAATATTTGGGAATTAAAATTCATTCTATGATAGCATGGAAATGGTATCATTTTATGTTTGGTGGAGACTTCATGAGCTTTGTTGCCGATACACTTTGATTATTACTTGTTTTCACCTATCTAGGATACATTTTTCATTGAAACCATGCTTTAAAACTAGGAACTCATTCCACTCATTTAAATAAACGAAAATATTGGGTTAGAAATTGTACAAATAAAAGCTTTACTCCTATTTATATTTTATCTTGATTGCATAGTGTATTAAATAAATTCTAATTCTATATCCTTTAAATTTATTTTGATTGAATTATTACTGGATTTTATAACTGGAGTGATTTCCATTTATTTTTTTATAATCCAATTCTCGTGAGGATTCTAGACCCACAATTTGATATTCCTTTCTAATCATATTTCGTAGGAGACACTTCAGGAATGTAAAGCTATAAAAACTTGAATTGCGATCTTATTGATCATATGATTGAAAACATACATTTTTAATATGATTTTGGGAACCATTATTGGGACCCCCTTACATTTTGTTTCTTTACCTCATAGTTGCCATGAATAACCCTTTTAGGATAGATCTGTATCAAGATGGATTTCCCTTCCTACCCTACTCTGAGTATTATTCATGATTGTTATTTGAACTGGTGTGGGGCTATTTTTACTATTGATGGAAATAGTATGTTGTTATTGAGGAGATGTATTGTTTAACTTTAACCACAATGATATGAAATGGTCCATGATTACTTTTGGAAATTTTTACACCTACCATGTTCCTTTGAAAAAATATATAGAAAAAAAAGTGATATTGGGATGTGTATTAGGAAGGTCAAATATTACCATTGCAAGACTAATGAATCTTGTGATATATCATATGTGGTTAAGGAATGTATGTGAGACCAATCTTGAATGTGAATTTCAAAAAATAAATAAAAACAAAAAATAAAGGAACAAGGTAATTTTTTTTATAATTACTTGATATAGTAATATACCCACCTTGAAATTTTAGAGCATCGATACAACTTTATCTTTTAATATTTAATTTATCTCACTGTTTACATGGATAATGCATTATACTTTAGTGATTACCATCCTCTTGAGCATGATTTTTCACTTTCTACCCACCTTCCCTCAGCTTCAGAATCATTTGAACCCTTTTTGTTGAATCCATCATGATTGATTTTGTATTTTTATTTAAAAACTTAAGATTTTAGAACCAATTAATGACTATGTCTAAGAATATGTATCCAGTGTATGATCATTTCTCTAGTTATATTTTTACCTTGGATGATGAGGTAAAATTTATTGTGATGTAAATTGAAAAAAATGGATATAGAATTCAAGGTATGATTATGAAATTGTAATAAAAATAATAAATAATCTAGATAAAAATGAACTACAAGGCACAAATTCTTTTCTTTTGAGGATTGATTCTATAAGACTAACATTTTCTTCTTACACATAGTTTTATATTCTAGTTTGTAATGCATGTTTCTTGTTTAAAAATTTTTTTCTTTTGGAATCCCTATTGAGATGTATTTTTCTTTTGGACAATAAAATATTCATGTGTTGGGTAATTTAAAAGGATGAATTTATATATACACATTGGATACATTAAATAAGATATTATTCATGTTTTATATAATAATTCATTTAGTTTAGGTTTTCTTTCATAGTAATTAGGAATTTTTTACTCAAAGGAAAAATGATGGAAATTGGTAAAAAAAGACTTTCCACGTATTGTACATCATACATGATGTGTATAACTCATTCATAGCATTCCTAAAAGGAAAAATACCAGCCCATGAAGTATGATTTGAATACCATACCCGATGTGCATATTCATTACAATAGGTGAAAATTTGAAGGATTGGAGTTCGGTAAAAATTTAACCACATACACATTGTTTAGAGATTGCATGATGTGAAAAGTTAGAAGTCTCAGCTGGTCAAAGATATGAACCAATTATTTAGTTGCAATTGTGGAGCTCAAATACATTAAATTAAAACAACTTAAATTATGTGAATATGTTGGGAAAGTTTTAAATTAATCTTGTGCATGACATGTATGTCATGCTCATCATATAATTTTTCGACCAATTAATATTTCAGTGCACACCCATGTATAGAATGTTCAACAAACCTTTCATTTCGGTTGTTTTATTCCACCATTTTCTACCATTTTCATTTTTTTCATTCCAAATCCAATTTTAATTCAATCCTTTAATTGTTTTAGAAGATCCTTTTGAGTTTTTAATCATTCTTTGGTCATTCAACATTTTTATGACTTTGATTCCATTTTCAACATCTATTTCATCATCGCTCGTCATTCATTATCAATGCTTCCAACTTTATTCATCGTTTCTTTGTGAACAATTATTTTTAGATAGGATTTTCATTAATTTAAATTGATTTATCTTTATTATTAAAAAATTTAATCCTATATTTTTTAAATCTAAATGGTTTCATGATTATGTGTAGCATGTTTATAATGTCATTACTTTTGATCATTGTCGTCATGCGTGGATAATTCACTAAGGGTTAGAAGTTCAGAATAGGGGTGTTTCTGAGTCTAATCAATATATATATTGAACCTTAGTAACCATATGGATAGTAATTGGGTTAATAATAATTTTAAATCACATTATTTTGAAAAACCTTGACCATGGGAAGCACAATTGAATAAGCACTACCTAATTGGAGTTGAGAAGAACTATGACCATTAGCCTACGATGCTTTCTTTATAGAAGCTATTCATAATACACCTAGGTTGTTAGATAAACCCTAACCATGGGAGTGTTTCAGCATACATATATCCAATTTTTTTGAAGAAATCCAATTGGTGAGCTCTTCAGCACTTCGCAACCTAAGTCGTAGGGTTATCTTCAATAAAGATACCTAAAAATGACCATGATTCCTTCCTTTATTTTTTTGAATTAAATCCAAACTACTCAGCATTAGTAAAAAAACCCAAAGATTGAAATTGAAAAATTCTTTCCAAGGTTTTAATTCGATTGATTGTTGACCTACTAGTGATCATCATGGGTTCAACCCTGCACTACCGCTTTAATACGCCATTGAAGTAAGTATAGTTTGGGATTATAAATTTCTAATATGAACACTGCCCATGTGAATTGAATGACATGTACGAACAATTCAGTAGAAATAGTAATATTTCATCTTGTTCCTGATTTTCATCCTTTACCTTTTTATAAGTTAGGAATTTTCCCAAATACTCATATAATTTTTACTTCATCGACAAAAACAAAAATGGTCTTTCATTTCATAATACATCTTCTAAATACATGGGAGGACAAACCACTTAGAACAGTTATAATCCTAATGGACCTATTCTTATAAATATAGAAAAACATAAATCTATTCATAAAAATGAAATATAAAATTTTCATCCATCATTCATCTATCAATGGTCTCCCTACTACTGAAGTTTCTCTTAATGGTAAGGCAGCTAGGGTCCGACCATTGAGTTTTGTTTTCATTCTCCATTAATTCAAGGATAAGTGTGATCAAAAATAAAACTAGTGAATCCTTATATTATACACACTCCAAGTGAATGTTACCAATTACCCCTATTAGTTTCCACTAATAATAGGCCTCATAAACCACATGGTTATAGGAATCACGACTTAAGGAATTGGATACTAAATTCCATTTCTCACACATATAAATAACGTAAAATTAAAAAATGTGTAGGTGCTTCATCCATTATCATTTACTTAAGTTTAAATCCATCTCTGAAAAATGTACTTTAAGACTTTAGAAACATTGAAAATATTGAATTCATTTCCAAAGAGGTAAGAGTGACATGATTTTTATTCATGAACCATCGAAACCAATTATAATTCATGAGTTAGATAGTTATTTTAATGTGTCCATAATTTTCATGAACCATATTTTATTATAGTCTCTATTTTTGAGAACCCAACCAAATCATGACCATTATGCATTACTTTGGAGCATTTATCCCTCATCAGATTCTAGATAAAGTAGAATAAGTATTAAAGTATGTCGAGAATTAAGCTAAAAAAATTTATTGATAGAGGGTTCTCTAATGAAATTGAATACCATTTTCAGTTAGTGTATTCAAGTGTGAATCTAACTGTGAGAAATCATGAAAAAGGAGGTTATAGTGTCCTGTTAACTCTAGAAATCATTATATCTCAAATACATTATTAGGTATCTTCTAATAAATGAAATATTTTATTTTTTAGGGTCGACTATAATGTAATTTGTAGATATGAATTATCAAAGGAATTTAAATTATTATATCAATAAGTCACACTTAAATAACTTTTCATAGAGATTAAGGTCTCATAATGTGATCAAGTCAATATCAAAGTTTCATTTATGGTATGTTTTTATATGATAGGATACTTAATATTTTATCAAAAACATGAATACAAACAAGTATAAATACATGTGAATGATATGGTTTATAAATTCCATGAAGACTATTAGAAAATTTTTCATCCCAAAGGGAATGACTATGTACTCATAGTGTACATAATTAATTAAATGTGTATCTTAGAAATAACCTATTATTAACCCTTAGTTATAAGTCCCAAAACTACATATCAATATTAGGGAACAATCTAGATCCATCCAAATGATAAAAAAGATCATAAATTCAACTAAGATGATATTTATTATTTATTAAATTTATGATTATTGATGAAATGTATAAGTTTATAATATTTTTTATTTACAAATGAAATTTTAGTTGTCTAAAGTGATAAAATTTATCTTCTATGTCCCTTTCATTCCAATTCTTCCAACTAGACCTTTATTTTATGTATTTCTATTAGTTCTATCCTATATGAAAAAAAGAAAAATGGGAACCATCCGCAGAAGTAGGTCAATGGTGAATTCAACTTCCCTTTTTCATTGTAATACAAAAAAATTATCTCAAAACACATAAGGGGTTTCCTTATAATAAAAGGAAGATCAATATTCTTGACCTTGTCCATTGCTCTTAATGTTTTTATTTCCAACAAATAAGTGATGATTCTGACAATTTTTTTTATTTTCCCAAATCTTACAACAATTATGTTCTATTACCCGTATTAAAATGTGAACTATCCCATTAGGAGATTTAAAAGTGAACCACAATTCATCACATTCAATATTTGTGTTTAATTTTACCAACCAATGTATCACAAATATTAGCTAAAAATAACCATTTCTAAGATAGTGAACTCCCACATAAACTATATTATCTCCAAGGTGATGGAATATGTTTCACACCTAAATCCTCTATACTCTTGTTACCTAAGAGGTGGATTGATACTAAGGAAATGATTTTCATTTCTACATGTAGGCCCATCTGATATACCACTCAAGAAGAAACAATGTATTGTGATATTCTAGAGTAAAAAACATAAATTAAAGTAAAATTGTGAAAAAACATACCTTACACCATCAAAGGACCCAATTCTTCACGAAAAATGGCCTACTCAGTTACACAAAGCAGTAAGTCAACCCCACTTAGAACATTCTTTCCCCATGCTTATATTCATCTTTTTGTGATATTTTGGGGTTCGTGGAATAAGTCTGACAAGTTTTATGTTGAGGAAGATAGCCACTCTAATTAGGTTATCTTGATTGAGAATTCAAAGCCTTAGTCATGCTACAACCATTACCACTACTCAAATTTAAATTCTATTTAAAAAAAATTCATTCATCATCCTTAGATAGTTGTGAAACTATCAAGGTGATTTCATACATTCTCAATTGAAGTGAACCAAAGATCCATATCATGAACTCTTGTGGAAAATTCAATATTATTAATGATGAATGGTTCCAAACAAATCGTAAATAGAAAAAAATACAAAATAATCAGAATAAGATTACATGACACAATGATTTACATGGTTCGAGAGTAATCACTATGTCAACCAAGTGGAATAATGATTTCACTATTTTGATAGAAATATTACAAGGAAACTTTTAATATATGTATAAACCCTATATTTAATGATCTCTTAAGTAAATTCTTTGGATAGTATTCCATGTTGATACAATTATCATAGAGTATGTTATTCATTCTACATTATCCACTAGATGGAAGTTTTTGGTTCTATAGTGACCGGAACAACAAAGTCCAAGGTAATTTTATAATAAGTTCCAATAACTCTAAGGAGCTACAGTAAGTCCTCACTACTACAACCCCTATCTCGTCATGTCTTATCTTTACTATGTATCAATAATTGTTATAGGGGATGCGGTCAGGTGTAAATTTTGGGTCACTAAAAACATGCCCAACATCATCAAAAGGACTGGGCTACACCATTCCAACTAAAAAACTCACATGGATATTACTATCCTAAACAAAAAGAAGTTGACCCCATCGATTTTTAATCTCGTTCTTTATTTATCAAGGAGTGTCTCTCCCTCTTACACTTTTTTCCAAAACTGGGGTTTACACCTATTCCTAAATTGATAAAGGTGTTCCTTCCACAATATTCATGAAAATAACCTTCTTCATCACTATTAATTTATTAAATATGATTGTATGTTTTTAAATATATTAAATCACTCATCAAATAAAAATTTATATTTGTAAAATCAATTTGAACATACACTCTATTTAATATTTTCATGCTTCCACTTCAGGTGTAAAGTTGTTTAGGTATGTAAACCAAGCTTCAAACTCCATATTAGAAAGATTTATTTTCTTCAGATCAAATATATCTACTATTCTCGATATGTGGAAGGTCTATGGGTATAATTTTTTTATTAAATGACTTTTGAAATCCCTCCCAAGTAAGGACATGATCAACCATATATTGTATATCCAGATCCCACTATTTCCTTGCTAAATTTTCAAACATATACACAACTAACATCAACGGAAATTATATATAGTACCTAGAAAATTAAAGAATTATTTGATTTATGCCTTCCATTTATCATCTTCTTTAATTCCCACATCACCTCGAAAGTTTAGTGGATTCGACCTTTGAAATTCCAATGAGAATTCAACATATCATGATTCCTCTTTTTTGTTTCCCTTTTTCAAAACATCAAAATATTCTACAATACTACTCATGATATTATAATTTATCTACGGTGTAGGAAGAACCACTTTTTCTGTATCTTCCACTTATTGGTTCCTTAATCTCTTGATTGGTTGTATTTCCCTATAACTAAAGTATAAAATATATAGAGTCATCACCCACCCTCTTGTCACGAGTTTCAAAATATATATTTTCATAAGTAATGACTCCTAATGTTAATATAACATATTATTATCCAAAAAATATCATATGAATGATGAAATAATAGTTTTAATACTCTTTACTAACTCATGGGACAAAAATCCCAATATCTAAACCCATGATGATGAGGTGATGAAATGCATAAAAGCATTAAACATAATCTTTGTACCTGGAAACCCCTTGAAATTTATAGTCAGTATAAATTGGTTACCTACACCTTTTTATAGTCTATATATCAATTTCCAAGATATCATATCTCCATTATTACCATTCCAACAGATATACTATTCCAAAATGATACCATTTTTAACATCCCTACCTTGATCTATTAGCTTGTTCTAGACTAGAATGTTTCTCAATTAATGTGCATCCTCTAGACACTAGAGGGTGGAAACAAATTCCAAGGGTATATGAATTATTGGGGGATAATTTACCCTCAAATAATATTCAACCTACAACAAATGATGAAAAATAATGATATATAATGATGCAAGAGAAAATAGAAACAAATTCTATAAAATCTAACATATACCTTTTAGATTCATATTATGAAATAATAAAATCAAATGTGTCTTCTAGATAATAAGATATCCAAAAAAACTCTATTTTCAAATGTCGCATAGCTATATGATACTGACATTGAAAAACTACATAATCCAACCTCATACATTTATGAATAAAATATCAAGATGCTCAACAATTGAAGTACGATATCATTCCCTTACTTGTATAAGGATATAAAACAACCTTATTTCCACCAAATTGTATATATAGAGGGATAGTATACACACTAGTAAGTTATCCCAATATATTTTCTATACATGCCACTCAGAAAAGAGAAAGCGATATCGTATAAAACATATATATAAAAAAGATAAATCATGATATCTGGTTTACAAGGAATATATATAATGGAAAACAATCATTGAATGTTACCCATGAAATATAGCTGATTTTCAACCATAGTTTCCATGAAATGAATACAACGCAACCCCTACTATGTGAGGATCACTGAATAGAATAACTAAAAAGTAGAACATCATTAACCATGCTTAATTATTCACTTGGTGATGAAAATCCATGTTCCCATTAATTCATTACTTGTAATAATTTATGAACCAACAAGACCCCCTAGATGCATATCATGAATGAACACCCAAAACCATTCATTAAAAACGATGGAAAATGAACCATTAATCCAAAATAAATTGTACAAATTTTTCCATTACTAAGAAACCCCCTTATATTAGATATATAATATTTCAAGTTCCAATAGATATATAGTGAGAGAGAATCCAACAACATCCAATAATGTTTTTCAGTAGAAACTAGTAGAATGAGATTTAGAAGGAAGAGATTCGTCCAAATCACCAATGGAAAACCTCTAGTTTTTGTGCCCATGTAAGGATACAAAGAATTAGGTTTTTAAAATAATAATTTGGATAAAAATTTAATTAAATATTACCACAAATATTATACATAATCTCCAATTCATGGCACTAGTATTCCCCCAAAATCTACATTGATTTTTTTCTTTTTAAATAAATAATATGTCTAAAACCATAACATGGACCACAAAGTTGTGGATATTCCAAAGATGTTTTCAAAACCACCATGGCTTGGAACATGACATAGTGGATCTCCCAAAACCATTTTTGAAACACCTATAAGAGGATTCATCCTCATTGAATTTTTTGTGAAACCCACCAAAATGGTATCCTGTCCTTATTGTTTCATATAGGGAGACCCTCCAACTCACTATGATTATAAAATATCCATCCCCATCATATGTAGTATTCACCCAAGGTCATCTCACCACACCCACAACACAAAAATGAAAAGGAACATATCCAACACCATAGTCGATGCCATAGTGTGGTAATGCCAAGAAAGCCAAATTTTTATTTCTTAACCAATCCTCTCTCCTAGACTTCACCAACCAAAACTAAACTTCTAAAACACATAATGCATAAAATATCAACGACATATCTAAAACATGGGGTGTTATAGAAACATATAAAAATATATCCAATTTAAATAAATTTGTGACTTAGGAATCATATTGTTTAGGCTTAACTCACTGAAAAAGGTATTCTAAGTCCCTAACTTCTCAACATCAAATGTTATGATGTTAATAAATTTTATTTTCTACTTAGAAACCTTTTTGGTTTTGTAAACATAATTATCCATAGAAACTAAACATTTTTCCTTAAGTCTATTTTTGATAATCCAAAATAATGTTTAAATATTTATCAGGATATATTAAGCCATTTTCTAACCCTTTTTAATCTCTATTTATAATCATTTTATCCCGACCATTGTATACTCTTAAGTATCATGACTTTTCTGCATCATCTTATAGTTTATATTTATCTAAATATATGTTCCCTATTAAAGAATACTAGTTAGAGTCTTATGATCAAAGTCACTGTTATAGCTAACTATTATTATAGGTCACTGATATACCAGTTCAAGGTTATTCTCCCAAGTCTACCGTTGATCTGCTTATCAAAGCTCACAGACAAAGAGTTACTATAACATGGTCACTATTGTGATAAGGCTTCTGTTAGAAGTTCACTGTCAGACTCTTTCTCAAGTCTTCTATTGAGAACCTCACTGTTCAAGTCTACAGTTGGACATGTCTACCATTAGTAGAATGATACCTCTAGAAAACTCCTACTGTCGAGATAGTTGACTATTGTTCCATGTCTACTGATGGATATATTCCACTGCTAATGAAATTAACTGTTGAGATAAGTCTACCATTGACATGGTCACTGTTGAGGTAGTCAGATGTTACAAAGCTTCAGTTAGAATCATACTGTTGGAGTCTACCGCTGATCAAGCCTACTGATGAAGCTCACAGTGGAATAGCCTACCGATGAAGTCCACTAATGAGGAGCTACTATTACAAAGAGTAATAGCTACTGTTACAAGCCTACAGACAGAGGGCCTACCGATGAAGTCCAGAGTCGTAGAGGCTACCGTTGAAGTCTACCGTGCGACATGCATCTGCTACCAGTCTAAGGATATTCTATTCTATTCTTTACCAATTTTATTAATACTATCAGAACGGTCATGTCTGGACAAATTAATGCACCAGGCATTATTTAATGGTATATAAAGGCATATCAAGATACAGTACGATGTACGAGGATGACCACACGTGGTTGAAACATTTTTTTTGTCAGCCCCTGCAGAACCAAATGGATAAAGTTCAGCTGGAAAAGCATATATAATGTATTAGTAGAGACAGACATAATTTAATTGAGAAATCTATGAAGAATACACAAAAAAACAAGAGACAAGAATGGACATATTGAATATACACAACTGAAGAAAAACACTCAATCACTCATTATGAAGAACAGAGAGCTTGACAAAGATCTTTTGAAAGAACCTTTTTCAAGCTATAGTGGTGTGCTGCAAAGAGATTCAAACCCATGAAGCTGATCATCTTTACATCTGGAAGTCATAACCTGGATGTTGCGACACTTGGTTTTGAAGGCAACTTGAAGAGAAGGACCAAAACATCATTTCATTCATTCCAATGAGTCCAGAGCTGATCTTCCAACACAACAGAGCATTCTAAACATATCACAACTATCTTTATCTCTATTTTGTTTAAGCATTTTACATTTGTGAGCAGTGTGTTTATGTTACACACACAGACTCTTGTGCTTAAACTGAGGGATACTAAAAATCCCCATACCAAACGCTCGTTACATTTGTTTCTCACGTATAACTGTGGAAGAATCCTGGTGTGTATTGATAGTTATATTTTTCCCACGTATAACTGTGGTAGAGGTTGAAAAAATTGTACAGTTTGTGAAAACTATTTTAAATCCCGATAAAGGTTGTGTGTCATTTTTTAATATAATTTCATGGTGGCAGGTGATCACTAAGTGGAGAGGACTGGGTCTTGTCTTAATATTGAACCTCTTTTTTAAATTGTTGTGTTCATCTTTCATTACTCTGTTTTAAATTTATTCACTGTGCTTATATTTTCAAAGATAGAAATCTGTTTTTACACTCACTCTGATAGTTAGTTCTGGTTAGTGTGTATATCTAATTTGTTTAGTAAACTTCTTTCAAAAGTCGAATTAGTTCTCATACTGATTCAACTGAGGAGTAATTAACCTTTGAGAAACCTGTTGAAAAATAAGTCACTTATATCTCTACTGCCTTAATTGACTGGGCTATTTTAATTTGGGGGATTTTAATCCTAAAAGTTTTCATAGCTCAATTCACCCCCCTCTTGAGTATCCACTCTCACCAATATTTGGTATCAGAGGAGAAACATTCTTATTCATAAAATTTTTTCAAACCCTATGTTTTTTAAACTGTGATTTTAGTTTTATCTTAAAGATCTTAGATTTCTGTTAGTTGTAAATTTTCTCTCTTTAATATATTTTCCAAAATCTAGTTATGGAAAATAGACTAGACGGTGCTGCTACTAACATGCCACCTTTCTTTAATGGTGTGAACTATGCTCAATGGAAAATTAAAATGAAAATTCATTTGGAAAGTATGGGTTTTGATATTTGGTCTCCTATAGAATAAGAATATGAGATCCCCAAAACTGCTAGATCTACCCGGGATGATGCTACAATGTCTGACTATAACAATAACTATAAAGCTATGAATTCCCTTTACTGCTCTTTAGGATATGAGGAATTTAACTGAATTTATGCATGTAAAATAGCTCATGAAATCCGGGACACCTTGGTTGTTTATCATAAAGGAACAACCAACGTGAAGGAAATGAGATTAAATACTTATACTATTAAATATGATAATTTTTAGATGAGACCTAATGAACCAATTTCTGACATGTACCTTAGGTTTAATGAGATTTTCAACACCATGAGTTCACTGGGAAAATTTGTTCCAGAGAAGGAGCAGATCATGAGAATATTGAGATGTTTTCCAGACAGATGGAGAGGCACTTCTGTGTCTATCCGAGAGTCATGTGACATCAGCAAGCTACCTGTTAAGGAGTTGATTAGTAAATTAATGATGTATGAAGAGGAACTAAAGGTGAACAAAGAAGAATATGATTAACCCAAGAGAAAATCTGTGGAATTCAAGTCTACTGCTTCAAAAAGAAATGACAAGGAGAAAATAAATGTACCTACTAAAAGTTCAACTAGTGGAGATTCAGATTCAGAAAGTGATGAAGCAATGGCTCAAATAGTAAGGAGATTTAAGAAGTTCTACAGGAAGAAGAAATTTTTCATAAAACCAAACTACAAGGGTAAGTATGATCCACAAGGTAGTGGAAGAAGGATTGGAAGAAATCTGATAAGGAAGATGATATAGTCTGCTATGAATGCAAGAGTAAAGGACACATCAAGGCTGACTATCCAAAGTTAAAATTCAAAAAGAAATATGATTATAAGGAGAAGAAGTACTAGAAATCTATGAAAGGTACCTAGAGTGCTTTGGAAGATATCACAAGTGAATCAGAAGTTACCGATTCTGAAAAGAATAATGCCAACTTGTGCTTCCTGACTAACATATCTGAGGTACATGTTTCCCCTATTCTAAATGATTATAATTTTGGAAATAACAGTGATTCAGATAATGGTGAAAATATTTCTAAGGATGAACTGTTTGAATATTGAAATATACAGTAAGATACTTGCAATGAACTAAAAGATAAATATAAATCTTTGAAGAAATAACACGCCTTGTATAGTAATGTTAAAACAGATCTAAGTGTAGAAAAAGAAAAGTATTCTCAACTATTGAAAGAGAACACTCAACTCACATTATCTAATGAATAATTAAGAAAGGATATTGAGAATTTCACTTCTGGTAGGGATACCTTGACATAGTTTTTAGGAAAACATATTGCTCCAAAAATACACAACTGGTCTAGGATATCAGCCTGGACATAGAAAAAATAGCAAAACCAAATTTGTTCCAAAATCTGGATAGTTCACTGCTAATTCTAGATCATCCTTTGAGAAACAATTTTCTAAAGGACTGAACAATGTATTTTTGTCTCAAAATATGTTTGTTTATTTTAGAAAACCTATAAAGAAAATATGGGTTCCTAGAGTTTTATTGGCTAACATTTCTGGACCCAAGAAGATCTGGGTACCAAAATTATCCAATGTTTAATCTGTTTTGTAGGGAAGTTGTTTAAACAGTTCCTATAATACTCTATGGTAAATGGACAGTGTATTTTCAAGACATATGACAGGATACTATTCCTACTTCAAGAGTCTAATTAATGTTGATGGTGGGCATGTCACCTTTGGTGACAATGCAAAAGGAAAAATCATCCGCTTAGGCTAGATTGGTAACCCTGATACAATATTAATTTCTAAAGTACTTTTTGTTGATGGATTAAAGTATAATTTACTTAGAATATCTCTGTTATGTGATGATGGCTTTAATTTCATATTTTAAAATGATTCATGCAATGTTTTTAATTCAAAAAATGATATAGTTTTCACTACATGTAGAAATTAGAATGTTTATGCTGTCAATTTAAATTCCTTAGCTAAAAATGTTACTTGTTTAAATGCTCTTCATAAATAATATTGGCTTTGGAATAGAAGATTAGGACACTGTAACATACAGTCACTTAGGAAGCTATCTAAGACATTTTTAATTAGAGACTTACCTAAATTAGAATTCCCAATTGATAAAGTGTGTAATCCCTGTCAAAAGGGTAAACAAAACAAAATTTCTTTCAAATAAAATAAATAAGTTTCAACTTCTCAACCACTTGAGTTGGTTCACATGGATTTGTTTGAACCATCAAGAGTTTCAAGTTTAAATGGGAAGCACTATGTTTATGTTCTTGTAGATGAATTTTCTAGGTTTACTTGGGTATACTTTCCTTCTCACAAAAGTGAAGCTTGTTCTTATTTTGTCAAATATTCCAAGTCTATAGAAAACCTTAGTGGACTTAAGATTAATACCCTGAGAAGTGATCATGGTCGTGAGTTTGAGAATCATCAGTTTGAATCGTACTGCTCACACAATGGATATAGTCACAACTTTTCTGCCCCTAGGAAACCTCAACAAAATGGAGTTATAGAAAGGAGAAATAGGACCCTTCAAGAAATTGAAAGGACTATGCTCAATGAGTATGACTTACCTATTTATTTTTTGTTTGAAGTTGTAAATACATCTTTTTATGTTATCAATAAAATTTTAATTAGACCTGTTCCAAAAAAATGACCCTTTATGAGCTTTGGAATAATAGGAAGCCTAAGGTTAATTACTTTAGAGTTTTTTTATTGAAAAGTCTTTATTCTTAATACTAATGATAATCTTGACAAATTTTCCCCCAAAAGTGATGACGGAATTTTCCTAGGTTATTCTATTTCAAATGAAGCCTATAGAGTGTTCAATAAGAAAACCAAATGTGTGGAAGAATCAGTTCATGTCAAATTCAATGAGACTGATCCACATGAGCCTAAAACCACTCTTGAAAATCTTGAGGATGATTTGTAAAATCTGAACCTTAATGATAAGGATAGTGAATCCCATGTAAAAGTATCCAATTATGGATATTTTCCAGAATCTAAACCTACCAATTCTGAACCAACAGACAACAATGAAGAATGTAGTTCAACCCTTCCTAGAGGTATTAGGACTCTCAAGAATCATCCTCTAGATACTTTTGTAGGTGATTTAAATAGAGGAACACAAACTATAACTTCTCTAAGAAACTAGGTTGAACATCAATCTTTTCTTTCACAGCTTGAACCGAAAAATATTAATGATGCTATCAATGATGAATTTTGGGTAATGGATATTCAAGAAGAGTTAAATCAATTTGAAAGAAATGAAGTCTGGGAATTAGTTGACAGACCCAGGGATACTTTGACAATAGGCTCTAAATGGGTGTTTAGGAACAAAGTAGATGAGTTTGGTAATATAGGTAGAAACAAAGCTAGGATAGTTGCACAAGGATATAGTCAAGAAGAAGGAATTGACTATGAGGAGACCTTTTCACTTGTACCTGGACTAGAAGCTATTAGGATACTACTTACTTATGCAGCTCATCTGAATTTCAAACTGTATCAAATGGAAGTTAAAAGCGCTTTTCTAAATGGCTATATAGTTGAGGATGTATTTGTTGAACAACCTCCTAGTTTTACAAATCCCCATTTTTTCAATCATATTTTTAAACTATCTAAAGCTTTATATGGCTTAGAACAAGATCCAAGAGCATGGTATGATAGGCACAGCTCTTTTCTTATTTCAAAAGGTTTTACCAAAGGAATAGCCGATCCTAATTTTTTCATTAAATAGATTTCTAAAGATTTTTTGATAGTACAAATTTATGTGGATGATATTATTTTTGGATCCTCTAAAAATTCATTATGTGTCTATTTTTCAAAAATGATGCAAAATGAGTTTGAAATGAGTTTAATGGGAGAACTCAAATTTTTACTTGGATTTCAGATCTTTCCAAATAAAAATGGAATTGTATTGAATCAATGTAAATATATTAAGGGTCATTTAAAATGTTTTTCTTTGGATGGTAGTAAAGTTAGTGACACACCTATGAGTACCACCTGTAAGTTGGATGCTGATGAAGCTGGAGAACCAATGGATCAAACCAACTACAAAGGTATGATAAGAAGTCTACTCTATCTTATGGCTAGTAGACCTGACATCATGTTTAGTGTATGCATGTGTGCTCTCTTTCAAGACAGTCCAAAAGAGTCTCATTTAACTGCTGTTAAAAGGATTTTTAAATATCTCAAACATACTCCTAACTTTGGATTATTCTATCCAAAAAGACAATCGTTTGATTTCTTGAGTTATTCTGATGCTAATTTTGCTAGTTGCAAGTTATATAGAAAAAGAACCTATGGGACATGTCACATTTTAGCCAAGTCACTAGTATCTTGGTGTAGTAAGAAGTATAAATCTGTTGCATTATCTACTGTTGAAGCGGAGTACATAACTATTGGTAGTTGATGTGCTCAAATTCTGTGGATGAAACCCACTTTACTGGACTATGGATATCAATTCAAACATGTGTCTATAAAGTGTGACAATACAAGGGCTATTAACATTTCCAAAAATCCAATATCTCATTCTAGGACAAAGAATATTGATGTGAGACATCACTTTTTGAGGGATCATTATCAAAAGGGTGATATCACTATTGAATTCATTGGCACGGAACATCAATTGGCTGATATATTCCCAAATCCTTTGAATTTTGAGAGCTTAAATTACATCAAACATGAGTTAGGTATGATTAATTTCAGCATAGGAAACCTCACTGATGGACCTCACATTTGGACCTCATTGTTATACCTCACAGTTGGTCCTCACTGTTGGACCTCATAGTTGGACCTCACAGTTGGACCTCACATTTGGACCTCACTGTTATACCTCACCATTGCACCTCACTGGTGTACCTCACTAGTACATCTCACTGTTGGATACCTCACTGTTTGTCTTTATTTTTGCGGGAATTCAAACCATTTTAATTCCTATTTATTATTTCTACTTTATTTTGTTTTAATCCCTAAATGATAAAATCAAAGGCAACGAACATATCTCAATCCACCTTCCTCTCTCAATCTCGAACCATTCTCTAGAAATTCCAAAACCCTAACCCTTCACCTGCGCCCTCGAACCTCTCTCAATATCTATGGCCAGAAAAAAGTGACCCCTGAATATCAATGGGGATGCACCAAGGCCAAAGAGGACTCGAGCCAAATCCAGTGGCACCAGTAATACTATGACGGGACCTGTCAACCTGCATCTGAACAAGAGACAAATCATTGTTGAGAAGGAGTTAAGTGAAGAATGGTTGCTGATGAGCAAGTCATTTGTACTGGAAGTACTAGATGCCTAAGGATTGACCGAATGTTTTTCCAATAACAATGGACCGTACTACCCGAATCTTGAGAAAGAATTCTATGAATATCTAATGTTCTAAGAGGAAGATGATGTGCATAAGCTAATATCCAGATTAAATGGCAACGAAGTCAGTTTCTCATCTGCTATGTGGGCCGCCTGTTTGAGAGTTCCTCATGAAGGAGTATATGATTACTACTCTGGAATAGCTCCACCAGACAGTGTTGTTTTTTAATATGCAAAAGCTCTGGAAGAACTGATAGGAGATGGAAAATCAAGGAGTATTATTGCAGCTGAGATGAATGGAGAAGACATGCTTTTATTCAAATTTATTCAGCATGTAATTAGCCCCAGGAGAGGAGATTTTGCAGTATTGACGTACCAGGACATATTATTGATGTACTTACTAAAGCATGGAAAGAAGATTAACCTATGTAGGATACTGATGGTACAATTGGAGGATATGAATAAGGCAATCTCAAAATCCAATGCCTTATTTCATGCCAAGATTATTTCAGTAATGCTAAAGGTAAAGGGTATGGCTGGAAATCAAGAAGAGATTATAGTGGACAAGAACAATGTTTTTATCTCCAAGGTGATTTGAAAATTCATGAAAATTAGCTAGAATCCGTGGAAGAAGGCATGGGTGAATGATGAAGGAAAGTTATATGAAAAATTTGACCCTAATACACATCCATCTAGGCCAAAAGACAAGAGAGATTCAAGCCCGAAGCCTGATGAGCCAGAACCAGCTAATTCAAATGAGGAGGAGGAGGCTGAAGGAGTTGTAGACCCTGAAAGAGAGAGCACCCCCATTGATGATGGGAGTGATCCTGATTTTCCTCACAGTCCTGTAAGGATAGTAGCTTATGGAGCATCTATCCCTCCAAAAGAACTACCAAAAAGAGAGTCTATTTTAAAGGACGGTGATACTGATACCACTGATGAAAAAGAAGAAGCATATCAAAATATTTTCAAGGACAACTCTAAAGAGGATGAGGCAGAGGAATCTTGTGATAATGATGAAGGAAAGAAGGCTGTTTCTGAAGCTGATGATGAGGACAATGAAGAAGAAGAGCTTAGTTTAAGCACTCTGATAGAAAATACAGACAAGACAATGTCTGGATAGGAAGCAGGAGTAGAATCTACTACCATTGATATGGAATTCATTGGAGACTCAGTGGAGGCTATGACTCACCCCACTTGTGAACCAAGAGAGAAAACTATTGTTGAATCTGCTAGAGTTGTAGAGGAGGTTGTGGAGTTACCTAGAGAATAACAAGTAGAGGAGAATACTCAGGATAAAGATCTAAGTGAGGGGGAGCATCTTGGTTCAGTTTCTCTGCTATATGACATAGAAGGTTGGTCATCAGATCTAGGATACATGGTACTTGGACTCACTTATAGAGATTCTGTTATCCTACCTGAATGTATTCCAGTAGTTATGGTTTAAAATTTGGAAACTTAGGAGGACCTTGAGTCTTTAAAGGCTGAAATGAAAGAGGCAGTGAGAGAATCATTGGCCGATCTGAAGAATAGCCTTGTTGAAGAGATGAGGAGTGTGGAGAAATCCTTAGATCTATCTCTGGGATGTGTTGTGTCTAGTCCAACAGAAGAAATGGTGAATGAAGTTAAAGTGTTCCATACTTAAATTGAATGTTGGATACGAGCTGTGGTTGCTCTGAGACAATCGGTTGCTTCATTGACTGCCATGAGCAGTTCTTAGAACCAAGTAAAAGCTGAGATTCGATATTTCAAAGAAGTATCCAAGAGTTTATGAAAGTTTTTTAGAATTTTAATAAATCAATCAAATAACATATGAATAGTAAAGATGCACTTGTTCAGAAGGTGATTTGTAACTTGACTCAGTCTTTTAAAGAGACAGTATCTTTCTCGGTCAAACCCCTTCCCTCATCTAGATCCTCTGTGAACATTGACCATATCAAAACTATGATCCGGTAAGAGTTTACTAGGCCAGTACAAGTGGAACCTCTAATTCTCAGGTCCTTTCTACCACTTGGGAAGTCAGCAGTTTTGTTCGTGAACACTTGCGGGCAGCTACTGCTTCTCAAGAGGCCATTAAGAATAAGGTAGATTCTTACTTTGAGAAGGTCTATAACAAGAATCAAATGACCAACCAATTCAAGCTCTTGATAGAGAATATGAAGCTACCTCCAATGACTCAGGCATTCAAGGATCAGGTTAGCAAGCTGAGAGAATTGACCCCTAATTTGGATATGTTTTTTGAGAATAAAGATGATTTTTTATCTACTATGGAAAGAGGAGGAGGCATTATTATGGATTTCAGAAACCTCCTTCTACCCTTTCTCCATGTGGATTTCACCCATGTCATCATCCCTCATGCCTTACCTACATCTCAACCTAGTGGTTCTTCCACCATGTCTCTAGATGAAGTTATCAGAAGCCTTACCCCACTGATACCTCAGCGAGATACCCACTACAGACCAATAGGAGCTTTCGTTGATACCCCTCCAGTCATTCCTGCAGCCCTTCCTAAACCTGTTGTTCCACCAGCTCATCCTTCCACTTCTTCTTCCAAAGGGAAATACCCCTTACCTACAGATGATGTGGATTGAGTTTGTTTATGTCTTTTGGTAGGGACTCTTTCTTTATTTTTGGATCATGTAATTTACTTTTATTAATACAATCTGTCTTGGCTCTATCTATGTGTATTTCTTTTTTCTAATCACAAAGAGAAGAAATATTGAGAAATACTGTGCTAATTATAGATTAATCATGTGATTGGGAAGAAAAGAGTTAATATTCTACTAGAATTCTATGTTGAATCTGTTCTGCCTTTCTCTCTGATACCATGTACCAATATTTTCTGATTTTACACTCTTATTAATCTCTGATACTGGAGACATTTTTTATCTATGTTTAGTAATTGTATTATATATGATATCTATCCATAAAACATAATGGCATAATTTGTGATTTTCAAAAAGGGGGATATTGTTGGATTCACTTGTTTTGGAAATCCCAAATCATATTTAAATATTGATCATGATATATTAAGCCATTTTATAACCCTTTTAAATCTATATTTATAATAATTTTATCTTGACCAATGTATAATATTATGTCTCATGACTTTGCTGCATCATCTTATAGTTTATATTTATCTAAATATATGTTCCCTGTTAAAGGCTACTGGTTAGAGTCTTCTGATGAAAGTCACTGTTATAGCTCACTGTTACTATAGGTCACTGATATACCGATACAAGGTTATTGTACCAAGTTTACCGTTGATTTGCTTATCAAAGCTCACAGACAAAGAGTTACTATCACAAGGTCACTGCTATGAAAAGGAATCTGTTAGAAGTTCACTATCAGACTCTTTCTCAAGTCTTCTATTGAGAACTTCATGTTCAAGTCTACAGTTGGACATGTATACCGTTTGTAGAAGGCTACCTCTAGACAACTCCTACTGTCGAGATAGTCAACTGTTGTTCCAAGTCTACTGATGGACATATTCCACTGCTAATGAAATTACCTCTTGAGGTAATTCTACCGTTGACAAGGTCAATGTTAAAGTAGTTAGATGTTATAAAGATTCCGTTAGAAGCTTACTGTTGGATTCTACCACTGATCAAGCCTACTGATGAAGCTCACAGTTGAATAGACTACCGATGAAGTCCACTAATGTGGAGCTACTGTTACATAGAGTAACAACTACAGTTACAAGCCTACAGTCAGAGAGCCTACTGATGAAGTCCATAGTCGTAGAGGCTACCATTGAAGTCTACCATGTAGCATGAATCTGCTACCAGTATAATGATATTCTATTATTTTCTTTACAAATTTTATTAATACTATCATAACGGTCATTTCTAGATAAATTAATGCACCTGACATTATTTAATGTTATTTGTAGGAGACAGTACGATGTACAAGGAAGACCACACGTGGTTGAAACATTTTTGCTGTTGGCCCCTGCAGAACTAAATGGAAAAGGCTCAGCTAGAAAAGCGTATATAATGTATGAGTAGAGACAGACATAATTTAATTGAGATATCTACGAAGAAGACACAAAAAAAAAGAGACAATCTTGGACATATTGAATATACACAACTAAAGAAAAACACTAAAGAAATCATTATGAATAATAGAGAGCTTCATGAAGACCTGTTGAAAGAACCTTTTTCAAGTTTTAGTGGTGTGCAGCAAAGAGATTCAAACCCAAGAAGCTGATAATCTTTAAATCTTGAAGTCAGAACCTGGAAGTTGCGACACTCTGTATTGAAGGAAACTTGTAGAGAAGGACCAAAACTTCATTTCATTCATTCCAACAAGTCTAGAGCTGATCTGCCAACACAACAAAGAATTCTAAACTTATCACTACTATCTTTATCTCTATTTTGTTTATGCATTTTACATTTTTGAGTAGTGTGTATATGTTACACACACTGACTCTTGTGATTAAACTGAGGGATACTGAAAATCACCATACCAAACTCTCTTTACATTTGTTTTCCACGTATAACTATGGAATAATCCTGGTGTGGCTGGATAGTTATATTTTCCCACGTATAACTGTGGTAGAGGTTGAAAAACCTGGACAGTTTGTGAAAAATGTTGTAAAGCCCGATACAGGATGTGTACCACTTTTTAATATAATTGTTTGGTGGTAGGTGATCACCAAGTGGAGAGGACTAGGTCTTGTCTTAAGACTGAACCTCTTGTTTAAATTGTTGTGTTCATCTTTCATTACTCTGTATTACATTTATCCACTATGCTTATATTTTCAATGAGAGAAATCCGTTTTTACCCTCACTCTGATAGTTAGTTCTGGTTAGTGTTTTTATCTGATTTGTTAAGTAAACTTGTTTCAAAAGTCGAATTAGTTCTCATACTGATTCAACTGAGGAGTAATCAACCTTTGAGAAACCTGTTGAACAATAAGTCACTTATATATTTACTTCTTTAATTGACTGGGCTGTTTTAATTTGGGGTATTTTAATCCTAAAAGTTTTAACAGAAATTTTAATTGGAACTCAATTCACCCCCCCTCTTGAGTATCCACTCCGACCAACAAAATGTTACTCTTTATAATTTTTTTTACCAACACATCATAATCACTTTTTGGATAGAGAGGGAAATTTACATTGAATCTTGACAAGCACAATATTTTATTTATTAACTTTCAATAACTTTAACTATGAAATATACTCACACTAGTCTCATATAAACTATATTTTTTCCACATTATAATACAATGATTCATAAACAACATCATTCTATGACATAATAATTATTTCATTTAGTTTTAATATTAAAAAATTATATTATTGTATATATATCACATATGACACTATTTATTTTTAAAATAATTATTAAAAACGCACTATTCATTAAAATATTCTACTAATGGGTGGTGAGATCACATCCATTATATTTTAAAAAAAACATTTAGATAAAAAAATTTCCCATGGGAAAAAATATTTTATCCCTATATTATTTTCAAATATGTTAATGAATCTGATGATTCATAAACCATGAGTAATAAATCCACCATCCCAAAATTTATAAAACAACTCTTTATTAATAAAAAAATTCTCTTATTATATATGACAAATAAGATAAAAATACACACAATTTTATAGATCCATCAGATCTGGTAATATTACATTATATTAAACTCTCCATTTTTCCCACTCATTGATTCATCATTTGAATAAAAACTAAAACACTATTAATTATTTCCTTGATATTGAAGTTTATATATTCACAACCTTATTAAAATATACATTTGATATCATATACCCTCTAAAATCAAATATATAATTTCTTTGACATTGATACGTAATAATCCATGGAGTTTTCCAAACTTCTTCAGGTATGAAAAACAATTACACCATATTAAAACATTATCCCCCCTTCCTTGTATATCCTTTAGGTTTTGATTACCTTGATTGAATATTTAATGGACCATTTTTTGACATTCTACCAAACTTTTGAACTTCATGTTATGACATTCAATCACTTGTATAGTCGTCACAATAGAAGAACCTGAACATCAAATATAAAGTTAATATATCCATAACACCTAGAGAAAATTGGAAAAAACATATTGAAACTCATGAACATTATAATAAAATTTCTTATTATGATTCCAAAATTAATTCCATTGTGAGATATATCCATAAAGGATATCTCTAGTCTCACTAAGACATTATCATAATCAAACATATTGAATATATGAGAAAAGTATAAATTTTATTTCATTATTTCATTTCAAAAAATATTGAAAACTAAATGGAATCAATCTATGCTTATCATAAGCATATTTCTTTAAGTGCTGAATGATTTCAATATTTTGTTATATAGGATGGTGTTACCTTGACATATAACATATTTCATACTTTTTTTAGAATAATTCTTATGTATTTATACCAATCTAAGAATATTTTTATATTAATATAATAATTAATATATCTCAATGAATTATTTAATTATTATGATTCAAAAACATTACATAATAAGATTTTATCATATGGTTATCATTTTTTGTTTTTAATTATTACTTTTATTAAATTTTATCCTACTAAATTGAAAACCATTTTTGAAATTTACATCATATCCATCAGTGAACCAACATTCTTATTTCACTAATATTTGGGTAAATTTACGGTTTCTCCCATCAAATAACTCTTTAGGTAGATAATCACATCAATCATATCAAATATGACTTCTAGATAGTTGTGTGGATAACTTTAATCCTAATCCAATATATGAATTAACTAAACATTATTCCTCTCATAGTATAATCCTATTAAGATATATAAACTAAGTGTATACCAAATAAAATTCCAAAAATTAGTATCTAATTTTTTATGGTTACCAATTACTTTCTTACCTTACACTAGATAACCTAGGGAACCCTCCTTTAAGAGAACCAACCTTGTTTAATTTTGAATCTATATTTATTCCACAAAATAATTCTATTCCAACTATACTAATGTGTAACCATTTACAAAACCTAAAACTTATTAAAATAACCCAAATTAAAAAAGAAACAGTATTTATACAAATCCAAATGCATCACATTCATAGGGTATATAGATGAGGTGTGAAACATTAAACTAAATCATACATCCATTCGTAATAATACAATTTTGAACAAAGTATGGGATGATCTAAATATGTAAGCAATTAATATATTTAAACGTGAGATAAATATCTATGAACGATTCTGAAAAAAAATTATAATCACTTAATTAAGTTATTCATTATGGGAATAATATAATTAAACCAATAGAAACACTTTATATTTACATCCAATATGAATCAATTCATATTACACATTTACATGGAATTCACATTAAATATATGATATTATATGAAATATATATTTTATATTCTATGTTTAATATGTAAACCAATTACATAATCTAAAAATGAAAATCTTAATATTATTTAAAACTTGATCATATTAATTATAAAAATCCTATTTTGATATAGTTTATAAAATATCTCAAATGATACATTTTAATTTGAACTACTTCAATTGGTAATTATGTACAATTCATTGTTTTTAAATATAAATTGCATTATATTTTTTCTTGTTTTATAATTTCTAAACACCATTTAAATCACCTTATAATTTCTATACAAAACATTTATATCCAAATTATAAGTAATATCATTATAATAAAAAATGTATTTAATATTACAATTAAATATTATAAATTAATTTTTATTAATTTTTGTATAAACTGTTAATAATTAATTGTAAAAAAAATAATAAATAATTATTTTTTATATTTTATGAATTAAATAAATATCCATTAATAAATTCTCTATAATTTATAAACATTTTTGAAATTTTAAAATTCAATTTATAATTGAAAATTATAAGAAGATAAAAAATTATGTACATCATAATTTAAGATATACCTCATATCATATGGTGTGAAATCCACTATTATTAATACTATTTTATGAAAGGTAATATTGGTGTATAATATCTTGTTTATTAGCTAGGGAATCATATTTTATGATATTCCTTTTATCAGAATGACGAATCGAGGCTCTATTTTTCATACATAGTTTGGTACTATCATCCAATACTACTTACCACACTACATATTATGATATAGTTATAAGTAAAGGATTTACATTTTATTTCCCACTATGATGTCACATATTTTTTAGCTGATAATATCATTTATTTTGATAATATATATTGTAACACAAGTCACATAAAATATTTTAAATCTTATGGAATGATATCTAACATTAAATAAATTGGGTATATTATTTATTCAATATCAAAAAAAATCAAGAATCAAGAAGGATGGTGAATCTCTGATACCACTAATGGGTGTCAAATGGTCAAATAACACATGTTTAAAGTTGTGGAAGTCTTTAGAAATATCTAGTCTCAAGATCTACATGATATAAAAACTAAAATCATGTAAATATAAATGAATAAAATGTATCTTTAACCGATGATACAAACTAGTCTCATTCATTAACCATGTTCTTGATTAATATCCTTAAGGAGAAAGCAATAGGTTCCTCCCTTCAGGGTTTACCCATGGGTTAACTAAATCATCTACTTATTGAGTGGGATTCTCCAAATATCACATGATATTCTAGTGCCTCTCCACAGAAAAGGGAGAGGGTGAATGAGAGATTAAATGGAGAGAGAGAATCATACAGAGTCTTGCTCAAAGATTGGATGGTTGAAATTAATAGTTAATAATCCTTTACATAGGCTTCGAGGAAACTCTCAGGCTATATATATAACTTTCTTGAATGTTATGAAATTTTTACCTGATCTAATAGTTTTAAGTTTTCAGAACCTTATCCAAGTCAAACGTTATGTACATTTCAACTTATGAAATGTAAGTCGTAAGTTTTGGGTTATAAATGTTAATGTTAACTTGTAATATTCAGTTTCCATCATAAATCATAAGAAGGATATAGATCATACTATTTTAATCACAATGTCATATGATATACCCATGTCATATGTTACAATAGGTGTTGGAAACAACATAATATCAACATAACATGTCTTTAAATGTATTAATTACAATTCTTTATGATTTACAAACCAAGGCATACAATGTTCCTTTGACTAAATATGTCCCACAAAAGAAAGATTAGATCTTATGTTACAATATAATCCAAAAAATATTATATGTAAATTAGTATTTATGAAATATCACCATAAAATAAAAATTGATAGAAAAATTTAAGGAATACAAAACATAAAAATCATAACAAGAAATATATGACATAAAAAACAAATAATTACATTGAAAATATATATAAAAAAAATAAAACATAAGTATAAATAAATATTACATAAATTATTGTTCAATATTTACACAATGGGTTTCTATAAAGTTTATTTTAAAAAAATTCATTGGTGTGATACCTGAGATTATGATATCTAATAAAAGGGAAGTTGTTAATTTAAAGAGACATAAATAGGTTCTAACATCAAATGTTTGAAGATGAATATTTTTTTGGAGAGATGAACTGATACAAAATGATATAAGGAAATATTTAAGATAGGTTTAATATAAACATAACCTAACCTATTATTTATGAAAATACATACATCTAAAATTTACTATGATAATAAAAAAATATCTATTAAAATAAGATAATAAAATAAAAAATAAAATATTCAGGGGAAATTTTTATATTAATTAAAAAATAATTGGTTTGTATATAGGTAAAAAATAATAATATAACCATCTAGAATAACTAAATTCATAAATATTAAAAGAATTATTATTAATTGGTACAAAATCATGATTATTTGAGGAGCACATTAAAGTCTTACTCAATGTACATAAAATTAAAATGCTCAAATTATAAAGATAATCTATTCCATATGTCCCAATTAATTTTGAGAAAAAATGTAAAATATAAAACACCATATACATATATTAGAATAATTAAATAATTTATAGTATTTTATTTAAACATATTTAGTCATTATTATTTAAGAAAAGACAAACATTCAGCTATTTTGCATAAATCTTTAGGAATTTCACCACATGTATCTATTTTTTCATTGTGGAACTACGCAAAAAAAAATTATAGTTTATAAATCAAATAATATATGAGCCATAATAGATTATTTTTATATAGTGGATATAAATAGTATGAATATAGGTCAATAAAAGTCTATCCCAATGAAGGTAAAATGAATAATATTGTCTAGCACACTCGCAATAAAAAAAGGAATTTCAATGATAAAAGTGAAAATTTACAATATAAATAAAAATTGTATTATACATTTAATTCTTTTTGGATAATAATAAAATTTATAAAAGAGTAATGGGTAAAACCCATTACCAATATATCCCAAAGATGGACATATCTGTGTAATTTTTTAAATTTTTTACATAGTTTTTTCTTTATAGATTATCTTTTTTATGGACTATTTCAACACTGATTCCAATGAAATTAGATCTACTTCTTAAAAAAGAGTAAAAATTGGAAAATATTTTTAGATTTACAATGTAGAGGATGTATTTTTATAATTTTATGATATCAAATCAATATCAAGTTCCCTTTTCATATGAAAGGAATAAAATGTTCCAATCCATCTTGAAGAGAATGAGGAGTAAGAATCACTTAGATAGAACCCACCTCATCCAAAAAAGTACTATTTATATAAAGAGGAAATTAAAAAACACCACTGGGGAAGATGATTTAGATAAAACCTGTGATATGGATTAAAATCATAAGTAGAGGTGTCTAGGACCAAATCATTGGTTACGAGAATAACTAATATGCGTAATAAAGTATGAGAAACTAGGATCAATACAACAATTGAATTATGAGGAGGATGATTCAAAGATACACATAGGAAAAGGGAAAACTTTTAATATTTTTTTGTATATTTTATATAACGTATAAGATTGAAAACGAGAAGAAAAAACGAAATTTTCTAAACCAAATTTTTACTATATAAAATAAATGAAAAAATATTAATTTATTCTGAGTTTACTCAGAAACTAAGTCTAAAATATCTTGTACAACTCAGAAGTGAATTATACCTTGTACAAAAACATCAACATGAAATTTATAAGTAATAAAAATAAACATTTAATTAAAAAACAATTAATTATTTAATTGTGTGAATATAAAGAAAAAAATAACATAGTTACACGAGCATATTCAATTCAATCTGAAAAATATTATCCATCAAAAAATGTTATTTTATATTAAAATGATAATAAAGTAAGTGGTAAAAATATAGAGAAATAATTAAAATCACATAAGTATATTTAAAATTAAATCATATATATTAGTTCCTTCTATAATATAAATAAAAAAAGAATCTTCAGATATTCCATTAATTGGTGTTCTGTAAGTGATAGGATAGTATTTCTATTACAATATTGATATTATTTGATGTGATACACGTAGACCAGTATAATAGGATTATCCTTTTTGATACATTGATACTATATGATTTAATCATGATTCATACTAAGAAATCATTTCCATATAAGTAAATTTAGTATAAATAGCCATAAAATTCAAATTTAATTACTTAATTCCATATCAAATTGAAGGAAAATAAAAACATAAAACCATAAACTAATCTCACTAAACATAATTTAATTGTTAAAGGTTTTATGTAATGATTTACACATCATAAAACCAGACACATTAAATAACATACAATGATAGATAGTAGAACCACTATTAACTATCCCAACTATATGAGATTGGGTAGAATAATTCGATTTTCGGAAAAGATCAGGGAGATAACTACTAGTGATTAAAGAGAAATAAGATCATAGATTATAGGGAATCATAATAATTATTTATAGTGATCAAAAAATAGATGGGATAAAAATATATCATATCTTCTATGAAATCAAGTTAATTATTGAAAATTCTCCATTCTCATAGAAAAATAGATCATCACTAAAAAAAATAATGCTATATGGATGAAATCAGAGTTTCTATATAAAATAAGAAGTAAAAGATATATACAAGGTGATAAAAATAAGACTACCAACAGAACCCATGTTGACACCCAAATATTAACCAACACAATGTAAATATACTGAAGCCTAGTAGAAAACACAGTATAGTGGAATACCATGGAATTTAAATACTATCTATTTCCTTTTTTATAGAAAATTTTCATTCATTTATGCTAAAAATGTCAAGAATGGTCCATAGGGGGAGAGGAAAGAGAGGATATTGGATGGTTCGAGTTTGGTGAATACATTAATATACTTGATAATTGAGGTATGTTTGATATAAAAATGAATCTTAAAGAGATGGAGAGAGAGATAGAGAGAGAAATGAGAGATGTTAACGGTGATGACTGATCTTGTTATTAAAAGGGTGATTAGAGTTTTGAGAAATCAAAAAAAAAGATATAGGGGAAGAAATGGGATTTTCATCCAGAGAGGGTGGGAAATAGAGAAGATACAAGAAATAGTATATGGATATAGTCATATGTATAATTAAACATATGTATCTTATAATAAGAGATTTACCCAGTAAATTCTATAGTTAATTTACAAATTAAAATACCTTTCATCAATATATAAAAAACAAAAAATTACAACATAATTATAATAATTAAATTTTTACTTTAAATTTTTAACTTAAAAACTAATTTGATAGATTACATAATAAATTAAAACAGACAAAATGAAAATATAATTAATAATAATAAATTTACAATTTACATTATAAAATAACAATTTCCATTCTTAATTTTTGTTTACATACTGAATTTTCATTTCTCATAGTAAATTAAAAACTATATCCAATGAAAAATTCATTTAAAATCACCCAAACCACTCATCAAGAAATTATTAAGGTAAATTTATAATTTTCATGGGGACTATATATAAATGAAATTATCAATTATAGATTAAATTATCAATTTAGACAATAAAGTTTTACTTTAAAATGTAATTACATTTAAAAAACATCAAATTTTCTATCACAATCATTCATTTTCAAATTACACATTATATTGATAAAGTGAATTTATATAGTAAAGGGAAAATTATTAAGAAAATATGACTTATAAAACATTTTTAGAGTAAATTAACATAACAAATTACATGGTCAATTTTGTGTATATAAATAAAACACTGAATTCAATATAATTATGAAGATTCAATTTATATAGTAAATTAATAGATTATTTAGTATTTTACTAACTATCCTGGGATATATATCTATATATATCATTCAGCCTAATCATGAACTTTTATGCTTTATACTGAATTTTTAAGTCATATTTCAAATTTAAAAATTGTACAATAAATGAAAATAAACATGATGAAAATAGTAAATTGATATAGTAAATTTATAATTTTCACTCTAAAAAACAAACAATAGACTATATAAAGAATTTTTATTTTAGACAATAAATTCATAAATCATGTAGTAAATTTGTTTTATAAAAGAATAAATTTTCAATTTTAAAAAGTAAAATTTTAATTTATGAAAATTAAATTAAAAATGAAATTGATTTTATATTTAGAATTTAGAATTTCATGGGAAAGTAAATTTATAATATTTTTGTATCACCCCTTATACATTAAATATATATAAATTGAAAAATTACACATTAAATGACAACATACATGATGAAAAAGGTAAATTAATATAATACATTTATTATTTTCACTATGCCTATTAAATTATTGCATATATACTTAATTTAAATTTTTTATTGTAAATTTTTAATTTATAAAAAAATGATATTTACCCATATTAAGTGAAAAATCCTTTAGACAGTGAATTACTTATATATATAATTTATATAAAAATAATAATAATATCAGTTTTATATAAAAATGTTATTATTATATATAAAAATTAAAATTATATAAACACAATATTCAAAAATGTAATAAAATAATCATCGTCATCATTATTTAGTTAGATATGAATAAAAATGAAAATATTTACTCATCCAAAGCTCCGATGTTCATCAACCCTTATCTCTCCTTGTAAGGACTAGAAAATTCTCACTAGGGCCACTATAATGTTATAGCCCAAATTCCATGTGGCTCAAAATCCCTTTTATTTTCCCAAGGTCATAATATTTTATCCAATGTCCCCTTTAATGAATAGTACAGGTATAATACTCCTTCTATTATTATCACCACTACAATACCAATTCTATAATAGTGCCCACATCTACAGTAGTAACCTTACTATAGTGTTATGGTGATTATGGGGGATGAACCCAAAATGGAGGTTCATTTGGGTTGAACACCCAAACTTAATGGTGTGACACCCTAATCTTCCATGGTATGATTCCCTATGAATAATGCAATAGCTTGTAATGTATGCAACATGGACTTTTAGCACACCACGACAAATCAAACTAACCATTATGAATAGTAATTCCCACTTTTTGAAATTTTATAAATTTTATTTTTCAAAATGGACTTCATTTTGGTTTCGGAATATCAAAATTAGCTTTGGGTGAATTTTTTGTATTTTTCTAAAAACATTAAATTTTTTATGAATCGTGAAAAGCAATGCGTTATTGATTAAAACTGACCTTTTATTTAAATATTTAGTTATTTTATTTAAATTTATATTAGGTAAAAATATATACATATCACCTATGTATGTTCAATTTAATTCATTAGAGTCATTTTATAATAATATTATATATATAAAATTTTATTGAACTTTTTTCCGTCTTTTACCCACCTGCTAAGTGCATTTGCAAATTTTTATAAAATGAAATTTTACCACTTCTATGAATTTAATTTAAAAAATCCAAGAGACACGGTTGACATTAGTAATTAAAATGTGGTTCAGTAAGATGAAAATAATTGTTGGTGAATAGTAACTTTTGACTTTTATTTACCATTATTAAAAGTAAATATGGAGATTAAAGGTAAAAATGATATTATAATTACCCTAACTCATGTCCTAACTCTATAAGATAAGTGATTTTTTTAAAAAATCAACCTTATGAATAAAATATGATCCTTTTGGTCAACTTCGATTAGATTATGACATTTATTATTATTTTTATTTAATAAAGAGTTAAAAGTGTTAAATTCAATGATTAATAAATAAAACATTTTTAATATAGGGTTATATATAATATAAATTAGACTATAAATATTAATTAGAAAGATAAAAATATTTCCAACGTAATGGTATTTTATTTATAATTTATGGAAATTATATAATTAAATTTATTTATGACACAATGATGATGCATTAATTACCTTATTAATGAAAGATTAAAATAGTTTACATTATAAATATCCAAATAAACGTAAATTGAGACTTATGAGGAATTACACCAATTTTATAGGTTAATATTACATGTTAGGGATGATTAAACTATTTTTTTCGAAGTAAAAATGCTTTTATGACTTTCACAAAAACAAAATACCAAATAGTGTCAAAATTGACATAAATGTGTTTTTAAAACATGTAATATATAATTAATTGATATAATATTCCTAAAAATATAAGGATAGAAAAAATGACATAGATAAGGTTATATATATAAATAATGAACCACTTGGGGTTCTGTTGTATTTTTATAGTATGTTTATAAACCATTTATTATAATAATACAGGAATACATAATAAAAGTTAAACTATTTTACTAAGAGTTAAATCTAAATGATAAGGTTAATATGGTAACCTAAACCTGTATAAAACCTTTTGGTTGAGATATTTTTGACCAATACCCACCTTATCCTTGAAATAAATCCTTTTTTATCCATTATTAATGGAATATTATTGTATAATAGAATAATATTTCGTATTTTTTCAAAAGTGAACCTCACCTCTCTTATAAAAGGGTACTTCCCCTTATCTCAAAATCACACCTCCAAAGCCATTTGTATTAGACAAAACCCCACTAAAACATCCTCCAAACAGCCCTCAATTCGACCCAGTGGCCTTACTTTTACCATAAATCCAAAATAATGAGCCATTTTGATCCACTCAAAAGGAACACCCGAAGAAGAGGTAATAATTTCACCACCACATTCAAAGTTCTTTTCTTCTTCCACTTCCTCTTTTTTTGTTGTTTCCATAACAAAATAATAACTCCAATTCCTTATAAATATTGTGATGTTATTATAAATATGGTACAACCATATTCATTATTCTATCCATTCTATGAATGACAAGTCACCATACGTGTGTACGTACGACTTACCATCTCCACATCGTGATGTAGTTTGTTATTTTAACACTTCATTATTTGGATGGGTATAATAATGAGTATAACTGATGTAAATAATAAATATAAAATGTTAAGGATTTTGTATATATAATATAACATACAATTACATACAATTTCTCCATTAATATAATGATATTGTCGCTCTTGCATATGTACGGATTACCGTCTCCTCGAACAAGATGAAATTCATTCCCCATCATCACCATTCAAGAATAATTTTTATTTTAGGATTAAAAATAATGATTAAGAAGTTAATATCTTCTTGCATATGAATAAAATACATCCTATACATAACAAACATGGATTACATAACCATGCATATAGAGGTAAATGAATCAGTTAACACCCGAAACAATGATACTAATGAAATTTTATTAACAAAACAATATTGGAAAATCATATATGATATCATATTTATGTATATAAAAGTTTCATAATTTAATAATAATTTTTTAAACATTATAAAGGATGTTATAATACCATCTACTATGTAAAAGTACAAGGTAAAGGTTAATTCTAAAATCTCTTCATTAACCGAGGTTGTTTGTACGTGAGTATCTACTGGGACCTCTTTATCATCCACATCCATGTTTCTTAAAAATGTATTTCAAAAAAATTTTACACTTTACTAGACTATGGTTTAAATTCATTTATACCCATGTTTTACTTTTTATAAAAAAATTATAATGTAATATTTTCATTTTTTCCAAACAAGGTCCTTTACAACCTTTTTGAAAAAATTAAGGAACGAATGTTTTTTAACATATACAGTGGGTGCGGCTATTTTCCACTATTTCAACATCTTTAAAACTTCCCTTAAAATATTATAATAATATTTTAAAAATAAAGGTTTTATTTTATAATTATTTTAATTTTAAATGATTTCAAAAAAGAAAGAGATATTTCTCTCAAACAGTTTTGATTTCATCTATGTCAACATCCTTTGATGGATTTTACCCTTGTCTGAAGTTTATTTACTTGGATAAAATCCTCTATATTGTATTTAAGGTTTTGTGATATGTTTTACTTTGGATGGGTTATATTTATAACATTCATGGTTTATGGTTAAATTATTAACATTTCATATGCTAGTGTTAATACGAATGTTTATGTTATGTTTTAACCTTTAATATGAGAAATTCATTGGACATAGTAAGTGACAAGTGATGCCCGCAATAGCTCCTCGACGCGTCGGTAGGTCTCATTAAACAAACTAGTGTCTTGGCCCAAGGCCTTGACAAAATATTATTTGTAGTCTCTGCATAAGGCCCTGACTATTTGGTTATGATGTCTATAATTATGAATTCCATCATTATGAAATTGTCTATTGATATTACATGTGATTATTTTATTAATAGAATATCAATGTAAATAAGTAAATGTAACTATTTAAATTTTCTTTTCCATATTATTCTGAAGTTTATGTTTAAAAGTCGTGTGTTTTAGTCTTATACATTGCCTGAAATGTTTATGGTTATTTATGAATGTTTTAATAATATTGTTATCCTTACTGGTAATCTGAGCTCACCCCTTTCTTATGTTTTATTTTTTCCAAAATTCGAAGAAGTATATTATGATTATCCTGCAGGAATAGCATAAGGGATATAAGAGTGTTCAAATGGGACAAAATGTTATTTATTTTATTTCATGATGTAAGTAAAACTTATGGTTGTATCTAGTACTTCCAAGGATACTAAATTGATTGGTCTTTTGGGATTTGATCCCTTGTGATCATGCCAATGTTAAGTAATAATGCACCGACTCTAGGTAACTAGGTTCAGGGCATTACACATGGTGTGGAGAATCAACCCAAACCCATTAGGTAAGACAAAATCCATAATATTTTATGATGTATTTCTCTTCAAACAAATTTAATTTCTTCAATAACATACAATACATGAAATTCTCTATCTAAATGGACCATGATATATTACATCATTATAACTTAGGAATTAGATTAATAGATTTAATATAAATAAAAATAGTTAATATAATTTTGTTTAAATATTTTAGATAAATCAGATATGTTGATAAAAAATTACTCAATTTTTAGTAACGTCATTCTTTGGTTTGAAAATACATTTTCCTCAAAAATGGTTTTTATTGATTTTTTTGTAATAAAAATATAACTAATTAACACTAATTTTATAAAATTTATTTTAGAAAATGAATATAATTTTTAAACCATAATGTCAAAATTATATTAGAGTTATTTTTTGTGAATTTTCTTAAAAGATAGATTTTTTTATGAATATTGAAAAATACTCATTGTTATTTCTAAATTATCTTTTTGTTTAAATAATTTAAATTATATTAAAAGTAAATTATGAAATTTAGTTTATTAATAATCTTATTTATGTAATTTAAATTAACTATTTATTTTATTTTGGTCTAAAAAACATTTTATACTTTGGAAAACATTTTTCTGGAAAACTATTTTTCACCGTGTTTTGTGGATTTAATTTAAAATTAAATTATTCACTTTTTTGAATTTCGTTTCCTAAATGGATTCCATATTATTAATCATAATAATTAATATTTTTTAATAAATTTAACTAGATTTTATTCCTAATGAATAATAAAAAAGCTATTATCCTGTTTGAGGTGAAAATGAATTTACCAGAGGGGTTAAACCAAGAGACAAAGTGTAAGTTTACCATTTAATCATATCTAAATCCTATTTTATGGACTAAATTAGACGTAATAATTTCAAAAAAAATTAACCTATATCCATTTAGAATTATTTGGATCGATTATGACTTATTATATTTTAATCTTATAAGAAATTCCGATTGTGTCCTATCCCCCACTTATTAAAGGAAACCCCACCATTCTCTTTTTTAAAATGATTTGAGCCATATAGATTTAAGTAAACCTAAAAAATTCTATTATTATCATACCTATAAAATAATTATAGGTTATTTTTTCTTGAATTACCATTCCAAGTGGCTATGTAAAGAATCTAAAGGAGGCTTACTGAAGAAGAGTTAACCATACCTCCCAACCTATTTCAATTTATTTCTTCTTATACCTCCTATAATTATATGGTATTCATCATAAATTAATAAAATCATTTTCCTATAAAAACTTAAAGTTTTTATGATTATGTAACCACCATTATTTACTCTCTTTTTCATCAAATTATAAGTGAAGGTATCGCTCATGCGTATGGGTTGACTACCACCTCCACATAGCAACACATTTCATTTTACAACACCATAATTCATTTATTGTTATGATTATGGGTTTAATATTTATATATAATACTATGATATAGTTATTCTTCTGGAATTATAACATCATATCTACCCTCTAACCTTCCTATCAATTGTAAAATGATATAGTCACATGTGTGTGTGTGAATTACCACCTCCTTGAAGAGATGTGATTCGTTTTTCATTTCCTATTTAAATGGATAAAAATAAGAATATTTTTTGTGAATATAAATTATATATATGATATCATGATTATTTTTAAAATTGGAGTTATTTTTTTTGTTCAATCATCCAAAAAGTACAAACACCATTCATGCGTACGTACAACCTACTGTCTCCGTTAAGAGTGTAATTAATTTTTCTATATTAACCTTATAGGGATGAATATATATATATATATATATAATTTGTATAAATGGTATTTATATCATTATTATCATTATTTATATGATGTAAATATGATCAGTGTATAAGATTCAGAATAACCAAATCAAAATTCTCACAATAAATGATAAAATTAACACCTAGAAAAGACAAGTTTAATAATGGATTATTAATAAATGGTTGTTAGAATGTTATAAGTGGGTCATATATAATATTATAATTATTTAAATGGTTATTTATATAATTTTAATAAAATTAAATTTTGTATAATGTAGGTTAGATAACTTTCTATGAAAGACATACACGAGGTAAAATATTTTTATCTCACTTTTATTTTTGTGAGACAAATGTCGTATTCACCACTTATTTCATTTATATGGTATATATAATATACATGGATTTATTTAATAATTATTATAATTCAAATTAGGGGTATTTATATATCCATATAAGGTTATTTATGTCATGGGGATTATAATTCAAAAGTTTACAAAAGTGGTAAGGATTTTATTTTACAATGTCATTGTTTATAAGGATTGTTTATGATTAAGTTTTATATGATGAAATTACATTATCTACCTCTCAATATTCTTGTGAAATTTGTTACCATACTTTTATTCATATAATTTTCAATAAATGATAGCATTTTCCGTCTTTGTAAATTAAAATAACTGTGTTTTTTAAGAAAAACATATTTTATTAACTCTTTGGTTGGGAAACATTTTCTTTCATATCAATGTTTTATTTAAAATTGGTGTAACTAAGGACTATAATATATGGAAGTTAGAAACGGAGTCTTATATGTGTTTTTCTCAATCCACGATGGTTTTAATATAAATTTTTCATGGAAATTGATTTTTTGTAAAGGCAAGGGTTTCTCGAAGGTCGGTTTTCATGATGGTTGATCTTTGTGAAGATGTGGAGCATAACGAATGATCTTCACGAATGTGTGATATCATGATGATGGTTCAATGTGACTATGAGAAGCTTTGTTAATTGGTAAAATTTATAAGGTTCTTCATGAATAGAGGATCATTGAAAAAATAGTTATGGAGGTTTGAGAAAAGCCTATTGTAGACATGGGATCCTCATGAAGGGTTATTCTTATAAATATCCAGGTACCCCAACTTCATTTTACATGAATAGAATTAAAGAAAATAATGAATAATTCAAAATTCATGAAGGGTGAGTGATTTTTGAATCTAGAATTTAATCAATCTTGAACATCATAAAAATAAAATCTTAGCATTGACCAATGCTTATATATCTCAAAAAAAGGAATTTTCAGAATACTAGGTATTCTATGATTACATAGTATTCCTTGAAGGGAGTTTTCTTCAAGAAGGTAGTTAAATTTGTGAATAATCTTTTTTAAATGTGTGTGATTTCAAGAAATTTGAAATTTATTTAAAACACAAAGTGGTTTGATAAAGGTTATGATCTTTACAAACATATGTTTTAAACATCTGGTATATGTGAATAGTTCTTTTATGTGCATCAACTAATTTATATGGTGAAAGTATAGTCTTATGTTATTCAAGGAAAATTACTTAAATTAAAATATATTAAAATTACATTAGTCATTAAACTGAGTATCACTTCACCCAATGTAGTGATCTATATATATTAGATAGAATTGTTGATAGAGAAGTGGGTTGTCCATAAAATATTTTACAAGCGGTGTACATGGAACAAAGTGACACTGTATGATCTTCTCTAATCCACCATAACTATTCATGCTTAGTGTATTTAGATAAAGATGACACACTTTCAAAAAACAATCCATGGACTATACCTAAGTGTAAAACCAAGTAAAACCTACATGTTGTATCTCCACTCGTGAATTGTTAATTACTATGTGATTCCATCCAATAGGTTTAACAAGTTATTGACAATATGGAAATAAGATCTATCACTTTAAAAGAAAAATTTGACACCCTGATTCACCACTCCTCTCTCATGGTGTTATAGGGTCCTACATAAATATTTTAAATAATTTTTTTAATATTCTCCTATTATTTCTTAAAGTCATTTTTACCCATGCCTAGATTTTTTTTTAAAATGCTTTAAAAGTTATCTTCATGCCCTTTTATAAATGTAGTACTTTTCACTTTTTATCAAAGATGTTAAATAAATATTTATTTTAATGTACATGACATGAACAGAATTTACAGCCATCACGACCGATCAATGAATTTAGTCTTATTTTAAAAAATTTCATAGATATTTTAAAATAAAAATTTCCCTTAATATTTTTGAAACATTTGGGTTTTAAATAATTTATTTTAAAATGAATGGGTAGTTTCCTCTAGAAATATTCATGTGATATTTTAAAAAAATGACAATGGTGGAATCTTTTGATATTAATTATTATATAATAGGGTATGATCCAATGATACCATCCTTATTATTTTTATGAATAATTTATAATTATGATGATGATATGTTTATGATATTTATTTATTTTTTCACGGGACATGTTATGATAAAATATTGAAATGTTTATGAAACTTTTCACCTTTTCATGGGATATGATATATGATGAATGATTTGTGATCTTTTGGAACACATATATATATGATTTTTATTATGTTATAGGTTGGCCCAGAAGTATATATCCCTCCAATTGATTAGGTAAATATGGATAACACATGAGAAAATAAGAACTAGAATGGGAGTGAACTCAGTTCAGTAAAGGGCTATGTCCACTAAGATAGTATTGCAAGTGAACTTCAACTAAGGTTGTGATAGTATATTTAGTGAACCCAATCCACTATGATAGTATTGGTAGTCAGTGTTTACTGAAGAAATGATTTTCTATAATTATTTTTCTATCACAAAATTATTTTTTATGCAAATGTTATGCTCTCAGGGATCAAATTCGTTGATTTTTTTATGATTCTTCCCTTATTAAATGTTAGTATTTATTCCATGACTCAAAGTTATGATATATGATATGTTGGGTATGGTTTTAAAATGTTAATCACATGTTCTGATACACTTATTCTCTTCTTATGCTTAAGTGATCATTGACATCTCCCTTGTTTTTCCTTACAAAGCATCTAAGCTCACCCATTATTATAGTTCCTTTCATCAGGATATGAAGAACATTTTTAAGTATGATATGACTAAGAAATGTTATAGTTATAAAGAACTTAGTGAGAGATTATTAATATCTATTATAAACAAGTTTTTTTGGTTTCCATGTTTCCAAAGACACATAACCTATACAATTATGGCATGAATCATAATGTTATATATTGAATATTTATCTAATAAGATGGAATATTTATGTATGAAATGTATGGGTCACTATAGTTATTATTATATAATTGTTTATTTTCCTTTCCAATCAAGTATGAGAAAACATTAGTGAGAACCCTTAGGAAAATTCTTTGTATTGGGTAATTTCCTAAGTAATGAAAAATAATGTAGTTTGTATTTACTACAAAATCATCCCTTCATAGATACTACAAGTGGATTTGGTTTTAAAATATATGCATGTAGGGGAAATAACAATGAAAAATAGTTAGTTGAGTATATCTTGGGCATAATTATAATGCACAGTGAGTGTTCCCTTAATTCAAACCTAGTTTGACATAGTCAGGGAGATATGTTTGGGTTAACTAATATTTCCTTTAAGAAACATTGAGAACAATTGGAAAATTTGATTACCATTAATAAAAAAGGTTAATTCTGAGTTGTTATAAACAAAAAATAATGTGTCACTATTTAGATATAAAACACTATATATCATGATTATGAGGTTCCCCACCATGATTATTGTTTTTCATACTATGATTTTTTATTTTTGTTATTGGTTGGAACAGAAAGGGTTGTGTTAATTATCAATGTGATGGAAAAAATAAAAAACAAAAGACATCATTCCTGAGAAACCAAATGATATGGTATTTGGATAAAAGACATCATTCTAAATCGTATGAAACTTTCCCAAGACATGAATCACATTTATCGTCTAATCAACAAATGTAAGGAATAGAAGTTTTTTGAGTCCTTCATGAGGAAACACCCACCTTATTTTAGTGGGTCTATTGATCCACTTGTTGATATGTAAGGGTTCAGTACCACTGAAAATATATAGCCCATTCTCTAGTTTTTGGAACATGAAAAATTTATTTTGGATTTTTATCATGTGGAAATTTAAGAGGATCAATTATGAACTCTTATAAATACATGATGCAATTGGAATAAATTTACAAAATGGAGTGGGACGATTTGAAGTTATTTTTTTCAATAAGTACTTTCCTCATATTAATCATATGAAAAGGGATAATTAATTCCTTCAGAAAAATTATAAGGATGAATAATCCATTAATACAAATGAGGAATATTTTACAAGACTTGTGAGTTAGGCCTTTGGTATTATAATTGAACCTGAAATTAAGATTTACAAATTCTTCTGTGACATAAAATTATATCTCTTAGGGTAATTATCTATAAGTTACTTCAGTAGAAATGAAGGAATCATTTGATATGCTATCAATGTGGAAATGGATATTTGAGGAGCCAATCAATATCATAGTTTTGATAAGAAAATAAATAAGGAATTAAATGGAAATTATGAACAAAAAAATTATAGAGATAAGTATATGGGAATTACATTATGCAAATCATGTGTAAGGAAACATGGAAGGAAATTTTTATAAGGAATAGGGTAAGTTCATTAATTTTATAAATGAAGTTCATCGAGCAATCGAATGTCAAAGTGATGGGATAAATAAGTTATCCAATGATGGAGAAAAATCACCACATAATGCACCACCCACACTCTAGTGTTTCAAATGGATGGATTATAGTCATTTATTAAAATATTGATCAAATAATATGAATATTGATAGTGATCAATATTAGAAACCTCTTAATAACATAGACCATAAATAATATTTTGTGTTCATTATTTCTATTATGGGGTATGGTAACAATGTAATGAAAGGTACACCTACCATACTCACTAGAACTACTAATTTATTATTTGATTATGGATCTACCCACACTTTTATATATTAATAATCTTATATGGTTATAAAAATATCACCCTAAGAAATAGATTCTGAATTTTCATTCAAAACTTTTAATGGTACTATAATCAGATCTCAAGCCTATGATTCCTCTCTAATTAATGTTTCTGGGAATGTACTTCCTATAAATCACGCTACTCACCTGGTAGAATTTAGTGTTATCTTAATCATGGGTTATATTTACTAAAATAAATCCCTCATCAATTATTGAGGAAGGAAAGTCACATTTGGTATTCCCAACATACATATGATCATATATCTGTTCGAAAAAAATATAAACATCAATTTGAAATTAAAAACATTGTATAGGTATTCATTCCTATTAAAAAGGGGTATTTATCTTAGATAATTGGGGAGAAAATAAATATAAAAAATAAGCCTATTTTGTGGTAGTTTATTGATTTTTTTCTAAAAGAGTTTCACATTTCTCCACAAAATCATTAAGTTGAGTGTTCAATATAACTCATAACTGGTGCTACAGTCAATTCAATGACTCTATATATAATGGCCTGGATTTAGAGGTTGGAATTAAATAAGTAACTCTAAGATAATCTTGATAAGTGATTCATTCGGCTAAGTGTGTCACCTAAGGGTGTACATGTTCTTTTTGTACAGAATAAAGATGGATCAATGTGAATATGTATTGATTCTTAGGTACTTAATATGATCATAATAAATAATAAGTATCCTCTACATAGTATTGATGATTTTTTGGTCCATTATGAGTACATAAATATTTTTCCTAGATTGACCTTCAATCTAGATACTACATGTTGAGGGTGAAAATTGAATACATACCAAAGATAGCCTTCCATATGATCTATGGAAACTATAAATTTATAGTTATGTGATTTGTTATAACTAATTCCCTTGATATCTTTATGGATTTAATGAATAGACCCTTTAGAGAATAACTTAGTCACTTTTTGGTATTATTTCAAAGGACCAATTAGGATACATGTGACCACTATAGAGGGGAGTAGGTGAATTATTTATCTTTGATTTTTATATTTTCTTTCTTAATAAAAAATATTCTCCTATTGTTAAAGAGATATAACTTTTCTGGAAATAATTATTTAAGCATAGCTAACAGAACACAAGTATTTACAAGGTTCAGTACTCGGTAAGAGTATCTATCCATTGACATGATTTATAAATTATTTAATAACACACAATCAACTAGAAAATAATCTTTTGAATGTGGTTACAACAAACATGAAATATCTACACACTTTCATTTTACTATTACCAAAAAATAGTCTATATTATCTCCTCATAGGGAAAATATGTATCAAAATTTTATCGAAAACTCTAAGAAACTTTCAACAATAGGAATCATTATGTTTTCAATCTATTTCTTATTTTTCATTAAACATTATCTTATTTCAAAATCATAATCTTATTTTATTTCTTTCCTAGAAGTATGTAATAACTTTATTCCTTGGACTTCTACATAAAAAATTGCATCCGATAATTATTCATCCAGTATCTCCATCTAGTAATCCCCATATGGTGCCCTCTGAAAACTAATACAATAATTGTATTCTATTTCATTACAATCAATTATATATATAATATGTATGATCCCACAAAATAATAAAATTTTATTCAATATCTTTCTATCTGATGCCTCTGATCACAACTCCTTTTTCCAATGGAAACTTATTCTTTAACTAATATATTACTTGGTTGGGAAATTTCAGTGGTAAAAATTTGGATTTTAACTCTTCATCTGATTTCTCTATCTGATACAATTTCTATAAAACTTCATCATTTTCAAATGTTAATAGTACACCACACTAAACTGTAATTACACCATATTTAAATATATTTGATTACGAGAAAAATATGGAATAGAATTTAACTCTCCCACTCAACAAAAACTCAAAATTTGAATCTCCCTCTCTAAATAATTCACATGGACACTTCTAAAGGATTCTAGATTATTCTTGAAACTTATTGAAAATTTAAGCATACACTACCTTCAGGAAACATTTTTTAGACATTTATTGAATCAAAAATCATCCTTTTGTGTTATTTGAAACATTAATAGATTATCATTTCATCATCGCATTTTATATCCTTATAATAATATCATAAATAACTTCAAAATGATTTAAATTTTTTTAACTTATTTATCTTGTAAAACTTTGTAGAAAATATTCATTCTAAGGATACTTTATCCAATTTTCTAGCATAACTTCATAGGGACATTTCAGAAAACTTCCTCCAAAAACTTACACTACTTGATGACTTTCATCTAACTTTTTCATCCATTGCATTTACACACCAAATCTTGATTGATAAAAATCATCTTGAAACAACCATTACTCACCATCATTAATTTATACTTTAACAACATTCCTATATCCAAAAAAATATCACAAACATTCAACACAAAAATTGTAGCATTAAATGTACCCTCACATGAAATCCTTAGTATCCCTTACACAGCTCTACAAAAACACTTCTCATATAAACCTATGTTTGAAAGGATTTGTCTAGTTTTATTCCTTAGAATGTCATAGTATGAAATTTTTATATATAAATTAATTTATTCCACCTTAAAAATATACTTGTATTATGATATCTTTCATAACTCATGATGTTGGAAACATTAAAAATAAGAAATCAACACAAAATCTAAATTTTCAAATTCTTTATTCGATGAAAACTCTATGTATCATAAGATAAACCTTTAGTGGATTTATCATTCCAAGAAAACATCAATCAGAATAGACCATCATATTGTCTTAGTTTGGTCTTCTCTTTACATTAACCATTTTTTGGAAGGCCTAAATATTTATTTGTTTTATGTAAATATAATAAAAGACATAACATAGATAAAAAATTCATCAAACAAACCAACTTCCTCTGAACATCTTTCACATCCTCTGAAACACCCCCTGACATCATGGTACCAACAATCTCCCCCTTTGTATTTTTTTAACTAAGGAACATAAATCATTACAACTTTGTAAATCACAAAATTAATTATATATGCAACAATTTTAAGCCTACTAGAGCAAACAAGGTGTAGTAAACAAGAACCATTGAACAAAGATTCCATGTTTTACATAAGAAATGACTTAAGGAACTTTTTCTTATAACTTGTACGAAACCATTCTTCTTCCACTAGGAACTTTCATCACAAGTAAAACTTTATACAGAAAGAAAAAAATTCCTACTTATACTATAACAAACTTTGAGAATAGTTCACACATGTTTAAATCATAGCTTATTCATTTTAATATCTCCCACTAAATAATTTCTTTCCCTTGAAAATTAAAACACATACTAATGGATATATTTATGTGAAATGTTCTCTCCCTTGATAACACTAACCAAATACAAGACAAAGAGATGACAGACATCAAATACCTTAGGCTTCAATAGAGAGAGTTTGAAAACTCATTTTCAACCTCATCTATTAAAATGTTTCCTTTGGAAATGGTATTGTAAAGATATCAACAACTTTATCTGTTTTTGGAATAAAACACATATTTATTTTATTTCTCTCTACATTCTCTTGGATGGATTGATATTTTATATCAATGTTCTTGGAACATAAATGTATTATTTTATTTTTCGTTAGATTTATATACCTTTTACTAACACAACCTAAGAGAAGGGAAACATTCATATAATTAAATAAGTATTACAATAATGACCTCATCCACAAAAGTTTTGTTGAATATTTAGTAGCAGTAGCATACTCAACATTGACTATACTGAGATTCACTAAACATTATTTATTTATATTCCAGCTAACACAAATTTCTCCCAAGAATAACACGTCACTAGATATGGATTTTATATCATCAACACTTCCTACACAATCTATGTATATGTAACTAAATAAATCAATCATTCTTACACTATCATATTTTAACCCCGAATCAGTCATGCCTTTAATATATCTAAGAAAATGTTTCCCAACCATGAGATGAGATTGTTTTGGTTTAATTTAACACTTGGAACAAAGTTTAACAAAAAACACTATAAAAACAATTAATTATATTAGATAAAATAAACTTCTAAATAACATTATAAATTCTCTAGGATCTACCATTTTTCTTTCCCAGTATTTTTAAAACTTTCTTCCAGCTAAAATTGGCATGGATCCTTTTTTTGAATTTTACATGATAAACTTATTCTGAAGTTTCTTATCATGATTATCTTAAGATAAGAAAATTGATTTATTATTTTGAGATATTTAAATGCCAAGAAATATTCATTACTCAGTGCACAAAAAATGTAAACAAATTCTTTATCAACTCACCAAACATTTCCCAAGTTTATTCATTATTTCCTATAAATATGTTGTTATCAATAAAAAAATTTCAATGAGGGGAAACCTATTGATTTTATTTTATATAGAGGTTACTATTGTATATTCCTATTTAGGATCAATGTATCACTAAAAGGGGGAGATGGTTAAATAGTGATATCCATTGTTTTTAAGTTTCCTTTCTTTTGAAACAATCTTTTCCTCCTATTAAATATTTATCATTTTTCTAAAAACAAAACAATCACATATCCATAGGAACAAAATTATTTATAAGGTTCACTAAACAACAAAAGTAGCTACACCCTTATCATGTTTTGGAAACAATCCAATACGATATAATCCACTATAAAAATCCTTTTCTGCAGATACAACAATTAGGATATACCCTTACACTTGTGTAGCACTATGATCAATACAAAAGTGTATGTTCTTATTCTAGCACTAATGATGTCAATAAATTTTTATAATAAGTAATGAAAACTCCCTAATTTGGTTCAAAAAAAGTTACTATGATGAATTATCATATTCCACTTGAATTGATTCAAAACACAACTCTTCTCTTTTCTACCCAAAAATAGATAATAATTTCACTTTTGGAATTTGTACAAATACTTAGTCTAATGGATCAGTCTGATTCCCCAGTCTAATTGCATAGTCTAAAAAATATATGTCTATAAGAATACCTTAGAATCAATAGTAAACCACTTCAAACTTCCACTATAAAATTGTGTCTCATGAGTCATCCACATCTAAGAACTTTGGACATTATTCTTTCATATGCTTCTTATGCCCAGAAAACTTCTTTAAGAATACTAAATTTGGAAACTTCTCCTCTCTTACAAAAAATTAAGTGGTCTCTTTATTTTCACATGAATAATGCCATTTTTAGAAAGTAAAATATACTTTCTATTATTTATTTGTGAGTCGGGAGAGGAATGGGTGGGGAACAACTTTCAGATTCCCACTCAACCAAATTTATAGGACCATGAATTTCATTTACATTTCGAACGCATATCTGAATTCTTTTATTCTTATGAACTATTATAGATTCTTCTTGAAACTTCTTAAAACATCATCCAACTTTAGACTTTCTAACACAACTTCAGTGTAATATAAAACATCATTCCAATATTGTCCTTTATTATGATGAAAACTTCTGTAATACTAATGACTGATCATTATGATGGTCATTTTCAAAAACAAAAGATTACCTCTTCATAATTATGATTTATACCAATTAAAGTTCACCTATTAAAAAAATCTAAAACATCTTTCCATAAACATAGTATTAACTTCATTAAACTTTTGTTTCTTTTCATTTTCTATAAAAATTATCGAAACTTCTGAATATATTAGCACTCCTTGATACAACTATAAAAACATCTTCAAGACCCCCTAACAATTATTTGATTACAAGCACCCCTTTGAAAACACATTTGAAATATCATCAAATCTTTTCTCATTTTCTTTATCTCCTAAGAGTGATGATCCAACATTTGATAGAGTCTATCATCCGGAGACTTTTTTAGTTTCAACATGTGTGTGATTGACCATTCTCTATTTCATTCCAATTGATCAATGTCAATCATTTTCAGAGGGATCGATATCAATGCTAGTCTAATGAGTCAACACCAATTCTTGTCTAATGACCCTTATCCCACTAGGAAAACAAATCAAAACTTCTTTTTCTCTTAAAACAATTTTAATATAATTCAACCAGATGAAAATGGTTGACTAACTTGTGGATCATTATCCAGTCAATCAGTATTAACTTTAGTAACTACATTGGTCCCAATAACTCTTTGTATAGAATTTATATGGGTTATTGGCCCTAACAATACTCACTTACATAACCAATATTCCTATGATAGATCAGTGCAACACATGTCTGATGGACCAGTGTCAGTAGTGTCTTCCTTCTTCTATTTTCTCTATAGAAATTGATTAATACTTCTTAGTTTTTCAGCTGGTGAATTAGACAGTCTGATGAATCATTTGATCAAAACATCAGAAAATCTTCTACATCAGTGAATTAATGCTCCGTGTATTTTATTCCTTCACAAACTTCTTCGTGTATCATGACTTATTTTTCAGTTTCATCACATAAGTACTGAAATAGAATCATTTGACTTGAATTTTAATATTCAATGACTTTACATCCTTCCAGCACCATCTGTCTTTCTAACCAAAACTCAAACCACTTGTCAAAACATTGAAACATTTTCAACCATTATTTCACAAATCTAGGATCACAAGTTTATCTATTAATCATTATATTTTTAGACTTACAAAATAGTAGATAATCATTATATTTAGTATAGATACATTCATAATTTGATATATTTCTTCATTTTGATTGAAACATTCATTCCAGACCCAAGGTGAGTCCAAAAAACCACTTTACCAAGGAAAAAATTCAGAAAAAGATGAAATTATTAAAAAAATTACCCAATATTTTAATTCTCGTACTCCTTCATATGATTACCAAAACTGAAAATATAATTTGATTTATTTTTTTAATAAAATAACAAACTTTTAGCATAAACTTCTTACAATATCCAAAACCCACTTCTAGCCAACTTGGTTCCAAAAATCCCCCCTTTATATTTTTTTTGAAACCTAAGGTTCAAAAATTACTACATATTGTAATATCATTCAATGTATTAGTTATCATAAATTATAATCCTAACAATGCTTAATCATTGTAGGAAACAAGAAACATTGAATGAAATATCATTTTATCCAGATGTAGTGACTTAAAAATATTCTTAAACTTTCATCTTTCAAAAAAATATTTTCCTTTCACATTTACTGTAGAGAAAAGATTCTTACACACTTAAACAAACTATTAGAATAGTTCACATAGTTGAATTCTGAGTTCATGTATTACCCACAAATTCCCCTATATATACGTTTCCTAAAAACGTTTATCACATATCAATAGATATATTTATGAAACATTATCCCCCTTTGACCACATCATCCAAATACTAGATGGGATAGTGGATAGAATAACATGCCTCAAACTTAAATATAAATATAATGGAATCCAATGTTCAACCTTAGTTTGTAAAACACTTCCCACAATAAAGGTTTTGTTAAAATATCAACAACTTGTTTCATTGTAGGAACATACACTACATTGAGTTAATTATTCTCCACATTACCTTTTGTGATGTGATATTTGATATTAATATTTATTAAATGATAATTTTACACTGGATTTCTTAAAAGGTTGATAGCACTTTGATTATCACAACCCCATAATAGGTCTAACTTCACTTCAGCAAGTAATTCTTCTAACTATGACTTCATCCACATTAGTTGTGTTATATCTTGAGTAGTGGAAACATACTTATATTTAGTCATACTAAGATTTAATGAGTACTATTTCTTAGTATGCCAACTTAAAAAAATTTACCCTTGAAATAAAACTTTACCAAATGTGGATCTTCTATCATAATTTATACCCAATTAACATCTGTATAGATAAAAAAATAATGACACCTTGAGCTACCATACAAGATTATGAAATCTATTGTGCCTTTGATATATTTTAGAATTATTTTTCCTTAAAATTGATGTGTTTATTTGGGATCGCTTTGGAATCTTGTGTATAAGGTAATAGTGTAAAAAATGTCAGGAATTGTGGTAGTAGGATGAAATAAAATTCTAATCGGATTTAGGAATGCTTTAGAGTCAACTTATTTTCCTTCTCCAACTTTAGTCAACTTGGTTCTGAAATAAATTGGTGTGGAAATAGGTTATGAATTTTTCATGCCTAATTTATTAATAAGTTCTTTATCATAATTTACTTAGGAAAGAAAGATGTGTTCCTCCTTTTGTAAAATTTGTAAACTAAAAAGTATCTCATTCTTCTAAGAATAAACATACAAAACAAAGTTTTCATTTCCTCAAAAAAATTCATATGTTCTTTCATCATTTCTAGCAAAAATGATATCTTCAACAAAAATAATAACAATAATGTAAATCGCATGACCATCTCTGATGTACATATTAATATCAACAATTCCATTATTAAAATTTAACTTTCTTAAGAAGGTATAAAATTTGGAATACCAATCTCTTTGATCCTTCTTTACCCTATACAAGAATTTCTTCAACCTGCACAAATAACGTTCATCCTTTCCAATATTAAATCCAACTGTTTGTTAAATATAAAACTCATCATCAAGTTCACTGTTAAAAAAATTTTAAGTTTAGATCTTTCTAATAAATTATAACTTGGTTGTGAGAAAATATAAAGAAAGATTATAATTGTTTCTAGCCTTTCCACTACAAAAAAATTCTCATCATATTTAATGCCTTTAATTTGTGATTAACCATTCCACACTAAGATTTAATTGTTTCTTATCAGTTCACCATCTTCATTAAACTTTTTTTGGAACACCCTCTTCATACAAATAAATTATTATCATTTTTTTAGTTATGAGTTCCCAAGTATCATTCTTCTCAATTTGATACAACTCTTAATTCATAGATTCAATCCATTCTAGATTCTCAAAAACATCATTCACATATTTTTGAATAACTTTTGAATACAAATAAGTATGTGTGACAATGTTTGATGTAATTATTGTTTGACCTTTTGATATTGATCACCAATTATGTTTTAAGCATCCACTTGATTCCTTATCCTAGGATGAGATGTATGGAATTTCTCAAAAACTTTCACAACAATATAATAAAATAATATTCTTGTCTCATTATTATAACATAAATAACCTCTTCCATCTAGAGAACAGCCAGGAAAAATTCCATCCACACCCCACTTATCAAACATTAAAAGGCTTCCACCTTTTTTCCTTTAGGATGTAGGGACTCCCAAAAAATATTAAGTGTTTCAAACATTGTAGTTTATTAGAGAATATTTCATATATATTATTATTATAACTTTTACTATAAAAAATTTATTATAATTATATAATTATTTTCTTGTAGCTTGCCTCTAAAAATAATGGGAAATGCCACATTCATGTAACATAGTATGCCCCATTTCAAACAATATTTTATTATTTCTCACTGAAACACCATTTTTTTAGAGTATATGGTTCACTGAACTCATGTTGAATTCCATGTCATTCATGAAAACGTCTAAAATATTCATTCTTATACACACCACAATTATCAATTCTCAACTTATTAACATAATACCCACATTCCTTCTCAGATGTTATTTTGAAACTCTTAAACATATTTAGAGCTTCTAATTTATGTTTCAAATACATAACACACGTAATGTGAGTGAAATCATCAATGAAGGAAATGAAGTACTTATCTCTAAATATTGAATACTTTCTCATCAGACCATAGGTATAAAATGAATATGTTCCAACAGTAGAGTTCAATGAATATTAACTTTCTTATGCATAGAATCTATAATCTTCCATCTCTGAAAAATCACACAATATAAATATCTTCTTTTTGACATATCACAAATATATCAATCATTGTCTCTATTTGATATATTTATTATGTTTTTATGACATATATGTCCCAAACCATTATTATATATCTAATTTTCTTCCATCATGCTAAATTAACATGGGTTTTTATTTCACCAACTTGAAACAAATTTCATTCTGTGCATTGGAATTTAGTAACAACTTTTCAATCTTACAATATTTTCACAAAAGAACCATATTTTCTAAAAACCCATTTATTTATTCATAAAGAAGTTTCGAAACAATCAACAGGTGGTATTTTAGGCCATCAAAAAATAAGGATTTATTGGATTTCATCTTTTCTTACCCAATAGTAGCAGATCTAACTCCCTTGATTCTTAGAGATTCATCTTTGAAATATTTCATTGTTCTTTCTTTGGAATCATTCACATTTTCAAAATTCTAAAATATCTTGTCATCTGAAAAGAACACAAACTATAAAATATCCAACATCATTCACCTTTTGAAACTTTAAGATAGGTTTTAACAAGAATATATTTTTCTTTCCCTTTATCTTTCTTCATATCATGTTTCTGAGAATTATTATAAACAATTTTTTGTGTTGGTAATAATAAAAGATACCCTTTTTAAGATATTTGGCTTGTTCACATCTTTTAGAAATTGTTTCTATATGTTATAATCTAATTTTAGCTATCATAACATACTTATCATGTTTCATAAAAATGACCTTATCATATTTATTCCTTTTATAGGATTGATCCCCCAAGGGTTTTTCCAAATAAAACTCATGGAATAGTTGTAATGTTGTTGATTAAATAAAAAAATATTTTCTATATTCCCCAATCCACCATAATACCAGAAGTAGATATAGAAAGAATAAATTCCTCTATAACATTCATACTCTCTAAAATTGTGAACATGTTTCTCAAAAAAAAATTATTATCTTTCACATAATAGCTTTTTTGACCCCCGGACTCTCTATTATTAGTTGAAATATTCTTCTTCAATTTGTATTTCTTCCCAACCTTATCGAAACTAGAAGTAGTTGAATTTTTTGAACTCGTACATTTTAGAAACATTTTAATTTCCTAATTTGTGGTTTGTTTTCATCATACACAACTTTCATAGAATTCTACTTCTTATAAAAATATTCAAATATTTTTTTATCCTCTGAAGATAACTTTTGATCCTTCTCCAGTTCACATTTTGTATAACCTTCACCAACTTCAAAGATATATTTCTTCAAATTTGTAACACCCTGCTCAATGTTAGAAAACTTTTTTGAACAAGTTCTAACTCTTCCTCCTAAACATTAAATTTTACTTAGATATGTTCAAAATAATTCTTTTCTTTTTCAAGCGACTTATTCAGAAAATCAGTCTATTCAATTAACTTATCTTTCTTATTCATGATGAAATTCATAATTGTTTGTAGTAGTACTTTCCTTCTTTAACTTATTAATCTCTCTTTCAAGTCTAACAATTTTTCTATTCTTTATTTATATGAAATTATAACTTTTTTATCTTCATCAACAAAACTACTACTTGAAAACTCTTCATGATTAACTATTTCAAAGCAATTACTTTATCTAGCACACCCATAAATATTTTTGGCCTCAACGTCACTATCATCATCTTTATCATCTTTAGAAAAAAATATTTTTCTTTTAGATTTGGGAATCTTTTTATCTTTACCATTGGAACATGATTTTGAATTATATCTATATTTCTTCTAAGATATTATTTTCATTATATCATAATCATCATTATCTTCCTTATTCACTCTACAAAAAAAATTCGATGGATGTTTCCCAACGGCTCCACATTCAATACATTTCAACGGAAGTTTCCATTTATAATTTCAAATACCTATTTTCACATTTTTAGAAAACAAAGATAAAAAATTCATCAAAATTGTTACGCACTTAATTTTTTGGATTCAGAGTCAATTAATTTTCTAGTTAAAGAGACTTTTAAGACTTTCCTTGCTTGGCATCCTTGAAAGAAATTTCCTAGTCAACTTTTGTTTTTCATTTTATAACTTTATATCTACTCATTTCATAAGAAATGATTGTACTATTAAGGTTTTCCGAAGATAGAGTTTAAGGATCTCTATCTTCCAAAGAAGAATATTTTGCATCAGAATTATCGTGAAGAGTTCTCAAGATATTTTCAGAAATGATTGAGAATTTCAATATTTCACCTAGACATCTTACTATGCCCATAATACTATTAAACTTTTTAAATAAGTGTCCAAATTATCTATAATATCCATTTTCAAAATATTCATGCAATAGTCACCAGATTTGAATCATTTCCTTGTTCACCTTTGTATTGCCTTTATAAATGTTTTTAAAATTATCCCAAACACCATTAGCAGTAAGATCTCACTTCACTATTAGAAAATCACATTCAGTTTTTGATGAGAGTAAATATTTTTCAACTCATCCAACATTATATGGATTCTTCTTATCCATATATATAATAGTAACATTTTCATCAATATAAGGAAATTTATTTGTAGCAACTTTAAAAACATCATACCCTAGCGACATAAGATATGGAAACATTATATCATTCCAAATATGATTGATATTTCCATTCAATATTGGAATCCCCTTACAATTCACACAATTTATATTCTCTATAGTAACTTCTCATAAAACACTTAAAAAAAGATTAAATAAAGGGAATCTTCACTATGCTACCACTTTTTAATTCCTATCTAGGATTAATGTATCCCTGAGAGGGGGATGGATAAATTAGTGATATCTTTTCTTTTTAGTTTTTTTTGGTTTTAAAACGACCTTCTCCTGCTATTAAATATTTATCACTTTGCTGAAATCAAAAAAATCACCCATTCATAGGAACACATGTATTTAAACAGTTCACTAATAAATAAGAGTAGATACATCCTTTGTATAGTTTGGAAACATTACAATACCACACAATGCTCTAGAAAAAATTAATTTTGTGGGGATACAAAAAGTAATATATACCCTTACACTTTTGTAGAACTATGATAAATATACCCGTGCATGTTCTTCTTCTAGAAATAATTATATAAAAAATGTTTTTGTAACATGTAATGAAACCATAAACTTTACTGTAATGCCTTATCAACTTCCACTTCAATAGCTTCAAAACACAACTCTTCAATTTTTTACCCATCAGTAGGTAAGAACTTCACTTTTGGACTTTGTATAAATACTCAGTCTGATGACTCATTCTAATTCCCCAGTTCAATTTCCCAGTCCAGAAAAATATAACTCTTCAATAATACCATATAAACAATACTGAACCACATCAAAAGTTCCCTAGAAAACTACGTTTGATGACTTAGTATGATCTGATAACTCTAGAAATTGTTCTATCTTACGCTTCTTTTATCATAAAAACATCCTCAAGAATTCTAAATATTGAAAATTATTCTCTCTTCCAAAATGCTCAGTGATTTTTTTCTTCTCACATTCATATTATCAGTTTCATAAAATACAATGTATTTTGTACAATTTATAGGTATTTTAGGAGAGGAATGGGAGAAATATCAACTTTCACTTTCCCGATCAACCATATTTTCAGAACCATGAATTCCATTTACATTTTCCCCTTATCTTTGACTTCGTCAATGCTTCTCAAATATTCTTGATTCATCTCAAAGATTCTCACAAAATCATCCATATTCAAAATTTCTAGCACTTCTTCTATCTGATAAAGAAGTAAATTCTAATACTTTTCTTCAATATGATATAAAAATGTGTAAGACTAAAGACTTCTCATTACGATGACCACTTGTAAAAACAAAAGAATGCCTCCTCATACTGATTCTTTATACTAATGGAAGTTCACATATTAAAAATATCCAAAACATTATTCCATAAACATTATTGAACCTTCCTTAGAATCCCATTTCGTTTCTTTTTCCATAAACATCATCGCAACTTGTAAAGATATCAGAACTCCTTAGCGGCACTTCAACAAGTTATTCTAAACCCCCTTGATAATACTTTGACAATAATAACCTCTTTGAAAAAACATCCAAAATATACCCAAATAATTTATCCAATCATCCAAATCCTCATATTTGTGATCCAATGTTTGATGAAGTCACATTTCCAATGAGTTTTTTAGTATCATCTAGTGTCAGATGGCCTGGTCTCTATTTTATTATGATGTGTAGGTGTTATGAATTGTCTGATGAATCAGTATCGATGACAGTCTGACAAGTCGGTACCAATTATTGTATGATGAATCTTAACCCAATTGGAAGATAAATTAAATATTAATTATTTATTAAACCAATATTGATACATTTCAACCAAAAAAATATTGGTGGACTATATTGTATATCATCATCTGGTTGATTAGTCACTAACTTTCATACATGCATCGGTCCCAAAAACTCTACATACTGATCTTATCAAGATTATTGGTCCCAAAAACTATTAACTCTTCCATTATTGTTCAACAGTCCATTCATTATAACTCTTCATATAGATCTTATATGGGTTATTAGTCCCAACAATACTCACTTACATAAGCAATCTGCCTATGATATATCGGTGAACCCCACGTACAATGGACCGGTGTCAGCAGTGACTCCCTTATTCCATTTTCTCTACAACTAGTGATTAATCATTCTGAGTTTTTCATCTAGTGAATCAGATAGTCTGATGCATCGGTTGATCAATACATCAGAAAATCTTCTACATCAGTGACTCCATACTCCTTGTATTGTATTCCTTCACAAACTTCTTATTACATTATGACTTATTCATGACTTTCATAACATAAGGACAAACATATAATCATTTGAATCTAATTTTAATATTCTTTGACATTCCATCCTTCCAGCACCATCTGTCTTTCTAACCAAAACTCAAACCACTTGTCAAAACATTGAAACATTTTCTACCATTTTTCACCAATCTTGGATCACAAGTTTATATATTAATCATGATATTTTGAGACTTAAAAAATAGTATATCATCATTATATTTAGTATAGATACATTAATACTTTGATATATTTCGTCATTTTGATCAAAACATTCATTCCACACCCAAGTTGAGTCTAAAAACCAACTTTACGTAGAAAACAAATTAAGAAATAGATGGACTTTATTAAAAAAAAAATTACCCAATCTTCTAATTATAGTACTCTTACATATGATAACCAAAACATAAAATGTAAGTTTATTTACTTTCTTCATAATATAAAAAAATTAGCTTAAACTTCGTACAACATCCAAAAACAACTTCTAGCCAACTTGGATCCAACAATCCTCCCTTTTGATTTTTTTAAATCCAAGGTTCAAAAATTACTACACATTTTAATATCAAGAAATATATTTTTTATCCTTAATTATAATCCTAAGGGAGCTTACTCATTTTAGGAAACAAGAATCATTGACAGAAATACCATTTTATCAAAATTTAGTGACTTAAAACTCTTCGTAAACTTTCATCTTTCAAAAATATATTTTCATTTCACATTTACTATATAGACAATATTCTTACACACTTTAACAAAATATTAGAATAGTTCACACACTTAAATTATGAGTTCATATATTACCCAAAAATCCCCCTCTATATATGTTTCCTAAAAAGGTTTATCACATACCATTGGATATATTTATGAAAATTTATCTCTCTCTGACCACAATATCCTAATACTAGATGGGAGAGGGGATATAAAAACATACCTCAAACATAAATAGAAATATATTAGAATTTAATTTTCAACCTTAGTTTGTAAAACACTTCCCCCGATAAAGGATTTGTGAAAATTTCAATAACTTGTTTCATTGTAGGACCATACTCTATATTGAGTTAATTATTGTCCACATTATCTTTGATGTTGTGATATTTGATATTAATATTTTTTGAATGATAATTTTTAATTTGATTTCTAATAAGGTTGATCACACATTGATTATCACAACCCCATAGCAGGTCTAACTTCACTTCAGCATGTAATTCTTCCAACTTAGTCTTTATTCACATTAGTTGTGTTACATTTTGAGTTGTGGAAACATACTTATATTTAGTCATACTAAGATTTAATGAGTTCTATTTCTTAGTATGCCAACTTAAAAAATTTTACCCATGAAATAAAACTCCACCAAATGTGGATCTTTTATCATAAATAATTTATACCCAATTAACATCTTTATATAAAAAAAATAAAAACATCATGAGATACCATTCTGAATTCCGACATCTACTATGCCTTTGATATATTTTAGTTTTATTTTTCTTTAAAATTGATTTGTTTATTTGGGATCTCTTTGTAATATTGTTTATAAGGTAACAATGTAAACAATGTCAGGCCATATAGTAGTAAGATACGATAAGCTTATAATTGGATTTCAAAACTCTTTAGAGTCAACTTCTTTTCCTTCTCCGTCTTTAGTCAACATGGCTCTAACATAAATTAGTGTGGAAATAGGTTTTGAATTCTCCATTCCTAACTGATTAATAAGTTCCTTATCATACCTTTATTAGGAAAGAAATATGTGTTTCTCCTTTTGTAAAATTTGTAACCTAAGAAAGTATCTCATTTCTCTAAGAATAATCATTCAAAAACAAATTTTTAATTTACTAAAAAAATTCATATGTTCTTTCATCATTTCCAACAAAAACGATATCTTCGAGAAAAAAAATAACAGTGACGGAAATCACATGACCTTGTCTGATGTAAATATTACTATCAACCATTCCTTTATTAAAATTCAACTTTCATTAAGAGGGTATACAGTTTAGAATACCAAGCCCTTTTATCTTTATTTACCCCATACAAGAATTTATTCAACCTGAACACATAACTTTCACCATTCCTAACATTAAATCCACTTGTTTGTTCAATATAAACCTCATCATCAAGTTCACATTTAAAAAATGTTCAGTTTAGATCCATCTAAAAAAATTGTAACTTTTTTGTGCAAAAATACAAAGAAAGATTATTATTGTTTCTAGCCTTTCCACTACAAAAAAATCTCATCAAATTCTATTACTTCAATTTGTGAGTAACATTTACACACTAATATTTCTTTGTTTCTTATCAATTTACCATCTTCATTAAACTTGTTATGGAACACCCACTTTGTACAAATAAATTATTATGATTTTTTTTAGTTATGAGTTCCCAAGTATCATTATTATCAATTTGATACAACTCTTAATTCATAGCTTGAATCCATTCTAAATGCTCAAAAACATCATTTACATATTTTGGTACAACTTTTGAATTCAAAGAAGTATGTGTGACAATGTTTGATGTCATTCTTGTTTGAACCTTTTGATATTGATCACCAATTATGTTTTGAGCATCCACTTGCTTCCTTATCCTAGGATGATATGTATGAAATTTCTCCTAATATATGGAAATGGATGATTCTAGTTCTTATATATCAATTTTTTTAATCCTTATCATGTTGTTTAAAAGAAATTATTTCAACTTCTTCATCTTCTATAACTTTAGGTGTTTGTGAAACATATTTCTTAGATTTCTCAAGAACATTCACATCAATATAATCAAATAATCTTTTTGTCTCTTTATTATAACATAAATATCCTCTTATATCCAGAGAACCGCCAAATTAATTCCATCCTCACCCTAGTTATCAAACATTACAAGGTTTCCACCTTTTTTTCTTTAGGATATAGGGACTACCAAAAATATTCACTGTTTCAAAAAATGTAATTTATCATAAAATATTTCATAAATATTAATATTAGAACTTTTACGATCAAAACATTGATTCTAAATATAAACATATTTTCTTGTATTTTTCCTCTAAAAATAATGGGAAATACCACGTTCATGTAATATAGTACGCCCTATTTCAAACAATATTTAATTACTTCTCCCTAAAACGCCTTTTTTAGAGTTTATGGTTCACTGAACTCATGTTGAATTCCATGCCTTTCATGAAAAATTCTAAACTATTCATTCTTATACTCACCACTATTATCAGTTCTCATCTTGTTAACATAATACCCACATTCCTTTTTTTATATTATCTGGAAACTCTTAAACATATTTAGAGCTTCTTATCTATGTTTCAAATATATAACACAAGTAATGTGAGGAAAATCATCAATGAAGGAAATGAAGTACTTATATATAAATATTGAATAATTTCTCATCATACCATAGGAATCAGAATTAATAAGTTCCAAGGGTAGAGTTGAACGAATATTAACTTTCTTATTCATAGAGTCTATAATATTCCCTCCTTGAAAAATCCCACAACATAAATATCTTCTTTTTAACATAATAATAATATATCAATCATTGTCTCTATTTGATAGCTTTTTTATGTTTCTATGACACATATGTCCCAACATTTTTTTCTATAACTAATTTTATTCCATCATGCTTAAATAACATGAGTTTTTTATTTCACAAACATGAAACAAATTTCTTTTTGTGAAATGGAATTTAGTAACAACTTTTCTATCTTCCAATATTTTCACAAAAGAACAATATTTTCTAAAAACACATTTATTTCATTGTCAAAATGTTTTGAAACTCTCAGTAGGTTGTATTTCAGGCCATCAAAAATTAAGGATTTATTGGAATACATCTTTTCTTCCCCAATAGTAGCAAATCTAAATCCCTTGATTCATAGAGATTCATATTTGAAATATTTCATTGTTCTTTCTTTGGAATCTTTCACATTTAGAAAATTCTAAAATATCTTGTCATCTGAAAAGAACACCAACTATAAAATATCCAACATTATTCACCTTTTGAAACATTAAGAGAGGTTTTAACAATAAGATATTTTTCTTTCCATTTATCTTTCTTCATATAATGCTTCTGAGAATTGTTATAAACAATTTTATGTGTTGGTAATAATTCAAGATACCCTTTTTAATATGTTTGGGTTGTTCACATCTTTTAGAAATAGTTTCTAAAGGTTATAATCTATTTTTAACTTACAAAACATCCTTCTCAAGATTCTTCAAAATAACCTTATCATATTTATTCCTTTTAGAGGATTTATCCCCCCTTGGGTTTTTCCTTATAAAACTCATGGAATAGTTTTAATGTTGTTGATTAAATCAAAAAATATTTTTTATATTCCCAAATCCACCATAATTCCTGTAGTAACCATAGAAAGAATACTTTCTTCTATAACTTTAATACTATCTATAATTGTCAACATGTTTCTCATAAACTTTCTTAAATTTAACATAAGAACTTTTTTGACACCCTAACTCTTTGTTATTAGTTGAAATATTCTTCTTCATTTCGTATTTCTTCCCAACCTTATCGAAACTAGAAGTAGTTTAATTTTTTTGAACTCATACATTTTAGAAACTTTTGAAATTCCAAATTTGTGGGTTTTTTTATCATACACAACATCCCTAGAATTCTTCTTCTTATAAACATATTAAATTATTTTTCTAGCCTTCGAAGATAACTTTTGATCCTTCTCAGGTTCACATTTTTTAGAACCTTCAACAACTTTATAGATAGATTTCTTCAAACTTATAACACCCTGCTCAATATTAGAAAAAGTTTTTTGAACAAGTTTTGACTCTTCCTTATTAACATTCAATTTTACTTAGAGATGTTCAATCTAATTATTTTCTTTTTTAAGAGACTTATTTAGACAATAAATCTATTAAATTAACTTATATTTCTATTCAGGATGAAATTCATAATTATTTGTAGTAGTACATTCCTACTTCAACTACTTGAACTCTCTTTAAAGTCTAACAATATTTCTATTCATTCTTTATATGAAATTATAACATTGTATCTTCATAAATAAAACTAATACTTGAAAAATCTTCATGATTAACTATTTCAATGCAAGTACATTCTCTACCACTCTCACAAATCTTTTTGGCCTCAACTTCACTATCATGACCTTTATCATATTTAGACAAAAATATTTTTCTTTTGGATTTGGGGATATTTTTTACTTTACCATTGGAACATGATTTTGAATTATATCCCTATTTGTTCTAAGACATTGTTTTCATTTTATCTTACTCATCATAGTCTTCCTTATTCACTCTTCAAGAACAATTCGAAGGAAATTTCCCAATGGATCCACATTTAATACATTTCAATGGAAGTTTCCATTTATAATTTCCTATAGCTATTTTCACATTTTTACAAAAAAAAGATCAAAAATTCATCAATATTGTTGCAAACCTCATTCTTTGATTCAGAGACAATAAATTTTCTAATTAATGAAACTTCTAAGACTTTTCTTGCTTGGCATCCTTGAAGGAAATTTCCTGGTCAACTTATGATTTTCATTTCATAACTTTATCCCTTCTCATTTCATAAGTAATGAGAGTACTAGTAAGGTCCTCCAAAGATAGAGTTTTAGGATCTATATCTTCTAAAGAAGAATATGTGGCATCAAAATTATCATAAAGTGTTCTCAAGATATTTTCAGCAATGGTTGAAAATTTCAATATTTCACCTAGGAATCTCACAATTCCCACAATACCATTCACCTTTTTAAATAAGTCACCATATGATTCATAATAACCATTTTCAAAATATTTATTCTTTAGTCGCCAGATTTGTATCATTTCCTTCTTCAACTTTTTATTTCCTTCATAAATGTTTTTCAAATTTTCCTAAACAACATTAACAGTAGATACTAACTTCACTATTAGAAAATAACATTCAGTAATTGATGAGAGTAAATACTTTTCAACTTCTCCATCATTCTATGGATTCTTCTTATCCACATATGTAATAGTAAAATTTTCATCAATATAAGGAAATTCATTTATAGCAACTTCAAAAACATCGTACCCAAGAGACTTAAGATATAAAAACATTATATCTTTCCAAATATGATAGATATTTCCATAGAATATTGGAATCTCCTTACTATTCACACAATGTAGATTCTCCATAGTAACTTCTCATCAAACACTTCAGAAAAAAGTAAATAAATGGAATCTTCCCTATGATACTACTTGTTAATGGCTATCTAGGATCAATGTATCCCTGAGAGGGTGAGAGATAAATTAGTGATATCTTTTCTTTTTATTTTTCTATATTTTAAAAAGTCCTTCTCCTGGTATTTAATATTTTTCACTTTTCTAAAAACAAAAAAAAATCACCCATTCATAGTAACACTGGTATTTAAAAGGTTCACTAATAAATAAGAGTAGATACATCCTTGGTACGTTTTGGAAAAAATCCAATACCACACAATCCACTAGAAAACAATAATTTTGTGCGCATACAACCAGTAATATATACCCTTACACTTGTGTAGAATTATGATCAATATAGCAGTGTATGTTCTTATTCTAGAAAAGTAATATATACCCTTACACTTGTCTTGAACTATGATCAATATAGCAGTGCATGTTCTTATACTAGAAATAACGATGTAAAAAAAATTGTAATAAGTAATGAAACCATAAACATTACTGTACTACCTTATCAATATATAATTGGATATCTTCAAACTACAACTCTTCACTTTCCTACCCATCAGCAGTAGAAAACTTCACTTTTGGACATTGTATAAATACTCAGTCTGATGACTCAATCTAATTCCCTAGTTCAATTTCCCTGTCCATAAAATATAAATCCTTAATAATACCCTACAAAAAATACTTAACCACATCAAACCTTCCCAAGAAAATTATGTCTGATGACTAATTCTGATCTGATAACTCTAGAAAGTGTTATGTCTTACGCTTCTTCTATCAGAAAAACATCCTCATGAATTCTAAATCTTGAAAATTATTCTCTCTTCTAAATCGTTAAGTGATCTCTTCCTTCCCACATGAACAGTCCTAGTGTCATAAAATACAATGTAATTTGTACAATTTATAGGTATTTTAGTAGAGGAATGGGAGAAAAAACAACTTTCACTTTCCTGGTCAACCAAATTTTCAGAACCCTGAATTCCATTTACATTTTTACACTATCTTTAACTTATTCAATGCTTCTCAACTATTCTTGACTCATATCAATGATTCTCAAAAAATCATCCATATTCAAAATTTCTATCACTTATTCTATCTGATAAAGAAGTGAATTCTAATTTTTATTCATTATGATATAAAAATGTGTAATACTAAAGACTTCTCATTATGATGGCCACTTGTAAAAAAAAGAATGGATCCTAATACTGATTCTTTGTACAAATTGAAGTTCACCTATTAAAAACATCAAAAACATTATTCCATAAACATTATTGAACCTTACATAGACATTTGTTACTTTTCTTTTTCCATAAACATCATCCCAAATTGTAAAGATATCAAAACTCCTTAGCGACACTACAGTATGTTATTCTATACCCCCTTGATAATACTTTGACAATAAGAACCTCTTTGAAGACAAATCCAAAATATATTCAAAAGAATTTTTCCTATCATTAAAATCTACATATTAATGATCCAATGTTCGATGAAGTCATGTTCTCAATGAATTTTTTAGTGTCAGTCAGTGTCTGATGGCTTGGCCTCTATTTCATTATGATGTGTAGGTGTTATGAATTGTCTGATGAATCGGTATCAATGACAGTCTGAAGAGTCGGTACAAATTATTGTATGATGACTCATGACCCAATTGGAAGATAAATCATATATTAATTATCTATTAAACCAATAGTAATACAATTCATCAAAAAAATATTGGTTGACTAAATTGTATATCATCATCCGGTTGATCAGTCTCTAACGTTCTTACATGGATCAGTCCCAAAAACTCTACATACTGATATTATCTATATTATTGGTCCCAAAAACTATTAACTCTTCCATTATTGAAGTTCAATTTCTTTAATAAAGTATCCAATTTAAAATTCCAATCTCACATAATTGTCTTTAACACATACAAGGCCATATTAAACATTCGCACTTATCTTTTCTCTTTCCAAAGCACGAATCCACAGAGTTGTTCAACATAAACTTATTTATAGAGATCTCAATTAAGAAACTGTTACTTGAAATCCATTTGAAAAATTTTATATATCAGTAAAAAAATAATAGAAGGGATGATTTAGATAGTTTCTAATCTTTCTACTAGAGATAAATGTCTCATCAAATTCAATGAATTCAATTTTTGAGTAAAATTTACAAACCAATCGATCCTTGTTCCTTATTTGTTCACTATTTTTATTCAACATATTTTGGGACACCAACATTGTAATAATAAAATTATTAAAGTATGGTCTGGTTACAAGTTTCTAATTATCATTCTTCAATCTTTTCCAGCTCTCTATTCATAGCGTTAATCCACTCTTGATGCCCCAATGCTTCATCATCATCTTCCTTTTCATCTGTATATACCACTATTTGAGAATCATTATTCTGATATTGTTCATGTAATTTCTCAACTTCCAATTCAACAATATTTCATGTCTGTATATTATAATAATTGTATTATTTACTAGTAATTTGATCATATTAGATATTTTTCTTATAGAAACATCGATTTGGAATATAAACTACTACTCTAGTATCTTTCCTAAAAAAATATCAAGAATTTTCATGTTCGATTAACATTTTTTGTTCCAAACCCACAAATATTCTATTTATTATTTCAGTAACTCTATTTTATTATGGTGTGCATAAAGAACAAAAATAATGATGAATTCCATGATTTTTAAGACAATATCTAAACAAACAACTTTTTTATTCACCTCTGTTATCAGTTTTTTTTCATAGAATATTCCTATTCTTTTTGTAAACTTCTCGAAAAAACACATAAAAATTTTAGAGCCTGTGATTTATATTTCAAATATATAATACATGTAGTGAATGTAAATTCATCAATAAAAGAGATAATTTAATTTTCTCCATTTTTTGTTTTTTTACTCACAGTCCCATTTATATGAGAATGTGTCAGCTCTAATCGATGAGTTGAATGTTTCAAAAAATTCTTATGAATTGAGTTTTTAATTTTCCATTACTAGAATATGGAATAACACCACTCTCTTTTTATTTTCATTTTGGGAATATCATGAATACTTTACCCCTTTTTTATCTTTCTCATATTACTCTACCACATATTACCCAACCATTTATTATACTGCTAATTTTCATCCATCATGATCAGATAACATGAACTTTGATAATTTCCAACGTGAAACAGGTTTCCCTTTGTTCATTGATATCTTATAAAAACATTACAACACTAAATTAATTCAACAAAAAAACCATCTTTTATAAAAATAACCATGTTACTTCCATCACAATGATGTAAAAAACATAACAAATTGTGTTTCATTATATAAAAAAAATGCACTTTTGGATTTTAACTTTTCATCCCCAATAATAGTAGATCCAAATACTTTGATTTTCAGTGACTCACCATTTCTAAAAGTCACTATACCTTCTTTTAAATATTTCACATTTTTAACAACATCAAATATCATATCTTATGTGAAGAAAACCAATTTTTCAAAAACCATGGTCATTCTCCTTTTATAGCTTTGGGTGTAGTTCAACAACTAAAGACTTTTATTTACCTTTTTATTTCATCTCATTTGGATTTATATATTTTTTTTATAAACTTTGTTGTGTCTATATCATAAAAATATATCCTTTTACAAAAATTCTAAGCTGATCACGTGTTTCAAAAATAGTTTTCAAGGGTTGGAATCTATTTTTGATCTTCAAAAAAAATTTCTCAAGTTATCTTCTATGAGTGGGTTGACTCCACCTCAAATATTACTTCCAAATTATCATGGGATCACTATAACTTTTATGATTAATCTAAAACATATATGTTGTATGCACTAATCCTCCACAATACTAGCAATTTTCATAGAGTTCATGTTTCCCTATGTAACTTGAAAAATGAATTTACTTGTGTTTCTACATATCATCAAATTTCTTCTTATACCCTTTTATATTTCATTGAGCACTAAAGTTTTTTTCCCTCCTAAAATTTTCTTCATACCCCGCAAAAAATTCAATTGTAAAAACATGTGTTTTAGACTTTGAAACAATAAAAATTTAGACTTTCATACGTGCTTGTTTTTGCTAAAAATTTTGTATTCTTAGTTTTATTTTTCTCCAACACATTTCTATCCTTATTACTATTATATGATGAAAACAATTGATTCTTATGATCTTTACACATTATAAAATTTTAATAATCTTCTATATCTATTTTTTGGAAACATATAATTCATCTCTCAACTTCTACATGTTCTTGTTGAAAATTTTCTATAACTTAGTCATTCAACTTCAACATTTTTTAAAATTTGATGTTGATATTTTTCTTTTAGTTAGATAATTATTTAGATAATAATTTAGTATTATATAATTGGAATATTCTTTAACATAAAAATATTGATTGTTTTCCAAAATATTCTCTTTCTTCAACTTCTTTTTCTACCCCTAAATTCATGATATAATTTTAGTACAATATTTTAAATCTCCCTTCAGTATAAACTGTAACACCCCAAGCTTCTACGGTACGTTTCCCTTCGAATAATGCGATAGCGTGTGTTGTACGCAACCTCGAGTTCTAACACACACCACAACTAATTAAACTAGCCGTTGTGAATAGTAATACCTACTTTTTGAAATCATATATATTTTATATTTCAAAATGGACTTCATTTTTAGATTCGGAATATCAAAATTAGCCTAGGGTGAAATTTTGGTACTTTTCGGATAACTTTTATATTTTGATGAATAGTGAAAATTACTAAATTTTAATTAAAAACAACTTTTTTAATCAAAATAATTAATAGTGATAAATTGTGAATTTGAGTGGTTTTAAAGTATATTTAGAATATATTTTTACCATTTAATATAATGTTGGTCATTGGACATAATTTTACAATTAAACCGAACATAAACAAGTGTCAATCTTTTGATAGTTATTACCTCTTAAAAACACGCTTTTTGTTTTGACAGCGGGAATTAATTTTAAATTAATTTCTGCCACTTCTGTGTTTTGAATTTAGGAAAATGGATTCCATATTTGGAATCTGGATGTTCAAATTGTGTAAATAGGTAACTTTTATTTTTAGACATTTTGAATAGTTACTGTGGTAAATATTTTATTTACCATGGTTAAAGGGTAAATCCGGTAAATAAGGGTTAAAAAATAATATTATAATAATACAAAATTACCCTAAAACGTGTCCTAACCCTATTGGTGGACACATACCCGACCATGGGAATCCTTGGGTCAATTTGGGGACCCCTTGGATCCACTTGTATGTGGTAGGGACACATTATATTAATAAAGTTAAAATAAAAATAAAAATGGCATAAGCTTACATCTTTTAGAAGAACAATTTTTAAATAGGGTTATACATGTTGAATTTTCGATTATAAATATTCATTAGAAAGCTAAAAATATTTCCTACATAATGATATTTTATTTATAATTTTTAGACATCAAATAATTTAAATTATTAATGACACAATAATGATGCAATGTTTACCTCATTAATAAATCATTTAAATAAATAAGATTATAATGATTAAAATATTATCTAAAACCTGTCCAATTCTTATTGGTTGATGTTATTTAGAATATGAGTCATCTTATCTTCGACCTCAATGATTTTTGGACCATTATAAACCGAATATAATTATATTGTAAAGTAATACTTTCACTCATTCCTAAAGAGCCCCTCCTCCCCCTTATAAAAGGAGACCACTTCTACTCATTCCTCACACCTCTCAAGCCACTTGGCTCGTCCAAACTCTGCCCAACTAAGCTCCCCACATCCCTCTCCTCCTCCTTGAAGCTTCCCCTTAGGAAGAAAGCATTTCAACAAGTCCTTTGGTTCCAACCAAAGTGAGTTACCTAAATTAAAGGTAACGATTTCTCTTAAATTATTTTCATTTATTTTGCTTCTTCAACCCCCAAACTCTTTTTATTTCCTTTCTTTTGTAACAAAACCAGTATCATCAATATACTAGGATGTTGTTATAAGAAGGATTCAAACTACACATACACACAACTCCATCTAATGGATGATGAACATAATGTTTCTGTGGATGGCAAACTAACGCCTCACGAAACGATGATTGTTCAAATACATCTTACCGCCTCTCATGGTGGACATTATGATGGAACTGTAATTAAATATGATGTTAATGATATATATTTTATATATAAGCTTCTGTAATTCCATTTTATTTCATACCATTATTCGTTTCATGTTGTATATACATACGATAATTTCATTTGAGGAAGTGCGGACTACCGCCCCCTTAAAATGATATGACTCGTTCATACCACACATGGAACGTATAAAGGATGGTGTTAATGAACTTAAGTAACATATATAAAATATTATATTATACTGGAATAGTAATATACCTATGTATCATTTGTATTCGATTCTTTTAAAATAAAAATTAAATGGAAGTAGCGTTCGTGTGTACGTACGGACTACCGTCTCCACGAACGCGATGAGATTCATTTTCCATCGTATCCATTCAAGTATAATTATCATTTGATGATTTAAAAATGATGTTTAAGGACTTGATACCATTCTGGATTTGAATAATATACAACTTATCCTTTACAAACATGTCTTACGTAACAAAACATACAAAAGCAAACAAGTAAGTTCACACCCGAAACAGTGATAATACTAAGATATTATTATCAAATCAATATTAAAAGATCATATATGATATCATATTAATGTATATGATTCTTGTATAATTTAGTAACAATTATTTCACTATTATACAGGAGGTTAACCTACCCCAACCAAGGAAAAGTACAAGGTAAGGGTTATTTCACAATCTCTTCATTATCCGAGGTTGTATTATACGTAATAATCTACTGGGATCTCTTTATCATCCACATCCATGTTTCTTTGAAATGTATTTCAAAACATTTTTACTATTTACAAGAATATGGGTTAAAGTCATTTATACCCTTGTTTGACTTTTTATAAGAGGTTTATAAAGGAATCTTCCCGTCGTTTTCAAAACAAGGTCCTTTTTAACCTTTTCGACTGAATTGAGGTAAGAATGTTTTTTTTAACTTATACGGCGGGTGCGGTTATTTTCCACCGTTATAAAATCGTCGAAGCTTTCCATACAAGCTTATAAGAATATTTTCAAAGAAAATGTTTTATTTTATATGGATCTTAAATGATTTCAAAATAAAAGGAGATACTTCTTTAAAAATAATTTTGATTTCATCTATGTCAACATCCTTTGATGGATTTTAAGATTATTTGAAGTTGATTTATTATGATACAAAACTTCTATATTGTATTGAAGGTTTTGTGATATGTTTGACTGTGGATGTGCTATTTTTATACCATTCATAGTTTATGGTGAAATTATTGACATTTCGTATGCTAGTTTTAATACGAATGTTTATGTTATGTTTAAACCTTTTCATATGGGAATGCATTGGACTTAATAAGTGACGGGTGGAGCCCGCTATAGCTCCTCGATGCATCGGTAGGTCTCATGAGACAAACTAGTGTCTTGGCACAAGGCCTTGACAAAATCTTATTTGTAGTCTTGGCACGAGGCCTTGGCTATGTGGTTATGATAGTCTGGCATTATGCATTCCAACATTATGAAAGTGGTTATTGATTTTTGCATGTGATTATTCGATTAGTAGAATATCCATGTGAATAATTAAATGGCATTATTTCATTTTATTTATGCCATACCATGTTGAAAGTTCATATTTAAAAGGCTTTTGTTTTAGTTATACATTGCCTTAAATGTTTATTCTTTCCGCTATATTGTTATCCTTACTGGGCATTTGAGCTCACCCCTTTTCTATGTTTTATTTTTCCCAGGATGCGAAGAAGTAAGTTATGAATGACCTGCAGGGATTTTATGAGGGGATAATAGTGTGGTCTATTGAGACATTATGTTGTTGTAGTAGTTTTTCATTTTATAATGTAATGTAAAACTTATGAATATATCTGGCATTTTCCAAGGCTACTAAACCAATCGGTCTTTCGAGTTTTGATATTTCTTGTGATCATGCCAATGTTATGTAATTAATGCACCGACTCTGGGCAACTGGGGTCGGGGCGTTACAGTTGGTATCAGAGGAAGTTTAGTACAAACCTTGGAAGCTAGATTTAGATAAACTCTGATTAGAGCACATAGACCTAAGATGAACTTTGAGGATTAGTATAGAAGAACTTCCTAGAATTTTGGTATTGTAGAGACTTTGTGAGTTTTCCGAGCAATACATCCCTGTCTGGATACGAGCAGGTAGAGGCGGCTCTGGCACAGATGTACCTAGGGGTAAAACCCGAAAACACCGCTTTGAGCTAGACTCGAACGGGAACTGGTGCACGACAACGGGCCTTGCTGCACTCTTGGTTACGACACTCCCGGGGGATATGCTTAGGATAACTCTCACTTTCTTTACAAATCATTATGAAGGGTTTATGAGTATATACTTCCTCAAAGAAAACATATTTATGATTATGGATTATATCCATAGATAGTTCAATTTATGTTTATTGTTTTATAAGTATGGGATTATGTATTTTGATTCATAAACTGATCTAGTTTATGCCATTGTTTAGAAATGGCGCCTAGTGGAAGAAATGGAAACCGTATCAATGCACGCACTCCATGTAGGGATTGCCCTCCTGCTCAAGATAATTATAGTGGGGCTGGTGATGCAACTAGTGCTGATCAGCTAATCACCGTACTGGGACAACTTACTCAGGTTATGAATAATAACCTTACCCGTATGGAGCACCCTGATCCGCAGCGTGGAGGATCAATGTTAGATCGATTCATGAGACAACAACCACCAACGTTCAATGGGAGTACAAATCCCTTAGTAGCTGAGCAATGGATATTTTCCCTAGAGAAAATATTTCAGGCTTTGGGGAGTAGTGAAAGGGAAAAAGTTACCATGGCAGTTTACCGCCTCACTGGAGATGCTGATCAATGGTGGCCATTGATTCAAAACATGAAGGAAGATGATGAAGTATCAAACATGGAATGGAGGGAGTTCAAAGATCTGTTTTTAGAAAAATACTTTCCTCGCGACCATCGAGCAGATATGGAAAGGCAATTTCTGAGTCTGAGACAAAAGGAGGATGATAATGTCACAAAGTATGAGGCTAACTTTACAAGGTTAGCGAGGTATGCTGGAGATTATATTCGCAACCCAAGAAGTAAGATTGATCGTTTCTTTGATGGGTTAAAACCATTTCTCCGTCGAGAATTAGTCTCACAATCCTTTTCATCGTACGAAGACATTGTCTCATGCGCTATCAAGACCGAAAAGGAATTCTCTAAGTCTTATGACTTTAAAGCAAAGCAAGAGAAGAAGAGACCTGCTGATTAATCTGGGAATGGGAATAAGGGGAAGAAGGGAAAGGTTGAATATCCATCTTGTGGTAAATGCGGGAAGAAACATCCGGGTACTTGCTTGAAGGGAATGGGAGTCTGTTACAAGTGTGGTGAAAAAGGCCACCAAGCTCATGATTGCAAGGGGAAGAAGGAAGCTACCAACGTTCAGTGCTACAATTGCAGGGAGATGAGACATTATGCAAATGCATGTCCTAAGCGTCAGGAGAACTTACCTCAGAAAAGGCCAAGGGATCAAGGCCAGGCTTATGCTATCACTACTGCTGAGGTAGAAGCTCCGAAAGACGTGGTGGCAGGTAATTTAATGGTTTCCTCAAGTTTAGAAAATGCATTATTTGATTCTGGATCATCGCATTGTTTCATATCTTCCTAGTTTGCTAAGAAAATTAGATATTTCCAATTTGATTTAATAAGGGAGTTGTCTGTTAAAACTCCTAAGGGAAGTATCGTTGCAACAAAGTTTTGTGAATCAGTCCCCATTAGAGCACATAAATTTTCTTTATCTGCTGATTTCATCGTCATACCTATGATTGAGTTTGATATAATCCTCGGTATGGACTGGCTTTCGGACTATGATGCGAAGATTTATTGTAAGAAGAAAGAGGTTACGATTCTTGATGATAATGATAAGGAGCACCTTATTTTTAGAGCAGAATCGTCACCACCTAATTCTTATTTAGATCCACCCCCAACAGCTCAACTTAATTTAATTATTGGGGAGGAAGAGAATGAAATAACTATCGGTGAGGAAAGGAATGTTCAAATAGAGGATGTACCTGTTGTGAAAGAATTTGTAGATGTATTTCCGGAAGATTTACCTGGACATCCTCCAGAACGAGAAGTTGAGTTTTCTATTGATTTGATTCCTGGATCAAGGCCTATATCGAAGACCCCTTATAGAATGGCCACTGTAGAGTTAGTCGAACTAAAGAAACAACTAGAGGAATTGAGTAATAAGGGATTTATTCGCCCTAGTGTTTCTCCATGTGGAGCCCCTGTTCTTTTTGTTAAAAAGAAAGATGGATCTATGAGGTTATGTATCGACTACAGGGAGATCAATGCTATAACAATAAAGAACAAGTATCCCCTACCTCGTATTGATGATTTATTTGACCAACTGCATGGAGATCAATACTTTTCAAAGATTGACCTTCGATCTGGATACCATCAGTTGTGTGTGAAGAAGGAAGACATTCCGAAGACAGCATTTCGAACCAGGTACGGGCATTACGAGTTTACTGTAATGCCGTTTGGATTGACTAATGCACCCTCTGTGTTCATGGATCTGATGAATAGAGTTTTCAAGGAGTATCTCGATGAATTTGTGGTGGTATTTATTGATGATATCTTGGTATACTCCAAAACCTACGAAGATCATGAAAATCACTTGCGCATTATCTTGAAGACTCTGAGGAGGCATGAATTATATGGGAAGTTTAGCAAGTGCGAATTCTGGCTTCAGGAGATTTCTTTTCTTGGCCATATTGTCTCTAAAGATGGAATCTCTGTTGATCCTTCTAAGACCAAGGCAATCCAAGAATGGCCAGCACCTACGAGTATAACTGAGGTACGTAGTTTTATTGGTTTGGCAGGTTATTATCGACGTTTCGTCCAGAATTTTGCCCGATTGGCTAACCCATTAACGAAGCTCACACGTAAAGGGGTTAAATTTGTTTGGACAAAAGAGTGTGAAGAATGTTTCGAAGAACTGAAGAGAATATTAGTCAATGCTCCTATATTGACTCTACCATCGGGGAATGATGGGTTCGTTATTTATAGTGATGCATCAAAGATAGGACTTGGCTGTGTCCTTATGCAGAATGATAGAGTTATTGCCTATGCATCACGACAGTTGAAAATTCATGAACAAAACTATCCTACTCATGATCTCGAGTTAGCAGCAGTGATCTTTGCTTTGAAAATATGGAGGCACTACCTCTATGGTGAAAAATGTGAGATTTATACTGATCACAAGAGTTTGAAGTATATTTTCTCACAAAAAGAACTCAACATGAGGCAAAGGAGATGGCTTGAATTACTCAAGGATTATGATTGTACGATACACTACCACCCAGGGAAGGCAAACAAGGTGGCAGATGCTTTGAGTAGAAAAGACCATGGAGTTTTGAACAATATGAGAATTGAAAGGGATCCAATTTTCATGGAGCTAGTGAAGATGGACATGGGAATAACCAGGGAAGGTGAAACATCAATGCTTTTTCAAATGGTTGCCAAACCATCTTTACTAGAAAGGATTAAGAGTTCTCAGACTGATGATGAAGAATTCCAAAAGAAGATTAAAGCTGTGAATGATGGGAGATTGAGAGACTTTGCGTATGAAGGTGGAATTTTGAAATTCGGGAAGAGACTTTGTGTTCCCAATATACCTGATCTAAAAAGGGAATTGCTGGATGATGCTCATAGTTCCAATTTCTCTATACACCCTGGGAGCACCAAAATGTATAGAGATTTGAAGGAACATTTTTGGTGGGACAACATGAAGAGGGAAATTCCTGATTTTGTGTCAAGATGTATGGTTTGTCAACAAGTGAAAGCTGGAAGGCAACAGCCTGGAGGAGTCATGCAACCTCTTCCCATACCGGAGTGGAAATGGGACAATATTACAATGGAATTTGTCATGGGGCTACCAAAGACTCCTAGAAGGAACGATGCAATATGGGTTATTGTTGATCGTCTTACCAAGTCAGCACATTTTCTTGCTATAAGAGAAGATCTACCCCTGGAACGTCTAGCAAGACTATATATTAATGAAGTTGTGAGACTTCATGGAGTTCCCCTATCGATTGTTTCGGATCGTGACCCCCGTTTTACTTCATGATTTTGGAAAAGTCTTCAGAAATCCCTGGATACTGAACTTCATTTGAGCACTGCTTACCACCCTCAGACAGACGGACAATCAGAACGGACTATTCAAACCTTAGAAGACATGTTGAGATCTTGCTCACTTGACTTTCAGGGTATGTGGGATCAATATTTACCTCTGGTAGAATTTTCCTATAACAATAGCTTCCATTCGAGTATTCAGATGGCACCATATGAAGCGTTATACGGAAAGAGATGTCGTACACCAACCTGTTGGGATGACGTTGGTGAAAGAAAACTTGTAGGCCCAGAACTGGTGGAGGAAATAGTGGAAAAGGTGAAAGTAATCCAAAATCACATCAAAGCAGCTCAAAGTAGGCAGAAGAGCTATGCCGATAATCGAAGGAAGGATTTGGAATTTCAAGTCGGTGATCATGTTTTCCTAAAGGTATCTCCATGGAAGGGAGTCATACGTTTTGGTAAGAAAGGTAAATTGAGTCCCAGGTACATCGGACCTTTCGAAATTCTAGAACGAATTGGGGCTGTAGCTTACCGATTGGCAATGCCGCCAAGTCTCTCCAAAGTTCACGATGTGTTCCACGTATCTCTGTTGAGAAAATACATGCCTGACCCAACGCATGTACTCACCTATGAGGAATTAGAATTGGAACCCGATCTGTCTTATTGCGAAGAGCCCGTCAAGATTCTTGATACGAGAGAACAAGTACTGAGAAACCGGACGACGCGTCTGGTAAAAGTTTTGTGGAGAAATCATAAGATGGAAGAGGCAACGTGGGAACCCGAGGAACTTATGATTAAAAACCACCCGAGTATTTTTATGCAGTAATACCCTAGAAATTGCGAGGACGCAATTATTTGAAGGAGGGGAGAATGTAACACCCCAAGCTTCTACGGTACGTTTCCCTTCGAATAATGTGATAGCGTGTGTTGTACGCAACCTCGAGTTCTAATACACACCACAACTAATTAAACTAGCCGTTGTGAATAGTAATACCTACTTTTTGAAATCATATATATTTTATATTTCAAAATGTACTTCATTTTTAGATTCGGAATATCAAAATTAGCCTAGGGTGAAATTTTGGTACTTTTCGGATAACTTTTATATTTTGATGAATAGTGAAAATTACTAAATTTTAATTAAAAACAACTTTTTTAATCAAAATAATTAATAGTGATAAATTGTGAATTTGAGTGGTTTTAAAGTATATTTAGAATATATTTTTACCATTTAATATAATGTTGGTCATTGGACATAATTTTACAATTAAACCGAACATAAACAAGTGCCAATCTTTTGATAGTTATTACCTCTTAAAAACACGCTTTTTGTTTTGACAGCGGGAATTAATTTTAAATTAATTTCTGCCACTTCTGTGTTTTGAATTCAGGAAAATGGATTCCATATTTGGAATCTGGATGTTCAAATTGTGTAAATAGGTAACTTTTATTTTTAGACATTTTGAATAGTTACTGTGGTAAATATTTTATTTACCATGGTTAAAGGGTAAATCCGGTAAATAAGGGTTAAAAAATAATATTATAATAATACAAAATTACCCTAAAACGTGTCCTAACCCTATTGGTGGACACATACCCGACCATGGGCATCCTTGGGTCAATTTGGGGACCCCTTGGATCCACTTGTATGTGGTAGGGACACATTATATTAATAAAGTTAAAATAAAAATAAAAATGGCATAAGCTTACATCTTTTAGAAGAACAATTTTTAAATAGGGTTATACATGTTGAATTTTCGATTATAAATATTCATTAGAAAGCTAAAAAGATTTACTACATAATGATATTTTATTTATAATTTTTAGACATCAAATAATTTAAATTATTAATGACACAATAATGATGCAATGTTTACCTCATTAATAAATCATTTAAATAAATAAGATTATAATGATTAAAATATTATCTAAAAACTGTCCAATTCTTATTGGTTGATGTTATTTAGAATATGAGTCATCTTATCTTCGACCTCAATGATTTTTGGACCATTATAAACCGAATATAATTATATTATAAAGTAATACTTTCACTCATTCCTAAAGAGCCCCTCCTCCCCCTTATAAAAGGAGACCACTTCTACTCATTCCTCACACCTCTCAAGCCACTTGGCTCGTCCAAACTCTGCCCAACTAAGCTCCCCACATCCCTCTCCTCCTCCTTGAAGCTTCCCCTTAGGCAGAAAGCATTTCAACAAGTCCTTTGGTTCCAACCAAAGTGAGTTACCTAAATTAAAGGTAACAATTTCTCTTAAATTATTTTCATTTATTTTGCTTCTTCAACCCCCAAACTCTTTTTATTTCCTTTCTTTTGTAACAAAACCAGTATCCTTAATATACTAGGATGTTGTTATAAGAAGGATTCAAACTACACATACACACAACTCCATCTAATGGATGATGAACATAATGTTTCTGTGGATGGAAAACTAACGCCTCACGAAACGATGATTGTTCAAATACATCTTACCGCCTCTCATGGTGGACATTATGATGGAACTGTAATTAAATATGATGTTAATGATATATATTTTATATATAAGCTTCTGTAATTCCATTTTATTTCATACCATTATTCGTTTCATGTTGTATATACATACGATAATTTCATTTGAGGAAGTGCGGACTACCGCCCCCTTAAAATGATATGACTCGTTCAAACCACACATGGAACGTATAAAGAATGGTGTTAATGAACTTAAGTAACATATATAAAATATTATATTATACTGGAATAGTAATATACCTATGTATCATTTGTATTCGATTCTTTTAAAATAAAAATTAAATGGAAGTAGCGTTCGTGTGTACGTACGGACTACCGTCTCCACGAACGCGATGAGATTCATTTTCCATCGTATCCATTCAAGTATAATTATCATTTGATGATTTAAAAATGATGTTTAAGGACTTGATACCATTCTGGATTTGAATAATATACAACTTATCCTTTACAAACATGTCTTACGTAACAAAACATACAAAAGCAAACAAGTACGTTCACACCCGAAACAGTGATAATACTAAGATATTATTATCAAATCAATATTAAAAGATCATATATGATATCATATTAATGTATATGATTCTTGTATAATTTAGTAACAATTATTTCACTATTATACAGGAGGTTAACCTACCCCAACCAAGGAAAAGTACAAGGTAAGGGTTATTTCACAATCTCTTCATTATCCGAGGTTGTATTATATGTAATAATCTACTGGGATCTCTTTATCATCCACATCCATGTTTCTTTGAAATGTATTTCAAAACATTTTTACTATTTACAAGAATATGGGTTAAAGTCATTTATACCCTTGTTTGACTTTTTATAAGAGGTTTATAAAGGAATCTTTCCGTCGTTTTCAAAACAAGGTCATTTTTAACCTTTTCGACTGAATTGAGGTAAGAATGTTTTTTTAACTTATACGGCGGGTGCGGTTATTTTCCACCGTTATAAAATCGTCGAAGCTTTCCATACAAGCTTATAAGAATATTTTCAAAGAAAATGTTTTATTTTATATGGAACTTAAATGATTTCAAAATAAAAGGAGATACTTCTTTAAAAATAATTTTGATTTCATCTATGTCAACATCCTTTGATGGATTTTAAGATTATTTGAAGTTGATTTATTATGATACAAAACTTCTATATTGTATTGAAGGTTTTGTGATATGTTTGACTGTGGATGTGCTATTTTTATACCATTCATAGTTTATGGTGAAATTATTGACATTTCGTATGCTAGTTTTAATACGAATGTTTATGTTATGTTTAAACCTTTTCATATGGGAATGCATTGGACTTAATAAGTGACGGGTGGAGCCCGCTATAGCTCCTCGATGCATCGGTAGGTCTCATGAGACAAACTAGTGTCTTGGCACAAGGCCTTGACAAAATCTTATTTGTAGTCTTGGCACGAGGCCTTGGCTATGTGGTTATGATAGTCTGGCATTATGCATTCCAACATTATGAAAGTGGTTATTGATTTTTGCATGTGATTATTCGATTAGTAGAATATCCATGTGAATAATTAAATGGCATTATTTCATTTTATTTATGCCATACCATGTTGAAAGTTCATATTTAAAAGGCTTTTGTTTTAGTTATACATTGCCTTAAATGTTTATTCTTTCCGCTATATTGTTATCCTTACTGGGCATTTGAGCTCACCCCTTTTCTATGTTTTATTTTTCCCAGGATGCGAAGAAGTAAGTTATGAATGACCTGCAGGGATTTTATGAGGGGATAATAGTGTGGTCTATTGAGACATTATGTTGTTGTAGTAGTTTTTCATTTTATAATGTAATGTAAAACTTATGAATATATCTGGCATTTTCCAAGGCTACTAAACCAATCGGTCTTTCGAGTTTTGATCTTTCTTGTGATCATGCCAATGTTATGTAATTAATGCACCAACTCTGGGCAACTGGGGTCGGGGCGTTACTTAAACTTTATCCAATTTCTTTCTATTCTTTTGAACTATGACTTTCATCATTGGTGAATTATTAATCATTCAATTTTTTAATTAGATGCCTTTCAGAATCATCATCACTAAATTTATCACCGTCTTTTTTACTATCATGATCCTCCTCGCACATAGAAAAATATTCACTCCTTTTGTATATAGAGTAATTCTTATCCTTCCTCATAAAATATGAGTTTGATTTTTCTCCTTTATTATTGAGGGATATTCTTGAATTTCATTCATATTTATCACTTTGTTCAACTTCCAATTATTGTGGATGATTTACTTCAAAATTACTAAAAGTCCCATATCCAAAACATTTCAATAGTAACATTACTTTATAATTTCCTATGCCTATTTTCTCCTTCCTAGAAAAAATATATATAAATTCTTAAAAACTATTACTAACTTCAACTTTAGTGTTATATTCACAAGATTCTTCTTTGAGAACTTTTTTATAATTTTTTTACTTTTTATATTTGAATTAAATTTCTCATGTGGCTTCTATTTTATCTTAATAACCTTTTCTCTTATCATTTCCTAAGTGATTAGAGTGTCATGTAAGTCATTTGATGATATATTTTCAATATGTATATATTTCACAAATGAAATTTTTTATTAGAATTTATCATAAACAATTCTTAAGAAATTTTCAACAATAATTGAATCTTCTAACAACTCCCCAAGACATCATACAATGCTTAAAATGTCAGTTATCCTTGTAAATAAATTACTAATAGATTCAAAATCATCCATAATAAGATCTTCATATTTTATTCTCCAAATTTGAATCTTATATTTATTCTCTTTTTTATTTCCTTCATATATTTTTTTCAGCCTTCCAATATTCTTTTATCCATTTAAACTCCTTTTAACTCTAAGAATATCACATTCTGATAGTGAGTAAAGTATAACATTTCTAGCTCTCCCATTATTCTATAAATTCTTCTTATTATAAACCTTTCGGGGAAATCCTTTAGTATAAGGTCAGAAACCATCAACAATATCCTCAAGAACGTCATATCCAATGTATATAAGATAATTTAACATTTTAATTTTCCAAATATTATAGTTTTTAATATTAAAAAAGAATCATTTTACTATTCACATAAATTTAAATATCCATGGAAACTTCTGTTTTTTTTAAAATTTAGAAAATTTTAAATGAAGGGAACCTTCCCTTTGATACCACTTGAAAGGACCAATCAATCCTCTTGGTGCACTAAGGGTGGGAAGGTTGAATTAGTGATATTTCGTTTTCAAATTCTCTACATTAAGAACAACCATCACCTCATGTTTAAGATATATGAATTGGTTGGAAAAAAGAATACAAGAACGACTACATGAACACAATTATATAGAAGGTCCACTACTCAGTGAGAGTGGATAGTTTTTATCCTGATTTGGAAATAATACAATGCCACCCAATCCACTATAAAATAATTATTTGAAATTGGTTACGACAAGTAGAGAATATTATTACACTTATATTTCACTATAATCAAACAATAGTGAAAGTTCTCTCTGCATAGGTAAAATATGTAACAAGGATTTACCCAAAAAAATATTATAAACCATCACCAATAGGGATCAGTTAGTTTTCATTTTTCATCTTATACTTCTTCACACATACTCTTCTTGAAAATATGTTTTCCATTTTGACTTTATTTCTAGTAGTTGGAAAGAAAATCCTTCCCCAAAACTATTTATAAAACATCTATTTGATAAATGTTCGTCTGGTATCTCCATCCAATTATCCATCTAGTAAACTTAAACTAGTTTCATCTAAAAATTGATATAAAATTATTACACTTTACTTATATGATCACTTCTACATATATCCTTTTTAATCCCACCTGATAGGAAAACTCTATCTGTTGTCTTTCTATCTGATTCCTCTAATCACAATTCGTTTTATTGATATAAATTTATTCTTCAACCAAGATATTACCATTACATGATCAAACATTATATTTCATCTTTTCATATCATATCTCTCTCTGATAATATTTCTAAAAAATATCATCTTTTTCATGTGTGAAAAGTACACTGCATCACACTCTACTTGTACCCTATTTATTGATGTGTGAGTATGAGAAAAGGTGGGAATAAAATTTAACTCTCATTATTAATGATAAATAAAAATTTGAATCTCCCTCAGAAAATAATCATTGTGGACACCTCTCAAGGATTCTATATTATTCTTTAATTTTTTTTTCAAATTTTAATATCTACTACCATCAATAAAATTATTTCAAACTTGATGAGAATCATAGATCTTCCTTTAGTGGTATTTAGAAATTTGAAAGGTTATATTTTCATCATCACATTTGATATCCTTATAAAAACTTTGTAAATAACATTGAACTAAAAATAATTTATACCACTTAATTACCCAGAAAATTTTGTATAAAATCTTCCATCTTAAAAGTATCCATACAATTTTCCAGAATGATTTCATATTAACATTTTGAAAAAATTACTCTAGACACTTCCACACTCCAATTCATTGCATCATAATTATTCATATATTTCATTTACACACTAAAGTTTCATTGATGGACATCATACCAAACCATCAATCTAATTAAATCAACTAAATGAAATGTCTGATGACTCATATCCTTCCATATGATATTCTATTCATCTGATGGACTCCATCCAATTAAATTTTGAGAGATAATCTGATAGTATTTGTTTGATTGGATTTCGTCTAATTAAATTAATCACCTTCTCCCTTTTATAATTCAACCACACTCTTATATATTTAGACCTTAAAAATCATTCACCACAAACTTCATAACATCAAATTTACCCTTATGTGACATATTCAGAAACCCATACATGGGACTTCAAAAATTCTTCTCATCCAAACCCCTATCTGAAAGAATAAATATGATAATCTTCCCTATATTTTCTTAGTATGAATTTTATATATACAAAAAAATACCTCTTTAAATATATTCTTGGGTCATTAGATTTTCAAAACTCATGATGTTGGAAACATTATCAATATAAAATTATCACCATATTTAATTTATCAAATTATTTTTATGATGAATCCTATTAGTATAATAGTATAACCATATTTTACATTCCCCGTTCTATGAAATATTAATCTAGAATAATCCATCCAAGGGAATCGGTCTAGGAAAATTAGTTTTCTATTCTCAGATTGTTCTCTATTTTTTGTAAGGATTATCAATGTTAAGTATTTTATGATAATAAAAAAACATGGATAACAACTTATTCCACCATACTAGCTTCCTATAAATATATTTTATCTCCTTTGAAATACCACTAAAATTCCTAGCACCAAAAGTATTTATAAATGGTATTATTACATATTAAAAAAGAAAGTAAGATCAGGATGCCACATGGGAATTATAATGAAATCCCTAAGAAAAGATAAGTTATGATAAAAAAATTCAAGGTGTGAATTTTGGATAAAAAATGTTTCATTTTTTGGGTCATATAATCTCAAGAGAGGGTATAATGGAGGATCCATAAGATATTTATGTTATTGAACATTAGCCTGAATAACCACTATGACTAAGATCCATAGTATTCTTGGTTTGGAAGGATATTATCAACTCTTTTTTGAAATTTTATCATGCATTTATAATCAACTTAACTAGTTAACTCAGAAGGGTTCCATGTTTTTTTTACAAAAAATAATGTGATGAAAATTTCAAGTAACCAAAGATAAGATTAGTTAGAACACATATCCATACACTTACCTTTAGTGGAGAAGAGTTGTTGATTTATAATGATGCATAAGAGAAGGAATTGGGATTTTTCCTCATCCAAAATGATATGGTCATGGCTTATTCATCATGACAATTTTGGTTTCATTAGAAAAAATTACCCAACCCATGATTTTGAGTTAGTTGTTGTCATTTTTACACTAATAATATGAGGGAATTATCTATATATAGAAAATTGTGACATATATACTTATCAAACAATTATAAAGTATATATTTACATATAATTAACTCATTATGTTCTAAATAATATAATTGGATTTTATTAAATATTATGGACACTCAATACACTACTACACTAGGAAAGAGAACAGGGTGACTGATGATTTGAGTTGAAATGATCATGCTATCTTATCTATGATGAGGGGAAAAAAGATCTAATATTTCAGGATTTTTAAAGGATGGATCTAGAAATATTCAAGGCTGGGGATAAATATTATCTTAATGAATGGAGAGCTAAACCATGTATCCAAGTGAAGATTAAAGTGGTGAAATGGAAGATGTAGAAATGAAAAAGAAGTAAAGAAATATTCTTGACTTTAAAATTGATCGTGATATAATGATATTGTTCAGGAACTTCGTATGTGTTTTACCCATGCCATATTTAAAGAAGAATCTTTTGGTTTAAGATCATAGTTTACCATTATATTTTTATCCTCGATGTATGAATACGTATAGATATATTAAAGAGTATTTAAGGTGGGTAAACATGAATATAGATATTTCATAGTATGTATCTCGATGATTGGTATTTCTGAAATTTAAGGCTAAGAAATAGTAGTCTAGGGGCTTGTTACAACCATTAAACATATAAGAATAGAAATGGGAAAACATAACCATGGATATTTTTCATCAGACTCCCCAAAACATCTAAAATATATTATGTTATTTGGGTTTTAGGTGGTCACTATATGAATTCATCACACTTTATTTCATTAAATATGATTTTTACTATCCATATTTTGAACATATATATTAATTAAATGATAAGTTTTCATAGAGTATTATATTTCATTGTATATGATTAAGATCCAAGGTTTACCTCGAAGTTATGGGGATATCTTCAATAAGATCTAGATTAAATGTTTTGTTTCAGTACATTTTATCATCCTCAGATATATTATCACTCTGAGAGAACCACTCAACCCCTGGATGATATTTCAAATCTATCTAGTATTAATACCTTCATATGGTCAAGTTTTCTTATAACAGTAGCTTTCACTCAAGAAATCATATGGGTACTTTGGAATCCCTCTAGGGAATGTAGTATAGAACTTCATACTTCTATAATTGAGTTAGAGAAATAGATCTATTGGGTCCTATATTAGTGGAGGAAATGGTAGAGAAACACAAACCCATTTAAAAGTACATTATGATATATCAGAGTTTATAGAAAAATTATACAGACAATAATTGTTAAAATCAAGATAACAAATTTAGTGAGAGGGTATTTTAGAAAATGTATACATGGAAGAGGTTCATGAGATTTTGAAATAAGGTAAAGGTGATTTGTATGTATTTTGGACCCTTTGATATTCTTGGTCCATTAGGGATGACAGCTTATTTATCTGTACATCCACTGAACCTCTCCCAAGTTCATGATGTGGTCTATCTATCTATCTTGAGGAATTACATGCATGATCTATCTCATGTACTAAACTTGAATCTTGTACATCAGAAGCATGATATTTCCAATGAATAACAACAACTATAAATTTCATATCATAGAGAAAAAGTGTTACAAAACAAGACTACTCACCTAGTTAATGTTATCTGTAGGAATAAAAAATTTGAAGAAGCAATATGGGAACCTAAGGATGTGATGAAATAGAAATATCTTAATTTTTTTATTTCAAAGTGGTGTAATTTGGATGTAAAATTCATTTTAATGGGGGTATAATTTAAAATCAAAAAATTTATGATATATTTATCTTCAAATAAATTTAATTTCTTCAATAGGTTATGACACACAACCTCATATCTAAATGAATCATAATATAGTATATGATTACACCTTGTCATTAAATTGTTCTAATGAATATAGATAACCATTTTTTAAATAAATATTTTTAATTTATTTACATATACTAAATATATTGATAAAAATGTACTCACTTTTTAGTAATGTCATTATATGATTTAAAAATACATTTTTCCTCAAAAAATGATTTTATTCCTTTTTGTGAGAAACTAATATAATTAATTTCATCCTATTTTTGAAAAAAAATTGTAAAATGATATTTATTTTTAAAATAATCATTTCAAAATTATCTTAGAGTGAAGTTTTGATAAATTTTTTAAAAGATTAATTTTACCATGAATAGTAAAAAATATCGATTTGTACCAAAAACTATCTTTTGATTTATATATTTTCAATTGTTTTAAATTTAAAATTAGTCGATTTATATTATTAAAAATTCAATTTATGTCATTTTAATTAATTTTATTTTAGATTTTAGAATAAAAACCTCTGGTACTTAGGAAAACATTTAAAAAATATATTTTTCATTATATTTTGTGGGATTATTTTTAAATTAAATTCTAAGAATTAATTGAATTTAATTAGATAAAATGGATTCAAAATATATAATCCACATAATTAATATTTTTTAATAATATAAATATAATTTTTATTCATAATTAATTGAAAAAACATTAAAAATATGTTTCCACGAATAAGGTGAAAATGGGTTTACCAATGGTTAAACTAAGATATAAGGGTGAGTTTACTAGTTAAAATTGTTTAAATAAAATTTTATGGAAATATTTTGACCTCAAAATATCCCACCTTTTAATATCTCGATCTTTTTAATAATTTTTTTCAAGTATTACTTTATTATATTTTAATATTATGGGAGATTTCATGTGTGCCCTATCCCCAACTTATAAGAGGACACCCATCTATTCTATAACTTACACCACTTTGAGATATATATCATAACCAAACACAGAATATTTATATTATAGACTTCCCTATAACTTGATTAATGTCCTTGGAATTCATCAAAAACCATTCCAAGGGTACTCAAGAAAGGATCTAATGGAGGCCTACCAAATAAGATGTAATCATACAACCCAACCTAATTTTAATTTACACTACTAGAAAACTGGGCTATAGCCATGAACCTATATCCACGGTTTTATAAGTCTATGGCTATAGCTTAGTTTATACCCATAGTTCTATTAAAACTATAGATATATCACAATTTATAGCCACGGATTAAAAAATATATAGCAATGTTTTTTTACTATCAATCTGGCTCGTGCTCCCCATTCCATGACTCCTCTCCTCCCTTGATCCACAAGCTCCTCCTCCACAGTCTGTGATGCTCTCGGCGAGGCTCTCCGAAATTCTCTCCTCCTCTCCCCCCCCCCCCTCCCCGATCCGCGAGCTCCTCCTCCCCACTGTCCATGACTCCTTGAACCCTCGACTTGGACCTGCTCTCCGCACACTCCTCCCTGATGCCACTACTATACTTCCCGGCCATCAGTGTTTCACAGCGGCCTCCCCACCCTCACGGATGACTTTCTCCTCCCACCCTCATCGTTATCCCCCGTCAAATACTCCTTCTCCCTCACCATTCCTCTAAAGACCGAATGGTCATGGATTCTATCTAGCAAATTGATTGGGCTTTTAGTTTTTTCTTTGCCCGCATGCTTGGTTTCTCATGAATATGTGAAATTTGTTAGAAATTTGAAAGGGATTTCAATGTCGAGCTTCAGAGTTTAGGGGAAATTTTGAATAGGAGTGCCCAGGCTGAGCCGAATCATCTTTCTCAATTGGTTCTTGGCATTGATAACAGGTTTTTAAATCTATTTGATTGCTCTTTTTCCCTTGCATTTTTCAAAACAAGAGCTATAAAATCCCTTCAAATTTTTATCCCTTCATTTGAGATGATCGTAAATGAACTCCTCTACTTTGAGGGAATTTCTCAAGATAGCACATAATCTTCAGGAGGTCAAGCCCTCCCCAAGAAAGATGTATTTTTTCTGAATGGATTCAGTATGTTTCCACACCAAATTATCACAATCCATATATGGGTAGTCCCGGGATTTTTCATACACATTCAAACTAGGGATGAATTCATGCTTACTTTATAACACTCGAATAAGTAGAATTGAGTTAGTGGGGATGGAATTTTTCCCTAGATGTCAACCTATTGGTTCAAAATGTATCCTTCTTAGTAATGTTTCATAATTGTTTGCTATTACTAGTGCATTAATCCAACACCAGATTCAAAGTTAAAACCCTTTTGATAGTGGACCAACTGGCCATAGGGAGGTGAATTAATATTTTGATCCTGGTACTGGAAACAATTTATCATTTTAGCGGTGAATAATAACGATAATGTGTCCCTACTAACTCATGGTCCCTTTCCATGTTCATTGGGAATGGAAAATAGGCCGCATTCAAGGATATGTATACATAAAAAAATATAATATTATATATACATAATTCTAGCCATACTTAATATTTACAGGTTTGGTGAATCCATTGACCTTATAAGAACATAATGCAGTTTACCAAAAAAATCACCATAACTATTTTTGATATGCAACATATAATTATCTTACTAGTATCTTACACATTTACATTATTTAACTTAATGGTAATATAAATGAACACCATTCTAATATTTTGGTTTCCTAGGTTATGAAGATATGTTTTAGGTATAAGTACTAATGGTTGACATCATTATGTGATATTTTTTGATATTTCATTACGATTGAATGTTTTTTATGATTACAAAGACACAAAACTATTATAGTCCTATGGAATGTATTATTGTAATGTAATTTATATTCACCTAATATTATGTAATATATTATTATGTTAACCCAAGGTTTCTATACATTCTGTTTATGTTTCATGGTTGGCGGTATGTTAATGTAAATTGTGATATTGTGATGCGAAACCATTCCACCTTGGATAAGATAATTTAACAAAGCTGGAACATTATTTTGTAAAATTTATAAGATCCTCAAGTTATTTTGTGACTTGTACCCCTCTTGGAACGAGGCAAGCACATGGTTGGTGAAAAGTTTGGAAAACCATTATGTCAAACCATATTTCCCTTAAAAAGTGTGATTTTCCCATTTTCCCCCATCGATATTTATCATGCCTCGGAAAATATTCTCCTCATTTCTTCCCCTTTACTCCATGTCTATGAACAAAAATTCCCAAATCATTCTAAGGGTGGATCTCCTTTGATTCTACACTTTTCAGAGAGCCCTTGGTTTCAAATTGATGCTCTGTGTTTCTCTAATACTCCTCTTTCTTGAATTTTCCAGATTTTTGTTTGATTAATTTGTTATCTTCTTCTGAATCCCTTAAATTATTTTTTTTCTAGTGTATATTAGGTTGGGTTTTGGAAGGGTGTTCGAATCTGAGTGATTCTCCAAGTTTGTGCATGTTGCTTTCTTTAGAATCTAAGTACGTCATCTACAAGTTATATCCAAAAGTTTTATTATTAATTTGTTCATGTGCAGTTCTATTCATGGTTCTATATTATTTTTAATTTGATTCCTTTGTTAGGTTTTTGTAAAATGGTTGGATAAAATATAAAATGAACACCTCATAATCCCTGTGTGATGTGTGGAGGGTGATTTCACCTATTTAGTGCCACCCATGGGGTGCTTCAACATTTCTCAAAATGGAAAATTGAAATATTAAGAATAGGGTTGATTTGTGTTGAATTAAAGACCATGATAAATATGTTGAAATTTTAGATAAAATATAAGAGTCACCAATGGTTGTTTTTTCAAGTTATTAAAAATTGAAAATGGTATTATTTGGAATGATTTGAAAAAAATTTCAATGGATTAATGTCAATTTGGGAAATGGATTATGAATTTGTTATGTACATGAGTAAATAGGTTAATTCATAAGAATATAGGAATGTGATAAATGGGATAATGCACCTAAATTGAGTAAATGATTATATGGGTTAAGTTATTGGTGTTGATTAATATTCTAAACGGGTTAAGGTATGAAAAAGGAGATGGTTCAAATGGGCTAAGCGATACAAATGGAAAATGTGTTAATGGGTTATGTACTGATATTGTGTCATATGAAAATAAATAAGAATTGTGAAGGTTTTTTTTATAGAATATATATAGATGCCATATGTTATAAGTGTTTAATCAATACATAAGAATGTGATCATGGTCTAGTTGTATGGGGGAATTGACTTCAGTTTCAATACACACGGGTCGGGTTAGATAGAGGCTCTAAACCCCACCCCTTTAATACATGAGTTAGAAAGTCGGACTGAGGATATACTCCCCTAATAGATTGTTTGATATGACTACATGGACTGAGGCTCCATGGAAGTGTAATTATTTGGTTATGATATGTTTATCCCTAGAGAGATAGGGAACATGACTTATTCACTTATGCATAGTATTTTACCATATTAGGCCATTGTTTAAAAGATATAAATGCCTAACCTATGTGAACATGGGATGAAAATGAAATAAGTTATTAAGATGGTATAAGTAATAAGAATGAAAATAACAAAGGAAATTGTTAATGTGTATATAGTTAACTAATAATACCTGAGTTTTATTTTGTTTTCTATATTATTTACATTGAACCTACATACATTGTTTGTTTAGATTGGATAATTTATAGACATCATTGGTGATGTTCTACTGAGTATTACCCACACCTTGACCAGACCATCATTAGGTACCTGAGATTATTTCATCATTAAATGTCTTAATAAGGGAAAAGTCCCTCTTCTGTGGAGTTTAGTTGTCTTTGGGAAGAGCATCAATGGGGATAAAGAATTGGAGTCTAGGCCCATTTTGGGGATTCCAAGGTTACAATTAATTATTGGGTTTCTTTATCAATTGACAGTGTTATCCTGACATGATGTATTATTGTTTGGTTATAGTCCATACCCTATTGATGAAACAGTTTTTAATTCATATGTATAGTTATTGTTTATTTTTTCATTTAATTCACATGGTATTTATTTTTCCTTACACCAGTAAGGAGGTTTTAGAATCCCCACATGATTCCTCATACCCATGCTACATGTAAGAAACATTTGGTTTTTGTAGGGTGTTAAGGGGGTTCAAAACATGAATGAAAAGAGAAAAGTGGACATTGTGTGCATGTTACATGGTAGGAACATAGTTAGAGTAAACCACATGACCTTGGAAGGATGAATTTCAGACTGATGGCATATATTTTTATAAACTGTGTGAGATCCCCGGTTCATAGTGTGACTTGGACCCCTCTTGGCCAGATATTGGTGCACGGTTTGGGTACGTTTTGGAAAACCATGTAGACAAATTGTATTCCCCTTAAAAAGTGCAATTTTCCATTTTCCCCTTGTATTTATCAATCCTCACTCAATTTTCTCATCATTTATTCACCATGAAACCATAGAGATGATCCAAAATTCTCATATCTCTACATGGGTTGATCTCCTTTTATTCAATTCCATTTGAAGCACTGTTGGTTTCGAATCAAATATCTGGGTGATTCCAATCCTTATATCTCTTAACTTTTTCATATTATGTAATGTGTAGTTTCTCATGTTCTTCCAATGACCTAACAATGTTTTTTCTTTTCAGGTCGTATGTTGCGGTTTGGAATGGTGTTTGATTCTGAGTTAAGGGGAATGGTTGAGCAAGAAGTATTCTTTATAATAGAGGTATGTGGTCTATAAGTTATATACAATTGTTTTATTATTGATGTTTGAATGTGATGTTGTGTTCTTATTTATCTCTTATTGTGAATTTTTTTTAGTGTTTGGTAAATTGGGTGGATAAATGATAAAATTAACCCCTCATAATTAATTTGTGATGCGTTGAGGGTTGTCTTACCAGTTTAGGGCCACCCATGGGGTGCACCAACATTCCTAAACATGGAAATTGAATTGTTAAGTATATGGTTGATCTGTGTTGAAATAAATGATAAAATTAACCCCTCATATTTTTTATAAATGGTTGATTTGGGATTAAATAAATCAATGGCATGATTTTATAATAAAACCCCTCCAATGGAGGTGCACTGTCTTCTAAACCAAACAGTAGTGATAGTTATTTGTATCATGTTTAGATTTGTTTTGAGTCTTTCAGATGCCTCTTGTTGGTGTTTCTTTTGTGGCTATTTAGTTTTTGTTTTCTTTGAATAATATAAATTTTCTTATCATACTCATTTAACTCAAATGACATTTCCCGAGTAGGCATATGACTTGACCATGTCACTTTCCTTTTCACGCTTTGAATATTATAAATAAAATTTCCATGTTTAGGAAAAGTGAATTAATTTTTAAATGGTTTGTCTAGGGTGTATGATTCTTTTCTTCTTTCCCTTTAAACTTTGTGTCATTGTGTTGCTCGCTACAACCTTCTCTGGTGATCCCTTGTTATAGCATATTAAATAGTTGATATGTTTTATCATCTGTCGGTGGGGAGACGGTCAGAATGTTTCCCTGCCTCCTCCAGCTCCCTTCACTCCTGGCTAGAAGATGCTACCCCACGGATGTCACTAGACCGGGCCAATAGGCCGCGATCACGTCGCGGTCATGCCGCGGTCACGTTGTGGTCACGCCGCGGTCACGCCGCGGTCACACTGCGGTAATGTCATGATTTGGCCTTTCTCTAGGACGACACCCCGTGACGGTTCGCAGTGATAGTATTCCATGTGTCTTGTGATCAATGTTGAGACTAACTATTTACAATTTCTTCCGGTGGGATGATGATCGGAATGTTGCCCAGCCTCCTCTTGCTCCCTTCTCTCTTGGCAAGAAGATGCTGCCCTGCGGATGTCGTCAGACCGGGCCAACACGTTGCGGTCACGTCGCGGTCATGCGACAGACACGTCGTGGCCACAACACGGTCACGCTGTGGTAATGTCGTAATTTGGCCCTACTCCACGATGACACCCTATGGCAGTTCACCGTAATAGTATTCCATGAGTCTAGTGATCAATGATGAGACTGACTAATCATAATTTCTGCCAGTGGGGTGACGGCTGGAATGTTGCCCCGCCTCCTCCCGCTCCCTTCACTCCTGGATGGATGATGATGCCACGAAGATGTTGTTGGACCAGGACAACATGCCACGGTCACGCCGCGGTCACGCCACGGTCATGCCTCGGTCACTCCACGGTAATGCCGTGATTTCGCCCTGCTCCAGCCACATCATGCCCACACCAGCCTCCTTACTGGGAAACAATGGCCTCCTAGGCCAAGAATTTGATCTTGGGGAATATTATGCCATGTTTATAAAATTATTATAGTTGTTGTGCATGTTGAAAAATAATCCAATAGTTAATCTATAGTGCTTTGAAAATCCTTGTGAAAAGTATCCCTTACAATAGCCTTGTAAATAATTTGCAGTAACCAATGAATTCCCATCCAAAACCCTCTTAGCCTGAGGAAGAGGCCCCGACCTTTCTTGGTTGGCCTTTTTATCCTTTAGGAATATTTGAACCAGTGTGTATGAATCCTCCACATTGGTTTCTGCAGTTGTCACTAGACTAGCTTGAATCTTTCTACCACTGGAAGAAAAACAATGCTCACAGCCAATCCGAGTATCTGCAGAGGCAATACATTGTTGTCTAACAGAAAATATACCAGCCTCTATTACATTTTCCATGGTAGTTCCATCATCAATCACTTCTGGTTCTATGGGTTCTACTTCAAAAAAATCAAAATACTCATCTATTGTCGCTAATTTGTACTTCATCATGATTTGTTCTGATAGAACATTCAAACAATTTTTCCCTTAGTTAGTGGTTCCATTAAAACATGAACATGTTTTCCCTCCTCAATATTCCTTTCACGCTTATCCTATGAAGAAATAAGATTATAATGTACCATGTCAGGCCATTCAAGACAGGATTCAAATTTCTCCTCAATCTCTTCATTGTTTATCCCTTTCTGTCAGGACTGAAAAGCCAACAAGATTTCTACATATCTATTCAATTCCATTTGATCCACTCCCATGAAAAAATACAAATAATAATTTACTTCTTTAGGACATACTAGTTTTTTTTTGCAAGCTGTTGCTCCTTGGCATTGGGTCTACTAAATGTACATGCAGCGGCTTTGCCACATCAATTTCCAGAATCTAAGAAACAAGACTCTTGCATCTTCAGCCCTCATGCTTCTGCTCGCAAGAACTGAAGCTATTTTTTATAGTATTTATTAGTTCTTGAATCATGATAATATGAGTTTGAATAAGTTTCACCTCTTTAGAAAATTTTAATTCCATCATAAACAACAATCAATCTAAAAAATCTCGTGAACTTCCTCCAGCTTCTGTAGCGTGTTTTCAGAAATGGTCAAAACGTTCCAATGTTTGTGCCTCCATCAGAGTTGATATTTTAGAATAATGTTTCCCAAATGTTGTGTCCAACATAAAAATAGATGTCAAAGAGAGAAATAAACAATAATTAATTCATTTATTTCATCTTTTTTTCAATTAAAAATGCCTCTATAAAAGAGTCACACAGACCTTCCGACCACAATCATGCCTAACAGAAACTAGTTCCATAAACCATTTCCTCAGTGTGAGATGCATCTTCAATTTTCCCCACCTATGTTGTATTTCTCAAATCCTTACTTTCTCTCTCCATCTATTGAAAATCTTGGATCAGCTTCCCTCCCTGAGTGATTTCCCCATTGGAGTATTCAAAAGTTAGGTAACAAACCTAACACCAATGAGAGCAGTTGAAAATCGGTAGAAAATCATTGAACAAATAGGCTTGTATAACTTGATATTTATAGGATGAGATGAAATAGAGATACATAAGGAGGGAGGAGAAGAATCACAAGGAAGAAGACCACCTCTCCGAGAGATAAGGTCAGCACCTACCAAGGCCCCTACCTCTCAACATCAACTTGCTGAACCAAGCCAATAAATTTGTACCCCCTTCCCACTATTCTCTCCCATATTCAACATCTGAAACAAATGCTAACAACCCATCAAAAAACTCCCTAACTACTATAGCTGTCCAAAATATAAAAGTATTGAGAAAGACAACATCGCCCCAAATTATTCACTACTTCCCATACACGCCCCAGCCATCCCCACAACAAACTAACCCCCATATATTACTAACATTTCGTACCAATTAAAAACTCATATTGTCCTCTAGGTGGACTATGAATAGCTTTGATAGAATACTTAAGTACTGGAATGACAACCTATTCTCAATAACTATAACAAAAACCCCTATAGGCAGCTTTGGGTGTAGCCTAAGTGTTAATGTAACTTTTTCCAGTCTTTTCCTTAGATACATAGTCTTCTGAAGCTCACTGACCTTACTTTGTTGGCCCATTTTTAGTATCCCATCAAAAAAACCAAACACATGGAAAGCCCAATTTAAAAAATAGAGATTAATTCCCCCTGAATAATAACATAAAACAACTCCTATTGTACCAAAAACACAGGCTGATAATCAATATTTTTCTCTTCATTCAAAATTTTGGAAGCTTTAATCATAAGCACAGTCACCTATGGGTCTCAACGTGCTTGTTCAGAAGTAGAAAAAACCATAGAAAAATATGATTTTATTCATAAAACACTTTGAATTATTCTCAACCATAAGGATTTAAACATACAAAAACCTCCAGAAGGTATAAAAAATACTTTACTCTCTCCAAAAGACTCTAAGTAAGTGAATGATTCCCTTTTAGTAGGATTCAAAACTGTTGTATAAAAAAACTTCTAATCATAAGCACGGTCACTCCGCGGTCATGCCGCAGTCACACCATAGTCACACCATGATTTGGCCCTGCTCTAGGACGACACCCCGAGGTGGTTCCCAATGATAGTATTCCATGAGTCTTGTGATCAATGTTGAGACTGACTAATCACAATTTCTGTCAGTGGGGCAATGACTGTAATGTTGCCCCGCCTCCTCCCACTCCCTTCGCTCCTAGCTGGAAGATGCTGCCCCGCGGATGTCCCTAGATCGGGCCAACATGTCGTGGTCACACAACGGTCACACCGCGTTCAAACAGCGGTCACGCCGTGATTTGGCCCTGCTCAAGGACGAAACCCCGAGTATAAGTGCACTATGCAAGAAGTTAGTACTTATGCACTGTATAAGGGCACTATGTAAGAAATACTAGGTTATTAATATGGGAGGGATTCCCTTGTACTTATTTCATAGAATATGAGATAAGGTTAAGGCACAATACATCATCAAAGGATAAGAAAATTTATCCCCTCACTATCTAAAATGGGGAGGTTTCTAGCATTGCCAATAAGGTTGTGGTCCTTATTACCAAAATATTTTATAATTAACAACACTACGAGGATCCAACCTATTAAATATTATAAATTTAGGACCTTAATTACTATTATAATGTATAATATAGAGAACATTCTAGTGTTCCCTATGGTCTAACTACACATATCTGGAGGATTCAGGGAAGCCCTCGTCTTCATCTCTTTTGGGTGAGGTGTCTAAGGGAAGAGGTGACCTACCATTGGTGACATGAGAATCCATCCCAAAGGATGGTACACCTAGGTAGGGAATAGGTGGATAGAAGGGTCTCTTGTAGGGTAGACTTGGGTGGACTGGAAGGCACACACAAGATTTAACTAGATGGACTGGAATGTCTCTTAAAGGATAGACCTGGAAGACATGAGATTGATTTGTGCAGGATGTACCTATGTGAGCTTGAGTTGAATTTAGAAAACAGAAATCCATTGCAATAACACTTAGGTGAATCTTTTCTCTAGGATAACAGGGTTACCTCAGGTGTCTATGGATGGTTTTGTGTAGGTCCTTAGTTTGGGAGGATACCTTAAAGCTAATACATATGGACTAGCAGTGAGTGGTTACTCATGAGGGTGAATAATTCTTCAAACACTTTAGGAAAAATATAATAACTATTACCCTTAATTGCCTCTTAGATCAGGTTTTGGAGAGATACCTAGATGGTTTTGATGGACCAGGAAATGGAATAGGGCAAGTAGAGCTTTATGACTTATTCTGATCTTCCATATTTCATAAATACAGAGCCCAAGTTCCTATTTATAGGAAATTTTGGGACCATGGGAGCAGGTTATGTCTATTACAGGGTTCAATCATAGTTTATTTCATTGGGTGTTGGCACAGATCTCCCTTTCTATGATGACTTTCACAAGTCTGGGGTTTCACAACCTGGCCATGCGTGATGGAATTGTTTTTGTCTTTTGTTGGGATTTATTGGGCGATCGATTTTTATATTTTTTGTTCGTAACTTCCCAATTACTAGAGGTATTCACTTTTGAATGTAGTCATCCTCATATGAAAATGGGAGTGTAAAACAAAACCCTCTTGATTTGATCAGATTAGAAGAAGAGGGTCTAATCATTAAGTAATGAAATACAAATGTTGAAATATTCTTGGTTTGTTGGTCTCTAGATTCCCATTTACATTATTGATTGGTCTTGAAGAAAATAACTTCTTGAGTACCATGCAAGGGATGAATGGGGTAGTCTAGACCAGAAAATTATGTAGCACCGGTGTCTTTCATTAGTGGTTAATGTTGTTAGTCCATGAAGGTTAGGTGCACATGCCACCAATGTAGGTGTTCGTGAATTTATAAAAAGCATTGATGGCTTAAAGTCTCTTCATATCACTGTATCACAGTTTTAGCCACCCTTAATCTATCCCAATTCTTTTCTTCTACACAAATGTTTCATCATGCTAGTTTTCTATGAAAGATTCCTACTGATGCTTTTCTCACATACACATGGTATTCCCTTATCTTCATGACACATGTACCTAGTTGGGGTGACCTGTGTTAGCTCATTTGGGTGAGTGACCTGCATGAGGTCAATTGGGTGAATGGCCTATATGGGGTCCCTTGGGTGGGTGAGTGACCTGTGTGAGGTTGTATTGGCCAGTGATTTGCACCACATCACACCTATGTGAAATTTTTTAATTTATAAATTTTTCCAAAAAACAAGATTTTATCTCCTATGAAAATCTTGATATATTATTATAGATTTTAAATGGATACCCAGAAGGTTAGTTTTTTTAATGAAATATATTCTTCCCATTTTTTATAAATTAATAAAATGATTCGGCTGAATTATTATGAAGTATTTGATAGCACACTCCTGTACATGGAAAATAATTTAATGAAACACACCCATGAATATCCTAAGAGTTATTATCTTCCACTATATGGTCATATGATCCTGAATGATGTGCTCATTCTGAAGTCGAAGGATTTCCTTACACACTAATGGTTTCAACAGTACAATAACTATACTACTACTAATATCTCGACCAAGGGTGTGTATATCAATGAGGGATCATCAACCATATATCATCTTCCCTTTCCTAGGTCTCTTCCTATACTCGACTATGTTGTTATAACACCTGTACCAGGGGAACTGATTTAACTTGGAGTGTCTTCATGCTCTAATCAACAATATGAATGAGATACTCCTCTAATGAAGCACCAACATCCTACTAATTCTCATCAGGACAAAATACATGTGTTGTGTCTAGAGAGTATTAGTGCATCCAATACACTTGAAGTACATCATGCTTTGACTGGTACTTTTGAGGGAGTGCTAACTTGTAGTCCACTAGTCTAATCTATTTCAGAACATTCAAGAGTCCAAAGAACCTTAGTAAGAGCTTATCCTACCTCTGAATATGTCTATCGACCAGCCTGGGTGAGTCTCTAAAGAAAACATGATCTCTAACCTCAAACTTGAGTGTTCATCAGCATTGGTTGGCATATGACAAATGTCTAGATAATGCTCTCATCATGCTCCTTCTAAACAACTGGACCAACTCTATAGTCTTCTACACAGTATGTGATCAATGAATAGCCACCTCCCTTGCCTCTAGACAACACAGAATTGAGCGAAAAGGCCCTCCATATAATAATTCATAAAGATTCATCTATATGGTAGAAAATTTTATATTATTATAAGCGAACTTGATGAGAGGAATATGTTTCTCTCAACCCCCCCTCCCATAGTCAAGAAAACATGCACATATCATGCCCTCTAGAACCAAAAAACATAGTCTCCCTCTTTCCATTATAATTTGGGTGAAACTATGTGCTAAGAATTACATATATACCTAAGGCCTTCGTAACCACTTCCATAACTGTGATGCAAAAAATTAGTGTCTCTGTTGTAAATAATATAAGTTAGAGCTCCATGAAGAGATATAACCTCCCTGAAGTATGTGCTTTATAGCTCATCTACGGATAAGTTCTCTTGTATAGGTAATAAGTGTGTGAACTTCATCAAATGATCAATGAAAACCCATGCCGCATCATTTCCATGAGTTGATCTGGGAAAACGAGTCATGAAATCCATCGAAATGTCGTCCCATTTCCACTCAAGAATGGGAAATAGCTACAAAAGACTTACTATGAACGAATGCTCCAACTACACCATCTGAATAGTGTAACATTGAGTGATGAAACAATTAATATTTCATTTCATACCAATCCTCTAATGATTTCATCATTGATCTCAGTACATTTTAGTGACACTTGGGTGAACTTCCCATTCCTAAGCATGGAATTCCCACATCATCTTCTACATAATGTCATTTCGGACACAATAATTCCCATTTAATACTAAAGTATCAAACATATAAGTGCTCCAACATAATTATGTATCGTCATTGGAGAAACTTTTCCTTAGTAAAATCCCCTCATGATCCGATTTTTGCCTCGTTCTTACCCATTCCAAAAGAGTAGAGGTCACTACTATGGTTGAGAGGATAGTATTACAATGTTCCTCCTAAACCACAACAAGAATCTATGAGAATAAATCATGATTTTTCATTCACTAGTATCCCCATTAACCACCTGAGTCTAAGTCTTTCTTCATAGAAAATCAGTTATAGCATTTCCTTTACCTGGCGTCAATACATGATCAAAATCAAATGACTGTTGGTATTCCACCCACCTGAACATCCTGAGATTCATATCACACTATGTAAAGATATACTTTAGGGTTTTTGGTCAATATATAAAACAAAACTATGTCCAAGTAGATAGTGTCTCCAACATCATATATAATGAACTACAACAGCTAGCATGAGATCGTGTGTTCAAAAATTATGCTTATGTGGCCTCAATTTCTGAAACCCGTAAGTGAGAACTCATTCATCCTACATTAGAACAATCCCAATCCCAATACCTGATGTGTCATAGTATGAAGTATAACTCCTACCTAGCTATTAAGTAATCAGTATCAATGCTGAATTGAATTGACGAATCAACTCTGGATATGCAACATCACAATATTATAACCATAAGAATTTCACACCTTTCTTTTTTAAGCTAGTATGTGGAGTTGTAAGACATGATAAATATGGGATGAGGCATTGTTAATAACTGAATTTCTAAAATAAACACGTGATTTCAAATAAATTATTGGAATATTCCCATGAAACTACAAACATTACTTTCCCTAGGACTAATAAGACTCCTAACTCAGAGATGATATTACCCAGGATGTGTACTTTATTGATCCAAAAGCTTCATTCTCTGATCTTAGCATAAAGAAGATGCTCTCTAGGTGTATTCCGCATGATATCAAGATGGGTTTCATGGTCATGTATCAAGTCTGAATATAATAGGATTTCATCAATAAATACTACCATGAATGAATCTATATATGGGTGTAAAAATCAGTTCATAAGATCTATAAAGACTGTAGGTGAATTTGTCAGTCCAAACGGAAAGAAAAGTCACTTGTGCAGACCAAACACGATCTTGAAAACTGTGTGAGGTATCTACAAAGTCTTGAAACAAACATGATGATAGCCTGACCTTATATATATCTTTCAAAACACTCTATACCTTTATAGTTTATCAAATCTGTATTATATTTTATGTAGTGGAAACCAATTATTTAATGTGAGTTGGTTCAATTGGTAGTAATCCATGAAAAGTCTGTGGGTTCCATCTGTATTCTTGTAAAAAAAGAACTAGTGAAACCCCATGGTATGTAGTGGGGAATATGAAGCGTTTAGCCTCTAGGTCCTCGAATATCTTCTTGAGATCTAAAAGCTCCATAGGAGCCATCCTATAAGGAGTAATGGTTATTAGTACTGCTCCTGGAACAACTTCGATATTGTATTATACCTCCCATACTAGTGGTAGAGCATAGATGTTGTTAGGATAGTATTCACTAAATTTTCCCACTACCAGTGGAAAACAAAGGTTTGTAACCTTTGGTACTCAAGTAAAATGCTAGTGACCTGATCTATCACACTACCCATCCTTTATATCTCATACCTATCTTGAGTCACACATGCATCCCATTATAACATATTCGCATACCTACTTCTCTATGGGGATTTAATCATCACCCTCCAATGACAACAGTTAATATGGGATCAATAGGGAACTAGTCAATCAATCCAGTTGATTACATCGAAACCCATCATTTCGAGGATTAAATGATTCAAAATAAAAAGGTATCCACCTATCACAAGAGAAAATATATAAAATAGAAAACACCCTCTAAGATATGTATGAGTTGTCCAGGGTCTGGGGGCAGGACTGGCAGGGGGAGGGGAATCTATCCAGGGGGATCTGTCTAGGGTCTGGGGGTATCCAGGTTCTGGGGGGGATCTGTCTAGGGTCTGGGGGGGCAGGACTGGTAGTGGGAGGGGAATCTGTCCAGGGTTTGGGGGAATCTATCCTGGGGGAGGGGAATCTGTCCAGGGGAGGGGAATCTGTCCAAACAAATCCTAGAGTGAAATGCCTCTAGACAACCATGCCAACTAATGGCCACTACACCAACACCTACTTACACAAGAACCCTAAACCACACCAGATCCAACCACAATAAGCACCTATAGTAGAAACAACACCCAAAATATTAGCTAGAAACCAAATCATCCCCAGACCACCATCTGGACCCATCCATCACCATCTGAACACCTTGCATCAAAATAGACCACCCCACCATAATAAAGTCTAAAAACCCAGCAGTCAACTAGTACCATCCATCTGAAGTGTCCCACATCACCCACGCCTAACCCATCATACAACCTAAAGAATCCCCAAGTAGTCCCTGATCCAAATGTGATCTAATACCCACCCTGAATCCAACACCTCTAGACCCACCAAGTATTCAACATGCCCCCACCCTAGAAATAGAACCACCCATCTACAAGAAACATTAATCCCAACCTGTAGCATCTAGAATCTCAAAGGAATTTTAAAACATCCACCATAGAAATCCTTACACCATCAACAAATAGAATACACAACATGGGGAAACCGAGCACAAGCCAACTGAACTTACTCAAAACCACCACCTGAAGACCCACCCCAAACTATATCCACCACACTAGAAAATTGAGAGAAAAATAATCCTACAATAGTAATCCAAAACAAAGAAGAAACACCAGAAATCCAACCCCTACGCACCCAAAACATGTTACCAACCATAGTACAAATCACAAACCAACCAGCACCATGCACCATGTAAGTGTATCTTGTACTAAACCATGAAGAAAAATCCAAATAGAAACACCCCCAGCTAAAAACCATCTTCAAAGGTCCTATAATTCCAAACAGCAACACGAAACTCACAACCTCGCCTCTTAAATCCTCCATAAGAAACCTATAACCCCACTATGAGAATATATGTAAGTCTCTATTGGATAAACCCAGCATCTCCCAGCTTCAACCTTAAGAAGAATCCAAAGTAAGGGGGGCTGCGGTCTAGGGGGTCCAGCAGGGGGGGCAGCTATTCAGGGGGGTCCTGCAGGGGGGAAGCTATTTAGGGTGGTCCAGCAGGGGGGTTGTTGTCCAAGGGGGTTCAGGGGGGGCTGCTAACCAGTAGGGGGGTTCTGTCCAGGGGGGCTGCTGTCCAAGGGGGATGCGGTCTAGGGGGGTAGAGCAGGGGGGTTTTGTTCGGGGAGGGGGGTGTCCAGGGGGGCTGATGTCTAGGGCGGGTCTAGTAGGGTGTTCTGTCTGGGGGGTTGTCCAGGGGCTCTAGGGCGGGCTGTTGTCTAGGTGTCCAGGGGGCGGTCATTCAAGGGGGTCCAGCAGGGGGGTAGCTATTCCGGGGAAATCCAGCAGGGTTGGTTCTATTCGGGGGGGGCTACTGTCCAGGGGGGTTACTGTCAAGCGGGGGGGGGGGTCTATCAAGGGGGCTGATGTCTGGTAAGATGCGGTGCGAACAAGAAATGATATGGGTCTGAGGAAACCTTGAGGACTTTCTTATAGGTGCAGTGTTTCTTGATGATTACCTTGTGTGTGAGGTGATGTGTAACACCCCAAGCTTCCACAGAACGTTTCCCTTTGAATAATTCAATGTCTTTCATTGTAAGCAACTTCGAGATTCTAACACAAGACAATCAATCAAACTAGCCGTTATGAATAGTAATACCAACTTTTTTAAATTTTATACATTTTATCTTTCAAAATGGAGTTCATTTTTGGATTTGGAATATCGAAATTATCTTAGGGTGAAATTTTGGTACTTTTCAGATCACTTTCATATTTTGATGAATAGTGAAAATTACTAAATTTTAATTAAAAACAACTTTTTTAATCGAAATAATCAATAGTGATAAATTATGATTTTGAGTGCTTTTAAACTATATTTAGAATATATTCTTACCATTTAATACAATTTTTGTCATTTGACATAATTTCACAATTAAACCAGACTTGAACATGTGTCAATCTTTTGATAGTTATTATCTCTTAAAAACACGCTTTTTGTTTTAACAACGGAAATTAATTTTAAATTAATTTCTGCCACTTTTCTGTTTTGAATTTGGAAAATTGAATTCCATATTTGGAATCAGGATTTAAAAATTGTGTAAATAGGTAACTTTTGTTTTTAGACATTTTGAATAATTACTTCGGTAAATATTTTATTTACCACGGTTAAATGGTAAATACAGTAAATAAGGGTAAAAAATATTATTATTATAATATTAAATTACCCTAAAACGTGTTTTAACCTTATTTTTTGATACATGTCCGACCATGGGCACCATTGGGTCGATTTTAGGACCCCATGGAGCCACTTTTAAGTGATAATGACACTTTATATTAATTAAGTTAAAATAAATACAAAAATGAAAAAAGTATTTATCTTTTATAAAAACAATTTTTACATAGGGTTTTATATGTTGGACTTTTGAAAATAAATATTAATTATTAATATAAAACAATTTCCTACATAATGGTATTTTATTTATAATTTTTAGACATTTAATAATTAATATTATTTATGACACAATAATGATGCAGTATTTTCCTTATTAATGAAAGAATCAAATAATTTGTATTATAAATGTTAAAATTAATATAATTTGAAAGTTTTGATGACATAAATGACTTTTTTTGCTTAATATGACATTATATTATTGATTAAATGAATTTGGTTTCAATTAATAAAGTTGTTAAGACTTTAACAAAAAACAATTATTGAATAGTGTCAAAATTCACATAAAAGAGTTTTTAAAACAAATATTATATTAATAATTGATATTAAATTCCTAAAAAATCTAAGGTTCGGTCAAGAGACTTATATCATGATATTTGTATCATTAATGGACCACGTGGGGGTCTCTTGTAAGTATATAGTAAGTTTATTAACTATATAATATAAAAATACGAAGTGACATGGTAAGTGTCAAACTAATTAACTAAGAGTTAAAACTAAAACATAAGGATAATATAACAACCCAAACCTGTCTAAATTCTATTGTTTGAGTGTTTTTCAACCCATACCCACCTTAACCTTTAAATAATCCACTTTGGAGCCATTATAAAACGAATATAAATTTATTATAAAATAATATTTCTAGCTTTTCTAAAGGTGCCCCTTGCCCCTCTTATAAAAGGGCACTCCCCCTTATCACTAATTTACACATTCAAAGCTTTTTGGTTCGGAAAAACCCTACAAAAATACTCTCTCAACTTCCATAACTTCAACCTAGAGGCCTTATTTTGATCATAAAGCCAACCTAAGGAGCCCTTTTGATCAAATCATAAGGAAGACCCCGAAGAAGAGGTAATGCTTTCACCACCCTTTTTCAAGTTCATTTCTTCTTCTACTTCTTCTTTCTTTGTTATTCCCATTCTAAAATAATAAATCCAGTATCTCCTATATACTTTGATGTTATTATAAATATGGTACAACCATATTCAGTATTCTATCCATCCTTTGAATGACATGTCACCATATGTACGTACGTACGGCTTACCGTCTCCACGTCGTGGTGTAATTGTTATTCAATATATTATTATTTGGATGGTTATAATAATGTTGTGTAATTAATATAAATAATAAATATAACATGATAATGATTCTGTATATATTATATACCATCAAATTATATATTATTTTAATATCAAAAGAATGATATTGTCGCTCGTGCGTACGTAGGGACTACCGTCTCCACGAACGCGATGAGATTCATTCCCCATCGTATCCATTCAAGACTAAATTTCATTTGATGAATAAAAATAATCTTTAGAGACATGATATCATTTTGAATATGAATAAGATACATCCCATCTATGATAAATATGGCTCTCGTAACAAATAATATAAAGGAAAACGAATCTGTTAACACCCGAAACAACGATAATACTAAGATATAATTAACAAATCAATGTTACAAGATCATATATGATATCATATTAATGTAAATGATTTTTTTATAATTAAATAACAATTATTTCACCATTATATAGGAGTTTAACCTACCGTCAACCTAGGAAAACGTACAAAATAAGGGGTTTCTTATCTCACTTTTAATTCTGTGAGATTTCAATTTTTCACCACTTATTTATTGCATGTGGTGTGTGTACTGTCCATGATTGTATTCATTGTGTAATATACTTTAATTTATGGATATTTACATAATCATTTTGTGATCCATATTTCATGGGTGTATGTTTCGTAAGTTATCTAATCGATAAGGGAATTTAAAATTTCAATTTCCACTCATTCGGATTTAGGCTTACATTATTGATTATTTTACTCCAAGATTATGTGTGGAATCACTATTCATTTGATTATTTCATAATTTCCACTCCCCTTTATGTGGATATACTTTTGATACACATAATCACTCCATTTATAAATTCTCAAGTCATCGATTTGAACTTGATAAGAGTAATTGTAACTCAATCTCCATTTTTTGAGTTAAATATCCAATTCATTGGTGTTGTTTTTACAAGAATATGTGTGAATGCATCTAATTGATTTACACTAAATATCCAATCATATTGAGTGTATTTATATTTTTCATACATAATTATGTCGTTTATTTATCCTTAACCTAAGTATAAGATCTTTATAAGAAGTTTCATCTCAAATTACATTCCGTTGATACTCGTTTGTTGTTATACACCAAATCACTTATATATGGTGTATATAATATACTTTGACATATTATATCATGAATCCCTTTATTCTCATGATATTACAAAGTTTTTTATTACCTCAGTTATTTGTATTCAAGTGTCTCTCTTTTGGTTAGAAACTCTAACTAAAATATCATTTTAAAATGTTTTAAAGATTTATGATTCTAAATCGTTCTCATTAATTTCCATGTTTTAAAAATGGTTTTAAGGATTTATTTATATGGACATCAATGTTTTAAAATTAAATTTCATTTTTAAAGTTTCAAAGTGGTATGGGACACTTTGATTCAAAAATCTATTTAAAATGGCTTCTTGATAAATAGTGATACTTTTAATTGTTTTCAAGAAAAATGGTGATATTTCTCTCAAATAGTTTTGATGATTATTTTCATCTATGTCAATATCCTTCGTTATTCTCGATTGAGGTTTATATGATACAATAAAATCTTCTATATTGTATCGAATGATTTATGTTTGACTGTGGATGTGTTATTTTTATACCATTCATGGATTGTGGATAAATTATTGACATTTTTTATGCTAGTTTTAATACGAATGTTTATGTTATGTTTCAAAAGTTTCATATGAGGAATGCATTAGACTTAGTAAGTGATGGGTGGAGCCCACTATCGCTCCACGATGCATCAGTAGGTCTCATTAGACAATCTAGTGTCTTGGGACGAGGCCTTGACAAAATCTTATTTGTAGTCTTGGCACGAGGCCTTGGCTATGTGGTTATGATAGTCTGCCATTATGCATTCTGTCATTATGAAAGTGGTTATTGATATTTTCATGTGATTATTCGACTAATAGAATATCCATGTGAATAATTAAATGGAATTGTTTCATTTTATCCTTAACATATTATGCTGATGTTCATGTTTAAATGTATTTTATTTTAGCTATACATTGCCTTAAATGTTTATGTTTATTTATGAAAGTTTCTGCTATATTGTTATCATTACTGAGAATCTGAGCTCACCCCTTTCAATGTTTTATTTTTTCCAGGATGTGAGGATGTAATTTATCAATGACCTACATGGATAATATGAGGGGATATGAGTGCGGACTATGGAGACTATCTTATTGTAGTTTTTATTTTTTTGATGTAATGTAATACTTATGAATTATCTAGTGTTTCCAAGGCTACTAAACTAATCGGTCTTTCGATATTTGATCTTTCTTGTGATCATTCCAATGTTATTTAATAATGCACCGACTCTGGGTAACTGGGGTCGGGGTGTTACATGATGATCGTGGATGGGTTAGTTTTCAGAGTCACTAGATGAGGTTTCCCTATCCATATTGGATCATGATTTGATATACATGATCTAGGGGACCATGGGTTCCCCATGTTTCATTATCCCTAATAGGGCCAGTGCTGATTTAATCATTGGTGTTTTTGGGTGTTACCTTAGAAACTATAGTTTGGAAATATGATCCTATTGTGGCTATTTTTGTAATGTTTTGTTCATGAATTTGATTGAATAGTGTTTTATAACTTATACCAAAGATGGCTGAGGTAGTTCCTTGCTGAGGTACTTGAAATAGGATGATAACTTTGGGATATTACTGGATCTGGATTTGACCCTAAGATTGATATGATGTTTTCTTTTATTGTCCTACTAGTTGTGTTAGACAGGTCCTAGGAAACTAATGGGTGATCTGAATTAGTGCACCCCTTGGTTTAGAGTTACAAAATGGCTATAGGGTTTATGGGAATGGATTTTTAGAACTCACTGATAGTGGTCCAGGATGTCGAGCACTCCCATCATGAAATATTCTTCTCCTCTATATATTTGAAGTGTAAAACTTATCCACTTGTGAGAGAAGGATAGAATCACATGATCTTATTGGAAAACAGACTTGAGATATTCAACTATAAGTCTATGAGGCAAAAACCTTTATAGAAACATGATTTTATAAACAAGTAATCATTGCAGTACATAAATCATTGAGTATGTGATGTCAATATAAAAATTAATATTGGGTTTGTTCAATAGAACCTTAATGACTAATTAGAATTAGGTTGTCCAGATTTTTATATTCCATATAGTTTTTCATTATTGAAAACGTTAATTTATGCTTTTCACCCCTTGAGGGATGGTCTCGCTTTCTTCATCATGGAAAATCTAACTTCAATGGTATTCTAGGAAGGATACTTCATTCGTGTTATACCCAAATAATACAACAGTAATCCATATAACCAATTGTTTTATTTAATTCCCTACAGGAAAGTATACATAAAATGAATGTAAATAAAGAGGATATACCTTTATAGTTGTTTTTTCAGGCTGGGAATTTTTTTTACTAAGAGTATTCCTACTTCTATTACAACTACTTTTATTCTTCTCATGTCTACACCCCCTTTTTTTCATCCCAGTTCCAGTGAAATGAAATGTTGTACCAGTACTCAAAATATTTATACCGAAAACTTCTACAACAATATTAATATCCCTTGAATCTTGATCTTCCTTTATATTGATGATTTTTTTTATAAAATTCTGGTTGCTTTCCAGGCATCCTCCAACCTTTATTTTCCCATTTCCTTGGGGTTTTCCCATTCTCAGGTCATCCGTAAGAGGAAAATTTTTACACCATTCATCATCCTAAAAATAATAAAATTATGATTCATAATATTTATAATGAAAGGAGGTAGATTTAGTATCACATGAGAATTTAGAAAAATGTTATACCTTTTTCATGGGTCTGGTTTTCTCATCATCCTTGGATGGTTCAGCTAGAATATCAACCACATTTTCATAGGCTTATATCATATTTTTTTCGGTGTTTCCAGATTTAAGATACCTAGATTGTGCCTCATGAAGTTCTTTTTATTTAGAAACCATTTTTGTATTAAGAGACTCTCGTATCCTGTCTAATTATACACATTTCATCATGGACATTTTTTTCTCTTCTATGCGATCATTCTAATTCACATTTACACTTCTTTTCTTCTTTTACAATAGTTTTAATTTCTTGTAATATATGGAATTATGGTCAAAGTAAGAAATAATATAATATCTTATAATACATTCTGTATAACAATCCCATTTTTCTTCTTCATAACTACTTGTAATGTCTATACATCCCTTAACCTTATAGGTATATATGTATATTAATTGAAAATTATATTTTCTTAGTGTTGTACATGGATGTGCTTATGTTTTTTGATTCTTCCTACAGTTAATGTTGGAGTGATAGTGTGGGGGGGGGATAATGCAGGGCGTGGGGGTGCTTTTGTAGGGGGGAGGTGGGGGAGCTAGTGTAGGGGGTGGGGGTGTTGGTGCAGGGAGAGGTGGGGGGGTGTGGTGGGGGGGGGGGGGGGCTGGTGGTTGATGAAATTTTCATCCCTAGGGGGTATAAAACTATTGAATCATAAATTTATGTGTTCTATGGAAACACTATAATTTCAGAGTAACTGAGAGATGAGCTTTTAACTTCCTTATATTTGTGGAAGCACATTTCTCATCTTAAGTTCACTAGAACTTGTTATGTTTACTTGGTCACAGGGAGGAAGAAGCAGTAGTATTTTATGTGTGTGCACTAAATTTGACTTAGTTCAATGGGTGATACCACAAACATTAGAGGAATCACGAATAAATGTGTGGGAAAAAGTATCTAAGGTATTGGAACAAGTGAAGGAACTGGAGGATTTAGCTGCATCATTTATTTCAAGGCATCCATTGAAGAAAAGGCTCTTTTTCAGTGTGTTGTTTCTCTTGGATCTACAATCAAAAGGTTGATCTCTTTCACAAGGTATCTTCTTGATAATAAAGACTTGGATTCTTCTTTAGCTGATAACGTTGGAATTCCTTAACTAATATTCTTTAAACCTTCTGTTCTGATTTATCTTGTCTGTTTTCTTCTAATTAATAATTTATTAGTTTTGATGTAGGCCTCAATTTGACAGAAGGGGTGTCTCCACCCAAATTTATGTTACTAGAGTGATATATTATTCTAGTGTTTTAGTCTCTAAATAAATTATGCTTTTACTTACTGCTTCTCGATGAAAAACAGCACAAAGAAAAATGTATCATGGCTGATGGTGTGGGAGCTTCCTTTCTCCCTAAAAATTCTCAAGGTACTAATTTTGGGTCCATTCTTTTTCCAAATTTCCCTTACTAGTAACATTTCATTTTCTAATTTCTATCCTTTTCCCACTTCTTTGGAATAATAATGTGGTTGGATGGGGATGCTCATGTGTTATCAATTCCATTGATTCATTTGAACTGTAGGTTTATTTTTGATGAGGTTTATAGGTCCTATCAATGTGCGTTCTCCTAGGAAAGAGATCCAGTTCAAAGTAAAAGAAGAGTACAATCATTAGTATTCTTCTCTAAATACCGTTTTTCCTTGTCAGACTGTGCATACATTGTAATCCAGTCACTCATGAGGATAACCATGAAGGCCAAAAGTTGCATCACTACATATTAACTTGGTTAATTATGGTTCTACTTCATCCTTTTATTCCTATCTTCTTAGAATATACTTGTAAATAAAGCCAATATGGATAAATAATGAATCAGGAATATTCATGGGGGGACTGACAGGGTGGGACGGCCGTGAGGGACTGGAGGGGGGAATGGGAAGGGGTGGTAAGGGGTGGGGTGGGGGTCTGGCAGGGGGTGGGGGAGGTAGGGGAGTGGGAAAAGGGTAGTGGGGGACTGACAGGGGGTACAGGGTGCAGGCAGTGCAGGGTGCAGGCAGTGGAGGGTGTAGTGTAGGCAGTGGAGTGCAAGCAGTGCATGGTGCAGGTAGTGGAGGGTGCAGTGCAGACAGTGGAGTGCAAGCAGTGTAGGGTGAAGTGTAGGCAGTGCAGGGTGTAGTGAAGGGTGTTGCACAGGGTGTTTTGCAGGGTGTTGGACATTGCATGATTTAGTTTTTGTTCATGTAGTTTTTTTATGTTCATTTTCTCCAACTATGAGGTACATAATATCATGTACTTTGAGAATGTTTAACTTATGGATGAGGTGTTAGTCTCTTAACATATGGATGATGGGCACTCATGTATGATTAACTAGGTGCAGGGTGTCATGGAGTATAGGGTGAAAGCTGTGCAGTTCACTATCAGATTTAGGTAAGGTTTCTTCCATTTTTATTCTTTGACTCAATTTTAATTAGGGTTTTTTTGTTTTTTGGTTCCCTATCTTTTTGCAGTGTGTTTTGGATCTCGTTAAGGACAATGAAGAACCACATGACTGGGATATCTTCTCAACCTGTGGGGATGAGGCCTTTTAAAAGTTCATCACAAGGCCATGATCCTTGGTTATGTTTGGGTCAGGTTAGGTTTGTTAGGTTATTTTTTATTGGGTTCATTTTTTTTTGGTTTATGTCAATTGTAATAGGTTCATTTTGTTTGATATGGGGCTATTCAATTAAATTAAATTAATTTTAGATTCAACCAGGTATGTTTCATTAATTTAATTTTTTTTTCTTGATCAATTATGATTTATTAAAGTTAGTTTTGATTGGTTTGAGTCAGTTTGGTTACATTATTTTCAGTTTGTTTCAGTTTCATATTTTTCAAAACCATTTGGATTGGTTCCACTCTACTCAATTTGGCTTGATGATGGTTTATTTAGTTCTAATCATATTAGCTTGTTTTTTATTATTGTAGTTCATTTGACTGGAAATTTTTGTATCATATCCATATTAGCATGTTTTTGGTTTTCGCAATTCAATTGGCTGGTGTGTTTGAAAGGTTGGGGGGGTCTAGGGTGGGGGGCTGTCCGGGGGGGTCTGTTGAAAAGGGGGGTGTGTAGGAATGGGGGGAATGGGGGTGTGCAGTGAGGAGCGGGTAGGGGGTGCGGTTCAAGGTGCAGGGGGTGGGGCAGGGGAGGTGTACAGGAGCAGGGGGTGGGGATGCTGGTGCAGGGTGGGGAGGGGGGGAGGGGGGTCGGTAGTGAAGAGGGGGCATGGGGGTGCAAGGTGCAGGGGGTGGGGTGTACGGTGCAGGGGGTGGGGTTTAAGGTGTAGGGGGTGGGGCAGGGAAGGTGTGCAGGAGCAGGGGTGGGGGTACTGGTTCAGGGTGGGGAGGGGGCTGTTTAAGGGGAGGGGGTGTGCAGTGAGGAGGGGGCAGGGGGTAGGGTGCAAGGTGCAGGGGGGTGGCACAGGGGAGGTGTGTAGGAGCAAGGGGTGGGGGGTGCTGGTGCAGGGTGGGGGAGCTGTGGGTGGGGGGAGGGGGAGTTGGTAGTGTCCTCCCAACAGCCAGCACGATGAACCATGCTAGTATTTTTATGCAGTGGAAAGGCCTATAGCCACGGTTTTAAACCGTGGCTATAGAGCTCTAGCCAGGGTTCTATGAACCGTGGCCTTTATTGGCATGACTATAGGGCTATAGCTACGGTTGGAGTCGTGGATTTAGGGATATAGCCATGGTTTGAACCGTGGATACAAGGATATAGACATGGTTTCAAACCGTGGCTATAGTCTCTGACCTATATCCATGCCAATACCATCCACAGTTCATGAAACTGTGGCTATAACCTATATCCACAGTTTTTGAGCCTATAGCCACGTTTTAGAACCGTGGCTATAACCAAAATTTATAGCAGTGTTATTTATTATTCTACCTCTTATAATTATATGGTACTCACAATAAAATAATAAATTTATAATCCTAGATATACTGAATTTTTTTATTATTATTATGTAACCACAATTATTCATCCTTGTTTCTATTAAATGGGAAGTGAAAGTATCACATGTGTGTATGTGTAGACTACCGCCTCGACATCGCGAAACAATTAATTATACTTTAGTGTCCTTCATGGATGATTATTATGATGGATTTAATATTTATATATGATAATTATGATATAATTAATCTTCGGTAATTATAACATCTTATCAACATTCTTACCATCCCATCTGTTGGAAAATTATAACGTCGTCCAAGCGTACATATGGATTACAACCTCCATGAAGCAATGTGATTAATTTTTCATTTCTAATTTACATGGTTTGTAATAAGGATAGATGTGATAAATATAAATCATATATATTATATAATAGTGATTTTTTAATGTTTAAATAATATTTACCTTTCATTCATTCCATCCATTGAAAAGTGAAAACAACGTTCATGCGTACATACATCCTACTATCTCTATGAATAGTGTAAGTCATTTTTCAATATTTACCTTTTATGGATGAATATAAATATGTTCATAATACATATATATTATATTTCTTTAATGATTTAAATTATATATATTATGTAATCATGATCAAAGTACAGGTAAGAGAACTACCAAACCAAATTTGTTTTTAAAAATGAAACAGTTAACACCTTGAGATAATGATTTTAATAAGAAATTATTAATAAATAGGTGTTGAAATTATATTAGAGGATAATATATGATATTATAAGTAATTATAAATTTTGGGTATAGAATTATTTTAAATTTAAATTTATTATACTAAATAATAGATCACATTCAATGAAAATCAAACAAAAGGTATGGTATTTTAATCTTACTTTTATTTTTGTGAGATACATGCCTTATTCAACATTTGTTTGTTGAATGTGGTGCATATATTTACAATGAGTGTATTTTATGATTGTTATAATGAAAATTATGGGTATATACATATCCAACTAAATTTATTTCTTTAATGGGGCTTATGTTACTGAAGCGGTAAGCGTTTTATGTTACAATCTAATTGTTTATCGGGATTATTTATAATTAAATTTTTAATGATGAAATTTCATGATATAACTCAAAATAATCACCAAAAAATAATATCCTATAGTAATTAATTTAATTTTAAAGTAATAATACCATTCACATATCTTTGGTACTTAGAATTATTAAAGAATTGTTTTTATAAAAAAAATGACTTTATTTTCTCTTTGGTCAGAAACCTTTTTCATCCATGTTAATGTTTTCTTAAAATATTTTCAAGAATGTTTTTAATATTATCATGTTACTTTAAAAAAAAAATTAACCATGATTTAACTTTTAAAAAATGGTTTAAATGGAATATTGTTCTTATTTTTAGAATGAGGTACTTTTTAATTTTTATAGAAAATGTGAAATATGACATTAATATAATTTTTATTCTTCAAGAATTCTCAAGGATTTGAAATATCCATTAAATATTTTCATGGTTATTTTCAAATAAAATTGTTTACATAATATTTTTTACATTGTATTTTTTCAAATAATAGATTTGAAAATGAAATGGTTTTTTCCTTAAGAAATATTTGAGTGATCTTTTATAGAAAATTTTTATCTATGATGAAATCCTTTGGTGTAAATTATGATTCACTGGGTATAGGATCCAATTATATCATTATTATTATTTCTATGGATTTTTTAAGATTGTGATGATGAGATTCTTCTGAAACCCATTTATTTTCTCATGGGTTATGTTATGATGAAATGTTGAAATTTTTATAAAACATCTTTTATTTCCACAAGTTATGATATATGATAAATGATTTATCAACTTATGGAACACAAATATATGATTTTCACTATTGTTGGTTAGAGTAGATGACTCAAGAGGGGGGTGAATTGAGTATCTATAAAAATTTATGTTAAAAGGATTATTTAAAAAATAAAATCCCCCTATAAAAATAAACTCAAAGTCAGTTTTTAGTGAATTTATAAATGTATGGAGGCTTCAATTTTATTCTCAAAAGATTGATTAGTTCTCAGTTTTACTAACCTATCAATTAACAAAACTTTCAAGGAAAACCTACTTATTCAAAAAAAATGTAAACACTTACTAAACTAACTATCAAAGTTCAGGTTATCTTAATGCAGTAAATACATATCACATAATAAATAAATGATAATCAACACAATAGATAAAACAAGTGGTTCAGTCTCGAGCAGAGACTTAGTCCTCTCCACTTGGTGATCACCTGCCACCAAGCAGTTTATATTAATAAACTTTTGATCCACACCCTGGATCGTTGTTCACAACAGCACACCATGTTGTCTAGGTCACATTTGACCTCTACCATAGTTATTTGTGGGAAAAAGATACACAGATCACATAAGATCTCTTCCACAGTTCTTCATGGGATACAAGTGTAAGAAGTGACTGTGTATGAGGATAGTTTGATATCCTCTATTTATGCTCAGGAGACAATGTGTTTGAAATAAAAAATATAAACACTGCTCAATTAGTGAAAATAAAACACAACAGAGTTAAGAAATAGAATAGAGTTAGGAATTATATGTGTGCTGCGAAGTAATGCTCGAGACTCAATGTATATTGAGAAAATGGTATTTGAGTCTTCTTCTGGAAGTTGTCTTTAGAAAAAAGTATCATAGTTTCTATAATCCAACTCTGAGGAGTGAAAAGGTTCAGCTCTACATGGTCTCTATATACATTGAGCTTCTGGATAAAGTTTCTCGTTACTATCATCTTTTAATATTAAGCACTTGGTTCCTCTCTTTTTGTATTCACACATTCTGTCTCTCAGCGTGTAATACATCATGTACTACTCTTTTTTAAAGTGAAATATGCGGTCCTTTTATACTCGAGGATCCTCTAGGCATGAAGATCTTCACATGGGCATGTACCTCGTACTGTCTATGGATTTTACTACAGACAACATTAAAAAAATGTAAAAAACATTAATTTGTCCAGATATGACCGTTAGAAATAAATTTGAATTAATAAACTCGAAACAATTATTTATAACAATCAGCGAGTCATCTTCGGTCTTTTGTATTCGGTTTGATAACATCGGTGTGTCATCTTCGGTGTGTCATCTTCGGTCTGTTGACTTTGGTCTGTCATACATCAGTTTTTCGAACTTCGGTGTGTCTTACTTTGGTCTTTCAAACTTCAGTGTGTTTACTTCAGTGTTTCATACTTCGGTCTGTCGAATTTCGATATGTCGTACTTTGGTTTCGGTGTGTCGACTTCGGTTTTGGTGTTTCTGCTTTGGTTTCAGTGTGTCGGCTTCAGTTTTGGTGTGTCAGCTTTGGTTCCGGTGTGTCGGCTTCAGTTTTTTGATCTAACCATCAGTGTCAGGGAATCTAGAAAGATTGTGAAGTGTCTGTCTTACCAGACTAATTGTTATGTAAAATTTTATGAATAAATACATTTGTAAACATATTTATTCATGAATATAAGTGATTGAATTATTAAAGTATATGTTGTTTTATGACATAATTGATTTACTAAGAGATATTAAACTGGCATGAAATATTATAATCTTTATATTGACATTATTTTTTATTATGAAAACTACAATATCGTGGAGGGTCCAACAATCTCCCCCTTTTTGATAATAAAAAATTATGGAATACATGAAAATATATTGAATAAATATAGATCAACGTAACTGAATGTAATTTTCCATTATAAGTAGATTTTTTCATTGCTAGAATTTAGTTAAAACAGATCTCCCCCTCAATAAATGGATTAAGAATAGTATATTCCTTTTATTTAAAATAGATCTCCCCCTCAATATATGCCCTTATTTTCTCCCACTTTTCTGATTAACAAAAAGAGAAAATCAGTAACAAGAAATAATATAAAAGAAATATACCATAATAAGTTTCATTAAAAGGCATAAGAGTACAAGGAAATCAAAAAGATCAATACCCTATCAAAAGATACAATCCATCACTAAGGATTTGGAAGGAGAGGAGATTTTCCTTTGTCGGATGGATCCAAAGAAGAAGGAGAGGGTTTGGGAGTGGCAGAGGAAGGAGGTCTGAGGATAACACCAGGTAGGGAAACACCAGTAGGAACAGTGGCTGCAAGGCTAGGCCTTCTCTCTGAAAACACACGACTTGGATACTGCTCCATAATGATCAGTTGAATTTGAGTAGGATATTGAGATATGGTAAATGGAGCAGTAGGCCAAGAGGCAATACCAATTGAAGCAGCTGGAGGGACCACAATGGCCTCGACCTGAACATGCAGCTAAGGTTTGAGAAAGTTGATGAAGTCATTAATTACTTCACCACCATATTGTGTTTCCTTCTCGAAGTCATCCTTATTATCAATAAATTTACTCAGCAAAGGTGTAAACTATTTCATTTGGATAACTTGATTTTTGAATCCCTCTGTGACAAGAGAAGTTCTATGATTTTCTGCAAGAAACAATAAACTATTGATGAGGTCATTCTTGGTGTATATCATAGTGAAATACTTATCCACCTTTTCCTAAATTTCTTTCTGATCTACATAGGCTTCATTGGTGAACTGTCTAACCATGTTGTATACAATATCAGTATTCTGGTGTACGATTTCAATGGTTTCTTTGTCTGAAACAATCTGGAGTTTTTTAATTTCTTCTCTCATCACAGCCTTAAGAGATTCCAAATCAGCAATAGTACTTCTCACACTCCTGAAACTAGATGGGCCAGTCAACATTTTTCCATGCTCTTATTTCAACTTTTTCAGGTAAACACTGAGTAGATGAGTTACTAAGATCCTAAGAACTTTCAGAACACCACTAAAGGAGGTCTTGAAGTCAAGGGTTAAGGAATTCAACTCATTTCTCATCTTTCTTACTTCTTCTCTCAGTAAGGTGTTGTTTCTAATAACAGTTTCTACTGTAGTAATAAGATTAGTTTGAATCTTCTGAATCATCATTCTTGAAATTTTTGTTGCATCAGCATATGACATACATATAATGGTGGAGGCTTCATTTATGGAACCCATTGAAGTTATCACATACTAACATATCTCATTTTTTAACTTTTCCAAATCAGCCTTAGTGATACAGTCACTAGGAACTGACTGAGATATAGGTTCTTGAGGTGGAGATTCAGCTATTGGAATAGGTGCAATAGGTTCTGGGTCAGTAGGGACTTCTGGAATGAGAGGAGGAGGTACTCTTTCTTCATCTGAGTCATAATCTAAACCAAAAAATATATATCCTGGATCACAATTCCACTCTCTAGTACATGTCCAATATCTTGGATCAACAGTATCAATTCTGACCCTACATCTCTGAGGCTCAGGAATAACATCAATATCATCAACTACTTCATCCTGGTCTCTGGACATAACAACTTGTCTGGGAACAGGAACCAACTGAACTTCAGGTTTTGTCTGAGCTCCAGCTACTTTAGCTTGACCAGGTACTTCCCCAATTTGATGCATTGGAACTATATCTTCTTACTCTTAGCCAGCAGCCATAAGATCCTTCAATTCCTGAATGAGCTCTTGGTTTTCAGAATTAGGATGGAGTGGTCTGTCCACATGTTCAGAATCTCTAGGACCATCAGCATGTTGATCAGTAGGCTCAATTCCATCTCCTGGCCCATGAACAGATTCCTCACTATATCTGTCAACCACCTGTCATCCCACTTTTATAGTCACTCATATGCTCAACACATACTCCATAATCACCATTATCACCATCATCAACATCATCATCATCATCAAATTTCTCATCTGATTTACTTACACAGCCTTCAACTCCAGTAACTTTAGTTTCTTCCTCTTCTTCATCACCTAATAAAGATTATCTTGAGGGAAATTCCATAGGTGGACTAGCAGGTCCATAAGTAATATTCCTGGGACATTCAGCAATATTAGGATCAATCCTATCATCAAAAGGAGATCATTCTTCTCTTGGTACCTCAGGTTCAGTATCCTCATCAGAATAAAATGGAACCTCGCCTGGTTCCAGACCTGGATCAACTTGATCTGTTGGTCTAGAAGGGTGATCAACTAGGTTGAAATTTCCATACAGCCTTTCTTCATCTCCTACCCATCATCATTTCCATGGGTTCTAAAAGTTTTTCATTCTTTTAAAAATGTCTTTCTGAAGACAAAAACCACTGCAGGCACTTACCACATCATCTCAATCTTCTACACAATTTAATTTTTTCAACACGGCAGAAATCGTCCTCGGATAGTATAAGCATGTTTCCTTTTTAGATGGCTTAATAAAATTATAGATATTCACCATAAGATATCTACACAGATTCACTTTTATTCAATGTTTCAAAAAAAAGATCATGAACACATCTTGATATTTCACAGTAGAGAAACCCCCCTTCCTTGGGCAGATTTGATGTTGCATGAACTTAAAAATCAATCTCTACTTTCTTTTGAATTCATTTGAAACAATACTTCAGAATTCTTCATTTCTGGTCAGCTCCTTTAGAGCATCTTTATTGGGAAAAAAATTCATGATGGTGGAATATTACTAGGATAGTCAGCATAGACACCTTCATGAGGCACCTCTAAGCATTAAGCCCATTCCTTAGATGAAAAAACCACTTCCTTTCCCTTTACCATAGATTTCATCTTTGCTACCTCAGCTTCATCCAGTGATATACTCAAATGTTTATAGAATTCATGCATAGGATGAGGATAATGGGGTCTTACATTATTGGTGAACCAACTGACCCACCCTTGAGATTCCAGTACCTTCAATAGAAATGCTTTTCTTGATAGAATCCACTAAGCAGAAACCTCCTTTATTGCTGTAACTACTCGGCTTTCTATGCTCGGTTTTGTAGTCCCACTGGTCTCACCATTCTGATGCTTATCAAGAGAATATTTTCTAGGTTCTTCCATTGTGAGCTTAGTCCTATCCATGATGAAGCTTCTAATTCCAACTATGTTGAGAGGTCGAGAGTCGATAGAGAGTGTGATTAAATGTAGAAGGCTTTACGACAGAGGAGAAGGTGAAAGGCCGAGATGGATTGTACTAAATATATCATTTAGGGATTGTAAATCATAAAACACAAAATTTAAACGTGGCAAGTTAAATAGATAAAACAGAATCATTTCATTTAAAGCAGACAAAATTTACAAAATAGCCCTTAAATATATCGGTGTCAAAGAATCAATTTCAAGAAGATCGGTTTCACAAAGAGCAGTTTTAGAAAGATTGGTTTTATAGAGATTTGTTTTAGAAATATCGGTTTCAAAGAGATCGGTTTTAGAATGATCGGTTCCACAAAGATCAGTATTAGAAAGATCAGTTTCACGAAGATCAGTTTCACGAAGACCAGTTTCACAAATATTAGTTTTAGAAAGATTGTTTTTACAAATATTGGTTTTAGAAAGATTGGTTTTGATAAAGATCGGTTTTAGAAATATTGGTTTCACAGAGATCCATTTTAGAAAAATCACTTTTACAGAGATTAGTTTTAGAAATATCGGTTTTAGAGAGATCATTTTTAAAAATATCGGTTTCAAAAAGATCGGTTTTAGAAAGAATGATTTTACAAAGATCGATTTTAGAAAGAAGTCCTACTGATTAATCATTCTTTGTTCATGCCTGATGTAATTCATTCTATCAGAATTTAAGTGTTTAGTGAATATATCAGCAAGATGATGTTCAGTCCCAATAAACTCAAGAGTTATATAACATTTTTGATAATTATCTCTCAAAAAGTGATGTCTAACATCAATATGTTTTGTTATAGAATGTAAAATTTGATTCTTATAAATATTAATTGCACTTTTGTTGTCACAATTTATGCGGATATGTCTAAATTAAAATCCATAGTCTAATAAGGTGTGTTTCATCCACAAAATTTGTGCACAACAACTACTAGCAGCAGTATACTCTACTTCAGTAGTTGATAATGCAATTGAGTTTTTTTTACCACACCATGATATTAGTGACTTTCCCAAAAAGTGACATATTCCAGAGGTACTCTTTCTATCTAATTCACATCTGCCAAAATCAACATTGAAATAGATAACTAAATCAAAAGGTTGTCCTTTAGGATGAAAAATCCTAAATTAGTTGTATACTTGAGTTATTTGAAACTTCTTTTAACACTATTTAGATGTGACTCCTTTGGGTTTGCTTGAAATCTCGCACACATACACACACTGTACATAATATCTGGCCTACTAGCAGTTAAGTACAGAAAACTCCCAATCATTCTTCTATAATCAGTTTGATCAACTTATTTTCCATTTTCATCAAGATCTAGCTTACATGTAGAACTCATATGACCTTTACTACACTTAAGGATATCAAAGCCATTTCTTTTCAAATTACCTTTTTTATACTTACTTTGATTTATTATAATACCTTCTTTATTTTGAAATATTTGAAATCAAAGAAAATGTTTATGTTCAACCATTAAACTCATTTCAAACTCACTTTGTATTATGTGTGAAAATACATTACATAGAGAATTTTTAGAAGATCCAAAAATAATATCGTCCACATATATTTGGGATATTAAAACTTGTTTTGAAATTATTTTTATAAATAAATTGGGATCTACAAATCCTTTAGTAAAACCTTTAGAAATAATAAAATTACTCAACCTTTCATACCAAGCTCTTGGAGCTTGTTTCAAACCATATAAAGCTTTTGATAATTTGAACACGTGATTTGGAAAATGTGGATTTGTAAAAACTGGGGGTTGTTCAACAAAAAAAATCCTCAATTATATAAACATTTAGGAATGCACTTTTAACATCCATTTGGTAAAGTTTAAAATCCATGCGTGCTGCATAGGAAAGTAAGATCCTAATTCCCTCAAGTATAGCAACTGGTGCAAAGGTCTCTTCATAATCAATTCCTTCTTCTTGATTATATCCATGGGAAACTAGTCTAGATTTATTTCAAACTATATTTCCACATTCATCTTCCTTATTTCTAAACACCCATTTGGTTCCAATGGTTAAAGTATTCTTAGGTTTATCTACAAGTTTCCAGACTTTATTTCTTTAAAACTGATTAAGTTCTTCTTGCATGGACATTACACAAAATTCATCATTGATAGAATCATTGATATTTTTGGGTTCAAGATGTGACAAGAAGGCTTGATGTTCAATGTGGTTTCTCAAAGAAGCTCTAATTTGTGTTCCTCTGTATAAATCTGCAAAAAAAATATCTAAGGGATGATTCTTAAGGGTTATAGTTGGTATTGAAAAAGTAGGAATTGATATTTCAAGTTGTTCAGGTTGATCTGGTTCACTATAGTTAAGGTCAGAAGAAATTTCAGAACTGGATGTTTTCACAGAATCCTTCTCATGATGATTTGCGATTTTATCATTAATGTCCATATTGGACATATCATATTAAATATTTTCTGGTGAGGTCTTGGGCTCATTTGGATCTACTTCATCAAACTCGATGTGTATAGATTACTCCACACATTTCATCTTTTTATTAAAGACTCTATAAGATTTACGTGATGTAGTGTATCCAATAAATATTCCTTCATCACTTTTCGAGGAAAATTTATCTAAATTATCTTTAGTATTTAGGGTATAAACGTTACATCCAAACACCTTAAAATAACCTACTTTGGTTTTCCTATTATTCCATAACTTGTAAAGAGTTTTCTTAAGAATGGGTCTAATTAAGACTCAGTTTATTATGTAGAAAGTTGTATTAATAACTTCAGCCCAAAAATAAATGGGTAGATCATATTAATTGATACTCGAACCTCTAGATGGTCCAAACAAGTCCATGTGAACCAACTATAGAGGTTGAAAAGTAGTTACTTCTTTCTTTTGTTTGAAAGAGATTTTATGTTGCATTCCTTTTTGACAAGAATTGCATACCTTATTGCCTGGAAACTCTAATTTGTAAAAAGTCTCAAACTAAGCCTTTTATAGTTAACTTCTTAAGAGAGTGTATATTAAAATTTCCTAGTATTCTATTCCAGAGCCAAAACTCTTTGTGAATGGAATTTAGACAAGAGACATTATGTGAGGCTAGTGTGTCTAAATTTATAACATATACATTATCATTTCCAAAAGCAATAAATACCAAATTATTTTTGGCATAAAAAACATGTCATGAATCATTTTTAAACTTAACATTAAATCCATCATCACACAATTGGTATATGCTGAGAAGATTATACTTCATTCCATCAATATATAATACTTTAGAAATTTAAATAGAGTTAGGGTTACCAATCTGGCCTAGGCAGATAATTTTTCCTTTACCATTGTCACCAAATGTGAGATGTCCTCCATTGATCTTGATAAGAATTTTAAATATTTAAAAATCCCCTCTCATATGCCTTGAACACCTGATGTCCAAGTACCACATCTTCTTACTGGAACTCTTTATGCAGTTTCCCATCAAATTAGTTTAACCAAGAAATTATTTTCGTACCCATATTTTTCTGGGTCCACAAACCTTTGTAATAAAAGCTTTAGGATCCCACAACTGTCTTATGTGTTTACTATATGCAGAATATAATGTATTTGAAAAATATAATTTATTTGTTTCTGAGGAATTAGATAAAATATAAGAATTTGAGGGACTGGAACTTGCAGTACAATTTTGTTTTTTGAAAATAGTATCAGATTTTCTATATTTGGATACAAAATGTGATTTAGATAAATTCCTTTGTCCTGGTTGATAACCTATACCAAGAGTATATTTTGGGGCAATTTTTTGTCTTAGAAACTGATTTAGGGTATCTCTACCTGTAGTAAACTTCTCAAGATATCTCTTTAATTGCTCATTTGATAATTTGTGTTTAGTATTTTATTTTAACAGGTGGGCACATTTTTCCTTTTCAATATCCAGATCAGATTTTCAATTAGCATTTAGAGCATGCTGTCTTTTTAATGATTAATTTTTATCCTTGAGCTCATTACAGGTATCCTCAAACATTTCATTTTATTAAAATAATTCATCCTTAGACATATATTCATCATTATGTGACTCGATATTATTCCCAAAATAAAAATGCATTATGTATAGGAGAGTGAAGTGTTACCTCAGATGTTTCTTTCATGAAACATAAGTTGGAATAATTATTCTGTTCACTATCAGAAGCCTCAGATCCACTGCAGCTATCTTCTGAAGCACTCCAAGTATCATTCATATCCTTTTTATAACCCTTGACTTTATATTCATATTTCTTCTTAAATTTCAGCTTGGTGTAGTCTGTCTTCACATGACCTTTTCGTTTTCACTTGTAGCAGATTATTTCATTTGAGTTGCCATTCCATTTTCTATCTTTCATCCATTGTCCTTTAGTATCATAATTTCCCTTCTATATTGACTTCCTAAAGAATTTCTTCTTTTGGTTGAACTTTTTGAACCTTCTAGATGGATGAGCCATTTCCTCATCACTGTCTGAATCTAATTATTCACTAGTGAAACTGTCTACAGAAACTTGAATCATTTCTTAGCTCTTTGAAGTTGAAGTCTTGAATGCCATTGAATTATTCTTTGGTTCCTCATCTACTTATTGATTTAATTTATGTTCTTATTAATACATCTTAAGCTTTCCAATTATTTCCCTCACTGGATGTTTTCTTGTGTTACAAGATTCTCGGATAGAAATAGAAGTTCCTTTCCATCTTTCAGGTAGGCATCGAAGCAATCTCATGATTAAGTCCTTGCAATCCACTGGTTTCCCAAGAAGAATCATGGAGTTCACTATTTCATTGAACCTGAGATACATTTCAGAGATAGATTCATCAGGCTTCATTTTAAAATTTTCAAATTTAATTGTGTATTTATTTAATCTCATTTCTTTAACATTAGTTGTTCCCTCATGAGAGATAGCTAAAGTATCTCAAATTTCATATGCAGTTTTATAGGCGGAAATACGATTAAATTCTTCGTACCCACTGGCACAATACAGAGTATTCATTGCTTTAAAATTATTGTTATAGGTATATTTGGTAGATTCATCCCAAGTGCTACCAGCAGTTTCAGGTATTGTATATTTACATTCAATAACAGTACAGATTTCAAAGCACATACTTTCTAGATGTATCTTCATTTTAATTTTCCACTGACCATAGATAGTTCCATTAATGAAAGGTGGTATATAAGTAGCAGCCCCTTCTAGTATATTTTCCATGATAAGGGTTGTAAAATAATTTTAAAGAGATAAAGATTTAGAAATAACCGAAATTTGAAGATCTTTTAAACACTATTATAATCATTCTAGATACGATTTCAAAAACTAACAGTAACTTTCAAAATCCTCTAATACCAAATGTTGGTCGGAGTAGATGACTCAAGAGGGGGGGTGAATTGAGTGTCTATAAAAAAAATTAAATGGAGTCTTTGCAAAATAAAATCCCCCTATAAAAATAAACGCAAAGTCAGTTTGTAATGAATTTGTAAATGTCTTGAAGGTTCAATTTGATTCTCAGAAGATTGATTTGTTCTCATTTTTACTAACCTATCAATTAAAAAAACTTTCAAAGCAAGCCTACTTATTCAAAAAAATGTAAACACTTTCTAAAATAACTATCAAAGTTTAGGTTATCTTAATGAAGTAAATACATAACACATAAGAAATAAAAGATAATCAACACAGTGGATAAAACAAGAGGTTTAGTATCAAGAAAGGACTTAGTCCTACCCACTTGGTGATCACCTGCCACCAAGAAGTTTATATTAATAAACTTTTGATCGAGACCCTGGATCGGGGTTCACAATAGCACACTCGGCTATCCGGGTCACACTTAACCTCTACCACAATTATTCATGGAAAAAAGATAAACAGATCACACATGATCTCTTCCACAGTTCTTCGTGGGATACAAGTGTAAGAACTGACTATGTGTGAGGATAGTTTTATATCCTCCAGTTATTCTTAGGAGATAGTGTCTGTGAAACAAACAAATATACACACTTCTCAATTAGTTAAGATAAAACACAACAGATTTAAGAAAGAGAATAGAGTTAAGAATTCTCTGTGTGCTATGAAGTAATGCTTTGGACTCAATGGATGTTGAGAAAATGGTAATTGATTCTTCATCTAGAAGTTGTCTTTAGAATAGAGTATTGTAGTTTCTGTAATCTAGCTTTGAGAAGTGAAAAGGTTTAGCTCTTCAGGGTCTCGATGTACACTGAGATTTTTGAGAAAGTTACTTGTTACTATCATCTTGTAATCTCAAGCACTTGGTTCGTCTCTTTTCATATTCGCACATTTTGTGTCTCAGTGTGTCTCAGCGTGTAATACATTGTGTACTCATCTTTTTTTAAGTGAAAGATGATCTCCTTTTATACTTTAGGATCCTCTAGGCATGAAGATCTTCTCACATGCATGTACCTCATAGTGTCTATATATTGTCCTACACACAACATTAAAAAAATGTTAGAAACATTAATTTGTCCAAATATGACTGTTAGAAATAAATTTGAATTAATAAACATGAAACAGTTATTTATAACAATAAATGAGTCATCTTTGGTCTATTTTCTTAGGTTTAATAACATCGGTCTATCATCTTCAGTGTGTCATATTCGGTGGGTCGACTTCGGTCTGTCATACTTCAGTCTGCCGAACATCGGTGTGTCGTACTACAGTTTGTCGAACTTCGGTGTGTCGACTTTTGTGTGCCATACATCGGTCTATCAAACTTCAGTGCGTTGTACTTTGGTATCAGTGTGTCGACTTTGGTTTCGGTGTGTCGGCTTTGGTTTCGATGTTCCTACTTCGGTTTCAGTGTGTCAGCTTCAGTTTTTCGATTTAACCATCAGTTCTTGGGAATCTAGAAATATTGTGAAGTGTATGTCTTACCAGACTAAGTTTTATGAAAAAGTGTATGTATAAATATGTTTGTAAACATATTTATTAATAAATATAATATATTGACTTATTAAAGTATATGTTGTTGTATGACATAATTGATTTAATGAGAGATATTAAACTGGTATGAAAGATTAGAATCTGTATATTGACATTATTTGTGATTATGAAAACTACAATATCATGGAGGGTCCAAAAAATTTGTAATGGGTGGGACCATAATTATATATCCCTCCAATTAATTTTCTAAATAAGGATATATTATGTGATAATAAGTACTATAATGTGGAGTGAACCTAGTTATGTAATAGATTCCATCCACTATGATAGTCTTTAGAGTGAACCTTGACTAAGGATATGATGTAATGGGGAGTGAAACAAATTTATTATTACAGAATTGTTAGTAAAACGTGAATTTGGAAATAATTTTATATCATTATATGAATGATAAAAACATGTCTTTTATGCCAATGTTAAGCTCTCATGGATCGCATTCTTCGATTTCTTTATGATTCATGTCATATAAACTTCTAATATTTATTCCATGACTCATGATTATGAATAATGACATTCTAGGTGTGGTTTTAAAATGTTAATATCATGTTATCATACCCTTATGATCATTTTCTTTCATAATTTTTCATTGGTATCTCCCTTATTTACCCATACTAAGGATTTGAGATAAACATTTCTTATGTTTCCTTTCCCTGAGTTATGAAGAACGGTTTTAAGTATGATATGTATTAGAAGGATGATAGTTAAGAATAACTTAGTGTGAGATGATATTGATCTCTTAAGAATTTTTTTTTACATATCCATGTTTCCAAAAATACTAAATCTATACGATCCTGGCATGGATCATAATGTTTTGTGTTGAATAATCATATAATAAGATGTAATATTTATGTATGAAAGGTATATGTCTCTATAATAATAATTATAATGATAATAATAATAATATAAAAAATATATACCTATATATTATTTATATATATATAATAGAAACAAAAGTAATAATATAATTCTTTCTAGATAGGAATAATAATAATAATATGGATACATTATTAGAACATTATTGTTATATGACAACATTAGTAATAATAATAATAATAATCAAAGAAGATCTGAGAGATTAATTCATAGCATCATTCACAAAAAATATAATTAAAAAGGAGTGAAATAAACCACAAAGGGAGTGAAAGGTGTGTCTAGATATCTTCCCTTACATTACAAAAATAAAGGTAAAGAAATTTATCACTACTGTGAATGGGCCAAAAAAAGGTGCAATCTTCAACTACATTTGTCAATTGCTTATCGTTGATGATGATAATAAAGATAATTATAATGACGATGATGATTATGATATTGATTATGATTTTATTACTTTCAGGGGTTATAAAGGGGAAAACACAAAAGGACACACACACGTACCCGGGGAGGCTCAAACTTGAGACTCCCCCTGAGAACCCACAATGATGCCACCATTAGACTATGACCTTAGGGGGAAATTATAATTGCACATGGGTTAGGGAATGGGAATAAAAATACAAAAAAAACATACACTATCTATAGGAAATAAAATCAGTGAGGTGTGAACCCGAGATCTCACAGAGACCATATAGGGATGTGACAAACTCATAAATTTCCTAGGGGCCCATAATTATAAAAATAACAATCATCATCATCATCATCATCATCATATCATCATAATTAGAACAATTCATCATAATTTCCCCAATGGGCCTCAGGACCCAAAAAAATAAAATAAAACAAACAAAAATATTTTTATAAATGTCTCTAAAATAGAAATCAAAAAAAATTGGGGAGGACACAATCTGATCGTACTAAAATTTTATTCCTAGATCCAAAGTATTTTAATGTATCCACAAGGGAATATTCCTCCATTTACACATGATAAATAATAAATTTAATGTTATAAAGTTAATATAATAATGATTTAAACAATTAGTTGATGGAATAAGTCAAAAAGGTAGTATATTAATAATAATTAAAATTAAAAACATGAACCATTTTTATTATATTGTATTTCAATGGGTGAAATGTAAATTATCATCATATTTTAGACCTATCATCATAAATTGGTACCATAAATAGTCCATGGATATCAGTGTAATGGGGACAATAATTTTTATTATGGGTGATTGTCACTAAATTTATCACATCATATTGACATAATCCTATTATGGGGTGTAAAAAATATATTTTTTCCTAAAGATATATAGTAGATGACCAAGGAAATCTCACTTTAGGTGTTTTATAAGTCAATTACTCATGAATTTTAATTAAATTTTACTTATTTTTTTATTTTAATTTTCATAGAAGTAATGAAATATGGGACATTTAATGTGAAATATAAAAAATTTAAAATAAACACATGATTATGAATATATATAGATAGAATTATGGTTTAGTGGGAAAGGAATTATTCCTAGGTTTGTTTACCAAGGTTCCTTCATTATTATTTATATGTTTTCTAAGTTATATTTGCTTTTACAGCCCATAATATAAAGATTATTATCCTTAATTTCAATGTTTATTTTAGAATTCCTAGCTGTTCCCATTGGAATACCAAATCTCACCTCCCCTCATAGTCAAAAATGGTCAGCACACCTCAATTAAGAGTGAGACACCTACTATACCCCAACTCCATTTTATACTATTTCATCTGTAAAACCCCAACCTTTCCTGGTGATGTCACAGGTTTTTTTTAGGTACCCTTTTGACTATTTTTGAGAATATTGTTTTTGTGTTAATTTTTGGAGAGTTTTTGGGTGGAAATTTGAAATATTTGGAAAAAAATGGAAAGTGGATGGTTGGCACATGGTTTGACCAAACTATGTTCCCTAGCCCGACAAACCATACAACTCAGGAGAGAGAGTGATTTCACAACTGGAGCACAGTTTTTCAAACCATGATTTTTAAAAGTAGAAACCATACCCCCCCCCCCCCCTAGAAGAGGTTCATATTAAAGGAATGTGGTTAAGGTAAACTGTGTGCCCCTACCCAGCAAACAGTGCATGCAGTTTTAATTAACCTAAAAATTAGATTTTAAAATACTTGAACCCCTATATTAACCCAAAAATGACACCCACTAGTCCCATAACGGTTCCTATTGATTATGGAGGCTCTTAGAAAATTCCTTATGGATCCTGACCTCTTTTCTTGGTGATTCAAATTCCAAATCAAAGATATACACCTTCCCCAGTAAGAGGATCTCATCCTGTGTGGTTTCCTTACTTCTTTCTGTTCTTCTCCCATTATTTTGTTTGGTTGTTCCTTCATGTTTTGGTTATATATAGATATTTTTTGTGGATCTAGTTCTAGGATTGTTGATCTAGATATTGAGTTAAGGGATCTTGATTTTTTATCTTGATTTGGAAATTAAGGCCTGGATCTCATTCTACGTCATTATTCCATAGAAATTGGGTATTCTTTAATTAGAAATAATTATCACCAAACTGAGGTAGGTGGTCAATTATTCAAATATAATCATCATAATTTAAATTATGTGTATGTAATTTCTTAATTTTTAGAGTTTTTTATGTAATTTAATTTTCTAATTGAATTAATTAATTATGTGAATTAATGAATGAATGAATTGTGATTTAGGGTTAATTAATTGTTGAGTTAATTATAAAAATATTGAATTTGGATTTAGGGATATTTAATTGTTAAGTTAATTATTGGAATATTGACTTTATTGAGTTGGAATAATTAATTGATACATTAATTGGGATATTGAATTGATTGAGTTGGAAAAAGTTAATTGTTGACTTAATTGTGGATATTGAATTGATTTAGTTTGAAAAATTAATTGATAAATTAATTTGGGATATTTAACTGATTAAGTTGGAATAATTCATTGATGAATTAATTAGGGATATTGAATTGATTGACATGGAGAAATTAAATGATGGATTAATTAGGGATATTTAATTGATTGAGATGGAACAATTAATTGATGAATTAATAGGGATATTGAATTGATTATGCAGGAAGAATTTATTGATGAATTAATTAAGAGGTTAATGACATAATGGATCTTGAATAAATAATATATGAATTAATTATGAGAACTTCAATGATTATGAATTTGATTATATATTTGGGACATTAATTAATGAAGTTGACATGGACATTTAATTGGGGAATTAATTGAAGGGATGGAATGTGATAAATTAAAAGTGTAATTAATTAATGAAGTTGACATGAACAATTAATTGGAGAATTAATTGAAGGGATTAAATGTGATTAATTAATTTTGGAATTCATTAATGAAGTTGATGTGAACAATTAATTGGTGAATAAATTAAAGGGTTTTAATATGTATAAATAATTATAGAAATAATTAATTCAGTTTATGTGAACAACTAATTGGTGATTTAATTTGAGGGATTCAATGTGACTAATTATTTAAGAAACTAATTTATAGACTTTATGTTATTAATTAATTTGTGAATTAATTAATTGGGATTGTTGTGTTGATTAAATTTAATGAGTTGGATTAATTAATAATTAAATTAATTAAAGGGGATTGTAGTGTTGATGGAATTTAATGAGTTGGATGAATTAATTGGTAAATTAAATGATATGGATTTTTCAATTGATACAACTGAATGAGTTGGATTAATTAATTGGTGAATTTATTAATGGGGATTTTTATGTAGATTTAATTGAATGGATTAGATAATTAATTGTTGAATTAATTTTGAAATATTGAGAATATTAAATTGAGATAATTAATCATTGAATTAATTTTGATATATTGAGATTGTTGATTTGAGATAATTAATTATTTGATTAATTGCAAAGATAGTGTGAACATGAATTTGAGATAATTATTTGTTGAATTAATTATTGTTATATTGATATTGTAAATTTGATAACTAATTGTTGGATTAATTATGGTACTCTAGGATTTTAAATTGATTAATTAATTATTTAATTAATTAATGGTGATAGTTGTGTTTAAAAAATTAATAGACTATGATTAATTAATAGTTGAATTAATTAACATGATTTATCTGATTAGTTAATTATTTAATTAACTAAAGGTATTTTATGTGAATATTTATTTGTTAAATTCATGAAATTTATTGATGTGATTAACTAATTATTGAATTAATTAATATTATTTATGTGATTAGTTAATTTTTGAATTAACTAAAATAATTTAGTGATTAATTAATTATTGAATTAATTAATGTTATTGAAGTGATTAAATAAATATTGAACAAATTAATGTTATATATGTATTTAGTTAATTGTTCAATTAAATAAAGTAATTAATGCGATTAATTAATTGTTAAATCAATTTATGTTATTGATGTGATTAATTAATTTTTTAATAAAATAATGAAATTGATGTGATTAGTTGATTGTCAAATTAACTAATGGAATTTATGTAGATAATTAATTATTGAATTAATTATTTTTTATGAATGGTAACATAGACATTTAGTCATTAATTGTGAAATTATGAGTGGTAACATGGTCATTCAATTTAGAAATTATCAATGGTATCATGATCATTCAATTTTGAAATTATAAATGGTAACATGATCACTCAATTGTGAAATTATGGATGGAAACATTGTTATTCAATTTTGAAATTAAAGAGGGGTAATAATTGAATTCTAAGATATTATATCCCCTGGGGATAGTTCACAATTTGGCATGGGCAGAAGTAGGCATTGAGATATGGGTGTCCATGGGAACTCGGGGGGTTTATGTGGTTAAATAATGAATAATTGATAATGTTATAACTATTTATTTATTTATTTTGATTTATTCTTATACAACTGAAAACACTTTTATTTGATTGTATCTTGGTTTAAATGTTGTTGGTGGTGGCCTACTAATTTTTACTCGCACCCTACTCAGGTTTCTTGATCGGTACCCAAATAGATTTCATGGTTGTAGTACAAGATAAGGGAAAAGTCCTTATGTTAGATGGTTGAGTTGTGATGGAGCATGGATGAGGGAACCAGATGTGGTTTAGTACCCACTTGGGATTCATCAATGTCTTTAATGTTTTGTTCCATTTTGAAACTTGACATGTACTTTAGCATGGAATATCTACCTATTAGATTTTATGTTGTATTTATAGTCTTGATCATCTTGTGATAATGGTTTATTCTAGTTATGGTCATTATTATTCTGTTATTGGTTCATGTTTATCACTGGTGTATTACTCTGATAAAAGAGGATATAATGTCCCAATGATTTATATTAGGACAGCATTGTTAGTCCACAGCCTCTGGCATACGTGGAGGGACGCCTAAGGTCATGTGACCTATCGGCTTAGGGCACCTGTGTGTGGCACCTAGGATGGGACATTACATAGTGGAATTAGAGCCCTATTTTATTTACAATTATTTTGTCTTACTATTTGGGAAACTTAGACAAGATACTGGGAATGGTCTTCCCTTTGTTATGAGCTCATGCATGGGTGTTGTTAACCCATGTACGAGGGAGAACCCAAGTACACATGGTGGGATTGTTGTTATTGTTATTTGTTGATATAATTGAATATTATTTCTCCTTGGGTGACGCACTTGTTGTGTGATTTGATTATTGTTTCAAATATTTATTGAGGTTTGAATCACTGCCCAGTATGGAATGAGAGTTCAGTTTTCATTCATCATTCTAGGTACTTAAGATTATTACGACATGCTTTATTTTATGCACACTTGGTAAAATAGGTCATCGGTAAGATGTTGAACAAAAACTATTTTTCCCTTCTTGTGAAAGTGAACTGAAAATGGTTCCTCGCATGAAATTAAAAAATATTGTAAAATGATGCAAGATGAGAATAATTGGGTGTCTAAATAAGAAAACTCGAATAATGAGAATGATTTTACCCATTTTTAACTATGACCAAAATGTAGGATGGTTAATGGTAGTGATAGTGCCTCAGTTCTGACCGAGTAGAAGGGTTTAGGGAAAAAGGAATTTTATATATTTTTGTGTTTCTGTAGGAGAGTAAACCTTGGTAATAGAGGATTTGTGGTGGTGTTCAATGATGAATTATTAGAATACTTTTAATTAGTGAAGATCATGTACACTACCCTGACCTCATCCTAGGTATTCTAAGAATGATCTGACTTTATTCTTAGCTATCTGAGTGTGTCTTGGTTGGATATGTGTCCTCTTACTGGTTATGCTTATGAAGCGTTATATATAGATTTGTATGGTGAAAGGTACACCATTGATCATTTATGGAAGAGGATCTCAGGATGGACCAAAGGTTGATGAATACTATGGATTCTACACTCATAAGATGTGAATTGGTAGTATTCAATGTTGTTTTGTTGTCCTATGAAAGGTTAGAAGGTCGCGTTGAAGTTTCAGGGTTTAACTTATGATTGAATCATGATTTGGGGTTTTTGAGTTTCTTGATAAAGTAGTTTTAAAAAAGCTATAAAGGTGGGGAATGATGTTTCAGTAGTGGGTGAGTGGAGAAATACTATGGTTTAGAAGTGGTGGAATCAGAATGCCAATGAGGAACCAGTAAGTTGAGTTTTTAAATTCCTCGAGGGAAAGACTGGTGGACCATAGATTGGTGGATGTATGTACTTTATAGGATGTTTTGATGTCAAGACTAAGTTCCAATGTAGGATTGAATTCTTATTGTTTTTGGGAATGGTGATTTGGGAAATGTGTTGGGTATATTAATGATGTTTAGCTTGATATGGATGTGCCCATTGTGGAGAATTTGATACGTGTGTTGGTTCTCAACGAGAAAGTGTTGTGGGGAAATATCTTCTTGATAGTTCTGGTATTTTGAATACTTGTTCATCACCTGGAGGAAACAAGGGATGGAGGAGATGATGTTAGACATCAATGACCTAATCTTTTTTACTCAAAATCATAGATATGCATGGGAGTTAAGTTCAAGGATGGGGTGTTCAAAGGTGGGGAGATTGTAAAACCCCAAAACAAAAATTGCGATGTCTCGTGTTTGTTTTTAGGTACTCGTTTGACTATTTTTTTGTAATTTATGTTTGGTTTAATTTTTAGGTTGTTTTTTTGTGGAATTTTTAAAATTTTGAAGAAAAAGGGCTACCTCATGGTTGGCACATGGTTTTCACAAACCGTTCATCCTGTTTTAGAAACCCATCCGACCCTGGATAGAAAAGGATTACACGTCTAGTGTATGGTTTTTCAAACCATGTACCCTAATAGGACAAACCAAGCCCCCCCTGAAGAGGCAAATGGTTAAGTCAACATGTTAGGGGAAACTGTGTGCCCTAGCCCAAAAAAATGAGTGTGTGGTTCTAACTAACATAAAAATTAGATTTTAAAATAAATAAACCCAAATATTAACCAATACTGACTCTCATTCATCCCATAATGTTTCATCTTAATTTTAGAGGATCTTATATGATTCCTTAGGGATCCCGACCTCTATTCTTGGAAATTAAATGTATGGATTTAATATCTACACCTTCCCTTGTAGGAGTATCTCCTCTTGTGTGGTTTCCTTTATCCTTACAGTTCTTATACTATTATTTTGGTGGGTTGTTACTTCCAATTTTTGTTAGATCTAGATCTAGTTTTGTGGATATTGAAATATGATTGTGATTCTAGATATAGATTTAGGGGATCTTTATCTTTTCGATCTTGATTTGGGGATTAAGATATGGATCTCATTCTACATAGTTATTCCATCAAAATTGGGGATTCTTCTATTAGAGATAATTACCAACAAATTGAGTTTGGTAGTCTATTATTCAAATCCCAAGGTAATTATTTCAATTATGTGTATGTAATTTTAGAATTATTAGTGTTTTTTAGAAATTGACTTAATTAATTTTTTGGACTAATTAATTAAGTAAATATTATTTGGGGATAATTAATTGTTGAGTTAATTATCATGATATTGAATTGATATTTGGGGAGACTTAATTATTGAGTTAATTATCAAAATATTTAATTTATTGGGTTGGAACAATTAATTGATGAATAAATTAAGGATATTGAATTGATTAAATTAGAACAATTAATTGATGAATTAATTGGGGATATAGAATTGATTGAGTTGGAACAATTAATTGATGAATTTATTGGGGATAATGAAGTGATTAAGTTAGAATAATTAATTGATAAAATAATTAGGTATTTTTAATTGGTTGAGTTGGAACAATTAATTGGTGAATTAATTGAGGATATTTAATTGATTGAGATGGAATAATTAATTTATGAATTCATTTGGGATATTGAATTTATTGAGTTGGAAAAATTAATTGATGAATTAATTGGGGATACTGAATTGATTAAGATGGAACAAATTAATTGAGGAATTATTTTGGATATTTAATTGATTGATTTGGGATAATTAAGTGAAGAATTAATTATGGGGTTAATGGGATTGTGGGTATTTAATAATTAATTGATTAACAAATTTTGAGAATTTCTATCATTGTGAATTTGATTAATTAGTTATAGAATTAATTAAGGAATTTTATATAAAAAATTAATTGCTGAATTAATTTTTTTGATTGAATGTGATTAAATAATTATGTAATTAATTAATGAAATTGATGTGAAAAATTAATTAGTTAATAAATTGAATGGATTTAATGTGATTAAATAATTGTGGGATGAATTAATGAGGTTTATGTGAACAAATAATTGGTGAATTAATTATAGATATTGAATGTGATTAATTAATTATAGAATCAATTAATGAAATTTAAGTGAACAATTAATTGTTGAATTAATTGAGAGGATTGAATTTGACTAATTAAATGGGGAATTAATTAATGAAGTTAATATGAACAATTAGTTTGTGAATTACTTGAAGGGATTGAATTTTATTAATTAATTGTGAAATTAATTATTGAAATTGATGTGAACAATTAATTGGTGAATAAATTGAAGGGATTGAATTTGATTAATTAATTGAGAAATTAATCAATGGATTTTATGTGATTAATTAATTGGTGGAATAATTAATGGTTATTGTTACATTGAAGAAATAGAATGATTTGGGTTAACTAATTGGTAAATTAATTAGTAGGGATTGTTGCATTGATTCAATTTAATGAGTTAGATTAATCAATTGGTAAATTAATTAATGGGAATTTTGGTGTTGATTCAATTGAATGAGTTGGATTAATTAGTTTATAAATTTTTTAATGGGGGTTGTTTTGATGATTCAATTGAATGAGTTGGATTAATTAATTGGGGAATTAATTAATGAGGATTATTGTGTAGATTCTATTGAATGAATTAGATAATTAATTGTTTAATTAATTATGAGATATTGTGATTGTCGAATTGAGATAATTAATAGTTTAATTAATTATGAGATAATGAAATTATTGATTTCATATAAATAATTATTGAATTAATTGTTAAAATATTGTGGATAACAAATTGGGATTATTAATAGTTTAATTGATTATTGTTTTACTGAAATTGTGAATTTGATAATTAATTGTTGAATTAATTATGGTAAACTTAGATTGTGAATTGATTAATTAATTATTTAATTAATTAATAAAGATAACTGTGTTTAAACAATTAATGGAATATGATTAATTAATTATTTAACTAATTGTTGAGATTGATGTGATTAGTTAATTTTTTAATTAACTAAAAGAATTTGATCTAATTGATTAATTTTTCAATTAATTAATGTTATTGATGTTATTAATTAATTGTTGAATTAATTATGATTATTGATATGATTCATTAATTTTTGAATTAACTAAAGGAATTGATGTGATTAATTTAGTATATAATTAATTAATGTTATTGACTTTATTAATTAATTATTTAATTTTATTGCCATGGTTAGTAAATTATTGAATTAAATAAAGGAATTGATGTGATTAATTAATTTTTTTATTAATTAATTTTATTGATGTGATTAAATAATTTTTGGAATAATTTACATTATTTATATGATTAGTTGATTGTTGAATTAAATAATGGAATTTGTATGGACAATTAATTGTTGAAATAATTATATTTTGGTGAATGGTAACATGGATATTCAATCATTTATTGTGAAATTATGAATGGTAACATGGTCATTAAATTGTGAAATTATGAATGGTAACATGGTCATTCAATTGTAAAATAATTAATGGTAAAATGGTCATTCAATTGAGAAATTATGAATGGTAAAATGGTCATTTAATTGTGAAATGATGAAAACTAACATTTTCATTCAATTGGGAAATTATTAATGGAAACTTGGTCATTAAATTATAAAATTAAATAATAGTACCAATGAAATTATAATATATGATATCTCTTGAGGATATTTCAGACATAGACATTGGCCAAAGGAGGTATTAAGATGCAGGTGTCCATAAGAACTTGGTGGTTTATGTGGTTAAATAATCAATAGTTGATAATGTGATAACTATTTATTTATGTGTTGTGATTTATTATTATACAACTGTATACACGGTTATTTAATAGGATATTTTTTTAGATATCATTATTGTGGGCCTTATGAGCTGTAATCACACCCTAATCTAGCTTCCCAATCAGTACCTGAATATATTTCATGATTTTAGGACAAAATAAGGGAACAGGACAAGTGTTATATGGATGAGATGCAATGGAGAATTGATGAGGGAAATAGACAAGGTTTGTTAGCTTCATGGGAGTTGTCAAGGAATTTACTTTTGAGTTTCATTTTGACACTTGGATTATGCTTTAGCCTGGCATATCTACTTCTTAGCTTTGATTTTGTATTTCTATTTTTGGTTATCTTAAAGATATTGTTTTATCCTAGTTATGGTCATTACTATTTTATTATTGGTTTTATTTTACACCAGTGTGTTACTCTAATAAAAGATGTTATAGTCTTTCCATGATTGATATTGGACCCTCACTATTATTCGGCATCCTCTAGCATATGGTGAGGTGTGTGTAAGGTCATATGACCAACCAACTTAGGGAACTAGGGTGTGGCACTCGAGTTGGGATGTCACATAATCCCTTGAACACACACAACTACATAATAAGAATAGTATATATGAGATAATGGAGTGAAGGTTGATTTGGTTGAGAATAAAATGAGTTCGAAAGTATTGAGAAGGAGCAGTCCATGATCCCTACACAATACCTTGACACTCTTCTTTCCATTACAACAATGAAAATAAAAACCATCAGAATTAAATAGAAATTACTCATAACACCATGAAATCCTACCCTAAAGAAAAACATTAAGTGATGAGAAGGGAGATATATGGAGAGAGAGAGTGAGAGAGAGATTTTATTTAAAAATTTAAAATGGTTAATAGTGAAATAAAACAAAGAAAATTACTCTAAAATAGTTGTGATAGAACCTATAGCCTAACTCTCAAGTTCAAAATTCTATCGAGCGTGTGAATGAGAGTTATATTTAGAGGGAAGGAAATTTGGGGTCTCGACCTATCCACATTAAAATATCCCCTTTAATGGAACACATGATTATCATGGTAAAATTGGATTTCTTTCCCTCCCCACTTTTTTTATGATCAATATATATTCATATTTTAAAAAACCTATGACTTTCATAGATTCAAACATACCTTATGTTTGACCCTCCATGATATTGTAGTTTTCATAATCACAAATAATGTCAATATATAGATTCTAATCTTTCATCCCAGATTAATATCTCTCAGTAAATCAATTATGCCATACAACAACATATACTTTAATAAGTTAATCACTTATATTCATGAATAAATATGTTTTCAAATGTATTTATACATAAACTTCTACATAACACTTAGTCTGGTAAGGAAGACACTTCACAATCTTTCTAGATTCCCTTTCACTATTGGTTAGTTCGACAAACCAAAGTCAACACATCGAAACTGAAGTCGACACACCAAAACCAAAGCCGACACACCAAAACAGAAGTCAACACACTGAAACTGAAGTCGACATAGTGAAACTGAAGTACGACACACTGAAGTTCGACAGACTGAAGTATGACACACCGAAGTCGACACACCGAAACTAAAGTACAACACACCAAAGTTCGACAGACCGAAGTATGACACAACGAAGTCGACACACCGAGGTTCGACAGACCAAAGTATAATACACCAAAGATGACACACTGAAGATGACACACCGATGTTATCAAACCAAAGACAATAGAATGAATATGACTCATCGATTGTTATAAATAACTGTTTCGAGGTTATTAATTCAAATTTATTTCTAATGGTCATATTTGGAAAAATTATTTTTTCTGACATGTTTTTAGTGTTTTCTGTAGGAATATCCATAGAAAGTATGAGATACATGCACGTGAGAATATATTCATGCCTAGAAGATCCTGAAGTATAAAATGACCTCATCTTTCACTATAAAAAAAGCGCAGTACATGAAGTATTACACGATGACACATAGACTGTGTGAATACGGAAAGAGATGAACCAAGTGCTTGATATTACAAGACGATAGTAACAAGAAACTTTCTCTAAAAGCTCAGTGTACATCAAGACCTTGAAGAGATGAACCTTTTCACTCCTCAAAGATGTATTATAGAAACTGTGATACTATTTTTTGAAGACAACTTTCCGAAGAAGACCCAAATTCCATTTTCTCAAAATCCATTGAGTCCAGAGCATTACTTCGCAGCACACATATAATTCTTAACTCTATTATATTTATTAACTCTGTTGTGTTTTATCTTCTCTAATTGAGAAGTGTGTATATTTTTTTGTATCACACACACTTTCTCCTGAGCATAACTAGAGGATATCAAACTATCCTCATACACTGTCACATTTACACTTGCATCCCACGAAGAACTATGGAAGAGGTCATATGTGATCTGTTTATATTTCTCCCATAAATAAATGTGGTAGAGGTCAGGTGTGACATGGACGTTCGAGTGTGCTATTGTGAACCCCGATCCAAGGTGTGGATCCAAAGTTTATTAATATAAACTACTTGGTGGAAGGTGATCACTAAGTAGAGAGGACTAAGTCTCTGCTTGAGACTGAACCTCTTGTTTTACCCAATGTTTTTATTATATTTTATTTCTTATGTGATATTTATTTACTACAATAAGATAACCTGAACTTTTATAGTCTTTTTAGCAAGTGTTTACATTTGTTTTGAATAAGTAGGTTTTCTTTGAAATTTTTGTTAATCAATAGGTTTGTAAAACTGATAACTAATAAATCTTATGAGAATCAAATTGAACCTTCAATACATTTATAAATTCACTAAAAACTGACATCGCATTTATTTTTACAGGGGGGGGGGGTTTATTTTTAAAAAAAATCCTTTTAACAGAAATTTTTATAGATACTCAATTCACCCCCCCCCCCCTAATGATTCATCTACTCTGACCAACATTTAGTATCAGAGGGTTTTGAAAGTTACTATTAGTTTTTAAAATCCTATCAACTATGATTATAGTTGTGTTTCAAATATCTTCATATTTCTATTAATTCTAAATTATTATCTCTTTGAAATTATTTTTCAACCTTTATCATGGAAAATAGACTAGAAGGTTCTGATACTAATAGACCACCTTTCTTTAATGAAACTAACTATGGTCAGTGGAAACTTAAAATGAAGATACATCTAGAAATTAGGGGCTTTGAAATTTGGACTGCTATTGAAAGTAAATATACAATACCTGAAACTGCTTGATGCTCTTGGGATGAATCTACTAAATCTACCTATAACAATAATTGTAAAGAAATGAATGCTCTGTACTGTTCCCTAGGGGATGAAGAATTTAATCATATTTCTTCTTGTAAAACTTCATATGAAATTTGGGATACATTACCTATCTCTCATGAGGGAACAACTAATGTTAAATAAATGAGATTAAATACATATCCTATTAAATATGAAAATTTTAAAATCAAGTCTTATGAACCTATCTCTGAAATGTACCTCAGGTTCAATAAAAATAATGAACACCATGAGTCTGCTTGGGAAACTGGTGGTCATCCAGGACCAAATCATGCGACTGCTTCGATTCCTACCTGACATATGGAGAGGAACTTCTGTATCTATCTGAGAATCTTGTGACATAAAAAACATCCAGTGAAGGAACTAATTGGAAAGATTATGATGTATGAATAAGAACATAATGTAAATCAATAGGTAAACGAGGAACCACGGAATAAATCAATAACATTCAAGACCTGAACTTCAAAGAGAAAAGAAAAGATTCATGTTCTTCTAGAAATTTCCACTAGTGAAGAGTCAGATTGAGACAGTGATGAGGAAATGGTTCATCTTGCTAGAAGGTTCAAAAAGTTATACTATAAGAAAAAATTATTTTGTAAGTGAAACTACAAGGGAATGTATGATAGTAAAGAACAATGGAAGAAAGACAAAAAATTGAATGAAAAATCAAATGAAATAATCTATTATGAGTGCAAATGAAAAGGTCATGTGAAGGAAGACTGTCCCAAGCTGAAATTTATAAAGAAATATGAAATTAAAAGAAAGGGTTATAAAAAGGCTATGAAAGCTACTTGGTGTGCTTCAGAAGACATATCCAGTGGATCTGATGCTTATGATAATGAACAGAACGATCATTCCAACTTATGTTTCATGACAGAAACATCTGAGGTAACACTTAACTCTCTTATACATAATGCATATTATTCTGGGAATAAGATTGAGTCACATAATGATGAAGATATGTCTAAGGATGAATTATTTGAACACTGTGAAATGATTTAGGATACCATTAATGAGGTCATGGATAAATATATATTATAAAAATTACAACATGCTCTAAATTCTAATTGAAAATATGATCTAGATATTGAAAAAGAAAAAATGTATCCAACTGTTAAAAGAAAATACTGAACTCAAATTATCAAATGAGAAATTAAAGAGAGATCTTGAGAAGTTTACTACTGGTAGAGATACCCTGAATCAGTTTCTCGGAAAACAGATTTCCCCAAAATATACTTCTAGGATCAGTTATCAACCAGATAAAAGGAATTTAACTAAATCACACTTTGTATCCAAATCGGGAAAATCTACGACTATTTTCAAAAAACAGAATTGTACTGCAAGTTCCAGTTCCTCAAATTCTTTTACTGTATCCAATTACATAGGACCAAATAAAATATATTTTTAAAATACTTTATATTCTGCATATAGGAAACCCATAAGACAGTTTTGTGGTGTTAATGCTTTTATTATTAATGTTTGTGGACCCAGACAAATATGGGTACCAAAATCATTACTTGGTTAAACTGTTTTATAGGTAAACTGCCTAAAGAGTTCCATTAAAATGATGTGGTACTTGGACAGTGGGTGTTCAAGGCATATGATAGGGGATTTTTCTAGGTTTAAAAGTATTATCAAGATCGATGGAGGACATGTCACATTTGGTAACAATGGTAATGGAAAAATCATTGGCCTAGGCCAGATTGGTTACCCTAAATCTATTTCAATTTCTAAAGTATTATCTATTGATGGACTGAAGTATAACCTGCTCAGCATATCCCAATTGTGTGATAATGGATTTAATGTTAAGTTTTAAAATGATTCATGCCATGTTTTTTATGGGAAAAATAATATTTTATTTACTACTTTTATAAATGATAATGTATATGCTATAAATTTAGACACACTAGCCTCACAGAATGTCTCTTGTCTAAATGCCTTTCACAAAGAGTCTTCGCTTTGGCATAGAAGACTAGGACATTGTAATATACACTCTCTTAGAAAGTTAACTAGAAAAGGCTTAGTTAGAGACTTACCCAAATTAGAGTTTCCAGAAAATAAAGTATGTAATCCTTGTCAAAAAGAAAAGCAACATAAAATCTTTTTCAAACCAAAGAAAGATGTATCTACTTCTCAACCTCTCGAGTTGGTTCACATTGAATTGTTTGGACCATCTAGATTTTCGAGTCTCAATGGGAAGCACTATGTTTATGTTCTTGTAGATGATTTCTCTAGGTATACCTGGACCTTTTTCCTGGCTCATAAAATTGAAGCATGTTCTCTCTTTACCAAGTATGCTAGGACTATATAAAATCTCAGTAGACTTCAGATTAAATCCTTAAGAATTGATCATGTTCGTGAGTTTGAGAATCAAAATTTTGAAGCCTTCTACTCACAAAATGGCTATAATCATAACTTTTCTGCACCTATAACATCTCAATTGAATGGTGTGGTAGAAATAAGGAATATAACCTTACAAGAAATTACATGGACTATGCTCAATGAATATGATCTACCGATTTATTTTTGGGCCGAAGCTAGTAATACATCCTGCTATATAATAAATAGAGTCTTAATTAGAACCATTCATTAGAAAACTCTTTACGAGTTATGGAATAATAAGAAACCCAAAGTAGGTTATTTTAAATTTTTTGGATGTAATGTTTATATCCAAAATACTAAAGATAATTTAGATAAATTTTCCTGAAAAGTGATGAAGTAATATTTCTTGGATAGTCTACATCTACATCAAGTAAATCCAAGAGAGTAGTTAACAAGAAGACAAAATGTGTGGAGGAATCTATACACATCAAGTTTGATGGATCAGATCCACATGATCCCAAGACCTCAGTAGAAAATATCGAAGACGATATGTCCAATCTAGACATTAATGATAAAATTGAAAATCATCATGAGAAGGACTCTGTGAAAACATCTAGTTCTGAAATTTCTCCTCACCTTAACCGTAGTGAACCAGATCAACCTGACCAACATGAAATATCAAGTCCTACTTCCTCAAGACCAACTAGAGCCCTTAAGAATCATCCCTTAGATGTTTTTGTTGGAGACTTAGATAGAGGAACAAAAACTAGAGTTTCTTTAAGAAACCAGGTCGAACATCAAGCCATCTTGTCACTGCTTAAACCTAAAAATATCAATGATGCTATCAATGATGAATTTTGGGTAATGGTCATGCAAGAATAACATAATCAGTTTGAAAGAAATAAAGTCTGGATACTTGTAGATAGACCTAAGGATACATTAACCATTGGAACCAAAGGGGTGTTTATAAATAAGGTAGATGAAAGTGGAAATATAATTAGAAATAAATCTAGACTAGTTACACAATGATATAATCAAGAAGAAGGAATTGATTATGAAGAGACCTTTGCACCAGTAGCTAGACTTGAAGCAATTAGGATCTTACTTGCCTATAAAGTACACCTGAATTTTAAACATTATTAAAAGGATGTCAAAAGTGCATTCCTAAATGGTTATATAATTGACTATTTTTTTGAACAAATCCCAGGTTTTTTAATTGAGTATTTTTTTGTGAAACTGATCTTTCTAAAACTGATCTTGGTGAAACCAATCTTTCTAGAACTGATCTTTTTGAAACTGATCTTTGAGAAATAGATCTTTCTAAAACTGATCATTGTGAAATCGATCTTTCAATACCGATCTCTATGAAACCGATCTCTCTAGAACCGATCTTTGTGAAACCAATATTTCTAAAACTAATCTTTGTGAAACCGATCTTTGTGAAACCGATCTTTCTAAAGCTGATCATTGTGAAACCAATCTTTCTAAACCCGATCTTTGTGATACTGGTTTTTATAAAACCAATATTTGTGAAACCTATCTTTCTAAGACCAATCTTTGTGAAACCGATTTTTCTAAGACCGATCTTTGTGAAACTGATCTTTATAAAACCGATCTCTGTAAAATTGATCTTTCTAAAACCGATCTTTCTGAAACTAATCTTCTTGAAACTGATTCTTTGACACTGGTATATTTTATGATTGTTTTGCAAATTCTATTTTCTTTAAATGAAACGAAATTGTCTTATCTCTTTTAATTTTCCACGTTAAAAATTTTTGTTTTGCGATTTACAATCCTTAAATAATATATTTAGTACAATCTGTCCCATCCTTTCACCTTTTCCACTGTCGTAAAGCCTTCTGCAATTAGTCACACACTCTCTCGACTCTTGACCTCTGAACAAAATTGGAATCAGAAGCTTCATCATGGCTAGGACTACTCACGCAATGGAAGAACCTCAAAAATCTCCTCCTGCTAAGCATCAGAAAGGTGAGGCCAGTGGAACTATAAAATCGATCTTAGAAAGTCGAGTAGTTATAGCTGAAAAAAGAGGTGTATGCTGAGTGTATTCTATCAAGAAAATATTTTCTGTTAAAGGTACTGGAATCTCAAGGGTGGCAAAATTGGTTCACTAACAATAAAGGACACTATTATCCCAAGATTGTTCATGAATTCTATCAATATTTGAGTATATCACTAGATGAAGTAGAGGAATCAATGAAAAAATCTATGGTAAAGGGAAAGGAATTGGTTTTTTCATATAGGTAATGGGCTGAATGCTTAGAGGTTCCTCAAGAAGGTGTCTATGCTGACTATCATGGTAATATTCCACCTTCCTCAAATTTTTTTCCCTGTGAAGATGCTCTGAATAATCTGACTGGAAATGAAAAATCCAGAAGGACTGTTGAAAATGAATTTTAAGGAGAAGTGAGATTTCTTTTTGAGTTCATATAGCATCAAATCTTTCCAAGGATGGGAGATTTCTCTGCTGTGAGATATCAGGATGTCTTATTGATCTTTTTGTTAAAACATGGAATAAAATTGAATATGTGTAGATATCTTATGGTGCATATCTAGGATTAAATTAATCCATCTAAAAAGACAACCTTCTTATACTATCCGAGGATGATTTCTTCCGTGTTGAAAAAATTTGATTGTGTAGAAGATGGAGATAAGTGATAAGTTCTTGTAGAGGCTTTTGTCTTGAGAAAGTCATTTTTAAAAGAATTAAAATCTTATAAAACCCATGGAAAATATATTGGGTTGGAGATGAAGAAAGTCTGAATGAAAATTTCAATATATTTATCACCCTTCTAGACCAAATGATCATGTTTATCCTGGTCTCAAACCATGCAAGGTTCTAGTTTATTCTGATGAGGATACTGAACTTAAGATGCCAAGATAAAAAGGAACTCCTTTTGATGATAGGAGTGATCCTGATATTTCTGAAATTCCAATGAATAAGAATTATGGACCTGCTAGTCCACCTATGGAATTTCCCACAAGAGAATAAATATTAGGTGATGAAGAAGAGTAAGAAACTGAAGTTACTAGAGTTGAAAGCTATGTAAGTAAATCAGATGAGGAATCAGATGATGATGGTGGTGATAATGGCGATGATAGAGGAAGGGTTGAGCATGTGAGTGACTATCTGAAAGTGGTACAACAGGTGGTTGATAGATCCAGTCATGAATCTGTTCATGGAGATGGTGAAGGAATTGAGCCTACTGATCAACAGGCTTATGGTCATAGAGATTATGAATATGAGGATAGACCACTTCATCCTAATGTTGAAAACAAAGAGCTCATTCAAGAATTGAATGATCTTATGGCTATTTTCTAACAGGAATAAGATCTAGTTCCAATGCCTCAAATTGAGGATGTAACTGGTGAAGCTGAAGTAGCTGGAGCTCATGCAGAACCTGTAGTTTGGTTGGTTCATGCTCCCATAAAAGTTGTTATGGCCAGATACCAGGATGAAGTAGTTGATGATCTTGATGATATACCTAAGAATCAGGGAAGAATGATTAGAATTGATACTGTTGATCCAAGAGATTGGACCTGCACTAGATAGTGGAATATTGATCCAAGATATATTATTTTTAGTTTAGATTATGACTCAGATGAGGAAAGAGTACATCCTCCTCTTGTTCCACAAGTCTATGTTGACCCAAAACCTATTTCACCTATTCCAATAGCTAAATATCCACCTTGGGAACCTGTATCCCAGTCAGTGCCTATTGACTATGTCACTAAGGATTATTTGAAAAAGTTTAAAAATGATCTATGTGAGTCTGTGGTAGCTTCATTGGGAACAAAAAATGAAGCCTCCACCTCCATAAGTATCTCAGATGATGATGCAGCAAAAATTGAAAGAATGGTGATTCATTAGATTCAACAGAATCTTATTACTATAGCAGAAACTGTTATTAGACAGAACAAATTGGTGAGATAAGATGTAAGAAAGATGAGAAATGAGTTGAATTCCTTAACCTCTGACTTCAATACCTCCTTTAGTGTTTTTATGGTATTTCTTAGGAACTTAGTAACTCATCTACTCAGTATTTACCAGAAAAACATGCAATAAGATCTTGGAAAAATGATGACTGTCCCATCCAATTCCAGGAGTGGGAGAAGTGTTGTTGCTGATTTGGAATCTCATAACGCTGTGATGAGAGAGGAAATTCAAAAACTCCAGACGGTTTCAGATAAAGAAACCCCTGAAAAAGTACATCTGAATACCGATCTTGTATGAAACATGGTCAAACAGTGCACAAATGAAGCCTCTGCAGCTCAGAAAGAAATTTGGGAAAAGGTGGATAAGTATTTCACTAAGATATACACCAAGCATGACCTCGTCAACCATTTCAATTTTTTGGCATAAAATCATAGAATTCCTCCAGTCACAGATGCCTTCAAAAATCAAGTTCTCCAATTGAATGATTTTACACCTTTGCTGAGTAAATTTATGTCGAATAAGGATGACTTTGAGAAGGCAATGCGATATGGTGGTGAAATCATTAATGACTTCATCAAATTGCTCAAACCTTATCTTCATGTCCAGTCTGAGGCTATTTTGATCCCTCCAGCTGCTTCAATTGGTACTACCTCTTAGCCTACTACTCCATTGACTATCTCTCAGTCTCTTACTCAGATTCGACTGATCATTACTGAGCAGTCTCCAACTTGTGTGTTGTCAGAGAGAAGGCCTAGCCTTGCAACCAAAGTTCCTACTAGTGTTTCCCTACCTGGTGTTATTATCAGACCTCCATCCTCTACCACTCCCAAACACTCTCCTTCTTCTTTGGATCCTTCTGACAAAGGAAAATATCCTATGCATCCAAATCCTTAATGATGGAATGTATCTTTTGAAAGGGTTTCGATCTTTTTTTCCCTTGTACTCTTATGCCTTTTAATGAAACTTCTTATGGTATCTTTCTTTTATATTACTTCTCCTTACTGATTTTCTATTTTTGTTAATCCCAAAAGGGAGAGAAAATAAGGGCATATATTGAGAGGGATATATCTTTTAACTAAAGGTCATACACTCTTCTTAATCCATTTATTGAGGGGGAGATCTGTTTTACCTAAATTCTAGAAATGAAAAACATTAGTTATATTTGAAAATTACATTTAGCTATGTTGAGATATATTTATTCTATATATTCTCATGTATTCCAAAATTTGTGATTATCAAAATGGTGAGATTGTTGGAACCTCTATGATATTTTATTTTTCATAATCACAGATAATGTCAATATACATATTCTAATCTTTATGCTAGTTTAATATCTCTTAGTAAATCAATTATGTCATACAACAACATATACTTTAATAAGTCAATTGCTTATATTCATGAATAAATATGGTTACAAATGTATTTATACATAACATTTTGCATAAAACTTAGTCTGGTAAGACAGACACTTCGAAATATTTCTATATTCCATAGAACTGATGGTTAGTTCGACAAACCGAAGCCGACACACCGAAACCGAAGTCTACACACCAAAACCGAAGCTGACAAACCAAAACTGAAGTCAGAACACAAACTGAAGTCAACACACTAAAACTGAAGTATGGCACACTAAAGTATTACAGACCGAAGGATGACACACTGAAGTCGACACACCGAAACTGAAGTACGACACACCGAAGTTCGACAGACCGAAGTATGACACACCGAAGTCGAGACACCAAAGTTCGACAGACTGAAGTATGACACACTATAGATGACACACTGAAGATGACAGAAAGATGTTATCAAACTAAAGACGACAGATCGAAGATGACTCACCATTTTTTATAAATAACTATTTTGAGTTTATTAATTCAAATTTATTCTAATGGTCATAATTGGAAAAATTAATGTTTCTGACATTTTTTTAATTTTGTATGTAGGACAATCTGTAGATAGAACGAGGTACATGCACATGCGAATATCTTTGTTCATAAAGGATGCTGGATTATAAAAGTACCTCATCTTTTTCATTAAAAAACTGTAGTACACGAAGTATTACACACTAAGACACGCTGAGACACAGACTATGAGAATATGAAAATAGAGGAACCAAGTTCTTGAGATTAAAAGATGATAATAACAAGAAACATTTTCCAAAAGATCAGTTTACATAGAGACCTTGAAGAGATGAACCTTTTCACTCCTCGAAGCTGGATTACATAAACTGCAATATATTTTTCTGAATACAAATTCTAGAAGAATACTCAAATACCATTTTCTCAACATCCATTGGGTCCATAGCATTACTTCGGAGCACACAGATAATTCTTAACTCTATTATATTTCTTAACTATATTGTGTTTTATCTTCAATAATTGAGTAGTGTGTATATTTGTTTGTATCACACACAGTGTCTCCTGAGCATAACTGGAGGATATCAAACCATCCTCATACATAGTCACTTCTTACACCTGTATCCCACGAAGAACTGTGGAAGTGATCTTGTGTGATCTGTTTATCTTTTTCCCATGAATAACTATGGTAGAGTTCAAGTGTGAGATGAATAGTTGGGTGTGCTATTGTGAACCCCGATCCAGGGTGTGAATCAAAATTATATTAATATAAACTTTTTGGTGGTAGTTGATCACCAAGTGGAGTGGACTAAGTGTCTTCTTGAGACTGAACCACTTGTTTTATCCACTGTGTTGATTATATTTTATTTCTTATGTGATATGTATTTTCTACATTAAGATAAGATGAAATTTGATAGTTAGTTTAGCAGGTTTTTACATTTGTTTTGAATAATTAGGTTTTCTTTGAAAGTTATGTTAATCGAGGGGTTAGTAAAATTGAGAACTAATCAATCTTATGAGAATAAAATTGAACCTTGAAGACATTTATAAATTCACTACAAACTAACTTTAAGTTTATTTTTATAAGGGGGTTTTATTTTTTAAATAATCCTTTTAATAGAAATTTTTATAGGTAATCAATTCACCCCCTATTGAGACATCTAATCCGACCAACATTTGGTATCAGAGGATTTTGAATGTTACTAATAGTTTTTGAAATCGTATCAACTATGATTATAGTTGTGTTTCAAAGATATTTGAATTTATTCTATTTCTAAATCATAATCTCTCCGAAATTCTTTTACAACCTTTATCATGGAAAATAGCCTAGAATGGGGTACTACTAATAGACCACCTTTCTTTAATGGAACTAAATATGGTCAGTGGAAATTTAAAATGAAGAAACATTTAGAAATTATTTGCTTTGAAATATGGGATGCTATTGAAAGTAAATATAAAATACCTGAAACTTATATAAGAACTTGGGAAGAATATACCAAATCTTCCTATAACAATAATTATAAAGCAATGAATGCTCTATACTGTTCCCTAGGGAATGAATAAGTTAATCATATTTATGCCTTAAAAACTGTATATGAAATTTGGAATACTTTAGCTATCTCTCATGAGGTAACAACTAATGTTAAATAAATGAGATTAAATACATATACTATTAAATATGATAATTTTAAAATGAATATTGATCAACCTATATCTGAAATGAATCTTAGTTTCAATGAAATAGTTTACACCATGAGTCTACATGGGAAACTTGTGGACAAAAAGGACCAAATAATGAGATTGCTTCAATGCCTACCTGATAGATGGAGAGGAACTTTTGTTTCTATCTGAGAATATTGTGACATAGGAAAAATTCCCTAAAGAAAATAATTATAAATATTATAATGTATGAAAAATAACACAAAGTAAATAAAGAAGTAGATGAGGAACCAAGGAAGAAGTCATAAGCATTCAAGACTTCAAATTCAAAGAGCAAATAAAATATTCATGTTCCTGTAGATAGTTTAACTAGTGAAGAGTTAGATTCAGACAGTGATGAAGAAATGTATCATCTTGCAAGAAGGTTCAAAAAGTTCTACTGAAATAATAAATTCTTTAGGAAGTAAAACTATAAGGGAAAGTATGATAGTAAAGGACAATAGAAGAAAGACAGAAAATGGAATGACAACTCAAATGAAATAATCTACAATGAGTGAAAACGAAGAGGTCATGTGAAGGCAGACTGCCCCAAGCTGAAATTTAAGAAGAAATATGAAGATAAAGGAAAGGGTGATAAAAAGGGTATGAAGGCTACATGGAGTGCTTCAGAAGACAGCTCCAGTGGATCTTATGCTTCTGATAGTGAACAAAACAATCGTGCCAACTTATGTTTCATGACAGAAACATCTGAGGTAACACTTAACCCTCCTATACATAATGCCTATTATTCTAGGAATAAGTTTGAGTCACATAATGATGAAGATATGTCTAAGGATGAATTATTTGAATACTATGAAATTCTTAAGGATACCTTTAATGAGTTCAAGGATAAATATAAATTATCAAAAAGGCATCAGGCACTAAATGCTAATTGCAAATGTGATATAGATATTGAAAAAGAAAAATGTGCCCAGCTGTTAAAAGAAAATACTGAACTCAAATTATCAAATGATCAATTAAAGAGATATCATGAGAAGTTTCCTTCTAGTAGAGATTCCTTGAATCAGTATCTAGGAAAATAGATTTCCCCAAAATATACTTCTAGGATAGGTTATCAATCAGGTCAAAGGAATTTATCTAAATCTCATTTTGTATCCATATTTGGAAAATCTGCGACTATTTTCAAAAAAACTGAATTGTACTGAAAGTTCCAGTCCGTAAAATTCTTTTATTGTATTCCATTACATAGGACCAAATAAAGTATATTTTTCAAATACATTATATTCTACATATAAGAAACCCATAATACAGTTTTGGGTTCTTAAAGCTTTTATTACTAATGTTTGTGGACCCAGAAAAATATGGGTACCAAAACCATTTCTTGGTTAAACTGTTTTGTAGGTAAACTTCCAAAAGATTTCTTATAAAAATATGTGGAACTTGGACAGTGGGTGTTCAAGGAATATGATAGAGGATTTTTCAAGCTTTAAAAGTATTATCAAGATCGATGGAGGACATATCACATTTGGTGACAATGGTAAAGGAAAAATCAACGGCCTAGGCCAGATTGGTAACCCTAAATCTATTTCAATTTCTAAATTATTATATGATGATGGACTAAAGTATAACCAACTTAGGATATCCCAATTGTGTGATGATGGATGTCATGTTAAGTTATAGAATGATCCATGCCATGTTTTTTATGCCAAAAATAATTTGTTATTTACTAATTTTATAAATGATAATATATATGCAATAAATTTAGACACACTAGAATCATAGAATGTATCTTGTCTAAATTAATTTCACAAAGAGTCTTGGATCTGGCATAGAATACTAGTACATTATAATATACAGTCTCTTAGAAAGTTAACTAGAAAAGTCCTACTTAGAGACTTACCCAAATTAGAGTTTCCAGACAATAAAGTATGTAGTCCTTGTCAAAAAGAAAAGCATCATAAAATCTATTTCAAAAATTAGAAAGAAGTAACAACTCCCCAACCTCTCGAGTTGGTTCACATGGACTTGTTTGGACCATCTAGAGTTTTGAGTCTTAATGGGAAGCACTATGTTTATGTTCATGTAGATGATTTCTCTAGGTATACCTGGACCTTTTTCCAGACTCATAAAAGTGAAGCATGTTCTCAATTTACCAAGTATTCTAGGACTATAGAAAATATCAGTAGACTTGAGATTAAATCCATAAGAAGTGATCATGGATGTGAGTTTGAGAATCTAGATTTTGAAGCCGTATTCTCACAAAATGGATATAATCGTAACATCTCTGCACCTATAACACCTCAATAGAATGGTGTGGTAGAAAGAAGGAATATAACATTACAAGAAATTGCCCGGACTATACTCAATGAATATGATCTACCCATTTATTTTTGGGCTGATGCTATTAATAAAACTTTCTACGTAATAAACACAGTCCTAATAAGACCCATTCTTAAGAAAACTTCTTACGATTTGTGGAATAATAGGAAACCCAATGTAGGTTATTTCAAAGTGTTTGGATTAAATTTTATATCCTAAATACTAAAGATAATATAGATAAATTTTCCTCAAAAATTTATGAAGGAATATTTCTTGGATACTCTACATCATGTAAAGCCTATATAGTTTTTAACAGGAAGACCCAATGTGTAGAGGAATTTGTACACATCAAGTTTGATGAAGCAGATCCTCATGATCCCAAGACCTAACCAGAAAATATTGAAGAGGATATGTCTAATCTGGACATTAATGATAAAATCACAAATCATCATGAGAAGGATTCTATGAAAACATATAGTTCTGAAATTTCTCCTCACCTTAACCATAGTGAACCAGGTCAACCTGGCTAACTTGAAATATCAAGTCCTACTTTCTCAATACCAACTAGAACCCTTAAGAATCATCCCTTAGATGCTGTTGTTGTAGATTTAGATAAAGGAACACAAACCAGATCTTCCATTAGAAACCAGATTAAATATCAAGCCTTCTTGTCACATCGTGAACCTAAAAATATCAATGATTCTATGGATGATGAATTTTGGGTAATGGCTATGAATGAAGAACTTAATCAGTTTGAAATAAATTGAGTCTGGAAACTTGTAGATATACCTAAGGATTCTTTAACCATTGGAACCAAATGGGTGTTTATAAATAAGGTATATGAAAGTGGAAATATAGTTAGAAATAAATCTAGACTAGTTGCACAAGTATATAATCAAGAAAAAGGAATTGATTATGGAGAGGCCTTTGCAACTATAGCTAGACTTGAGGCGATTATGAACTTATGTGCCTATGAAGCACACCTGGATTTTACACATTATCAAATGGATGTAAAAAGTTCATTCCTAAATGGTTATATAATTGAGGATGTTTTTGTTGAATAACCCCCAGGTTTTAAAAATCCACATCTTCCAAATCACATGTTCAAATTATCAAAAGATTTATATGGTTTGAAACTAGCTCCAAGATCATGGTATGAAAGTTTGAGTAATTTTCTTGTTTCTATAGTTTTTACAAAAGTACTTGTAGATCCCACTTAATTTATAACAATAATTTCAATAGAAGTTTTAAAAATCTTAAATATATGTAGATGATATTATTTTTGGATCTTCTAAAAATTCTTTATGTAATGACTTTTCAATCATAATGCAAAGTGAGTTTGAAAAGAGTTTAGTGGGTGAACTTAAATATTTTCTCAGATTTCAAATATTTCAAAATAAAGGATGCATTATCATAAATCAAAGTAAGTATAAAAAATATCTTTTGTAAAGATATGGATTTGATAGCATTAAGAGTAGTGAAACTCCTATAAGTTCTACATGTAAGTTAAATCTTGATGAAAATGGAAAATAATTTGATCAAACTACTTATAGAGGAATGATTGGGAGTTTGTTGTACTTAATTGCTAGTAGGCCGGATATTATGTTCAGTGTGTGTAAGTGTGTGAGATGTAAATCAAACCCAAAGGAGTCACACCTAAATAATGTTAAAATAATTTTCAAATACCTCAAGTATACAACTAATTAATTATTTGTTAAACTAACTAAATTTATTGATTTGATTAACTAATTATTGAATTAACTAATATTATTAATGTGATTAGTTGATTTTTGAATTAACTAAAAGAATTTATGTGATTAATTAATAATTTAATTATTTAATTTTATTGAAGTGATTAAATATTTATTGACCTAATTAATGTTATATATGTATTTAGTTAATTTTTAAACTAAATAAAGGGATTAATGTGATTAATTAATTGTTAAATCAATTTATGTTATTGATGTGATTAATTAATTTTTTAATTAAATAATAAAATATATGTGATTAGTTGATTATCAAATTAACTAATGGAATTTATGTGGAAAATTAATTATTGAATTAATTATGTGTTTATGAATGGTAACATGTACATTCAGTCATTAATTGTGAAATTATGAATTGTAACATGGTCATACAATTATGAAATTATGAATGGTAACATGGTTATTAAATTTTGAAATTATGAATGGTAACATGGTCATTCAATTGATAAATTATCAATGGTAACATGATCATTCAATTTTGAAATTATGAATGGTAACATGGTCACTCAATTATGAAATTATGGATGGAAACATGGTTATTCAATTTTGAAATTAAAGGGGCGTAATAATTTCGTTCTAGGATATTATATCCCTTAAGGATAGTACACTCATTCGCACGGGTAGAAGCAGGTATTGGGATACGGGTGTCCATGGGAACTCAGGGGTTTATGTGGTTAAATATTGAATAATTGATAATGTTATAACTATTTATTTATTCATTGTGATTTATTATTATACAACTGCAAACACTTTTATCAGATTGTATATTGTTTTAATTGTCGTTGGTGGTGTCCTACTAATTTTTACTCACACCCTACTCGGGTTGCTTGATCGGGACCCAAATAGATTTCATGGTTGTAGGACAAGATAAGGGAAAAGTCCTTGTGTTAGATGGTTGAGTTGTAACGGAGCATGGATGAGGGAACCAGATGAGGTTTAGCACCATCTTGGTAGTCATAAATGTCTTTATTTTTTTGTTCCATTTTGACACATGGCATGTACTTTAGCATGGAATATCTACTGCTTAACTTTGATATTGTAATTATAGTCGTGATCATCTTGTGATATTGGTTTATTCTTGTTATGGTCATTATTATTCTGTTACTGGTTCATGTTTCTCACTGGTGTATTACTCTAATAAAAGAGGTTATAGTCTCCCAATTATTGATTCAGGCCAGCATTGTTAGTTAGCATCCTCTGTCATTCGTGGAGGGAAAAGGCCATGTGTTATATAGATGAGATGGAATATATCATGGATGGGGGAAATAGACATGGTTTGGTACCTGCTTGGGAGTTGTCAGTGACATTACATTTGAGTTTCATTTTGACACTTGGATTATACTTTAGCATAGAATATCTGCTTCTTATCTTTGATATTGTATTTCCAGTTTTGGTTATCTTGTGATACTGTTTTATTCTAGTTATGGTCATTATTATTTTATTATTGGTTCTTATTTTACACCAGCGTATTACTCTAATAAAATATGGTATAGTCTCCCCATGATCGATATTGGTCCCTCACTACTATTAGGCAGCCTCTAGCATATGGGAAGGTGTGTGTAAGGTCATATGACCAACCAACATAGTGAACTAGTGTGTGGCACTCGAGTTGGGATGTCACATCATCCCTTGAGCACACAAAACAATGTAATAAGAAGAGTATATATGAGATAATGGAGTGAAGGTTGATTTGGTAGAGAATAAAATGAGTTCAAAAGTATCGAGAAGGAGCAGTGGATGATCCCAAAACCATAACTTAAGACTCTTCTTTCCATTATAACAAATAAAATAAAAACTTTCAAAATTAAATAGAAATTATTTATAACACCATGATATCATACCCTGATGAAAAACATTAAGTGAAGAAAAGGGACATATTTTGAGAGAGAGAGAGAGAGATTTTATTTAAACATTTAAAATGGTTAATAGGGAAATAAAACAAAGAAAATTACTATGAAATAGTTGTTATAGAACCTCTATCCTAACTCTTAAGTTCAAAATTCTATCAAGAGTATGAATGAGAGTTATATTTAGAGGGAAGGAAATTTGAGGTCTCGACCTATCCACCTTCAAATATCCCCTTTAATGGAACACATGATTAACATGGTAAAATTGGATTTCTTTACCTCCCCACTAATTTTTTATGATCAGGAGATATTCATATTTTAAAAAACATAAGACTTTCATAGATTCAAACATACCTTATGTTGGACCCTCCATGATATTGTAGTTTTCATAATCACAAATAATATTAATATATAGATTCTAATATTTCAATTCAGTTTAATATCTCTAAGTAGATCAATTATTTCATATAGAAACATATACATTAATAAGTCAATTGCTTATATTAATGAATAAATATGTTTACAAATGTATTTATACGTAAACTTTTGCATAACACATAGTCTGGTAAGACAGACACTTCACAATCTTTCTTGATTCCCTAGAAATGATGGTAAGTTTTACAAAACGAAGCTGACACACTGAAACTGAAGTCAGCACACTGAAATCGAAGCCGACACACCGAAACCGAAGTCGACACACCGAAACTGAATTCGACACACCAACACTAAAGTAAGACACATCGAAGTTCAACTGATTGAAGTATGACATAATGAAGTCGACGCATCAAAACTGAAGTACGACACACTGATGTTTGACAGACCGAAGTATGACACACCAAAGTTGACACACCAAAGTTCGATAGACCGAAGTATGACACACCGAAGTTGACACACCTAAGATGACAAACCGGTGTTATCAAAACAAAGACAACAGACCGAAGATGACTCACTAATTGTTATAAATAAATATTTCAAGTTTATTAATTCAAATTTATTTCTAACGGTCATATTTTGAAAAATTAATGTTTCTGACATTTTTAATGTCGTTTGAAGAAAAATCCATAGACAGTATGAGGTACATGAACCTGTGAAGATATTCATGCCTAGAGGATCCTGGAGTATAAAAAGACCTCATCTTTCACTTTAAAAAAAGTGCAGTACAAGAAGTATTACATTTTGAGACACAGACTGTGCGAATACGAAAAGATAGGAACCAAGTTCTTGAGATTACAAAACGATAGTAACAAGAAACATTCTCCAAAAGCTTAGTGTACATAAAGACCTTGAAGAGCTGGACCTTTTCACTCCTCAAAGATGGATTACAAAAACTGGGATACTCTATTCTGAAAAAAACTTCTAGAAGAAGACTCAAATACCATTTTCTCAGAATCCATTGACTCCAGAGCATTACTTCGCATCACACAGAGAATTCGTAACTCTATTCTCTTTATTATTTATATTTTTCTTTATCTTCACTAATTGAGAATTTTGTATATTTTTGTGTATCACACACTGTCTCCTGAGTATAAATAGAGGATATCAAACTATCCTCATACATAGTTACTTCTTACACTTGTATCCCATGAAGAACTATGGAAGAGATCCTATGTGATCTATTTATCTTTTTCCCCTGAATAACTTTGGTAGAGGTCAAGAGTGACCTGGAAAGATGGGTGTCCTATTTTGAACCCTGATCTAGGGTTTGGATCAAAAGTTTATTAATAATATTCTTGGTGGTAGGTTATCATCAAGTGTAGAGGACTGAGTCTCTGCTTGAGACTGAACCTTTTGTTTTATCCGCTGTGTTGATTATCTTTTATTTATTATGTGATATGTATTTACTCCATTATGATAAACTGAACTTTGATAGTCAGTTTAGAAAGTGTTTACATTTGTTTTGAACAAGTAGGTTTTATTCAAAAGTTTTTTTACTCGAGAGGTTAGTAAAACTAAGAACTAATCAATCTTCTGAGAATCAAATTGAACCTTCAAGACATTTATAAATTCACTACAAACTGACTTTACATTTATTTTTTTAGGGGGGTTTTATTTTTTAAAGAATCCTTTTAACAAGAAATTTTTATAGATACTCAATTCACCCCCCTCTTGAGTCATCTACTCTGACCAACACATTAATTATTCACCCACCATGTCATGTGATATTTATTATGGTCGTTTTAATTTGGTTTCTTTTTTAGAAGCCTTTAATAATCCCTTTATGTATTCATTCCATGATCACAACCACAATGATAATATCACTGTTTTATGTGTAGACACCACCTTTGAAACAAGGCTTCACAATCCATGACATAGTCTCAATCATTTCACTCCAGCCACATCACTTCATGTATTCCCTTTCTTCTCTTCATGTATTTTCAAACACAGTAAGCATTCTATTGAATATTTTATTGTTCATTCCATCCATCATCGAAACTCTCACATGTAGTAGTTTTGATCCATTATTTTTCTTCTAAACATATTCCTTTAAAATTCGAGTTTACATATTCATAGCCTCTAAAAAATCATTGATACCATTACATAGCCTCCATTTATCATTACAAACATAGCCTAGGACCTTTATGTAGAACTTCTCATAACTATTTGGAAATTCTTTGATTACCCCTTCATAGTGAATCTAGATAATATTTGACCATTATTAAATATATAAAACATGGTATCCACCCTTATATAGGTACATGAGACCTTGACACGACTTTAAATGTAGTTAGAGAGTTTCCCAAAGATCCCCTCGAATATCTAAGGCAGTTCTAGATTATCGTAGTGAAGATATTCACCTTCCTAGGGATTAATTCATCATTATATATTAGGATTAAATCTCAACACAATCTCTATGGTATTATTTGAGTATTTTTCTGGTGTTTCATGAAATTCAGCGGCATGAAGGTGTATCACAATGATGATAAATAACAATACGGATAAGAATAACACAATGGATCTAATTTGAAAATTCATGGTGAAAGTGTTTCAATGATGAGAAATATTTACTCGCTCCTTATTTTACATCATTTAATTTCTCATAGTACCTATGATATATTATAATTGATGTGTCATTAGGCCTCGAGATGATCATCTTGTGTGTCAACCCACATTGTTTCTCCAAATTAGTGCCTCCTTTCTCTAAATGTTCCTCTATTTCTCTTACTCTTTTTAAACCCTAACTCATGATTGGAATTTTCCTTACTCTCCTATGATATGAATTATAGTAACAATTATCTAGTTAGTTTGATATCTAATGTATTCCTGACTAGTTATAATCCATGTTTTTTTAGAAAACTTTTTGATAGATCTTCAAAATAATTATATGGTCACCACCTAAATGTATTATGATTACAATCTTCAATGTCATATGATAGAACTTTAATTCATATAATATGGTCATCCAAAGTATTACAATGGAAATTAATCAGAAGTTACTTCTTCAAATTTTAAATATTGGAATCCTCAATGTCTTATGGTCCTTCTATCAAATTCATATAGTGAAAATCGTCAAAGTCATATGATATGTAGTTATAAATCCATATGCATGGTACCTTTATCAAAAAATCACGCAATGAACTTATCTAGATTTCTAGAATCCCAATTTTACATAGAATACCATTGGTTTATTTAGAATCAACTTCACCCACCTAAATTAATAATTGAACCTTTTAAAACTAAATGTAGGTTCGATAATAATTATTCTAAATATAAACAAAAAAATTAAAACTCAAGAATTAAACCTTTTTCACAATTAAATCCAAAATAATCATGTATAATAAATATATTTTAGTTACAAATTACATTAGAATTTTGGGGGATTCAATACATTAAAATTAAAAGTAAAAAATATAGAAATATTTTCTATATTAATTCCCCCAAACATAAATATTACACTTCATAAAATCATTTTATACCAAGGTTAATTAATATATCTCATGATATAAATGTCATAAATTTTCAATTAAAAAACTAAATGTAATATCATGCCATATAAATGGATTTAAATGTTCTCTTACCTCCCTAATCAAAAAATTCATTCAATATTTTGTTAATTCTCATATACATTTTGTTATTACATCCCCAAATGTGAATGTATCTTTAATTAAGGATTTTGAATTCGATATTTCATTGTTTCCCAAAAAAAAAACATGAATTTCATAGGCTAGATATTGTCCTAAAATATCATATTAATAGAATTAAAAAATTGTGATAGTCATGAGTAATTTACTTTATATTTTATAAGGGTAAGGTTTTAGAGGATTTAGATTTAAAAAATTATAAACTAAAAGAAGGTGGATTGGATCTAAAATAAATTAAAATTCATAAAAAATTTAAACTCAATAATAGATACTTACTCACTCCACTTTCACATTTATTTACCTATAATAAACTTTTTCTTCTCTAAGATAGTTCACACCTTGTAAATTTCATCAACAATAATTTTTTATTCCCTTTTTTTCCTTTTATAGTATTTATTCATCTTAAATTCAAATTAAGAGTTTTTGTGTAGAATAAATTTTTTGAGTGAAAAAGTGGAATTTTTTTTCTTCAAGTAGTGGTTAACTTTGACCCCATATTGGAGTGTAATTTTTTCTCATCATCAAACCATTACAACATTTATGTCTTCAAAATCAGTATATAAAACAACATATATCACATTAAAAAATATTTTTAGAAAAATATTTCCAATACATTATCCAAATAATCTTCTTCATCACCTACACATGAGTTCAATCATATTAAAGAAATTAATCATTTAGAAATGTAGAGAGGTATTTTTTCATGTAATATAGTTTTTAACAAGGTTTCACATGGCCACTAGGGGATTTATAAAATATTAAAATATAATACTTTCATAGGAAATAAATTTCGATGTAAAAAATGGGATTTCAAAATAATGCCTCAATAAAATTAAATGTAATTCATGATTTCCAAAAATGTTGAATAAGAGGAAAAAATAACTTATATATTTCATAACATGCATAAAGAATCTAAAGAAAAACATAAATGGAAAGAAGATGAAAAATACTCTTAGAAACCACTTGGGTCGTGGTAAAATTTTAAACATTGTGAAAAGTACTATTTCATGTGAGTTTAACTTTGAACAAACATAATTAAATAATCATATTGAAAATAAGGAAAAGAATTACATTTCAATAATAATTTAAAATTATTTATAAATTCAGATAAATTAGTTTTTCTAAAACATCAACATTATAGAAATTTTCAGAGAGATTTCAATGAAGCTCAAGAGATCCATAAAACAAACCCAAAATCTAAAACAAAAAATACAATATAAAAATTAAAAATTGATTATACCAAATTCTGCACATTTTGATAGTCACCAATAACATTGTGATTCATAAAATTATTTCAGTATTATTTCATAGTAATTTTATTAGAAAAAAAATTATAATATAAAATTAGTAGTATAAATAATATTATTGGTAGGGGAAGATATGAGCTAAAATCCCAAATGACACCCACTAAAATCCTACAAGTAAAAAATGAAATAAAATTTATTAGAATAAAAAATATTAAAAACTAATAAAAAGTGAAAGGGGACGAAAATAAGGATATATCTTGGTTTAACCCAAAAGTAGACAGTTGTTTTTGGTGTCCCAAATATAGGCAGTTCTAGTTGTTATCCATAGTCAGATGGTGGGTATAACTTCTTTAACAAGAATCATGAAAACTTCTTTCTTCCAGTGCACATAACTTTATACTTCATATGAAATTCCTCATGGGTAGTGTATAATATATTCATTCCCTTGAATATCAGGCACAATTTATATCGTGAGTTTTTGAGAAAATAAAGGTTCTCTTATTCTTGGATACTACTTTTGTAGTATCTATTTTGATATCTAGGGCTTGATCATCATGGATTGTATTAAATGAATTATACAAGGGAAAGTTAGAGATATATTCATGTTGAATGAAATTAAAAAAAAAGGTAAATTTATATCATAATATTCCCCTTTAAAGTGAATAATTTTTAACTAACATTATTAAAGATAAATCACTAAGATATACTCAGGTACTTCCTCTAGTGGATGTTTAATAGGTTCAGGGAGATCTATATATTCCTAATCATCTGTAATGTATTTTTATTATTCATCCTCTAAAGCAATCCAGTTTTTTTCCAAATATGAAAAATATAACCTATGGGAGTTAATTCTCAATTTAGTATCTATAAAGTAAAAAAGAAAATTAGATCAAGAAAGTGTTGAATACTTAGGTTGGTTTGACTTCAAGTGTTGTTTCATTGCTCAATGCCTCTTGGAGATGAGTTATAGTAGATATAATTAGGTTGTTAGGATCCACTATATTCTCCAAAAATTCCACTAAATGGGTGGTTTCTTCTTCTAAGGCCATATAAAGGAATAGAGATGATGATTATTTAAAAGAAACATGATAGTAGGGAAATATCTTTGATAACAATTGAAATTAAAAAATATAGATAATTCAATTTGAATTCTAATCCCTTAAACTAATTAGATTCAGGTGTATGTTCTTATTACAAGGCCTTTAGAATGACTCTTTATGATTTGTGAGAAAATGGTTGTGTAGTTAAATTTACACTTCAAGGGTGTCTTATTAGAATGTAGAAGGTATAAACTTTCTTATACCATGACTACTTTTCTATGGGACTGTAGAAAGTAATATGATAATTCAATTATCTTCTTGGCTAAGGAATCCAAAAATGGTAGTTTTATTCCATCCTTTAAGTATTGGGTGAGATCCTAGAATTATCTCTCTCCATGGTTGAATTTTCAGACTCCGCTCATTTTCCTAGATAATAATGAAACAGTATATTCCATAGGTTAATTTTTGTAAAACAATGCTTTACTTTTTTTATATTTTTAAATTATATTATTAAAGTTAATTTTTAATTTATAAAATATAAACAAAATTTAAATAAATAATGTGTGAAATAATCTTATCTCTATGATCATGACATTAATTTTAGATATGATCTTGTTATGGGATGTCAAAAATATATTATTTATTTTACTAGTGCAACATAGGGGTTAAATAGGTTCATCCAACTTAAATAGCTTTCTCAGTCAATTACTAACTATTTCTAACTCACTTATTATATTTTTCGTATTATTTATTTTATAGAAATAAAAAAAATATAATATTTTAAATATATAATTAGTAATAAGAAAATAAATAAATATAGATGAAATAATACTGATAGAGTAAAGTGTTAGCTGGAAAGGTTTTGGTCCTTGGTTTGGCTACTGAGGTTTCTTCATTATTCTTTATATATTATCTATGATCTATATGAAATTACATTCCATAATATATGGTCTAATATCATATACATTGAGTGTAAATTTTAGAATGCCTAGGAGATCTATAGATCATAAAAACATCACCTCCTCCAACATTAAAGAATACTGAATTCACCTCAATTAAGAATGTCTCACCTTTAAAAACCATGCACTATCTTACATCATTTCATCACATGAATACACTCCAATCAAGGGTACAATCAATATTAGGGATGGAATGATGGTTTGGTGTAGAACATAATGAGTTTAAATTCATTTTTTTGAGTGGTGGATGATCTAAACACCAAAACTTAAGAGTCCTCTCTACCATACAATGAACAAAATAAAGAAATTATGAATTAAAGAGAAATAATTTGGGAACACTGTTAAATCCAACCCTGAGGATAAGCCTCAAATAATTCAATCACCATCATATGTGTAATAGATCATGGTAAATATAACAAATAGGGAGAGAGATAGAGAGAGACAATCAGTATATATATAATGATTATTGAAGCTTGAAAAATTTGAAACAATGAAATAAAATAAAGAAAAAAACATCAAAATAATAGTGATAAAACCTCCAACTGAACTCCTGCATTAAGAATTCTCTCAAGTGTGTAAAAAAACCTCATATTTATATTAAGGTATCCCTAATTTATTCACCTATCATTCATAAAATTTCCAATTCAATGGTGTGCATGATTAGTGTGGTCAAACTGGCATTCTTTCCTTTCTCACTTCTATCGAAATATCTGAATTGGTCTTTATATTTTAAATAACTAATGACTAGATTGGGATTAAACTTTACTTAATTATGGATCCAATATAGAATAAAATATTTTCTATGGGTATTTTCATTTGGTCCCTTCATATAGTATCCTCTTTCCATCCCTTGGAACATATATACAATAAGCATAACCATACTAAAAGCATTAATGTTTTGCATTCAAACACTACATGTGAAGTAATGAACTAGCCTTGGCTTCCAACAAAATTAGAACTGACCTGGATCTCAACTAACCCATGGTGTTTTCCCAATCCTTATGGGTTGGAGAAAATTTCCCGGGAATCATAATACACTCAATTAGAATATTTTTCACTAACAAATACATTTTAAATAGTTATATAATTCTACCATAATTTAAAAATGACCATATATATTTATGGGTTCTTTTCCAAAAAAATAAAGAGTTTAAAATAACAATAAACAACATAAACAAAAAATAGATATAACATTTTCAAAATTACCCTCTTATTAACCCTCCAATTCCCTGACATTAAATAACCCCTTGTTCCACTACAACCTCTATAGAATAGTGTTTCCACCAATAACCATAACTGAAAGAAGAAAATGACATTTTTGGGAAAACATGGGAAAATAGTAAAAATAAACACAAACATGCCTTATCAATCAAAATTTTGTGGCCTGAGTTTTTACTTTATCAAAACTCAGATACCATTCCATGACTCAAATAGAGAACTTAAAAATCCACTTAGTCAACAAACACTGAGTGGTGTGATTAGGGTGTGATATCAACATCCTAGTGGGTAAGATCTGCAAATTACATTATTTTATTTTTCAAATAATACAAAAAATAAATTTTTAAATACATTTAGAAAATAGATTTTATAAGTGAGTATATGAGAATAAACATCAAAATCAACCATTTTAAAAAACATTCATTTCTTTTCCATTAAAAGAAAATGATCACTTTAAAATCTTTTTCTTAGCGTAAGCCTTTATTATTAAAAACTCACAATTATAAATCCTTTTTTTACCAAAAACAAATCCATGTAAAGAAAGCCTTTGAAGATCCCCTATTTATTAATTTAAAAAAATATCCGTAAAAGGAAACCAAAAACAATGAAGTGTACTAATGATGGAAGAGATAAAACACAAGGATAAATAATAGATTAAATTTTAGATGAATAAATAAAAATAAACAACTGTAGAAAACCGTGATCCAAACATAATCCAAAATGTAATTGTGTGTAACAAGTTGAATGAAACACCATAATAATAATCCATGACACCTAGGAAAAGAATTGAACTATATGTTCCAATGAAAATTGACTCACTCACGGAACACTAGCTGACTATGTGACCTTAGAAAGTAAGATAAAGTCAAGAACTCAATATTTTAGTTGGTGTCCTAAAACAAGATAGTTTGTACATTATATTACCATTTGTATTCAAATAATTGAATACAAAATATGTATTATCACATTTTTTTATTCTTGACTTTAATGAGATAATTTCATAAAATATATGTCGCATGAAAATAGGTCACATAAGTTCCCTACTTTTATGATAACCTTGAGTCGCTATGATGATTTTACATAAATATTTTCCCCTATGGTTTGGATGAATAAATACAATAGGGAAGATAGTATTTAGATTGTTAGGTGCAAGTGATCATATGGGGATGAGGCTACATCTCATGAAGTTATCACTTGGTAGTCTCAGATATGGGAGATTATGAGGATATAATCTCTAATAGAAATTATATATATTCTCATGTCATTGGAAGTATTATATGTATGCATATTTAATGGGATTTATACTTTAAGACAATTCTTAAAACATATCATGACTCACGTACTAATATGTATTTATAATACCCATGATACGCTACATTCACATGATGTACGATACATTTTGAATGTCATGGTCGATATATTATTAATGGATTGTTGAGGAGAGGTTTTACCTTTCCATTCAAGGATATTGATATCTCAACCATTTGATTATAATGGAACCTTCAAAATGAATTCCATGGACATGGTGATATAGACAAGTTTATACTGTATAATCAAATAAAGATACATCAATAATTGAGGTTTATGACCTGAATATATAAACCACATAATGAGATATCAATAAAAAGGGATTATATTACATAGTGCGCACACATATGTAGTTTTAAAAGTTGAGACATTAAAATTATCCTCATGGGTTTCTTGACCCATTTCTAGATAGTAATCTTAGAATTTAGACAAGACTACCTAATTCTAATGAGGAACAATCCTTGAGGGTCACACACATAGTGTTTCTATTAAACTCAATTAAATTATAATTTCTTCTAATTATTGGAATAAATATTGTTCTCAAGTTTGAGGAATAATTTTATATAGGACTTCTTGATTTCTTAAATTAAATAAATATTTATTCACAAGTAAATTATTTAATTAAATGGAAATATACTATTATTTTATTTATTTAATGAATGAATATTTAAAAAAATATTTATTTTATTTTTTGATAAATTCTAATGAGTAAGACTAGGATGACATGAGGCCCAGTGATAAATATTAAATTACAATACGGTAAAATAATATTTATCATTGTGCCATTTATCGCATGCCATGGGAAATTAATATTCTTATTATTATTACATGTAAAGGAGTCTTCTGAAGGTTAAATATATTATTGAGGGACTTTTTGAAATTAAATAATATTTTAACCCTAAACTTAACTCTATAAATACATGATTGTGTCTATTATGTTATGTTTGATCGATTATTTGAGAATCATTGTGCAAAATGAAATCTATATCTCTCTCTCAAAACAGAAAATTACTCTAGAGATTATTCACTCAAGATCGAGAGATTATCTTTCCTCAATAACCTTATCAAGAATGATAGTACAAGGAATCTTTCTCAATCTCATAGGAATCATCATAGAAATCAAGAAGAGCATTCCAATATGATAAATCATCCATGTTTCCACCCAATAATCAATAGGTTGTGTTCAAATAGCAAAGAAGCATATGTGCATCACCACTAGAGGGATACTACACATGGATCCTACCACTATGATGATAGTATACCAAAATAGTTTTAGATGATCAATATTTTTTGAATGAAGTTCTCATGGATGAGTTATTATTTCTCCAAATCTATTTTAATTAATTAAAAAATTAACATGAATGATCCTCTTGTTTCATGCTTGTCTTCTAAGATTCATTGGAAAAAATCCTTTGGTCAGGGATTCCATGTCGTGTACATCATGGAAAATCAATTGAATTAGACAACTTATAAGTTAGGTCAGGCCACGATAAGTTCTTCTACTACCCATGGAAACTTTAAGTGGTATCATAGTGGACACATTTAAATTTAAATTTATTTAATAATTAATGATCATTTATGAATTTAAAAATTATATTTCAGTTCATGTTTTATTTCACTCTTAATCTATTGTTGAGATATCTTCTTCCTTTTTGATTCTCACTCACTCACAGATCGGTAAATAATTAATAAAGAACGCATATTAAGAACCTATCAAGAGGTTACAACAACTTTGGATGGATAACACAAGATTACATGATGTTAACTCCTTTGACACAGGCCATGTATCGCTGTTCATTACACCAAGACACATGTGTTGACTCTCGGTCATCGTTTAATGACTAAACTATTCATGAATTAAATGCATTCCATGTGTAAACTAGCCATTGTGGCACGTTGTTTTTCGGATAATATCATGTGTAGTCCACATGATTTTATGGTGGAAAACATTGTGACAAGACATTTTGTGTAATTAGTACACTCTGTGTTTCTAATACAAGTTGCATACATGATGGAAACCATATAACTATGAAGTAACACTCCATGTATCCTTCATAAAATTAATGTACCTCATAATAAATCTATTCAGAGATTAAATTCCAAGTCCCTAGGCATGTATTGTAGATATTCAGCAAAGCACCGTACACACTGTGTTGCCAGCCTGCACACACTGAGTACATTACCTATTTACATGGAAATATAAAAATTAATTAATTACTCGATTAAAACACATAGACTTGAGTTTTCTTGAGTCATTTAGTTGATAGTACACACTGTTCATTAAGTTTTATAATATGTTACATACTTAATTAATTCTTTGTAATATTTGAAACTATAAGGAATGTATGATTGACGTGTACTACAAACTCAACATGCATTAAATCATACGAGAAATGTAATTCTCAAGTGTTCCATGTGTCATTAATATGAAAGTACAAACCATGAAATTACCACACATCTTGTGTGAAAAATATTTCATGTGATTGGATTGTATAAAATAAGGACTACACTGTGTAGTTCAACAAGTTCTCATTGTGTTTATTCCATATAAAAAGTTGTGTAATTATTTTTATTAATTTTAAATAAAATAAAATATTTTTTTAATCACAAAAAATGAGAATATATATGGTGACTAGACAAAATAAGATAAATTTAACTAATTGATTAATAAGATAATTAATTTTATTAATTCGTTCATATTTATTTTAATAGAGAAAAAATTGAAATAAATTCTAGATAATTATTTTAAATGTGTAGTTACTGAATGTGTATGTCCAATCATAAGCTTTAACCAGACCTATGTATGTTTCTATTTTATTCTATTTTATTTTATTTTATTAAATTGGTTTGAAATTATTTTTTATTAATTAAATATAATTGATGGTGTTTCATCCCACCCTATTTAATTATGTAGGATCTTCATGTCCAAGTTTGTTTAATGTAATTCCCAGTAACCAAACCCATGGTTCCCCTCACTTGCGTGTGAGTTATAAGACATATTTAATAAATCGTGTATCCTAAGTATCATATAATTGGATCAAGTTAGAGATGAGTTAGAGGAGGTTCAACAAATAACATAAGAGAAACCAACTCAAGCGATGCATAGGTGGATAGTTGAGATTTTGGAACTCATACCAAGTCCAGAAAAAAAAGTTTTTCCTTTGTGTCATAGGTAGATTTATTATCCACTCAACAAATCAACCATCAGTTAAACTCATAATCATGTCATTTATTTATTTATTTTATTTCTTCCTTATAAATGGTTTATTTTATGGGTTCAAGACCATGATCACTTATATAAATTGATTTATATGAAGAACTTGAATTAAAAAAGGGATTATGTGTAAATTTGTTATCGGATCATGTATAATATATTAATTAAAATCTTCAAAATATTGAAAAAAATGTAAAAAGGATAAAAGAATGAATTTTATGTATAATAAACAAAATACCTTAACTAAATATTAGTTCATGTTAAGTCATCCATTAAATTATTGAGAATGAAACCATATAACTCAGTGTTGGTCCAACCCACATTGGGATACTTACCTTTATTGGGGAGTTCTTAAAAAAGTTTTCGGTTGACTTTTAAAAGTATACAAAAAGATAACTATACATTCCAAGTAAAAGGGTTAGGGATAATGGGAATTGATAAAATAATGGGAGCCGTATAATTAAATTAATTTTTTTGGAAATATTTTCATAGATAAAGTACAAATAATCTCCTCTAAATTTTTTTAGTATCAAATAGAAAGTTAAAAAACCAAAAAAATTAATCAAAAAAACTATCTTATATAAATATAATATCCTTATTATAACAAACTTCGAGAAATTTTACAGGTTTTTGTACCACGTACTATGCCTATAATAGAAGTTATATGTTTTAGGGTTCTTATTTCCTAGTCAGCCTTTTGTGGAGGAAAATGAGGAAAAGTTACTTGTCTAAGAGAAACACTTCAACAATTCACTAGATGTATGGTTTTTAATTTTCTCTTGAATATCAAATGATCTATGAAAATCATATGAAACTATGGATATATATTCATTTATCAATCGTCTCCGATATCTTTTTTTTTTGAGAGGTAAATAAAAGAACATTCTGAGATCGCTAAGGAACACTTCATGTGAGAGCTTAGAGAAGGGACACTAACTCAGACTCTTGTATTCAAAAATGATTAGATAAATCGAGTGTCTAAAAATTATTGGGCTTAATATACCCAATTAATTGTGCATCAATCTCATTATCACCTCACTCCTTCAGATATTATCTAAATTTATTGTGAATTTTAACCTGAAAAATATAAACATGTCACTCCTAGATCTCCTCAGCTTAATTTTTTATACTGATAAAAAATTGAATCCTAAAAAGTCCCTTTACCTTATGAGTAATAAGAAGAAATTTAAGGAAATGTGAACCAAGACTATGTCCAACTCTAATTCTTTTATGACCCATCATTCAAATAAGAGAAAGAAAAAAGGGGAAGTGAGGGAGAAGGATAATATCTGGTTTTTATATGGAATGAAGGACCATTGAAAGAAGAATTATATAGTGAGAGGGAAAAAGGTGATTCTTCTGGTATGTTCATTATCGAGTGTGGACTTTTAATTTCTTTGAATTGGGTATTGGATATTTCTTGTGTGTAATGAACTGGATTGGGATTCTATCTAACATAGCTACCAAACTAATCTTACACATGGATTGAAAGGTGTTCCTAATCCCCATAGGGTGGAAACTGGTAATTGGTAATCATATAATAAACCTTAGGGAATGATTTATTGTAACACCCCAAGATTTCATAGTATGCTATTTCTTCAAAGTACTTCAATAACTTGCACTACATGCAACACTGAGTTCAAGCACTCCACGAATTACCAAACTAGCTGTTCAAAAGTTATTATGAATAGTACTAACTGAATTTTGAAATTTATATAATCCTTATAATTTTAGAATCCATAATATGATTTTCTTAGACATAATTTAAGAACTAATTCATTTTTTTAGAAAAAAAATGTATTTTTCAAAAAAAATGCACTTTTACCGCCTTTTAATGGTGAATCCTTGTTAAATCCAATATTTTAAACTTTTATATATTAAATTTGACAGAATAAACTTCTTATTTATAATCGGGACATAATAATTTAGTTTCAATAAATTTTTGGTGTTTTTCTAATAACTTTCATATTTGGGTGAATAGTGAAAAATACTATATTTTAATAGAAAAGAATTTTTTAATCAAAATAATTTATAGTGTTAAATTATACATTTTATTGTTTTGTAAGTATAAATAGATTATATTTTTACCATTTAATCCAATTCGGGTCATTGTAATTAATTTTACATTGAAATTGGACATAAACAAGTGTCAATCATTTGATAGTTATTATTTCTTAAAAAATACGCATTTTGGTTTTGACAACACAAATTAATTTTAAATTAATAACTGAAACTTATATGTTTTTAATTTGATAAAATATACTTCATTTTTGAATTTGGAATATCAAAATTATCTTAGGGTGAATTTTTGGTATTTTTCTGAAAACTTTCAATTTTTGGATGAATGGTGAAAAACACAGAGTAATTGTTTAAAACCGACTTTTTATTTAAATAACTATTTATTATATTTAAATTTATTTTTTTTCATAATAGATAAATAATACCTATATAAGTTCAATGTAAATAATCGGAGTCCTTTTATAAAAAGTTTAGATGTATAAAAATTTGATTGAACTTTTTTATCGTCTTTTACCCACCTCTTAGAAGCATTTGCAAATTTTCATAAAACATAATTTTACCACTTCTGTGAATTAAATTTAAAAAATATGAGAGGCAAGTTTTATATGAGTAAGTAAAATTTTGTTCAATAAGATAAAAATTATTTTTGGTGAATAGTAACTTTTGACTTTTATTTACCACTGTTAAAAGTAAATAGGGTAATTAAAGTTAAAAATTACATTATTATTACCCTAACACATGTCCTAATTCGATTAGATAAATGTAATTTGACCAAAAACAACCTTAGTAATAAAATATGATATTTTAGGTCCACTTGGATTAGATTAGGACATTTATTATTATTTAATTTAAAGAAGAGTTAAAAGTGTTAAATTCAAGTTTTCATAATTAAAACATTTTTAATATAGGTTTATAAATAAGATAAATTCGACTATAAATATTCATTATAAAGATAAAAATATTTACTAAATAATATTATTTTATTTATGATTTTTAGGTATTAAACAATTAAATTTATTTCTGACACAATGATGATGCAGTAATTACCTTATTAATAAAAGATTAAAATAATTGATATTATAAATTCCAAAATAAATGTAATTTGAGACTTATGATGAATTAAACGAATTTAATAGGTCAATATGACATTTTAAGGTTCATTAAATCAATTTTTTATAATTAATCATGCTTTTAAAATTTTATCAAAAAACAAATACCAAATAGTGTCAAAATTGACATAAAATAGTTTTAAAAAAAATATTAAATTATTAATTGATATAATGGTCCTAAAAATATAATACTCTTCCAAAATACTTCTATAATAATATATATTACACTAATGAAACAATTGGGGCTCTATTGGCATTTTATAGTAAGTTTATTAACCATATAATATAAAAATACATAGAGACATGGTAAATGTCAACCTATTTTACTAAGAGTTAAATCTAAAAGTTAACGTTAACATGGTCACCTAAACCTATCTAAAACCTATTGGTTGAGAGGTTTTAGATCCATACCCATATTATCCTCTAAATAAATCATTTTTGAGCCATTAGAAACTGAAAATGATTTTATTATAAAATAATATTTTAAGCTTTTCCTAAAGTGACCCTCACCCCTCTTATAAAAGGGCACTCCCCCTTCTCTTTAATTCACACATTCAAAGCCATTTGGCTCGTCCAAACCCTACCCAAATACCCTCTCAACTATCCTAAATTCATCTTATAGGACCATATTTGGTCATAAATCCAACCTAAGGATCCATTTTGATCAAGTGAAATGGAAGAACCCAAAGAAGAGGTAAATATTTCATCACCTCTTTCAAGTTGTTTTCTTCTTCCACTTTCTCTTTATTTGTTGTTTCAATTATAAAAAATAACTCTAGTGTCTTCTATATAGTATGATATTATTATAAATATGTTACAACCATATTCATTATTTTATCCATCCTGTGAATGACATGTCACCATATGTGTGTACGTACAGCTTACTGTTTCCACGTCATAGTGTAGTTGTGAATCAACACATTATTATTTGGATGGGTATAATAATGATGTATAATTGCTGTAAATAATAAATATAACATGTTAATTATTCTGTATATATGATTTAACATCTATTTACATACGATTTTAAATCAAAAGAATGATATTATCGCTCGTGCGTACGTACGGATTACTGTCTCCACGACGCGATGAGATTCATTTCCATATTCACTATTCAATGATGATTATAAAAATATATATTATTAATAAGTATGTAATATATGAAATAATGATGCTAATGAGTATATATATATATATATATATGTATGTACTTACATATATCTTATTCACATACTTCTGTTCAATACGATATGAAAACGGAAACAGCGTTTTTGCGTACGTAGGGCCAACCGTCTCCATAAATGGTTCCATCCATTTCATGTATACATCTATTATAAATATATATATTCTAAATATATATGATATATAAATCAAGGTTTATATTCTTGATTCATTTAAATCATGATCTAAATGATACGGTCAAGAATAACAAGTTAAAACGCATACGATAAAGAAAGCGATTATTACCCAAAATGTTAATTTATCATGGAAATCATTATTAAATGGGTAGTATAAAGTCATAAATGAATCATGTATGATATAATAAATATGAATATGGTTCTTTTATAATTTAATAACATACTATGGTCATTATTAAAGAGGTTAAATGTACCCTCGACCAAAGGAAACTGCAAGGTAAGGGTTAATTTCACAATCTCTTTATTATCTGAGGTTATATTTACGTAAGTATCTACTGGGAAATATTTATTATCCATGTCCTTGTTTTATAAAATAGTTTTCAAAGGGATTATTTCTAGGTTATTGTTACTAAAACATCATTATAAATGTTTTAAAGATTTATTCTTCTAAACCATTCTCATTAATGTCCATGTTTTCAAAATGGTTTTATAGATTTATTTAAATGGACATGAATGTTTTAAAATGTTAATTACTTTCAAAAGTTTCAAAGTTGAATGGGACACTTTGATTAAAAAAAATTAAATGTCTTCCTTTCTAAATTGTGTGACATCTAAATGTTTTCATGAAAAAAGGATATTTCTCTCAAAGAGTTTTACAAATCATTTTCATCTATGTCAAAAAAAATTAATGGATTTTAAACTTGGTTGAAGTTGATTTATTATGATAAAAATCTTCCATATTTTATTGAAGGTTTTGTGATATTTTTGACTGTGGATGTTTTATTTTTATACCATTCGTGGTTTAAGGGTAAAGTATTGACATTTTGTATGCCAGTTTTAAAACGAATGTTTATGTTATGTTTAAACCTTTTCATATGAGGAATGCATTGGACATAGTAAGTGACTGGTAGAGCCCGCTATAGCTTCTCAATGAATCGGTAGGTCTAATGAGAAAAACTAGTGTCTTGGTACAAGGCCTTGATAAAATCTTATTTGTAGTCTTAGCACAAGGCCTTGACTCTGTGGTTATGAAGGTCTGACATTATGCATTCCATCATTATGAAAGTGGCTATTGATATTGCATGTGATTATTCGACTAATAAAATATCCATTTAATAAGTAAATGGAATTATTTTATTGTATCTTTTCCATATTGTGTTGATGTTTAAGTTTAAAAAGCTTTTGTTTTAGTCTTATACATTGCCTTAAATGTTTATGCTTATTTATGAAAGTTTCCACTATATTGTTATCATTACTGAGCATTTGATATCACTGTCACATACACAACATATTTTAAAGTTATTTTTAATTTAATTTCTATTATTACCTTGTTTTGGGGGTTTCCCATGCATTTTTGGAGAAATGGGTGAGTTTTCATGATTTGGGCCAAACCGTGAGCCCAATTCCAGATTTAAAAATTAATATTATTTCCTTTATAAATCCTTCATTTTTCAAAATTTTTTATCTATTATAATTCCTACTTGGCCTCCCCTAACCTAATAACACCACCACATTAATTTGGACCATTTAGAAAGCCATAATCATAGTGTATTTTAATTTTTATTTAAGGGATCGGGCCTGCCCGAAGGCCCATTTCCTACATTAAAAATAATTTTTAATTATTTAATATCTCCTTAATTTTATATTTTTTCCGGTGATTCCACCTCCCTCACGAAGCCACTATCCCTGGTATCACCCCCATTATCAGTTTTGCGTTTTTGAAGCTCTTTTGAACCCTGAAAGAGGACTATTCTTCTCTGAATATATCAAGTTGTCCAGATTTAAAGAGGTAAACTCATTATTTCATATCTCCTTCAATATTTACTCTTTTTCCAACATTTCAGTCCCCACATGACCAGATCCTCATTAGTAGATCCTCATTATCAGGTTTTGTTTCTTTGAGATTCAACATTTGGTTAATTCATGGTAATTTCTTCAACATTATTTCAAGGTAAGTGTTCCTCCCTTCTACTTCTTCCATTTCCTTAGGGATTCATCCCTCTTTCATGATGTTCCAAACTGTCCAGAACCTAGGATTCGTACCTTGTGTTTAACCATGAGTCTTTTTGGTGAAAATTTGCGGTCTAGGGCTGGATTTATCATCCTTATGGTGCCGGGGTGGTGCGGTTGATGTTTCACACCATGTTTTGGGGGATTCGACAATTTCATTAGGTGATTATGTGGGTAACCATTTAATGATGAGTTAGTTTGCTTGATTAAATAATTTTTCATGTTCCTTATATGCTTTGTATTATCAGAAAACCATTTTTGGTAGCAATAGTAAATCATATGGTATTAAAGTTTCATTTTTGTTTGAATTGTGTATTTTTCAAATGTATTTCATGTGTTATCTCTTGTGGTAGTTTTGTAAAATGTGGGAGTGATTTATTAGTTGTTGAACGGGGCTGCCAATTTTTTTTGGGTAATGATATAGAGTCATGTGGGACTAAAAAGGGGGTCTTTGAATGTTTTTTATGTATATAACCTTGTTATACTCCTTGAAAGTGTTTTATGGATTTGTGTGTTCTCATGGGTATCTTTTGTGATATTGTTCAAGTTAAATATATAAAATTTGAAAGTGGATTATTACATATTCATTAGCCTGCCAATTCTGTTTTGGTAGGTTCTTGGTGTTCTTTTGGCTTAAAAAGTGGTTTTTGAAATTGGTTTTATGTGCAAAGCTTGGGTATAATCCTTATAAATGATTTATGAAAGTTTTTAATGGTTTATTGAGTTGTGTAAGAGGTGAAACTATATCAGAAAACTATTTTGGTAGAATAATATTTTTAAAAGGTCCATTTAATTTTTGAAAAGTCTGTTATGTGATATGTATCATATTAAGAATATTTTATAAAATTGTTTGAAGGAGATATTCAGGTGTGAAAGAGATGTGAATGTCATGTGGACTGTTTTGTGTGAGTGTGATGTGAAAAATTGAATTTTTGATTATGAAAGGAGTGTTATGTTCCATGTGTGTGGGATGTTATATGAGTTGCAATATCTTGTAATTGTTTTCTAAAATTGTTTAATGGTTTGTGGAAGTGTTGAAGAAATGTGAAATGTGTTGTGGGCTATTTTGGTGTGAGTCGTATTTCAAAATCATTTTGAATGAAAAATGGACCTTTGTGGCTTGTGTGGTATACATATGGCCTGTTTTGTTAATTATTGATGTGGAAATGATGTTTTCATGTTCAATTTATATTTATTTACTTGTTGAACTTGTTTGAGCACAAGGGGAAAACTTGCGTATCTTGGTGGGTGGACGTGTACTAGTATGCTAGTGAATCTGTGGGGTTTGGCCTCAGTTTCACTTAGAATGATTGACGCTTACAAATATAACTAATCTATGATGATGATGATTAGCGACCACTAGGTTATGGGTATGTTCCCTACTAGTGGATCATGCATAGGAATGGATATTTGTGATGGTTACTCTCACTGAGATACAAGGTACCTGAGACCCACAACTAGCTAGTCCCTTGGGGTTTTTTCCTATTGCTTGTGCTCATTAGTTACTTTATACTTACTATCAGCATGTGGTAAATTTGGATAGAAAATTTAGTAGCATTGGTGTTTATTTTAAAATTGTTAACCATTTAAAATATCCCACTTGAAAACCATTTTTATTCAAATCTGCATCTTTTAAAAATTGTAACTTTCTTTTCATGTTTTTGAAAACTTACATGATTTTGGTTTTTAAATGTTTATCCCATGGAATATAATAGTGGTGGTATCCTACTAGACTTTGGCTCACACCCTACTTACACCATTGGGTGTAAGTAGACTTTCTTATTTGGTGTCACAGGTTTGGGTACATGTTTAATTTCATTGGTTCTGGTTTTTAGCGGTCCATCGTGATGCAGTGTTGTGGAGATGGCTTGAGGGAGGTGCCTCTTTCAATGTGGATGGTCTTAGGCTGTATTTTATTGGTTTTTTAACTTTTTAATGGTCTTCATACATTGTTTAAAATTTTGTAATTCAGTTCTGAATTTTATTAAAAGATGTTTCGGTTTGAAAAATCCTGTTTTGGTTTCTTGGTTTCATTTTTTATTTTATGTTTACAAATACTGGTAAATAATTCCCAAACTTCATTTTATGATACCTAGGAATTTATGCCAGCTCTTGGGGATCTGGAATTCCATTCAGGTCTTCCCACGGACCGGGTCGGGTGCCGATTTTGAAGGTGATCAGATTCGGTTCGTGACAAAACGGTATCAGAGGAGGTTCTTGTTAACTATTTGGGTCATGTTATTTGGGGAGAAGTTTGGATTGTATGGAGTTTGGATTTTTGGGACTTGACATTCTAGTTATGGTTTTTGTGCTTGGACAGAACACCTTATGATGGGATTTGAGTCGCTAGGGGAAGTCAGGATTCATCTGAGTCCTTTGGTTTTCTTAGTTTGACGATGATCTGGGGAAATGAAAATAGAGTTGGGCTAATGGTCTCAGTGAGCTCGCAGGCCCTGGCAATCCATGTGGAGCCAAAGATATTGCCCTAAAACACTCTCTGTGATGGTTGTTTCGCGCGGAATCCGGGGATGACCTCCTGGACGGGAGATTCAAACATTCCGATCGGTTTCTAACGGGTTTGTTCGTAGAACCGGAAACATCCAATGATTCCACATCCGTTGGGACCTACTTTCCAAAGGCAGGCGCTCATTAGCTTGTGGGCTAATGAGGCTTAGGAATTTGCATTGGTCGAGAGGATGGGAGGTCGGACTCATCACACCTTTTTGAGGGGAATTATTGTCTACTCCGGGACTCTCTTTATAGATTTAAGTTAAGTTCGTGAATCCTTATTACATTACCAAGTATAAAATGAGCTTTCCTTTAGTTTTAACAATCAATGATTAAATATGCAAGAAATTTAGAGAATCTTTTATATGTATTCGAGGTTCTTCATCAATATAGAATCATCTATATTTGTTTAGAGATTCTTGGTCAATGGTATCCTTCAAAACATTTATATAAAAGTCTCTTGGTCATTTTGATGACCAGACTGGTTTTAAAGCCACTCAGTGGGGCACTTGAAGTTTATCGTCATTCAGAAGGACAGAGATTATTTCAATGTTGGGATCGAACCCATGAATGGGCTACCTACGTATCCTTTGTTTTGAAAAAGGAATCAGAACCCACGTAGTTCGAGGAATGGGATATGATGTTTTATGATTGATGGCTCAAAGATGAATGTCATAATTACTTTTACACTCTAAGCTCACGTGAGTCATGCTCGGTGTGAGAAACAAGAGGTATTGGTAAAATTTAGACAATTGTGCCATAAAAGATGCAATCATAAGAATTTGTTTTGTGGCTTATGTATAGATGACTGCCCAGATAGGCGAAGGTTTAGGATTTACTTTTAGGAAGAAAATCCATGAACTGGGTCCACAAAGTTATATGTGCTTCATGGAGATTTGAATACTCTAATCTTGGGGCTTACTCCTAAGGAGGATGCCCAAGTTAGGAGGGGACTTATGATTGGGTTTTATTCCTGAAAAGGAAACCCAAATTAAAGGAAATTTATGACTGGTTAAGAGAAATTTTAAGAGACTTGGGGCTTACTCTTAAGAAAGATGCCCAAGATTTATGACTAGGACTTATTCCTGAGAAGGAAGCCTAGGTTAGGGGACTTGGGGCTTACTCCTGAAAAGGAAGCCCAAGGTTATGACTGAGTCTTTATTCCTGAAAAGGAGACCCAGGTTAGGGATTAAGGTTTGGGGCTTACTCCTGAGGAGGATGCCCAAGTTTAAAGGACTTTGATTGGGGCTTATTCTTAAGGAAGATGCCCAAGTTAAAGGTTTTATAACTGGGGATTATTCCTGAAAAGGAAACCCAGGTTAGGATTCTCTCATTTTAAAGGATGAGGTTGAATGAATGAACTCTCAATCTTTGATGACATAAAGATGTTTAAATCACTAAGTTTTGAGAGATATTTCACAGAATTCCTTTCAGATAAGGATGTCAAATCAAGAAATCAGGCCATAAATAGCTTTGAAGAGTATCTTGAAGACTGAATCTTGAATAGGAAGGGTGAAATGGCTTAAGAGGGGTAAAAATGGGCAAGATGGGCACCCAAAAAGATAGGGGCGCGCAAGTATTGAAGGTCGCGCAAGTCCTGCGGCGGCGCGCAAGTATTGGTCGCGCAAGTATACTTGCGCGACATAAGGGATGCTTGCGCGATTTTCAACCAGAGTTGAATTACTTGAGCGACTCTTTATTAAACCCTTTCCCATCCTCTTGAGGTTCTTCCAGAAGAGGGACGCGCAAGTTATTTTGAAGGAATTAAGTCGGCGCGCAAGTGTTTGATAAGTTTCAACACTTAGGCCTTCCTTCTTCCCTTTAGATCTTCCATTCTAGGTAAGAAATTACCTGAGAAGTGTTCTGGAAGCTTTGAGAAGAGACTTGGGCGTCGGGAGCTTTGGTCCGAGTTTCTGGGAAGAGATCTTCTCGAATGGGGGGCCCACAGGGTCTATTTATAGGCAAAAGAAGGCCCTGGGCGGTTACCGAGCGGTTACCGGGCGGTTATCACTTAGGTCGCCCAAGTCACTTGCACGACCATAAGGCGTCGCGCAAGTACTTGCACGACCACTAGGCGGCGCGCAAGTGTACTTGCGCGACCATGAGGGAACTTGCGCGACCTATGGGCAATGTTCTTCTTGTTCATCCCTTTGTCGATTTTTGATGTTTCTTCAAAGGATGAATCATATTGAGCTCAGATATTCCCCTTTTCCGATCTTTAGATTCTGTGACGAAAGGAGCGTCAACAAAAGTCCCCCCTCAGAGTTGGATCCGGAAAGAAATGAGGATTTGACTCTGAGGAAATTGAATACATTCAAAGGAAAAGGGGGCGCGCAAGTCTTCAGGGCACAGAGGGCAGCGCGCAAGTGTGCTGGAACTTGACTTTTATTCAGAGTTCCTTTGTCTTTTGTGGGCAGTTTAAAGTCATGCATGCCGGACATAAAGGGGCTAATGTTTAAGGTCGAAATAGCTTTGACCAAAAATGGATTAAAATGGATTCAATTCCTTGATAATTTATCTGAAAACATATTTACCATACTCAAGTATGAGGGAAAAAATGTAAACTATGGCTTAAGAATATTTGAATCTGAGGAATGATATGAAAAAAGAGCTAAAAGGCATTAGAAGAAGTAGTTTCCAAGAATGAAGTTACTATTATTTAACAAAACCCGTTAGGGGGTTGAAATATGCAGGGCCACCTATGGGCATTGGCTGCATAGTCAAATAAAATAGCATCTTTTGGCTGACAAGTCTGTTATGTGGACTGTTTATGCAAGGCCACCTATGGGCACGTGCTGCATAGTCAGGCAAAAGAACTCCCAGAAATTTACTTTCCTAGTGCTAAAAGCCAGTGAAAGTTTATGAAGATTCAAATTTTTCTAAAGCATAGAGTTTGTTGTATGGAAAGAGGTACTTGAATATGGAGAATATATTTCCAAACAAGAATATCGAAGAACTGGATGAATATCACTCCTACGAAGGTCTGACCCAAACGTAGGGAAGAAGAATAAACCATAGACTTGAATACTTTCAGATCATGAAAAAGGATATGGGCCAAATACGTTAAGGATGGCTATTTTTGCGGATCCCTACATACTGTCGTTTAAGACAAATAAGGACAAAAGAGGCATTCTTCCCAAGAATGAAGTCACTATTATTTAACAAACCCGTTAGGGGGTTGAAAACATGCAGGGCCACCTATGGGCATTGGCTGCATGGTCAAATAAATAGCATCTCTTGGCTGACAAGTCTTTTATGTGGACTGTTTATGCAAGGCCACCTATGGGCACGTGCTGCATAGTCAGGCAAAAGAATTCTCAGAAGTTTGACATTTTTGTGACTAGAAGTCATGAAAAGGGTTATGAAGATCTGAAAATATTTAAGGTTAGGATTATAATACATAAAGATGGGTATTGTCCAATGTATGTAGAGATACATAGGTCAATGAAAACCATAATCATGTTGTGGCTGGGTCCTGAATTGAAATTTTGGACTTCACTACGTATCTCATAAGAATGAGAATCAAGCCATACGTAGTTCTTGAAATGCAGTTTAACATCGTGTAGGACGAAAGGATGAGTGATCTTAGTTTAGGGTCATAGAATTCGGACCATAATAATGAATACACAGTGTGTGTTTTCATGAGGACTTTTCAGCCAAGGGACTGAAAGTGAAATTTGGGGTTAGGCCCAAAAGACTTGGGACTGGATTCGAGGGACACTCAAATGTTCCTACGTATCCCATAAGGATGGGAATCAAGTCCACGTAGTTCTAGAACTACCCTTTGTACAAATTTGGTTCGTACATGTGAAGGGTGAAAGGGGACTTTAGTGCAATGATGGTTTAACCTAAGATAAAAAATTTAGGCATTACCATGTATGTACGTAGTCTTTTTGAAATGAAACATGATTGAAAAATCAATGTCAATAATAGTTCTCTCTCAAGTGAGGAGATCAAAGAATATTGTAGTTTATTGTCGTACCGGACAAAAGTGTTGTATAGTTTAACGTCATATAACAAGGACGAAAGTGAATCAATGTAAAGATATTGATTCCAGGGGTGGTTTCACAAATCATCATCATATGAGATGGTGATGAACCCATGTGAAGAGATTGTTTTTGGGCTTGAACCTTGAGAGGTTGCCTACATACCCAGCCTGGAGGGCAAGGATCAAAGTCTGTGTAGTTCAATTAAAGAATGAATTAATGATCAAGTTTTTCTTGGAGACAATGATCTAATAAAAAATGTTGTTGGGACTTACACATGGTTAGTGGCCCAAAGGGAGTGTTATGGTTGATGTTCACTCTAAGCTCACGTGAGTCATACTCGGTGTGAGAAACAAGAGGTAATAACAACCTTAACGATGCACAGTTTAATGTCATGTAGGACATATCAAGGACTTTCTGTACAGTTTAGCGTCATGTAGTTAGGACGATGGGGACAATACAGTTTAACGTCATATTGGACGAAAGGGGAATTGTGCAGTTTTAATGTCATGCTGGACTTTTGATGATTATATAGTTTAACGTCTTTCCGGACGTGAGGGACTTTTATACAGTTTAGCGTCATGTAGTTAGGACGTCACAGTTTAACGTCTTGCTGGACATAAGGGATTTGCAATAGTTTATGGTCATATACATGGACCAGGGATGATGCAGTTTAAGGTCATGCTGGACGGTTTAGAGAACTTTTTTCATAGTTTAATGTCGTGTGGGACGAAGCTGCAGTTTAAAGTCATACTGGACCATTGCTGTATAGTTTAACGTCATATAGCAAGGACGAACTGGTGCTGTATAGTTTAAAGTCATGTAGCTAGGACTAAGGTGAACCAATATGAGGATATCAGTTCTGGGGACTTTTTACAGTTTAACGTCATGCTGGACGAATTAGTAACCAACGTGACAGTTTAACGTCATGTTGGACGATAAGGGAACTGACATAGTTTAACGTCATGCTGGACGATGAAAGTGCCACACAGTTTAATGTCATGTTGCTAGGACACAATATAGTTTAATGTCATCTCGGACAAAAAACAGTTTAGTGTCATGTAGGAAAATAAGGGACTTAACACGGTTTAATGTCATGCTGGACGATGAAAGTGCCACACAGTTTAATGTCATGTTGCTAGGACACAATATAGTTTAATGTCATCTCGGACAAAATATAGGAACTTCTTATACAGTTTATTGTCATGTAGGACAAAATCAGGGACTATGCAGTTTAAAGTCTTGCAGTTAGGACTATTGGTGCTGCACAGTTTAATGTCATGTTGCAGGGACAAAATTTAGTTTAAATGTCATCTCGGACATTGAAGGTGACACAGTTTAACGTCATGTTGGACGAAGTTGTAGTTTAAGGTCATACTGGACCATTGCTGTATAAACCAAATGTAAGAGTCTTGGTTTTGGGAACAATATTTTGTGTTTATACAAAATACTTCTTCAGAAATCTGGCATTAGTTGGAGTCGTGATGTGTTCTCCATCCATTGAGATCAAACAGAACCAAAGATTAACTCTTCGTCTGATAAAGACTCTGCCTGATTAGCCTGTTTAGGCTGTGCCGTTTGATGGGGCGGTGCCCGTGACTTTGAAGTAGATGACATGAAATCTGCCAGAGTCAAAGACAATTTAGGCTTTGATGCATACTCATCTTCTTCTGATTCCTCTTTCTTCTTTGAATTACGCTGCCCTTTTGAGGATTTGTCCTTTGATGGAGGCTTTACTGCAGCTTTTGTAGGAGACACAATTGGCTTCTTCAATTGTGTTCGCAAAATGGAATGGGTCCGATTGATTGTCTTTCTGACCATCCAATCATCATATTTTTTCGCAGTTTTGCTTTTGACTTCCTGCCACTCGCCTCCTTCCTCTGGATCTGTAGCGGTAATACATGCTACATGAGCTGAAGAACCCTTCAATTTGACTTGTCCCAAGTCAACCATCTTTTGTAGGAGGTCTTTAAAGACAAAACACTCCTGGATGGGATGTCCCAACATTTGATGAAAGGGACAATAATTGGGACGGTCTTCATCTCCTTCCTTGTTTGGTCTCTTCGGCACTGGTAATTGAACCAAATTATTTTCCAGAGCTGAAATGAAGTAACCAGGAACTTGCTCACTTCGGAAAGAGTATGTTTTACTCTTCATATCCTCAAATTGTTTTCGTCGTTGATCTTTTTGATCATTTGGACGAAACAGCCTTTGTTGTTGGCGTTCAGGAGGTGGAGCCCTTCGAGAAGATGAAGGTTTTGAAGTAGAAATAGGTACAGGTGCCTGTTTAAGCATAACTGTAGCAGTTTCTGCTTTACCCATTCTTCTTCCTGGAGCTGATGGAATTACACGAGATTTAACCTTAGCCTGCATAAGGGAATCTTCAATCTGTTGAGCGATTGAAGTAAGGTCTCGAAACCCTCCTGTGTATTTCACAGGGATCAATGGCGTGCGTAATTCGTCACGCAAATTTGCCACACAGATTGGCAATAATTCCTCCTGAGGGAGTGATAAACTCAAGGAATACGTTAATCCCTTCCAACGAGCAATGAAATCAGAGACTCTTTCATTCTCCCTTTGCTTGCAGTTTGTAAGATCGAAAACTGTCGTTTTTGGCAAAGTTGAGCTGAACTGAAGAAGGAATTTTTGACGAAGATCCTCCCATCCGATGACTGACCGGGATTTCAAGCTTGTATACCAGACAAAAGCTGGTCCTTGCAAGGTTCGCACGAAGCATCTGAGTTTCACTGCTTCTTGTTGTTCTGGAGTTCCCATCATAGGATCACAACAAGACACGTAATGCGTCAAATGTTGTTCAGGGTCGCCTGATCCATTGAAAGTAGGGAAAATAGGGTTTCCAAAACTGGATGGAGGAGAAATTGAATCTACCCATTCAGGGTAAACTTTCTTTTCAGGTTGAACTTGCGCCCGTTTCCCTTCCATAGTTTCTAACCGAGCTGTTAATGACTCAATAGTAGTTATTAACTTTTGAGAAACGTCAGGTTGAACTTGGTTTTGGGTAGGTGCAATGAATGGAGCTTGGACAGCCGTGGAGGTTGGTGCTGCAACTAATGGTAGTGCTGCCAACCGTTGTTGCGTTTGACCCGTAGGATTAGACCTCTGTGGGTGTACTGATAAAGGAGGATATTCCTGATCCATCTCAGTAGTTACAACAAATTCCTTCGGCTGTCGGACTTCAGCATTCTTAAGAAGAAGACTACTCTGTAGTAGTTCTGCATTCAACCTTCTTAATTCTTTCATTTCTTCCTCCTGTTGTGCAAGTTTTTGCTCTAATGAGAGCGATTGACCTCCTTCAGAGGAAGGGTGAGAAGTAACCTGATTCTTTCCTTTCCCCTTATTGGATCCTTTTCGGAGAGGGGGAAGTGGGTTACTTGAAGGAATACCCAAATTTTGGGTAAGCCTTTGATTACGTGTGCGCACACCTTCTTCATTTAGGTCTGTGTGCGCAACTTCTTGAGCAGGAACCTCTTCATCTGATCCCTCTGATTGAGCCTCATCTGGTGAATCAGCAGCAACGGCAGTGATGACATTAATGGATGCATATTTCATGAAATCCTTTCTATCAGTATTTCTATGATATTGTCTCCTTTTATGTCCATGATAAGACATGGCATTCCGTTGACTTGACCCCTCAGGAATTTCTTTGTGAACCGTCACTTGGAGAGAATCTCCTGACATCTTGGCTCTTCGTTCCTCTTGAGGCTTATTCCCTAATCGAGAGAATACTGACTTTCTCTGAGGGAGGGATTGAAGATTTGAAAAAGTCCCCAGTCCGGTGGACTGGGGGTGTTCCTGTTGCTTCTGCTCAACTCCTCGAATCCCATTCGTTGATTCTGAGGGTTGGGTTAGAGAAGTCCCCAGTCTGGCAAGCTGGGGTGTCTCTTGACATGCTATGTCTGAGATCTTCTTGAAATCTCTCTTGATCTTGCGGATCTTAGTTCGGAAATTAGCTGGATGCATTAACCTGTATCCACTTTTATCACCTGGTTCAACAGATCGTTGGATGATTTCCGAAACTTCTGTCATTTGATGACGTGTTTGCTCCAGACGAGAGGCTTGCGCAATATTCTCGCCTGCTTGATGTAGGAGCAATTCAACAACCTGTTCTCTATATACTTGATTTTGAGAGGAACTAGTTGACGCTTGATCTCGAGCAAGATTTTGATTATGAACAAAGCCCATTGACTGTGGCCGGCCATGGGCAATAACATTGCATGAGACCATTTTCGGCGGGCTTTGCTGACCGGAAAGCACTGTGAAATGTAGTGCTCCGTGAATACCCCATCCTCTGATATGAACATTAGATGGAGCATTGGAAATTAACTGACGCAATTTTCTCAGCGCGCCAAGGCATGAACGTTGAAGGGTTCTCTGTTGCTTTTCAGCCTTCGGATACCGAGAGACTGATAGAGATGCCAAATCAATCTGGCGTTGTAACCCTTCTATTATCTTAAGATGATTTTCATATTCATCGTAAGATAATACCTTCTTCTTTAATTGACAAAGAGTTTTCCATATGTTAAGACGAATATCATGGATTCCATCATCCGTCAACATCTTTGGAATGTCATACTGTGAATCAGCCAAAGGCCAAAACATGACTGGTACTTCACCTTTTGCCAGTTTTTTCCTCATGTTCAGCATTTCCTCTTTATCATTAAATGAAGATTCTTCTACCTGTTTGGACCAGAGTTGGTGTTTCCTTGTTGCTTCATCGGATTCAACAAGATTGGTAGAGGAATCACTATTCATGCTGGAAGATGAATGACCTAGGGAAGGTTCGGAGAATAACCTGAACCCCAAGCTATCTTCTGATGGAGAAAGAGTTTCACCTGCCGATAGTAAAACTTCAGACATGACTGGTTTTACGTTTGCAAGTGCCTCAAGATAGGAGGGCTTTCTCGTCACTACATTGCCTTCTGAAGAATTTTCGAGACAATGTGAATCATTACTGCGGAGAGGACTTTCGCAGCGAAGTTCATCACCATGAGGAGGACCTTCATGATGGGTTACAGAAAAAGATGATATCTCTTGCTCCTTGGTCTTCTGACCACACAGAGGGTTCCTGTGGTTCTCATCTGAAGAAGAAACTTCAAGATTGACCGAATTTTCATGAAGCAAGTCTTCATGAGGAAGTGTCTGTTGAAGACCTTCGGGATTAATGTTCCTGTTATTGGGAACTGAGGGAGTAGAATCTTGAATTCCGACAGATAAATGTCTGAGGGCTTCAAGAACTCCAGCATCGAGCAAGGCCTTGTTGCAGATTGGCCTTTGATCTCCTGACTGTGCTGGGCGGATCTTTTTCTTAGATGCCTTCTTACTCGCTTTAGAAATCACTTGATGACGAAAGTGATTGCTCTGAGCAGGTGTATGTGCCTGATCAGGAAAGATGGTCAGGTTAGGCTGACGATCATCGCTCAAATCAGATGTATGTGCCTGACTTGGTTGTCCATATGATATGGGGGAGTAGGCCCCACAACCCTCTTGGACTGGAACAGATGTGTGTGTCTGTTCCGGAGTGAATTGTTGATGTGTCACTCCACTGCTAGGGATAGATTTATGTGTCTGTCCCTGAGATGATGCTGAAGCTGTTATGATATCCTGGCAAGCATCCAGAATATGAGCAGGAATTTGCTTCTGCTCTTTCACCATTGACAAAATATGTTTGGTGACTTCAGTCGCCGGAACAGGGATATACGTCCATTCCGGGCTTGGAGTAGGTGTATGTGCCTGCTCCTGTCCTCCTTTTCCTGTCAGTGAATCCTGACAGTACTCAAGTGTGGAGGCAGAGAGTTTAGTCTGCCTCCTGTTTGTCGTCGGGGCTTTCCGACTGACTTCTCCGTGCGCTACCAAACGAGACTGTTGGTAGGCTTGATTAGTATTAGCAGGTGTATGTGCCTGCTGATTACACTTCGCCAAACGTTGTTGACGAGATCCATCATATGTAGTCAGACGAGCCTGCTGACCAACTGCTGATGTATAAGCAGGTGTATGTTCCTGCCTATGGTACTCCGCCGGAATTGCCTGGCGGGATCGGCTTGATGCTGCCAGACGAGTCTGCTGGACAGCGGGATTAAAACGGGCAGGTGTGTGTGCCTGCTCGTTGTTTGCCACCAAGTTAGGTTGGTGGACTTCTCCGGAGATGGCAGGGATGACAACCTGCCTATTATTAACCGGATTCCGTCTCTGGTGATTCATCTTGCCTGCTCGGGTTCGAGGAACCTGAGCTGAATGCCTGGAGCCGGTACCCTCATCATGTTGAGGGTGCACTACCGCACGAGTCTGGCGGCGATTGTTGATGGGAGCCCTTGAGAAGGACTCCTGTCTCTTTGAATTAAGGTCCTGCGGGACCTGCTCATTCACTTCCTCAGAATAAGGGAGTGAATGGAAATTGCGTTCCGGGGATAACGACCCGAAACAGTTGGAGACGGTAGTCAGCACCGCCTGCTTCTTGATTGCTGGTCGCCGTTGTCCGGACGACCAGGTAGAATTGTTAACTTGGAGGGCTTGACGAGCGGCCTCCAGAGTTGGGATAGTACCGTTACGACGGTACTCCTTAACCAGTGCATTTGAAACACAGCGTTGAAGACGCTGAGTTGGTGATGTCATCCTCAGAGCGGATGACGTTCCAGCAGGAGTAGCAGCATTGGTTTTCACGGCAGCAGACCTCACAGTAGAGATGTTCTTAGCAGCAGTATTCACAGGGGTGAATTTAAGGAAAGCCATTTTTTGTAGAAGATCTTGAAAAAAGAGTGCCTGTTCCATATAACAGACATAATCAAGATGAATCCGGCTACTGCATCTTTTGGATGATCATATGTCAATGATTGCCTTGTTGGCCCAAGGGGCCTAACATCTAAGAAGAACATCACTTTAACTTGGTTAAGGATTCACGTCGGGTTCACCATTTTTTGTTTCGCGCGGAATCCGGGGATGACCTCCTGGACGGGAGATTCAAACATTCCGATCGGTTTCTAACGGGTTTGTTCGTAGAACCGGAAACATCCAATGATTCCACATCCGTTGGGACCTACTTTCCAAAGGCAGGCGCTCATTAGCTTGTGGGCTAATGAGGCTTAGGAATTTGCATTGGTCGAGAGGATGGGAGGTCGGACTCATCACACCTTTTTGAGGGGAATTATTGTCTACTCCGGGACTCTCTTTATAGATTTAAGTTAAGTTCGTGAATCCTTATTACATTACCAAGTATAAAATGAGCTTTCCTTTAGTTTTAACAATCAATGATTAAATATGCAAGAAATTTAGAGAATCTTTTATATGTATTCGAGGTTCTTCATCAATATAGAATCATCTATATTTGTTTAGAGATTCTTGGTCAATGGTATCCTTCAAAACATTTATATAAAAGTCTCTTGGTCATTTTGATGACCAGGCTGGTTTTAAAGCCACTCAGTGGGGCACTTGAAGTTTATCGTCATTCAGAAGGACAGAGATTATTTCAATGTTGGGATCGAACCCATGAATGGGCTACCTACGTATCCTTTGTTTTGAAAAAGGAATCAGAACCCACGTAGTTCGAGGAATGGGATATGATGTTTTATGATTGATGGCTCAAAGATGAATGTCATAATTACTTTTACACTCTAAGCTCACGTGAGTCATGCTCGGTGTGAGAAACAAGATGTATTGGTAAAATTTAGACAATTGTGCCATAAAAGATGCAATCATAAGAATTTTTTTTGGGGCTTATGTATAGATGACTGCCCAGATAGGCGAAGGTTTAGGATTTACTTTTAGGAAGAAAATCCATGAACTGGGTCCACAAAGTTATATGTGCTTCATGGAGATTTGAATACTCTAATCTTGGGGCTTACTCCTAAGGAGGATGCCCAAGTTAGGAGGGGACTTATGATTGGGTTTTATTCCTGAAAAGGAAACCCAAATTAAAGGAAATTTATGACTGGTTAAGAGAAATTTTAAGAGACTTGGGGCTTACTCTTAAGAAAGATGCCCAAGATTTATGACTAGGACTTATTCCTGAGAAGGAAGCCTAGGTTAGGGGACTTGGGGCTTACTCCTGAAAAGGAAGCCCAAGGTTATGACTGAGTCTTTATTCCTGAAAAGGAGACCCAGGTTAGGGATTAAGGTTTGGGGCTTACTCCTGAGGAGGATGCCCAAGTTTAAAGGACTTTGATTGGGGCTTATTCTTAAGGAAGATGCCCAAGTTAAAGGTTTTATAACTGGGGATTATTCCTGAAAAGGAAACCCAGGTTAGGATTCTCTCATTTTAAAGGATGAGGTTGAATGAATGAACTCTCAATCTTTGATGACATAAAGATGTTTAAATCACTAAGTTTTGAGAGATATTTCACAGAATTCCTTTCAGATAAGGATGTCAAATCAAGAAATCAGGCCATAAATAGCTTTGAAGAGTATCTTGAAGACTGAATCTTGAATAGGAAGGGTGAAATGGCTTAAGAGGGGTAAAAATGGGCAAGATGGGCACCCAAAAAGATAGGGGCGCGCAAGTATTGAAGGTCGCGCAAGTCCTGCGGCGGCGCGCAAGTATTGGTCGCGCAAGTATACTTGCGCGACATAAGGGATGCTTGCGCGATTTTCAACCAGAGTTGAATTACTTGAGCGACTCTTTATTAAACCCTTTCCCATCCTCTTGAGGTTCTTCCAGAAGAGGGACGCGCAAGTTATTTTGAAGGAATTAAGTCGGCGCGCAAGTGTTTGATAAGTTTCAACACTTAGGCCTTCCTTCTTCCCTTTAGATCTTCCATTCTAGGTAAGAAATTACCTGAGAAGTGTTCTGGAAGCTTTGAGAAGAGACTTGGGCGTCGGGAGCTTTGGTCCGAGTTTCTGGGAAGAGATCTTCTCGAATGGGGGGCCCACAGGGTCTATTTATAGGCAAAAGAAGGCCCTGGGCGGTTACCGAGCGGTTACCGGGCGGTTATCACTTAGGTCGCCCAAGTCACTTGCACGACCATAAGGCGTCGCGCAAGTACTTGCACGACCACTAGGCGGCGCGCAAGTGTACTTGCGCGACCATGAGGGAACTTGCGCGACCTATGGGCAATGTTCTTCTTGTTCATCCCTTTGTCGATTTTTGATGTTTCTTCAAAGGATGAATCATATTGAGCTCAGATATTCCCCTTTTCCGATCTTTAGATTCTGTGACGAAAGGAGCGTCAACAATGGTGAAGTGATTATTATATGGCCTCCAACCATATGTCAGTGTCACAAACCGAAACTAGTTCCCCCTCGCATTGTCTTGTGTCCTTCAGTTTTGAAATCCTAGAAGTTCGGTTTTAAAGAAAAAATAATGTGGTTTTAAGAAGCATATAGTTTTTTTTGTGAAATGATTTTCACATAAAGATAGAAGGGTTTAATTTTTAAAATGGGGGAACTAAAATTTCCAAAAAAAAATTGAATTTGGAAAATGGTGTGTTTACACCTCTTTTGAATGCAGGAAGTATGTTAAAGTTTGTTTTGAAAAAGTGTTTCTAATAGAGTTTTATAAACTGTTGAAAGGTGTCTTAATGGGGATGAGTTGTTTTGAGATTAATGTGAATAACTTGAAATTCAATTCATATCTAAATGGTTTCCTGTTTATGAAAAGTTTTTTTAGTTGTAAACTGGGATTTTGATCTCTTGGTTTGAGGTCTTGAGAAAAAGGATGTTTTGGTTGACTGTTTTGGTTTTGAGAAGTGGAAATAATATTTGTTTTAACATTTGGTATTTCCATGAGCGACCACATTCATGAGGTTATATGGAATGATTGATGGATAATGGAATGACCGGATGAGTGCTGGGATTGAAATGAGGAGGGTGCCTAGTGTGGCACAAAAACATGCATGTGTGAGGACCGTAGGGTACCATTGGTGGATATGCTAACTGCTGAACTGTTTGTTTCCAAAAAAAGGTATTTAAAGGGAAACATGATGTCTTGATGACTGGTTTAGTTTGGTCTGTATTATGTGTTTTTGAAAATGTTGATGTTGTCGGATGTTTTGAGTCTAAGAACCCCTACTGTTTGAACAGTGTTTTCAGTTGGTGTTCGGTCGGTAAGCTGGGTCGAAAGGATGGTTAGTGGTATCATCTGAGAAATGTTTCGAGATGACTTTATGGTAGTTCCCTTCATGTGTTTGGATATTATTATGGCACATTTTTACAAATGGACCATCTTGGTTGGGTCCTTGGGTTCTCTCGTTGGATAAGTTACGCCCCCATTAAGGGTTAGTGCACAACCGAAGTAAAACACGGATTGTTTTGCGGTTGGAAAATCCTCCAGTTGATCAATATAAGGAACTTTTATCGATATTTGTTGATTTATTATACACCCATTCGTTTATTTGATTTGTGGATCCTCTTGTATCGGGAGAGTGATCATGGAAGGTTGAAAGAGACCTTAATTTCTTAAGTTTCATGATTCATCGAAGGTGGAAGTGGTCGGTTAAGATGGTTGGTTCTTATTGTGGGGATACCCACCATGGGTCTCACATATCTTCTTTTGGAAATGTCTAATGGAATTATACCCCTTGTACCAAAGAGTCTGTTCAGGCCTCCCCATGTTAGTCTCTCGATTCTGTCTCAAAAAATATTAAGTTGTCTCTTATAATGGGGAGCCCATTTGTGTCTCCCCATACCAGTAACTCAGTTGCGTCCATGGTCTTCGAATTTAAGTGGGTAGTCTCTTTCAGAGATATATAACTACTTACATCTTACTTGGGTAAACATTGGTATTAGAGAGTTCCCAACGGTTTAGTTATATAAGGATAGGTGTAACCTTGTTCGATGTGGTTGTCTGTTTGGGTAAATTGCATGAGCCTTGTTTAGATTGAGTTTTAGTAGTTTTCATTTGGGATAAAGCCTGAATGTGATTGATTGTTTCAGGAAAGTGGTGTATTTTGGGGTTGTGAATTATTCCTTCCTTAATTGATCACTGGAGGTGTTTTGTCCTTTGGGGGAGAAACCTGGCAAGGGAGTACCTCTTGGTTTCTCAATTGGGTTTGTTTATTACTTTGTCATTGCTGTGAATTTTCGTGGTGGAAAGTTTTAATGGTTGGGATAATTTTCATATAAATAACCTATTTTAATGTTATTTTTAATTTAATTTACATTTTTACCTTGTTCTGGGGGTTTCCCAGGCATTTTCGGAGAAATGGGTGAGTTTTCATGATTTGGGCCAAACTGTGAGCACAATTCCAGATTTAAAAATTAATTTTGTTTCCTTTATAAATCCTTCATTTGTCAAAATATTTTATCCATTATAATTCCTACTTGGCCTCCCCTGACCTAATAGCACAACCACATTAATTAGGACCATTTAGAAATCCATAATCATGGTGTATTTTAGTTTTTATTTAAGGGATTGGGCCTGCCCAAAGGACCATTTCCTACATTAAAAATAATTTTTAATTATTTAATATATCCTACATTTTATATTGGTATTTGGTGATTCCACCTCCCTCGCGAATACATTATAACTAGGAAAACCCCCATTATCTGTTATCTATTTTTGGAGCTATTTTGAACCCTGAAGGAGGGAGATTATTCTATGAATTTATCAAATCGTCCAGATTTGAAGAGGTAAACTCATTCTCTCATATCTCCTTCAATATTTACTATTTTCCCCCCATTTCAGTACCCACATGACCTTCTCCTCATCATTTGAGCCTCACTATCAGGTTTTGTTGCTTTGAGATTCAACATTTGGTTAATTCGGGTAATCTATTCAACATTATTTCAAGTTAAGTGTTCCGCCCTTCCACTTCTTCCATTTCCTTAGGGTTTCATCCCTCTTTCTTGATGTTCCAAAGTGTCACGAACCTAGGATTTGTACCTTGGGTTTAACCATGAGTCTTTTTGGTGAAAATGTGCGGTCTAGGGCTGGATTTATCATCCTTTTGGTGCCGGGGTGGTGCGGTTGATGTTTCACACCATGTTTTGGGGGATTCGACAATTTTAGTAGGTGATTCTATGGGTAACCATTTAATGATGAGTTAGTTTTCTTGATTAAATAATTTATCATGTTCCTTATATGCTTTGTATTATCAGAAAACCATTTTTGGTATCAATAGTAAATCATTTGGTATTAATGTTTCATTTTTGTTTGAAGTGTGTATTTTTTCAAATGTATTTCATGTGTTATCTCCTATGGTAGTTTGTTAAAATATTGGAGTGATTTATTAGTTGTTGAAAGGGGCTGCCAATTTTGGGTGGGTAATGATATAGTGTCATTTGGGCCTAAAACAGGGGGTCTTTGAATGGGTTTTATGCGTATAACGTTGTTATACTCCTTGAAAGTGTTTTATGGATTTGTGTGTTCTCATGGGTGTCTTTTGTGATATTGTTCAAGGTGAATATATAAAATTTGAATGTAGATTATTACATGTTGATTGGGATGAAAATTCTGTTTTCATAGGGGCTTGGTGTTCTTTTTTCTTAAAAAGTGGTTTTTGAAATGGGTTTTATGTGCAAAGCATGGGTATAGTCCTTATAAATATTTTCTGAAAGTTTTGGATGGTTTATTGAGTTGTGTAAGAGGTGAAACTATATCAGAAAACTGTTTTGGTAGGAGTATATTTTTAAAAGGTCCATTTAATTTGTGAAAGGATGTTATGTGATATGTATCATCTTGGAAATATTTTAATAAACTTTTTTAAGGAGATATTGAGGTGTGAAAGAGATGTGAATGTGATGTGGACTGTTTTGTGTGAGCGTGATGTGAAAAATTGAATTTTTGATTATGAAAGGAGTGTTATGTGCCATGTTACTGGGCTATTATATGAGTTTAAATATCTTATAGTTGTTTTATAAAATTGTTTAATAGTTTTGTGGATGTTTTGAAGAAATGTGAAATGTGTTGTGGGCTATTTTGGTGTGAGTCGGATTTCAAAATCATTTTGAATGAAAAATGGACCTTTGTGACTTTTGTGGTATACATATGGTCTGTTTGGTGAATTTTTGATGTGGAAATGATATTTTCATGTTCAATATATATTTCTTGACTTGTTGAACTTGTTTTAGCACAAGGGGAAAACCTAAGAATCTAGGTGGGTGGACGTGTACTAGTATGCTAGTGAATCTGTGGGGTTTGGCCTCAGTTTCACTTAGCAAGATTGATGCTTACAACTCTAACTAAACTATGATGATGATGATTGGGGACAACTAGATTATGAGTATGTTACCTACTAGTGGCTCATGCAAGGGAATAGATATTTTTTATGGTTACTCTCACTGAGATACGAGGTACCTAGGACCCACAGCTAGCTAGTGTCTCGCAGTTATTTCCTATTGCTTGTGCTCATTAGTTACTTTATACTTACCATCGGCATATGGTACATTTGGATAGAAAATTCAGTAGATTTGGTGTTTATTTTAAAATTTTTAACCCTTTTAAATTTCCCACTTGAAAACTGTTTTATTCAAAGTTGCATCTTATAGAAATTTTAACTAGCTTTTCATGTTTTTGAAAACATGCATGATTTTTGCCTTTAAATGTTTATCACATGGAATATATTAGTGGTGGTATCCTACTGGGACTTGGATCACACCCTACTTACACCATTGGGTGTAAGTAGACTTTCTTATTTTGTGTCACAAGTTTGGGTACAGGTTTAATGTCATTGGTTCGGGTTTTTAGCGGTCCATCGTGATGTAGTGTTGTGGAGATGGCTTGAGGGAGGTGCCTCTTTCCATGTGGATGTTCTTGGGATGTCTTTTATTGGTTTTTACCTTTTTAATGGTCTTCATACATTGTTTAAAATTGTGTAATTCAGTTCTTAATTTTAGTAAAAGATGTTTTGGTTTGACAAATCCAGTTTTGGTTTCTTGGTTTCATTTGTCGTTTTATGTTTACAAATTCATGTAAATCATTCCCAAACATCATTTTATGACACCTGGGCACTTGTTCCAACCCATGGGGATTGGAAAAACCCTTCAGGTCTTTCCACAGACCGGGTCAGGTGCCTATTTTGAAGGAAACTAGATTCGGTTTGTGACACTCACCCCTTTCTATGTTTTAATTTTATCAGGATTCCAATAAGTGTATTATGATTGATAATAAGGGTTAATTTAGGGGATTAATGTAGTTCTAAAAGAATCATTTATGTTGTGTTTTATCTTATAATATGTAATATAACTTTCACATATGTAATCTATTTTCCAAGACTGGTAAACTGATCTGTCTTTCGGGACATGATTCCTTGTAATCATGCCAACGTGTTAAAATAATGCACTGACTCTGGGTAACTGGTGTCGGGGTGTTACAGTTGGTATCAGAGGATGTTTAGCCACAAACGTGGAAATAGATTTAGTTAAACTCTTATTATATCACATTATCCAAGATAGACTTTGAGGATTAGTATAGAAGAACTTCCGAGAATTTTTGTACTATAGATTTTTTGCGAGTTTTCCAAGAAATACATCCCTGTCTGGATACGAGAAGGTAGAGGCAGATCTGGCACAGATGTACCTAGGGGTAAAAGCCAAAAACACTTCTTTGAGCTATAATCGAATGGGAACTGGTGCATGATAATGGGCCTTGCTGCACTCTTGGTTATGACACTCCTGAGGGATATGCTTAGGATAATTCACATTTTCATTACAAGCCATTATGAAGGACTTAAGAGTAAATACTTTCTCAAAGAATGCATTTTATGATTATAGATTATACGTAAAATCTTTTAAATTGATGTTAGGTATTTTATATGTTTGGAATTATGCATTACGATTCATAAACTAACCTAGTGTATGTCATTATATATAAATGGATCCTAGTAGAAGGAATGAGACCTCCAATAATACACATGATCCAAAGAGTAAGAAGGACCATATCTTTCATTGCATTCAGCCAACATTTAGAAATGAAATAGTCTCCCACGTATTATCATTATATAAAGAAATAGTATCGTGTGTTAATAAGATAAGTAAATAATTCCTTGAGTCATATGGCTTAGAAGAGAAGCCAAAGAAGAAAAGGATGGTAGAAAGAAAGATTGATAAAGGGAATAAGGGAAATAAGGATTTTTTCCATATGTGATAATTGTGGAAAGAATAACCTTGGTAAATGATTTAAGGGAATAAGAGTTTGTTATAACTGTGGAGAAAAAGGACACCATGTACGTGATTTAAAAGGTAAGAAAAATGTTTCATATGTACATGCTTCATCTACAAGTAGTTGGGACACTATGCGAATCAATGTCCAAATCATTAGATTATACCCCAAATGCCGCTATTGGATAATAATCAAGTTATATTACTACCAAAGATAAAGACTAATGATTAAGAGTTGTTATGTTGTTATTAAAATATTGTGTCATTTGAGTATTGTATTAATGATGTACATGTTATAACAATTATACAGTATATAAGGATTGTACTGCAGTACAATTTCATTAAGGACTTGAGATTTTGTGGCACCAAGAAAAGTGACTCAATGGTAAGTTAAAATTTTTGGAAAATACAAGGTTTAAGGAAAGACAAAACTTCAATATGGTCTTGATACTGGGGTATTAATCTTGGAATAAGAGGTTATTGATTGGGATAAATTATATTTGATATTCTTGACTACCTTGAAAATGATTAATGATTTGTATATTCCATAATTGTTGGAGATAACAACATTCCTGGATATAAGGATTATATCCAGTATTCTATATAGAACAAGGGAGCATGAATGTAATCAATAAGGTTTTATGGAAATTCAGGGTGTTACTATGTTTTAAAAGAATACACGATGAAGGTATTCACATGTTATTACATGGAAAAAAAGATCTTCATTGTGTTTACCTTCCTTATGAAGTTTGGACTGTGAGTTTGGACAGAAGTATTTTGGATAAGTCTAAAGGTTTGAATTGATTAAGTTTGACATTGGATACTATTGTTAAGGTTAAATCATTTCTCGAGATTATTTTTTGGGTTGTCATAAAAAGGAAAACCTAAAGGTTGGGCGACAACCTGTCGCTTCCGGCAAGGCCATGAGACTTGAACCTACAACCGAAGAGTGATAAGGGTACATCACCTACCACTGGCCTATGTGATTTTCTGGATTGTATAATGTAGTTTTTTTTAAAGTATGATATGTGAATTATAAATTCATTATTTTTTGAACCCTATATGAATAGGATAAATAGAATATATTTTTTAAGTTTTATTATCTTTTAGAGTGAAAGATGAGTTTGTGGTAGAAATTAGTTAAAAAATGGAACTCTAATTGTCAAGTATATACTTTATTTCTTCTCTTATTCTATGAATAAATTAATTCTTAAAATTTAGGTAAGGGATCTTAAAACTAAAAATGTGTTATCCTAATACCTAATGTTTTGTTGAACTGATAATATTTTAAATCATCATAAATTGATGGCTTTAAAGCCTTCAATTCTACAATTGTTTATGACTGATGACCTCAATCACTCCATATAAATATTTGTGTTTTTCCTCCAATTATGTGTCTCTAATTTCCACCAATGTTCTCCTAATCAAGATGTTAATTTGGTGGTGACTTTTTCAGTCCCCTTTTCCTCTCATTAAGACTAAATTTTATTAACCCAATTTCCGATGTGGGTTTTCCCACAAAGGTATTTTCTATTTTCAACCATTTATTTTGGAAGAACAATTTCAAATTGTGAGGAAGAAATTTATTGAAGGATGTAATAATGTAACACCTCAATATTTCATAGTATGTTATTTCTTCAAAGTAATTCAATAACTTGCACTACACGCAACATTGAGTTCAAGCGCACCACGACTAACCAAACTAGCCATTCAAAAGCTGTTATGAATAGTATTAACTGAATTTTTAACTTTATATAATCTTTATAATTTCAGAATCCATAATATGAGTTTCTTAGACATAATGTAAGAACTAATTCATTTTTCAGATAAAAGAAGTATTTTTCAAAAAAATCACTTTTACCGCCTTTTAATGGTGAACCCTTGTTAAATCCAATATTTTAAACTTTTATATATTCAATTTTACAAAATAAACTTCTTCTTTATAATAGGTACATAAGAATTTAGTTACAAAAAAAATTTTGTGTTTTTCTGATAACATTCATATTTGGGTGAATAGTGAAAAATACTATATTTTAACAGAAGACAAATTTTTTAATCAAAATAATTTATATTGTTAAATTATACATTTTAATAGTTTATAAGTATAAATACATTATATTTTTACCATTTAATCCCATAATGATTATTTTATGTAATTTCACTTTAAAAGTGGACATAAACAAGTGTCAATCTTTTGATAGTTATTATTTTTTTAAAAATACACCTTTTAGATTTGACAATGGGAATTAATTTTAAATTTATAAATGAAACTTATATGTTTTAAATTTGGTAAAATCTACTTCATTTTTGAATTCAAAATATCAAAATTATCTTAGGGTGAATTTTTTTTTTTCTCAAAACTTTCAATTTTTGATGAATAGTGAAAAACATTGAGTTATTGTTTAAAGCCGACTTTTTCTTTAAATAATTATTTATTATATTTAAATTTATTTTAGGTCAAAATAGATACATAATACATATATAATTTCAAAGTAAATCATTGGAGTGTTTTTATAAATAGTTTAGATATATAAAAATTTTATTGAACTTTTTACCGTCCTTTACCCACCTCTTAGAAGCATCTAAAAATTTGAATAAAACATAATTTTACCACTTATGTGAATTGAATTTGAAAAATCCAAGAGACATGGTTAATATCATTAATTAAAATTTGGTTCAATAAGATAAAAATAATTTTGGTGAATAGTAACTTTTGACTTTTATTTACCACAGTTAAAAGAAAATAGGGTAAATAAAGTTAAAAATGATATTATTATTACCCTAACACATGTCCTAATTATATTGGATAAATTTAATTCGACAAAACACAACCTTAGGAATAAAATATGATCCTTTAGGTCCACTTGGATTAGATTAGGAAATTTATTATTATTTAATTTAAAGACGAGTTAAAAGTGTTAAATTAAAGTTTTCATAATTAAAACATTTTTAATATAAGGTTATAAATAAGATAAATTAGTATATAAATCTTTATTAGAAAGTTAAAAATATTTTCTAAATAATGGTATTTTATTTATAATTTTTGGACGTTAAATAATTAAATTTATTTATGACACAATGTTGATGAAGTAATTACCTTATTAATAAAAGATTAAAATAATTGATATTATAAGTACCCAAATAAATGTAATTTGAGACTTATGATGAATTAAACTAATTTTATATCTCAATATGACATGTGAGGGTTTATTAAATAAATTTTTTTTGAAGTAATCATGTTGTTATGATTTTATCAAAAAACAAATACCAAATAGTGTCAAAATTGACATAAAATAGTTTTTAAAACAAATATTAAATTATTTATTGATATAATGGTCCTAAAAATATATTTTTCTTCCAAAAGACTTATATAATAATATATATGACATTGATAAACCAATTGTGGTTATATTGTCATTTTATAGTAAGTTTATTAACCATATAATATAAAAATACAAAGAGACGTGGTAAATGTCAAACTATTTAACTAATATTTAAATCTAAAAGTTATGGTCAATATGGTGACCGAAACCTATCTAAAACCTCTTTTTTTAGATGTTTTAGACCAATACTCACCTTATACTTTAAATAAAGCATTTTGGGGCCATTATAAACCGAAAATGATTTTATTATAAAATAATATTTCAATATTTTTCTAAAGTGACCCTCACCCATCTTATAAAAGGGCACTCCCCCTTCTCTTTAATTAACCCCTTCAAAGCCATTTGGCTCATCCATACCCTTCCCAAATACTCTCTCAACTATCCTACCTTCATCTTAGAGTCCTTCATTTGGTCATAAATCCAACCTAAGGATCCCTTTTGATCAATTCAAAAAGAAGAACCCAAAAAAGAGGTAAATATTTCATCACCTCTTTCAAGTTATTTTCTTCTTCCACTTTCTATTTCTTTGTTGTTCCCATTATAAGAAAATAGATCCAGTGTCTTATATATTCTCTGATGTTATTATAAATATGTTACAACCATATTCATTATTTTATCCATCCTATGAATGAAATGTCACCATAGGTGTGTACGTACGGCTTACCGTCTCTACGTCATGGTGTAGTTGTTATTCTATACATTATTATTTGGATGGGTATAATAATGAAGTATAATTGATGTAAATAATAAACATAACTTGTTAATGATTCTGTATATATGATATAAACTATATTTACATATTATTTTAAATCAAAAAAATGATATTATCACTCGTTCGTACGTACGGATTACCATCTCCACGACGCGATGAGATTCATTTCCATATTCACCATTCAATGATGATTATAAAAATATATATTATTAATAAGTATGTAATATATGAAATAATTATTATACTATAGATATATATATATGTATGTATGTATGTATGTACTTACATATATCTTATTCACTTACTTTCGTTCAATACAATATGAAAACGGAAACAGCGTTTATGAGTACGTACGGCCTACTGTCTCCATAAATGGTGCCTTCCATTTCAAATATACATCTATTATAAATATTTATATTCTAATTATATATGTTATATAAATCAAGGTTTATATTCTGGAATCATTTAAATCATGATCTAAATGATACGATTAAGAATAACATGTTAAAACACATACGATAAAGAAAGTGATTATTACCCAAAATGTAACTTTTACATGGAAATCATTATTAAATGGGTAGTATAAAGTCATAAATGAATCATATATGATATAATAAATATTAATATGGTTCTTGTATAACTTAATAACATACTATGGTCATTATACAAGAGTTTAAATGTACCCTTGACCAAATGAAAGTGCAAGGTAGGGGTTAATTTCACGAACTCTTTATTATCCAAGGTTGTTTTTACATAATTATCTACTGGGACATATTTATTATCCATTTCCATGTTTCATAAAATAGTTTTCAAATGGATTCTTTTTAAGGTATTTTTACTAAAACATTATTTTAAATGTTTTAAAGATTTATTCTTCTAAACCATTCTCATTAATGTCCATGTTTACAAAATGGTTTTAAGGAATTATTTAAATGTACATGAATGTCTTAAAATGTTAATTACTTTAAAAAGTTTCAAAGTGGTATGGGAAAAATTGATTCAAACATATCTCTAAATGTATTCCTTTCTAAATTGTGTGACTTTTAAATGTTTTCATTAAAAACGGATATTTCTCTCAAAGAGTTTTAAAAATCTTTTTTATTTATTTCAAAATCCTTTAATGTATTTTAAACTTGTTTGAAGTTGATTTATTATGATACAAATCTTCCATATTGCACTGAACGTTTTATGATATGTTTGACTGTGGATGTTTTATTTTTATACCATTCATGGTTTAAGGGTAATGTATTGAAATTTTGTATACCTGTTTTAATAAGAATGTTTATGTTATGTTTAATCGTTTTCATATGAGGAATGCATCGGACTTAGTAAGTGACGGGTGGAACCCGCTATAGCTCCTCAATGCATCGATAGGTCTCATGAGACAAACTAGTTTCTTGGAACAAGGCCTTGACAAAATCTTATTTGTAGTCTTGGAAAAATTCCTTGACTATGTGGTTATGAAATTCTGGCATTATGAATTATATCCTTATGAAAGTGGCTATTTATATTTCATGTGATTATTAGACTAGTAGAATATCAATGTGAATAAGTTTATGGAATTATTTTATTGTATCTTTGCCATATTATGCTGAAGTTTAAGTATAAAAGGCTTTTGTTTTAGTCTTATACATTGCCTTAAATTTTTATGATTATTTATGAAAGTTTTTTTTATATTGTTATCCTTACTGAGAATCTGATCTCACCCCTTTCAATGTTTTAATTTTCTCAAGATTCCAAGAAGTGTATTATGATTGATAAGCAGGGTTAAGTTAGGGGATTAATGTTTTTCTCAAAGGATCATTTATGTTGTGTTTTATCTTCTAATGTGTAATGTAATGTTCATGTATGTAATATATTTTCCAAGACTTCTAAACTAATCAGTCTTTCAGGACTTAATTCCTTGTAATTATTCCAATGTATTAAAATAATGCACTGACTCTGGGTAACTGGTGCCAAGGTGTTACATTTATCCCTCGTACACCAATACTAAAAAAGTATCATAAATAAAAAGTAGTAAACATAAAACTAGAGATAAATAATACTAAATTTTTGAATATGATAAAATTGATATGCAAATAAAAGTATAGTGTAAACTGATACACACAAGTCAGAGAATAAAAAATAAGTGGCCAAATGGAGTAAAAAACTCAACTAAAAGAAAAGCCCTAGATCATCTCCTATGAGAAACCAAGTGACACATGGTCAAAATACACCCAAACATATCCCTTAGAAGATAAATGAAGGTGAAACAACCTGAACCAATAAAATATATCCGTGAAATAAAATCTTAGTATGTAAAAAACCCCCAAATATTAGAAATCTATTACATATCACATCTTAAAAATGTTAGTTTTAGAAATAGTAAAAAATAACCAATTTCCATAAGGATTTATAAACAACAACCACACATAATAATTGTGTAAAAATTGTTTTTTTTTCATTAAATGAAAAATAATTTGAAAAATGATGTCCCCTATCCAATAACCCTTTTCCAAACCCCCATTTTAAAGTCCCAATTTAAAACCAAGTCATAAACACCCCTTTTTGAAACCCAAATTTACAAATCAAATAGTTTTAAAAATTATACACATTTTCCATAACATGTTTGAAACCAACCATTCATAAAACTAGGATCATAATACTAAAACAATGTTTTCAAAACCCACACACACTTGAAGTTTCAAAAACAACCCATTTTCACTTTTCTCACTTGAGAACACCTTTTAAACTCATATATTAATTTTTTTAAATACATTAAAATTAGTTATTTTTTTCCTACTTTAAAAACATTTCAAAATCCTTTATCAAAAATTTTAAAAATAAAACCACAAAAAGAAGTAAGAAAGAACATAGTCATGAATCACTATCTCAATTCATATAATAAGGCAAAAAACGAAAAGAACATATGCTCAAAAATAATATAAATAGTAAGGCAAAATTAAATCACAAAGATAAATCCCCAAAATGATCCTAGAAATGATCTTATTGTCATAATCTTTGTCATTAGGCTCTAGTAATAAAAATAAATGAACTAGTGAATGTCCTTATAATACCATTAAACATGGAATTGTATATAATGAAATTTATAGCATTGGGGCCATCCACTTCGTCTTGTATCACCATCTTGGAGTAGCCATGTAGTACTTTCCTAGTTAACTAATGTTCCATACTTGGGTTTTCCCACACATAATCCATGAAATATATACCTATTTCTCCCATGATGTGGCAAAATGAATGTGATAAGAATCAATAATTCCTTAACTCAAGGATAAAAATTTAAAAATAACTCATGCATCACCTCCATCCATAACAATAATAAACCCCATATACATCCAACATAAATAGTGTATAAAAATTAGTCAAAGTAAACATCCCCTTATGAGATCATAATCCACAATTACGTATAAGAATAAAAGTGCCTCAAAAGGGTATCACACCTTTTATGAAACTCATTTCTTACAAAATTAATAATGGGGTATTTATTTATAAAAATGATTGTAATTATAACCCATTTCATTAGTTATAAAAGCTGAATCAATATGCTCTTTGAACTTATTTTTATCAAAACACATTTGAACCTTATATTGGAACTCACTATTCCATTTTTCAATCACTTTTCAAAATATTAAAAGTCATAATGATTTTTAAAATATAATTCAAATAGTCTCACATAACCTTTTTAAAACCGAATTCACACTTTGATTATCTCAAGATATTTAAACACATCAAAACTTTTATTTAGAGAACACTAATTTTGTAAGAAGGTTTTAAATAAAGCTCCCAAGTGTTAACTCACCCTTTAGAAATCATAAAACTCACGCTAAACATTTTAAACAATTTCAAGACACCCAAAACATGGTTTGAAATACAACTTAATTTAATAACCCTTTTTGAAACCTCATGTCGGTACTCCCTACTAATTTTGAAATCAAAATACATCTTTAAAATGTAATTTAGAATTTTCATGACATGGAATGGAATCTCATCCCATACCAAGGTTTTAAAAAAAAATTATATCATGTTATCCTCTCATGGGTCAGATATATAGTCATAATTTAAGAAGGAGAACCATCCTCAATGATCAAGAAATTAAAATCAAGTAACAGAAAGTGATGAAAAAAACAACGGTCGCATCTTAATGACGATCATGAAAGAAGTTTTTTTATGATGGATAACACACCCCCAATACAATTAATTTACCTTATAATCCACTTAGGCGGTGGAATGGTGGTGAAAGATAGTGGTACAACATCACCGTTCTTTGCGAGGTTTAGGGTTCGAATCTTGGGAGTCCACTTTCGGGGCAAGCCTCCCCCCTGGGATCCACCCTTCTTACCGGGTCACTCGGTCTCAACTGGGAGGGATAAATGAGGGCGAACCAATGTGATGACAGATTTATTTGATGAACCATCACTGATGAGGCTGTCACCCTCTGAGATACTCTTCCATCTCAGCTGGCAATAGATCCTTCCCCGGCTGGGGCTCTACCTCAGGGCAGTGACCTCTTCGTGGGGGAGGGGGTTACCATGTGTGGAGAGTTTGAAAATGCCACAAATGGGAATTCCCCTTTTTGGAAAATGTTTACCCTATAAACCCTAAATAAACAAATCCTCATAATTCAAACCAATTCATGCAATAAAATTATCTCATGTAAATATTATTATTCATAAGAGAAGATAAACCAAGGGAGAAAGAAGGATTAGAATAGGGGGAGAGATTTAGAGGCACTTACCATGGATTAATCCGCTTGAATACATGGTGGAAGATCCCCAAAATAAAATAATGAATGAGGAGACACCCAAAGGGGGTGTGCTTGGTCCATTTAATTGGGATGGGGAGAGAATTAAGGGTTGGAGAATTAAAAACAAATAAGGGTAAAATAATAAATTCCACTTTTTAATGAATTTGGTTAGGTCATGCGATTTGGTCACACAATTTTGCGAACCATGCACCAACCTTGCCCCAACATATTCCTAGACAAAAAAACTCACACATCTTACCATTTCACATATAAAAATTTGATAAAACCATGGTCCAACTGTTAAAAATGCCACTTTCAAAATAAATTTCCAATCTTTATTCCTTCCACACAGTTTACCAAATCATTTGTAAGTTATACGCTACTCCCTATACTCAGAGAAGGTCCTAAATAGTTATTATTCAGACTCAAATTGTTTAGAATTAACCATTCACCACATGTTCTAACAAAATGTGGATTAAAAATGAACTAAAAATTCCACCTCAAGAGGTTAACCATATGGATTCCTTCAAACCATGAAACTTAACTATTCATAGTAGTAAAAATTCTAAATTCCCATTTTTTTGGGATGAAACTCCATGGAATATTTAAATACCCTCAAACTCAAAAAATAATAAAACAATAAACACCATAGTGACATGGTGGGTGTCATAATTATACACATTATGCCACTTTATGTCCCCATAAAGTATCAAGACAAAGTAGGGGTCAATAAGAACATGCCAAAAAATGATAAATCATAAAAAAAAACTGAGTGATTACTCAATAAAATATGATCAAGAACCAATCAAAAACAACTAAAAGAGAATATATAAAAAAAAGAGATCAAGAATCAGTCTCCACACCATTTATAGTAGAGCATAAATGGAGGAATAACCCGAAAACTCATTTTACAAAACAAGATAATGTTATTAATAAGAAAACATTCATCAAATCTACAAAGGAAATATAAATAACTCCATCATCCATATAAAATCGTAAGAAACTATTTCAAAATTAAACAGATAACATTGCTCCCAGAAACAACACAAAGGCCAAACAAATTTTATCACCACTCCCAAGGTTGCGAACAGCCCAAGAATTACATTGATGGGATACATAAATAATTATTAAATGATATGGATATAACCTAATTTTGAAAAAAATTATATGAGTTTGTTTAAGATCCAAAACCCCAAAATATTGGACCATGATAATTTGGACAAAAAATAAATCTTGGTGGAATCCGAACCCCAACCAAAAACAAAACTACAACCCCATGTACCATTATATGCACCTTATATTTTTATTAGGTTCAAAATATCAAACAAATCCTGAACATGGCCTACACTACACTAGGGAAACAAGAAACATCTAGTAACATAGCATGAACAATTCCCAACAAAAAACACTACCTCTAATAGGAAACCAAATAAAACCACTGGAAAACATTAGGCCAAAAATTATTTAATCCAAAACTATTATAAAATTAACTAGATTCTGGGAAACAAAGAATGAAGCTTGGGAACAATTTACCCCCTTAAACACTGATATTAAATATCAAATATAAATAAGAGTAGTGAACATACAACTAGATATAAATAAAACTAAACAACCAAACAACATATGAATAATGCATAAACAAACTACAAGACAAATAGATACACATAAGTCATTTCATAAAAGAAAATGGGACAAACATCATAAAAAAACTCAAAAATGAAAATCCCAAAATCATCTCACATGATCCACTATGTTACCCACAATCATAATCCATATGAATAACTCCCTCATATGATCAAAAAAGGTGAAAAAAATTGGAATGAACTTGATCCTATAAATTAGAGCCATGAGCTAAAAACCAAGAAGGTCGCCACAACCTACCAAATCTTAAAAATATCTTTCATATTATATCTTAAAAAATATAGTTTTAAGTATAGAAAAAAAATATTTCCATTAGTTTTTATAAAAAAACAACATATAAAAGGTTTATTAAAAATATTTTTCTAAAATTTTTTTTAAATGAAAACAATCTCTTAGAAAATTATTTCCCCTAGCCAATACCTCTTGTCTAAAATATCATTTTAAAGTATAAATTTAAAAAAAATTCCTAAACACACTTTATTAAAATACCAATTTTCAACCTAAAAAGGATTAATAATTATATATCGTTTTCAATAACATGATTGAAACCAACTATTCCATAAAACTAATAACATCATCCAAAAATAATGTTTTCAAAACTCACACCCAGTTGTAATTTCAAAAAATCCATTTTCAATTTTATCACTTGAGAATACTTTTAAAAAATTTCTAAAAAAGTTTCATGATAATATAATATCACACTGTTATTTTTTATTCCTTAAAAACATTTCACAGTTTTATTTAAAAAAAATGGAAGGAGAACCACCCAAAGAAATAAATAATAACACATAAAATATCCAATAAATCAAGTCATTCAATAAGGAGAAACAAAAAAATGATTTATATGCCACAATAATATAAATATAAGAGGATAAAATCCAAAAATAAATAAATCCCCTACATGATATGAAAAAGGATTTTAGTGTCATGGGAATCAGCAGAAGGATCTAGTAATAAAAGAACCTAAACTGGTGACAATTAACCTAGGTCTACACTAAGGAACCTATCTACAGTGACCCAGACTTATTATACATAGATATTACATAATTTTTAATGAATATTAATTACATTACACAAACCTACACTTCAGAACTATAACTATTTCGTATCTTTGGAAACATAGAAACCCAAACAATTGGTCCATAAGAAAACTGCATCATCTTCCACTATGATCTCTATAACTCTAACCCTTCTTAGACATATCAAACATGATGAATTTCTTTATAACATGGGTAAATTAAACATAAGAAAGAGAGATATCATATTCTTATTAAGGTTAAACTAGGGATACAAATAAGAAAAACATAAACATCTGGGTATTTTAACATGAGCATAACATTTGAAAACCGTGACCTACATATCAAATATAATAATCTTGAGTCATAGAATAAAGATTATTAGTTCATAAGACATAATCATAAGGGAGTCAAATAACATAATCCATCAGAGTATAACATTATTATAAGGTGTAGATTTTATGAATATATATAAGTATATAAAATCATTTCCATATTATTCAAGGATCATTTATAAGTGTATCATAGTGGACTTGGTTCACTACCCAAAATATCATAGTAATCAAGGTTCAATCCCAAGACCATTATAGTTAAAAAGTACCTTATTAAATCATGTTCACTCCCCATTCTTTTCGAGTCTATCTCATGATATATAAAGCTTTACCCAATGCATTGGAGGGATATATAGGTATCACTCTTCTTATAGTGAAAACAACCACATCACAACACATCAAATGAAATGGGTTGCATAAACATATCATCATATCATTACCTATAGTAAAGAGATTGGTTTCATAATAATTTCATCACTTCATTATAGCATAACCCATGGAAAAAGAAGAACGTTTCATAAGAATTTTATCATGGTATAACCCATGGAAGAGAAAAGGGTTTCATAAAAATCAAGTAATCATAAATGTAAACCATTAATAAAAATAATAAGAATGTTATCCTTAGATCATACCCCAACAAGGCCATGGAAGCATCAATGAATGTTATCTTAGATGGAAAATTATATTGAAATATAATTTATAACTTTTATTTAGAAAAAAAAATTTCTTTTAAAATAATTTACCAAATTATTTTGAAAATCTATTTCAATTAAAATAACCTTAAAAGTTTATAAATGATATTTTAAAAAACATTTAAAATTTTTCTTTAGAAAATATTTTTTTGGAAATCATTTTTTTACATAAAACCTTTTTAAAATCCATTTATTTTAAAATAAACATGAAATCCTATAAAATAAGATTTTAAAAATAATTTAAAACATTTATTGAGAAAATAAATTTTCATTAAAAAAATATTATATTTTAAAACCATAAAACCTTTGACAATAAATTTCTCTTAAAATAACCTTTAAATATTATAAATTAATCATTTAAAAAAATTAAAACATTTATTGAGGAAGATATCCATTCTAGTTTGAAATAAATTAAAACATACAACCTTTTGAAGTCACTTTTATTTGAAAATAAACTTGAAAACTTATAAAATAACCTTAAAAGTAATTATTGGTTATGATGTTGAAAAATTATGTTCATATGTACATGTAAAAATGAATATTCCTTCCACATTTTTGTTAAAATCAAAACTGAGAATGTTTGGAAAAAACCTGAATATTACTTTTAAAAAATTTAAAAAATGGGTAAAATATTCTTTTAAAAAACAAATTAAAATATTAAAATATTTTTGAAAACTTTTTTAGAATTTTTTCAAGAAAACAGATTTCCATCAAAAAGGAGAAATAAAGTTAGATTTTATAAAAACATTTTAACAATTATTTTAAGTACCAAAGAGTGGGAAAATTGTACTACTACTTAAAAATATCACAAATAAACATAAAAGAATATAAATCATCAATTTATTTAAATAATTATCATAATATTCTATCATCAGAAGCACAATCATGAAAAATCACGATAAATGATAAGATTGAAACATAAGATCATTACCACTTTGGTTAGTTTGAATATTAATCCCCATGAATGAATAACATAAAATAGAACTTAAAATATCTTGAGGAAAAATAATTTCATTATATTTTATGAAAAATGTATTTATATACACCTCATGAAAGAATAATGGTTCATAACATAACGTACGTCTCAAAGAAAGAAAATAGAGACAAAAATCCCTTATATGCTTTGATAAATTTATAACCATAACCCCATGAAAATAAGTCCTAAAATGGATATTAAAATACCAATAATATCCATGATAATAATCATAAAAATAAATTCATGGGAATTATATACACTGCACAAATAAAATTAGTGGTGAATATGGAATGTGTCTCCAAGAAAAAAAGAGATATTAAAAATCACATACCATAAGTCTTCAATTCAATAGTACATATTCAAACCTCATGTATAATAAATATAATTTTATTATAAATATATTATAAGAATATTTATATATATATATTTCTATATATTATTTTCTTATGACCTTTTATTACCTGTTAATTAATGATTCCAAGTTAAAGTTATGTTTTAGGTAGCAACCACTTTGTTTTCTATATATGTTTTGATTTTTTATTTTTGGACCTATTACTTTGATCATGGTACCATAATATCCATAATTTTAAAAATGGAATATATATAATATATATTCAGTATATATGTATTTATAGTAATCTACAAAATATAGATATATAAAATAAAAAACATAGTTCATGGAGACAGTGGGTAATTTTTACGCTTGAATGTTTTTTTCATTTTCTGGAAGTATAGAAATAAATAAAAGTAAATGATATATATTATGAATTAATAATAATTCCTATGTCATTTATATCACAGATTTTCATTAAACTAGATGTTATTACCTTTCATGTAAATCATGAACGAATCACATCACTTCACAAGGCGGTAGTCCATAGTACACACGAGCAACGTTATCGAATGGCCACAAAATGAAAATCATTAATTTTTGTGTGATATAAAAAATAGAAAAGAATAATAATATCATAAATATAATTTATAAACAATAAATTAATCATTTTTCTCAACCATTACATGTGGTAACATAAAAATGAATCACATTAGTTCCTAAGGTAGAAGTTCTCCAAACAAATTAACGATGATTTCATAACCAATTTTATGGATGTAAAGAACGTTTTAGGCCATGAACATAACATTAAAACTTATAAATATATTTAAGATACATAGGATTTTATATAATCATGTTATAATAAAAATTTAATGAGGTGTAGGAATAAATAAAACAAAAACACTCATTTTTCGAATGTTGACTCTTCATTGGGTATCCTTTTTAAGTTTTCACCAAAAGGCTTCCTTGGTTGGATATATATCCAAAATAAGAAATCTAGGGTAATATGAAGAAATTTTTTGAAATTATTTGGGTAGTTATTGTATGAACCTAAATGTTTTTATGTTTTGAAAAAGAGATGACAGGGGTTTCCTTTTATAAGTCAGATGAGTGGCACACTTGTAATTTCTTAAATGGAAAAAGTGTACACACATTTTTCACATTCTATAAGGTTCGGGATTAAATCATAACCTTTGAAATTATAAGGATGAAATATTTCTATAAAATATACTTTCTCAAATTTTATAGGTCATTTTAAACCTTATAATTTTAGTTTAACCACCTTTTAAATCCATTTTTTGCTTTACACTGGTAAATAATTATTATATTTTTACTATTAAATTGGGACATAAATTTAGTAAGCATTATTATATATTATAAATTTTTATTATTCCAAATAAGCATCCAATTTTTCAAAATTTCATTCACATAAGTAGAAAATTTTAATATAAAATTAATCATATAGACATGATGTGGGTTTTTAAAGAGAAAATGTGGAAATTATTGAAATGTTTTTATATCAAAATTCAATATAAAATTAATTAAATTAACCTAAATAGTATTAATGAAGGTATAATTAACCTATTTTTACTTTAAAACTATTTAAAATATATTCTACTATTGTTAATTATTTAAATGAAAAGAAGTTTTCAATTAAATTCTTGTGTTTTACACTATTCATCAAAAAAACATAATCTTTCCAGAAAATTATAAAAAAATTAACCATAATATAATTTCTTCATTATGGTATTATAAATTAATTAATTTTTTCAAATAAATTGTCTAAATTTAAAAAAAAACAAATCTCATATATGCAATGAAAAAATGTGTTTTCAAGAAGTGTATTTTTTAAGAAAATGATAATTTTTTATTAACTCTATGTATAGTAATACTCATTATATGAATAAAAGTTAAATTTTTTTGAAATATAATATTTATTTATTTATTTTAAAACATTAATCATTAGTTATTATTTTAATTAGTTAAAATCTATAAAAGAATGCACTTTAAAATAGATTTCATAAAAAATGCCTTTCGAAACCCAAAAATAAACTTATAATAAAATCCAATATAAAGTTGATTAAAAAGTAATTAAGTGGGTTAAATATAAATAAATAATACTTATGTTACTTTAAAACAAAATTTCTAATTTAAATTAGTTAATTTATTAAAAATAAATAATAGTTTTTTAAAAGATGGTATATTTCATTATTCACTATAAAATCAATATTTTCTAAAAAAACACAAAAATTTCGTCATATGTTAAATTTGATATGATTATTTCAAAAATGAAGTTAATTTTATCAAATAAATTTTATAAATTATTTATAATATTTTATCATAAAAATAAATAAATAACATTTTTGAAGAAAATATATTTTTAATGAATATAATCACTTTACTAAATAATGATTGATTATTTGATAAGTATTTATAAATAAATTTATAATGAGAAGGAAATTTTTATTTACATTTAGTTAATTAGTTTATACTATTTATACTCACCTATTTATTGTCTAGGTTATAATGCCCATATTTAAAATAATATTATTTCCTGGTTCACTAATGGTTGGGGTCCGATGTCATGCACGCTTTCGAAGAAACTCATTGTTCCGTGTAACACAGTCTAAACATAGTGTTTCATATAATGCAATATATAATCATTGTTACATGTAACACAAGATATAAAAATTATTAAATATATATTAAATAATATATATTTCACAAAATATTGGAAAGTTACATTATACTCCCTTAAAATGAGTTTGGCCCTAAAAATTCATCTTGGTTATCAAAGGTTTAAAAGATGAAATTCTTTCATAGAAACCCACATTATATAAATTAATAATGAATCTTCCAATAAAAAAAATTTTTTAAACATAACGGTGACCTAAATTAATTTATAACTTTGTTTCAACATAGGAGAACGTCGGTGGGAAGTGAAAACATGGACATAGAATAGAAAACTAACACTAAAATACTAATGGAGAGTGATGGAGAACAATGATCACAAGAAAGTGGGTAATCTAGAGAAGGTTACCAGCTATAAATCCAAAAACCAAATAGGCATGAAAAATGTTATTGATATCATTAAATATTATGATAAAATGACATAATTTTATTTCAAGATCATTTTTGTAATGTTGGAGAATTAATTTTCCCTCTAGCGTGAGAACATAAAGATGTGTATTTACTGGATATTTTTTTATTTCATAAGAACAATTTCATTATTTTCTGTGCCTTGATTAATTCCACTTCATCTCTTATTATAAGAGATTATTTTATCATGTTTTGGTCACTAAATAAAATTCATAAAATAATGATAAGTCATCACTTCTATATCTAGTTAAAAATGATAACACTGGTTATCCAATATGAATAAATCATCATATGGTGATGTAATATGTCAATCACTAAAACCTCATCCAAAGTTCAACTTAAACCATTTCATAAATGGTTAACCTTATAACCCTCACAACATTCAAATTTTTTAAAGAAGTTCACAAAATTTCTTAAAATCAACTTAACATTAATCCCCCATATATCATAAAGTATATCTTGATTGTCACATACCAAAAATATGAATAAATTCATCATAAATTGTCTTGAAACATGGAAATAACCTAAATAACTAAATAAACTCAATGAAAATAATCATGCTTCTGCATTCCTAGAATAAAACCACTTATTATTGAATATATTCCCAAGATCCAATAATTTTTTAAACACCATTAATTATTACATAAACAAATTTTTAAACAAATAATTAATCAGTTCCAAGGTCATAAATATTATCCAATTTACTTTATCAAAAATAATTATCCCCTTATCCCAACTTTGTTATATCAACTTGAGGAACATATTAATGGATATATTTCCCTTAATCACTGATTTTACATTAATATCACCTTTCTATTAAATAACATTTCTTGGTCATCAGCATCTTTCAACATTTTTAATTGAATACTTAACAAAAAAATTATATAGAACAACCTTTTTATATATCAAAATTCATAAAACAGAATTACTGAATCCAAATACATAAACACTTCTATCCTTTCAATTAAATTATTGGCATGGAATATGTATTTCCTTGTTCTATAAGTTAATTCTTTAGTCAGGAAATTGATTTGGGTAATTCCCATGTTCCCCACATATAACACATTAAAATCCTTGAAATTTCTTTACTCTATAACCTTCTTTTAAACATGGATGAAATCTCTCCCTCTATTTGGTACTTTCCAACAAGTAATTATTCCCACCTTCATAACATATAGAAAGATGAGACTTCTTTCTTCTATGTTCATTGCCTCGTAAACTTTCATAAAAGTTCATCTTCCTCTTATTGGATGTGTTTTGAATATCAAAAAATATTACATTGTTAATCATATATCTCTATATTTGATTGTGAATAATTAAAATATATTTCTCTCCAATCATCATCCAATGTGGTTTATCATAGTTCATATTGTGAATTTTTAAATCATATCCCCTAATAGTGTCAAAAAGGTGTACAGTAAGGCTTGTGGTCGTGTAACAGATGACAACTGAGTCCATCTCAATGCACCCTTTTCAGAGTTATTACCACTAGGTATCTCTTTAATAGATACATATCCACTTGTAGTATCTAAACATGGATGTAATTTCTTGGAAATCACTTGACCTATTATTTACCAAAATTCCATAGAATATTCTTAAACATTGGAATATCATTAGTCTTATCCTTAGATTCATCCCTAGAAATATCTTTAGAAATATCCCATGGGATCTCACTAAAGTTTTCTCATCCTAGTTTCAAAAGGATAAATAAACCTATAATATAATACCAACTATATTAATCTAGTCTTATCAAACATAGATATTATATAATTTATTATGAATATTAAATAAGTTACAAAAACACCCTCCTAAGGACCATAATAATTCAGTGGCTTTGGAAACAGGAAAACCTAAACAACTGATCCATAGTTAAACTAAATTATCTCCCACTATGACCTTCATAACTAGAACCCTTAGATGTCATATCATACACAATACATTTATTCATAAGCTAAAAAAGGGGCAAATAAGAAAGGGTGGTCTTATATACTCTCAAAGGGTAAACATAGGAGAAATATAATCATAACATGAACATAAGTGTATGAGAATACGATCATAACATTTGAAAATAAAACCCTCCATATCAATTATCTTAATCTTGATTCATGGAATAAATGTTCATAGTTTATAAGACATGAATCAAAAGCGAATCAAATAACATGATCTATGAGATCATAACACCAGCATAAGGCATAGATTTGTGGCATACACATAATAATAGAAAACCATTTTTATATTAGTCAAGGATCATTTCCATGGATATCATAGTGGAATGACTACACTCCCTAAACCATTATATTAGTAAGGTTTCACTCCCAAGACCATCATAGAAAACAAATTCTTTTACAGATCTGAGTTTTCTCCCCATTCTATTCTTTTCTATCACATGAGATATAAATATTTACCGAATGCATTGGAGGTAGATATATGTTCCACCCCTCTCATAATGAAAACCACATTCATGTGTTCCACAAGATCAAAAAGAATTAATCACATCATAAAGCATAAACTGAAATGGATTTTATAAAAAATTCATCATATCATAACCTTTAGAAAAGAGACAGGTTTTATAATCATTTCAACATTTCATTATAGCATAACTCACAGAAAAAGAAGAAACATTCATAAAAGTTTTATCATAGAATCACCTATGGAAGAGATGTGGGGTTCAAAAAACTCATTCCATCATAAACATAAATAATTAAGATAAATAATAAGAACACTGTCCTGGGATCATATCCCTATTAAGGAATAAGTAACATCAACGGATGTCATCTTTGATGTAGAATTATTTATAAATATTGTTTAAAACATTTCTTTAGAAAATATTTTCTATATCAAATTAATATTTTTAAAAACATAAAACTTTTTGAATATAATTTTTTTTGAAAATACATTTTAAATATTATAATGTAGTCCTTTAAAAATCATTTAAAACATTCCTTGAGAAATTAAATTTTCAATGGAAATAAATTTTATTTGAAATTGATTTTTTTAAAACATAAAACATTTTAAAAATACATAAATTTTAAAACAACATAGAAATATTATAAATGAAACTTTTAAAAATCATTTAAAACATTACTTAAGAAAATAAATTTTCTATAAAAATCGTTATTTTTTAAATCATAAACACTTTTGAAAATCCATTTTTTTAAATAACCTTTAAATATTATGAAGAATGTTTTTAGAAATCATTTAAAACATTTCTTGATGAAAATATACTTTCTTCTCTAAAAAAATTAAAAAACAAACTATTTACAGAATATATTTATTTTAAAATAACATTGAAACTTTTAAAGTGATCTTTGGAGAAATTTTTTTCCATTATGTTAGAAAATTATTTTCATTCCTTAAATGAATAAATAAATATTCCTTTCACATTTTTAGTAAATTCAAAAATGACCATTATCTGGAAAATGACTTCAATATTCCTTTAAAAACATTTGGTAAAAATAAAAACATGGGTTAAAATTTCTTTTAAAAGTCTTGGGATATTAATAAAACATTTTCTCAAAACATTTTATAAAACATGGTTTTGGAAGAAAATGGATTTTCGACTGAAGGGAGAAATAAAGTCGGATTTTATTAAAAAAATTCAATTATTTTAAATACAAACGAGTTGGAAAATGGTAATATTACTTGAAAATATCATGAATATACATAGTATAAAGAAATTAATGAGTTTGTGAAATATTTATCATAATATTTCATTATCAGAAAAATAATCATAAACAATCTTCCTAATGGATGTGATTGAGACATAAAATCATTACCACTTCGCTACCTTTAAGTCATAAGCCCCATGGAGTAATACTATAAAGTGGAACTTAGAATATCATGAGGATAAATAAATTCATTATATTATATCTCAAATGTAATTATATATACCTTGTGAAATAATATAGGATGCATAATATATCATATGTCCCAAAAAAGGAAAACTGAGGCAAAAATCCTTACCACTTTGTTAACTTCAAAACTATAAACCTCATGAAAGAGAAGTCCCAAAATAGATATGTAAATACCAATAATATTCAGGATAATAATAATAAAATATATTCATGGTAATATTATTCACCACACTAATACAATAAGTAGTGAGTGTTTCATGTGTCACCCAGAAATAAAAGAGAGAATAAAAATAAGTTACCTTAAGTATAATATTCCATCTTTAACATTAAAACCTCATATATAATAAATATATATTTATTATAAATATATTAAATAAAATTATTTATATATATAATACCATATATTATTTTTTATGAAATTTTATTTCCTATTTATTAATAATTCCAGTTAAAGATATATTTCGAGTAATAACCTCTTTGTGTTTCATATATTCTTTGATTTGTAATTATTTTTCCTATTACTTTGATAATGGTTCCATAATCTTCCGGATTTTAACCATGATATAAAAATCATATATATTAAGTATATATTTATTTTTTTAATCAATAAAATATATATATATATATATAGAATGAAATATATTATTCATGGAGACAGTTGGTCGTACGTACGCATAAACGTTGTTTTCATTTTATTGACTTATTGAAAGAAATAAAATTAAATTATATATATTATAATTATAGAATATTTTCATTTTCATATATATCACAAATTTTTGTTAAACCCATCTTTATTTCCTTCCTTTTAAATTATGAATGAATCACATTGCTTTATGAAGCGGTAGTCCACCACACACATGAGCGATGTGGTCTTATTCCTAAAAAACGAAAATCATGAAGGTGTGTGTGATATAAAAATTAAAAAATCATATATATATCATATATATATAATATAAACACTAAATACATCAATATGTACATATTTTATATTTGGTAATGGAAAAATGATTGACATCGTGTCCTGAGGTGGTAATCCGCTGTACACGCGAAATATGATTTCATAACCCATTTGATGGAAGTTGATATGTTAATAGGTAATTAACATTACATAAAAATATATAAATATAATTAATACACTATGATTATTATATAATCATGTAATAATAATAATTTAAAGAGTTTTATGAAGAAATAAAACAAAAAATATCATAGTTGAATGTTGCTTATTCTTTGGTTATGATCATTAGGTTTGCACAAGAATACATCCTTGGTTGGATTTATATAAAAACTAAGTCTTAGAGTATGAGAGGAGGTAATTTGGGAATTTATTTTGGTAGGAATATTCTGAACCAAAATGTTTTGAAGGTGTGTAGACAATAGGAGTGAGGTGACCTTTTATAAGAGAGATGAGTGGCACAATTGTAATTTTTTCAATGAAAAAAGTGTGCCCATGTTTTTCACATTCCAAAATGTTCAAAAATTGATCAAATTAGAAAATTATAAATTATACAGTTGATATAAATCCATAAAATATATTTTAGACAATTTTATAGTTCAATTTCACCTATATCATATTAGTTTAACCCCTTAGTAATACCATTTTTACTTTTACCATGAAAAATAATTTTTACTATTTTTACTATTATTTTTGGTAAAAAATTAATTTTAACTTATTTGATAATATAAATTATTATGATTCCAAATATTTAATATATTTTTCCAAATTCTATTCATGAAATTGTAAATTTTGAAAATAAAATTAACCCCACGGGCTAGATGAGAAAGTTGGTTTTTAAAGAGAAAATATTCTAATGTTTGAAAATTTTTTATATCAAAATTTAATATCATACAAATTAAAATTAAAAAAATAGAATTAATTTGTGTATAATATAACTATTGGTACCTTATAAATAAATTAAAATATAGTCTATCATTATAAATAATTTAAAAAAATGCAGTATTCAATTAAAATCCAGTATTTTTCAGTATTCATAAAAATATTAAACTTTCTAGAAAATTCTAAAACATTTACCAGAATATAATTTTTAAATTATGATTTAAAAAATTAAGATTATTATTATGAATAAATTTTCTAGAATTATAAAAAATTAAATCTAAATCAAATCTCATAGATGTGATGAAAAAGTAGGCCTTTGAGAAGTTAATTTCTAATGTAAAATATGATTTTATATTTACTCTGTGTATAATAAAAAAAATTGTATGGATATAAATTAAAATTTATTAATATATAATATATAAATTTAATTTAAAACATTCTTCATTTGGGATTATTTTGATTAAAAAAATGTATAAACATTATTCACTTTAAAATAGTTTTCAGAAAAAACTATTTTTAAACCCAAAAGTAAACAATACTAAAATATGGTATAAATTTGATTAAAAAGTAATTAAGTTGGTTAAATATAAAAAAATAATATTTATTCTACTTTAAAACATAATTTTAAATTTATATTACATAATTTATGTAAAATAAATGATAGTTTACAAAAAATCAATATTTTCTAAAAAAATCCCAAAATTTCCCCATAAGTTAAGTTTGATAATATTATTTTAAAAATGAAGTTAATTTTATCAAATAAATTTTCTAAATTCTCTATAATATATTCTTATATAAATTAAAAAAAAAATTATCGAAAATATATTTCTGATGAATATAATCACTTTACTAAAAATTGATTAATTGTTTTATAAGTATTTATAAGTAAATTATATTGAGTATTAAATTTAATGGTATATTTCCTAAATTATTTAATACTATTCCTACAATCCTATTTAATGTCTAGGTTATAACGAATATATTTAAAATAATATTATTTCACAGTTCACTAAAGCTCAATGTCGTGTGTCATGAATACTTTCGAAGAAACTTATTGTTGAGCGTAACACAAACTAAAATAGAATGCATTAATAAATGAAAAAAATATGGTAATTTCCCTAGGATTCAATCTCCCATGGGATCATATAAAAACATTTCTAGCATAGGGGCCTACCACACCTTCTAGTCTCACCATCTAGAGTAGCCACGCATTGCTTCCTTGGTCAACCCACTATCCCTACAAGTGTCTTCCTAAACAAAGGTCATATATTATATACCTTGGACTTCCATGTTGAGTCAAAATTGAGTTGATCTCAATTGAACATTCCTTAACTAAATGATAAAACGTTTGAAAATAACTCATGCATCACCTCATGCCCTCATAATAAGCATCCCTATATACATCCAATATAAAAACATATCCAAATTCATAAAAGTAAACATCCCCTCATGAGATCACAAGACACAATGGAATAAATGAATAAAAGTGTCTCAATAGGGTATCATATCTTTTATGAAAACCCATTTCTCACAAAATTAAAAAAGGGACATTTATTTAGAAAAACATTCTTGGAATTCCAATCCATTTAATTATTTATAAAAAAATTTCAATCAAATCTTAAGACTAATTTTTATCAAAACACGTCTGACCCTCAAAATGGGAATCACTCTTATATTTTTAAATCACCATTAAAAATATTCAAAGCCCCAATGTGTTTCAAAATATAATTCATATATAATCAAATTCCCAATTTAAAACCATCACCTCACTTTAATTATCTTAAAATAAATAAACACATCATCACTTTTATTTAGATATCACTAAGGTCATAAAAAGGTTTTAAATAATGCTCATAAGGGTTAACGCACCCTTTAGAAAGAAAACAACTCATACCAAAACATTTGTAACACCTTTAATACACATGACACTTGGTTTGAAATTAAAATTATTTCCATAACACTACAAAAAACCAAAATTTTGTACGCTCTACCAATTTTAGAATCAAAATGATTCTTTAAAATCCAATTATGAATTTTAACAAACACTTAACATAGAATACCATCCCACGCAATGGTTTTAAATCATTTTATATCAAGTTGTACACTCATGGATCAAACATATAAGCATATTTTAAAAATTAAAACCATCCTAAAACATCAAGAAAATAAATTTATATAATAGAATGCAATTAAAAATAAACAGATACCTTGGTTCAATGGAGATCATTCTTGAAGTTTTCACCTATGATGGAAAACACACCCCCAAGAAAATATATTCCCTCTATAATCCTACATAAGAAAAACCCCATGAATCAAAAAATTCTCACCCAAAAATAGGCCAATAAAAAGATTAGGGTTCATGAGAGAAGATAAATCAAGGAGGATATAAGTAATATAAAGTAAAGAGAGGTTTATAGGGACTTACCATGGAATAATCCACTTTAATCTAGGGTGTAAGATCAAAAAAAATGGAGGAAGGTTGAGACAACCAAATGGGGTGTTCCTAGTAATTTGGAGTGATATGGGGAGAATAGAGTGTGGATACTTAAAAAATAGTGAGAAAAGAGTAAATTCCACTATTTAATAAATCTGGGCAAGCTACATGGTTTTTTAAACCATGCACCAATTGTGTGTTGGCATCCTCCTACCCAAAACAACTTTCCTATTTTACAATTAGATTTCTTAGGTTTGAAAAATTATTTCAATTTTCACTATAAAAATCTAGATCCAATCCACATTCTTATCACACAATTTAACTTATTGCGCGGAAGTCATGTACTAAACCCACGACTAACCAAAGGACACATAAATTTTATCCTATGACTCAAAAAGTTTGGACTTAATTGCCTGCCACCCATGATGAAACAAAAGCATGAATATGAAATAAAATTAACTAAAAATATCACCATGTAATTGTTACCACATAGTTTCCTTCCAACCATGTACTGTCACTGTGAAGAGAAGTGAAAATGATACATTTACAATTTTCAGGGTGAAACTCCATGTAAACATAAAACAAACCTAAAATCATAAAACAGTAGAAAATAAACACAACACTGACATAGTGGGTGTCAAAATATGGTTTTAACATTTTTTTAAAAATATATGCTCCCGGTAGATTTCAAAAGTTTTCATGAGGTGAGGTTTTTTTTGGGTATAAAATAGAGATAATTTGTATAAAATAACAATTATCATCCACCAACTCACATTTTTTATGGTAATGTTCTTAGTTCTTCATAATTTTTACTCATGTTGAAAATTATTAAAATCATTATTTTCTAATCTAAATTATATATGGAATGTTTTATTATTATTTCTTGAAATGATAGTCACTTATTTTGTAAAGAAAACATATGTTATGATAAGCACATTTACATAATCGTCTTCATGTGTTATATTATGTTAACCAAGTGTTTTTAATAGATAATGAATCCAGTACACAAGAATCATACCATGCTCTATTGTGGAATCACTATGTAGGTCGTCTAATTAAAAAATATTTGACTAAGTTACATCAATACAGTTATTTTTATTCATTGAAACTAATACCACATGGTATTTGTTAAGTCTTTATACAAGGTAAAATGGCCAAAGATCCATTATTGGAAAGGTGAAAGGGATAAAGAGATTCTAGAGCTGGTTCACACGAATGTGTGGACCATTCCTAGTTGAATAATGTGGTAGTTACCCATATTTAAAAACAATTAATTATGATTTTAGTTGGTATGGATATGTTTAATTAATGAGGTACAAGTCATAATCCTTTTTTATGTTCAAATAATTCAAGAATGATGTCAATAATGATCTTGGTAAGAATATTAAAAAACTCTACTCAGACTGTGGTAGAGAATATCTTAATCAACACTTCATTAACTATTTATAAGATTATGTAATTTTATCCCAAATCACTCCTCCTTATACAACCCATTGGAATGGTGTACGTGAAAGGAGGATCCACACCTTGATATACATGGTGAGATAAAGGATGAGTTAAGAAAACCATCCACCGTCATTTTGGGGATATTCATTATAAACATACGAATACACACTAAACTAAGTACCAATTAAAGAAGCATATGATATTCCATACCAATTATAGAGCATAAAGAAACATGTAATGTCAAAATTACATGTATGTGGATGAAAATCATTGGTTAAGGTCTCTTCAAGAAAAAAAATTCACCTCATGGTAAAAATATCATCCTTATAGGATTCCCCAACGAAATAATGAGATTATACATATACCACCCATTAGATAAAAAGGTAAAAGTGGAAATAAATTACATATTCCTTGAGAGGGAGAACATATCTAAAATATATAGTTGGATGAAGATATAATTTGGTAAAGTCACAACTTAGGATATATAGGAATTTGTATGTGAACAAGTTCCATAATTCCACATGGAAGAAACTATTCTGTAGGCACAAGTATTGTGAATTAGTACAAAATAGGTTAGAGAAAATAAAATATATGGTTTCCTATTCACTAAGGATGGTGACTGTTTTTTTAGATAAAAATGACCCTCTAACCTACAAGGAATCAGTATCCTCTATAGATGTTTCTAAATCTAAATAAGAAATGAATTTTTAAATAGTTTCCATATACCCAAGTAGAGTATATATTTGTGTAGAACCTACAATTTATATAAATCATGTTGGTTCCAAATTCGTATTCCAAAAGAAACATTACATTGATAGTAGATTCATTGCCTATAAAGTATGGATGGATTCAAAAGTTTGAAATAGAATCAAGTAATTAACTATGATAAAACCTTTTCACCAATCACTATACATAAATCCATCAAAAGTATATTTTTCATATAAACATACTATAACTATTAGATTTGGTGTATAGATTTCAACACAAACTTGATCGGAACCTTCAAGAATATGTCTATATGATACAATTAGAATGGTTTGTGACTCTAGATAATGATAATATAGAATTCAAGTTGTAAATATCCATTAATTAATTGAAAAAAGAATCCCAGAAATGGAACATTCATTTTCTCGAATCCATAATAAAATTTGGTTTTTTAAGACATGAATGTGAGTCCTGCTTCTATAAACATTTCAGTGGGAGTGTAGTCATTTTCCTAATATTATATTTCAATGTGATTTTACTTATTATAAATGATATACATCCCTTACATAATGTTAATATGTAGTTAAATACGTGATTAACCCTGAAATTCTTAGGTGAAGTAGCATATGTATTTGGGATCAAGATACATTGTGATATATCTAAGAAGTTTTTTGGTATAATTCAGTGCAGATATATTGTTAAACAAACCAACCTCAGGAATCCATCTATCAAATTCACTATCAGGCCCACCAGATACTCGATGAGTGTCCTCGATCCCCCTAGGCCAGTGAAAAGCATTAAAGGTGTCATATAGAACCATTGATGATGATTTCACCCTCATGGAACCATATAAAAACATCCAAACAAGGAATAATATTAAAAAGACAATATAAATTCCAAGATAAATATCATATAAATAAACAACCAAACACAGATGAAAAGCCAAAATAAAACCAAAAATAAAATAAATACATAAGAAGTTGATATAAGGATCGAACAACCTGATCCATGAAACTGATGGTTCGATCACTAATTCTGTATGACTCTCTAGTCACCACCATCATCCATACAACACCTTATTACTAAGTAATATGAAACCAAACCCAATGTGAAATCTGAATATTGTAGGAATCTACAAAAGTTGTGAAGAGTAAATACCAACCAATATGAATATGTAGGGTGTGATCTTAATCCAGTAGGATGCCACAATGAGTCCAATTCATTCAATTTAAAAAATATACCAAGCTCACTAGTTTTGAAATAATCATAAAAAATAAGTTTTCATCTTTATTTACATAATATATGAATAAAAAATCATGTAAAAATCACTTTATCAAAGTGTCAATTTCATAAATATATGCATGAAAAGGTTTTACCAAAAACCAAATCCATTTCAAAGTGCCAAACTTTTCTCTTTGAAAAAACCAAACTTTTGAAAATAAACCCACACTTGGTTTAAAACATTTCAAAAGAATGAAAACCAATAATTCCACCCTAAAAACCATTTCTCCATTTTTCCTTTAAATACTTTTACAAACCTATCATAAAAGTAAACAAGAGAAATAATAATTAAGCACCATCGTATAAGGTCCTAAAAAAATCCATCAAACGAATGGAACAAAAACAGTCAATAACATGACTAAACCATAAAAGATATCAACACATCAAGAAATTCCATAAAATTAATAAAAATACATATGAATATATATATATAAAGGAATAAAATTGTATATATTTCATGATGATACACTAAAGGAAATATTGAGATAGCACAAGACACACACAACTATAAACTGACTCACTCTCAACTAGCCTCATCAGTGACTAACCCACTAGCTAGAACATGAATCTTCACTAAGGGTGGATAGACAATGTATAATATCAACTATCCATATAAATGTACCTCTACTTCCCACCAAGTAACCTTGATCTCCTTATGATATAATAAACAGAGGTGGTCCATTATTAAACAATTCCATTACATGACAATAAAAAATACCCATGCACTTACACCACAATCACATATATCCCACATCCCACTCCATTAAAATTATCCCTATCCCATTATCACATCATGAATCACATCACAACATCTATCGCATGGATAATATAAACATTAATTAAGATGGGGACTCAATAAGGTCACAACAATATCACATCACAAGGTGCCAATAAGAAATGTACTTATATCATATACATTTGTAAATCCCTTTTTAAAACAATTTGGAATCCAAACATAATTCCAAATGAAAGCATAAAAACTTATTGTAACGACCACATTATCCAAGGAAAACTCTATTTTGACAATATAAAACCAAATCACCCTTTTAAATAAGGAAAACTTTTATACACAAAAAAGGGGTCCCACTTTGAAAACACATTTTTTCAAAAATCCCAAAGAACAATTTCTTTTTACAAAGAAAACATACTTTGGAATTTTATCAAACATGAAAAATTTATAAAAAAACCATTTCAGAACCAAATTTCATTGCACTAAGAAAATATATCACTTTTTATAAAGAAAACCCCACCCAAGAAATGAAAAATTAAAAAATTAAAAATATATATAAAATACATCACTATTTCAAATATAAAACACAAATAAAGAATTGATAAATCAAAAAACTCTTATGTTGAAGGTGATGAATCAAAAATACCTACCTCGTGGAGAGGAACCATGTCGCATTTGATGAAAACCACCATAAAGAGACTCCTACCACAACCCAAAACCATTTTTAGCACACCCCAAGGCATTAAAATCATCCAAACAAGGAAAATAATTCAATAGGATAAGGGGAAATGGGGATAAAATCAAATAAGAAGAGGAAATCAACCCTCACCTTTCAAATCGAGTGAATAATCACCAAGAAACCACCATGAAATCACCCAATAGTATCTTTGGAGATAGAAAAAAGTTACATGGAAAGATTAAAAGTCAAGGTAATTGATTAGTGAGGAAAATTGAAGAAACCCCATTTAAAAATAATAATAAAGAAAAAATTTAGCCCTCTTTAGGTGGATGGAATCGTTTATTCTCATGGTTAAATAGACCATGCAAAAACAGTGAAGATCCCCAATTTTTTGAGAAACATGGGCTACACACTTAAGCTATATGGTTATTTTAACCATGAACCAACCATACGATCTAGATAAATCCATTATAGGTGGCTTCACACTTAGGATTCATGATTAAACTAACCATATGCTTTAATAGTGCGACCTGGAAAAGTCTCTAATTTCACCATTTTTTGACCAAAACACCTCTAACTCAAAGGGATAAACCATCCAACAAATACCCCCACATAAAATTGACACTTGGGGTGTCACAATGTAACTCCCCCCAATCTGAAACTCTCTCATGTGACTGGAAAGTGTTTTTTACAAGACCCCAAGTGTGCCTCCCCATAAGCTAGAGACTACTGCTTAGTATCAAGGGTGTGATAAGTATAGTGGGGATACCTTTCCACCTATATTTAGGGTTTAAAACATATAAGAAATAAAAAAATTAATAAACTAATAAATCTCATAGTTCGGAAATAATGGAAACAATATAATACAGTGAAATACAAAAAATAAAATCCAATTAAATCATCCAATAAATAATATGGAACAATGTAATGACAAGCTAGAAAGTAACTAAATTACATGCTAGATATAATGAAAAATTTCTAGCATACTAAAAAAAATACTCAAAAGTCCCTGGTCTCAAACCCCATATCGATCCCATCCCTAAACTATATCCCATCTAGAAATAAAACAACCAACAACAAGGACTTTTTCCATTCTCTAAACCAAGATTCATATAATTTTATCAAGTACCAAATTGAGGCCTAAATAGGGTATGAGTATAACTCAGTACTTCGACACCACCATGTCTAATCATAATCATTCTGATAATAATTATATTCAATAATACAATAAAAAAATTATTTATTTATTAAACAATTAAATTAATACAACATCAACCTTCTTCGACACCATGCTGTAATGACTTTGAGCATGTCTCACAAACATGCCAACCATAACCTTATAACAAGGTAAAAACATAACCTACCTTGGCACCTTCCTGGAATGGTGTTGATAATGTATCACAACCAAGCTAACCATAACATTATAAAGAAGATATAAATTAAATAAATATGGATCAAAACCCACTATATAAGAACTTCATCCATTAATCAATGTTGGTCCCACTACATAAGCATTTCTGCATGTGTCACTGGGCATAACCCTCTATATAATCATTTCGTCATGTGTCCCTAGGACTAGCCCATTATATAATCATTTCATCCTGATTCACTAAGCTAAGTCCACTATATAATCATTTCAGGCTGATCCACTAGGCCATCCTCACAATATAATAATTTCAGCAATGAATCACAACATAATTCATTACAACATAGATATCACAATATCACATCATATGGCCTAATGGTTAATTATGAAAATTAACCCTTGACTTTGAATTACACAGTTCATATTTTAATTGGTCATAACTAATAGAATGCTAGGAATCTCAATAAAACCCCATGTCATGGTGAATCTATATCATGAAAACACTCACAATCCATGTCATTCTAAACAAACTTTAATGGAAGAATTTTTTAAATGGGTTTTTAAATTTTTTTAAAAGTATAGGATTTGTGGTATTTAAAATAAGGAGTCTGCAGAAGCATGAACATTGTTCATTTTTCTCCATTCCAAGATATAAGTGTGTATGGGGTTCACACTTCTCCCTCTATCAACTAGGAAGTGTGAACCCCATTCATGCTTCCTTCATGAAATTTATGAAGGAGGCATGAATGGGGTTCATGCCTCCTACAGACCGAATTTTATAAAAGAGGTGCCTCTTCCTTACAAATTTCATTCTTATTCTATGCTTATTATTGAAAATCCCAACTAGAATTCTTTCTAAATGTTTATTTGTCACTTTTAAGATGGTAAAATTTATATTTAATCTTTTAATTGTCTAATTTTTATTTATTTTGTTAGCATGATTTATTTATTTAATATGTAAGGATGCATGAATATTTGGATGTATAAAGTAGTGTCTTTTTTATTATTTAATTTTTGAATGAGTAATTTTTTTATGATATTATTTATATTGAATGTTCAAGAAATTTAAATATGGTTTTTATGCAATTTAAATGTTGTGTATAAAATATGATTAATATGGAAATAATATTTTCTTCAATGTATATATTTTTATTTTAGATGCTGATTAATTATATTTTAATAGATTTATATGTATATAAAATATATTATATTTAATAAAAATTAAGTAAAATTATAATATTCTATACACATAGTTAATTAGATATATATATATATATATATATATATATTATTTAAATATTATTATTTATATTAATTATCAAATTTAAATTTACAAACATATATATGTAATATTATTTTTGTTAATGGTATAAAAAAGTATACTATAAGGAATAATTTTAAATTATATTATGTATAAATAATTATTATTTATTCTAATAAAGTATGAAATATAATTACCTAAATTTTAGAAAATATAAATATGACAAAAAAATTATATATACATATGTAGTTTTATAAAATTGAAAATAACATAATTTTATAGTATATTAATGGTTTTCATGTATGTAAAAATTATATTACGTTAATTTACTATAAATAATATTTTAATTAATAAATTTAAATAATAGAAAGTATAAATAATTATTACTCTAATTGATAAACTATAAAATATAATTACTTATATTTTGGAAGGTTTAAGAGTGAAAACAATATTATATATACATATTCATTTTTATAAAATTGTAAATAACATAAGTGTACCGTATTTTAATGGTCATTTTGTAAGTGTCAGTTATATTACTTTTAATTAAATTTAAATAATCTTATTATTAAATATATATATATATATATATATATATATGTACACACAATGAAATGTTAAAATTTTGGAAAGCATGTGTAGATATTTATTATATGTTACATATATTTATAGGGAAATTTATATAATATGTAGAAAAAAATAAGTATATGAAAAACATGTTAAAAGTATTTTGTGATGACTGATCATGACATGATCAACCAATACATGGTTGAAATTGCATGTCATTTTTGTGTATGTGGTTATATAATCTGATATAATTGAATTTTCTTTTTTACATTGATGACATGCGATTCATCCCTCTATAACTATTTAAGGACTTGGGTGTCTACCTAAAAAATGTTGTCTATTTCATATCCCTAGACCCCCTCACTTTCATGTGAGTAACTATCTAATAAAAAGGTGTTTGACAAGAGGAATTTCTGTTCAAAAGGAGATCAGTTTTTTTTAAAATATGTGATAATAGAGACTCTAGGAATCCACCCATAGGTTTTTGTTAGTTTAATATATAATGATAATATATTCCATAGAATAATCCTCAAGATCAATTCATAGTTATTTATTCATAAATAATTAAAATTTCAAAAACATTTGATGATGTGGTATAATAATATATAACATTTTATTAAATATGATTTGTTAATAATATCATTGGAAATATACATTAACCGGGAGGTTATTTATGTTGATCAAAGTTTTAGTTATAGTTTTTCATGTGAAAGTCTGAATATTAATATATTTATATATATGTATATATATTGTTAAATATTATACATAAAGTGGAAATATTTACAATATAATTAATATCCCAAACAAACATTTTAGTAATATAGAATTATTTAGATACTAGGATGAGTTTAATGTTTGATTGAAATTTCATGTTGTGTTTTTTTTATCTGATAATTTAATTTATAATAATTGGATGATATTAAGATGACCAGCCAATGTATAATTGAAAATTCAAGTCATTTTTTTAATAATATAATTTGTAATAATATCATTTTGTTTTTCTTATTGATGAAATGTATGTCATCCCTCTCTCTAAGGATGTAAACACCTACGTGACTGCATAAAAAATGTAATGTATCTTAAATCCCTAGACCCCCTCACTTTCATGTGAGTATCATTTTAATAAAATGGCGTTTGATAAGAACTTTTTATGTTTGAAGCTATATTTTTACACCATGCCTGAGAAGAGACTAATGGTAGGTGAAATATGATCTAATAGATGATCAAAGATCCCCCTTATGTTTTGGTTAGTTTAAAAAATAATGATAAACAAATTGATAGAAAAAGTGAAGTCGTTTATTAATTCATAACCAATTTGAAAATTTAACATTTTCATGATGTATTATATATTAATTTATTAATTATCTTTTCTCAGTAATCATGTCTATGAAAATATATTACAATGGTGAGGTAATCAATTTCGAGTAGGGTTTTAGCTATAGTTTTCTACCTACAGAAGTGGAAAGTCTCAATGATTGTGTGACACTAAATGCATTTTGAAATAAGATTCATATTTGGTTATAACCTAGTGATGGTCAATCAATTACTTCAATAACATATCTATATCTTTAATATTCTGAATGATTATGGAACACTGATTACACAATGGTCGATGATGTGGATAGGATGGATGCATCATTGTTATTTAGGAAATAGTATAGTAATGGTTTCATATAATTATATGTGGTGATTTCCAGTATTGATATGTTGCAAACTTCTACTATAGAACCATGTTTTTTGAGAATTCTAGAAGGTTTTCCTTCAAAACACTCTAATTGATTTCCTAATTATATGACTCCTTTGATAGAAACGAATTATGAATAAGATGATCATCATTTGGAAGGAAATCTATGGGGAATCCCCATATGTGCACTTAATATACTGAATGAAAGTTTTTCTGGGGATGATGTATTTTTAGATACATCATGAGATGATATGAATGAGGGTGATGTGGGGAATTAATCTTCTGAGGTTCCTATAATAGAAATTCATAGAACATTTAGTGGTAATAATCCTTTAGTATTAACTTCCTTAGTTGAATAAATTACACGTTCACAAAATTTTGATTGGATGTCAGTACACCGACTATTGAATTCCCAAGAGTTATAGAGATTATATCTTCATCAACTAATAATATCATCTATGTCAAGAGGGAGTTTGAAAGTAAAGATTCCATTAAAATGTGACAAAACAATACCATATATATTTTCATTTCACATTTGTGGTTGAAGAGCCGAAGAAGGAAAAATATCTCATTCGATGTAAAAAATATGGTCTATAATGTAAATTTTTATTGAGTGTAATATATGGTAAAAAAATTCGTGTTGTAATATAACCAAATTGAAGTTCCCACACACTTTTTTACATCCAATCTTACTGTAGGATCACTCTTCACTTGATGCAGATTTTATATCAACTATTATTATAGGGGTGATCTAAACGTGTCATAATGTTCCTTTGACCCTTGTTTATTAACCAATACAATAGTTTTTTAACTATAAGATATCATAGGAAAAAACTTGGAATAAAAAACAAAATGTAGTTTTAAAATTATAAGGTGATTGGGATTAATCGTTTAAAATGTTTCCATAGATTATGGAATTTTTTCCCTCAACAATAAGATTTTTTATCCTTTGGAAACTGTTGAGTATGTATTGCCAAATCACTGAGTTGATCAGTCAATATTAAAGTTTAAATAGATGTTTTGGGCATTTAGGCCATGTATCACTACATTTCTATATTGTAAAAAATTCATTCATGTTGATGAAACTTTCCATTATGGAAAGTATGAAGTCGTTCTACTAATTATTGCCACACAATATGGTAATTATGTTCATCTACCACTTGCATTCCCAATTTCTGAAAAATAGAATTTGGAATTCTAGAGTGGGTTTTGGCATTTATATTCATTCAAGTCCCAGAAAACTATGGATTGTGTGTGATATATGATAGTCAATAAGCTATTATAGAGATCATTAATAGTGATGGTGTTTCATGGAGAGAACCAAATGATTATCATTTATATTTCATTAAATATATTTCAAGTAATGTACATAATCATTTCAAAGATGGCGTAATAAATAAGGTGATTCTCAAGTTGGGTATGTTTTTCTAAATTTAATTTTTTTAATGAAAATATAATATCATTTTAAATACATTATTTTGATTTGGTTTCATCATATGAGCCCCAATAAGTAATTTTTGATCAATATCTTCAAGAAATTATAAGGTCTAATTAAGATGTGTATGAATAGATGATGCATATATCAAAGGATAAATGGTCACTAGAAAATAATGGTGGGAGAATATATGTCTATAAGACCACTAATATAGTGTAGTACTTAAATGGGTCATCAAGGGTGTACATAAAATTCTGATCATATGGTTAGTAAAAGATACATTTTATAGATGTATTGAGTACATTGTTGAATGGTCCCAACGGGACTATTAGAGGATGGAAAATGGAATCCGTTTTACACAGCATTTCTAAAGTGACATTGATTACATGACACATTGGGAACGTGTGTTCTATGCATTTATTAGGTATAGAGCTTCTTTCAACAAAAAATATTAGTACGACCGGGTTACATGAAACATTGGTTGAGTGCTGGTGGTCTTTTTGGATAATAAGTACTGTGATTGCGGCTAGTTCCAAGCATTGAGATATCCTTGTGCACATTTTGTCACAGCTTGTGCATTGATAAGCATATCTTGGGTGCCCTATGTTGTCCCAGTGTATCACATGAGCAATCTAGTTAACTCTTATAGTGTATCTTATATGCCTATTGGTGAATTTCATTCTATCACATTGTATGCTGATAATCGGACTGTAGTCCCTAATATTTCTAGGTTTTTTAATTTGGTTTTCTTTTTCATTTATGATTTTTTTCAATTTTGGTCTTTTTTTTTGAATTATTTGATAGATATTACCAGGTTTCTCCCCTAGGGAATACTAAAGTCTACTTGAATCATAATTGAGATAGGCTAGTCTCAGAAATCAAGAGGAGGACTTCATTTTTCATGTATAAGGGCATACTCATAAGAGATGTCCCCATGTGGTAGGATAGAGATCCACTTACCACCATCCATGATTGAGTCTATGTATTTTATCTTGAATGTGTATATTTTTTTGTATACATAAATTTAATTAATGAGTTCTTTTATTTAATAATTACTCTATTTTAGACCCTTTTCAACTCTGTTTTGTAACATTTCTAGATTCAATTAAAAAATATTTTGTGATATTGAAACTACTAAAAAAATAATCAAACAAATAAAATGAATATACCATGAACACACTTGTTCTAGGAAAGTTTTTCATCATGGTTGATTTATATAAAAATATTTAGAATAAATTAAACTACATTGGAGATAAATAAAATAAAAAATTCATATACCAAACCAACAAAATTTTCCTAATATATTTTTTTACCACTTTTTTCATCATAATGATGAATTATACAAGCTATAGGTCTACCTCATTTTTAATGTTGTAGTTTTTTAAAAAAATTACAAATTTAATTGAATTCACTATAAAAAAAGAGTAGTTATGATATCATTTACGCAGATGGTAGGTCCTCTATTTCTCACATTCTGAGATATGCATGTTTTAGGGATAGTTTTAGAGGGACGTTAACTTCCTTATTTGAGTGTACAGAGATGTCATCATCTCCATCATGCTTCCAAACCTCCTTCTATCATCCCCCATATTCACCTTGTTGGGTTCTATGGAATAGAAATGTGTGACTTCACCTTTATCAACTATCAGATCATTGTTATACATGTAGATAGATGGAGAACAGAGTCACATGAATTCCATTTTATAGAGCGGGAGATGACTATTACACTATAGGATGTATCCATTCTGTTATGTCTCCCCATCGAAAGTGTGGTTCTGACAGTCCTAGTCAGAGAATATTTTTTTGTGTTGGGTTATAGATTACTAGGAATTGAAGCTCATGAAGATGGTAGGTATTCCATTGGTAGTAGATTACGCAAGACATATATAGACCAACACTTCACACATCTAGCATAAAATTCTAAAGAGATCATTGTACTACAATTTGAACGAGTATACATTTTTGAGGCTGTTCAGTGGCATGATTTTCGTTGATCATTCCACTACTTTTTTACATCTGATATATTTACCTCTATTAGAGGACTTGGACCAGGAAGGTCAGTATATCTAGGGGTCTACATGTCTTGCCTACAAATACAGAGCGATATGCAGTTAATGTTACATCGATATGATACATAACAAAGGATTCCTTATTCTTATACATATGTGTATATGGGAGAACCTCCCTAGCTTCACTCTACATACTCATGTGTCATTTCTTACTAATATTGTAGTAGAGACTCCATGTGGATGATGGTATGTTATTTATTCTTTCTAATATCTAAATAAATTATATAACTTCGTGTTATGAATTTTAACTATAGCAATGTTATCTATAGGTGGAGTCAGGTATATCGACATTCAGATACAGCCAGACACGATGTCTATTCCTATAGACTTATGTTGGACAGTCTTCATCCAGACGATGTAACTAGTTATTATTTATATATTTAAATCAATATATTTTACTATACACGTCTTCATTTATTAACTGAGTATTAATTTTTTTTAGATTACATAGATTCCATTTATCGATGATATCATCCAAAGTCTTCCACATTATTGTATGAGGATGATTGTTACCTACTCCTATATCGTTCCTTTGATTAATTTTCATATTTTTGAGTAGAATTAGACCGATGGAGTTATGAGGAAGTTTTTATCACTTCACTTAATTCCCTAAATATTTTTTGGGAAACAAGATTTTAATTGGGGGAGGTATTATGCAGTAAATGTTGATCTATGGGACGGATAAAATGAGTCCCGATTATGAGGGGCAGTGACCATACATATTCATTTATTTGATCAGCTAGATTATACTCCCTGAAACTGTAATTCCCTAGTTATATTTATTACACAACACAGATAGGGCTTTCTTGACATGGTAATCATTCTTCCTTCCACCGTTGAATAGATTTTTTATTAAAAATATTTAGTAAAAAATCGCAGGATGCTTGTATCACCCATCTCTTTCACATCTCTAATCTAGTATAGGGAGGTGAAATTGACACGGCATATTGTCATAGAGTTGTGACATAGTTGGTTCCTCCCATGGATGGTATTTATAATGGGATTTTATTTTATTTTCCATGTGATGTTGAGGTTGTTGAGCCTCATATATTTGTGTCATGGGCAATGGCCCTATTATTAATGCTGATGTTGCACAATAGGAGGGTGTTCATCATGATCAGCCAGATTCACCTCCATCTTCTCAACCCATCCAGAGGCATATACACAGACAGAGCCTATTAGCATGACAGATTTTGTTACACAGAGAAATTCTAATGGGTTTGAGCTTCATACTTTATTAGACTCTGATTTTCATACATCCATAGCACAACACCCATCTTATTCAAATGTTGGAGAGAGTTATAGCCAACATCCACTATCCTTATAGGTAGGACTGGGTACATATGGTGAGACTATACATCCAACACCTACCACATAGGATGATGTGGAGGTGGGTTTCAACGATGATATACAGGAGTAGTGTATTCCAGAAAGAGATGTAGACAAACATGGAGCGGACGCATCATATATATGTCTAGTTATAGAAAAGAGGAGAATCCAGGACACATATATAGATTATATTGATGATACTTGTTTAATTTCTTTGAAATCATTATTTATACATTATTTAAAAGCTTGTTAATATATTACAAAATGTATAATAAACCAATTAATTTATATAATTACAAAGTCTTGCAAAAAAAATTCGATAAATAAGAAACATTAATATTAATAACTACAATGGTAATATAAATAATAATTATTTTTTATTCATATCAATACTTAGTATTATCATCCATATATGTATAATAAATAATATTATTGAATTTAATATTAAATATTAATAATTATTATTATTAGTTCACAAAATATTATTACCATTTAACAATTAATTTAAGATAATTATTTATTATATATAATATGAAGTAACATGTTACATATTAATATAATAAATAATCATATTTAATTAATTTTTAAATAGTAATTTTATCATTAAATATGACTAAATATCAATTAAATATTCATAAATATCAATAAATATTACTTGATGTTACTAAATGATAATAAGTATTCATAAATATTAATATCTACTTATATTTAATAATGTTTATTAATATTTATGAATATTTATTAATGGATAACTATTATTTATAAATATTTATTAATAATTATTAAATTTTATTTATATTTATTTAACATTTATTAATATTTAATAAATATTTATTTATAATCATTAATATTTAATTAATATTTATACTCTTAATAAAATAGGGTTTCATTGTCAACCTATTAAAAATTATTAAATTTTATAATATTTATTTAAAAATTATTATTATTTAATTGATATTTATTAATATTTATTAACATTTATTAAGTTTTAAATAATATTTATAAATATCTATAAATGTTGAAAAATTATTTGTTGTTATTTATTAGTATTTGTTAGTATTGTATTTATATTTTTGATTATTTAATTAATATGTATTAATATTTTTAAATATCTATTTGTATTTTATGAATATTGATGAATTTTTAATTTATTTTTATTTTTATTTAATTAGTATGTATTAATATTTAATTGACTTTTATTAATTTTTATTAATATTTATTTTAATAATTAATTATATTTCTATTTATTTATATTTACTTAGTATTATTTATAATTCAAAACTTCTACTCTTCCTTCAGAAAATTCACATAGGAAGCTTGAACCACGTTCGTGCTTCCTGATGATGGGATAAGCATGAACGGGGTTCATACTTCTCAAGGGACCTTTTTTAAAATACCTCCAATCCTATCACTTTTTAATAAATTTATAAAACCACTTTAAAATTTTTATACCACTTTAAGCCATTAAACAGATCATTTATATTCAAGTGTTCACTCACCCGAATTATAATCACAAGCGAGGTAAAACTAGTTTGGATCTAAAGTGACTCCAAGGAATATTTCAATTCATTCCTTCATTTTATTTAGTGAATGATATGTTCGTGCAATTACAATACTATACATACCTAAAAATTATCAAACTATAGAGTTGCGGTTTAGACCCCCTACATTTTACCGAATATCAATTAATTCTTACAATAGAAAACACTCGCGAGGAATAAGGTATCGATGATCAGAAGAAGGATCCTAGATCAAAATTGATTAAGATCAAAACCAGTAATGCACTTGATCAAAAGATTACATTATAAAGGTTGGAGATCAAATGGAGGGAAAACTGAACCCAAATAGAACCACTTTCCTATCAATCGATTTCATAAATGAGGCATCTAAAATAGGGGGAGGCACTCTTAAATCACCTATAAGGTCACCCTAGGTTGCGAGGATAACGTTGTACAAGATTTAAAAATAAAACACAATCGCACATTACACTTAAAAATACGGGTCAGAGAAATACACAACATGTAATATAGTTACATGACATAAAATTCTTTTTCATGGAATACATCAAAAATCTCATCACCTCACATTATTATTTATTCTAATTAAATATTACATGACATGAAATAAAATTACATTATGTATATTCTTTTCATGTTGTGAATTGGTTCATGGCTTGTAATCATTCATGACATGTGTCTGGCAACAATTAAATGACATGAATTCCAGTTACATGATATGTGAATATTCTGTAGATAGTTTATTAGTCCAATTTCTTTATAAAAATCCATGTACCTTTAAGGATTCACAACAAACCAAGAACCTATGATAACACTTAATACATTTATACATAGACTCCATTAATTTGATAAAAAGAATATCCCCAAACATTCGGTCATTTTCCCCAAGAAAGGCCCTCTATCTCTAAACAAGACACAGCCACTAAAGATCAAATGAAAAAATAAAAATAGGGACATACCTAGAAGAATACATTATCATATAACCTCACCATCATATCACAGCATGTCCTCGAGCTTCCCCAAGAATCGTTGCGGGGTCTCAATAAACAAGTCTTACCACTATGCGTGCATATCAAACTCTCTCTCTCTTAGGTCTCCTCCTAAACTCACTCATACTACCACTAATCTCGAACCAATGGTATAGTCCTACCCCAAAGATACTTCTCAGTTCGGTCCACAAATATATATCGAATGCTCCTCAAAGGACTCATCAACACTAATCTATAAATCTTATGTGTCTATCATGTAATAAGGGAATGAACAATATCTTTGAAGTTGTGACATGTGGCACACATCTTACATGGAACAGTAACATTGTGAAAGGGATAATCGGTATGACACTAGACCAACCCTATCCACTATCTGAAATGGCCTAACAAACATGGGCACTAGATTTACTTATTTCCTTATATGGTGTTGTCCCAATATAGGAAACACCTAAAGGAAAACACGATGACCAACCACGAATTCCATAGGTTCTATTCAATGGTCATCAAATGATTTCTACCAACACTGTGCAGTAAAAAACTGTTATCTGATCAACTAAACTTACTCAAACATCTCTAACATGAGACTAGTCCCAACAAGTTATGACTCACCTACCTACAACCAACTAAGATGCAAATGGCGTGACCTTCTATAAAAGGACTCAAAAGGATCCATATGGATTGATTCATAGAAGTTTTTGTTATATGAAAAATCCACGAGTTCTATATGCTGCTCCCACAAACCACCAAAATTCAAAACATAGGCTCTGAACATATCCTCGAGAACATGAATATTCTTCTTAGATGGACCATCAGTCTAAGGATGATAATATATATTCAAAATAACATGTGATCCTAGAGCCTTCAGAATACCCAATCAGAATTGCAGCGTGAAATGAGGTTCTTAATTTGAAATGATACTCTTTATAACACCATGCAGTTGAAGAACGTTGTTCATGTAAAGGATGTTTAGGTCGTCAATCGTGAAGGTATACCTGATAAGAAATAAGTGGGATACCTTCATCAACCAATCCACAATAACCCATGTAGCATCATTCTAACAGTTTATTTTGGGTAATCATATCACAAAATCTATAGCAACATCATCCTATTTTCACTCAGTAATGAGTAAATGATGTAAAATCCCAGCTACCCTCTGATTCTCCGCTTTCACTTAATTATAAGTGAAACATTATGAAACAAATCCTGATACCTCCTTCTTCATTATTGATCATCAGTATTTTCTATAGAGATCACGATACATCTTTTTCAATCCATGATGTATCGCCCATCTAGAATCATGAAACTCTCTCATCATAACCTCACAAAAGCCCACAGGTACCAATACACTTCCACAGAAAAGAATAGAATTTCCACTACCAAGAACCCATCCCAATGGTGTCTCTCCACCATATAAGTTGTCACTCAGAACTAATCACTATGGATCAAATAACTTCTTGGTCTTAATATGGTCCAAGATTATTTCTATAATAGATTTAGAAGTGATAGATACTCATCGTCATGACTCCTGGCTATATTGATGAATGTCTGCAAAAAGTTCCATCACTAGCCACTCATTATAAGAATATTGTACTGCCTTTGTCTGTTTATTTTGTTTTAATGCATTGGAAATGTTCTTTCCCTTTATTAGTTTATAATCCAATTTCAATTCAAAAGACTTTAGATACTCAAACCACCACCTCTTCCAAAGCGTCAAGTCCCATTGATAAAATATGTATCTAATGCTCTTGCGGTTCATGTACAGTTCAAACCTCTATCCCATGAGATAATGCCTCTAGAATCTCAGGGAATGTACCACTATTTATAACTCCAAATTATGAGTAGGTTAATTTCTATCATGTGGTATCAGCTGTATGGAGCCTTAAGAAACCACTTGATCCTCCTGCATCAAAACTTATCTAAGTCCCTCTCTGGATGCATCATAGTACATGGTGTATTCTTTACCTAAAAAATCTAAAGTGAGGATGGGATTTTAGGTCAAACTACACATCCAATCCTGAAAATATCTCTCAAAAGAATCTAACCAAAAAAAACTTCACCCCTTTTCTTGGTCATCCCAAGCATCGGTGCTTCCAAATGGGAGAAGTCCCAAATAAAGAATTGGTAATAACCAGGTAAGCCCAGAAAGCTTTTAATTTCAATAACATTCTTGGGTTCCTCCAAATATATCACGGGTGAACTTTCTATGGTTCCACTGACACTTCTTCCTATGAGATTACATAGCCCAATAAATTCACTTTATCTTAGAATAAATTTGATGTTACCTCAATGAACATAGGATGATGTCATGATGTTTGGTATGATAGTCTACCAACTAGGAGTACACTAAGATTCCATTGAAAAACCCCACCACAAAATGATCTAGAAAACAATGAAATATCTGATTCATCATTTCTATGAATATTTTAGGTGCATTGGTCAAACCAAATTGAATCACAACGAACATAATAAATCTATAGCTTCTCCTAAAAGTAGTCTGAGGTATGTCTAATTGTATCACCCTCAACTGATGGTATCCGGATCTCAAATTGATCTTAGATAAAATCTTATCACCTATTAGTTCATCGAATAAGTAATTTTTGTATGGAAGTGGATACCGATCCTTGGTCATCATTTGGTTCAACCTATGATAATCCCATCAAAAGATTAAAGTCCCACCAACCTTCATGGTGAATAGAACTCGAGAACCCTTGGGATATGTATTCAGCTATATGAAACTATTACATTTTAGATCTTCTACTAGACATTTAACTACTGAAACTATACTGCTGTCATTCTATAAGGTGGGATAGAAACTAGCTCTACTCCTGGAACCAAATCGATCATAAACTTAGCTTCTCACTTGAGTGGTAACATATAGAAATTATCATGAAAACATCCTGAAATGGTCTAAAATTGGGGGTAATAATCCTTAAATATCTTGTCGTCATCTAGAGAATGATCTGATATTTGACTTATGACACAATCCAATATGTGTTGAATTGGTTCTATAGAACTAGCCAGAAGATCTCACTCAACCTGGTGAGAAGAACATCCACCTTCTGGAGATAAAATGGTGACTATCCTTTGGTAATAGTAGATATGATCCTTGTATAGAACTAACCAGTCGATGCTCAAAATCAAACTGAAACTTTTCATTTCTAGCACAAATGTTTCTCAAATGAATTGGTAGCCACCAATATTTAGAGAAAACGATTTGCAACATTTGATATTCTCTGATCGCACTCCCAATGGTGTTTCGATGGTTAAAACACCATAAAAATTTTCCACATCCAAGTAAAAATGAGTTACAATATGAATAGATAAAAAAGGAATTTTATGCTCTTATATCAAACAAAACACAAGCAGGGGTAGAAGATACAACAATTGTACCTCTTAAAGTATATGGTCTTTTATCCATAATAGTTAGGGTATTCTGCATTAAATGAAGCTAAAAATTCCATATTTCTTGGGATCCAACCTAATTACCTAGGGATAAACCCTATTTCTAATACTACCATTCCTACACTGGGGTACCATATCTCATGCCTATAAAAAACATCTTGTGGAACTCTAGCTACCTATCTACTGAGGTGTAACTGAGTCCTTCCCAAAATACAGTACTTGGCCTATTCCCTTTCCACTTATCTATTTTTGTAAGCCCTTAAAACCACTTTAGGTGGAACAATATTCTACAAGAATGACACTCTAAAGTGGGGTATAGAAACTAAGGTTGTGTGTGGCCCATGTTATCACACTAATAGCACTGAAATCGAACATGGTCCTGAGATAGTTGCCCATAACCCTAACTGCTCTAACCACTTATTCCCTAGAAAAAAATAAAATAGTGACGCTTCTTTCCACTAGAATAAGAGTTCACATTTTTCTAGGTAAAAACATCATGGCCACTACTCAGGACCTCTCTCTTATTCCCTTCTATGATGAGTTCTTGATTCATCATGTATTTAAAATTACTCAAACGGAACATGTTCACCTATGACCTGACCTCATAGAGAAGATGGTCATGAAAACATCTCTCCCTAGAGATCTCATCATCTTCCAAAGATAGCACAAAGAACTATAGGTCTATGGAATGTTTTGTGTAGTCCAGCATTGACATTCCCTCTAATGTTAGGTGCATGAACTCATGGGCCTTCCCATCATTATACGTAGCAAGCATCACCCCCAATCTATGGGTGTCTAAAGATGCTTAAAGATATTTTGGACTAACTAGATCTAGAACTCAGTTGCTTAGGGACCTCCCTCCCTAGTGAATGTAGGTGGATGTTGCAGCTAAAACTCTCTCTTCAGCTTAGACATCGAAGACATGGTGTGAACTGTATCTCTTTCCATGGATCTCAGGACCCTCAGGAAGTTTTCATGAAGCTACACATCCATTTGATCCTTAGGAACTATAGGAATCTCTAGTTCATCTATTTTAGTAGTGTGTTGATTTTTTCTATCCTGACGCTTGACTCGAATATTATGAGGAGGCATTTTCTCTATAAGAAAAATGAACTCCTTAGAATATTACATACAAGAAATTCAACATCAATAGCTCATAACAATAGATAGACACTAACTCATGGTCTCCCTAAATATAGATTGTAAGTGTTTTATCATGATAAAGTAGTCTATTAATTTCATTTATTAGGTATAAAAGTTATCTCATATCATAGATCAAGAGAAAAGTATAAATCGCATGCTATAAGTATATCCCTATCATGAATAATTAAGTTCAATGTATATATTGATGTTCCTACTATGATGCATGAATACTCATCTTAGGCCATAATGAGCCATGGTTATAAATCTTAATAATTAATAACATCTTGAATTTAAAAATCTCTCACCACATGTGAATCACTCAGGGTGAAATAACATTAACTGTAATAGGAGAATAATATTAACAACAATCCAACACTAGGAATTTGAGTTTTCCTCCATATGTGGGTTTTCTATGCCCATGCACAATATTTTTACCAAGTCCCAAAATATCCTAGTCTCCTTTCTACCTCTTACAAATACTAAAGAAACAAAAAATAAACCTGCTTTGATACCACTTTGTAACATCCACTAATATGACACTCTCTTAGATGGCTAGAAAGGTTGGTTATGATAGATCAATCATGCCTCCCCATATACCAAGGGACACTGATTAGTAGTGGGGTGTGATAAGTATAGTGGAGAGACTACACCCCATGGATTTAGAGTTTACAACACAAACGAAAGAAAAAAATATAAATAGATAAATAGATATTAAAGAGAAAAAATAATGGAAACAATACAATAAATTAAAATAATTACAATAAAATCCAACTAAATTATCCAATAAAAAATAAAGGAATAATTTAATGACATATTGGAATGTAACTAAATGTCATGCTATATTTAATACAAAATAAAAAACTAGCATACTCAAAAAAAGACTCAAAGTTCCCCAGTAACGAACCATATGTCGGCCCCATCTACAAACTCCAGCCCATCCAATAAGAAAAAAATCAATATAAAGTTAATTTTCCCTAGTCCAAACCTATATCCATATAATCTACATGAGTACCAAATGGTGGCCAGAATAGTGTGTGAGTATAACTTATTAGGTTTACACCACCATGTAAAATCAAAACCAGCCTAATAATAAGTGTATACAATAATATGATAAACAAGTGCATTAATTAATTTAAAAATTAAAATAATACCACATAAACCTACTTTGGATCCATGCCTGGATTTCTTTGAGCATGCCTCACAACCATTCCAACCATAGCCTTATAACCAAGGAAAAAACATAAACTACATCGATGCCATGATGGAATGTCTCTCAGCTTGTCTCAACACCATTCCAACCATAACCTTATAACCAAGGTATAAATTAAAAAAATCTGGTTTAAAACCATCTTTATAATAATTTTAGTAATTAATCAGTGTTGACCCCTCTATATAATCATTATTTCATATATCACGGATCCTAGCCCACAATATAAGCATTCTGTCATGTCAAATGGACATTTCCCTCTATATAATCATTTCATAACGTGTCACAAGGCATAGCCTGCTATATAAGCATGTCATCATGTGTCACTATTACAAGCCCTTTATATAAGCATTTTTGCCTGAATCACTGATCTAATCCCTTTATATAATCATTTCATCATGAGTAACTAGGCCAAGACCACTATATATTCATTTCAACATTTAATCACAACACATGTCAAAGATACAAGGATATCTCAATATCAAAAAATATGGCCCAATGGTTAATTATGAAAATTACCATTTATCTTTCCATTACAGATTTTATATATTAATTGTTCATAACCATAACATTCTATTTATCTCAATAAAAAATCCATGTCAAGGTGAATCTATATCAAGAAATCACCCACAATATATGTCATGCTAAACACACTTTAATCCATTAAAAATAATTTATATTCAAGGTTTCTCTCTCATGAACGATCTCTATAATCCAGGTCAAAACCAATTTGGATCCAAAGGGACTCCAAGGAATAATTGAATTCATTCCTTTAATTTATTTGGTGCAAGATATTTTTTGTGCAACTATAATATTGCACATACTTGGAAATTTTCAAACCATAGGGTTATGGATAAGACCACCTACCTTAAAGTAATGATCAAACAATGATTCTAATGAAAAAAACCATGAGGAATAAGGTGATGATGATTGAAATATTGATCCTATATCAAAACCTAAAAATATTAAAACCAACAATGAAATTGATCAAGATATTACACTTCAATGGTTGGAGATCCAAGGGGGGAGAGGGAATTAAAGCAGAACCATGTACCTAGGAATTGATTGCACAAACGGGACGTCTGTAACAGAGGTATGTGCTCCAAATAACCTATATGGTTTCCCTAGTTCAAGAAGAGAATGTTTTACATGAGTTAGAAATAAAAATCAACTTTTGTGCACACTTAAAACTATATTCCAAGAAATTACATGGCATGTAACACAGTAAAACATCATTAATTTTTTTTAATGGGATACATTGAAAAAACCCACCTCGAATTATTATTTATTCTAATTAAAAATTATATTACGTATAATAAAATTTCATGATGTTTATTCTTTTCATTTTGTGAATCAGTTCACAGCCTGAATCCATTCATGAAAAGTGTCTGGAAAAAATTACGTAGTGTGTATTATAGTTACATAATGTGTAACTATTCTAAAAACATTTTTCCAATAGAGTTTTCTTATAAAAACCTAAACCCCCCTTAAGGATTCTCAACATACCAAGAACTCATTGTAACACTTGACCCATTTATACCAAGAATCCAGTAATTCAAAAAAAACATGTATCCTTGAACATTAGGTCATTTTCCCCAACAAATGATCTTCATCTCCAAACAAGACACGACCACCAAGGATCCAATGAAAAACTCAAAGGTGGAAAAATCTATAAAAAGATAGGATCTTATACACAAACTCCCCACCATGCCGCTTTCTACCCCTAGAAATTCATGAGTCAAGACAGAATAAAAAAAATAAGTTGTCATACCCCCACCATCCAATAAGTGAGGTGAGTCAGATGATGAACCACAAGAGAGGTCTCTAGGAATAAACATCATAGAAAAGATGATTTCTTAAAACCAAACCACTAAAATTCAAAAGCCTACTGAGTGTCTATAAGAAAAACACAACCACACTTACGTGTTTGTGACCAAAAAGAAAATAGGGATAGGGTATGGATGTCCTCACCATTTAGAAATATCCTGAATGGTGTTCCAAATAAAATCAAGAAGACCCAACTATGGGTAAAATCTTCAAAAGGATCCAAATAACACTTAGAAACAAATTCTCACTTCCTCAAAGAAAAACCAATACAAACAACTCAACACCCACATGATCGATCCATAAACAAGCTTAAAACTCACATTATTAAGGTATAACTTCAATTAATGCCAAAATAAGAGATGAAATGGACCCTTGACCCAGGTCACCATATTATAGGGGTAAAATAGAACTTAAAAATGTAACATCATCCCATAGAGAACCCCACAAAACTAGAACCACCAATTGCTATAAAAAATTGACATAACAACCATCCTAACTACCCAAGTACCAAACCAAAATTAACTTACACCTAAATCAATAGTAAATTGTCACTAAAATAGTACATATCATAACAAAACACTAGAGGATTTAAAATAAGTCAACCAAATAATAAGTCATACACCTAAGATCAAAAATAAGGCATCACACAATCCACAAGGTAATAACACCAACCATAAATGTTCAAAATACAAAACACACAAATAAATTTCACAAAACTCTCCCAATTTTATTAAACAAAAAAACACTCTAAAATCAATTTTTCAGGCCTTAACCTCCATTTTAAAAACATCGAGAGAGGTACATTTACTAAAAACATATAAGTAGAACTCATTTTGAGATCTTTAAAAAAATCACCAAATCAGTCAAAGTAATACACATTTAATATCCAAAACCACTTTTCAAATCATTTCCCTAATCCAATTTGAAGGTAAATTAAAAAAAAACACCAATTACATTTAGGAAAACACCAAAAGTGAAACTTTTCATTGGTTGAAGACCCACTTAAAACCATTCTTCCAAAACTAAACTCTGGAAATTCATTTTTAAAATCATCTTGCAAATGATTTTTCATAAACCCAAAGAATAAAATTTTTATAAAACAAACAATTTTTCTTTAATAACACATACGGGCTTAAATACCCCATTAATAATTTCACAACATGACCCAATTAGTGTCAAAACATTTCAAAATATCACACTCTTTAATCCCCCATGAAAAACCTTTAGAAGATGAAAATCACATATCTCATTTCATTTGATGAACCAAATGATTTCAAAACCCATTTAAAGTTCCACATAAAATTTTATGTAAACCTTTAAAATTTATCCCTACCTTAAATTTCAATTCTCACTTGAAATCACAAGTGAAAACCATCCTTCAATAAAAAAAATAAGTTCACCTTGAACACATTTTAAGAACCCAAACAAGACAACACAAAAGGTTTAAACCATTACACTTTGTTATTTTGAAACTATCGTACACTCAAGTAACAATATAACGAATATAGGAGGTATAAAACATGGAAACAAAAACATAAAAAAGGGAACCCCTTGGAACAACACTCTCTCTTCTATCAATACTTTTTAAAAAGGAACTTAGAAAACTACACAAGACATGAGCCCAACCACCCATGTTCCCGAAAAAAGGAAAGTGGTCCCATAACCAATGGAATAAAACAAAGTAATATTTCAAAACATCCCTTAAAAAAATTTAAAAATATTATAAAAATCCACTTTAAAATCTTAAACCATCACTGAAACCCAGTAGTCTCAAAATCCATCAAAACAAAGGGTTTAACCCCCTTTTTTCTAAAACAATCGTATAACATTTCAAAAAAATGAAAATGTCACACTCCTTTCCAAATCAATCTTAAAACTACACTTTGAAGTACACCATATTAAGAAAAAAAAAATTCAAAACCCAATTCAAAAAACAACCAAATTACGAATTAATGTGTTTCACAAAATCCCACTTTTGAACTAAATATTTTTTTAACTGAAAACATTTTCTTTATCACAGTTTCAGAAAAATAACACACATGGTTTTCAAGACACCAAAAAATGGGTTTTCAAAAATGGAACATCTTTTCCATATTGAAAACAAATTTTTTCCACTTCTTAATACAAAGACCCCATCGGAAAAAAAAAACCAAGTACATAAGACCACATATCAAATAAAATCACATTCAACCACACCACTTTCCCTAAAAATCACAATTAAAACTACCTTATAATATATATCACATAAATTTAAAACTGTATTTGAGTAAATTAAGAAAGAAATGAGGGTAAAACAATAATTATGAAGCAGAAACTTCACTGGGCATGATTTGACTTCCTGGGATGCTAAACCATGCTCTAACCTGGAAACTGGAACTATCATGGTTTGTAGTACCATGTCACATGGGAACCACACAATTTTCAATACCATGTGTACTAATCATATGACCCTGGTCCAGTCACCATTTTCACCTCAAAAAATAAAATATATCCATTAAATTACCAATATACTCAACGGGGATCAAGTAATCATTAAAACATATCAAAAATCAATAAAAACATCAAAATTGGAACTCAAGATCAAGACACAAGCCTAGTACACCATTGAAAACATGATATTTAGTATAATAAAGATCTATCTAGTCCCTTTATTGCACACTCTACCCAAGACTCGATGAAAATATTAGTCTCTCAACTACCCAAACATGCCCCAAATAACAGAGGGTTGGACTAGAACTTATTCCCCTTTTAGAGAACCCTAGAAGCTTTAATGCCATTTTGTAATAGAACAACATGGGATATTCATCCATCATATTCCCAAGTTATCCCACCACATACCCAAAGAGAATACCTCATGCCCTCGGACTAACAAAAAGTGCCAAGGGTATCATATATAATCCTTGAGTACATTTTCACCTTCGATGAACCAAATAAAAACATCAAAATAAGTCATAATATTAAAAAATAAAAGATACATGCCAAGAGAAATATCATATAAATTAACAATCAATAAATGATAAAAAAATAATAAAATATAAATCAGAAAAAAGATTAAATAATTTAATACAATGCTTGGACTAACTGGTTTCATGAAATTGGAGGTCTAGTCACCAACTCCATGTGAGTCTCCAGTCATCACCATCATTCGTACAACACCTGCATCCCAAGGAAGACAGAAGTGGATCCAACCCAAAATCCAAAACATGGAGGAACCTACAAAATAATTGAAGTCTAAAAACCCACCAACATGAGTATGTAAATTTTGAGCCAAATCTATTATGATGCCACCAAGGGTCCAATTCATTCCTTTTATAAAAGAAACCAAGATCACTAGTTTTGAAATAATATTCAAAGATAATTTTTCATTTTTCTTAACATAATGTAGGAGAAAAAAACCATGGAACATGAAATTTCTCAAAGAAACACCTATATAAAGAAATTAATAAATGGTTTTACTAAAAACCAATCCATTTCAAAGTTCCAACGGTTTCTCTTTGAAAATACTACACTTTTGAAAATAATCCCACACATGGTTTAAAACATTTCAAAGGCATGTCAACCAATAATACCACTCTAAAAACCATTTATCCCTTTTTCCCTTTAAATACTTATATGCATTCAACATAAAGGTAAAGAAGGAAATAAGGTCAAAAATAATGAATCACAACCATAATTTCATAAATAAATCTATTAAATAGGCGGAACAAAACTAGTCAACAACATGAATAAACAAGAAAATATATCATCGCATCAAGTAAGTCTATTAAATAAATAAGAAATACACATTCCAATATATATATATAATGAATAACATCGGATAAATTTCATGAGGTTACATTTAAGATGCTATTAGTATAGCACAATACATGAAATAAAAGTGGACGAAACTATCAGCAAGTAATAAAGTCACACACAATTGTCCACTAAATCTCATTCAACTAGCCTCATCAGTGAATAAATCACTATCTAGTTTGTGGATATCCACTACGGTTGACTAGACAGTGCATAATCTCAACTGGTCATATCAATGACCCACTGCATACAACCTATTAACCTCATTATCCTCATGGAATAATAAAATAATGTGGTTCATGAGTAAACAATTTCATTAAATTACAATAACAAATACCCATACAATAACACCACAATTAGGTCCATCCCACCTACCAATTCCCTTAAAATTATCCCCAACCTATTATCACATTGTAGAACACATCATAACATCCATCACATGGGTAATATAAACATAAAAAAACATAGGGAATCAAAAAGGGAATAATAATACCACATCATAAGGTGACAATCAGGCCTTTACTTATATCATAAAAATTTTAAATAACTTTTTATAATAATTTGGAATCCAAACACAATTCCAAATTAAATCATAAAAACATCAAATAAAAAAAACATATTTTAAGGGAGTCTTTGTTTTCTTGTTTTAAAAGAAAACTATCATGACTCGTCCTTGGGGCCCCTGCCGTGACTACTGCAAGCCCGCCTTCCATCGGCTAGGGGCTGGCGACTAGAACCAAAGGCGTAAATCTTGATAAAATGGAAGTCATTGCCTTTATATAATTAAATAAACACAATAGAGTACGCAAGCTAGAGTAAACACAAAGTAAAATGATTTCAAAAGTAAGTTCTGGAAAGTAAATGGGCCAGTATACAAACCCAACTGAAAGTACTGTACAATTGAGAAAGAAAGTACAAGAGTTGAAAAGTAAAGCAGAAACCACTGAGTCGTCCTCCGGGAATCCCACCTGAAGGGTGGGTATAGATAGTCTCATCGGTACCTCAGGTCCGTCCGTCCTCTCCGTGTACCTCCCACCAGGTGGTCCACCTCCGGATACCATCCAGCTCCACAAGCCTCAACCATGATCAGTGGTGTCCGTCATCTGCAACCAACACAACGTAGTACGGGCAATGCCCGTGAAGGGGTGAGTATGACAATACTCAGTAGGGACCCCAAGACCCCCTAAGGTCTCCCGGAATCCACAAAGGTTAAACCACAAAGAAAAGATACAAACACAAAGTATCAACCAACTCTACTTAGGTATATACCCATACATATACCTAAGTCATCAATCTCAGTACGGCTCCAACTTCCAATCCCAAGCACAACCAGTCCACACAGGAAAGAACTCAATCATACTAATGGTAAAGATTAAATGTCAAGACTCAACTCAAACAGGTATACTACTCACGAAGAGGGGTGAATATGATTAGATTTAGCCTCTGAATCATCTCCTCTACCGAACCCACGTAGGATCCAAGTACAGAAGTCGCCGCTGCCGAACCCAAGTAGGATCCAAGTACAGTAACCATCGCTATCGAACCCACGTAGGATCCAAGTATAGTTGTCATTGCTGCTAAACCCACGGAGGATCCAAGTACAGTTTTCCTCGCTGTTGAACCCACGTTGGATCTAAGTACATTCATCATCGTCGTCGCAGTCGCAGCCAGATCTAGGGTTCCCGCACACAGCGTACTCGATTCCAGTAGGGTCTGTTCCACAAGTAAAAGGGGTTGATACATCAACTATCACAAAGTCCAGAGTTGATGTATCCCGGAGTTCTGTCTCATCAAAAGGAACCCAACGCGATAGATGGTGCGTCAAACGTTCTCCCGGTCTGAGAGATATTAGCTTTTCCATTCTAAGGGACCAGTTTGAAATATGCTCATTCCAAACCTATAAGTTTACCAAAGCTGTCCAAAACTCACTTAGAGTATCGAAAAAGGACTGTCTCATTGAAAGATCCCCAGTGCCATAGACGGCGCATCGATCAGAAGTGTGGTCTTTAAGTTATTCGTGTTTAAGTGAATAATGGGCCCGACCCGTTTAGCCCAGTTGGCCAACGGTCGGGTTAACCCAGTTCAACGGGTCCGACCCGGCAGGGGTGTTGGACCGGTCCGAAGGGAAATGAAACTTATCTCGAAGGGGTGGGGCGCTGTCGGGCCCAGCGCGGCACGGCCTGGCGGGGAGTGGTCCGGCGGGGCGAGCAGCTCGGCCGGCTCAGCCCAGCCAGGTGGGGCGCGGCCCGGCTGGCCGAGCGGTTCTGAGGGGGGGTGCGGCCCCCCGTCTGTCCGCACTGGTGGCGCCGCCCTTCCCAAGCCATCCGGCTAGGCCAGCCGGCCTTCTGGTGCACACGGTCCGCACGGCGAGCTGCGGGTTCTCTAGCACGGCGCCCTCCTAGCGTCGCGGCTCCTCTTCGCCTGACCGGCCGATAGGCCAGCCGGTTCTTCCACTGAAGCGGCCCATGTAGCAGGTCGTGGTTCCTCCCTCACAACTGGCGTGATGGTGGTGGTTTCCATTTCCACATACCCGGAATGGCGCGAAGCCTTCGTGCTTCCTCTACCTTTGATTTCCAATTCTAAAATAATAAACAAGATCAAGAGAAGGGTCGTCCGTCCATGTTCGTTCGGCCCACACCCTCCGCGTTATGTAATAGCAATTTGATGTATTTAGTCAACGATTCCCAAAGAAGAAAAAGGTACAAAAACATCCACATTCAAGAATAAACCCCTGCCTCGATAAGTTCTGCGGTTGACAAGCATTGTGGATGACGGTGTCATCTCTGTCATTGTTGGAGTGCACCTGAGAGAAGTGGTGTCTCCTCTCTTGTCACTGATAAAAGAAAATAAGGTGTGTTTTCATTGTCATGTTCTCCACATCGATGTCTCCTCTCTTGTCACGGAGGAAGAAGATGATATAGAACTATGGTCGCTGAGTCGTTCTACGTTGAAGGGTCAATTTTCTTCATCGGAGAAGAACTGTCATTCATTGAGCATGAAGTTCTTCAAAACCTCTAGAGTTCTCCCAATTCCTCCTCACACAACAATTGCCAACCCAAATAAAATAAGGCTTATCCTTATTTTATTTAATCTTTCCATGCATTCAAAATTTAAAATTCAAACAATTAATTAATTTAATTTAAGAGGTTCAATCAATTAATTATGGTGTGTGTTGGCAAGAATTAAAGAGGGAGAGAGAGAGGAAGTGGAATGGTTACACATTTAAATTCAAGGGGTTGTCAACATTAAACAAAAAAGTTTAATCGGGGGGGGGGGTTTAAAGGGTTTAGGGAATATCAAGGGTTTAGGTCATGTGTGGGCCCCACCCCACAAATATCCTCCCATGGGAGGTTTTGTGGGTGTGGGCCCCACCTTCAACTCTCCTTAGATGGAATTAACCACCAACCATAAAAATAAAATTGTGCCACAATTTAATTTATTTTAAACTAAATCCCCAAAAATTAATTCTCAACCCGCTTAAAACGCAATTGCGGTAAAGGTCCTCTTAAGCAATTATCGGCACTGTGAGTTCATTGGTGCCCTCGGATTTCGATTCCAAGCACCGGTTCCAATGATAGAAAAACTTGTTCATTCGTTTACTGAGCGTACCCGAGCTAAACTTTGTAAATTGATTCCGGGCACACTGGGCCTCGGAATTAAGTGTCGTCAGAAGCCACGGACCCGTAAAATTCCAAAGTATTTAAGAAAAAACATTACTTGGAATTTAGGGGTCTTTAATTTACTTTCACCTCAGTGATTTACATCCCCGTAAAGTTACAACATAAACTATGGGAACAAATGAGGGTACTGAGAACACATTTGGGCCCCTCCCTCCCATGTTCTCTCCTAGAGGTTCACATGCTGCCAACGAATGGGCACTAGAGGAATTGACTCTACACTTAGGACCCGCTCCTATCGATCCTCGATCACCACTGTAACCTCGGAAAATGTCGCCCCATCATCGATGTCTAGCCCCCCATGATCAATGGTGTGAGTCGGGTCATCCACGTATCTCCTCAGCTGAGATACGTGGAAGACGGCGTACACCCAGTGAGACTGAGGTGGAAGATGTAACACCCCAAGCTTCTATGGTACGCTTCTCTTTGAATAATGTGATAGCGTGTGTTGTACGCAACACCGAGTTCTAACACACCATAACTAATCAAACTAGCCGTTATGAATAGTAATACCTACTTTTTGAAATTATATATATTTTATATTTGAAAATGGACTTCATTTTTGGATTCGGAATATCGAATTTAGCCTAGGGTGAAATTTTGGTACATTTCGGATAACTTTCATATTTTGATGAATAGTGAAAATTACTAAATTTTAATTAAAAACAACATTTTTAATCAAATTAATTACTAGTGATAAATTATGAATTTGAGTGGTTTTAAAGTATATTTAGAATATATTTTTACCATTTAATATAATTTTGGTCATTGGACATAATTTTACAATTAAACCGAACATAAACAAGTGTCAATCTTTTGATAGTTATTATCTCTTAAAAACACGCTTTTTGTTTTAACAGCGGGAATTAATTTTAAATTAATTTCTGCCACTTCTGTGTTTTGATTTTAGGAAAATGGATTCCATATTTGGAATCAGGATGTTCAAATTGTGTAAATAGGTAACTTTTATTTTTAGACATTTTGAATAGTTACTGTGGTAAATATTTTATTTACCATGGTTAAAGGGTAAATCCGGTAAATAAGGGTTAAAAAAATAATATTATAATAATACAAAATTACCCTAAAACGTGTCCTAACCTTATTGGTGGACACATACCCGACCATGGGCATCCTTGGGTCAATTTGGGGACCCCTTGGAGCCACTTGTATGTGGTAGGGACACTTTATATTAATAAAGTTAAAATAAAAATAAAAATGGCATAAGCTTACATCTTTTAGAAGAACAATTTTTACATAGGGTTATACATGTTGGATTTTCGATTATAAATATTCATTAGAAAGCTAAAACGATTTCCTACATAATGATATTTTACTTATAATTTTTAGACATTAAATAATTTATTTTATTTATGACACAATGATGATGCAGTAATTACTATAATAGTGAAAAATTAAAATAAGTGATATTATAAATACCCAAATAAATATAATATGAAACTTTTAATGAATTAAACTAATTTTATAGGATAATATGATATATTAGGATTGATTTAATTGAATTTGTTCGAAGTAATAAATCTGTTATGAGTTTCACAAAAATCAACTAATGAATAGTGTCAAAATTGACATAAAAGAATTCTTAAAACAAATATTATATTATTAATTGATATTAAATTCCTAAAAATCTAAGGTTCGGCCAAGAGACTTATATCATGATAGGTTAATCATTAATGGACCACTTGGGGGTCTCTTGGATGTATATAGTAAGTTTATTAACCATAATATATAAAATACAAAGAGACATTGTAAAAGTGAAACTAATTAACTTAGAGTTAATACTTAAAGATAAGGTTAATATAAGTACCCAAACCTGTATAAATTCTATTGGATGAGTTTATTTCGACCTATCCCCACCTCATCATTTGAATATTCAACTTTGGAGCCTTTAGAAACCGAATATGAATTTATTATAAATTAATATTTCTAGCTTTTCCAAAGGTGCCCCTCACCCCTCTTATAAAAGGGCACTCCTCCTTCTCATTTCTTCACACCTTCAAAGCCTTTTGGTTCGGCCAAACTCTGCCCAAATACTCTCCCAACATCCCTCAATACAACCTAGAGGCCTTAGTTTGATCAGAAAGCCAACCTAAGGAGCCCTTTTGATCAAATCAAAAGGAAGAACCCGAAGAAGAGGTAATGATTTCACCACCCTTTTCTAAGTTCATTTCTTCTTCCACTTCTTCTTCCTTTGTTCTTACCATTCTGAAATAATAACTCCAGTATCTCACATATACTGTGATGTTATTATAAATATGTTACAATCATATTCAGTATTCTATCCACCCTTTGAATAACATGTCACCATACGTGCGTACGTACGGCTTACCGTCTCCACGTCGTGGTGTAATTGTTATTCAATATAATATTATTTGGATGGGTATAATAATGATGTGTAACTCATGTAAATAATAAATATAACATGTTAATGATTCTGTATATATGATATACCATCCATTTATATATTATTTTAATATCAAAAGAATGATATTGTCGCTCGTGCGTACGTACGGACTACCGTCTCCACGAACGCGATGAGATTCATTCTCCATCGTAACCATTAAAGCGTAATTATCATTTTATGATTTAAAAATGATGTTTAAGGACTTGATATCATTCTGGATATGAATAATATACAACCTATCCTTTACAAACATATCTTACGTAACAAAACATATGAAAGAAAACAAGTAAGTTAACACCCGAAACAACGATAATACTAAGATATTATTATCAAATCAATATTAAAAGATCATATATGATATCATATTAATGTATATGATTCTTGTATAATTTAATAACAATTATTTCACCATTATACAGGAGTTTAACCTACCACAACCAAGGAAAAGTACAAGGTAAGGGTTATTTCACAATCTCTTCATTATCCGAGGTTGTATTATACGTAATAATCTACTGGGATCTCTTTATCATCCACATCCATGTTTCTTCGAAATGTATTTCAAAACATTTTTACTATTTACAAGAATATGGGTTAAAGTCATTTATACCCTTGTTTGACTTTTTATAAGAGGTTTATAAAGGAATCTTTCCGTCGTTTTCAAAACAAGGTCCTTTTTAACCTTTTCGACAGAATTGAGGTAAGAATGTTTTTTTTTAACTTATACGGCGGGTGCGGTTATTTTCCGCCGTTATAAAATCGTCGAAGCTTCCCATACAAGCTTATAAGAATATTTTCAAAGAAAATGTTTTTTTTTATATGGATCTTAAATGATTTCAAAATAAAAGGAGATATTTCTTTTAAAAGAATTTTGATTTCATCTATGTCAACATCCTTTGATGGATTTTAAGATTATTTGAAGTTGATTTATTATGATACAAAACTTCTATATTGTATTGAAGGTTTTGTGATATGTTTGACTGTGGATGTGCTATTTTTATACCATTCATAGTTTATTGTGAAAGTATTTACATTTCGTATGCTAGTTTTAATACGAATGTTTATGTTATGTTTAAACCTTTTCATATGGGAATGCATTGGACTTAATAAGTGACGGGTGGAGCCCGCTATAGCTCCTCGATGCATCGGTAGGTCTCATGAGACAAACTAGTGTCTTGGCACAAGGCCTTGAAAAAATCTTATTTGTAGCCTTGGCACGAGGCCTTGGCTATGTGGCTATGATAGTCTGGCATTATGCATTCCAACATTATGAAAGTGGTTATTGATTTTTGCATGTGATTATTCGATTAGTAGAATATCCATGTGAATAAGTAAATGGCATTATTTCATTTTACTTTTGCCATACCATGTTGAAGTTCAATTTTAAAAGGCTTTTGTTTTAGTAATGCATTGCCTTAAATGTTTATTCTTATTTATGAAAGTTTCCGCTATATTGTTATCCTTACTGGGCATTTGAGCTCACCCCTTTTCTATGTTTTATTTTTCCCCAGGATGTGAAGAAGTAAATTATGAATGACCTGCAGGGATATTATGAGGGGATAGTAGTGTGGATTATGGAGACATTATGTTGTTGTAGTAGTTTTTCATTTTATGATGTAATGTAAAACTTATGAATATATCTAGTGTTTCCAAGGCTACTAAACCAATCGGTCTTTCGAGATTTGATCTTTCTTGTGATCATGCCAATGTTATGTAATAATGCACCGACTCTGGGTAGCTGGGGTCGGGGCGTTACAGTTGGTATCAGAGGAAGTTTAGTACAAACCTTGGAAGCTAGATTTAAATAAACTCTGATTAGAGCACGTAGACCTAAGATGAACTTTGAGGATTAGTATAGAAGAACTTCCTAGAATTTTGGTATTGTAGAGATTTTGTGAGTTTTCCGAGCAATACATCCCTGTCTGGATACGAGCAGGTAGAGGCGGCTCTGGCACAGATGTACCTAGGGGTAAAACCCGAAAACACCGCTTTGAGCTAGACTCGAACGGGAACTGGTGCACGACAACGGGCCTTGCTGCACTCTTGATTACGACACTCCCGGGGGATATGCTTAGGATAACTCTCATTATATTTACAAATCATTATGAAGGGTTTATGAGTATATACTTCCTCAAAGAAAAACATTTTTATGATTATGGATTATATCCATAAATAGTTCAATTTATGTTAAGTGTTTTATAAGTATGGGATTATGTATTTTGATTCATAAACTGATCTAGTTTATGCCATTGTTTAGAAATGGCGCCTAGTGGAAGAAATGGAAACCGTATCAATGCGCGCACTCCATGTAGGGATTGCCCTCCTGCTCAAGATAATTATAGTGGGGCTGGTGATGCAACTGGTGCCGATCAGCTAATCACCATACTGGGACAACTTACTCAGGTTATGAATAATAACCTTACCCGTATGGAGCACCCTGATCCGCAGCGTGGAGGATCAATGTTAGATCGATTCATGAGACAACAACCACCAACGTTCAATGGGAGTACAAATCCCTCAGTAGCTGAGCAATGGATATTTTCCCTAGAGAAAATATTTCAGGCTTTGGGGAGTAGTGAAAGGGAAAAAGTTACCATGGCAGTTTACCGCCTCACTGGAGATGCTGATCAATGGTGGTCATTGATTCAAAACATGAAGGAAGATGATGAAGTATCAAACATGGAATGGAGGGAGTTCAAAGATCTGTTTTTAGAAAAATACTTTCCTCGCGACCATCGAGCAGATATGGAAAGACAATTTCTGAGTCTGAGACAAAAGGAGGATGAGAATGTCACAAAGTATGAGGCTAACTTTACAAGGTTAGCGAGGTACGCTGGTGATTATATTCGCAACCCAAGAAGTAAGATTGATCGTTTCTTTGATGGGTTAAAACCATTTCTCCGTCGAGCATTAGTCTCACAATCCTTTTCATCGTACGAAGACATTGTCTCATGTGCTATCAAGACCGAAAAGGAATTCTCTAAGTCTTATGACTTTAAAGAAAAGCAAGAGAAGAAGAGACCTGCTGATCAATCTGGGAATGGAAATAAGGGGAAGAAGGGAAAGGTTGAATATCCATCTTGTGGTAAGTGCGGGAAGAAACACCCCGGTGCTTGCCTGAAGGGAATGGGAGTCTGTTACAAGTGTGGTGAAAAAGGCCACCAAGCTCATGATTGCAAGGGGAAGAAGGAAGCTACCAACGTTCAGTTCTACAATTGCAGGGAGATGGGGCATTATGCAAATGCATGTCCTAAGCGTCAGGAGAACTTACCTCAGAAAAGGCCAAGGGATCAAGGCCAGGCTTATGCTATCACTACTGCTGAGGTAGAAGCTCCGAAAGACGTGGTGGCAGGTAATTTAATGGTTTCCTCAAGTTTAGCAAATGCATTATTTGATTCTGGATCATCGCATTGTTTCATATCTTCCCAGTTTGCTAAGAAAATTAGATATTTCCAATTTGATTTAATAAGGGAGTTGTCAGTTAAAACTCCTAAGGGAAGTATCGTTGCAACAAAGTTTTGTGAATCAGTCCCCATTAGAGCACATAAATTTTCTTTATCTGCTGATCTCATCGTCATACCTATGATCGAGTTTGATATAATCCTCGGTATGGACTGGCTTTCGGACTATGATGCGAAGATTTATTGTAAGAAGAAAGAGGTTACGATTCTTGATGATAATGATAAGGAACACCTTATTTTTAGAGCAGAATCGTCACCACCTAATTCTTATTTAGATCCACCCTCAATAGCTCAACTAAATTCAATTATTGGGGAGGAAGAGAATGAAATAACTGCGGGTGAGGAAAGGAATGTTCAAATAGAGGATGTACCTGTTGTGAAAGAATTTGTAGATGTATTTCCAGAAGATTTACCTGGACATCCTCCAGAACGAGAAGTTGAGTTTTCTATTGATTTGATTCCTGGATCAAGGCCTATATCGAAGACCCCTTATAGAATGGCCACTGTAGAGTTAGTCGAACTAAAGAAACAACTAGAGGAATTGAGTAATAAGGGATTTATTCGCCCTAGTGTTTCTCCATGGGGAGCCCCTGTTCTTTTTGTTAAAAAGAAAGATGGATCTATGAGGTTATGTATCGACTACAGGGAGATCAATGCTATAACGATAAAGAACAAGTATCCCCTACCTCGTATTGATGATTTATTTGACCAACTGCATGGAGCTCAATACTTTTCAAAGATTGACCTTCGATCTGGATACCATCAGTTGTGTGTGAAGAAGGAAGACATTCCGAAAACAGCATTTCGAACCAGGTATGGGCATTACGAGTTTACTGTAATGCCGTTTGGATTGACTAATGCACCATCTGTATTCATGGATCTGATGAATAGAGTTTTCAAGGAGTATCTCGATGAATTTGTGGTAGTATTTATTGATGATATCTTGGTATACTCCAAAACCTACGAAGATCATGAAAATCACTTGCGCATTATCTTGAAGACTCTGAGGAGGCATGAATTATATGGGAAGTTTAGCAAGTGTGAATTCTGGCTTCAGGAGATTTCTTTTCTTGGCCATATTGTCTCTAAAGATGGAATCTCTGTTGATCCTTCTAAGACCAAAGCAATCCAAGAATGGCCAGCACCTACGAGTATAACTGAGGTACGTAGTTTTATTGGTTTGGCAGGTTATTATCGACGTTTCGTCCAGAATTTTGCCCGATTGGCTAACCCATTAACGAAGCTCACACGTAAAGGGGTTAAATTTGTTTGGACAAAAGAGTGTGAAGAATGTTTCGAAGAACTGAAGAGAAGATTAGTCAATGCTCCTATATTGACTCTACCATCGGGGAATGATGGGTTCGTTATTTATAGTGATGCATCAAAGAAAGGACTTGGTTGTGTCCTTATGCAGAATGATAGAGTTATTGCCTATGCATCACGACAGTTGAAAATTCATGAACAAAACTATCCTACTCATGATCTCGAGTTAGCAGCTGTGATCTTTGCTTTGAAGATATGGAGGCACTACCTCTATGGTGAAAAATGTGAGATTTATACTGATCACAAGAGTTTGAAGTATATTTTATCACAAAAAGAACTCAACATGAGGAAAAGGAGATGGCTTGAATTACTCAAGGATTATGATTGCACGATACACTACCACCCGGGGAAAGCAAACAAAGTAGCAGATGCTTTGAGCAGAAAAGACCATGGAGTTCTGAACATGATTAGAATTAAAAGGGATCCAATTTTCATGGATCTAGTGAAGATGGACATGGGAATAACCAGGGAAGGTGAAACATCAATGCTTTTTCAAATGGTTGCCAAACCATCTTTACTAGAAAGGATTAAGAGTTCTCAGACCGATGATGAAGAATTTCAGAAGAAGATTAAAGCTGTGAATGATGGGAGATTGAGAGACTTTGTGTATGAAGATGGAATTTTGAAATTCGGGAAGAGACTTTGTGTTCCCAATATACCTGATCTAAAAAGGGAATTGCTGGATGATTCTCATAGTTCCAATTTCTCTATACACCCTGGGAGCACCAAAATGTATAGAGATTTGAAAGAACATTTTTGGTGGGACAATATGAAGAGGGAGATTGCTGATTTTGTGTCAAGATGTATGGTTTGTCAACAAGTGAAAGCTGGAAGGCAACAGCCTGGAGGAGTCATGCAACCGCTTCCCATACCGGAGTGGAAATGGGACAATATTACGATGGACTTTGTCATGGGGCTACCAAAGACTCCTAGAAGGAACGATGCAATATGGGGGATTGTTGATCGTCTTACCAAGTCAGCACATTTTCTTGCTATAAGAGAAGATCTACCCCTGGAACGTCTAGCAAGACTATATATTAATGAAGTTGTGAGACTTCATGGAGTACCCCTATCGATTGTTTCTGATCGTGACCCCCATTTTACTTCAAGATTTTGGAAAAGTCTTCAGAAATCCCTGGATACTGAACTTCATTTGAGCACTTCTTACCACCCTCAGACAGACGGACAATCAGAACGGACTATTCAGACCTTAGAAGACATGTTGAGATCTTGCTCACTTGATTTTCAGGGTATGTGGGATCAATATTTACCACTAGTAGAATTTTCCTATAACAATAGCTTCCATTCGAGTATTCAGATGGCACCATATGAAGCGTTATACGGAAAGAGATGTCGTACACCAGCCTGTTGGGATGACGTTGGTGAAAGAAAACTTGTAGGCCCAGAACTGGTGGAGGAAACGGTGGAAAAGGTGAAGGTAATCCAAAATCACATTAAAGCAGCTCAAAGTAGGCAGAAGAGCTATGCCGATAATCGAAGGAAGGATTTGGAATTTCAAGTCGGTGATCATGTTTTCCTGAAGGTATCTCCGTGGAAGGGAGTCATACGTTTTGGTAAGAAAGGTAAATTGAGTCCCAAGTACATCGGACCTTTCGAAATTCTAGAACGAATTGGGGCTGTAGCTTACCGATTGGCAATGCCGCCAAGTCTCTCCAAAGTCCACGATGTGTTCCACGTATCTCTGTTGAGAAAATACATGCCTGACCCAACGCATGTACTCACCTATGAGGAATTAGAACTGGAACCGGATCTGTCTTATTGTGAAGAGCCCGTCAGGATTCTTGATACAAGAGAACAAGTACTGAGAAACCGGACGACGCGTCTGGTAAAAGTTTTGTGGAGGAATCATAAGATGGAAGAGGCAACGTGGGAACCCGAGGAACTTATGATGAAGAACCACCCGAGTCTTTTTATGCAGTAATACCCTAGAAATTGCGAGGACGCAATTATTTGAAGGAGGGGAGAATGTAACACCCCAAGCTTCTATGGTACGCTTCTCTTTGAATAATGTGATAGCGTGTGTTGTACGCAACACCGAGTTCTAACACACCATAACTAATCAAACTAGCCGTTATGAATAGTAATACCTACTTTTTGAAATTATATATATTTTATATTTGAAAATGGACTTCATTTTTGGATTCGGAATATCGAATTTAGCCTAGGGTCAAATTTTGGTACATTTCGGATAACTTTCATATTTTGATGAATAGTGAAAATTACTAAATTTTAATTAAAAACATCTTTTTTAATCAAATTAATTACTAGTGATAAATTATGAATTTGAGTGGTTTTAAAGTATATTTAGAATATATTTTTACCATTTAATATAATTTTGGTCATTGGACATAATTTTACAATTAAACCGAACATAAACAAGTGTCAATCTTTTGATAGTTATTATCTCTTAAAAACACGCTTTTTGTTTTAACAGCGGGAATTAATTTTAGATTAATTTCTGCCACTTCTGTGTTTTGATTTTAGGAAAATGGATTCCATATTTGGAATCAGGATGTTCAAATTGTGTAAATAGGTAACTTTTATTTTTAGACATTTTGAATAGTTACTGTGGTAAATATTTTATTTACCATGGTTAAAGGGTAAATCCGGTAAATAAGGGTTAAAAAAATAATATTATAATAATACAAAATTACCCTAAAACGTGTCCTAACCTTATTGGTGGACACATACCCGACCATGGGCATCCTTGGGTCAATTTGGGGACCCCTTGGAGCCACTTGTATGTGGTAGGGACACTTTATATTAATAAAGTTAAAATAAAAATAAAAATGGCATAAGCTTACATCTTTTAGAAGAACAATTTTTACATAGGGTTATACATGTTGGATTTTCGATTATAAATATTCATTAGAAAGCTAAAAAGATTTCCTACATAATGATATTTTACTTATAATTTTTAGACATTAAATAATTTATTTTATTTATGACACAATGATGATGCAGTAATTACTATAATAGTGAAAAATTAAAATAAGTGATATTATAAATACCCAAATAAATATAATATGAAACTTTTAATGAATTAAACTAATTTTATAGGATAATATGATATATTAGGATTGATTTAATTGACTTTGTTCGAAGTAATAAATCTGTTATGAGTTTCACAAAAATCAACTAATGAATACTGTCAAAATTGACATAAAAGAATTCTTAAAACAAATATTATATTATTAATTGATATTAAATTCCTAAAAATATAAGGTTCGGCCAAGAGACTTATATCATGATAGGTTAATCATTAATGGACCACTTGGGGGTCTCTTGGATGTATATAGTAAGTTTATTAACCATAATATATAAAATACAAAGAGACATTGTAAAAGTGAAACTAATTAACTTAGAGTTAATACTTAAAGATAAGGTTAATATAAGTACCCAAACCTGTCTAAATTCTATTGGATGAGTTGATTTCGACCTATCCCCACCTCATCATTTGAATATTCAACTTTGGGGCCTTTAGAAACCGAATATGAATTTATTATAAATTAATATTTCTAGCTTTTCCAAAGGTGCCCCTCACCCCTCTTATAAAAGGGCACTCCTCCTTCTCATTTCTTCACACCTTCAAAGCCTTTTGGTTCGGCCAAACTCTGACCAAATACTCTCCCAACATCCCTCAATACAACCTAGAGGCCTTAGTTTGATCAGAAAGCCAACCTAAGGATCCCTTTTGATCAAATCAAAAGGAAGAACCCGAAGAAGAGGTAATGATTTCACCACCCTTTTCTAAGTTCATTTCTTCTTCCACTTCTTCTTCCTTTGTTCTTACCATTCTGAAATAATAACTCCAGTATCTCACATATACTGTGATGTTATTATAAATATGGTACAATCATATTCAGTATTCTATCCACCCTTTGAATAACATGTCACCATACGTGCGTACGTACGGCTTACCGTCTCCACGTCGTGGTGTAATTGTTATTCAATATAATATTATTTGGATGGGTATAATAATGGTGTGTAACTCATGTAAATAATAAATATAACATGTTAATGATTCTGTATATATGATATACCATCCATTTATATATTATTTTAATATCAAAAGAATGATATTGTCGCTCGTGCGTACGTACGGACTACCGTCTCCACGAACGCGATGAGATTCATTCTCCATCGTAACCATTAAAGCGTAATTATCATTTTATGATTTAAAAATGATGTTTAAGGACTTGATATCATTCTGGATATGAATAATATACAACCTATCCTTTACAAACATGTCTTACGTAACAAAACATATGAAAGAAAACAAGTAAGTTAACACCCGAAACAACGATAATACTAAGATATTATTATCAAATCAATATTAAAAGATCATATATGATATCATATTAATGTATATGATTCTTGTATAATTTAATAACAATTATTTCACCATTATACAGGAGGTTAACCTACCACAACCAAGGAAAAGTACAAGGTAAGGGTTATTTCACAATCTCTTCATTATCCGAGGTTGTATTATACGTAATAATCTACTGGGATCTCTTTATCATCCACATCCATGTTTCTTCGAAATGTATTTCAAAACATTTTTACTATTTACAAGAATATGGGTTAAAGTCATTTATACCCTTGTTTGACTTTTTATAAGAGGTTTATAAAGGAATCTTTCCGTCGTTTTCAAAACAAGGTCCTTTTTAACCTTTTCGACAGAATTGAGGTAAGAATGTTTTTTTTTAACTTATACGGCGGGTGCGGTTATTTTCCGCCGTTATAAAATCGTCGAAGCTTCCCATACAAGCTTATAAGAATATTTTCAAAGAAAATGTTTTATTTTATATGGATCTTAAATGATTTCAAAATAAAAGGAGATATTTCTTTTAAAAGAATTTTGATTTCATCTATGTCAACATCCTTTGATGGATTTTAAGATTATTTGAAGTTGATTTATTATGATACAAAACTTCTATATTGTATTGAAGGTTTTGTGATATGTTTGACTGTGGATGTGCTATTTTTATACCATTCATAGTTTATTGTGAAAGTATTTACATTTCGTATGCTAGTTTTAATACGAATGTTTATGTTATGTTTAAACCTTTTCATATGGGAATGCATTGGACTTAATAAGTGACGGGTGGAGCCCGTTATAGCTCCTCGATGCATCGGTAGGTCTCATGAGACAAACTAGTGTCTTGGCACAAGGCCTTGAAAAAATCTTATTTGTAGCCTTGGCACGAGGCCTTGGCTATGTGGCTATGATAGTCTGGCATTATGCATTCCAACATTATGAAAGTGGTTATTGATTTTTGCATGTGATTATTCGATTAGTAGAATATCCATGTGAATAAGTAAATGGCATTATTTCATATTACTTTTGCCATACCATGTTGAAGTTCAATTTTAAAAGGCTTTTGTTTTAGTAATGCATTGCCTTAAATGTTTATTCTTATTTATGAAAGTTTCCGCTATATTGTTATCCTTACTGGGCATTTGAGCTCACCCCTTTTCTATGTTTTATTTTTCCCCAGGATGTGAAGAAGTAAATTATGAATGACCTGCAGGGATATTATGAGGGGATAGTAGTGTGGATTATGGAGACATTATGTTGTTGTAGTAGTTTTTCATTTTATGATGTAATGTAAAACTTATGAATATATCTAGTGTTTCCAAGGCTACTAAACCAATCGGTCTTTCGAGATTTGATCTTTCTTGTGATCATGCCAATGTTATGTAATAATGCACCGACTCTGGGTAGCTGGGGTCGGGGCGTTACAGAAGAGGCAAGCAGTAAGCCACCTCACCTACCCTTTCGAGGACCTAGAATGGTTTGATGAAGTGTCGAGATAACTTGTCTCCCCGGCCAAATATCTGTAATCCACATCAAGGTGAGACCCGTAAGAAAATGTGGTCGTCATCCTCGAACTCAAGTGGTCTCCACCTCCTATCATCATAGGACTTCTGTCTGATATGTGCAGTCCTCATCCACTCCAGGATGATTTGAACCTTCTCTGTCATAGCCTGAACCATCTCTGGTACTATGAATGATGACTCCCATGGGTCATTCCAGGACAGAGGTGATTTGCAAGGTCGGCCGTACAGTGCCTCATATGGTGCCATCCTGATGGTGGAGTGGTATCTTTTGTTGTACGCAAACTCCACCAAGGGTAGGTGATCCTCCCAGCTGCAACCAAAGTCAAGGACACATGCACGGAGCATGTCCTCGAGTTTCTAAATGGTCCTCTCCGTCTGGCCATCCATATGAGGATGAATGGCGGTGCTCAAGCGTAGCTACGTCCCAAAAGCCTCCTACAACACCTTCCAAAGCTGGGAAGTAAAGCGAGTGTCTTGATCGGAGATGATAGACGATGGTACACCATGAATCCATACAATCTCTTGAATGTAGAGTCATCCCAAGATCTCTACTAAGCCCTGCTTTCTGATCGGTAGGAAGTGGGCCGACTTGGTGAGTTGGTTTACGATCACCCAGATGGAGTCATGTCCTCTAGAAGTACGTGGTATCCCCATCATGAAATCCATGGATTTCCCATCCCACTTCCACTTTTAAACCTCTAAGGGTTGTACCAAGCCTGCTGGTACCTAGTGCTCCGCCTTCACTTGCTGGAAAGTGATGCATCGTGAAACAAACTCTGCTACAGCCTTCCTCATACCCGACCACCAGTGCTGTCATCTAAGGTCCTGGTACATCTTCACCACCCCAGTATGTACCACTAGAGGGGAAGTTTGAAACTCCCTCAGCACTTCCTCTTATTGTGAAACTGGTACTATGGTACGTCCCATGAAGAGGATGACATGCACTCCTCCTTCAGAAAATCCATTAGGTGCCTGTCTGGTGGATATCTGTGTACGTCGCGTCTCACAGTCAACATCCCCACGCTAAGCCTCTCTGACTCGCCGAATTAGTAGAGGAGTTACTGTGAGAGACTGTAGAAAGGTTGCCCCATATCTATCTATAAAGGATGTCTCCAAAGCTGCTAACTACTCTGTTTTCTCTCCAAGTAGCTGAAAGCTCGATCTCCTGCTGAGAGCATCAGCCACAAATTTTTCCTTCCCAGGAGTATAGACTATCTCAAACTCATAGTCCTAGAAGAACACGAGCCATCACCACTGTCTCAGGTTTAGGTCCTTCTGTGAGAAGATGTACCTAAGACTCTGGTGGTCAGAGTAGACTGTAAAGTGCTCGCCCATCAGATAGTGCCACCACATCTTCAAGGCAAAGACCACTGCTACAAACTCCAGGACATGGGTAGCATTGTTCTGCTCGTGCTGCCTCAACTATCATGAAACATAGGCAATCACTACCCGCTCCTACATCAGGAAACACCCGAGTCAGGTCCCTAATGCATCGCAGTAAACTACGTACCCTATGCCCACCTCTGGTAGCCTCGAGATGGGCACAATGGTCAATCTCTATCTCAGCTCTTGAAAGCCCTGGTGACATCTATCTGACCACACGAAGGGTTTCCTCTTCTTCATCAAAACTAAAAGTGGTGCTGTAACTCTGGAGAAGTCTGGCACAAATCTCTGATAGTACCCAGCCAGAACTAGGAAACTCGGCACCTCCGTCAGGCTCCTAGGTGGCTCCCAAGCTAGTACTGCCTCGATCTTCACATGATCGACAGCAACTCCCGCCTCTGAGATGGCGTACCCCAGGAAGTGAACCTCTCGAATCCAGAACTGGCACTTCGAGAGCTTACCATAAAGCTGGTGCTCTCGGAGTGTGTCCGGTACAACCCGCAAGTGGTATGCGTGATCTCCTCAGTAGTCGAGTAAATTAGTATGTCGTGGATGAAGACTATGACAAAACGATCGAGGTAAGGCTGGAAGATCATGTTCATGAGACTCATGAACACTAATGGTGCATTGGTTACACCAAAAAGCATAACCAAGTACTCGTAGTGGCCATACCGACACCTGAAGGCCATCTTCAGGGCATCCTCGTCTCGAACTCTGAGCTGATGATAGCTTGACCTGAGTTCTATCTTCGAGAACCATCGTGCTCCCTTGAGCTGATCAAAGAGGTCGTCTATCCTAGGGAGTGGGTACTTGTTCTTCATGGTCACCTGATTTAGGTGATGGTAGTTGACACATAGTCGTAAGCTCCCATCCACCTTCTCGGTGAATAAAATCGGAGAAACCCAGGGTGAAACACTGGGTCAGATGAATCTCTTTCCCTGTAAATACTCCAGTAGTACTCGCAGATCACGAAGCTCAAAAGGAGCCATCCGATATGCTGGAGTAGATATCGTTGATGTCCCGGGGTACAGTTCAATGTAAAAGTCTACCTCTCTATGAGGAGGTAGTCTTGGAACGTCTTCAACAAAAATGTATGCATATTGATCCACGACAACAGGAAAACTCGGACTCCGAAAATCAACTGCTCCTAGGATGAGACTAGCCAACTGATGGGTGATCGGTTGCACTCTCCTCTGCGTATGTCCATCCTGTGCTGCAAAGGATCCCTTTTCGCCGGTGAAGGTGAACCTGCTCCCATCTATGCGGACACACCGCACTTTGTGCCTAATATAGTCGATCTGGGCATGGACTATAGATAGAAATTCCATACCCAAGATGACATCGTAAGGCCTCGACGCCGCTACAAGAAGATCACAACCGAAACTCTCACCTCCTAGAGTAAGCTCACACTGCTGGCACCAGTGCGTAATCATCGAGTCTGCTCTCAGAGGAGTCTCTAGACATAAGGATCGATCCAAAAGCTCCGTCGGAATCTCTGAGCTCAGAATAAGGGCAGCGGCAATAAAAGAATGACTCTATCCTATGTCTATAAGAACTGCAGCAAGGGTGGAGTAGACATAGATAGTACATCGAATCATCTCAGGTGCGCCATGGTCGTAGGCCTCGACTGCCTGGAGCTGAGTCATCCCCTGTCTGCCAGCTCCTTGTGGTTGGGGTGGCCCTCATGGTGGTGGTGGTGGTAGATCCTTGAAGTGTCGTCCACCACCTATTTCTCGGCCAGCTCCTCTGCCTCGTCTGCCTGCTCTCTGCGGACCGCCATTGTCGAACCTCTGCCTCTACCTGGGTGGTCCCTCTACTATCTGCTGCTCCTCTGCATGGCGGGTTGGGCGGTCATGAGCCATGTGGCCCTACCCATCACATGAATTGCACTGCCTGCCTCTCATATGACTGGCTCTCCTGCATGTTCCACGCACATCCAAACCAGTTTCCTAAGGTCGCCCACCTGATGGCCTGGTCCGCTTGGACCAGTGCAACATCTTTCTACTTCCATCTTCATAAGACTTTGCTACGTGTTGCCCTGCAGTAGGCCTTACTGCTGGCGTAGGCTCAGCAATAAAGCTCTCCACGAGAAGGGCTCACTCCAGTACTCCTGCCTTCATCGGAATGCTAAGGGAGATCATCAAAGCCCAGATCTCATTCCTCAGTCCCTACTTGAAGGTCTGGGCCCGGAAGAATGGGTCACGTACCATGTCTGTGGAGTAGCGCGAGAGGTCGGTAAATCTCGCCGAGTACTGGGCTACTGTCATGCTGCCCTGTCACAACAGTAGTAACTCCTGGATTCACAGTGCACAGAGGGTGACAGGAACAAACTCCAAGCGGAAGAGGCTCTTGAAGTCTATCCAAAGTATAGATGCCTCATCGTGCACCTGGAGCATTAGGCCACACCATCTACCTGTTGCTGTGTATAGGAGACTTGCGACAAGGATCACCATAAGGTCTGCTGGTGTCCCTACTAATCTGATGACTCTGACGATAGCCTCTAGCCAATCCTTGGCTTCCTTCGGATCTGTCTCTCCACGGAAACTGGACGACCTCTGTCGCTGAAACTCGTGCAACGCACTTAGGCGGCGTGCACTCTCCGCTGCTTGTACTGGTGGTATCAGCGGCCTAGTGGGTAGTGGTACCGCTAGTGCCTTCGCTGTAATGGGGCCCTGTACTGAGGCTTCATCACTCGGCAGGTTGCCATCCCGCACGTGACTAGGAACCCTAGCTGGATGCCTTTGTGGGGCCATCATGAGAAGAAATAGGTGCGCCACGGTTAGTACAGTATACCTGGTGAGCTGACACAAAGTAATCACAAGGAAAACTTTTGAAACACACATGCTATCAGGGTTTTCGAGCACTGAGTCGGAAATCATAAGTTAGGGTCCTGGTGTATGGATACGTCGGTCGCTGCACCAACACTGGACTCCCTGGACTGAAAACCACACTCAATATTCTTAACTCTATTGCTTCATAGAGAATAAATTATCAGATTCCTGAGTTCTGATGTAGAACCGACTCCTCTGATACCTATTTGTCACGACCTGTCCTAGGGGCCCGTTTCGTGACTACACCAAGCCCTCCTTCCATAGCCAGGGGTTGGCGACTAGCACCAAAGGCATAAATCCCGATAAAAGGGAAGGAATTGCCTTTATATAAGTAAAAAACACAACAGAATATGCAAGATAGAGTAAACAAAAAGTAAACTGAGTTCAAAAGTAAGTGCTGGAAAGTAAATGGGCCAGTATACAAACCCAACTGAAAGTATAGTACAACTAAGAAATAAAGTACAACAGCTGAAAAGTAAAGCAGCAACCACTGAGTCCTCCTCCAGGAATCCCACCTAAAGGGTGGGTAGAGATAGTCTCATCGGTACCTCCGGTTTGTCCGTCCACTCCGTGTATGTCCCTCCAGGTGGTCCACCTCTGGATACCGTCCAGCTCCACAAACCTCGACCATGATCAGGGATGTCCGTCCTCTGCAACCAACACAACGTAGTGCGGGAAATGCTCGTGCAGGGGTGAGTATAACGATACTCGGTAGGGACCCCGAGACCCCCGAAGGTCTCCGAGAATCCACAAAGATTAAACCACAAAGTAAAGATACAAACAAGAAGTATCAGCCAACTCTACTTAGGTATATGCCCATTCATATACCTAGGTCATCAATCTAAGTATGGCTCCAACATCTGAGGCCTAGCACAACCAGTCCACATAAGAAAGAAGTCAGTCATACCAATGATAAAGATTGAAAGTCGAGACTCAGATTACACAGGTATACTGCTCACAAAGAGGGGTGGAGATGATTAGATGCAGCCGCTGAATCATCTCCTCTGCTGAACCCATGTAGGATCCAAGTACATAAGTCATCGTTGCCGAACCCACGTAGGATCCATGTACAGTAACCTTCATTGTCGAACCTACGTAGGATCCAAGTACAGTCATCATCACTGCCGAACCCACGGAGGATCCAAGTACAATTGTCCTCACTGCCGGACCCACGTAGCATCCAAGTACAGTCATCATCATCGTTGCATTCACAGCCAGCTCTAGGGTTCCCACACACAGCATACTCGATTCCAGGAGGGTCCGCTCCACGAGTAAAAGGGTTCGATACGTCAAATGTCATGAAGTCCAGAGTTGGTGTATCCCGGAGTTTCGTCTCATCAAAAGGAACCCAACGCAACAGACGGCGCGTCGAACGGTCGCCCGGTCTGAGAGATATAGGCTTCTCGGTTCCAGGGGCCCGGTTGGAAATATGCTCGTTCCAAACCCGGTCGTTTACTAAAGGTGTCCAAAACTCACTTAGAGTATCTCAAAAGGACCGTCTCGTCGAAAGAGCCCCAGTACCGTAGACGGCGCGTCAATCGGATGTGTGTTCTTTAAGTTATTCATGTTTATGTGAATAATGGGCCCGACCCGTTTGGCCCAGTGGGCCAATGGTCGGGTTAACCCAGTTTGACAGGTCCGACCCGGCATGGGTGTCAGACCGGTCCGAAGGGAAACACAACTCAGCCCGAAGGGGCACGGCCTGGCCCAAAGGAGCGCGGCATGGCCCGAAGTGGCGCGGCCCGGCCTGGCGCGGCTTAGCCCAGATCGGCCTGGCAGGGCGCGGCCCCGCAGGGCGCGCGGCCCGGTAGGCTCAACTGGGAGGGCGCGCAGCCAGGCTGGCTCGGTCGGCCGGCCGAGCGGTTCCGAGGGGGGGCGCAGCCCCCTATCTATCCGCACCAGCGGCACCAAGCGGTGCCACCCTTCCCAAACCGACAAGCTAGGCCGGCCGGCCTTTTGGCGCACGCGGCCCGCACGGCACCCTCTTGGCGCCGTGGTCCAACTCCTCCTGGTCGGCTGGTTCTCTATCATGGTGCCCTCCTAGCGTCGCGGATCCTCTTCGCCTGGCCAGCCGGTTCTTCTGCCGAAGCAGCCCGTGTAGCGGGCCGCAGTTCCTCCCGCACAACCGACGCGACAGTGCCGGTTTCCTTTTCCACGTACCCGGCACGGCACGACGGCATCATGCTTCCTCCACCTTCAATTTCCAATTCTAAAATAATAAACAAGATCAAGCGGAGGGTTGTCGGGCTGTGTTCGTTCGGCTCGCACCCTCCATGTTAGGTAATAGAAATTGGCCGTATTTTGTGAATGATTCCCAATGAAGAATGAGGTACGAAAACATCTAAATTTAAGAATATTCCCCTACCTCGATAAGGTCTGTGGTTGACAAGCATCATGGATGACGGTGTCATCTCTGTCATCGTCGGAGTACACCCGAGAGAAGTGATGTCTCCTCTCTTGTGTCGGAGAAAAGAAAATAAGGTGCGTCATTGTTAGCGAGTTCTCCACGTCGGTGTCTCCTCTCTTGTCATGGAGGAAGAAGTGGATGGAGAGTCGTGATCCCTGAGTCGTTCTATGTTGAAGGGTCAATGTTCTTCATCGGAGAAGAACCGTTATTCGTTGATGATGAAGTTCTTCAAAAACTATAGAGTTCTCCCAATTCCTCCTCACACAACAATTTCCAACCCAAATAAAATAAGGCTTCTCCTTATTTTATTTAATCTTTCCATGCATTCAAAATTTAAAATTCAAACACTTAATTAATTTAATTGAAGAGGTTCAATCAATTAATTAAGGTGTGTGATGGCAATAATTAAAGAGGAAGAGAGAGAGGAAGTGGAATGGTTACACATTTAAATTCAAGGGGTTGTCAACATTAAACAAAGGAGTTTAATGTGGGGTTTAAGGGGTTTAGGTAAGATCAAGGGTTTAGGTCACGTGTGGGACCCACCCCACAAATATCCTCCCATTGGAGGTTATGTGGGTGGGGGCCCCACCATCAAATCCCCTTGGGAGGAATTAACAACCAACCATAAAAATAAATCTGTGCCACCAATTTTTTTATTTTAAACTACATCTCTAGTAATTAATTCTCAACCCGCTTAAAATAAAACTGCGTTGAAGGTCCCCTTAAGCAATTACTAGCGCTGCGAGTTCATCGGTGCCCTCGGATTTCTATTTCAAGCACCGGTTTAAAAGATAGAAAAACTCGATCATTCATTTACGAAATGTACCCAAGCTAAACTTTAGAAATTGACTCTGGGCACACCGGGCCTCGGAATCAAGTGTTGTTAGAAGCCATGGACCCGTAAAATTCCAAAGAATTTAAGAAAAAAAATTCCTTCAAATTTCTGGGTCTTTACCCCAACCACCCATTAAAACATGGAAACCGGTTAAACATAAAAGGTACCCCACTTTGAAAAAAAACAATTTTCATAAATCCTAAATAATAAGTGAATTTCAGGAAGAAAAAATAATTTTCTCATTTATCAAACATGAAGAATTCATGAAACACCATTTCAAAACCAATTTCCATTACACTAATAAATTAACCCACTTTTTTCAAAAGAAAACCCACCCAAGCATGGAAAACCTTTAAAAAATAAAAACTATCTATCATATAAATTAGTAATTTAAATCTAAAACATAATTAAAGAATCAATAAATCATGGAAATATTAAATAAAATGAAATTATTTGAAAACACCAACCTCATGTTGTGGAATCATGTCACCTTTACTGAAGACCACCAAAAAGAGACTCCTACTGTGGCTCACAACCATTACAAATTGAAATACCAAATTTATCATAATGACATGAAAATCATCCAAACCTAGACTCTAGAGTTATAAGATAATTTGAAAAGGGATAAAACAATGAATAAGAGGAAGGGAACACTCACATTTCAAAATAGGTGAAGAATCGCTAAGAAAACACCATGAAATCACCTTGGAAGATCTTTGGATAAGGAAAAATATCCATGGAGGGTGTCCAGTTTGGGGGGAACTGAGTGGGGGGAAAGGGAAGAAACCCCACTAAAAAAGAAGTAAAAAAGGAATAAAATTAACCCTCTTTGGGGGGGTTATGGTTTACTTAAATGGTTAAACAAACCGTGCCCAAACTTTGAATATCCCCACTGTTTTGTGCTACACAAGATTCACACATAGGTTTCACATTTAGTTTAACCATGATACAGTCGTGTAATATAGATAAATTCACTACAAGACACTACACACTTAAAGTGAATGGTTAAACTAATTGTACGCCTCAACCATGCATCCAAGAAAAAGTCCTCAAACTTTACAATTCTTAGCTCAATACACCTCTAACTCAAGAGGATAAATCATCCAACAAAGAAACCCAAATAAAATTCACACATGGTGCATCACATATTGATAAGTTAATAAGTAATTTTATTATATCAAAACATAAGAGGGGATTATTTCTTATGTTACATGGTATTCATCTTTCTAAGAAAAGGAGTCCTCTTACACATGAGGAGAAAGAGAGAATAGGAAAATCCCATATACATCATCTATTGGGTTAGTCATACATGTCATGATGTGTACCATTCTAGATATTGACTACACGTTATGTTCAACATGTTGATATTAGGTAGATCTAGGAGACCTTCATTGGATAGTTATCAAAACAACCTTTTAGTCTTTGAGAAAAACTAAGGAAATGTTCCTGGTATATAGAGGAGATGAGGATCTATTCGTTATGGGATTTGTATATTATATCTTCCAAATAGATCAAGATTATCTAAATTCATATCATGATTTTTCATCACTATCAGTGGAGTAGTCGTAAGCTAGAAGAGATCAAATAAATTTGTGGTTGTTGATTCTATGATGTAGTTGAAGTACATTATGATTTATGATGTAGCTAAAGAAGTAGTGTGGATATAAAATTTCTTCCAAGTTATAGATTTTATATTGAGAATTAAATTACCTATCATATTTTACTATGATAATAAAAAATATGTCGATCTTTAAAAAGAACAAAGGTCATATCAGCGGACAAATAACATAATCTAAATGTTTCATCTTTTGACAGATTTTTCTAAAATAGGTGAAGTTATAGTGAGAAATATTTTCAAGGAAGACAACATGGAATATTCATTAATAAAAACCTTATCTTAGCATAAACATTCTCTTCATATGAGATCTAGTGGACTAAAATCATAAGTACATGGATCTAGGACAAGTGGTAATTTATTGGAGTTGGTTTCCAAAAAAAAACTAGTTTTAAATTTAGATTATAGTTTATATTAAAAAGATGTAAATATAAAATATATCATATCACATATTGATCACTATTCTATATGAATTTATTGTGATAATTTCCTAGGGTATCTTTAAAATGAAAATAGGTCATATCAGTCCCCTACTATGATGATAACCTTAAGATGCTATGATGGTATCTCTTAAATATATTTCTCTTATGGTCAGGATGATAAACTATTTTAAGGTGTATATTTTTTTATTGTCACATGTGAGTTCTTGTACAAGGATGAGGCTTTATCTAATGTAGTTTTCATATAAAAATCTTCATGAGAGAAGATTATGAGGAAATCCCATCCAATAAGAATAAGGTATGTTTTGTGTCATTTTATTCCTATCTTTAAGAATATTTCATGGTCCTTATAACTTAATATTATTATGAATAAATATCATGACTCATGTAATTATATGTATTGATGAAACCCAAGACACATTATGTCCATGAAAAGTGGGATATGTTGGGTATATCATGATCAATATATTATTAATTAATAAGTTGAGGAATGATTTTTCTTTCCTGGTATATAAATTGATATATTGGTCATTTTATTGGAATGGAATTCTCTAAATAAAACTCATGTCCATGGTGATGTATAAAATTTTATTCAGATAATTAAAGAAAGATATGTAAAGCATTGAGGTTGATGAAACAAGTGTGAATCCTGGTTGATGAGATATCGAGACAAAGGGATTATATTTTACAATGTGTAGTCATATGTGGTTATCGATGTTGTGACATTAACTTATTCCACTTGGATTCCTTGACCTGTTGCTAAACAGTAATCTTGGAATTTAGGAAAACTTATCAATGTTAATGAGGAAAACCCTAGAGTTCCACACACTAATAGTTTTCGTTGATGTTAATTAAATTAAATTTAAATTTATCTATTTGTGTAAATATTATTCTCAACTCAAAAGAATAATTTTATTCATGATTAATTGATCGCATTAATTAAAAAAAATATATTCATAAGTTAATTATTTAATTACATGGAAATATAATATTTATTTATTTTTTAATGAATAAATATTTAATAATAATATTTATTTGGGTATTTGATAAATTTCAAGTGGTATGAGAAAACTAAGATGAGGTTTAATAATAAATATTAATTTACAATATGGAAAACTAATATTTATCATTTCACTAGATAACACACACCATGAGAAAATAAAAATATTATTATTATTATATGGAATGGGGTTATTTAATGCTTTGACATATTATTGTGGGGATTTGATTAATTAAATAATATTTTAACCCTAACATTATATTTATAAATATATGACTATAACTATTGTTCTTGTTTTGATCAATTGTTGGAGAATCATTGTGCACAACAAAATCAAGATCTCTCTATCTCTCAAGACCGAAGAACAATCTGGGGTTTTTTCTCCCAAGGCTGGGAGATTATCCTTCCTCCTACACCTTCTCCAGAATGATGGTGTAAGAGTGATTATTAAAACTTGAAGGAATCATTGTTGCAATCAAGGAGATCACCTCAAGATGATAAATCCATTATGATAGCACCCAGTAATCAATTGGTGTTGTTTGAAGATAAAATAAGAACATGTAGATCACTACTAGGGGAATTCTGCAATTAGATCCTACAAGATCAATAATGGTAGACTAAATGGGTTTCATAAGATCATAATCTTATTTTAAGAATGGCCTCAAGACCAAGGTATTCTTTCTCCATGTCTATTTAAGTTAATTAAAAATTTAACATGAAATATCCTCTTGGTTTTATTGTTACAACCAAGTTTCATTGGAAAAAATTTATTTGATCATGACTTATACAGCCTTTACATCATAGAATATCCATTAGATCCAACAATTATTGATTTGGGACAAGCCCTGATAACCACTTCTATTGCTCCTAAAACCTTTACTCCCATAACATCACTAGAATCGGTCCCTAAAACTCAATGATTAAAATAAATAAAAATTCATTACTTAGTTAATTAAAGTAATAAAAGTTTTGGTTTTCCAATACTCCCCAATATAATTCTTTCTACCCCAAGAAATACACCAATATCAAGGAGAAGACTCAATCAATAATTTCAAACAAATATGAAGAAACATTACGATATTATATCCCATATATGAATTCAGTCCGACACTCCAAAATTTCAAGAATCGTTAAATAATCAAGGAATGAATTACACCTGACTCTTAACGGGGAAATTAGTAAATGGATACCCATATGATCATTTCACTCTAACTTCATCACTACATGTATTATATTCCTTCATTACTTGTATTTTCAACCATGGAAAAGTATGATTCCTTTGATCATTTTTCTACTTGTTTCATCCATCATAAAAAATCCCACATGCATCAGTTTTGAGCCTTTATTGTACCTTCATGTGTGATCCTCATAAGATGATGTCGCATTTACATAGCCTCTAGAAACATAGTGATTCCATTACATGACTTTCATTTACCCTTACACACATAACACATGACCATTACGCATATCTTCCCAAAACACTTTAATATCTCCATGATTACCTATATGAGGAATGATTGGAATAGATGAAACCATTATAAAATAAAGGAAATTCTTCATCTACTATTTCATATCTCCCTAAGACTGTGACACAACTTTAATAGTCATTTCAAAGTGTTCCAGTATCTTCTTAAAAACCCCATGGTGGTTCTCCTTCATCTTAGTAGAAATCATCACCTTCCAAAATATTTATTCATCATTAAATAGACATCTTCGATCTTCACTCACTCTCCTTGGTGGCCTCATAGTATTGTAGTAGTTGTTTATTCTAGTCTGTAATGTGGTGTTTTAATATCATAGCATTTTTCACTTATAACAGTAAGCTAACTATTACACTACATGACCTTAGGCATGAATCCCCATATTTTGGAGGATATAGATTAGTGGAAAGGTTTGATAAGGATATCATGAAAAGACTATGCCATTTTTTAGAGTTATAGTAAAAGAATAAATAATAATCAATCACATAAATCAGGCTCAATAACATTCAAAGATGAAGTAGGTTAAGTGTTGATAATAACTAAAATATCAAATGTTGTAACAAAGTTAAATTCATTACATGCCATAAATAATTCCCCATGGGTTTATCAAACAAAACAGATCATAAAAAATTTTGAAACTAAACTCCACCCCATGATAGTTATGAGTACTACACAATCCTATCAATACCCTACACCTAGAATTCCATGAAAACTAAAGTAATCAATAACAACATGTAGTTTCCCATACCAGAGCATTTAGAAAAATAGTATTCTTCTTGGGAACCAAACTACCATGTTGGCCTCAGAAGGGTGTCTGTACAACTCAGTAGGCCACCACCAACGGTGTGCCTAAAATAACCATTCTATATAAGTAGTTCATGTAGATGTTTTGTAAATAGAACGTTAATAATTTAAAAATAATTTATTATAAAATTAATAAATAACAACTAATGTATCAGTTTTGTGATTCCACCTAGGTTCAGTTATACACTCATCAATCCTGATGCCCATGGCCCTGATTAACTATTCATGATTCATCTAGTGGCAAGGTGTCTCAAAAAAATTTTATGACCCTAAAAACTAGTAAAACAATCACCATTATTGGTGTTTTAATTAGTTTCAATGACCTCTCTACTAGGGGAGTCTTCTTTATTAGCATGAACTCCCTATGAGGAGAGTTTTCTTCATAGGAATAAACTCCTTATAAGGGGATCATTGTTTATAAGAATGATCTCCCTATAATGGGAGTATTCTTTATAGGGGTTATATATTTGCAAGTAGAGTTTTATTTATAGGAATAATCTCTCTAGAAGTGAATTTTTTCATAGGTTTACAGCATTTCCCCACTAGAGGGTCATTTTCATTAGTTTTAAAAAATAAAGCATAAAACAAAATTTTTACCCAATTAAAGACAAAAGGATTCAATTAAAGTTCTCATAAAAAATATATTTCCAAAGTCACTTTCCAAGGATAGTTTAATTTACAATAAGGGCAATTAACCCCCCCCCCCACCCAAGGTCCTTATCCAATGTCAAGTCAAAAAACCATGTTGATTTAAGAACCCGTAATAATATTTTTAATTTCATTTCAATACCATCAATGGTTGTGAAATTATATTTCACAATCATTGATTAAAATTAAATTTTCACTTTTTATAGATTAAACTTGGTTATAAAATTCAATTATATTCCACAATGATTTTTGTTTCCCCTTTATTTTATGAGAAACAATGTAAAGGTTTCACACACCCATATAGTCACTCTAAGGATCTAATTCTACACAAGGGAATCCCTAGAGGGTCACCCCTTAGGGAGGGTCCTTAAAACATTCCAAGATGGAATAAACACTAAGAAATACCACAATTAAATCATTTAAATTGAATAGGTTAACACCTAAAAAGTTTGTATTGATCTCATAATTCATCACTTAAAAAAATAAATAAAGGCTATAGGTTAAGCCGAATGACCACCTACCTTATTATTATAAAATCCCACACATACAACATTTTCCGCCAGTTCAGCTCGAATTGGTATAAAATAAGTAAGAATAAAACTCCATAAAAATAGGGAATATTAGAAAAAACTAGATAAAGACAATGAAATACTGAAAAAAAAATAGGAGACAATAGACTCTTAGACTTATCACTAGCTCTGAATCACAAGAGATAATGCTCCCATGGACCAAGTATTAAGGGAGATACATCAAAACCATCAAGAAAAGGGAATGGGAGAGAGGATACTTTAAAAGTGAGGGATAAAAATCCTAATTTGATGAAAATAGGTGTTTCATTGACAAAATTAATGGTATACCCCTCATTTAAAAAATGTAAAGGAAACCATCAATGAGAAGATGTTATCTCACTAGCTAGCCAGTGGCATTGTAGTAGTCATGTTGTTGGACATGGACACTTCCAGACCCGTTGATGCTTACCGAAAACTGATTTGACACATCCCCAATCCCCATTTCATGTATAAACAAAAATATTTAAGGATTTATAACCTTTAAAACCTCATTTTTAATACCAATTAAAAATCTGGCCACCCATCAGAAAAAAAATTTAAAATTACTCAATAAATTTCACATTCAAATAGGCATAGGTATTAAAAACTCCCCACCACAAAACTTTTAATCCTAATTTATTAATAAGGATGAATCAATAAACACTACAGTATTCACTATGTAATTACCCTATCACTAGTGTGCCAAAAAACCATAGCACGCTTGAATCACATGATTTTATCTCAATCCCAAAACAGCCATTCTAAAAGAACCTAGATCTTATTTTCAGGTATGTTTTCTTTTTTATGGTGTTTTTGAGGAAAAAGAAGATTTTTTGTAAATTTCTTAAGTACACGCCATGTACTTTATGAGTACACTCTGTGTACTCGGTTACTATGGGTAGCCGAGTGCTGGCAGTGTAACGGCCATGCACATGGTCGTGTGTGGTGACCTGGAGACCGCTTAACGCGACATCCAATGAAGGAAAGTACATGTCGTGTATCACTTCTTGGGGAGGATATGTGAGGCGGGGTGTTATCAGATACCATGAGGGTGCTTGATTGCAGGCTTTGCAGCCTTCTATGGAAGAGGTACTACTCTTTAGGTGGAAGCCCAGGCACTGGTCACCGGACTAGAACTGTGTCAGTAGAGGTGCATCCTCATCAATGCAGTGGAGACGGACTCCCTTATTCTTCAGAAAGATCTCTTGGTCACAGGGTCAACTCCATGAAAAAATTAATACTTAATCACAAGATGCAAACATTTGTTGGGTAATCACATGGAGGTCACCCATACATGGCGGGAGGGTAATAGGGTTGCGGACTTCCTAGATTCCTCGTCTTCTCCGGCTCAACGTATGTCCTATTGTATTACTCTCGTGTCTTTTCCAGGGGAGGGGTTTCATCATGTGGTTAATGACGCCCTTGGCTTGTATTTTTTCAGGCCCCCATGACTGTGCACCTCTTTTTTTCTATTTTTTCTGTGTTTTGCGGTGTTTTCTTCCCAAAAATCAATAAAAATGGTTACTTTCAGTCAGAACCACCTCCTTCTAGGTTTGGATCATCTGAGAGCAATAGAAAGGTTTCAATATTCCTACGAGCACCCAATCAAGCATCTGTTATCTGAAATGATCATCGTCAATTGCATTGGAATAGCCTCGATAAGCTCTTCCTTCTGCTAGAGATTTTTTTCCGGATTCCTCCTCTTTCTCAAGTTATCTTTGGTTAATCATTTTTAGCATTGTTGTAGATCTATGATGTTCTTGGGCGATTAAAGGATTAATATTCACGTATATCAATCCTACAACATCGAGGTAGGTGGTTTTTGCCTTTTAGTTGAAATTCTTTGAGTTATATGTGCAATTTGACCAATACCCTTGAACGGTGTATTGCGTGTTTACTGTTTTGGACCTGTTAATTACCTGCTATGCTTGTATGATTGAATAGAGGTTAATTGAATGAGAATAAGGTAATTTTCTATGATTTTGTGGTGTTTTCCGATTCATGTGTTTTTTATGAACGTTTGGACTTTCTTGGCATGTTAGGCTGCCTTGTTTACTTACCATGCCTAGTCTTGCAGGATAGATTGTTTTGTTTATATGACATGCTGATATGTTGTAGACTACTAGCCAAGTATTTCTTGAGAGTTACTTTGGTCGATATGCATTGATATTCTTACTTTACTTACACAGGAACATGAGAACTTGGTTTAGTGTACCATAGGGAGAATGGATGTAAGGGATTCTCCAGAGTGTCTATTTACTATTACTATGTGAGACCATAGGGGGAATTGACGTAAGTGCTTCCTCAGAGTGTATGTAGTTCCTCAACGTGGGATGAAGGGGGAATGGGATGTAAGTGCTTTTTCAGAGCGCCTTTACTTACCGATATGAGACTATAAGAAGAATTTATGGCGAGTTATTCCTCATAGAGTCTATGATTAAGCTAAACCAGAGGGGTTAGACTGAGTGTACTACCCAGAGGGTTGATTTTCTTGTTTGGTTGAACCAGAGGGGTTATGCTGTGAGTACTTCCCGGAGGGTTACCATTTGTGTTTAGCTACTTTCTTGTACTTGTTTGATTGAACAAGAGAGGTTAGGCTGTGAGTACTACCACGAGGGTTACCTGCTTTGATTAGTTGTTGCTTGATATATGAAACTGAATGCATTAAAACTATGGATTGTTTACTCTTTAGAACTTCCTTGTTTTATTCTTTCTTTATTGATACCTTCCATATATTCACTAACTATTGGGTACAGATCACTTAGTGGTTGCCTACTGTCATATAGTCTCACACCTTGTTTGGGTCATGATTTTGGGCCCAAACAGATTATATTATTCCAGGTGTAGATAAGGGAAAACGCCCTTCTACTTCAAGTACTTGACTGCTTTGGAGATGGAGATCATAAGACCAAGCTATGGCTTCAGATGCTGAGGATTTGTTTACTTTCTTTCCTTTTGTACTTTGTATTAGTATTTTATTCATCATTATGACTTTTTTGGTTGTTTTCCTAGACACATGTATCATGCATCATCTTATATATGTTCTCTAGTTGTTATTACTTCTATTCTTCCGCTGTTTACTTTTTCTATGGTACTTTTACAACTTCCGCTATTGCTATTGATTTACTTCCGATGTGTTAATCTTCCAATGAGGTCATAGTTTCCCCACTATCACACCCAAGGCCCTCACTATGAGTCGGCAGCCTCTGGCATTCAGGGAAATGTGGTTGAGGCCATGTGACCAACTGGGTACAGGGCACCTCTAGATGGATTCCAAAATCGGAACGTTACACATTCCAATTCCAACACAACCACATAGATATTGACCATAATAATTCTCAGAGGAATCCAGATTGTATTAAAACCACATGTGAATTACCACCCAGTTCCATCATTACCGTATAAAAATAGATCCCATGAACCAAAAACATTTCAAGAATAAGGGCCACATGCCCACAATTAATATAATTCTCCCTTTTATAGGAGTTTCCTTGTTGATGTTCCACTAGATCAAGATATTGATCTCCATCCAATGCTAAATCTGTCACCAAACATTACATCCAATAATGGTTACCCTACCCACACCTGAATGGTGAGTATGAAACTTTGATAATCACTCATTCATAATTCCTAGGACCATCATAATTTAAATTATTCAAAACTAAATCCATAATGAGGGTTATGTCCCCACCAGACCAATGGTTCAATATATACTATATATATTCCCCTTAAATCACCCTTAGAGTGAAACCTAAATAGGTTGAATCATTAAAAAACACAGATCACTCCTTCTCTACCACATTATATCATTAGATTATAAAAACCTTTATAAAGTGATAAGTTCAAATCAATCATGTCATGGAACCTTGATCCATCCACAACATCGACAAGATCTAAAATGAATTTATAATACTCATTATAAATATCTGTCTTGCATGTCCACAAGCACCCACTAATTCCTAGTCATCTCACCCTAATGGGGACTTGATAATAAAAACATACCATGGCTCCATGACCCTCTTCCAAGCATTCAAGAACCACCCCTCATCATGGTAATACTACCACTGGGTCACTTGAGATTCCCCAAAAACATTAAAAAATCCAAAAGAAACTGAAAACAAACCATTTAATCAATCCAATCCTAAAAGGTATCATGTGTACTATCTCAATTTCATAGTAACCAATGAGTACTCACTCTCACACCACCCAATATTATCAAATGCCATGGGTCACATTCTCCACTATTACCAATACGCAAAACCCGACTAATAATATCATGAGTTGAGGATCACCAAACCTTAACTCACGTTCCTAATGAATAACAAACCATGATTATAACATTTCACTTGACTAACTATATTCTTTTTATAATGACCCACACTTTACATACATTGTTAATACTTCAAAATTGAAGCACTCTTATTACAACATATGACAAAACCACAAAGGACCGTATAGGTATAGTGTCTTTAGAAACTGGGAAACATAAACAACTGGTTCATAAATCTTCTACAATGTCTCCCATTTATTTCATCATATCTAGGGTCCCTTTTAGCATATTCTACTTAATATCCATCTTCCTGACCTGGGGAAAAGAAAACATAAAAGGGTGAGCTCAAATGCTCAGCAAGGGCAATAAAGGAAATAAAAATCATATCATATCTTTATGAAAATCAAAACCTGCAAAAGAGATCATAATATCTTAACATGGAATAAATCATAGAAGTGAAAATGAGATCCCCATAATGATAACATAAAACTTGAATCTTTGTGGCATGCACACATAATCATGGAAAATCATTTCTTGTTAGTCATGACTCATTGCCAAGACTATCTTAGTGGACAAAGTCCCTTTCTGAACCGAGTTCACTCCTCGTTTCAGTCCTGTATCACTGAACCGAAATAACCTTCCGTTCCAGCCATGTCTATCTCATGAGATATAAAATCATTACCCAATGCATTGGAGGGAGATATAGGTCCCACCCATCTTATAATGAATCCTTTCTTATGTGTGCCACATAATCATAAAACATACATCATCGCATAACACATATAACAAAAATGGGATTCTTGAAACATCATGACATCATAAATCAATTCATATATGATAAAGGAATTCATAAACATAATTCCATCACAATATAGTCAAACCAATGTAAAAATATGGATAGAAACAGAACCCTTTATTATCTTAGATGGAAAATAATTTTGATAAAACACTTGAATTGAATTCTTGAGGAAAATATCATTTCTTCTTCAAAAACATTTTTCCTTTCATAACATGTCATACAACTTTAAAATAAAAGATGTTGATTAAAAATAAACATGAAAACTTGTAAAGGAAGCTTCTTTGAAGTAATGTTTTTAAAAATCCATTCATGCCGTATAAGTTAAAAAAACATTCTTCGTACTTTTGTCGGAAAAGTCAAAAAGTACCTCGTACGGAAAAACAACAAAAGATTCCTTTCATATTCTTTACTAAAAACTCACCTAAGGGTAAAATTGGATTTAAACTATTTCAAGTGGATGGAAACAATATTACATATTGAGGGAACATGGATGTGGATGATAAAATACACCCCAGTAAATACTTACGAATAAACAATCTCGGATAAAAATGAGATTGTGATATTTCCCTTACCTTAGGTCCGATTTGCTTTGTTCGTGTCCGAAGCTCCTGTATAATGGTTTAAATAATGTTATTGACTTATTCCAGAATCATACATATTGATATGAGATCATATATGGTCATATTATTAGCTTCTTGTTAGTAATATTTCATTGTTACTTGTTACTCGGGTCTTTATAACTTTTTGTTCTTATGCGTGTTTTGTCGAATAAATTCTTATTCTTATCTTTAGGTTATAGATAATTCATTTCCAGAATGGTATTAGTGTAGTATATACCATATTCATTCATTCAATTCATTTATACAATCATTATGAAATGAAGATCATGTAGAACGAGTCGCATCACATCGTGGAGACGGTATTCCGTACGTACGCACGAGTGATGATATCGTTCCTATGATCGTGGAATTGTATTGGAGTATATATATATATTATTTCAGTATCAATATTACTTAATAATAATCATATATAGTTACTCATTACACCATTATACCCATCCTTGTAAGGTGATGGTGGAAAATAGATTACACCACGGCGTGGAGACGGTATTCCGTACGTACGCACGCGCGGTGATTTCATTTTTCCGTAGGATGGATAGAAGGTGAATTAGGGTTGTTTCATATTTATAATAACATATCAGTATGTAAGTAATACTGATGTTATTACTTTATCATGAAACAACTAAAGAAGAAGAAGTTGAAGAAGAAAGAAATTGAAAAGATCGGTAATGAATATTACCTCTTCTTTGGAACGCCTTTTTGAATCCTTCACTTAAGGAACTAAGATTGGTCTTTGGAGAAGACCAGGACCACTAGGATTATTCTAGGGAAGTGGAGAAGGGAAAATGGCAGGGGTTGGCCGAGCTTGAGTGCTCAAATTGGTGTGAGGAGGAGGGGGAGGAGGTGCCCTTTTATAAGGGAGGAGAGGGGCACCTTAGGAATATCTCAAAATATTATTTTATATTAAAGTTAAAATCGGTTTATAATGGTTCCAAAGGGTCTTATTTCGAAGCTAAAGTGGGGATGGGTCGAAATCCTATCAACCAATAGAATTTAGACAAGTTTAGGATATTATTTTAACCTTATCAATTAAATTTAACTCTAAGTTAAATAATTTAACTTTTACCATGTCTTTTTGTTTTCTTTCACTATATGGTTAATACCCTTACTATAAAATGCCAAACGAACCCCAAATTGTTTATTATTAATATATATATCATTATCTAAGTCATTTGGCCGAGCCTTAGATTTTTAGGAATAAAATAACAATTAATAATATAATATTTGATTTAAAAACTATTTTGTGTCAATTTTGACACTATTTGATATATGATTTTTGTGAAAGTCATAACAGAATTATATGTTCGAACCAAGTTGATTAAATCAATACTAATATATCATAGTAACCTAGAAAATTAGTGGAATCCATAAAAAGTCTCAAATTACATTTATTTTTATATTTATATTATCAATTTTGTCAATATTTCATTAATAATATAATTACTGCATCATCTTTGTGTCATAAATAAATTAAATTATTTGATGTCTAAAAATTACAAATAAAATACCATCATGTAGGAAATCTTTTTAGCTTTCTAATGAATATTTAAAATTGAATTTATCTTATGTATAACCCTATATTAAAAATGATTTACTTATTAAACTTTGATTTTAACTATTTTAACCCTTCTTTAAATAAATTAATAATAAATGTCCTAATCTAATCCAAGTGGGCCTAAATGGTCATATATTATTCCTAAGTTTGTTTTTGGTCGAATTACACTTGTCCAATAGAATTAGGACATGTGTCAGGGTAATATTAATATCATATTTACCCTTAGTTACCCTATTTACTATTAACCGCGGTAAAAATAGTAAAAAGTTACTATTCACCAAAAAATTATTTTCATCTCATTGAACCACATTTTAGTCCTTGATATTAACCGTGTCTCTCGGATTTTTGAAATTCCATTCACAGAAGCGGTAAAATTAAGTTTTATGCAAAATTCAGTTTTTAACCTACCACTTAGTGGTTTCACTATTCATCAAAAATTGAAAGTTTTCAGAAAAATACCAAAATTTCACCCTAGGCTAATTTCGATATTTTGAGTCCAAAAATGAAGTCCATTTTGAAAAATAAAATTTATAAAATTTCAAAAAGTGGTTATTACTATTCATAACGGCTAGTTTTAATAGCATATTGTTGTTTAGTGAAACTCGGTATTGCGTACGACGCAAGCTATCGAGGAAGGTCGCGATTGCGTGTAAAGAAAGCCAAGCAAGTGTTGTGTAGAAAAAGATTCCTTTGATGATTTATATAACATAAAAGTCTCGGGTGTTACATTCTACCCCCCTTAAAAAGAATTTCGCCCTCGAAATTCGTCACTTTGCAACAAACAAATGAGGATACTTCTCCCTCATCATATCCTCAAGCTCCCATGTAGCTTCTTCAAGTTGGTGGTTTCTCCATAAAACTTTCACCAAGCGAGTGGTTTTGTTTCGTAGGACTTTTTCGCTACGATCCAGAATCTCTATCGGCTGTTCTTCATAAGAAAGATCTTGCTCCAGCGGTACAACTTCTGAGCTGAGTACATGTGAAGGATCTGGTATGTACTTTCTCAGGAGAGATACATGGAACACATCGTGAACTTGAGAGAGATTCGGTGGAAGCGCCAATCGGTAAGCTACCTTCCCAACACGATCCAGTATTTCAAAAGGACCGATATATCTAGGGCTCAACTTCCCCTTCTTTCCAAATCTCATAACCCTCTTCCAGGGAGATATTCGTAAGAACACTTTATCACCCACTTCAAACTCTAGGTCTTTTCTTCGGTTGTCGGCATAACTTTTCTGTCGACTCTGAGCTGCTCTTATGTGTTGTTGAATAGATCTGACCTTTTCTGCCATTTCATCAACGAGATCAGGTCCTAATAGCTTTCTTTCCCCAACTTCATCCCAGCAAGTTGGAGTCCTGCATTTCTTTCCATAGAGAGCTTCATAAGGAGCCATCTGAATACTGGAGTGAAAGCTATTATTATAAGAAAATTCCACCAAAGGTAGGTGTTGATCCCAACCTCCTTTGAAATCCATAGAGCAAGCTCTCAACATATCTTCTAGGGTTTGAATTGTTCTCTCAGACTGACCGTCTGTCTGGGGATGATAAGCAGTGCTGAAACTCAACTCTGTATCCAGAGTATGCTGAAGACTTCGCCAGAACTTCGAGGTAAATCTCGGATCCCGATCAGATATAATAGAAAGTGGTACTCCATGCAATCTTACCACTTCCTTTACATATATCCTGGCAAGCTGATCTAGAGAGAAATCCTCTCTAATAGCAATGAAGTGTGCAGACTTTGTAAGACGATCAACTATGACCCAGATAGCATTATTGCCTTTGGATGTTTTAGGAAGTCCTGTGACAAAGTCCATAGTGATGTTTTCCCATTTCCATTCGGGTATGGGTAATGGTTGTAACATCCCCTTAGACTTCTGTCTCTCAGCTTTAACTTGTTGACAAACCAAGCATCGAGAGACATATTTAGCAACATCTCTTTTCATGCCATCCCACCAGAAGTACTCTTTCAGGTCCCTATACATCTTCGTGCTTCCAGGATGAATAGAGAATGAAGAACTATGAGCCTCATCCAGCAGCTCCTTCTTTAATTCGGGGATGGGAGGAACACAAACCCGATTCCTGAACTTTATTATCCCATCACAATCAAGGTTGAATTCAGGAACATTTCTCACCTTCTTTTGTAACTCGACATCTTCTTTCTGTGCCTCTTTAATCTTCACATGTATAGATGGTTGAACATTCATTTGAGAAAGATAAGATTTTTCCCCTTCCATTATAATTCCAAGATCCATCCTTTGTAAATCCATAAATATTGGATCTTTTGTGATCCTCATCATGGATAAACTAGCATGGTCTTGTCGACTTAATGCATCTGCCACCTTGTTTGCTTTCCCAGGGTGGTAATGGATTGAGCAGTCATAATCCTTAATCAGCTCCAACCATCTTCTTTGGCGCATATTCAACTCCTTTTGTGTGAAAATATACTTTAAACTTTTATGATCAGTATAAATATCACACCTTTCACCATAAAGGTAATGCCTCCAAATCTTTAATGCAATGATTACCGCAGCCAACTCCAAATCATGTGTTGGGTAATTTTGCTCATGGATTTTCAACTGTCGTGAGGCATAAGCTATCACCATATCATTTTGCATAAGAACACACCCCAATCCCTTCTTGGATGCATCACTGTAGATCACAAACCTTTCTCCACTACAAGGCAGTGTGAGCACCGGTGCACTGGATAACCTTCTTTTCAACTCCTTGAAATTCTCTTCACATTCCTCTGTCCAGACAAACTTAACTCCTTTCCGAGTCAACTTGGTGAGTGGATTAGATAATCGTGAAAAATCTTTTACAAAACGTCGATAATATCCAGCCAAACCAAGAAAACTTCGGATCTCAGTTACTGTTGTTGGTCTTGACCATCTTTCGATAACCTCTGTTTTTGCTGGATCCACAGATATCCCCTCTTTTGAGATTATATGACCCAAAAATGCAACTTTTTGAAGCCAAAATTCACACTTGGTAAATTTGGCATAAAGCTTCTCCTTTCTCAGGGTCTTCAATATAATTCTCAAGTGATCTTCATGCTCTTCCTTGCTCTTTGAATAGACAAGAATATCGTCTATAAAGACTACCACAAATTGATCAAGATAGTCTCTAAAGACTCTATTCATTAGATCCATGAAGATAGCAGGGGCATTAGTAAGACCAAATGGCATCACTATAAATTCATAGTGTCCATACCTTGTACGGAAAGCCGTCTTTGGTATATCCTCCCTTTTGACCCTTAATTGATGATACCCTGAACGAAGATCAATCTTAGAAAAGTATTGAGCTCCACGTAGTTGGTCAAATAAGTCATCAATGCGTGGGAGAGGATATTTGTTCTTGATAGTGATCTTGTTAAGTTCTCGATAATCAATACAGAGTCTCATTGATCCATCTTTCTTCTTAACAAATAGAACAGGTGCTCCCCAAGGTGACGCACTAGGGCGTATGAATCCCTTATCAAGATTCTCTTGGAGTTGCTTCTTCAATTCCTGTAACTCAATTGGGGCCATTCTATAAGGTGTCTTTGAAATAGGCAAAGCACCCGGTACGAGTTCTATTGAAAACTCAACTTCACGATTTGGTGGAAGACCCGGCAATTCCTCCGGAAAGACATCATCAAACTCCCGTACAATGGGCATATTCTTAATCGTGAGTTTCTCACCAACCATTTGAGATAAATAACCTTCATTTAGTGGAATCAAGACCCATAAGATGGAAGGAATTTCCACTGGAAGGTTATGTTCATCCTTGCATTGATAGACGATCGTAGGTTGATCTGGAATATGAAATGTGACTTCCCTTCTTTGGCAATTGATATGAGCTCCATGTAGAGAAAGCCAATCCATGCCAAGAATCACATCAAATTCCACTAAAGGAAGGATCACAAGATTTGCAGGAAGCACTTTCCAACAAACATCGATCGGAGAAGAATTATAAACTTCTGATGCGATTGATGTGCCATTAGGTGTTGTCACAGCTAACTCAACATCTAATTGTTGAGGTAATACGGTGATACCCTTAGAAAATTTTTCAGAAATAAAAGAGTGGGTGGATCCAGAATCAAATAAAACATTTGCTACTTTAGAGTGGATGGTAAGTGTACCTTTCACCACATCGTTATCGTACTCCACATCGCTGATAGAAATTGCATGTGACTTTCCTTTGTCTTTAGCCTTAAGAGTTTGTTGACGTCGACCATCATCATCAACCCTTGGATTTGGGCATTGATTGGCATAATGCCCCATCTCCTTGCACTTGAAACATTGAAGTGTAGCAGGTTCATTCTGTGTATCCCTTCCTTTGTTTGAATCATTAGATATCTTCTTCCCATTATCACGGCATTCAAATGCCCGATGACCTTCCTTTCCACATTTAAAACATTTACTTGTCCCTTTAAGACAACTCCCTCCATGTTTCTTTCCACACTTTGAGCATAAGGGAAAGTTCATCTTCTTTTCTGTGTGCTCTTTAGATTTTTCTTTGAATTCCATCTTCCTCTTCTTATCAAACCCATGGGACTGATGGGTTACTCCAATCTCCATCTCGACTTTGAGAGCACATCGAACGATTTCCTCGTAGCTATTGAAGTCCCTTATGGCTAACGCCCTTCGAAGACTTGGTTTTAAGCCACTAAAGAATCGATCGATCTTACTCTCAGGTTGGATAATAATACCAGAAGCGTACCTTGCAAGTCTTGTAAAATTTGCTTCATAGGTACTAACAGATTCATCATCCCTTTGCTTCAGTTCAAGGAACTCTTTCTCCATATTTGTTCGGAGAATACGAGGGAAGTACTTATTGAAAAATAAGTTCTTGAACTCGTCCCATTCCATAGACTCAATTTCATCCCTTTGCCTCGTATTCTTAACAAGATTCCACCATTGATCCGCATCTCCTTCCAAACGATACACTGCTAGGATGACTTTATCATGCTCAGAACATTGAAGAACTGAAAATATCTTTTCAGTAGTACTAATCCATTGTTCAGCAACTAATGGATCAGTAGACCCGCTGAAAGATGGTGGACGCTGCCTCATGAAGGATTCAACAGAATGTTGCTCCCTTCTTTGTTCGTTTGGAAATCCTGCATGATTCATAGCTTGAGAAAGTTGTGTGAGCATGGCTACAAGATTTTGCATTCCAGCTCCCATATCGTTTGGTTGCTCAAGGGGACAATCATTGCATTGCCCATCGCATTCCGCATTAACACGGTTCCTTCGGGTTCCAGCCATTGACTAAAACCAAGAAGAATAGTGTGAGCAACACTAATTATAATAGGAAACCACATAATTCAAGAATAAAATTTTCATGTTTAAGGTCTTATCCTAGGTTATTCAAGGCCATTTCTAAAACACTAAGATTGTGTTCTATGCTTAGACTTATCCTTAGGGTTCTTACTAAGGCTTTCACATCCTAGTTTCCAAAGGTTGACTATACCTTTCCTCTGATACCAACTATAACGACCCACACTTTACATACATTGTTAATACTTCAAAATTGAAGCACTCTTATTACAACATATGACAAAACCACAAAGGACCGTATAGGTATAGTGTCTTTAGAAACTGGGAAACATAAACAACTGGTTCATAAATCTTCTACAGTGTCTCCCATTTATTTCATCATATCTAGGGTCCCTTTTAGCATATTCTACTTAATATCCATCTTCCTGACCTGGGGAAAAGAAAACATAAAAGGGTGAGCTCAAATGCTCAGCAAGGGCAATAAAGGAAATAAAAATCATATCATATCTTTATGAAAATCAAAACCTGCAAAAGAGATCATAATATCTTAACATGGAATAAATCATAGAAGTGAAAATGAGATCCCCATAATGATAACATAAAACTTGAATCTTTGTGGCATGCACACATAATCATGGAAAATCATTTCTTGTTAGTCATGACTCATTGCCAAGACTATCTTAGTGGACAAAGTCCCTTTCTGAACCGAGTTCACTCCTCGTTTCAGTCCTGTATCACTGAACCGAAATAACCTTCCGTTCCAGCCATGTCTATCTCATGAGATATAAAATCATTACCCAATGCATTAGAGGGAGATATAGGTCCCACCCATCTTATAATGAATCCTTTCTTATGTGTGCCACATAATCATAAAACATACATCATCGCATAACACATATAACAAAAATGGGATTCTTGAAACATCATGACATCATAAATCAATTCATATATGATAAAGGAATTCATAAACATAATTCCATCACAATATAGTCAAACCAATGTAAAAATATGGATAGAAACAGAACCCTTTATTATCTTAGATGGAAAATAATTTTGATAAAACACTTGAATTGAATTCTTGAGGAAAATATCCTTTCTTCTTCAAAAACATTTTTCCTTTCATAACATGTCATACAACTTTAAAATAAAAGATATTGATTAAAAATAAACATGAAAACTTGTAAAGGAAGCTTCTTTGAAGTAATGTTTTTAAAAATCCATTCATGCCGTATAAGTTAAAAAAAACATTCTTCGTACTTTTGTCGGAAAAGTCAAAAAGTACCTCGTACGGAAAAACAACAAAAGATTCCTTTCATATTCTTTACTAAAAACTCACCTAAGGGTAAAATTGGATTTAAACTATTTCAAGTGGATGGAAACAATATTACATATTGAGGGAACATGGATGTGGATGATAAAATACACCCCAGTAAATACTTACGAATAAACAATCTCGGATAAAAATGAGATTGTGATATTTCCCTTACCTTAGGTCCGATTTGCTTTGTTCGTGTCCGAAGCTCCTGTATAATGGTTTAAATAATGTTATTGACTTATTCCAGAATCATACATATTGATATGAGATCATATATGGTCATATTATTAGCTTCTTGTTAGTAATATTTCATTGTTACTTGTTACTCGGGTCTTTATAACTTTTTGTTCTTATGCGTGTTTTGTCGAATAAATTCTTATTCTTATCTTTAGGTTATAGATAATTCATTTCCAGAATGGTATTAGTGTAGTATATACCATATTCATTCATTCAATTCATTTATACAATCATTATGAAATGAAGATCATGTAGAACGAGTCGCATCACATCGTGGAGACGGTATTCCGTACGTACGCACGAGTGATGATATCGTTCCTATGATCGTGGAATTGTATTGGAGTATATATATATATTATTTCAGTATCAATATTACTTAATAATAATCATATATAGTTACTCATTATACCATTATACCCATCCTTGTAAGGTGATGGTGGAAAATAGATTACACCACGGCGTGGAGACGGTATTCCGTACGTACGCACGCGCGGTGATTTCATTTTTCCGTAGGATGGATAGAAGGTGAATTAGGGTTGTTTCATATTTATAATAACATATCAGTATGTAAGTAATACTGATGTTATTACTTTATCATGAAACAACTAAAGAAGAAGAAGTTGAAGAAGAAAGAAATTGAAAAGATCGGTAATGAATATTACCTCTTCTTTGGAACGCCTTTTTGAATCCTTCACTTAAGGAACTAAGATTGGTCTTTGGAGAAGACCAGGACCACTAGGATTATTCTAGGGAAGTGGAGAAGGGAAAATGGCAGGGGTTGGCCGAGCTTGAGTGCTCAAATTGGTGTGAGGAGGAGGGGGAGGAGGTGCCCTTTTATAAGGGAGGAGAGGGGCACCTTAGGAATATCTCAAAATATTATTTTATATTAAAGTTAAAATCGGTTTATAATGGTTCCAAAGGGTCTTATTTCGAAGCTAAAGTGGGGATGGGTCGAAATCCTATCAACCAATAGAATTTAGACAAGTTTAGGATATTATTTTAACCTTATCAATTAAATTTAACTCTAAGTTAAATAATTTAACTTTTACCATGTCTTTTTGTTTTCTTTCACTATATGGTTAATACCCTTACTATAAAATGCCAAACGAACCCCAAATTGTTTATTATTAATATATATATCCTTATCTAAGTCATTTGGCCGAGCCTTAGATTTTTAGGAATAAAATAACAATTAATAATATAATATTTTATTTAAAAACTATTTTGTGTCAATTTTGACACTATTTGATATATGATTTTTGTGAAAGTCATAACATAATTATATGTTCGAACCAAGTTGATTAAATCAATACTAATATATCATAGTAACCTAGAAAATTAGTGGAATTCATAAAAAGTCTCAAATTACATTTATTTTGGTATTTATATTATCAATTTTGTCAATATTTCATTAATAAGATAATTACTGCATCATCTTTGTGTCATAAATAAATTAAATTATTTGATGTCTAAAAATTACAAATAAAATACCATCATGTAGGAAATCTTTTTAGCTTTCTAATGAATATTTACAATCGAATTTATCTTATGTATAACCCTATATTAAAAATGATTTACTTATTAAACTTTGATTTTAACTATTTTAACCCATCTTTAAATAAATTAATAATAAATGTCCTAATCTAATCCAAGTGGGCCTAAATGGTCATATTTTATTCCTAAGTTTGTTTTTGGTCGAATTACACTTGTCCAATAGAATTAGGACATGTGTCAGGGTAATATTAATATCATATTTACCCTTAGTTACCCTATTTACTATTAACCGCGGTAAAAATAGTAAAAAGTTACTATTCACCAAAAAATTATTTTCATCTCATTGAACCACATTTTAGTCCTTGATATTAACCGTGTCTCTCGGATTTTTGAAATTCCATTCATAGAAGCGGTAAAATTAAGTTTTATGCAAAATTCAGTTTTTAACCTACCACTTAGTGGTTTCACTATTCATCAAAAATTGAAAGTTTTCAGAAAAATACCAAAATTTCACCCTAGGCTAATTTCGATATTTTGAGTCCAAAAATGAAGTCCATTTTGAAAAATAAAATTTATAAAATTTCAAAAATTGGTTATTACTATTCATAACGGCTAGTTTTAATAGCATATTGTTGTTTAGTGAAACTCGGTATTGCGTACGACGCAAGCTATCGAGGAAGGTCGCGATTGCGTGTAAAGCAAGCCAAGCAAGTGTTGTGTAGAAAAAGATTCCTTTGATGATTTATATAACATAAAAGTCTCGGGTGTTACACTTTTAATATTACTTCCCATATAAGGACAAGAAACCCTACATGTATCTAGGATATGTTCATGGAAACCCATCATCCTGGGAACTTTTCTAAGAACCCAATGTTCTAGATAAACTTCCACCACAACCAAAAGCGTGTACACATCAAATAGGGTCTGGAATTTAGATGATCCAACCCTTTAAACTGAGTCTAAACAAAGTGCACTGGTACACCGGGTTCTCAACCATAACCAGATTAGAACTTGGTAGCACTTAACATTCTCTGATTATACAAGTTAAAGCATATACCAACACTTCATGAATCTAAAGTCCTTCCATGAGATTAGGAAAACCACTCTAATGGTACACCCTTATGGTATAACTCTCACCCCCACTTTAGGTTCACATAGCATCTAGCATGTCTAAAACCTAACTCAAGGTCAAACTCAAAAACAAAATTCATCAAGGTATATCACCCTACTACCTAATTCATTTCACATCACATAGGTTTCATAATCATATGATCTATCTATATATCTATAAACCTTTACCGTGGTCAAAACTATGGATAGGTAAGTTCCATAACATGAGAAACTCATAACTTAGGCACTCATAGTAGTCCCACTACCCACCTACCAGGTCAATCCAAGTACAATTGGCCTCTTAGTCACCTCACTCATTTAATATTAACCAATAAAAAATTTATATTATCAAGACTTCATAATTTCCTAAGATTAACCTTCTAAGGCTGGTTACAAAGAATTTTATTTACACTTTATGAGTGAAAATTATTGATAAGTTTCTTATATGTATTTTATTTGACCAAACAATAATTTAATAGTATTTTCAAATATTTCCATGAGTTACATTTATTTTTAAGAAAAATCTAGAATGTTTTCAAGTTTCCAAGGAATGATTAAATAAAGTTTCATTTATAAGTTATAATAGAAAACAACTAAAATTTTTCTTACTAGAACCTTATTTAATCTACACCACCATTTAAAAATTAATTAATATATAACTATATATCGAAGAATTAACCCAAAAATTGGTTAAGTTATATTCCACCATAGTCTTATATAGAAATATTTAATATAGAACATTATTGCCACTTTAAATAACACGAAACGTTTTTTCAATAAATAGTTATAAATCATAGGTAGATATAAAAAAGATAGATAAAATCATTCACTAATATAAATTTTAGAAAACATACTTATCAATCACTGGAATCATACAAAATATATATAAATCTTAATTTCCAAGCATAATGCATGAACAGACACCCTCTCTTTCCATACCTGGCTAGGAGAAAAATCCCATAAATCAAAACATCATAAACCATGTTCATAAATCAAGGTAAAATAAAATCAATTGTAACAATGAATTCTCAGAACAACCAAACCTATTCCTGGAAACATGGGTTTTCCCCTATCTTTGGGTTGACCACACCCAAGAACAAGCTCATTTAAAAGTCTTGAAACATTTAAAATATCCTTTTTACCATTCCCAAATTGTAAAAAAAACCTGATTTTATACAACTTCATAATGTCATGTCCCGGTTCACTTTGAACGGTAACTAAAGCAGTGAACTGCATGATCTCAGGCACACCATTCCATACACCAAAAGAGATCGACTAGTGGAAAGGTTCTATAAGGATTTCATGGATAGATTATACCCTCTCTTAAGAGTCAAAATTTGAGTAATAATCAATCACATAAATCAGTCTCAGTAACTATCACGAGTGAACTAGGTCAAGTTACTATAACAATATCATTGTCTAATGTTGTGAAAATGATATATGCGATAAATTTCATAATATATCATGTATGGGTGTATCATGCACAAAATATAATAAAAAAACTAAAACTAAAATCCACCCCATTCTAGTTTTTATTCCTTCCAATTCCATCATCAATACCCCACTCTCAGAATTTCATGTTAACCAAAGCAATAAATAAAAATGGGTGATTTCCCATTAATGAACCTATAGATAGATAGTATTATCCTATGGTACCCAAGTGCCATGAAAGCCTAAGGAGGATGTGAATATAACTCAATAGAATAACACCAACATTGTCTCTAAAATAACATATCTATGTAACAAGTTTTTTTATAAGTACTATAAATAAAAAATTAATATTTTAAAAACAATTTAAAAAATCAGTAAATAATAATTGATGCCCCGGATTTTAAATTACATCAAGGGTTGATCACACACTCATTGATCCTAAGGTGCATGACCTCAGTTGATCATATCATCTTTGGCACGTGATGAGGTGTCTTTGAGGAAATCACGATAACAATGCCAACTAGTAAAACAACCACCATGATCTGTGTTTTTAGTGTCACTGACTACCCTACCTGGGGAGTTTTCTTTTATGCATTACCTTCCTAAAAGGGGAGTTTTCTTTATAGGAAAAACCTTCCTATAAAGGGATTTTTCCTAATATGAATGGCCTACCTATAAAGGTATTTTATTTATAGGTATGAGGGAAGTTTTCTTTATAGGATCTCTATAAGGAGAGTCTTCTTTTTAGGCATGACCTCCCTAGGAGAGAAGTTTTATTTATAGTAATGGCCACCCTACAAGGGAGTTTTACATTTGTTAAAAACAACAAAACCCTATAGGGGAATTTTCATTAGTTCTAAAACAATCATAAAACAAAGTACCATTTTTACCCAAAAAAGGATACAAGGATCCAATTCAAGTTCACATTACAATTATATTTCCAAATTTAGTTTTTATGTTTACTTAAATTTCAAAAAAATAAAATTAATTCATCTTAAGGTACTAAGAAAATGATAACTCATAAAATAGGTTATTTTAAGAAGTCCCAATAATAATTGAAATTTCATTTCAATATAGTCAATGATTGTAAAATTCATTTTCAGAATCATTGATTCAAATCAGATTTTTCATTTTTACTAAATAAATTTTCTTAAAAAATTTTATTACATGACATGATAATTTCATGTTTCCCATTTCTTTCAAAAGAACTGATGGAAAGTTTTCACACACTCATATAGTCACTCTAAGGATCTAATTCTACATGAGCTCATCCCTAATAGATCACCCCTTATAGAGGGTTCTTAATACATTTTAAATGGGAATTTCAAATAAGAAAAAACATAATAAAAAAAATAATTTAAATTAAGTAAATGTTGAAAATTTGCCTTGATCCCATAATTCCTCACATAAGAAATGAAACAAAACTATGGGCTAAACTTTGCGACCACCTATCTTATGATTAGATGGACCCACATGTTCAACATTGGCCACTAGTTCATCCCGAATTGAAAAACAATGATAAAGTAGAAATTAGACATAAAAATTGTTCATATTAGATAAAACAAGAGGGAGAAAGAGAAATGAAAATGGAAAAAAACCAAAAAGTGGAGAAAATGGACCCTTAGACTTACCTCTAGTCCTTAATCACATGTAAAGGCACTCCCAACACCCAAGGATCATGGGTAATCCTTCAAAGACATTAATAAAGAGGCTAGGTCATGGTATAGAGGAAACTAAACAAGTGAGGGCCAAAATACCAAGTAAAAGAAACTAGGGGTTAACTTTTAGGGATACCACTCATTTAATAATTCACCAAAGGCCACCAGCTAGCCAGTGAACCCATAAGCCAACCTGGACTACTTCCTTGGTCAGCGGCTGGCCTGTGACACTGTAGCATCCATGATGCAAGCTATGAAAACTCCTAAACATATTGATGCTTACCTGAACCCTCTTATCGACCTCCAAAAATCCCATTTAATATCCAATCACACACATTTTAAAGAGTTACAACCTTAAAACCCTAATTTTAAAGTCCAAACTGGCATAGGTATTATAGGTGGAATAGTATAAGGACAAGAATATATAATAAGAACATAGAGAGTCCATTTTGAAATCTATTATCATGATTTTAAATGATGAATAGTGAAACATTAATCTTTTTCCACATTGACTCTCCACTCTTATGTAATCCACTATATCATACATGAAATGAATTCAGGCTTCTAGATGAGTAGCTCATATATCAGCATGCACATATCCACTTACCTAGAACCACTCCACATCGAGCATTCTTTTGGTTCTCTTTCTCTTATTGAGCACTGCCTCATGCTTGGTGTTCTCCTTTATCCACCATTCCCATAATTATGGTGACTATTGGATAGTTTTCTTGATCTTCAATATCCTATAGTATTGGTGTGAGCTATATTTTTTTTATTAAACTATTTGATAAATAATTAAAGTAATATGATCTTGACTAGCCAAAAGTCTTTTGATTGGAATCCTAAAAGTCAGATGAGGGAATTAGAAGTCATAAAAGATAGTAATCTAAATTATTGTGCTGGAAAGTCTTCGGAAGATATTTTTCCATATTTCAAATCTCAGATTCTTCAATGTATTATGATTCATCGATCAAATTCATATGGTTAAAATCATCGATGTTACACTATCTAGATATTGGAAAGCCATATCCTTTTCCCCTAAGTAAAAAAATCAAGAATTAAATATCTATATATTTTAATTCTCATTTTTAGATAGGATTTCCTTTATTTCTTAATAATAAAATTTAACCACCTTAAATAGTTATCAAAATATTAAATGTTAAATATAGGTTACATTCCAATTATTCCAAATATAAATAAAATAATTAAAACTCAATAATTAATAATTTCCCACAATTAAAACCAAAATACTCTTGTATACTAAATATGTGTAAATTATCCATTAATTAATAATTCGATGGGATTTAATACATTATAATTAAAGTTGAAAAATATATAAATATTATAAATTCTGCATAGCAATCATTTTTTCAAATGTTTAGTGGGTTCTTTCTTTTCTTCCTCTTTAACGTTTTTATTTAATCCTCACTAATCAAAACATTCTGTAACCAGTACAATTATAAGGTAAAATCACTTTTCCAATTATATAAATCAGTGAAGATATAACAACTTTTACTTAAATCAATCATCATTAATAAAAGAACAAAGTAAAAACATTCTATATTTTTCAATAATGTTGGATTTTATGGAGAAAATTTTCATCCAAATATCAAAAAGAAATGAAAAACATCAAATTAATCACTTGGGTTAAAAAATATCCCACTACATCAAAGAAACATATAATTTTATTATGACATAAAATTAATTACAAATATATCATAGGGATATAATTTTTTTAAACACACAAATATTTTTTTAATCTATATTAAAAATATTTTTTTTCTTAATTTATATATTTATTACCCAAAAAAATTATTTCAATAAAAAAATTTAGGGAAATTTTTTTTATCATAGAATGCAACATGATGTTTTTCACATGCCCTTTATTCCATATATCCTTTTCATGAAAGTTAACCTTTTAACAACCTATATTATCTAAGGTGACATTTTAATTGTTTTTAAGTGTTTTTCATTTAATTCATTAATATCATGCTAGCCACATGAGCCACACAAACAAAGATGCATCTCATTTATTATGTCAATAAGACCCCATACTCCTCATCTTACATGAAATAATAAATTTCATCTCTTTATCTCCTTGTGAACCAAACTCGACTGCGCCCATATGAAACCAAAATCTATTTAAAAATTATAAAATATGGATATATTTATACAATATTTTTTAGTAATATATAAATATAATATTATTATATTATATTTTTAAATATATTTTTTGTTAAATGAGTGTTTGGTTTAAGGATAACATAGGCCAGGTAGTTGTGAAACTTAGAATAACCAAACCTAACACATTTGAGTTTTCAAAAACCAAAAAACATTAATATCCTTTTTATTTTTTTCAAATTTTTTGCTCTAACTCTAGCCTGTTACATTTTTAAATACCCATTTAACTACCCTAACTCATTTAAGTACTCATTTAAAATTAAAAAAATTTAAATTTTATTTATAAATTTTTAAGGAATGGATATTAAATTACTTTATTATACTTTATATTTTTTTATAATTTTAAAAATATTATTAATGAACTAATAATAATTAATTTAGTCATATTTTTGTTTAAAAAATTTATTTATATATAATATGAGAAAAAAACAAATAAATATATTTTTACACATTATTTTTATTTTCAAATGAATAATTAAAAAATTAATAAAAAATTAATTTAATTGTATTTGGGTTTATGTATACCCTAAAACTATTACCCTAATTCCACCCTTTAAATAATTGGGTTATAAATTCACTACTTTAACCCTATAAAAATTCAATTAATCACTGCTATAACCTTATTTAATATGGTTAAGTACTGTTGGGTTTATGTAATCCTATTTAATTATCCAATCTTAAAATTGAAATTTTATAATTTATTTATAAATTCAGTATGAGCTCAAAAAAACAAATGTGTTTTTTAGCTTTTTCATCATCCTAAAAAATATTTTAATAATTATTATTACCTAAAGTATACTTAATCAAAGTGGAATTTTGTTGGGTATATTTTTAATGAGTTCATGTTATCGATGATAACAAAACATGAAAATGATCATTTTTATCTAAAAATAAATTGGGATTAATTCAACATGAACCAATTTAGTAATTATAAAATATGTACATGTTTTTAATGTTTTTAATTTTAAAACACATTACACTAGTTTTATATTCTTATAATTTAAGAAAATTATATTTAATTAACTCTAATTAAATTTTTGGTTATTTAATTTAATTTTGATTATTCATTTATAAATTCAACATTAACTTAAATCCAAATTAAATAAATATATTTTAGGATTTTATTATCATTTTTTAATATAAAACTAATTAATTAATAATATTTGATCTATTTATGTTTCTTTTTTATATCCAAAATGTTTTATAATAATCAGATTCAATTATAAATCAAATTTTTGGGAAATTATTTTTCTACATTAAAACTCGATAAACTATAATTTCGATTATACTTTTGGTTTTTGTATTGTGGGTTCTTAGTTAATGGTTACTTATTTTTATTCCATTAGAAAAAACAAAATTTTAATTATAATGGGTGTTTATTAATAATTCCAAAAATAATAATTTAATTTACTAGTATATCCATTATTGTTATATATATAATGTTTTGGGCCTTCTTGACTAATTCAATTGTGATTTTTACATGTTGGGGCAGTCGAGAGGGAATTTAGAGGTGTTCTAGAGGTAAGAGTTGATATTTTTCTAAAAAAAGGACCATCACACCATGGTTTTCGGCATGGTGGTGGCAATTATGAAGCTTTTTTAGAGATGTATCACATAGAACCTGAGTATTTGGGGTTTTCACTAAGGATTCATGCCAATTTAGTTCTTGGAGAACCATGGTGTCTGAAACACCTATGGTGGATGGAATTTGGTCTGAATTTTTTCTCTTTAAGAAATGGGGATAATATATATAGCATGATGAAGGGTGTGGTAATGCTAGATTTCAAGCTCATTTACCCAATGGGAAATGGAGAGGTATTAAATTCCTAGGTCGATGGTTGTAGTGATGCAAATTATAAGAGGTTTTGAGTTCTATGAGGTGGAATGGAAATAATCGGTGGGGACTCACCATGCCATGGTCTTGGGAACAGTGAAAAAACAGTGAGTGTGTTTTCCCTATGTCATGATGAATGCCCTGGTGGTCTTCTGGGGATCCAAAATAGCATACTCTATGTCCTTGTATAGGGTGTAGTTTTGATCAAATCTATTTAATTTTTTTGATGTTTCATGTAGTTAAAGGGTTTAAACACTAGAAAATATGATCTCATATTACTAGGGGCCATTACAGATGTTTTGAAGGAAATTACTTCATGGTAGAGATGTGTTTAGTTTTAGTTATAAATTCAGGGTTTTATCCTCCTTGGTTTGGTTTTTTACATTCCTTTTCTAAACATTATGTAACCTCATACCCTTTTTCCACCCCTCAATTATCCCTTTTGAGAATTATAACCACTTGGTTCATTGAGATCAATATTCCTTGATTCAATATATTCCATTTTTCTTTCTCCTGCTCTCTTTTATTGTTCTCTTTCTCTTTGGAGGATTCTATGGGATTTTCTACGGTTTTGGGTTGAGATTTAATCATGGATTGATGGTTCTTATTGGGTTACAATTTAATGTGGTTCCTTTATGGATTGGTGATGGTTGATCCTCGATTCATCCATTCTTAGACAACGATTTATTTAAAGCTTTATATAGAGTTAGGGGATTAGGGAACTCTCCCTTGCTTTTGTAAATTTTGTGTTTATCATTAATATTCCTTCTTTAGGTAAGTATTACAAATTTACCTATGAAAAATAATGAACCACACTAATTGAATTGGTATTAAAAGGGGTTATAACAATGTTTTTACCTTATTTTTTATTATTTCTCACACTTGGGGCTTATTTTATGTTACTAATAAAACAATTAATGTTATTCAGACTTGTCTGTTGATGTTTTTAATTTCTTATTTGAATTACATTTAATAAAAGTATAATCACTTAATTATGGTAATGAACTAGTCATGTGGAAAAAAATAATTTATATAAAATCTTTTTTGGTTATGGAATAATATGGTGGTTCTTAATTTTAAAATGTTTGTTATGGTTTTTGGTATATATTATCATCATGGATATGTGTGTGTGTTCATTGTAGGGTTTTTCATGATTTATGTGAGGTGCGGCTATGAAAAATTACATGGTTGGTATAGTGGTATAAGGTTTAGGTAATACTTTGAGTAGTGGTGTTGTGTCTACTTTTCATTGGTTGGAAAGAGGAATGAGTTTATTGTCATGGATGATGGCTTGATAATTTGATGTTATAATATTAGGTAGTTTCCCAGTGATAATAAATATTGTTGGTAATGATGAACATGAAATAGGTTTGGCAATAATTAAAAAACTTTATATATAAAGATAAATTAATGACTCTTGAAATTAATAACTAATGGCTAAGGATTAATGTAGGTGATTATTTGTAGGGATTTCACTGACTATGATTAAAAATAAATGTAATAAAATTAATTTGGTAATTAATCTAAAAATATTAAATGATATAATGGTAAGATCAACTAGTTTTTTTTTGAAATCTTGTGTGGCTATTTTCATAGGATGTGGAATAGGTTGTGGTGATGTACTTGGTAGAAAAGTTTGAATGCGAAGGTGGTAGTATGGACATGTTTGTGAGATGTGGCAATCTGATTTGGGTGTCACCCCTCATAGGTTGATATTTTGTATCCTATAAATGTGTGTGTGTGTGTGTGTGTATAATGTATTTTCCTTTTGATTTATATACAAGTCCAAAATGAGTTAGATATCCTTAAAAAAACCCAACATACTTTGGGTATCGGGTGTTTTCCTCTAACATCCATGTTAGAGATGGAATAGGTTGATAACTTATCACTCTTCAATACTCTCCCTTCCTGGTGTATTATTGGATATGACACCTCAAGGTATGTATGATCATACTAACATAGTATGTGTTTTTTTGGAAGATCCTATGGGATATTGATATGATGAAGGGTACATGACGTACTAGAAGATCGTGTGGGGTAAGGATAAGGAGGTCTAGGTTCATTGGTAGAGCCTGTAAGGTATTGAGTTGCGGTTAAAAGATAAGTGCACCAGCAGACCCATAGGGGTATGGGGTGACATGATATCATATGGTAGGGTTCATGCATTATAGGAGGATGTCACAAGGTTTATGTCCTTCATGTTCATGATACCCTATTTTATAGGATATGAGATTTGTGTATGAGACATGTTTTGTTTTGTAATGGCTGTGAAATGGATTAGAAGTGAAATTCAATTAATGTTAGATCATGAGAGCAACAAAATGGTGGGGATTGGTTTTAGGGTACCTTCTTACTATATTCATTGGTAATATTTCACAATTAATTATTATGATCCTTAGTGGGTTTGGTTATTATTTGTCCTAATAGTTTATTTTTGGTTCGATTGTTTATTAACTAATGCATTAGTGTGCTCCTTTCATATTTGGAAGATAGGTCTTGGGTATGATCATATTAAGTAAACCTATTATGATCACCCATATATATATAAAATATTTTTTAGTTTTCCTAGGTGATTTTTGTGATTGATATGGTAAGTACAATCTTGGCGCTTGGGATTTGTTGTAGGGTTGTTTCCTAGAAGTTTCATTGGTATCTTATTTTGGACTTTTAATTTTCATGACATTATTCATGCATTTTGGGATTATTGAACATTCTATTTTATTTATACCATAATATTTATTATTGTTTTATTTCTATATTCCTAGGTTTCTTGAGGATAATTCCTCCCATTTTTATGTTTTATACCCTTGTTTCTAGTCATCATCCCAGGGCCTATTGGAGTGGGCCTTAGGGGTTATGATCTTATTCTCTATTATCCAATGTGGTGTTCCTGGTGATGGTGGGTATTAATAGAGTGGTATAAGTGATTTTGGTTAATAGATCGGGTATATATTGTAGTTATCCACTAATGTGGATTTCATAGGCCGGTAGAAAAATAATAATAGTTGATCATGGTTCATGATGTAGGCTAAGGATTACAACATGGTCCTAGGATTTCAAGGCCACCCATGATCCGATGTAAAGACCATGAGCCTTCCTAATGGCCAAGTGAGGTGGTACTTCTTACAGGGTAAAGATATAGGAGAAGTATATGAATCATTATTGGTTGAGCTTGTGTTTAAAAATAGTGTATTATTTGGTAAATTAAATTTAATTTAATTAGATAAATATCATTAAATGAATTTCATTATATCTATATTAAGAGTTCAGCTCCTTTTTTATAGAGATGCTAGTTGGTCATTGTCCATGTGTGATTCAGGTTACTGATTTTCTCCACACTAATATGGTTGATCATAAGAAGGCTGGATCAATTGATGACGAAGATCTATATAGGAAAACATTGAGTGAGTTCCAATATTATGGTATGGATAAGTTTGAGGAGAGAGTCATTAATCTGGAAATAGATCGCTGAATAGTGGACCTTGAGATTTCTTTCAATTTGATCTGATATAAGGCTAAGTATCGAGTTCCATTTTCTATTATCCAGATGTAGGTATTAGTGTAGTAGTGGTGGATCTTATGTATAGGGGAGTTGAAGGAGGAAGTTGTTTCTTGGGTTTATTTCTAGAAGTAGTTTCATGTGTATTTTCTATCATCAATAATGATGGTGGAGAATAATTAGGAGATTATTTCTCTTAATCAACTGATATAGAGTGTGTGGTGGCTTGGGATTAGGTATAAGCACCCCCTTCACTTCACCCCTAATCTGTTTTTTCATGATGAGTCTAGATATCAACACTTAGAGGAGAATATAGATCCCATTTACTGATATACAACTACCTAATTTATGTTGCATGTGTACCTATAGGTACAAAAGAATAATAAGATGGTTGAGGGAATTCAGACCCAACTAGGACTATATTAAGAGGTGATGCATTGGGGTTACTTGAGGATTAGAGATATTGGTAATGGGTTATTAGTGTTGAGGCTATGAGATTTTAGTCAGTTGAGAATTTTCCTCAATAGTTTTCTCCAACCCATTTATTAGGGTCTAGTAGTTCCCATGCACCTAGTGGAGGCCTTGGACAGATGTTTTATGCCTATGGGAGGTATGTTCATTGGAGGATTCAGTGTCTGGCTATTTTTGGGGATCAATGGGGAGTGGGAATTCATGTTCCATATCATCCTAAGATGTAGTGGTTGTAGAAAAAAAATTCCCTCTGTGAGGGGTTGTATCTTGTAGAGGGTATCCTCATGATGTTACCTACCCTTAGGGGGACAAGGATAAGTGTGTCCATTTTGGTGCTCATTGGAAGTGACTAAGAGGGTCCAGATGAGGAATAATTCATGTTATGGGAGTTCCAATGCTAGAGGGACTAGAGATCATTTGAGGTACCGTTTTATTTTTTTCAATTTTGGTTTATGCCATGTTTGATTCTGGAGTGTAACACTCATTTCTTGCACTAACCTCGATCCATGCCTTGGGAATCAAGGTATAAAGTCTTCCATTTACATTGGTGTTGACTATGTTTATTGGAGGTTAGGAGAATATATTTGATGTGTTTAGGTGATGAAAGTGGATGATGGTGAAACATTAGTCATATGGGGATCTATTTCTACTTCAAATATAACTATATGATATCATTCCTGGCATAAACTGGTTGTATTATGTGAATGAATTTATTGATTTATCCTATAGGATATTCGTATTCTATGATGTGAGGGGGGATATTCCTTGGTGATAATGGTCATTGGATGGGTTATAAATGTCTGGATTCATTATACTATTAGTTATAATCATTTTCATTGGTCACAGTGAAGGCATAAAAGGTGGAGTTTCCTAGTGTTTTAGAAGATTTCACTAAATTTTTTATCATAGAGGTTATAGATTTATGACCTCGGTGTGCTATTTAGTTATGAATTCATTTAAAACCTGGTGACACTCCGATTTTGATTGTAATTTATCATGTAAACCCCTCTAAGCTATACGAATTTATGATTCATGTTGACAATTTGATGTAGAATGGTTTTGTCCGGCTTAGTGTGTCACAGTGGGGTGCTCATGGGTTGTTCACCAAAAATAAAAATGGTGGTATATGTTTTTATATAGACTACCAACATTTTAATCAATTGACTTCCAAGAATTTTTACCCTCTTCTAAGGATTTATAACCTTATGAGCATTTAGAGGGATACATCTAGTTTGTAAAGATCAATTTGTGGTCCAAATATCACCAAATGAGAGTAAAAGAGGAAGATACCCTTAATACCAGCTTTTAGTGTCGATATGGGTACATAGAGTTCATATTCACGTCCTTCCATGTTATAAACACCCCATCCATGTTCATGAGACTCATGAACTCTGTGTTTTATGAGTTCCTAGATCAGTATGGGATCTTGTCCATTGAAAACATTCTTATATACTCAATGTCATAGGAGTAGAATGTTAAGAACCATAGGTGCATGTTTCTTACCTTCATTACCATCATAATTATGATAAGATTTACAAGTGTATAATTTGGATGTGGAAGGTACACTTCCTTGGATATGTGGTTCCCAATGGGGAATGGAAATGGATATATTAAATATCAAGGAAGTTGTTTCTTATGTAGCACAGAAGAATATTGCAGAGGTACATAGTTGTCTTGGTCTCATAGGATATTATTAGAGGTTCTTCTCTATATTATATCATATATTGGACCCATTTATAACCTTTATTAATAAATATTAAGCCTTTATATAGATATATTACTGCCAGTAATCTTTTGAATATATAAAAGAAAGGTTGATCAGTTCTCCCATTATCTAGCTTCCAAGGGAAGGTGATATATTTGAGGTGTTCAGGGAAACTATAATATTGGTTATAGTTATATATTTATGTATAAAAGGCTAGTGATATTTCATGGTTACAATCAATTATGATCCCATGAACATTATTATTCCACCCATGATCTCAGGTCGGTGATAGTGGGTTTTTCTCTGAAACTATAGAATAATTACCTAATCGGTGAGCACATTGTATTATTTATAGATCATAATATCCTGATATATGTTTTTATTCAGTTGGATATAAATCTAAAAAATAATAGGTAGATTAATTTTATCTAGAATTATAACTTTGAGATCCACTATAACCTAGGGAAAGGAAATATAGTTGTAGATGAATTGAATAGGAAATCATAAGGAGATGTTTTTTAGGATACTGGAGATGATTTGTGCGTAATATATGAGTTTTTAGTAATGCAACGGTATGAATAGAAGGTTGACAGTAGAGGTTTTCAATTTCATATTATAGTGTAATACTACTTAATGTTGCAGGTGGAAATAGGAGATCTTATCATCCATGATGATGCCTCATAGGGATTTTTAGTGGATACTATCATCATATAATGTTTTAGGAGAGGTAGTTTCTTACATATATAATGGACAAGGAATTTATCTTAGAATTCCATAACTTGAAACTATTATTGTATCCTGGTGTGGCTAAGATGTATCAATCCTTGATGGTAAAGCTTTGGTGTCCTAGGATGAAGCGGTCTATAGTAGATTTAAAATCATGGGTTTTGGTCTGTAAATAAGTAAAGGCATAAGATCATGATATATTTTGTTCTTTGTATCCATTATATGTCCTGAAATTGAAATGGGATGACATTTCGATGGATGTTATTTATAGTCTTCCATGAGCACAAGGTGTATATGATGTGATTTGGGTGATCATGGATTTGTTGACAAAGTTATCCCACATCCTAGTATTCAGGTAGTTGGTTGTCATAGTGGTCTTGTTGATGTGGTATGTGGATAAGGTTGTGTAGCTTCATGGGGTAATGAGTACCATCATTTATGATCAAGATCTTAATTTTACCTTGGAAGTATGAAGGGAATTACAACATGATTTTGGATCTTAGTTGCACCTAAATGTTTTTTTCTATCCTCAAATAGATAGGAAGATGGATAAGACCTTCCAAACACCAGAGGATATATTATAGGCATTTGTTCTATCATTCAGTGGATCATGGGAGAAGCATTTTACCTTGTAAAAGTTTTATTATATAAATATCTTCCACTCTTACATTATAATATAACTATTTGAGATATTGTATGGGTGGAATTTTTGGTCTCTATTATTCTGGAAAAATATTTGGGAGTGGATATACTTAGTCGAGAAGTGATTTGATCATGAAAGGTATGATTCAGAATGTTGGGGAAAGGGTGAAGGTGGCATGGGACCATCAGAAATCATTTAATAATTGGAGTAGGAGACCACTACAGTTTGAGGTTAGTGAGTTGTGTTCTTGAGGGTTTCCCATCATTGTGGGATGTCGAGGTTTTGATGTGGGAGTAAGAACTCTAACTAGTTTATCAGTACTTTCAAGGTGATACAGTGTGTTGGCATGGTGACATATTAATTATAACTACTTACATATATGGATTGGATCCATTACATATTTCACATGTTGCATATCTGGTGACAACTTCATGAGGACTCTCATGTCATCGATTATGGAGAGTTTGATCTCGAGGATGATGAAAAAAATTTAGAGTGAATGGTTGAGATCAAGGATTATCAAGAGAAGGTGTTTATTTGATGATCCTTTTTTTGAGTTTTGTGGAGGCTTGGTAGGTGGAGGAGAGTATAGGGGATTGTGAGTCACAGATGCACGATCAATATCCTAAGTTATTTTTTATTCCCTTGTTTTTATTATTGATAATATTTTAGGTTTTACATTGTATTGAATGAAATTATTTCCTATGGCTATTTTTCTTGGGATTATTCAATGGTTTTGTATGCCTTGGTGATGTATTCGCCTTGTTTGAGAGGCATCTCCCAGGGATGTTTTGGGGGTTTCGGAGGTATGTGTTTCTTCTAGGATTCGTTTAGATTATCAATGATTAGAATCAATTGAGAGTTATATAATGTAATGGTATAGGCCTATCGAACCCATTACTCTATGATTTTTGGGTGTTAGGGTTGTCAAGAGGGAGTTTTGGGGTGTTCTATAGGAGAGAGATGAGTTTTTCTATCCAGAATATCACCAATATGTGGTTATAGGCATGGTGTTGGCTCTAGTGAAGCTGATTTAGAGCCTCCTGGTGTGGATCCTAAAACAATTATGGCTTTCATGTGACACCTTTCGAGTCATTGGCATGTTTTATATTTTTTTACTTTAGTTAAGTTGTTTAGGTTTTCTGTCTTGGATCCCCTAGGATCATATGTGTTGTTTTGGGGAAAATTCATCCATTTTATAAGTCAACACATAATAGTACTATAGGATTTTCCATGGTGAAGGTAAGGGGGTGTATTTGTGGTATTTTCTAATTCTCTACATTATGGTGGCCTAAGGGTTATAGACCCTTATCTCTTCCCCTTGGGGTTCCCCACAATGAAACATTGAGGCTATTTCATGGAGGCATGGGGTCCAAAAACCCAGTCCCTCCCCCATGGAGGCCCTCCACAACATTACGCCTGGGCAACACTGAGGAGGGGACTGTAAGGAATCTCTATGTTGTAATCCAAGGTTATACCATGAGTTGTGGTCCACCTGGGAAAACGCTGATTTTACAAAAAATCATATGTTTTTATCTAACCCCTCTTTTTCCCCATTTGTGTCTCATAGGAGTGCCATCCATGGATTACTTCTTCCCCTTTATCCTTTAATGATTTCTCTTCGATTCAAGTAAAAATATAAGGTAATTTCATGTTTTCTCAAGGATTTATTTTTCCCCTCCCTTTGTCCTTATGTTTTACTTTTTCCTGAAGGTCATTTATCCCTAGAATCATAGAAGTGAATTCCTAGGGTTGGGGTGGATTTTTTTTGGCTGTTTAGGTCAATAAGGATCCCTCTTCTCAACTCCTTGAGATATTTTATGAAAGTGATAACATCCCATCACTTTTAGATGGGTGCTTTAACATATCTTGACATTCCTTTTGGTGTACCATGGTTCTTGAGTTCTCCTATGATTTTTTATCAATTATGCCAAGATTTATTTATTGAGGGAAACAATACAAGTGTTATTATTATACTTGGTGTATGTCAAAAAAATATTGGTTTCTTTTGGTTTTTCCCATTCAAAATCAGGTTTATGCGTATAAATATTTTGATGAGATGTCTTTAAGAAAAATCTTTTTCTAAATGATGTTTTGATGATAATTTGAAAGGGTAATTTTTTAGAAACCTTATTTATTAAACATGGGCCTTATTGTGTGTGATGAATGTGATTTTATGAGATAAGTAGAGACCTTGGGTGTATGGGTTATAGGATAGTTGATTCCCAATCCTTAGGCATTAACTAGCTATGGGTTGTCTCTCGTTACCTTGAGAGTCATGGGTTGTATCACTTTTTTTTGGGTTACATAGGTCAACTAGTGTTCTATGAGTGAGTCTTAGACACCTAGATCTTACATGTTGAAGCTTTCCCATGTGGCTTGTTTACTTTGATCTTGTAGTGAAGTGACTTTTTTATTCCCAAGTTTTTATAATTTTGATCATTTGGTAATATATTTCTACCCCTAATTATACTTGATATTATATTTACCATGACAGTTATCTTCAAAGGTTCATTTTATGGAAGAAAAAAGTATTTATACAATTATTCTCAAATAAATGATTTATTTAAAAACATTTTTTTAAAACTAGATTCATTAGTTTTCATTGTGGATGGTGATATGTAGATTCAAGGTAGTAAACTTATTTTATTTTCATCAAAAACTACATATTCCTTTAGGAATATAAAGACATGGTTCTATCTGATACAACCAAAGAAAATAGAGCTGATTCTCGTAATAGGGTTTCTTGATGCTCATACAAATTTCCAAGAAGTGGTTTGGTGGTGGTCAAGGGGCATATGGAGTTATCATGATCCATGAATTTTGGTATCCTAAATCATTTTTATTTTGGGAATATGTTTTAGTTATGAATTGTGAAATTAAACCTATGATATATTTTAAATATCCTAATTGTTTATTAGATATTGGGTTTTCTTGATTTAAATTATATTATTCCATTTTCATTTGGTTCATGGGTATGAATTTTCTTCTTATACACTATTTGTAATTTTTTATCTTATTATAATTATTTATTGATGGTGTGGTTGTCCAATATCTAAAAAGTTCATACTGGATTCTTTAACGGAGTCCTTGTTATTTTTTTACTTGGTTATAAGGGTTAAAAAGTATCAAAATAAGCACTTGTGTTACCTTGGAACCAGTTTCATACTCATGATGATTGGGAACGAGCCTCAAGTTTTTTATTGGTCCAACCTAAGTGACATTATATCTTGAACTTGTTTGGTTCAATACAAAATGGTATTACATCCCTCTTATAATTTGGGATAGTGTTCTGTATAAAGTAGGACTATCCGGACCTAAGTGAGGAGGGTGGGGGGGAGTTCCTGGACAGCTCTTCTTTGTGCCAAAACACAAGTCACCCGAGTAGTAAGGGTTTATTTTTCTAGTTAAACATTTTATTGAGTAATTTTTTTAGTTTTTAGATGGATTATTTATATTAAGTGTTTTGTAGATGATTCCTTGAATTATTTTCACTAGTTTTATTTTAAATAAATTATGTATTAATTTGTTTTTTGTGTTATTTTTTTAGATCATTCTTCTTAGAATGACCTCTATGATTTAGAGGGAGGAATATATGGAGAATACTCTAAAAAATCCTCTTTTGGATCCACATATTATAGAATCAATAATTATACCACCCATTATCTCAAAAAAAATTCGTGATAAAGGGAGATTCTAGTCAATAGACCATACTTTTGCAATCACAAAGTAGAATCTGCCTACATTTCGGGGTGACTGGGGGTCTCAAGAAACAAATAAATGGTTTAAAAATACTGAATGCATCTTCTTATTTCTTTAGACCCTTAAGACATCAATGGAATTATTTGTGACCTATGTAATCAAACAGCTAAGTTTAAGGTGGTAGGACTTGATTATTTTGGTGAAGCTTCATGATAACCTTACTTAGATTAGGTTCGAATGGATGTATAAATAGTAGTTTTACCAAGAGACGTTATGACTAGTGAAGGAAATGGAGTTCATGACCCTGGAGTTGGAGGAATGGTCCATGATAGAGTACTCTAATTTATTTTCTAAACTAGTACATCTTTCACTCAAGCTTCTAATGAACGACAGCTTGAAGTCATGCCACTTTGAGAAGGGGAAGAATTTAAAAACCTAATGTTAGATTATTCTTTGATGCTTTTACACCTATGATGAAGTGTTATACAAGGTGGATATAGATTAGGTAGATATATTAATACCCACAGGTATTATTAATGCCCACAATATCATGGTTGGGAGATATAGTTCCTCTTTAGGGAAAAATAGAAAGTAGGTGGAGTTTAAGTGGGAAGTATTGGAAGGGTGACACATCTCTTTCACCCAGTTTCAAAAGCTTGTTTAAGGAGAAATTTTGTTGTGTGTTATTAGTATGGGAAGGTTGGTCATACCAAGTACTATTACTAGTAAACTTTTCGGACCTATATTTGTGTGAATACCTAATACACCTTTAGTAATATTGCAGGTACCCTCCTTAGGTTAGTAAAATGGGGTTCACTTATAACAAGGGTCCCCAGGTGCAGTCGAAGTGTAAAAGGAAGAAGGATCTCATTCTCAAGTGAAAAGGGACTCTCATTACACCAAGAATCCCTAGAGTGTGCCTAAAATTGGGTGCCTCATGATCCATATGAGTTAGAGGTGGAGATAATGATCATAAAAGGTATATTTTTTATTCCTTCATTTATAGACTTGTAATTATTTGACGTATGTGCATCACATTCACTCACTTATCATAAGTTGAATTATTTTTTGGGATTATTATCTCAGGTAATTCCAAATGTGTTGGATCTATCCACTCTTTTGGGAAAGAAGAGAGATTAGTGGATTGATTCCTTCGAGATTTGTGTGGTCATTATTGATCATGAGGTTATTTATGATTTTTTATTTCAATATATATAAATATTATCCATATATTTGATTGTGATAGTTGAGGATTAAATTGATTTCCACCACTATAATCTTTTATTTCCCTCTCCAACTAAGAGAACTCATGTGTTTCACTATGATTGGGACTCAAGTTTTGGTGGAGCAGGTTCGATTGTGAAAGTGGTGGGGTTTATTTAATGTTATATCTCTAAACCTTTTCTTGATTTCATTGAATAGGGTTTATGTGGGAAACTTCCATTATTAGTTGATAGGTACCTCGTGGTCTTACAATGTGATTTTTTCTGGTTTCTTCCCAAATTGAAGGTGATATTCACTATTGATCTACTCCCCATGATGGGCCCAATGTTATTTTCATCCTATATAATGGCCCCTATAGAAATAAATGAATTGAAGGTATAGTGAGAGGACCAAGAGAGTAAAGGGTTCATATTACAAAGCATGTCACCTTGGGAATTACTGGTGTTTTCTACAAAAAATTAATATGAAATCCTTCATATTTTTACTGACTACTAGAAAATAAATTTGGTAAAAATCAAGAATAATTAATTGTTACATAATATCTATTATTTGTTTTATATATTAGAGATACATGTTTGTTGTTAATGATTTATTCAAGGTTGGTATGTCCCTAGTTGAGGATGAGGGGAGAATATATTCTAAATAGTTACTTTTGGATCTAATATCAGTAATATTTGTACCTTGTTATGTTGTTTGGTCTCACTAATTCCCCTACAGTCTTTGTGGCCTTGATGACCCTCATTTTTCATTAGTATCCTTCTTACTATGTGGTACAATTTATTGAAAACATCTTGGTTTACTTGAAGAAAAAAGTAGGATCATGAAGGTTATTTATATGCCATATTAGGGACCTTAAGAGACCATATTTCTAATGTGAAGTTATCCTTGTTCCATTTTTTGATCCAAGAGGTGAGATTACTTTTTCATGCGATATATGAATGAGTAGTTTTAGTAAAAACTAAGAAGATAAAAGCTATGATATCTTGGAAATGAACAAAGAATGTATTTGTGATCTAGAGTTTCTTGGGCATGGTAGGGTATTTTAGGTTCTTTATGGAAGACTTCTCCATGCTAGTATCCATGAAATTCGAGTATTTTGATGATATGAAAGAAAGGTTGAATTTAACCTCTGTATTGATCCTCTTGGAATCAGGAATGGGTTACACCATATATTTTTATGCTTTTTTTATAGTTTTGGGGTATGTCTTGATGCATGGTGACCTTGTAGTAGCATGTGTTACACATCAGTTTCACCCTCATGAAAAAAAACTAACCCACTCATGATCTTGAATTGGTGGTCCTCATTTATGATCTAAAAATGTGTTTCCAATACCACTTCAAGGAAAATTTCATAGTTTACCTAGATCATAAATTTATAAAGTATATCCTTACTTAGAAAGATATGAATATTTGACAGAGGAGATTGGTAGAATACCTTCTGAATTTCAAATTAAGTTTGGATTACACCAAGAGGAAGGGTATTTTTGTAGTTAGTGTGTTTAGAAAAAAAATTACAAACCAGTCAGTGAAAGAGTTAGAGGAGGAATGGGGCCTGATAAGATGGTTCATTGAGATTCATATGGAATTGTAGGAGGAGGGTGATTAGTTAATCTTGTACAGTTCATAGGTAACCTCCTCCCTTGTTGACTAGATACTCCCTAGGAAAAAAACAATCATGTATTATCAATTTATTAAAGGAGTTATAAATGGTGGGGAGTAATTGGGTTATTTATCATGGTCTCCTAATGGACTTCGCTATTTTTTATGTAGTTGATAGATCCTATAGCTTCTAGGAAAGAGGTAATACATGTGGTTCACTAATCTAGTTAGGTCATTCACCTAGGAGAAAAAAAATGTTTTAGGATCTAAATTCTCGATATTGGTTTCCTAGGATTAAATAATAAGTATAAGAATTTGTATCCTAGTGCCTCACTTATTAGAGATTCAAATATGAGCACCTGAAGATGGATAACACATTACAGCCTTTCCCAGTTTCAGTGTGGAAATGGGATGGGATAACTATGGATTTGTTATCAAATTTCCATATTTATCTATTGGGAATGATTTTACATAGGTTATTATTGATTTTTTAGTGAAATCAACCCATTTCATTTATATTAAAAAAATTACATGCATTAAAGATATAGGATTCATTTACATCTAAAAGGTAGTTCAACTTCATGGTGTTCCTATAATAATCATTTGAGACTTATTCCTGCTTTATATACCATTTAATTAAAGTGAATATAAGAGGATTTGGTTTCCATGTTTAACATGAGCATATCCTACCATCCATGATTCTATGTCCATATAGATCGGGATATCCAAATTCTTTAGTATATGCTCTAATCTTTCATCCTTGACATTATGGGATTGTGAGTGAATTATTTTTGGTTGTATGAGTTTTCATACAATAATAGCCATCATGCCTCAAAGAATATCTCCCTTTAAGTCCTCGTATCAATATTCATTTCATTCCCCTCTGATTTGGGTGAGAGTGAACTGTTCGGGTAGATTATTTTTCAGGAGAGGATGGGAATGGTCCATCTACTCCAAAAAAGGCGGGATACAGATCAAAGTCTGAATAAATGTTTTGATGATGATCATAATATCCCAATGGTGTTTGATGTGGGTGATTGTGTATTTCTTAGTGTCTCCCCTTGGTTGGGACACCATCATTTGGGAATGAAAGGTAAGATAGCACAATGATATGTTAGGTCATTCTAGATTGTCGAGTGTCTGAAAAATATGGAATATGGTATGGATATTATAACCCATATAGCCTTGATACAAGATTTATTTTGTATATCATGGCTTTATAAGTACCATCTTGACCCTTTTAACATGGTGGAATGGGGCGGTTTGGTTTTGATCCTAAAACATTTGTGGTTTTGTAGCTTGTTTATATCAGGAACTATCAGACTTAGGGGTTTTGGGGAAAGTTAATTACCATTATCCGTGTATTATAAAATCATATTCAGAGTAGAACAAAAATTAGAATGGGGAACATTGGTAAGAGATTAGTGTACTTATATTTTTATATAATTCAAGCCTTGATGACATTATAGAGATAGAAATTGGCATGGTGGGGAGAATTATGACACCTAATGAATCACAAGTATATTTTTCAAAATTTTATTTTAGTAAAGACCTTTAAATTTTGGTATTTAGAGTCTTTAGGAGTGTTCAAGTCATTTTGGTAGAAATTATTGATTTTAGAAGTCCCCATCCCTATAATCTATGTCATAGTGAGGGTAAGGGGGTGGGGTTGCAGTGTAGATCAATGTGTTATGTCATGTTGGACTTAGGTGTCAGATACCCTTGGATATTTCCCTAGTGGGTGTCCTATGATAGATCACTAAAGAAAAATCATGAAGGAATGGGGGTATAATACCTTATGACTAACCCTATGGAGGAACTCCATGGTGAAACACTTAGGATACATCATGGAAGTACTTATCAAGGAAAATTGATTCCACAAGTAATGGGTTGTGTCGCAAGATTAAATCCACCTAGAAAAAAAATTAGAATTTACAATAATGAACCTATTAATATTTGACCCCTCTTTTCTCCCCATTGGTGTGTTATAGGAGCTCCACTCGTGGATCCCTTGTTCCTCCTTGATCTGTGGATTATTCTTCTTCAATTAGTGTAAAAATATAAGGTAATATCATGGTTTATCTTGGATTATTTACTTCAATTCTATTTATCCTTGTTTTATTTCTTTTTCTTTAAGTGGTTTTTCCCTAAAATCCCATGTGGGGTGAAACTAGGTTTAGGTTGCATGTTTAATGGAATTTATTAGACATTTAGTTTAGTAAGGAGCCCTCTTCTTCCCTCTTTAAGATATTTTGTGAAGGCGAAAACATTCTATCACTTTTGAGGTAGGTGTCTCTACATATCTAGACTTTCCATTTGATTTACCTTGGTTCTTGAGATTTTATTTGATTTTTATTAGAAAATTATGCCTTGTTTAATTTATTGAGGGTTTCATGCAAGTTTTACTATTATTCTTGGTGTGTGTTGAAAAAATAGTGGTTTATTTTTTTCTTTTAACTTCATAAATCCATTTTATGCCTAAAAAATATTTTATAAAATGTATTCAAAAAGATTCTTATTTTTAAATGTTATTTAAAAGATTCATTGAGAGGGGATTTTGTTATAAACCTTATTTCATAATTTTGGGACTTATAGTGTATGATGAATGTGATTGTGGGTGCACAAGGGAGACCTTTGGTGTGTGGTTTATAGGTTGGGGATTCCCAATCCTTAGGCATGAACTAGCATGGGGTTTCTTATAATTACCTTGAAATACCCTGATTGGATTACTTGTTTAGGTTCACATAAGCCAACTAGTGTTCTTTTAGTGATTCTTAAACACATAGAGCATGTATGTGGGTCTCCCCCATGTGGCATATTTACATTGAGTATGTTATGACTTGAATTTATTTTATTCCCATGTGATTTTGAGTTTTATCATTTGGTTATATCTTTTTACACTCAAATATAATTGAGACTTTATTTACCAAGTAACTTATCTTTACAGCATGTTTTATGAAAAACAAAAGGTTTTATAAAATTATTATCAAAGAAAAAATTTATTTCAAAACATTTTTTTCAAACTATATTCATTGGTTTTCATTACATAATATTATATTTAGATTCATGGTGGCATCCTACAACTCTTTGACTCACACCCAACATATATCATTAGGATTATTTAGACTTGTTTCTATCTAATACATGGAAAGGAAAAGGAGATAGATCTTATAGAAGATATTCTTGATGATCATCCCATATTACAAGATATGGGTTGATAGGGGCTAAAATCCATACGGACTTAGCATGGTCTGAGAATTTTTGGATCCATTTTACTTTTGATATTTTTGGACTTTTTTGGTTATCTATTAGCCAATTCATCCTATGATATAATTTAACACTCTTGGTTGTTTATGTGAAATTTTGATTTTTTATTTAAATTATGTTATGTATTTTAATTATAATTTATGTATGTGATGTTGGTGCTTATACTCTATTTGGAATATCTATCTTATTGTAGTTTTTTAATTGATGTCATGGATATATTGTCTTTATAAAGGTCATTCTAGATTCTCACTAGGATTCCTTAACATGTTTTTACTTGATTATGAGTGTTAACCAATTTCCATCTTATCCCTTGTGATTCCCAAAAAATATATGATATCCTATAGTGATTGAGAACGCACCAATGGCCTTATGGCATGACAACTTATGTGGGGTGAAAAGTTAATATAGTTTGGTTAATTACATATAATTAAGGATGATGTTCATTTTAGTTATTAGAACACCATGAGGTTTTACATGATAATTATGGTGGGAGATTAATCTCAAGAATATCCCTATGAGAAAGATGGTGAGATCTACGCTATGTTAAAGGATGGGGTGTAACTAGAGTCTGGGGGAATTCTCTCTATTGGAAATGGGGATGTATGGAATGATTATAGTGATATATGTGGTGAGATATAGTAAATGAGGAGTTGATCTATTTGAGGAGGACAGAAAACAACATTCAAGGACTCACTAAGACATGTTATTGGAAATGGTAAGGTGAAATGGTGAGGATATTTTCCCTATGATGTGGAAAGGGCCATGGTGTACTTTTTGGGTGCCAAAATGACATTATCCACTTGATGGTATAGGGTTTGGTTCTAGTTAAATATATTTGTAACTATTTTTAAGGTGCATGATTATCAAGGATTTAACAATGTAAAATTAGATCTCTTTTAATTGGGGGTATTTATGACTGTTTTGAATGACACCACACCATGGGGGGGGGGTTTCATTTTTCAATATAATTAGTGGATTTTGACCTGCTTAGTTGAGCTTTTATTTTCCTTATCCAAACCTTACTAAGCCTTAGAACATTTATTTTTTCCCTCATTCATCCGTCTTGATAATTAAAACATCATATTTTGACAGGATCGATCATTCTTGATTCTAAACATTCCCCAATTCCCTCACCCCCTCTCATTTATTATTCTCTTTCTATATAGAGGATTTTGTGGTAGTTCCTCTTGTTTTGGGCTGAAATTCAATCCTAGATTAATTGTGGTTGTTGTGATAATGTTTTGAGGTGGTTCATTTTGGTATTGGTGATGGTTGATCCCTTGTTCCTCTATTCTTGTATGAAAATTTCATGAGAGCTTCGTATCAAGGTAGGGGATTTGAAAACTCTCCCTTTTTGTAAATTATGGGTTTATCATGGTTTTAAAATCAATGGGAAAGTATTACGAATTGACCTAAGGAATATAATGCACCAAAATAATGAAATTGATGGGAAAAGGGTGATTAACATGAATTTATGAACTCTTATGATATTTTTTCGTACTTTATGATTCTTTATTATTATTATTCCAAATTATTAATGTTTTTGGGCCTTGTGTACTAATATCGTGAGTTGTTGATTGGAATCACATTTAAAAAAGGCTAACCACTAAAAAATAGTAACGAAATTTTTTTTCATAAAAAACAATTGATATAAAATCATGTATTTTTATGGAATAATGTGATGGTGCTTAATGATGAAATGGTTATTTTGATTTGTGGTCAACATTTCTATTGTCAGTATTTTTGTGTTTTTGTTGTGGGGTTGATTGTGATGTTTGTGTAGCATGGTTTTAGAATATTATATTTCTAGAACAGTTTGATACTATTGAGTTATTAGTATGATCAGTAGGGATGTGACTACATTTCCATGGTTAGAAAGAGGGATGACTGAATTGTTTGGGCAATGTCACGGTTAGATATGATATGAAATATAATTGGTAATGTTGAACTTGAAATGTGGTGGGATGGACTTTAATAACTTGATTTAAAAATATGAAACATTAGTAATTTAAGTGAATAATTAATTTCTAAGGATTAATGTGAATGATGGTTTTTGGGGTTGTTATTGACTATGAAAAATAAGAAATGTAAACAAAGTAGTTTCATTGGTAATAATAAGATGTCGAAATAGAACAGTATTAAGATCAATCGTATTTCTATTAAATCTTATGTGGTTATTTTCAAGGGATGTGGGGCAGGTTGTGGTGATGTAGTTCATAGTAAAGGTGGAATGGGGTAGTGGTAGTGTGGGGATGTTATTAATATATAGTTGTTTGGTTTGGGTGTGACCTTAATTAGGCTTATCTTGTGTGTGGCCTATATTTTTATATATAATTTATGTTCATCTTAATTTTTATATATGAACCACTTGAATTTTATATCCTTAAAAATCCCACACATAGTTTGGGTATATAATGTTTTCCCCTAACATCCAGTCTGAAAAGGGAATAGATGGGTAACTTATCTCTCTTCCTTGCTCTACCTTCTAGTTATAGTACAGGTTGTGATGGATCAAGATAGTTATGATCAAACTAATTTAGTATGTGGTCTACTATTACACCCTATGGGGTATTTGTGTGATTATGGGTATAAGATTTACTAGAAGACCCTGTTGGGTATGGATGAGGAGGTACATGTGCACTAGTAAACCTTTTTAGTCATTACTATGAGGTTATAGGATAGGTTCACTGAAATAACTTGTGGGGAATTGAATGAGATGATATCATATGGTGGGGATTATTCATTGTATGAGGAGATCATGATGTCTATGAAATTCATCTTCATGATACCTTACTATACTTGAGATTAGATTTTTGGATGATATATGGGGTGTTATAGCATGATTATGGAGGGATTACGAGCACAAAATGTTTGATGTTAGAGGATTAGACTGACAAACCAGTGGGGAAGTCATTATGGCATACCTTGTTATAATATCATTTGATAATTTTTTATTATTATTGGATGACATATTTTTTGTCTAACGAACTAAGATTGACGTACATGGACAATAAATTACTTTTTCAAAATACTTAATACATGACACAAAAAGACACCCAAAGAACATATTAGTTTAGTGTCTTGGGAAACTTGGAACATAATCTTCTAACTTGGTGAAAGATCTTCAACATATCCCATAAATATCTACCCTTTTTGATTTCCTACCTAAAACCATTCTTTATATTAGGGGGAAAATAAAACACATGAAAAGGGTGGTCTCAAATGATCAGTAAGTATAATCATGTAAAGCATCATACCTAACATAATCATAATAACGTAAAAAAATTAACCTAAATTTTGAATATCAAAATATTGAGTTATAAAATAAATCATGGAAGTACGTAAGGCACAGATCATAAAGGAACATTATCCATGATAAAATAGCATTGGCATAAAACATGGAATTATGAAAAACAAATAATCCCATAATATTATTTCCAAAGTAGCTAATTCATTACTTCCAAGACCATCATAGTGGACAATTTCCATTACTGAACTAGGTTTACTTTCCATTTCAGCGAGATATTACTAAACTGGATTTACTTGTTGTTCCAAGCCTATATTACTAAACCATATTTTCTTTTCATTCCATTCAGGTATATCTCATGTGAAATAAATCTGAACCCAATTTATTGGAGTGAGATATAGGTCCCACCCATCTCATAATTAAATCATTCTTACATGTTCCACAATAATATAAACCATTCATCACAGCATAACCCAAAAAATAAAATGGCTTTATTAAAAGTCATTCCATCATAACATAATATAAATAAAATAATGGATTTAATAAAAATAATTCCATCATAAACACAATAAAATCAAAGTAATAATAGGGATATAAACATAACCCTATGGAAAATAATTTTGATAAAACACTTGGACTTAATTCCTGAGGAAAATATCATTTGTTCTTCAAAAAAGTTTTCTTTTTTCAAAATGCTATGAAATTTTAAAAGAAAAGAATTTATTTGAAAATACAAATGAAAACATGTAGATGATGTTTCATTAAAATAAGTCTTTGTAAATATGTAAAAATCCATTCATGTCGTATAAGTTAAAAAACATTCTCCTTGTAATTTTATTGGAAAAGTCAAAAAGTACCTCGTATAGTAAACAAAAGAAATATTCCTTCCATACCATGCAGTAAAAGTCCAAATGGGTAAATATTACATTAAACATACATATAATAATATTAAAAAATTTATGAAAACATTTTTATAAAACATGGACATGGATGGTAAATATATCCCCAATAAATACTTACGTATAAACAATATCATATAAAAATGAGATTGCAAAATATATGTTTCGTATGTACCCAAACATCCTATATAATGATTTAAATAATTTTTTTAACTTATTCTATAATCATGGTAATTTTTACTATATCATATATTACTATATTCTCATCCGTTTTTCAGTAACATTTCTTTGTTACTCATTATTTGGACATTAATTACTTTATGTTCTTATGCATGTTTAGTTGAATAAGTTCTTGTTTCTCTTATTAGGTTATAGTTATATAAGTTAAAGAATGATATTATCATAAAATATATCATATTTATTCATTCAATTCATTTATATAATCATGATTTATTGAAGATCATATAGAACAAATCACATCACATCGTGGAGACGGTAGGTTGTACGTACGCATGAGCGATGATATCGTTCCCATAATTGTTTAATGATTTTGAAATGGATGTTGCATAATGTTTCAGAATAAATTTTATTTTATAATAATAACATATAGTTATTACTTCCATAATTATACCCATCTAGGTAAGTTGGGGATGAAAAATATATTACACCACAGTGTAGAGACGGTAAGTCATACATACGCATGTGTGGTGATTTAGTTTTTCATAGGATGGATAAAAGATAAAATATGGTTGTTTTATATTCATAATAACATATCATTATACAAGTGATATTTCAATTTTTATGTAATAATGAAACAACTCATGAATAGAAAGTATAAGAAGAAAGAATTTTGAAATAATTTGTAAATGACATTATCTCTTCTTCGATGTGCCTCCTCTAAATCTCCTCTTAGAGCACTAGATTTGGTCTTTGAATAAGAACAGGACATTTAGAATGTTCCTAGGGATGTTTAGAATGTAAATGGTCAGTGTATGGATGAGTTTGGAGGCTCAAAATTAAGTGAAGAGATGATGGAGGAAGTGTCGTTTTATAATTGAGGTGAGGGGCACTATTGGAAACCAAAAAAATATTAATTTATAATAATTCAAAAAACAATCCAAATACCTATAAAATGAGATATATTCTAATATAATCTATGATAATATTGAAATATCATCAAATAATTAAATTTATACAAGTTTTTATTTCAATTTAAACATTATCATTTAAATTAACAATTAGTTATTCTATTTAATTTTAATTAATATAACAAATGATTCAATGTTAGAAGGGTGCAATATTTACTTATATAATTTCGATTATACCATAAATGAAAAATTCATAAAATTTTAGACCATATCATAATTATTATATATTTTAAAAATTATTTTATGACTTAAATAATTTAATAAAACACTATTTTCATAAATAATCAATAATGTCAATTTTGACACTATTCAATTTATTGATTTTTTTAAAATATAAAGATTACAAGTTAACTTAGAACCAAATATTTTATTATATTTCTATGAGTTAAAGTTAATCTATAAAATTTATTAGACATATTAATTATCAAAAAATATTTGTATTTTAACAAAATTAATAACATTTATTTAATATCTCCATTAATAAAATAATTACTACAATGATTTCGTGTAATTATTTAATATACTCATTTTTTGGGTAAAAATTAAAATTAAAATACTATAATCAATATAAATTTAATAAAATTCATGATAATATATGTAGCCAGATTTATCTACTATAAAAAAACAATAAAAATGTTATACTTGTTAAAGTATGAATGTCACAACTTTAACATTACCTTATATAAAATAATATAAAGGTCATAATCTATTCTGTAAGGATACAAATGGTCACTAGATTGACCTTTTGATGATTATAGTCGAGATATACTCAACTAATAATATTTGGTCATGTGTTAGGACCTTTTATGGTTATTAGAATTTTAATAAAAATTGTTTCATTGATTTCTCATCAATTAATTAATTTTTACATCATCAAAAAAAAACATTGAGGTAATTATTTACTTACTAAAAATTAAAATTAAATTACCATGATGTAGTTAATTATTTTATATTTCCATGAACTATTTATTTTTGAAGATATCAACTAGTTATCTCTGTATTAAAATTATTATACATATAAGAAATTTCAGTTTGACATTTTGTCACTTTCATTGGTTTTATTAATATCTATGTCATTTTCATTGTCAAGTGGCCCTTAAATGAATAAGTTTCGAACCTAATATTACAATTTTATAATTTTATTCATAAAAAAGTATTTTGTTAGGTTTTAGGATCATTTTATTCTCCTTATCATATTATTTTTTATATTAATTTTCCTGATTTACCTTTTATAATGTTAAATAAAAATTATCGTGGTTACTATTTATAATATCCAAAAAATAAAATTATAAGTTTAAAATAATTTAGACCCACTGATTCCAAATTTGGAATCCATTTTTCACAATTCAAAATCAATAATTTTTAGAAATTAATTTAAAATTAATTCTCGTTGTTAAAAACCAAAGGCAGGTTTTTAAGAAGAAAAAACATATCAAAAGATTGACTTGTGTTTATGTCCAATTTAAAAGTGAAATTACTTTAAATGGCCAATATTGGATTAAATGATAAAAATATATTACATTTATACTTTAAAACTATTAAATAATATTATTTATCCATATAAATTATTTTGATGGAAAAAAGTTGTTTCTAATTAAAATTTAGCATATTTTTACTATTCATCAAAACATGATAATTATCAGAAAAATATAAAAAATTCATCCAAAGTAAATTTTGATATATATATTCTAAAAAATAAGTTTATTTTGTAAAATATAACATTTAAAGGTGTTAAAAACTAAATTTTAAATGGTTGTACCATCAAAAGGTGATAAAACTGCATTTTTTTAAAAAATAGTTTTGTTATCCAAAAAATTTGAATTTTTTCTTATATAATGTCTAGAAAATGCATAAGATGAATTTTAATGTTATATAAAATTCAAAATTTAGTTAATAATATTCATAAAAGCTAGTTTATATCCCATTAAATAGTAATATTTTAATAATATATCGTTGTTTAGTGAAACTCGGTATTGCGTACAACGCAAGCTATCAAGGAAAGTCGCTCTTGTGTATAATGAAATACAAGTCATTGTTATAATTAGTACAAGAATACATTGGTGTTTTTTATAACATAATCCAAACTTATTTCTTTTATACATTGAAAAAAAATCTATACTCAGTGTTTCGTGAAATTAATTCTATCAAAAGAACTTGAAATTGTGTATTACACAAGCAAAGTATAGTGTTGCGTATACGAAAATCTAACACAGTGTTGCATATATCACAAGATAATCTTGGTGTAGTGTACTACACAAGACATCAAATAAATTAAAAAATATTTTTATCTCATAAAATCTTGGGGTGTTACATTCTACCCCCCTTAAAATGAATTTCTCCCTCAAAATTCATCAGGGTTATATATGGTTTGTTACTTGAAAGTTTCTTTCATGGAAACCCACATTATAAAAAGAGATACTAAAACTTCATTTTAAAAATGAATGTTAGAAACATAACAGTTACCCAAAGTAACTCATCATTGGGTTTCCAAATAGGATAACATAGATGGGAAGTGAAAACATTGATACGGAAGAGAAATCTAACCATCAAGTTCTAATGGATAATGACATAGAATAAGGTTTAGAGAAAGTTAACTACCAGAAATAAATAAATCTATGATGATTTAAGGGACCATCTGATTCCTCAGATAATAAGGTACTAAGATAACATTTTTGGTGTTCAAGATCCATTTCCTAAGGTTTTAGAACATGAGAAGAAATACTTACTTGATTTCAGTACAATCTTATGATTGGTCATTCCTTGAAAAATTTCCACTTCATCTCTTATTCAAGGAAATGAAGTCAAATTTTTCATTCCTAAAATGTTAGTAGATCATGTGGTCCATAAATATAATAATAGGTCATTCAATCTGTCTTTATCACAAAATGGTTAGCACAAATTATCCAATATACATAAGTCCATATCTACTGAGATTAATCATATATGGTTCCCAAAATAGACTTATACTTCATCTATCATACCTTTTAAATAAAAAAATAATTTATAGTAACCATGGACTTCATGTAGACCAATGGTAGGCGATAAAGTCATGTCTCACTTCATTTGTGGGTTTGATTCCCACATCCTTGTCCAACGTGATGGGTTATTGCTCGTCCTGAGGTTTTCCTTTTTCTAAAATTATACTATTATAACATTCCAGAAATAATATTAAAAAAATTAGCCTTAAACAATAATATCCAATGTCCAACTTAATACATTCCATCCTTTAGGCTTATCCAAAATATTTCACGATACAAAAAACAATTACAATAAAGGTCATACAACAAGCATGTGAATACCATCATTTATCCCCTATGTATCATAAGATATATCTTCTTGGTAACATTCCAAATATTTTAATTAATTCATCATGCATTCTCTTGATTCATGGTAATAACCTAAATTTCCCCATATCCTTATTGAAAAAATGAATGTTTTCTTACTCCAAAATTTGTTGGATATATTCCTTAAGTCCCAAAAAGTTGTATACTTCATCCATGACATCATAACCCTCTAATAAATAACTCTATAATTAGATCTTAGGGAAAAATCATCATCCAATTTACTTATTCAAATTCAATATATCTTTATCCAAAAATCATTATTTGAACATAAGGGATATACTAAGGGTTATTTTTCCCTTAATCATGTGTTCTCTAAGTATATCACCTTACCCTTAAATCACGTTGTGGCTCCTTAGAACTATTAAACATATCCTTTCCAATCTATAATGAAAAAATTATACTAAAAACACTTATATATTTCATGATTCATATAACATAATATCTGAATTTCAAAACATATACACCTCAATCATCCAAATTTATTCTTAAACCATTACTCAGGATCCATCTTCTTTATCTTACATAAAATATGAATCATGTATTAAGGTTTATCAACCTTAAATGTCTTAGGTTTAATGTAAACAATACTCGAAGAACATCACATACCTTTTACATATAGTTTACAATCTCCTTATCATCAGTAGTATGACCAATAATCATACTATTGTCATGATTCTCATCATGATAATTCCACTTAGGAAATTGATCTTCATAATTATCATAATTTTCACATCTAAAACATTAAATGGTTAACTATGTTCTATGTAGTTCTGGATATTGACTAAGATTAGAAAGAAAAGTGTGAGAAATACATATCATAGATTAGAAACGCATAAGTAAGGTAAATTACTTATAATATTTCAATTTATGATATCTTTGGTTTAACTCAATTTTAGTCATGATTATTACAAAAACTCTAGGATTGTAACCTATAATTAACTTATCTTTAGTGCATCCCTAGAAATATCCTTAGAAATATCTCTAGGGATCTCACTAATATTTTCGCATCCTAGTTTCCAAAGGTTCAATAAACCTTTTCTCTCATACCAACTCTAATTACCCAAGTTTGACGTACATAGACATTACATTACTTTTTCAAAATACTTAATAAATGACACAAACAGACTCCCAAAGACCATATTAATTTATTTTATTTTTAAACATGTAACATAATCTTCTAACTTGGTGAAAGATCTTCAATATCTCCCATAAAGATCTTCCCCTTTTGTTTTACTACCTAAAATATTTCTTAATATCATGGGGAAAAGAAAATATATAAAAAGGGTGATCCCAAATGCTCAATAAGGATAATCATGGAAAATATCATATAAATATAATCATAAGAATTTAAAAACATGAACATAACTTTTTAATTTCAAAATATTGAGTTAAACCTTGGCAGTACGTGAGGCACATATCATAAAGGAACATGATCCATGATAAAATAGTATTGGCATAAAAATGGAATTGTTGCAAAAAAATCACATAATATTATTTCCATAATAGCCAAGGAATTACTGCCAAGACCATTATAGTGGACAGTGTCCATTGTTGAACTGGGTTTACTTGTCGTTCCCACCATGTATTACTAAACAGAATTTACTTGTCGTTCCAGCCCTATATTATTGAACTGGATTTTCTTGTCATTTCTTTTCTGTATATCTCCTGAAATATAGATCTTTAATAAACGAATTGGAGGGAGATATAGGTTTTAACACCCCCAAATGATAAAAGGGTTGATAGACTAAAATGATATGTCTCATGTCCACAAGTTGCACCTTCATTTTTGGAAGCCTACCTGATTAGAACTCCACAGTTAAGCGTGCTTGTCTTGGAGTAGTGATCAGGATGGGTGACCTTCTAGAAAGTTTCCCAGGGTGTGTGTGAGTGAGGAAAAAGAACACTAGAAAGGACATTGTTGGCCTCTAGGGACTCTGATTAGGATGGGTGACCTTCTGGGAAGTTTCCTAGGGTGTGAGTGAGTGAGGACAAAAGGACACTGTAAAGGACATGTGTTGGCCTGTGGGGACTGTCATTAGTCAGATGACTTGTTCAGGCATGTGGGTGGGGACCATATGTCTGTGGGGAAATTGGTGGTACCTAGCAGACTAGGACTTGATGGCTATGTTAGGGTGGGGTGTATGTGCTGTCACCAGGACCCAGTTGTCACATAGGTCCCACCCATCAGATAATTAAATCATTCTTACATTTTCCACAAAACATAAACCATTAATCATAGAATAACCCAAGAAATAAAATGGGTTTCTTAAGAGTCATTCAATCATAAGATAATCCATATAAAATAACAAATTTTATAAACATTATTCCATTATAAACACAGTAAAATAAAATTAATAATATGTATAGAAACATAACCCTATGTCATATTAGATGGAAATTTTTTTGATAAAACACTTAACCTTAATTCCTGAGGAAAATATCTTTTCTTCTTCAAAAATATTTTATTTTCTCAAAATGCCGACCAATTTTAAAAAAAATTATTTGAAAATACACCAGAAACATATAGATGATTCTTCATGAAAATAAGGTGTTATGAAGATGTAAAAATCCATTCATGTCATATAAGTTAAAAAACATTCTCCTCGTATTTTTACTGGAAAATTCAAAAATACATCATATGGTAAAAAAGAAAGATTCCTTCCATACCAACTAGAAAAAGTTAAAAATGGGAAAAAATGACTTTAAAAATACATAGAATAATATTAAATATTTTATGAAAACATTTTTATAAAACATATACAATGACGATAGATATATCCCCAGTAAATACTTACGTATAAACAATCTTAGATAAAAATGAGATTGCAAAATTATCACTTACCATAGGTTTGATATGCTTTGTATGTATCTGAACCTCATGTATAATGATTTAAATAGTGTTATTAACTTATTACATAATCATAGTAATTTTTATTGTAAAATATATTATTATATTCTCATCTATTTGTTAGTAACATTTCTTTGTTACTTGTTATTCAGGCCTTAACTTCTTTTTGGTCTTATGCCTGTTTTTTTCAAATAAGTTATTGTTTGTATTATTCGTTTATATTTATATCATTTAAAAATAATATTATAATAATACATATCATATTTATTCATTCAATTCATTTATATAATATTGTTTTAATTAAGATCATGTACAACGAATCACATCGCATCGTGGAGACGGTAAGTCGTACGTACACACGAGCGATGATATCGTTCCCATAATTGTTGAACTGTTTTGAAATGGATGGTGTATAATATTTCATAATAAATATAATTTTATAATAATATTATATATTTATTACTTCCATCATTATACCCATCCAGGTAAGTTGGTGATGAAAAAAATATTACACAAAAATATTACACCACAGTGTGGACACGGTAAGTCGTACGTATACACACATAATGATTTTGTTTTTCTTAGGATAGAAAGAAGGTGAAATATAGTTTTTTAATATTCATAATAACATATCAATATAAAGTAGATATTTTAATTATTACATAATAATTAAACAACTCATGAATAGGAATTAGAAGAAGAAAGAAGTTTGAAAGAATCGGTAAATGATATTACCTCTTCTTCGATGGGCCACCCCTAAATCTCTTCTTAGAACACTAGAGTTGGTCTTTTAAGAATACTAGGACATATATAATGTTTATAGGTTAGTTTATAAGGTAAATGGTAAGGGTATTGTTGATATTGAAGTCTCAAAATGAAGTGAATAGTTGAGGTAGGAAGTTCCCTTTTATAATTGAGGTGAGCGGCACTTTTGGAAACCTCAAAAATATTAATTTATAATAATTTGAAAATCAATCCAAATACCTCCAAAATGAGATATATTAAAATATAAGATACGATAATATTGAATTATAATGATAAATTAAAATTTAGACAAGTTTTGGGGTCAATTTAAACGTTACCATTTTAATTAACAACTGGTTATTCTAGTTAATTTTAATTAAGATAACAAATGACTCAACATTAAAAGGGTGAAATATTTACTTATTTGATTTAAATTAAACCATAAATCATTAATTTAGAAAATTTTATACCATATAATAATTACTATATATTTTTAAAATTGTTTTATGATTTTTAAATAATTTAATAAAACACTATTTTGATAAATAATCAATATTGTGAATTCTGACACTATTCAATATTTTGATTTTTTAAAAAATATAAAGATAACAAGTTAACTTTGAACCAAATACTTTATTATATTCCTATGAGTTCAAGTTTATCTAAAAAATTCATTGTGTATATTAATTATCAAAAAATATATTTATTTTAATATTGTTAATAACATTTATTTGATATCTCATTTAATAAAATAATTACTATAATGATTTTGTGTAATTATTTAATATAATTATTTTTAGGGTATAAATTAAAAATAAAATACTATAATGAAGAAAAATTTAATACATTTCATGATAATATATGTATTTTAATTTATCTATTATAAAATCAAACACTAAAAAAAATTTACTTAATAAAGTATGAATGTGAAAAATTTAACATTACTTTAAATAAAATAATATAAAGGTCATAATATATTTTATAAGGATCCAAATGGTCACTATATTGAACTTTGGATGATTACGGTCGATATATACTCGAACAATAATATTTGGTCATGTGTTTGGACTTTTTATGGTTATTAGGATTTTAATAAAACCAGTTTAATTGATTTCTCATCAATTAATAAATTTTTACATCATTAAATAATAAGACATTAAGGTAAATATTTATTTCCTAAAAATTAAAAAAAAATTACCATTATGTAGTTAATTATATTATATTTCCATGAACTATTTTTTTTGAGGATATCACCTAGTTATCCCTATATTGAGATTATTATACTTATAAGAAATGTGAGTTTGATATTTTGTCACTTTCATTGGTTTTACTAATATCTATGTAATTTTCATTATCAAGTGGCCCTTAAATGACTAAGTTTTGAACCTAATATTACAAGGGTATTATTTTTTTATATTTTAGGATCATTTTATTCTCTTGATCATGTTATTTTTTACACTAATTTATCTGATTTACCTTTAACTGCGTTAAATAAAAATTATTGTAGTTACTATTCTTAATATCCAAAAAATAAAAGTATCATGTTAACATAATTTGGACCCACTGATTCACAAATATGGAATCAATTTTTTACAATTCAAAACATATAATTGGTATAAATTAATTTAAAATTAATTCACGTTTTCAAAAACCAAAAGCGGATTTTTAGGAAGAAAAAACTTATCAAAAGATTGACATGTGTTTATGTTTAATTTAAAAGTGAAATTATTTCCAATGAAAAAAATTGGATTAAATGATAAAAATATATTCCATTTATATTTTAAAACTATTAAATAAAATTATTTAACCTTATAAATTATTTTAATGGAAAAAAGATGTCTTCAATTAAAATTTTGTGTATTTTTACTATTCATCAAAACATGATAGTTATCAGAAAAATGTCAAAAATTCATCCAAAGTAAATTTCTATGTCCTGATTCCAAAAGAAGAGTTTATTTTTTCAAATATAACATATAAAGGTATCAAAAAATAAATTATAAATTGGTGCACCATCAAAAGGTGGAAAAACTATATTTTTATGAAAAATTCTTCTTTTATCTGAAAAATTGAATTTTTTCTCAAATCATGACTATAAAATACAAAAGATGAATTTTAATGTTATATAAAATTCAAAAATTGGTTAATACTATTCATAAAACCTAATTTTTATCCAATTAAATAATAATATTTTAATAATATATCATTGTTTGGTGAAACTCGGTGTTGTGCACAACACAAGCTATTGAGGAAAGTCGCTCTTTCATATTATGAAAGCCAATTCAGTGTTACATTTAGTGCGATCATCCCTTGGTGTTGCATATAACATAATCCAAACTTATTTCTTTTATACATTCAACAAAATCTATACTCAGTGTTGTATGAAATAAATTCTATCAAAAGAACTTGAAATTTTGTTTAACACAATCCATGTATAGTGTTGTTTATACGATAAGCAGATACGGTGTTGCTTATAGCATAAGATAGTCTTGGTTTAGCATAAAACACAATACATCAAAGAAATTAATAAAATCTATCTCAAAAAATCTCGGGGTGTTACATTGTGAGTGGGATTTAATGAGGTTGGTTGGTAGTTGAATTGATAGGTGTTATTGGTTTGGCTATCAATTCACTTACGCATTAGTATGTTCCTTCCACATTTATAGGAGAGGTCTTGGGTAAAATACTAATAAGTATAATTATAATTGTATCCCCTAAATATATATACTATTTTAAGGTTTTCAAGGAAATTTTGGTGATCAATTCAGGCAGTACTAGCTTTGATCTTGGGATTTTATTCATAGTTACTCCCTAGGGGTTTTATTAGTATTTTATTTTATTTTTCTCTATTTTTACTTACTTTATTCATAAATTATTGGATTTTTGTGGATTTTTTTATTTATAACATGGTTCTGATTTATGGTTTATTTCAATAATCTTGGTTAACATGTGGGTAATACCTTCTATTTTTATATTTTACACCCCCAATGTTAGTCTCTAAACCAGGGCCTATTCGAGGTGAACATTGGTTGTCACTCTCATCTTCTATGCTATCGCAATAGGGGTTCCCAATGGGAGTGGGTCATGACATTATAAATTAATTTTTTGGGTATTATAATTTCACATGGATGGATATTATTAACTCCCAACTCCAACCTTTCATATCACCACTCTTTATATTTCAATATTTCATTATATTGTATTAATTATAAGATAAATCTAATCATTGTATTTAACATTATAGAAGATGATAAATTTAGACCATTGACTGTAAAATCATTTATCTTGTAGATATGTAATAATATTATAATGAAATATGACTTTTATCATGTATAATTTCTCATGTTCTCTTGTTTACTTATTTAACTTTGTATTGGCATACCACAGTCATTCATCATCATTTGTATAAATAAATATTTCATTTCACCTTTTGATTTATATCTAATTTCATTTTCAATCAACAATATGGTCCCAGTTTTGAAATAACTCATGGTTTTAATCAGTCCCACAATCCCATTTTAGAGAAAATTATTAGCACAATCATCTTCTCCACATTGTTCATCGTGATTATGATACCTTCATCACTATCATTTTTATAAGATGATTATTGCATAAAGAAGATATGTGTCATGTTATTTAATATATTATTTTTTTATAATTTACCATCATGTGTGCCTAAAATTCACTAAATTGAAGAGTAATACTAATAAATATATGGATATTTTCTTCACTTGGGTTATGTTTAAAAATTCCTCACATGAATCACCCCCATAATTTGACTTTGATTCCTTGAATGATATGTTATGGGTCACTACATGATTTCCCACATTACCACATTTCATCATTTTGCACCTAGAATCAATCTTATATTCCATCCCTCCAATCAGTGTACCACCTTTAGGAATACATATATCCCACCTTCACATAAGTCCTCCTATGGACACCCAACATCCCATAATAGGTTTAATTTTATCTTTTTAAACCAATGTTTAACTAGTATAATAAGGAACATAAAATGTTTTAAAAACAAAAGTTGTCATTATTGAGGTAAACATCAATCATATAGTGAAAAAAGTAAATGACACCACTAGAAGTGGTAGAATGTTTAAAATTTCATACCTTTCATACATTGAAGTAAAATCCATTTATTATTACATGAATCATGATGTGAACATATTAAAATTTTACATATATTATTTATTTTTATAGGTGTAATGTATTGATTTTCACTATAATGTATAAATACTCAAAATGGAGATAATGTTTATTTTTTTAGTAAGAATTGTATTACATTATTTATTTTCAAATTTCTATTATTTGTTATATGATAAATATAATAAATAAATTAAGGTTTCATAAACAATAACATAAATATATTTTATTGATACCCATCCTCAAAACTAGATGATAATACTAAATTGAATACTTTTGTTATCTTCTTGAAGACACCATAAAACCAAATAAAATAATTTTTTATATTAAATGAAGTGAATAAGAATGTTTATTAAAAAAATAATTCATTACATTAAGTGCTTGTAAATATATTTTACATTATATTAAACCATATTCATGGTGAATATGATATTTTTTATGATCATTTTCACTTATTTTTTAAGATAAATTATTCCTTTTTTATAAAGAAAAAAAACAAATTATAACATTATAATAACTATTAGTAGTTAATTGTAATAAATATTTAAAAATAGAAACGAATTTTATTAATATTTATGAAATTTTATTCCCCTAAAGGATGGTGTACAAATAGTGAGGGTGGTATGACCTTAATCCTTAAACACATATGATGAGTGTATTCTATATTATATGGTATTATTTATATATGGAATAATTCATTAAATGAAAATTTTATGTCAATGTCATAAACCTATTATATTGTTTGATATAGTCTTTTACTATAGAAATTTTATGTGAATATTTTTTTATGTGATTCCTATAAAACCTTCTCATAAACAATGGTGGTCAAACATTAAGTATATACATTTAATTTATCTTCTTCACTATATATCATTACTATATAAATTTCATATTATGAATACATATGATAGATTCGAGAGTCCATTAATAGGATGAATACATGAATGGATAAAATTTTTGAATCATAAATTATATAACAAAAGAGATAATAAATGATCACCTAAGGATTATTCCCAAGGGATATATAAGGAGGTTATCACCATGATATAGGCTTAATTTTAGTTTTCCTAAGCCTCAAACGATTCTCCTTGCATGAGAGCTCTATTATTCCTCCTCCTTTACAAATATAGGCACTAGAATATCATGGAGAGAACAAGAGTCCCACCCAAAAATAGTGTGATTTGGTTCATCCCAAGCATAAATTATATATAAAGGACTCTTTTTTTCAACTCTTTGAAATCATATTCGAACATATGACTGAAAATAGTGTAGGGGAATTCATTAGTGAAACGCACTTAGTATTCTTCATTTTATATTTATATATAATTTTGGATTTTATACAAATTTATCTTTGTAAATATGATTTCTAATTACTTTTTTTCCTTAAATAATTTTTTTTATTTGTAGAAACCTTTGACTGTTATTAAAGAACTACCATGCTTCTTTATCATGAAATCATGTTTGAATATGACGAAATATTTTATAATACTATTATTATAACTCATATCATTAAATATGATTGAAATTTTGTTCTATGGTCAGCTATAAGTTATGTGATATCATAGACTATGATCTAGTCATGATATATCGAATAAAATATTTTAGGTAGTAATACAACACAATTCTTTAGATTTTCACTATATTTTATCATACGATATAGGATGTCACAGTGTATGATGGTACAAAAGAAATTCTACAAAACATAGCATCGTATCATTAATAAAATTTAACATATATCATAAGAACGTGATTGTGCCACTGGGTTAATGATACATAGGTCTTATTATAAGACTGGATTTCCTATGTCACTATCAAAATATTACTCAAGTCACAGTATGTTGGGTTATTCTTATGTAGGCCATGTATTAAGCTATCATCACCAATGAATGTCAAGATTATTCATGGTAGACCACCTTCACCTTTCGTAAACCAAGTTACTGATCATTGGGTAAAATTAATAATCGTAAATGGATTTGAACATCACAAGTTATATATCACGTATTATAACATATAGTATATCATAGGATATGATATATATAAAATTTAAATTTTTCTAATATTTAAATTATTAATTGAATTTTATAGTTAATATTTTTTTAATAAATTATGGAAAATGGTAATTCTATGATATTTACTTAATTTATAAAATATTTATAAATTAGTTAATTATAAATTTTCAATAATAAATTATTTTTGAAACATTTAATAAATATGTATTCTATAATATTAATTGTAAATATTATAATAATTTTTTCAAGTTGTATAACAAGGCTTATAATTTGATACAAATGGATTATATAGATATTATAAGTGTAATTTATAAAGTGTTTATAAATTATAAAATAATGAAAAATATAAAATATTATATATTAAATATTATGAATTATTTATCATATATGGTTTGAAATGTTTAAATTAAGACCCTTATCTAATAATTTATTTAAACCATGTCAAAATAGATTTTGATAATTAATATGATCATAGTTTAAATAATATTAAAAATATGATCTTTAGATTATTTCAGTTGTATAAAAAACATAATTGAAATATAAAATTTTTATATTTCATTTAATATTATATATTTAAGTTAATTACATATAAAAATATAATATAAAGTAACTCATATTGGAAAAAATATGAAGTGATTATATTTATCTACTTATGGAATTTCCATTGTGTATAGATAAATTATAATATCATTGTAATTGATTTATTCATGAGTTGTTCATAAACATTTACCTCATTTTTATATATATGAATTGTTCATTAAATTAGTTTATTCACTAATTTAGTAATATATATAATTTTTATATTATGAATGGATGCATTCATTAGTTTTAAGAGTTAAAATATTTCAATAAATTTTCAAAAATGCATATAAAAAGTTAAATGTTTAGTATAATAATTGATTTTTTTTCTACCTTGAATTTTTCTTATAATAGGTTGTAAACTTTGATTTTGAAGATAATTTTAGTTTATATAAATTATGTTTTAGAATTATGATGTAATTTAAGTCTCTCTTGAGTAAATAATCATTAGGTAGAGGGAATTTGGGTCAGACTACTCACTATCCTGAAGGCTTATGATCTAAGCCTTTACATGAAATGGTTTCATATTCATTATAAATGTGATGCATTTGGATCTTATGAATATAGTTGGACTTTAATTTGGATTAGTAATACCAGCTATGAGTTGTGTAAAGAGTTACACATCAATATGGTTTGAACGTAATGATTTTGCAGAAGAAATATATTTCTATACTAAATAATTATAGTCAAACATAATTATAAAGGTAATAACATTTTATATGACGCTGAGATTAAATAATGTTTGAAAAATACTAAGTGTCATATTCCTTCCAAGAAAACACCTGTTAAGACCTCCATTATCAAGCTAAGCAGGTTATACTAAATATTGGTGCACTGGATTATCTTGTATAAGGAAAGAATATATTGGGTGACCCAAATAATATTTTGTGTTTGTTCTTGGAATTTGATTTGGGTTACTCTTATAGTTGGAAAATAGTAATTGTAACGACCCGAATCCGGAGCCCTTCCACTGGTGCCCCGTATCCGGTTCTCCACATGACCTCAAGCACATTTCCCCAAATGCCAGAGGCTGCCGACTAGCAGCGAGGGCATTGGTAAATTATTAGGGAAACTATGCCCTCATTTGGTAAGGTATACAAGGCAAAAAAAACAACAGTCAATAGTGCAAGCAGTAAGCAGCATACAAACACTGAAACTAAACAGCAGAAGCAATGAACATATAATGATAATGATAATGATGCAGCAGGTACAAGTATTTAAGGGAAAGAAACAAACACAACAACATGCTGAAATACAACTGAAAACAAAGTACGAAAGCAAACAACAACTCCAGCAGCATCGCAAGCCTAAGCTTGGTCCTATGCTCTCCAGCTCCAACCAGAAATCACATACCCGAAGTACAAGGGACACAATAACTATCCACACCTACAACCATATAACCTGTTTGGGCCGAAAAGCAGGACCCAAACAGGGTGTGAGACTAATCCCAGTAGGCAATCACCACGAGATCCGTGCCCTACTGTTAGTGAGTAATATAGAAAAAGTAAAGGAAATAAATGCAACAGAGAAGCAGAAGTACACTAAAGAAACAATCCTACAAATATTCATTTACATTTATTTATTAGTTCAATACAATAATTTATCTATCAACCAAAGAACCTAGCAACAGCTCTATACTCCTAGGGCAAGCAAGTAATCACAACAGGTAACTCAGCAGTCTACCTAAACAGCAATCAGTACAAACCCAAGCTTGTTCTTTGGCTTGGTGGACTCATCACAACCAACCAACCAACAAATAAAACACTGACTATCTGGGTGGCTCCTACTAGAAAACCCCTCTAGTCAAGTAAACATAAAAAGGCACATACAATCTGGGAAGCTCCCACCGTCAATTCCCCTGTGGTCTTGCAATGAAAGATACAGACTCTATGAGGAAGCACTTGCGTCTAATTCCACCTATAGTCTCGCTGCGTAACTAAGGACACTCTGAGGAAGCACAAAGTCCCATTTCCATAGGTCCTGCAATCGATACTAATTATAACAGACTCTCTAGGGAAGCCCTAAACGTCAATTCCCCCTTTAGTCTACCACACCAGGTTCACTCAACCCTGAGCAGTTTAGTCATGCGTAATCGACTGTTAGCAGCTTAAGTAAGTTCAGAAACTACTTGGATAATAGCTACAAATGAATCCACAAGCATATAAACAGCAGGCAATACATGCAATCAAGTCAACAGGCATACTAGCAATGTGAAAAAGGGTTGCCTCGTAGGAAAACCGTACCAAACAGCAATCAACAGCCAAAACAAGGGGAAAGACTCGTGGGGTGATCCTAAAACATGATAACAAGAAATAATTAATCGTCTAACAACCTCAAGCATACAAGAAATCTAAGTCAGATCACAAAATAGGATCAAACCCCTAACCCGAGATACTCGATACATGGGTATCTGGCACTTTTTCACCAAAAACTCAAGACATTCAACGTAGAGCAACAAACCACCTACCTCAGTCCTAGGTGTTCGATACTCTTGAACCTCAGCCTGTGAATCGTCCTAGAATGGAGTAAATCTGCAAAAACTTCTAAAACATTCAACCTCAGATAACTCTCACAAGAGAAGGAATCAGGAAACATGGCCAAAGAAGAACCGAGAACTCACCGATGCAGTTCTATCGCACCCGACGGCGTTCGATTCGGACAACTAGTGAAGGATTGGTGGATCGGAGAAGAATCATCCCTCTAGGTTGCTCTGGATTTAATTAGGCGGAGAAGAAGATTAAAACGGGGATTAGGCACAACCCCGGTCCGATTAATGAAATAAAAATAAAAGTACACGGCGTGTACTTCTTGAGTACACAGTGTGTAGTCCCCTTTTCCGTACGCCGTATTAATCGGGCTCCACCTCATCGCTACACCCCATGTGACTGGCTCGGACATGGCCAACACACGGCCTCGAGCGGAAAAAAAGTACACAGCATGTACTTGTAAAGTACACGGCCTGTACTTACAAAATTTCCAGATTCTCCTCTTTTTCTCAAAAACAGCCAGAAAAGGAAAACATAACTGAAAAGAAGGTCTGGTTTCTTACAAACTTCCCTCCTTAAAGAAATTTTTCCCCAAATTTCCCTAGCAAGGTGGTGAAGAAGAAACCTCGAACAACTCTGGCCACTGTGATCGCATATCGGCATCCCTCTCCCAAGTCTCATCCTGCACACGGCCGTGCTGGCATAGCACCCGTACTAGAAGAACAGACCGGCCACGGAGTACCTTTGCGCTATGATCAACAATCCGGAGAGGATGCTCCTCTAATGATGCATCCAGCTCTAGCTCAACCTCCTCAGGTCAAAAAAAATGAGACGGGTCTGAGAAATATCATCGAAGCTGAGAAACATAGAAGACGTCGTGCATAGCCTGATATCTCTAAGGTAACAGCAACTTATAAGCAACCAGTCCGACTCTCTCCAGAACCTCGAACGGCCCGAAGTATCTCGGTGAAAGCTTAACCTGTCTCATGATCCTCTTGTGTCCCAACCTCAGGGTAACACATAGAAAAACCTGGTCTCTGACCCCGAACTGTAGAGGTCACCTCCACTGATCAGCATAAGATTTCTGACGAGACTGTGTAGTATCCATCCTCTTCTGAATCATCTCTATCTACTCTGAAGTATACTGAACAAGACGAGGTCCCAGCAAAGCTGCCTCTCCTGCCTCCAGCCAGCATAAAGCTGATCGGCATGGCCTACCATACAACACCTCGTATGGCGCCATTTGAATGGTCTCTTGGAAACTGTTGTTGTAGGAAAACTCCACTAGAGGAATATGATTCTCCCAAGAACCGCCAAAGTCTAGCATTCAAGCTTGGAGCATATCCTCAAGCACCTGTATCGTGTGCTCGGACTGGCCATTAGTCTGGGGATTGTATGTTGTACTCAAAAGTACCTATGTACCCAAGGCCTTCTGGAGTCCCTCCCAGAACTGAGAGGTAAAGCACACATCCCTATCTGAAATAATGGAGTGTGGAACTCCATGAAGACAAACGATATCCCAAATGTAAAGTCATCACAGATCATCGACATTAAAAGTATTCTTTATTGGAAAGAAGTGATCAACCTTTGTAAGCCTATCAACGACAACCCACACCACACCGTTTCCTCTCGACGATCTCAGCAAACCAGTCACGAATTCCATCGTGACGTCATTCCACTTCCACTCTGGAATGGGTAACTGCTGCAAAATCCTCGCTGGTCGCTGATGCTCTGCTTTCACCTATTGACAAGTAGAACATCTCATGATGAAACTAGCGACATCCTTCTTCATACCTGGCCACTAGTACTGGTAATGAAGATCATGATGCATCTTGGTGATGCCAGGATGAACTGCCCAAACTGAGGAATGGAAGTCTCGCATCAGCTCCTCTCGTATATCTGTTGGCACCCATACGCGTCCCTGGAAATGCAAGATCTCATCCTCGCCAACGGTCCACCCGGGAAGAGGGTCCTCTCCTGACATGCTTTCCCATAATACTAGCCCTTCTGAATCTTCCAGCTACCTCATTCGAACTCAGTCCAGAAGTACAGAGGTAACAGCCATAGAAGATAGGAACGTCTGCCCCTGTCTATCGTGCACCTCCAAATGCATCTCCGAGAATAGAGCCATCAGTTTACACTCACTACTGGCCTCCTGAAATGCATGTATCTGAGTTCTCCTGCTCGGTGCATCAGCCACTGTGTTGCCTTTCCCAGCCATATAGGCAAGCTCGAAATCAAAGGACTGGAGATACTCAACCCACCTCTGCTTTCTCAGATTCAGCTCACGCTGCGTGAAGATGTACTTGAGACTTTTTTGTTCAGTGTATACCACAAAATTCTCTCCCAAAAGGTAATTCCTCCAGCAACGTAAAGCATGAAAAACCGCAGCCAACTCCAGGTCATGCGTAGGATAATTCCTCTCATGTGGCCTCAACTTACGAGATCCATATGCAACCACTTGATCCTCCTACATAATCACTGCTCCAAGTTCGATGCCAGATGCATCAGAGAAAACAGTATAGCTCTTGCCCGACACCGGAAAAACTAGGATCGGTGCTGAAGTCAATCTCCCCTTTAGCCCCTGGAAGGCTGAGTCACAGGCTTCTGACCAAACAAACCTCACCCCCTTCTTATTCAAGCCTGTTAGCATTGTTTTTAGGTGTGAGAAGTTCTGTATAAACCACCTGTAGTAACCACCCAGCCCCAAGAAGCTTCGTACCTCAAAGAAATTCTTCGGCTGCTCCCAGGTAACTACTGCTCTCACCTTCTCTGGGTCTACCGATACTCTTTTCTCTAAGATGACATGACCCAGGAAGTGAATCTCGTCCATCCAAAAGTGGTATTTTGAGAGTTTAGCATAAAGCTGATCCTCCCTCAGTGTACTCAAAATGACCTCAAGATGGGTTGCATGTTCGTGTCAAGTGTGAGAGTACACCAAAATATCATCCACGAAAACCATGACGAAGGAATCCAAGTAAGGATGAAACACTTGGTTCATCAGTGCCATGAAAACTGTTGGTGCGTTCGTAAGACCAAACGGCATAACTGTATACTTGTAGAGGCTATACCTGCTCTTGAAGGCTGTCAGAGGTATATCTGAAGGCCTAATGCACAGCTGATGATAACCGGACCTCAAATCGATCTTCGAGAACACCCGAGCTCCTTGAAGATGATCTAAGAGATCATCAATCCTCGGAAATGGATATAGGTTCTTGACCATCAACTGGTTCAACTTCCGATAATCCACGCAAAGCCTAAGGGTACAGTCTACCTTCTTCGTGAACAGGACAGGCGAACCACAAGGAGAAGTACTGGGTCGGATGAAACCCTTTGCCTGCAACTCCTCCAAGTACTTCTTCAACTCCTGCAACTTAGGTGTAGCCATCCTATAAGGAGGAATGGACACCGGTGTTGCTCCTGGCACGAGCTCAATCGATAAGTCTACCTCACACTCCGGAGGTAACCCTAAAAAGTCTTCTGGAAAGACATTTGGAAAGAGATCAACCACTGGAGGAAATTCTAACTGAGAAGTCCCCTGGTCATCCAGATAAAGACTAGAAATCTGGGCCGTAACTCCTCCTAGCCCATGATACTCGATTCCGGCTTGACTCGCCTGAACATCCAACCTGCCTTTATGAAGGAAAGATTCACCCTCTGGTGATACGAAACTCACCCTGTGGCGATAGCAATCGACGACTGCCTAGAAGGGAACCAACCAATCCATATTGATAATGATGGCATAACCCATCATCTCCAAGACATAGAGGTCCCATCTGAAACGATACCCTGAATCCTTGAGAGGGCACCCCTTGAACTGACGTACACTAGATGTCCTCATTCCCAAGGGTGTGTCGAGATTCAACATGTCAGCAGACGAAAAGACACAGAGCTCAAAACATTCCACGACAGCAACAGAAATAAAGCTATGTGAAGCACCAGTATTGAAAAGGGGTTAAGATAAAACTAAGGCTACTAAGATCGTTCCTCGAACTATAGAGGGTCCGAGATCCTGCTCCTGATGAATCTACTCTACAGCAAAAGTCTGGCATTTACCATGGCCCTGTGTAGCAGCCTGAAAACCCTGAGCTGCTCCCCCTTGAGCCTGACCACTACGTCCACGACCTCTACCCTAACCTGAAAGCCCTGTAGAACTCCAGCCCCCAGTCTTCTGCAAGCAGGTAATCCTGCTCCTGCACGCGGGGTCAAAACTGATCCTCCTTCACTAGCCACTGGAAGGAAAACCTTGCAGAAACGCTGCAAATGACCCATCTTGACGCAGGATCGGCACTCCACCATGTCCCTCGGGTATTGGGGCTTCTTATTCCTATTCCTCCCACACTGATAACACACCACTTGGGTGGCAGAAGATAGATCTCGTCTACCAGAAGGAATACCTCGCTTCCTCGGGTCGCCTCAGGTAGACTCTCGGTGGCGCTTCCTGCTGTCTGTCTAGAGGGAATCAACCTTGGATGTTGAACCGCACTGGTCCACAGCTCCAGTCTCCCTCAGGTTCCTCAATGTGATGAGTGCCTGGTTGACTATCAGAGTAATAGAAGTCAACTGAAAGACATTCACCTGTGATCTGATCTCCGGTCTGAGGCCTTCCTCAAACTTCCTTGCTAGAAACAGCTTGTCATTCCCTAGAACGGGTGTGAATCATTGTAACTAAGTGAAGCGGGAGGAATACTCCATAACTGAGAGAGTACCCTACTATAGTCTCATGAACTCCCTGACTCTATCATCCCTCAGCATCGCTGGGTAGAAGTAGTCATAAAACGTATGCTGAAACTCATTCCAAGCCATAGCCTGATGGCGCCCCGTCTGAGAGACTACGTCCCACCATATCTTGGTGGAATCTCGCAGCATATACATCGCGAGATTCACCCTCCTCTCTACAGGCATCTCTAAATGCTCGAAGATGGATATCATGGCTTCCATCCATGACTTTGCGGCCTGAGGTCCTCCATCCCCTGTGAAAGTGGGAGAATGCTGCTACTAGAAGACCCGCGTCAGCTCTGCCATAGTCGGGGTAGGATGCTGAACTCCTTGGAAGGTCTGCATGAATCTCATGAAACCCTCTCTGAACTGAGAGTCGGCACCGGTGTCTGGAATCACTGCAGGTTCCATGTCCGGAACGATGGGTGGAACTACTAGCAGTCCCTGATCGGTCGTATCAAGCGTACGATCGCTGCCTGGTTCCTGGCGTGCAACAGGAGGATGTCTCGGTGCCATAGCTCTGAAAGACCAAAACACACCTTCATTAAAGACAAACACAGTTGCAAAATAGAAGAGTAAAATAGAACAGGAGGTAAAAACCTTTAAATCTGGGAAAAACATGACTACACGGCGTGTAGTACAACTAAACGACGTGTCTCTTAAAAGTTTACCCAGGGCGTTTACATTGGCCATACATGGCCGTGTAAACTACCCGGCTACATGGCGTGTTCTTAAACTACACGGCATGTACTTAGACCATTTTCCCTACCTGGTTACTCCTAGATGACTAAGTCACACAGACTATCCCAGCCGAAGACTACATGGCGTGTTTAAGGAATACACGGCGTGTGCTGGACATGCCTTACCTGGCCCGTGTTGTTAGCGACACGGCCTGACACACGGTCGACACTACAAGGCATGTTCCTAGGAGACACGGTGTGCACTTGAAGGGAAACCTTGGCCCGTGTTTTTCGTGACACGGTCGGGTACTCAGCTGATCCTTACATGGCGTGTTTCGAACAAACACGGCGTGTATAGGAGAAGATAACACCGACCCGTGTTTTTCAAGACACGGCCGGGTACCTGGGAACAGATACACGGCGTCTGCATACCGAACATGGCGTGTACGAAACATGCATTAACTGGCCTGTCTTGTTAGTTACACGGTCGGGCTCCTAGTTAACCTCTACAAGGCGTGTACCTACCATACACGACGTGTTCCCGAAAACCATTTACAGCTCTGTTTCCTTGTCCACACGGTCAGTGACACGGCCAAAAACTACACGGCATGTATACATAAATTACACACCATGTATTCTGGGTTTTTCCATACAGTAGCCTCAAAACTGCACCGGAGCCCAGAAAACACAGAAAAAACAAGGTTTAAGGTGCCAAATTTCGATCCGTGGGGGACCATAGTCCCCGCAAATCAAATCTTGGCATCCTAACAATTCATATAACAAGAAAACAGTACAAGAACTCATGACCCACCAAATTCTGATCCTCGAGGGTCCATAACACCTCTAAGATCAAAGTTTGGCATCCGTGATAAGAAATCTCCCATCAACGATACCCTATCAACATAGCAGGTATTCTATCATAGCAGCATTCACAAAAGAATGCATTGTCTATCACAAATCCTATCACAACATCATGCAATATCTACTTCAACCTAGATGGCATGGCAAAATCCATGGCATGTGATCTTCTAACATGTACCTATATGATGCTTGAGATGGAATACCCTCATCTCATCGGGTTGCAGCAAAATAGAACCGCAATCATATAAATAGTAACAGTACAAAACAAGTGCATCGCCCAATGGTGAAATCAATTAAACTCTAACATTCGCAAAACTCAAAACATGAAATATTCGAGGTAATCTGGCTTTTTTTCTATACACGGGTTCTATAACGCCCGAGCATATCTATTTACCATTTATCTATTCTGTCTTATCCCTGTCTAATGTCACTAAACAGTAAGTCAATAGAAAAGGAAATAACTCCTCTGATACCACTTTGTAACGACCTGAATCCGGAGCCCTTCCATCGGTGCCCCGTACCCGGTTCTCCACATGACCTCAAGCGCATTTTCCCTGTGGTCTTGCAACGAAAGATATAGACTCTCTGAGGAAGCACTTACATGTAATTCCCCCTATAGTCTCACTACGTAACTAAGGACACTCTGAGGAAGCAAAAATTCTCATTCCCATAGGTCCTGCGATCGATACTAATTATAACAGACTCTATAGGGAATCTCTAAATGTTAATTCCCCCTTTAGTCTACCACACCAGGTTAACTCAGCCCTGAGCAGTTTAGTCATGCGTAATCGACTGTTAGCAGCCTATGTAAGTTCAGAAACTACTTGGCTAATAGCTACAAATTCATCCACAAGCATATAAACAGCAGGAAATACATGCAATCAAGTCAACAGGCAAACTAGCAATGTGAAAAAGGGTTGCCTCATAGGTAAACCATGAAAAATGGAAATAAACAGCCAAAACAAGGGGAAACACCTCTGGGGTGAACCTAAAATATGCCAACAAGAAATCATTAATTGTCTAACAACCTCAAGAATACAAGAAATTTAAGGAAGATCACAAAACAGGATCAAAACCCTAACCTGAGATACTCGATACATGGGTATCCGACACTTTTTCACCAAATACTCAAGACATTCAATGTAGGGAAACAAACCACCTACCTCAGTCTTAGGTGTTCGATACTCTTGAACCTCGGCTTTTGAATCAGCCTAGAACGGAGTAAATCTTCAAAAACGTCTAAAATGTTTAACCTCAGATAACTCTCACAAGAGAAGGAATAAGGAAACATGGCCAAAGAAGAACCGAGAACTCGCCGATGCGGTTCTATCGCACCCAACGGCGTTCGATTTGGACAACCGATGAAGGATCGGTGGCTCGGAGAAGAACGAGACATCTAGGTCACTCTTGACGTAATTAGGCGGAGAAGAGGATAAAAACGGGGATTAGGCATGACCCCGGTCCGATTAATGAAATAAAAAAGAAAAGTACACGTCATGTACTTCTTGAGTGCACGGCGTGTAGTCCCCTTTTACTTACGCCTTATTAATCGGGCTCCACCTCATCGCTTCACCCCATGTGACTGGCCTGGACACGGCCAGCACACGGCCTCGAGTGGAAGAAAATTACATGGCGTGTACTTGTAAAGTACACAACGTGTACTTACAAAATTTCCAAATTCTCCTCTTTTTCTCAAAAACAGCCACAAAAGGAAAACATACCTGAAAAGAAGGTCTGGGTTCTTACAATAATAGTATTAGGTTACTCAAGGAATTGTGTTGGGTTTATCTATATGATAGATTAGGAAATTAATTTAATGCTTAAATATCCAAGAGTCATATATAAAATTATTCACATGATAATCTACATAAATATATAAATGATATAAGAAATTCTAAGGAATCTTATTTCAAGGTGAAATATAGATCATGTCCCATTAATAGATATGATAAATTTTAAAAGGGGTTATTATGTAGGGGGATAAAATTTAACAAAAAGTACTTATTAAATGAATTTAAAACATGCTACTCATCTGATAAAATATTTTTTTCTAGATAAATTGCATCATAATCATCAAACATAACTTTTTTTTAAATAATTTAGAGCATGAGAATATTAACATAAGAAACATCTCAAACCTGTAAAAAACTTTTTAATTTCTTTGAATCAAGAACAAAAATTATTTGAATTAGATAAATGACATTCTAAGTAATAAAATTTTGGAGTATATCAACAAATGGTTCTAAATGATTATGAGAAGCATTAAAGATTTCACTTAAGGTTTCAAGAGAATTAGTTACAATATAAATAGTATAATTTCATTCTATTCTCATATAGTCAATATGATTGAGTATGTTAATGACTTTGTAAGATTGAACATATACTTTTGGGACTAATATAGCTATAAAATTAATTCTGGAATCATCAATATAAATGTTCTCAAATTTTTAATAAAATTTAATAAGATTTTACTCCATATTATCAAGGTGTTGAGGATAAATGAATTGGGTATGTGATATCTAGGTTTTGATTCTATGTTGATAGTAAAAGTTTATAAAAGTTAAAACTAGTAAATGAAAAGTTAGTGAGAGAGTCTAATAATATATATTTAAATAGTCACTTAAGGTCATTGAAACCTAAAAGACGATTTAATAATAAGGGGAAAATGGTCCATAATATAGAATTTTCTATGACAGTATAACGGGTTTGAGAACCACAATGGAAATTCCATGTTAGGTATCCATTTTATAGAAATCAATTCTTTATTTCTGAAAGTTATATGATACCAACTATATATTTTAAAAAAATTATAAATATATATAAGTTAAAAATATAAATAATAATTGATATATCTTGTAGTTTTTTTCAAATATAGTTTAAAATATTACAATTAGGAATATTTGAATGGGAATGAATATATAAAACTCAATTGGGTCTCAATAAAGGATATGTATTTTCAACATATTTCTCTTATATAATAAGATAGTTTTTTAAGAGGTATTATGAACAATATGAGATGATTATTTTGATACAAATGGTTTATGATTCATCATATTTCATAACATGTTGTGAAAAAAAAAGGCAAGGCCAGAAGTACTTATATATAGAATAAAGATTTTATCTCAATGTTTTCTAAAATATGAGTGATTTGATCCCACCACTATTAGTTAAAAATTTATACAGTAAAGTCTTACTTTCATAATAATGTTCTAAACACATATAATATCATATAAGTTATATATTAAATAGTTTATTTATTAAATAATCTTTTTATAATAAAATAATATTTATTTATTAAACATAAAATTGATTGTCAGTCATAGAATAATATTCTGAAGAGAATATAGTATCTAATATCCTAGAGGGAATATGTTTTCACTTATAAAATATTAACTAAAATAAATAAAGGGTTATTTACATGACCCCTCCCCCCAAAGAGTACACCTTCGGTGCTGGAAATGGGAGAAGGGGGATGGTGACAGCCGGAATAGCTCCTGTAAAACACTGATCTAGTAATAGCTAGCCCAATATCCAACCTACTCTTACTGAACCAAAAAAAATTGTATATACAATGGGTGATAATAATGGTATACTAAGTGGGATCCTCCCTATATCCTCTCATACAAAAGATAAAGAAATAATACTAAATCCTATTGAATAAAAAATAAATGTAACTCATCACTTATGAAATTATACTAAGTTCATATCCTCCCTATGGTTATCTCTCACCAAGTAACTCATATAATAGATCATATATTATATGAATTAAACATCAAGTGTAACCCATTACTGCTTCCCCACTAGTGTTTCTCTCTGCCCCAATGTCACACATCCTGAGCCATCTCTCTCCAAAATAAGTCAGCTCGTAGAATCCTAGGTTAAGTATCACAACATGAAGCTCATGAATCACATCATTACATCATCCCATATCAAATCATCGAATAATAACCAGGTAGTTTTTGGGAGCCACCACATCCCATATGAGGTGTATCATACATCGAGTATTATACCTCAAGCCATCTCATCCCATACACTGATTAAGTTACCTCAAGTCATCGTAATCTATACACATCATACCTTAAATAATACTTTGGATAATATATCTAGAGACACATGTGTGTGAAATAAAAATAATACATCACAACCCTCAACACACATATTTATAGGGAAATAACCTATGTGCATACCAACACATGAACTACCTAGAGAAGATAGAGGGGCCAGATAGGGTAGTCATCCATCCATCCTCCCATCAAGATATTGAGGAAAACACTATCCCAGAGACCATTGGTTGTCATCCACCGTAAATAACAAGGATAGTGTATCTTATGAAATCATAGAATATACAATATATAATATAGCTTCCAACCACACTATGGTAATAACCAAGTCTTATAATCAATTATAGGTAACATTATTTAGAATATCGGCTACCACTACGAAGACTAGATATCCTATAAGCACACAATAATTTTAAATAGATATATTAAATTACATTATTTTCCTTTAAAATTCAATTTATGTTAATTAATTCATTATCCATTAATTAACCATTAACATTATTCTACATTAAACATTATTATACAACAAAGAAAAGTCCCTCCCCGCCATATATAACCCAACTAGGTTCCAAAATTTCTCAAGAGTAACATATTTTCAATATTTTCATTCCATCATCACAAAAAATGGTGTAAGCGTTATTAAAAATTATCGATATCATTACGTAATCCATGTAATCTTGTAACGCTATCCTAAGCTACCGCCAAGAGGAAACATGAAACCAAGCACATCTGGAAACATCAAGTAGTGGGAATTATAGATAAAATAAATAACCTACCCATTAGTCATTAAATGGATTCATTTCAAGAATGAATACAAATTTAGGCACATCAAAGGGTAATCCCATCTTCAACCCATCCCATAATCTTTGGTTCCCACCCTTAAACCCTCATGTATATCATGATGTATCTCGCTGTCATAGGTGTTAACTTCCACCACATCATGTGGGCCTCTCTACCCCATATATCATTAGTCATCCCAAGATCATCTATCATAGGCTCATAACACATCACATAGAAAGGCTCAAATTCTGAGAAAATTAAAATACATTAAAAAATGTATGTGAAACAGGGTAACTGGGACCTAAAATAATATATCCAACCTCCACATGAAAACATTCTCTCACGGCTCCCAGCACAAGGTATTCATCCATTATATTAAAACAAGAACTCTAGGCCCTAAATATTTATCTTTAACATAAAAATATGTTTTATTGCATCTTGAATTAACCAATTCATTATTCATAGGTTCTAACTAATAGAAACCTAAGAAATCATTTATAACAATCTATCAAACTATTAAATATTCTATAAAGCATCAAAACCAGTGTTATAAAACTATGAAAAGAAACAATCTCATTCAATATTCCTTATTAATATTTTCATCAACTATAATTAACATTCTATATATTATTTACCAATTACATTAACACATGGAATATAATATTCAATTAAACATTCCCATTGCATCAATTTTAGTTTCCATCAAATTATAAGAAACACCATATTCATTTAAACATGCCTCATATTTAATTCTTTATCCATGAAATTATAAATTACCGATGTTATGTTCTTAACAATTTTACAAAGAACAGAACATGATAAACCATGCATAAAAAATGTTATATGACACATGCATATTGTGGTGCATGGAAAAAAGAAAAATTCTTATCCTAATACAGCAAAGTGGTTGGGCAGGGTTGTCTCACTTGAGGAGCATCGTAGTTAGTTAAATCACTAATTCTAATTCACCAAATCTAATTTTATTAATTAAAGAAATAAATTTTTGAGATTTAGGTTTTATGAAATAATTTATTGAAGAAATAAATTGTCCCAAATTCATATGTAAATACTAATGTAAAAAATTTCAAGATAGATATTGGTCCTGGGGTTGGATATATAGGCTCTATCATTATTTATTGTTTGTCTAAATTTTATTTAAAAATAATTTTATATAGTAAAAGGATTGTTACTCTATACATTGAGTGGGTCCTTTTCTTACCTATAATGACACTTTTTTCACAACAAAAGTTCACCTCCCCTAGTAGGAAGTATAGATGAATTCATGATTCTTTTCATGGTGGAAATTCACTACACCCAGCATTTCACTCTTATCCACCACAAAAAGAATTTTAGAATTGAATAATTTAAAGTAATATAACTAATAACACTGTGAATCTACCCTGAGGGCCAAGCCTCATGTTAGTCACTTTCCATTGTGAAGTGAATAGAGATCACAGTGGAAAGAGAGAAGAGATAGAAAATAATATTAGGGTTGGAAGAGAAAGAGGTATCGGAGAATATGTAAACACTTGAATTAAAAGATAAATGTGTAACATGGTAAAAGAAAACAATAATAAAATAAAATAAAATAAAATAAATGCTAAATTAGTATCATCCCTATAGCATATCATAGTGGTGAATCCTTGGGATCTGATTGATTTTTCTCTTCTTCCTTTTCCATTTATTTAAAGGGATCAGTTGGTGCATGGGATGCCATCAATGGTGTCATAAATGAGTTAAAAAGTCATCTTGGTGGGTCTTGAGCTCTTAAATGATGTATTCCCCATTAATTGCATCAGATCATTCCATGTTTTGGGTATTTTCACAAGTATCACATTATGTAAGTGATATTCACAACATGTAATGTGTAGGACTGGACCCTTGACTTCCAAACGATTTCATATTATGAATAGTTGATCCACAACATGTGATGTGTGGGAAAAAACATTTCATGACCTGTTTTCAAACTATATAGTTCTTCATGTTATACATCGTTAATGAATTAAAAGACATGTAAAGTTGATTTTCAACTGGTTTCTCACTAAATCATCCTAGTTATTCATTTTAAAGCTTTAGAATTGTTCCTTGACTTTATTTTGACTTTGATGCAATATCAATTAACATTTAAAAATATTCTGTCACATCATGCCACTTCCTGATGTGGTGTGAACTGCCTTAATCGTACTTAATTATTTCTTTTTTTTTATTTTCCATATATTTATAGTATCCTTCCACAAATCAAAAAAATTAAATAATGGAAAGAATAATATATTATAGTGTAAAAATATTATATAAAAAATATTCAAAATATAAATATTTAATTATACCGGAATAAAATGGATTTCAAATTGTCTAGAAAATAAATAGGGAACCTATTACCATGGTGGAAAGAAACAATATATGATCACTAAGGATAAACCAATTTCATGATTTAATCTAGTTAAATATTTCTTAGGTTAATTTCATTACCATATATAGGGATAAACCAGGATAAATTTATGATTGTTTGTAAAGTAAATAGGATAAGAAATGAATCCCATACCTTTAAGGAACCAATTTTATTCACATGATAACAGACCAACATCATGGATCTGATCACCTCAACTAAAAAAATATAGCATCCTTCGAAGGATGTTTCTCCAAAACCATTCTAACAGCAACAAAACTTCATTAGAACATGGACAGGAAACTTCCATCGCATGGAAAGAAGAAATTTAGAGTAAACGAGGTTAATAATCCACAATATAAGAGGGATAAATAACCTCTGATCACCAGGGATCCAATACGGGAATCCAGGAATCGATCCCCTTTTAAAGAATCTTGAAACTTCTGAACAAAACAATGTTGGCCTCTATAAGATTTGGGAGAAAAATGTACATTTTTTATCGAGTGGAGGGTGATGTGAGTTTTGTATTGTATTTATCTACATGGGTTTATGATTTTAATGGCTCATTTACATCGTAAATGGTCCATGTTTTATGTTTTTCTGAAAAACACATCACCTCATGCTGCACAGCCTATATTTAATTCATGTCATAAATTTTATATTAACAGTCTGAGATTATCGCCACTATTTTCATTGAGTGTAAGGATAAATATATTTAAAATGTAAATATTAACATTATTTGGTAAATTCATATTCCAAAAATCACCCTACACAAGACAAATAACCCCATTTAGGCTACACAAGTCATTTACACCGTAAACTCCTCCTCTACACTATAATTTCTCCCTACTTCCAGTTTTTAGTATCTAAATGCCACTAGACCTTCACTGAGACTCTTTCAAGCTCTATAGGCTTTGGAAACACATTAAGGCTCGAACTACATGGATCTAGTCCCTTATATTTTTACATGTAAAATTTCAAAATTAAATTACACTTGATATCATAAAAAAGTTTTAAGGTATATTAGTAAAGAGAAATGTAAGGAGCTACATTTAGTTATTGAAAAAAAAAGTGAGTATCACTTTATTAGAGATTAGAATGCATTTTTAAAGAAAAATTTAAAGTGTTATATATTTTTAACAAAGGAGCACATGTAGAATTTTTTATAGAAATATTCCAAATATGATTATAATGAACTTTGAAATAATTATTAGTAGATAATAGAAGTTATTAACATCATTACATTTGATGTTGTGAAGTTAATAAGTCTGAATACCTAGTTTAAAGGGTTGAACATTAAGAATACAATTATTATGTCTCACCATTAATCAAACTTTATTTCTTTATAGTTATTTCTAATAGAAAGTTTTCAGAGGGAGGGTTTTCCTAGATGGTTACAAAGTGATGTAGAAGGAATTACGAATAGATGTAATGAGTTTATCAAAACCCTAAAACTGTAGCAAATATGTATCCTATATAGTGATATATCATATGAGATTTGATTAAATGGAACTTATGTATGGTTTTTTTAGTTTTTATAAAATATTTTATGAATACAAAATTCATCATGTTATAAAAAAGTCAGACTCTATTTTACCACTCTTTTGTGTTGGTTAATTATACTCAAAATGAGAAATATTAATTGGCCTCTCAAAGTATGACTTTGAGTTATCCCTAACTGATGTTCCCCTTGGATTATTATATTTTATAATTAAATGTTAAATATATCATGGTTAGGATTTTATATAAAGGTGTGAAATATTATTATATGGAACAATAAGAGTTTGGTTCACTAGATTACCTCTAATGTTATTACATGGAGTGCCACACACTATGTCTTCAGTATAGTATGAGTGCATGTTTCAAATTTTTATTTTCAATTACCTAATGTTGACAAGATATCTAGAATGAGAACCTTAGTACTTTTATACCTTTCTTTTTCAATCCTTGAGGCTTATCTAATCAAGGGTTGGATGGGTATCTTGTCGATCATGTTATTAGTAATATCTTAACTATGATGGTATGTTTCCTCATATGTGACTACTGTGACTTCTAGGATCTTGATTGAGATAGAATCAGAAAGTGTATAGTTTTAATTAGATAAGAAATGTGATGTGTTTATCTACTTATTGAGGTGAATCTGATGTTTTCATCTATAAGGGTGAATGACATGTGATATATTAATCGACCTGGTTTGTATATATTTAGAGAATCAAGAGAATATGAGTATATAAATTGCATTGAAAAACATGACGTGTTATGGTTACTTGATATCTTATAAAATATATCATACAAAAATTCATACTTATAGATGACACAGCCAGTAAAAGAGGGTATAAAGATACATGTATTTGATAGGGATCACACCAGATCCCTTTATAGCTTGAGCGATATTGATGCTTTTGGAGAGGCCGGTATATTCTTAAATTTATGAATTTTAGAATTCATATTTGTTGAAAATGACACAAAGTCCTATGGGGACATACTTTGTGGTTGACTAAATATGGATTTTTCTTTATGAAACATATAGTGCCTCTCTAAAAGTGTTTTAGGGTTTATCCAAAAGGATTTTTGAAAGGATAATCATAAGGTATTTCATATGATGTGAAACATGATGAATTTTATTATTGGTTTCTATGAGTTTTTTTGAATGTATTCAAAATTATATTTGGATATGGTTTCTCAAGTTATTTTATATGATACAATAAAATTTAAAATGAAACTAAGTCTATAAGGCATTAGTTCCAGTAGAATATTGAAGGAGATTTTCCCTAAATACATAAACACATATGATGAGTTTATGTTATATGATATCATGTGATTTTTGTATGTCATAAGTAATGAAATATATATTTCATATCAATACCTTATGAAAATTGTAGTATATTATATGGTATATTTGTATGAATGTATCAAGTGAAGATTTGTTTTATACTATTCATATAACTCCTTATAAATAAAAATGGCATTCGAACATTAAATATATATGTTCAGTTTATCTTCCATGTAGGAAATAGTTATTATAGAAGTCTCATACAATGAAACATATGGGTAGTTATAAAGTAAATTCATATGATAAATTCAGGAGTAGTCAAATCATGAACTCGCACATTATGTAGCACATAATTTAATGTTTCTTCAATTAGGTAGAATCCCTAAGGGCTTTATAAGGAGGTAGTAACCAAGATATGGGGTTTGTTCTAATATGCCTTAGCCATAGTTTATTATATCTTCCCAAGAGATCTCTTCTTAAACCTCATTTACCATGAGATACATTAGCATGTCATGGATAAAAGGAGAACTCCACCTGAATATCAAGTGATTCAGTTCATCTCAAGGATACAACATGGAGGATGGTGTATGTTGGTTTCCTCTTACTGATCATCAAGTATATGATTAAATGTGGTAGTGGGGGGACTATTTGATTAATGTTATATATTATTCTTCATTTTTTATATATGTTTTCAATTTCATGCATAGTGATATTGATAAATGTGGTTTCTAATTATTTCTCCTATGTTGAACAATTGTTTTTCAATCCTATAAACTCTTCAAATAGTGTATTTTGACATTATGTTGAAGAATGTTTTCATTTTTCAAATTTTTACCATGTAGAATCAATATCAAAAAATATATTTTTTATCATGTGTATATGGATTATTAAAATCACCTTCTATAATTCATTTGATATTATCCCGAAAATTGGATATTATTCTTCTTATGGATCATATAAAGGATAAAAAAATTCATAACTTTTACAATTCAATATATTTTATGAAAATTATTTTACCATCTAATTTAGTTAAATAATGATCATCATGAAAAATTAAATTAGTATTTTATAAAAGATAATATTTACTAATAAATAAATAATTATAATTCATGAATCATAAAATATAATGAATGAATTAACTGCCTGATGTGAATTTAATTTAAATTTTCATATTTATTCCCCATAGAGAACGAAATAATTCTAAAAATATTTTATGTATTTTTAGAATAAATTAAAATTATTTATTCCAAAAGTGATCAATGTTTTAATGATCTGTGAAAAATTCAAAGAGGCTAGGAACTGACTCCCAACCACTAGAACCAACACACAACCAAATGAATTAATCGAATCCTCATACACCTAATTCTGGAAAAACAAACCAAGGAAGAAAACATACCATCCAATATAATTAAAGTGGATTATTATGAGGCCAAATTTTTCATTCCAAATATGTGAAAGGGAAAAAATCCACTTGACCCAAAGGTATATCCCAACACTGAGTAATAATATAGTCATCCAACCCAGGACCACCCATGAAATCTAAGAAATCCATACCTGGTTTGAAGATCTTCCTCTGGGTTCCCTACATCCATCTTGAGGAATATCATGATCACCATAAAAGTAATATTCATCATTGTTTTTTAAAGATTATTGTCACCAACATGCACACCTCAAAGAACTGGTAGTGGAAACGAACCATAAAAAACCTAGAAATAACCAACTATCATCACTCTTCCAAACATCAACTGGTCATCATCACACCCCCACCATCAAACAGTGGACATTTCATCATCCAAATCATGTCCAACACAGAATTTTGATAAGTGAAAATTGGACCCTAAATAACACCAGAACATAAGAACAAAAAACCAAAAAATCAAATTTTTCAAAACCTTGTCTATCATCTTTAACATATTTACCTAATTGTGAACCCTTGAAACCCAACCCTAGTCTTAACTTCTCAAATCATATGCTAATGGGGACCAAAAAATAAACTCTATCTTATCCCTAAATACATCAACATAAGATAATGGAAACAAATAACATGAGCATCATTAAAGAACCACCATAGACAACAGAATAAAACCATACAAAGAGGAGAAAAAACACATGAAATATAAAAGAAAACACAAATCCTTATTCATCATCTTCATTAGAATACCATACTCATAAACCCATGAAACCTACCTATAACCTTCACTACTGGAATTATATTCCTATGGGGACCTCAAAAAAACCATACTATCTCCAAAAAAAATTTGATTGAGATAACGGGAGTGAGGAATACAAAATTGCAGAACCACCATAGAAAAACAAAAAAACAACAATCTGAGGACTAAAAACCAGAAAAATAATATAAAATAAAACTTTATGTGCTTGTAATTACTATTGGAGAAACCTCAGAAGATACTCAAATATATATTTTATAACTTACAAAACCAAAACCAAGATAAGGGGAGATCCTACATACTCATGCGTGAATAAAATTTACGTGAACTCCATCTCAAAACCATTGGCCTCTCCTCACCCTATCCCAAAGGAAAATGAACTAACTAGAGATCTATTAAAAATCTTCCATGAACATGATAGGAAAAACACTATAGACAGATACCATGCCCCCCAATCCCATCCCATCTCCAAATTATTGCCTTATCAAAAGTGATACTATAAAAAACAATCATTAAAGGGGTTATTTTTTAGATTAGTAGGGGTTATTGGTAAGTATTGATATATTGGAGAATTTAGTGATGGTTTTTCATAACTAATTAATGCCTTCCCTACCCATGGTTATTATAGATACTAATTTCCCATATCAGTCTCATACATTGAGAAAACTAAACCAGGTGACCTATGTTGCAACTCTATTGAATATTATATATATCTTCATTTTAAAACATAAAAAAATGTATATATACATTTATGTGTGTGTAACATTATATATATTTATATATAGTTAAGTACAATTACATATTTTATTATTTCTAATGTTGTTATAAATACACTTAAATATATATATACATATATATTTATGTAATATTATGCATATATGTAATATATATTAAAATACATTTATAAAATTTGTTTAAATCAATATATATAATGTATTTATATGTTTTATTATATATTGTGTTTAAAAAAATTATATATTTAGATATTTACATATGTATATAATATATTTAATAATATTTTTATAGAAATATGTGTAAATAGTGTATTATATCTATATAATGTGTTTATATGATATTTATAAAGAGTATTTAAATAAAATTATTAATATATATTTATATTATGGACATATTTATATATTTTTTCATTTATATATACTTATATATATTTACAGATATATATTTAAAAATTCATATATTTATATATTTACATATGTAAATATATATATTTAAACCATAAATAAATCTATATATGTATATATTAAATGTTATTATATATATTTAGATATATGATGTTCTTATAAGTGTGGGTGTGTGTGTGTTTGTATATTGTATGTTTAAAAACATTTATATATATTTATTTATTTACATATTTATTTATATATATATAAATCATAAATTCACACATATATATATGTATATCCATATATTAACAGTTAATTTGAATATATTTAAATATATACAGTATTTATATATTTACATATATATTTATATATACATAAATATTTATCGGTATTTATAAATATATTTATAAAATTAAATACATTTATATATATTTACATATTTATTTACATATATTTACATGAGCACTTCTATATAAAAATCATAATACTTATTATATGTGTATATATTAATGGTTATCATTCATTTGAAAATATATTTTATTTATATATTTTCATATATATTTATTTTAATATATTTACATATATATGTTTATAATGCATTTAAAATTATTTATATATATAATGTATTTATAAATATTTTAAGATAATGTATTTATAAATACATTTATATCTATTTAGGTATATATTTATGTATATTTAAATCATAAATACATTTACATATTTATCTATTAATTGTTATTATATATATATACTTGTACATTTCATTTACAAAATTACATATATATTTATATAATTTATTGACAGACTACATTATATTGTATATTTATAATGTATTTAAATATTTAATTGTTAATTACAAATTATTATTATTGATTATTAAATGCTAATAAGTAATTAGTTATTATAATTTATAAATTATCAATTTCATGGATGGTCTTTAGGGTACTATCGTGACATGATGATAGGAAGATATGATGGGAAAAAGCATGCTCACTCAATTGTAAAGTATGAATTAGGTGTCTAATGATGGTCATTTTCATGGTCCCTCCCTCACTAGAGGGGGGCTCAACCCTTTCCCCTCAAGGATCCTCCTCATGGGTTCATCCTCATCACGAACCCCAAACCCTTCCCTTTCTTTACTAATATTCTGATTTTCCATAAAGTCATTAATTTCTTAAAAATTGGTCCTTCACTACTAATAGCTTCATTGAATTTTGTGGAAAGTTTATGGAAGCATATCCTATTCTGCTCTACTCAATGATAGTCAAATTTAGGTGAAATTTCCCTTCCATTGAGGGTTTTGATAGATATTTCAATATTACTTGGGGCCTGTATTGGTTGTGGCGATGGGGTTTCTTGATTCTTGTAATTTTTGGACATGTTTCTATAATGAATGTGACATGATCTATGTGTGTTCTGGTGCTCCTCACTTATAAAAATCACCTCACTTTCATCTTCTTATATAGTTATTTTATTTCTTTATAAATCATGATTCCCCCTCTGTGACAACTTGGGTAATTCTTCTTAGTATACCACTCCCTTTCCAAAACCCACATATCCATAAAATGATCAAAAAATTGTTGTTTTCTAGCATTATTTGGATGTAGGTATCAATGATTGTGTCATCTAGTCACCCCTCATATTTTTATAGAGGTTCACATTTCTAATTCCCCTATTTATTTTGTCTAGATATAAATTAAGGTCCAATATAGTTATAAATAGGTGTTCTATTATGAAACATGTACTGATTTTTTTCTAGATTACAGATGGTAGAAACATTCATCCCATAGGTGTCATTATAGTAGTACGACTATAGGAACATCTTCTATTGAAGATATGAATGCGGCTGGTTAAGGATGATAATAGTAAAAAGAAGGAAGGGTCCCCCTACACCCGATTAACTTTGAAAGTGTTATAAGAAATTTTTAGATTTACGCTAATACAATGAGCCCAGTTTACCCCCAAATTATAATCCAAAGGCCTATAGACCTAGTGTTGAAACATAACTTACTATAGAAAACAATTAGGGGGTGTTTAGTCATCATCTATGGTGTTTTAGGAGGCAAATAAAGAAGGGTATATAGATTGAATCATATGTGCAAGGACTCTAGGAAATCCTTTCTAGAAAGAGGTAGTATTTCCATCATTGGAGGCCGGATTAGATTCTGCTTCATCTACCATAGGGCTACTATAGGATCATATTCTAAATGTTATTCTAGAGTAGATATGTTGATTTATCTACCCCAATGGCTAGTTTGGAAGAAAAAGAATCCCTTTTGAATCATCAAGCTTCAAATAAGTTTTCACAAACTGGCTTGGAGCATAGGAACAATTTTGAGGGATTAAAGGAGAACCTTTAAGAAACATAAAATAAGGAGTGGAAAATTATATAATACATGAAAAATAACAGTAATTGGTTATAGGTTTGGTAAAAAGTTAAAAATAGAATGTGGTTTCCACTAATTAACATTACATCTGATCTAATATAAACTCTTAGGATTTATTTAGATATACAGATGAATTTCAAGTGAAATAGTTGTCTTAATCAGGAAGGAGGTAAGGAAAAAAAGGGGAAGTATATGTGGGATAATTTTCATTGGACATATAGAAGAAAACCAAGTGGTGTAATGATTATTCCTATATATTAAAATCAATTGCTAAAAGACCAATAGGGAACCCATCATCTTCAAGGATCCAAGTCACAAATCTAAATATGAGACCAAGGACCAAAACAATTGAATAGCCCCTAGAATGGAAGGGAATCATGGACATCTTCCCCTCACATTTCTGAAAGAAAATTAAATACTTATATGATAGGTATGGACATTACATTGAGGAATAACTCGTTAGGGAATAGATAATTAAATTTGATTTGGAACTAGAGGAGATAATAAAAATGGAAGAGAAATTACATTCATATGGTCAAATAAAGATAGATTAAATTGAATATCATCATAATTCAATGTGAGTATTATGGTTTTAGGGTTTGATATGTTTTCCTTTGGTGAATATCTTAAATTTTTTGATTTCCTAATCAGTTATATTAAAGAGAACAATCATCTTCATTATGACCATGATATCATATACTTAACCTAGAAGTACCTGGCTAACCCTTCTAGACCATAAATTAGTGTCAGAATTTGTTTTTTTAATACAGGTTATTGATAACTTAAGAATGTATGTGGTCTTTGAATGGAGGACTTATTTGTAAGGGTACCAACTCAACCAAAAAATTGGCTTTTCAAAATAAAATATATTTATTTTAGGGGTATTAATTAGAAATTATTAATAATTAAGTACTAATTAATTATATTAAAAACTTCTGTTAAATAATAAAAATATTATTGTTGTTTTTGTTTTTATGATAGTTTGTGTTTTTTTGTTTAATCTATTCATTTAATTTCAAAAATTTATAGGGTTTTTCACATATATTTGTGTGTGTGCAGGTAAATAATTTTTAAAAATATATATGTATATTAATATACATTAATATTTTTTTGGGTGTGTAACTATATATATATATAACTATGTATAAATACATATGTGTGTATGTGTAATTAAATAATTATATACTCAAATGTGTATTTATATATTTTTATATTTACATATGTATATATATACATGCATTCATACATACATACATACATACAAACATAAATACATACATGCATGCATACATTTATACATATATAAAATTACATATTTTATATATTTATTTATCATTATTATTGATTTAAATTTAAAAAAATAATGATTTTTATAAACCCCTACTAATATAAGTGATTAATAGTAGTTTATGTAACCTTTTAGATCACCTATAAGCAAACTCCTTCTGCTCACCTCAACTAACCCATGGTCTAGTGAACATCACTGATGAATTTGTAGAGAATGGGAGGAATTACCTCAAAATAAACCTACCACCTACTAGCAAACACCATCATCCACCATAAATTCATGAAATATAAAATTTAACAATGTAAAAAATGTATATATATATATATATGATAATATTTTTCAGTATATATTGCATAATGGTAAAAATAAATCTCCAAATCCAATATCAAGTCCCAAATATATATAATACCAATAATTGGTGGTGTAGTGGTGGTTGTCATAATGATATCTTCACTCCACTAGCTATACAAATCATCCTTCCATCTCCTGACTCTAGGTTCATTCATCATCCATATTATCTGATCTACGTGGGCACAAAGTGATCAATTTGTAAGTTCACATGTATAGGTGAGTATAACAATACCCAAAATGGATATCCTAGGTAGTGATATGCCATTATATATATCTACTCTTCATATGTATCAATGAAAAGTAATATGTAAACAATATAATGTCTCCTGACTTCATCATCATACATATCCCTAATCAATCATGATCAATATAACTGTGGTTCACATTAATCACACTTACCAAATAGAAAGGTAACTAGAAAAATAAAAGCAATAAGGTCTCAAAAACCAACATGGATTTATTGGATAGTAATTTTCCTTATATACACTAATCATGAGATGTTGTAAGAATTACATTTCTCCACCTATCATGGATATACTAAATGAAATAAACATATCCATCTATCAATGAAGTTCTAAAGGAAATACACGTCTTCAATTAGAATAAAAATACATCTCCATAGATAGAAACACAGATATATATATATATATAAACTCTTAAAGAGATAGAAAACTCTAGGGAAAATATTTATACTAGAATACTATAGTAAAAACACATCTTCAAAGAGGAATTTTAATACTAGGTCCTCCCATGTCCCAGTGTTATGGGTAGAAGGAGTGTTAATATTTTTGTACATCACCATCCACCTTAATCCCAAAGTTATGGGAGATAAATTTTTTCACTACTTGGGTGAAATATCATACAATGCATTAGTTTATCAAGGATTATAGTGTATTTAATCATCTCCATCTACCATTAAATAATGTTCACACATTAGGGATACTAGATCAATTACCCATATCCATCTATCTAATACTAAAGATACTTTTGGAAATACTTATCTTCAATCATCTCTTGGAAATATATGATCTATATCAACCATGATATATGGTTGATTAGAAGTATATGAATGCTTAAATCATCATTAACCTCGACCTATATCAATGGGTGATAAATAGTATGGTCTTTTTCACCTCACTCCAACCCTAGACAGAGGGTGAGTTTAAAGAAGATCCACCATTACATCCCATCACCATTGATATCCATATATTATATGTAGAATCACATATCAGAGTAAATGAGTATACATAATCAATCCCCTCATACACAGTCATGGATCCCCTTATCATCCTCACAAAATTTCTCTTGTATAAATCCATGTACTACATTATCCTCAATGGATGTGAACTTTATAAAATCATTTAGAGTGAACAATAATTCAACAATAGATGAATTTTTTTATTTAACTATCTTACTAGGCATAGTATAAATTGTTACATTCCACTATCCTCATATAATTCATGTTAAAGTCATAAAAATAAACAAAAGGTCCTTATAAAAACTCCCGAGAGAAAATCCAAACCATCACAATATTAATTGTAAAGATCCCACCACTTTATTAATTAAGGTTTTTATCATTATTCCTCAGTATCTTTCCATAATTCATATCATATTTATTATATAATTCCAATCCCTTTGGGATCATTCCAGGCCATTTTAGGCAATACCCTTCCTCCAGGTTGTATTATCATTTAATCCCAAACATTGACTTATAATTTAAAAACCATTAACACCCTTTATAATTCATTCTCATTATCCAAATTTATTATTTTATTAAATTCCATTTTATACCTTAATAAAAATTACTTCAACTGTATCATCCAATCAAATGAATAGATTTTCATTATTAATAACCCATTTAAATAATTCACCACTTATCATTATCACTATATTATTTACGTGGTTAGATCAAATTATCCATTATTTATTAACAAACCACTTTTATTTACAATATTATTTCCATACCAATGCTTTATTATCATCCATCCAAATCATATATGATAAATGCCTCAAATTAATTACTTCATAATTAATTAATAATCATTATAAGTGTTGTAAACATATTTAAAAGAAATAATTATTAAGTTAAATAATTTTATTTCTTGTTCATAACCTCTTTTCACATCTATTATGCTACCAACTACGAATATTCATCACCTATCATGATTTTGTAACTTTTTTTATTAAATAATCCTAATTTAGTTTTAATGTTTGATAACATTCATTTTAAATATTACTATTTCAATAAATAATAATATTTCATGTGATCACCCCATGTAAACATGGAATTCAAGACCTATAATTTACATACCATTGATTTGTTTCCTTCCATAAATGAATTATTGATAATTAGTTGCATTCCTCAACTTATCTAAGTGAAAAAATTAATCTCACTACATAATCCTCATTGATATTTCATCATATTATTATTATTCAATAATATTATTATTAACTTGATCACTCATCCCACACTAATATCTCTGTCTAAAAAAACCATGTTCCACTAAGTCTATTCTTCTCGATCAACTTATATCTGGTGACCTGATGTGATAAACTAGTCTCACAATTAATTTTAAAAAATTAAACGATTATAATAGTTATAAAAATACTTTCAAAAAATATTTGTTACTAAAATACTTAATTTTTCCACCAAACTGTCTAAAAATGACCCAAACATGGTTCTATTAGGTCCAAGATGTCAAAAGGAGCCCAACATAACTTTTGGAATCAAATTTGGAGCCCACATGCTCCTATACACACGGGCCACTTCTCAACTATTCTGAGGTTCCATGTAGCACTCTCATGCACCCTCCACACCTACTTTAGTGATCTACCATTCCTAGATTCCTCTTAACCATTATATCCACAAATCCCATAGATCAGGCAACACTTGGGGTGCCAAATCACCCTCATTCCATGCCTTCATTGTTCCTTGGTCGTTGTCTTATGACCAAAAGATCACATAGATTCTAATGGCTATATGGCCTTAGAAACTATTGTTCAATCCTTTGGATCAGAAAAATGTCCATAAATCCCTAATTTGTGATACTCATGCTCAGACTAGGTGATACATGGAAACACATGTGCTATCTGATCCAAGATTGAATGGCCCATATCCTTCCACTAATTCCTCGTTAAAGATTCATCATCCATCATTTCATCTCCATAATACACAACCACTAAAAGGTATTCTACCATCACCCAAAACTACAAACATTAAAGGTTTGGTAGATATTGACCCCCTAATATTAGATCTCATTTTAGATTCTTAGACTCGATCATATAGGGGCCCTAAATTTTAGAGAGAATATAAAATTCAAGATATCTTTTTTTTTAATTTTATCACAAGAAAAAACTCTGATTAGAATGATTAAAAGGGGTTGGATTTATATTATTGATACATTTAAAACAAGGTATAATGAACTCATTGATTCATTAAAAAAATAATTTTTTATATATATTTCGGATTACACTTATATAATTTCTCTCTAACATTTCATAAAATCCATACATCATATTTCAAAAATCCCAAGATCAGTTGGTTCACATCAAAAAAATAATAACAAACTCAGATTTAATGGTTTGACTCAGAAAATAGATCATAAAATTTTAATAGAGATGTTTAAACAAGATATGGGTTCACCAAAATCAATAAAGTATATATCTTTTGCATATATTTTATGTTCTCTGACCTTGATCCCTAAAATCTGGTGACTTTTCATGCATATTTCCTCCCCCAAGAATCCCAGCACCCATATAATTCTCTATAAATTATGAATAAATATGGAAGATTCTATGTCAAGAATAAATAAGGAATTATTATTTAGTTTTAATAATTCTTCTAAAAAGTCATTACCACTAATACGTGATGACTAAACATCTCTCAAAAATTACACGACACCATATCTTATGGTAAAAATCCCATTATAAACACAAATAAATGTCATTTTTCCCAATATGACACCCCATGGAGGGTGAATTTATTATTTTTAACAATTTAATCACACGTCAATAATTTTGTTTAATATCAATTATGTTGATCAACGGGGATTCTAAATCACTTCACTTAAATTATAATAATTGTTAATAAACCCATCAACACTGAATTGGTCATTAAATCTTAATCCTAGGTAAAGTAATCCTTGGGTGTGAAACAAGACTGTTATATTCTCCCCACCATAAAAATTTTCATCCTTGAAAAGAAAAAATCATATACCTTCTGCCTAACACATTCATCAACCTTCCATCCTAAAATATGGAACCCTCAAATCAATTTCTTACTATATATTGAATGTAATGATATGTATGGTAATAAACCAATATATAAACTTTCATGATATCTAAAGAAAAAAATATAATTTTCTATCTCCTCACTTTGCTAATAGCCTCAAGGATATCATTTAAAACAAATTCAGTTGTCTAACTAAACATTATATGGGAATCTCATTCACATAGACTATTCCCATAGTAAAAACAATTCATCTTGATACTAAACTATGTCAATATCCTCAATAACTTAATAAAAGAATCAATTTACCAAAATAGTCAACTGTTGAAGTCATGATATTCTATATTCCATCACTCGAGTTTATGAGTCTCGCTCAATACATTATTTTATACCTCATCATCATTTACCATCTATCCCTAAGAGTAACATCAAGCTCCCTACTATAAAAGAAAGTATTAGGGGTCATATGAGAATATATCTATTCATAACCAATTTCTTCACTAATCACTAATCATAATAATAAACAATACTACAATAAAATTCAATTCTAAGTGGGGATTATTAATGGTATAATCATTTTTAGTCACTTAATCTATTTCACCACTACCATTTTACTTTAAGTAAATAACTCCTCATTGTAAGACTCATTTCTCAACCCCAGGAGAAATTTAATTAACAATCATCCATATCCATAAGACATTACCAAACTACTAAATATCACAACATGATAGGGTCCTTTTATATCCTTGGTGACCATATATATTTACTAATAACACTCAATTTCATAAGGTTCACACATCAAAAAAATTATTTATGAATTTATCTTCCTTCATATAGGGGATCGATGCTACCACATAGTATGAACAATATCTAAGTCAGTCCTTTGGAATCCCTTTATCTAGAGTGATGACACAATATACCATTTATTATTCTTGTATCAGGATTTCATCACAACCAATCATTCACAACACAACATTATAGTCTTGTAAATCCTTACCCACTATCTCTCATATAGTATTTCATCCTTCAACTGATACCCAAAGGTGAGTAGGCTGATAGGTCTCTTACCAGTGTGTCCCACACAATATTTTTTGATAAAATCAAATCAATTATGAAATCAAAAAAAACATATCCTAGATCTATATGATGCATGATCCTCCCTTTATAAACATAGTTCATATAATTAGGATTCTATAATTTTTCATAAATAATATTAAATATCCATAATGCAAAGTCTATCCACATCCTTTACAAAATCTTCTATTGTGACTACATGCACTATAAATCCTTTGTCAGACTACTTCTAACTATACCATTCTTTCTCATATGTGACTAACTCCATACTCTATCCTGTCAATCTGATACCAATATTTCAAATCTCCGATCACAAGTAAGTAAACTCACCAATCTTACCTCAACTATGACCAGGACTAGTGACTGACATTGGGGTATCTGCATAGCTTAGCACACATTTTATCTAAATCAAGCTTTCACTAGTTATCATACACTAAAATCCAAAATAAATGCATGAAATATAAAATTGAACAACATAAAAAATGAATATATACATACATATATATATAATAAAAATATCTATGATATGACAAGAAACAATATAAATAACTCTCTAGATCCAATATGACCTTCTGAATAGATGTAATTCTGGTCACTAGTGACATAATGGTGTCTAGAATTATGAGATCTCCACTCCACTAGTTATCCACATCAATCATCCATCACCCTGCTCTATGATCATCCATCATCCATGTCAGTTGATTTTCATGGAAATAGTGAGAACAACATGCAAGTGAAAATGTGTGTGTGAGTATAAAAATACACAATATGGTCATCCTAAGTAGTGATATGACCTCATATAAATCTAGTGTCTATGTGAATCAATGGTAACTAAAGTGTATATAATATGATATCACATAATTTCATAACAATACTTATCCATGATCAATCATGATTAATCTTCCAATGGATCACATTAATCATGATCATCAAATAAAAATGGTTCCATGAAAATAAAATCAATCATGTATCATAACCCATCATGGATCTCCCACCTGGTAATTCACACTAGATACATTGATCATGAGATAGTGGAGGAAATATACATATCCATATGTTTTTTAAATACTAGAGGAAATGCACATCTCCATATATCACTAAAGTGATAAAGGAATTACACATCTACATCATGAGTAAATACACATATCTAAATCTAGTGGTCTATACATGTATGGATTCTATAGAAAATACACATCTATAGGGTTAAAATTATATAATATAATACTAGAGTAAATACACATAACTTGGGATGTAGTTGTATATCATATTCTCTTATGTCCAAAATATATGGGTAAAACAATAAATAGTATTTGATTCATCATCACTGACATTAATCCCAATATTGTGGGATAGAAAGGGTCTCGCCACTTGGGTGAAATACATTCCATGAAATTCTCATATTGAGGATGATCATCTCTGTCTATCTTGTACAAGAGATGTTGGGGTAAATACTCATCTCCAATCATATCCTAGAAATATATGATCTTTATCATCCGAGAGATGTGTATAAGTAGATGTAGATGCATGCATAAATCATCTTTAGTATTTACCCAGGTCAATGTGTGAGGAGAAGTATAACCACAGTAATATCACTCCAACCCTTGATAGAGGTTGAGTGTAAATGAGATCAACCACTTCATCTCATCTTCATTGATATCCATCCATTATATGTTGTATTATAACTCGTAGAAAATGATTATACGCAATCAATCACCACATACACAATCAAGGATCCCCCTGTCGGCCTTGAAAGACTCTTTATGTATCAATCCAGATACTATATTATCCTTATCACATTCCCATATATCAATATCATAAGGATTTAATAATATCTTTTTACCAGATAAATATTTTTAATAAATTATCCTACTAGCCACATCAAAGAATAATAGGTGTCACTATATTCATATAAATCATGTTCAATATATCGAAATTTACTCAAGGAACATCGACTGATTCTCTGAGAAAATTCAAAACCATATAAATAATTATAATAAAGGTTACACTAACTTATTATTTAGGGTCCTCATCACCATTGTAAATTACCTTACTATCATTAAAAACACATTATTTATGTATTTCAAATCCCTTCATGATCATGTCATACCATTTGAGGTAATACCCTCTTCAGCATTATATCATTATTTAATTGTCATTATTGACTTATAACATTAACTACCATTAAATTTCATTCCATGCTTATTATTATAATAAATTTTATTCCATGTCTTGATAAAAGTGATTTCATTCATATTAACCAGTCATCTTTATAGATTTCTCTTCTTAAGAAAAAATTTAAAGAATTATGCACTTCTTATTAGCATTGCTTCCTTTAATGAAGTGGTGAAATCACATTATTCATTCTTTATTGAAAACCTAATTTTTTTTACATAATTATTTTCACTTGATTGATTTATTCCCATCCATCCTAATAATGTATGATTAATGTATCAAAATTATTATTTTTAATGAATTCGTAATCTCAATAAGAGTTTTCAACCTATTAAAGAGAAATAATTATTATGTTAAATGATTCACAATCCTTTTCAAATCCTAATGTGACATCAACTGATCCACCAAAAAGGACCAATCACCACCTCCCATTTTTTAGGATCGTATTTGAGTATAATTCAAGTTCATTTTTATTGTTTGAAAATTTTTCTTTTAAATATTATTATTTCAAGATATGAAAAGAGTAATTATAACTCATATTTAGTTCAATATTTTGCAAATTACTTTATCAATTCTAACAGTAGTGTGGATATATTTATATTTATCAGTGCTAATTTTAGCACTGATATAGGTATATTTATCAACACATACAATATTAGTGATGAAAAAAAAGATAATTTATCATTTATTTTTAGTAAGTGTTAATAAATACCCAAATGACTTTATAAAAAACAATAAACATGTCACATATCTGACTTGTAATTAAAGATATTTTGGAATCCATACTCTACTAAACCCCCCTTGCATAATTTAATAAATTATTTTAATTTAAACATTTAATTTATGCAATATCCTCCAACCCTTATTTTTTGAATTTTTTTTTTGGATTTTACTTCATGAAAAATTATTCCACACTATGTCACGCTCTCTCATGGTAACCATTTAGGAATCTTAAAAACCTACCCCAATTGAAGAATTTATAAAAAAAATTATGTTTTTTATTTACCTATAAAATTATTATATATTGTTAAATGAGTTTTTTATTGTTTTTTTCGTATTTTTTATTATTCATGTGTTTTCCCAAGTAAATGTGTTTTCAAAATGTCACCTTAGAATGATATAAAACATAATATGTATTACGTAAATACTTTTTAATCTTTATATTAATGATTTAAATGATTCTTAACTTATTATTTGGTTGATTATTTTGAGATGTGTGGTTTAGAATTGTTTTTTAAATGATGAATAAATTGATGAACATGAAGTGAAATAGATTAAGGTTTTGTATTTTGTTTTCAATACATAAATAAGTAAGTATTAAATGTGGGAGATCACTGATATTCTATGAGATGATTATGATGAACCATATGAATGGTCGTATGTTCACACGTTGAAAGAATTTGAACACATGAATTTCTATGTGATATCATGTAGGAAAAACTATGACTTTGATATGTGTGCTTTAGTGAAGTGTAATAATGAGGAGAGAATCGTTATTTTAATTTGTATACTTCTGTGAGGTGTTACCATGATGAGTGATCAACGAAAATGATCTGTGTCCTTCTGTGAGGCTTGAACATGTTATGGAAGCATGTGTGACTATAGAGATTCATGGAATCATGGGATACCATGGACACACATTAAAGGAGAAGCAATTATGACCCACGCATGTTAGAAGAAACATCTATGAGTTCCCTTTTCCCGAATGTAGTGTTTCTCATGTTCAATAATCCCATTTTAGAATAAATTTGGGAGATTAAATTTAATGAGATATCTTAATTCTTAAATATCCTGATAAATACAATCATGATTCATCTACAATATTTTTTTGGATGAAAAAAAGGTAAAATATAGACTAGAGTTCTACTAAAACTCTTCAATTACACTAAAGAAAAGATGAAGAGAAAGATGAATTGTGTATATCATTTTTCAGAAAAAGAAAAAGATAGACTGGTCATGTTTTCCATTATTTTCACATTCAAAAAGAGGTGTTTAATACTGTTTTAATGGAAATTCGAAGAAGACATTATATAAAGCCTTATGTTTCATATAAAGGATGACACATCAGATCGCATTCATGTATAGTCACATGATATTATCATGGGATGGATTATTTAATTGTCATGGAGAAAGGGGGTATGGTTTCAATGGTATTTATGAGGAATAATACCAGCATTTAATTTGGAATGATTCTGAAACCATATAATGTATATGTTAATGCATATGTGAGTATTTAATGTGAATTAAATGTAGATTTAACGGAGAATGAACAGTCCATGAAATATATACATGTCTATATGTGTATATAAATATTATAGAAGTGGTTTATTATAGAAGTTATTATGAATACCAGAAACAAGTTTTCTGCAGATTTTAATTTGTAACTATTTATTCATTTTCATAAATATTTGAATAAATAATAAAGAGAAGAGGTAACTTACATTACATGATATATAATTTACAATTGTCGTAAGTCAAAAGATTTAAATTGTTTTGTTAGTGTGAAAGGTATAATAAAACATAGAGATGAATAAGATAAGTTATTCTTACTCACTGTTGTATAAGAAATAGAAGAAGAAGAATATCTTACTTGTATAATAGCAAGTGTAAAAAATTCAAGCAGCATGGTTAATTTTTGTTTAATCCTATTGGTGATGGTTCATAAAGTTATTTTTAAAAAAATCATATTATCTGTGGGAGGAGAACATACACCTTCAAATGACTATAGTTCAACATAATTTATCGATATATATTTATTGTTATAAAATAAAAAGAATTATTTTCTAGTGGACTGTGTGATCTCATATTGTCTCTAGATCATGAAAATGACTAGATACTCTTATTAATTAGTGAACCTTGTAAATTCATATGTTCTTTTAGGTGTGATTTTGTGTTGTGTTTCATTGGATTCACTTCTCCTTAAAAAAATGTGAATATTGTTTTAAAAGAATAAAAACTAAAAGGACAATACCACTTATTCAACCCATCCATCCTTCAGTGGTCACACAGGTCCGAACTTGTGCTTTTAATTTGTATCAAATTCAGGTTCATTCATTCACAGGTTGTTTCTTGAATTTTAAGGAAGAATAATTCTATCATGGATATTCAGGACATAGTTAATAGTAATGGGATTCATGTCTTTATTGGGGAGAACTATAATATCTAGAAATATATAATAAAAACTAATTATTTTCCTTTGTACATGAAGTTCTGGGAGATTTGGTATATGGTTTCATTCCTCCTTCTAAGGGTTATACCTTAATATCTAAAGATAATCAGATTATTGAGATTGAAAAATTATCTAAAACTTACATTCTTTTATATCTATCAAGAATTTAATTCCTTAAATTTAAATGAATTGGAACAGATAAAGGAATCTAGGATAAATTAAATAATGTCAATGAAGGAAACATAAAATTGAATAAATAAAAGTTAAAAATTTACATATTAAAACATGAATATTTTAAAATGTAATATGATGAATCATTTTGTAATTCCTTTACAAAGGATAATGATATTTCAATCATCGCCTTAGAGAAAAATTGGAAGAATCAAGAGTTATTGAAAATATATTGAAAATTATTCCTGGTATATTAGATACCAAAGGTTCATTTTTGTAATATAAATAGCTTAAAAAATTATATGGATGATTTTAATAGTATTTTCATTACATAAGAGATGAAAAAAATAATTCTGTCAAATTAAATGGAAAATTATTGTGAAATATCCTTAAAAGCCATTGAGCAAAAAAGTCAAAGAAATTTATTATTGGAAAATAGTTTTGTGACTCTAATTTAAAGGACAAAGTGACTAATAATTTTGATTAATTTAAGTATTTATTTTATATAAATTCAAATAGTTTTAGGTAAGTATAAAATAAATCAACAATTTAAGTGGTTTAGCATTAGATCTTTTGGAAACTTTTTAGAAAAGTTTCCATGACTAAAGGAAGATAAAGATAGTAATGAAGAAGTAGAAAGGATAATAAGTTCATTAAAGAATAATTTATAATAAAATATTATTTAAAAGTAAGAAAAAAATAAGTTTTACAAATATAAAAAATATAATTTTTTTCCAAATGTGAGGAAGACGAAGGTAGTGAAGAAGATGTGGAAGATGAAAATTATAGTTATAAAGGTGATGAGAAGTTTCTTATTACCAAGGTAAATGATTAGAGTTTTTTCAACATTGAAATAATTAAATATGAAGATTAATAATATAAAGAACTTATAGATTTCATTATAAAAATATAATTTAAATAATGTATATCAAAAATTAAAAATATAGATAAAGAGAACAAGAAGTTAAATAAATATGGACAATTTGTTAATAATCAAGAAATAATGCATGAACACGTAAAATCTAGATTGATAAAAGAGATTTATAACCAAAATAATTTACTTTCTAAGGATAAAAATATTAACATCATGATTAAGTAAATGATGAGAGTGAATGAGAAATAATTTGATCTTGGTCAATGGAAACTGGATAAAGATGAAAAAAGAATATATACCCTCAAAAATTCAAATCTAGGATTTGGTGAAATATATAAGTAGTGTAAATCTCAGAAATATAAAAAATATCATCATAAAAGTTTAATAATAAGGATAGAGATGTTGGGAAGAATAATAAATCCAAGAAAACTATGTTTTTATCTAAAACAAGTTAATTCGAAAATTATTGAATTTCTAAGAAATGAAATTTTGAAATAAAAAATTCTATAACTGGAGACTCTAATAAGTATGATAAAAATTCCATCATAAATAATAATATGTAAGGATTCTACTGAATATTTTTTCACAAAAGGATCCAAGGTTGATGGTTAAAAATATGATGGAATACATATACACAGTTCAGGGCAACATGATGTTTATAGAGGAAAATATTATTTCTATGTATATTGTTGGTGTTGTGAAGGATTTGGGAATACAAAAAAATTAGGTTGGTTTAATTATCAACATTATAATTGATCCTGGAGGTATTAGGGTAGATTTTTAGGTGGAATTAACTCCCCTAAATAAGATAGGCTCAAATATAATATGAAAGACCTATCTTGAATATTAAAAACAAATTATAATTTCTTGAAAATATTTTTGAGTGGTGTGATCATCTTCTAAATCATTAAAAAAATTCTTATGATTCTACTAGGTCTATAAAGTTTTTATGAAAAAAATCAAAAGCATTAAGAGAAAGAAAAGTGTGAAGAGAAGGATCATGTTGTTTAAGGTTACCAAGTTGCTCATTTTTTTGCATCTAAAGCCTCCCTAGAATCCAACCTCAAGGAATTTCTAAAAATTTATCCATCCCCCTAGGTAAAACTAATTTTTTCTAAGCTGATTCACTTGGGTTACATTTCTACAGAGATCCCTAAACGTCTAGTTTCCCCCTCCCTTCCCCTTTTTTTCATTTTTACCTTTGGATTGGAATAAAATGATTGATTAACTTGAAACTACAATAAAAGCTACAAAATCAGAATGAAATTGGTTATTGGACAGTGGTTTTATTTTGTACATTAATAGTGATTTAAATTCATTAAATAATTTTTATTAAAAAAAGGAATATCCAATTTTAAAAATGATGATTCTCTTAAAATAAATGGCATTGGATCTTATATTTTTTGAAAATAAAAGTTGATATCCATAAGTTCCTTATTTATTGATGGACTAAAACACAATTTATTGAGTTATTTATAGCTTTTTGATGAATTAAATGATGTTATATTTATAATGTATTGTTTTGTTTTGAAAATTTTTAATGATGGGGAAGTTTTAATAAAAGAAAAAGGAACCAAGGGGAACCTTTTCCAAGTTGGGGATACAGGGAATTCATGTAATCTAAGTATGAAAGAAGAAAATAAATTATATAATAGAAGTCTTGGACATATATTCTAGAGAAACATGAACAATTTAACACATGGAGGTACTGTTTAATATGTCCTTGATAATATAATATGTAGAGATTAGATTGTTCTATATTCTAGAAAGGGAAATTTTTAAACTCTTCACACAAGAAGGTTGAGATACATACATCTCATCACTTAGATATTATTCCTTATAATATATGTGGGCCCATGATAAATCCATCAAAAAAATTATATAGGTATTTTATTTCTTTATTAATGAATACACTCGTATTACATGAATTATGCTTTTAAAACATAAATTAGAGGCTCTTAAGATGGTCAAAAGTTTTAGAATAAGTGCTAAAAAAGAATATGGAAACTCTATAAAGACGATCCAAACATATAAGGGTATAGAATACACAAATGGAAATTTTAAAGACTATATTGAGAATCAAGTTATTCATCGTGATTTTAGTGAACCATACACACCATAACAAAATGTTTTTCATAACATAAAGAATATGAGCATGGTTGAGATGGCACAAACCAGGGAAATTGAACATGATACTTCTTAGTTCTTTTGGAGAAAAGTTATTGGTGAAACAATCCACATTCAAAATCAATGATTTTATATACCAAATTGAGATATTTATCTATATGATATGTATTATAATAAAACCAAAATTTTGTAGTATTTATGCATATTTGGAATCCCATTCATTCTAAAATTCAAGGGTGATAATCATTGGAATCTTGATCAAAGAAGATTTATTTGTATCTTACTTGGATACCTTCCAAATACTATAGGATATTTATGTTATAACAAGTAAATTAGAATAATGTTTTATTATTATTATGTAAAATTGTTGGAACATTATGATAGAATGGTCTCATAGTTAGTTGCAGAAATAAGAATAAATGAAGATGAAGTTGATTCTGTTAAATAACATAATAAATTTTTTTACAAAATAAATGATACCAAAAAATTATATAATTATAATATTGATTCATCCATTTTAAGTGATGTAAGAAAATTTCATTAATATAATCCAATACTATGGAAGAAATTGGAGATTGAAAATATCATTGGTGATCAAGTTCTGTTGTACCTCTCGAACCCCTCGAGGTTTGATTTTCATGATCACAATCACCCTCTTATGTTTCTAACATTGTGTTTTAAGTGTTTGTGTTGATAGGCATTTGATTGCCAAGAAGTTGACCAAGGAAGAGGCAGAAATGGACTGAAATTCAGTCCACCGGCCGACCGGTGGCTTCACCACCGGCCAGCCGGTGGCACCCAGACTCAAGGGGTAGCTACTGCCTCCCCACCGGTCGACCGGTGGCTCTGCCACCGGTCGACCTGTGGCACCCAGCACAAATAGTGAGACCTACTGTCTTTCCACCGGCCAGCCGGTGGCTCCTCCACCGGTCGACCGGTGGGGCCTGGACCAACCTCCTTCTCAACATCCAAGGCACCGGCCAACCGGTGGCCCATCCACCGGTCAGCCGGTGGAGCCAAGTCTCGAAATCTCCCAATTTCCTCAAGCACCGGCCAGCCGGTTGGACTGTACCGGCCAGCCGGTGGAGCCAGTCAAACTAGCCGTTGCAGTTTGACCAGGCTGGCCCACTTGGCTCCCAACGGCTCTTTTAGCCTCTCCAACGGCTCCGAAGCCTCCCCAAGGGTTCCATGCCTATAAATAAAGGCCAAGGAAGCCCCGGACCACTACCGGAACATAAACAAAGCCAACGGACATATTTTGGATCAATTGGCCAACCTCCGGCGACTTCCTTCAAAGGAACCCCAAGAGCTCCAACAACTTCCACATCCAAGGAGCTCCACTCAAGAAGCTTGGGAGAGCACGCCCATCAACTCCATCATCCATTGGCGCCCGAGTCTTCCCAATTACGGGTTTTATTGCATTTATTTATTTTGAGCTTAAAATTGGGTTTGTGCCTACAAACCCCAACCCTTTTCTCTTCCCCCCTTCTTTTGGGTTTCACACCACCACTAAGGTGTGAAGAGGTTGTCAAGCCTTACCTTGTAAAAGGCTTGAGATCGGTGAGCTAGTCTTCACCCGTAAAAAGACTAGTGGGTTATTGCTTAACCATTAAAAGCATTGGGTTCTTGCTAAACCAATAAAAGCAAGCTGTAATAGGTCCTAGTGCTACCTCAAAGCCTAGTGGGTTTCTTGCTAAAACCATTGAAAAGCAAGCGGTAGGAATCTCTCAACGTTTGAGTTGGGAGCGGAGACGTAGGCCGGGTTTTTGGCCGAACTCCGTTATCAATTTGCGTGTCTTGCCTCTTTATTTCCGCTGCACTTTACTTTGATTTTTAATTTGTTTTTCTTTTTTTAAAAGGCAATTCACCCCCCTCTTGCCATCATTCCCGCCATTCTTCCGACCCAACAATTGGTATCAGAGGGATAATTTGAGTAATACCTTAAAAGGTTTCAAATTCAAAGATCCATTTAGATGGCATCAACCTCTTTCGCCCCCGAGGGCCTCTCATTGGGTCGGGCTCCATTTTTTGATGGGACCGACTATAATTATTGGAAAACCCGCATGACCACCTTTTTGAGAAGTATAGGATATCCCATTTTTAAAATAGTCATGCAAGGCTACACTCTCTCTTCCCCCGACGAATCCAAATGGACCCCCGCCGATATTAAAAATTTTGAGCTTGATGGAAAAGCCATGAATGCTCTTCATTGCGGGTTAGATAGAAATGAATTTAATCGTGTATCCACTTGCACCTCTTCACATGATATTTGGAAATGTTTAGAGCTAACCCATGAAGGTACTAGCATGGCTCAAAAGCAAGAACCGGCTCAAAAGCAAGAACCCGCTCGAAAGCAAGAACCCGAGGCAAAATCCGTACCCGCTTTCCCACTTCACAAGAAAAGGGCCAAGAAGAAGAAAAAGAAGAAGGCTTCAAAGGAAACATGGAGTGATAGCTCCACCTCTTCATTCTCCTCCTTCTCCTCAAGCGACCAAGGTACAAAATGCCTAATGGCATTCCATGAGGTAACTTCTTCCGATTCCTCTTCCTCATGTTCTTCAAATTCAAATTCTTTAAATCATCTTTCTTATGAAGAACTCTCACATGCTAGAGATCAATTAGAAAATGGTTTTCATGAGCTTTCATCAAAATTTGTCGCTTTGAAAAAGAATTTCAAAAAGCTTTCCTCCGAAAAAGAACAACTTCTCAAAGAGAAGGAGGAACTCACCCTTAAAATCCAAAATTTTCCAAATGTTGATTCCATGGAATCAACCATCAAAGACCTTAGGGAGACCCTTGCTAAGTTCACCCAAGGGGAACAAAATTTGAATAATCTCCTTGGTTCTCAACGTGTTTCTAGAACCACACACGGACTTGGCTACACCAACCGAGCTTCCTCCTCCCATCCACCCACTATTTTTGTAAGGGGGAGCTCCGAATTTAAATTTTGTAATTATTGCAAAAAACCCGGGCACCTCATTTATGAGTGTGATTGCAAAAATGCCCGGTACGGCCAACCCAAGTCTTTTTTCTTTTCCGATGAATTCTATAGGAGAAGACCCGCTATGAGACAAGTTTGGATTGAAAAATCCCTTCTTGCGAGTCTCTCCGGGCCAAAAATAGTCTCCTTTCCCCGGTGATTCTTTGTTTTTATTTAGGGGGAGTTAGGTTTGTTTAAGCCTTTTTGTTTTATTCAAACTTTCAATTTCAACTCTTGGTTTCAATTCTTTCAATTCAAAATTTTCTATTAAATTTTCTTTTCTAAATCTCCATCAGTTGGTATCGATTTTTTTTTAATTCAAAACTTTCAATTCAAATTGTTCTTCAATTTTTGATTCAAACTTTCAAAAATTTCATTTGGTTTCAAATTTCAAATTTCAATTGGTTTTGATTCAAAACTTTCAATTCAAACTGTTATTCAAATTTTTCAATTCAATTTTTCATTTCAAAATTTTCAACAATTGATATCATTTTCAATTGATTTAAAATCTCGTTTTTTATTACTTCCCTCAATCAAGTTTTATGCCCCACTCTATTTTGATAATCACAAAGGGGGAGAATTTCTTGATTGATTGGGGGAGAAACTTTTTTGATCATGCTTTGCTTTACATTTCATTTTATTTAAGCATTCCTTTCAATTCATGTTTTTACTTTAATTGTTTAAGTGATTGTGATCATCAAAATAGGGGGAGATTGTTGTACCTCTCGAACCCCTCGAGGTTTGATTTTCATGATCACAATCACCCTCTTATGTTTCTAACATTGTGTTTTAAGTGTTTGTGTTGATAGGCATTTGATTGCCAAGAAGTTGACCAAGGAAGAGGCAGAAATGGACTGAAATTCAGTCCACCGGCCGACCGGTGGCTTCACCACCGGCCAGCCAGTGGCACCCAGACTCAAGGGGTAGCTACTGCCTCCCCACCGGTCGACCGGTGGCTCTGCCACCGGTCGACCTGTGGCACCCAGCACAAATAGTGAGACCTACTGTCTTTCCACCGGCCAGCCGGTGGCTCCTCCACCGGTCGACCGGTGGGGCCTGGACCAACCTCCTTCTCAACATCCAAGGCACCGGCCAACCGGTGGCCCATCCACCGGTCAGCCGGTGGAGCCAAGTCTCGAAATCTCCCAATTTCCTCAAGCACCGGCCAGCCGGTTGGACTGTACCGGCCAGCCGGTGGAGCCAGTCAAACTAGCCGTTGCAGTTTGACCAGGCTGGCCCACTTGGCTCCCAACGGCTCTTTTAGCCTCTCCAACGGCTCCGAAGCCTCCCCAAGGGTTCCATGCCTATAAATAAAGGCCAAGGAAGCCCCGGACCACTACCGGAACATAAACAAAGCCAACGGACATATTTTGGATCAATTGGCCAACCTCCGGCGACTTCCTTCAAAGGAACCCCAAGAGCTCCAACAACTTCCACATCCAAGGAGCTCCACTCAAGAAGCTTGGGAGAGCACGCCCATCAACTCCATCATCCATTGGCGCCCGAGTCTTCCCAATTACGGGTTTTATTGCATTTATTTATTTTGAGCTTAAAATTGGGTTTGTGCCTACAAACCCCAACCCTTTTCTCTTCCCCCCTTCTTTTGGGTTTCACACCACCACTAAGGTGTGAAGAGGTTGTCAAGCCTTACCTTGTAAAAGGCTTGAGATCGGTGAGCTAGTCTTCACCCGTAAAAAGACTAGTGGGTTATTGCTTAACCATTAAAAGCATTGGGTTCTTGCTAAACCAATAAAAGCAAGCTGTAATAGGTCCTAGTGCTACCTCAAAGCCTAGTGGGTTTCTTGCTAAAACCATTGAAAAGCAAGCGGTAGGAATCTCTCAACGTTTGAGTTGGGAGCGGAGACGTAGGCCGGGTTTTTGGCCGAACTCCGTTATCAATTTGCGTGTCTTGCCTCTTTATTTCCGCTGCACTTTACTTTGATTTTTAATTTGTTTTTCTTTTTTTAAAAGGCAATTCACCCCCCCTCTTGCCATCATTCCCGCCATTCTTCCGACCCAACAATTGGTATCAGAGGGATAATTTGAGTAATACCTTAAAAGGTTTCAAATTCAAAGATCCATTTAGATGGCATCAACCTCTTTCGCCCCCGAGGGCCTCTCATTGGGTCGGGCTCCATTTTTTGATGGGACCGACTATAATTATTGGAAAACCCGCATGACCACCTTTTTGAGAAGTATAGGATATCCCATTTTTAAAATAGTCATGCAAGGCTACACTCTCTCTTCCCCCGACGAATCCAAATGGACCCCCGCCGATATTAAAAATTTTGAGCTTGATGGAAAAGCCATGAATGCTCTTCATTGCGGGTTAGATAGAAATGAATTTAATCGTGTATCCACTTGCACCTCTTCACATGATATTTGGAAATGTTTAGAGCTAACCCATGAAGGTACTAGCATGGCTCAAAAGCAAGAACCGGCTCAAAAGCAAGAACCCGCTCGAAAGCAAGAACCCGAGGCAAAATCCGTACCCGCTTTCCCACTTCACAAGAAAAGGGCCAAGAAGAAGAAAAAGAAGAAGGCTTCAAAGGAAACATGGAGTGATAGCTCCACCTCTTCATTCTCCTCCTTCTCCTCAAGCGACCAAGGTACAAAATGCCTAATGGCATTCCATGAGGTAACTTCTTCCGATTCCTCTTCCTCATGTTCTTCAAATTCAAATTCTTTAAATCATCTTTCTTATGAAGAACTCTCACATGCTAGAGATCAATTAGAAAATGGTTTTCATGAGCTTTCATCAAAATTTGTCGCTTTGAAAAAGAATTTCAAAAAGCTTTCCTCCGAAAAAGAACAACTTCTCAAAGAGAAGGAGGAACTCACCCTTAAAATCCAAAATTTTCCAAATGTTGATTCCATGGAATCAACCATCAAAGACCTTAGGGAGACCCTTGCTAAGTTCACCCAAGGGGAACAAAATTTGAATAATCTCCTTGGTTCTCAACGTGTTTCTAGAACCACACACGGACTTGGCTACACCCGTAAAAAGACTAGTGGGTTATTGCTTAACCATTAAAAGCATTGGGTTCTTGCTAAACCAATAAAAGCAAGCTGTAATAGGTCCTAGTGCTACCTCAAAGCCTAGTGGGTTTCTTGCTAAAACCATTGAAAAGCAAGCGGTAGGAATCTCTCAACGGTTGAGTTGGGAGCGGAGACGTAGGCCGGGTTTTTGGCCGAACTCCGTTATCAATTTGCGTGTCTTGCCTCTTTATTTCTGCTGCACTTTACTTTTATTTTTAATTTGTTTTTCTTTTTTTAATAGGCAATTCACCCCCCTCTTGCCATCATTCCCGCCATTCTTCCGACCCAACAAGTTCAACATATTCAAGATAAAATAAAAATTGAGGATGACATATACCTCTATGATTTCACAGGTTGATTCAACAGATGTTGAAGAATCACAGAAGCATAAAGAGTGGGTTGATTCGATCAATGAATAATTGGATCAAATTAAGAATAATAAGACATGGGAATTAATACCCAAACCTCAAGATAAAAATTTGATTGGAATAATGTGGGTTTTTTGGAATTAGTTGATTGAAAAGTGTGAAGTGTTTAGAAATAAGGAAAGATTAGTTAGTAAGGGATACTCATAAGTTGAAAGAATTTATTTTTATGAAACCATTGTCCTGTATTCAAGACTTTAAACCAACATAATATTTCTTTCTATTACTTTTCAATGGAAATATAAGATATTCCAAATGGATGTAAAGTATTATTTTCTCAATTGAGGGATATAAGAATAAGTATATAATCAATAACTGGGTGGTTTATTTCTAGGAAAAGAATATAATTATGTGTTTAAGTTAAATAAGGATTTAAATGAGATAAACATTTCCCTAGTAGCTTGGTATTCCAAGATCCAATCATGTTTAAAGAAGATTAACATCAAGAAGGGAAGAGTGGATAGTAACCAAAACATTAAATAAAGTGAAGAGGTTTCTATCATTTTTATTGATTATGTTGATGATAACAAATTTGTTGGGAATAATGAATGAGACTATGAAATTTTTTCCAAAGAGATGAAAATGCTATTTTAAATTTATATACTAGGATAAATGATATACTTTATTTTCTTGAAAATATCTCCATAAAAAAGTATCATGTTTTCTTTTCATAAGATAAATATTCCAATGAGTTATTTAAAAGATTTTGCATGCAATATTAAAAACATATTTCCACACTTATCTTAGTGTAAAAAATATGATTAAGGATGAAATTGGAATGGATGTTGATCCAAAATAATTAAGAAAATTAATGGAATTATTTTTCATTTGATATCTTCAAGACTAGAATCAGTTTATGTTTTTACCCTCTATGCCTGATCTCAAAGTGAAAAAAAAAATATCACGTATTTTTTCCAGAAAAATAATTATTTTAAATATAAATAGAATTAAAAATTATGGTATAAATTGTAAAATTTACTGGATTTTTGAATTTATTTGGCTATAAAAATGAAAACTGGTCAAATTATGTTGATGATAGAAGATCTACATATGGTGGTGTCTTATTTCAAGGGAAAAGTTTTTTGAGGTGGCATACAAAGAATATAAATTCAATAAATCTTAGTAATATAGGATCTAATTATGTAAATGTGACTAAAGATAAAATAAAAATAATGTTAATGAATTCATGGTTGGAATAATTATTAGTTGATGTGAATCTTCAACTTCTCTTAGACCATAATAATCCAATTGTTATCAATCTAAAAAATAATATAGTGTGACATTAAATATCCACGCACATTGATATTAAATATCACTTCATCAAGGATATTGTAGAAAAAGAATGAAATAAATTTATAGTACGTCTCTATAGAGGAATAAGTAGCTAATATTTTCACTTAACCACTATCAAAGGACACATTTGTGAAGATGAAGTTTATTATGGGTGTTTAACCTCACTTTATTCGTGGATATGGTATGTGGTTTTGATCCCATATCTCTTTTAGTATTTGGATATTATTTTCAAATGGTGAGAAATATGACAACATAATTTTATCCATTCATATGTGATTTATCTTTCATGGGAGATCATATATTTAGGGGGTTTAAATGGGGTATGTTGTGATACTAGCATGTGTGAACTATTTTAAAATTTTATTGAATTGGTTGTAGTAACTTTTACTTAAAAGTTAAAGTGAATTTTTTTTAATATGTGAGGATTATTGGAATGATTGTTGATCACTAATTTATAGATATCATGGTTTTAGTATAAAATGATTTCTTTTTTCCTACATCAAGATTACTTACGTAGACTTAGAATTGTTGGATAGTGATCCATTGTTAGATTTTTAGAGATTTAGTGATTTATGTTCTTTAGTTGATAAAAAACATATAAATGGGGAATTCTTGAGATAATTAATTTTACAATTATTGTTTTATTGAATAATAATTTGGTGAAAAGGAATTGAAATGGATGAAAGTGTTTATTTTTTTATCAACACATATATCAATAAGTATTTAAAGCAGGAGATCATTGATCTTTTGGGAGATTAAGGTTTTTTGGCCACATGAAGGTTCGTGTGACCACACAATAAAATATTGTTACTTCATAAAGGTTTTTGAGACTAAATATTGAAATAACTAAGTTGTGATATGCATACTTTCATGAGGTGTGGTCGTGATGTGAGTAATATGACCATAAGTTGTGTGTTTCTGTGTGAAGCGACAATGAGGATTTAAATATGAGTGTCAGATCTATCCTTATATGAGGTGTCACCATGTGATGGAAGTATAAGAAACATTAGATATGCATGTAAGAATGAAAAAGTGTGTACATACCTATAATGATAAAAAAAACCTGACACTTTCATACCATAAGAAGATTATGTGAGTTCAGTTTTTTGGAATGTCGTGTTTCTCAAGTTCAAGAAAATTATTTGATAATAAATTCTAGTGTTGAAAAGTAATAATATCTACCAAATCATAAATATCATGATTCATAAAAGGATGATTTTAATTGAAAAGAAAAGGTAAAATAAATAAGAGAGATCCATTGAAAATATTCAATCACACTAAAGAAAATATGAAGAGAAAGACGTGTTGTGCATATCAGTTTCCACAAGAAGAAGATAGACAGGACAAGTTAGTTATGAATTTGACCTTCAAAAATAGGTGTTTTATTCTATTTAAATGGAAATTGGAAGAAGGAAACATAGAAATCCTTATACTGAATGTTAAGGATAACACATCAGATTGCATATATGCATATACAAATGATATTTTCATGGGATGGACTGTGATGTTTTATTGAAAGATATAGGTATGTTTTTTATGTTGTTTACGAGGAATAATTCCATGATTTAAGTTTTAATTATCTTTTAACCCTAAAATGTATTCATTGATGCATACATCAAGATTTAATGTTGAAGAAATGTGGGTTTAAGGGAGAATATAGATTCCACAATATTTATATATGCTAATATATAGTTACAAACAGTTACATATGTAGGTTATTATAGAAGTTATTATAAATATTTTATCCAAGTTATCTAGAGATTTGAATATGAAATTATTTATGTTAATTATTAAATATTTGAGTAAATAAGATTCAGAATAGGTAATTGATGTTGTACAACATATAATTGATAGTTTTTTCAGATTAAAAGATTGAAATTATTTGTTAGTGTAAAAGTTACAAGAAAAGATAGAGAATAATAATAAAAGTGATTCTTAATTTTTGTTATGTAATAAATCAAAGAAGAATAATATTTGACTTATAGAAGGAAAAGTGTGAGGATTTCAAGAAATACATTGACGATGTGTTGAATCTTGTTAGTAAAGGTTCATTCCATTATTGAAAAACTTCTTTTATCATGTTATCTATACAATGTGAAAATTTTAAGTCAAATGAATATAATGTAATGAAAGTTTTGGATATACTCTAAATACTGTAAAACACAAAGGATTGCTTTCTAGTAGATTTTTTGATATTAGATTGTTTCTTTATTATTCCAAGGACTAACAACTCTTATTGAGTAGGGAACCTTGTAAATTCCTTTGTTCCTGTAGGTGTTCTTCTGTGTGGTGTTTCAATAGAGTCATTTCTCTCTAAACAAAGGCAAAATATATTTTAAAACAATAAAATCTAACAATAGAATTCTAATTATTCACCCCCCCCCCCCAGTGCTCACATAGATCTCTAATGGTCCTTTTAGATTTAATTTTTCAAAATTATTTTCAAAATAAAACAAACAGTTATTAAATTTAAGGTCTTGTTTGGATTTGTTAAGTGGGCTAATTATTTGCATGTATAGGTTTTTGTTTTCAGTTTTTTATAAAATGAGTTATTATGTGTTTTATAAGTGAATTTATAATTTAAATTCCTTGTTTTTTGATGTTTTGGTAGAGTTTTTTTAATGAAATTTTTAAAAAGGTATTGTTAAACAAATACTAATAGTTTGTTTGGGAATTTCTGAAAATTAAAGTTAGTTTTATGTTTATTGTGTGTAATTATTTGAAGGGGAATAGTTCTTAAAGAAAAATTTCATGTTTTGTTTATGATTATTTTCAAAAGGTTCATATTTTTAAAAAAATACTAGCTTTATACTAGAATTTTTGTTAAATTTTAATTAGTTTTGATGAGAGGAAGTGTATTTTAGGTGCTTAAGTATTAATTTGGTTTTCATTTTAAATCAAAATTTAGGTATTTTCGCAGTGGATTTCTTGAGTAATGGGATCAATTTTAGTTTGATTTAATTTTTTAGAAATATTTTGGTTACTAAGGATATATTTTTGGTTATATTTTTTATGGATGTGTTTAATTTAAAAGAATTTTATAAGGTTTGATGGTTATATGTTGGTTTGAGTTACACAAGGATGCAAGACTAATAATTCATGTTTGAACCTTTTGTAATATTCCCAAATAAGCATATTGGGATTTTTATGATGTTTTCAATTCAAATTTTCAATCAAAAAATATTTTATTTGGTAAATAGTATTTTTATATTATCAAATTTATTTAAACATAATATCTTAGAGTTTAAACATGTCCTTATTTACTACTTCCTTCATTATAGGTGTAAACTTTCATTATGGTTGTTGACTTACATTACTCCCTTCTTTAAGTATCACCTTATGAGTTCATAGAAAATTGATAATGACTAACTATGTGGTGCAGTTAATTCTATAAATTATGATTAGAAATTACAAATACTCATCCTCAAAACAAAAACATCAAACATGTAGTATAAACTGAAGTCTGAGGTTAACCCATAGAGATTAGGATTGTTAGCATGAAATTTTAGATAAAAGGTTAAAACACATGATTTTAATTATTGAAATAAATATAAAACTAATTTGAATAAAATATATATATTAAAAACATATCAAGAATTTATAAATCCATGTTCATGTGACAGAGAAGCATCCAAAATTTTTAATGGATAATCATTCTCTTTAGAATTATATCTAAACAAATTATTTCTCATGTTGTTTTCTCTCTAACTTTTAAACACCTATTTTATTATGATCATTAGCTTTGATTAATTTAATAATATAGTTATCCAAAAAATATATTTAAACATATAAATTTAAAATCATTACATAACCATGAATGAATTAATGTAACTAGTTTATATATTAAATAGAAGTTATTAAATCAACATTATAATGATTTTTTTTAAAATAAATAATAGATATAGATGAATGATTGAATGAAATATCCCAACAAAAAATAACATTAAAAATAAATGAACATAAATACTCAACCAACTTTCATTACTAATATTATCACAACATGACTACACACCCATGTTATCTTAAGAGCCAGAGTATTAACCCATGTTAGACATAAGTGAGGTTCCAAAAAACCTATATATGTCAAACTAGAGGTATTATACACTTCAAAGATGTTGATCCAAATACACCAGTGAATGATTGAATCGAAACTTGATTTTCATATTTTAAAACCAATTCCTCTTTTTATAGAGAAAAATCCTCCCACATATCTTCTTATATCTCCCATATCATATTTCTTATTATTTGGAATAAAAATATATTTAAATTTTTTTAAATTGAGTGGGATATACTACATATATCACATGTGTATACATTATAATTCATTATTATATTCGTTAAAGTTATACTTTATATAATTTAGGCTTGGAAAAATGATATATTATATACATAACTTATATTTATTTATTTATTTATTGATAAATATGAATAGTATTCAACCAAATAGATGAATATGAATCAAAAAATTATGGATATTGATCAAGTGAAAAAAGTCTATAGTGATGGGTTTAACCAGTCCATCAGGTTTTCAACAAAGTGTAGAAATGAATGTTATCAAATCATTTTTACATGTTTACATTATTTTTATTCATGGTAAATGTTTTCATAAAATCTAGAAGAACACTTGCTACTTCATGGAATAGATTAAAGTTATAAATATTGGACTAAATATGGGGAAGAAATGAATGAATATAGTGACTGATATAACACTTTGGTTTATGCATGATCTAATATGATTAAAATAATAAAAGATGTTAGAGATTTTATTAAGTAAATTAAAATGGTAGTTGAAGGAAACCTTTAGGATTTTCTAAAACTATTTGATAATTTAAAGACTTATGAAATGATGTCATTATATGCTGGTTATACTAAATATATAACATTTCCAGCCATATTGAGGCTATATAATTTTAAATTTTTCAATTGATAAAGATACATCAGCTATAAGAAACTACTTGTTATATTGAATGATATATCACTAAAGAACAACCATCTTCCTTATTAATCATATGATGTTAAAGGGATGGTTTGTTCCATGGTTATGATATTTTAAATAATACATTATTGTCTAAATGACTTTTATTTTTTCACAATCACTATGAACCACTTAAAAAATTCACTAAGTGTAGTGAAACTAAATTCATGAAAGCTAAATTCTGTACCTAAAATGTTGTATGGTGCTTTCTAATTATTCTAAGGTTTCGACTAATATATAGAAGTAACGATATTTTAAGGGAATTGATGTGGCATGTATATATGAGAATTCAAGATGGTAAATTTCATCACCCATTAAACTCTCCTTGGTGGATGAATATTGATAAAGAGTATACTGAGTTTTTAAATGATCTGAGAAACTTCTATTTTTCACTGTCAATGGTTGGAATGAATCCTTTTTATGTAAAAAGTCATAGTCATAGTACATGGCTAGTTATGTTGGTAAATTGTAACTTTAAACTATGGTTATGCATGACGTGAAAGTGAATTATGTTATATCAGCTTATATCAATACCAAAATAAAGTGGAAATGATATTGATGTTATATGGTTCCATTGATCAATGATCTGAATTTTTTTATGGGATTCAAATGTTGCGTTGTATGATTCTTATAGAAATGAATAATTTAAATTGAGATACATGTTTTTCAGAATGATAAATGATGTTCCTAATTATAGAAATTTATTAGGATATATCATTAAATTAATTTTAGGGTGTCTCGTTTTTTAATAGGGGACATACTTAATTAGGTTGAAACATTCCTTGAATGTGGTATTTTAAGGACATCATAAATTTTTACTCTAAAAACATAAATATCAATCTTTAGTAATATAATTCAATGGTAATTCAAGATTAAATATAAAACCTTCTTCATTAATAGGGGATGAACAATTTGAGAAAGTAAAGTATATTTTCACAATTTTTTTCAAACCATTTTTGAAAAACCCTATAAATTTTTTTGTAAAATTAGAACAAGTTTTTTAGAAAAAAAATTGGATATGGTCACCTAATGGTCTTGAAAAAATCTTCATTCTAAGATAATGAAAAAGAAAGAATAAATTATACAACATAAATAAAAAGGTACAACACGCAAAAGTATATGGTTTAGATATTTTTTCTACAACATGGGGGAAAACACCACAACTTTCCATTAATTTGAGAGAGTGAGTTATAAGGGAACCTCAGGAATTGATAACCCTACTCAACCTGAGTTATAAGGGACCCCTTCTCGAAAAATCCCTCTAAACACCTTACTCGATTGATCTTAGTAAGGCCTTGAGTGAATCATTTTGAATGAACATGCATCATGGGGATTTCCCTCTACTGGGATGGATGAAATATCGTCCTCTTTCAACTTGACAATTTTTCATTGATAGCTAGAGGACAAAGTGTATATGTATTATCTTAAAATGGTTATGTAATTAATAGTTATATTTTTCATTAAAAATAATAATATAAATGTTGTATGATATAAAATAGTGGATTTTATCTAATAGTGGAAGTGATTCATGTATCAAGTACAAAAGATAGAAATCTAATTTAAATGAATATGTCATAATTTGAAATCATTAAAAAAATTGGGAGTTGGATTATATTAAATTACACGTGATAGTTTTTTATGAAAATGGGCTGATAATAGTAGTGAAATTAAAATCATTTAATTTTGATTCATTAAAGTGAATTTCAATACTAGTAGTATAAGTATAACAAGTCCATGATCCTGTAAACAAAAATTGGTGAATTGTTCTATTTTCAACTAAAACAATTATGGTGTCAAATGAAGTTCCCATTGAGGATGAACCTTTTAATAGGATGTAAAAATAATTTTATGGTGGTACCAATATAGATTGTGTATTTTATATTAGAGGGGACCACTAAGAGTGTATTTAGATAATTGATAGAGGGTCCAAATCAATTCAACTATTAATGAAAAAAGAGTTAAATGAACATGTCAATTTTATCTGATTAGTTTTTTTACAATATTTTTCTTCATAATATTATGGGTTCCCTACTATAATTATTTACTCTTAATTAAATGTTTAACTAGTTGTGAAAATAATGGATTATACACCTTTTGATGCTACCAATCCTAAGAAACATGGTGTAAATATTGAAATTGCAAAAAAATTAGAAGGTGAACAATATTCTAGAAGTGAGAAAGTGGTAAAATTAGATATGATTAAAAAAAATACAAGAGTGGAGTAGTGTGATAGTGCTAGTAAAATTTATTGAGGATAGAAGTAAAGGTAAAAAATGGAATTCACATGGTCTAACTATTAACCCCAAAAATTCTATTTTCATTAGTTCCATTGGGGTCATTACTCAAATTCACATACCGATAGGGAAGAAATGAGGGTTATATTATGATATAATTTCTCTATATTACCAAAAATTAAAATAATGAAACATTAGTTCACTCTTAATTTTACCTTATAGAGTATATTTATATTAAAATATCTTCAAATGATATTCATAATAATAGTTTTTGGAAAGAATTGTGGATAATTTCATACAATTCTTATAAAACAAAATCTTGGGAATTCTAGGGGGAGAGTAAAACCTCACCCACTTTCTATAGATACACACATCATAAAATAAGAAACTAAGAATGTTTTTGTTAGTCATCAGGAGCAAGAATTATTTAAGGTACACTGTAATTGGTATTATTTTATTTGAAATTACAAGTATTAATCACTTGGATTTAGAATTTTTAATATATAAAATAATAAAGAAGTAAATAAAATAAACAACTTACATTGAAGCCCATGTACCCCTATCATAAAGAAAATATGGATACGCTTCACTTGAAAAAATAATTGTATGTATTTTAAATCTATAGTAAAACCTTTATGTGATATAAAACAACAACATAATAATTTTACTTTGTTTTATTCGTATTGATGAAATATAATCTCAAGACACTTTCATCCCATGGAATTTGCAATAAAAGAAGGCTCACATACATAAAAACTGATAAATAGTAGATTAAAATAGATATAAATTATTGGAATCATCTGTGAGTATGACATAATAGAAATTTACTATACATTAAAATAGAAATACATTACAATGAAAACTTAACTTCGTGTATTTTTTATCTAGTTTATAAAAAATAATTATTAACTATTATATCCAATGAATGACTACTTTCAATGGATTTGAATCATGCATAATAGTATATCCATGTAAGAGGTGCTTGTTTGGGAGTGTCCCCATGAGAATACATTGAGGAAAAAAATATAAAAGAGGATACAGATGAGAAAATGAAAAATATATAGGAATATATAGATTATCTTATAGAAAAATCTAGTTTTTAGGATGATGTTATAAATTATTTTCTTTTAAGGAATCAATGAGAAGTATCAATGCAATAGAAACCACAATAAGAAGTGCCACACACCCTTAGTTTTGAGGTTATACATTCCCCTCAAAGGATTTTATTTCCTGAGGTAATAAATTTTTTGATAACAGTTTATTCTAAATGTGAATAAGATAATTAGAGATACTTTTCTTTTACTATAGTTTTTTAGGGTGAAATTGATTATTATTTATATCTATCAGCACTCACTCATCAAATTTTTCTAATAGGTACAATGTATAATATCCAATGCGACATTATATGTAATAAATATTTTCTAAAAGATTACATGACAATATAAATTCATGTAGCTCACAATCTAATCATGGTAATACATGTTCCCCTTAATTATATTTATGTTCATATGGTTAAACTTTCATTTATAAACTTCATAGAATAGATGTTTAATAATATAAATAAACATAATAATAATGAGGTATGCCCTTTAAAATTTATTTTATATAAAAAACATTTTAAAATTAATGAAAAAATTTCCAAACTGATGTGTGTTATTATATAATGAGAAATAGAAAGGAAAATATAAGGATGAGTTACGAAAATTTAAAGAATCAACTAGTAGATCAAGAGGACCTTATGAGAGTACCTTTACCCTACCAAATTCACTAACCCATTTATTAACATTATAAATTCAATTTGAGAAAATGGTATAAGATAAAAATATGGCCTCCAATGAAAACAAACAAAAAATGTATGGAGAGGCCATTATTGATATGATTGGTCTTGACAGTATAAAATTTTTTATGTAATTATAAGTCTGCTTTAAATAATAATTACAGTGGGGAACATTTGCAATGGAAAAGGGATTTTTCACTCATTGTTTTAGAGATAATGTGCATGTTGTGGTAGAATATACTTATTTATGATGAAATTTATAGTTGATCACAAATATTATTGACATTAAAGACTTATTTTTTATAGAATATACATTTAGTCACAAATAATTTTGGTGTGAATGACTTAATTGTGAAGGAATGAAAATTTTATCACAAATAGGATTTTCTAAAAGATTATTTCTGATAAACTATATAGTCCCTTACAAATAACCATATAACAAAAGACTTAATTAAAATGGAATGGAGATTCCATTATAAATAGGATTTTCATTTGCGATAGACTTTTGATCTTATAACAAAAAAAATCTTTTTTCGATGGACTCTCGTTCCCACCGCAAATTGTGTGGAGAGAGATCATTAGAAATGGGATCTTTCCATCATAAATACTAATGACATTTAGTTTTTATGATGGACATTCACTCTGTAGAAAATAATCATCATAAAATAAATTTTGAAAACTGTTAAAGTGATATACTTTTTATGATTGGTGAATCTATCAAAAAAAGAAAACTATAAATAGGTTTTTGCCCCCACCCCTCCCCATTTCAAACACTCTCAAATCTCTTTGGTTCTATGTGAAATTTCCTCTCATATTTCAAATCTACTATTTGTGATAAAAGCATCGATTTGAATGTATTTTTTAAAATTTTACTTGTTAACAGTTGTTAATCTCAAATATTTTTTTAAATATGGCTTAATTATCATTTCATGTCGTGTGGTCAATTGTTTTCATTTAATGAGATTGTATTTACTTTTTAAATTTATTCTTATTTTTAATATAAAAAAACGTACACAAGTATAATTTAATATTTTTGTTAATATTTATTAATAAATTAATATTTTATTTAATTAATAAGTAACATTACTATAAATTATGTTTATTTAATTTAAATCAAAAAATAATCAAAAAATTATATTCATGTCGGATGCGGATCCTCATTTCCATTTAGGAAGATGTTTCGATTCAGAAGGGACTTTGCAATAATACAGTGTGCAACTTTGAGATTCTACATTGACTTGGGATTAATGGTATTTATCTTCATCCTAGATGTACTTTCGAAGTGTTCTAGAAATCACTGCTCCCATGATGGATTAAAGTTAATGTTTACCGTGCCTCTAAGGCAACCCGGGAACCTTGGGTTGTGGTGAAATTTATAGAAACCACTTTAGGAAGCTTTTTGGGTATTTCTATGGGATCTGTAGCTTTTCCTCATCTATGGAGGAAGAAATGATTAGTGTGATTAATGCTATATTTTCACAAAGAAACATGGCTGGAACAATATATGGATTGAAAGTGATTTGACTGCAATCGTGCAAGCTCTTTGGAATGGTGCAGTGCACCTTGTGTGGCCACTTACAACATGTTGGATGGACAGTCTTCAATCACTTATGGATACCATCTATATTGTCACTCATGCCTTTCGTGTAGCAAACAAGGTTGCGGATGGTCTCACTAATATGAGAGTCAACCATGACATTACCTGGTTGGATGATCTCCCCATTGATTTATTTCCTCTTTATGATAAGGATTGTAAAAAAATATTTTCTTTTAAACTCATGTTATCCGTTTTATCATTAATAATAATAAGTTCTTTGGTATTTTACCAAGGAACAACCATCTTAAAAAAATAAAATATAAAATATGTTTTAAAAAATATAAATTACAGTTAAAAAATTATAATATTATAATAAACAATAATTTATATTAAAATTCTAAAAATTAGTTTAGTAAAAAAAATTAAACTAAAATAATAATTTCTTCTTAAAATCAAGAAAAAATAATAAAAATATAAATAATTTAATATACATGATAATAAATAAATAAATAATAATCATTAATTATTCTAAATTGTTAAAAAATGAAAATTAATGAAAATTAATAAGAAATGTAACTGTGTAATAATAATTAGTGAAGTAAAAAACTGAAAAATGTAATTTATAATTATTATTAAGGTATTTTACTTAATAAATCACAATATTATTAAAAATTACTAAAAGATAAGTTATATTAAAAAATTTATTAAAAAATATTTTTATTATATAAAATTAAAATTAGCCAACAGATGTTATTTTAAATTAATAAAAAATTATATATTTATAAATGCTAAAAAAATATTATTGAAATACAATAAATCATTAAAATAGTTAACAACCGCTGCAGCAACACACAACACAAATAAAAAATCCAACTGAGGACTCAACCCCATGACACACTCCAAACCTCCCCAACCCAAACCATTATGCACCAATGTAACATCCTCATTTTTATATTAATTAAAATCTTTTATTCCATTTTATTATATATATATATATTTATGATAAAATATTTTTTAAAGTCAACCTTTATTTGGTTTTAGGTTGTTACGTAAGAGTAAAATGGGATTTCCTAGAGCTATGTAAGGGTAATCCCTTTTTCTATGACTTTTATAAGGGTGACTCTTTAAATATAAGAGTTATGGAAGGGTAAAAATCTATTGTGTAATGGTTTAATGAATATTTTATGTGTTGTGTAAGGGTAAAGATTACTTATGTAAAGGTAGATCATGAGTTGCATAATGTTAAGGTGGAAATTATAAGCACCTTTCAAGAGTATTCTAGCTTTTCATAAGGATAAGCCTTTATTTCAATAAGTTCTGTAAAGGTGCCCTAATTATGAAAAAAGGTAAGGTGGGAATTCAACGTGTTGTGTAAAGGTCTCCTCATCTTTCATAAAGGTAAAAAAATTTGTGCATAAGGGTAAACCCATAATTTTAAAGGTTGTGTAAGATTAGTTAGTAGTAACGTAAGGGTAACTCGTGGTACTCTATGCTCATGTAAAGGTAATTCAGAGTTTCATAAGGGTTACTTGTATTGTGTAAGGGCATGATAAAGTTTAAAAATTTCATGTAAGGGTAACCTAGTACCCTAATACATCAATAAATGGGTGTGTAAGGGTAAATCCATGTTACCATTACACAGCACTATCTTTGGAAAGTAAATAAATAAAACTTTATTTTTCATTCTTTCTCCTCTAGAATGACCTGTAATGCCTTTTAATATTTTTTAAATACTCAGAACCTTGTAAATAGATGTTTTAACCTATTTAAAGGCCATAAATCCTATTTTAAATGTTTTTTATCATTTCACAATCAATATTCAAAGAAAATGGTAAATTTAATTATGGTTTTAATTTGGGGAAAGATTTCTTCGAACTAAAACACCTCCTATGTATTTTTTTTAAATACTTGAACCCTTTCTACTCTCTTTTTTAGTAGAGTTTATGGTGTCCAACTACTTGGTTATTTTTAAAGTGGTTATTTTGTTGTTTTTCTTTCATTATAAGGTGTATACCTTCTCAAGTAATTGTTAAGGATCCATCATTGTGTGTTTAACTTTTTTATAATCAAGGTAGGTGATTTCATAAATAAATATTTATTATATGAAACCTTTAATGCTTATTTATTTTAAATTAGGATAATTTATATTTTCTCTTATTATTTTTATGTTCTTTGAAAAATTAGTTCTCCCTATGATTTGGAATCTGATAAATAATTATTGAGATGATAATAACCTAAAATTATTGAAGGATAATAATAAAGGATTATCACATGCATTTTATACTAGAGAGATAGATTATTATTGCTTATAGTTTTGTCATTATTATTTGAGGAATAAATTTATAGCACGCATGATGGAATATTGTAACACCCTGATATTTTAAAATAATAACATTTTGTTTAATAATGTATATGGTAGACAAAACCAGTCTTAAACAACACATGAAATATATTATTTCAATATTATTGTTATAACCTAGTCATTAAATTATAGAGTATGAGTGGGATTAATTTAATTATAAAACATATATATATATATATCCTAATCAATAAAAATTTATTGATAAATTCTTTTTAAGTAATCACTCAAATTTTTAGTAAATTTATTTTATTCTTCAAAAATATGTTCTCTTCAAAAATGGTTTTTATTGTTTTTTATTAAAAATATTATAATTAATTTTCAGAAAATTTAGAAAGTGTTATTGATAAAATGGATATAATTTTTGAAATAATAATATAAAAATTATCTTTTGGTGAAATTGTTATATTTTTCTGAGAACAATTATTTTTCATTGAGTACAGACAAAATACCGATATTTCAAATACTATTATTTATTTTCACTAAATTAAGTAATTTTATAAAGTATAATTTTGATTATAAATTTATTTAAAAGAAATTTAAGATCTATTTAGTTATATTTAATATAATTAATTTCATTTTAATCATTATTATAGATGATTTTGGTATAATTTTATTTCTAGGTTTAAAAACACATTTTTATAAAAACTCTTTTTAAGTGCATAATGTTTTTCATTTAAATTAATTAAAATAACCAATACTAAGGAATGATTTAAATGAAAAATATGGTTTATATATCTAAATATAGGAATTTAAATCCTTATAATGATAATTACTAGTCATGTATTTTATGTAAGATCATCTAATGCATGGAAAATGCATTTTTTAAAAAACTATTTTTTGACGCATTTTGCGTTTTTATTTTTAAATTCGAGTATACCACTTCTATGAATTTAATTTAATAATAATGAATTAATATTAATAATCATAATAATTAATATTATATAAAAATTTCAAATTAATTTTTCTCATAATTATTGGTAAATACAGTAAAATTTATTTACAGTGATTGAGGTTAAAATAAGGTTTTGTGCGTTACATGCACTTGTGTTAAAAATAGTTTTCAACGAACATAAAATTTTTATTTGATAAATTTTATTTCATATTAATAATTATTGGTTTCAAATTATCTAATAAGTATCAGTTGATTTTTTTTTAAAGGATAAATTACATAGGTTAAAAAATTAATTACAGTGGTTAATACTAAAATTGTAAAAGTAAGTAAACTTAAAGGATAAGGGAATAAAGTTTTTAAAACATGTTTTCTCTATTTTGGAGATTTTTATTGACCTTAACATTTATAATAACCATTATTTATCAATTTTATGGCACATTGGTTGAGAGTTTCTTCTCATTATTGAATAGTTTTGGGTATTTACAAAAAATGACACTCCTCCTCGGTTATAAATGTGCACTCCCTCCCATCAGTTATTCAAACTTCTCAAGACATTTAGATCTACAAAATCCTACCAAAACATCTCCAAAACAAAATTATCCAATTTATATATTTTTTTATCTCCAAAATACCAACCCTAGGGTCCTTAAAAAGAGATCCAAAGGAGATTTTTCTAAGTAAGGTAATATGCTTCACTAAGATTTCTTTTACTTCTTCATTTTCTACATTGAATTACTTATTAAAAATTAAAATAAAATAAAAACTTTATAACCATATAATTAGATGTTATTATGTTTATTTTATAATTTTTATCCATCTCATTCTCTATCAAATGGGAAATAAATTTATCACTCGTGTGTGCGGGGAACTACCACCATGCAAACCGATGTAATTTATTTTCCATCACCAACTCACATGGATGGTCATAATTACGAAAATAATGAATATATATTATAAATATGACATGATGTTAATTTTTTTAAATCAATACATTATCCATTTCTTGGCCCTTTCACCCATTAAGGAAATGATATCATCGCTCGTGCGAACATACGGCCTACCATCTCCATGAAACGATGTGATTCATCTTCTAGGTCCAAATTTCAAGAATGGTTCTAAAAAGCTATCTGATGAATAAATTTGATATTTATTATATTAATATCATTCCGGTGATTATGTATCTATATTATATGAACAAGAATCAAAACATCTGTTACAAAACATGCATTAGAAAATAAAATAGTTAACATCCAAAATAATGGTAATAATGAAATATTATTAATGAATGGGTGGTAAGATGTTATGAAAGTATCATATATAATATTATTAATATTAATATTGTTCTGATACAAATTACTAAAATGAATAAAACCATTATATTGTAGTTGAAATCATGTTGAACTAAAGGGATGTGTGGGGTAAGGGTTTTCATATCAAAACATCCCTCTTTGAAACATCTGTTCATTCATGAACATAATTTATTTTAAATGATGTATATACTACCCATTGAAAATTTAAAATCATTTATTATTATTATTCTTTTTAATTTAATTTTAAATAAAATTCTCTCTTTGAAGTGGTTTTTATTAATATATTTCTTAAATTTTAAGGAATTAGGTCTCAATGTCATTTTATTAAGGAAAATTGTAATGTTATACACCCAATTTATTTTATATAGTGTATATACTACACTTTTTACATGTAATATAATGAATACTTAATATTTCTTTGTATTTTTATTTTAAATTTCAATTATTTTAACCAAGGGGATTTGACTTTAAAGTTTCCAAGTGGTATAGAATTTCAAAACGCAATTTTTTTTTATTGTTTTATATTACTTATATGTGGTCTTTGATATTATAAAATTATGTGTGAAATGTATTTTGACTATTTTATACTGTATTTACACTTTTTTATGTGGATTTACATTTGATACATATAACCAATCCATTTATTGATCCTCACTTCCACGTTATCATCATTGTAAGAGATTTTGTCTCGATTTCCACTCCATTGAGACATATTTGGTATTATGCACCTATTTATTTTTATGAGGTGTATCTACTACCCATTTGATATGTTATAACATTAATATCTTAATATTCATAGTATCTAATGTTTTATATGAATTTATTTTTTTCACAGGGGTTGTGATTCAAAAGTTATGAAAGCGGTAAGTGTTTATTTTTCAATATCATTTTAAACAAGATTGTTTATAATTGAATTTCCATTGAAATAAATTATTTGATAATTTTATAATAAAACCATTTAATTTTAATCTCAAATATTCATTTTGGTATTTTTTATATAATATTACCATTTTCCTCTCTTTGGTACTTAAAATTATTGATGAAATGTTTTCAAGAAAAGGTAACTTTATTTCTAATTCCAGTCAAAATTTATTTTTCCTTCATATCAATATTTCCCTTAAAATGTTTTAAAACGTATTTTAATATTATATAATGGTTTATTAAATATATTTTTACCCATGATTTAATTTTTACAAAATGGTTTATTAATAATCTTCTTTTTATTTTCCAAAGAAGGTACTTTTTGAATTTTTACCAAAAATGTAAAAGGAGTCTTTGTTTTAATGTATTTGGCATGGATGGAATATTTCTACCATCATGACCACCCATTATTTTAAATATTCCATTAAAACATTACAAAGTTTTTTTAAAAGATAGTAGTTTCCCTAATATTATGAAAATTATTATTTTTTGAGAGTGACTTTAAACTTGAAAAGGGTATTTCCCTCAAGAATAATTTTAATGATATTTTTAAGTTATTTCTATTCATATGGGGTGAAAACACTTTATTTTACTTATACTCCACTGGGAAAATGTTGTGATGATACCATCCTTATTCTTTATCTAAATTATTTATGATCAGTTTGACCATGTGAAGTATTGAAATTCACTTTCTCGATTAATTTTTTTGTTGTTAACATTCTCTTAAAATAGTCACATTATTTTAAAAATTAGAAATTAAATTTCCTTTAAATAGAAATAATCATTATCATGGATATTCTCATTTATTAAACCATATACCATTTCAACATATGGTGATTTAATATGGATGTTATTTGATTGAATGGGAAAATTCTTGATAAATCTATATTATTTATTCAATATGGATATTGCCTATGAATTAAATAAATCATTCCATATATGAGGAATGATTTAGACATGCAGTGGTGGGTGGGGCACAGATTTATATAGCCCTTTGATGAATCGATAAGTCTCATTAGACAAATCAATAATATGGAATTAAATAGGTTTTTGGTGTATACCTACCTAGAGTTTAAACTGACTTTGCCCAAGGTCTTGATGATATAGATATAATTATTTTTTAGATCATGGTGTACAATATTAATCATTTAATTCATTGAAAATTTAGTTGTTATTATCCATGAGATGAATACATATTTTCTATGTATTATCATCAATATTATGTGATTATTTATATTGAATTATTTGATTATTATTTTCATCTTCCATATTATTATTCATGATCAAATTGTTGAATAAATGGCATGTGTTTTTAGTTATTTTCTTTCAAATATTTATTGTTCCTTATTGATTATAATTTACTCATTAAATCTTCAATTTTTTATAACCCTTAATAAGAATCTGTGCTCACCCTTATTTTATTTCCTTTCCCAATATAAGAAGAAGGAATATATGAATGAATTCAAAGATGTAGAATATTTACTTTTACTAAGTTTTTTATTTCATGTTGTCATTTGTAATGTGAGATTAAAGTGTGTATCTAGTTTACCAATAATAATAAACTATTTAGTTATTTGGGATGTGATTACTTGTATCATATTCCAATATAATAAAGTAACCACCTACTCTGGGTTACTATGGTTAGGGTATTTATATATAATTTGATAAATTGAAAATTTTTTCAAGATAGAGATACTCTTATTGTATGTAATTTTTATCAGGATTTTGATGAAAAGAAAAATAATGAGATATCATATGATTTTAAATGATATGATTTGATGAGTTTTGAAAAAAAAAACATTTGATTATTGGTTTTTGAAATAAATTTCATGAGGTTTCGATAAAAACATTTGATGTTTGTTTTTTAAATGAAAGGAATGAGTTATTTATAATAAAAATTTAATGTATGTTTTTGAAAAGAAAGTAAGGTTTTGAAACTAAAACTTTTGACTAATTTGAAATAAAATACTAAATGTTTTTAAAAAAAAATTTGAGTTTGATGGAGTTAAATGATAGTCCCACAGATATTTTATTTACCTTAAAACACATGGGATATTAGGTAGTTATGTGGGAAGAGCACACACTGGGCATAGGTCAGGTCTACCCAGTAGGTCCTTAGGGGTCTTCTAAAACTCATCCTTAGGGGTGTTCCTTGTTTGGTAGGGAGACTGGTCCTTAAGAATATTCTCTTATTCATCCTTAGGGGTGTTCCTCTTTCCCCAATCATAGAAATATTTACCTTTTCTTATGTTGAGGAATGTGTGATCACCAAGAACTATACATTACTAAATTTTGTTCTAATCTATATATAATATACCACGGTGTCTCTTGACAATGGTGTTTTGACTAATTCACTGATTATTGAAAATTATTTAGACATGCCAATTTTATAAAATGTTTTACTCTTGTCAGTTTTAAAAGAAATGTGTATTCATGCATCCATTTATAGAATTTTATGTTCATTCATATCAAAAGAAGGTGATTAATTATTCCTACTTTATTAGAAATTAAATTTTGTACTTATTTTTTACCATCAATTGAAATGTTTTGAAAATAATGTTTTTATATGATTTTTGAAAATATTTTCATTCTAGGTTTTATCTAAAATTGAGTATTATCACTTTATTTGTTAAAGATTTCTCATGAAATACTTGGTGAGATTATATTAGACTTTATATATCACACCCTACCATTTCCTTTTATAATTTATAGACTTTTTTATGCTAGGTACTGGAAAAGGGAAGGAACCACATGGAGGTGTTGGGTGTACTTATTTAACATGACTCAAAAATTAGTGGAGACCGATGGAGCACGTGGTCCACTTGTCGTATGGAGTTTCTGGGTTGATGTCTTTGTGGTATTTTCTGATAACTTTTGTGAACTTACCATCTTAAGGCTTGCATCTTCCACTTTTTGTTTTCTCATTTTTTATTTTTTTTAACTCTATTTATCTATTTTTATTTTTCGTTATTAGGAAAAATTATTCCCATCTCATTGTTTCAGATGCCCGGGTGTTTATTGCAAGTACATAGAGATGGGAAAACTCTTTAGGTGAAGGATTAATTGGATAATATTTCTATTTAGATGGTACTTTAGGTTTGTTCATTACTAATGGCTTCAAAGGAGGTATTTCCTTCAAATAAAGTTCTTTTCAATGAAATAACTTATTCTATTTTGGGTGAGTCGTGGTTGAAAGAAGATTAACAACATTTTAGGAATTAAGAGGTAGTTTGTGAGCACATTCTTGATCCCCACCTCTTCCTGATGAGACTTGAGTTTCCAAGGAAAGTGGGGACTTGAGTCTTTCTTTTAAGTTATTGGTTTCCTGGTATTAAATTATATTTTAATTATTAATGAGATTATCCTTGATTTTTGGAATCTCTTGTGAGTTTTGGGTTAAAAAAAATATGACCATAGACACAATGTGCCTTAACAATATAGTAAATTGTGCAGAGTTAGTCTGAAAGATTTATAAGTAAATCCAATAAATTTTGTGAGCTTTGTGTGCGGTTTACCAGCCCATACGACCAAGCCATGCATAGTTCTACTCAATCCCAAACTTGGATCCCTAAAAATTTATTTTTAAAATGACTTCACAAGTGTGAGGTTAGTTTGGAGGGTTCTTGTTTTAAATGGAAATTTTTGGTGTGTTATGCTTCATAATCTTGTTTTGTTTCTTCACCTCGTAATGATTTTAAATTAATAGAAAAGAAATCAATTTTGTTACATAAAACATATTTTATTTGATTTATTTGAAGAAAATAAATTACTAGAAGGTGTGTTGTATGTAAATATTAGTTTGGAAAATTAATTTTCAATGAATCTTGTGTGATGTTATAAAGAAATGTTTTAAGAATAAATTTTAAATTGCAATGGGTTCAAAATGGAAGTTATTTTATAACTAGAAAAAAAATATTAATTCTTTTGAAACCATGTAATTATTTTCATGAGTCGGTAAATGAATTTTGGAAAATTTGATGTATTTATATCAAGATTTCACATTTTGAAAGAAAAGTGTCATATTTTATTAGATAGGGAAATCTTTTGTGCTTTCAAAGTAAAGATTCATTGATAAAATTGGTTTGTGGCTTGATGGAATGATGTTAGATTGTTTTTATTTTTTTCTGGGTTTTTTTCCAGATTTGACGAGATTTTTTTTTTATGTATAGAAATACATCCTAGAAATTCCTTTAAGAAAGATAGAAAATTTATTCATCATTCTAGTCATTGAATTATCCCTTCACATTTTTTAGAATTCATGTTCCAAGTTGACAACTCTACACATACTCTGAATCGAGTGTTGGAGTTATATCCTTTCCAATATTTAGACCCCATGTAGTCATATTACCATCCATATTCCTATATAGGTGAGAGTAGTTCCCATGAATCAATGAAGATTCTTGAAGATTTTGAGGAATCCTTCGATTCTCTCAAGACTCCTAATTCTCTATGGGTCAAGTTTATTAACTCCCTATTTGAGGGACCTAGTCAAGAGTGGTGGGAAGTCATGATTCTTTTCTAACTGTATAAATAAAATTCTTGGTAATTATTCAAGTTAGAATCTATTGACCTCACCTATTTTGATAATATCACTTATGTTTCAATATTTTGATAATCCCAAATAATGTTTATTTATATATCAATTACTATTCATTATACTTTGAAATAACTCTAACTCAATCAGGATGTGTTTTGCATAGAAAAGATAAGTGTTAAGTCACGGATATGCTCAAAGATAATAATACAGACCTACCGGTACTTAGTCTACCGATATACATAGTCACTGTTATGCAAAGGTCATCGATATACAGAGCTATCGGTATGTATAAGTCCACCGGTAAGCACATGTCACTGATAGATCCAGTCTACCGATTCAAAGTCTACCGATACGAAGAGCTACCGATAAAAAGAGCCACTCATACAAAGATCTAAAAGTACAAAGATCTATTGATACAAAGAGATACTGATACAAAGAGCTACCGATACAAAGTCTACCAATTAAAAGAGCTACCGATACAAAGATCTACCGATACAAAGAGCTACTATTACAAAGAGCTACTGATACAAGCAGAGCTAATGATAGAAGGAGTGACCGTTATGAGTTGACCATTACAAGCACTCTTCTGCTTAAACTTTTATGCCTTATTTAAATTATACTAACGGTCATATTTGCTCAATTTAATGCAACTGCCATTAATTAATGTGGGTTGTTGGCATGTCAGGGAATTGTACCTTGTACTTATGAAAAGATATTCATTCCCATTGTCGGATCCGAACGCTATAAATGAAGGACAAAGGTTGTGCAAAATGAAGTGTGAAATAAGGGCTGAAGAGTGCTGAAAAGTGGTGAATACACACAGAAAAAAAAAGGCTACATCCATACTGGAAGAACACTAGACATACACGGAGCAATTCATTCTAGTAGTGAACACAAGCTTCACTTTAGTCAATGAGTTAAGAACTACAAATAACTTGAAGAAAACGATCCTCTATTATTCAGACAAAAACCAGAGGACTCAGAAACATTCCTGATCAATCAAAGGAGTCCTGAGCTGCACTTTACATCACTAGAGAATTCTAAACTCATATCTACTCTCTTAGTGATTCTTATACTTACCTTTTGAGCAGTGTGTGAACTCTGAATATTTCATAAACACTAACTCATGTGCTAAATTGGAGTATTTTTACATCCTCACACAAAACATCCATAACTCTCGTGTATCCCACTGTGGATAGTGGTAGAGGTCAAGTTTGACCTGGATAGCCTTTGTGCTATTGTTTTTGTTTTCCCACGTAGAACTGTTGTAGAGGCCTTAGGACATGGATAGTCTTTGTACTATTTTTTACCCCGATCCAGGGTGTGGATCAATATTTATATAAAGTTTTTGAGAGGACTAAGTCTCTTCTTGAGACTAAACCTCTTGTTTTAAAACCGTTGTGCTTACTTATTTTGATTTTAACCTATATTGAATATTTTGCTGCAAGTTTCTTTGAAATATAAAATTGTTTTAAAGTTACTTTGATAGTTCATCTAGCAAGTGTTTGTTTGTACTGTAAATCATTAGGTTAGCTTCAAAAGTAAATTAATCTTCAGATTATATTAACTGATAACTAATAAATCTTTTGAGAATCTAACTGACCCTATATAGTTTTACAAATTCACTACAGATTATCTTGTTATTCAATTTGGGGGATTTTAAAAAGAAACTTTATAACAAAAATTTTAATTGGAACTCAGTTCACCCCCCCCCCTCTTGAGTGTCCACTCTGACCAACATTTTTTATCATAGGATGGTTTATTATTAAAGGATTTCCAAACACTCTATTTTTTCAACAGTGATTTTAGTTATATCTTGAAGATCTTAAATATCTATTAGTTCTAAATTTTATCGCTTTAAATATATTTTCTAAAATCTGATTATGGATAATAGACTTGAAGGTGCTACTACCAACCAGCCACCTTTCTTTAATGGTAAAAATTTTGCTCAGTGGAAGCTTAAAATGAAAATTCATTTAGAGAGTATGGGATTTCATATCTGGATGGCTATAGAAACTCAATATAAGATTCTATAGATTGTTATAACTACTTGGGATGAACCTACTAAGACAGCTTACAATAATAATTGTAAAGAAATGAATGCCCTGTATTGTGCTTTAGGAGATAAAGAATTTAATCACATATCTTCTTGTAAAACTGATTATAAAATTTGGGACACTTTGGCTATTTCTCATGAGGGAACGACCAATGTCAAAGAAATGAGATTGAACACCTATACTATTAAATATGATAATTTTAAAATGAAGTCCGATGAACCTATTTCTGAAATGTATCTCAGGTTCAGTGAGATTGTCAACACTATGAGTTCACTTGGAAAAGTTGTTCCTGTAAAGGAGAAAATCATGAGAATACTAAGATGTCTGCCAGACAAGTGGAGGGCCACATCAGTTTCAATTAGAGAATCATGTGATATTGGTACTTTGCCCGTTAAGGAATTAATTGGTAAGCTTATGATGCATGAGGAAGAACTAAAAGTCAATAAGTAAGAATATGATGAACCAAAAAGGAAGTCAGTGGATTTTAAGTCTACTTCCTCAAGGAGCAAGGATATGGAGAAAGTACACATACCAACTGAAAGCTCAACAAGTGAAAATTTAGATTCTGACAGTGATGCTAAAATGGCTCAGATATCCAAGAGATTCAAGAAGTTATATAGGAAGAATAAATTCTTCAGAAAAACAAATTACATAAGAAAATATGACAATAAAGGTCATTGGAAGAAGGACTGGAATAATCCTGATAAAATGGATGAAATTGTCTGCTATGAGTGAAAAAGTAAAGGACATGCAAAAGAAGACTGTCCAAAATTGAAGTTCAAAAATAAATTTAACTACAAGGACAAAAAGTATAAGAAATCTATGAAAGTACCTTGGAGTGCTACAGAGGATAGTTCAACTAATTCTGATTCTACTCAGGATGAAAAGTCTCAAAAAGATAACATGTGTTTCATGACATACACGTCTGAGGTAACATTGGATACTCCTACTTTAAATTATTATTTTTCTGGAGTTGATTCTGATTCTGAATCTGAAAATATGTCTACTGAATAATTATTTGAATATTGTAATATTCTAGAAGAAACCTGTAATGAATTGAAGGAAAATTATAAGACCGTGAAGAAATAACATGCTCTAACCAGCTTTATAAATTCTACACTTGATGTAGAAAAGGAAAAGAATGCACAATTGCTGAAGGAAAATACTAAACTAAAATTGTCTAATGAATAATTAAGGAAGGACTTAGAAAAAATTCACAAATGTAAAAGACACACTTACTCAAATGATAGGAAAACAAATGGTACCAAAATATACCACTGGAATAGGCTATCAGCCTAGAAAGAGAAAGTTTACTGAAACTATATTTATTTCTAAATCTGGACAGAACGCTGCTAGTTCTAGTCTGGAAATTCATATGCTTCAACTAGATACTCACATAGTTATAGATCAAATAGAGTTTATCTTTCAAAATATATTTATTTTGTAAATTATTTGAGACCCATAAGAAAAATCTGGGTACCTAAATATTTGCTTGCTAACCTATCTGGACCCAAGAGATTCTGGGTACCAAAATCATTTTCCATCTAAATCCATTGTATAGGAAACTTTCTTAAAGAGTTACCATACGAAGATACGGTAATTGTACAGTGGATGTTCAAGGAATATTACTGGAGATTACTCATGTTTAAAAATCTTAATCAAAGTTGATGGAGGCCATGCCACCTTTGGTGATAATTCTAAAGGAAAAATCATCAACCTAGGCCAGATTGGTAACACTGATTTAGTTTTAATTTCCAAAGTTTTATTTGATGATGGACTTAAATATAATTTGTTAAGTATTTCTCAATTGTGTGATGATGGTATCAATGTTAAATTTGAAAAATATTCTTGTAATGTTCTTAATTCCAAAAACACTTTAGTATTTTCTGATTTTAGAAATGAAAATTTTTATGCTGTTGATTTTAATTCTTTAGCTAAACAGAAAATTACTTGCTTAAATGCTTTTCATAAAGAGTCTTGGCTATGGCACAGAAGATTAGGACACTGCAATGTTTATTCACTTAGAAAACTGACTAGGAAAAACTTAGTTAGAGACCTACCTAAACTTGAATTCCCAACTGAAAAATTTTGTAATCTATCCCAAAAGAGAAAGTAACATAAAGTTTCTTTTAAATCAAAGAAAGAAGTTTCAACTTCTCAACCTCTTGAGTTGGTTCACAAGGACTTGTTTGGACCTTCTAGAGTTTCTAGTTTAAATGGGAAGCACTGTGTCTATTTCTTAGTAGATGACTTTTCTAGATATACTTTGGTATACTTTTTAGCTCACAAAAGTGAAGCTTGTTCTTACTTTGTTAAGTATTCCATTTCTGTAGAAAATCTTAGTGGACTTAAGATTAAGACCCTGAGAAGTAATCATGGTCATGAGTTTTAAAATCATGAGTTTGAATCTTATTGCTCACAAAATGGCTATAATCACAACTTTTCTGCCCCTAGAACACCTCAGTAGAATGGTGTAGTAGAAATAAGAAACAGAACCCTTCAAGAGAATGCAATAACTATGCTTAATGAGTATGATCTACCTATTTATTTTTGGGCTGAAGCTGTGAACACAGCTTTCTATATTATAAATAAGTCTTAATTAGACCTTTTCTTAAGAAGACCCCTTATGAATTGTAGAATAATAGGAAACCAAAGGTTAGTTACTTCGGAGTTTTTGCTGGCAAAGTATTTATTATTAATACTTAGGATAATCTTAACAAGTTTGCTTCTAAGAGTGATGAACGTTTCTAAGAATATGTTCACATCAAGTTTGATGAAACTAGTCCACGTGAACCCAAATCTTCCATTGAAAGTCTTGAAGAAGACTTGTCTGTTATGGATCTTAATGACAAAAATAGTGACCTCGTTGTAAAGACATCCAGTTCTGGAAACTTTCCAAAACCAGCTTCTGTTGAACCCAAACCTACAGATGAACCTGAAATCTCTAGCACCACCTTTACTAGATCAACTAGTATTCTAATGAATCATATTTTAGATGTTGTTGTTGGTAATCTTGAAAGAGGGACATAGACTAGAGATTCTCTAAGAAATCAGGTTAAACATCAAGCATTTCTCTCACAGTTAGAACCTAAAAATGTCAATGATGCAATCAATGATGAATTTTGGGTAATGGCTATATAAGAAGAACTAAATCAATTTGAAAGAAACAAAGTATGGGAATTAGTTGACAGACCTAAGGACACTTTGACCATAGGCACTAAATGGGTTTTTAGAAACAAAGTTGATGAGTCTTGAAATATAGTTAGAAAAAAGCCAGACTAGTTGCACAAGGTTATAGTCAAGAGGAAGGAATAGACTATGAAGAAACCTTTTCACCTGTAGCTAGATTAGAAGCTATAAGGATTCTACATGCCTATGTTGCTCATCTGAATTTCAAGTTATATCAAATGGATGTTAAAAGTGATTTTCTAAATGGTTTTATAATTGAATATGTTTTTGTTGAACAACCACCTGGATTTACTAATCCTCGTTTTACAAATCGTGTTTTCAAACATTTAAAATCTTTTTATGGTCTGAAACAAGCTCCATGATCTTGGTATGATAGACATAGTTATTTTCTTATTTAAAAAGGTTTTACTAAAGGGATTTCTGACCCAACTCATTTAATTAAAATAATTTCTAAAATGTTTTGATAGTAAAAATATATGTTGATGATGTTATTTTTGGATCTTCTAAACATTCTTTATGTACTGACTTTTCAAAGAGTATGCAAAATGAATTTGAAATGATTTTAATGGGAGAACTCAAATAATTTCTTGGATTTCAAGTTTTTCAAAATGAGAATGGTATTATTTTGAATCAAATTAAATATATAAAGGATATTTTAAAACATTTTGGTCTGGATAGTATTAAGAAATGTGATACACCTATGAGTACTGTTTGTAAATTGGATGGTGATGAAACTGGAAAACCAGTGGATCAAACCAACTACAAAGGTATGATTGGAATCTTGCTTTACCTTACTGCTAGTCGACCAGATATTATGTTTAGTGTGTGCATGTGTGCAATATTTCAAGCTAATCCTAAAGAATATCATTTGTTTGCTGTTAAAAGAATTTTCAGATATCTTAAACATACTGCAAATTTAGGTTTGTTTTATCCAAAAGGACAATCATTCGATTTAATGAGTTATTCAGATGATGACTTTTTTGGATGCATGTTAGATAGAAAAAGCACTTCTAGAACGTGTCATTTTCTATGTGATTCCTTAGTATCAAGGTGTAGTAAGAAACAGAAATTTGTTGCTTTGTCCACTGTTGAAGCAGAGTATGTAGCTGCCGGTAGTATTTGTGCACAAATTTAGTGGATAAACACACTCTTTTAGACTATGGATATGACTTTAGACAAGTTTCAATAAACTGTGATAACACTAGTGCAATTAATATCTCTAAGAATCCTATGTCTCACTCTAGGACCAAACACATTTATGTAAGGCACCATTTCTTGAGAGATCATTACCAAAAAGGTGATATTACTCTTGAATTTATAGGTATTGAACATCAATTAGCTGACATCTTCACCAAACCTTTACGTTCGGATAGGTTAGGTTATATTATACATGAGTTAGGTATGTTTAACTCTCACCGTTAGAAACCTCACTATTAGAAACCTCACCGTTAGGAACATCACCATTAGAAACCTCACTGTTAGAAACCTTACCGTTAGAAACATCACCTTTAGAAACCTCACTATTAGAAACCTCACCGTGAGAAACCTCACCCTTAGAAACCTCACCGTTAGAAACCTCACCATTAGAAACCTCACAGTTAGAAACCTCACCGTTCAAAACCTCGCCGTTAGAAACCTCACCTTTAGAAACCTCACCGATAGATACCTCACTGATATGGACCTCACTGTTATACCTCACCGGTATGAACCTCACCGTTAGTAGACCTCACTTTTAGGAATTATCACCAGTATACCCCGCCGTTAGTATGCACTGATTTGAACTTCTATTTTAGCCACCAAAATTTGTATCGTTTAATTATCATGTTTTATTTATTTATTTTGTGATTCCTAAATGATAAAACACAAGTTTTTAACCTCTTTTGATCCACCTCAAGTCATTTACCCTCAATCCATAGCTCTCAAACCTTCTCTCAAACCCTAAGTCTCGCAATTTGAAAAATGGCAAGAGTGAAGAGACCTTCGGTCAGCACAAAGGAAGATGAGCCAAATGTAAAGAGACTCAAAGGCAAGTCTAACAGTGGAAGTGAAGTAAGGAAACCTACGAACCCACATCTCGCTCGGAGATAGATAGTAGTTGAGAAGGAACTGTGCGCATAAGGGATGATGTCCAGTGATTTGTTAGTTCTGGAAGTTTTGGAAGATCAAAAATGGATGGAGAACATAGACTGCTCTTCATGTTTATTCAGCATATTCTATGTCCAAGGAGAGGGGATTTTTCAAATATGAAATACCAGGATATTTGCTTGCTTCATTTGCTAAGGCATGGTGTGAAGTTAAATTTATGCTGGTTGTTGCTGACTAAAATAGAAGATATTATTATACCAAAATCAAAAACAAATGCCTTACTCTTTTCCAAGTTGATCTCAGTTATGATCAAGGTGAAAGGAGTAGCTGAGTCTCAGGATGATACAGTTGTTTTAATGAATAACTTCTGTATCACAAGCATAATATGTATGTACATGAAGATAAATTAGAATCCATGGAAGAGATAATGGGTTAGTGATGATGAGAAGCTATATGATAAGTATAATCCTATGGATCATCCTTCTAGGCCTAAGGATGTGAGGGATCCAGGTCTAGGACCTGATGAAGAAGAACCTAAGTACAGTGATGATACTGATGAAGAGGAGACTTCTATAGCTTATGGAAAGGATCCAGACATGCCCCCAAGTCCAATTGCTGAAATTATATCATCAAGAAAGGAAAATTTATTAGAAGAAGAAACACCTATTGATGAGGAAGACCAGATAGCCCCTAAGAACTAAGAAGAAAGAGATAATGAATCTAAAGCCTCTGCTTCTGTTTGCTCAAGTCTGAGTCCATTGATTGGAAGCTCAGTTGTGCCTGTTAAGGATGTAGTGGGTAAGATAGAAGGACTTATGCCTAATCCAGAGGAGCCTCTTTCTGTTTCAGAGATAGAGTTGATTGTTGAGGATTCTTCTGAGGAAGAAAGACCTGCTGAGAATGCTATTGTTATACAGGAGCATGCACCAGTTGAGGGGGATCATCCAACTAGGCTTGGCACAGTCTCAGAAGCTAATGAAATTGAGGATTGGGTAGAAGACCCAGGTTTTGTGGTTTGTGGATTTGATTATCCCGATTCTGATAATGAGGCATCCCTCAATAGACCAAAAGTCAGTTATGATATTTGGTCTGAGTTGTTACCTGAAGATGTGGTCAGAATAGGTGATCTGAATAAGTTGCAGTCAGATCTTAAAGCCAGTTTTTTTGAAGAAGTTGGAAGAATGGAAAGTTCACTAGTATCATAAATTCAATCAATTATGATTGGCTCAGTGGCCAGTATTTTTTCTGAGAGAGCACCTGTAGTTGTGCCTGAAAATATGATCACCAGAGCTGATCTTGAATCCTTAAAGGATGATCTGAAAGAGCCTTTTAGTGCTTCTGTTGCCAAGTTGAAGCACTGCTTTGTTGAAGATATAAGCAATATGGAAAAGTCCTTTGAACTCTATTTGGGTTTCAATATGTCAACCTATGTGGCATAGATGATGGCTAAAATCAAGGCTTGTCAGAGTCAAGTATCTCAACTGACAGAGAATGTTGAAATTCTACATAAATCGGTTATCTCGTTAGAATCTTATATGATTTCTAAATCCCAAGCAGACAGAGACTTAGCTTATGTCAAAAGTGTTGTGACCCATATGGTATCAGTATCTGATGGATTTAAAACCTCCATGAAAGATCATGTTAGCACCAAGGATTATCAAGTGAAAAATCTTATCAGTGGGTTGACCAAAAACTTCAAGGAAATACTAAACTTCCCTATTGGTTCTCTTTCCTCCAAACCTTCAATAGACCGGGATCAGATTCGAGCTGTAATGAAGGAGGAGCTTGGTTCAGCTTCAACCAGTGGCTCTGTGGACTCATCTAATCTAACCAAAGTGGTAACTTTAACTAGAGATACCACTTGAGATATCATGAAGATTGTTCAAGACTATATGAGAGAAGCTTATACTTCTCAGAAAGAGGTGAAAGACAAGGTAGATTATTATTTCCGAAGGGGTTATACCAAGAATCAGTTCAACAATCACTTTAAACTATTGTTAGAGAATTTGAAACTACCCCTAGTAACTCAATCCTTCAGAGAGAAAGTAAGCAAGCTAAGGGAACTGACTCCATCCTTGGATAAATTTTTGGAAAACAAGGATGACTTCTTTTCTTATATGGAGAGATGAGGAGGAATCTTTATGGATTTCATAAATCTTCTGTTTCCCTTCTTGCATATCGATGCTAGGCCAGTGATTATACCTCCAGCTTTACCTGCCTCTGCCTCTACTGCTTCTTCTTCTTAGATGACTCCCGGCCAAGCCATCCGAAGCCTTACTCATATGATCACTCATAGAGCTACTCAGTACAAACCACGAACAGTCTCAGTAGCTCAGCCTCCTCTGATCATTTCTGGTGTTCCTAAGCCTCCACCTGCATCTCCACAGTCTGAGTCTACCTCGGATCCCAAAGGAAAATCTCCAGTAGACATCCAGGAGCTGGATTGACTGATTTTGAATCCATTTGATATGAATCCTTCTATTATTATTATTTTCATTTTTGTATTCCTATGTATCTTTTTGGCACCATGGAATGACACAACTCTTATTCTCTTTTACCCTTCTGTTATTATTTTTTCTCTGTGTTTGTTTCCTTCTTTTTTCTAATCACAAAGGGGAAGAATAGAACTAAATAGAACTGATATGCATCATATGATGGGACAAAGGGGGAGAAAATGAACCAAATGAGAAGTCTTGACAAATATGAGAAATATAATATTACCTCTGATACTTTTAGCTTTTCAAATCTTCATTTAAAAATATCATTATTCCCACTGATTATTTTCTTTATAATTCCTTTGATACATAAGTCTGGTACTTTTTTTATTATTTTCTCTAATACCATTTCATTTTATACGAAATCCTCTGATTTGTTACTAATTATTTTGAGATTATGATTCAATAAGTTGTGATTATCAAAAAGGGGGAGATTGTTGACCTCACCTGTTTTGATAATCCCACTTATGTTTTAATATGTTGATAATCCCAGATAATGCTCATTTATATATTAATTATTATTCATTTTACTTTGAAATAAATCCAACTCAATCAGGATGTGTTTTGTATAGAACTGATAAGTGTTAAGTCACTGATATGATCAAATCTGCTGATACAGACCTACCGATACTTAGTCTACCTATAGACATAGTCATTGATAAGCAAAGGTCACTGATATACAGAGCTATCGGTATGTATATGTCCACCGGTAATCACATGTCACTGATAGATCTAGTTTATTGATACAAATTCTTCTGATACAAAGATCTACCGATAAAAAGAGCTACCGATACAAAAATCTACTGATACAAAGAGCTACCGATACAAAGAGCTACCTATACAAAGTCTACCGATACAAAGATCTGCTAATACAAAGAGCTATCGATAAAAAGTATACCAATAAAAAGATCTACCGATACAAAGAGCTACCAGTACAAAGAGCTACTAATACAAGGAGAGCTACCGATAGAAGGAGTAACCGTTACGAGTCGACCGTTACAACCACTCTGCTTATTAAACTTTTATGCCTTATTAAAATATTACTAACGGTCATATTTTCTCAATTTAATGCAACTTCCATTAATTAATGTGGGTTTTTGGCATGTCAGGAAATCGTACCTCGTACCTACGAAAAGGTAGTCAATCCCACTGCCGGAGCCGAATGCTATAATATGAAAGACAAAGGCCATGCAAAATGAAGTGTGAAATAAGAGCTGAAGAGTGCTGAAAAGTGGTGAATACACATAGAAAATAAATGCTACATCCATACTAGAAGAACACTAGACATACACGAAGAAATTCATTTTATAAAAGAACACAAGCTGCACATTAGTCAAGGAGTGGAGAACTACAACGAACTTGAAGAAAACGACCCTCTGCTTTTCATACAAAACCAGAGAAGGACTCAAAAACATCCATGATCAATCAAAGGAGTCTTGAGCTACACTTCACAACACTAGAGCATTCTAAACTCACATCTACTCTCTTGGTGATTCTTTTACTTACCTTTTGAGCAGTTTGTGATCTTTGAATATTTCATACACACTGACTCATGTGCTAAACTGGAGGATTTTTAAGTCCTCACACAAAACTTCCATAACTCTTGTGTATCCCATTGTGGATAGTGGTAGAGTTCAAGTGTGACCTGGATATCCTGTGTGCTATTGTTTTTGTTTTCCCACGTAGAACTGTGGTAGAGGTCTTAGGACCTAGAAAGTCTTTGTACTATTGTTTACCCCGATCTAGGTTTTGGATCAACATTTATATAAAGTTTTTGAGAGTACTAAGTTTCTGCTTGAGACTGAACCTCTTGTTTTAAAACTGTTGTGCTTACTTATTTTTATTTTAACCTATATTGAATATTCTGCTGCTAATTTCTTCGAAATGTAAAATTGTTTTATAGTTTCTTTGATAGTTGATATAGAAAGTGTTTGTATGTAATTTAAAGCATTATTTGAGCTTCAAAAGTTAATTTATCTTCAGATTATATTAACTGAGAACTAATCAATCTTTTGAGAATCTAACTGACCCTTTATAGTTTTACAAATTCACTACAGATTATCTTGTTATTCAATTTGGGGGGTTTTAACAAGTATATTTTTAAAAGAAATTTTTAATTGAAACTCAATTCACCTCACCTATTGAGTGTCCACTCCGATCAACAGAATCCATTCAATAGAATTATCGAGAGAAAGTGATAAAGGAGAAAGTTTTTGAGTTCTTAGGTTTCAGTAAAGGGGATCTATAATTTATAGATTATGCCAAGAAATTATAAAGTTTGGTATTTTTCTTACCATGATTATTGGTGATGACACTATTAAGGATATTTATTTATAAAATGGACTTTACCCAAAACTTAGTGCCTTCATCTCAATATCTCATTCAACTTCTTAAAAAAATATTCTTGAAAGGGACTTTTCAGCTAAAGTAGAGCAAGAAAAGTGAAAAGAACGGAAGAATGAACCGTTCATGGTTGTATAATGTGGAGATGTATTGTTTGAAGGATTATAGACTTATTTTAACTAGGGATAGTATTATTCAGAAAAAAAAAGTCATCTCATATTTATCCAGTGTGCAAAACCTAGTTTTTCTAAGAAGCCATGTTTTAAATATCTAAGAGTTTATAAATGTTGTGGTCTCTCATCTCACCTTATGGGGTTCTATAAGTTGGGATACTTAAAGGGGGAGTTTTTTATTGGTAATAATAAACTCATTAATATGGGTTAGAATATGATTCAAAATAATATGGCTCTATCCATAGGCCTTAGAGTAATATTTTCCATGGTTTGGATGAGCTTTCGGGGGTGATTGGTGTGATCCAGCTTATTGTTTCCGACATTGGAGTGGAAACCATGTGAGTTTTTTCTTTTTTGTTGTTTATAAATTTTTTTTTGAACTTATTTTTCTATATATATCTTATAGATTGATTTGGGTCCTTTGTGTATGTTCTTTTGTGGACCCTAGTAGTGATCATGAGGATGGTTTTGTTTTCTTAAGATCTATGTTGTTATGACTTCTTGATGTGCAATTTTTTGTTATCCTTCATCTTTAATGGTTTTAGTCTCTTGGGGTTTGTTGTGCTCTAGGGAATTGAGTGGAATCTTATGTTAACAACTTTTAGATTCTAGGGGGTTGTTGTCTTAAAATCCTAAATGTTTCTTCCTTCCATGGGTGTCTTCCTATGGTCAGTGTTGGATATTATTCAAGTTGGATTGTGTTCCTTTATATCCCCTTATTATTTCCTTGATGGTTAGAGATCAATTATGATATGATAGATGATCTTCCTCATGTGAGTGTAGTGCCATTTTTATGTAATGGAATTGTTATTTTGAGCTCATTCCTATTAAACTTTGGTAAGACTTGAAAATTTACTCAATTAACTAGGAATATGTGGATTCTTGATGGACATGGCACCTGGATGTGCTAGTGGATGATTTGATGAGATCATTATTGGGTAATAATCAATGTTGAAAATCCTAGGTTTTCATAATGTACTTTCTTAGAGTAGAAATACTTTTTTGTTCTATACCTTAGTTGTGGATGTTTAATCATTGATGTATCATTAGAGAGTTGTATCTATTTGGGATCGTTGAGGTGTTTTAGATGTGTTATTCCTCAAGGTTTCAATTTCTACTCTTGGATGTTTCAATGCAGCATGTAACCAAACTCTCTTATTTTATTTAAGACTTGTGTTTTGGAAGGATTTTTCATCATGTTACACCATTTTAGTTAATATTTAAAATGTGGAGAGAACTATGATAGGTATCAGGTTCTTTCTAATTATTTTTTGGTTCCTCTTACTGTTTTTTACCTTTGTTTTGAAACATGTGTTCATATTTGAGTTGTTCTTGGTGGATTATTTTTTGTGATTATTCTTCTATATCATAGACCATCAACCTCATAGTTAGAGTGTCGGATTTCTTATGGTCATGTATTTTTCTATATTTTAGACTAGAATATTAATGGGGTAACAAATTCTTATGGTGAAGACAAGTGTAACAACCTCATTTTTATATTAAATATTTTATTTTATTTTATTTTATAATACTTTTTATGATAAAATATTTTATTTTATACAAATTTCACCCCTACTTTGGTTTTTGGTTGTTATGTATGGGTAAAATAGGTTTTCCTTGAGTTGAATATGGGTAAATTAATATTTCTATGACTTGTGTAATGATAACTCCTTAAATGTAAGAGTTATGTAAGGTTAAAACATATTTTTTTAAGGGTAGAATGAATATAATATGCACTTTATAAGGGTAAATATTTCTTGCATAAGGGTAACTCATACATTGTGTAACTGTAATGTGTAAATTACAAGTTCTGAGTAAGGGTATTATAGATTTGTGTAAGGATAATAATTTATTTCCTTAAGCTACATAAATGCTCATAATTATGTGTAATGGTAAGGTGTAAATCCAATGCACTGTATAGGGGTCTTTTGTGCTTGATTAAAGGTAAAAGTTTCTATGTTTAAGGGTACACTCTTATTTCTAAAGGTTGTGTAAGGGTATCCTAAATTTACATATGGGTAACCCGAGGTATTCCCTAACCATATAAATGTAATTTGAAGCTGTATAAGGGATAGTTATGTTTTCTAAGGGTATGACTGAGTTTATAAAGGTAATTTAAGGATAACCCAGTACCCTTACATGATGATAACGGGTGGGGTAAGGGTAAACCTATGATACACTTAGGCAACACTCTCTTCAGTGAAAAAAAATAAAAAAACAATTTCTCATTCCTTCACCTTAAGAATGACCTATAACACATTTTAAGCATTTTTTAATATTGGAAATCATAGAAATAGATTATTTAACCCATTTAGAGGATATAACTCCAAATTTAAATGTTTTTTAGACTTATTCATTTTATATTCAATTAAAATAGAAAATTGAATGGTGGTATTAATTTAGGGATTTTATGATTTAAACTTGAACACCTCCTATGTATTTTGTTTTTTAAATACCTCAACCCCTTACTACTATCATTTTTAGTATATTTTAGGCAATACAACTATTGCGTGATTGTTAGAAGTGTTTTTTTGTCTTTTTCCTGGATCTTGGGGTGCAGACCTTCTCTAGTAATTATTGAGGATCCCTCATTGGGTTTTTTCCTTTTTTATAATCAAGATAGGTTATTTTTTAAATAAATATTTATTATTTGAAATATTTTATACTTATTTATTTTAAATTGGTGTAATTTATATTTTCTCTTCTTATTTATATGATCTTTTCAAATTGAGTTCTTCCTAAGTTCTGGAATTTGATAAATGATTTTTATGATGATAAGAACCTAAAATTATTAAATGATAATAACAAATAATTATCACATGCATGTTATCATGGAGTGATAGAGTATTATTGGATGTGGTTTTATTTTTATTCTCTGAGGAAGAAATTTATAATACACATGATGGCATGTTTTGATAACTCAAAAATTATCCAATAGAGATAAACTCTTATCATATGTAATTTGTATCAGTATTTTGATGAAATGAAAAGCCATGAGATATCATATGATTTGAAATGCTATGAATTGAAGAGTTTTTATAAAAACCATTTTATGATTGGTTTTTGAACTAAAAGGCATGTGATTTTGATAAAAACCATTTGATATTGGTTTTTGAAATGAAAGGATTGAGTTTTTAATAAAAAATATTTGATTCTACATTTTGAAAATAAAGGTACTTTTTGATACTTGAAATTGGGAACAATTTGAAATGAAATATTGAATGATTTTTTGAATGTTTTAAGTTTAATGTAATTTAATGATAGCCTCATAGATTTTTTATTTACATTAAATCACATGGGATCCTAGGTAGTTCGTTGGGAAGATTGTGTGATGGGAATGGACTATATCCATCTGGAATGTCCTTAGGGATCTTATTATACTCATCCTTAGGGGTGTTCCTTTTTCAATAGGGTGATTAGTCATTAGGGGTATTATCGTATTCATCCTTAGGTGTGTTCCACTTTCCCTAGTCTTTGGACTATATACCTTCGATTAGGTCTAGGAACATGTTCACATTGAGAGAAGTACTTTACTAAAATTCAAGAGAATACATATATAATCTACCCCTATGTCTCTAAACCAAATTTATATGATTGATTTACTGATTATTAAAAATTATTTAGACATTACAATGTTATGAAATGTTTTACTCATGTCAATTTTGATAGAAACACTTATTCATGCCTCTTTTGATAAAATTTTATATTCATGACTATCTAACAAAGATGAATATTATTATTGCTTGAATGGAAATGAACTTTTGTATCTATTTTTTAATATCCGTTAAAATTTTTTAAAAAAAATGTGTTCATATGAAATGTAAAAATATTTTCATTTCATGTTTTATCTAAAATTAAGTATACTCGATTTATTTATTAAAGACTGCTTATGAAATACTTGTTGAAATTGTACTTGGATTTATATATAACACCCTACCTTTTCTTTCTGGTGTTTAATTTTTTTTATACTAATTATAGGAAAGGGGAAAGCACTAAATAGATCTGTTGGTGTAATTCTTTAGCGAGACTCAGGATTCGGTGCATACCGATGGAGCATGTGGTCTAAATTTCACAGAACATTTTTGGGTTGATATCTTTATAGTCTTGTGTGATGACTTTTGTGAACTTACCACCTTGAAACTTTTATCTTCATCCATTGGTTGTCTTAGTTTATTTTTGGTCTTTTCGTTCCATTGTTTATTTTTTTATTTGTGGTTGTTGGGTGAATATTTTCCCATCTTATTATTTCTGATGCCCAGGTGCTTATTATCAGTCCATGAGGATTGAGAACACCCTTTGAGTTAGTGATGACTCAACTCAAATGCCTATAAATATGGTACTTTGGATTGGTTCATTATAACCAATGTAGAGGATCTATAATAAATAAAAACTTCTGATAAATAATGACATAACTAATGTAATAAAAAATCTAAAATAATAAATATTAGTTAAAATTAGGGAAAAAGTAATAAAAATATGTAAAATTTAATAAAAAATTGAATAAAAAATTATTTTTATTATAAATGATTAAAATATATTAAAATTAATAAAATATTAAAAATAGTGTAAAATAATAAATTTAATAACTTTAACGTATAAATAAATAAAAGGTACTAAAATATTTGTAATTTTATTATAAATAATTAAAAACTAATAAAATAAAAGAAAAAAAACAAAAAAATAACTAATATAAAAATAATAAGTTTTTATAGATTTTATGGAAAATAAATATGATTTTGGAATGTCAAAGAGTTTGTTTGGTAAAATATTATTTTTGATTATATCTTTTTTACCTAAGATAAGCACACTACCTATAAATTTATATGAAATTAAGATGTTAGTTCATAATTTGTGTCTTAGTTATCAGAAGATCCATGAATTCTTGAATGATTGAATCTTACATTATGGTGAATATGAGTTCATAGTTAATTTTCCAAAATGTGGACAATCGAGATAAAAAGTGGTATAATAATAAAGGTAATGATATTTTTCCTATCAAATAATTGATATATTTTCTTATTGCACCTAGATTTCGACATCCACTTATGTCTCACAACATTGCTTCAATGTTGAAATTTCATTGATCCAACATTAATGAAATTGTATGATAAAATTATAATTGTGATAGTGATTGAAGGAATCACTTTGATCAGGTACATATATATTTTTATTCAAGACCTCATAACGTATGGTCCAGTCTTTTGATTGATGGTTTCTTCTCATTTAGTTCTTACGATAGTAAGTATTCTTGTTAATCTATTTCCATAACTTTATACAACTTACCTCCTTGGATGTTAATGAAGTGACCATATTTATATTTGGAAAAATTTATTCTAGTAAATCAAAATAATAATAATAAATTTTATTTGAAGCTAATGATTGGTGATTTAATTTTATTATAGGGTGATGGTGTAACTATATATGATGAAGTTTCATAATATAATTTTACACCTAAATATGAAATAATGTCAAAAGGTAATGAATTTTCACTTATGGTATGTTATATGGTGGAGTAAAAATATTCCAAAATACTTTTTATACTGGATGGGTGATAGAAAATCATTTTTGATTGTCAATGAAACAAAACCGTGTTTTTTTACTATCATTGGAAATTTCTTCCTACAAATAATCTTTTCCAAAGGAATATAAACAATTATACAAAAGTTAGAATCGAAATATATGGACCTCTAGAAGTGATCTTAGGTATTCAGGTAAAATATATCATCTCTCCATGGTATCATATTACTTTTGGACTAATGATAAATCAATAAAAAATATGTGTGTTTGGGATAGATCTCAATTGGATAAAGAAAATTATTTTTTAGGACCATCAATATTAGTCTAATTTTTTGGTTCCTTACATGTTAGATGTAATGAATATTTAGAAGAAATATTTTGATAACATATTGTATACTGTGTTGGACATGCCTAGAATGACTAAATATATTATAAAGGAATAGTAATGTCCTGCCCAAATTTTCACGCATCACAAACATGAGTTATTTGAAAATTAAAAATCAAAAAAATTAATGATGAAAAAATATTTATGTAATTTCTAAAAAATTATTCATTTTTATATTACAAATTTTAGATTTGAGGGTACCACATATCTATGATTCTAATTTGTATCACTATGTCAGAAATGGTCATAAAACTGTGTTAAAAGTCATGATTTCTATGTCAAAATTGAAATATTATATTCTAATGGTATTATATGGTTGTCTAATAATTATATTTGGGATGTATTTATTAAAATATAATATTTTTTCCATGGAATTTATGTGGAAAAAACAAACTCTAATACACTGAATATCCTGTAAAAATATTTTGATCTTTTTATATAAATTCTAAAAAGTATTTCTATTGTCCTTCTTTGATTCAATAGAATATTTAATATTATATTTTTTGTATGAAATAAAATATGATGTTCATTATAGTTACAATGGATTTACCCATACTAGATATGTCTATAAGAATTAAAAAATAATATATGTAACAAATCATCAATTGAAGGGTCAATTGGAGAAGCGTGCTTACTGGAGGAAATTTCAAATTTTTACCCTTATTTTTTTCAATTTGAATATCCATTAAAAATAATAAAATGTATTGAATTAATAAAAAAATTATTGATTTCATGTACTATTGATTGTCATTATTTTATTAGGCTTTTATTGAATATACTAGTGGCTATTAATGATGGATTTAAGATGAAGAACATCAAAAATATCATATATATGTTCTTCTCAAATGTAAAGAAATGATGAAATTTATATATTAAGTGATAATTTTAACTATATTTTTCTAAATAGTTTTTTAAATTTAATTTATAGTAATTATATTGTAGATTATATGACGAAAATATCAAAAAAATCATCCAAATTACCTTGGTTTCTTTAGAAGAATGCTGAAAGCAAAATTTTTTCTACTGGATTCAAATACTAGTAAGTTAAATTGTTTATTATCAAACATATTAAATAGAGTTTTTATTTTATCAATTAGTAATTGTTTTTTTATGTATTTCAACATTGAAATAATAATGATATTATATTATGTCTTGTGAGTATAATGCATATATGGTTAATGGATTTCTATTTCACACACACACATAGTGTTTGTTTAAAAGAAACTCATAATAGTTAAATTGATGTTAAATTTTATGACATGATGGATAAAATAATCAAGTTATGTTATCTAGGATATAATTATATAACAATATTTAAATTCCATTGATTTGATACTAAACAAGGTATCTGAATTCATCCATGGCATGAAGTTATTGATGTTAAATATAAAGTTATTTTTTAAAAAAATAAACCATTTATATTGGCCCATCAAGTTTATTATGAAAATTATTTTGCTACATGGAGATATTTAAATGACTATTTAATTATAATAAAAATGAACTCTTGTGAAAATCATTATATGAATAATGTAAGTGGTTGTTGATACCCTATAGTTAAGTTCTAAAGTTTTCAATAGTGTTAGTGATAAATCTAATGAATTTTAAATAATGATGGATAATGAAATTGAAACTTTAATGGAAATTAATGGTGTTGAGGGTGAATATGAAGACATCACTTATAAATTATATGAAGTTGAAGATGAATAATGATGTATTACATTCCAATTATATACATAATCAACATATATTATTTTCTCCAATAAATGTTTATTATTTTTTATATTTGATATCTGTATTAACAAGTATTTGTAGGTAACTTCATTCTCACTTGTTTTCTTTCAAAAATATATCAACAATTTATAAATTATTTATATTTTTATAGATAATGAAGGATTTTTTATAAAATTGATTATTTTTTGCAGATTTATTAGGAGTATTTTGGTGACATAATTCTTCAATTGACTAAGGATGAGCTACCAAGAGATGAGCCTCTTGTTTCATCAAGAGAGAGTGATAATACAACACCAGATTCTTAGAGGGGTCAATTCATTGCATGATAGTCGATTCTAGATCCTATTGTTGAGTAGAATCTATCTCTTCATTTGGAACCATATGGGAGGCATGGGTAGAATTCATGCATGACTATTTTTTCAGTTTTTATATAACCTTTAGAAGAGACAAATTGAGAGAGCATCCACGACTAGCTTTGATGACTCTTGTGTGTCTCATCAACCCAATTAATTAACCTCTATGGATTGAGAAGAATTGTGCTCTTACTGTATACGGTATAATTTCAAGAGGATATCATATTCTAGGAAACAAAAATAATAGAGAAGGTATGTCACATATATAGTTGGGAGCCATACTTTTAGTATACATCATCAACAGTTAGTAAATAATATTATATAATAATTATTTAAAAAATATTAAATGTATATCATAAATTTATGCATTATATGGTTGATCCATCCATTATAAATTTTGATTCATACCAGAGTATGTACACTAGTCATAGTACTAGGAAGATTACTAGCAAGAGATACTGGATGATTGTGGTTAGTATTTTTTAGTTTTTTAAATAAACATTATATAATTTTTTTATCTTTGAAATTAATTTTTATATTATTATAGGAAACATATGAGATAAATATTTCTAAGATTCAAGAGAGTCAGGCCAAAATGGATAGTTGGGATGATGAGGCCTCATGTGACTCGTGTTTTGATGAGGTATCTTGGTTAGGGGTGATTATGAGTGGTATTGAAAAAATCTAGGTGATTTGTATTGGTTTATGATCAATATAGGCTAGTTGTTATTTTACTGAAGTGATACCATAATTTATCTCAAAGGGGGTCATGTGGGATCATCATCCTTCACTTCCATAGAGTATGAGGTGATGCTACAAACTCAATAATAAACTTTATAGAGATTGATCAGAGAGGAAACGGGGTATTGATAATAGCAGGAGTAGCAGCTTTTGTAGAAGAAGCAGCAAAATGAGAAGATGATAAAGTATATTCAGATACTCTGATGTGTTTTAAGGTTAGAGTTACCTTTGGATGTGGGAGATTATAACTAACCACTTCAATTAAATTATTTTTATGTTCTTTTTTATGAATTTTGTATTGTTTTTTTAAATTTTATAAAAAATGTTCATTTATAGTTTTTATTTTCCAAGGAATTTTAATTTTTATTTATTTATTTAGAGTTATTTGTGATGAATTTAAATTTCCATCAAAAATTCCATTTTTTATGAAAATTTAAATCCACTAAAAATAATTTGGAATAATATTATTTTCAATGGATTTTCAGTTTTGGTCACAAAAAATATTGGTGCCATAATTAAATTTTCATCCTAAATTGTATTTTTGGTAGAACTATAAATCTATCACAAATAATTTGTCTGTAAATTATTTTTGAAAGACTTTATAATCCATCATAAATATTATCTATTGTGAATAAATATTTTCATTGAAAATATTATGACACTAAAATTAATCGAAACAGTACATCGCAAATAATATTAATTGTGATGTAATTTTGACTAACGAACTATTTATGACAAATTTGAGTCACATAATTGTATTTTTTATAAGAATCAATTACAAATTATCCATCATAAAAAAAAGTATTTTTGTAGTATGTGAATTTAAATGAAATTATCAAGAATTAATGATTGTGATACTTGGTTATAAATGTATACATGGGGTATATTTTGTGACACCCTAACATGAATCACTCGATCTAGGTTGGAGTTCCACTTGAACCCATGTATGTCTCCCCTTACACAAGAAATTTTTGGCTATTAGTGAGGGCCCGAACATCATTACTATAGCACCTCAATCTTCCACAGTACATATCTTTTTAAATAATTCAATATCTTGTGATGCACGAAACACCGAGTTCGAGCGCACCATGATCCATCAAAATTATCATTTAAAATGAGGTTATGAATAGTATTAATCACATTATAAAATTTATAAATTTTATTTTTCAAAATAGACTTCTTTTTTGAATTCAAAATATCAAAATTATTTTAGGGTGAAATTTTTGTATTTTTCTGAAAAGTTTCAATTTTTTATGAATAGTGAAAAATACTGCATTATTATTAAAAACCTGACTTTTTCAATTAAATATTTATTTTACTTTAAATTGATATAAAATTAAGAATAGATAAATAATATTTATATTAATACAATTTAGTTCATTACAATCATTTTATAATGTAATTATATATAAAAATTTATTAAACTTTTGAACGTCTTTTTTTTACCCGCTTTCTCACCACATCTATATGATTAACATTAAACTTAATTATCTCATTTATATGAATTGAATTTATAAAAATGAACATAAATTATTGTAATTATTTTTAAATTTTTGATCGAATGGGATCAACAAATTTTTTTGATGAATAGTAACTTTAGTAAAAAAAATATTTACCACAGTTAAGGGTAAATATGGTAATTAAAGGTAAAAATAATATTATAAAATTACCCTAACACATGTCAAAATCCTATTGGATGACTTATTTCTGCCATTATCATTTAAGGTTCTAAATTTAATCATTTAATGGACAATTTTCCATGAATATGACCAAGATATTATAAAATTTAAAGAATGTGATAAAATGTCACACTCTCATTTTATATAAGTATATAAATTTTAATATAGTGTTAACCATGAGATAACATATATTTTAAATAGTATCTAGAATTATAAAAGAGTTACCTACATCATATTAATTTAGTTATAATATTAATAGAATAAATAATTACCATTAATGATGACACAATAGTGACGCGGAAATTATTTTATTAATAGAAATATAAAATAAATGGTTTTAAAAATATTAAAAGAAACTTAATTTTAATTAATTAAGTTTATTAATGAATTTTATTTGTTATTATGACATGTTAGGAGTATATAAAATGGTTTTTTTATGTCTTATTTATTTTTTTATTTTAATTTAAGTCAAAGTAATGAATAACATCAAAATTGACACTATTGATATTTTATAAAAATAATATTTTATTAAATTATTTAAAAATAATAAAAAATATTTTTAAAAATATATATATATAATTATACAGTCTAAAATATGATAAATTTTCCATTTATATGAAATTTACACCATATAAGTAAATATTTATACCGTTTAATAATTAGAATATTATTAACAAAATTAAAATTTAATACATTAATTAAGCGTAAATCAAAATTATAAGGTTCAAAATAAAATCCCAGCATGTATAAATTTTATTGGTTGAGATTATTTCAACCTATCCTCATTTTATCCTCTAAATAACTCACTTTGAAGCTATTTGAAATAAAAAATCAATTTATTTTAAATTAATAGTTTTGGAGTTTCCAAAAGTACCCCTCCCCTCTCTTACAAAAGGGAACCTCTCCTTCTCAATTATTCACACCTCTAAATCCCTATTTCTGAGAAAAAAACTACCTATTTATCCTCCCAACTACCCTAAATTCATTCTAGAGGCCATATTTTAGGAAGAAATCTAACCTGGGGAGTCCTTTGTGAAAATCAAAATGAGACACTCGCAGAAAAGGTAATTGTTTTACCAACTCTTTCAAAGATCTTTTCTTATTCTACTTCCTTTTCCAAAGTTGTTTCCATACTAAATTTATAACTCCATCATCTACTATATTCTGAGATTTTTTTATGATTATGGAACAACCATATTATTCTTTTTACCGATCCTACGAAAAATAGTATCACCATGCGTACGTACGTACGTCTTACCATCTCCACGTCATGGGGAAAACTATTTTTCATATATACTCTATTTTGATGGGTATAAAGATTAATATAAAGGATTTAAACGATAAATATGACATTATATTATTACTATATAATTTATATTCCATCCAAATCCTTACCCTTTATCATTACTGAAAGATACCATCACTAGTGCGTATGTACGACCTACCGTCTCCACGATGCAATGAGATTCATCCTTCACTAAAACCATTTAATAATGATTATAAAAATGTATATAATGAATCAAAATAATATTTATGAACTTAATATCATTATGTTTATGAACAATATATATCCTATGTATAAGAAACAAGACTTACGAAATAAAATCAACATAGGAAAATAAAACAGTTCATGCCTAAAATAATGATAATAATGAAACATTATTAGAGGTTAATATATAAATATAGTTATAGTATAGGTTAATAATATTATTTAACCATTATACAGGAGGTTAATGAACCCTTTACTAAAGGATATTATGAGGTAATTTTTAATTTTGTTATCTATTTATACGATGTGAGAAGCTTTTTCTGTCGTCGTGACATATTAACATTTTTGAAGCTTCCTTTAAGTGCTTACAAGATTATTTTAAATGAAAATATTTTCTTTTTAAATTTTATTTAGTTTTAAATAACAATTTTCAATAAAAATTTCTATTTCTCTAAATAAGTTTATAATAATTTTATTAAAACATTTTCATCTATGTCAACATCCTTTACTAGATCTTATATTTAATTGAGGCTAATTTCATAGGATGCAACCTATCATATTGTACTGAATGGATTATAAATATTTTGACTATGCATGTGCTAATTTTATACCATTCATGGTTTATGGACAATATACTCATATTTATTATGCTAGTTTTAAAATGAATTTTTATGTTGGTTACATTTTACCCCTTTCATAAGAGGAATGCATTGGTATTTGTAAGTGATGGGTGGGGCCCGCTATAGCCCCTCGTTGCATTGGTAGGTCTCATGAGACAAGATTGTTTGGTTTTTTACCCATTTATGTATGGTCAGGGAATGAGGGCTTGAAGGTATGCTTATGATGTCCAGCATTATGCATTCCTTCTTAATGAGATTAGTTATTGATATTACATGTGATTATTCGGCTAGTAGAATATCCTTGTGAATATTTAAATGTAATTATTTGATTAATTATTTCTATATTGTGCTCAAGGTTATGTTTAAAAGGCTGTTTTTCTAATTTTATACCTTTCCTTAAATGTTTATTCTTATTTATGATTGCTTTCACTTTATTATTTATCCTTACTGAGCATCTAAGCTCACCCCTTTATTATATTTCATTTTCCTTAGGATGTGAAGAGGTATATTATAACTAACCTCTATAAATAGTCTAATAGATATGAGTGTTTTCAATAGAAATATTATGTTACTTTTAATTTCATGATTTAAAGTAAAATTAATGTTTGTATCTAGCTTTTCCAAGGCTACTAAAGTGATTAATCCTTCGAGATTTGATTTCTTATGATCATGCCAATGTGAAAAAATAATTCACCTGCTCCAGGCATCTTGGTTCGGAGTGTTACAGTTGGTATCAAAGGAAGTTTAGGATAAACCATGGTAACTTGATTTAGAAAATACTTTAATTATAGAACACTGCCCTAGCATAGAATTTGAGGATAAGTATAAAAGAACATCCTAAAATTTTGTTAATATATAGATAATGTGAGTATTCCTAGAAAATAAATGCATGTATAGATACTAAAAGTGGATATCGTTCTAGCATAGATGAATTGAGGAGTAATAAACCTGATAATGTGTTTTGGGCTTGACTCGGGGAAACCTAGTACATGACAACGAGCCTTACTGTGCAGCAAGTTTGACACTCCTGGAGGATATTCTTAGGATAATTCTCTTTTTTTTTTGAGAACCATTATAAAGGATTTAAAAGTAAATATGTCCCCAAAGAAACCATGTTTATGTTTATGAGATTAGATATGCATAAATATTTTAGTTTATGTTTTTTATTTTATAATTTTGCATTATAATTCATAACCTAATCTTGTGAATATTGTTGTTTAGAAATGGCACCTGGTGGAAGAAATGGAAATCATATCAATGCACATAATCCATGAATAAATTTACCTCCTATGCAAGATAATGAAGTTGGAGAAGAAGTTAAAACTGGTACTAAACAACTTATAACTATACTGGGATAGCAAAAATCAGGATATTAATAATAACCTTACTAATATGAAGCAGCTCGATCTACTATGTGGTGGATCAATGTTAGACCGCTTCATGAGACAACATCCCCCAACATTAAATGGGACTACAAATCCATTTTTAACCAAGTAATAGAAAATTTACTTAGAGAAAATATTTCTTGATTTGGGGAGTAACAAAAGGGGAAATATTCATGGTAGTTTATCATCTCTCAGGAGATGAAAATCAATGGTGGTCATTAATTCAAAACACATAGGAGGATGAAGAAGTAGAAAATATGGAATAGAGGGAATTTAAAGAACTATTCCTAGATAAATACTTTCCTCATGATCAGTGAGTGGATATGGAGATGAAATTTTTGAGTCTGAGGTAGAAGGAGGATTAGAATGTTGCAAAGTATAAATCTAACTTCACATGGTTATAAAGGAATGATTTACACTAATTATATAACCCAAGATGTAATATTTATTGATTATTTGATGGGTTAAAACCATTCATTTGATTGGAACTGGTCCCATAATCTTTCTCACCGCATGAAGATATAGTTTCATATGATATCAAGATAGAAAAGGAATATCTTGATGATTTTTTAATAGTATTTATTGATGATATCTTGGTATACACCAAAATCTATTAAGACTATGAGAACCACTTGCGGAATGTTCTAACGACTCTTAGAAAAAATGAGCTATATGGGAAATTTATAAAGTGTGAATTCTGGCTTCAGGAAATTTTTTTTCTTGGCCATATTCTCTCAAAATATGAGATCTATATTGATCCTAGAAATACAAAGGCAATCCAAGAATTTCCAGCATTGATGAGCATAATTGATATATGTAGTTTTATTGGTTTAGTAGGTTACTATCAACATTTTTTCCTGAATTTTTCCCAATTTCCAACCCGCTAACCAAGCTCACACGTAAAGGGGTAAAATTTATTTGGATAAAAGAGTGGGAAGAATGTTTTTAATAATTGAACAAAATATTATTTAATTCTCCTATATTGATTTTACCGTCTAGAAATTATGGGTTTTTTATTTTTAGTGATGCATCAAGTAAATGACTCAGTTGTGTTCTTATGAAGAATGATAGAGTTATTGCTTATGCATTAAGGAAATTAAATATTCATGAAAAAAACTACTCAACTCATGATCTTGAGTTAGATATAGTAATCTTTGATCTGATGATATGAACACACTATCTATGTAGTAAAATATATGAGATATATACTGATCATAAGAGTTTGAAATATATTTTCTCATAGAAAGAACTCAACATATGAAAAAGGATATGGCTTGAGCTACTCAAGGATTATGATTGCACAATACACTACCACCCAAGGAAGGAAAATAAGGTGGCAGATGATTTAAGTGGGAAGGGCCATTGAGTTTAAAAAAATGAGAGTTGAAAGGGATCAAATATTCATGGATCTAGTAAAAATGGATATGGGAATTACCATGTAAGGTGAAACATCACTAATTTTTCAAATGGTTTCCAAACCATATTTACTAGAAAAGATAAAAAGTTTTTAGTCTAATGATGAGGATCTTCAAAAGAAATTTATAGCTATGAATGATGGGAGATTGATTGACTTTATATATAAAGATAGTATTTTGAAATTTCAGAAGAGGCTCTGTGTTACCTCTATACCTGAGCTAAAAATGGAATTATTGGATGATGTTTATAGCTCCAATTTCCCTATACACACTGGTAGCACTAAGATGTATATAGATTTGAAGGAACATTTTTGGTGGGACAACATAAAGAGAGATATTGATGATTATGTGTTAAGATGTTTGGTTTTTCAATAGGTAGAGTCTAGAAGACAACATCCAAGAGGAGTCATGAAACCTATTCCAATACCTATGTGTAAATGGTATGATATTAAGATGGAATTTTTCATGGGGTTACCAAATACTCATAGAAAAAATGATGTGATATGGGTTATTATTTATCATCTTACCAAATCGGCACATTTCCTTACTATAAGAGAATATTTAACACTTGAATGTTTAGAAAGACTTTACATTAATGAGGTTTTAAGACTTCATAGTGTACCCCAATCGATTGTTTAACTAAAATCTCCATTTTACATCAAGATTATAGAAAATTATATAGAATCCCCTAGATACTGAGCTCCATTTGAGCATTGCCTACTGCACTCAAATTAATAGACAATAAGAAAGGACTATTCAAACTCTACAAGACATGTTGAGATCTTTTTCATGTGACATTAAAGGTATGTGGGAACAGTTTTTACCTCTAGTAGAATTTTCTTATAATAATAGCTTCTATTAAAGTATTCAAATGGCACCATATAAAGAGTTATATGGAAAGAGATGTCGTAAACCTACTTATTAGGGTGATGTTGGTGAAAGAAAACTCATAGTCCTAGAACTTGTTGAGGAAACAACGGAAAAGGTAAAGATTATTGAAACCCATATCAAATTACCTCAAAGTGGGAAAAATAGCTATGTCAATAACTGAAGTAAGTATTTGGAGTTTCAAGTGTGATATCATGTTTTCTTGAAGGTGTATCCGTGGAAGGGTGTTAAAATATTTAGAAAGAAGGGTATGTTAAGTCCCAGGTACATTGGACCTTTTCAAATTCTGGAATGAATTGGAGCTATAGATTACTATTTAGAAATGCCACCAAGTCTCTCTAAAGTTCATGATTTTTTCCACATATCACTATTATAGAAATACATGCCAGACCCAATGCATGTACCCACCTATGAAAAAGATTAAATATAATCAGATATGCCTTACTTTGAATATCCTGTCAAGATTCTTGACACTAGAGAACAATTGTTTAGGAATCGGATGACACGACTGGTGAAGGTTCTTTAGAGAAACCATAAAATAGAAGATGTGACATGTGAATGTAAAGATCTTATGATGAAGAACCACCGAAACCTTTTTATTATGTAATATTCTAGAAATTTCTAGAATTAAATTTTTGAATGAGAGAGTAAAGTTACACCAAAAGCCTCCATGGTATGTTTCTTTTTAAATAATATAATAACTTGTGTTGCATGAAACACTGAGTTCGAGCGCACCATGATCTACCAAACTAGCCGTTTAAAAAGCGGTTATGAATAATATTAACCACATTTTAAATTTTATAAATTTTATTTTTCAAAATAGACTTCATTTTTGAAATTTGAATATAAAAATTATCTTAGGGTTAAATTTTGGTATTTTTCTAAAAAGTTTCAATTTTTTATGAATAGTGAAAAGTACAACATTATTATTAAAAAATGATTTTTCATTTAAATAATTATTTTACATTAAATTTATATTAAAGTAAAAATAGAGAAATAATATTTATATTAATCCATAATATGTCATTAGAATCATTTTATAATACGATTAGATATAAAAATTTATTGAACTTTTGAACGTCCTTTTTTACCCATTTTCCCGCCACAACTACATGATTAACATTAAACTTAACTTTCTCTTTTATATGAATTTAATTTATAAAAATGGACATACATGGTTGTAATTAGTATGAAATTTTTAATCTAATAGGATCAAATTTATTTTTTGGTGAATTGTAACTTTAGTAATTTTTTATTTATTTACCACGGTTAAGGGTAAATTAGGTAATTAAAGGTGAGAATAATATTATTAAATTACACTAAAACATGTAAAATTTTATTTTATTAATAAATTATACCCTTATCACCTAAGTTTAAAAAATTAATCATTTAATGGCCAATTTTCTATGAATATGACATGGGTATTATAAAAATCAAAGAATGTGACAAAAAGTCACACTGTCATTTTATATAAGTATATTAATTTTTATATACATATAACCAAGAGATAACATTGATTATAAATAGTATCTAGAAATATAAAATAATTTCCTATATCATAGTAATTTATTTATAATTTTTAGAGATTAAATAACTACCATTAATGATGACACAATAGTAATGTAGAAATTCTTTCATTAATAGGAATATCAAATAAATGGATTTAAAAATATTAAAAAAATATAATTTTAATTAATTGAGGTTCTAAATGAATTTTATAAGGGACTATGACATGTTATTAGTATATTCAAGAAACAAATCTTGAAGTTATTTTTATGTTAGTATTTTTAATTTAAGTCAAAATAATGAATATTGTCAAAATTGATACTATTGATATTTTATAAAAATAATAATTTATTAGTTTATTTAAAAATCATAAAAATATTTAAAAACTACAAAGTTATAATTATAAAGTATAAAATATCATAAATGTTATATTTTTTGACCATTAACACAATATAATTAAATATTTATGACCTTTTAATATTTAGAATATTATTACCAAAATTAAAATTTAATAGATTAATTAAGGATAAATCAAAATGATAAGGTTCAGAATAAAATACAAGAATGTATAAATTTTATTTTTTGAGACAATTTATTATACTTATCCACATCCTATCCTCAAAATAACTCACTTTTGTTCTATTTGAAATTTAAAATCAATTTATATTAAATTAATAGTTTCGATGTTTCCAAAAGTGTCCCCCCTATCTTATAAAACTACATCTCTCCTTGTCTATTATTAAAACCTCTAAATCCATTTGAATCAGCTAAAAACTACCCATTTCTCCTCTCAACTTCCCTCACTTCATCTTAGAGGCCATACTTGGGGCATAAATCCAACCTAAGGAGTCATTTTATGAAAATCAAAAGGAGACACTCGAAGAAGAGGTAATTGTTTTACCAACTCTTTCAAAGTTATTTTCTTCTTATACTTCCTTTACGAAAGTTTTTTTATAATAAACTAATAACATCGTTATATAATATATTCATAGATTCTTTTTTGATTATGGGATAATCATATTCCTCCTTTTATCCATCCAATGAAAAATAATATCACCATGCGTGCGTGCTATGGCTTAATATCTCCACATCATGGTGTAAACTATTTTTCATATATACTATATTTTTTATGGGTATAAATATGAATATAAATTATTTAAATAGTAAATATGACATGATATTTTTACTGTATAATTCATATTCTATCCAACTCTTGACCCATTACCATTAAGGACAGATACTATTGCTCGTGCATACGTACAGCCTACCGTCTCCACAACGGGATGGGATTCATCCTCCACTACAACCATTTAATAATGATCATGAAAATGTATATAATGAATGAATATAATATTTATGTACTTAATATCATTCTGGATATTAATAATTTATATCATATTCATAAGAAACAAGACTTACGTGACAAAATAAACATAATAAAATGAATAAGTTCACACCCAAAATAATATTAATAATGAAATATTATAAGGGAGTAATATATGAATATAGTTCTCGTATAACATAATAACATTATTTAACCATTATAAAGGAGGTTAACTCACCCTTGAATAAAAAAGAGTATGAGTTAAGGGTTAATTTTGTGATATGTTTATTATTCGGGATTTCTTTTATGTAAAAATTTACGAGGACATATTTATAATACATGGCCATGTTTCTTAGGAATGTATTTCAAAACATTATTAAAATTATTTTACAATTGTTTAAAGAAATTTTTACCCATGTTTGATTTTATAAAAGGAGTCTATTTATCTTTTTCATTATAAGTTATTTTGTTGGACTTTTTCAACAAAGTACGAGAAGAATATTTTTTTAACTTATACGGTGCAGAAGGATTTTCCCACCATCATGATGTCGTAACATTTATGAATATTACATTATAATATTACAAGATTATTTTCAATTAAAATATTTTCTTTTAAAATTGTATCACATTTTAAATAACCATTTTCAATAAAAATTGGTATTTCTTTAAAGAAGTTCCTAATGATTTTGTTGAAACATTTTCATTTATGTCAACATCATTTATTGGTTATTATATTTAATTGATGTTGATTTCATATTATAAAACCTATTATATTGTATTTAAGGGTTTCTGAATAGTTTATTGTGGATGGGATACTTTTAAACCATTCATAGTTTATGGATAAGGTATTAAGATTTCATATTCTAGTTTTAATTTGAATGTTTATGTTGGTTATGCTTTACGCCTTTCATAAGAGGAATGTATTGGACTTAGTAAGTAACTAGTGGGGCATTCTATATCCCCTCGTTGAATCAATAGTTCTCATGAGACAAGCTTGTTTGGGTTTTTACCCATTTATGTATGGTTTTTCAATGAGGCCTTGAAGGTATGGTTATGATGTCCGGAATTATTCATTCCTTCTTTATGATATTAGTTGTTGATATTACATGTGGTTATTCCAAGAGTAGAATATCCTTGTGAATGTTTAAATTGAATTATTTGATTATCTATTGGCATATTATGCTCAATTTTATGTTTAAAAGTATTTTGTTTCAATTTTATGTCTTTACTTAAAAGTTCATACTATTTTATGACAACTTTTTCTATATTTCTTTCCTTACTGAGCATTTGAGCTCACCCCTTTCTTATGTTTTATTTTCCCAAATATGAAAAGAGGTATATTTTGAATGACCTGTAGAGATATTCTAAGAGATATGAGTGTTTTCAATGGAAATACTATGTTACTTTTCATTTTATTATGTAATGTAACATTTATGTTTGTATTTATTTTATTAAGTCTACTAAATTGATCTATCCAATATTTGATTTCTTAGTATCATGACAATGTAATAAAATAATTCACCAGCTCCGGGCATCTAGCATCGGGTCATTACAAATAGTGGGGAGAATACACCCTCAGTATCAAATGTTTTCTATAATAATCATATTAAGGAATGAGTAATAACATAAAAAAGAACAACTGAAGTGAATAATAAAAATGTTATAATAGATTTCAGGGAAGGTATCTCAAGTTATACAAAGTAACAAACCAAGCACCCCTAATGTCACAGGGAAAACCATATTATAATTCATCTCAAAATAAAATATATGTAAACACACCACCTGATGCCTCTATCAGATATCCAAGTTCCACTGAGATAATATGTAATAAAAGATCCTATGGTTTATATATATTAAAAATATCTCACCAAATACATTTTAGTGCCAAAACTTCAAATCATGGACAACATGTGTCAACTCTAAGTCATGCTTAGGGTAGTTCCAATCATGGATTCATAGATGAAGATATTCATAAGTTAATAAATAATCCATAAACATTAGAAAAACTCCTAAACCAATACGTGATGTTTCATAGTAAACTACATATCCAATAATAGGATCTAGAAAAGTTAGGATTGGAGTTTTCATCAATATCCTCTAGCTCCAAGTATGCTTTTTCACACTGTTTGGTCCACTCAAAATTCACCCCCTTATTTGTAATCCCTCTCATATCTTCTTCCAAACGTTATATATTCTAAATGAACAGTTGGTAGTGTCCTTCAATCCCAAGGAAACACTTGATCTCAAACACATTTCTAGGGCATATTCATGACATCATCACTTATACCTTCTCTAGGACTATGTAAATTTATACCTCATAGATCATATACCTAAGATAACGTAGACCATGTATCCATAAGTGAAACTTTGAGATATTGGAATAAAAATGATGTTATTTAGATGTGTTGAAAACAATCCCTATATATCTAGTGTTAATCTCTAATATCCGTGAGTATATGAGGATATTATAAATAAACACTATAATGAATGAGTAGTGATATGGATAGAAGATCATGTCCATGAGATCCAATAACACCTCTAGTTAATTTTTTAACCCATATTACCTGAAAAGATACTCATATAGTTCATATCTTATCTTGAAGTATGTCTTAGGAATATCCTCATCTCTGACCCTAAGTTGATGGCATCCCGATCGTATTTATCTTGGAGAACCACTAGGCTCCCCACAATTGATCAAACAAGACATCAATCCTTGGAAATGGGTATCAATTCCTTATAATCCTCTCATTCATCTTTGTGTATCCCATTCACAACCAAATAATACCATTTTCCTTATCTAGTAACAACACCCAATCATCCCATGGATATGTGATCGGTGTGATAAAACCCTTCACCTCCAAATCCTCAATCTTTACCTTAAGTTCCTTCAAATTAGATAAAACCATATTATTCAGAGGAATATATATATATATTTCACATAGGGTATGATTTTGATCTCAAATTCAAACCCTCTATTAGGAGTAAGTCTCAGTAAATCATCTAGAAATACATCACGATAGAGGTCCACCAAAGGAGGAAAAGAGAAGGGATTCGCCATATCATCTTGCACAAGAACAATTCCTGTTACATGCACTATAACTCTTCAGTCATCCTCTTATTACAAAAAGAAGATGAAAAACTAAAATTTTGGTATTTCCACTAGATTATGAATAAAGATATGGAAGAAGACTAGCTTCTATATCCTCCTCTAAACCTTTATTAATTGTCAAGGGCTTACCAAGTACCTCAAAATATTTCATAAAGTCAAAGCTCCTAACCTAATGACTCCATTATAGTCAAAGTATGATATAAAATTTCTATGCCTTATGTACCTTGTTCCTAGACAATAGAAAAATTAAGCAAAGTGTCCCTGTGAAATGATCATAGTAAGAACACATTGACACCGTCCTCTGTTAAATCTCTATAAACTCTTGTGCATGATCCAGCTTCATCGTATCTAGGAAAAAATCCTCAAATAAGTGATTCGTGAAGGTCCCTCATGCAAGACCCTCGTTTCTCACCAACTGGTTCATGACACCCCACCACCTTCTGAATGGTCCTTGAATAATGAAAGTGGAAAACATTACTTACCAATCCTTTGGGGTCTCCACTATATCAAATATCACCTCGATGATGTCAATCAAATCCTCAATATCCTGAATCCCTCGAATGCCCTGGAAGGCTAGGAGATATTGAAGATGGACTTCCTGATCATAATTGACAATAATTAGGTAAAATCCACCACCTTGAATAGGAACTATGTAGAATACTCCAAGAAGGATCAGTTCCACCACTTGAACCACTAAAGAAGGCATAATAATATCTTCCCTATGTTGAGAATTATTACATGCTTCCACCAGTGGCCCTCTCAAAAATCATCTAAGAGGAATTATCAATAATTTAAATTGAATTACTATAAATTCTATAACAACATACTTAAGATATCAACCCAATTAGTTTATAGGCACGTATAAGGTATTTCTATGTAAAACCTATCCTAGGGGGCTACCCATAATGATAAGGCATAATCCACCTACTATTATCCAAGTGTCAAGCATAGTTCCTCGTACATTCATGTTATTCACATTCATATATATATAACAAAAATATCAAATATTTACAAGTTCAAGTAATCTAAAGTCAGCACATTACGTCACCAAAGCACAAAGCACAGATAAATACATTTAATTAAATAAACTATTATTCATAGAAAGCAACATACATATATATGACATGTGATCCTATGTTTCTATTAATAATTTATAAATGAATCTAAATCCCATTAACAATTAAAAACACAACATAGTTATGATCAGAATGAAACCTTAAATCTGTAACTGTAATATTATTCTCATAGCCTGTAACGTAAAGTTCTATCACGTAAAATATTTCTAGGAACTTACACAACTCTCCTACCTAAGTTCCACAAAGACTGTCTCCTTTCTAGAATTCCCCAAACATAGTAAAAAATAAAGAAATAAAAAAATCCATCCTATGATACCACTTTTTAATTCCCCAACCCAAATCACATATTCTATGAAGGAGTGTCATGTGACCTTGTGTGCTCCTTCTAACAAACAAGAGGTTTCATACTAGTAACAAGGGTTCAAATGTCCTTGGTGGGGACTCTATACCCTCAGTATCAAAATTCATACATCCAAATTATATCAAGAAGAGAATAACAAAAAAAAGTTAACATCAAAAGTGAATAATATAAACACTATAATAGATTACATGGTAGGTATCTCAAGTCATACAAAGTAATAAACCAAGGACCCATAATATAGAAGGTAAAACCAAAGTATAATCCATCTCAAAATCAACTTTCTATAGTTACTCTACCCAATTCCTATTTTGAATATTCAAGTCCCATTGAGAGAATATGTAACACAAGATCGTTTGGTATATATATATGAAAAATCAATCACTAAAGAGATAATGGTATCAATACTTCAAGTCATGGACCACAACTTCTAACTCTAATTCTTGCGTAGAGTAGTTTCACTCATATTTTGATAGATACTGAGACCCATAAGTTGCTTTTTTATTTCTCTACCTTATCATAGCTCCTAAACCAACAGCTGAGGCATCAAAATAAACCACATATCCAATATCAAGTCCTATAAAAGTTATGATTGATTTTTTTATCAATATACACTTTATCTCTAAGAAGGCCTTTTCACATTGTCCATTCCACTCAAACATCACCCCCTTCTTTGTAATCCATGTCATAGTTGCTTGCAAATGGGAGAAGTTTTAAATGAGCCATCGGTAGTATCCTGCAAAATCATGGAAACACTTGATCTTATAAACATTTATAGGGAATTACCAATATATCATCACTTTTACCTTCTTTAGGTCTACAGAAATTACCACCTTATATATCACATTCCTAAGAAAATATACTACGTAGATCTACAAGTGATACATAGGGATATTGGAATTAATCCAATTTTCTTGAAGTGTACTCAAAACAATCCTTAGTTATCTAGCCTGCATATCTAAGGTTTATTGGTATTATAGGATATCATCAACAAAAAAAATTAGAGTAAATACCTTTTTTAAAAAAATTGTATTAATTCATCCTCATGTCACTTATATCAAAAAAACATCAATGAATTAAGGTAAAATTTCACTAATATCACACTGAGTACCCATAGTGTTTGAAAATAAAATAAAATAAGACATGCTTCTATTAATACCTATATTACAGTGGTAAAACTCTTTGATCTAATATTATAAAATATATTTTCATTAAATTCCATTACTTATTCATTTATTTTTCTAGGACTCATTGGATTATAATTATAATCAACTTGGATACTCTAAAGATATATATTTTCGTATTTAATGTAGGGATGTCCAAAAAATTGGCCATATAATTTTTCCATTATGAATTTTTGATATACTACATTGAAAATTTTACAAATAAAAAACAAATTAGTTGTTTTATATTATGTTTTAGGAAGAATTTATTTATGACAGGGAAGTTTTTATTTATCATCAAAATAATAGTATAAGGTTGAATATTGTGCGCAATAAAAATATGGATTTCTATAAATGGATAATTATTATAGTACATATAATAATATTTCACTATCAAAATATATCTAAAAAGATTAATTATTTTTCTCAATTTATCTTACAGTGTTTGAAAAAAATTAATAACATTGATTTTGGTAATTATATTTTTAAATTTATGAAATATATCCTATTTTATCCACAAACTAGCATTATTTAAGAGGTATTTATGAATATAATTACTATTTCATTTAAAATATTTATTAAAAAAATTTATATGTTTTTAATGCTACCAATTCTATTAATAATATATATATTTTAAAGAGTCTGTATATTTTTTTAGAATTAGTGGGAAGCTAACATGGTATCATAATATTTGAAGACACCATAAAGAGGTTGTTTCCTATCATATTTGAAAATTTTTTATTTCAAAAAGTTTATAAATTTATAGTTTATATACTATATATTTAGTTTATTTTCATATCATTAACTATGGATAATATAAGGAGACTATGAATTTAACATTGGAGAGAAAATTTAGAATCAAATGGTTTCTAACTTAGTAGAGTTAAGATAGAATACATGGAATTTTGTTTTAACACTTGATTGTATAATAGTTTTATGGATATGAGATTTGGAGATAAAGTAATTTCAAAAGTTTATCTTTTCAATATTTAGGATCATTTCTAAAATATTGTGAAGATATTAATGTACATTTCTTTCATAGGGTACACAAATTACATGTTTTCAATTTAAAAGTTATATTTTAGGTTTAAAATGTGCAGCACATTCTCAAAACTAATTAATTCTGATTGAATCATCATGATGATTTATTAAAATGACTGGTTATTAATTTTTTACATATAGTAATTAACCTCATTTCTATCTAACACATGTTGAATAGCTTTATGATTTTGATTTAAAAGTGATATTTTCATTCAAAACTGCATCACATACTAGAAATGATGAAAACTCACTTGGAGTATATTAATACTTGATAATGAATATTCATAATTTATTTGTGACATATATGAATTAAACACTTGTAAATCAAACATACAGTGGGACTAGTATGACCAAAAGTGTGTGTTTTTAGTTTAAAAGTGTCATTTTGGTTCCAAACGCATATCATGTACTCAAAACCAAGTAAAAAAGATTGGATTATCATGAATATATATAAAAGATTAATAATTAATTTATGAACTGGTGGGATTAACATATTTTCAATCCAACACACAGTGTGGTTGGTACAACTGAAAGTGAGTGTTTTCATTTAAAAAAAATATTTTAGTTAAAAATGTGTCACATACTCAAAACCAAGAAATCATGAAATGATTTTCTTAATACCTTAAAAAAATATTGATAATTCATTTGTCACATGTAAAATAAACCTCACATAAATCTAACAGATAATGTGTCGAGTATTCCTAAAAGTTTATATTTTGAGTTTAAAAGTGACAATTTAGTTCAAGATGCATGTCACATACTAAAACCGAGAAAATTGACTCATATTGTGTAGATAGTTTAGTAAAAATATCATTAATTAATTTAAGATATATAGGAATTAACCACATGTCAATATGAATCATGGTGTGACTGGTATGAATGAAAGTGTGCGGTTTCATTTAAAAAGTGGAATATTAGTTCAAAATGTGCATCACAAACTCAAAATTGAGAAAATTCACTTATATTGTCATAATAATTTATAATGAATTTTGATTATGTGTTTGTGGCTTGAAAGAAGTAATCTCATTTCAATCCGACATGCTATGTGAGTATAACTAAAGTGCATGTTTTCAATTTAAAATTGTAATTTTAGGTCAAAACATGCTTCACATAGGAAAAACATCATAATAATTTAGGAAAATGATCAATTATCTATTTGTGACATGTAGAAATTAACTGCATGTCAATTTGATACATAGTATGACTAATATGATTTAAAGTGTGTCACATATAAAAAATAGAACAAACATGTTAGAAGTGTCATATTATTTTTTAATATTTTTTATTTATATTTTATGTTATCCTTTTTATTTATGTATTACTTTTTATCATTAATTTTATCCTTTTTATTTACTTTTTATTTATAAATTATTGTATCATTTTTATGTTTTAATTATTTTATTATCGTACTATGAAAATAATTATTGTTTTTTATTATAGGTATGTACTTATTTTCTTCAAGCTGAGGGTGGTGTGTTTAATAACTCATAGTGCAATTAGGACATATTGGAAGGGAATCCAAAGGGAACCCTAATATAGGGTCACCCATTCTCATATGAGTTGGTTGGAAATTATAAATATTTGTAATAAATTGTACATATTAATGTAAATGTAATGTATTGAAATATTTCTAATGTAATTTTATTTTTTATTGTTACTTATTATATTATAAATTTATTTTTAATTTATTTATGTTTTATTTATTTTATTCTCATAGTTTTATTTTCATGTATCACCACATTGCTATAGCTATGATGGGATTTTATCAGTTCTAACTTGAGTGATGATAAAATCTTCGGACATTTATCAGTGATGACAACATCCATGCTTTTTTGGCATTGATAAAGCCAATATCACATGCTATTAAAAGAAAAATATAGAGTATTGATATATCTTTATTAATTATCATCTATGAATGTCATACTGTCAATATTTATGAGGGAACCTCATTTCCCAAACCCTTGAAAATTCCTAACATTATGGTTTTCATCATCCATTGGAATTCAAGCCTATATATTTGTGTGAATAATATAATGGGAAGAACACCCTCTTGGTGATATACATTATGTTCTTTCTTTTCACATATATCTTTTATTCTATTTTCATTGAATTAATTTCATTATCCATTATGAATATTATATATTCATTAAATTTCTCCATCACCTTTCCATTGATTTACGTTTTCATATCAATTATGAAAATATTTATTGTTTTAATATGTGCCTAATCTGTTTCACAACATGTTATTAACTTGAAAGTTCTACCAGGTCTAAAAGGTTAGTTAAATTAGTGATAATTTTTTTTCAATGGTAAATATTGAAAATAATGGTTTTCTCTCTGTTTAGATTTATAGAAATAACTACCTATCATGGATTTTGGATGCATAGATGAATCTTGATGCATAGATGCATCATGATGCATAAGGCCTTTAAGAGAAAATTAATATTGGTAATCATGATTCTACTCAAGTCCATCCTTGAGCCTAAATATTTCATTCTCACCACCACCATAAATATTTTAATAATGAGTACCTAATGGTTATGAATCCTTTGTTATTATGGAAATACCTCAAGGAGCGGTATGGTCACCTAAGACCAGTGATATTTCCAAGAGAAAGTAACAAAGGGAGTCAAATTTGATTCCAATACTTTAAATTTTTCAATTAATATAACTTATCCATGTCTAAATTAAAATCATAATTAAAATTATGTGGTGATAATATCACTAAAATCAATATTATAGAAAAAAATACTCTAATTTTCATGCCTCGTATGTTATTCTTCAACAATAATATTATAAGATGGTCATTAGAAAATATTCTAAGTTTCTATTTTTCTTTCTCATTGCCAAACAAAAAAATGAACTCTGGGTTAGAAATCATGAATCCATGCCAACATTATCGCTCTATTCCCAAAATATAATGTAACTACTTATAATCAAGGTCATGGAAATAATTCATAGAGATGAAAACAATATGAGGCTAAGGAAAATCATCAACTCAAGGTGATCAAACACCAAATGAAAAAAGGAAAGGGCACCACCAAAAGTAGGAAAATAAAGAACAACCATAGGCAAAGAAAAAAAAGAATGATGAAAATGAATGTTTTTGGTGTGGTTTCAAGAAGAATTGGTCACATAGCTATTTTATGCCAAAAAATCTTGTTGATCTTTATCAATGATAAATAAAATGAAAAGAAAAGATAATTAAAGAATCAATTTCCAATCATGCCTTGAAGCATAATGATACCATTCTAAATTATCACATCTTCAATTTTTCTATGAACCAAGAAGGGATTGACAAAATTGATAGTGCATAAATCATCATGAAAGATATGTGTTGTTTTTGTAATATTATTTGATTAATGTTTTATGTTTTTATTTTATTTCTTATATGCATGTCTTATTTTTTAAAATAGATGTATTCCATGAGATAGTCCATTAGGATTAATCTCCATTATGAAGAATTTTTCTTTGTTAATAGTGTCATGGTGAACACAATTTTTAAATGTGGAAAATATTTCATCATACTTAAAAAAGGGAAGTTCTCATGTAAGTACATTAATCGGTAGTGTGAAATTAATTGAAGTATCTAGAAGATAAAAAATATTCCTACCTGGTTGTGAACATATACTAATAAATAATTCTTTGTTTTCTCCTAAGTCTCAATGAGACTTGTTAAGTTTTAAGGATATTCATGATAATATATATCACATCAAGACTACGGATGAAGAATGTGTTGAATACCTATATATAACAATAATTAACAATGAGAATGAGTTGATTTCAGAAAAACATCCAAGGCTTCCCTCGGGATTTCACTACGTCAATATTTGTACAATAGAGAAAAATATGGTAAAAAATAATTTTACCAACCATGATACATTTATTATATTACATAATCAGTAATGACATCCAGGATATATAATGACAAATAAAATCAATAAATATACTCATGTTCATCACTTGGTTGATAAGAGGGTTTTTACACCTAACTATTTATCATGCGCTACTTTCCCATAAGGAAAATTGATCGTAAGTCCATCACCATTGAAAATGAGTATTGAATTCCCTAATTCCTTAGAATGGATTAATCGTGTCATATATTATCAAATTTATGAACCATTTGGACCATTCATATATTGTATGATCATGATTTACATTCCAACTATATGGTATCTTGTGTGTTTATTATCAACATGCAACCTAGTTTTTTAAAAATTACTTTCCCAAATAATAATGTTTAGGGAACAATTCCAAGAATATTCAATCAATCATATCCGGATTGATAATGATAGTGAATATTCATCACATTATTTTAATTATTATTTTATGTCATTGGTAATAAGCTTTGAAAATCATGTTTCTCATGTTTGTTGGATAATAAGAGTTTATGATGGCTAAAAGAGGGGGTGAATTGTTTTTTAAAAAATTTAAAATAACACAAAACCCAAAACCTATTTAGTTAAAAAAAACATAAGAATCAGTAATTTTACATTCATCAAAGTGTTTTTATTAGATCCATAAATCATCTGATAAAATATATTTGTTAATTAGGTTCACAGACAGTCCAATAAAAGAATTATTAGAAAGACTAGTAAAAACAATTTCTAATATAAATGCACAATGGAATGTAAAAATTATATAAAAAAATAATATGAAATATTATAGCAAAGTAATAATGACTTAAAATATTTTTGAAAGTAATTATACTCATTAACCATATGAGTTAAAGAAGTCAAAAATCATGACTTAAGATATCCACAGTTTTTAAACCTAACTGTAAAGGTTTGTCTTTCCTTACCAGGAAAGCCCTTGATAAGAATATCATAATACATATGCCTTCCAAAACCCTAGAATATTGTGATATAATAATCAGTATTATATCTGTATTCCAAGGCTCAAAATACCTTTATCCAATATATCATAATAACCTATCTTCTTATCCCTAGAATCCCTATGACAACCCTTATTTTATTACAAACTTAAACATGATTTATTACATAAACTATTCACTTAATACAACATGGATGATTGAGAGGTATAGTGTCATTGGGGATTAGGATCATTACATAACAACTTAAAACATGAAATACAACATCTTTATTGAAAAATTCTTTTACATGACCACTACATTCCCTCGTACTTAGCATTGCATGGGATAACCTGAGGACATGCATAAGAAAAGGGGTGAGCTATAAAGCCCAGTAAGGGAATAAACATGGAATACATGAGGAGTACAATAAATGTTAGACAATAAACATATCAATAGAGCACAATGGAAACATGGATTTAAAGGCATGATAAAGCATGATAATCATAACATGGAAATGTGGCAACAACACTTAACATGGAATTAGCATGAGCCAAGGCCCATTGCACATGAAGCGTGAGTAAATCCTCATTTCAGATGAAGCACGACTAAACCCTCATTGCACTTGAATTAGCATGATTCAACACTCATTCACATGATATATTATGATATTATACTTTACCCAATGCATTGGAGCGCTATAAGGGCACACCCTTCTTGAACATTTCATTTCATGCATAAGTGTGCCACATAGATCATAAAACATGGATTCCTAAAACATAATCATTTATTCCAAGAAAAAGGAATGTGGAATGAAACTTTATAATTAATAATAAAATGTTCATGAAGTTGAATACCCTTTATGGATAAATGGGCGTGGTATTAACTACACAGTGGCATTGGCTTAGAAAATTGGTGCAATTTCGGCAGCGTAACGGCGTGATATAAGAATTCATAAAAATGGTTGATGAGAGAGAAAGGGGTGTATCATCATATCTACATGAAATGTACAGTAATGGGGTCATATAGATACATGTCCCAATAATTTTAATGGAATTTAGATTCCTGATACAAAAGTATTTATTCAATTTAAATGATGAGAGAGAAGTTCCTTTCAGGATTTCAGCATAGTAACGGGTGTACATGGGAGGCATTTAACGAGAGAGAAAGTGGTCTCCCACCATTCAAACAATAAGAGGGAAGTATGGGGGAGGTGAGAAACCATACCCCAGAATTTATAATTGAAATTAAAATGGTATAACAATATTAAGAAAATTGGACAAAAAAGTGAAAGGAAGAAGAATCCTTACTTTGAAGTGTGCTTCCAAAGGCTTGAGAGAGGCTTATTGGGAGCTAGGGGCACCTTGGGAGGATTATAGAGAGAGTATCGCAGAGTTTGGACGAATTCTAAAGGATTTTAGTGAGGACAAAGTGGGATCTTGGGTGGGTTTATATAGGAAAGTTCAGTGAATTCTTTATTATTTAGGTTTGGGACCCCTTACATTAAACTAATCCAAACCAAAAATCAGCTCATGTTTTTTGACCATTGTTTTTAGAAAAGGGGAGAGGAAAACAATATTTTATAAGTTCAAAGTTCTAACTTCTTAAAATAATGGTTTTTCTTATGCGGAGGTGAGTCACACTCCCATGGAAAATAATTTAAAAAGACAAGATGTTTAATAAGTCTTGAGGGGTCCATTAATGCTTTTTAAAATAAGTCAAACAATCCCAAAATCACATTATTTTAATATAAAAACATATATTTGGCGAAAATAAAGCTTATAGTATTTTATTACATCACTATTGGGTCATTATGATGTCATAAAACACATTATATATTTAAACGGTATTTAATTTTTACCCAAAAATTTGACTGTCTTCGAAAATTATGGAAAATTCACTGTTGGATAATTTCAATATCCTGATTCTAGAAATAACATTTATTTTATCTAAATAATTTTTTAAATATGTTAATTTTCACTTTTAAAATAAAAAACAACATTTATCAAAAATTCACGGGTTTTGACAAAAATGGATTTTAAACCTTAATAAAATTTACAATTTCATTCATAAAATTATAAGATCATTTATATTTAATAAAATTTAATTTAATAATAATAATAATATTTTATTAAAATATTATTTAATTCAAAAATCCCTTAATTTAATACAATATAATTCTTAATTAAATAATAACTAAAAACACTATTTGTACTTTAAAAACTATTTACAATGTATCAATAATGAAAAGAAAGTACATTCATTATTATATAAAAAAATAATGTACATGAACATAGTACTGAAGATTTTTTAAATTACCCCTTAAAACAGCCGCATAAGACCTAAGTGTAAGGTGTGTGATGCTGATAGACTCTTGGGGTGGCTCAGATAACATCGCTCGAGTAGTAATCTCTATCAACTTCCACTTTTCCCATAGACGGTCTCGTTTGAGCTTGACATGATGAAGCTCAGCTTGGGCTTGGTCAAGAGTGAAGCCTAAAGACGCCACCTCTTTTCTGAGCTCTGAAAAATGGTCTTCGTATGGAGAAATTCTACTATATGAGGCCATCGATTCTTTTTTCGGAGTAAATTGGATTTGTTAAATCCCTATATTTATACTAATCATGTGATCACTGTTCAATGGCTATAATAGCAACGGTCAAAATTCTTAACTTAAAACCAACGAATTTGCAATTTTATATAAAACATTTACATAAAGATACATTTAATTAGATCAAGTGGGATTTCCATTAATGAAACTTTGGGTCATTACAATATTCCCCCCTTAAGAAATTTCGCCCTCAAAATTTCCTTTTACCAGATTAAAACAGATGTGGGTAACCCAGCTTCATCGTTTCCTCTGATTCCCAAGTGACTTATTCAAACTTGTGGTTTCACCACAACACCTTGACGAGGGGCATTGTCTTATTTCGTAGAACATTTTCTCTATGATCTAAGATCTTCACTAGTTGCTCCTCATAAGAAAGATCATCCTATAAATATAACTCCTCATAAGATAGTACATGTGAAGGGTCTGGTATGTACATCTTTAATAGGGATACATGAAAGACATCATTTACTTTGTCCATGGTAGGTGGAAGTGCTAGTCGATAGGCCACAGCCCCGACACAATCAATAATCTCAAAGGGGCCTATGTACCTTGGACTTAACTTCCCTTTCTTTCAAACCTCATGACCTTCTTCCACAGAGATATGCATAGAAAAATCATGTCTCCAACTTTAAACTCAAGGGCTCATCGATGATTATCTGCATAACTGTTTTGTTGACTCTGGGCTGCCATGATATGATTCTGAGTGGTTTTCAACTTCTCCACCATTTCCTCGACCATTTCTGGTCCATGAAGCTTACGTTCACCGACCTCATCCAAACACGCCAGTGTTCTGCACCTTTTCCCATAAAGGGATTAATATGATGCCATTTGGATAATCGAGTTGAATCTATTATTATAAGAGAACTCAACCAGAGGAAGATGTTGATCTCATCCTCCTTTAAAGTCCATCTAGCATGCTCTCAACATGTCCTCAAGTGTTTGGATAGTCCGCTCGGACTGGCCATCAGTTTGAGGATGATAGATCGTACTAAAGTTCAGTTCAGTGTCCATAACATGTTGAAGACTCTTCCAAAACTTAGAGGTTAATCTTGGATCTCGGTCAGACACATTAGATAGTGGTACTCCATACAGCCTTACCACTTCCCTGATTTATATCTGTGCCAGTTGATCCAATGAGAAATCCTCCCTAATAAATATGAAGTGTTCAGTCTTTGTAAGACGATCCACAACAACCCATATTACATTGTTGCCTTTGGATGTCCTTGGAATTATGGTGACAAAGTCCATGGTGATGTTCTCCCATTTCCATTCTGGTATGGGCAATGGTTGCATCATCCCCTTAGACTTCTGCCTCTCTGCCTTCACCTACTGGCACACCAGGCACTTCGATATATATTCATCAATATCCTTCTTCATATTTTCCCAACAAAATTTTTCTCAGAGATCTTGATACATCTTTGTGTTCCCTGGGTGAATAGAGAAATTTGAACTATGTGCATCATCCAAAAGTTCCTTCTTCAGCTCCAGACATGATGGAACACATATTCCTTTCCAAAATTGCACAATTCCTTCTTCATTAACATTAAACTCTGAGGATTTCCCTTTTTCGATAGCTTCCACTTTTTCTTGAATTCCCACATCATCCTTTTAATCATCCTTTAACCTTTCCAAAAGATACGGTTGAGCAATAATTTGTGAAAGGATTGATGATGTTCCGTTCTTTATGATTCACATGTCCATCTTCATCAAGTCTAAGAAGATTGGATCCTTCTCAATTCTCATCATTGATAGAATCGCTGGGTCATTTCTACTTAGGGAATCTGCCACCTTGTTCGCTTTTCCAGGGTGGTAATGTATTGAATAGTCATAATCCTTGATGAGTTCTATCCATCTTCTCTAGCGCATATTAAGCTCTTTCGGTGTGAATATATATTTAAGACTCTTGTGGTCAGTATATATCTCACATTTCTCCCCATAGAGATAATTCAGCCAGATTTTCAAGGCAAAGATCACCGCTGCCAACTCCAGATCATGCGTTGGATAGTTTCGCTCATGGATTTTCAATAGACTTGAGGCATAGGATATCACTTTATCATTCTGCATCAGAACACAACCTAAGACCTTCTTCGAAGCATCACTGAATACCACAAAAATTTCTCCACTTGTGGGTAAAGTGAGTACGGGCATAGTGATAAGCCTCCTTTTCAACTCCTTGAATCTTTCTTCACATCCATCACACCAAGAAAACTTTACTCCCTTTCGAGTTAACTTGGTAAGAGTTTTGGACAATCGTGAGAAATTTCTCATAAATTGTTGATAATATCCAGCTAACCCCAAGAAGCTATGGATATCTGTTACCGATATTGACCTTGTCTATCCCTCAATTGCATCTGTTTTGGAGGGATCCATAGATATCCCATTGCTTGTGATGATATGGCCCAATAATGAGACTTCCTTCAACCATAACTATCACTTTCTGTACATTTCATAGAGCTTCTCCTTGCACAAAGTCTCCAGTACAGTTCTTAAATGCTCCTCATGATCCTCCTTGGTTTTGGAGTATATTAGAATATCATCTATAAAGACTACCAAAAATTTGTCTAGGTAATCTCTAAATACTCTATTCATCAAGTCCATGAAGATTTCTAGATCATTATTGAGTCTGAAAGGCATTACTATGAATTCATAGTGCCCGGATCTATTACGAAAAGTAGTCTTGGGGACATCTTCCTTCTTCACCCTTACTTGATAATATCCCGACCACAAATCTACCTTGGAGAAGTATTGTGCTCCACGTAGCTGATCAAAAAAGTCATTGATTGGTGGCAGAGGATACTTTTTCTTTATCTTGATTTTGTTAAGTTCATGATAATCGATGCAAAGCCGCATTGACCCATCCTTCTTCTTGACAAAGAGGACTGGTGTGCCCCATGGTGAAGCACATGGGTGTACAAACCCTTTATCCAGATTCTCATGTAGTTGTTTCTTCAGCTCTTCAAGCTCCACAATAGCTATTCTATATGGATTCTTGGATATTGTTAGCGCCCCTAGTATAAGTTCAATTGATAATTCAACATCTCTTCTAGGAGGAAGACCATGAAGTTCCTTGAGAAACACTTCAGAGAATTCCCTCACAATAGGCATTTCTTCAAGGATGGTTTCTTCCTTCGACTCAATCATCTGAGCCAGATATGCGTGCTCATAGGTCAGTAATATCCATGCTTGATATGAAGGAGATAAAGGAGATTCATCTTCCTCCTTACACTTGTAATGAATCGGGGGTCGATTCTCCATATGGAGTGTGATTTCCCTCTCCCGACAATTTATGTTGGCTCTATATAAGGAAAGCCAATCCATTCCAAAACTTGCATCAAATCCCACTAGAGGGAGTATGGTGAGGTTCGCCGGGAAATTCAATCCATAGATTGTGACAGGGGAGGAGTTATATTCATGGAATGCAATGATTGCCCCATTTTCCATACTCACCGACATCTTCACTTCCATGATTTGTGGTGGTTCTAGGATTGTTCTACTAAACTTTCGAAATATAAAAGAATGTGTAGAACCCGAATCAAAAAGTATGTTCTCTATTATTGAATGTATAACTAGCTTACCTGTCACTAATTCATTTTTGGGGTTCACTTCGGCAGAAGTGATGGAAAAATCTCTTCCTTGCTGCCTTGGAGGTTGTTGGTTGCCTCTGAAAACCTTTGGATTAGGGCACTGATTTCCAAGATGCCACAGTTCTTTTCTGTTGCAGCAATGAACAACGCATTGAGGTTCGAACAGAGCATTCCTCTCCTCCGTCGTAGCCACGGGTCTTTCTTGCTGACAATTAACAGCTAGGTGCCCTTCTCTTCCACACCTAAAGCATTTCCTCAACCCTTGAGGCAATTTTTAGGGTTCTTATTTCCACACTTTTGGAAAGTGGGGTGCGGTATCTTCTTAGCACCGTCGGATTTATCCATCGGACCACCAGCATTAAAGTCCACCTTATGCTTCTTGTCCCCATGATACCCCTGTGATTCCCCAATCTCTATTTTGACCATGAGGGCACATCGTACAATTTCCTCATAGCTTTCAAAGTCACGGATCGATAATGCCTTCCGCGGGCTAGGCTTCAGCCCACCAAAGAAGCAGTCAACCCTGCATTCGGGGGTAACGACAAAGTCGGAAGTATATCGTGCGAGCCTCGTGAAGTTTTCCTCGTACTCTCCAACAGATTCTTCTTCTTTTTTCTTGAGGGAAAGGAACTCCCTTTCCATCTTAAGCCAGAGGTTGCGGGAAAATATTTATCGAAAAACATCTTCCGGAAATCCTTCCATTACAACGCCTCGATATCCTCCTCAGACTTCGTATTTTTTATCAACGTCTGCCATTTATCAGCTTCACCCTCCATACGATAATCTTCCAGGAGAACCTTCTCTTGTTCATAACATTGAAGGATGGATAAGATATTTTCAATGGAGTTGATCCATTGTTCAGCGATCGTGGGATCGGATGATTCGCTAAAAGTAGGAGGCCTTTGTCTCATGATGCTCTCGATAGTGACTTCTTTTTTCTCAGGGGAGTTTGGAGGTTCTTCTTGACTTGTGTTTCTATTCAAAGCTTTATTTACCTGAGAGAGAAGCGTGACAAAGTTCGTGATTCCCGCTCCCATTAGATTGGACATCTCATTAGTACAGTCATCACACTGATCTTCACATCGGTTGTTAGACCGATTCCTCCTATTACCGGCCATTGGCTCGAATAAAAGGAAAGTTAGGGGGTAACACATAAAGGGTAATATAGAGACAAAAGTTGATGAAATATAAATAAACTTTTATTTTCTTAACTCATGAGTCTATAGTCTTCAATCTAGGATTTTCATGATCTACTTTCTAACATATATTCTAAGAGGCATTTTTTCCCTTAATAAGGGTTCATAATATGCTTTTGAATTTATCAAAACATATACCTCGGGGATGTCGTAACCAATAGTGCAGTAGGGCCCGTTGTCGTGCACCAGTTCCCGTTCGAGTCTAGCTCAAAGCTGTGTTTTCGTGTTCTACCCCTAGGATACATCTGTGCCAGAGCTGCCTTTACCTACTCGTATCTAGACAGGGATGTATTTGTTTGATAAACCACTTACTTAGTACTTACCAAAACTTAGGTATGTTTTTATTATACTTAGTCTTGTCTCTAAGGATTTACTATGGTTTTCTAATCCTAATCCCAAAAATAACTAAACCTATCCTCTGATACCAAATATGACAACCCTGCTTTTATTACAAACTTAAACATGATTTATTACATAAACTATTCACTTGATACAACATGGATGATTGAGAGGTCTAGTGTCTTTGGGGTTTATGATCCTCACATAACAACTTAAAACATGAAATAAAACATCTTTATTGAAAACTTCTTTTACATGACCACTACATTCCCTCGTACTTAGAATTGCATAGGATAACCTGAGGACATGCATAAGAAAAGGGGTGAGCTATAAAGCCCAGTAAGGAAATAAACATGGAATAAATGAGGAGTAAAATACATGTTATACAATTGGCATATCAATACAGTACAAGAGAAACATGGACTTAAAGGCATGATAAAGCATGATAATCATAACATGGAAATGTGCCAACAACACTTAACATGGCATTTTCATGAGCCAAGGCCCATTGCACATGAAGCATGAGTAAATCCTCATTGCACATAAATCACGATTAAACCCTCATTTCACTTGAATTAGCATGACTCAACACTCATTGCACATGACGTATCATGATACTATACTTTACCCAATTCATTGGAGCGCTATAAGGGTGAACCCTTCTTGAACATTTCATTTCATGCATAAGTGTGCCACATGGATCATAAAACAAGTATTCATAAAACATAATCATTTATTCCACGACAATGGAATGTGGAATGAAATTTATAATTAAAAAGTAAATGTGCATGAAGGTGAATATCCTTGATGGAGAAATGGGCATGGTATTCACTACACAATGGCATTGTCTTAGAAAATTGGTGCAATTTCGGCAGCATAACGGCGTGATATAAGAATTCATAAAAATGGTTGATGAGAGAGAAAGTGGTGTATCATAATATCTACATGAAATGGACAGTAAGGGGGTCATATAGATACATTTCCCAACAATTTTAATGGAATTTAGATTCATGATACAAAAGTATTTCTTGAATGTAAATGAGGAGAGAGAAGTTCCATTCATAATTTCAGCATAGTAACGGGTGTACATAGGAGGCATTTAATTAGAGAGAAAGGGGTATCCCATCGTTCAAAAAATAAGAGGGAAGTATGGGGTAGGTTCGAAACCATACCCCAGCATTTATAATTGAAATTAAAATGGTATAACAATATTAATAAAATTGGAAAAAAAATTGAAAGGAAGAAAAAACTTTACTTGGAAGTGTGCTTCCAAAGGCTTGAGAGAGGCTTATTGGGAGCTTGGAGCACCTTGGGAGGATTCTAGAGATTGTAGGTAAGAGTTTGGATGAACTCCAATGGATTTGAGTGAGCAAGAAGTGGGAGTTTGGGTGGGTTTATATAGGAAAGGTGAGTGAATTCTTTATTATTTAGGTTTGGGACCCCTTACATTAAACTAATCCAAACCACAGATCAGCTCATGGTTTTTGCCCATTGTTTTTTGAAAAAGGGAGAGTAAAACAATATTTTATAAAGCCAAAGTCCGAATGTCTTTAAATAATTGGGTTGCTTATGTGGAGGTGAGTCACACTCCCATGAAAAATAATTTAAAAAGACAAGATGTTTAATAAGTCTTGAGGGGTCCATTAATGATTTGTAAAATAAGTCAAAAAAACCCGAAATCAAATTATTTTAATGTTAAAACATATATTTTCTAAACGTAAAGATTATAGTATTTTATTACATCACTATCGGGTCATTATGATTTCATAAAACACATTATATATTTAAACAGTATTCAATTTTTACACAAAAATTTGACTATCTCGGAAAATTATGAAAAATTCACTGTTGGATAATTTCGATGTCCTGATTCTAGATATAACATTTATTTTATCTAAATAATTTTCTAAATATTTTAATTTTCACTTTTAAAATAAAAACCGACATATTTTCGAAAATTCACGGGTTTTTACAAAAATGGCTTTCAAACCTTAATAAAATTTACAATTGCATTCATAAAATTATAAGATCATTTATATTTAATAAAAATTAATTTAATGATAATAATAATATTTTATAAAAAAATTATTCAATCCAAAAATCCCTTAATTTAATAAAACAGAATTCTTAATTAAATAATAACTAAAAACAATATTTTTACTTTAAAAACAATTTACAATGTATCAATAATGACAGGAAAGTATATTCATTGTTATATAAAAAAATAATGTACATGAACATAGTACTAGAAGTTTGTTACATAAACCCTTAAAACATCCACATAAGACCTAAGGGTAAGGTGTGTGATGGTGACAGTCTCTTGGGGTGGCTCAGATAACATTGCTCGAGTGGTAATCTCTATCAACTTTCACTCTTCCCGTAGACGGTACCGTTCGAGCTTGAAATGATGAAGCTCAGCATGGGCTTGGTCAAGACCGAAGCCCAAAGATGCCACCTCTTTTCTGAGCTCTGACAAATGGGCTTCGTATGGAGCAATTATATTGGATGAGGCAATTGCTTCTTTTTTCTGAGTAAATTGGATTTGTTAAAGCCCTATATTTATACTAATCATGTGATCACCGTTCAACGGCTATATTAGCCACGGTCAAAATTCTTAACATAAAACCAAATAAGTTTACATTTTATATAAACATTTTACATAAAGAGACATTTAATTAGATCAAGTGGTATTTTCATTAATGAAACTTTGTGTCGTTAAAATCCCTTAATCTAAATCTCAATCAGATAGATAAATAAATAAAAAATTATTATTCTAATTATTTTACAATTCCTAACTCAGAATCCTTAGAACACAATAATCTAAATAGTTTTAAATTTTAAGGATGAGATGTTTAGTAATATGAAAATATCATAAGTGCTGAATTGAAAAGGTATAAGATACCATCTCCTCAAATGAACTCTTGCACATGAGCCTCAGCCTAGTTGGTGAGGACTCGGAAAGTGCATCCAGGAGACTCGATATAAAATCTAAGTGGAGACATACTTTTGGGTACTGTAGAAGTACTATAAAAGCATTGTAGTAGAACAATAGTAGAACTCCAGTAGTGTTGTAGTAGTATTGTAGTAGCAGGAACTATTCATCCATCTTGGTCTCTGGGTCACCAGTTTGGTCCTCGGGTCCTACAAGGCTTTTGGTCCACTCAAGGACTTTGGGCCGGTTATTTCTCAAGGCCTTAAGTCCACCTTATGGCCATTGGTCCACCCCAAGGCCTTTGGGACACATGATGCAGATGTACCAGTCAGACTATAAGGGACAAGGATTTAGATGAGGATCGGGGTAGGCGCACTTACTAGATCAGAGCTAACCGGAATTGGAAGAATGATAGGTTATGTCATTGCCATTGGTATCGGGCTTGTGCAACTTTGCATAGGACAGCAATCTTACCATCCCTGTGAAGGTGGAGTGTTGATATCATGACATATTATAGGAAGGAGTAGTTCCCAGTTGTCTTGTCTTAGTGATTCCCTCTAAGACCTACTAGTCATGTAATTGTCTCAAAGCCTTCGGTCCTTGTAAGGGTTCTAACTCACCCCTTGAAATGTGGATTATCAAAAATAATAAAAAATGAAGTCCATTGGGCCATTCTGGCCTCAAATGCACTATTATTTATAGGTATCCCTCTAATGTCTATAATTCCATGATTCTCAAATATGGTTTTAATGACCTCAAATGTTCTCCACTTGATAGCTCAGTAAGACATTTCCATCTAATGTTATTTTTATTAACATCATTACAATGCTATAAAGAATTATATCTGATAGAAAAAATTCCAATTTATCTTATTATAAACATTGGATAGTTAGATATACTATACTATTGTTTGTAAATTTGATGAACTAAACTACGGTTAGTCTGAAGGATTGAAACTACTATCAGTCTGAAGGAGATAAAAAAATTTAGTCTGATAGAAAGAACACTAGTCAATCTTATTGATAGAACATTAGTCAGTTCGACAGACTAGATGAAATTTCAATCAAATGGATCATATTTAAGAATAAAAAATTTATCATCATTATATATTAGAATAAAATCTACACTCAATAGAAGTTAATGTTTTCTAAAAACACATTATAAAACACTTGAAATATATAAATTTAGTAAAATAAAGTTTTAAGAAAGTGTTAAAGTGCTTTTTATTTTCAAAACTAAGGAAAGTAAAATAATTAAGTATAACTTTTAACTCAACAATCTCACCCTTTTTACAAATAAAAAAACACAGCACTTGAAATTAAAAACTTAATAACTTTGAAAAACATAAAACCCTTTGTATGTTTATAAACATCAAAAAGAATCTTTATAAAAATATATTCTCTTATCATATCTTAACTCTCCCAGATTTGATGACTTATTTTGTTCAAAAATATTCATCTGATGGGAAATATTACTTTAGATTATCCCCCTTAATCTATTATCTCCCTTAGATATATATTTCTCACCCCTTAGATAAATTCTCACCCTTAAACAAATTCTCCAACTTATGATTTGAAACAATGAATAGTTAATTTATTATATCATCCAAAAAATTTAGAAAAACATAATACAATAGAAATTTTATTGAGTAATTGTTCATTTAAGATAATAAGTAAGAAAATTCATTGGAATGGAATTAGAACAAAATCAAAAAAATATTTTGAAAACAATACATTCAAACTAAATTTCATACAAAAATATTTAAATATTCCAAGAGTTCAGATAAAAAAATGTTAATTCCTTCTTATAAATTTTCTTGAAAATGGCCTTTAACTTCTTCAAATCAACATGATACTTCATGGTTTTGGATGTTGAAGTTTCATTCTAGGATATCCCCTATTCTATTATTGAGATCCTTTAATTATCTACATTTATAATTGAAAATTCTTCTTCAAGAATACTTATCTTGTTGTTTTACTCTTTTAAACTCATAAGCTCTTATTCAAAAGATAAAAACCTAATATAATAATATTTCAAATTCTGAATTTATTTTTTTAAGTATTTAATTTCCTCATTATAAGAACCTTATATGTTTCTAAATTTTTCAAAAAAGATTAATATATAAAATACATCAAATGAAAATTTCTTATAAGAATCTATAATGTCAAATTATACTCTCTTTACTTCTACAATATGATCATCATGGACTTTTAAGTCACTAGAAACTTTCCTTGACCACTTTATCATCTGATAGAATCTTATTTTGTGATTTTTGGACTTATTTTTAAAATAATTTATTTTGGAATCATTCTGAACTAATAATTCCATCAACAAATTCAATGATTATAAATTATCATTAAAATGATTTTCAATTTTTTTCACATTTATTCAATAGTAGGAAGATACAAAATTGATTTAGGTATTTTTTTAGAGTCTAGAAAATATAATCAATATTTTCTATTATTCTATGGTTTATAAGTTATATGGATTTAATGAAGCCTCTGAAATGTGTGGTCAAGATGGTCTAATATTATACTACTCTTTACTTCATCTTTTTCTTCCTCAAAAACATTCTCTACATCAACTAATCTACCTGTTTCTGATTTTCATGAAACTTTGGTATGTGAATTATGAGATTAAACTTCTTCTCATGTGATGATTAATGAACATCCACCGTAACATCAATAACTATGTTATTATCAGAATAAGTTGATATTGAAGTAGATGAAGAAGATGATTTCGATGAACATTATTCTCCTTCTTCTTCTTCTTCTGTTTCTTCTTATTCTTTTTCTTTTTCTTCTTCTAATTATTTTTCTAACTACCTAAAAAATATAAATAATCCCTTTTTTAATTTCTAAACTAATTTTTGTTATTTTTTCTTCATATAATTCTTAACTGGGTTAGGAACTGACTCTTGAATTAATTTTTCTACTTGATATTCGACGAGAAATTTGTTTCCCTATTCCTTGTTTACAAAGACTAAAGTAACAACCAATGTTTCAACAATTTCTAAACCAGATGTTGGAAGAGTTTTGGGACCATAAATAGGTTGAGAAACTGATAATGGAGATACTTAAATTGGTTGATCTTTTAATTCTCTTTCTACTCCTTTCAACAATTTTTATATCATCATAGCCTCAACTATCCTTTTATTTTTCTTCTTATTTTTCTCAACCTATTTCATTGTACTGACATTATTGGTATTAAAATCTAATTCTTCAGCCTTATCAAGACCAAAAGAAGGATAACCTAGTTTCTTATGAGCCTTATGAGCCATTAACTTTTTAAAATATTCATCATACATGTATTTATATTACTTTTGAACTTTTGGAGGTGAGGAGTCATATTTCATCTTCTATTTCATTACTTATTTTTCTTTCACAAACTCTACATTGGAAACAGAATTTTATAATTTATTGATAAATTTATTAAAATTTAAGTTAAAAACTTACTTCATTCTGGCCATTGTTTACTCACTAATTAGAGAAAGATTTTACCTAAGAGCATATTAATGATTCTTAATTTAGAATACCTTCATATAATTTACTAACATTATATTAATAAAACAATAAAATATGATAATCCTAAACTTTATGGATGTATTCTTAATAGATTCAATAGATATAAAAACAAACTTAACTAAATTGGTCTACCTCATATTAATAAGAAAATAAAAAATTAATATTTCAAGGACCTTCCAATTATACCTATCACATTACCTTGGGATAAAATAACCTTTTATATAGAGAGTTTTGACTCTCACACCTGGAGTGAGAAGAAAAAAATTCTAACATTATTAGAAGGAATAAACAATGAAACTTCTTATTTTAACTTATCAAAACTCCCAAGCATCTATGGAATCTTGTGTTGAGAAAGATACATTTATCCTTCTAAGGGGATGTCAAATATCTCACCAAATTGCAGAAATGTTATCTTATAACTTTCACCAAAAATTTTAAAAAAATAACATTATTATCCTCTTCTATAATACATTCTACTGAAGAATATAATTTTCTTATTATTTTAGGAAAATTTTTGTCAAAATATTATTTGCCCACTCATATCTTCTCCCAACCTTGAAATTTAATAACTCTTTTCAACAAATAATCATAATTTTATTACTAGTAATTTTAAATAAATATTTCTCTAACAACTTAATTATTCATAAAATCTTCTGCTGAAGCCATCTGACTAAATATAATGCCAAAAATTGGACTAAATATTCTGATCAGATGAATCCAAAACTTTAAAACTTGTCAACAAAAGATGTGTCGAGAGTCGAGAGAAATTCTTGAAGATTGATGTGGGATAAGGGCGACCCACACATTATATAGAGGCATGGGGGAAAATAGTGCATATTCTATAAATCCAATGGCTCAGATTGGAATCCAAATTATGACCTGACAATTGAGATTAATACTCAAATGATTTTATAAGAGTATTATGAACTCTTAAGGTTTTATTAAAAACCCTAGACATCGGACTAGTTTATTTTCTAGTTAAAAAAACTTTTAAATTTGAAAAAAAAATAATGTTTGTAAAAATTAAATTACATGTATAACAATATAGAAAATAAAAAATTAATAGATAATTAAAAAAGTTAAAATATTAGAATAATAACTTTCAGAGTAGAAATTTTCTCTTCGTATCAGTAAACTGTTTTTCTTAGTTTTTGTAATAGAAAATTAATCCAATAAAATATATAACAAAATTGTTCCCTAGAAAATTTTAGAAAGAAATTTTTATTCCAAAAAACTTTAGTAAATACTTTTTAATCTAAAAAAATTAATAAAAAGTTTTATTTCAAAAACTAAAACATTTTGGAAAAAAACTATAAAATCAAAAGTTTTTAGAAAACAATAACATATGTACTCTTCTTTTTGAAAGAAGTTTATTAATGTAAGGATATTGGTAAACATGGAGTATATATTAATTATCATTTGATATTTATCATTCCTATATTCTGTTTAATATATTAAAATTAATCTGAACTAATAGGTTTAGTAAAAATATTTTCAAGTTGTTCTTACATTCCATTGAATTTTAAAATAATATATAATTTTTTTGTATGATCCCTAAAGAAATGGTGTCTTATATCAATTTACATAGCTCATTATTGATGTGATGGGTGTTTACTTAATGTAGTGGAACTTGTGTTCTCACACAATATTTGAGTTTTACTAAAACTCAGGTCATAGTCAATGAGTGTGTGTTGTATCTGCAATACTTGAGCACAACAACTTCTATCTACCCCATATTCAGCTTCATCAATGGAAAGTGATTCTATTAAATAACCAATAATGGCCTTCCATTTCACTAAGATAAGGTAGATATTGGATCCTAAGGTCTTCTAAGTTTAATGTGTATAAATTATCAGGCCGATTAGCAGAAAGAATAAATTCATCTTTAGAACTATGAATAATACATTTATCATTCCTGAAGTACACTGGATAACCCTCATCACATAATTAACTTATGTTAATAATGTTGTTCTTAAGTACTAAAAAAAATTAATCATTTGAAATTAAATCTTTTCCAATAAGAACAATGGTAACTATAACGATAATTTATCTTTGAGAATTATCTCCAAAAGTGACTCTTTAACCATTTATCTTTATAATATTATTAAATAAGTCTTTTTTCCAGTCATATTTCTAGAGAAACCATCATCCATGTACCAAATATTATTGTTTTTTGTATATTATTTACTTTACTAAAAACAAAAACATTAGCATTTTGGAACCCAAAACTTCTTGGGTCCGGTATTATCAAAAAGTAAAATTTTAGGAATCCACATTTGTATAAATTTTTTAAATTGGGTAACTGTTGTCTCTTTTTTAAAATAATATTTATAAAAACCTAGATATTGAAAATAAATTACAAGAAATTTTTTTTCTTTCAGTGTCCACCACTTTGACACTTACTGAAAAATGGATCACTTTTCACAACAAAGTAATTATTAGTAAAAATTGGTTTTATATTTGAAAAAACCATTATAGAAATATCTACATGAGGTGTAACTTGATTATGAATTTTATCAAAGTTTTACTTTCTAATTGTAAACTTAGATAAAATATTCTTTAAACTATAAATTTTAGAATTTATTTTTACAACTAAACTTTTACCCTCATAAAAATTTGTATTCAAACTAAGTTTTACAATATCATTTTGTAAACTAGTTTTCTCAAAATAATACATTTCAATATATATTAAAATACTGTATTTTTCAAAATTATATTTATCAAGATATTTAAAAATATGTAATATCTATGTAGTTAAAGTAGTTATCCTTTAGCTTTCTTTCACAAGTTTCTCTTGAGCATTTTCATGTTTTTTAAAAATCTTATAATTTTCATTTTCAAGTAACTTCACAAATCTAGAAACTTATTCAAAACTTGGAAAATAATTATTATCATCAAATGAAGTATATTATTCATAAAAAGATATATATTATTATAATTATTATCATAATGATAATTTTTATTCAAATTATGTATTTTAAGAGATTCTACAGTTACCTTATCTATGAGGCATTTTTTAACCTTTAAAATCTCTGCATAAAATTAAATAATTCTTTATCTAGAACTTTCATTATTGGATAAATTAACAGAAGAACTATCACTTCCACTTGGACTCTAAGTGTCTAAATATTTTAGAATTGTATTGCTCTTGTGTTTATAATACTTATTAGAATTTATGTTAAAATTAATTTCCTTCTTATCCTTCCTTTTTATCTTAGGAAAATCCAGCATGATATGTCCTACTTTATTACACTCATAACATATCACTTATATAGATTCATTATTATCACTTTTATCCTTATAAATTTTCTTATATATGTACTAAAAATATTTCCTTCCCATAATTTTATTAGTTCTTTTAGAAACATTATCTAGTTCATTTCTAGACTGTTCTGATCAACAACTATATAATTCAACAATCGCTTTCTTATTTTTAGAAGACTCCGAAACTTTCACAACAGATTATGCTTTTCTAAGAACATTTGATGTAGTTTCAAAAGTAAATCCTCCAGTTTTTTTTTCTCTGCATCCATTTTCAGTCTTCCCTCATACTTCATAAGGGTTACAATAATATCATCAAGATTAGGATTAGCAATCCTTCTTATGTTATCAAAATCAATTTTCTTTGATTCACATTCACTAGGAATTATTTCAATAATCCTCTCAACTAAAATTCCATCTTGAAGATCTTTCTCACTAAGAGAATATAAACTATCAAAAATAGTCATTATACTTTGGTTCATTATAAACATAGATTCTATGGGTAGAAAATAAAAATCTTGATAATCATCTCTAAGAATATTTCTTATTATCTCAATGAATTTATAAGTTCCAAAATGAGTTACCTCTAAATTATTAAAAATAATATTTTCCACTTCACATAAATATATCTGACTGTAAATATTTATAGTTATATAACCTAAAATATTATTCCTTAATCTGTAATTCAGTTGATATTCCAACTTTTCCTAATTAATAAAATTTATAACTTCCTATTCTAGAAACTTGTAGTTTCTGATCAAGATCACAAAATTTTTCACTCTAGTATTTATAATAAATATTTTCATTCTATCTCCACGGTATTCGTAATCATTACCATTGAAAATAGGTGGTCTTATAGAATTCAAATTTTCAAGGGTATAGACATCAAACCCTTCCATATTATAGAAAGAATGGCCTATTTTCTAAAAAACATGTCAGTATAAAAATAGTTTATAAAAAATAGTTTATAAAACCTTAATAGCATTCAATAGATAAAAAAATTAAAAACACATGTTGTAAATAAATATAACCTTCTCTGATACCAATTTTTGGATCAAAAGAGTTTATGATGGCTACAACATGGGGTGAATTGTAGTTTAAAAAAAATTGGCTAAAAGAAAACCCAAAACCTATTTAGTTAAAAATATTAGACATAGAAATCATATGGTGATTAGAGTATTTTTATTGAATCTATAAATGATCTGATAAAATATATTTTTTACTTGATCTCATAGATATTCCAATAAACAATTATAAGAAACATTAGTAAAAAAATTCTAATATAAATGCATAATGGAATGTAAAACTTGTAGAAACAAGTAATAAAAATCTTATAACAAAGTAAGATTGAATTAGAATAATTATAAAAGTAATTATACTATTTAACATTAAGAGTTAAAGAATTCATAAATCCTAATGTAAGATATAAACAGTTTTAAACCTAACTATAAAGGATTGTCTTTTGTTACCTGAAAATCCCTTGATAAGAATATTGAAATGGATCTGTCTTCTAAAATCTTGGAATCCCTCAATATGATGATCAGTTTCAAATCTATCTTTTGAGCCTTATAATCCCTCAATCCAATAGATTGCAATAACCTATCTTCATATCCCAATATTCCTTCAATCTAAACCTCAATCGAATAGAAAAATACAAGAGAAATTATAGTTCTGAGGATTTTAAAATTTCTCACACAGAATCCTTAGAAAAAAACTCTCTGAAAAATTACATTTCATAACAATGATATATCTATTAATAGAAAAAACTTAGACATGTTAAATTTAAAGTGCATTATCTCCCATCTCCTTTAATGAACTCATATTTATATGTATTCTTTCAACAACTAAAATTCCTTTATTCTTGGAGTTAGTTGCAATGTCCATGGATGTTCTTCACTTGATAGCTAAGAAAAACTTTTCTATCTAGTGATGTTTTAATTATCACCATTACAATGATATAAATAATTATATCCAATAGAAATAATTCCAATTTCTCTAATTACAAACTATGGAAACTCTAATAGATTGTACTATTGTTTGTTAATCTGATGAACTGAACTTTGGTTGGTTGGATGGATCGAAACTATTTTTAGTCTGATAGATTTGACTTTGGTCAACCTGAGAGATATAACACTAGTATATCTAATGGGAAGAACATTAATAAGTCCTGTGGAATAGGCACATCATCAGTCTGGTAGATCAGATTAAGGAATAAAAAATTTATCATCATTTGATATTATAATCATTTCTACATTTGATAGAAAATGATGTTTTCTACAAAAATATTCTAAAACACATGGGATATATAAAGTTAGTTAAAAATATTTTTAATAAATTGTTAAAGTGTTTGTGATTTTCAAAAATAAGGAAGGAAAACATAGAGAGTATAACTTGTAATGCAATAATTTCCACGCTAAAAATGGTCTAACTGAATCATTTATAAATTAGTTATAACTTATTTCAATACCACTAATTATAAAAACTAAATTTCCTAGTTTATAATGGGTACATGCAAAATTTCATTAAGTAACACTAATTTAAATTAGTCTATAAAGCTATCATGAATATCCCCCTCTACAATTAGCTTGTGTCCATAAATGAATTTTTTCACATTTAATAATATTCGGTTGTGTCGTATATGTGCCTATAACACCCCCAAAATGAGAAAAGATAGGACCCCAAAGAATATTTTGGATATATGTTTTATTTTAATATCCCTAAATTATTATGTATATTGATATAATGATAGGATATGTATTCAAAACTAGATTTACTAATTTTCATTTAGATGAAAAGATGATACTAACATTAAATGGGTAAAATCAATCGGCATTAAAAGAATTATAATGGAAACTAAATTTATTATTAAATCTAGATCCTTGTACAAATATGACTGAACTTGAATTTTGGAATATTATAAATTTACAAAAATTATAAAATCAATTTACAAATGCATTCAATTATTTAAAATGGGTTACTAAAACATATATATCTATTGAAAATGATCTAGTAAGAGTAAATATCCCCAAAGTACAATATTATGGTGTTACTAATAATGATTCTAATCCACACTTAAAGGATTGGAGACCACTTAGTTTAAGAGATAAAAATTCTCATCTAAGGAAATAGAAACAACCCATGTTGGTTGAAATAAATGAACCCAGGGATAATTTAAATTAACTTGATCATGAAATTACTCAAGAAATTTAGTTGATTATAATCAAGAGGAAATGTCAATAAATTATAACAACACTAGAAGATGTTGGAACCAAGTAGAAACCATTGTTGATGACACATTTTTATTTAATGCAGCACTTGAAATTATTGATAAGCATCAAGAATTAATAGCAATTAATGAATGTCATGATATATCATATTAGGATTAATTGAAAATGTGATCCAATATGAATTAGACTCACTTTATAAGCATAAGGTATTTGGTTAAATTTTGAAAACCCCTAAAGGGATTAAACATATTAGTTATAAATGGGTATTTGTACAAAAGATAAATGAAAATAATAAAGTCATAAGATATAAAGCCTGACTTATTTTTCAAGGTTTCTCACAAAGACTCGAGATTGATTATGATGAAACATACTCTCTTATAATTGATCTGACAATTTTTTGATACCATGTAATGTTTTTTATAGATGAGAAACGTGAACTATTCCTGATATTTGGTTTGACTGCATATTTTTATGGTAATGTTGACAATAATTTTTATATCAAAATCCTATAAGGATCTAAAATACCAAAACAATATCCCAAATATTGAAATATTTTTTAGTTAAGTAGAATAAATTATTATATGGATTAAATCAGTCATGTCATATGTGATATAACCTTTTGGTTGAAAATTTTACAAACAAATGTTATAAATATGATCCAATTTGACCATGTGTCTTCCTAAAGAGAACTAGATCTGAATTTGTGATATTTATAGTATACATTGATGATTTGAATGATATTGGAACCCCTGATAAACTTTATAAGGCAATTTAATATCTAAAGATGGAATTTTAAATGAAATATTGGGAAGGGAAATTTTTTCCCTTGGATTAAAAATGGAACATCCTGAAGAGGGAATTTTTTTCATCAATCATGATATACTATAAAAGTTCTAAAAATATTTAATATAGACTAATCACACCCATTATGTACACGAATGGTTGTATAATGTCTTAATAAAGATAAAGATCTCTTTAAAACATGAGTGGATAATAAAGAATGTGTTGGCCCTAAAGTATCATACCTAAGTGTTATTGGAGTACTAATGTATCTTGAAAATAATAAAATTCCAAATATATCATTTTATATAAATTTATTAGCAAGGTATAGTTCTTGTCTTACTCATCAACATTGTAATGGTATCAAATAGATATTAAGATGCGTTCAATGATCTAAATTTATAGGATTATTTTATTTGGTTATGTTAATGATGTATAATTATCTGACCCACATAAATCAATATATCAAACTAGATATTTATTTACTTATAGTGGAACTTCTATTTCATGATGTTCTATAAAAAAACTATTTTTGTGACTTTCACTAATCATGTTGAGTTGATTTTGATTCATGAAGAGAGTTCAGAATGTATTTGGATGATATTGATTATTCATCACGTTAGAAGTAATTGTGGATTAAATATGTATCATTATATTCCTACTATATTAAATGAAGATAATGCTACTTGTATAACACCATTAAAGAGTGGGTATATTAAATCATATAGAACAAAAAATATCTCACCAAAATCCTTTTTCACTCATGATCTTGAAAATAATGTTGAGATTGATATCCAGTAAATAAGGTCTTCTGATAATCTTGAAAATTTATTCATAAAGGAATTAACGACCTCAACTTTTAAGAAATTGACTTATAAAATTGGGATACGAAGACTGAAAATTCTATCCTGAATTTATGAGTGGGAAATGTAATTATTGTATTCTTTTACCTTAGTTTTTTTTATCCATTGGGTTTTATTGATAATTTTTTTAATGAGGCGACACTATGAGGACTTTATGTTGATTTTAATTTTCCCCCTAATAAATGGTTTTTTCCCTGAAGGATTTTTCCTCAATGTTGTTTTTAATGAGAAAAACATACATCATAACGGACATCCATAGGAGTATTATACATTATCACGAATATATATAATTAATTCTAATAGTTGTACTTCCCCATGAGTTAAATTTTTCAATAAGACACTTCATTATGACCTAGGTTTTCCTCCCATGACTCGAATAAATAATTAGATAATTATTATCTGGAAGAAAAATTTGAATAATCTTATTTAGTTGGTTTGGGAATGTTACACTCTTTTACTATTCATCAAGTCTTTTGCCACTATGTTTTCCAAATAATGTTTTTAATGAGGTAGCATAACATAGAATCCAACTACTTTTGACTTCACTTGTTTTCCTATAGGTTTTTTTAGTGAAGTTTATATGAGATTCCATGACATTATGACATCTAAGGGGGAGTTTTATGAACTATAATTTATAGATATCATGGTGTCTATATTTATGGGGAAACCTCATTTATCAAACCCTTGATAATGGATAACATTAATAGGTTTTTTCACCCTCTGGAATTTCGTCCTATATATATGTGTGAATAATCACTACCAAAAAACCTGCGACAATCAGTGCTACCCTTTTATCAATGCTAAATAAAATCACATATAAAGGGTGACCATTAGCATTGCTAGAAAAATCTCTGATAAAGGAACCCCCTTTATGAGCGCCTTTTTTAGCACCGATAAAACCGAACCTTTGTCAGTGTTTTTTTATCACTCATAAAGGTCACCCTTTATCAAAGAAAAAAAATAAATATTTCCTATAAAAATTATATCATTAAAAACATATAATAATATATAAATATATTATATTATATTATATATTTTATTAAATATTATTTATATATGACTAAATATACATTTACACTTTATATATGAGATATTTAGTGAAAATGGAAAATAAAATAATTAAAAATATATATATTATTAAAAACATATTTAACATAGAAATATATTTATATTTATAATTTTATAATTTTATTAAATATGATTTAAATATACCAGATATGTATTTACACTTAATATGAGATATAATTAGTGAAAAATGGTTTATAAGTTAACTAAAAATAAATATTTATTAAAAATATTGAATAATTAATAGTAATAGAAAATTAATAACATTTTTTTATATCAATGTCATTATTTCAATTTGACATATATATCAAATAATAAATATTTAATTATTGATTAAAAATTTAATTAAATATGTTTTTACACTTAATATGTCAAACAATAATTTCACCCTATTTATACAGAATTAATTCAGTTTTATGGAGGCAAACAAGCACTAATAATAAATTGTTAATTTGATCGTTTAATATTTTTATTTATTGATAATTAATATTTAACATATTATATTTTTAATTATTAAAATTTTGTCATTTTTTATATTTTTATTTAATATATATATATATTATTTTATACTTGTAATATACATATTTTATTATTTATTTGTTTTTATTATTATTTATTTCATTAATAAATTTAAATTTTTTAAAAAAAATATTCACTTTTAATTTTTAATTGTTTAGTATTTTCTTAATTTTATTTATTTTTGATATTTATTTATACATATTTATTGATTAAAATTTAATGATTTTAATACAGTTTTGATCTTCATGATTAATATATATATTCATTTTTTATTTAAGTATTTATTTTTTATTTTTTAAATTTATATAAATAATAACCCTTATGCATTCTTTTCATATTCTTTCGATCTATTTAGTTTTTAATTAAATTTCACTCATTTTTAACATATATTCATTTAATATTATTTACTCATTAATAATGTTATGTACTTTTTACTTTTTAAAAATTTATTCATTTTTAATATTTATTTGTTTAATATTTTTTCAATTTATTCATTTTTTATATTTTTTATACATAATTATTCATCAATATTTTTTATATTTTCAATATAGAAATATATTCATACTGATATATATATATATATATCAATATATAATGTTTCCCTAAATATGATTTATATAAAAAATATGTATATACATTTAATAAGTCGTAAATCTACTGAAAATGGTTTGGGATTAAAAAATTAATATTAATTAAAAATACTGACTAATTAGTATATATTGAGTTATAGAGTTTACATATTATATAATGTCATTTTTTTCAATTTAGCATATATCGAACTTGTGTTATATATATATATATTAATTTCACACACATATATACATAATTAATTTAATTTTATATAAAAACACTCACACAAACACATAATATTTAATTAATTTATTTAATTTTTAATATTCATTTGAGAATTTTATTTACTAACCTGATATATTTAATATATTGTGTTTTTAATCGAAAAATATTATTTATTTATTTTATATTTTCATTTAATATATATTATTTATTACATTTTAATATTTTTTCTAATTTATTCCTTACATATATTACTTATACATTAATAATATTAATTATTTTTTAATATTTTTGTAATTTATTCATTTTTTTATTTTTATTCATTTAATTTTTTTTTGTAACTTTATCTATTTTTAATATTTATTTATACATGTTTAATCATTTCCATTTAATGTTTTTAATATGTTACATGTAATTTATATATTTAATATGTATTCATCTTTGTTTTAACATATATTCATTTTTAATTTTTTAAATAATCTATATAATTAATAACAAATTTTCATTTTTTTAATATTTTTTGCAATCTATTGATTTTTAAATTTTTAAATTTCACTCTTTTATAAACTTCATTAATTTAATATTATTTATTCATTTATAGTATTAATTATTTTTTAATTTTTTTATAATTTATTCATTTTTAGTATTTATTCATTTAATATTTTTGTAATTTATTCATTTTTAATATTTATTTATACATATTTATTCACTGAAATTTAATTTTTCTAATATGGTTATAATGTACATGTTTAATATGTATTCATCTTCGTTTTAAGAATATTCATTTTTTATTTTTCTAATATTTTATATAATTAATAAAACTTATCCATTTTTAAAATATTTTTTAAGTCTATTCATTTTTAGTTATTCAATTTTACTCATTATTTTACATTAAATCATTTTACATTATTTATTCATTAATAATTAAAAAAATAATTTTTTATAATTTATTGATTTTTAATATATATGTGTTTATTATTTTTTTATTTTATTTTAAACAATTTTTATTGGTGCTTAAAATAACCACTCAAAAATATATATTTTATTAGTGATAAAATAATAAGCATTGATAAAAACATATCTTTATCAATGTTAAAATCCTATCTCTAATAAAACCTATCTTTATCACCACTTTTTAGAGATGATAAAAATATGTTTTATTAGTTATTATTCTTTTAGCACTAATAAAACTAATCATTATCAGCGCTTTTTGGAAAGTGATGATAAAACCCTTCCTGATATTTTAAATTCAACCCTAAGAGAACCCCTCTTGTTTTCTTTATTCAAGCTCTTGCGAAACTCATCATCTATCTTCACTCCCCCTCAAACTTCTTAGATGAATTAAACTTCTCAAAACCTAAGGGATGTCATTCTTTCTACTCATCTTTAGTCGATCTTTCTTTATTTCACCATTTTTAGTTCTTTTTCTGCACGTACCATGCCACCCCCATTCTCTTAGTATAGGGTCTTGACCTAGCCTAAATGATCAAGACCATTAGGTTTTATATTACCCTAGTTTGATTCACCTAATTCCTTCACGGTTCTTGGTTTAGAAATGATTTTCAATGGGTTTGGATACTCAAGCTCGGGTGTTTTTAATTATTTAAGTCTCATAATGGATGTTTTTGGTTTTTAATTTCATCTTTAAGGGTCTGTTTGGAAGAAGTGATTTTAAAGGAAAATAAATGATATCGAGCTAGTTGATTTATTCATCCAATCATGTTTATGGAGATATGGAGATAAAAAATAAAGGATCAATAATTATTTCCCAATTTGTCAATTCCCCACCACTCCCTTTTTCATCTTCTACTATGTCTTTTGCTTCACCTATAACATATGAGTCTAATATTTTTTAATAAATAATTTAAATTAATTATCCATGTCATCATATTCTTGCTTGTGTCATTTTCCTCCATGATATGATTAATTACATACAAAAACATTCTATTGATTTTTGATCCATCTATGTGAATAATTATATTATAATTTCATATAATGAAGAGGGTTACAAACACTAACCATAATATTCTTATTGTTGGTGTAGTAGTTGTATCAAACAAAATCCTAAAAACTATTTTTTGATCATGTTATTTTCTACTTGAAAGTTTTTTATAAAAGGATTTTATTTTAATAACATTATCATGACATATAGAAGTCTACTTCCCAAATAAATTTTATTATCAACTTCCTTTTCTTCTTTTCCTTCATTAAATCAATGTACATTATTTTTATCTAACATACTTTCAATTATTTCTTCTTGTTTCCAAAATTCTTCCAATAATAAAAACAATACATCGATAACTTATTGAGTTTTAATAGCTCCTAATAATTTTTACTTCTTTAAATTATTTATAATGCAGTGATACTTCTAAAAATGATTATTTTCTCCATGAATGTTGAAATGAATATGTGCATATTGTCATTGTATAATGAATCTCAAACGAAGTATTTAAATTTTTCTTATATCTAATTGGTATTGTATACTTGACTAATATGACATCATGTAGTGTCTAGTGGCAATTTTAATTCATTATACTCATCAAAAATTAAATTTTATGGTTATATTCATCAGTAATAAATTATCTTGAAATAAAATAACTTTTTAACACAATAAATATTTTAAGGATTCTCACTATAAACATTATTATACTTTATAATTTTAACCTACTAATAACCATTAAGAGTTTTTAGAGTTATCATTGTTGGTCTCTATGTTTTTCGATAGATGAAATTTTTATTAGATTCTTTCTAAATTTAAATATATCACATGTTACCTTCCTTAAATTATTTACACCACTATAAAAAAGTCTCAATATGCATCATTCGGCACTTATTATCTTAGAATAATAGCTTCATGTTGCATAAATTATTCTTTAATAATGTTCTGATAGTTATTACCTATTTTTGGAGTGTATATCCCTTCAACCACCATAGGTTGTTTCCTTTCATGTTATCCTTATGTAAAATGATAATTTTTTATGAATCATCACCAATAACATTAAAATGTTGAGATTCATTAAAATTCAGTAGTCTAATATGATCATTATTATTTAATTAATATTGCAATATATCAAAGGGGAAAACAAAATCATGGTGGTTATCATCCCATGTGGGTCCCCATTATTTGAATTTATCCTCACCCTTGATCTCTCTCCTTCAAAGATTTTATCCATCATCAATTTCCTACTTTAAAGCTACCACACACCATCCTACTTTGTTTCATACACTAAATATCCTTATCATATGATGAGGATTTCAATGTAACACCTTAACATAAAAACAAATCTAACATCCCAATTTTAATAACTTTTATCCTTTTTCATTACAAATTTTTTTTAGTACTTCTTTGAGTTTCTAAAGGGACCTTTTTCCTTAGTAAAAAAATAAAATTTCATAGAAGTATCTATAACATTCTCCTTTTATTATGGATACCCTATGTGTATTTATTTATTTTTTGTAAAAAATAAAAATTGGTGAACCTAATAGAATGCATATGAATAAAAAATGTTTGGATGTTAATCACATTAAAATGGAGTCTGAGGATGGAGTTATAGAGTTTGTTATGTTTTCAATAGAGCATTCATATAACCCTTCTCAAATCAATTTTCTTCATTTACGTTGTTATCATTCAATATGAATTCATCCAGAAGAGTTGGAAAAACAATTGATTTGTCAAAATATAGATCTAAGATATAAATGTTGGACTAAACATGGGGAATAACTAAATGTACATACTGAATGGGATGATACTGCGATTTATAGATCATTTGATATGACTATTAGTGTAAATGATGATGGAGATCGTATAGAACAAATGACAATGATAATTGAAGATAGCCTTCATAATTATTAAAATTTGTTTGACAATTTAAATAGTTGTATATAGATAACATTGTATACGGATTGTACTAAATATAAAACATTGTTAGTTGTATTAAAGTTATATAATTTGAAAGCTAGCAGTGGATAAAGAAAAACCAGATTTAAAGAACTACATGGTCTCCTAAATTATGAGATACTAAAAGAAAATTATTTTCCTTTTCAAACATATAATTCTTAGTGAATTTTATATTCAATGGGTATGATATCTAAAAAAATACATGACCTTCCAAATGATTGCATATTGTTTCTCAAGGACCATGAATCACTCAGAAAATGTCATAATTTTAGTGAAAATTTATAAAAGAAATATGGATCAATTCCTTCTAAATTTTAATGGTAATTTCCTATCATTCAAAGGTTTATATGATTATATTTATTTTAGGAAACTTCAAGATAATTGACATGGAATTTATATACAAGAATTGAAGATAAGAAACTACATCACCCATTGGACTCTCCTCAGTGAAATAAAATTGATCATGAGTATCCTAAATTTGGAAATGATCCAAAAAACCTCAGTCTTACAATATCTAAAGATGAAATAAATCATTTTTCTATATAAATTAGTAATCATAGTACATGGATAATTATGTTGGTAAATTATAACTTTTCACTACAATTATTGTAATGTCCCGAAAATTCCGTGTAAATTTTTTTTAATTATATGGAACTATTCCAAGATCGTGAAATCTAACGGTGCACGATTCCGAGGCCCGGAGTGCCCGGAATGATCCATCGAAATTTGGTTAAGTTTTAATTAGCACATATAAGCAGTTTTCTTGAAAAATTGTAAGAACTCTTAAATGGTAACTCGGATCAAAAATCTGAGGGAACCGTTGCATTTAGGATGGTGGTTTTACCCTAGGCGTGACTTAATTTTAGTCGGTGTGGGCCTCCTGTGTGAAAAATAAAAAATGGAATAATCATGAATAAAATAATTAAATAAATTATTTTATTTTTCAAATTCTTATAGCTCACAAACAGTAAATCGGATTGAGAATCTGAGACCACCACTGAACTAATGAGGGTATTCTCTCTTTAGGCAGATACTAACATTGGTCAGTGTGGGCCACCAGTAAAAGTTATTTTTTTGTTGTAAATAAAATAATTAAGTAACAATTATTTTATTGTAAAATTGATAACTTCTAAATGGTAAATCAGATTGAAATATGAGAGTATCGTTGGGTTCGTTGGGGCGTATTTTACTTAGGCAGAGCCTAACCTCGACTGGCGTGGGTAAAGGGTGACTGTTATAATTTTTCCAAAAAAAATTTGGGTACGTTCAGTGAACGCGCGAGCGGCGTTATATAACTTTTGGACCGCTGCTCGGAATTGAAATCTAAAGACATCGTTGAACTCGCAGTGCCGGTATTTTCTTAAGGATAATTTCACCTCAATCGCATTTGGCCGAGGGTGAAAGTTAGTTTTCAGGTTTTTTGTGAGAATAAAAATAAAATAAAGAAAAAAATTTTATTTTATTTTTGAAACCTCTCTACATGGGTTATGGAGGTGGGGACCACAAAAGCTATAATCCTCCCAATTATAATTCAATGGTGGGGACCACCAAACCCCTCATTAATATGGGTGAAATCCCTTGGAATCCTTCCATTTAAATTGTGCCAATGCAATGAAATTAAATTGTGCCTACGCAATGCAATTAAATTGTGCCATTTAATTGCGCCAATGAAAATTAATTAGCTTGACCTTTAAAATGCTAAGTAATAGTGTCTTTGGAATTTAGGAAGGTTCCTATTAAATAAACCTTCATAAATTCCACGATCTTTACTTATCCTCCCCCTCTCCAATTTATATGGAGCTTGGGGGAGGAATTGGCATGGCTTCACCAAGCGATGAAGCTCTGGTAAAGTGTCGCGATGCCCGACACTTAGAGAACAGAGCCAGTTCCAGCAGGTGGTGATGAGAAACCCCGAACCAAAAATCTACGAATGAGGAACCAACCCTGATCCCAGATCAGAAGCGCCTTGTGGAGACGTCGAACGCTGACATTCTTCAACGACTTAGTCTTCTTCCTCGTGCCCCCTCCTTCAGAACCTTCAAGTTAGGGGTGTGATTTTGATTAATCTTCTTTGATTTTTATTTTATGTTGAATCTCTCCTAATGAGCCGCTTGCTACTGCTCTAACGCGGGGGGTGCGGGCCAAACAAATATGGCCCGACCACTCCACAATCCTTATGATTTTCAGTGCATTCTACGTGATGGAGGAGGATGGACACCGGTGCTGGAAATCGAAACTGGAAGGGCTCAGGAATAGCAGTCGGCACTTCGGCAGCCATGATGAAGGCGGTGGCGTAACCGCGCCGCTAGAGAAGAGTTGCGGCCCGTCGGCTGTGGTGGAGCAAGGGCGGCGGCCTGACGCGCGAAGGGGCGATGGTGCGCATCTGTGCCGCCCTGTGGAGAAGGGCCAAATCCTTGTGTTGCGGTGGAGAGGGAAGGGTGGTCGGCTCACTGTCGGTCACTGGCAAAGGTGCAGTGCACCACGCGCCGCGCGGAGAAGGTGGTTGGCTGTCCATCCAGCCGTGGCGGGCCGTCATAACGCGAGCCCAGCGGGCCGCAGCACCGCGGTCCGCCACAATGCGGGCAGGGCCGCGTCGGTGGGCCAGGCCAGGCTGGACTTAGTGGTCAGGGTCAACCCAAACCGGGTTGGGTCGGCCCAGGCCGGGTCGAACCGAACCCGGACCAACTTCGACCCATTTTACTCTTTCAGCCATATCTTGAGCTACGGGCGTCCGTTTGACGAACCGTCAGTGGCGCCAGAAATCGTGGAGTGAGACGAACCATTTGGTAGACCCCACTTGATTTTTGGATAAAGTTGGGGTATGATCGGATTGGATCGAACATGAACCCAACCGGACCCTCAGGACTAAAAGTACAATAACTTACAAATCGGACATCCGATTGACGCACCATCTGTTAAATTGAGACCCATTTTATGTGGGGGTACTTTGGGATAATTATTCATGGGACTTAGTGGTAGTAGGATTATTGACCTACGACTTTGGAAGCTGATCCTCCCAGAATCAAGCGAGCTTTGTGTGGGAACCCTGAAGCTGGCTATAACATGAGAAAGGGATCCTTTGTGGGTTTATGCTTGGGATCCTTTGTGGGTCTGTGTTCAATAGTCTCACTTTTATCCAATCTAGTAATACATGTGGGACTACTCTAGGATCCTACGTGGGTCTGTTGTACTAGGATCCTGTGTGGATCTGATGATGTACTAGGATCCTATGTGGGTCTGCTATACTGGGATCCGTTGTGGGTCTGATGATATACTAGGATCATGTGTGGGTATGCTATACTAGGATCCTGTGTGGGTCTGATGATGTACTAGGATCCTATGTGGGTCTTATGATTTAGGATCCTATTTGGGTCTACCTCTTAACAGACTAAGATGATTTAGTAGTTACATCTAATCATCTCTACTACTATACCTAAGTTATACCTGGTGTGAGTTGAGTCTTTACCTTCATGGTGATAACTTTGTGGTATTCTTATGTGTGGCATACCTGTGTGTTACATTCCTTCATGGTGATTACCTTTGTGGTATTCTTCTGTGTGGCGTACCTCTGTGGTACTTTCCTTCATGGTGATACCTTGGTGGTATTCTTCTGTGTGGCGAACCTGTGTGGTACTTTCCTTCATGGTGATACCTTTGTGTTATTCTTCTGTGTGTCATTACCTTTGTGATACTTAACTTTGTGGTGTTACCTTCGTGTTATTATTTCCTTCGTGGAACAGTTTATCTTTGAGCAAATGAGTTGGGCCTTGTGTTTCGTCATGAATGAGATGGGCATACTTGATAACTTAAGTATATGTATGGGCACATACCTAAGTAGGGCTGGCTGTTGTTTCCATGATTTTTAGTTTATCCTTTTTGGATTTTGAGAGACCTTCGGGGGTGTCGGGGTCCCTACTGAGTATCGTTATACTCACCCCTACATGGGCTATGCCCGCACATTGTTTGTTTGGTGCAGATGAAGGACAGCGCTGACTAAGGACGAGAGTACCAGGACTGGAGGTAGCTCGGAGGTGGACATTAGACGAGGCGTATTGTAGAGACGGCCGTTCGAGAGCTGTACCTACCCCGCATGTAGGATCCTTAGCAGAAGTTAATAAGAGGTGTTTCAGTTTACTTTTACTTTTCAGTTTTCTTATACTTTCCAGTTGGGCTTGTATTCTGGCCCCTTTTTCTTATTGTACACACTCTTTTTACTATACAGTTTACTTGTGTTTGTATATTTATGTGTACTTAGTTGTGTGTGTTTATAGGATATAAAGGAAATTCCTTCTCGGATTTAGGGAATATGCCTTTCAGTGCTATTCGCCAGCCCCTGGCCTATGGAAGGCGGGCTTGGGGTATTCACAGAATAGGCACCGGGGGACGGGTCGTGACAATTATGCATGAAGCACAAATAAAATATGTTTTCTCTGATTATATCTAGACCAAAAAAACTTGGTAATGATATTTATTTATATTTGGATCCATTTATTGAAGATCTAAAATTGATTTGG